>CM057096.1:9950595-12574345 GCA_029959045.1 Taenioides sp. WSHXM2023 | reverse complement strand
TTCCTTCATGCTGTATAAGAAGGAGAAAGCAGAGAATGATCGAATGCTGAATGAAACAAATGAAAGATTACAGAAGCAGTTATCTGAGCTCTCCTCCAGAAATGCCAAACTCACTTCTCAACTCGACTTCAACATCAAAAGGTAAGTTTTTCAACCAGTAGAAAGATATACTGCATACCACCAACAAAGACTGATAAATAATGTGTGTGATTTATGAGTAAAGCACAAATTTTGATCTCACAGTGGATCCTTTCAGTTCAGGAAGAAATAAGGTGTTATGGATGTTGTACAGAAACCAACTTCAGTTGTTTTTACTGGTGGCTGAGTTGCTGACACATGGTCAAAACGCATAATTATATACATAACATTGATTAATAGGATGGTAGTTATAATGTTTTACCTGCTCAGAATATTTATCTATTTATGTTTTATTTATAATATTTTAATTTCTCAGATATGACATGCTCCAGGAGAATCTAGCCGCTTACCGGCGAGAGATCGCAGCCCTACAAGACAGGAACAAGAAAATGGCAGCTACCACCCAGCGTCAAGAGCATGTCATCCTCACAATGAGTCAAGATCTTCGGCAGGCCAATGAAAAACTGGCACTGGAGGAGGTATGTAATACTTTATTAAAACTGTGATGTAATAACTACAACACACAGTACTCTATATATCATTGGCATTTTCATGTTTGTAGTTTCGTGTACAAAACTTGACCAAAGAGAAGGAAATGTTGAGACAAGCGGAGAGTCGACTCAGTAAAGAAAAGGAGGCCATTTTGATTGAGCAGCGTAACCAGAACTTACTACTGACCAACCTTAAGACCATACAGGTACAATACCAATTTACAGTGCTTCAAAAACATATGATGTATTCCTAAATGTATTCATTTTGTTTTTTGGTTTCTGTAGCTTACAATGGACCGCACAGAGACAGACATTCGGCAGCGACTTGATAACAAAATTGAACAACTTGAGTCAGAGCTGGCCGCCATGAAGACCAAGCTGAACCAGGAAGTAGCACAACGGCACGCTCTTGGTCGATCCATGGATGTATGTGTCTCAAGTCCAAATGTTTTCGCCATTATAAAATCTAATCTATAAATGAATGTTATATTTTGTGCTCTTTCATAGGCCCAGTTGTTGGAAGCAAAGAAACATCTGGAGACACAGAACACACTGCAGCGGAAGACCAGAGAGTTGCTGCGCTCTTCTGAACAGCAAGTGGCAGCACTGAAAACACAGCTAGCGTCGGCTGCCTCTGGGGCAGAGGCCACTGCCACCACCACTCCTGCAACACCAGCGGGAAGAGCAGTGGCACTAAGGGCACCACTGAGAGGTTAGAGACTATATATCTATAAAAGTACCGTGGAAATGTCTTATTATTTAAGAACTATTTAAAAGTAAAGTGTAATTTGGACATCTACAAGAATTCGGCTTCACAATGGCCATGCGGTTTGGTCTCTACACAGCTGCTAAATACAATTCCTATCTCAGACAATTTAGCTGAATGATTCTTCACCCTCCTTTAACACTGCTTACTGCCTTGTCTAATAACGTGTTCAGGACAAAAGATATATAGACAACATTACAAAAAGTATAGTAATCCACCGTTAACAATATACTTCAAAGATGGCATAGATGACTTTGATGATATTGTAAAGATATGGAAGCGCTACCTGGACCAAATTATTTTCTAGTTTAAGATAAAATGCATTTTCCATTGAACTACAGCAAAAATTTAGCCAAAAATACTGTAATCAAGTATAAGTGAATTTTTTTTTTAGAATTCATTTTCTCTGTTCATGGGTTTGAGTTTCCTGTTATTGCCACCATTCTGAAGACTTTTCTCCATTCCATTAATTGTTTGTTTTATATTACCCCATTTTGTAATCCCTGTAAGCATGTAAACCATACTCTTACAGTAACAAACTGTGCACACAATGCATGCACCATTAATAAATAAAATCAATGCTGAGAATGATACTAATAATCAGTCTTATGTATTTAGTGCATTCACCTGGACCCCCAGTCTCCCAGCAGCCGACTGTGTCAGAACAGGAGCTCAGTGAGGTCAAAGGTCAACTGCACACTGCTGAGGAACAGAAGGATGAGCTACAAGAGCAGCTAAAGAATGCCAACGCTACAGTAGAACAGTACAGATTGATGGTTCTCACACTGGAAGACAGTCTGAAGAAGGAGAAAGAGGTATACCTACATTTACATTTGACAAAACATTTTGAAGTGTGATAGTTTGATGCAGAAAATATTGCATTAAAGATAATATTGGCCACTCTTAGCCACTTTACACATACTGTAAATAAAACTTGCTATAAATAAATTGCATAATAAAATACATTTTATTAGTAATTTATAAGCAAATTCAACCTTCTGCAGCACAAATAAACACATCCAAGTTCAAAAGTATACAATATGTCCAAAATATTCTTGTTCATCTCTTATTTGTCAACAGCAAGTTATTACACTAATTACCAAATCAGCCTAATATGAGAGAGAATGTTATGTTGGCTGTATTTTGTCTCAGTCCTGCACCCCTCTGGAGATCCGTCTGAAAGAGTCTGAGGAGATACAGAAACAGCTGGAGCAGAGGATTGTGGAAGTGGAGAAGATGAAGCTACGGGAGGAAGAGGAGCGCAGGAAGGCTGTGAACGCTGTAGAGAAACAAGTATGTCTATTTACTCTGTTGTATGCTTAATCAGACTTTACAAAGCATCTTCCCTGTAACAAAGGATAATGTTTATTTTTTTTATTGTTTGTTACAGGTGATTGAGCTCCAGCGCAGTCTGAAGGCCAGTCAGACAGAACAGCAGGAGGCTTTAGAGAGGTGCAGTTTAGCTGTAACTCAAGAGGAGAAAGCCATTCAAGAGAGTCTTCAGCAGGTATTTATTCTTGTTCAACTTCTCATTTATAGAAATACACATAAATACTAAGTGCTCTGTTGATTTTGTTAGACTAAGTTTGCAGAAGAGGCTCAAGCCAAGTACGAAAAGGAGTTAATGCTTCATGCTGCTGATGTCGAAGCGCTGCATGATCTGAAAAAACGCTTCCAGGAAATCTCCACAGCAAAGCAGGAAGTTGAGGACAAACTAAACAAGACCACAGCTCTTCTGCAGGAGAAAACCGCAACATGGAGTACAGTAGAAAAACAGCTGAAGGTAGAAGTCCTTTAAAATGAGATTATACCAATTCATATTTATAGATTAAATTGATTATATTAATATAATTGTACTATTTTTGACTATTGGTCGAAAAAGATTATAGATAAATTCAAACCCCGGATTTTCCTGTTACATAAGACAAGAGCAGTCATATTAATTTTTATTAAAAACTGTAATATTCCCAGCATAATTTTTTTGAATTTCCAATTAAAGAAGAGTTGTTTTAAAACCTTCTCACCTAGTCATTATTACATATTTTACTTTTTTTTTCTGCAGGAAAATCTGGCCAATGAGAGCCATCACTGTGAGGAGCTGGGGAAACAAAATTCACTTCTTCACAAACAGATGGATGAACTGGCCTCTAGAAGTCGATCACAACAAGAACCTCAGCAACAGAATTTGGACCAGTCGTTCAGTGAAGAGGGCAAGACCACAGAGCAGATTCTGGAGATACTCAGGTAAGTGTCCATACAAACGCGACTGTTCTTATTGTGAGAAAATGCTTTCCTATTTAACAAAAACATTGACGTACAAATACATTTTTGCCATCTCTTCATGTTTGGAGGCGCCACGATTATTTTCACTGTAAACACAACTCATTAAATGTACCTCATCTATAGATTACCATACATACCTATTATGTTAACAATTGTATTAATTCAATTTCTTGAACATTTCTTAATCCCTTAATACTGTATATTAAGTAGTATAAATTGTATCAAAATCTAAAACTTATACAATTGTCTTTCTAAAACTGTGAAGATTATATATCGTAAGATATAATAGGTCAGTTTTATATAGCGCTTTTCTGAACACTCAGAGACACTTTACAGAGCATTATTTATTCACTCCACACAGGTGGTAAGCTACTATTGTAGCCACAGCTGCCTTGGGGCAGACTGACGGACTGACGGATATATGTAATCATAATAAATAAAAAATGTCTTAATTCTGGCATCTATTTGGATTTTTCCAAACCATTTGTGTAGAATGAATGACTCTGAAATGTCTTGTAGGTTTGTGCGACGAGAGAAGGAGATTGCTGTTGCTCGGTTTGAGGCATCTGAGGGAGAAGCTCTTCGGTACAAACAGCGTGTTGAATATCAGGTCCAAGAACTGAAGGAGTTACAGGAGGCTCTGAACGTTGAACGGGAAAGGATGCAGGTACAAATAAATGCTCCAGTATATTGTCATTAATAACTATGTAACACACTATAAAGAACATAAACAGTGTAACCAGGATGGTGAAAGGTGATATTTCTGCACTTTTGTGCTAATATTCCATTTTTATTTGAATATCGCCCACCTCTACTTCCAAATATATTGATCTGAACTATACCTCACTAAGAATAACTATGCTGTTTACAATGTTTTCTCTAAAATCAGTATAATTTTACTACTGCAAAACAATATAGTAAAGATATCCTCCAGAGTTTTAAGGTTAATGTTGTTGCTTTACTGTATGGCTCCACCAAATGTTCTAATTGCTACATTTTAATATCAGTCAAAACTTTTCAAGTTTTCTACTTACAGTGATACATATGAATTATAAGCTTATTTTTCTTTTTATAATGTTTTCAGACTACTGCAAAGACCATAGCCCAGCAGGAGCAACAGCTGAAGAAAATGGAGACAATCAGTGCACTTCAGGAAACCAACAGGCTGCTCAAACTCGACAAAGACAAGCTTGAGCATGAACTCAGGATCTTCCGGTCTAAAGTAATTATTTACAATCAGAGGTATACATGTATATAACTACATGAAGTACATCTGAATATGTATGTACCTTTTGTATATTTGTTGTGTAGGTGTCCAAGTTGCAGTCGGACATTGCTCCTCTACACCAGAATTTGTCTGCTCTCTCAGAGAAGAACGGCTCATTACAGGCAGATAAGAGAATACTGGAGGAGGACCTTAAACGCTGGAAAGCCAAAGCCCAGGTAAGATTTATTCTTATTTATTTATAACAAGGACAGTGTACAACCATTATTCTCAAAGATGCTCCAAACCAGAATGAACTACAAGCTATTTTCCATCCATCCTTCCTTTCTTTAATGGACTGAATGTAATAAATCGCTCAAGTACAATATAACAACCTGCAATGGCACCTTTCAGCTGTTTTTAATTCCACACATTATTGTAGATTAACATGGGTTATGTCAGTTGTTCTAATGACCAAATTAAGAAGTGCTTTGTTTTTGCGTTTGCCCAAAGCAACTGGCCAGCCAACAGAAAGATGGCGACGTTGAGGAGAAACAGAAACTGATGACAGAGAGAGATGCTCATCTGAAACGCATCACACATCTCTCAGAAGAGGGCGCCAAGTTAAAGATTGAACTAGCCAAGTAAGAAAATGACATCCTATAATATGATGCAAAATGACGCACCATATCTGTAAATAAATTGATTAAAGATCTTATATCCAGTGGAATTTGAATTTAATTTGCCAGTAATTCTTCATGACAATTGTTTCTTAATGCATATTTTAGGTGTTAATTGAATTTTAAGTATATATAGATAAAAGGTTATTGACTGCATGTATTTAAAGTCTTTTTGATTGACTTTATGTGTGCCAGAGCCAGTGCTAGCAATAACTCCAGCCAGTCTCAGCTACAAGCACTAAATCACACAGTGGCACGGCTAACTACAGAAAGGGACAATGCCAGGAAGGAGGTGGAGACCAAAAACCATGACATCCTGGAGAAAAACAAAACAATCACTCAAGTGAAGAAGATTGGACGCCGCTACAAGACTCAATATGAGGAGCTCAAAGCCCAGCATGACAAGGTATAGGATATTTGAAGTATGTAATTCTAAATAAGGGCTCCTTGAGAAAAAAATAACTTTTGTAACTATGATTAAAATTGTGTTACCAATAACAATGGTATAGTATTTTTTTTTATAAGTCAGCACATTTTAATTTCAGTCTCCATAAGTTAAAGTTAGTAAATAGTTGTAGTACAACAATAGCATATTAACATACAGGTTAAACTTGGAAAAGTATAATATTAAACATTTTTTGTCTTACTGAAGTTGGCCCAAGAGATGCAGCTCCTCACTCAGGCACAGGAGGAGCAGAAGAAAGCCCGAGAAGAACTGGACAAAAACAAAGAGGAGATGCAAAAGAAAGTAGAAGAGGTGAGCAGAATATTTTATTTATTTAAAGATGCATTATGCAAATTTTCTGGTGGATGTCTGCCATCTACTTTTCTCCATGGAGATGTTATTGCTTTGTGGGAATGTTCAACATTATGGCATAAACCCAAACCCAGTGGCATTATGGCGTAAACCCTAACCCAAACTATATATGTCCATTGAGACAAGCTGGTGGCATACCAGTCAACAAAAGTTTTTGTGCACTGCAATATATTTTTTTACAATATATTTTGTAGTGCCTGATTATACACTTAATTTATTCAGATTCAGAAATCCAAATCGGAGTTGGAGAACACTCAAAAGGAAAGCCAACAAACCAAAGAGAAGTTACAAGAACTTCAGAACCAGCTGAACCAGAGCCAGAATCAACTCGTACAAGTACTGCAACCTGAAAACTATGATCATATGAAAAGTTAGTGCAGTAATAAACAAATGACTTTTTTCTATTTCAGGTTCAGTCCCAACTCTCTCAAACACAGACACAACTCCAGCAAAATCAGAACCAGCTCACCCAGGGTCAGAAGGAGCTGCAGCAGGCAAAGACCCACAGCCAACAGGTACAAGACTGCACAAATATAAATGTTTTTATACAGATTCAATTATTTTCCCTATGGTTTTAGAAAATATTGAAATATGCAGTTTAACCTAGCCATACCTAGCAAGGACGTAATATTAGCCCCTAGTTGAAAAGTTGTTAAAGAGAAATTTATTGACTTGTCATTTTAAAAATATTAAAGAAATATTTGTATGATAATGTAGTTCATGGCATTGTAAAATGCATTCAAGTACTGCATTAACTTATAAATATTAACACTTTTACAAACTTCACTTGGTAAATAATGACTTGCCTTTTTATAGTTGCAAAACCAGTTGAAGACAGCACAGGCTCAATCTCAGACCCGGCAGAATCAGATCCAGCAGATCCAAAAGGAGCTACAGCAGACGAAGGAAAACCTCCAACAAAAAGAGAAAGAACTTCAACAAACTCAACAAAGCTCACAACAGAGCCTCAACCAGGAAGTCAATAACCTCAAGACAGCTCTCAGCCAAGCAGAGACCAAGGTAAGGAACAAATTTTTATAATTGTTTTTTATTTCAGTATAGTTGTAGTATTGTTATGTTTTCTATTATAATTGTATGGTGATAAACAAATTATCCTGTTATAGGTAACAGATCTTCAAGGACAACTGGAAAACCTACAGAAGGTTTGTGGAAAAATAAAATTGTTTGTAATGAAACAAAAGTGTTTGCTTGAGCTAAAAAAAAATGCATGCAGTGTGAACTGTTAATATTTGACATTTAGTTCATCTGATGATTTGAGGCTGCTCTATGATGTCTTTCTGCTCTGTAGGACCTAGTAATAAATAACTGGTTAGATTACCCAAAAATAAGATATAAGTGAATCATGGCTCACTCTAAATTATGTTCCTAGGGTTAAGGTGATCAAAATAAAAAAAAATGCATTACTCTTAATAAATAAAAAAGATCTACCATGCCTTGCTCTATTTATTTATCTTATGTGCAATTCTCGGTGTTTATTAGACTTTAGATGAGCGCGATGCAGAAGTGAAGCGTCTGGAGGAGCAGCTCACAGAGGTTAAACAGGCATATGAAGCAGCACAGACCTCACAGTCCGCACAGAGCCATAACAATGAGGGGAACACAGGTGGAGACCCAGGACGAGAGGATGAGCTCACCAAACTCAGACAGGAGGTATGAAGGGTGTATTTCTATTTAAGTTCAAACATTATTCTTGATTTTTTTTTTTTTAAAGGTGCACTATCATTTGTCTACCACCTGCTTGTCTCCATGGAGATGTTATTGCTTTACCTTAAACATCTTCATCTTATATTTATTCAATTACATGTGTTTTTGTTTTTATTACCTTAAAATATATGTATTCTAACTGAGAGCAGGTTTCAGTCTCCACAGATCTAATCTGTAACTTGGCCTCATCAGGTGGCGTACTCAGAAAAGTTGCATAGTGCACCTTTTTATTAATAATCAACATATTATACACAATACAACTGACTGACCGTGGTATAAAACATTTAATCCTTACAGTTAACTGAGAGCAGGAACCGGGAGGAGCAACTCAAACAGCAGATGGCCGACAAAGAAGAAAAGACCAAAAAGGCTTTCCTCGGAGCCAAGACCAAGATTAGCCAGCTCAACAGTGAGTATATCTATATTATGCAGTTATCAAGTATATTAAATGTAATCTGTTATAGACATTCAGTTGCTTAGCTTAAGTCAGTGAAAGTTGATGGGTCAAGAATTTGGTCTTGTGCCTTTGCAATGCAAATGTAAGCAGTGTTTCTCATAATATCATAATCACAGTAAAATTATTTCTGCCAGTCTAAAAATAGGATAAACATAAACAGATTTTATGTTATTGTAAGTATGTAAAAGTAACTGTTAAACTGGCAACACCTCTAGTTAACAGGTATTTTAAGTGACATTTTTGGTCCAAAGTTGTGATGTTTAGAATTTAAATCAAACACTGAGTAACACTGATTCTGTTCTACAGGTGCTAAGGAGCAGCTGAGCAAAGAATTGGAGGAGCTGAAGCAGGACAAAGAGGAGCAGGAGGTGCGGATGAACGCTATAAAGTCTCAGTATGAAATGAGACTTGCGCGTTTGGACCGAGAGCTGAGAGAACTGAGAGAGACCCAGACTGAGTCCAAAGAGGAGCCCCAGGACCAGGGAGCAGCAAAGGTACGTGTTTTACCCGAGTCCATACATAAGAGGGTCGTTTTCAGTACACTTAAAAAATAAATCAGAAATTGGATGTAAGAAAAAGTGAAAGTTATTCTGTGTATTTGGACAACCAGTAATCATGAAAGTACTTATTTTTAGCATTGCAATTTTTGGTACCAGTACTGCCATTACAGCTATTATTACAGTCACAAATATACTCCAATTGTCTATAGTGTTTTAGCACAACAAAACAGTTTAATTCCTGCTCATTGCTAAACATATATAATGATTGTATATAATTACAGCCATGTGATTTTGTATTAATGAACCTCTAATTTGTAGGGTGATCAGGCCAGACCATCAGATCAGAGACAAATATCATTGAAGAGCCCTGCCCAGGACAGGGGAAGGTAAATCAATAATACACATTTTACACAAATCAACTATTATACAAAATTACATATTTAATTAACAAATGCATTTCTACCTTAGTTCCAGTCTGTCTGAGCCTCCCACTGCCAATATCCGTCCAACCCCCAGCACCCCATCCCCTAGCAGCAAACCAAGCCCCACCCCAGGCAGTAAGGCCACCCCACGGGCCAGCATTCGACCCATGGTGACCCCTCCATCTGTTCCCACTCCTACTCCTACTGCCACTGTCATGCCGACCACACAGGTTGACAGTCAAGAAGGTAAAAGTTTATCCAAATATCTGTCCAGAAGAAAACTAACCTCAAACTCAGTTTACCTGTAATGTGTAATCTGGTATAAATAGCCTTCCTTGTAACTATGTTTTTACTGATTTTATTAAAGAAAGGTATTTTGAATGATTTTTTGCACTTGGACTTACAGTATTTATCGCTAACCTGTCATGAACCCCATTATAAAGTTTGTAATTCATGATTTATTTATTTTTTTTCTCCATTAATAGTACTCAGTTTTATAAATCAAGTTTATAAATCAATTTTTTTCCCAGTTTCTCTTGGTACAGGATCATCTGTTCACTCAACCAGCTCCGGTTTGAGCAACACACCAACCACCATTGCGCAGCCAACCAGCTCCCAGGCTACAGCTTTTGTCCAACCCACTCAGCAGCAGTTAACCAATCAGGAGCCAGGATCCAGTATGGAGGCAGAGCGTCCATCCACATCCTCGGCCTCCCTAGCACCTGGTAAACTGATACTATTTGTTCATAATCAACAACAATGTAATAGTACTGAAAAAGTTTATAATATTTTAATGGATTATTCAAGCAGGCTCAAAGAGAGGTAGGAATGACGAGGAGGAGGAGGAGGAGGATGAGGACAACAGACCTGAAAGTTCACGCACTTCTCCAACTACCAAAAAACTACGACTGAAACCAGCCATGGGTCTACCGGTAAATGCTTGAGCCAAATTATAACTGCCATCATTACCTTACCTATAATTTATTCTGCTCACCCTTGTATACTGCCCATCTTTGTCTCAACTATAAGAAAAAGAGTCTGCAGAGTTTGACAGTGGCCTATGATGACTCTTTGAGAATATTACTGAGTGCCGAGGTTTTGGAGTGCCAGTGAAATGTTTGTAAACTGTGGCGTGAGATCCTGTGTTGTCACAATTAGATACTGTATTTATTCATTTATGTGTAGAGCCATGAATCTGAACAATCAAATCATTCAAGCTCTAGTGTGTCCTGTGAGGAGCTCTCAGATTCACCTCTAAGTTGTGGAGACATTGGCGCTCTTGTCTGTATACATTATAACATGCATTGTATATTTCAATTTTTATTCTTCTTATTTTTATATACTTACTAGGAAATAGATATTATGTGTTCTTAATAAAGTTTGAATTGAATATTATTTTTTGTAAGGTTGAGGAAGAGGAGGAGGAAATTGAAGAAGAGCTTGGGGACGTCACAGAACGACCAGATTCAGCTGACAGTGAGGTTTGTCAACAGATAATTCTTCTGAATTTAAAGGGAGCTAGACAACTGTTTTTTGTTTTTTTTTTAATTGGAGTGCTTTTAAAGTATTGCTCATTTCTACTGATCAGACTATTAATGAACTATACCAGTTGAGAATTTTAGGCTAGTGATGAGGTGAAGTAACGTAAATTCAACAGTAAAAACACTGCCACAAACCTTTTTAGCCCTTTACATTACATACATCATATGTTTATTCAAATCCATATAGCCATAGTATGAACTTGTAGATGTTTATAGAAATTCTCTAAGATAAGATGTTTTTGTAGATGCCGTTCCCTGTGATTGATGCAGAAGATGAGGATATTGAGGATGAAGGCGTGTCCCAGTCGGTACCTTCAGACCAGTGTCAGACTTTAGTTTGTGACTTAATCGTGATCAACTCGGACAGCGAGAGCCGGGAGAGCAAAGAGACTGAAAAACAACAAGAAGATGGAGAGGAGGAGGAGGAGGATGAAGAGGAGGAAGAACAGGAGGACGAGGTACACAAAGTTACAAAAAACTATTTAGAAACATGCAATTTGTCTCACAAATATGCAGTATAGATTACTATTTTAAAAAATAAAAATCACGTTAAATACAAATCAAGACATCATGCTGTTTATGTAAGATTAAAGAATGTATTATATAGTTGTAGTAAAAGGTTCAATGCAATACTTACTGCTAAAATTCAGTGGCTTTAGAAATGTGTTCATTTTTATTACCTCCGCCAAGGAGGTTATGTTTTTGCCTGAGTTTGACTGTTTGTTTGTTTGTTTGTTAGCAAGATAACTCAGAAAGTTATGGACGGATCTTGATGAAATTTTCAGGAAATGTTCCTAATGGTAAATCCTACAGATGATTAGATTTTGGTGATGATCCAGAAGAAATCCTGGATTCTGGATCACTTTGAAAACTGAGCTGCTTGGCGGAGGTCTGCGCTCTCTGAGTGCTTTTCTAGTTGTTGATGTGATAGTAACAACTCGATTCTTTTTCAGTTTACACATGAGTCTGTCAAAATAACTACTTATTGCTTCCATTTAATATTGGACTCTCATCTGTTATTGGGAAACATTAAGTTTTTACACTTAATACCATATACCACATCAATCCCAAGAGCACTCCTATGGCAACAGGCCAAAACCAGAGCACCCAATCGCATCTCATTACCACCTTGTCCCACCCACTTATAAGAAGGAAATACCCTAAATAATCTCAATCTCTTTTAAATATGCACTGTTCCTCTTTCCAGTACAAGGATGATGAAGATGATGATGAAGAGGATGATGGCTCTGGAGATGGCGGCATGAGACCTGCAGAGGGCAGTAATGAGGAGAGCAGAGACGCTGATGAGGAGGATGAAGAGCCTTCAGAAAGCGTCCACTCTGAGGACAAGCCGGGCGCATCGTCAACTGAGCGAAGTGCCGAGCCCTCACACAGTGGTAAATGTGTGTGTGCTTTCCTCATGGTACCAAAGGAATTTGAATGTCTACCTAATTTTAGTGACTCTATTAGTATATTGAAAGCTTTACAAACCCACACTGAAATGTATAACATGAATCACAATTTTCCTCTCAGGTGAAGGCCGCGGTGGAGCATCATCAGAGTCTGACCCCCCAAGAGACCTGCTGCACCTGCCCCCTCTCTCCTCCGTCCCTACACCCTCTCCGTCCTCTCTTGCCCCTCGTCTGCCCCAGCCACGCAGACCTCCTCATTCTGTCCCTCCACGACTCTACATCCAGCCCCCCGCCCCTGAGTTGGGACCCCCTCACACACAGGTACAGAGTCACATGGACACGTTTAAGAGTAGCAGGATTGTGTTAGAAAACTATTAATTGTTTTGTCTTCAATGCCTTTTTTAAATCCAGAGACAGTCTTCTCAGTTGCGGAGACAATCAGTTGGACGTGGACTTCAGCTAACTCCAGGAATAGGCAGTACAGTAAGCCAAAAATAATTTTCAATTTCAAATGACTATCTCGTATGACTATAATTTTAGAGTTGGTTTTGGCTTTTGTAGCAGCAGCATTTCTTTGATGATGACGACAGAATGGTCCCCAGTACTCCCACTCTTGTCGTGCCTCATCGCAATGATGGTTTTGCAGAGGCCATTCAGTAAGTTTTTTCACAACAATCTATTACATTTGTGCCAGTAAGACTAAAGGCTATGACTGACTGTTTGTGTCCAGCTCTCCTCAGGTGGCAGGACTGTCCACTAGATTTAGGTTTGGACCTCCTGAGGATCTCCTGCCTCAAGCTTCAGCCTCACACTCAGATCTGGGACAGTTGGCTTCACAAGGAGGTACAATAAATACAAATCACAATTGTACTCAAATCTATGCAAAGATCCCATGAAATCTATATGAAAAAGACAGTTACTACTGACTATTACTATATTTTAAAAGTTTGATGTTCCCTTTAGGTCTGGGCATGTATGAGTCGCCCCTGTTCTTGGCTGCTCATGATGAAGATGGAGGAGGAAGAAGTGTTCCCACTACTCCCCTACAGGTGGCAGCACCAGGTAGAACTAGAAACATTTCTAATACACAGAAGTTGATAACTGTTTACCACGACAGCTGTACATATAAATTCCCCCTATCTCTGTTTCAGTGACAGTGTTCACAGAGTCTCTACCCTCGGACGGTGCTGACAATATGGCGTCCCAGTCTGTTCCCATGGTAACTGCCTCCACAGCGATGTCAGCTGCAGCTGATGATGGTGATGAGGTTTTCATGGAGCACGAAGCAGAGAGGTCAGAATATAGTATGCACGCTCAATCTAATTAAAACATCTCTAATGATCATAAACCAGGAAGAACATGCTGGTTTGCTAACAGACAGTTGATACTGACAGAATTTATGCATGTGAGGAGTCAGCATATTGGGAATGAGTTAGGCGAGTTAACTTAACCAGGTCCTATCAAGGTTAGAAAACAGCCAAAGTTGAGTACAGGAGCTTGGATAGTATGTTATCTTTTATTTCAATTATGTTTTGTCTTTATTGTGCATACGTCTTGTTTTCAGTGCGGGTCTTGAGCCCTCTTTAGACAGTCAGGCCGAGATGGACTCAGCCGCTCAGCAGAGTGAAGACGCAGCACTGCCATCCACAAGCCAAGACCCTGGTATATCACTTTGTAACATTCAAACATATTTAAATTACACCGATTTAAGATTTGACTGGAAATTTTGTGTTGACTTTACTCATGACTTTTGTTTCAGACACCAGCAGTGCCACGCAGAGACGCACCCTGCCCAGTCAGCCGCTGTTCTCCAGCATTTTGGGGCGAGGGGGCAGAGGGAGGGGCGAGGGCAGGACTCTAATTAGCCGTAGAGGTAATTGTATTTAACAGTGGCCACATGTGAAAACCCATCTTGTTGTATATAAAGATTTGTCTTAATGATAACTTGTTGACAATTGTTGATAGCTGCAACAATTGTAATAATTGTGAAATAAATAGTAAAGTTGTTACACATGGTAGATGCATAAATGAACGTTTCATTTTTATTTCTAGGGGCGTACTCTCGAGGAGGAAGAGGGGCTATGGGAAGATGAAGCTTCCAATAGGGGTAACTGCTCTATATGAAATGTCTTTGTCCTGATGCTGCATTTTTAGTGTTTATGTTATGATTTTGTTCATTGTAAACGTTGGTTTTTGTATTTTATGCTTCTTCATGAAGTTGGCTCTAGTTTTGTAATTATGTGTTAATGCAACCCAAAATACATTTGTTCTATTAATAAAGTGATTAACATGTCTATTGACTTTCTTTTGTCAGTACTGTCTATTTCAATTCATACATTTTACAGGTATGTTATTATTGTTTAATTGAATACTGCAAACTAGCTCACTACTACATAAAATAACATTCACCTAGGTATTATTTATAGATGCTGTTAATTTTAATGTACCATTATATATTTAGATAAGAAAGGCATCACTTTGAGAATCCAGCAGACAAGATTTGTTTTTCATGTATTTATTTTTGGTGTAATTATCCATCTACATTTTTAGCATATAGATTAACGCTTACATGTGATCACACCATAGAGGTAATATAGTATGGTCTTTATGCTCATATCTTTGCATTAATAATACGAGTAGATAGCTGTTTTATGCGGGACACTGGAGCCAGACTCTGAGGGAGTTCTCTGGAGGAGGAGGAGGAGGGTCACTGATCACTGTGACAACATTAGTGATGCTGGTCTCCATGACAGCGGGAACACTCAGAACCACGGGACGAGGATGATCCGGTCCAACCAGAGCAGGCAAGTCCTCAGTCACTGACACACTGAAGAACAAAGCTGAAGGAAAAATAAAGTTTAGTAAGTGCAACTGTCATTATAATGTATATTTTCTCATTTTGTTTTGTCACCCAAAACCGTATTCTCCCTTATAAAATATGTTTATTACACAGTTTAATTGCCAGTTGCATCATGGGATCAGTTCAAGGTATGCCCGCTGTAGAAGTTCTGATTATGGTGGCTATATATGCAGCAGTAAAAATATTTGTACTAAAACTTAAACTTATCCATCTTGCATTGATTAATTGGGTTTCTTGCCATATTGTTGAACATTCCTGGAAAAAGAATTACATCCATGGAGTTGAGTTTTCAAACCCTCCACTTACGCCTACACTGTACACACTGTACAAGTGCATTCATCTTATTTATCTTGATTACTTTCTACAGTTTTTTAAGCAGGATACTATGATACTATATTTATAACACTTTTGCTAGCTTTGACAACTTGTTTTTTCTAATATACCATTACAGTGAACGAGATATTTGTTTCTTACGTCCAGAGAAGACATAGTGCTCGTATGTGTTGGCCTTCATTGGGATGGGAGCAGTCAGGGCAGAGGTGATGGGCACAGGGAATCCTTTCATTGACACTTTAATCTGGATTTCCTGACTCAACAGCACTTCTACAGGTTAAACAATAAAACGTTAGATTCACGTACAATTTTTTACAATTTTTACTATTTGGTAATGGTACTGACCAGTCTGACGTGGCACCTGTGTGTTCATAAACCCTCTTGGAGTAATACTACACGAAGGAATGTTAGTTGATGGGAAAGTGAAACGTTGGATGATTTCACCTACAAAGAGACATGGAAACACTGAAAAACTGATCACTGACTATTTGAAACAATTAAATTATGATTAGATTAAAATGTTATTAATTGCACTGCTTTATTTTGAACACCTATCTCTCAGGTACCTCTCCTGAAGAAGAAGACTGTCTCGGCTCTGTTCACTGTGGCTGGAGCTGACAGAGCTGCAGTGAGTCCTGGAGTCAGTCCTGGAAACTCGTGGGAAAGAGGTTTGGGAAATCCAGGCTCAGGAACGAGGTTTCTGTCCAAACGCCAATAGAGGTTCCCCTGTAATAGTTTGTAATATTAACTAAATGGTGAATTATATGTAATTTTTAAGATAAATTGCGCTTCAAAGTAAGAAATTTCATCACAATGTATGTTTTGGTTTTGCTTGAGTAATATTATTAAAACTACTCTTACTTCCCGCAATATATGACTTCTACTCACTATTATTAATCCAAAATGTATAGGATGCAAAAGTCTTCAGAATTTACGTTTTATATAGCTTGTGTAATCACACTAATACAAAAACACAATTCTGACTTTTTGTGTAAACAGTGGATATACTTTTTATTTTTATGGTATATTTATTTGGATGGCTACTTGCTTCTACTTGAGCAATATTATTTTGACACAAGGACCTGAACAATTCCTTGATTTAGAGTTTATATTTTGGCCAATCTTCTCATGTCTATCTAATATATTACATTCCAGATAGATAAGGGATGATTTTACCTTAAAGACATAGACATTTCCCTGACAGTTACTTCGAGTGAAGACGGTGTCGATGTGAGATGGGATACCCAGAATTTCGGAGATACTGTTTGGGTGACTGATGTAATGGCTCTCTGGGTCCACTGTCCAGAACAACTCACCTACAAAACAAGAAATGAATGTGGCATTAGTTGTCTATTTGACTGGCCCACTAGTTGATTTCAGATTTCAGACAAGGGTTTTGTCTACTGAAACCCAGCAAAATAAAGTATAAACTAATTCTTGAAAACAAATTAAAGGTGCACTATGAAAATTCTCTGCCACTTGGTTGTTACTATGGAGAGTGATTAAATATTGGAAAGAGCATGCGGAAAGCTAGCCTCCAGCTCACCTTTGAAGATCACAATAGTCCCATTGCTCAGAGCTGTCAGCCCACTGATCGGAGCATCACTGCACAAGTCATCCACCAATCCTGTACAAACCATAACAATAATACAGTCATTATTAACCACTCACTAAATATTCTACATAATCATTTTACATGCCAATCTGATCCTTATTGATTGAACTGAAGTTGTCCCCACCTCTCTCTGGAAGAAAAGGCAAGCCCAGAGCTGCAGCAAGATCATGGAGAGGATTTGGTCTGGGCCTTATAACAGGTGGGACAATCATAGCTGGACAGAAAGAGTCAGAAACAATAAAAAAAATGATTTCCCATTCATTTCAATTCATTTTATGGATTTGAAAAAGGAAATATCACAAAAACGTGACTTTTTATTATACTAACAATGTGAATACAACTCTGTCATTGCATTGTTTAGTTTGATTTGCAAATATAGTATATTATAGCTAGACCTATAAACCTATACAGTTAATTACTGTCCAATCAGGAACATGATTCATGAAATAATGGTTAAATAATCATGTATTTTACTACAACATTATGTGCCAGTACCTGGATTTTGTCTCGGCACAGAAACTCCAGAGTGAGAGAGGACCAGGTGAAAGTCCATTTTCCCTGCAGATCTAGGAGGAGGAGGAGGACGAGGAGGGTAGATGGGCTGCCCAGGCACACGGGCTGCCAAGAACAAAGAGAGGAGAAGCTATGATTTAATAAATAATTTAATCATTCATGTATAGATAATTGGTGTTCAGATATCAAAATCTCACCTTGTACCAGTGGTGTTTGTACACCAGTGGATACAGGTCTTGATGGTGAAACTACAACACACTTGGCTCCTGTTTTACAATGGTGTCTCGCTGCAGACACTAAAAACAGGCAAAAATGTGTGATTTGCTAAAAAAAAACAAACAAACAAACAAACAAACAAACAAACAAACAAACAAAAAAAACACCTACACAATAACCTCTCTTCACTTTCACTGTTTGACCTCCGCCTGCCATTTATTGGCCTGTGGCTCCCTGAAAAATACACACATTTTAAATGAACAAATAATCAGTAGGGGATTCGCTTAGGCTAATAAAACGCAGGTGTCAGTATCTCACCTCTAGAAGTGACTCTTGGAGGTACATACCCTTTCTGTTGTGATACTCTGGCATCTGGACAACAACAAAAGGTCAACTGCAAAACTACTACTAATGCCTTAATCAGCATGAAAATATAAAATCCCTTTAGTGACTATCAACACTGCCAATCATTACAATGCTATTTAATTCCCAGACTAGTTGTTTAAAAGCTATACCGCACTGCAGGAGATAGTCAGGACAGCAGGTGTTAAACTGGACACATTGAGGGTCACAATTGCACAACCGTCCACGAATGAATGGCTCACCACAGCGCCCTCTGCAGGACTGAGCTGAGGAATACAAAAACAAACAAAAACCGTCAGTATTTCTTCATGGACTCTCTGAGGTTGTAATTTGATTCTTTGTACCTATAGTGCACACAGCCTGGAAGTCCTGGCAGCACTCATTGTGAGAAGCACACTGCAGGTCACATGTGCACTGCTGTCCCCTAGAGAAGGCCTCTCCACAGCGACCCACACAAGTTCCTAAAAGGAAACACAGAAAAGAGGTATTATAAGATAAGATAAGATAAGATATGCCTTTATTAGTCCCACAGTGGGGAAATTCCAGTGTTGCAACGCACAGTTCAAGAACAGCAGGAAAATGGAACATGCAATAAAACAAGATAATAGATAATGGCTAAAAAAAAATAATAATAATAATAATTTAGAAATAGACTTAAAGATAGACTCTAATTTTGTTCCGGTGGAGCAAAAGTATAAAATACAAAATATAAAATACAAAATCCTATAAATGCCATGAAACTACAACTTCCATATCAAAGTTTGGACTAAAATTGCACTAAACTGTCAGAACTAAACTAAGTCTATTATCACTCCTTTTATTCTGTATGGATCTTTTTAACTAGGAACACATTGACAAAAAAGACCATAGGTAGTTTTGAGGCGCTGCTGCTGAATTACAACAGTACAGACCAATATTATATATATTTACTATTGATTGTATTTATAACCAACAGTCCATGCAAAGTTTGCCATATACTTTGCCAACACCAAAAATCACCAATATTAGTAACATGCATATATATTTTGTCTACCTGGTTTTGCAGAATCACCAAAGCCCACAATGAAAGCAATCAGCAGAAAACTCATCATTTTCATCATCTTGTTGCCGGTAGCTTTCCTCCTCATCTCTGTCCAGCTAATATGTACATGGCACTTTTATACATGAGACGACGCATCAGACTGGACCTGTTTAATTGGAAGCACACACCCTCACACACTTGTGTCACCATCCCACACTACCAATAAACAAACCACAGGAAGATGTGACGCTGTTTTCTATCTCACATCCACTATTCAACTAATCCAGACCATTACAAAAGAAGCAATTTGAATTTGGTTACCCAGCTGCTGCTTACTTAAATACATTCCTGAATAATTGTTACTTGTTCCAGACAGGGCTTAAAATTTCCAAAATAAATAGTGATCACATGACTGCCAAATGTACCTCCATCCATTGTCTTTGTCAGTGTCAGCCACATTTAAGGCGTAAAACAACTGAAATGTCACCACACAAAAGTCAGACCGCATGACATCAGGGTTCACAGAAGATGGTATATAACACAACACATTCAGTTCTACTTAATGGCCAGGATGTAAAAAGTGCCTTTGTTATGCTGTACCGTTTTATGTTATCATTTAATCAAAACATTAAAGGTGCACTATGTAACTTTTCTAGAGGTCTAGATTTAGACCAAGCAGTTCAATCAGCCTTAAAGGACACGTCCAACACTCCGGATGATGGATCCAGTGGCACCAAAACCTCCATGAATTACTGCTGGAGAACTGTATAAACACAAACTTACCCAAATCATCTTAAATTCTATTAACGTCAGCCTTGTTTATGGCAATTTTAATGACTTTAATACATTTTTGGTTGGCTGGTCCATTACCTTCATGGCACATTACAACACGTTACACGTTTTACACCAGATGCCCTTTCGGATCGGTTATACCATTTAATATCTCTCTTGTTGCACTGTCACAGAATACCCAAATGTACTGTAATGAACTGCTTAAAAGTTTTGTCTTTTGTCTATCTGGAGTCATTAGTAAGCATTTTTAAACAATACCTTTTCCATTTAAAAACTAAACTATTTACGTTTCTTAATTCGTTCTTAAATGTGCATGTATGTAACCACACTAAGTAGCCTACTATTTCAAAATTACGTACTTGTTATGAAGTTATTGGTTGGACTTGGAATGTTTCACTGTATGGCATTAATTTATACTATTACAAAAAAAACAAAAACAAAACTTGACAAACATGTTTTCTTACAGTAAATGCGTGGGCTCACCTCTCCAGATTTTACCTGTCACGTGTCACAGCATAGTGCCATGACCTGCTTGTCTCCTGACGAAACGTTTATATGTGGAACATTTAAGGCAAAACAATCACATTCCTTGGAGACAAGAGGATGGTGGACCCTCTAGTAGAAAAGTTACATATTGCACCTGTAGTGGTTATAGTTCTAGCTATGCCATACCCTGAATGTTTTATTGATATGAATGTCAGGTGTTGCAGGGTGGTGGTGAACAAGTGCTGTTACAGTTTGAGGTCTTATTTTTTATTGTAAAGTCACTATTACACACTTTAATTTCAGTGGTCATACATAGGCCTGCCTGGGCAGACAATGTAATTGAAGTAGCCTATAAAAGTTTATTAGTGCCACACAGTGTGACAAAGCACAGACTGTGGGATGGACCAGACTTGGTGCATATTCAGCCATCCGACAGACATGATGACATTTAAAGAGCATCTGGTGAAATAAAAATAAGCCTACTACACACCACTTAAAGTTCAGCTAAGGACAATTAAAGTAGACTCTAGGCAAAAAGGGTAAACAATATAAGTAGAAGATGCAGCCCAAATGTTTAAATTAATTAGACTACACTGTACACCATAGTAGTGTTTCCCAACCTTTAGAGATAGGCCTTTACTTTAACAATGTTTAAATCCAGGCTCAAAAGAAGATCTGTTTAGCTGTGCGTATGATTGAAAGGATTTTATTCCACTCTCTTCTCTTTTAATGTGAATTTTATGATGATTATTTATGTTTTTATTTATTCATACTGTGATTTTAATGTCTTTCTTATTCTGTAAAGCAATTTCAATTAGTTTGTGTATGAATTGTGCAATACAAATAAACTTGCCTTGCCTTTCTACCAGCAACCCCTATTTGAGGGGTGTTAGTTTAGGTAGGCAAGATTTTAGCTTATAATCATTATTGCTCTACAGTAATTATGATAAACTAACCTTACCATTCTATTCCTTCATTAAAACGTACACTATTTATAAACTGTCCTTTGTAAAAACATCTGGGGACCCCCATATGAATTTCTGGGGATGCAAATTTTGGGTAAGATTGGGAGTGACTGACCTAATCAAGAAAAATATTACTTTACTAAAGGTACATTAAAACTAGTTACTGTTTATTAAACATTGTTGAGTAATATGGTGTTTTTTGAACAAAGAGTGACCTTACACAACTTAACTCAACTAAACTCTGTTCAGTGGTACTTGCTTCACAGAAATCTATTTATGGTTGCTTTCACACATTTAGGTGCATAGATGTTTTGAAGTTTTTTTTTGGCTGGAAACTGTGTTGGACTTCCAGAAAAACAAAACTAATTTCATGCAAGCCTTATCATCTTTCAGACAAGCCTTTAGTATTTAAAATAGGACGAAGGCACTTGTGAGTTTTAGAAAATAGCCTTTTGTTAAGTC
The DNA here is from genome assembly GCA_029959045.1 of Taenioides sp. WSHXM2023. NCBI lineage: Eukaryota > Metazoa > Chordata > Actinopteri > Gobiiformes > Gobiidae > Taenioides > Taenioides sp. WSHXM2023. The sequence continues at coordinate 12,552,283 of CM057096.1, read as the reverse complement.
ATGCCTTTTGTTAAGTCATGGTTAATGATTTCTTTAGAAAACGGCAACACATTTCGGCCTTATTAGGCCTTCACTGATTGGTTGAGTCTATTTTGGACTATTTCTATCCGTTTTTACAATTTGTAATCAAAAATATGTTTTATGTTGCAGACTGCACCAATGCCACTGTGTTTTCATTCCCTTGCTATGAATTTCACTGTTACAGTATCGCTATTACTTAAAGTGTTACATTTTCAGTGCGGGTTCATCTTGTGCTTAAACTTGGTCAAATAAATAATATGCGAGTTTCAGATCTCTTTCCTTCTCCTTTTTATATACAACATAACTCGGAAAAGTGTAAAGTGTTTAAGTTACCAAAAAATTGACAGTAACCATAATGCAAAAAAATAGTGTTACTCACTGTATGTAACTTTACTAATCAATACTGCATATTTGGTAACAGAAAAACCTTGTGTTATCTACTCTATTGTACCTATGTTACTAAGGTAAATTTGGGCAATTTATTTCCTCAGTTTTTCTTAGTAAAAATCATAGACTATATATATAAATGGACATAGCTAACATGCTAGCCGCCGCTTTCCAAATAGGAAGTTGTGGGCACTTCCGGCTCCTACTGACTCTGGCTCTTACTGACATTGGAATATTGTGGCCCCTCTCTCTGTAACTGCTGCTGTGAGCTTCGTCATTTTGGTCTTAAAATGTTCGTATTAACCTGCTCTACATAATCCTGGTGTTTTTATTTCACTGTTTTGTCCATTAAAAAAATCCAATTTCTATTATGGAGCCTGGTTCCAAATTTGCCTCTGTAACCGTTAGCATTGCAACCTTCATTTGAGTGGAGTCGAATGCTATGGGTGACATCACACTCGCTTAGTCCACTCCTTATAGTCTATCGTAAAAATAATCAGAGTTTACAGTGTATGGTTAAAATTTTTAATAAAACACATAAACATGTAAGTGATATTTCTTTTGTGTATAACTTTCATTGTAATACTTATCAACCACAATATTTACATGCACGTTTGAGCACATTTCTGATTAATTTGGCTTTCTGATTAATTTACTTTCAATTATCTTTAACACTTCAACAACCATACCAACCAACTGTTAAAAATGATGAACTACATTCACTTTCCCCAGACCTAAATCTGACGATCATGAATTAATTGTTTAAGTCCAAGTCAAGTCCGAATCAAGTCCAAGTCAAGTTTGGTTTGAATCTGCGTTGACTCAACTCAGTTTGCCTGAGTATGTGTTGAGTCTGCATTGAGTCTGTGTTGAGTCTGTGTTGAGTCAGTGTTGAATCTGCGTTGAGTCTGTATTAAGTCTGTGTTGAGTCTGTGTTGAGTCAGTGTTGAATCTGCGTTGAGTCTGTGTTGAGTCTGTGTTGAGTCAGTGTTGAATCTGCGTTGAGTCTGTGTTGAGTCTATGTAGAGTCTGTGTTGAGTCAGTGTTGAATCTGCGTTGAGTCTGTATTAAGTCTGTGTTGAGTCTGTGTTGAGTCAGTGTTGAATCTGCGTTGAGTCTGTGTTGAGTCTGTGTTAAGTCTCCGTTGAGTCTGTGTTGAGTCTGTGTTGAGTCTATGTAGAGTCTGTGTTGAGTCTGTGTTGAGTCTGTGTTAAGTCTGCGTTAAGTCTGCGTTAAGTCTGCATTGAGTCTGTGTTGAATCTGCGTTGAGTCTGTGTTAAGTCTGTGTTGAGTCTGTGTTGAGACTGTGTTGAATCTGCGTTGAGACTGTGTTGAGTCTGTGTTGAATCTGTGTTGAGTCTGTGTTAAGTCTGTGTTAAGTCTGTGTTGAGTCTGCGTTAAGTCTGCGTTGAGTCTGTGTTGAATCTGCGTTGAGTCTGTGTTAAGTCTGTGTTGAGTCTGTGTTGAGTCTGTGTTGAGTCTGCGTTAAGTCTATGCTGAGTCTCCGTTGAGTCTGTGTTGAATCTGCGTTGAGTCTGTGTTGAGTCTGTGTTGAGTCTGTGTTGAGTCTGTGTTGAGTCTGCGTTAAGTCTATGCTGAGTCTCCGTTGAAACTTTGTTGAATCTGCGTTGAGACTGTGTTGAGTCTGCGTTGAGTCTGCTTTAAGTCTGTGTTGAGTCTGTGTTGAATCTGCATTGAGTCTGTGTTAAGTCTGTGTTGAGTCTGTGTTGAGACTGTGTTGAGTCTGCGTTGAGACTGTGTTGAGTCTGTGTTGAATCTGCATTAAGTCTGTGTTGAGTCTGCGTTGAGACTGTGTTGAGTCTGCGTTGAGTCTGCTTTAAGTCTGTGTTGAGTCTGTGTTGAGTCTGTATTGAGTCTGTGTTGAATCTGCATTAAGTCTGCGTTGAGTCTGTTAAGTCTGTGTTGAGTCTGTGTTGAGTCTGTGTTAAGTCTGTGTTGAGTCTGTGTTGAGTCTGTGTTGAGTCTGTGTTGAATCTGCATTAAGTCTGCGTTGAGTCTGTGTTAAGTCTGTGTTGAGTCTGTGTTGAGACTGTGTTGAGTCTGCGTTGAGACTATGTTGAGTCTGTGTTGAATCTGCATTAAGTCTGTGTTGAGTCTGTGTTAAGTTTGTGTTGAGTCTGTGTTGAGGCTGTGTTAAGTCTGTGTTGAGTCTGCGTTGAGACTGTGTTGAGTCTGCGTTGAGTCTGCTTTAAGTCTGTGTTGAGTCTGTGTTGAATCTGCGTTGAGTCTGTGTTAAGTCTGTGTTGAGTCTGTGTTAAGTCTGTGTTGAGTCTGTGTTGAGTCTGTGCTGAGTCTGTGTTGAGTCTGTGCTGAGTCTGTGTTGAATCTGCATTAAGTCTGCGTTGAGTCTGTGTTGAGACTGTGTTGAGTCTGCGTTGAGACTATGTTGAGTCTGTGTTGAATCTGCATTAAGTCTGTGTTGAATCTGCATTAAGTCTGCGTTGAGTCTGTGTTGAGACTGTGTTGAGTCTGCGTTGAGACTATGTTGAGTCTGTGTTGAATCTGCATTAAGTCTGTGTTGAGTCTGTGTTAAGTCTGTGTTGAGTCTGCGTTGAGACTGTGTTGAGTCTGCGTTGAGTCTGCTTTAAGTCTGTGTTGAGTCTGTGTTGAATCTGCATTAAGTCTGCGTTGAGTCTGTGTTAAGTCTGTGTTGAGCCTGTGTTGAGTCTGTGTTGAATCTGCATTAAGTCTGTGTTGAGTCTGTGTTAAGTCTGTGTTGAGTCTGTGTTGAGTCTGTGTTGAATCTGCATTAAGTCTGCATTGAGTCTGTGGTAAGTCTGTGTTGAGTCTGTGTTGAGTCTGCATTAAGTCTGCGTTGAGTCTGTGTTAAGTCTGTGTTGAGTCTGTGTTGAGACTGTGTTGAGTCTGCGTTGAGACTATGTTGAGTCTGCGTTGAGTCTGCTTTAAGTCTGTGTTGAATCTGCATTAATTCTACGTTGAGTATGGGTTGAGTTAGAAGGCTTGAAAGTAAGGCAAAGGATTCTGTGCCATGTTAGAGGTGATGTTCATGTGTTTCTTAAAGGGACTTGAGATGATCTTTATAACTGATCTAAAAAAAAACCTTTCTTTCATGGCATATAATGTCTTTGAAAGCTGTCTATGATATCTGTGCCCATTGTGGAATTGGCTTCTCCCAACTTGTATCTGAAATCTGTGGAAATGTCTTTGGATATACCTTTTACCATTTCTTTGGCCATGTTTTTGGCCATCTTTTGAATGCGGTGGTCATCCATGATATTGGCTGTTTTCCTGAAGACCTTAGTCCGACACAGCAGTAGGTTTTTCCGTTCCTACTATACAAGTTGGGGCATTGTCTGGTCTAGGGGAAAGTCCTGTATCCTTTAAGATCTCACTGGCCTCACCAAATAGTTGTAATTGATTTGGTACAGGTACAGTTTGATCAATGTCCAACTTAAAATAAACCCTTTTCTTTATTTTTTGTGGGACAGCTATGCCTTTCGTCTTGTCAATTATGGCTGGTTTCAACTTCTTTTGATTTGTGTCCATTTTAGAATTATCACTATAATTTTTGCAAAAATATTTTCTGCTGAATCCATACTGTTGAGAGAGAGAGAGAGAGAGGGAGAGGGAGAGAGAGCTATTGATCCCGAGGGAAATTGCTTAACCTAGTGTGTGGGGTTGTAGCTGGTGTGTGTAGTGCATGGTTTTAGATTGATTGCAGAAATAAACAGCAATCATCATAATCATAATCATAATCACAATCACAATCATCATCATAATAATATATTTTAAGCAATAATTTATCAATATATAGGCTAAGCTATACTAAATAAATATTATTTAACAGATACATAAGAATAATAAATAATGAATGTAGAGACATCAAATAATTGCTCAAATACGTTTAATTAATGAATGTTAATAAATTATGCTCTGTAGTTGATATTATGCGAATTCCTTAAAAAACTGATTAAAATGATATATTATTTTTAGTGGTGTTATTTACAGTTCAACAGACATGTTACTTTGCGATGTATTTAAGATCAATAGTGAAGGATGTACCGGAACCATGGACTAGTTTTGTTTCCCGTACGTACATATATACAAACGGAAAAGCTCTCCACATTTCCTGCGTAACATTGGAGAGCAGCATACGTTTGTTAATTTAACTTGTTTACTTTATTGAGTGATCTCCGCCCAACAGACGTCTTGGGAGTTTTATGAAAAGGTTTACGTGTCGCTAGTTCTGCAGAGGTAAGAAACAGACATGGGGTGGAAAACACGTGTTTAGCATTATAATAATAATAATAATAATAATAATAATAATAATAATAATAATAATAATGATAATTGTTGTTGTTATTTGTAATATATTTGTAAATATCAGTAAATAAATGTTTTTGGAATTTATGGATGTATATATGTATTTATGGAAAGAGCACTGTAAATTACAGTTTCTAAGCTAAAATTTACTCAAGCACATGTACAAGTAAAGCTCCATTTTAGATTAGTACTTTATATAACGTAAACAGTTTAAACTGAATTTAGTCGTTTCAAACCACAGTCTACATGTTTTCTGATCTCTGTCCTATCAGTGCAGCAATGCCGTGCTTTTACGCGTGTTTCTCAGTGTGAGAGCCGTAAATTAAAACGAAAAGGACTACTGTACCGAGTAGTACTCATATGATTTTAAATGTAACTAATTCCAATTACATGAACAGAATTTTACTCAATGTCCATTACAGTTTATTTATTTTGCTGCACCTGAAACTTGGAGTGTGGTTATCTAAAAAAAACAACAACATATAATTTTGTGCTATAGTGCAATCTGTTCTGGACCTCAAGATTGAGGATCATTTTTAGAATGCAACACAAAAATTTACCAGAATATAACAGAATGTTGTGGCTGTCAAATAATAATAATCCTCATTTTCTCTCTACTTTCATGATGGACAAATGTCTCCATCTTAAAGCTGATCATGTGACCAGCTTTACGGATAGTTTGTCAGTCCGCCTATTGTCCCTGCTGGCCACCACAGACTGGTAGAAGATCTCCAGTAACTTGCTGCACACATTGAAAGACCTGGGCTTTCTCAGGAAGTAGAGTCTGCTCATGCCCTTCTTGTAGTCCTCTAAATATTGCATATAACAGGAATCTGAAGCTGATGAATAGCTATGTCTGAACACCATTTTAATTTTAATCCCTTCTCTCTAGCCATGCTCCTTGTGACCAGCGGCTTGTATATCGGCACTGCAGCTGACCTGAATGACAGACAGGGTTTGGTAGGAGCAGGGTTGACTCATGTCCTGACAGTGGACTCCACAGATCCTCTGCTCCCTCCAGACTCTGGAATTTGCACCAAGTGGCTCAGCATCCTGGACGAGGCCACCTCTGACCTCCTCAGTCACCTTGATGAATGTTTCCTGTTCATTCAAGAAGCCGTGGATGGAGGAGGTGCTGTGCTAGTTCACTGGTAAGACACATGTATCCACCTCCTTTTGTTACTAATAATGTTGCTTATTTTAATTCTCAGTGATCATAATCATAAATAAATAATACATCTCTATATGGCACTTACTTATCATTATAAATTTGCTTGTGGCTCTGTGTGTCAGTCAAGCTGGTCGGAGTCGCAGTGCCACTGTTGTAACTGCTTATTTAATGAAGACATATCAGCTCAGTTTCACCGAGGCCTATGACAAACTGAGGAAACTCAAACCTGATGTCCAGTAAGTTTACATGTTACTGCCCTCAAAATTATTTAATTAGTTCCCTAGTCTTTTTCAATAAATGTGGTAGCCCCGCATCATCATGCTTCTTCTGTTAAAACTAGCAAACTGTTACATATATTTTTTTAAATTACAACATGCTGCCAATAAAAGTTTTTTTTTGCTCCAATAATTGTATTCAATAAAATTGAATTAAATAAAATTAAAATTTGATTTATGATTTATTGATGATTTAATGTGCAAATAGCATTGTCTGATAGCAAAAAAGACACAAATCTAAGGTTCAGTTTTTTTAATTTATTTTATTTTAAGGGTCAATCCTGGCTTCCAGGAGCAGCTGTGCCTGTATGAAAATATGCAATGTAAAGTAGACACATCCAGTCCACTGTACAAACAATACAGACTGACCAAGATCACAGAGAAATTCCCAGGTACCATCTGTTAAATACACAATTGAAAAACATGGCTTTTGTGCACTTTTTGATGTTTTGTTATTTTGTGGAATAGAGTTGCAGCATGTTCCTAAGGAAGTTTTTGCAGTTGACCCAGCAAATTTCTGCTCTTCTGAAGTGTCATATCGCTGTAGAAAATGCCGGTAATGTCAGTATTTGAATCAGAATCCAAGTAGTGGCTTTTAAGCTAAAGGACGTCTTCCTTTCTGACCACCACAATAAAGAAAATGGCAAATAATAAGTGGTAACAAGTTATTGGTTCTCAAAACACTGAATTAGATTATGGTTTAAATTATTTCATAAATATAAAAAGTGCTGATCCTTAAGACATATTTGAATTCATCTTGGATTATAGGACGTAAAAACACACTGATGTGTTTTATTTTTCACTGATTCATCCATTTGCATCCATTTGCACTGTTCAAAGTTAAATTTATACATTAACTTGGTACCTTTCGTCTTTTGCAGACGAACTCTCTTCCGTGATTCAAGTATTCTCAGTCACTTAGTAGGAGATGGTGCTTTTCAACATAAGAAATCCAGTAATCTGTCAGGTAAGAGTCTGATGTCAACAAACCTAACCGCAAAATGTAATAGTGTGGCCAGACACAAAAAAAACAAACAAAAACGAGATAAGATTTATCGAATTTATAGAATTTACAGTACATAAATCGATTAACAAGTTTGTTCATAAATACTTTTTATTTAATATTTTTATAAATTATTATAATACTGCATTTTTAGGTAATCTAGTAGTTTAATGTAACCCATATCAGAGGACGATTGGTTGCAAAAATAGATTGCTAGATTGTTCTCAAGCAAGGCAAACGCTTGAGATTTTTAAGCACAAGATCTTCTCTGATGTAATAAATGTAATATATACGTTTTCAGGTCAAGTGCAGTGTACGTCTTACTTTATTGAGCCAGTTCAGTGGATGGAACCATCTTTACTTGGAGTCATGGATGGACAGGTAACATTTAAATGGTTATAATTTGAAAATGACAAAATGTATGAGTATGTATGTAAACCTGACCTTTTATGAACATGTTATGAAATGTAAGTGATTCTTTTGTGGTTATAGTGTCGCAGTTCTTATTTAAGTTTTCTCTCAAAAGTCTGCTTCTAGACTTTTGAGAGAAAACTCAAAATCTGATTTTTGTTTTGTTTTTGTTTAATATTTGTTATATTTTGCAAGATTTTTTCACCCCTAATCAAATTTTTATTTCTTTATTGGTGCAGCTCTTATGTCCGAAATGTAACTCAAAGTTGGGCTCCTTCAACTGGTGTGGTGACCAGTGTTCATGCGGCCGTTGGGTCACTCCAGCATTTCAGCTCCATCGCAACAGAGTGGACGAGATACAACAGATCAACCTACAGAAAAAACAGTAGTTTATTATGGTTAACAATAATGGAAAATGTAAATAAAATGTATGCAGAGATTATGTCAAATATTTTTTCAGAAATTAAGTAAACAGTTTTGAACTTTTTTTTTTTTACCATCTAATTTATGGTTTTCTACAAACCAAAATGATAGCATTTTTTAAAAAGTGTCCACACTGATAAAAAGTATTATACTGTATTATACTCTAAGTATTATATATATATATATATATATATATATATATATATATATATATATATATATATATATATATATATATATATATATATATATATATAAATATCTCAAAATTATATATAAAAAAATCTACGAAAGCAAAACATTTATTATTCCTTTATTATTTACCTTGTGTTTCTGAGTTATTTTACATTTGAAATCAACTTGAATTTTTAGTTTTACACCATGTGCGTAGAATCCCTCAGTCCTCCAGGTAGAATCCATGGCAAAAGGAGAAATTCAATCTGTCAACAGCTGACAAACTGAATTTCTCCTTTTGCCACAGCTTTACACCATGTTAAAGCTGGAGTCTTTTATTTTTAATTGCCTGTGTGTGCCACGTGACGAAGTTCAATGCTCCTTTAACCAATACTGCTCAACAGATGGCGCTGTTCCTCTACTTACAGCTGTGACTCAACTTGGAAAAGACGCATGAGCTTGACTTTTTTTTTTACTTTACTGCAACTTTTCTTACGATTGCTTCGAAGACACAAACGACTGCAAATTAAATACATGGACGTTTAAATTCAATACGTGCCATTAATCACTGCAAAGTAGGTTACATATCCGGAGATTTAAAAGTACTTGTTCTTAATTTAGTATCAGATGGGCCTAACCAAGTCGACACTCTGGGTGACACAGCATGTTGTTTGTCGTTTTGCTAATTTATCATTTTCAAATGTTATGGTCATTTTAATAAACTGCGGCTTCACCTCGCTCCCTTTTGGTTTAACCCAAACTTAATATAAGTGCTCTTTAAGAAACCTACAATAGAGTAAGTTGGGCTTTAGCGTATGTGCATCACGTAGTATACCAAACATTACATTATAATTCTCTCTCCTTTTTCCCTCTATCTAGAATACCTGGTTCTTTGCGTCACTTGGCAGTTCTCTGCGTATGAACATCAGCTGTGCTGTGGTCAACAGAGCAGAAACGCACCGCAAAACGGCTTTAGTCTCACCGACTCGACATGACCGTGTGATGCTTCTTCCTCGGTATATCCGTGAGTATCCCGTCATGTCTACTTTTGTTCAGCCAGAATAGCAGCTGTGGATCACGCGTCACAATGGCAAAAGCCATTGTTTTTGGGTAATGTTCTGCATGCAAAGCGTGGAGGTTTAAAGTTACTTTAAAGACAATAATACAACATGATTCCGTTTTAATTTGGGAATCGTGCTTTATTATTGTCTAATCTATACAGTTATCTTAATGTTTGCTTTATCGTTCTTCCTAGATCTGGGTTATGCGTCTGAACCTGAATGTGTTGTTCCATCCGGTAAGCTGTTTTATCGAGTCAGTAATACCCAAAACAACAAGGATGAATAACTAAAGAAAAGCAACCACATTTCGGAGATGTTGATGAGATTAGATGATCAGTTTGAGTATGAAGCCCAATTTGCAGTTTTGGTGTCAGAGACTAATAAACCATCATCATTATCAGCCCCATTATTTGATTGATGACCTGATTAATCATTGTTAACAGGAGCGTGTCTTGTAAGACTAGACCTTGTGAAACTTCCCCGGGGCAGATGTGGAAACGGGCTGCAGCGGTCGAGATAGACCCGTATCAGATCAAAACAGTGGCCATATACATCTGTATTTGGTGGTTTGTCATTGTCATTACAGTTGAACCAGTTTGCCTTGATTTCAGTTAATCTCCAATTAACTTAAGTTGGTTAATTATTTAAGATACTCATACGAACATATAACATATAAACAACTAATGGAAATTTCATTGTAATTTAATTGGACTTCATGTACAGTATAGTGGTAATGGCATTAGTCTGTAGCAGTTGCCCTATAGCAGACATGCAGTACTAATAATAATAGTAGAACTTGCAGTAGATATATTAACTGCAATAGTAATATTTAACATTCCTTTTTATATCAATGATCAGCAGTTATTCCTGTAGTAGTTTTTTTTTTTTTTTTTTAATAAGTTACCATTTATAACCAATACATAAAACAGTAACATAATTGACATTTCAACTTATTGATCAGTAGGCTATTGTTTAAAATGCCAAAGTTAACCCCGTCAGAAGCATTGACATTTCTCACATTGTCCAAATTCATAGTCAGGCTTTATACTGATCTTAAGCTTGGAGGCAAACAGGTTGTACAGTATCACACAGAGCTCAGCCCTTTCAGAGTCAATGTGCACTCTGTTGAATGTGCTGGGTGGCCTGGCTGGCTCAGAGCATGCGCTGCCCACGTCACTAAGGCCAAAGGCTGCAGGGGTCAGGGGGCTCTGAGCTGACCATCTGGCCCCCGGGGGTTGGTTTCCTCACTGGCCACCATTGTTCCTTCACAAACAATTGGGACTTAATCTGGGAGAAGATAAGTGAGGGTCTTGTGGTACCACTCACACCGACCGCATGTGGATCCCTTTAGGATCTCAGGAGGGATCTCATTTTGGTTAGGCTTTGGGTGCACATTATTATTTACATTTTGTCTTATCCTGACCTGTTGATCTTAACAAAATCTATCAGTAATGTGACCTAGTATTTGCTCTGTTGAGATTAATATTTTCAACAATAAATTGATTAATTGATTAATCATGCATAGTTTGGCTTTCTGGTCTTTTTTTAACAACCTTTTTGCTTACATTTACAATTGTGAAAAGGCATGAATAGTAGTTTAAACGTTTATAATATCTTTATCTTAACAGAAGTTATAGTGCTTTTTATAGACTCAAAGCTTTGTGCATTATTCATTCACTCTATCGAATTTTGAAGATGAGCTACAAGTTTCCTTTCTATTGAAAGCAAGCTGTAAACTCACGTCAGTCACAAGTGAAATCATATTTCTGTATTGTATGAAATGAGAAAATCAATTTATGTAACATTTTAAACAAGAAGAAGAAAACCTAAAGTTCTGTGATCCAATCCAATATGGCTCCTAATGACCTCCGTAAACCCAGAGCAGTTATGATTATTTTTATCTCCACTGCTCTGCTGTGGACAACCCGCTGTGATGCTCAAAAGATGTTGTTTTCTACAAAATACAAGCTGACATTTTTCACATTAAAGTCTAATTCACTCCCATTTGCACATACGTCTCCACGACAACAGATTGATTTATTAGTCAGTATCATTTTGAACTCTGCAGGTTTCTCCTTCAGCTCAGGCTGGACCACATGTTTAGCCAGTTGTCCTTTTGTTTGCTTGTTTTTATTTTTCCTGTGAGAATGTATTCTGACACGAAACAAGGCTACATTTGTTATCCTCACACCTTGCATTATTGTTCTTTGTTATGACAAACCGGGGTGTGATGGAGAACTGATCCATGTGGAGCCATAGCTAAAACACATATATATAACAATTGATTTCCAATGCAGCGGTTTCAGTTTCCTGTACATCAAAGACCACCTCTGGGACTGATTAGTTGTGTGAACCAATATGTCTCTTGATTTTATTGTATGAAACTAGGTCTTGGCTGCTCAGTTTTTGCACACAAAACATTGCCAGTGTACATGTACTATTACTAGTTTCAAACTGTTATTTTACTGATTTATATACAACAATTATCATAACAAACACATTTTTTTCTGTGATTTTCCTCAAAAATCATAGTAGTTTCTTTAATATTACAATATGGAGATTGAAAACATTTAAAAGGTCAAATTTTTATATTATTAATTATATGATTTGTTTTTTCCCAACAAGTGTCTAGTCTACTTCTAGTTTTCAGTTCAACATTTCATATGTAACGAAATTAAAGATTTGTGAAAGGCAAATCAACATGTAAGACCATATTAAGAACATGTTTTTTAATGTATGTATTTCAACTGTACATATTTTTCATTTTTAATCATTGCAGGCAGAGTCCTAAAGACCAAAACCATTGACTTACTATACTATAACACATTTATTAATTTATTCAATAATTTATCAGCTGGGTCAGTTGAGATCACCTTCTCATTTACAATGATGAAAGCATGTGCACTGATCCTGTAAAATATTCTGGATTGACTTTTTAAAAGCAGACAAATGTATAAAGATGAACTAGGCTTTAAAGTCTGTTGTAGGTGGTTCCAGTCACTTGCTGCAGAGAACTGAAATGAAGAGCGACCAAAAGCTGTGTGGACTTTAGGAACGACCAGGTTAATGTAGCTGTTTGAGCGGAGTGTGTGGCTGGAGCTGTGGATGTTTAGTAGTGACATATGGCTTAGCTTTATTACTTTTATCAGTTTGAATATTGATCAGTTAAAGGAAAATCCTTCAAATGCGTGGAACACCATGGCCTGGATAATTATGTGGACCAATCCATAGCTTTATCCTTTCCGAGGGTCGTCTTGGTGAGCCGGATATGTCTTATGTGTTGTACTGATGGCACAGAGGCTAAAATCCAACTTACGAGAGCACTATTATTTTATACCTTAGTCCCGACTGGCCTTTTATTTTTAATCAGATTTTGATTTGATTTGATAATTTCACCAAGGTTCATTTTGCAACACAACTGGCAAAAAAGTATAATGTCTATAGTAAAGTAGTGATATCAATAAATTGAAAAAAGTAATCCACTCATACTTTCACATTATGAAATGTTAATGAAGGAATTTCACCATAAATTGGATATTTTGGGTGTTGTCCAAATTTACAGTTGCTAGCACTCCAATTGTGAAGCCCTGATATTATTATACCGTAATTATGATTTTAAATAAAGGGACTGAGCAGGGCATTATCATATACATTGCCCATTAACAATAATGGGCAACATTTCAATTATTGTACTATAGTATATGTTCATTTATCATGGGTTCAGCAGAGATTATATTTCATCATTGTTCATTTAAGAGAGATTTGTAGACAAGTCTTTTTGTTTGGAGCTTTTTTACACCCCTAATAATCTTTAAACTGTACTTTTTTATTGAAGTCCAAAATGCCAAGAACACTGTGTTCACTGTGGTTATTCAATCAAAAGAACAGAGGATTTTTTTTTTTACTGTTGTACCAGCAATGACGGGATAATGTTTATCTTCGCCAAAGCAGGAAGCTGGATCTTGAGACTCTTGATCAGTAAAACATAGTGTATAGAAATGCCTAGAGTTAGGTTAGGTATGTTCTCTCCTTGTATGCAGCGGTCCACCTTGGTAGACTATAATGCACAATGTATTGATGCATTGTCACAAACAGTAACAGACTGAGACTGAATGTTGCTCTTCTTCCACTGTGTTGGCAATTAAACAGAACCATCTTTCCTCAAATGCAGAAAGTTTGAGTGATAGCTAAGGCCTACTGAGTGGCATGGGTGGCAGAGGAAGGGAAATTATGCAGGAAAGGCATTGGTTTTTTTTTTTGGTTTTTTTTTGTCCTTTTAATTATTATTGAATTGTATGAGATTTCTTTGTTTTCCAGTCAACTCTCTTGGATTAGATGTAGTCTGTTAAGATTCTATACATATTTACACGCTTACATTTATATTGTATTTTAATTCAGTGAACTATAGAAGAAATATTTGAAGATGTTTTTTTAAAAACTGTAGTGTGTCTAATAAAACTAATGGTACTCATTTGTATTATATAATATACAACAAATATTTGTTAAGACAAGGCAAGTATTTGTTGAGACTAGGTAAATTTCACTTTTTCAGTAGATCCCAAGAGAACAGGTCTGGACTACGTCTTAAGGCAATCCAAATAAACAAATGAGCAGTATAAAGGCCGCTCTTGCTCTCTTGAACGCTCAGTGCTGTAGTGATATGGGGATTGTGTGTTTACTGTATGAAGGCATATGACACACTTAACAATTGGATCATTAAAGCCAGTCGCACAAAGGCCCACAACCCCTCCCCCAGCGCACACAGATGTCAAAGGTCCGTGACCTCTTCCATTTATGTGCATTGATCCCTCTGTTGGGGGTGGGGCTTCCTTCTGAAAGCTCCTACCATCAGCTGTTATATCTTAGTTTCACCTGCAGGAAGTACATCCAGTAGTCTTGTCTTAGACATTATTTCTGTGAATCCCAGTGTAAATGTGTATATGTACAATTAAACACAAAAGTGCAGAAATATTACCTACTCTTTTGAAAAAATTGCATAACATTTTTTGTCCACTCTTACTGCACCCTATTGAGGTTTTTATGATAAACAGTATTTTTGATTATAAATAATAATTATAATTTGCATACTTCAAAGCAATAATTTAACTATTACTTATATATTGATCAGCAAAAAACCTGCTGGTAAAATATCACTTATCACTGACATTTTGGCTGACCTGTCTCTGATGCCTGACCATGAATTTGTTGCGGCTCTGCTTCACACCCACATGTTTATGGCCCGCTCAGGAATGAAGGGGAAAGGGAAACGTCATTTGGATCAAACTCCTCCACTCTCCTCCCTTTAAAAATACCTTTCAAAACGGCTGCAGCAGTGGCAGTAGAATCACTGAGGTACTGCCAGCCAGGATCACAGTACGCTACATGAAAGCCAAAAGGATCTGAGCATCCTGGTCTATGTAATGTTTTTATGTGTATTTTTGCTAAATTGAAATGGTGACACTGTGTTTGTTTTGGTGATTCATGGATCTGAACGTGCTGGACAGGTTGTATCTGTCACTACATGCTCTTGGTTGGGAACACAGGAATCTCTATGACCACAGCAGTCGTTTCATGTTAGAGCATTAGCTGTTGAGAGAAGACTAAAATGAGTATCTTTAGTGTAATAGTTATGCGTTAATAACTGATCACAAATCTTTTTTATATACTTTATTTTTTAAGTAACTGCCACTTCCAACCAGGCAAAAAACTTTAATTAACATTTCTTGATGCACAAGAGACATTTCTTTTTCACAGAAGCTCAACAATTAGCTGAATTTTACCTCGCAATTCTAATAAAATCAAATAGAAAATAAATATTTGAAAAACATTGCAAATTACAATATATGCATATATTCTGAAACTCTGTAGCCCCTTGTTAATTATTGCTCAGTAGATTAAGTTAAAGCATGTTTTACAATTATGCCTCATTAACTAGTATAGG
The DNA here is from genome assembly GCA_029959045.1 of Taenioides sp. WSHXM2023. Classification (NCBI taxonomy): domain Eukaryota; kingdom Metazoa; phylum Chordata; class Actinopteri; order Gobiiformes; family Gobiidae; genus Taenioides; species Taenioides sp. WSHXM2023. The sequence continues at coordinate 12,537,111 of CM057096.1, read as the reverse complement.
AATATCAAATATACGCCCAATAAAAGCATTTCTTTCCCCTCCCACAGTGTGTTTGGTGTACTCCCCTTCCACATCAAAGCTCAGATACTTTCCTGACAGTAATGGATGAATCTGAACGTGCCTCGGAGTCGTCCATCAGGAAGCGTGTCCCGAGCAAAGTCAAAGGGTCAGAGAGACGGGCGCGAGCGGCCCATTCGCTTGTTGTGCGTGGGCGGGGGAAGTGACGCTGCGTCAAGGTTAAGGAGGAATTTCAAGCCTTTGTGGCCTGGGATGAACCCTGCAGTAGCTTTACCAAACAATAGAAGTCAGAAAAAAACATCTGCATCAGTATATCATCATGATGTTATTGTAACATTTGAAAGGATGTGTTTTTAAATTTTAATATTTCATTTATGTATATTATTGTAATATATAAAATCACTCATTTTGAAGACCCTAAGTCTGAGCAATAGAGCTGCACTGATCAAAAAAAGCACAAAAACAAGTTCCCCAGTTGTCATATTGATACAGTGATATCACACTGAGGGTGTTCTACATGTATGTCTTTTAGTGGAATGTTCAGCAGTTTCCATGGTGACACAATGCATATACAGTATTGGCAAATACAAAACTGAAAGTTTTAAGAGTCTGAAGTCTGAAAACTCGAGAAAAAAATAATAAATGTTTGGGTGTTTGAGCTTCCAAAAAAAAAAAGGTTAGATTAGCTGAAAAACTGGCTAATGCTAGCTAGCTTGTGACTGTAATTTTGTGTGTGAGAGACTTGTTGAACAGCACATTAAATAAACCTCAGATTAAGTCATATTTGAGTAACAGAGCAGCTGTAAAGTATCAATTTTGATTTTATATTTTCATGCCCATGTTTTATTGTTTCTCCCAAACATAATAATCATTTAAAATTTCTGCCATTTTTACTGAAAGCAACAGAGAGGTAATTGGAAGAAGGGACAAAATTATTACTTATTACTCAGTTTAACCCAAAAACGCAATATTTAATAGGTTATAAACTTAAAGAGCACCTTTATTTTCAAACCTAACTGGCCATAGTTTTCTTTTAACCTGGATAACTTTAGACTAGACTGTGTTGTATTTCTTGTGTGTGCTGTGTGCGGAGGGGCTCATGATCCGAAAAGTGTCCCAAGTCGATCCGTGGAGTGCACTTAGGAAAACCATATCCTTGTCCTTCCATTGAGAGTTGGAAAGCCTCCAGCTGAGCGTCCCTTTTGGCTGGACTCTTGTTGTTATGGAACAGTGTGTTCTCACAGCCTCTACCTTCTCTCATGCCAATCCCAGCAGAACTGGGGCCCGGATGACTGCACGTGGCTTTTATGTTCTTTTAAAAGGTACATCGTGTGCAGTAGTAAAATATTCCAACAGAGATAATAGTTGTTAGGCTGTGATAATGATTGTTTAAATCATTCATGGAGCTATCAGCTTTCAGATAAGTGATAAATGGGTCATCACACATCAACTTGCCTTTGTGGTGAGTTTCATTGCATAGATGGGTCATGAGCCTCCCAGACGTTCCCTGTTGGAAGCTTGCCAGGTGTGTGTTGATGGTTGAAGTGATATGAAAAGTACGCTTATTATGGGTGTCTGTTCCTCTCACAGTGCACAGTTTTGATGTCTTGTATATTGGTTTGGTATGTGAGTTATTTTTATGTATTAGTTATTTTACATATTTATATTTGCTTATTCAGTTTTTGTTATAGGGCTGCAACTTGTTTAAATTCTTCAAATTACTATCAACTTGAGACGTAGAAAAGAGACTTAAAAAAAGTCTAATTGATCTAAGTCCAAGTTTGGATAGCTGGATAGTTTTAGTATTTATTGGTATCTGGGTATTGATACTTTTGACCATACTAGGCCCTTGAACTTATTACCATATTATTGCCCTACAGACCGCAATACCATCTGAACCTGAAAACCAGTTTTGTGGCCAAGCACACAGTCCCTATCAGTTTGTGTTGTTGTTGTGGGAGGCAGTGAGTCCATAGACAGCAGCTGGACAACCTGGACAGCTCTCCTCATCACCATAGCAGCAGAAGTGATGCCATCACTTCTGTGTCACATATCATCCCAAACTGTGCCTCCCTGCCCATGCGCTCTTGCATCAACAAACCCTAGACACCACATTCGCCCACTCCTCTGTGTTGTAGAAATCACAGGGTCAGTTTGTGTGGATACAGTCCAATGTTGGTGTAGAGGAGAGGGCTGCTTTTCCATAGGTGGTCTGTCGCGGTCCAAGGCTGCTGTGACCTGGGCTCTGAGGACTCTGTGTTCCTCTATGGCAACGGAGGTCATCTTCTCCTCAGCTTTTGTCTGCTCTGGGATTGCTGGACTGAAGTGAATTTTCAGAGAGAATGAGAGAGCAAGAGAGAGGGACAAAGACTGAACAGTCATCATATCAGACTATACAGTATGTACAGTATATTCAATGTTTGGTGAAACTTCAAAATTCGATCATCTTTCCATCATTGTTAAATGGATACTTACACAAGACATACTTTTTATATTGGAGTAATTATCCTGCTGTCATTGTCAAAGAATGCTGAATACATATTTTAAATGTGCACTATGAAATTTTAGTGAAAGGCCCACATCAGGGTATGATGTTCTACTTGAAGTTCATCCTTTATCTGGAATCTTATCTTCTTGCTTTTTGCCCAATGTATCCTTACTGTGAGCTGGTTTGCTTCTTGACATATCTGACCTGTAACTTGGCCTGATGTCTTCAAATAAATTTAAATCCATACTGTGGAACATTCCAAGCAAGACAATAACATATCCATAGAGACAAGTCACATGGTGGAAAACCTCCAGAAAGTTACATCTTGCCCCTTCAATAAAGCAAAATCTTACAAATCTATAATCATGCTACTAGGTATATATACTTTTGTCATACAATGTGTCATAGTATATTCATACTAATATGAATGGGTTTTTTTAATCAATTCAGGGGAAGAAAACCACTTACAAAAGTATGCCCCTAAAATACTGTAATACAGATTCCCCTATTACCCTATTCAGTAAAAAGAAAGTAATTTTAATAAAGCTGATTGGACTGCTCTGTTAGATTCTTGCAATTAGTTTTTCTCAAAAGAGAAAGAGAGATAGCACCAGAATAAAATGAAGTCATTGATCTCTTATTTAGCTTTAGCCTGTATTGTCTTTTGGCCATTGCTGACTGTCACATCTGCCGTCACCCAGTGGGATCAGAACTGGATGAAGTGGCACCCACCCAAATAGAGACACTTCTTTTCATGATCCTGGTCTGTGTGTGTGGCTAAAGTCTTCTACAAAGCCCCGGTGCACTCCCATTGTCCCAGAGACAAAACAGTGGCACTGGATTTAAGTTTAAAGGTCCCATCACTGGAGGCAACTTGGTGCTTAATAAATCCACACATTGGGGTATTGTATGTGGGTGAAGGGGCAGGGCCAGGAAGGACTGCATGATGGATACAGCTGATCGCCCGGTGAGGAAGTTTAGAGGCAGGACAAGACAAGGGTGGGGGTGCTGGTCTGTCAGGACTTTTAGGAGCCCCTTTGTCGCGGTGTCACTCAAATAGATTCAAGGTGGTCAGGACTTCTCGGCAGGATAAGAAAGGAGAGGTCCCTTTGTAAGAATTGGCTGTCTTTCTTCTGTTCTCTTCATGAGTGCCCCGAGCTGAACACAGAGAAAATTCAGTCAATGTGTGAACTTTTTAGATTGCTATGTGAGCGGATGAGCTAGTCTTTGTCTTGGCACCATTAAAGCATAGGGCTTTTATTTTGAAATTAAAGGTGTAGCGATCAAAGATGAAATGTAGATGTTTTTTTTTTCTCCCAAACTTTCTACAGCTTTTAAACACTGATCATTTTGCAAAAACAGAAATTGAAATATAGCAAGGCAATGACTGTATGTGATTAAAACTATGTACAGAAACGTAACAAATGTAACAAAGTAGTGGTTCCAGTAACTGTGGCAGTCGTAATATTATTAGTAGTTTTACTTATTCTGGATTGTAGTTTTAATAATAATTGTAGTATTTTTAGTAGTAGTTGTACTTCATTCACAGTTTTTGAATGATAAAATAATGTTATGTAAACAGCCTAATAAAAAGGTACTTAATGTTTACATTTAGAGTATAGAAATAGAGTTGAAATGACCTGCTTTGCCTCTGCCTTGTCAACTTCTCATAGAAGTGGTAGTAGTTCTATTTGCAGTAATAGTCTCATCAGTAGCATCATGTCCATCTTGAATCTAGGCACAGTTTGTCTTTAAGTCCTGGACTGTGAATCCGACCCCTCTGTAGTGGTGTCACCTGATAAGACCCCATGTTTTGATTGCATTGGCCCCTTCGACGTGATCCATTGCTCTTCTTTTACACCCCATCACAAACAGGGCTGTCCAAACAACGCTTTACAGCCGGGACAAGGCCTGGTCAAGAATCATCAAAGATCCACCATGGCATGAGCAATTAACCAAGGACCAGATGTTGGAGAGAGCAGTGACATTGATAAAGTGTTTTTGGATACAAGAATGCAATTAATTATGGAATCAAGTAAGCTCTATTATTTAGCACTCAGAGAAAGAATCTATGAGGCAAGACTCTTGTGGTATTCAGTGATTCAGTTAGCATTAGCCACCAAATAGAGCAAACTACCTAGTGTTTGACCATGTATTATATCAGCTGTTTGTTTAAAGTAGCAATTGACATAGAGTTACACATGAACATAAAATTACATAAAATTGGCATAAAATTACTTAATTGTGTAAATATGCATTAAAATGTCTTTACAAACTATGGTTGGCTTTTATAAAAATTAAAAATAAATACATATATCAACTTTCTCACTTTTCTTCTAACATTAAGCTGCCATGCCAAGTAGGCTTTGGTGGAAATTAAATGTTCCCCTCTCTTGATAGACTATTTCTAACTACTTTAAGGATATCAAATTTGTACCACCTGCTTGTCTCCATGGAGATGTTATTGCTTTGCCTGTAATGTTTCACAGAATGACATTAAACTTATACATTATGTTTATTCAGTTATTCATGTGTTGCAGTAATAGCTTAAAAATACCTTAAAAACATGCATTCTTACTGTGAGTGGGCTTGGCTCTCCTCAGATCTGACATGTTTCTTAGCCCGGTGGTGTCACTGGCTTGTCGCAATGGAGATAAATATCTATAATGCCAGTCCATAAAACATTCCAGGCAAAACTGTAACGTCTCCATGGACACAAACAGGTGGTGGACCCTTTATCAGAAAAGTTACATTGTGCACCTTTAAGTATCAGGGCACAAAAAATCCTTCACAAATGAGTTAAACAATTCAAAGCAAATTGCTGGGAGATTCTTTCCCGTTGCCTTTGCGTGCCCTTTACCATTGACCTGCGTGTGACCAGCGCTCTGACAGTTTTACAGTATGAAATAGAACTCATTGTTGTCTTATTCAATATGGTGCTGCTGAATAAGTCCATAAAGGCATTAGGGTCCTGTGTGTGTGTGTGTTGCTCTGTTGCGGAGGTGAACTGGAGCTCAACCCGGGACCATGTTGTAAAATGCAGATAGGGTTCACTGGCAGGGCTCCGGGTTTTACTGCACAGCCATGAAGAGCATTGTAAACTGTCACTCATCCTTCACTTTCATTCAGTTATCAGCAAAGGCATCTGAGGGGGACCCATGATTTACCCTCATTGCAAAGGGTCAAATCTGATAGCTCTTATATACTGCATAATGATGAGCTATTATTCACAATTTATAGTTTCAGATTCAAAATATGACATTGTTAATGGTGTTTATGGACAATTTATTTACTGAATATTACATAATTTAAAATGATTTTTTTTATAGTGACAGACAAAATGATAGACTCACTAATATAAAAGGGGCAGATTAAACAGTTGTAAATTGACTTTTGAATTGCTCTTTTAAAAATACCTTATGATTATAAGGAAGCAATAATATCTGGTACAAGTACAGGTAATGACTTGTCTACAGACTAAAAGTGACTGTATTGTATATGTGTATTATTACTGCAGAGCTTTTCACGTACAGTTGCTTTGAGAGTATAATGTGTTTTTGTTTAATGTTGTAATTAGCATACATCAACACCTTAATTACAAACCATGCATATTAGTCTAAGTAAATGGAGAACGTCTTCATTATATGCTAAATGTGTATATGAACCTTCACCATACAGCCATATATATTTATATATATAACTGGAAGGTTAGGTAAGCTGTTCCCATTAATAGATGCGCGCCTTTGTCCGGCTCAGATGCAGTTAAGGTTAAATGCCTTGCCCTTAAACTCATCCACTAGGCCAGAGTGTGTGGCAAGGTCGCTGCTCCAAGCCCCTCAGCACAAAACACAAAGAAAACGCCTGTCCCTTAATGAATTAGCTGCACCACGGCCCTGAGCTGCTCTTTGCTCCAATACTACCCTTTCACATGCACTCCTCTAATCTTGAAATGAGTTTTATAACTGGACAGTAAACTTCCAGTGGCTTAATGATGATGGCTTCTTCATCTGCCCAAATGCCCTTTTGTCCTGCTCCCTGCCCCCGATGCCTCTGGTCACCGCAGGACTTAAACCCTGGTTCACCCCAGTTTATAGTCCACTGATAATCCTCAAAACACACACAAGGACACAGGCAAAGCATTTACTAAGATCAGGATATCTAGCAATACGACTGGAAATGTATCTATCCTGTGTCTATCTCACACACATTAATTTTGTATGAAATGCACTGTATAAGTAAAAATGCCTTGCCTTCAGTTAATTTATAGCAGTCTTTACTATCTTTATTAGTCAAGATGTACAAGGACTAAAGTTAATCTGTCTTTTTTCATTATATTTATTTATATTTTGTATGCGGCCAGAGCTTATTAGTCATGGCTTTTGTTATTATAATATTAATGAATTTCAACTTCCTGTTTATAGGTGCTATTTTGAGGACATTTCAGCATTCAAATGATATAATATCTTGTTTTGAATTGTTAATTGCCCTGACAACAGTGCTAATTTTTCATCACACTTTAACCCATGGACAGGACAAAGAAAACTCACCTCTCATCTAAAACTGGAAAATTATTAGATTATAAGGCAAATATTGCATAGTACAGCAAATATTTTCATGCAAGAAAATATGTCATACCAATGTTTGTGTCAATGAAGATGGTCCAAAAGCTTGAATATTGTCTAATACCTTAAATACCAAATCTGATTTGTGACCACATACCACCTCTGGCCCTATCTGCTCTGCTATGTCTACGTACACTGCGTTACTCTAACTCCAGCAATGGCATTCAGTAGGAATGTTTGGCTTACCGGAAAGGCCCTGGAGTGACCTCAGCTCATCTGCTAACCTCACTACTGCGATTTGCACTTCAAGCTCAGCAGGCAGTCCCTAGTACAAGCGGGGAGGGGCAAGCAAGGAAAGTTGTGGGTCTTTTTATAAGGAAATTAGATTGCGGATCTGCCACCCTGATAGTAAACATCAGTGCGAGTCCTGACACCCTTGGGCGTCAGGGAGACCATGTGACTGGATGGACTTGGCTGCTTCTCGTCGCGGGAACTTTCACGTTGTGGACAGTAGCGGTCGTAAGTTTTCATTTGTCAGCTTGTGAGGGGTGAAGTGCAGAGGTGTCTCACCACAACATACAACTGCAATCAATAGAAACAATAATAAAACATTTTATGGCTGCAATTATACTTTGGCACTCCTACAGTCCTCAATACAATGCAGTCATAGATTAGATCAACATTTGTGAAGGGTACAATGAGAAAGCCACTGTGGTGGTTGGGTTGAAATTAGTTTATGTATTTATTTATTTATTTATTTATTGGGCCATAATTGAATTCCACTTTTTTTTTGCAATTATAATGTATGTACTGTCAAACAATCTGATTTCTCGCATCATATTTTGTGGTTTGCATGTCACTTAAATGATCTTAAAGGTCCAGAAATCCCATAATAATCAGATTTTGGTGTGCATGTAAACATAGCCATGGAGCAATAGTTGTAAATGTGATTAAAAGGTGATTCATTGCACACTCACAACCCATCTTAAAATTCACATAGGAACTCCAACTGTCTAACTTAAGATTGTGCATTTCTATCTGTTCTTTAACTTTAGAGTCACATATTGGTATTGGGTAGAGCCAAAACAGCTGCCGGCTTAGCGAGGAATTGATTAGGCGCTGATCGGGCCAACAGTCATGTGTTTGGCAGCTGCTGAGTCAGTGAACACAGGGCTTTGGTATACCCCTGGGACTTCTCTCCTCACCCCTCCTCCCTCCCTTCCTCTCTCCCTCCATCTTGTCCTCTCCTTCTTCAAGCCCAAGATCCTCCCCAGCTGTCACATGACCGTGCATCCTCAGGTGGCCGTGGTCAGGGTACTTCCTTTTGTCAGGGACTTTACCAGGAGGTCAATGCACTGCTGAGGGATGGGGATGAGGGGCGGGCTACCATTCAATCCACACTCCTTTGTTTTTCTGTGCAAGTCTTTTGAGGCCAAAGAAAATGCCGGGTTTACTCATTATCTCTGCCTGAAATGAGTGATTTAAGAGTGGTTGTGTCAAAGTCAGGGGCTTGAGTATAAATCACAATGACAGCTCTTTTCCCTCAGTTGAACTTGCTGTGCCTCCAATTATATCATATTCACTCATTTATGTTGGAAGCCTTATTCAGTAATTGAGTCATTATTGCTATAGTAAGATGTGATATTGGCTACAATCTGTCATATTAACCTGCTTTTTAGAGATGGGCAACTAATCAAATTTTAATTGAGATTCAGTTTACACCCAATGCTTTGTCAGTAAACGCATGTGCTTTTGCAGTAGAGTTCAAAAAGCTGAAGAATTTGATTTTTTTTTGTGTGAAATGCCAGTGATTACTACTACTTATGTTCCACGATATGTTTTTTTTTCCATTATAAAGGCTGTAAAAAATAGAAAACTTGAATGTAGGCTCAGGCAAACTTTATTAATCCACAGCAGAAATAGGAAGTGAAAAATATTTAAAAAACAAAAAAACACTGTTGGAACATAAAAGTAGGATTAAAATTCAACTGTGTGATAGATTATAGAATTTAAATTAAATTGAGTGAAGTTGCTTTCTCCCATGTAACATTTTCCATCGATGTTTTGTCATGTTTGTTGCATGCAATGTAGCTTCTTCCACTCGTTAACTTTATCAGTAATTCAATGAGGTTTATTTTGGCTCTACTGTAAAAAGTCAATGACCTTTCCCATGTGTGGTCTAAAACAGCAACAGCCAGACAAATTTCACAGTCAAACTCAAGCCCAATGTTTAGACAAATGTCACTGATGGGGGGACATTAGAAGGCTTGCGTGCTAATGGAGCCTCTGATTGGCTGGAGTGGAGGTTTATAGCCCTGTCCCTTACACGGCGTGAGCCCTAATATACCCATTGGAGAAGAGGTGCCAAAAAGTGCAGACAAACCAATTAAAACAACTGTCGACTGTGCTTGTGGTAATGAACTGGAACAAGCAGGAAAAGCAGAGAGTTTTATAATGAGGAGATGCAACAGGATGTAATACAACAGCTGGTATATCATTAGAAACACTATAGCAATTAGCAAGGGCAGCCAGAATTTGGTTAATATGTCAAGTTTTAATGAAACCATAGAAATAATTTGCATTATAACGAGAGAATTTATTAAGTAACTTTGAAATTGAATTGAAATCTCAACTTGAGATGCCCAAGTGTCAAATCCAAAGGCTGCAATTATTTAGATAATACTGTATGTACTCTGCAAAGAACAAAATCTCCTGTCTTTTTATAGAAAAGTCTTGTTGTGCCTGTAGCTTAGACTGTTACAAACATGTTCTGGGATTCTTGTATTGGTTTCAGTTTCAGTCTTCTCTCAAATGTTACTGCTTCTGGTGTTGTTTACAATGAGCCCTCTGAGCATAATCCTACTTTTTAAACTTATATTACAGGTCTAATTGCAATACTTGTCAGAAAAAGTGTATTTGATATTTTTTTTCAAAATTATGCAGTGCTTTAAAATGATAATAATTGTAAGCAAGGTGTAATTAAATGGCACTTTTAACTTTTTGACTACACATTTCAAGAACACTGAATCACTGAATTAATACCGTTTGAGAAATCTTCAATTTTCAAATACATGGATTGAATATATATTGTTTTTAATAACTGAATGTAGGCTGGTGGATTGCTTTGCTCTTAAACATTAGTACAGCTGGCTTAAAAGATTCCCTATTAGCAACGTAAGAGTTACCTTTGGCCTACTTGGAAATTCTCAGGTTTCTCAAACAATGTTCCTACCTGACAATAGCTCCAGAGCAAGACCCATTATACTAATATCCTATTTGCTTTTAACATCAAGTAATACTTATGTAATATGTTTTATTTATGGAATGTACCGGGATTATCCTGATTAGGGGTTATTGTGTCAGTGGAACAAAGTACTGCATGTTATTGTTTTGATTAACACACTACAAAAAGGGTTATTGTTAAACTGCCAAATAGTGGCCATTAATCACGACTACATTCTACCATGTTTTAGTATGCTTATGCTTTATTAGATTGCAGTTTTTAAATATCAATTTGGTTTTGCTATAAGCAGACAATAATATCAGCAATGGTATTCTACAGAATGCTTTTATTAAGACTATATTTTTGCATGCATTGCTCACAAAGTCACAACACAGGGATGAGAATATTTCAAATGCCTCACATTACAACCTTCCTGAAGTTTGACTATTATTATATTGCTCCATTTGATGATAAGAACCTAGTTCATAATACCACATGGGCCTGGGGGGTTGACTTGTGGTTGTTTTTTGTTTATTTATTTTAACCAGACCCAGCTCCTGGTATTTATAGCAGGAGTAACAGCACAGCGAGGGGTCAATCCTAACACAAAACAATTTATAACTCAGGAATTGCTGAAGTCAGATTGTCAGAAACTCTAAATGTAAGTATCCAAGTTAATAAATGAATAACACTTGAAATTATCTGTTCAGATTTTAGACTTAAACTTAATTACTTAAAATGAATATTGTTCTCTTTGCAGCCACTGACAGAAATGTTCAGATTCAGATTTGTGAATTTGCCTTAGAGATATTTCTCATGAGAATAGCGTGTGATTAATAGGAAATATTATTACCCCCCATTTGGGACTATGACATCATCACATCGAAGAATCAGAAAACTACCAATAAACAAACTACACTGATCCACTAGGGAAATTGGACACAATCATTCAAAAGTACAAGCTTAGCCATTTGTAAGAACAGAAGTTGGGGCGTGCCTGTGGCAGGGATGTGGGACAGTGTGGAGCGGTGAGTGACCTCTTTGTTTTTAACCCCCGCGACAGTGCAAACCCCAAGAGCTTCTGTCACTGTGGGGAGTCCGCCTGGCCAAGATGAATGAGGCCCACTGGATTCTCCCCCTATGCTACATTACTAAATAAAAGACATAGGTTAATTCTGTTGAGCTCAGAATATTAATTTGAACTGACTATTTAAGACTAAGATTTCTTTACTTGAAGAACCTATATTATCAGATACAATCAAATAATCTTGGTTATATTCAACCAGTATAACTTTAACTGCGGTCAAAACTAATACACGTATAAAGCTTCCATGCTATATTGCTCTTTTGGCAGTGCTCTCCCTTTACTCTGGCAAATGGCCCACTAGGGGAGAGCAAAGTGGGTGACTGGGGGATTGGGGTGGAGCTTGTTTTCATGTGTGTGAGGAGAGAGAGAGAGAGAGAGGGCAGGGCTTCTGGTGCACTCCTAGTGGGAATCCCAGTTTGCTCAGTAGACTATCATGACAAAGGTGTCTCCAGACCTACCAGGGAATTCTGTGCAGGTTTGCTGTGTGGATATCAACTATTCAAGTGTTACCAATGGGATTTATTATCTGAAAAGGACTACCCTATTGAGCCCATAGGATTTGGATTATACTACATTTCAATTTGGGATTTTTAAGTGCTCACCCCAGGTCTTGGAGTCATGGAAGGTACCTACTACTGTATGTTTTTCTTTTGTAGCTCACATACATTGATGAGATAGGCTTTTAGCACCTGATTCAAACTACATGGAGAAATGTTTGCCCTTTTCCTCCCAGCCTACCTCCCTTCCCCCCTGTTTGTCATATCAGCTGGGCATTGACATTGAGTGACCATTGTCTTTTCTAATGTTAAATGTTGTGGCCCATTGGTATGGAGTTTTAAATGGTGCAGCATAACAATGAGGTGAAAACGATTGAGATGTTTATCAAAATTCCACTAACATCTTTTGGCTTCATGGCTACAAGGAGGAATATCCAGTTTAAGCACTGTAAAATATATGGCTTTACGTTTACAGTATCAAAATTAGGTGAATAAAGTTAATTTTACATAAATGTTTTACCCAGTTGCTTTATTTTAAGTCCCTATGAAATCAAGCATTGGATCTGCTTACTGATTACAATATAGTTAAATTCAGTCTCTCTTTGTATGATGTCTTGCAATTGAATTTCACAGTTCAGTGAGTAACAAAGGAGGAGATAAGTAACTAGCCAATGAGAGACTCTAGCCCAAACACTCAAATGTTTCTCCTTACAGTTAAATGCTTTTATATCAATATTTTTCATTTTACAGTATCTATCTGCTGTGTCCTCATAGTTTAATCCATGGGCAGTTCACTTATTTTATTTTATGTGTGGCAAAGGTGTGTCTTTAACCCTCAGCTTGAATTTGGCTCTGGGGGAGAAACCAAACTGCCCCGTCAGCCTAAACATGTCCTCAGAAGTCATTAGTTAAAAAGGGACATTTTTACAGACACCTTAGGCAGACCTCGTCACTTTATCTTTTGTTGTTTGTCTCCCACTACATTCACAGAAGATAGTCATCAGAAAATGTCTACTATGTTTAATTATTGCTGAAATGCTGCAATGCAATTAATGCTGCAGTTGTTTATTTTTCATGTACAGGCTGTTCCTTAAATTTGAGTTGTTGCCATAAGTAAGTCACTCTTAAACAAGCAAATTTGTATGCTGTAGGGTTCTTAAAATCTGTAATAACAGGTAAATTCATGGTCTGCGTTGGCTTCATAAACCATTTCCATATGACTGTTTGTATCATTTATGATATAAACAGTCACCTGTTTGTATCATAAATTAATTTGTGTTGAAATGTCAATCTTGTCTGGGAGCTTTGACATTTTAACCCCACTTTGATAAGCATTATCAAACTGGCTAATCATTCACAAAATAAATTTCAGTGTGATCCCTAAATGCATTTGAACCAGTTGCTTGTGTACACTCGTTTAGTGAAGGACTTGGACCTCGACTTAGCTCTCCGGTTACAGACACAGTCAGAAGTGATGATGGGGAGATTGCACAGTCAATGTTTTGAGGGGAACTTTGCTTCTGTTGTATCAGCACCCCAGAGGCTAAACAATACTTAGTCAAAAGGTCATAGTAGCAAGCAGATCCATTCACAAGACGGCGTGTGTGGAGTGGAGGCAGCAAACTAAAACAACACAATTGTGTTTCATGAAAATAGCCCCAGGCTGCTGGTATCAAATAACACTTTGTGGCCTAATAATAGTGGCCACATATGTCATGATTGAACCCCTCTTAATGTTTGAGTGGTCATAAGTGCGCCCATTCATGCTGCAAGTGACCAGATCCTCTGGGCTCTTGTAACATTATCCTGTTTGCTGCTCTAATTATGTAACATCACTGACTTCACATGGATGCCACTCTGCCATTTATATTAATGCCATAGTAGGTAGAATATAACTTGAAAAGGCATGGAACTGATAATATATTTGATTTTTCTCCTCAGGTCTCAGAGCCCTGTATCTTCTCTGAAGCTTTCTGTGCTGTGGTGACCCAGCATGTAGCAGAAGTGAACAAGTCCCTTCCCACCTGTGAACAACAACGTAAGGACTTTTCAAATTACATTTTCTATTAAAACAGCTCTGACGAGAGGTTCAGCTGTTATTTGATTTTCTTTGTCGCCTCGAATGCCCTGGTGCAGATAGGGCTTATTTTGACCTGGGGTCACATTCATGCAATCTGGTGATGCCACCCGCAAGCAGAGCCGGACCAACTGCTCACTAACAGGAGCAGAATGGCCTCTCAAAAGCTGAGCTTAAACTCTTCTTCCTGGTCATCTTTTCTTTAAGTGCGTCCATCCGTGAAGCACAGTCACTGCAGCTGACCTGCTCTACCTGAGTCACATCCGTCAGGTGACCACAACGCTTTGTTTTAGGGTTTTGTCTTGTGCAGGTGATAGGAGGAGTGTTGTCCACCTCTGGCATGAGCAAGGTTAATGATAAATCTGTGAATGGGGGATGAGGAGGGGGGTCAGCTCTCCGGAGCCTCTTCTGTCAAAACTGGAGCCTGAGGCTCCCTCTGTCCCTTTTGTTTCTGTGTAGCTCCTTCCTCCATCAGTTAAGAAATACTGTAGCTGTGTCTGTTAAGCTGCTTATCTCCCACAGAACAGTCGGGCTCTGTTAATCTAGTCTTTTGTCTGGGATGAAGGTTGTTAGGTAAACACAGCTACTGGAACCTGTCCAGGCGTGCATAGATTCACACCAGCTCTTTATTGACAAAATAAGAAGTTTCAAATGAGTTACTTGTATTTTGATACATCCTGTGAATAAAATATTAGTTCTGGGCTTCACTACCGAACCTAAGCATTTCTTATCTGTATAACTGTAAGTATAGATCCCCCCAAAGTTAGTATTACACTGTGGATACATTCAGTGACTGTTTAACAGCTGCTTTAGATCGTCCTGAAATAAGGAATGTGTTTCTCAATGCGCTTCAGCCTGAACTCTGCAAGGACACAGACAGGAGGCACCTTAGGACATCTGAACCCCTCCCGCACCAGTGTTATGTGTCTTTTATGGCTGCCTTGGATTTAAACCACATTTCCTGAAATGTTTTGACACATCACAAATGGGAGTTCTTCAATCGTGTGATAAAAGGAGTGGTTGGAGATGGCTCTTTTGGCTAATTTGGAAATCTTACGGCTGTTCTTTCCTCCCACTCTTTTTGTTTGGTTTTGTGGCCACATTTTTGGCTTTGTGTCCAGCTGCCTCCTGTCACCAAAGACTGGCCAAAGTCGTGGCCGACCCCTGTTGGCTCTGACGTGGCTGTGGGCGACCCCGGCAGATGTCCCGCTGCGGACAGAGGGGTGAAGGGGCACTGGTGGCAGGGCAGGAGATCACTGACAGAACACAGGCAGCAAAAAGTCATTGGCCTTGGCTGTTCTTAGAGACAGTCTGTCTGAGAATGTGGAGTACAAGTGGATAGTGGCTTCAGAAAATATAACTGAAGCTTTGGGTTCAAAGCAGTTGCAAAATCCTACTCGACACATGTAAACTGATATAAAAGGATACCTTAAATATAAATAATAATAATACATTTTATTTATTGCCGCCTTTCTAACACCCAAGGTCTCCATACAGTAAAAGCTGGGTAAAAACAGATAAAAAACACCTGTCTGTTAGTGTTAAATAACAATACAGGTAATGCAGGGATTTATATTGTGCTGTTTTGAGATGATAAGATAATCCTTTATTGTCTCGCATGGGAGAAATTTGTCTTGGGACAGGGGATCACATGCTTTAACACAAAGACAAGACAACACAGCAACATAAGCACCATACAAACATCCACCATAGAACATAAATAAATAAAAGACCAAGTATGACCAAGAGTGATACACCAACAGGACACTCTATACAGGCAGACCCTTCACAGTTTTGTATTCTATTAATAATTGCATACTCTATGTGCAGTTTTGATTGCACATTCCCCAAGCCTTATACTTTTTATTTTTTTAACTGCACTCTGAGTTTAGCAGATTAATGGCTAATGGCACAAAAGAATGTTTGAATCTGTTCAGTTTACAGTTTGACAGCATCAGCTTAAACTGACTGTGATGAACATGGGTTGGGTCACTGGCCACCTTCCTGCCTAGCCTCCTAACAGTCGCCGCAAAAATTTTCTGAAGTGAACTAGGGGCTACACCCATTATTTTACCCACTCTTTTAGTCAAGGTAAAAATCTGTGTTGTTACCAAACCATGTTGACATACCATAACATAAAATTGATTCCATACATGCCCTGTAAAACATCAGCATTACATTTTTATCCACTCTATGTAACCTAAGCCGTCTTAAAAAATAGAGGCACTCGCTGATTCATGAGCAGACAAATTGTATGTGCTGGCTCCACTGGAGCTGATGTAAGCATGGCTGTGCATGCTTATCTAAAACACTTCTTTCTCTCTTTCTGTTTCTTTCCCTCCGTCTCTGTTTCTAACCTCATTCTCACAGGTAATAATCATGGGGAATTCGTACGCGGGCCAGCTGAAGTCTGCACGGTTTGAAGAGGCTCTCCATAACTCTATTGAGGCCTCACTGAGATCGAGCAGTGGAGATCCACAGCCCATCTTCACGCAGCTATACCTCGAGCCCGAGCCGTATCCTGGAAACATGGAGGGTAAATACACACTCCATTTAAACAGTAATGGGGACTGGTCATATGAGGCTATCTTACTTCACTGAGTTTATTACGCATCCTCTCTTTCTATCTAATATGGCTTAAACTGTAGTCCTCGACTAGTCAGTGATTATTTTTGCAATATCACAACTACTCACAGAATTATTTCTATTGTGCCTTGAGATTTTTAAATACATTTTTAATCAAATAAAGGTTGAAATATGGTGATCATAGACTTCTAGATTTAATCATTTTGATTTAATAATGCTGCTATTATTGTTATATGATGACTTTTGGCATGTGTTTTAGAGTTAGTATAGTCCAGTTAATGATAAAGATTATCCAAATACAGTGGTGATATTTATTTTAATAGTTCACTTGTCACAATTATTCTGATTAATAGTTGCAGCACTACTATCTAATAGCAGAATATCAATGCAAGTCTTAAGTATGTCCCCATTTTGAATTTCCTTCTGGTGGTGTTGCAGTAAATCATCGGCTGCATAATGTTTAATTATAGAGCTGTCTATTCTGGTTTATTCTGGTCTATTCTGGTTAGGGATGCATCAATCCAGCTTTCTCTGTTCTGATACCGACTTCGATACTATGGCTTTAAGTATCTGTTGATATCCAATATCTACCGACCAGTGCCAGTGACAGAAAACAGCATTTATTTCCTTAAAACAATAATAAAATAAAACAAAACTGATCCAAATGTGTTACTTAACTGTAATTTAACCCTAAGTAACCACAGAACAGCTTTGTGTAAATAGAGCTGTTCTGTATTAAATTAAACCCTTTCTGTATTAAATTAAACCCTTTAAGATTTTCTGGGCGACTACGACCAGTAAATAGTGTTATTGGCTGAACCACTATTTGGAAGCCGAGGTCCGATCCAGCATTTTTTTCCAGTATTGGCATAGATATTCGATATCGGTATCAGTGCATCCCTTTTTGTGGTCTATTCTGTATCTCGCAAAAGACAAATATGTTAATGACATTGGGTCATAAATTTGTTGATTGCCAGACTTCTTAAGGTAGTGCTAGAGAGACACTACAGTTCCTGTCTTATTTCAAATCTTTTTGTAATTTGCTTATTTTTAAGTGCTCAAAATTATGCATTTGTAGGTCACTTTTTAGTCTTGTAATCCAAGGTTATAGCTATGAGTTTGTTTATGTTTTGTCTTTGATACAGATATTTTGTCTCTCTAAAAATAGTACTCCAAAAGAAATTAAAATATTTTATGTGTGAAAAGTTTAAGAATAAAATATAGCAAAGATACTATCTGTAGAAATTCTCTAAAACTCTCCCAATCTTTTCATTAGACATAAAACCTAAAAATGAACTGAACGGGGCAGAGACACCAAACCACGATATGAACGGTCACTCATCAAACGACATGGAAGACATGGACGATGACGATGATTCGGACAGCAGCAGCCCCCCTCTGCCGTACCTCCAGGTCCCGCCCCCTGACGGCTGCTGCACTTTGGACGGTAAGATCCCAATTTGAATGGTCACTATTAACAAATCACCAAGACTGCAATTATTTAAGATAATTTCTTCTGCAAAACAAAAAAGTATCTGATTATGTTTTAAATCTAGTAACCATCATATTTCAATCTTCTCTCAAATGTTTATGCTCCTCAAAGTGTTTAAAGTTAGTGCTCTGGACAGAATCCTACTGTTAAAATATAAATTGCAAATCTAATTGTAGTTGAACTGCTTGTAAGATATGTTTAATAATCATTCAACCCTGTTCATTATTTCAAATATTGTTGTTATAGGTAGTTACTAGACCATGAAGTTGTAATATTTTTTCTTTCTTTAAATAGGTTTCATCTCAATGGCTAAAGGCAATCTATACAGAATCACAGCATCTGGTTAAAGTCCAATTTTTAATGTGTAAAAGGTTAAAGAGACACTATGTGACTTTTCAGGTGTGGGGTAATTACATGCTCATGTAGAAAAGCAGGTGACAGACCCTTCACTAGAAATGCTACATGGTGCACCTTTAAAAGACAATGAACAAAATTATTTAACTTTCAAACCACAGTTTTATTATTTCTCCTATTACATTTGTCTAACTGAAAAACAACCTTTCTCCTCAGGTTTCTGTCAAGCTGGTAAGGACCTCCGTTTGGTTTCCATGGCAACAGAGCCCATAGATGTCCCGGCGGGGTTCGAGCTGGTTGGTGCCAAGTCCCCGAGTGTCCCGGAGCACATCCTGGTGTGTGCTGTGGACCGCCGCTTCCTGCCTGACGAGAATGGGAAAAATGCACTTTTAGGTCAGTGTGTCCTTAACTGTGATAACAAATAATAAGACAGATAGCAACTGAGTTTATTTTAAGATTCTTGTGGAAAAGCATGAAGGATTCTGTTAAGTTGTGTTGTGAGCAGAAACCAGACGTGGGTACTTAAAGCTCGATGAAGTAACATTAAATAAAATTGTGACCTGCCAATCTAGAAAGATAGTTGTACCATCTACTTTTCCTCACACACTACTCCTATTTGTTAGCCTTTGTCATGCTCTGAGGGAGTGACAGTCGAATTAAACCTGTCACAGTGAAGTGTGAACCCCAGAAGAAGTAGTTTTAATTACCTCTTAAAAGTAATATAACATTAGTAAGTTAGTAAGACATAAATGCTTGGATTTACCTTAACTATGCTTTTGTAACTAAAAGGCAATTATGAATAACTGCCCAGCTTTTCATATACACATAAATCTTTGTAACCTTATTACGTATAATAGATAGAGTAGCTAAAACCTTCAAACTACTCTTGCAAGTAAAATAAAATGAAATTAAAATATATGAATGTCATCTCTTTCACCCCTCACCTATGGCATTATAGTGCTAACTTAACAAGCCTCCTTTTGATAGTGAGGGC
Organism: Taenioides sp. WSHXM2023; assembly: GCA_029959045.1. Taxonomy (NCBI): domain Eukaryota; kingdom Metazoa; phylum Chordata; class Actinopteri; order Gobiiformes; family Gobiidae; genus Taenioides; species Taenioides sp. WSHXM2023. The sequence continues at coordinate 12,517,733 of CM057096.1, read as the reverse complement.
TACAACAATTAACTGTGTTTTCTGATTTTAATTGTTTATTAATTAATGCTTTTGTTTGCTTTTTTAAATAGGTTTTTCAGGAAACTGTGTTGGCTGTGGAGAGAAAGGTTTCCGATATTTCACAGAGTTTTCAAACCACATAAATTTGAAGTTATCTACACAACCCAAAAAGCAGAAGCACTTAAAATACTACCTGGTGAAGAACTCACAGGGTGCTCTGACAAAAGGACCCCTTATTTGCTGGAAAGGTAAATTGATATTGTATAACTGCTTTATTTCTAAATTAGTGCTAGTGGTAAGGTAAATATAGCAGCCTACAGCAAAAAATTGAGATGGTTGTAACAAACTGATTGTTATGTCAAAATACTAACCTAGACTAACCTCTCCCCCTAAAAGAAAAAAAAAAAATCTTTACCCTTTACCCTTGTAAGATGGAGTCATTTTTTCTTGGTGGTTCCCTTCATGTATGAACACACTTTTTGGTAGAAGTTTACTCTCAGATTCAATTTATTTGTGGCACCTTTCACATGTTACTAAATCATATATTTTTTTTAAACTTAAGTATTCTATACTACATTTTGCATAAATTATTAATCACTTTTACTTCCATACTTGTTTATTAGATTGTAAAACTCGCCAGTTCTCCAGCAGTGTGTCCACATCCAAACCCAGCTCAGCCTCTTCTCAGAGCAGTAAAGAAAATGGAGGCACCAGTGGACACAGCTCCTCCCCCTATTCACTCTCAGGTAAGGACAGACACACACATCTTGTACCAGCTCTATATAAATGCTAAATATTGCATTATGCTGTCTGTTAATTGTCCTTGATTTTTTAAATTAATTTAGTTAATCCTAGAATGTCAATATATGAATGGGCCAGATTAGATATATGCTATGAAACTACTATTAAATTGATTTTGTGTTAAGTTAGAATAAGATATTGGTGACTTTCAGATACTTGAATGTGATGATATTAATACATTCATTACACGGTATTTTTTAAGAGGAATATCCTAAAGAAAAATCCACAATTGTTGAAGCTGATCACTTGTATTAGACCACAGAAATTATCTGCAAATCAATAGTAGTAATTTTTCCAGCATGCGTCTAGATTAAATAATACAACCTTGTGATCTTGTGGTCATATGAAATGCAGCAATTACCCATGTTTGCATAGGTATAACAGGTAATCTGTAATAGCCGGTGGCAGTCGATGTTCAGTACAACCAAATGATCTATGTTTAAGAACTTTTAAGAACTTGAAATTACCACCGTTATTTCCACAAATATAATGAAAAAGCTCCTTTAATATATTGGGGCTTAAAGAGCATTTTTCTGTGATTGGAAAAGCTCCCTGGCTTATATACTATTGATTATTTCTCAAACCCAAAAGCCAGTAGTCGGTGCTCTCATCACATGTTAATGTTAGGCAGCTGTGTCGACAAGCTCCCGTTTGGCATAATTCATTCCCAAAATCTCCCTGACGACGACCTACAAGTGCGTTCTGCTCCCGAAGAGGTCAGTGAGACTCAGCAGCTATTATTTACATGCCATTTCTTGTGTTTTTTTTACTTCCAGATTCTCCTCCAGCGAGACAAGCACAGCCTCCGTCAGCCTTTTACAGTCAGGACCTGAGCCGAGAGAGCAGCTTCATCAAACCCCTCACTTCCACACCGGGGAATAAGACTCTGCCCATAGGTAATAATGATATACTAGTGCCATATATCTTAATGGTATTATCAAAATATTTGATAGATTTAAATTTCATTGATGTCAAACTCAAAGCATTAAAGATGCACTATGTTAGCTTTTTCGATGGAGGGACTGCCACATGCTTGTCTCCATGGAGATGTTGCCTGGAATAATAACAATAATGCATTAGTCTTATATAACGCTTCATGGATTACTCATTCACTCCACACTTGGTGGTGATAAGTTACTTTTGTAGCCACAGCTGCTCTGGGGTTGCAGCAATTAAACATATGTATTTTGCATTTATTACTTTACACGTTTTTATTACCCAGAAATAGCTTGTGTGTGGGGTTGCCTCTCCACAGATTTGACCAGTCACTTGACCTGATGGCTTTATCTGCCTCTCTCATGGAAATAGATTAGTTCAATGCCATACTATGGTACATTCTAGGCAAAGCGATTTCATCACAATAAACACTGCACACATTGCACCTTAAAAGTTATCATATCTTTTGTTTAAGGCACAAGTATTTTTAACTAAACTGGGAAATGCCGGTGTTGATTTTCTAATGAAAACTTGTAGATTATTTTTTAACAAAAATAAATTGATTATTAACAGAATATAAGTGGATACTGCAGGTTGGATCTTTTGCTTGTCTGTGACATGCCCTTGCCTCTGTTGTGAAAAGCCTTACTTACATGTGTTATACAATGCTCTGGACACAATTCAAGCTGAAATCACTATGGGTGCACACGAATGACAGCCCTCCACATATACATTTTGTGTGTGCACTTGTATTAGCACATCAATCAATACTCAAAGAAGGAATGCTGTAATGACTTGCTACCCATTGGCCTCTTCACAAGGTTGTGATATTGACAAGCAAAGGCTACAGAAACTAATCAATATCTTAGTGTATTTCGTCCACAGTGGCTATAGGATTTATGAATGTCAAATTAGGTCATGTGAAAAAAATGCTGCCCAAGAATGTCCCAGGTCTGAATCCTAAAATTACCTTTCATTGCAAAGATAACTCTACTCTACACTACATGGTTTTCTGTACAGGATTGGCTGTACACTTCTCCATTAAAAAGCATATCATTGGCAATTAGAAAGTCTATGTTTTGCATGCATAGAGCTCCATCAAGTAGAATAGCACTGACTTTGTTGTGTTACCCGTCCTTCGTTTACATGTTCCTAATTAATCTTAATATGACTTTTTTTTGCCCAGTCCCCACAGCTTTGAGAGTCAACGCTCCAACTAACGGCCTGGTGGATGCCCACACGCCGCTGCTCAGCCCCTCCTCTGTGTCCCTTCGGCCTCAGGGGCAGGTGTACCGCCCCACAGATCTCGGGGATAGTCCGGGTAAGAATGCAATAAAATATCAAGTCAAGGTAGTGTATTAGTTATAATTCCACCTGATCCTCTCCTACCTTAAAATTAATTTTCTTTTCCCTCCAGTATCCTCTGCCATGAACAGTGGACCCCCAAAGAAGCGCCATCGCAGTTGGCACCCGTCACACCCCAGCACCCTGGTCCCTGTCCCACCCACAGCTGTCCCCGTGCCTGCTATTCGACCCATTATCTGCCCTCCAGGTCAGTCTTGAACCCATTACAGTTAGTCTTCAGTTGTGTAAGCTTTGCCTTAACTTCACCTTCTTATGTTATTTACTCACCTCTAAGCTCATTTCAGTAGTACATATGGCTTTGTCTCTCAATTAACTTTGTTTAAAATGGAGAAAGACCCGTGTTTCATTAGTTTTGTGCTTAAGTTGTTGGAAATTATGTAAGACTTACTATCTTCTCTTTCTTACATTTGTATTCCATTTTAAATTTAGAATTATAATTAGGAGTGGGCATTGTTGACAAAAATGAATATCTCACTGATGCTTTGGTGTATCCTGATAACAAAAGAAATGTGTTAAAACATTTTTCTAACGTCTATTTGTAATACCTAATGCCTTTATGTTTTGAGCTTGTCTGTTTTTATCAGTGACCATAAAGACTACGACTTCTTTTACTTTTTAACAGTTATGACAGTATCAGTGCCTCAGCCTCCAGCTCCTGCAGTTATTCAACCCCAGCCTGTGACCGCCGGAGAAACGGTCATTGTTCCTGACAACCTCCTAAACTCTTCAGGAGTTCGCCCTGTCATTCTCATTGGTACAGCATTTATATTACAACTTACTTAAAGATGCACTGTGTAACTTTTCTGGCAGATGGTCCACCACCAGCTGATGTTCATGAGGTATTAGTGCCTGAAATGTTTCATAATATGGCATTAAACCAAGCTATCTTCATGATAGCAGATGACACTACCAGGCAAAGTTACAAGTCAGATCTGTGAAGAGGTGACCCCGCTCACAATAAATATGTTTTAAGCTGTTTCTGAGAAATAAAAGACTTTCAATAAATATAGGGTAGAACACCTCTAATGTTGAAATTCTGTGGTGACCCTCCACTGTAAAGTGCACTTTTATATTTTACAGTTTGAACTGTTTATTTGTTATTTATACATGTTTTTTTTTTTTTGCAGGGCATGGCACTTTACCTTATTTCTATGGAAATGTGGGAGACGTCGTAGTGAGCCCCCTGCTGACCAGTTGCTATAAAAGCAGCCAGTTAACTGAAAAGAACCTGGAGCTTTTAGGCCTCAACAGCAGCCAACTTCTCAGTGTGGAAACAATGATTTTACTCACGTTACAGTACCTGGCACGTTTAGGTAAGCAACTCATTTAAATCTGACTTATTAACACAAATTAAATTTCTTATTATTTAGTTCAGACAGACTGTTGTGGGAGTCTGGATTTTTTTTTGTCTTATTTGTACACATTTATATAGCTATGTAGTTATGTAAATTCATACAGATAATCTAATGTTACAAAGTTATTTCATCTTCAGTTGCAATGATGTACCTGAAGTTTAAGATACTCAATCTTCCATGATTCAGCACTTTTTTTAATATGAAATTGTGAGTTTTGAGTCTGTTATTGTTGAATTTTGAGTCTGTTGTTATACTAAGAGATTTGATTTCTGACACAGTTGTATTGTATTATGTCAGCATTTTAGTTTCATTGTTTGTTTACTTTATTAAGCTTTTTACATTGCAGTATCAATACACATTAATATCCGTGTCTTGATGTTCTTCGTTTAGGTCCTTATCAGATCCCCCTGAGAGAGGAGTTGGAGCAGATTGTATTGAAGGCTATGCTGTGCTGTCCTGGAGGTCCTGCTATCGTCCCAGCTCAGCTGCCCTGGCTGGCTCGGCTCGAGGCCAGTGTCTCCGGTGGAAGCGTCCAAGTCGTGGTTACCCATAATTCCTTGGGAGAGGGTATTTCAGAGTCACTGCGAACTCTTAGTGAAGGACCACTCCACCAGTGCCTGCCCACCTATGTAGTCATCGTATGTGCCTCCAAAATGAGCGGCAGCGAGTTTTGTGTACTTGTTTTAGGTAAACGGCTGTAAATTTTTTATCTTCGATGAAAATGTCCTATTCAAAAGTCTAAATCAAATGTAATTACCACAGGAAAATATCAAGCCCGGGCTTTAGCTGAAGGCATGCTGACAACTAATGAGTTTTTGAAGGAAATCAGTTATGAGCTCATCACAGGCAAAGTCAGTGTACTGGCGTCTCACTTCAAAACTACGTCTCTTGGTGAGTGAATGATGAAACAAAAGTTTGATTGACGATATAGATATTTTTAGATGTTTCCTCTTATGTGTGACTGTTGTGCCTGCTGTTTCAGGGGACAATCTGGACAAACAGCTGGTGCGATACCAGCGTCGGCAGAAGGGGCAGGGTGTCCCGGCCTGTCAGGTCGACATGACTGACCACATCCACTCACAGGAGGTAGCCAGCATGTCACCCCACTCCGACAAAGGTTAGACTGCCCCAGGCTGTTTAAACAGATACCACTTTATATACAAACATGCAGGACAAATGGCTCCAACGCATTATAGTCTTCGTTCAAAGAATGTATATGAACTACACCAGAGAGGACAAAGCACAGAGTGAGTCATTTGGAGTGACTGGAGAGTTTAATGTGCATTTAAAAGTATATAAAAACTAGTATATATGTAGTAATTTTTGCGCAAGATCCTGACAATTTTGAGAGATTTTGCCAACACCATGTCATGCCTCCTTTTAATCAACTGATTGTGTCTTGATCTTTAAGGCCGCCACACACTACAGGAGAATTTGCCCGATTTAGCCTGCAATTTGCTTCTCCCCAAGTTCAGGGAGGCGTAACCCGACTTTGTGTCTTTGTGTGCAATTTTGAAGCCGCTGCTCTCCTCGTGTGTGGTGTCAGTGTGACTCTAAGCTACTCTATCAGATCGTAACCACCAAACATCAGCAACGCTACGGTAACAGCCAATAAAACAGAGCATCAGGGGCAGACGGATTGATGGAGACAGAGGCGCAAAATACAAACTCAGGAAATAGCGAAAATAATTATTACTTACCTCTCGTAAAGTTGTAAATTTAAACCGCTGCATCTTATTCACATTAGCCATAGAATTCCTCTGCTAATAATGACACCCAGTCCACAAAACTGCACTGTTAATCCAGTTTGAAGCGTTCTTTAAAAGTTTTACTCTAGACAGAAAACATGCAGATGCGAGATGCACTCACGACTTTATAGCCTGTGGCATGCAACCATATCCGGCAGCAGTCTTTGCGATTGGAGATTTAAAATCTCATAAGATTCTTCTCATGTCTGTGGTGTGTGCTTTTTGTTGCACATTTAAAAAAACATTTAAGACTGAAAAATCCTGTAGTGTGGTGCGGCCTTAAACTGACCAAGAATTTCTTAAGTTGATTACAGTCCTATTTGCTGTAAAATGTACCAGGGTTAACATCTCCTTTGTCTGTCCAACAGAAGACGTTTTAAACAAGATTTTCCAGATCTATCCAACTCAGCTGAGAGTGGCACGCAACCTTTTATCTCAAGTGTGCTCCATTGCCGACTCAGGGACACAAAACCTTGATCTGGGAAGGTTTTGTAAAGTTGACTTTCTTATTTTGGTCCCACCTTCTCATATCTTGGTACAGCAGACAGCACAGCGGATCCGACAATCAGGTACAAGGACATTTTGTTTTCCATTTTTTCCTTCAAACTATAATGTTCTAGGTCATTGGCTTGGACTCAAGGATGAATTTTCCATAAATCCTATTTGTTTTCACTAGGTGTGCTTGTAGACCTTGGAGTTGAAGAAAGCTCGCAAGCCAATCAGAAATCAGACAAGTATGTGGTGCGTCTGGACGGTGACGTTCACGCCAAAATGGAGGCATTCATGAGGAAAGTCAAACAGAACCCTTACACTCTGTTTGTCCTCATTCACGACAACTCACACGTTGATCTCACAAGGTAAAATACTGCTGTGTCTGGAGTTAGATAAGATGTTATGTCTGGAGAGTTTTTGAAACATGATTGTTTTTGAAGACAGGTAAGCCACTATTGCATAATATTTTCATAATAAATGAAAATATATTTCTATTTTTTATGGAATTATTTTGAGGAAGACTAAATATATTTGTGAATATTATGTAGTGACGTTGACACAGTTGTGTTAGTGCTTGTTTGTTAATCTGGTACACTGTGTTCTGCAGTGCTCTTTCAGGCTCTGTGTGCCATGGGGAATTGCAAGGATTGGCTGATCGAGTGGTGAACTGTCCTGAGGTCCTTACAGCCATTAACCTGCTGGTGTTGCAGGTCAGCTGTTTCCCATACACCCTACAGACACACCAATCACGCATCAGCATTCACAACGAGGTCCACTGGCCCACCAACGAAAGCCTGGTGAGGAGCTTTTTATACTTACCTCTGCTATACTCTGTTGAAAGTGATTTATTATAAACTTATACTCTACTGGTCCAGCAGAGGGAACTGTTGCCGAAGGATTTACTCTACTTTGGTTTGAGCGACTACAGCAAGTCCCTCCAATGGGGTGTGGCCAGTCCAATTCTACGCTGTGATGATGCTTTTGAGAAGATGGTTCATACCCTCCTGGAAAGGTAAATGTATATTGTGGTTGTGTAAATAAATAGATACAGGTTTGGGGCTCTTGCTAATAAATAAACTCCTTGATTACTCCCTCAGACACCCCCACCTGCACAGTATGGTGATTCGCAGTTACCTGCTGATCCAGCAGTACACTGAAGCCATGATGGCCCTTACCTCATCCCCCTCTTTGCGGGACCATATCACCCCAGAGACCCTGGCCATGGTGGAGGACCTGATCAACGCCCCGAGCAGAGAAGGGTCACAGGGCCGGGGGCATATGCTACTAGTGAGGGTGCCCTCTCTGCAGCTGGCCATGCTGGCCCGTGAGCGTCTGGAGGACGTCCAGGACAAATTGGGGCTGTCTCTGTGCTTTGCTGTGCTGTTAGGGAGTCCGGCCTCCGAGCTCAGCTTGCCCAAATTGTTCACCAACCGCCTCAAGGTCAGAGTTCAGAGACAAAAACAAATGTGTTTTTAAAGTGTACTATAAGTTTGAATGTTAACATTTACAAATACAAGGAAATAATAGGTTTTCTAATGTGCATATATATTTTGTTCTATAGACATGGAGAGGGTGTGAAAATGAAGACTGGACCCCAAAAACCTATGAGGATCTTGAGGGACTCCCTTGTATTGTTATTCTGACAGGCAAAGACCCACTTGGAGAGACATTCCCCAGGTAACTACTTTTATATTCATTGAAAATATAAAAGGTGTTTCATGAAACTTTACTGGTCTGATTCTGTAACAATTTTTGAAAAATGGACACTGACATATACTTTGTCATATTAATTATGTCCCATTGTGTCCCCTTAGGTCTTTGAAATACTGTGATCTTCGCCTGATTGACTCGAGCTACCTGTCCCGTACAGCTTTGGAGCAGGAGGTGGGCCTAGCCTGTACCTATGTGTCCTCTAGAGTAGTGCGGGATCCTAAAAAAGCCATGGCCTCTGGGTTTGATGGAGAGAAAGGTCCCACTCACGACGGAGAAGAGCTGGAGCGACCACAGAGCAATGGCAGTGCGAATACAAGAGCGTCCGGTTAGTGATTTGTCAGTATTATAGAAAAAGTTGTCTTCATATGATGGCTATCCTAAAGATCATACAGTTTAAATGGTGGTGAATTATATGGTAATTTGGACCTTCAGTACAAATGGACTGTTTACTTGTAATCATACACCATATACATTGAGTGTGTGGACCCAGTCACTAAAACAAAATGACCATTTTGCAGCATTTGTGGATTTTCTGGGGATATAGAGCATAGTTGCTTATCTAAACATTGTTTACATTCATCTGAGATTTTCACAAAATAATTTACAACAGGAATACACTCTTTTCAAATTTGAATCTGAAAATAAATATTTGACTCTTGTCTGTGCTACACTCAGGTTCTTTGGTGGAAAATGGAGTCAGTTCTTCAAATAACGCAGACGCTTTCCCGAAGGCCTCGACATCTCACTGTGCGGTGGACTGTGGGCCTTCGGACATAAACACAACAGAGATTGGCTCTCAAACTGTGTTCAAACAAGAGTGCGATTCTCCCGGGAGCCATGTTCTCTCCAAAGACTCCAAAACTCCTCCATCCTTCTACTCCTCCTCCTCCACCTCCTCCTCTCCCTCCTCTTCTTCCACTCAAAGACCCAGCCAGTCAACCCAATGTGGACGCCCCACCAAACCCACTAGAGTGTTACCTCGCACTGTCATCATGTCCCGGGCTGCCTACAACCTGCTCTCGAGCGAGTCTGTTAGCCAACTCAGCTCCTTCTCTCTTCTGCCCCATGCGGATGTGACCTGGAGCAGCCCGCTAAGACCACTCATCACCGCCAGCCTGCAAGGGGCAGAGCAGAGCATGTACTACAGACAGTGGACCACAGCCAGGCAGCATCATGCAGATCACGAAGCCCCCGCAGTGCCACACCCAAGACGTCTGCTGCTGAGCGGACCACCACAGGTAAAAGATACATTTTATACACACACACACACACACACACACACACACACACACACACACACACACACACATACAATATTAAAAACAATTCTTAAAGGAGTACTGAGGCACATTTCTGGCTGTCTCCATGGAGATGTTATTGCTTTACCTGGATTGTTCCACAGTACAGCAAGCAATTGGCACCACCAAGCATAAAAAAATGCAATAGTTTATTGCCATACTGTGTAACTTTCCAGGCAACGCAATAAGATGGAGACAAACTGGTGGTATAATAATAATCAGAGTGGAAGAAATAGAGATGGTGTATAGACATGCAGAGGAAAGATGAATAAGTAATCTATCACCAGCAAATTTTTGCGATGCCCATTTTAAATCCTTTCATTTTGTTACAGGTGGGTAAAACCGGTGCGTACCTGCAGTTTCTCCGAATTCTTTTTAAGATGCTTATCAGACTCTTGGAGGTGGATGTGTATGATGAGAATGAAGTTGAGGTTGAAGGTCAGTAGTGAAAGCAGTGAAAAATTTGTTGCAAAAATCAAGAATCACATTAAAATAATCGTGTTTTTTACAGAAATACCTGTTACAAGTCCTGCGAACAGCATGTGGCCTGACATAGAAGATATTCGCAAACTGTCCTTTGACTCTTTTCCATGTGACCCTAAGTTTAAGAAGGCTAGTCCCGTTTACTCAGAGAAGATGCCAAAGTACTTAACAGGTTTGAAAAAATAAGTCAATACCTCAAATGATTGTTTAAACATTTAAGCGTGCTAATAATTGATATTTTATGCTATTTTTGAACAGATGCAAAACAAGATGGAGAACTGCCAGTCGAAAGAAAGACCACATCAATTCGTCTGAGCCAGTTTGCAGCTCATAATGCATTTCATCATTGTGAGCAGTGCCATCACTACTGTGAAGCAAGCCCTTCCTCTCAGGTAATAAAGAAATAAACAATAAAATATATAAACAAAAATATACAAATGTGAAGGTTGTTCTGTAAAATATGTACATAATTATATTGTAATGTATTGTATACATGTATAAAGTAATATGGAATTTTCAACATGACCCTTATAGTATATACTGTAATATTTGTTTATTTGTTCATATTCTAAATTCGAATCCAGCCTGTATTTGTGATGAATGGCTTGAGCCTGGTGTTTCTGTGATGATAATGTTGGTCTATGTTTTATGTGCAGTTGTCCGAGTGTATTTTCCACGCTTTCACCTTTAGCTCGTCCATGCTGGGAGAGGAGGTCCAGCTTCAGTTTGTCATTCCTAAATCCAAGGAGCAGCACTTTGTCTTCAGTCAGCAGGGCAGTCACCTGGAGAGCATGCGCCTGCCTCTCATCTCCAGCAAGGTAACAACAAATAAAGTAGCTTTATGTTTGAGAAAAAACATGGGTACCTAATAGTTTTATGCTATTTTTTGACAAATATTAAAGATGCAATATGTAACTCTTCTGGTGGAGAGTTTGTCATCTGCTTGTCTCTATGGAGTTATTATTGCTTTGCCTGGAATGATCAACAGTATCTATCTCTATTTCCATGGAAACAAGCAGGTGATGCCACCAGGCTAAGTTACAGGTCAGTCAAGCTATGTCATTGGCAATAAAAACACATGTTACAAGTCCTTGAACAAATCCAAGATAGACAAGGTTAATACCATACTGTGGAAGGGAAAACAATATTTCCATCCATGGTGGTGGAGTACCCATAATAATAGTTTTAACAGTGTACCTACCTTGTAAGAGACCAAATGAATTTGATATTTTTGTGTTTGACCCAAGGACGTGGACCTGTTGAAAAGTCCCATATTTACCCCGACTACGGGACGCCAGGAGCACGGTCTTCTGAACCTTTTCCATGCGATGGAGGGAACCAACCATCTACACATTCTGGTGGTGAAGCATTTTGAAATGACCTTGTATCGAAAGTACTGGCCCAACCACATCCTGCTTGTCCTGCCTGCTATGTTCAACAACTCTGGAGTGGGTAAGTGACATTTATGCAGCACTGTAAGGTTAAATGCATGCATTGGAACTATTATAGTTCACCACTCATGCACAAGTTCTGCAGTAGGTTAAAGTTCAAATGTGGTGACTTTTGCTTATATATAACAGACAAATGAGCAATCAAGTTATTGGCTGCACAGAAGTTGTACTAATTATGAATTCACTGTAATAACCCTATGACTTTGCCTTCACAACTACCAGGGAGTTAGGCACTTTTTGTGTGTCTGAAGTACAGTATGTCAAACTAAAAAGCAGACATGCTAGAGAAAAGTGTGAAAAAATAACTTTTCAGACTGCTTCACACAGTAATAAAATAAACTGTTGCTGCTGTTTTAGGTGCTGCGCGCTTCATGATCAAAGAGCTGTCATACCATAATCTGGAGCTGGAGAGGAATCGTCTGGAGGAGCAGGGTGTGAAGAGGCAGGACGTGTGGCCTTTCATTGTCATGATGGATGACTCCTGTGTGCTGTGGAATGCCCACCAGCCTGCTGACACCAGGTGTGCATAACATACACACATATTACTACTGAAAGATTTCCTGTAGACATGTTCATGAACCTCTGTTAGAGACAAGTTATTTTATTTCACTTGTCATAATTTGTCTATTTTTTGCTGTGCCTTGTGTATTTTAGTGAAACACCAGAAGGAGGATCAGTTTTGACTAACGTGTCTCTGAAGTCAGTGCTGCAGCATATGGAGAACACCCCTAAAATCTCACTGTACGCTCTGTGCGGGACCAGGAAGTGGAGCAGCAGTCTGTCCCTCCGAGCCCCCCTTAGTCCCTTCAGCCGTAGCCACCTCCATGACTTTGTGCTGCTCAATGTCGACCTGACACAGAACGTACAGTACGACCTCAACCGGTGAGTCTGTCTAATATTGTCTTCTTCTCTAGCACATTTGTCCTTTTAACACTATATGTGAGTGTTTGTGTGTGTGCCTATAGGTACAGCTGTGAGGAGGTGGACTTTAATCTGAGAGTGAACAGCAGCGGGCTGCTGCTCTGTCGCTTCAACAACTTTAGCCTTATGAAGAAACACATTCCAGTTGGGGGGAACAAGGACTTCCTGGTCAAACCCAAACTTGTGGTAAATTATTGTTTGAATTGCTTATTATTATTTTCAAATGAGAATGAGCTTCATTGACGTTTCTCTTCCTGTTCAGGAGATGGAAAACCCAGCCCTTATCAGCCCATCCCAGTATGTATGTGCCCCTGACAGTGAGCAGACACTGCTGGACGCTCCGGCACAGTTCCTCTTGGAGAAGTTCCTCCAGAGCTGCAGCCACAGACTCTTCCCCATGGCCATTCACAACAGGGCCAACCCCATCCTGTCCATTGACAGCTACCTGAACGTCGGCCCCAAGGTAAGCACTTGTCCAGGAATATTTTCCACAATCTTGATGTCAGATGCATAACCATAGATAGTTCTTAATGCTTTGTTCTTGATTTTGTTATTTCTTATAAAAGTAAATTACTACTGCATGATTTTAATCTCATCTTATGTTTTGCCTCAGATTTCTGTGTGTTACATCAACTCTCGTCCACACTCCACCAACCTGAACCACCAGGGCCTGGTCTTCAGCGGGCTGCTGCTGTACCTCAGTGACTCGTTCGTTGTCTCTGGACTTCTCAAGAAATTCCACTTCCTGAAAGGTGACCAAACTGTCCTTGTACTTTACTTTTTAACTTTACTTGACTGTAATATTTTAAGATAAGAGCACTCGCTCTTCAGTTCAATGTTAATAATAGGATGTTTCATTGTACAGAATAATGAACCTTGTCACTTTGACAAGATAAACATTTAAGGATTTTCTTTTTCTATCCATGAATTTTAGAATGATGAAAAATCAGTTATCACAGAAATTAACAAAGAACAAAGAACTATTTTGAATAAAGAAAAGTCCTCGAAATCTCACATATATAATTACATTATATTTTCAGTTAGTCCATTGTCGATTATCTCATCTGAAAACATAACATTCAGTACATATTTTAGCTCACCTGTTGTTGAATGCCTCCAGGAGCGACTCTGTGTGTGATCTGCCAGGACCGGAGCTCTCTGCGTCAGACCATCGTTCGACTGGAGCTGGAGGACGAGTGGCAATTCAGGCTCCGAGATGAGTTTCAAACGGCTAACTGCAGCGAAGACCGGCCCCTGTACTTTTTAACAGGACGCCATGTTTGAATATTGGAACTAAGAATCGCCCATTTTCAGTCAAAGTTTCCTAAAAGACTGCAAGTGTTTCTACGGATGGAATGGCTGGTATGCATTGGTTGACTGTTGCAAGAAACTGGACACAACTATAGCTCTAATTATATAGACTCTCCTATGATAGAGCACCAGTACAATTACAGCTTTGTTCCTGTATGTCATGTAAGCAAAGTCTCTAAAATGATAATGTGACTATTGAAGATTGTATTGCGTGTACAGGGCTGTCCTGCACATGCATTTTTATCTCAGGGTTTTAAAAGAAGAAGAAAGGGAAGTTGTTAAAGGGATTCCTTTAAGATGTGTTATATTTTGCTGGTTTTAATTTAAGTTGATACCAAAGACATCCTCTGCTGCACCTTTTGCTTTTCACTATGCGATTTAATCTCCGCTTTTTAATATTGACAGTATGTTTTAATTCAGTATTAGTGTATAACCATGCATCATAATACATTCTTTGGCTTGTTTTATATGCTTCTCTTTTAATTAATTTAATCTGCAGCATTGAAAGTTCAAAGTTCAAGCTTTAGCCAATCAATCAACAGCAATCACTGCCAAATATACTGACAAAAGCAATCAGAATTTTGGAAAAAATACCATCTTTGGTACTCAAACGAGCAGCAGATCACTAAAATTTGTACTTGAAATGAGAATGTTTTTATATTTTCTGCACAGGGTTGTCCAAAGAAAATGCCTTATTGGTAATACTAAAAATATTACCACTTAAGTCCCTAAAGTTTTCGGACCAACAAAAATGAAGAAACCATGTAACTGTGAGAAGAAAATATGATAAAAAAAACAAAATGGAATAATTTCATTTTGGACTACTGTTTAAAAATGTTTACATTACTAATATATTGTATCACCCCTTTTACAATGAAGGGTCTCTAATATTTTGTGTATTTTTCTTTGCCAATTTTAGTATTTGTGCAAGACAAGAAGAATCTACCTAGATGTGTGCTTACCGTAATGTCTGTAAACTTTCTTGATTACTTTTTTTGTATTGAAAAAGTCCATGTTGTATTCTTATTTATTGAACATTTTGGACTGATAATCATATTGCAATATTGGCATGTCGCTTAAGACAAGTGGCTGTGTCCCTTTTTGTTCAAAACCACAAAGGTTTTGCACATGACCCAGAATGATTCCTCTTAGATGTGCTGAATGTCAGTGGGGTGGGAAAAGTTAACTTGCACTATACAGGTCATCAGCAGAAAATATATTTCTCACAACAATAAATTAGCCCCCAATCTCTCATAAAAATTATGTCCATAAAATGTTGTCTTCTATATCAACACTTATGCAACTTGCCGTCACAATCTTGTCTAGACTACATTGCAGCTCAGTGGAAGCCTTGGTATCTCTGTGATCTACCTCATTCTGTTTTAGTGTTTGAATATCATGAACACATGATCTTAGGGCCATGCTTTTGTTGTTGAAATTTATGAATGTAATAAAACGACATGTCCATTTCCCGGCACTGTATGTTGGTATTGTTTTTGTTGTTAACAATGTGTTAATTTGTATTGCACATGAATTAAGTCACTTGTGACTTTGCAGGTAGATACAATTTAGTGTTTTTCTGCAATTTCTGAGCAATATTATATCATCTATGGACCAAGTTTAAAGCAGGTTTTAAATTAGCCAAGTTTATTTTGTGACATGACTGCCCACGCAAAATCAAAAATTCAGAAATAAGCAACTGAAAGATGTACAAACTTGAAGCATTCAACCTCATTAAACCTAAGAATAATATAATACATAAACTATAAACATGAAATAATATTGTAATATTTAGTTTGAGAGAGGTTGCCATGATTTATGAAATGAGTGGAAGACATTTTCAAATCAGTTTTAGAAAGGCATGCTTAATTTGGTGCACATTTTAGAAAATACGATGGATGGACAGATACAAAGAAGCCCAGCCTAATGTTGTCCTGTACTGCCCCCTGCTGTTGGAGGAAGAGAGCGCAGCGCCAGGTGCGGCCAATCGGTCAATCAGCCCAGTCACTATAAAAGCAGAGTTCACCTGAGGGAATCTGCGCTTTTCACTCAGAATCGGCATATAAAGTAAGTGGAAACAAATTCATGGTCGGTCTAGTTGTGTTTTCTTCCTTGTAATTTTGTTTTAATCACCTGATGAGTTTCTTTTTGGTAATAGTTACTTTTGTGGTGTCATGGGTCTATGAGTTTACGATGGTCTAATGGCCTGGTTCAAACCGGGATGGCTGTGGGTGATTACAGGCTGTAATATGCTTGGGTTTGGGCTTTTCTGGTGGAAAAACTGGTAGGAATGGGTAAATATAAGTAGGCCTAATTGTAGTAGGTATACAACCAACCATAGTTTATTGCCCATTCTGTAGTATGATGCTATAGCTTATATAGTCCTTTTAATTGCTAATTTCATTCCGAAAACGCATGGTTTGGTTTACCCCTCATGCGCATGTTCTAATTTTTCCTATTTACACTTGACATGGACTGGAATTTGCTTAACATTTTTTATTTTTTTTCCCTACTACAGAAACGAGATGTCCGGCCGTGGAAAGAAAGTTGCGGCGCCCAAGCCTCCCAAATCTGTCACGTCAAAGTCCGTGCGAGCCGGGCTCACGTTCCCGGTGGGTCGTCTCCACAGGATGCTCCGAAAAGGGAACTACGCGGAGAGGATCGGGGCGGGCGCGGCTGTGTACCTGGCCGCTGTCCTGGAATACCTCTGCGCCGAAATCCTGGAGCTGTCGGGAAACGCGAGCCGAGACAACAAGAAGCAAAGGATCGCCCCTCGCCACATCCTCCTGGCCGTAAGAAACGACGAGGAGCTGAACAAACTCCTCTCCGGGGTCACTATCTCAGACGGAGGGGTTATTCCAAATATTCAGGCCAGTCTGCTCCCAAAGAGAACCAAAGCGGCGCCCAGCAGAGACGACAGTATGGCCAAAGATGTGCAGTCACAGGAGTTTTAAAAGGCACTTTGTTGTTTTAATCCTTGTAATAAAATCTTTTTAACTAAAGCTCACTACATATTTTTTTTAGGGAAGTTGCAGCGTTAAAATTTGCCATGGTAAAGGTGCCATGTGAAAATGGATTCCGCGTCGTGTGCAATCCACATGTATTAAATGTAGCCCAAGACTGCATAGTGATGAAAATGTAAAGCTCAAAGCCCACCACTAGATGTCATATTGTAATCGGTGATCGTATGGTACCTGTAGGGCAAACAGAGGTCAGTGCACCTTGAGTTTAGGCCCAACCATTCTGAAGGTCTACCTCCTTCATACTGCTTGGCCTGGAATGTTTAACACTGAATATAATGATATAAAGTTTTAAATTCACATAAAATGGCCATTAAGAACATTTTTACTTTTTCCACCTCTCCACAGAACTGACCTGTAACTTCACGTCACATTGATGCCTTTTAAGGAGATTGCTAAAATCCATACCATACTATGGGGAAAGCAAGAACCAGTAATACAGTTACAGAGAAGTTGTAGTGCACCTTGAAATGCAAGCTGTATCTTCTAGGCAGAACCTTCATGTGAACTGCACACTGCCCCTACACTACAGTACTTGAGTTATCAATTCTTAAGCAAACGTCTGTTATGCGGTCCATGTGGTTGGATTATTTTGTCCAGTCGATTAATTTAAAAACCAGCAAAATAAGCGGCAGTGAAAAATCAACTAAACCTCTATTAAAAATAACACGTTTAACACTTGTTAATGTGTATATACAAGCATCTTTAAAACCTTACGGCTGCATGGTTGTTTTTCCTTTGATCATTTTTCTACATGGATATCAAGTGCAGTGTACCCAGTCAGACACATTTATGTTGGAGGTCATTGTTGAAATCATAAGACATGCTCAATCAGTTTAGCAATACTGCTTCTCAATTGAAATGTTCATTTTGATGTAAAATTTTCAGATTTGGGACAAGGGGAGATGTAACTCAAAGGGATTTTATATCATCTTTGTTGTAAATTAATAAAAATCCTGTTCACAGTCTGAATATACTGATTTTATGACTTGCAGTTTGGTGATAGTGGAAAAACAAAACTCACCCTAGTTCACATGTGCTGGCAGAGAAAGCCAGTTTTTATTTCATGTGGATAGGCCCAGTATTTACAGACATGTGCAGATCAGAACATTTGCATTTTAAAAGTTTTACAACAATCTCCACCGTAAAATTCTGATCTCCAGCTCTATTTTAAACTTTTTAAAATTTACTCTTAAGAATAGAATTGTTTGGTCACATGATAGCCATTCTTCCCATTTCTTTATTGCCAACTCATTCATAGTTATTGAATCATTGTTGGCAAAAGTGAATCAGGAACAAGCCTCAAGCAGAAAAGTTCAAAAGTTCAGTGTATCATGTCTAAAATAGTACTTTCCTTCCTACGACATTATATTTGTATGCCTTCACTGATGTTGTTAATCTGGCATCCTCAGACTTCACATACATAACTGATCGCTGGCATTTTCACAAAGGAAACATCATACAATAGAGTGCTACATCAATGAATTAGAATAAAATAGAAAAAGGCCATTCATTGTAGTTTTCCAATCCAAAGTGAAAGCTATATTGTTAAGAACTATTCCCAATATTTCATGCAAAGTACCACCTCAGAAAATATTTGGCTTTCAAATGACTCTGGTTAAAGCCAATGCTAAAACAACAATAATCCAAACAGATCTAGGCCTGAACTAGAACGAAAGCAGGACTAAACCAAGACTGAGATTTGTCCTTAGAGCAGGAAAATATTAGGACGGAGCCCATTTTGCAAAGAGCAAAACATCTGAGGCATTTGTATTGTTGCGATTATGGCTTACTCAATACGTGGGGGAAAAACATATTAAATACCTTTTTTTAAATATAAATTACTCTAGAATGCTAAAGACCTTTACTTTCACTTTTAGATTTCAACTACTTGAAATAAATTTCATTTAATTCTTATTGTTGATGTATGACTGCAAAATATTTCTTCAGCATTTGGAAAATACTTCCATACATCAAACACATGAAGGAGTTAGACATGATTTATAAATAAAAACAGTGCAATTTCACATTCCCAAGTCATAAATTAATTTGTTACATTTAAAGACATTACATGTGGTACGTTTAAAAAGGTGGAAAGGTACATACAATAAGATAAATGTTACTTAAATTAAACTACATAGGACAATAATGAACAAATGCATGAAATGCATGAGGTATGATGGTTTTACAGTGCTTAAAAAGTGCTACTTTAATTGCACAAAATAGATAATGAATAATGATTTGTCACAAACAAGATCCAATTCAAAACATGGCAATGGGGTTTTCTGTGTGTGTGTTTTTTTTAATTTTTATTTAATTTCCCAAACTTCAAAATTGTAATTGAGAGCACTGCAATTTGTGCCATTTTAATAAATACATAATCTTTGCTTAAGAGAAAAAAAAAATAGGATGGAATGATGGCGGAAAAGGACAAAAGAAAGGTCAAAAGCAGTGGTGGTACAGAGTCCAGTCAAAATACTGGCCTTAGCAGAGATATTCTTTCAGCACAATGTGGTGATTAAATTGTGATGCATTATGGGATATGGTAAGGCGATATGAGAACAAGGTGGAATGACAGAGAGGCTGAGGTGAAAGACAAGCAAAAAACAGACCTAGTAGGAATGCAATATGACCTATAGAAATTGAATGTAAAAGTGTAAAAATAGGAATAAAACTAGAGGATGAGGTGATATCAGGAGAGGTCCTGGAGGCGGCTGCCCTGTTCGATGACTGCCTTGGCAAACTGTTTAAAAACTCGGTCCATGTAAGTGCTCCGCCGTGGCCACAACCCCTCCAGGAATCCAATATGGCCACCGTGACAAGTGATGAGCATCGCCAGGTTTGGGTTCTGCTTCACTGCCTCCACAGGGATGGCTGGAATAGAGGACATTGTATTTGTTAAAAGCAAAATATTAAAATACATATCTACAACTACATTTACAGAGAAACCTCATCTCCTGTGCCACCATATTGCTCAAAATGATTAATATGATATTCCCTCAAAAATTAACATGAAGAGCCCTTTCTCAGTTTTAAAATTAATTTATGGGCAGTCAGTCTGAAGTAGCTATTTGTTGGATAAGCCCTGTTTAATAGGAGAAACCCATACACAAGAAGAACTTTAGCTTTACTTTTTAGAACATTTGATTTCATTAAGTTAATCACATACTAGTGGAGAGACGATCTATTGGACAGCGTCAATGACAATGAATCAAGGATTTCAGTGTTGTTTGGTCATGGTGTTGAAAACTGTGAATAATCATAAAATTGTGATGTTTTTTATTTGAATAATCTTAACACTAAAATTTTACATTGTGACATGCCTAATGCTAACTATATTTAATGTAATGTAGGACTTACCATGACTGGGGGAGAAGACATCATCAGCAGCATTGAGGCAAAGCAGCGGCACCTGCACTGACTTTAGCCTGTGGATCGGACTAGCATCTCGGTAGTAATCATCATTTGTGGGGTAACCGAACATTATGGACGTAAACCTCTCGTCAAATTCACGAATGGTCTTTGCCTGCAAAATAGATATTATCGTAATTGCACTGTTTTAACTCTTCTTTAGGATACATTTTGCTAGTCTAAAAACAAGTCATACCTTCATTACGTGATCAATGTCGTAACACTTTTCAAGCACGGGTCTGTGTCTTGCGGGCAGATAAAAATAAAACTGTCATCATCAGCTGTCATGTAAAATGAGTTGTGTAAAATGAAGCCTATATAAATGCTGACAAGGCTGTGGCAAAAATGAATGAGCGGTACAGCTAAATACCCTAAAGGAATTCAGAAATAGAAGCACAAGTTTACAGAGGTCATGCTTTTAGGTGTGTTGAGCCGCATTTTGTAATAACAGTGCATTTTGTAATAAACGTCCAAAATGTAATAACTTTTTCATTTAATTTTGTAATAAAGCCGCATTTTGTAATAAACTGCCGCATTTTGTAATAAACTGCCCCAACGCATTTTGTAATAAATTTTGCCGCATTATGTAATAAGTTATTACATATTGAGAAGATTATTACAAAATGCACTTGCAACTTTTTTATTCTCTAGGAAATGTAATAACATGGTGCATTATGTAATAACAATTCTAAAGCATAGTTTATTTGTTTGTTAATTGTATTTTATTTTACTTTAAAGTATTTGTAAAAGCTAGGCCTATTATTAGTATCACTGCATTAGCCTAGTAGCAGTACTTAGCAATTACTATCAGTACACTATTCAAAGGTTGCATTAACAGAGAATATTCTGTAAATTCCAGATTTTCTTTATTGGAAACCAAAACCACATCAAGAATAGTTATAAACATCCAACAAACCTTATTATGCTTCATTAACATATGCACATACAAAATACAATGAGCCCCAGCAGGGTGCAGGTCAGGGTTATAATTAGCAGACCTACAAGGGTGACAAAAGAGGGAAAATGTTTAACTCCCAAAACTAAACTGCATTTTGTGCCTTTTTTTGCACTTTTATTTGTGGAATTTCATTTCAAGTACTAAAATATTTTATCTTGAATTAATATTTAAGAAGGTATTTTAATTATTACAATTTTGATAACCCACCACCACCTGCGGCATCACAGTACCATAATTCAAATTGCTTTATGAATGTTGATTTTATGTTATAGCCCTAGATTTGTCTCAATAAAGGATGCTATCATTAAAGATGACGCTGCTTTTGTAGGAATACTGAAAAACAAGGTTTTCACAAATTTATTGTTTTCACACCTGTTATAACATTTTTAGCCTTTTAATAGCTATTTCGATGCTTACTATTTATGACTTCACACAGGGAAGGTATTGCTCTCTTATCCAACATTCTCCATATGGCTAAACTAGGAAGAAGTGAATTAGTAAGTTAAACTACGTAATTAGACTTACAGTGAAGGGTGAAGCACAACTATCAAAGCTGTTGTTCACAATGAAGATCTACCCACGGAATAACACGAGAGGCAAGCTTTGAAACAGCTTGGAACTGTAAAGTTTGGCATTCATCTTAAACCATTTTAGAGCAAAACAGCAAGTTATTTGTTATCCAAATTAATTAAGATCTGCAAAGTACAGTTTATGTTCTTACAATGACAAAAAAAGTTCAACCCCAAAGTTTTATTGGCATTTAAAATATCGATGGTTCATAACTTTTCATTCCTCCTGTTAAAAAACCCTATAATGTACACTAGTCTACTCAAAATAATAAAAAAATGAAGGGTTCCACCCAGTGTAAGACCATATGCTGGTGCAGTGGGCCCTTCCTTCTGATGCACATAGTATTTTGTTTCCAACTCATTCCACCATGTAAATAATATACATTATTAACCAGAATGCCTCATTCATTGTGATCTGGGATGTGTTGTTTAAATGTTCACTTTATTTTTTGAGCAGTGTACTATTGTGTGTGTGTGTGTAGTTTTTTTGCACATGCACAGTTTTCCTTCAAATGTGTCCTGTTTAAGTTATTAACTTTTAATATGTACTTAGAGGCATAGATTTCAGTTTTACTTTACAAACTGTTTTTAATGCAGTGAGCATAACTTGGACAATGCAGGTTTAAATTCAGTCATATAATTTCTTATCAAGGGCAAAACATCTATATAACTTTAGATCAACTGCAAAATGTCTTTATACTTCCATATATTCAATTACACAGATAATATTTGGCACAGTTTTTTCATACCTGGCATCATGTTGAACTCTGTTGGCTGTCTCAATTAAGCATGCAAGCAGCGCATGATCTTTGTAGAACTGATGCAGCAGCCAATCAGATTACAGCCTGCCCTCCCCTCCCTGGCTGAGTGACAGACCATGTAGAGCTTTGAATTTGGCCACAAGTTATTGGCCTATATAATTCCAAACTTCAAATAGGCAACTAAAGTTATATTTGGAGTATTCTGTCATACATAGATTTATTAGGCTACATAGCTCTAAGGGAAATTGCATAAAAAACAACAAAAGTCACTCTTGTATAAATTCATTGTTTAACAAACAACAATAATAGGTATTATTACATAATGCACCATGTTATTACATTTCCTAGAGAATAAAAAAGTTGCAAGTGCATTTTGTAATAATCTTCTCAAAATGTAATAACTTATTACATAATGCGGCAAAATTTATTACAAAATGCGTTGGGGCAGTTTATTACAAAATGCGGCAGCTTATTACAAAATGCGGCTTTATTACAAAATGAAATGAAAAAGTTATTACATTTTGGACGTTTATTACAAAATGCACCGTTATTACAAAATGCGGCTCAACAAGGTGCAACTTCCCACACACTGGCTGTATAGGCGTATTACCTGTGTGTTTTATAGCATTGAGCATTAAGACTGATTTTATTGCAATTCAATACTAAACATTCCACCTTTTGAATAGTCTAATGTGCTAAAATGGCTTCTATAACAGGAAAAGTTTTCAAACTCCATACACCTTCACCAGAATCATCTGTATAATTTCAGGTCTGAAGTGAACTAAAAGTAAAAGGTAGCTGTTAACTTAAAAAATACAACTACATGACATCACAAGGTGGAACAGAGCATTTTGAGCTTTGGAGACGTAGGCAGACTAATAATAAAGGATTATTTAAACATGCGTGAATGAAACAAAATGCAACTCAGGTATGTTTTTAATAAGGTAACAGCATTGTAACATGGCTTAAAGCTCACAAGAGTCAGTTTTGCGTAATGTAGACCCTTTAAGTACAAGTTTAATCGTTACCTGTAAAATAGTACTTCTTTGAGGTATACTGACAAACTAACACTCAAAATCCCCATAATTTTAGATGTGAATTTACTGCAGAGTGCCAGCATGATGTTAAGCTTAGTGTATGTCTACTCTTATAGCTGACCTGTGCACGGAGGCCTGTAGGCAGCTGGTGAGGTAGGAGTTGAAGAGGAATCGGTCAAGAGGTTTTTCCAGAGAGGCGGTGCACTCAAACACATCCCAGCCCGCGGAGAAGACCACACCCCCTTTCAGACACGTTTCACGACCCTTACGACCAAGGTAGTTCGCCAGCATCATCCTAAAAGAAGAGGGGAAAGGAGAAGGGGTGAGAAAAATGTGATGTTATATAATATTTTGCCTTAGTCGTCAAGGTAGGGTCCATAGTAAAAGAAATTTAAATTCATTCAGCTGGACAAAAGCTTTTAAGAGTGAATACTTCGGGCACTCATCTAAGAGACGTCTTCAGTTCTGACAGAGTTCTGTAACTCACTTTCAATATCTGTCTGAAAGGAGAAGCTAACTACACTGAAACTAACACACTCTAGTTGTTAGTAAACTGTTAATCTGTCATTGCATAAGATTTCATCACTTGCAATAGGATTATATAGGAATATTTTGATACAGCCTTCATTTAAACTGTAACAATAGATTTACAATATATTGTGCAGCCCTGTATTGGGAAGGGCTCCATTTAAAAAGAAAGCATTGCAGTAAAGGAGTCACATGCAGATGGGCAAATAATAACTACTACTATACTACTACTATATAATACTGTACTACTACTACTATAACTTACTACTACATTCTACTACTACTACTATCATGTCAAATTAAAATATTTCCTGTAATGATTAGCTGTAAATTATAAATTACTTACAAATAAGTAATGAAATATTTAATTCAATTGTAACAAAATGAGAACCACAAAAGCTGAAAATGATTGACTGTAGTCTAGAATGTCTCTTCAGGGTTCAAAATCATTTTGCTATATATAAAACCTGTTAAACTTGTAATAAACTTCTACAGACATGTTCTGAAATGCATGGAGTAAAGGTGTCACATGCAGATGGGCAACTAGTAACTTGGATTATTATATTAAGAAAAATACTTGCTAATTGAACACTTGATTTGGTGTATTTTGGTGCCCTTTTTTATAGGCAAAAATTCAATCATTGATGCCACTTAGCAACGGCTAGCAACCAAGCGTAAATATAGTGTTTCGACTAAATTAAAATTAAAAACCCACGTCTCAGTGCTAAACTCATTCTGCTTTATGATTCATACAAGAGAGTGTTCAAAAATAAAACATACAAACACACAAGTGCACTTCACTTCTGCAGTGCTTAGTTTGTCCCCTTGGACTATTTGCAGAAAGAGGATGAGAAAGCTGTTGAACAAAAACAGCTGGTTCCACTACTGGATTCAATATCTTAGATTGATGCTAGCTACTAAATTATTAACAAACGAGAGGTTTTATTCAAATCACAACATAATAACTTCCTTTTTGCTTTTCTCTAAATACAGCCACTTATTTGTATTTAGAGAAAAGCAAATGTAGAGGCTACATTACTCCATGCTTCCTGGCATGGAGTAATGTAGCCTCGTGCTTAAGAGAGTGGGAGCCTTAAATGGAAACCACTTCAGTAATAGTATATCATGTCAAATTAAAAGATTAATCCCTGTAATGATTAGCTGTAAGTTATAAATTACTTACAAATAAGTAATGCAATATTTAACTCAATTGTAACAAAATGAGAACCACAAAAGCTGAAAATGATACTGTAGTCTAGAATGTCTCTTCAGGGTTCAAAATCGTCTTGCTATATGTAAAACCTGTTAAACTTGTAATAAACCTCTACAGACATGTTCTGAAATGCATGGAATTCTTGTCTACCTTAAGCAGTTGTTTTCCTTTCTTCTAGGTAAGATCAAATTGCACACTGTATTCTGAATAGTAATTCTATGGAAAATTTGTGATACTTGATACCAATTTTGATACAGTGATAATAAAATGCATGACTTTTTTAGACAACAGAATGTAATTTTCAACATAAAACATAGTGGTGCATCCTAACTACTAATACTTTATAACTACTAATACTAGTTCTGACATACTAGTACATAAAACCATTCTAAAACTAGGAAACAGTGTCCTGTGGATGTGATTTTTTTTCATAATAAATATCACCTCAGTGCAATACCAATTTTCAGTACTATGTTGGTATAGATTAGTATCTGTTTATCTTTTTTTGGCACACACTAATTCTAAATGTTGATTTCCACTGTTACAATTTCCCTCAAATGGTTGATCTCTAATACAAGGTCATGGACTTATAGTGTCTTGAAGAGCATAACGTGTGCGAGGTATCTGATGTGATGATGGTGAAAGTCATATGGAGGAGTGAGGCTTGATTACCCGCCCATGGACACTCCAGCCGCCATGAGAGGAGCAGCTGCGTAACTCTTCTGGATGTGTTCAATAACAGTCTCCAAGTCCTCCGTGTTAGCAGCGCAGTATGTCCTCGGTGTCTGACAGAAACGACAAATACAAAACAGGTTAAAATTATAATGACTGAATTTATTAATAGATCAACTTATGGTAGCATTTATATTGTTTATGTTTTAAAATCTTTTTATACTGATTATTATTTTAAGTTTGTGGGGTTTTTTTTGCTTTTTTTTTTTTTTTTTTTTTTTACATTTTAGGGCTTGGTTTTGAGATTTTACGGTATTTCACAATAAGCATCACTGCTGGAAATGTGCTTTATTTGTAAAATGTGCTATAGAAATAAATGGAATTGGATGTTGACCAAATTACATGTACAGTTACATTTACGTTTCAATAAATTCCAATAATAAAAAGTGTTTAATGTTAACAGTGTATATATATATATATATATATATATATATATATATATATATATATTTATTTATTTATTTATTTTTTAATAATTAGCAAGAGGATTAAGAATTTTAATTACACTATGGATGTATAGATTGTGCATGAAGCTGACTATGGGCAAATGCAGAGCTAATAGTCTTTCCCTCTTTAAAGAAAATCAATACATTTGATTTTGCTGATGCTGTATTTAAAAGGCAACAGAAACTAACCTTTTAGTTTGACATTACAATGAACATCATTGTCATAAGATAATTACAAAAGATTACATCCAACATTTTTACAATAATGAATCAGTGCTCAACAGCAATTCTAAACAGAAAAACAAGAAACTATGGTTGCTTAAAAACATGAATGAAACAAGTCTAAGAGGACTAAACCAGGTGTCAAATGAGTCAAACCCCAGTCAAATTCAGGTGAAAACCAGAACTGAACCTGGTTTAAGATAGATCTAAACAGGACTAACCATGAATCCAGGATTAAACCAAGGCTAGCCCTAACTAACAACAATAGGACTAGGACTAAGGAAGAAAAAAGAATTTGAAAGCTAAGGACCATTAAGCCACTGAGACACTGAGAATACACTGTAGTGAACAAAATAATTATTTCCCATTTTGTTAAGACAAATTCTCAGCATTCTGCTCACTTCCTGCTTTTCAATGGCCTTCATTAAAATTCAAGCTTGTGAGCTCTCCTATTCTCTGGAGGCTACACTGGGACATCTGCACACAGTTTATCTAATTAATCCACAACACTGAAAAGACCTAATATTTAGACAATGTAAGCGTTCTATATACAGTAGCAGGCTGTTGTAAGTAATGCATTGCTTTGTACAGTATATCTGGGGCACTAGCGTAAAGGGAGGTAGAGGGCATCCTTCACACTGCGGGTCATTTAGATGCACTGGCCTACTTAGACAACAGGCAGTTCACATTTAATAGCCATACAAAAACCATTCAGAGCATGGAGCAGAGAAATACAGAATACACAAGCCATCATGTGATAAAGGGCCAATTAGGGCTGCAACAATGAATCAGAATAATGTGACGAATTGACTAGTAAAATAATAATTGATTATTTTAATAATAATCTTTAATTGTTATCTGGACTCTATAATGACTCTAAAACACATGTCACATGTCACAAACAAACAAACAAACAATAATCATAAGTTGCAGCTCTAGTGCCAAGGTTGCTATAGTAAACATGTAGAATTCAAACCCAGCAACATTAGAGTTGTGTGCCCTTGTTTTCAATGGTTTAACTTAGACAAAGATGGAAATAGTTCACACAGACCAGCCTTTGATTAAGACATTCAAAGGAATTATGAATTAAGCTACTGTGCTGCACTGTCACCAGTGCACTGTCACAGTGCAGCACAGTGTAAAAGATGGAAGACAGAATGTTAGAATGATTTAATGAACACAGATTTTAATTTGAGTTTATTTCAATGTGAGTATTGGGCCAAGGATAAGAAGATTGCCATGTAGATGAAAAAAACAAGAATCTTTAAACCACTCTTACTCAAAATGTCTAATACATTTCCACATTTCATGTCAACTTAATTTATCTGATTACTTCGGCAATCTATTAAAGCTTGGGAACTCTTATACCGTATAGGTGTACATTTCTTTATCGCTATAGAGTTTAAAGAGTATAAATTGTGAAAGCAGCAATAACAAAATCTGATTGCAACTGTCTGCATCTATTCATCCAAGTAATTTAATGATCAGAAACTTCACTTGTCTGAAATGTTGCAAGGTTATGTATATGCTCCACTCAGCTTTGCTCTGGCATCTGTCAAAGCATGAACCTAGACATTTTATGCATGTGAACACTAGCGATGTGCCAACAGGCTTGTGAAAGCTTAGAACTACCTCCTCTCATACTTTAATTCTAAAACTCCTTCTATATACGGGTTTCAGAATGATGAAAAATTGGGACCCTTGCCATAGCAATTAACAATTTAAAACAAAATATTATCTTTTCAATATAAAAATAAAATAAAAAATAAAAAAGTAATCAAAAACTGTACAGTGTACGGGTGGGACCATCGCTTTGGCAGAGGTCCATCCTATGCACAGAGAATTTTAGTTTTAATTTTTCTTTCTTTTTTGTGTATTTTGTTACAGCATTCTTTGTTTCATCACATAGCTTCTAAGTCTGTCTGAATCTTTTGCATGGTACAGTGATACACTCTAGGATATCTCTGTGACATCTCAGAAGAAAGCGGGGGGTGCTTTTGTTGGCTAAATATACCAGAGAGTGACCGAGTGCAAGGGAACAGATTTGGCCAGGTGTCAGAACAGCATGTGCTCCACAAGGTCATATTCCTTTGGTTCGGCATTAAAATACTGGATCTGCCTGAAACTTAATCCCTGCTGGGTAACAACAGAGTCTGGCCCTGGGTCTGACCCAAACACGTGCGCTGGTATGAACACATTAATACAGTCCACTAATATGGGTCTTATGAGGGAACATGACACTCTTGATTTGAGTCATTTATTTGACTAGTTTGGAATTATTTAGTTTATAGGTCTAGATTTGTTTATTTGTTACATGGTATTTCTGGGAGCGTTCACACTTGCTCTGAGTGGTTTCAAAACATTTCTGTCAAAATGATCTGTCTTGAAACTTCTTGAAATTAAATACTGCAACCTGTCATATTGACAAGACAAAAAAAATCTATAGTACTCAAAAAGGATTAACATTCAGATGTAGATATTCGTTTTTGCAGTTTGATGATAAATCCATAAAAATAAGTATTGTTCTTACCAGCAGAGTCTCGCCACACACCCCTCTGTTGTTGAATACCACACATCTGAAACACAAATGAACACAAAAACACTTTTCAAACACTTTTTGCTGATTAGGCTAAAATGGTGTTCTTCATTTGAAGATTTTGCTCTTTGATATTTATAATAAAAATACAGAAAACAGGTCCCTGCCCACTTGCCTGCGAAGTCTATAATGACATCTCTCTGTATTGTTTATACAGATTGATATCAGTCTGGTCCCAAAGCCCCCCACTGCAGCTCATGCTCTACAAAACGTGATTGTGCAATCAGATTTGTCTTTTTTCAGTGACGCATATGATATATATCTCATCTCAGTTTAACAGAGTTTAGTGCATCACTCATTGATTCTGCAGAAATCTACAATATTTTTCAGTCCCCTGTGATATTTTTCCCATGCATGTCCCTGATTGGCTAAGTCACCTGTCAATCACGCCCATTTGAAAACCGGGCGATTCACTGGTGAACAGACTCACATAAAGTAAAGTAAAGTACTGAAGAAGTGTGTATTCTGGATCCCAGGCAACCTGTCCCCGTCTGCGGGAGTGATGTCATCTCATTCTCTCATTCTGCTCTGAATGCAACCAAATACATAACATACTAACATAACTGTTATACTTTTATGTCTCCATTACCACCCACACCCATTTACAGGCATATTCTCTCCAATCAACTCTGATCTGCAGTGTAACTAAGCAGACTGTCCCGGCCGAGTAAGCACGAGGGGGATTGAGGGGGCAGTGGAGGGGTACTGCTCTGCACACATTGCAGCATCAACTGGAAGCTGGTATGGTCTAAGCTGCAAAGCCTGTACCAGGATAAGCTCTAATTCATTAAGCTACACGGACAGACACTAGCAAGCAGGGGTGAGGGATAGCAAGATGGAAGATGCTGAGTTTGGCTGTTTTTTTTGTTTTTTTTTAACAAAATCTGTGTGAAAGAATGAGCGGGAGAGTGAAGGAATGGCCTGTTGCAGAAAAAAGAAAAACTGTGGAGAAAGTGCTTTTGTCTGCAAATGTGTGTGCTTCGTTTGGCTCTTTACTAAAGCGGCCCCTGACATAGAGCTTAGATGTCCACTTTATAATGCAGTTCACCTCAACTGATCCCAAACCAGAACAAAGATCCAGCTAGTTTTTTTTTATTTTTTTTATAATATATAGTCTTAGAATTTGTTTTTCAATATGCAAGTGCAGTGTGTAATATGATGCTAAGAGCTGCACACATCAAATAGTGTTTCTGACCTAAGTATTTTATACATAAGGTCAAGTAGATTTAAGGGGATTTTCAATGGATGAAAATGCAGCACTTTGCACTGCTGTGTCTGTGGTCTAAATGTTTAAAAAAATAAATTTAATAGATTTTATTGAGATGTGAAAATTGTGTTAAATAATTGTATTGTTTATTTTTCTTGAAAAATGTTATGACCGAGCACTAATCAGCAAAGGATCAAATTCTGTGTGAACCCAGAATGCTGCCTTTTTTGATCAAGCAGAATTGAAAGGGATATAGTACATTTTAACAATTTTCCCATCTTTATAAACTATTCTGTTGCTATTTTTTTATTTTGTAAAATTGCTTGATGATTTTAGCGTTGCACTTACTTATATTAGAAGGGTCTGAACCATAGACTGAATAAAGAATTGGACTAAGGGAGTGTGACATCACCCATAGAGTTTGATGCTAGTCAAATGAAGCTCACAATGCTAGTGGTTATAGGGGCGAATTTGGAGCCTAGCTCCATATTAGGAATAGGAATTTATTTACAGACAAAATAGCAAAATAAAAACCCCAGGATCATGTAGAGTGGGTTAATACGAACATTTTAAGATAAAAATTACAAGGCTCATTGCAGCATTTACAGAGAGAGGAGTGACTATTTTTAAATGTAAAGTTGATGGAGGCAGAAGTGCCCCCATGAACACTTCCTATTTGGAATGCATCAGCTAGCGGGTTAGCTATGTCCATTTATGTATACAGTCTTTGGCGTAAACCTGGATTGTATTTGACAGTATTGTAGAGCAGTAAACTGGAGCATTATATTATCTAATGTCAAGTGTTTTATGGCTCTTTATATGGCGTGGTACCCCTTGCCCCAGGCCTGAGTCCGGGGGCACCCACCTGTATCCAAGCTCGCGGCTCTGCTGGACCATGTGCAGGATGTAGGATTCTCGACTGGTTCCTGTGAGGCCGGGCAGGAGCAGGACAGTGGGTCGACAGAACGGGTCAGGGTGTGAGGAGCTGTCGTCATTGTCAAACCAATCCAATGAGATCTGTCCTCCATCTGCTGCTTTAATAAGCTCACTGCAGAGACAGGAAGACACGCAACGCACAGGTCAAGAGCAGGCCATTATCTCTCTGTCATATAACCATGTAATTTAGATCAGCAACATACAAAGAAATAGAGCTAAAACATCAAGGCTAATAACTACTTGAAAATGAAAAACTGATGCAAAATACAAGGCAGTACAAGGTGAATTCCGTACATTTAGGTTATGACAACCACATAAGACACAGTAAATTTTGTTTATATGTTTATAGGCTATTATAAAATAAGGTATTAAAGAAAACTTCCTACATTTCCTAAACTTCTTACATTTCTCATTGAATAACATTGACTTGACTGCAGAGCAGTCTCTCGATATTGAGTTAAGGTTTTCATCAGGAGTTCTTAACTAGAATATAAGTAGATATTTTGGATATTTTTTCAACTAATGCTAGAATTGATATTCATCCATAGATAATTTAATTTAATTTGAACACAGCTGGACCAAATTGACAGAGTAATCGACCAGTTATTGTTATTGATGACATACTAATAATAAACAAATGGGTTATTTTTGATGACACAACTGTAAATAATAAGTCTTTCATTCTTATTTTCTGGTACCTTTGTGTCATTGCCAATGGGGGAGTTAGCTTCACTATAAGTCTAGTTCTCTTTGACATTCTCTAGCATCCGTTTTTATCTGAGTGCTTAGTAACAAGCCCAAACAGATAAGAAGCACAATGCACCAGAGAATTGTAACGGGCAATTGTTTTTTTTGGCTGCATCCTTTGGTTTTGGCAGATGAGGTCATTCAGTCCCACTGCTGCTGCTGCTGCATTACAAACCCACACATGCCCACACTAAAAGAGTAGAGACAAGTAGGACTGCCTTCCGCCTGAAATTACAGAACCAAAGTGAAATATACACCTGGGGTTAAAGTCGATAAAGGCCTGTCCCAAATGACTAGGCTCAAGGTGGAGAGGGGAACGGAGGTAATCCTCCGCTCGGACAATGACATGAGTGGAATTACACCTGGACTGCCCGCTACAACAAATAGGACGGTTTTCACACAGCTCGTCCTTGTGTCAACCTTGGGTAACTTCATTACAGGGGGGAGGTCCAGTGTCCCCGCAGGAAATGTGATAATAACCTTAGAAAATGTGACCATCACTCTTTCCATATTGTGAGATAGATGCTGCCCCTGTGCATTAATGGAATATGTGTCTCCTTGACTGAGGAGACAGGAGCTAAATGTACTTGAGAGGGACAAATAAAGATACTAATATGACACAACTCATGTTAAAGTGCCATAATATAAGTATAAGTGGATATTATGTATATATTTTAACTGGAACTTAGTCAATATACTAACAAGATTATAAACCAACCAGCAAGTTACAGTATGTACAACCATGCAGAGGTAATAAATGGCAATACATAATTGTGACTGTAGCTTGCAGTATCAGAACTTTCATCATCATAATTATGTATCATTATAAATATAAATAGCGGCCCTTTCCTGGTTTTGTAATATCAGTATACTGTATACTGAGTATACAAGCTCTGCAATGGAACTCAATCAGGGTGGTCAAGACTATACAATAGATCCCTTTATATTACGTGTTTTGAGTGTTGACTAAGCAAAGATTTCACTACAGTTGTGAAAGAATTATGAAACATGCAGTGGTACTTAGCAAACACACACTTTTTTTTATGTTAAATCCCCTTTGTCACGTGCCCTGACCTACTCTATTTCAGTGTTATAATTCAAACAGGGGAATGCAATATTTACAGTTACAGTCTCTGCAAGAAATAGAACAATTTATAAACTTACTTTCTATAGACAACTCCAGGTTTGGCTGTAACGAACGGTCTTAACAGAGTCTGAATTCGGCTCTCCCAGCACCAGAACGTGGGGTAGTAGGTCTCGGACACAACAGGACAATGATCACTCAAGAACTGGTAGAACTTTTTACCCCCGGAGATGAGCTGCGGCTTCTGTAAAATACAAAGAGCTTGTAGATTACATTACATTGCACTCCAATCTGGTATATAGTGATGATGTAGGATATTACTGTTACACACACTAGCACCCTATATCTTTTATTCATACTTAACACATTATAATGCATGATTTATTGGGTCACACTGGAATTCAGTTGTAATGCTGAGAAAGAAATAGAGCAGCCAAATAAGATCATTACTAAGTCTGATTTATACACCACTGTCATTCAGGATGAAAAAATAGAGGCTTAACAACACGTGCAGTTGTAGACCTTGACCCCACTACCGCGTAATGACACGTGCAAGTTTGGAACTGGACTTTTATGACAATTACACGTTTGTACAAGAGGACAAAGGTTTCAATTCAGTAACATCATGGCCATTTTTATTGATTTGGTAAGGGGACACTTTATATCTTTTTAGTTACATGTTGCGATAGGCGTGGAATAAATATGATTATGATATTTTGAGATTTCTTATCTACAAGCAGCCATATTACTGGTCCAAGCATAATAACACTGTAATAACACTGCCTTTAGTGAAGGATGTCCAGTGTTGTATTGCATAAGACACCGGTATGTAATGCTAGCTTAGCCAAAGTGACCATATTCGAGCAAATGACCTTAAGGCACTACGATTACTTCAGAGAAATATGCAAAAACGCAAGCGTGCATCTACCTATTTAGTAGATTTTAGAGTTTAATTTACTATAAAACTGTGTCTTTCACGCGTGGCATCACCAGACATGTGCAGATGAGCGATCGCACCGGTGTAGACCGATGCAACCTCACCATCAGTACAGTGACTGCACCATTGTATCACCGCTCAATAACAGCGGCATCCAGCATTTTTCTCTACAATGTAAGCTATGAAAAACAGACAAATCTGCACACATTTTTTACTAAAACTGTTAAAATACGACAACACGCACGCATTTACCTTCGCTACTGAGAGTAAATAGTAGCAGGTGTAAGCAGCACTAAACCCCAGCACCAGGGAGAATCCTATACCGGAGTCGAAGAGTCCAACTTTCACTTGATTTTCCACATAATGTGACAAGTCCCGAGTCAAAATGTTGAAATTGAACTCCGGCGAGATCATTGCAATGTCCCTGTTTCCCTCCGCTCAGAAGGACGGGCAGCTCGACGGGACTCTGCAGTGCGAGACTGAAATGAAGCTGACCAGCCGCGGAGAGGAAGAGGAGGCTGAGCGCGGCGGTGTGCCAGGCGGTGGCGCTGTTTCACCACACACAGGCCTCAAGTATAAAGACGAGAGAGCGCCGCGTTGTGGTGACACATGCGATGTACGGCGACAGGACAGACAGGTAATCTGATTAAAATTGTCCAGTATTATCTAAATTAGAAGGAGGGAGTTTAACATAAGCGTATTTACTTCACTAGGCTTTACTAGGCATAGTATATATATTTTATACAGTCTATGGTGACAAGGCTACTTTTTTGGTTACTTCCTAGGCAAATGTCTGTTTTAGTTGGGGCAGACTTTGTTCAAAAAAACAAAAAACAAAAAAACAAACAAACAAACAAACAAAAAAAAAACTACTACAGCAGCACACCATCTAAGGTTTAAGGTGGTGCATAATGTGGCCAGTAATGTCCATGTCACTATCTGGTCCTTTACATTTTGTGATTCTTAAATCGTAATTATTTTGCTTTCTTTTTTATGCTGAAGGACACTTGATAATGGTATATTATTCAGGTAGCTCCATGTGTGAAATATGTTAACTTAAATTTAATATTTTTTCAGGGCACATCTGGAAATACTTCAAGGCATAGTGTGCATAGTAGACTACTCAGTTATATTTTAGGCTCCTACTGAGGCTCTGATTTAATTTAGGTACAATTTAACAAAAATGTAGGCCTACTTCTCAGGGGTAAAGTTGGCAGTATTCTGGAAATCTAACCCAAAACCTGCCAATACTGAGAGAGGAGAAGAATATATCTTGATCAGTGAAGTCAAATAGACTGACAAGCCAGAAGTAAGGTCACTATGACAACAAAAGTGCCCCAGATTTAAGGCTTATTCTCACCAACATGAGCCATTCATACCCAAGGAGACAACTGCTCAAAAAAAAAAAAAAAAAAAAAACATAACAGGGAAAGAATGAATGAAAAAAACAGAACCTAAATCTAACAACAGCAGCTGGAGTTGAGGATTCAAAAAGTTATCAATCTTTATCCCAGTAGGAAGAGTTGAGGAAAATGATAAGCATTTTTCCCCAGAGCCTAACAACAAAGTCAAGGATATCATGGATGAGCAAAGGCTCAGAGGACAAGGAAACTCTGAAGAAAACCTCTGTACAGCCAAAGGAGACAAAAATCAAGGAAAAAAAGAACAAACCAGCAAAAACATCTGATTCAGGAGCCACCAGTACGATGAGCTCCAGCTCAATGTTGTGCTGGGGGACCACTTGAGACCTGAAAAGTATTGGATATCAGCGTCATAATATCGGTTCAGCCGATATCCTGGTTTGACTTATAAATTTATGTAATAAGACTATTTACTGGTCGTAGTTGGCCCAGAAAGTCTCATAATGTGACCTTGTCACATTATGAGAGTGTGAACTTGTATCTATAGAATGCTACATAAGACATTTGGATCAGTTTTGTCCTGTTTTATTTTTGTTTAAAGGAATAAATTCTGCTTTCAGTCTCTGCGCTTGTATTAGTTGATATTGGGTATCGGCAGATACTTAACGCTAGTATCAAAATCAGTATTGGAATTGAAAAAGCTGGGTCAGTGAGTCCCTAATATTGTGTGCACATTGAGTTATTTAAGTATGTTAAATAATTAAAATTTATATTTTTTATGTGTTTATTTACATTTAATAATGAAAAATGAAAATGCATTTTTTCCACATATGCAAAGATGCAGATGATTTGTAACGCATATGAATTACACAACAGCCGTAGTATTGTAGTATTGTTTCTCAACTCACATATGCATTTATTTTTACATTACATTGTAATGTAATAATTCACATGTTATATCAGAAAAAGCTTTTTATGTAGCCCATGTGTTCAGCCCATGTTAACCAAAGGCATAATCCTAATTATTTTCTGGCAGCTTCCCTAGAGGCAGTTTCCCAGGAGGCACAATAACAGCTTTAGCTCACCTACAGATAATTACTTCTACCTAATTTAATTAAATTATTTTTATTCTATTTATTTAGTTATTTATTTATTTATTTTTATGGCCATACAAATAACTTAGCCTGCTGCAGTTGTATTTATTTACTTTTTGCCTGCCTACATTTTTCCCCCAAAGTGCTGCACATAATAACATAACAATGTAAAACGTATTTATGTATTTATGGCTGAGGTTTAAAGTGAGGAAAGTACATTAATATATGGCCACTGTAAGTCTACTAACTGTATGGAAAATCCCTCAGTCGTCCAGGTAGAATCCATGGCAAAAGGACAAATTCAATTTGTCAACTGGACAAAAGTTTATTTGGTCGAATACGTTTCGCAGCTGCGATGTATTTCTGTTCTGTTCTACCTCAGTTTTGATATTATTGCTGATGCTCAAAGTTTTCCAATCTGTGAAACCACAAACATTAAAATCGTGTATCAGTTATCTGTGTAGAACCGCGGTTAACTGTGGTTAAACTGACTTTAAGTGTGGTGAGCATATTGTGAACTGGTCAAAACATTTCAACACTTTTGAGTGAGTTTTGATCAGGTTTTGATGTACTTGCACTGGGCCTTGGCCTGCAGGGCGCATGCGCAGAGGTTCGTGCTGTTTTGCCCAGCCGCTCGTCGCTTTTGTCGGTCAGATCTGGAGCTAGTTGTTGCTTCTGGGTCTGAGCGATTATTTACAACAATGGCGACGCGTTTATCCTAAGATAGCTCCAGAAAACCACCCCTGGTTAACATACGGACAACCGGGTGGACTTAACCCAATATCAACAAGCAACAACTGCATCCGGAAGATTTTTTTTATTTTAGCAAAACAGAGGTGCATCTGCTAACTGTGCTGTAGTTAGCTAACACATCGACTCGCTAGCCTGCTGCTAAGTTGAAGAGATTGAACCCCTGTGTGGGGAAGAGAATACTACCGATTTGACTCCTTATAAAATATGTAAATTGTGCTTTGTGCTTAGTTTTTTCCTTCACTGCGAGCCGCGGGGATGCACTAGCAGCGTGATCGTGGACTCACTTTTAGAGACTCCCACAGCCGTGTAGGTAGCGGACCAGGCTACTTTGCTAACAGGCTAATCCGTGGATTGTTTGATTTCTCTGTGGACTTAAGTCTGTACAGCTGTTCAAGGCGCAACAGTAGCTGGCTAGCACGCAACTCTAGCCTGCTGAATTTCTGTGACATTGTGATACACTTTCGTAAATGACCACGGGAAGGAACAACCGAGCGATGATGGAAGGAGTTGGAGCCCGAGTGGTGCGTGGACCTGACTGGAAGTGGGGCAAACAGGACGGAGGAGAGGGGCATGTGGGCACCGTGAGGAGCTTTGAGAGTCCCGAGGAGGTGGTCGTGGTTTGGGACAACGGAACAGCTGCTAACTACCGCTGCTCTGGAGCGTACGACGTGAGGATACTGGACAGTGCTCCTACAGGTAACATGCTCACCTGATGCGCCATCTCTTGTAGAGAAGTTCCTTTGGATGCAAATAAGTAGCTAGCAAATAAGTGCACGTTTTATTCAGTTATTTACATGAATACACTTACTGTTTTGCTCAATGTTAAAGATTTAGTTGATGATAAAGATGAAAGGTCTGTTTAATATTTACTATTATATCACGATGGCAATAAAGGCCAACAACTTTCAGTACTGCTTCCCTTTGTCAGTGACATTAATTGGGAGTTTTTTCCATTTCTTCCAAATTCAATGTAATTTAACTATGCAGTGCATCATGAACAATGTGTAAAAGTTTTAATGCAAACTATTGACTTCATTTTGTCTTTGTCATTTTGTCTTTTTTTAAAAGAATGTCTTTCAGTGCTATCACACAGTAAAATCTGACTTGACTAAACTTTCATAACTCCACTCCCTTTGTAGGCATTAAGCATGACGGAACTATGTGTGACACCTGCCGTCAACAGCCCATCATTGGTATTCGCTGGAAATGTGCCGAATGCACCAATTACGACCTCTGCACTACGTGTTACCATGGAGACAAGCATCACCTTCGACACCGCTTCTACAGGATCACCACCCCAGGCAGTGAGAGGTACGCCTGTACATTAGCTTTAGATTTCACTCTGGTACCAGCTTAACAAGTCCATGTTGATTTGGTTTTATTTCTGTGATAAATTTGGCAGCCGTATTTTGTGAGCCTCAGATTGAATGTATCTCTCGCAGCCAGCCTCTGTTGCCAAGCAACACTTCGGCCTTGTTACAGTCTGTGTTGTTTAGGATCTGTCACAAAACTGACCATCAAAGCCATTTTGAAATGGTTCCCAGAGATAATTTCTTTTGTATAAATTAGTATTGTTATTGCTGTCTGATTTGCTCATCACGGACAGTGCACATCTCAGTGTTACCAGGGAGTCTTTTAATATTACATTTTTTTGTGTGTGTCAAAATCACAGTTATACAATTATAGATTTTACCTTATTATGTGCAGACAAGTATTTTCCCATGCATGCCATGTCAAAATTCAGACATAAAAATGCCCTGTAAATGGTTGTAAAAATCCTAAATCTCTTTTGACCTGGAGTCTGGCACTCCCCTAGTTATCACGCTGATGATATTTGAAAGTCTGATTGAGCACACCCCTCAACTGAACACTGAAGACTGAACACATGGCCTAACAGCTGGCAGTCTGACTATGACTTTATTTCCCTTAGAAACAGACGTGCATACAGAACAATGGGTGTTGATGGTCTCCAGTGCGCACCGCCCTGACACTGTGGTGAAGAGCTTTGTTACACCACATTAAAGTCTTTTACTAAATGCTGAGGGGGTGTGGTTAGAACTCCAAGTGTTGGCGTTAGCTAGACTGACACTGTTGAGGGGCTACACATCAAAGCACAGTGTTCTTAAGAAGTTATAGGTGACGTTGTGGCCTTGCAAAGGTTAATGTGTTTTACATTAACAGCTTTTTTTGTCTTTGTTTTTTCACCTCAACTGAAATGTGATTGGCAACTTTGTGTTAATTCCTTCCTAAATTCTTGTTGCATGCATGACGGCATATACTGTTGGAGTCTCCAACATTTTAATCCCAGGGAGCTACTTTTACAAAATGAAAATGACAAAGAGTTACTTCTGTTAGCAGTGGCAAGACATTGAGTCAATATAACAGTGATCGCAAGCCTTAGATAGGGTACACTTGGATGCTTATAAAACATAAACCATTTTCCTTTTAGTAGTCCACTAAGTTTGGCATCTTAAGTCTGCGTTTACAGGGTAATATGTATATGTGTTCAAGTAATTCACTGCAGTGTTATTCCTAAATCCTTTAGGGAGCTACATAAAGTGACGGAGAGCTACAGGTACAGGAATCCCCTGAGTTGGAGCTAGTGGTCCACAAAATCTTAATGTTTTATTCCAAGTATTATGCCTTGATTCAAGTTGATTATGTAATTATTTTTAAATTAAAATCCACTGCAATTTTTATAGCCGACTATATTTCAAAATGTCATGCTACTACACTGTATTTTAATTTTACTTACCAGACACACAAACTACAAAGTACAGGCCCCAAACCCAAATTATCTGCTCCGAAACAGACAATCTATCTCATTTTGTGGCTGGTCAAATGAGTGTACACCATAATTACAGAACTGTAGGTCTGTGGATACGGAAGTCGCCTAACTTCACACACTTGTTTAGTCTGTCCTAAAATTGCATGAGGAAAAAAAAAGTGTTGTGATAAGTGCTTTGCCTATTGTTATTGCGAGTAATACAAGCGTGTTATAGAAAGTTAAGTTGTATTAGGCCCAGGTAATTGATTCAATTTTAATCAAGATTCAGCCATATGATAGGTTTTTTTATGTTTAATTTATGGGTCTACCACCAATCCTCTGTCCTTAAATTTAGAGCAGAATTCAGACTTAAGAGGAATAAACCTAAATAATTTCCTGTGACAAAAGTCACAGAGTAAATGTTTTTTTATCATCTTTGGTCATTAAATCAATATTGAAAGCCATTTTTATTTTGTTTTTTTGTAAACACAAAATAAAATTGAATCAAAAATGGAGAGAATTATTATATTTTATGCCATATCACATGCTGTAATTGTATTGTTTAGTTTTTACCATATATTAATAACATTTATTCTAGGGGTGGGACGAGACAGAATTTTTACAAGATGTACAAGATATGGTCCCCAATAATGAGACAAGATTTTGAAATAATTAACAATGCTTAGACCAATTCATAATTTTTGTCACATGATTTTTATTTTATTTTTACATATGTTTTGTTGTGACTGTATTTTTGTTTGATAATTGTAGTTGACCCATTTTTTTTAAGTCATTTTCATCATATGCTTTTAATAGCCTTGTATGCTTTAAACATATTTACACCTCCCCACATGCATCACTACTGAGTATTACAATATAATCAATATGGCTAATACACATCCCTGGTTGGACAGAGAAGCGCTTCTCTGTCCTTCTTTCTTACTTCTTCTTCTTTCTTCTTCTTAACTAAGTTATGGATGAAGAAGGCCTAAATATGTCTTTGTGGATCTTTTTCAAGCAGTGTTGAAGCGTGGAAAACACTGCATGTCCCGGTGATTTAGACGTACGTATATTTGATTGTTATTTCGCAATTTTTTGAATACAATCTTTAGACCAATATTGGTCCAATCACACCGAAATAAAAACTAGAGCAGAGTTTAAAGTGTTCTGTCAGAATATGTAGGTACAAGTCAACTTTCCAGAGCTTGAGCGAGGTGTAACTCTTTCATGCCCATGTCACATGTAAAGATGGAGGGTAGATTGGTATTGCCATGTGCGCACAGTCTCGTGGCAATTTAATCTTGAGAGCTAGTCCCATTCCTATTATATTCCTGTCTTGGCAGAGTGCTTTTGGAGTCACGGCGAAAGTCCAAGAAAATCACAGCCAGAGGGATCTTCGCTGGAGGCCGTGTGGTGAGAGGAGTGGACTGGCAATGGGAAGATCAGGACGGGGGCAATGGGAGGAGAGGAAAGGTATGGGCATCTACGAAATTACACAATACTTACTACATTACACACAGTCAGTACATGCTAAATGTGAGTGAGACAGTTTGATTGCAGTCAGAATAATTGTGTTTTATTTTCTAGGTAGTTAAGTTAACGACCTTTTAACTATATAGTTCAACAGTTCTCCTTCCATACAATTCTCATTACTCTTGATACTTTTTACCAAAATACTTTATAACAAATCTAGCTCTGAAACACTATTTATGTATCAGGTTTACTTTTATGAACATCAATGTTCTCTCATCATTAGTTTACTCAAACTTGATTCACGTGTGTTTGAGTGAGCCTTTTTTGTCTTTGTCTTATTTTACTATATCCTTGTCATTGCTTCTATATGTTTTCTTTACTGCTGACACTGCAGGTTATCCATGTTTTAAATTAATCTCTTGGGGTAATACATCTCTGAGGTTGCTTAGTGCCGCTTATTTAGATTAACACAAGATCAGTGTCATAAAGAGATTTTATTTTGACTCAGGTCCAGACCCCTGAGTATTCAATTTAAGAGTCCCCCTAGGCAATTTAAGACTTCATATTGCTCTGTTATTTAATGGCATATCTCATTACTGTTTTATGATGCTGTAAGCAATATGTGCTGCAGAAAAACATTGAGTGTCCTGCAGCTTGAATATACTGCGTGAATAGTGTGAATATTGCTTCCTCAGGCCCATTAATCAATTACCTCTGGAAGGGACCTGGAATATAATTTAATGATTTGGTTTCGGTGTTTACTTAAGGCAAAGCTTTTAATTAAACATTTCATTTACTTTACTGTGGATCATCCCTTGACAATCTTTTGCAATGTTGTGGCAATGGCGTTTAAAGAAGTGCTCAGAATTTCATTTCAATTAAATGTTAATTGACTGTGTATTTTCATTTTAATAGTCTATTTTAATAATAGTTGGCCTCAGGAAGAATTCAGCATTGACAGTCACTAGTTATGTATTTTGTAGTATTTGTTTTAGGACCTAAATGGTCCTAAAACAGTAGCATGTCTTTTAAAAATGTTTTTATCTTACAATTTTGTAGTATTTGTACTTGTATTACATTTTATTACTATTCATTTTGTGTTATGCTACTGTTTTAGGACCATTTATGTATTTTAAAAAATATTTTATCTCACAATTTATACCCAGGGCTTTGTACTAACAGACAAAAATTGCTTTATTTTCCCTAATTGTCATATATTACAATAGACAGTAACATAATTTGTTATTTAAACGTTACGATGAGGCAGTCCATATCATTAATATACTTTTCCTGTTTCAAGTGCTCTTAATAGAAAATTGATAGAGATATTGATGCAAGGAAGCTCCCAGAATTCATCAG
This sequence comes from Taenioides sp. WSHXM2023, assembly GCA_029959045.1. Classification (NCBI taxonomy): domain Eukaryota; kingdom Metazoa; phylum Chordata; class Actinopteri; order Gobiiformes; family Gobiidae; genus Taenioides; species Taenioides sp. WSHXM2023. The sequence goes on along the minus strand of CM057096.1, from coordinate 12,474,648 downwards.
AAATACTGATCATCCTCTAGGCTGCCCTACACAGTAATTAGTCTAAAATGGCTTCATCTGAATCTTTTGCAGAATCCACTTTATACATAGACACGTGTGGATAGATGTAAAATACTTTTGCACCAAGTTTGCCCTGACTTAACTTGTTTTTGTTGCTAGGCACCTGGTTAGGTGCCTTTAATTACTATTCTTTGAAGTTTTTCACATATTTCCCCTATAACAAACCAAAGCCACAATAGCTTTAGCATTGACTTGAAAATTCCAGTGCAGCAGGAACTTAAAATAAATCTAATTGCATCTCTCATAATCAACACTTAAATTAAATTTCATCACAGTGATTCCCATTTCTAATATTTCACAGCACTTTGGGAATCCAACAAAGAGTCATGTAGCAGCAGACACTATTGTGTATAGATTTTCCTTTAAGCCTGCCAGGTACTTTTGTATTCCTTTGTTACTATTACAATAGGGGACTATGTGAGTCGGAGACAGTTACAAATAAAGTGAAATTTTAAACCTGGGAGTGTACATTTCCTATTGTCAAAAGGTCCAACATGATTTCTTCCTATCTTTGGCATTGTCACTCAAACTTTAAGCTTGATAGACTGTAGAAAAGATTAGCTTATGAAATTAGATTAACCATTGTATTTCTTTTTGTTGGTTCCAATATAAACACCTGCAGCAACGTAGTAGATTTCTCATCCACCTTGTATCAAATCCTTTATTCAATTTGCTGTCTTTATTGGCACAGGACAAAAACAAATCAATTAGCTAACACTCTGTACTTCTCCTCTTTCTTTGCAGGTGACTGAGATCCAGGATTGGAGTGCAGCCAGTCCCCACAGCGCTGCCTATGTGCTCTGGGACAATGGTGCCAAAAACTTGTACCGGGTTGGCTTCGAGGGAATGGTGAGTCCAATATAACCCTTGTATTTGTACATGCACACACACTTACTTCTTAGTAGGGGTGGTCCAAAATAGATCTTTTGAGTTGATACAATAACTAATATTTGTTGATACTGATATTCAATCTTTAAGATCCATAGCAAGGATCCAAATTCCATGTTAATTTCACTAATTACCTTGGCAAAATGTATTTATCTGTCGCATGGTTGTGAGCTTATCTTTAGCCACATTTTTTGCTGTTTGCATTTTAACTTGGTGGTCTCTTCAAAAACACAAATCTTATTCACAGAAAACAAACTGAATGGAACATGGACACACACAGAATAGGGCCATGCTGTAAAAATATCGGTGCCAAATATCGGTTAAATCTTCAACTTCAGACTGATATCTGGGGAACTGCTTCACGGAGGCTGCTTTTGTGTGTCTGGCTTTTCATGTGCCTCTGGTCCATTGTCTGGACCAGGAAGGCTGCATGGTAGGGCATAGTTGTCCAGGGCAGCTGGAAGAGGAAGACATCTGCATGATAAAGGCCAAAGCTGTCCCTTATGGTAGTTTTGGGGAAGGAGCGTTCACACGGAGGTCAAACTTGTGCAGAGGGGGTCTGCTCAGGGCGCCGCTACACACGCGTCTCAAATAATAAAAAGCAATCTTATTGGTTGAGCCTGACCTAGCCCTTGAATGAAAGAGGCCAATCGGGTTTCTAGATTGCGTAACAGATTTGGCTTTTGTAATTGTAATGAATTAAATGATATTCAGACAGACGGACAGATATGGCATATGCTCGTGGGTGAAGTAATGTCGGTAAGACCCCACAAACTGTGTTTATTTATATATATATACATATATATATACATATATATATACATATATATATATATATATATATATATATATATATATATATATATATATATATATATATATATATATATATATATATATATATAAAAACATAACATATATATATATAACATAACATATATATAACATTTTATATAGAACTGATGACTTTATCATCAGTAACAAATATGCTGGATAGACTGCATCTACCGCCGGGTCGCGGGGACAGTAGTCTAAGCAGGGACTGTCAAATCTCGTAGTGGGAATCTCGTTCATCCATTCATGCACGTCACTAATTAGATGACGAGGCACTTGGCATAAAATCAACAAAATAAAATTCTCCCATTGACCCCTTTTATATTTAAGCAATCTTTTGATTACACTGTTTCTTAGTGTACAAAATTATGTCATAGTTGTGTGTTTTATTGGATTTCCTGGTAATGGTTTTGGTTTGTTGGGACTTGCTGTGCTCCTTCAGTGCAGAGGAATGCACGCTCTGCTTTAGTATCATCTTTGCCCTCTAACTTCATCGAGCCTCTGCGTCTGAGTCATCACAAATGATACGAAGCACTCCGCTATTTCATTGTCCTGTCATACCCTTGGGCCATACCTCTGATATTGTTGCCTATCCATGCGGTAACATCAATAGTGCCGTCATATCTGTATAAGTTTATTATGCAGGATTAAGCCCCACTTTAATTGAATTTCTGTGTTACACTATTTTCTTTCAGTCCGATCTTAAGTGTGTCCAAGATGCCAAAGGAGGCTCTTTCTACAGAGATCATTGCCCTGTTTTAGGTGAGTAATTAAATGTTATTTGTATGCCGTCCATATTGCACCAATTCTCACCTATGTTTGCTGGTGCAGTGAATTCAAGGGCATTAGGGGAACCTTACTTGTAGTTAGTTGACTTTGGGCACTAGATGGCAGCACTATACAGTCCCTTGTCCTGTAAAAGTTTGATCTTGGCATAGGTCAAATGCTGGAGACTCCACAATATTTACTTTTGCTTTGCTTGTATAAACCCTAACCCTAAGCTGTGTTGAATGTCGCATCAAGAAATGCTTATATACAGTAGACTTAATCATATGATCATATGATTTCTTTCTTCCTTCATATGTTACACTATATATATATATATATACACTTTTGAGTTTTCTATTATCTTTGTGGTATCAAAATTGGTATCAAGTATTGAGCCTTTTTAGTTAACCCTAAATTGTATCCTGTCTTTAATGCCACTATAGGTGAACAAAATGGCAACAGAAACCCAGGTGGTCTTCAGATTGGGGACCTGGTCAACATAGACTTGGACCTAGAGATTGTCCAGTCTCTTCAGCATGGTCACGGGGGCTGGACTGATGGCATGTTCGAGACCCTCACCACCACTGGTACTGTGTGTGGCATCGACGAAGACCATGACATCGTGGTGCAGTACCCCAGTGGTAACAGGTATATGATATGGATTAGTGATGTCCCTAAAACTACAGTGCCTTTTAATTGTATTATCTTGGAATTAAATGCATGATTGAATGGTTGCTATGTTACAGACTGAATTCTAATAAGGTCTTTAACAGTGTTAATTTCGTTGACGAAAACTATGATGAAATTATTTCGTCAACGAAGGTTTTTTGCGGACGAAAACGAGACGAAAACTAAATAAAAATTACTTTTAAATGACTAAACCGATGACGAAATAGACGGACATTTTCCTCAACAAATAAAAGACGAAACGAAAATATAACCTGTGACGAATAATAGATCCATGGTGACGAATAAGTGTCAGGACTCCTCAGGAGAAGAGAGAGAGGAACGAGCGGCCGCTGCGCTAAAGAGCCAATCACAGCGCGCGTTGTTGCGCGGTGCCGAAAAGCTAACGCGCCCCGCCGAGAAACATGAGGAGGACAGAGGAGCAACAAGTGCTAAGAGAAGATGTTGGCGACTGGGATTGGGAGAAAAAGACGGTCTGACCTGTGGTCTCACTTCACGTTTGATAACAATGAGAATAAGACGACGTGTAAACCATGTGGCGCGTCAATCAAGGGGAAAAAGAGTTAGAGTTAGAGTTTTAGAGTTCAAAGGTTGTTACAGTACTTGTTATGCATTAATAAGCTGCAGAAATAAACTGTATAGGGCAAAAGGGCCTGACACCTGCACTTTAATTTTTTTTAAATATATTTTGGATTTAGCTGTGAATTATCATTTTGACAGTTATTGCTGTGGTATACACTGGTGTCATAAAGACATACAGCAATAATTTATACTGTCTTTGTGCTTTGTTTGCTACTGCTTTTCCATTTAAACATTGAAACACATTTTGAATAAAAATTTGTGTTTAAATATAAAGTGTGAAATGTTTGCATATTAATATCCCAATTTCAAGAAAGTATAGTTTTATGTTCAATGTAAAAGGTAAAAATTTATACGTGTGAAAAGCTTTTAGTCGACTAAATCTATTGTAATTTTAGTCGACTAAATCTATTGTAATTTTAGTCGACTAAATCTATTGTAATTTTAGTCGACTAAATCTATTTTCATTTTAGTCGACTAAAACTGTTTTCATTTTAGTCGACTAAAACTAGACTAAAATTAAAAGTAATTTTAGTCAAAAGACTAAGACTAAAACTAAAATTCCTTGTCAAAATTAACACTGGTCTTTAAAAGCATCTTATTTTAACTAATTGAAGGTTTTAGAAAAGCAGTTTTTCCCAATTCTTATAAAAAACACAATAATGTATTCTTTTGACTCTAGATAAAATTTTCACACTTTAAATTTTGTTGGTTACAATTCCTGATGAAGTTTGTTTCAGTTGAGCTGCTGTCTGATCCCATCACTGGTACTTGTTTTAGATGGACATTCAATCCTGCGGTTCTGACAAAGGCCAACGTGGTGCGGAGTGGAGAGGTGGCGGCGGGGGCAGAGGGAGGCAGCTCACAGTTCATGGTGGGAGACCTGGTCCAGATCTGCTACGACATTGACCGCATCAAGCTCCTACAGAGAGGACATGGAGAGTGGGCTGAGGCCATGCTACCTGTAAGAATACACAACTACTGTTTTTATTAAAATACAAATTTAAACTAGATCAGCACTGCATTGTTTCTTTTCTAATCCTTTTATACAGTCCCAGTCTGTAGTTTCCAATTGTTCTGAGCTCACTGCAGCCCCAGATTCTGTACAGAAATATTGCTCTTTTATTGACATGATTCATCAAATCATTTTATGGCTCTTGCTCTGAGACTTCAATTCCTCACCTATTATGAAGTTTATCCGTAGCTGCCCAGCGCGCCTTGGGTTATGTAACGACGGTCTCCTCCAATATGCCACTTGTCCCTGCCAAAGCGGCCCCCCTCAGCAGCTAATGAGCCTTAAAACCCTGAGATGGGCTGTAGCTTTGATCACTAACCAAAGCTGCTGGCCGCCCGCTGCTGCTGGTGCTGCTGTGTTATTGATGGCACCGTCAGGACAGTCCCGCTCCTGTCTGAACAGCCCTGTGTCATGTCGCTATAATCACCATGATGTCATTCCGATTGGAAAGCATCTTCCACCGCATTCTTCATCTGTCCACTAGAAAATGATTGAGAAGATGTATTCCCGGCTCAGTGTTTTAATGTTATTGCATTCTTTTAGATTCAAAATTGGATTATCATGAGTTATTAAATACTGTCTGACGGATGTTTGTGAAGCTTCTTCTATTCAGAGCTTTCAGGTTTCATATGTCAAATATTAGATACAGACAGTATATTTATGTATGTCATGCAGTTAAATAGTTCCTGAAGACCACAGCAAAAACTTGTTGTAACTTAAAACTTAATTTTAAAAAAACTGATACTTCTTCATTGAATATGTAATTCCACTAAATTAACAGTATGCAATGTATTTTCTGTTCTTATGATATTACGCAGCGTAGCATAGTGTTTACCTGTAAATGTGCCATATGCTAATTCCGACATGTAAATTTTCATGGTACTTATCCCTTTGTCCCCTTTTATCAACAGACCCTGGGCAAAGTTGGGCGCGTACAGCAAATCTATTCTGACAGTGATTTAAAGGTCGAAGTTTGTGGAACCTCGTGGACGTACAATCCTGCCGCTGTCACCAAGATTGCTCCCTCCGGCTCTGCTGTCAGCAACGCCTCTGGAGGTACACGCACATCAACATGCAACACAGACAAGGGCTGTGCTACCACATTTGCCATGTCTTCTTCTACTTGTTTTTTTGACAACTACACACGTTCATTTTGTTTGTTGTCTCTTTGGTTAGAGCGCTTGTCCCAGTTGTTGAAAAAGCTATTTGAGACACAGGAATCTGGGGACATCAACGAGGAGCTGGTAAAGGCAGCAGCTAACGGAGATCTGGCCAAAGTGGAGGATATCCTGAAGAGACCTGATGTGGATGTAAGTGAATCTAAATGATCGCAGTGTCCAGAAACAAAGTAACTCAATAGGGAAGATATGAGTTTCAGACCCTTAGACTTGTTGGCGTACTCTGACAGTGTTGAGGTGGTCTCTGGGGAAGACCCTCCCACCCCTACATTTCTCTCCATCAAAATAGCACTAGCCTTATGGATGCACAGAGAGCAATGCAGCACAAACCTCACTCTAAACTCAGGTTCAAATCTGCAGCCCACACCAGTGCAGGTCTGACCCCAGCTCCTCTGAACACCAGTGTAGCACTTCTGCTAAAGGACATGTCTCCGATGAGAAGTGACCATTACGTCAAGTCTGCACGAAAAACCTGTCGTCACTGAATGTTGGGAGGGAGCGTGTGTGTGTCATTGGTGAGAGCTGGCCAGCTGCCCCACTGCCTTTCAGTGGAATTATTTGCTTAAAGCTGAGCACATTGAGCTAGACCAAGTGATCCGCTTGCCAGGACAAGAGATGTCTCGAGACTCCCAAAGGACTCCACATTAATATTCATGCTCTTGAGTTTTTGCAGTGCTGCAGTTGGTGATGAAACATGCGCACGTAGCCGTGCATACAAATCCACACATACAAATGCTCCATTATTGTACAGGGCTAATTCAGTAGACTGTAGGTCTAAATAAAAGCTTTGGCCATGACGTCACGTTTACTCTTAATGTGACCATTTTATGTTTTTTAGGTAAATGGACAGTGTGCTGGACACACAGCCATGCAGGCAGCCAGTCAGAATGGTCATGTGGATGTGTTGAAGCTTCTGCTCAAACACAATGTGGACCTGGAGGCTGAGGTGGGTGAAGTTACACAAATCTACTTAGACTTTGTAAATGCATTGTATGTGTCAGTGGGTGTAAATAAAACAGTTAGAGACCCAACAGTCAGTTAATCTCCTGTAATGTCATTGACTCAGGACAAAGACGGAGACCGGGCAGTGCACCACGCAGCCTTTGGTGATGAGGGCTCTGTCATTGAGGTGCTGCAAAGGGGCGGAGCTGATCTGAATGCAAGAAATAAGCGTAGACAAACTCCTTTACATATAGCTGTCAACAAGGGTCATCTACAGGTGGTCAAAACACTGCTGGACTTTGGCTGCCATCCAAGTCTACAGGTACTTAATGATACAGTTTCTTTGCCCCCAACAGTAGTATCATGAATAAATAAGTTTGCTTTTACTTTTATGGGTTTAATGAATCTGAGTATATTTCACACCTGTAGGACTCTGAAGGGGACACACCTTTGCATGATGCCATCAGTAAAAAGAGAGATGACATGTTGTCTGTGCTGCTCGAGGCCGGCGCAGACGTCACTATCACCAATAACAACGGTTTCAACGCTCTGCATCACGCCGCCCTAAGAGGAAACCCCAGGTATGACCCTCTACATCACTTGGTGTCATTTAAAATCTACTCTATTTGTACGAAGCTGACAGCTCGTTTGTTTTGGCTGAATTTTACATATGAAATGTGCTATATTATGAATTTTTCCTATGCTCATAAAGTGTAATAAATCTTGCGCTAAAGTCCGTTTGGGGATGTCTGTTAATTTTGACATTGATTGAGGTAGAATAAGGCGTGTAGAGTAACTGCACCTCCTCAGCAGATGGTTTGAACTTAAAATGATGTGGGACTACCTTTGAGGCCCTGAAAGCATCTGTTTTATGTTATTTTCTATATTAACATGGTTAATAGCCCTTGAAGTTCATTTGTCGCTTCTCTTTATTGTTATGCCTGTCTGTTGCTGAGTCGCGATCGGTTGCTGCCCCGAGCGGTTAGCCTCCGCAATCAGTGGTGCTCCTTGTCCTTGGCTAAAGCTATTTCTGGAAGCAGCAGGTTCTTCTAGATACTCGTTGGCTGTTTCGTGTCGTCTCTCATCTGTAAGCGCAGAGAGAGGCCCGTCTGTATCAAGTTGATCATTCTGGGTTGTGTTCACTTGATGGATGCTGACACTACAGGGGCAGGCTTTTATAGACTGGAGTCATTTCGAGAAAACTTAGCAGCTGCTTCCTTTGCCTAGCAATCGGAATGTGCTTCTATGTACAGTATGTGTATCTATGTGGCTCTAGTAATGTCTCCCTCCTTCACTTGTATTTGAGTTGTTGGTGCAGGGAAGTGCTTACATCACTAAAATGTAATTTTATTTTTATGCTAATGAAAATGCTTGATACTGATTTCAATGTTGCAATGATGATTAAAACCCTAGAATAGATAGAATAGAATTTAATCTTTAACAGAATTAGATGTGATCTTTATACAAGTTCTGTTAAAAACCAACCTTAAAAAATCCTAGTTGTTTTTTTTCCTAATATCGATACTGAAATGAATGCGTATATAGTTTAGTACTAGATACTAGTTTAAGTATGTGGGTTTTATTTATTTATTTATTACAAAAATGTATACCTATAATCGGGTCATATTTTAGCTGTCCATAGGCTAGAACATGCCTGTAAATGTCTTGGTTAAGGTTCAAGTATCATACATAAAGTGAACAGAGTGTAAAATTAAACTCTAAAATGCAGTGATATCGCCTTGTACCCTTGTATGGAAAATGATACTGCAAGTTTCTGTTCTTTTTAATCCACACCAACTATTATTCAGGTCTTGACAATTTTCTTACAATACATAGTCTACTCGTCAATCTAATTATGCATATCGTGTACATTATCTTGTAGCTGATACTGTATATTGCCCTTCTCTACTATCACGAAGCCCTTGTGTGTATTAGCGTATATTTGTGGCTGCAGAAATGTCACCCTCCTTCACTAGCATTCGTTTTGTTGGCGCTGGGACAAATGGGATTGAGGTCAAAGTGCTGCGGACCACCTGCCACGCGCCTGGCCAAACCCGCGCTCCACCTCTGGCACTCCACACAATAGATTATTTAAAGCTACTGACGTATTCCTTTTGTGATGTACTCCTCAAACTTTAGCGTTATGATTATTGTGGGAAGAAATATCACGATTTAACCATTATTCAGAATAGGGATTTTTCAGTTCCGATACTGATATCAATACTTTGACTGTAAATATCTGCTGATACTTGATATTACCCAATGAACTAACAGTGTAGGGGCGAAAAATGGCACTTACCTAAAACTCATTACACAAGAGAGTCAGCTGTTCAAATTACTACTGAGTAGCTTCGTATGAATAAAAATTTGTATGAATTAAAAATTATGATTTCTAGTTCTAGGACAAAATCAGCCTTTATATAGTCTTATTACTTCTAATCAAAGCCCCAACCATGATATCAACTGAACCAATACCCGATCCAGCTAATTTTTCAGAATCAGTGCCGATTTTCTATACCAGTGTTGATATCTGCCCATTCCCAATTCATCCCCATAGATTATTTTGACCAGCTTTATGAAATCAGACTTTAAAGATGGGCAGTATAGATTGAATTTAAATCAGAATTTTACTGCTAACTTTTTCTCCTTCTAAAATTACTTACTTTTTAGTATTTTAAAATAATTTTAAGACCTGTATAATCATGATTATCGCCTAATCTAACAATGTTTACATCCTTACTCCACACTGTATTTCATTTAGGATGTTTTGCTTTCTGCTTTTCCCTCTGGCAGGCCTTCTCGAGTCAATGATCCCTAAAATTCTATAATTAAATGCAATTATATAGGCATAGTTCTATCTGATAAGTCATGTGGAGAATGTTTTGCAATTACACCAAAATACGAGTTAAAACCTAAGTGATTCTCCCACTGCACCCATTGGCCAGCTGGTCAGCACTTTCAGCTTTTGTAATCTTTAGTGACAAAAAGTGACAAAGCTTCTGTTATATTGTTCAATGCGAAGCTCATAAACTGTAATGGATAATTGTTAGTAAAAATCACATGCAGGTGGAATTAAAATAGGATTACTTGTGTGATGATAATGCGAGTGAAATGCCCCTTTGCAAACTAAACAAAATGTAAAGGAGTAGTCTGCTAAGAGACCCATCGACTGGCCTGAGCAGAAAGTGCTGGGGTCGGCTGTTTTGTGAATCAGAGGTCCTGTCGTGTTTTGTGTGTGCCAGTCCACTCTGCGTCCCTCCTCGCCTTCACAGAAACCAAGATATATGTCGCCTTCGCCAGTCTGCCCATTTACTTTTATTTCACGCTCGGGCTGCCGCAATATCAGCAAGACGGTGCACAAGTCCTAAAGCCCCGGAAAATCTCTCCCCAGGTCTGACACCAGTACCTGGTCTGGTCTGTTTTTAGTGCTGAACAAGTCGTGCCAATTGAAGTGCAATAAAGGAGATCTTATTGTCGAGTCATATTTCCAGAAACATGGCACTGATGATGGCTGTCTTGAAAAAAAGAAAAAAAAAACAGTTGAAGAGCAAATCAAATAGATTAGCAAGGGTGGTGTATAGACTCCTCTTTATAGACGCTATTTTCAGTGCTTTTCACCACAAAAAATATGACTGTTTCGTTTTAAGTCATTAAACCCATAGATAGGATAGCATATCACTACTACAATAAATGCTTTGTCTTTTAAAATTGTAATTTTTGTGTGTGTTTAGAACAACCTCTCTTGTATACTTGTTAAACATAAGTTATGATATTCGACCACTTTAATAGAATTTTAATCAAGATTCATCTTGGGTCTTTTTAATCAGGATGTTTATCTTCTGTCAGTAAATGCATGCTGTTTGGAGCAGCGTTCAGACTATTTCTGTGTTAAATGGCAGTGATTAAAAGTCTGTATTGTTTATGTTCAGAAAATTAATATTGAAAGCATTTTTATTTGTTTTTAATAAGACAAAATAAGAATAAAAATCACGATTGTTCAATGGGGAGAAAAATCATCACCCACCCCCAAACAAGAGAGCAAAGCAATTTTGATGAATAAAATTTTGCACACCAAACATGAGTCATAAATGGTTAAGTAATTCATGTAAATTACCTCTAGTTGTTAGTTTTATTGTGCTGCTTCTGTGGATAACAAATATGCAAAATAATCACAGTGCAATGTTTAAAAAAATACCCCTGTAATTTATTAGTGCCTTAGCAATTCTACCTTTTTGAATGCCTACAATTTAGCTTGATATTGACTCCAGAACATGAGGTGCTCCCCAGTGCCGGTGTTTAAATGTGCATTACGTGCTCTGCTGTTGTAACCGAGTGGGTGGGTCTCCCTGAGGTGCAGACGATTTAGGAAGATACAGAGGGGAAACTATTGGTGACAGATGATTCTTTCAGCTTTAGTTCCCAAACGGTGAGGAAAAATCAACTCTACCGACCGCACGGGAAACACTGTGTTAGATTATATTTCATTTTGTTCATTACTCAGATGCTGCTGAACAAGGTGCAAGCGTGTTTCCTCATAAATTAGACCCTACAGTTGTTAACTTTTACAATTGCGAGTAATTTGCTCTGAAAAAGGTTATCTCGGACATCCGGCGAGCGGGTGTTCTTCTTTGTGTGTTTACCGCAGCCCTGGGCCTGTGAGGGGGTGCCTGCCTGCCTTGCGTCTTTCTCTCTTTCCCTGGGGTGGTGAGAAGCCGGTAGCTGTTACAATACTGTAAACAATACGATTAATAGCCCGTGACTCATAAACAGACTCCAAACAAGCCGTGCCAGTGCGGGCCCATACCCTTTTACGTGTCACCTCCTAGGAATATTTGCCCTCCTTCCCTCTCTTGTATATTGCCCTGCTTTCATTTAATACAGGCACCACAATATTACAACAGCACAGTTCAAAGCACTTATGGTAATAACGCTACACTTCCCTGCAGTGCTTTGAAATTTGCTATATCTCTATATGCCCAACGTAATGCTTCATCCTGTCACAACAAATAGGCCACTCATAACATTTTGCACTGATTTAAATACCTAACATATACGGTACGTTCACATAGTCTTCCGGTACGTTTTGACATTTCAGACAAATTTTTAGATTGGAAGATAATTATAACAAGAGCAACTATCGTGTTAAAAATTATCTGAATGAGAGAGCCCGGTTGCACTGACAACTTGGCCAAATTAGCAGCCCAGTTGATGTGTAGAAGAGGGAGGTCGACTACACTGTGTGTGAGAAAACTTTAAATGGTCTTTTAGCTGAAAATTATGATAGTATAACTGCAAGTACTTTAGACTTGTTATGGTTGGGTGATATTGTCAAAATTGATATTTTTTTATCTTCTGCAGACTACAGTATTCATGGCAATACATCTAAAATGTGCTCTTTGTTTACATATCACACAAAAAGTGAATAAACTGTAAAATTAAACAACAGTGCAGGAATATCACTTTATAATATCACTATATTTATTTATGTACAGCAGCCTTTTTTTTAAATATATTTCTTTTTATTATTGACTATACACACAATATTCTAATTATATTTGATATGTCAGCCTCCTATACTTTGTGCATAGAGCTACTGTCGTCTACAGTGCCTGGCTGTTGTCTTCCCTCTCTCATCCGACATCCCAGCAGGAACCCAAGTTGTACTCAGACTCGTTTTAGTGTATCTTTAAGCCTTTTGTACTCTCTCAAAACAACTGTATTTAGTGCCTTTTTATTCCCCAAACTGTAATTGTCATATTTTGTGTTTAGATTTCTTTACAAAAGTTAGCCTTCCCCTGCTGGGTATCATTAGATGTTTCTTTTTGCTTGCTTTTGCCTATTCCCACTCACAGTGTAATTGACTGTTAGCTTCCAGTGACAGTGGGTTTAAAAGGTGTCGTATAAAGACAGCTGTGTGTTCTGGCAGCGACATGTGAGTCTCTGAAATAGTCTCCCCCCTGCTATTTTTGAAACAGCAAAAGACGCTGTGGTCAGAATATTAATCTCTAGAGGCACACAACACTCAGGCAGGACACAGCACAAGTGAAAGTTTCAGTTGCCATCGTCTTTTATTGAGAGGAAACAGGACATTGAACAGGGGAATCACTCAAAGGTACAGGCCACTGGCTTTGACCTTCTTCAAATAATAGCAGATATTCCAATAAAAGGCATCTCCTGTAGTCATCAAAGCATAGCTACAGCTGGTTGAAGGGGACCAAATCCATTCAAGAGGTGATTTGGTTCCATTTTACCAGCTTTAGCAAAGCATTGTGGGAATCACTGTGGCAGAGACAGAGCAAAGAGCTGTTTAAATGGAGGTACACAGTTGCACTGCCTCACTGCAGAAGACAAAGTATCATTTAAAGACATTAACGCCAGAGATGTATCTTGTTAGGTCATGTTCAGGTGTTGAGGCCTGGAGAACACTTCATTCATTCAGATATTACCTGTGTGAGTCTAAGCTGTTTGGCTCACTGCAACATTCACCAACAGCATACAGGTACATTCGATCAGCCTTACCCAACTTTTCCCTTTGCTGCCTTGCAGGCAGACAATTTGTCCTCCTTGCTATCTTTTTAAGTTTTATGTTGCCCCCTCCCAGAGAGTGAGAAAAATTGTTCCCTGAGAAAAGGATAATAATAATCTGTGGCAGTGCACTTGAGTCAAATGTCCCGAAGTCATGAAGCAATTACAGGCTGTGACAGATGGGCGCTGCTGTAAGCTTTGCACCGCTCCGGTCACTGAGAGGGCCAATAGACAAATGTAGAGGCACGTCCACAGACGCCTCTCTGCAGCTCCACTTGGGGCTGTCAGGTCCCAACATTCATTTAAGTCACTCATTTAGGGCCAACTCACTGATTTGTACTGAGTGCAGTCTTTGAATAGGGGGCTGTAGGCAGGATACTTGAAGTGTCTGCAATAGTACACTCTGTTCTATTAAAAGACATCTCTGCAAATGATTATTATATTTCTCATTTGAAACATAACACAAATCTATGATGGTTATTAATTCTTTCTACCACAGCTTAGCTGGTTCCTGTGAGTGGCCGGCAACAGCTGAGGGATCTACAGCATGTGGACGGGATGGAGGTTAACATAAGGCCAGCTTGATATGGCACACCAGAGGCACATCTATTTGTAACATAGCCACACAAACAGACCAGTCCTTCAGAGTCAGGTGGCCAGGCGGCTCACCTCGTCTAAGAGCCATAACAGGGCAAAAGCAGGGGCCGACAGCAGCCACTGAGTATTTGATAATGTCAGCATCTGCTGCGTTTGTCACTCAGACAGCAGGTCAGTGCTATTGAGGGCCGGGGAGGAACTGCCATGCACTGCTCTTAAGACTTGACAGGGAGAGAGAGCGGGGCGTATAGTGCTGAACAAATGGAGGAGTGGGGAGTTTTATTTTGGCTTTAGTAACAACTGGGAAAGGGAATAAATAAACTAGCAGTAACATCAGAGTGTAAGATGTATTACACAGTATTAAAAGCGTCTGGACTAAGAGAAAAAAAAACTTATTTGTACTACAATAAAAAAAAAGCATCACGTTTAAAACATAGCGTATGTTACTTTAAGATTACCTTTCAGTAAATCAAGAAAGGAATAGCTTTATTAACATTAAAATTATCCTGAAATGAAATGAGGCCTAATTTAAAAGTTGCGGTAATTTGCTTTTAATTTACATTTTAACCACTTAAACCTTCCATTGTTATTCAGCTAATCAGATCAACGTGCAAACCTATTCAGTTGTTACGCATTTATTATATTTAATTGTGCATCTACATTCTTTAAATGGCATATGAAATATAATACAGTCTCATGCGTTATAAGTTTTATCTTGCCTATTTTAAATGAGCAAAAAGATTAGATGTGGTTTTGTGTTGTTTCTGCTTAGGTAGTATTTATGGATGCAGCCCCTATACCTGGCATATCAATCAGCTCACAATGAATCATCTTGTATTTCATTATAACAAGGCGGTTGTACTCCACTTGCTACACCGCGGCAGTAATGTGATTGCGGGCCTAATGCTTCGAAATTTAGGAAAATGAATTGAATCTGATCAAATGGCAGCCAGTACTCTGGGTTCAGTGTTTTAGTTTAACGAAGTTTTATTGTCTACGCCACACTCGCTATCGTATTGTTCATTTGTAATAAAATCTTGAATAGCTAATCATTGAGAGTTATTATTTGCTTGCCCTGGCAGTCAATTTGTTTTATGCTTGTTGGCTTTCTTAATCTTTTTAAATCACAACTCTAAATCAATCTTGTAGCAGTGTATTGGTGACAGACTAGAGTATTTAAACTTGCATGTGGGCCTTGAACCAGTTGCCCAGAATAATTTAAAATGCTATATATGAATAGCTCTCCACAGCTTCTCCCTCACCTTGTTTCTCTGTGTATTTTCAGTGGCCTTTATTTGTCCCAAACAGTCTACAATTGGAATCAGCTGACAGGCCAGAGCCGACCCTGATCCTGCATTGTCACTTTTTTGATGGTCTAATCTGACTGCCGTACAGCCCAGCAAAGCATTTGGCAAGCATAGCAAACGTGAACAATGAGAACAGGAATCGGGGGGGGCATTGGGGTTGTTGCGAGGCGGGGGGTGCGCATAAGGGCAACAGCAGAAAGGGAGGGCACTAGTACTTAAATACATGAGATTGTTAAACACACGAGCCATATGATACTGCGGGATGAAACCAATTTGTGGTAGCAACAGCAAAATGCACCCTCAGCAATTATTTCCTGCTCCTTGAAACACATTTATTATTAAAAAAACACGGCAACATTATGAGATAGACCCTCTTCACCTGGCTTATTTCCCTGGAAAAGATTAGAGTTTACTTGTCTAGAGCAGCAAGGTGCATGTAGCTTAGTTGCAGTTGACAGTGATTCAGTAAAATTAGCCAGTATTTTAAAAGATGCATTAATATAATGGTAGCGTATAAAGGGCCACAACTTGCCCCAAGGCCTCACTCTCAGCCACACACTGTATTACACTCTCACACTCACACACTGGTTAGAATGAATAGATGCTTTTTTAGATAATTACATAATTGTCTAATGAGTTGTTAAAACGTAATAGATGAGAGATCTATTGGTGATGTGAGGCAGTAGAAGGTGGAATGCTAGGTTCCCTACAGCGGTTATTGCTGCAGTGAGACTGCCCAGAGACAGTATAGCTAACATGAGCTGTACCACATGCACACATCCTCTCTCACTTTCACTCTATTTGTTTTGTTCTCTTCACCCCTTAATCAAGTATTAGCAGTTTTCAAAACAAGAGCCGCATCCCTAAACAGTGCGGCGCAATCGGACACCTTTAGACGAGGACTTGGCCTCAGAGGAATACATACTTCTTTACATTCCATAGCTGTCATATGTTCATATGGGTACATAAAGAAGTATGTGCACCAAGGAGGCAATCGCATGTATGAATGTGCTCACCTTTTGTCAAGGTCAGGAAGTTGGAAGCAGAACATTTTTCCTCACGGTTTCTCTCCCAAGTATGGTAGTCTGCACTGTAGTCTGCAGCGTAAGGTGACTTTGAGTGTAAATTCAGTTCAACACTCAGGGCTTTCCTTCACTTGCCATGTAAGGCTGGAAGCCAGTCCCCCCGCCCCTGATCACACAGGAGTGTGCAGTCCATACCATAGCAGACTGTCCCAGTGACCCCACTGTCCTCCACAAACACAGAAATATTGTTTCCTTCAAAGCGGGCTGGCAAGGTGGTCTTTTCTTTCTCCAGGAAAATTGTTAAAAATAACAGGCTTGGAAAAAGAGTTTTGTCCGTGTTGTGAGAAGCAGCTTTACAGAGCACCTTGCAGTAGCAGGCAGGCACTGGCTGTGTCCCGGGTGCATAGACCTCCTGTCCCTCTCATGCCTCTGCTCCTCTGTGCTCCTTCACACCTCACGCTAACATTTGTACCCCTCTGTCCCAAGCCCTCTGGTGTCTGCGCTGTCCCCAGTGGCTAACTGGTGCGCTTGCTGATGTTTGAAAACCAGGGTGATCCAAGTGGAACAGGAAGCTATTGTGAGCAGGATTTAGGCTTTAGGCGCAGAGGCAGGCCATAGGTCACATGAAGGCGCTAATGCCCACTCAGCACTTGTGGATTGGTCCTGGTGTTACCCCCACCCACCGGTAACTCTCATTATGGCCCTGTCTCCATGTTGGGTCCACTGTGAGCTCACTGTGTAGTTTGATCCTCCTCTATTTAGTTTTAGCTCTCCTGCCTATGATGTATTTAAAACAGCTGTTTCAATGCAAATGGAGAGGTTTAAATCAATAACCATTTACATGCTGGTGAGAATTGTCCAGTAAGTCTCTAATGAATCTTTACCCCAGACTAACACATTCCACAAGTCTGAACTGAGTAGCTATGCTAAGCTAGCAGCAGGCTAAGTGCTTTCTGGGTAATCGATACGAAATAATGGACTTGTGTGATGAAGAAATTAACAAATGGGCGAAGTGGGGCAGTATTTTTGCTTTGCCATTGAAATGTGTTGAGGATATATCGGAGGTGACAACACAGAGATGGGCTTGGGCAGGTGGATGAGCTGCTTCTAAAGATGTGACGTCCTGTTTAGGAAATGTCACAGGCGCCCGAGGAGAGTGAGGGGTGAAATTCCTTCCGACAGACAGCAGAGCGCATGGCACATGGCGCTCTGGGGTGGCCTATGTGTTTGTGCTGCAGTACGCTGTGCCCTGCCTCGTCCCTCTGTCAGTCTGATAGAAGAAAGTGTGTCACTAGCCTCCCTGCTGTGGTCCTGACTGACACACATCCTAGTCTGAGCTAACCAGTGCTGTCCCCTCCAGGCCCTCGCCCCCCACTGCTCTGCTAATACACCTCTCCCAGCTGTGTCTGCTCAATCCGCTTTACCCCTGTCCACAACCTCTGACCTGTCCACTGTCCAATATTCTACTGCTTCATCATCTGCCTTGTCACAGCATCCCGTACGTAGGCTCAGGTCTTCCTTAAAAAGTGCATCCTTAAACTTACCTCCGTTCAAAAAAAAGAAAGGCACTGACCTCCTTGTCTCTTAGGTTAACTTAAAGTGGTTTTATGGGACCACAATGAAGAGCCAAAAAAGACTGAGCAAAGAGTGTTAAATCCCTGGAGCTGGGGACAAGGCGCTGGATGTCAGAAGTCAGATGCAGCGGTGGTGTCTGTGAGGGAATGTCTCTCCACACCAGTGCAGCTCTGAGTTAACGAGTCCGTCATTACACAGCGGCAGGGCTGCAACCATGAAGCCTAATGAGCCAAAGAGCCGTGCTGCTGCAGCATGTCCGGCCAGTGCCAGGAACACAAGAGCGCAGGAGAGAGAGTAAGAGTAAGACAGGAAGGAGGGAGAGGGAAGATGAGAGCGATGGAGTGGAGTACAAAAAACGGCAAAAATCCATGTGGACCACAGCAACTCCCAGCTGCCCCTCTCCTCCCGCATCCTCTTCACACTTTTTACCTTCTCCTGCTCTTCTACGACAGGCGCACACAGACAAAAGGTGTGCTCTGGTTAAGTTTTGTCCCACTGCTGCTGCCACTGCTGCAGAACAGTACATTCCCCTTTGCGACTCTCAGACAAAACCATGCGGTTAATAACTGATCACATCCGAGGAAGAGACAGGACAAGAGAGAAGAGGAGATGGCGTGGACCAATCACAGGGTAAACTCCGTCCAAAAGCCAAGGAACAGCATATATTACCTGTCAGATCAGTTTATAATAGCAGCCGCTCCTCCTCTCATTCCCATAGCCATAATGACCTAGCGAGCGCTCCAGCTGCTGCAGCCATCGTGTGTGTGCGCCGGGTGCACGCCTGACTCGCTGAATCAGCTCCTATGATCGGGGGGAGGAGGGAGGGGGAGAGCACAGTCGGGAGGAGGGGGAGAGAGAAAAGTGGGCATGCACGCATTCCCACGCATCCCACATCACTAGGAGCAGTCGTACCTCCAGTAGGAGAGGAGGCTGGCATAAAGGAGTGCCGTTTTAAAAAGGGGAAAGAGGGAGAGAGAGTGAAGGAGGGGTAAAAAAAAAAACTCTGCAGCACTGCTCTTCATCATGTGCGCTCAGGATGAGAGCCGGAGGATGCCCCGGTCACCAGAGACGGTGTAACAACCAGCCTCCTCTAACCCGTCGGCACGCAGCCCTGCCCCAGAGCTTAGCCTGCTACTAAAACGCTTTTATTATTCAGAAGAACTTTTGAAGAGGCAGTTTACAGAATGTCTGAGAACAATTGTGATAGCGGTAGCTATACCGCTGCAGTGCAGGACAGCTGCACTTTAATAGTCCCTTGTGAACAAATGCAAATGCAGTTGCCATTGTCACGGACTTGAGACAGGATGTGATACCTTCTACTTGAGAAAAGTTTCTTTCATCTCATTTGTTCATTAATAGCTTCTTTTCTTGTACGTGGGTCTACTAGGTTTTCACTTACTCTTAAATGAAATGTGCTATTTCTAATGCATAACGTTACTATAATTTACTGTGACATGAAATTACCTTAAGTGTGCTGTTAAATCATTTGGACTGACCGGTTACTCCTGCAAAACGGGGAAGATGCTGGTGGAATTTAAAGGGCACAGAGAACATGAGGGACACACTGGCAGCAAATTAGGACCAAGAGGCCAACTATCCCGCGGCTTCATTCCTCAGAGTGGAGCGCTAAGCTAAACGGTTAGCACTTTGTGGGAAGCCAAGCATTTGAAACACACCATGGCCCTGTTGCCGGGCTGCTCCTGTGTCTTGTCTCACTACCTCCCTGACCATATTTAGTCAAGCAGTGCAAAAAATAGTTCCCACTCCTCTCCACTTCTGTGCTCTCCTGGCTTCACCCCCCTTGTCTGCACTTCCCCCAAAGCAACTGTTGGCCACCGGCTCCGGGAAGACTCCCCTATGGCTCACTGCCTATTGATTCCACTGGTCTGCAAGGAGAGCGCTGCATTCGGCCAGCTAGCCCCTGCTACTATCATTTGCAGCTCTATTTTTAGTAGCTCCAAATAAAGTGGTCTCTCCTGCTCCCACTCCTATACTCTGACCCCCCACACCCCCACCCTCCCCTTTTCTGTTTTACATCCTTCAGCACCACTGCCTCTGATATCACCATGTCCTTTCCACCACCTCAGTCTGTAGCATTTTTTAAAATAGACTGCGACCATGCTGTTAATGTTGGGCGCTCCTGTCTGCTTACTTTTATACTTTGAATAACAACTGTTTAAAGCCATGAGGGAGAAGGTGAATCCATAATGCAGGGAAGATTGGGAATGCATTTGACAGCAGGACACATTATTATGTCTTTAACTTTTATTTATTTACCCCACATTCTGCGATGCACAGATGCAAGTGGCAGGCTCACCTCACGGCACTGTAAAGTTTTTTTTTTTGGTTGCCTTCCTTCCCATCCTGAGCACTCATTAATTTTCCAAGTGTCTTTTTCAAGCTTTCCCGAGGCGCGGCCACTGAAGAATCTGTTTAATTAGTTGGTCTCATCACGGGGCACATCTATACTGTACAGAAGCAATGTCCTCTGTGCCCTCCTCTCTTTTTCATTCCCTTTGCTGCCGCGGTAACAGCATAAGTCCTCCTACCAACCCCACCTGAATTTTAACTTCACAATCATGGAGACAATGTATTTTTATACAGCACTCCACTCCCCTTAGCCATGTTGCAAAGTACACATTTACGAGGCATGGCTAGCACTTCTGCCGAGCTTGGTTTGATAAGCCTTTTAATGTGCAGAGTCATTTCTTTTCTCCCTCACTTAAAGATTTATTAATTTTCTTGCAAGAGATAATGTATTTAAGTGTGCCCTTTTAATTAATGTGTTGTCGCCACAATTTATAGCTTTTCAATTACATTATCTTTATGGCTATTACGAGAATTGACCGTTTGGTATGTTAAATAGATAGTCGCTAATGTGGCTACTCAAAACTTGACACGACTGGACCAATCACAGCCTTTACAAATGGCAGGACTGAGCGTGTCTACCTGGTAATATCAGAGCATAAGGAAAACCAGTACATACTGTTATGACTGCAGATTAGGACTGCAAGATATATCACAATCAAATCTAAATCTCATTTGGATTAGTTGCAAGGACTGCGCTTATTCAGCTAACATAATTTCCTTTGCATGCAACAAATTATCTATTTGATATTAAAACTGCTAGCCCTGTAGTTTAGACCACAACAAACTTGTTTTGAAAGGCATGGGACTCTTATGTGAGTTTTAAAATGTGAACAGAGTCCTACTATCAAAACACTGAATCAAATGTAATCTCAATGCTTGTCAGACCAGTTGATCTTCATGTAAAGGAACTGATCAATAACTGTAAATGTGTGACAAGATTAAAGTTTGGCAACAACTTTTTTAGTTTTTACTCTGAAAGAATATCCCCACTGTGAAAACCACGGTGGAATAACATGACTTTGACAGGTTAAACAAGTAACGCTTTTTGCTTCTTCTGTCTTTGTGTTCTGCAAGTCAGCTTTTCTTTAGAATTGAATTTGAAATTTGCTAGCAGTCTTTGATTGACTCTGTCAAGGAAAGAAACATGATCCATTTCCAAAGCTGCTGTTCTTGAGGGGTTTTCTTGGTGCAGTGGTCAATATTTATCGAAAGGAACAGGTGGTGTAAAGTTTTGTTTTATAGCCGCAGTTTTTACCAAGAAATGTGGAATAAAGTAAACCTTTCTGTGTATACATACAATTAACAAAGCCTCAAGGATGCCACAAGATCCAATATTAGTTTTTATAAAATTGTGGGATGGAAGATCTGAATTGTACGGATATTCACAATTATAGACTCTTGCATTCACACTGTTACATTAGGAAATCAAACTTTCTAAATTATATAATAAAGTGTGTCACACTCACACCCACAGCCAGTTGAAAAAATGCATTTAGGTGTAGATGAGAATTTAAATTGAACTTACTTTTGGTTCTAAAATTCTGACAATTATTTTTAGTGATTAGTCCGTACTATTAAATTGTGACCTGAATAATGATAATGCCCTGACATGGCTAGATGAGACTGCCACTTGCTGTATCTGCACCTAATGGCCTGTACAGTAACTCTTTTATTGATAATACCTTGTGTTTTTGTGGATCCCCTCTGTGGGTCTCCTCCCAGCCCGTCCCAAGTGGACCAGCCCACCAGTTTAATCTCAATTACTCCACGACATTCCATCTGCCCCCGAAACTCCGCAGCACGGCTCACATCCTCGCTTTGTGATGAATAGCATACGGTCCAATGTTTAGCTGAGCAGTTAATCGATCAATAAGAATAGGGTCTACTAATGGATGCGCTTTGTTTCACTAGATGTAGCAAGGGGCGGTTTGTGCCCGGCCCCAACCCCACTTAAAATGTATCTCCATTCATACGGCACAAATACAGAAAGACTTTTAAATTGCACCGACAAGTGGGCTTACCAAAAAGCCATGACTTGCCAGTGGCTGAAGTCCCCATTGATTGTGTGGTGTTAGGTAAACAGCTGTAAAAACAGGTTAAATGCTTCATCAGCCTAAATTTATTTTTTAACCATTAA
Source organism: Taenioides sp. WSHXM2023 (assembly GCA_029959045.1). Lineage (NCBI taxonomy): Eukaryota > Metazoa > Chordata > Actinopteri > Gobiiformes > Gobiidae > Taenioides > Taenioides sp. WSHXM2023. The sequence continues at coordinate 12,452,161 of CM057096.1, read as the reverse complement.
GAGCTTATTTTTGCTTTAACTAGCCTAATAACTTGAACCCAAAGCAACACCCATGACAAATTATTTTTAGAGTAGAGTAGAAAACTTTATTGTCACAATACAGAGTATAGTGAGATGTCGTTTGGAGCAGCCAACAGATGCAAAGAAGACAGTAAGTATAGAATTTAAAATAGATTTAAAATAGAATTAAAATAAAATTAAAATAAAATAGATTTAAAATTAAAATAGAATTAAAATAGATTGTTGGTCAAAGAAAATAAACATATTGATGTTTTGCTTTCCTGAAATATTCCACTGTATCATCACAATCTTCATGGAGACAAATACCGTAATTTCCGGACTATAAGCTGCTACTTTTTTCCTCACACTTTGAACCCTGTGGCTTATACAGCGATGCAGCTTATATATAGACGGATTATTTATCAACACCACAGATGCGCACGCAGCCTGAGTGCAGGGAGGGTGGGGCTACAGAGGCTTTACTGCCGTGTCATAGGCACTGTTCGTTAAAAGCATGTACTGGTATTTAATTAAAATTTAAAAAAAAAATCTTTCCGTGTACCATCTTTCTGTGTAAATATCTCAAGTTACAATGTGGACACCTGTGGCTTATCGTCAAGTGAGGCTTATATACGTACAATTTGTTTGTTTTTTTCTTTTAAAATTTAGTTGATGCGGCTTATATTTAGGTGTGCCTAATAGTCCGGAAATTACGGTATATGACGCCACAAGGCCAAGTTACAGGTACATCTGTAAAGGACATTTTAAGCTTTAAATTTTTTTTATTTTATGAATGAAATTCTTCTTCTTCTAATATGGCTTGAATGAGACCGTTTTGCTCGAGACTCATTGATTTGGGACTTGGATAATTATTTATTGACCGCCTTTCATTTTTACACTTTGTTTTGACAGAGGCCAAATCAATAGTTTTTCTTATATGAATACATTTTGAGTTTTACTGCTAACACATTTTTATAACACTCAGATTGAGAAGAAATTATGAAGTTTATGACCTTTTTCATTAAAAAAAAAAAAAAAGTTGAATCTTTTTAAAAATGTCTACAATGTGGTTTGGCAATTTTTATACCATCATTGGCAGACAGCCTGGTAGTTTGTGTATCACATATTTTATAATTTAATAGATATTTTTCTTGTTTAGCCTCTTGTGTGTCAAGAGTTTTCCTCGAGCGACTGTCCTACTTGGTTGGCCTCCTGGCTCGCCCTAATTCTTCTTTCTGTGCAGTTGCCCACCAGACGTCTTCTTGGGGATTACTGTATCTTCTAATGAGTCCAATGCATTTTGAACCCCTCTTCTGTCCATTGGTCCATCTCTCTCCCCCTCTCTCTCACTCTCGCTCTCTCTCTCTCTCTCTCTCGCTCTCGCTCTCTCTCTCTCTCTCTCTCTCCCCCCCTTCCTTTCCTCTCTCTCTCTCTCTCTCTCTCTCTCTCTCACTCTCTCTCTCTCACTCGCTCTCTCTCTCTCCCCCCCTTCCTTTCCTTTCTCTCTCTCTCTCTCTCTCTCTCTCTCTCTCTCTCTTTCTCTGTCTCTGTCTCTCTCTCTCTCTCTCTCTCTCTCTCTCTCTGTCTCTCTCTCTCTGTCTCTCTCTCTCTCTCTCTCTCTCTCTCTCTGTCTCTGTCTCTGTCTCTGTCTCTGTCTCTCTCTCTCTCTCTCCCTCTCCCTCCCTCCCTCCCTCCCTGTCCTTCTCTCCTGCTGCATTTTCCTCACCCAAGCCACCCGCTCACCCCCTCCCCTGGCCACGTTGCTTTTACACAGTGCATCATTTGAAGAGGCGAGGCTGTTGAGCGCTCGGAGGAATAAAAGTGATTTATGAATGGGAGGGAGGGCCTACCTGGCGCTGCTGCTGAGGGGAAGCCTGTGGCGGTGGGACGCTCTGATCCTGCAGCCTATTGTTCCCTTCAGCCACACTGCAGGGGAACTACTGTGATCCATTTGGCACAGCATTTCCCGTTAAAACTGCAAAAACACCCATACTACAGGGGTGCATGTCATTACAAAGGTCTTATATATTAGCTGACTTTAGTTATACTTCATGGTCATTTTTCCAGTTATCATCACATGGTCATCTTTGTGCTGAAGAGTCCTGGGCATTGGTGCATTAGTGAAGCTGTGTAATTATATGATAGTGTCTGATGCTAGAAGCCTGGGAGATTAGCTAGCTCTGTGATTCATTTTAAGATATAACACATACATATCAACAGGGATAACCTCCACGTTGTACATGATACATACTACATGCTGTAACGTGCATACTACATAGTGCAAGTTTTTGGCATGGGATTTGACAGCAAGGATTATGCTGTGTAGTTATACAATAATTGCAGATCTACTTTGCTTTGTCAGATATCACATCCACTTGTTCAAACAGACTTAGCATTATGCCACTTAAAGTTAATTGAGAAATTATTCTCTGAGATGCAGTCTGTTTAATATTCAGCCGGCATAGGTAGCAGGCTGCAGGAGCATGCACTCTGACTTAATTGAAAAGTGTCCCAAACTTTGAGCCCTCCCAGTGTCCGCCTCTTTGAGCTGAGGCCAGTCCAGCAGATCAGCCAGAGGACATGCTGGTACAAGCCCCAATCCCCTGGTGACCAATCACCGCTCCCGCTCGCCTTCCTAGGGCTGGGCCAGTCGTGGCTCTGAGCCAATAGATGTGCTCAGCCATGCTGTAATGCTGTGTCTGTCCTGTGGCATACTGAAACAGCTATAGCACATGGAGAGAAGGAGGGAGAGAGGAAGGGAGGATGGATGGATAGAGGTGAAAAGAAAGAGAATGAGGGATTGAGCAGAAAAGAGAGGGAGGGGGTACTCCCTTACTGTAGGAATCAAGGACATAAAGAGCTTTTGGGAAAGTAACTATAGCATGCTAAAGAGCGGCTGCATTGAGATGCACACAGCTCTGATGGTATGTTTGTGCCCAGTGCCAAACCTAGAAAGAGCAGGATTTATCTGTGGCACTTTAAGTGCCTCTGTGATGCAGGTAGTAAATATGACAGAGCAAGCTGATATACTTCTACAACACAGCTGTCAGGCATCTTTAATATTTTCTATCGCCATTTAAAAGCAAATGTAGTTTATCTATTTGCTTGATGTATTGGAATAAGTAATGTAATGACTTCACACATTTTATTGTGCTTTAACATCTGGCGGCTGTGAGCAAATTGCATATTTCTTAGCCGGCTGAATGAATAAAATGTTCTACAATATGACAAAACATTATACACCTTTGAAAACGGTATAACTGCACAGTAGTTACAGTTATTACCCCAATCAAGGTGTACTGTCTGGTCTTTTTAAATACCATAAAAGACAAAAGTTTAACAAAAAGCTTCTACAGTTAAATGCATATTTTTGATACACTCATTACAGTTAAATGACAATGTCTAATGTCTATCCGTTGGTGTTCGTGACCCTAACCCATTCGCAGGGACACACTGAGGCCGAGGTTCACATTTAAGCCAGACTTGGCTGTTGAATAATGCAGGCCATGTTACCTTGGTAACCCGTGCGGACACTGAAGTCAATAGCTCCATGTAAATGCACTATGACAGGTCAGAGAGGATAAGAATTTCTGTTTGCTGGCGTCTTTTGGTGTGTTTGTGTATGCCTCCAAGTGGCTGCTCTGGTCCCAACATGTGGAGAATACTTATCCAAATTCCCTTTGACTTTGACAGCAAATGTGTTGCATTGAAGCGTACAGCAGCCTGACTCCACTATCAGTGCAGTGGTGGCTCTTTGTGGAGTGTGTTCACGTTTGCAGCAGATTGTATTGGCTCCTTTAATGCACTGATACAGGCCTCATGCCCAGCCATTAACACGTTGGCTGTTAGACATTTTGTGTGCGGCTCTTGGGCATGTGGCCTGTTGTCTCAGTGCTTAGGGAAAGCAGGGGCTGATACAAGGCCCTTTGATCCCCATTATTTCCCCTGCAAACAATGGATTTTAATTAGCAAAATGCTCGTTCAGCTATGGCTTCCTCCACTGCATGTGTGTCGGGCAGCGAAGGAAGTCAGGCTTATGAGCTGAATATGTCAGGTTGTTTGTGCCATTTCAGATCTGCTCTGACAATTACAGTGGCACAGTCTTCACATTGTCTTTCTGTTAAATGTACATATTATGGCATTAGAATTGATAACAATCGAATTGTGAACGCAATTTGAATGGTTTCAATTGGCAAATAGATGGCAGATTGAAATAGGATTAGGATATATGATTTTCAATTATTTTCTTCTTTAAAAAATAAAAATAAAAAAATGACATTCAGTATAAATGTTTTGAACATAAACTACTTTTATTCAGTGACATTTCAAACCCGAAACCTTTTTAAAATGATTCAGTCTTGATTAAAATGTGCTGAACAATACTTTGATCTGAATCCCACTATTTAAGACTACATTACAGCTCTAATCACTATGTTTGTCAGAAACATTGTGGTTAGATATTTGTCCAAAACGGTTCAGCCCTAATCCAGAGAGGGAACGCCAGGGTGAGGAGGGGCGGAGAGGTGCGAGAGGGGCCATGGAGCTGGAGCTGATTTAATGTTTTGGATTTTCTGTGAGACTGTAGATCACAGAGCCTCCAGACCGCGTGCCCGAGCGGTGACAAGGAGGCAGCTGCTGAGTGGCTGTCGATCGAAGGACCTTCACAGCAGCAGAATCTTCAGCACTCGGCAAAAACCTTCAGTCAATCCCTCGCCTCTATTTACCGCTCTGCACCGCCGTCAGGAAGACAAGGGCCGTTCATTTGAAAGGGTTTGTTTCAAGTCACCACCAAGAAGGGAGAGTTTCAGTGAAATGCCACATACTAACATGCAAACCTGGGCTGTGCAGTATTACAGTAACATCTTATAATTCTTCAATACTGCATTATTTGATTTACCATACTTTTGCCACCAACTTTTTGGCGTAGGGCTGGTTTGTCATCTAATCTGTGACGCTTTTGTGATTCAGTGTTTCTCTGTTTAATGCAGCTCTATGCTAGACCTTTCCCACCCACTTCCCAGCATCTGTAAAGCTCTCAGTGAGTGGCAGTTGTCATACATCAGTGACAGACACTGATGTATGAACTTTCAGAAGAAACAGATTACTTTCTTTACCTCTTAAAGGAAATAGAAAAACACAAACTTTGCATGAATTATGATCAAATCAAAATCGTAATCTGGCTCTGAGTAAGTCATAATGCTTTTTTTTTTTTTGTTTTTTATTGTATTTTCTTGCAAACCATGTGTAAATATTATACTTGAAACCAAACATTATTTCTTTACACAGTTTCATCAAAATTGCTAGACCCTTCTACTTCCACATTTTGTTTCAACATTCAACATCTGTAGAAAAGGAATGACTTCATATTGAGATATATATATATATATATATATAGCAAAAGGAGAAATTTAATTTGTCAACTGGACAGAGTTTATTTGGTTGAATACGTTTCGCAGCTCATCCAAGCTGCTTCTTCACTGAAGAAGAAGAATCTCATATTGAGATAAATAATTCAATACATAAATAAAGAATAAAGTAGATATTTCCTGTTCCTAGATTAATAGACTATACTCAATGCTCTGTTGAGAATGAACTTTTTACTGTAATGTTCCTGAATATATGAGGCAGTATTGTGGTGAGTTTTGTGGCTTCAGTCTGAGCAGCAGGGGGGGTCACCTATGATTTTCTTCACTTGGTCTACAGCTTGTTTGAAGTGCAATGAATGTAATAATACGAGACAAAGACCAGGGGCTTCCATGCTATGATCCAAAAGTGTGTCTTTGAACTCTTTTATCTTCGTCTGATTCAGGGAATGTTTTTATTCTTTAGCACTGGATGCATTTAGATTTACCATTTGAAGCTACTGCCATATTATTCATTATTGTTGTCATCTCCGGCTTTTAAAAAGATCAAGCTGTCTCGGTAGAGGTGGAAGATATTCCCCAAAAAAATATATTGCTTTTGATTGCAAATCATAAATCTGTTGATTTGGAGATATGCCAAATTAGAATATAAGGTATATTGCTTATAAAAACAGTTTTAAAAAACAGCAAAATAAACTCATTAAAAATAAATAACAGATGCGTACAAGTGTAATCTTCCAAATAAGCCTATGAACATAAACTTTTTGTTTAATACTTAAATCTCAGCCAAGACATTTAATGGTTCATTTCAGCACACTTCTGATTGATTTTATTATCGGGATAATAAAAAAAAAACATATTTGTCAGTATCACCTGCCCCCTTATCTTTTTTGGACAAGGAGCTCAATAATTTACTAACTAGCCAATCCTTCACAATTTAAAACACACAAAAAATATTGCTGAAAATGTTTTGAAGTACACACCTCTAAAATAAATGATTTGATATTCACTCATACTATTATATAATGCACATTTATGAATTACCTTCTAAAGCGGGTCTAAAATGCCTGAAAAGTACAGTGCCTGTAATTCTTTTTGTAACTGTCCAAATTAAATAGTTTATTACTCCATGCAATATTATGCGATCATTTACCCAGAATATAAATTTTAAAAACCATTCTCATCTCAAATTAGATTGAATTTGGATTGCGGCGTATCCAAGGTCATGTGTATAGCCGAGTAATTACCTTGTTGTTTTATTGACAGTGATGCTTCGGCAATTGTTCAACGTGAGTCACCATTTCGGAGTAATATCTTCTGCAAACTGCCTGTCCTTGGCGTCTTATTTATGTCGTCTTTTGTTTTTCACTTTTTTTGGTTTGAATGATGTATATATTATGACTTTTATGGCTTATGTAGAAATGAGAGAGAGGTTTTTCAAGGTGCGGAGGCAAATAAAGTGCAAAGAGTAGCATGGGAAAATAATTGGGTCATCTCAAACCAATGGGACATTAACGCGCCATTGGGCTCCTCCGACTGTCTTCCCTGCTTCTTCCTACTTACATTGCAGTGAATCAGGACACCCCATAATACCAGGTGAATCAAGGCTAATTAAAGCTAAGCCTTTATAGGTCCCTGTCTACATTTGTGAACAGACAGCCAGCAGCACCCGAGATGTTTGAAAATGCGCCACCTGTCTTCTAAACAACCTTCAAGGCAGCAGCAGTAGCTATAGCGATAACCAAAAACATCATAGGAACGTGCCCATGTCCCGTCTTCTCTTCCCCCTTCCTAGCTTTATGCAAATAGTCCTTAATAAAAGCAGGCTCACTCAGGGGCCGCAGGTAGAGGCAGCCGGGCCCGGGAAGGTCACATTGTAAGGGAAATTATTCTCTTCACGCTATGGTAATGGAAGCTTTTTTATTAGGGAGCAGAGGCAGTAAGGTTCTTGTCCTCGGCTCGGAGCTGCACCTCTGGCACTGATGCTACCTGTGTTTATTTACTCTGTCCACCGCAGGAAGGCCACTCGCTGCAAGAGGGCACCGAAGTGGAGAAATTGTGTTAAGAAACAAGAGGTGTACTATTTTGAGTTTCCCATGTTGTTTAAAAGCTAGGTTTATATCCACTTTAAGCATGATTTAGGGGCTTTTATTTGCATAGATTTTCATTTAGCACCTAAAATCTAATTTGATTATAGCTGCAGCAGTCAATCATCTAATTGTTACTAGTCTACTATAAAACATAATTATAGTCATATTTGATCAGCGTAATCATTATCTGGACTATACAGATTCAAAAACACATACGAAAAGACCTTTTTATCACAAAGACAGTGGCATTATTAAATAATTAAATGTCAAAAAGATTTTTATTTTATTCTCATCAGTAATAGACTTTGTATTTAGAAGCATTCAGTCAAAATATGTAGTTTATGTACTTACAAATGTATTTGAAAAGTCTCAAAGTACAGTAGAAATAATCATTTGACCAATTGGATAATCAAAAATGAGTTGAGAACTACAATTGTTGCAGCTCTATTAATAATTTGATTTTTATGTTGAATTTGCTGTAATAATCTTCGTGGATCTGTATGTCGAGAACAGTACAGTGTATAGTTTTAGTTTGACCCCAACCAAAACCTGTTTGGAAGAGCATCCAAGTGACAAAATCCTAATGAAATTCAGCCATTTAGGATGCAAGATAATTTGACTTGGAAAGAAAATTGAAGAAGTATTGGGTAACTTGTGTTTAATATTTGGTGCTTTTTCATTGCTTTACATATTTATGTTCAGTTTTACACTAAATGGAGAAAGTCTATTGTGTTTGCTATGGTCTTCTAATGATGAACACTGCAATTTCTGTCATTTAGTTTCTGATGCAGGTGACACGTTTGTGCGGCCAATGAGATGTGCCGTTTCCATGCTTGTGTTAATACTGTAGCATATGCCAAACACGTCTCCACCATCAGACTAACCATATGTTTGTGCACAGCCATTAATCTGGTGCTAGATGTTGACTATCCTGTCCAAGCCTAACTTCCATCTCCAGCTTTCACTTCCTCTTTTCCTCTAACAGCCCCAATGGCCACCTCACAGATGGCTGTCAGGGAGGCAGAAGGGCCGTGTCTGTCGACCTCCATGCTCACGTTTAGTTCACACTTTTACACGCATCGACAAAGGCACCCCAGTAGCTCCGGGCGTCAGGCAGCGTCCGCTCAATGACAAATGGCAACCGCAGACAACGGGCCGCAGTGAGCTCTCTGGAGGCTCCAGAGCTCTCACAGGATGACCCAGTTCCACCATGCACACTTCTTCTCTCACCAGTATCTCCTCCTCTCAGCCACTGCCTCCTCCACATCCTCCTCCTCCTCCTCTCACCCACTGCCTCCTCTGCGTCCTCCTCCGCCTCTCACACTCCTCCTCTTATCCTCCTCTTCTCATCTGTTTCCTCTCAGCCTCTCAGCTCTGGCTCCTCTCAGCAGCTTCTGCACAGTGTGGTTCTGAGTGGTTAGTTTAACGAGTAACAAGCACACATTAAATACCTGTCTAAGTTGTAGTGGGCTTGATGTGAATGCTTCTTCAGTTAAACAGTCTCTGGGTAGTCTTTACTGATACACCTCTCTTCTCTTCCTTATTGTGTCCTTCACAATAATGCTGTTATGTCTTATTTTAGCCTCAGTAGTTGCCAACACCACTTACCCACAACAATAAAAACACCACAGTTGATCTTTTCGAGCAATTGGCTTAACTGCAATGCAGCTGTGCTACTATGGGGCATTAATATTAATGTCTCTACCCATTTTGCCCAGCATGGCTGGAAGCCTGTCAGTCTTTTTTTCTGGAAAGACTCCATGGTCCAGCTAAAACCTGCCCAGAATGTCACTGTTGCATTCAGGCACTAGGGGGTGCCAATCCACACCTGCTCTGATTGGCTGGTGGCCCTACGTATAGACCATATTACCATCCAATCCCACATGTGTAAATGTGTATATATAGAATATATGTAGGACCTGAAACTGCAAGAACAAAGCACATTGGTAGTTTTTTGTGTGGTAATTTGTTCCAGTAATTTTGCTCGACAGAGTGTCAAGTTTCACCCCTAGTTTTATGCCTTTGCCTTAAGCAACACTCTCCTGTGTTTTTGTGTTGAATAATTAGCTTGTTTAGTGTCAAGTCTCCTCTTTTTACCCAGTGGGAGCTTCACAGATGAGATTACGCAAAAGGCCCCATGAGATTTTTAATCCACTGTATCCAAGCAAATAGTTGAGTGTAACAAGAGCTACACAGTGTGAATGTTAGATTAGGGCGAGTGGGCGCGGCTGCTATCATGGTTAAGCACTGCTCCTCTGCATTAAGTGTTGAAGATGGCTGCAAGCGATGCAGGTGTGTGCGTGAGGAGCAGAGGCTGGATCAGTGTGCTGCGCTGTTCATCACTGCAGCAGAGTGGAGGCTGCTGATGCCTGCCCCCTGCCTCTCTCTCGCTGGCCTTTTTCTGCCTCTCTCCAGAGCCTCTGCTGATCATGCTCACTTTCATTACTCGTGAAGGAGCCAGACGAGCTGTAGGTTGAGCAAAAACCCACAGGGAAGCAGCTACACTGATTACCCTCCACCTCAAAGCCTGACACTTGTGTTCATTTGCATTTCTCTTCTTTCACTGTCTTAATAGTTAACACTGTGCGTTCAATGTGTCCTTTATGGCCACTCACAGTCCAGTGAAGACTGCACTAGTCCAGCCCATTTTAAATCAACTTTTGTGGACGGAAACACTCCAGCGCTTGAGTAGCAGTAGTTCAGCCGTATTTCAATCGGAGCAAGCGCTTCATGTCGCAGTTCAAAGATACGCCATGCATAAGTGCTCAGGGTTAATCAAGGTCAATACTGCTCTCCACTGTGCTGGGCTTTTATGCATTTGAAGGTTACATTGTGTATTTTAGTTTAATTTAATACAATTTTAATTTGAGGATGGTAAACTAATGTCATTGGTATTATTTGCCACTGAATAAATCCACCTTTGACTATGAGTGTATACATTTTTCAAGATCATTGATTGTCTCTAAAAATGCATTGAAATAGAAAAAAATATATGAACCATGAAATTAAACGAAAATACCTTAGAAGCAGACAAAGAAAAAAATACTATGTTTGGGCTAAACCTGCTCATGTCTGAAAATATAGTTAAATTGTCATGTGTCCCAGTGCACAGATGGATTTGCAGAAATTGCTGCACCATCTTGTTGTTGCACATGACCTTCATACGACCTTCTTTGGAGCAAAACGGATACACCCAGACCACTTAAATTCAGGAGCTCTTTAAACCATATCTGCTTCCTCTTTTGAGACTCCAGGACTGCTACTTTATCTCAGACTAAACTTGAGTGAATGATTGTAAATGTTGTATAATTACAGTTTTGCCTCAGTAAGTTAAGCACTCCTCGCATCATCATGGGAGATGGTGGGGCACAGTTTCTCTAGAATAACATCAGTATTTCTCAAAGTCTGATGTAAATAAAAGTGTGTTTAAGAAAGTAGTGCCTTCCCAAGTTGATTTAGTATTCTCGTCCCCGTGTGCGAAAATGGGACCTGCTCCGCTGTAAAAAGAGAAAGGTGTATTGGAATATGCAGTGTATATCAGCCCAGACCTGTGATGTGTTAACGTTCAACAGCTTGTCTGGCTGCAGGCGATCACATACTGCATGAGATGTTTACTCACAGATTAAATTTGGCAGACAATTTTTGACATGGGTTTATCAAATAGCTTGACCCTTCTTCACACTAGCCTGTCTCTCCTTGTGCTCTCTACAGTGCGATGCGGGTGCTGCTGTCCAAACTGCCCAGGCCGTGGATTGTGGATGAGAAGAAGGATGATGGCTACACGGCTCTGCACCTGGCTGCACTCAACAACCACGTGGAGGTGGCGGAGCTGCTGGTGCACCAGGTACCTTCAAACATACAGGGCTAATTTTAACACATGTTTAATCACGAGCCTGACAACACAAATGCCATTATTCATGCACTGTGAGATACCCTTCATTATGTGGCCCAACATTGCTGCATCAGCTCCGCTTGCCCTCCTGGATCTTCCTGACTACACACCATTAAGACAAGCTCCTACTGCAGTCCCAGCAGCCAGCGAGCTGTGGACCAGTTGAACTGACTAGAGCTGCTCTTTTTTATTGAATCCATACGGTTCACACGGCCTCCAGGGGCTCTGCTTTACTGCTGCTGGCCCTCACATCTCCTCCTGCCGTCATAGGTGTGCGCTCTTTTCCCATTTGAAATTGCAGTTTTTTTGTCCCTCAGGACTGAACCATACTGGAGTTTATGACAAAAGTCACCTGACCAAGCAGGAAGCAGGTTAATTAGGATATGGTGCATTGCTCCAACACATGAGCATTCCTTTTGGAGGGGTGTGTTAGGACCAGGCCCTGCAATGGACTAGTTCACACTGATGGCTCAGCTTTCTATTCAGAAACTGCACCACACACAAGGTGCACTGCAGATCTGCTGCCAGCGCACCAGTCCGTCAGTTTTATTACTTTGGGATTTCACACACTGCCTGATCACAATGCTTATCTCCCCCTCACATCTCCTCAGCCGAGGTGTTTGCAATTGGAAATGACAATCACACGCAATACTGTTAGCAGGGTGCGTTTAAAGATGCGACTTTGTTAGTCTGGATGAAAAAAAAGAATATACTTGCACAAAATCTTTACAATTTAAATGGATTTCTTTAACTTATACATTCAATTAAATTTCTTTTTTTTTTTTTTTTTTTGTGTGATTCTTCTTCTTAGGGAAACGCCAGCCTGGACATCCAGAACGTAAACCAGCAGACAGCCTTACATCTGGCAGTAGAGCGCCAACACACACAGATTGTTCGGGTAAGATGAGCCTTTAAATTTCATGAATTTATTAAAACTACAAGAAATTTAATTCACTAATAATACTTTACTGTTTAATACTAATCAAAATGTATTGCACCATCAATATTGTTTGTGCCAGTCCTGCATTTTAACCTGCACAAATTATAAAATGCACCTGTTTTGATTCCACAAATATTCCACACTGAGCATAATATTTCACTTGTAAAAAGCTGATGAACAAATTGTGTGTAGCTGTAGTGCTGAATTAAGACTGCCACGTTGCCCTCTTGTGGGCTCAAGAATAAATGCACCTCATAATTGGCACACTGGAGCTGTTCACTGTGGACCAGCACTTGACATTTGTCTCATGACATTAAATTAAATAGTTTTATGGAGTATAAAGTTGTAGAACAGTTATCCATCAAGTGTCTCTTCTTCATGTATTGTTTTTGCAGTTGCTTGTGCGAGCGGAGGCTAAACTTGACGTTCAGGACAAGGACGGAGACACGCCCCTCCATGAAGCACTGCGTCACCACACACTGTCCCAACTGCGACAACTTCAAGACATGCAGGACGTCAGCAAAGTGGAGCCCTGGGAACCATCCAAGAACACTGTACTTATGCATCATTTATACAAAGCACTATTAACACCACATAACAGCAAATTGGGCCAGGAGTTAGCGGCCAATAGCTACCAAACACTGCTACTTAGGATTTTACTGGAATATACGTACCCATTTAAATAACATATGGAATTTAACATAGATTAATAGAAAGAATAGTGATTGACAGATTTGAGATAGGCCATACTAATCTTTATTATGTTTGTGGACATTGTATAAAACACGTATTACCATTTACTGTGCATTGCATAAACGTATATTTTTTAAAATGTGCCCAAAATAATTAGAGGATGCTTTTTAACCACTATACTGCAGGATTATTTTATTTTATCTTTTATTTTTGCAGCTAGTAATAAATTAATTCATTTATTTATTAAAAAAGAGGTAATAGGTAATAATTTACAAACAGCAATATGGATTTATTTTCCACCACTAGTTATCCATTATTGTTTCTTACCCAATACTTGATTATTTAATATATTATTTATTTCCTTGTCAATATGCAATTCTCATTACAGATCCTTGTAGCTATCCTAAAATGTAGACCTCACTATAATACATGCCCTCTCTTCTTAACATGTCCATAAAATGCTGTTAAATTACAGTCAGCTTTGAGTTCAGCTGCTCCTTAGTCCCCTGTCGTCTGCATCAGTGGTCACCCAGTATCTGTGAGGCCCATCACAGTGACAGTTACCTGACACTAACACTGAGCACTCAACCAGGCCTAAGCCTTTTCATAACCGCTCTGAATGAATACATCTTTGGGGCCAATGGGATCCTGTCAAACCCTGTGGCATTCACGCTAACAACACATCACTTCTAGTTGATCTGCCATCTACTGCATGATTCTTATAACTGTCTTTTTACTTCTCTGTATCCTGTCTAGTTCCCTATTGCAGTAGTGTAGCAGACTAGACAGCGGGTCTAATTGAGATACGTGTAGCTGGGTCACTCTCCCATAGCCCACTCTCTCCTTGCAGAAATGAGAATTGAATTAGCCGGCCCGGTGGCTCCATCAGACGAGATGTAAAAGCTACTGGTAGAAGACAATCAGACAAGGGAAGCCCAAATTGCTAGACCAAGGGAGAGGCTTTGAATCAGCCCAGACAAGTGCGAGCGTCCAAGGTGGTACAGTTAATAGGGTTGGGCTTGGTGGGCATTGCAGTATTGCACTGCCATTTGAAAGCACCTCCTTGATTGCCTGCGACCTCTTCTTTAATAGGATAATCAGAAATCCCATCTGGACTACACCAAAAGCTCACAAAAGACCCATGTAGTATTGTTGTGGGAAATGGAGGCAAGAATTACAGTTATGTGCAAAAGTTAAAGTGAGGTGTAAAGAATGCTGTTAACTAAAATTGGCAAGCACTAAAGTGTAAAGTGTATTTTTTTGTGTTGTTAAGATTAAGATTATTATTTACATTCAGGATTTGGCAGCAGAGATGCCAAACTTAATGGCTATTGAATCGCTAGATATACAATTGTGATATTAATGATGCAAAAGAAACAGCATTTACCCCAGAGCTAAAAGTGTCTTATTCTGGGAAGGGCTGCAGCGATTAATCAGAGTAATTGAGATTTGCGACTAATTGACTATGAAAATAATAGTTTTTAATGTACAAAATATTTTTTTAATAAAGATGGCATGAATTATTTGTAATTTTCCTCAATAATACAAACTGTTTGGTTAATATTTTTACTCATTTATCTGGTTAAAAATGCATTTTAAAAATCTCAATTAGCATAAATAGTACAGTAGAATATTTGTTTGACTAGTGGTCTAATCAAAAGAATAATCACTGACTAGTCTGGGATCTCCAGTGGAACAAAAGGGTAACTCTTATTTCTTTTCTTTATTTTTGTTATCCTTTCTATTCTTGATGTTCTTGTTTTTCTTCATGCCATTTTGTATACACCTCTATTTACAATACCCCATCCTTTGTTCCTAGCCGTTCCCATAAAGCTGTCTAAGAGTTTTGCACAGTATTGTATTTTGTAGCGGGTTCACCTTGAAAACATCCCCAAACTGATGTCCCTCTCTACGCTGTGTGTCTTGTCCCATGCAGTTAATCATGGGCTTGGGGACCCAGGGGGCGGAGAAGAAGAGCGCAGCATCCATTGCCTGTTTCCTGGCAGCCAACGGAGCAGACCTGACCATTCGTAACAAAAAGGGCCAGTCCCCTCTAGACCTCTGTCCAGATCCAAGCCTTTGCAAAGCTCTGGCCAAATGCCACAAGGAGAAGAGCAGGTGAGGAGTGCGCTGTAGTCGTAGTGACGGTTAAGTGGTCCAAATGTAATATATGCGAAATGACTTGTCCACAGGAAGCTGCCAAGGTTAAAAAAGTAGTTCTATTAATGGCAAGGTATTTGTTATTGTTCATATAAGGAGAAATATTGAAACCAAAATCTACAGAATGCTGCTGACGAAATAAAAATTTAATTGGACATTTAAATTAAAATAATATATTTATATAAAATGGCCCAAACATTTGTTTAAGACTATAATAGTGATCTTTTTTTTTGTCTTCAGATTTTGCAACTATAATGTATTAATTTAATATTTCTTACCACAGTTCTTTAGTTAACTTTAAAATTAATGTTTTCTATTTAAGAACATTATCTCCACTGGCACACTTAAGCAGTTTAGTAATCATACTGGATATTCATATTGGCGAGGCATAAGTCACATCTGATATTTAAATGTTACTCATTCTTCTGATACCATGGTTCAGTTGAACATGCTTTGAATGTATTAAAAGTATATGTATAAAAATGTATGGATCTTTACAGTTACACTAACAAGACATAAAAAAACAACAAAGATAGCACAGGTTGGGAATAGCATCAGTTGTATTGATTTCCTTTACTTTGCTCAAATGGACCATCCACCCCTTTACCTTTTAAGTGTTATTTTAAACTCTTCCTGTCTCGCTCTCTCTGTCCCCCTCCTCCTCCCTGTGTGCAGCAGTCAGGTGGGCACACGCAGCCCCTCTCTCAACAGTAATATGGAGAGTCTGGAGGAGTGCATGGTGTGTTCGGACATGAAGAGAGACACTCTGTTTGGGCCGTGTGGACACATTGCCACCTGCTCCCTCTGCTCCCCGCGGGTCAAGAAGTGTCTCATCTGTAAAGAGCAGGTCCAGTCCAGAACTAAGGTACTGCATCATGTGCTTTGGAAAGCTATCAATTATGCTTTATTGTATCAGAGCGGACATTTGATACATACATAGCTGCTTAAACCATTAACATTAGTCACATGACAGGTGGTGATGTTTAAGACATACGCATTATATACAGAAACGATACTGTGACCTGCAAATTACTACAAGAACCAATAAATGCATATAATATAAACTCTTCTAGTGCAGCCTTCTTTTCACCATGAAGACTCAAACTCAAACACACTACCTGCCTGCAATTTAATAAATGAAACATAACATTATGCCATACTGTGGAACATTCCGGACAGTCTTAACATTTTCATGACACAAGCAGGTAACGGATCTCCACCAGAAAAGTTAGAGCACTTTTAAGTATACCTTTGAGTTCCTGGATCTAAAATAGCTGCTTGCTACATGGTAAAAGCAGCAAGAAGTTTTTTAGTATCCAACTTGATTTTTCTTGAAATATGAAGATGATTACACCAACTGCTCCTCAGGGTATAGAGAAATGTGGTGTTCCTATGCTATAAGTACCTCGACACATGCTATAAGATCTTCATATTGTTACAGATAGATCCAGTTCACAACACATATTATTTAAGTTGGTAAAAAAATAAAAGTTTGCGTCTAAACAAAGGATAGATTAATGAGGCAGGGGAAAGCATGCTGTGTTTTATCTTGGTAACACAGGAGACCAATAAACCTCTATTACAGCCGCACACCACCAAGAGGAGAGTGGAATCTGTAAACTAGTAAATAATGACATGGTAAATGCACAAGACACCCACTGAAATAAATGAGTAGTTCATTTTACCAGCTTAAACACGGTCTTGTCATCATCTTTATGGTACGGACAGTTGTGATTACTATACTATCAAATATTTCTGTCTGTATTATTAACTGCCAAGATGTGGTTTCATTCAAAAGAAGTATAGGTCATATAGAATTCCAAATTGTATGGCCATGTTTATTAAGAAAGGACACCAAAATGGAAATTGAATAATTGTCACGTATATTGTGTTGGAAATTACTTTCTATAGTATAAAAAGAATAATTTTCAGTCATCATTGTGGTGATGAAATTGCTATTGGCTATCAAACCCTTTCTTTATTCTCAAATTCAAGTTTGAGCTATTGACAGCACTATTGACATGCATTTTCAATATACATTTTCTGCATACCTGTGGCTCTTATACTAGCTTGTTTCTCATTTGTTGACATTAAATTCTCTTTGCAGATCGAGGAGTGTGTGGTCTGCTCTGACAAAAAGGCAGCAGTGTTGTTCCAGCCCTGTGGTCACATGTGCGCTTGTGAGAGTGAGTACATTTTCAGATTTTTTTTAATATGATTTGATATGAGAATGTTTTATATAGCTATGTATTATTCATGGGTTTTAGTCACATTCTTTTTCATTTTGAAGACAACGCCAAAAATATAGTCCTTCAAAGTCTGAACTCGGCTCCAAACCACAAACTATTACTGACAGAGATGTCTGTAGACCTCTTGGCTAAAATGACCCAACCATATTACTAGTAAATTACAATGGATTAAATAATTTACATATCATAAGTAAAAAATACTGCTACTAAACCTGCTTACTCTGTATTTTAGACCACTACTGACATGTTCTGAAATGTATTCCATTTTTCTCTTAGTTTAACAGTTCAGATATCAGGCTTTTTCATAATTGTTAATGTCCCTGGACGTGTTTAAAATGTGTACTTTGAACAGAATCCTATTGGTAAAATATACATCTAATCACAATGCTTGTCAGAATAAACACAATTGCATATTTTACCAAACTTGTTCTGCACTTTAGTTTATGTCCACTTCCTCTAACCCATAATCCCTTGCTCTGTGCTCCGCCAGACTGTGCCAGCCTCATGAAGAAGTGCGTACAGTGCCGGGCTGTGGTGGAACGCCGCACTCCCTTCGTTTTGTGCTGTGGAGGGAAAGGTATGGAGGATGATGCCGCTCATGATGATGATGATGATGATGATGATGATGATGATGATGATGATGATCTTAGTGAGTGAATCTTCCACACGTTTTTTGCTTTAATTTACTTTTGCTTTCACCTTTTCTCCCATCTTTTCCTTTGTATCTGCATTTTACTGTCTTGCTCTGCACATTGCATTGTTTATTATATTGTTTGCCTTGTAACATTACAAGTTTCTACAAAGCTGAAACTTGTTTGCAGCTAGATTTTGCATGCTTCATTTGGACTAATCATTTCTCAAAAGCTAGAAGCCATTTTGAGATGACTTTGCCACCCACATTGAATATTACAATGTCGTACTCTTACACATGTATGTTTTATTCATTACAGCTCCTCCTTTGAATTAACATAACACAATTGCGCAGATTTAATTACATGGGCCATCCTCTAGATTTATAATAAACGCAAAGAGCTGCGTCACAGTGGTTATCAAAGGTTCAGAGCATAGACAAAAAAAAAATTATAGATTACATTTGAATATTTATAAATGTTTTATTTAATTTTATGTTTCCATGACATCTTTGAGTGAGTGAACTCATGCACTATATTGATTTTACAGTGAATCTTAATTTTTTTTTTACATTTCTTTTGTGGAATAAATGTGGTTAGTTTTACCAGGCTGCACAATATTTTCAAAAATAATGAATTGGCTCATTATGGATGCATCTATTCCCTTTTCTCTTAATCTTTAATTTGTTATTTAGTTTGGGAGATGTCTGATTAGCAGTTTGATGGCAGGAATTATAAATATAATTTATTATTATTAACAACTCAACAAATAGTCAATATAGAGACCTGAAAATTATTTGGCATCTAATCACATTTCTTAATATTTAACAATTCTTTCTACGTAAATGAAAGTTGGCTAAGCCAGTGTCCAGTTTAGCTCAGTAGGCAGAGAACCTCATTATCCTTTTAAGGTGATCATAGAAGCCACTAGGGGTCAGTACTAGAACAAATGATTGCCTGCCAAAAGTTTAGGAAACACAATAAGGTTATGATTTGGGGTTAGGAAAATGTTTTGGAATATAGTTAAATAATTAGCAGTAACATTAAAAAACAAATTGGTCACCTTCTAACCTTTTCTTCCACAATGAAATAAATGTTAAACAATCAAAAATAACAGTTTAAGACAGTTTATAGCAAAATCAGTGCATATGCATGTGCATCAATTAATTAACTAAAAGGGAGCATGACACTGACAAAGCTCTCAAAATAACTTGTATACAGAGAAATACTGTAAATAGCATATTCCTGAGTGAACAGGAAGATTTAACAGCCCAGTCACTCCCAAAACTCCAGCTAACTCACTACATTAATCCTATCTGCCATGGTCCATATAAATCCTTATACTTTTTATAAAAATCAACTACTAAATGATTTGGTCCGCTAAGACACCATCTGTCAGTTAATTGACTAAACTACTTAAGAACTAAAAAAATTGACTTGCTAGTTTTGATATTGTGCAGCCCATCTTAATTTTAAGTTCTCCTTTTATGTTCCATTGCAGTATAAGGCACAGACTAAACACACTTAACTCTCATGCGGGGGCAGCATCAATGGTATTTCTAAGTGACATTAACATTTAACCCAAACCTGCTCATTTGATAACAATCTTATACTTTTCTTGTTTCTGCATAGTCTCCCTTGCCTCTGTCCCTTAACACTGCTTCACTTTGATACTAAATTCTCCCCTTCTGTCCCTGATCCTCCCTCTTGAGGCTTCTGGGAGTAGCTTTAGGCCAAATGTTGAGTGAGGATAACTCCTTCTGTAACAATGTGACTGGTTATTCTCAGCAGGGAGCTCTAACAGTATGGCGGGGGGGTCCCAGGATCTTCTCCAGCCCAACAATCTGGCTCTAAGTTGGTGTAAGTATCCTCCATGAACAAGTTACCCTCCCTCTTGATACCAGAGCTCCCCGCAGCCCAGGCCCAAACCTGTAATACTAAAATTATAATTGTCCCATAGCATTGCACGCACACATTTAGGATAATATTATAAAATATGTTGCATCTAAATCAACGTTTTTGAATTACTTTTAAACTTAAATCCCAAGTTATTTTTGCTTTTGCACCATTATAAGCATATGTACTTTGATAAATGTGCATGGCAGTTTATAATGTTCGCTTACTATTGTTTCTGCTACAGCTATGTCTGTCCAG
Organism: Taenioides sp. WSHXM2023; assembly: GCA_029959045.1. Classification (NCBI taxonomy): domain Eukaryota; kingdom Metazoa; phylum Chordata; class Actinopteri; order Gobiiformes; family Gobiidae; genus Taenioides; species Taenioides sp. WSHXM2023. The sequence continues at coordinate 12,431,991 of CM057096.1, read as the reverse complement.
TACAATAAAATTCAGGCCTCGTTTTCTTATTTTGTTTAAAAAATCATTAGGTAATTTATTAATTTTGCTCATATTAAAGGACATAAGGTTTTCCCTGATCTTTAGTTTTATTTTTGATTGATTCATGCATGTTTGAGTAATCTAGTATTGTATTGCATTTGAGTTTTGAGTGCATAATTTTGTATCATATTCAATCAACTAAACTTAAGGAGTAAATTTGGTCCATACCAGTTGAGAGCCACTATTGTAATTCTGTGGGCTGAATTTTATTGTACATTTTTATATTAGGTTATAAAGTTATAAATGAGCACTGTTTCTGACTTGGTCACTGTGTATTGTCTTCAGCGAGTGGAAACATCCCAGCCCTGCAGAGGGACAAAGACAACACTAACGTAAACGCAGATGTTCAGAAGCTCCAACAGCAGCTGCAGGACATCAAGGAACAGGTAAACATTATATTCATATTCTCTATTTAAAGGTGCAGTATGGAACTTTTCTTGTGGGGATTTGGTCACTTGATTTTATCTGTGAAGGTGTTTTGCCTAGAATGTTTTAAAAGCCCTTTACAAACAGCGCCACTGCCGTTCTCAGGGTGTCTTCTGTATTTTGCATTTTGGCATTCGAAAGGTAAAACAACTCGATGTGGTGGAGGGCACAAAGCTTTCAACACAGCTAGTTGGCTAGCTAGCTAACTGCTTCATCCCTTCTTTTGTCTCCCTCTTTCTGCAGACCATGTGCCCGGTGTGTTTGGACAGGCTCAAAAACATGATCTTTATGTGTGGCCACGGCACCTGCCAACTGTGTGGAGACCGCATGAGTGAGTGTCCCATCTGCCGCAAGGCCATCGAGCGCCGCATCCTTCTCTACTGAGTCCCGCCCTCCATAGACTCCACCCACCTGAGACCCCTGTCCACCTGTGACCCCAGAGACCCCTGTCCACGAGAACTGAGCACACCCAAAAACTTGTACACCAGCCAGACCTTACGCTTGTCCATTTTCTGCACCTCTATCTCAAGATCTCCATGGTCTTATTTTCACTGCTCTTAAAAAGTGACTGATGGATTCCTGTTACAAATCTACAAATGGACTTTTATCATGGCTTACCAGTTCACATTTGTGTGTTAACTGTGCTGGTCTATAGACTTGAATATGTCAGAAGTGTAAAGCTGGAGAGGTCGATGTACCTTTTTCCTTATGCATTTGTTGCAGTGAAGCCAACTGCAGTTTAAATGGTATTTTTAAATCCAGCTGAAAATGTATTCATGTCTGACTTGACAACAGTGTGGCCGTATTACCATTCTTGTTAAATAATTTACATTGCCTGGCTTGGTATTGAGACTGTAAACCTCAAGCATGACATTACAACCATCAACTGACTGAAAAATATACCCGTAAAATTGCAGGAATATCACTATTCTTTTTTTTTTTTACATTTTTTATTTAAAAATATACTCAATACTCAAAATTAGAATTTCCAAGTCAACAATATTTAAATAATCTTTTCTAATCATGACCATATAGGAAAGGTCCACCTTTGCCCTATAAATATTTTTTCAGTAGCAGTACATGATTTGATTTTAGTTTACCTTGTCATTGGGATGATTTAAAAAAAAAAAAAAGATATATCAAAATATAAGTGGTCAATATCACCATAAGAGAAGCTATTTTTTCCTCTTCACCTGTCCCTCAGTGGTCGTAATGTTATGCTTGATCTTAAAACCGCTTGGTCAGTAAATAATTCTGTTTTTGCTGACTTCCACTCGTGATAACACACACTAGCCTACAGCCACTTGCACCACGCCTTGTACTTTGTTTACCGAGCCGTACCAGCCACCATCGACCGCCATGTTGCAACAGCTCCTTGGACTTCACTCCACCAATGTTCAATACAAATCACCCAACCACTGTTGTAAAACCACATTATGCAAACACTACATTGAAAAGTATCCCGTCAACTTTACTGTTCCAGACTTTGTGGTATTGTCCTGCAAAAAGAGTGTACAGTTTGATCGCTAATTCAACATGATGACTTCAGTGCCATCTGCTTCCAAAAAATGTTAAAATAGCTTGTATGGAGACAACATATTTCATCACGTATTATTTAATTCTTCAAATCAAACTTTATTGAACTAGAGAGTACAATCTATTAGTAAACAAAGACAGAGGTATAGTATAAATTATTTCTTATCGCTGCCCAAAAATAGGATTTATAGATTCACTGCCTTTCTAAAACTGTATGTAGCCTCAAATTTCACATCCTGCTTTGATAAATTGTATGTTTTATTTGTAATTTTATGATGATTTGTTTTTGCTTTTCTATTGTGTTGCAATAGCTTCCTAGCAATCATCGATAGAAACCTTTTACTAAAAAAATACTGTAGGTCTTATTTGTGAATTGAAAAGATTTTGTTAAGGTATTATGTTATCTTCTGCTTGTTTTGGGAGGAAAGTTAATGATTTTTTAAAGACTTGCCTTACCTCTTTTAAAATGGGTGTCGCCCATGTGGGGACTAGAGTGATATTATGACTGCTAACATTTTTTTCTCTTATGGACTGAAAGAAAGTGTTTTATTGATAACACATAAGCTAGAAGCACTAATTGGCTTTAAGTTGTGTTGTCCTGTTATGGTTGTCAAAAACAAAGCCTATTTTGTACTTTATTTTCAGAACTTGTAATTTTGTCCTGTCGCAAATGTATTCATAGTATTTTCTTTGGCATGAATGTGGACATATGCAGTACAACAGTCAGATCTGTATGGCTCAAAAGTGCTTTTAAAACAAGCATATGGCAAAAATAAAGCTATAATTGAACCATGCAAATCAAAGAACTGTTATTTTTCTAACTCTTTCAGATTGTTAATTAGCCTGGCGCTTGCTTGGTTTTTCCAGTGGAGTTGAGATGTAGTTAGCCGCGTATAAGCAGAAAATTAGCATCTTGTTTCTTTTCCCCTGCTGGGTGGCGGCTGCCTCTCAGTGGGGACAGAGAGCAGAGGAGGGACTGTAATGTAATTGAAAATGCGAACACCTAGTAATGAGTCAGCACCAGAGTGAGAGGCCACTATGCAAATTACCAGAAGAAGCTATAGGGGAGAGAAAGTAAAGGATTCTGCAGATGCTCTTGGCTTAGAATGTTAACATATTTTGTACATTGAGCATTACAAATTAATTTTAATTTTGAAATATCAATTTGTTTCTCTATTTATGTTTTGACTTGAATTGATGAATTATTTTCATATACTAGTGGATTTTTCTATATTTACGCAAATATGTAATTTGATTATTTTCCCTTTTTTTGTTTTTTTTTGTATGTTTGTGTTCCGGGTTTATTACTTACACATTGGATTTATTACACACACAATACTTATTTAAATTCCAACCACCTATAGCAGTGGTTCCCAACATTTTTGTTTATTTCCTTTGAGTATCTCCTAAGCATTTATTTAGTCCCATGCAGAGTACATCAAATACAGTGACAAACAGTATACCAACATGACAAAACCAGTACAACATCATTTGAACCCTCCCAGCCCTCATCCCTCCTCTTGAGTTGCCCTGCTCTTTGAAAGCCTGTGTATGAGGTTTGGGTTGTAGAGCTGCTCTTGGCTGATAAAGTGATGTATTCTCTCCAGTGAGCAGCGTGACAGCGAGACATCTCCACAGCACCACCGAATTATAACCAAGGGCCATTTGTGTTCAAGCTCATTGACTAGTCCATTCATAACGTGGACTTGGATCTTAGGGCTAGTCTTGCTCGTCCATCATGTTGTCAGCTCTCTCCTTCTCTCTCTCCCTCCCTCTCTTTGTCGGTGAACAGAGGAGGAGAGACTGACACCTTTTATGCCCTCTGAGGACTAAAGAAATGGCATCACAACACTGCTGTAAAATACACAATGCTTTGTCTTTTTATACTCAACACAACAGCCCATGTTTACCTGTCATATACAAAGGAAATGGCAGCGGCAATCACCCAAGAAGTTAATTGAGTTTACTTTGTCAGGGAATACTTAGAACAAAACAATTTCTATTTCTGTGTTTTGCACCTCCAGTTCTCATTGAAATCATATTGAATAATTCTAAAAAAAAAAATAAAACAACATTAAGAACCATGATAATTTCCTAATGTAGGTTTTTCAGGACTAAACATGCTAAACGTCTTAAACAATTAAAAAAAATTTACCGAAAGCTATAAACACTTAATAAAACGCATTTTGGAAAAAAAAAATTAATAAAAAGGAAAACTATGTTGCCAATAAATTTGATTGACTTGAGAAGTTTGGAACCAATATGAAAATTGTTAAATCATTATTTCAGGTAAGTTTAAGCAACACCTGACATTTTAAATACACAATATTCATGAGTAGAATTTGTGTTTTTTTCATGTTGAAGTAATCCTTTTATCTTTCCTCAGTGGGAGCCATACAGTAGAGTTCATGTCAGGTACTTGCCCCTGTCTTTTCCCCTGCCCTGTTACAGACAGTGGTCCTGCTGCAGAGGTGCCGAAGACAGGGCCCTATCTCCAGCTTGTCCCTCCTCAAGCTCCAGGAGGTCATCTAATTCACGGGGCATCCCACAGGGAGCAGGGTGATGCCTGAACCCCCTCTGTCCCCTCTGTCCCCCCTGTCCTCTGTCCTACAGGCTTCACTGAGCAGCAGATAGGACCATCCCAGACCCCCCGCGGTGTTGAGAAAACACAGGGACTGTCCTACGAGTCTCCACAAACACCATTGTAAAAGGTCAGTGGTGCCATAGCCCTGAACTGCAGTTTCTGCATTGTGGGACAAAATGTTTCATTATCTTACTAAAGTTTTGAATGTACCAAATCAGAAGCTGTATGTCCAATTACATCTGCTGTAGCAGCTTTGAAGTGCAGGTTCTTAAGTTTATCACAAGAGGGCAGTGTATCCAACAACTCAAGTCTAGTCATTGCATCACCAAGGAAGTTGGCATGTATTTTTATTTGTCATAATTTGTACAGTGTTTCACACTAAAATGTCATTACTATATTTTAGTGAAATATATTTGGGTATTATTGTTATGAATAAGGTTTAATTACTGACAGTGTTGCAAAAACATGATTTATTGATGATTAGATTTAGTAAAATGCAAATTGGTAATTTGCACCAGATAAGTAACATTTATTTATTTATACATAGCTATGGCAGAATAATTTCAGTCAAGTAATTTTATATTTAATAATTGTATTCTATTTAATAAGTGAAGAAACACTATTTTAACTTGAGTCTAGAATGAGCCTCTCCTGTGTCTGATTTGCTTGCATTTATTTTTGCCTTGTTGGAAGCATTGATGTCTTCCTGTCTGAAGGTCTGTTCTGTCCTTCCTTCTTTCTCAAGTCATCCGGGTCAGAACGTCGAATTTATTGTCTTTGTTTATGACGAGCCTGACCAAAGTGCACTGAGCTTGTTTGGACACACTGCACTAGAAGAAGGAGGGAGGGGCGGCCTTCAACTACCAACTCTTTGTAACATGCTACAGTCAATATTATGAGAGATACATAAGCTACTGAAATTACTATATATTTTACTTCTTAAAGACACACTATGGAACTTTTCTGGAGTGGGTGTCTGATACTACGGAGATGTTATTGCGTTGCCTGGAATGGTGCACAGTATGGCATTAAGCTATTTAGAATTCATTCAATTACAGGTGTTTTATTGCTAAACAAAATACCTTGAAAAACAGGCATTTTTACTGTGAGCGTGAGCATAGAGACATTGTAAACCATTATGGTATGTTTAATTTGATACTGTGGAACATTATAAGCAAAGCCATAACATCTCCATGGAGACGAGTAGATTGTGGACAGCTATCTTTTTGAATTAAACTTACATAGAGCAAGTTTAATTAAAAAGATAGCTGTCTTAAATGATGCAGATTTTGTCTTTTAGCTTAGCAGCGCCTCATGGCTCCACCTCTACAGTAAAGTCATAAATCAGAGGCTCTGCTCCTATGGACCTGGTGGTGATTGCTTTATTGATATTGATCAGGGCAAAGTGTCAAGTCCCTCACTCATTCATCTTTCACAGCCAGGGATCCTCTGGTGCATGTAATACTGTACTAGAAAAACAAGGCCCTTATCCACTATAACAGGACAATAACATTAAGGTTTCATTTGTTTACAGCTCTATAAAATGTAGCTTACAAAATTTGAAGGTTTGTCATATGTTGCATACATTCATACATACATACAAGTTTTTTTCTACTTAAAATGTATAGTTGCAGTTCACAAGATTTGTATCACATTTATATAAAGACATAGTCACTGAGCACTAAAACAAACAAAGTAAAAACTAAGAACTTAAAATTACAGTATGTAACTTTCTGCAGAGGGCATGTTGACCATGATTCGCTATCAATAAAAAGTTAAAACCATACTTCCGAACATTCTTCATGGAGATAAGTATGTTTTATGCCATGTTGTGGAAGATTATAGCCAAAGGAACATGTCATGGAAACAAGTGCAAGTTCCCTTCAGGCCATACAAGAGTAAGATTTGTGGAGACGCAAGCCCACTCAAAGTAAAGATGTGGCCTTATATATATTTTCAATGCAACAAACACAACCAAAACAAAAAACCTATTTTTGTTTATTTTATGGCTAAAAAGTTACATACTGTGGCTTTTAAATTATTCAAGTAGAATTAAACTTCCACAACAATAACTCTTGCTTTTACTTTCACACTTCTACCACAATCTCTACTACTATAAAAGTGCTATTGCTATATCAGCATCTCCCTTGTCAGTAAAACTTAACGGTTACTCCTACAACAAAATACAGTTACCACCAGTCCTACTATCTACCTGCTATCTGTCTAACTATCTGTGATTAATACCAATACTGCTACAACTACTGCAATCACTACTGCAGTTACCATTATTCTTACTAACTACTGCCGTGTGCAAGTTGAGAAGTTTCCACAAAATTTGGAAAATGTCCTCAGAATACATACCAGCAAGTAATTACTACTAAAGGTTTATAATTACTGCTCCTAGTACTGCAAAGTGTTTTTTTTTTTTTTTGTTTTTTTTTTAATTATTATTTTGTCAATATCTTTTTTTCATTACAAAGAAGTACTATTTTTTGTAAGTATTTTGGTACTTTTTGGTATTTTGGTACATTTATTACTAAATTACTTGCCCAGGGTTCACTACACGCCAATACTTGACTAAGATATCGTTCTGTATATATAATATATGTATTTTTTTTTACTTCAGCTTACTTGAATCCAAATACATATTCTATAAAAATGATAGATTTATGAAGTATTAATCCAAAATAAGTCAAGTCCCCTCTGGCCTGCACACACTCGCTGCTGCAGGCCTGTAGTCCCTGTCCTTATCACCCTGAGCTTGATTGGAGGCTGGAGCCACATTTACAGTGCAAATGTTATCGTTCCAATGACACTTTAAACAACCTTTATCAATATATAGTCATCCAAGGTTTACGAGCTTTGATAAAATGCCATTAACTAAGCACCCATTACTTTGTAGCACCTTTAAATGCATCTCATTTGTATTCAGCGAGGGCAGAATCATCATTAAAATACAAAAGAGAGGACATAGTTAAAAAGATCTATTGATTTTGTCCTCAGGTAGAGCAACATAAGGCCAGGCTGCCGTGTAAGTTTGCCAAACCTTATCGTCCATTATCTTTAAAACAGAGGGTTATCATAATTGCTTACTTAATAATTCTATAAAAGTGCACAGTTCAACCTTTGCCTCGGGCTGTAAAGTGTTTGATGCACAGATTGGACATTTTGCTGATGGGCCAATGGCTGTTAATTTCATTAGCTGCATTAGCCATAACAACATTACAGGTGATGGACAGCAATTGACTTCTAATTAGTGGTTTGTAATGAAGTAGGACAAGGCGTATATAATGCATATATGTCACACTAGACATAAACTTTAATTTAATATATAGTGTTATTTATGGTGTATAGTGTAATATAGTATATTAAAATGGTGAGATTGTGTATAGGGCCTATAGGATTTGCTGTAAAAGTGTTCATTATTAAAGGGGCACTATGTCACTTTTCTGGTGGAGGATCCGCCATCTGCTTGTCTCCATGGAGATGTTATTGATTTGCTGGGAGTGTCCCACAGTATGGCATGAAACTAATTTATCTACAGACAAGCATAGTGACTCCAACAGGTCAAGTTACAGGTCAGATTGTTCAGTTTTTCAACATATTTTTGAGCAATTAAAATAAATAAATAAAATATAGATAGAAACATTCCTGCCAATTTCCATGTTCAAAAAGAAGATAACCCCAATTCGACAAGCCACACAGTCCATATTTAAGACACTCGAGTTTTCTATAGCTCCAGTAGAGTGATGGAAGTCTGCCAATCGGTGCTTATCTCATCTCTGTCCATACCAAACACTCATACATGCATTAAATCTAGGTAAAGTGTATTGCCAAAGGACACAACTGCAGAATGCATTGATTGGAGCTACAATCAAACAGCAGTTGTGTTATTTTTTGCTTGATTGCTTTTACTCTGAGATTCCCTGAAGGAAAAATGTAAATAGACTGTCATGGTAAGAATCGTATATCTACATTCACATTTTGTTAGTAGCCTGTGCACTCTGAATATTGTTACACTAAAAACAACTTTAGGCCTCCATTCACGCACACTGCTAAATGTTCATGCTACTGGCCAGGAGTTGACCTTCAGTAGCAGTAGTGAGTTAATGTGATTGCTTTCTCACTGTGTCTCAGAACATTGGACCTTCAACTTAATCAACGCAAGAGCAAACTCCATCACATGTGCCTTTACTCAAAACTCTCTAAGGACTACGTGGTTTGTGTAACTTGTGATATTTATTAAATTAATGATTTGTAAACCTGAAGAGACATAGTTGTAGTGTGTTTTTATGCCCTTTCTGTCACAGTCATCTACACTCTGACTCAACATCTCTGAATCTGCCCATCTCCAGTCAAATGTGCTATTACTGCCACTCTTTAAAGACATATATATTAAAATAAATGCATACAGTGCATATGATTTATTTATTAACATTTAATTTAATATACTTTTTTGGGGACAGGGATTCAGGCACTATAGTGAAAACTTGTATGCTTATATTATGTCTGTATTCACTGATTGTGTGCATCCAAATGTGTGTTTGATGTTTCTTAAGGTTATGCATTTAGACACTGTAACCTTTATTTACTGGGGCTATTCTTGATGGAATAGGCCCAGATTTACTTGAAGTGCATTTGACAGATTAATATAGTTTTTTTCTAATTATGACTTGGTTTGGTGGGATAGTACCAGTGGTAAATATTTAGCATAGTTTTAGATGAGTTAAGTAGCAGTTTGTGAAGAAAGGTAGAAACAAAAAGTTACAGGAAGTAGCACAGTGAGTTCTAAAACAGAATCCATCTACCTCTGTCATCCAAACATGCAGAGACAATTTACACACAAATAAAAGCATTTTTTTCTGACAGCTTAATATATATTTTAACAAAATAAATGTCTTATTTATTTTTATTTGTCAAATCATAACTCTTGTGTAAATTAGACATGTTTTAGTCCTGTTAACATTATGGTTGGTAACTCTCTGCTGCCCGTGTCCAACCAGAAAACAAAATGATAAACTTCACCCAAATTACAAAACTAGAAAAGACTAGGCTAGAGTTTTAGTAAAATCTTAAATATAATCTAAACGTTACCTCTGTTTTAGAGAAATCAGCAGTCTAACCTGTCATATTACACAGATTTTTAAGTATTCTTCAGTTTGCAAGTTGGATGGCAGTTATTTTACAAAACCAATACTAAATACTTTATATTTAAGTCACATATAAACTTCTTTTGTTCAAATAGTGATCCTTTTGCATATGTTTCACTAGTTTTTCAGTCCCTTTTCTCCTTTGAGAACCTCAACAACACACTATTGTCTACTCCATCTTGCTGCTGGAGGACGGGGGAGTTTCCTGTTCAGAGAAAGTACCAAAGCACCACAATATACAAAAACAAGTGTCCATCTGACAGGTGTGGAGTGGCCATGCAGTAGCCTTGGAGAGGGAGTCAACAGGAATGTAGCTGCCCTATCTGCTCTCAGTCATCGGGAAATACTCTGTGCAAGCGCCGCCATTTTGCTTTTTTTAGTGAATAGAGAAAATCAATATTCCAGAGTCCAGCGGCACAGAGGCCTTCGAAACTGTGCGCAGGTGTGGGGATGTGAAAGAGGCTCACACTGACCCCAGTCAAATGCAGTTAATACCTAACCTGTGTTATCTCTGCTTTACAGCCAAAGGGTTGTACCTCAGGATCAATACACGATACACAAATATACCAGAGCTCCATGTTCAGAGCAGCACTGAGAGAGGCCCACTCCACACCACCTGCTGCAAACTGGGAGGAACGTAGGGCCACATACTAGAAAATGTGATCTGAAAGTATTTTAGAAGTATAATATATGGTAGCGGGTTGTGCATGACATTTAGTTGGTGGTTGATATCTAAAACAAATCGCAAACATAATTTGTATATGTTATAATACAATTTCTGTTCTATATTTTCACTATAAGAAAGTATTGTTATTAAAGGTAAGAAAAACGCCTGTAATTGAATAAGATAGCTATATTTAATGCCTTATTACATAGTTCACCTTTAAATACTTTACGAATTATAAAAAACAGCCTCTTGGTAACAGCTTTTTAGTGGAAGTACGGTGCTGTCTATAGAGTTGGACTACTCTGTGTGGTTAGAATTCAAAAGTATTCTAGTTAAGTCTTGTTGACATTTCTGCTTTCCTATTTTGAAATTTTCTTGTTTCCAAAAGACAAATATTGATTGTCCCGATGCGCATTAAACCTGCAGTTCTCACCAGAGCTCGTGTTGAAGGTCTGAGCCTGGGAAAGGGGCAGCTGGGCTCTGATAGCAGCAGAAACAGACTCCACTGTGTTATTGCAAACTCCTCAGTGGACATCCAAACTATACCACATGTTTTCTGCAGTTAGTTTAGTTTGTGTGTCTTATTCCTGGATCATCCTTGTAATGAACTTATACAAAATTCTTATTAATGTTATTAACGCTAATGTTGTAGTAATGTTAAAACTGTGTAGGGTGTTTCACATGTGTTTTCACTATTTTACTTTATTTTCTAAGATGAAAAATTTGAAGTATGATCAAGACTTAGTACATAGTTGCTACTACTGTAATGTGTGAACATTTTATCATTAAAATAAAAGTAGTTTTGTGGTTTAGTTACACTTTAAGGCTACAAATTTACAAATCCTGTCTAGCTGATCGAGGAGAAAAAAAATAAAGCTAATGAAAGTAGGTCCCTAAAATCTCAGCTGGCTTCAAGATAGTTGATATCTGCCCCTGTCTGCCGGTTGGTCCCTAGACCTTGAGCAGATAAGCAAAGTTAACCCTGTGCCCTAAAGCAGGTTGGCATGTTCTGGTGAGCGAATGGAGCGTCCACTTAAAGAGGACAGAGGCGTGTGTGATAGGACAGGCTAATCTGTGAGCTTGAGCTGCAGTGCGCTCCCAGAGACAGATGACGTTTGGGCCCTGATAGGCTGTCTCCATCAGGGAGACAGGGAGAGGACTGCACCCATGTCCCATCCACACGAGACATGGGTGGGACCAAGACACACACACACAGAAATAACGTGTGGCACTAACCCATAATTGAATACATGATAGATAAGTTAATGCCATACTCTGGAACATTCACTGTATCTTTATAATGTGCTTAGGCACCCAAAAGTTTCTTTAGCTCCAGCTGCCTAAAGTTAGACTCAAATCACAAGCAAACAATCATACACTGCAACTGCCACTGTAGCGGCCTTAAGATTTTCCTTGGAAAGTGTTTCTTAAATGAAACATTACAACATATCAAGAGTGTTTTGTATCCATGCACACTTTGTAGCCTGTTTGCTCTGTAGTCAGCTAACCATAACTGACCATGAATAATGTTATTATTATTTTTTGTGGGAACTGTATTGTTTTTATATGTGTTATCTTTGTTTTATTCAGAATGTTAATTAAAAAGGGAAAGGATGTCTAAATAATGCGTGCATGATTGGCAAAATATTTGGAAATTTTGTTGAGAAAATACTGCTGCGAAATGTTAACTAATGAAAATAATCAAAGACACATATCCCCATTTTACTTGCAGCATAAATACATACATTAATAATGAAAAGTAGTAGTAATAGTAGTATTAGTAGTATTAGTAGTATTAGTAGTAGTAGTAGTAGTAGTAGTAGTAGTAACTCTTTTAACAGGTGGATATTGAGCCCCCATTTATCTTAACCCAGAGTTTAAAGTGTAAAGTGCCTATAACATGTTACACAGTTAAGATAATTCAATTTAAGATTTTGAAATTATTCTCCATTATGATGAACTCAGCTCTACTTCCTGTAATTTAAACATATTTTTCATTTTTTCTTTACAAACTACTTATGACTTACATTGAAAAAACACACACAACATTTTAATTCCCCAAGTACTGTAAGTTCCTGTAAATGTAACTCATCAGTACCACCTCTGGCCCTTGAGGAGACAGGAATGCCATGCGGTTAGGGGCTGTGGTCATGTAAAGGGGGTGGAGGAGGGTGGAGGGAGGCAGATGGGGGAGACAGGACTCTGCTGGAGATGGCTACACAGCTCACACAGTTTACTCAACCCCAACCTCTGTGGCCGGGGTCACCGTGGAGCAGGAGGGCAGGGGGGCAGGGGCCAGGTTCAGCCTCAGCACACAGGAGATACAGGAGGGCACTGGAGGTACAAACAATGAGGTCCCATATTAGGAATCTCATATAATTATCCTATACACTATCTAAAGCTATTGTCTGTATTAATGCTATAGCATCAATGGATACTATCAGTATTCATTGTTTTATGTTACACAAAGTAAAAGTAAAGTACTGTACTTAAGTATATTTTTAGGCATATGTACTTTACTTAAGTTTTTATGTTTACTTCACTACATTTGAGAGCAGGTATCTGTATTTGAACAGGATTGAAAAGTAAAAGTATTTTTGATTGTGTAAGATCGGCCGAAAAGGCTGAGGGTTTATTTTTAACATGTTCATACTTTGAGCAAACAAAAATATAGAAATAAAAACAGATTGGAAAAAAAATATTGATTCAATTGTCTCTGCTGAGCCAAATAAAGCACAAATCTTTATCAAATTCAATAAATTTGAAGCCTTGTATGACCACAAAATCCATGCAAAATACTTTTACTTTTTACTCTTTAAGTACATTTTTAAACATGTACTTTAATACTTTTACTTAAGTAGATTTTTTCATGTGCATTTTTTTTTATGTGATTCTGAAATGTTTAGGCTATTATTGTTTAATCAGATATTGTATTTAAAATGTCTTAATTAATAATTATGCATTATTGTATTTCTTTGTAAACAAACTGCAGAATTTACTGGTTTCTAAACAGGATTTGCATCTAATTACTTACAAACCTCCAATACGATGCTTTCTCCCTTCTGTAAGTCTTTTTGCTTCTCCAATGTGTGTCACTGACAAAGGCTATCAGTACTACTTCATTATGTCAACAAATCCAGAGTGATCCTGACTATCAGAGGTGATAGGCCTCATTTGTTTAATGTAAAGATGTTATCAATTTTACAAGCCCTGCAAGTGTTATGAACCTCAGCCTTATTCTTGAACCAGCAGACTCCACAAGCACGTAATCACAGAGCGCATTCGATTACACTAGATTTATCAAAGCAGCTTCCTTTTTACAGATATGATGGTGACACTTATCTCTGCATATTGTCTTATCAAAAACAATTTAGCAACAGACATTAGCCTAGATTTTCGACCATCGCTGAGAGCTTCAGTTTGTGATTGGTATGATGGTACAAGGGTCTGTTTACAGAGTACACAGTCTGTCCAGCCATTAGTATTAGCATTAGCACTGTGTATTATGAATCGAAGCAGTGGACCTAGTTTTACTTAAATTAAAATCAGTTTACGTCATCATATTCTATAGTGGATACAGTGTGTTTCTTAAATAGTAGCCTATAATGCAGGAGCAGGGCCCGTTTTAATTTTTGAATCCATTCAAATAATTTATCGTGTATAATTTTAGTAAAAAATTTTGAAGAAAAATAATTCATATTTAAGAATATTTAAGTAGGTACCAAGTAATATTATTTGTGTTTTATGGACATACTGTATTAGTAACGGACACCAAAAGATTTATGCAAAAAAAAATCTTAAAATTAAATGAAAATGGAATTAAAATAAATAAATTCTAATTAAATAGAAAAGTAGGCTTTTTTTTTTTCTCCCAAAAGTAAATCTTTTGAACCAAGAGACATAGACCTATAAAATGCAAAAGCAATACTTAACAGCCTTTTTGTTGGTGGTGGTGCTGTTTTGCTTGTTTTACCAGTGTTGCTAAAATAGAATGAAAGAAAATGTTGTAAATAAAGAACTTTTTTTAGGTCTACCGGTTGAGAGAGGAGGCTAGCTGTTAGTCACATAGAGCTTAGTGCAAACGTGTAGCTGCAGCGGGTCATGGGGAGGTTAGCCTGACCTTGCTGGAGCTGCCGCCGGTATTTATCAAGAACCAGAGGAGTGTGTGTGTCCATGTGAATGCCAAAGAGGGAGCACACAGGAGGATTTTATGTATTTAACCAAAGTATGGAGAGCAGTTGGTGCCTAAGCGGGATTACAAAATGCCAAAAAGGAACTTGAATAGCAATTTCTTACATTATTGTCTTAACTGGGCCTTGGTTTGAAAGCTGTCTCACATTTTAATAAAAGGTACATCATCCTGACCTTGTTACCTCATGGCATTGGTTTCATGGTTGATTTGACTCAGGAAATAGATGAGCTAGAAATGGAACTGGTAGAAAAAACGTACGGAATGGAGTTGATTCATAGTATTTGTAGACACTGGATTTTGCACTCTGTAAATCATAATTTTAAAGATGCACCTCGAAAGTCGTAGCTGGTTTACATGATGTTATTTCTTTATTTTGTTTTGTTTGTTTGTTTGTTTTTGAAGTACTTCATTATCCCTGTAGGGAAATTGTCCTCTGCATTTCACCCATCCTTTCAGGAGCAGTGGACAGCACATGGGGCACCCGGGCACCCATCTCCATGATCTTGTTGCTAGGACTACTTTAGCTAGAGGATTTTACAAATGGTGCATGTTTTGGGTTGATGGGGAAAACCGGAGGAAACCCAACCAGACACGGGGAGAACCGGGGATCGAACCTGGAACCTTCCGCGTTAACATTAAGGCCAAGATTTATTAGTTCAAGCCTGTTAAAAGGAGATCCCATTTGCAGTAGGAATGCAAGATATTTTTGCACAATAAAAGCACTTTAATAAGATTTGATAAGACATAATGCCATAATTGCTGTGGAATATTCCTGGTAAAGCAATACAGACAATCAGCTAGCAAACCTGCCATCTGAAAATTAATAGTACAAAACAGCTAAAGAAAGAGCAAAAGGGGTGCAATATGCAAGGAACGCTGATAAGTTGGTCAGACCAGTATCAGTAATAGAAAAAGTTCAGTCAAGTACTGTATAGTTAATAGTATTTCTAAACACCATATATGCTCTGACTTCACCAATATAACGTAATTTTCGTTCACCGTTTGTCATAAAATCATAAAGCATGGAGATGACTTGTTCCCATGAACCCGCAGGTTTACTACAACAGTGAAAATGAAATAATACTTTTACAAGACCCAACGTAAGCCACTAGGGGGAAAGAGCAGCCAATTAACCCTTTAACCGCTGCGTTTAGTGTTAGCTTTCTGCTGGACACCTGTTGGTATGTCAGGTGAGGAGAGCCCATGTAAAGCCCTAACAAGCCCTCCGATTGTTTGTTCTGTCCCAGGATGAGGCCTGTAAAATGGGCTGCAGGTGCTCGGGACAGGGGCGTAGTGTCTATGGGCCTGGTTAAACATTAACACAACCATATAAGGAGGTTACTCATTAGCGTCTCTCTGACCCCAGTCACAGGTGGGACATCCAGGAGGCGTGTTCAATCTGGCCTATAGTAATACACAGGTGTGGCTTTTACAATGACTAGTGTACATTCTCATCAAATTAAATGATCTATTCTTCTTCCAGGCCAGTGATTCTTTAAGGTGCACTGTGTAAATTATCTGCTGGAGGTTTCGCCACACAGTATGACATTAAATTAATCTATCTCCAAGTAGACAAGCATGGTCAAGTTACTGAAGTCTCTGATGCAGGCCCCTACTGAAAGAATTTACCTTTTTCAAGGTATTTGTACTTGAATAAATGCAATATAGATATATATTTACTGTCATACTTTAGAATAATTCTAGGCAAACCAAAAAAATATCTATGGAGAAAAGCTGGTGGCGAAACCCCCACCTGAAATGTTTTACTCATATAGAATGAGCTAAGTCGTCTCAATCTTGACTAAATTGGGTCTAAGACAGGCCTAAACAAGATCTAGAATCAATCAAAAGCCTCCTAAAATGGTTTTGAAAAAATACGTATTATCATAAAAATACTAAAGTCACGCTCTTTACTTAGGCTAATATTATTTGCTTATACTGTATCTTATGAGCCATTAAACTAAGTAGGTTGAAATTTGAACCAGAGGTGGATGGCCTCACATAGATCTGATTCATGCAAAAAAATAAAAAAATAAGGTAACTGGATTTTATTTATTGACCTCATTGACTAATCTTGCTAGACCATGAGTTATGCAGGATTAAAACAGGATCAAACCAAGTGAAGTGTACATTAGGACTAGACCAGGACTAAACCAGGACCAAACCATGTGAAACTCAATCAGAGGAAAAACTAAAACAGAAATGAAATCCCTACGTACCACCATTGTCCCCCACCCTACCCTGATCTTGATCTTGATCCTGACCTTCATTGTCCCCTTTACTCTGTGCATTATAAAAGTCCTGTACAGACCGTTTGGTGGGACTTCAGTCGAGGGCTAAAGTCTAAAGGTGTAACTGACACCGAGGGATGACTCACCGCAGACAGGGCTGTTTGCTTATAGGAAATGTCATGAACCCTAACAGTGCAATGAGAACCTATTTATTATAACAATATATTACTACCATAAAGTTTGTGTTTCTATCAATAATTACAGAGTACTGACTTGCTTTAATGACTTATCATAACATTTTAAATACTCATCTTTGATTTTTTAGGGGTGGGGGTTAGATAATCTGCACTGATTGTCTTGATGTCTTGCCATAAATATTTTTACAGCTAGAAAATAAATGTAACAATAAAAGTAAAAAAAAAACATCCATTCAATGCTAACCCATTTTATAACATACCTGAAACCACATATTCTATAAAGAAGAGGACTAGGTGAGTGTGACGTCACCCATAGTGTTCAGCTCCAGTCAAATCAAGCTCACCAAGGCTAGCTAGTTATAAGGGTAAGAATAGGAATTGATTTACAGACAAAATAATGAAATAAAAACACGGGTTAATATGGACATTTTAAGACCGAAATGAATGCAACGTTTTTTCAATGCAAAGTGAGTTGGAGCCAGAGTCAATGGAGCCCATGCTATGTCCATTTATATATACAGTCTATGTCTGAAATAGCAATATATTTTAACAATATATTGTAATTACTGATGAAAAGTGAAAGCTCGCTTAACACCTGTAAGCCTATTTTGTTTCACCATAGTTATTCTTGTGGAGATGTTATTGCTTTGCCTGAAATGTTCCACAGTATGGTCTTAAAATGCAGGTATTTATTCAATCTATATTATGGAACATTTCAGGCGATAACATGTCTATGGAGACTACAAGATGGCAGACCACACCACCAGAAAAGTTACATATTGGATCTTTAAAATGCCTATGGCAGGTTGCATTACTCATTTTTTTTTTTTTTGTATTTTATATTTTATATTTTATATTTTGTATTTTCTATTTTTGCTCCACCGGAACAAAATTAGAGTCTATCTTTAAGTCTATTTCTAAATTATTATTTTTTTTAGCCATTATCTATTATCTTGTTTTATTGCATGTTCCATTTTCCTGCTGTTCTTGAACTGTGCGTTGCAACACTGGAATTTCCCCACTGTGGGACTAATAAAGGCATATATTATCTTATCTTATCTTATTTTACTATATCACTGTTAAAATCATCATATTTAATATTTTTTCCCCTAGTTTGGCCTTTTTTATGTTCGAGTTTTTACTTCCTGGTTGGAAATTATGACGCTAGAGACTTCATAACTGTTACCTAGCAACCATCATGTACACTGGGCCAAACCTCTTCTAATGTACACAGAAATTATGATTTGAACAATAAACATATATGAGAAAGCACATTTATTTATTAAAATTTGTTTCTTGTGTTTAAATTGTACCAAACTTTTGATTATAATTCTCCCTAGTGTGAGGTCATCAACTCTCTAACTTACTTCCTGTCATTTTCAACACATTTTTCAACATTTTTCACAAATTGCTTCTTGATTGGTATAAAACTATTTACAATTTACAACAGGTATTATCCCACCTAATTAAGAAAAAAATTGAGAATGATATATGTGAACGATATGTGTGATATGCACTTTAACATTATTAAGAGATTAGAATCATATCCATCTACCCCCTTACATAACTCCTCCATGGCTCATAAGCAGGCCTGGATGTGGACGTGACTGCAGCCCAGGGGAGGTGGGTCCATCTGGGCTTAAGTCAGTTCTGCCTGAGTCTCGAAGAGTTTCTTTTGTTGAGGTCCACTGTTGAAGTCACAATAACAAGCCTGATCCTACGTGCAGCTGATCGGCCTGATACTCCCTGAGAGGCCAAACATTCACCGCACAAACCTAAATGCAAACGTGTGAGGACATAGTGCACCGTATGCCATGAAATAACACGCCTTTTTGAATGTAAAGACAGCAGCACATCTCAAATCATAAAGAAAGGTGCAGCAAAAAATGGAGGACACTGAATGAAGTTGATTATCCTTTGTTTAGATTGAGTCAGATGCACTTAAAATGGCACTGGAAATCTATAAGCAGGGCAGAGTCAGACTTTCTTCACCATCCTGCAAAATCAATGAAAATAGTTGGATGATTTTGATATTTTGCAGCTGATGTCGTCAACATTCGCTGAGGGTGTGATGCTACTTGTAGGCACTGCTCTGTCTGAAGCTCTGTTACTGAAGTATGACTTTAATCTGAGCTTTTTTTTTTTTTTTTTTTTAACACAATCTGACCAAAAAGAACTGACTTGGAACCACAACAGGTGAGCTGATTTGTTCTGTTAAACAAGTTGCTTGCACATAAAATTGTCTGTCACAAGCGATTTAGCTTTAGCAAACAGTTTTTCATCTTAAATCTTTTTTGACAGTGTTTGCTAATGTGTGCATTCTGTCACCTTGGTAACTGTTGATCATTCCACCATAGAGATACATGTAGGACAGCAGCATTATGTCACTGCAGAGAATCAATAGAACCTCTGCCAAGGCACTGGTCTCAACTTGCAATATAGCGGATGTGATATGCCATAAAGTCACAATTAAAGTTTTATTACAAAAATTCATGTGCTTTATTTGGCCTTTATGATGTAACTATAGCTATCTGTTGTTTCTGAAAGTTCCTACTTCATGATTGATCACATCACTTCCCTGTACTAACTTGCGTTTATTATAAACAATGTTACTGGGTCGCAGGGTTCAAAACTGTTTTTCAAAAATAAACACACAGAAGTAAAAATGTTTGCTAAAATTAAATACCACTGTAAAGAGGCGGGGCTTGTCAATTCTGCTTTTTAACTACTCTATAACTTATTTTCGAGTTTACAATGAACAATATGTAAAATGTGAACTAAGTACACTGTAATACTAGAAAAACCCCCAATATATTTTCTTTAAAAACAGCATTCTCAACCTCAGCTCCACTTAATCTGGTGCATGTCTCTCTTCTGTGTTTCATTTTGCACACACTTGAGCCTCTCACATTGGTTACAGTGGAGCAGACGTGATTATGACACATTGTTTTGTGAGCGACTCCCTCCATGGGCAAATAAGCCGACCTGTGCTCTGCTTGGTACAGTACACAGCCAGTGGAAAGCACAAAGCAACGCAGCGGTTAGTATGTTTGACAGCCATCTGATAAACCCATAATTGGACCATGTTAAATGCACAAATAAATGTTTTTCTGTCAAACAAAAGGAACTGGTCACGCCATAGAAACTGTAACTCCGTGTTTTCATTGTCTGGCAACTGACTCAGGCCCAGAGTCGAGACACTGTTTAATGTGTGTGGAAGGCTACTGCAGTGTGTTTGTCTGCTTTAAGTGCAAGGTTGTGCGGTCACAGAAGGACAAAGCCAATGCAAAATCATGTCTAGGCTCCGTTTAGAGAAGTTCAAATCTTATCACGTCGCACAAGGGTTATTTGTTCTCCTGGGCTCGAGAGCTGTGGGCACATTTCAATGAGTTTTCTCCAACTGCAAAGAAACTGTATTCACAGAAGGTCAAGGCCACACTCTGGTGCGCTCAAAAAAGAACGTTTTATACTTTTTAGCACAGTGTTGGCAGTGATCACTTTTGGTACTTTTATATGAGAAAAGAGAGGTTCTATCCTACTCAGGTTTAAAGATTCTATAATTATATAATACTCCTCAAAAACAGACCTGGAGTTGTGTTTTGTTTCATTCACAAGTCTGAGTAATCCTTTATTATTAGTCTCTTTACATCTCCAAAGTTCAAAATGCTCTGTTCCACCTTGTGATGTCATGAAGCGGTAGTTTTAAAGCTAGCAGTTCCTTTTACCTAGCAGTTCAGTAGAGATGGGCAATTCCAAGGCTGAAATTACCCAAATGATTCTAGGGAAAGTGTATGGAGTTTAAATACATAGGGGAGTATTTCCTGTATTACCACATGACATCACAAGGTTTTCTGTTTGAGAGAAGAACTCAGCCTAAATATGCAGGGTTTGTGTGTTAAACATGTGTGAATGAAACAAAACACAGCTCCAGGGATGTTACAGGTATGTCAAATTATAACAGAGATCAGAAAGTAGACTAACATGGACCCTTGAAATTAATTTGATTAAGCCACGCTTGAAAATTCCCTTAATTATAATTGACATTGAAAGTTGACTGTTTTCAATGGACTATTTTCATGCTGCCTTGCAATACTTTTTGGATGAATAGCGCAGTCAAAACAATGAAAGTAAAAAGACTCAGGTCAGTAAGGGTTCAAATCTTGCACAATTTTCTTTATCTGCAATTTAGGTAATAAACAAAGTGAATTTACATAAATGAGATAAAGTCCTTTCCATTACTGACAGATTCAACCTGAACAATTTCATCCAAACATGTAAAACTTGCAGTAGTGAGAAGAACGCTTTGTTGTATTTAGTTACAGCAGGTGAATACGTTCATTGCACTGTATTTTGTAACACATAATGAGAGTACTGTATTACTGAATACTTATAATACTTTACACAGAGTTGCATATAAATTATAGTGTAAAGAAGACACAACATAGGATTAAAAACAGCTTTATGTTTGTTTCACTGTTTGTTATGCATTTCCTATCACTAATTAGAGAAGGAAAAACCACACATGCACAAGCTATAAAAGGGATTTTTTTCTGTTTTTCTCACTAATATTGTACCGTTTAAACCCTAAATTGTGTGATCAGTACTGCAATGCATTTCTTTGATTTTACTGTACTGTATAACTGTATTCTGAATACTACCAAATGAAAAAGTAACTCAGTACAGTTACTCAGTACAAGTACTCAGTCACCTCCCAGCACTGGAATCGTGGATAGAAAACATTTTACAAATATGGCAATTGCACTATGCCTTCATAGTGTTTGTCAACATGGCATTTCCACTCAGTCAAATAGTCAGTGGTTTAGTTGTTGCAGATATGGCCTAGTATATTTTTTTATGGTTACCACGGTGTCATTGACCGCTACAGTTAAAGTTATACGGAGTTATAGAAGTTATAAAATTTGGCAGTAGCAATTTTACTACAAAATAGACAGATTACAAATACAGTTTTATTACTCACTAGTGAAATACACGTGAACACTGATGCACAAAATATGTTAATAGGCTACAACTCTGCAAAATAACAAAACAGATAGATCCATTTGATTTGAATCTTCTAACTTTGTCCTATATGTTCTTTTCATGAATGAATATAAAGACATGCATTATTTTTATACCCCTCTAAGGCAGCTGATCCACAGACCTTGACACATGAATGCACTTTTTTAGCTTGCTCCTCTGCTCTGCTGCCAGTCCCAAGGATTCGTGCACACCTCCCTCACGCCACCTCCTCCTCCCCCGTCCCACCACACTGCCTGTCTCTGTCTGCCTCTGTCCTATCAGTGACGTCCTGCTGTACTCCAAGGCTGTTTTCTCTCTCTACTATAACACCACTGTGGACTACAAACAGCTGATTCAGGGAAAAGAGCTTTGTCCCAGGCCCTAACCTTCAGGCCAAAAGACAAAACAGAGGCACGCATGAGGCAGGCCACAGGATGGAGACAGCAAGGGAACAATAACAAAAGAGCTCCATGCATCTACAGCACTACAGAGATGAGGGGCACTTTCCACACGGAGTGGACCAGGGGTGAATGAGTCCAGGAGAGGTGAAGATTTAGTGTTGCGTTCCTTGTTCTATATGACAGTATGGACGGTGTCTCTATCTTCTCTCATACAGTTTATACATGAGTGGAATATGTGGTGTTTTGGATCAGTCCATGTGTGCATTGATTAAAAAAGCAAAATAAAACCAAAAAATATAATCTAACCACAGAAGGTTTAGGTCATCTAAAGGTGATGTTTGTGTGAAGGATAATAATATAGGTTAGAATAAATCACACATATTCAAAGATAAAAAATACATTTATAGATGTTTTTGAGATTTAAAAATAAAGATTTGGTTTGAAAAATTAAATCTTGGATAAAAGCGTTCAAGCTGTCCATTAAGTGCAGTGCAGCTTAAAGGTCTTATATTACACAAAATTGACTCTTGTGAGATTTAAGTATTTTATAATTCTGTTACCGCATCAAACACATACCCTGACTTTGCCGTGCTTTGTTTCACTGACACATGTTTGAGTAATCCTTTATTATTTGTCTGTCTACATCTCCAAAGCTCTGTTCCACCTTGTGATGCCGTGAAGAGGTAGTTTTCAAGTTAACAGCTACCGTTGAGTAGAGATTGGCAATTCAGGGGCTGAAATGATCCAGATGATTCTAGTGAAGGTGTATGGAATTTAAAACACAGTGGAGCACTTCCTGTATTACCACATGACATCAAAAGAAAAGAACAGCCTAAATATGCTACCTATACCCCACTACACTACAGTCAAACTTGAATAATATAAAACTGTACTTTTATTTGAGCACCTAATCCACAGACCTGCAGCTAGCTTCTGACAGACCAGAATAAACAAGTTGTAATTCATTAGGATTGTTGAATTTTTGAATCGCTCACAATAAAACAATAAATATTCCCGATTCACTATAGATTCTCCCTATTTATTTATTTATTTATTTATTTTTTTTTTTTTGAACATCACTTGTTGAGTTTTCTATAGACCAATAGCTCAATCCACAAACTCCGTGGTGGCAGTAGTCACAGTTTTGCTTGGGATGCCCAAGTAACACATTTTTCCAGTGTATTAGCAGGTACTGTGTGAAATGGCTCACTTGTGCGTCTTATCTTGTTTAGTGGATGAATGGGTTTTTAAACACTTAAGTTTATCTGACTAAGGGCTATTCGGAGGCGGCTCCTTTAAAGTGATAGGGCAGACTGAAGGGCTCCTGAGTTCCCCAAAACACTCAGGTCTTTTCCCCATTATTCACAGGATAAATATATGACCAAGGCAGAAAATACAAAATACACAATGAACTTTCCACTACTGCATTTCCAGACATTATCAAAGTGTGAATCATGCCATAGTAATGCAAATAAACAAACTACTAATGGGTCTTAAAACTATTACCTTGTGTATTCTACCCACTCCAAAGCTAAAAGGACATTTGCTTAAAAAGTGTATTGGAAATCAGGGGGAGTGAATTTAATGGGGAAATAAACATGGCGTTTTTACATTGTATATCATCATGTTGGATTTATTGATGGTGAAATCAAATTACAAACATTGGGACATATTAATACATTTCTTTCTAGTATGAACAAAATATTAATGGTTCTAGAAATTGTGATGAAATTATTTTGTAAATGAATGACTCAAAGTAAATAGTCAAATATATTAAAATAATTTCTCCAGACTTAGGACTATGACTCAGAAACTTCTGTATGTGCAATGTTTATTTATGCACCCACTAGATTAACAAATTAAATCATATGTATTATTTATAAACATATGTAATTTTGCATCAAATACCTTCTATAGTTCACTGTTGCTAATAGCGTGATGTATAGCCTTCCTTAATATGCTCACATATCAAAAGTGTGATTAAAAAAGTTCACGATATACTGACAGACAGTGGTTCAGACATATTAGATAATGTGTGGAGACTACAGCTTATATGGGCCCTTAGTGTCTGTGTCACTATGATATGACATAATGGCACCAAGATGATAACTCTCCTGAAACACAAATAATATTCAGAACACCAGATAAATGTGGCTATAGCTTGAAGTTTGTGTCCATCGGAGTCTCTGTTGTATAGTGAGTGAAGGCCTAGTTTGGGTGTTAAAACGGCACAGACAGAACTGGCACATGAATGATGATGGTACACGTCCAAAACGCCAAAGGTTAGTTTTACACCTGTCCCAAAGCGTTTAATCATCTACCACTGAAAAACAGTCTGAGCTCACCAACTCCCAGCAGCCTTTGCAGCAAAATTTATCCTGACTAACCATGACTACAGGCCTGCGTTATGGGAGGTGGTAATTGTGTTTTCTATTAAATTAGTAAAAATAGGTCAGAAGTTTGAAGTGTAACAGAGAGTTGTTTTCAATGTTATTTTTGGAGGATCTTTGCTCATTCAGATTCACACTAAGAAATAGCAATATTTGCTCAAGTATTTTGCATTATTATATTTTGAAGGGACAATATTTTAAGGGCACATGTTTATGGTTGTAGGTCTAGCAATGGTCATAGCAACAGTGAAAGGAATAATAGGACTATAAACTGATTGTGCCATCAATCATAACTGTGACTAATCAGTCATGTTAATATTTATCAATGCTGAATAAAATGAAGTAATTCCATCCCCATCATATCATGCTGAGTCGGGTTAGCTCTGAGCTCTCTCACATTATACTGCAGGATTGGTAATCAGGCTTGCCTCGGCTCGCACTGGACCTATAATAAGAGTGGAGTGTTAGAGATAATCATTATCAGGTCTGTACATAAGGCACTGACACCTGGAGAGGGGTCGGCTATTAGACACAACTCAGGAAGACACAAACAACATCTCTGATAAAAGTGCGTTAACCGTACGCTCAAACGAACGTGCTTTAACGCGTCCGAGCGATGCGTAATTACGGTTTGAATAGTCGCACAGGGTTTCATGTTGAGTTGAGCCGCAGTGGCACAGACTAAATGCCACTAAAACGCCGTGTGATAAATGTAACTCGATTAGCGGCCTGAGACACGGGCCCAGAGCCTGACCGTCTCTGGATAATGTGGAGACAGGGCGGCGTCCTGCCACTTTTCCTCCCTGTGTCAGAGCCGCACACTTTGACATCACTACGAAAACACCTCATTCATCACGTGGAGGGGGTTCGCGCAAAAACAACACGGCTCTGTACAGTCTCTCCTTGGCCTGACTAGCGCCCCGAGACCGGCAGGCCAAGGGGGCATCGGACAGTAGCGCGTGGCCCGGTTACTCTCTCAAACGTCACACTAAAGATTTAACGAATAGGCTAAATAAATACCCACAAGAAAATGTTTTTTTTATTTTAATAAGAAATAATATTTGACTATAGGCTGATTTATTATTAGGCTATTATTATTAGTCTATATTCTTCTTTATCAAAACGATATATCAATAGCCCACCTGTTCGGCAAAAACAAAAACAAAAAAAAAAACAACTTAAAAAGACATTCTTGCTCATGAATAATACATCAAACAGGCACATGTTCTTAAGGTTAAACGTATAGCCTAAAAATTACTGGGTTAGACTAGGCCAACTGATGGAATAAGGAGAGGAGATTCATTAAAGATTAATACAAAATTTATAAGAACTATAATCCGTTTTTAAATCTATCCCCTCACTCGGACTGTTTAAATATAAAAATGTCAATAAAAAGATTTGAAATAAATCATGGGTTAGGGGTAGGTCTAAAAATAAAAATAAAAATAAAATAAAATAAAAACAACAACAATAACAACAACAAAAACTTCCCAACGGGCCTATCCTAAATTGGGTTAACTTTGTATATGATAATTTTACACCATTCTTGACACATTTATATCAATTTGGGGCTCGGGCTTGTGGAGTCTTCAAGTTGTAAACACAGCGAGTGTGAATCGCGGTGAGTGAGCACGCGTCAAAGCAGCAGCCGTAAATAATGAATGATTCAATTGACACCTCTCACTTTTGATCACTTGGACGTTGTTTATTGGACCTGAGCGAATCATTCGCGTTCAAAGCCTCAGTGCTGCGGCCATTTAATCCTCCATACAGGCGTCTGACTTAAATAAACTAATTAAAAGGGCCTTTGTTGATGACAATGAGGAAGGAGACTAAACAAAGCGAGCATGATCCAGCAATAGTCAACATAAAGGTAAAATCAGATATACCAAGGCAGAGAAACAAATAATTCATACACTCATAGTACACACATAATTATATGACAAATTGAAGTCTGGAGAAAATATTGCCTTAGGGCCTGTCAGGCAATAATAACAATGAAATAATAATAATACAATAGTAATAGGTCTGTAGGGAAAAGTGGCATATTTTAAGACATTTCAAAAAGCGCATATCTTTAGGTATAGGTAATAACCTGTGTTTCCCTATACAGTTAATAAGAGCTTTTAACTGTATGACTTAAATTGAGACTTAATCAGCTGTCGGCCTTAATGGCAGCCCAACTTTACTGATCTCCTTTTCAATTTGCTAAGTTGTTCAACAGAAAAACATTGCAAAGTACATGCGCACCTCCAGTATTTTCTTAAACAGATTAAATTAGATTAAAAATGAAATGCAAATGATCTTTTAGTTCAAGACCTGATCAAGAGGCGAAGTGCTGCGTGATTGATCGGAGGAGTTCACAGGCTGGCACCCCCACCGTGTCTCGAGCGTACAGGACGCACGCGATTGGTCAGCCTCGTGCAGCCGCCGCCACCATAAGCACCTCCTCTCATAAACCTCGTCAGAGCGCACGCACTTAACTTTTCCCATTAGTCCCAGGACAAGCAACGGATCGCAGTTACCAACCTTCTCTGCAACTTATGGCACAAGTTTAGCAGGTAAGTGTTTGAAAAATCTGCTGTATAGCTTCTCTTTTCTCTGTCTTTACTGGGACGCACGGAACACGGCTGTATTGCGCCGCCGTGGATAGTCTCATTTCGGAGTATTGTTTTATCGCCTTGTTAAGCCAGCCTCTCGCTCTTATCTGTTTAGGGTCTTATCAAACGGTTATCTCATTGCTGTGAAGACATATTGCGTTTTGTTTCCTATCTCTACATGTGTGTGTATGTGTGCGCGCATTGGTGTGTGCTGTTATGTGGGAGGACAGTGATTTGACACGGATGGATCCAGTGGCTCTTAAGTGCGCTTGATAGGAGCTATGGCCATCAGTGCGTTTTTTATTATGGACCAACACACAGCGCACGATAATGGCGTGAAAGCAATGATCTGATGTTAGTTTTTTAGCTTTTAGTGCGCCGTTAAAAGTTTGGTGTGGGTATGTTCAATGTCAGCTGATCGTCTTTTCTTCTCTAAAACTGGATCTTTCCCATTGCAGGGTGGACTACTCCCTGAACATTACTTAACCTCTCCGTGTTTGGAAATATTCCTGGATGGACCTGGCCGATAACAGCTGGTCCATGGTTAAGCGCGAAGTGTCCAGCAGCCCTGGATCTCCGGCTGAAAGCTACCTGTCCGGTGACAGGAGAGACGGCCCCGCGGCGGAGGAGCTCAGATCCGCCGTGTCACAAAGCGAGCTGGACGCGCTGGGCCACAGGCGACACTCCTACGTCCACTTTGGACACCACAACAACGGGCTGGGCGCGTCCGAGGACATGCCCCTGTTTACGGACTTAGACCAGGGCAGCAAACTGGTGCTGTCCGGGAGCACGCACAAAACGGGCCTCCTGGTGGACCCCAGTGAAATGTACCAGACACTGGCCATCGCCGCAGCGCAAACGCCCACCGGATACGAGTCCTCTTCTGGGGGCTACAGCATGCACTCCAGCCCTAACTCCCCTGTGTACGTGCCCAGCTCCCGCGTGGGGCCTATGATCCCTAACCTATCATACCTCCAAGCCGGTGGCACGCAGCCCAGCCACGTGTCCAGCCACTCGGTATGGTCCCAGTCCGCACCCGAGAGCCCTTCTTACAGCACAAGTAGCCCACACACAGCGCCCCGCTTCCACTATCCTCCCAGCCCGCCGATGAGCAACGGCACGTCCCGGGACACAGCCTATAGTAACACTCTAAACGTGGGCAGCAGGGACCAGTACAGTCTGTCCCGGAGCCTCAGCGGCACGTACCCCAGCCCGTACTCCCCGTACGTGACCCCGCAGCTGTCCCAGCTCCCCTCGCCCTGGACCAGCGGGCCCTTCGACAACACTATGCTGCACACGCTGCAGAGCAGAGGCGCACCTCTCATCCGAGGCCCAAATGGAGGTGAGGCTCATCGTGTTCCTGTATTAGGCTCTGCTACAGGAAATTAATCTTTGACTGAATATGTGGATAATCCTGACAGAAATTTCACAACACTGTTAAATATATATTAAAGTCTCAAAGTAAATCTTTTTAGTTCAGTTCTAAAATTATGGTTACTTTTTCTGCTACCAAATAATTTGCCTGATTTATGGTGGCGGTAACCTGAATAAGGATATTAACCCTGCTGACATATTTAAATTGTATGACAAAAAATAGGCTAATAAGGTTAAAAATAAATCCGGCATTATGATTAAGTTTGTGCATTATTTTTTTTAGTTCTGTATCTGGAAAAACATAAAGTTATTCGCTTTTTGCTCATGTTCGTTTTCTTTTTTAACCAGTGTCCGAACTCCTGGATGACATGGGCGAGAGTCGGGAATGTGTCAACTGCGGGTCCATCTCCACGCCGCTCTGGAGGCGCGACGGCACCGGGCACTTTCTATGTAACGCCTGCGGCCTCTACAGCAAAATGAACGGGCTGAGCCGACCGCTCATCAAACCACAGAAAAGGACGGTGAGTGACGGACAGTTAGAATTAAATTTATCGTTAACGCACCGTCACAGAACAACATAGCCTACATTTCTTTTAGAATTTTTAATTTGGAAACCCAGTTTCATCCATTTGATTTAGTACAATCTCAGCAAACATATATGAACTATACTACATCTTTACATCCTAATGCATTTTTAACATGTTAATGGCGGTCTTTTCCACGTTTATGTCTGTGTAAGTTCATGTGTAATTGGCTACATTTACGCACGCATTACGCACCACATTCAACACGTTTTTATGAGTAAAATTAGAACTACGCACCATATTTGTATTTTTTTTTTTTTTACTTATAAGGACATGTGTAAAGGCCATACTGAACACAAACCAAGAGGTCCCCTGTTTATATTGGGAAATGGGGTTTCAATGCCCCCATTGTGGTGATATTAGCGAAGTGGCTTTGGAACAAAGCGTCACGTTGACCTGTCAGTATTACTTCCTGATGTAAAGCACTGCTGAATAATCCCAGTAATGGTTGTATGTTGTTTTATGTCACAGTCTACGTCCAGAAGAATCGGCCTGTCCTGCGCAAACTGCCAAACGAGCACTACCACTTTGTGGCGAAGAAACGCGGAGGGCGAACCAGTGTGCAACGCGTGTGGCCTCTACACCAAATTACACGGGGTCAGTACTCTCATAGAAAAATAAAATAATAATACTTCCTGAAAGGATTTTAAAACTGTTTATTTAACATTTTAGACAAATAGTATATTTCTTTAATTTTTAATAAAATATTTGAGCTGTGTGCAATACAGGTTTATGTCAAATTTCACAGGTTCCTCGACCATTGGCAATGAAAAAAGAGGGAATCCAGACCAGAAAAAGAAAACCCAAAACTCTAAATAAATCCAAAGGATCCTCTGGTGAGTCAGGATTAATTATTTTAGTAAGTCTTTATTAAATGTAATAAATCAAAGTCTAAATTGTAATCTCTTCTTCTAGGAAACAATAATAACACAGTCTCCATGACTCCCACATCCACGTCTTCGTCCAACTCTGAGGACTGCTCCAAAACCAGCTCTCCCACGACACAGGTGATTATGACTTTTATTTAAATATTACATTACACTGTGGGAAAATATACAGTAAATGAACAGAAAAACACTATGAATCACACAATTTGTAACTGATGTGTCACAAAAATCACGTACACATGACATTACGTACACAATAGGCGTCACAATATTTATCAAATTTTTCCTAAACGATAAAACATTTTGCTACCTTTTTGCAAATTTAAGTCATACAATAATTGCCAAAAGAAAGCCTTATTAAAACATGAAAAAACAACTGTTGTGGTCTCTTCACACCTTTTTCAAAAATTTCTAAATTAAAAATAATGATTTATAATTTACAATAGACTTATGACCCACAACAAAATCTACTTGGACAACAGCAGCTCAAAAACTTAAATCTTATTAAATAAACACAAACTCTGTAATTTATTTTCAATTGATTAAAACTAATGATCTAATTCCCCTCTCTCCCCTCTAGGTCAGCTCTTCTGTCCTGTCCAGTTCAGCGGAGGCCACTGTGTCATCGGTGAAGTATTCGGGACAGGACGCTCTGTACACCAGCCTATCCCAGGACGTCTCCTCAGTGCGGGGTGATGCGTGGTGCCCGATGGCTTTGGCCTGACCCCTCCCTCCCCCAAAATAAAGACTATAATCCCTGGTCCAAGCACACTGTCATTCGGAAGTATACCGGAGCATTACTTGTTTCCTTGTTTGGAAGTGCCTGACTTTCCCTTCAAGTGCGGAATACCCAACTTCCAGATTTGGGGAATTTGGCCAAAATGATCAACATTGTTTTTTGCTGTGGACATCGCTTCTGGAGGCACTGGTATTTCTCCCCACACCTCTCTGCAAACCTTTTCACATTGTACATAAGGGATTTTTTCTCTTGGATATAGACAGTGCCGTTTTAAGCACATCAGGACAAGTTATATCTTTCCCCACAACTGGAATCATGCAAAGACGACTTTTACAAATCAAAAGGGATAAAAGAAATATATTTATAAATCTTCCATTGTTGGTTCTGATTGTGAATAAAGATATCATTTTAGAGTAGAACCTCCTCTGTGTTTCTTTAAAAGGCAATTGTAGTAATGCACGTGAAAGCTCTTACTGGTTCAAACAGGGTATAAATGACATACACTTTTAAAATAAATTATTTTCTTTTAAATAATCAAATTCCCCATGCCTTTAGTATAACTGACATTATGGTACTACCATTCTTTGACATGTAAAGCAGTTGCCTGGCTTATTTGAACAACCCGTAATAAATACCTTTTTGTTACAAAGAGGACTGTTGCACTACAGGAACCTGTATACTTGCTTTAACAATGCAAACATCACTATTTTTAACAGTGGAGGATCAATCTACTGTGACTGGATTAACCAAAGGTGAAAAAACAAATAAAGTTGACAAAGTGATCTCTGAATATAATTTTGTCTGACAGTGGTCCCTCTGTGTGATAATGTGGGACTGTAATGTCCAGCTGAGGGGGTGGAGTCAAATCCCCCCATTCATTTACACATAAACATCAGCTATATGATTTTTATTTTTACCTCACAGTTTTATCCAATAATCAGTGCATTTTTTTCTGGAAGTATTTATTTTTCAAAATTATTTCATTATAATTTTGTTTTATTTGCCAGTTCAGCTTCTGGAGATTTATTTAATTTTTAGTCAAATAAATTGTCTTGGTGAAGCACGCAACTCAATCACAACTTGTTTTCTTTTGAGATATATGTGTGAAGTACTATGTTTGAAAATCCTGTCAAATGAATCAATTAGTGTAATTCAAGACTGTAACAAATCAAACAGCAATACGTTCAGATGGTACAAAAACATGGAGGCCGTAGACAACACTAAGCTATAATCCTTTATTGCACGCAACATTTGATATGAGAACTTTATAAACAATCTTTAAATTCCACAATAGCATATTCAAACTTTGAATTTAGTACATAGACAAGTAAAATGTTTTGTATTTTGTCCTTTTGTCCAAACTTGGTACCTACAACTGCTTAACCCCAACAGTATTTTAATATATAGTCATCTGCTGAAGACTCTCTCCAAATGTATTTTCCTTGTCTTTCTGTTTGGCTCCTATACATTTCCCACATACATGCTCCATATTTCATTAAAACCTGCCTTTGTTGTCATTGACATGTTTTTAATGCTAGTCTTTACCACAATCCCTCATGCACTAAAGACTGAAAGCCCAGAGCACTCTCCCGAACTGCAGCTTAAAGTAGCTGTCACACTGTTTACTGTATGAGGCCGACGCTGCCTTTGAGCAAGACATGAAGGATTCTCGAGATGCTCAAGATTTACGTCAGGACTTAGCCTTATCAGTCTGCTCCCTCACGTATTGAGTTTATTGACCAGTGAGGAATTTGCAAGGTTGCACCACTGCTAGGCTAGTCATATAGCTTTTGTACTCTATACAATCAGAAAAATGTGTAAAATAAGGTTTAGGAAAATTGTCAGATGTTTTTTGTATAATGATCTGGATTGTATTGTCACATATTATAGAATTTTCAGTTAATGCCAATGGAGATTTTAACATGCTAAAAAGTTAAGTGTATTTACCTAGTGACTCAGCAGCTTGTTGTATAATTTATTGGGTAGTCTTTTGTTTACATTTTAATAGTTTTGATTAATTTATTTTCATTTTCAAGTTTTGCAGATGTTGACAATGACATTCGATCCCAAGTTCCTTATTAATTATATTTCTTAATACTAAATTTAGTACTGCTATTACTAATAGAACCAAATGTACAGTTAATAACTTCTATATGCATATCAGTCACAAAATCAATTAACTTTCCTATATTATAATGTATTTTCAAGTAAAAGTTACTTCTAATCAATTCTAATCAAAAGCAGTTTACATTATTACCATTACCAAGATTATTGTGTCAAATGTTATCATTTAGATAAAGAAATAAATCTGACACAACCCCCACATGCAATGAAAAGTACAGTTATCATAAGTTGAATTTTGCCGGGTTTCTGGATCCATGAGGTAAATATTATTTGTGTGGTGGATTTATGAGGTGTACCTGCCGTGGCACGCTCAGGTTGGTTTCCATAGTGAGCAGAGGGAGGAAAGTTAAACAGAATCATCACAGATATCCTCCCTCCTCTCCTCTGGGACTGTCCGGGGTTCACCAACGGGGGAAAGAGGGAAAATATAGCAACACCATACAGTGCAATTATTCGATTTTTTTTCAAACATCAGATGCCCTTCCGATGCCATCCTGCTAAACCACTGAGACTGGAGTGGGCAACAGTACCACTGTCACCAAAATCTTAAAATAATTCTAATCCTGACAAGGCCTGACTGCATTGTTTCTGCCCACTGCTCCAGACAGGTTGCCCCGTCCAGCTGCATTCAAAGATGGGTGCACAGGTCAAGTTAAATTTGACATTTGACCTTCATCATACTCAAAGCAGTAACAGACAAACTATGGCCATACCTTGAGAATATGATCTGATCTTAGAAGATGTGCTTGGGGCTGGTTACCACTTGGATGGGAGACTGTTTGGAATACCTGATGCAGAAGTGGGGCAGCAGTGGCTATTGCTGGGTTTTAGATGGCATCACAATATTCTACAGGCCAATAATATTTAATACAGATAGGGAGCAGCTAAAATGAATACAGTTAAAATGTTGTTTTTTGTTGTAATATAGCAAGTTAATGGGTTAGTCACTGATAGAAAAGATTACATTAAAGATTTGTGAATAAACTTTTTGGATATTTCATGACAAAGTACAAAGTTATTAACAGGAAAATCTGTCTCTTGCCCCCCATCTGGGCGTACGGCAGATTCTAGAATGTGAAAATCACCAATAGTGGGGCATACAGTTGTTGTGAGTGTGGACAAAAAGTGCAATACAAGACTAAGCATCATTATTATTAAAATATCAAATGACTGATCCTTTTGTGAACAGTAGCAGATGCCCTCAGACCCTCCATGGTGAGTGCAGTAGGTCCTCCAGTGTAAACAGAGCTGACCAGGCCCAGGGCTGAGAGGCTGTGCTCCCAGAGGAGAGCCCCTGATGAGGTCTGTTCACTGGGTCTACTCCTCCGGAAGAGATGGGATCTGACTCAGCCCTTTGGAGCTTCCTCCTTTCACCAGGGCACGCAGAGCTGAGGGCTACCTTGTTTTTGGCTTGTTGTATCAAATCTTCTTTAAATATTATAGTTTAATTTGTTAACCATTTTTAGATTCTTACTATGTGACTTTTCTGGTGGGTGGTCAGTCACTTTACCTGAAATGTTTCACTGTATGTGCAGTATTTCTCAAAGTGGGGACCAGGGACTCCTGGGGGGCCTCAGAAGCATTGCAGGAGAGCCCAAAAGGTTGTCAATACAGCAGGCAAGAAAGAAAAATTAGTTTTAAATTAACTTTACATATGATATTTCTTTATATTTCTTTATATTAGTATTAAGGCCACAGTATTAAGACTACAATACATTGTTTTAACATACAAATCTAAGCAGAAAACATTACATATTCTTTTATGTGCAGTGTAAAATATTATTAGAGGGGCTTGTGTGGTCTTCGCATCGATAGGAAGGCAGACTTTGGGGATGACTGCTGTATGGCATAAAACATATCCATCTCCATGAAGAATACAGGTTTTTACAGGTATTTTGGAGTAAATAAATAAACAAAAAACACCCACAATGAAATGAATGCAAGACTGATATGTTTAATGCTATACTGTGAAACATATTAAGCTCAGCAACATCACCTCCATTAAGCAAATAACTGACCCCTGCCAGAAAAGTGACATAGTGCACCTTTAATAACACTAACTTAAGTATACACAACTATTCTGAATAACTGCAAGTGTTCTAGCCCAGAAGACAAAAGTTCACAAAAGCACAATGAGAGAGAAATAACATTATTATATTATTAAAACATTAGTGGAGAAGTTTAAGCTGCTCTGACATCAGATTCCTCACGGTGCAGTGATGACCTGTCATAACTAAGAATAGTCACTGTCTTTTTACAGAAACAGAAGGAGAGAGAGGGGGAGGGGCCATGTCTCAGCCGCCCACACTGGAGGCGGGTCTGGTGACATCTTTCTTATAGTGACATAATGTTATGTGTATGGTAAAATACTACGTAAAATACTTCGTTCAAAAGAATGAATTCAGGGTGGAGGAGATCTTACCCTTCCCCATTGTTTAAAAGTGGTCCTCTTTACAATTAAGAACTGTTACTACATACAATATGTTTGAAATGAGACGGCTGTCACCTCTCGCTCAAAAATAGCTGTTTCCATCACTTCTTGTCATCAGTCCTGCCTGACTCAGCTTTTGGAAAACACTGCACAGCGCTGAACAACTCTTTACTATTTACAATACATCATATTAACCTGATCATGCAATAGATACTCCCCAGTTATTACAGTTCCGGAAATCCCCTTTTCTTTTGTTGTGTATAAGTAATAAGTAATGCATGAGTTTAGTTGGTGAGATTTGACTACCAAATTAGCCTGAACATCTGAACAATGCTGTGCCCGTTTGGTGCGCTCGGAGCTGGGTTCCTCTAAAATGGAAAGTTATTTTATGACTGTGCAGTGCGCTGAGAGGAGTCTGCTCTTTGAAAGTCAGCCTCTAAATCATGGACGTGGTGTAAGTATTTTTCTGCAATCCAGGGAGTACACTTGGATTCTTGTGAGTTCAATGCAAGGTTAAAACTCTCTCTCACTACAAGGCCAAGGCGTTTTGAATTAGCTGTGTCGTGTATGGGAACCTGAGCATGCAGCCAAACTC
The DNA here is from genome assembly GCA_029959045.1 of Taenioides sp. WSHXM2023. Lineage (NCBI taxonomy): Eukaryota > Metazoa > Chordata > Actinopteri > Gobiiformes > Gobiidae > Taenioides > Taenioides sp. WSHXM2023. Next base: position 12,395,804 of record CM057096.1, on the reverse strand, counting down.
AATACTTCCCAGTATTTCTGTCAGAACACTGGCCCTCGAAAACAAAACACAGTGAAATCACTGCGGCACTGCTTCATCAATTAAACATATGTCAACAAACAATATGCTAATCTTTGACTCTGAGGAGAGAGCGCATTCTCCAGCGGTGAAGTATGGGAGCTGGACAATCAAGTCTACAGGACCGAGACAAAATGGTGGAGGAAAAGGACAATATTTGTTTTAAATTGGGTTTGATGTAAACAATTATGACATGACATAGTTTGCTGCATTTTGTTTTATATATCAATATCATAAATCAGTTAATATCCTCTCTATTAGGCTGGGAATCACAGGGTCCCTCACAATTCGATGCGATACATGATACATGGCTCACAACACAATAAATCAAGATATGGCGATGCGTGCAGTAATCAATATACTGCACATGATATGTTGCACACATACATTTTAACAGTAATAGTTCTTTGTAACACCACTACTTGTGCAATGTTAATATGAAATACTATCTACATTAATCACCAAAACAGTGACTATGTCAAGTGTATTGCATAAACAAGTTTCCTTCCTCTAAATAAGCAACATAATTGTACTGCAGTCACAAAAAATGCTTAAAGACACGCAAAAAACACTCTTTTTGATATATCAATACAGTAGCTCATGATAACAATACTGTATCACCAAATTTAGTATCACAATATATTGATTTTTAAATATTTTTGAACACCCATACTCTCTATGGGGTCATACTACAGAAGCTACTATTTCTCAGTCTAAAAAAAGAGTCATTTTAGTTTCAAAATTGTTATAGACAATATCAAACCTTTTTCCTAGTGTTGTAAACAAGTCTGAAATTTGATTTATTTTTTCCTGCAACTCTTAATGTTAAACCATTGGACAGGACAATGAAATAAAGTTGAGAGTTAGGAGAGACATTCAGCAAATCGCAGTAATCAAGTCTATGGCACTGAGACTGGCAACTCATAACCCATCCTACAACGTGATGGATTATCAAAACAGACACTTACACCTGTATGAAAATCAGTTTGTTCAAATGTACTGCGGAACTACCAAGTCATATATTTGTTTAAACAAGGTGTGGAGAACAATAAAGTCTGTTCAGAAGAAGCAGTATTTTCTATGTTTATTTTTGTTTGCCAGAAAGACAATAAAATCTGCCTTCTTCCTCAGCCCTATAGTAATATCCATACTCAAAGTCCCCTCACACTTCTTAAGAAACAGGGCTGAGTCACTTGGGTCAGCTAAGGGCTACAACATTCACTGGTCCCTCCCTCCTTCCTTCTCCTCCTTACCCAAAATGCATCACTCCGAGTCTGACCCACACTCTCTCAGAACGAGGTATGCTTGTGTAAACATCATTTGGTCCACTGAAGTCTCCAATCGTAATAAATTTTCATCTAGAGCTTAAGATAGCAGGCGAGTGGAGTTGAATTATACGCAACGTCTGACACAGGAGGAGCGCCTTGTCTCCGCAGTCCACACTGATTAAAGGTGACTGCAGTGAGACCTCTTAGGAACACTTGTGATAAGCAAATGAGCGACAGAAATAAATAAATGGAATAAATAAATGGATGTATTGGCTCAAACTATAACCTTTGAACTGTAGGTTTTTATATATAGTGCAGGGCCATTCTTAAAAGAACGCAAAACATCAGAACACAGCACTGGAGCCTGAAGTTGCATTTGAAGTCCATGTCTAATTGGTTTTCACGGAAACTAAACCAGGACCAAAATAAGTTTGCATCACAGGAATAAATCAGAACACCTTAAAGACTATCTGTAGGAGAGATTTATGGGTCTGGACTGTCCCTAAAAAGAAAAGATTAGTGACAGTAATAATGCTAACAGCGGTAAAGGCATTTAGAAGTAGTTTTTTACCATTTAAAGGTGCACTATGTAACTTTACTGATGTGAGTGTGTAGTCTGCTTCTCTCTAAGGAGATGAGATGGATAAACTTAATGCCATTCTGTGTCATTGAAATGTTACATAGTGCATAGTAATTAGTGGTAGATGTGTTGTAGTATCAGCAGTAGTAGTAGTGCAGTTGTAATGTAGTTGTAGTATGGTAAACACACATATATTAACTAATTTAAGTATGTTTATTTCTATGCAATATTGTACATTTATATGGAAGTTTATATAGAGTTTTTATTCCAAGTTGCCTTACACACTCCTTCTGAGCACAGTGTCTCTCATTCGAAGGTCGACATAAACATCCACGGTATTCCAGCTCCCAATACTGTCGTTGTGTCTTCAGGCAAGACTCAACCCACTTCGCCCCTCAGCATCTGCGTACTCTGGTGTATGAATGTGTGTCTGAATGGGTGAGTGGTTCCTCGGTGTAAAGCGCTTTGAGTGCCTTGAAGGTGGAAAAGTGCTGTATAAATATGTGACCATTTACCATGACAATTTCCTACAGAAACATGAATTATACTAAAAGTGAATGATATAAATAATGTCCTAACATATCTGAACAGTTTCTCTGTGTGATTATAGACCACATAGTGATTTACGTCTGTCTCACTGCACACTGAGGAGGAGAGAAGTGCAGGTCTGGTGCTGGGGAAGTGTGTACAATGGCAATAACTGGACATAATGTGCTGCTGAACCATGACCACTCAAACCATTGGGAGTTTCAACAGTTTCATCAGTGAGTCATGATTTCATCAGGTTTGTTCAATTATCCTGGGAATAACGTTTGCATTATGTATGGGGTTACCTTTCATGTTTCAAAATGACAAAGGAAATGTTAGAATTCCAGTATTTTTTTTTTAAAAGTTCTCTCACAACGATTTGTTTTTACAATATTACCTCACCAGGTTTGTAATTTCTTTTAGACGTTATCTTGTTTTATTTATTTATCTTATTTTTCTGTAAAAGTAGACCTATGGGCAAGAGAAGACATGCCCTTTCCATTAACATTATCTCATGTTATGTAAGTTATTGTACTAGTTGTTGTAGTAGTAGGAGGCTATAGTGGTAATAATAGTAGCTTTTGTAATTATACTCCTCCTCCTCCTACTACTACTGCTGCTACTGTGGCTGTGGTGATAATATTGGTTGAACATAATGAAAGTAGTTTAGAAATAAAAATTGTTGTTGTAGTAGTAGTATATAGTAGTCAGTAGCATTAGTAGTAGCAGTAGTAGTAGAACATACTACTATTATAGTTTATTTGCAGTAATCGTTGCAGTAGAAGCAGTAGTAGTATTAGTGAACTCTGAGTTTAAAGAACAGTTTCCTTATTTTGCTGTGACCATGCAGACCCTTCGGCTGAGGCCACCAATTAATTATAGACATGACATTAACACTTCCTGTTTTTCTGTTCTTAATTAGGCCAATCTGCTCTGCAGCTCTGAACATAGGAAATCACTCCAAAAAATAGTCCCCAATTTCAGCACATTCAATTATTGTGGCTCAGATTGGATCTCCAGTGTTAATGTGTACATCAACAGTGTTTGATCAGGAGGAAGTGATGTCGGAGGGGCCTTCCTGCTGCAGCCCTTTGTAATGTGACTCTAATGTGACTCTAATGTGGGAATTATAGGGCTACTTCTCAAACTACGTGCACTTAATCAGGATCATCGTACTTGTATTGTGTGCAAGGATTTTATATATATATTTACATATTTACAGAATCTGAACTTTATTTCTCCAAGCATGGGACAGGCACAATTAGGAGCCAATTTGAGGCTAGATAAAAGGCATTTTAGCCACATTACTATAAAGCAGTTTGACTCTGACTTAAATGTGCATTGTGCAGCTTTTCGAGTGACCTGCTTTTCTCTGAGATGCTATCACTATTCACTTTTGAATGCCCCACAATATTGTATCAAATGTATCTTTCATGCATATATTTCATTACAGGAGTTTTTATTGCTAACTTTAAATGTGGTCCTTTTCTTCACAGATCTGGCCTGTAACTTAATTGATACTTTTATCAACATTCCCTGGAGGTGTGATGCTAACTGTAAGCATGCTCTGTTTGTTATATTTTAATCTGATCTTTATTTTAATATAATCTGACCAAAAAGAACTGACTTAGTTGGAGTTACAAGAGGTGAGTTGATTTGTGTTATAAGATCGCTAGCATTAGCCATCAGTTTTACAGTTAGTCGCGCTCACCTTTTTGTAGAAAATCTAACTCCTAAACAGGACCATGAACGCTCACATTGATCACAGGCTCCTGAAAATGTGTTGTTTAAACCCATTTTGCATTTTTGTGAGTTTTTAGCACTGTCACTGCAAATGATCAATTAATGCCATTCTGTGGAACATTCTGGGAAAAGCAATAACATGTCCATGGAGACAAGTAAATGACGTAGTGAGCGCATAAGAAATGTTATTGGTCACACTATCTGATACTAGTAATTGTTTTAAGTTAACTTGTATTAATCCATCAATATACATATTTTTGCACAGTTCCCCACAGTATATTTTCCACATTCACAGATCTAAAATGTTCCATCTCTCCGAATAAACACATGACTTGTGCCTCTCTGTTGCTCTTTCCTGTCTTCATTACTGGCACCAGACCCACTGAATTCCTGCCATATTATTAACACTAAGCATTTTTGAGGTCAGCTTCTGTCTTACACTGCACTATTGAGTCGTCACACCACAAAACGTGCCGGAGTATTGTGTCTATGGAGAGCATGTGGGCTGACCAAGGCTGTCTACGCACAAGTGGGTGAAAGCATATCACTTAAAATGAGTTATTATGAATGCCTTACCTGTTTTTTTCAAATCTGAACTTTCTCTCACCTCTCTGCCGCACCCACTTGTGTGTTTTAAACGTGGAAGCAGGAAATAGCAGGAGACATCCAAGACTAAAATGTAAAATTGCATCAGTGTTCCAAAATCCAAAATCTGGAGTTTGGCCTAATTGTGAAAAATAAAGTACAGTGAGTTACATGTGAGTGAGTTCATGTTATGACCTTCATTGTTCAGTAAAGAGGGATTTGGTCTGAGAGCACAGGGGTTGTAGAGGTGAGCGTGAATTATAACAAGCTAAAAATACTCATAGATTTTAATGTCCACCGCTGCAAATCAGTAGACATGTAGACGGTACAAGGAAATAGCCCATTTTTCACATTCTTCGACAATGTGAACAAGAGAAACCCGGAATGAACGTTTTCTGTTCATTGGAAGTCTGTACCTCATAAGTCAATTATAAAATTTATAGTAACATAGAGCTCTAAAGATTTGCTTCATAAATTATACAGAATTAATTTAGCATAACATTTCTATAACTTATGGACCTTATTTCTTTTCTGTTCTATTTGCATTTTTGTAGGTTATGAAAAAAATAATGCATGAGTTAAAACATTGCAGGGAACTGAATCCTCACCGTCTTTGCATGACATTTTATTTGGAGAATTTATAACAATTATAATATTATTGCAGTACTATTGTTACTCAGTTGTTTTGTGCTTAAAATGCGTTCTAATAAAATTTCTGTCCCCTTCCATAGTGAGGAAAAATAGGTAGTGTTACTGCGTTTAACGTTAGGGTTTGGCTCTACAAACGTTCCATATTAATCTTATGTCTTAAAGTTCTTTTCAACTGACAACAATGGCAATAATGGCACCATTTTCTGAAGCTGTTTTACTTGTTAGGCTAATTAAGGTATAAAGTGCTACAAAATTGAAACTTGTGAGCTTTTAGCCATGTTACAATGTTGTTACCTCATCAAAAACATATCTGGAATTGTGTTTTGCTTCATTCACACATGTTTGAGTAACCCTTATTAGTCTGTCTACATCTCCAAAGCACAAAATGCTCTGTTACACCATGTGATTTTCATGTTAACAGCTACATTTTACTTTTAGTTCAGCAGAGATATGCAATTCCATGGCTGAAATTATCCAAATGATTCTAGTCAAGGTGTGTGGAGTTTAAAGACACAGTGGAGCACTTCCTGTACCACATAACATGACAAAGTGGAACAGAGAGTTTTCTGTTTGAGAGAAGAACTCAGACTAAATATGCAGAGTTATTGTGTTAAACATGTGTGAATGGAATGAAACAAAACACAACTCCAGGTATGTTTGAGATGAGGAAACAACATTATAGCATAGATCAGAAAACTGCGTATTATGGGCCCTTTAACTATAAATTAAGTGAACAAATGCAATGTCACAGTAAATTCTTACACAGACCTGTCCCTCAGCTCGATGTAGGCATTGTAGAATATTCTTCTGTCAAGAGAACACAACACATTACGCACACAGCTCAAATCGTAGCCTGTATAGTAAACTGCACGTTGCTATCTCTGTGTGCGGACCATGACATCATTCAGGAGGAAACCTTAGCAGCCACTAGCAGCTCCACAGAGGCCCCTTCAGAAAACAGGCTGGTTATCACATCACTAACATTTATTTAACCCCTGTGCTGCAGAAGGTGTATGGAGCAGAGGAGGGGGCTGCTGCCTGACCTCTACCAACTCCTGCTCATATGCAAAACAATGTGTGAGCCTATAGTGTATCAAAAATATGTGTCATACAATCATGTTGACAGTGATGAAGTAACCAAGCTTGATATAGCATTACTATTGAGAAGCACAACAAATTGGGTGACACAGTATATCCGTTCCCTATAAACACTGACGCTATCTTTCAGTTGAAAAAGTTTTTAGTTAAAGTCATTATTTATATTTGTATATAACACATTTTTTTTCTTTTTCTCATACCTCCACTTCCTTAATAGTGTGATGTCAATGAAGCAATAACATCTATAGACAAGCACACCGTGGATGCTTGCGATGAAGTTACACCTTTAAAGGCCCTAAATTATGGATTCTAGCCACGTTATAATGTTGTTACCTCCTTTATTTCATTCACAAATGTTTGAGTAATCCTTTATTATTAGTCAGACTACATCTCCAACAATCAAAATGCTTTGTCTCACCTTGTGACGTCATGAAGCGGGAGTTTTCAAGATAACAGCTACTTTTTACCTTTAGTTCAGTTGAGACTGCAGATCCAGGGCTGAAATAATCCAAATGAGTCTAGTCAAGGTGTATGGGGTTTAAAAATGCAGTGGAACGCTTCCTGTATTACCACATGACATCACAAGGTGTGATGGAGTGTTTCTGTTTGAGAGAAGAACTCAGCCTAAATATGTAGGGTTTGTGAGTTAAACATGTGTGAATGAAACAAAACACAACACAAGTATACAAATCTGCTTCTATATTAACCTGTAACTCAAACCATAAATGTTCTGAACACAGACCATAGAAGCACAACAATGTTAAGTGAAATAAAACAGTTTAGGGGGATTTCTGCTCCACTTGGCCTGGCCCCTCCCCCTCGATCGCCCCGTTCCCGTCCTGAGTGAGACAGCAGTCCTCTCCCACACATCCCCACACACCAGCGCCGCCTCCACTGTTTTCTTTATTCATTACTTTAAGGAAAGAAATGCAGAGCGGACCAAAATAAATATTCCTCTCTCTTGGATGTGAGCATGTGTCAGAGTGCGATAGCTCCACTGAAAGTCCTGTTGTTTTAAGCCGAGAAGGATGGACCTCTGCAGCCCTGCACACTGTCTGTCACTACGAGGAAAACAGCACACACTTCCCTATTAAAATCACTGAAATGAGAATTAAAACAAATGTGTAAATCTGGTCAACTTTGTATCTTCCAGTTATTTTCTTTGGCCAATATTATCATCCTAACTATGAGCCTTATGTGGTTTACACTCTGGATACAAATTTGTTGTGAAACGATTGGCTCTTACATGTGTTCAATCTGAATGAAAATTAAATCATTCAATGCCACTTGTAATCCAGGTTTCTGGATTACAATTAGTCTATAGTAATTCAAATATACATTCAAATAACTAAAATATCAAGAACTGTTACAGACATTCAATTGCCAGTTTATTGCCAGACACCTTGGGGAAAAGGGTCTGTCTGTTATAGAGTAATACTGTAAAATCCAACTTGATTCACAACATACTAGGCACTTCATTACTGATTCATTAAAATCTATCTGTAATAGCTCATTTGATTAATTATTTGCAGCTAAGCCTAAGCACTTGTCATTAGTGAGTCCATTACTGTCCTTTGGAGTGTGTGCTACGGGTTAGGTCTGTTAAATGCCCAGTTAAACACTCCGTCAAGCAGAACTTACAATGACCCTACAACACACAGAGTCACACCGCCGCATAGACAGCCAGCGCACCGGGCCTGTGCTCTCCCTCACTCTGCATCAAGAGTTTGTTTATAATTAGCCTTGGCACCTCTCGACTACTTAGAGAGAGTGATTGTTTTTGAAAATGGTCCCTCGGGTGCTGTTGAGTGATTGGCCTGGCGTTGTGGTGGGACGGGGCGAGGGGAGCGGGGGTGGTGGGGTGCAGAGGGGGCTGTAGTTGGACCACATTCCTCTGGAGCAGCTCTGGACTCTGGTCTGACAGCACTGATAATGTCCCGAGCTGATAGAGCCACAGCGGCGGCGCGTCTGAGCCCTGGTCTGCATCACTCACTCAGTCCAGAGGAGGAGGAGCCACACGAGGACCACTGTGAGGACATGTTACAGCTATAGAGCGTTTTGTGTGGTCACCAGTGAACCCCAGCATCACCTGCACATGAGCAACCGGATGCCTTGGACTTGGTGACATATAACACGCAGTTACATCCAGGGAAACTGTTTTGCCCTGTTCCCAAAATCATGACACCAGAAGTGCTCCTTTAAGTACTTACTTACGAATCAAGTTCTGGCTAAAACTTGTATTAGCCACTTTCCAGCGTGTGTGATTTTGACCAAAAATTTAATAGCATTTTTTTTTTTTTACAGGCATTGCGATGACAATTATATTTGCGATTTATGTTTCAATACGATTCTGCTTTAAATGCAGTATTATAGGTTGAGCACTTAGTTGGCTTTCTATTACTGAATAATAGAAAGCAATATGTGCACCTTAATAATAATCAATAATAATCAATTTTTTAAAAAACCCAAAACATTAAATACGGGGTTCCACAAGGCTCAATACTAGGCCCACTTGTTTTAATGTTTTAATTGAATATTTAAATTAGAATATTCATTTAAAACAAATAAATAAAAGGAACATACACTGACATTTGGTTAAAAACTGCTAGGGTGATTTCAACCTGCCCATTTATAGTGCATCAGTGTAAACTACATCACAACAAAGTGCTGTACTCCTGGATTCACCTATTGCTACAGTTTAAGGTAGTTAGCAGTGGCTTTTATTTTTCATTGCTGACCAAATTTCTATGTAATCCTGATAAATCCAGTGTGTATCACTACTTACGAAAAAACGTAAAAAGTACAGAGCAGTAGATGAAATTTTTGAACAGAAACTTTCAGAGCAATAACGCCTTGAATGGAGGAGAATATAGATTACTCAAACATGCATGAATCACTCTAAATACAATTTGAAGTGGGTTAATGCTGAGGGCAAACCATTATAACACAAGTCAAAGCTCCTGAAAGTCAATTTGGGCCATCAAAACTCACACATTATTAAGTCTTTCACTGCACTTTACAGTTGTGGGCCAGATTTTAGACTATAGACTTGTAGCATACACATACCTGTCGAATAATGCGTCTGCCATTCTTTGCGGGCAACATACCTGAAAGTCTCTGCTCTCACCTGTCTCCTCCCCCCTCCCCTCAGCCTGCAGGTGACCCCTGGCCTCACGGTGACCCCTCTCCTGCAGACAGGTCTTTGAAGCGTGTGTTTGCTCTTATGTACAGTAGAGGTTAAGCACACACCTCGAGAGCGCGCTGGCGACTCCAGCAACAATAGCTGCCTGGCTCGCTGTTGTCTGAGCCGTGAGAGGGATTACAGATTAAAGAGGAGCAAATAATACGAACAATATTTCACCTGTTGCAGAGTTAGTCAGCGGATGTGCACGTCAGACTGGGGCTGGCTTGGCTGTGTGCTAAGAGTGCCTTGTTTTGACTTGTGAAGAGGGATTTATGGCATGTTTGATTTGAATTTGGAATAAAAGAATACTGGAGGAGTTTTTCTTCGAGGGAACCACACTTGAGGTAGTAAATAAGTGCACACCTCAGTTCATTTAGATTTGGTTCACTTGTGCTTGTGTTATATGTTTCTGCAGAAATAGTAAGAAGGTAATGTTTGAAGTAGTGATGGTGGGGACAAATACACCAAAATGTTCAAAAAAAAAAAACTGATTACATATATTATAGTTACACTTTTTAGTATATTTATTTTAGGGTTTCTGCTTTATTATTACAGCATTGTTCTTTCCTTCCTCTTTTCAACTTTCACTAGCTGGTGTAAAATACTACTTTGACAGATAGCTCTTCTACTTCCGAGTAAATTTGCCTATAGCAAAAGACATAGGCATCAGAATTGGAACAATATTACAATAGTCCTGGTATTTCTTATTATTGGAACAAAACAAAAAGTCCTATTGTTGCCATCATTTGTAAAAGTGCTAGTGCTGGTTTTCCTTTTCCTGAATGAAAGGCTATTCAAATAGGATCCAGTCGGAGATGTGTGAATGCCCAGGCCTTATGTCAACAAACTTCACAAAAGAACAAAGTAACTGTATTTAAATTAAATGTAGCTTTTATCTCGTCTAAATGCAAATAACATGCTGCATCGGTCACAGTAATTATTTCTTCTCCGCATTTTGGGAAAAAACTTCAAAAAACAGAACATCATTGATCTTCTCATCTGGGACCTTTTCCAACATTTTTGTAATAAAACATGTAATCTTTGTTACAAAAATGGACTAGTGTTGAGAGACAAGCTGCTAAGAACAGAAAACATGGTCCCTTCATTGCTACAGTGGTGTTCTAGGAACCGGAGCTACAGTAACAAGACTCTCCCTTAAGAACGTCCTAGCTTACATGCTAATTCAATGTGATATGCATGACTTATGTGTTGTATAGGATTGCCATTAGAAAGTGAAACAAAAGACTTTGTTTACATGCTGCTAAAGATGAAGGGTCATACAGAGGTTAAATAACCAATAGGCCAATCTATAAACTAACTTATAGCCTAAATAGTTGCCTAAAACATTTTTGTTTTTTCAAAAACAAAATAAGCTGAAGTCCGGGTTCATCCAGCATCTGTGACATTTGTGTTTCACCTTTGGCTTCAGTCCAAATTACAATGCTTCCTGGCGATTGGTCTGAACCACTGGTGGTGAGTTTATGAACTCATAAATTTAGCACGAATTCACCTTTCTGGCCAGGTTAGAGATTAAGCAGGCAAAATTATTATTATTACAATAATTGCAACAAAACACACTATTTTTGAAAGTCAGGTGCTCTGTCAATCACAAGCTGAGTATTTTCTTGTTGGAGAAATCTCTTCTGGCATTGCTAGAGGCTGACCACTGCACAAATTAATGACAAACTATAAGGGGGTGCAGGTAAAAATCTAGTTCTATCCACACTGTCAAGATATAGGCTCATCATGATTAGCAGGAATAGTACCAGGGACAGGAAAAATAACAACAGTGCCCCATAGTGGCTGGAGGTAACATCATCATCTTTACAGTATCTTTAAACCACCACCATTCTGTTCATATTTACACAATTAGTAATGAGTAATGAGTAAAAAATGATTTGGCCAACATTCCAGTGTTTTACAGTGACAGGAGGGTGGGGCTTGTAGTAAGCTACATGTGGTCTATGTGAAAGCAGAGAACAGTGACAAAGTAGACTGACTGTGGCACACTATTGTTTTTTATTCTGGACAGTGCCTTGAGAAGTATCATCTCAGTAGGGTCCATTTTACAGTGAACTTCATGATCTGAAGCTGAATCATATTTTGACTTTGTTAGCATTGAAAATGTCTCACATATTTTGCAATAAAACAGGAAGTCAGTGGAAAGAGTGAAGGGAGTGTACATATTTACAGATATTTACAGAAATCATGTGATGTTTTTAGAGCTCAACTAAGTAGCAGGACAAGCGACGCCGTGTGGTCCACAACAATGCACTGACAAATAGATAAATAGTGTAAATTAAAAGAAATGCTGCAGAGGTTTTAGCAAAAGACAGGCTCTTTGAACATTCTAGGCAAAACACAATCTGCATGGAGACAAGCTCATGGTGAACCCTCCTCTGGAAAATTTACGCAGTGCACCCAGAGGCGGTCCTAGGCATGGGCCGTCAGGGCGGCATTTCATGTGTAGGACGAACGCCACTGAGACAGAATGCACAAAAATGTTTGAAAAAGCAAAAAGCTGTCAACTAAAGTATGCATTTTATTTTTGGCTTGCCATCAAAATGTTTGTCAGTTTCTTCAGTTGGCCAGACCTTTTGCTACATATCTGCCTTGTATACATTTAACCCAATATTGTACGTAAACGTAATTTAAAAATGTTTATTAAGCACATACTAAATAAAAGTTCAGTCAGTGTCTCCGTCCCTGACAGCTCTTTGCTCTGGTCCATCTTTAAAAATAGTCTGTGGAGAAGTTGACGTAGTGAATGAAAGTGTAATCAGAGGCACTTCAAAGCCTCCAATCAGACAGTTTTTCCCTGTGCCAGTTTAACTTGTTCCAGCACTTTCATCTCTGCTCCTCCAGGACTACCCACTTAGATGGAGTCAGGAAGTCATCGGTGCTGCACTGCATTCTGGGACATGAGAATATCACTGTATAGAACTATATGCAGCCAGGTTAGGTCATTTATTTAGCCAGTCGCCACAGATAACACTTTCCTGGACTGGCTTTCTTTTAGCCGCTACCTAAAGCTAAGGACCAAACATTTCAAAGTTTTTTTTTCTTTCCTTTAAAGCAGTGGACAAAGGAACCCCCAAAAGTGCTGATGTAGCAAGAAGGATGGTGTTTTCATAAGTGGCCTGGCGTCTCTGCTTTGTAACATAATCCATTATCTGTCTATGGGACAGAGGGACAGGGGAAGTAACTCTGGGACCTATTGTGTGGTGTATAGCATTTGGGACAAAAAGCGTAAATAAAAACATAGACTTAAACACACTTTATTGATCCACAAGGGAAATTATTTGGACATGTAGATTCACTGACAATAGGACTTTGTTGAAAAAAAAAAAAAAGTACATGCAAAAATACATCATATAATTTTGTTGTTGAAAAGATGAGTAATATTGTTGTTTTCTCATCTTATCTCTTGGGGTGTATTTTCAGATTCAAATCAGCTAATGGTTTGAGCCAGTGTAATTGCAACTTTTAGCATCAAGTTATGAGTTAAAATGAAAATGCAGCAGAGTGACCTAATACATACAAAAATATGCACATTACAGATGTCACAAACTTAGACAAACAAATTAGCACATGGTATTCTACATTTAAATACTCTTTAAAACCAGAAATTGTGTTTGAAAAAAACAAGTTACTATTGCAGATTGTTAGAACTAGAAATAAAGAGGTGTTTTTTGGGGGGGAGGACATAAGCTTTAGTAGCTAAGGGGTATCCATAAAGCTTTGCAACATCACAATTTATTTTTAGTGACAGCGAAAAGTGTTATTGATTTGTTTGGGCTGAAACATGGCAACAAAGGATGAAAAATATTGGTAAGTATACAATTTCATAGATTTTTTTGTCATCTCATTTTAATTCTTTAAATATTTTTATTTATTTAAAATTCAAATGAGCTAAAAAGTTCGAGTCAGTGTCTTAATACAACTTTCTGTTGTAATGAGATTTGACAAATGGTGGTTCAGAAGACTGGTGTCAGTATGCTGTAACACTAAGGTTGGTGTATCTGTGTCTCAATAGTTCTACTTGGGCTTCAAAGTTTCTGATATGTGATTGTATACTTGTGTTGTTGGAAGTGTCAGTGTGTCCACACAACCCCCAGTGGGATGTCCTGGCTCCAAGCTGGTGGCCTGTGTGTTGTTGTGGAAGTGCAGAAGAGACAGTGATGGGACAGGAGACAGGAGGAGACAGGAGGAGCCGGGAGGAGACGGGAGGAGACAGGAGGAGATGGGGGGAAAGGGGGGACAGAGGGGGTGTTTGGAGGAGGTCCCGGGACACTTCACTGGCCTCTCTCTCTCTCTGACAGGGTCTGGTCAGTGTCCTGCAGCTGGGGTCGTGGCCTGACTCACACACACACACAAGCACACACGTAAACACACACACACTCACAAACACACACACACACACACTCACACACATCTTTGGGACGCCTGCGCAGTCAGCATGGCTCCATTGCAGCCCACCACTGCCTTCCTGCCAGGATTAGAGCAGAAGGTGAAGAGGAAGAGGAGAGTGGATGGAGAGAGGGGCTTGTAGACAGGAGAAAATAAAACAGATTACTTGTGCAGATATGCAAATAGATATAATATAAATAGTATAGATTATCTGTAAATCCTAAATTAAATGATAGTATACTAGAAGAAAAAAAAAATGTATATTGTGTTTGCTTTTTACAGCAATCTTTTTAAACATGGAATAAGAAAAAATAAACACCTAAAAATGGCCAAACCTCAGGATTGATTTGTTATTTATGGTTAGTATCCTTGCAATGACAAACTGGGCAGTGCAAATACTCAACCCCACACAGACATTATTGCTGTTGAAAGGAGTTGAAGCCATAAGATTAATATGGCAAAATTGTGAGCCAATCCCTATCAAATAATCATAGGGTTTGTGGACATTCTTTTTAAAAACAGTGAATCTCTTTTAGTTCCACAGACCCCTGCCCTCCATTTGACATCATCTAATTCTCAAACGTGAACACCATGCACTTCACTAAATAAAACAGTAGCAGCTTGAGTGCCCTGTGATGGAGATCAGACCTGGGTCAGTGTGGCTGCCAACAGTGCATTTCACCTCTGTAGTGACAACAGCTCAAACTAAAATAACCTCTGCGTCTGGACTGGGACCTCTCTTTCTTCTCTTGTCTTTCTGCACATTTTACCCCAATTCCCACACCACAAGTCAGACTCAAGTTCAAACGTAAACATCACTCCAAAACTCCATCTAACATCGAGTTAAAATATCCAATAATCGTATGGCGTCAACTGTATTTTTCATCCATGTGACCGGCGAGTGACCATCCGAGCAGACCTCAGCGCTCAGTCCCTTTGGTGAGACGTTTCATCATTAAAGCAGCAGCTCCAGCTCACATTCTCATGACCTAATGAGTGGTACATGCCTGAAATCTGTGGCCAGTGTTTTCTCTTCTCTCCCTTTTCTCATCAGCAGCAGCAGCATGACCAGGATCAAGACCACAACATGGCCGACAGTTCAGAGTCACGGTGACGATGGGGCCGAGAATGCGGTGATGTCAGAAGTTAAATGTTATTTTGGGTTTAATTTGACTAAATATGGTCTTCGATATTTTGTATGTGCAGTGTTATGTAAGGAGAAATATTCTAGGGTGTCACAGATAAATCACTGAATAATTTTATACCTGACATCATGGGCCCTCATTATCAAAGTATAATTAAAGTGTCATCTGCAGCCACACTGACAGTTTTCAATAAAATCTTGCAAAGGTACATTGTGTAACTTCTCTGGTGGAGGGTCCATCAAATAATTTTGTCTATGCAAATGTTATTGAATTGTCTGGAATATTTCACAGTCTGGTGTTACACGTTTCTATCTTTGTGGAGACCAAGCCGGACCAAGGTACAGGTCAGATCTATGGAGAGGCAACCCTGCTCATTGTCAGAGAGCCTGTTTTTCTAGGTATTTCTGAGCTATGAAACCATCTGTAATTAAATAAATATAAGGTAAGCCTGTTTAATCTCATACTGTGGAACATTCCAAACAGAGCAATGACATATCCATAGAAACAAGAATGTAATGGACCCCCAACCAAAAAGTTACATAGTGCACTTTTAAAGGGTCCATATATTATGCATATTTTTATTATGCAGATATTACGCAGTTTTGTTCTAATGTTGTTTCCTCATCAAAAACATGACCTGGAATTGTGTTTTGTTTCATTCACACATGTTTAACACACAAATCCTGCACTCTCTTCCAGCTTATGATGTCATGCAGAAATACAGGAAGTGCTCCACTGTCTTTTTAAACTTCATACACCTTCACAAAAACCGTTTGGATAATTTCAGCCCTAAAATTGTCAGTTTCAACTGAACTAAATGTTTAAGGTAACTGTTAACTGGAAAACAACCGCTTCATGACATCACAAGGTGAAACAGAGCTTTTTGAACTTTAGAAATGTAGACAGACTAATAATAAAGGATTGCTTAAACATGTGTGAATGAATTATATTATTATAACATGACTTAAAGCTCATAATTTTGGGTAATATAGGACCTTTAAATGTCATATAATTATATATTTTGTTTGTCTACTATAAAGTGTTTTGGATGTAGTTTTTTTTCTTATATTGAAAAGCACTATATGGTATTATTATGTCACTTAACACACAGATTCCGTGCCCATAACCTTTAAACCATAGTATAAAATCAGACATATGCATGTTCATAAGATGAAGTGTCTTGCCCAAGAACAACACGTGAGAGCCACATTTGAACCTCCAGCCTTCCAACACAAGATTACCACTCTAGTGATCCACTGCCACCCTGCCAAGTTTTACACCCACACCATTTGATTGAATACAAAATGGCAAAATCCCCTTCTCTACTTTTGGATTTTGCCTTTTTCCCATCTTTCATCATCGCAAATCCCTTAACATTTCTTTACATCTCTTTGTACTGCGGTTCATCTAACCTCAAGGCTAATGTTTCACTGTTAAGATGCATACATAAAATACACATCCCGCCACTGCCTAAGAGCTTAATGCTGAGATCCAAACCCTACTATACATTCACTAAGTCCAGTTTGACAACACACCTGAGCGGGCACATATAAACTAGAGCAGCACATCCTCTCATCTGCTCCTCATTGTGGACCTTTAACACGGAGTAAAAACCTCCTCAGGCATTTACAAGAATCGCTTTATCCACATGACCCTGACACTGCTATAGAGAGGGCGGTGAGGAGGAGAGATGGCAATTACAGGCACTGTGCAACTCATCTGTCACAGTAGTATGAATGAATATTGTTAAAGAGCCCATATTACGCTATTTTCTGATCTACGTTATAATGTTGTTTCCTCCTCACAAACATACCTGGAGTTGTGCTGTGTTTTGTTTCATTCATTCATTAATCCTACATATTTAGGCTGAGTTCTTCTCTCAAATAGAAAATACTCTGTTCCATCTTGTGATATCATATGGTAATACAGGAAGTCCTCCACTGTGTTTTTAAACTCCATACACATTCACTAGAATCATTTGAATAATTTTAGCCCTGGAATTACCAATCTCTACTGAACTAAACGTAAAAGGTGGTGATTAGCTTCATGACATCACAAGGTGGAACAGAGCATTTTGAGCTTTGGAGATGTAGACAGTCTAGTAATAAAGGGTTGCTCAAACATACGTAGAACTCACAAGAATTTTGTGTAATATAGGACTTTTAAGATACAATTTGGATGTACATGGAGAGAGACAATAAGCTCAAGTGAAATGTTCTGTTATACTCTTTATAATGGGCTCATATCTCCACAGATCTGACCTGTAACATGGCCTGGTGGCGTCACCTGCTTGTCTCCGTGTATCCAGGCAACATAATAAAATGTCTATGGAAACAATAGTTGCATATTACATTTTTTAACATTGACAAAGGCAAGCTATGAATACTCAAATATGACTATTGACTATATGAGATTACCCTCAATGTTTTTCCTTTCTTCCTAAATCAGTTTTGACCAATTTGGACAGAACACATTTACAAAAATATTTTACACTATCTTACATATTGCAGTATTGTAAGTTGACCTAGTAAGTCATAGAGTAATCAATATAAGTTACCCAGAAGAAAAAAAAAAAGTATTTCTTTGATTTTTTTTTTACGCAGAAATGCCATAATAACTGCAACAAATGGAAACGGCCTCTTGTGCACATTCTGTTCTGTCCCAAGGTCTGCCTCTCTGTGTTTTTATGTTTTGGAGCTGAGCGTCGGTCGGTGCCAGGCACTGTCTCTCCTCCACCTCACTCTTGACCCTGCCCTCCCTCTACCTCCCTCTCTTCTCTCGCTCTCTCTCCTTTTCCTCTCTCTCTCATTCTTCCTCCTCTCTCACCCTCTCTCTCCTTTCTTCTCCAAGTCCTCTCTGTTTCCTCCTTCTAGCCTCTCTCCCTTGTCTCTCATCTCATTCTCCCTCTCTCTCCCGCTCTCTCCTTCCTTCCCTCTCTCACTCCTCCCTCCCTCCCTTCTCCTTTCAGTCTTTTCTGTTTCCTCCTCCTGGCCTCTTTCCCTTCTCTCTCTCCTCATTCCCTCTCCTTGCTCTCTGCCTCTCCTCTCTTTCCTTCAATACCTCTAGCTCACTCTGTCCCTCTCTCCCTCTGTGTCTCTCTCCTCGCCTCCTCCCTCTTTCTCCATTTATCTCTCCTTTTTCTTTCCCTCCCTCCCTTTTCCTCTCTTTCTCTCCCCGTTCCTCTTCCCTCACCGCCTACTATGGGCTGGTGATGGGTGCGACTGTGGGGTGTAGCACATATTTATTCTCGTTATTGACTGTCTACAAACGGACAAAATAGAGTAAGGTGTGAAAGGTCAACAGGGGTCATTTTCCTTTTTTATTATAGAACAGCAGAAGTGGGTTTCTTCAAATATACTGTTACTTTTCTCTGTGATAACTTTCTATATAATTACGGTCTATTAAAAATGTAGTCTATTGACGTAATCAGACACAAAGCGTAACTTGTTGTAATACTATTAAGAGTGAGTAGTGAAAATGTATGCTCAAGTTGACTTTTAGTAGGTCTGTTATACTCAAAAATATTACTCTGGCAGTCTACGATAAAATGATTGTACATTGTATTCAAAATATCACTCATGTTAGTACTAAGCTGAGAAGTATCCACTCTCTCGAACATTAGGATCAAGCAACACTCTGGCCGTGCCTTTCTAAGTGAGACAAATATTCCCATGTGAAATGTATTGCGAAGTATGTGACAGTACATTCCTGCTAAATGTTTTACGGTGATTTAATGCCTTCAAGTCCAAGTCTGGGTTTAAACTCTCAGTTACTAAAAGTTCCTCTCGATCCTATCTCTCCTGGCACCAGCCATGTTCTAGTCCACTCAATTTGAAATGAATATAAATGATTGTTTTCATAGCAAACAGCTAAAAGTATATGGCGCAGGCAAATACTTTTTAGTCGTCAAAAAGAAAAACAAAAGTAGGAAATTCTTGTGAAAAAGTTGCAGCGAATTGTTTTTTTTTATGTCTGGCCAAAGTACAAAAAACACTTTAGTTCAAGAGATGACCAAACATGCAGTATACAGAATAATACATATTTGTTTTATTTGTAAAAGTTATATCTAATGCAGTCCAGATTTTAACAGGTTTTTTTTTTAAGTGAGGGAAATGTTATGGTGAAACGTGGCTACATTCCTGGACTTAAAACATTGCCAAGTGACTAATAGGAAGGAGTTCAAAGGTCAAAGCAACAGGAACAAGGCTGGGGCTATGACTCCATCAAAAGTAATAGAGACTTTCACTTCCATGTACACAGCATATGTGATCCTGCTGAGATCCCAAATGGCTATTTTAAAAAGGGAAAAATTGTGTTTCCCAAAAGCGATGAAATCATTAAGAGTCATTATTGAGCTATGCAGTAGTAGCTAAGTTTAGACATTACAATGTAACACATATGGGGTGGTTTTGATAAAGTGCACACTTTAGTGTACAATAGTTAAGACGGAAATCAATAGTTTGTGATATAAATAGATCCAGCCACAAGAGGGCAGTAAAATTAAACTGCTGATTACTTTGTGCATTATAATTTAGACCAATAAAGTTGACACTATGAAAATGTATTCTTTACTTAAATTTGGTTAGCAACATAATTTGAAATTAAATTATTGTGATGTCATGGTGCAGGACAAGAGGGGGTGTCCCTGTGATATTTCCTGATCGATAACGTCTCAAGAAGTTTAACAGTGAGATCTTTTTAATAAAAATAATATTAGGTATAGTCCTCTCTCTTATTTTTTATTGTGGCTTTTGATTTTGTGATGAATAGATAATAATACATAGCTGTATGGGACCTGTGTAACCTCTCCTGTGGGAGTGTCCTGTCCGCTGTAGGCCTCAGGACCAGGGCTGCTCTGACCCTTCTCTGAGTTAAGTCCAGACTTTAGCCTTTGTTTGACAGACTCCTGGACCCTTTAATCTTACGACCAGATGAATCCTTTGATGGACCTGCTCTGCACCATCTCCATAGATCAACATAATACGGCATGTTCCAAGTGTGGGGGGCTGTGGTACTCGGGTGGGCTCTTTCTCTCTTTAACCCTCACTTTCTCTGTGTCATTCTCTCCTCTCTCTCTCTCCTCTCTCTCTCTCTCTCTCTCTCTCTCCTCTTTTCTCCCCCTTTCAGTCTTTCTTTGACCTGTAGTCATCCATCCTCTCTCGAGCCGCAGAGCCTGTGTGGGGTGCCTCGTGTGGAGAGGTCTGACCACAGCCAGCTCTGCCCTCTGGACCACGGGGGGATAATGGTCCCCTGAGACAAGCTGATGGAACATGTCAAAAACAAGTGGTCAGACATTGAGATAGTGGTCATATAAATATACACTACACTCATTTGATGTTGATGTTATTTTTTGGCCCGTTTATTTTTCAAATCTGTGGCATATATGGTACTTTACAACTTCATTTATAGCACTCCATACACACTGCAAGCTTTTCTTTGGCTGGACATTAGCATTAGATTTCCTGTAGGTTTTTTCTGGGAGCTACAACTCCCTTTCTTTTAGCTATTCATGTAAATACTTGGGGCATGATAGTGTAACAGCATGATGCTTGCAATTGTGTAATTTTGAAAAAAGGTTTGTAATTTTGAAATGTTTAGCTTGTAATTCTGTAAATCTGTTTTATGCATGGATAGTTTTTCTCTCAATGTTTTAATTCACTGCACACTTTTGATTTATTTGTGTTATACTTATCTAATAATGTAATTTCAACATTTTGGGACATATAGGTTTTATAAAGGAATTGTACCAGCAACCTATTACGTTTGATTCCCCAATTGCATATTTATATATTTAATTGATAGTTTCTGTAGTTATTGTTTATGTATGCCCATTATGCCCATGAGCTTTACAACGGGATGGTCCAGACTCTGTTGAACTGAGGTGCACTTCAGGAGCTCTTTAGATTTCACCGATAAGACCCAGTCCCATTAGAACAGTGTGAAAAGAGCTTTCTGGACACACACCCTCTGTCTTATCGCAATACTACATAAACAACACCAACTAATATTACATAATCTGATTATACTCCACTGGGGAATATGTTTAAAAGTGCCTGAATATGTATGAGTCTGAACATGAATTCTATAACTACTACTTTAATATAGCCAAAGAGATAATAAACATGGCTATTGTGAAGCAATTTATGACTGTGAAAAGCACTATATGAATACAGTTAATTTAAAGTCTTACTATACAATATTATTAGTTACTCTGCTAAGTATAATAATTTGACTTCATTGTCACCATTGTCAGCAGCAACACTAGAGTATCGAATAGTTCTTCTCCCAAATACTCAGAGCCATGTAATGAGTGCATTCTCTCCATTACCACAGGATGAGGTCACATGACACCTTTAAATAGCCAAGTGGGTATTTTAATTGCTTTATCTCACTGTGGTTTAAATGGGTTGTAGACACAGATGGGTAATGCCTACAGTCTGTACTCAAATACAGATACAATACATGTCTTGAGCGGAAGTAAATGTATTCAGTGATCACTCACATCAGTCATTTGTAAGCTTGAGGTCCCCAGGAGTTTTCAGAAAGGAGGTCCAAAAACAAGATAATGCGAGTTAATGTTAATTGTTTCTATGAAGTATATTATAACAGCTGATGTTCTATAACACCTTTATTAACCGTATTAACTAATTATATTTTCCTTGTAGGATAGTAGCTTATCAGATAGGAGACTGATGTGGGGGTCACAAACATGGGACCGCTGGGAGAAAAAGGGTGGGGATCACTGACATAAGTAATATTAAAGTGTGACAAATATTATTTTTTCCTTTATTGCACAATTATCCCCCCACAAGGCTCTGTGAAAGTCTGGAACACTGAGTCAGGTTTTGAAGCTTTTATGAAAAATTCTCCGGAAAACAGTTTAGAAATTCAGTGATGAAGCATGACTGAAATACTAGGAACAAAGTTTGAATACAAATTGTGAAAAGGCATTTGATACATTCAGTGACATTGCATCAATGATTTACTTTTCTCATGGGCTTACTGGGGAAGAGCACAGCTTATTTAGACATCTGCTGGAGAATGTCCAGATACTTGCAGATTTCTTTTACTCGATTTAGACTGAATCCTTGTTTTAGCCTATGTCTTTTTGATAGGTTTTATCCCATGGTTGAATCTGAATTTTCCCATGTTACAAAATGGGAATGTATAGTGCAAATAAAGGCTCTGCTATCTTAACTTGTTTCAAATGTTTTCACAATCTGTAACACACAATCAAGCGTCTTCCTTTTGTCACTTTCAAAGACAATAAATGGAGAAAATCTTTTAAGGAAGGGCATCTCACTCATCAAACATGTCCCAGGTTGGACTAATTAAAGGTCCTATTTTACACAAAACTCTCTCCTCAAAAACATACCTGGTGTTTGAGAAACCCTTTATTCCAGGTCTGAAATTATTCAAATGATTACAGTGAAAGTCTATGGAGTTTAAAAACACAGTGGAGCACTCCTTGTATTACCACATGGGTTTGTGTGTTAAACATGAGTGAAACAAAACACAGCTCAGAGTATGTTTGTGATAAGGAAACAACATTATAACAGAGATCAGAAAACAATGTAATATGGGCCCTGAGTACCAAGATCCTGAGTTTGATTTGTTTAGTTGAGGAGTATTCATGTGTGCAGCTTTCCTCAGTGTGCTTCAATTTCAGCCCTTCAACCTAAAACAGGTTTGGAGAGACAGAAAAAGCACATTCAGAATTCATCATTTACACCATTTAATTGACAGAAGCAACCATTACAATCACAATTAAATGCACTTAATTGCAAATAATCTTAATAAAAGTAAATTTTACATAAAACGTCCCCTTTAAAAAAAAGCTTACATGTCCCTATATGTTTATGTTTTTGATCTTTGCCTTTTTTCTCCCACGTCCCCCTGTCACCTCCATATTCATCTTTCAAAGCTCTCCTTTCATAACGTGAACCATAAACCACTACTGTTACCATACCACATCCATTAGAGAAACTCAAGTATTGTGTTTTAGCTGCGCACTGGTCCAAAGGGGAAATTTATGAGGCTGTTTGTCTTTAATCATTAGTAAAAGTAATAGACTTGTATGTAGCACTCTCACAATGAGGTGCTGAAGTGCACTGGAGGAGGAAACCTGACACAAATACAGGAAGTGCGGCATTTCAGAGCCAAGCCAGGAGCCGTCTGATGGACTGCACTGATTAACCACGGCTAGGACTTTTTAATTGTTGTGTGGGTAAAGTTAGACCTACCAGCATAGATTTATAGTTTGTGTTATTTAATTCATAAATGCAAAGAATGGAAAGTTATGAATGTAAAACTCTGATATTGTGTTAGCTGGAGTTACAGTAATCACTATAACCAGACCATTCAGTGTGTAGCTTCACTCATCCCAGTGGATTTGAGGGGCAATAGAGACCTCTAGTGGGGAAAGGGCTATGGCCACTTGTGATGATAATACGATAAGGCACCTTTAAACGGAGTTAAAAAGCATGTGCCATGGAGTTGCAAGTAATTCAACTGAATAAAAAGGAAATAATAATCTAAAATAATTCCCACAGTTGGACACATTTGTGCATTCCGCACATGGTTACACATTAAAAACTGAGAAATATATTCGCTTATTTTGATAGTGGCATTGGGAAGATATTTCTGTACGGCAATAGTCCATAAGGGCTTTATTATGACTATATTGTCATTATAGCCCGGGGGTCTATGCACATTGCATTGTGACACAGACTGAAAATTCATGTTTCAAGCCTTATTAAAGGTGTGGTGGAGCGGTCAAAACTATGTAAAATATACCCATGATCCACTGTAGGATTTTGGCCTTCCTTTATCTTATATCTATACCAGCAAATGTTTAAAAAGACAGATGGATGAGCGTATTTGAAATGTTGCGTGAGCGGGTTATGTTGAGTAATGAATCTATGATGCTGTTGGCCTGATACCCTTACTGTCTGCTGGTGTGGAGGAATGCCACCTAAAAACCACTAGATGGCATATTTTACAGAGTAATTTGCCAAAACAACTTGTGTAAAATTGGCTGCAATGTACCTCATGCATACAGATGGCGCCATTGTTGCAGAAATGTGCGTTGGGCTCCATAAAATGATCTATTTTCTCAAAACAAACAGAGACAGGCCCCGTTCTGCCAGAACACATTGATCACTGTGCACACAAAGAACTCTTGTGCAAGTGCAGGAAGTTCAGAGACTCTTTCAGCAAGTTTTATGTGGGAACTTAAAGTTCTTTAAGTAAATCCAATCTAATAGGAATAAAACAGGCGTGTTGCATTGTATAGCCTACATTATAAATGTAGTTTATTTATGACATTTGTCATGTCAAAGTAAAGAGTAGCGATAGAGCCAGCAAAAGGTAGAAAAAATGCCTCACATATTCCTGGCAGCTCATTGGTCCAAATTTTCCTTGTGCTGCCACAATACAGCACACACGTGACCTGCTGTTTTCACACAGTTATACGCATGTACTTAAAAGACAGGCAGCACCATTCAGACACACGAGCCCAAACAACAGTGTTTTATGGATGTGTGAGCACTAGGACCGCAGCTGAGGACTCTCGGAGTGCGGGAAGTGCGGACCATGGCGGCTGCCACGAGCAGCACATCTACAGCCACGCTACCATTAAAACACACCGAGCTCATACGGAAACGCATCGACCCCAGGAGGAGGCAAGCCGCGCTCTCTTTCCTCACCAACATTTCCCTGGACGGACGGCCCGTGCAGGACGATGCAGACAATCAGACCGAGGAGGAGGGCTCACTGGAGCCTAGGACTAGACAGAGCCTGGTTTCTCCGGAGCGATGCGTGTCCGCGGCAAGCGCCAACACGGTCCCTCTTGCAAACCAGGCTCTCCTTTCGAGCAACCGAGCCACTTATGGGACGGGTCCCCCCACCCCAGGAGCAGCAGGGGCGCCTGCGTGCACAGACAACACCGAGGGAGACGCGTTCCTGCCCTCCGCCCTCAGCTCGCCCTTCTCCGCGGTGCCCACGTCAGCCAGAGGCAGGCTGCAGACCTACACTCAGGGAATCCTGCCCGCGCCCTACTCCAGGCAGTCCTCCCACAACTACTGCCTGGAGGGCGGTCAGATAGAGCTGCAGAGATCCAGGTAACAGCCCCGTCCCGGGACGAGCCCCCGGGCACAGTACACTGAGAGAGAGTGTGCTGCAGGGTCAAGTCAAGTCAAGTCTGGAGCCATAAAACCAAAACAACATGAGTTCAACAGTGTGCAGTGTCGCGCATGTTGTGGTTAGAGCATGTACCCATAGTTCAGCTCTAGTTGTCTACAGTGTAATAATTAAAGTGACAGCATATTCAGTACAACATCAACAAAGTCTCACGTGAGTACAACAGTGCATACTGTACTGCATACTGTACAAGACCGTTTATCTTCAGTCTGTGTTGTCATTTGGCAGCCCTTTGCTTATTATAGGGGCACTCTGTCTGACTTTACAACACTGTTATTCAGACCCACAGTATCTGTCTGAGGTATCCACTGCTATTACTGCATCGTTATAGAAACCCAAACAGCAGAGCAATTCGTGCAAAGGTATTATTAATTTATTAAGAATAAAATTCCTGCAGTTATAGGCATAACAGTGGTCTTCTATGATAACGTTGTTAACATACCACCTTGAGACTTGACTTGAAAGTAATTAGCCTATCAGTAGGCTAAAAATTCTCTTATAATTGTCCTCTCTCCTGCAGAAACTTTGCCTCACTGTCCATACATGTATTTTTGTCCCATTTTGCACTGTAAGCACAAATATGCCTTTGTTTGTTTATTACTTTTTGCTGTGATGCCAAGTCCAACAGCTGTGGAGCCCTAACCCAGATTCCCAGTGTAACCTACTTGTCACCCTGCTTTCTAACCTAATTTTGGGAAAACTAAAACATAAGACGCACACCTGTTGTGAGTCGGATCAAAACATAGTGAAATTCAACACCATTGTCTGACCACATAAAACTCCTCAGTGTCTTTAGTGCCCTGTTCAGTGTTGAGTAGGTGAGACAGTGGCACTAGGCAGCTGTCAGTAGCAGTTGTGCCATGGTCCTCTCACTGTCTGGACCTTCTGTCTGACCCTGTTTTATTATTCAAGTCAAGTCTTTATTTAGTCAAGTCTGTATTTTTTACTATGACCTTGTGCTCCCCCTTAAGCCTCACCCTCTCACATGTACAAGTGAAACTACCACCAACTACCTTTGTTACTCTTACAAATCAAATCAATCTGTATTGTCATATTGTTGTACAAACAACTGTAGTGCAGGCAAGATGAAGTTGTGTTCTCCAGGTATCAATAAAACAAAAGAACATAATTTAAAACACACTCACAACCCCCCGCCTCACCCCATCCCAACACATCCATTCACACGTCCCTGAGACGGATCTGGTTAGTTAAAGTGGCTTTTTTTTTCTAAATCAAACGCTGAAAGGTGAGGTTGGTGCAAAAGTTGGTACATGAACAGTTCAGACTTGATCAGTACAATTGGTGTACTTGTATTTGCAAACCACAACTTGCTCTTAGCTGAGAATAGCTAGAATCAATACATTTTTTTTTCAGATATTGCAAGACTCTTTGATATAAAAGTACTAGATTACATAACTGGTGCAAACGAAAGTAAAAAATTATGAGGGACTTTTGGACATTGGCCTGTATTGCACTGTTTTTTTAATCAAATGTTGTTTGCTCATCATAAACCTACCTGGAGTTGCTTTTTATTTCATTCACACATGTTTAACACACAAACCCTTTATATTTAGACTGTTCCACCTTGTGATGTCATGTGGTAATACAGGAAGTGCTCCGCTGTATTTTTAAACTCCACACACCTTCACTAGAATCATTTGGATAATTTCAGCCCTGGAATTGCCAATCTCTACTGAACTAAAGGTAAAAGGTAGCTAGCTGTTCACCTGAAAACTACCACTTAATGACATGGGAAGAAGGAACAGAGCATTTTGAGATTTGGAGATGCAGACAGATTTATAATAAAGGATTAAAGGAAACATGTACTCCAGGTATGTTTTCGAGGAGGTAACAGCATTCTAACATGAATAAAAACTTCATGTAACATTTTTCTTCTTGAGTTTGGCCCTTCTAGGTTCATAGTAGCGCCACGTCTTTTCAATTTTCCGTTACACCTTGCCTTGTCTTATTCGTATGCCCTTGACCTACTTCAAGCTCAGTGCATACAGTGAGATGTTGTTCCTTTCCTTGGAATACCCTTGAAAACCATCCACCTAAAATGAATAATAACCCAAATAAGTAGCATGTTGACGGACAGCAGGCTTATTCCTCTTGGCTCTGTTTCTCAGTCTGCCCCTGGAGCAGTGCACAGTGGTCGGTCTGTTTGGGGAGGGCACCTGGTGTGAACGTGGTCATGGAGCAGAGAGGCAGGATGCCCAGTGCTGCAGTGAAAAGCTCCCTGGCTCCCGTGCTTCCTCTCTCATCAAAAAGACACTCTCGCCCGGACACTTTTGGCAGCAGGAAGTTACAGATTGTCTGAAGTGCAGCCAAAATAGACTTTCCAAAGCCCTAGGTCTTAGTTTCTGTGGCAACACAATGATTATTTCTTCCACCTTAGGACAAAAGCTATGTGAAGTATGACAGCAAGTTAATAGAGATTAGGGCTGCCTATTATATCGCAAAATATTAGCTAACACGATGTACCATTTTGCAATAAGCTACAGCTCCAGGGTTCACCATTTGATCTGACCATTTGTTTTCATGATTTTCCTTTTAAAGTCCTTATTAGTCTCTGTGATATAACTAGTAAATTAATAATGTATAATTTGTAAATGTATAATTTAGTTTCTTTTTTTTTTTGCAGTACCAACTTAGATTTTCCTTTCTTTTTTTTTTTTTGCAACTTAATTTGGGTTTGAGCAAAGCAGGGGCTGTACAAATAATATATAATTGTGCATGTAGTGGTTTTGATAGTTGATTCAAAGTAAAATTTAAGAATCATATGCAATGTCAGTTCCAATGTGAGTCATATCTACTTACATACACTTGACACATTTTCATTTCTATTTGAGTTCACTTTTTCTCCCTTCATTCACCATGATTCAGCACGTTTGCTCTCTAAATACACCTATGCCATCTGGACCGGTGGTATTTTTGTTTTACTTGATCCTGTCAGATCCAGCCTCACACTTCCCGTACTCCTGCCCAGTGTTTTAACAAGGATTCAGTTTCAGCATGAGGCAGCACTAACCGCCGCTGGAAAACAAGTTGTGGTTGTCATTACAGGGATATGTGGAGCTTTTGTGGAGCCTGGGTCAGTGCTTCTTCTTCTGGTTGGGAGGTCAATTGTTGTCCGCTGAAGTCATGGTTTGGAAGAATAAGTGGATTATGTAAGAATGCTTTGCTTTGCTACTACTTCCTTCAATAGTCCACAGTCCGAATGAATGGGATTGCATTTGAGAACATGACTTGCTATTGTGTATGCTAGTCTCATAGGGATGGTCTTTTGTATTGTGTAAAAATGGGCTTTATGAGATAAGCACCATGGACGTATTTATTATTATAGATCTATGGATAGCGGTTTGAGTACAATATGTGTTCTCTGTCGAGTTTAAACATAGCATAGCCCTATTGTGGAAAAGCAAACTGGGACAATGAAATATGTTCTGCAAAGTTGTAAATAAGGCCATTGAAAACACCACAATTCTAACATGATAAACTAATAATTAATAAATAAAAGTTTCACATCCCAGAATTAAATGTTAACAATGACCACTAATTACCCACAAGAATGGCCATTTTTATTTTAACTATAACTAGAACAAGTATTAGTTGTTTTGATAGGCCTAACAAGAGATGCATTATTGTATTCTTGGACATACAAAAGAACACTAGTTTACAGTTTAACAACAACAGTTATGCAGTAACTAGCATTTTAAGTGTTTATTTGTAAATACATTTGTACAATGCATATATATCTAGCTTAACGATACAATAAAATTGCATAATGTAGCCAAGACAATGTAGCCAACTAAAACCTATGCATCTAAGAAGGAAAAAGTAATTATAATACCCAATCATAGTGCTGTACAATAGATTCCTTTCCATTATTTTTGAGGAATCCTAGAAGTTGCTATGATGAGCCCAGTTATGTTTATCATAATAGTGTAATTTCCCCTTGCCCCTGAGAGGAACATTTGGTTTACTTCCTGAGCGTCTGTGGACTAAAAACAGAAGACTGTGTCCTGTGGCGCGCTGCCAAAAGGGCTACGTGTGAAACTCATAATCTCCACTTTATAATAGGTTTATGGCTGTTCTGCACGGCCCTGTTTGTTTAAATGCAATGTCAGTGTGTTGTGTATACTGTACAGGAGGATGATACTGTGTTAGTCCTAGAACATGTATTGCATAATGTGACTGTTGTAGTATTTATTACATACTTTTTATGTTGATGTTTAATACATTAATTAACTTTTGCCTTAAGCACTGCTATCAGTAATCCTGTTTTTAAAGTGAGATTGTCTGCAGTAAAGTATAGTATTTAGAGATAGTGTCCATAGTTGAATTTACCAAAAATAAGTAAAAACATTTATATGTATTATGTAACTTTTATGGTGGAGGGTCCAGCTTGTTTGGATGAATGGTCCACAGTATGGATTTGAACTTATCTTTTTCCACAAAGACAAGCAGGTGCCCTCTAGGGCAAGTTACAGGTCAAATCTGTGGAGAGGCAACCCCACTCATAGTAAGAATGCATGTTTTTCAAGATATTTTTCATTCTCACATGTTTAAAGGGCCTATATTACACTATTTTCCTCATCTGTGTTATAATGTTTCCTCATCACAAACATATCTGGAGCTGTTTCATTCACACATGTTTAACATACAAATCCTGCATATTTAGGCTAAGCCAACAGCCTCATAGTGCAGCATTACTCAAACATGTGTGAATGAAACAAAGCCCAACTCTGGGCATGTTTTTGATGAGATAACAACATTCCAACATGGCTTAAACTTCGCAAGAGTCAATTTTACATAATATGGGACCTTTAACTATTTATTTTTTACAACACAGACAAAAAGCAAATAAAAATTACTATTAGAGATTGCTGTATTTTTTTTAGTTGTACCTGTGTCTTTAAAAAACTGCCCTAGCCTGTGACCTGACTTTATCCCTGAGCAGACTGAAGTGAATGAGTGGCCTGTTCTGTGTTATTGTTTCCATCTGTTTGTACAGCTCTGGAAAATGTCTTATTCATTAAAAGCACATTTCACAGTTGGTCAACTAAAGATCAGCAGCCCTTCTTCAAATGAGTGAGTTATTGTTTATAATACACTGTGACATGTTGAAAGAAGGTTGAAGGAATAACACAGCAAGCACATACTTTTGTCCAATATTTTGTCTATTTATCTCCATGGAGATAGATAGGATTAATGCACTTCTGTGGGATATTCCTGCCAATGCAATAACACTTTCATGGCGACAAGCAGGTGGCAGACCCTCCACTAGAAAATAGGCTTGTTACAATAATTACTATATTGCCTTATCATTCAATATACTGTAAGTTAGATGGAACAATTGTTTTTGGTGCTCAGTATTTATCTAGGTACTTTTCCATTGTACTAGTGGGGGATCTTTTGTTATATTTCTGTACTATGATTAGATTTGAGCTGTAGAGGGTTGAATGAAAAACTTCTATGACTCATTATGGATACAAACTAAATACTATTTATTGCAGTTTGTGTGTTTTTTTTTAAACTATATTATACATTTTGAATTGTTTTGGGGGATAATCCTGCTTTAGGGTTATTGTGTTAGTTTCAATATGACCGTTTATTGCCTATATTTTCTCCAGCAATATAGCATACTTCAAAATTTGTTATCATTACAGGCCTACTAGAAAATTTTCACAGTGCACCTTTAATTTGTGAAAAATGTTACACCTCTCTTCTACAGCTCTCCTATTTACTCTGGCAAAGGATCTTTTACTGTAGTATCACCATGGTTTACTTGTATAATTGGTGTAGTATCACCATGGTTTACTTGTATAATTGTCAAAATGTGCTGTTTCTTCTCACAGTAATTGTAAGTCTCATTTTTGAAATAGTGACTGAACAGGGACTGAACTTTTACTTTTTAGTCTCTATTCTCAGAAAATAACAGACGTAAATACTGTGCAGTAACAGTTACATTAAATACAAATGGAATTACATTCATTCGTGAGCCATCATATTCTATTTAGTATTTTTTTTTTTAATCTACCTCAATTTCCCAGAATCTATATTGTTTTAAACCTCATAGCTAAATCTTCAGTGCATTCATGAAATAGAAGAGGTCTCACACATTATTCACAGCGAGTACAGTTCATATCACCTTCACCACCCTCAGGTTTGAATGTGTTATATTCTTTTGACACAATCTGTCATTTACATCTCCGCATTTATCCACCCTTACACCAGGCTCTCTGTCTGTTCCTTAGAGGTGTAAATCCAACGGAGCATCTGTCTGACTTACTGCACCATAAAAATCTATGAGCGGCTTTACCCAAGGATTTGCAGATAAGGCTCTGACTTACTGCAATAGTCAATGTATTGCACAAAATGATACTCTATGGTAAATTGTTATCCTTAAAGGGCTTATATTACGCTATTTTCTAATCTATGTTATGTTTCCTCATCAAAAACATATCTGGAGTTGTGTTTTATTTGATTCACACATGTTTAACACACAAACCTGCATATTTAGGCTGAGTTCAAACTGAAAACGCTCTGTTCCACCTTGTGATGTCATCTGGTAATACAGGAAGTGCTCTACTGTGTTTTTAAAGTCCATACACCTTCACTAGAATCATTTGGATGATTTGGATAATTTCAGTCCTGGAATTGCCTGTTTCTGTAATGTAGTACCTGTAGGTATTTATCTAGAACAGCAGAATTGGTCATGCAGTGGCCATTCCCTTTTTGGATTATATGAACAATTATTCATTTGTTCAAATTTCAGTGTACATTTATATTTGACTAATCATGCTAAAATGCTCTGTCGGGTTATGAATCTTATGATGCTGCTGCTATATGAAGGTAAACTTGAGACAACAACTTGAGACAGTATAACCCCCATCTTCTCATCCAATAAACAATTTGACTTTTACTCCCTTTAGTATTAATATTGCCACATAAGCTACCAGGTTGGGCTGGTTTCTACAGCTTTGGCCCTTAGTACTAGCAGGTCTCACTCAGCTACTCTTTTTTTTATATTTATCCTGCTGCATGTATATTGTATCTTCTATGCTAGGTTTACTGGCCATATGCATAGTTCCCCTGTTGAGAAAGGAAGAGAGACAGAGTTCGTGGGGGAGGGTCTTGTAGCGTTACAAAATATGTATAGTTGGGAAATAAGCCATAGTGTGTTGCACCAAGTTACTGTGTATTGCATGTATATACACATAGATAAAAATAACACTATATTGAAAGTGATGGAGAATGGGAGGAAAAGCTATCCTATATCCTTTTGTTTGTAGTTTTTACTCATCCACATTTGACTTTATTTAATTCTGCACTCATTATTTTTACAGTCTACACATAGGATCTGCAAAGGGACATTTTTGTAGTTTATATTAGGCTTATCAATTATGTATATATGTATTATATGTATTAAGCAGTTGCCGTTAAACCCGGAGATTCTTGGTTTGAATCCAGCTTCTTAAACATCCTTTAAATCCTTCATTTAGTTATAACACTTGAAAATAATCACGCTAAAAATAAAACTACAGGAACCTTGATGTTTATTCAGTTATGCATTTAACTCATTTGCTCCTTGAAGTGTCTGTTTTTATTAGATTTGAACTATATCGACTATAGTCCAGTTGGTGTTAAACATGCAGTATGATCCAGTTCATGAAGTACCCAGTCCCATTTGGTTGTCACATGTGTCCTTGTTTCTAAACCTGGCAGCCCATCTGAAGAAAAGTGCTCCAGTACAATTAGCCTGTTGCTGAATGTGTGAAATCTGGGACTAAAATGTGTTACGCGAAAATCACGACCAGGCTCTCGCTCTTGTTATAAATCTGTTATCTGCTTTGATTCAGGGAAATACACTGTGATAATGTGAGATTTGGGCTTACCACGGCACACACACACTATAGTGAATCACTATAGTGAATAATGGTAGTCTATCTATACAACCCAAGACAATAACAAGACAAGAGGGTTTTATTTACATAGTGTTCCATGATCTGTCATCAAAAATAAAATAAATAGTACTTGATGTACTTTTACATGTTTTTTTTTTCTATGTTTTTTTAATATATATATAGATATCTAAGAAAGTATATGTTTGTATTCATTGTAATATGTTCTGAAACAATTCATTTTTTTTCAAATGTGTTGGTTTGCGAAATGATTGACAGGCGCCATGTATTTGTTTTGCATCATACACATTTACTTTCTGAGGTGAAATCAATATATTGATCCTCGCCCTCTCTCCTAAATTGAGACATGAGCACGCGTCCTGTTTATGGCTTAAACCAGTATCTTACACGTATCGCAGTAACGTGACCTCTCTTTGTTTCAAGTATGACCTTATGGATTACAGCTCCTTTTCTTCAAGTGTTGTTGTTTCATTGGATCAAGGGTCCTTACATTCATTATTTTAAACCATATTTGCTTAACTGATTTTAATTTCAAGTTCAGAACGTTTGGTAGTCACATATATTTGCCATTGTTTGTCCTTTTATGGTTCTCCTAGGGGTTTCTCTCATTTGTTCTTTAGAAACTTCTGTACAGTGAGTTTGCGTATTTATATATTTCTTTCTAGATCCTTGAGGCAAGCACGAAGCGCTAAGTTGTCAAAATTTCTAAACCAAAATATTAAAATTGAAATTGTCTGATATTTCTTGCAGACGAAGGCTCATCTCACAGCGCTCATCACTTGAAACACTTGAGGACATTGAGGAGAATGCTCCTTTACGCAGGTACAAGACCTTTTGTCTTAAGCCCTGATTAAAGAAATGTAATAATAGTTTGAAATAACTTTGCAAAGAAAAGTTTATAAGTATAAAGCTTCATAGCAAAATTAGACCAACTTCGGTAACATGGGGCATGATGGGGGTATGCCTCAATTTCTTTATATACCTGGAATGTTCTACAGTATGGCATTAAACGTTTGCATGTTTATTGTTCAAAGTAAATTTGATGTTTTCTGTTTCCAGATGTCGCACTCTGTCTGGTTCACCTCGACCAAAGAGCTTCAAGAAGGTGCACTTCATCAAGAACATGAGGCAACACGATACTCGCAATGGAAGGTATGAACACACTCCGTACACTCAATAATACAGGCCCTTTGCAGCTCACGGCTCTGTCCCAGTCAATGGAGTCCTGTGTGAATATATCTCAGGTTTCAATCACTGACTATGCACTGCACCATCCTGTCACTTTAAAGGCACTGATTAAACATGTCAGAATGAGACACCTCCTTCACTTTTAATTTGAATGTCTTTATTTGATCCTCACAGCCCACAGATCACAACATGATGTCCTGTATGTTCACAGTGACACGATTATTCACACTTCATTTATAGAGCACCGAAGTACCACAGGAGAGGAGTATAACAATGCCATGGATGGATATCTGCATAGTGTATATGCCATACTGAAGAACACAAATGAATAGGCCAATGTATAAGGAACAAATAGATTGTTGTGGAATAATTCTGTATTACTTGTAGCCTGCTCTTTAAATTATATTACGGATTAAATTAAACACCAACTCAGAACCATTTGTTGTTTGACCACTAGTGACCATGATAACCCTATTTGGCTATAGTAACTAATGATGCCCCAATGAAAGAATTTTTCATAGCAAATCTGTGCAATTATTTTATTTACTGTCAGCTAACCTTAACTCACCCAATGGCCCAGATACTAATACTGATATGTAATTATTATTATTATTACTATAGTCCATTGGTTGCATTGTGATTGTGCAGCTATTTTCCCTGTTTTCTGGTTCAAAAATTCTTTCTGTTCAACACCATGAAGGGCAGGTCTGCAAACCAATATATTAGCAAAACTGTGGTCTCTGTAATATATTATCAAAGACACATCTGTGCATGAGGTGTGGAAGTACACAAAGACCGTTCATGCCTATTTGGGACAGAGTATTCCAGAATCAACCCTCCATAAAAGCCTACTGTGCAATTTTCTTTTTATAGTGAGTTTGACTAATTAAATGAAGTCATATGAGGACAGTTAGGTGTGCCTCTGATTGGCCTTTTACCCAAAAAGATCTCTATCTGAAATGAGCTGGATTTTCCACATTATAACTGATGGCAAGGCAAATTACGCTGTTTATGCTTGGTTGTTTATTTTGGCTGATGAGATTGCGCTGTGTTCCTCTGGTTTTATTCATTCATCAGAGGTTGTTTTGTCCTAATATTGGGTCATTGTACTCCATTTATTGAGAAATATGTCTGTTTGGACAATGTTTAGATAATTTAAAAATGATCTGGTTTATGAAGTTACAGCAAAACTAGATCATATAATGAAAATGCATCATTGTTTTTCCCCAAACCACAAACTCTACACTACACATACTGTTACTGAAAATTCACTGTTTTCATTTTTTCAACTTTCACCTTCTCCAGCTGGACCCGTGGATCCTAGACATTGATTGTGAGTTTTTGTTTTTCATAGGATAGTCCTTGTCAGTGGCAGAAGATCCTTCTATAGTGTATTTTCAGTGCTGCCCTATCGAGATTGTAGCCAAGCAGGGTATGTATGACCAGCATGCCGTCCCGCCCCCTCTCCTCGTGTCTGCCTCCTAACTGCTCTGAAGAGGGTATGCACATGACCTAACGGGGCCAAGTAACTGCAGTGAGTGGCAAAAGCTGTTTGAAAGGCAATGTTCTCAAATCAGTTCTGTTAAGTTCTCAAAATGCATCCAATTTTGACAAGAGTTTATACTTTTTAATCAGAAATATATAAACAAATCTGCTTCATAGTACTTAACTTTATTGTGGTCTTAAACTTTTTGCCCATCTCAGTACGATCTAACAACATAAAAGGTGAAAGGATGAAAATAAGAATGTAATTAAAAGTTGCCCTGGGGTAGTCTGCTGCAAGTGAGGCTGCCGATAGGACCCTCCAACTACCGGTCACTCACTCTTCGCATTCATGGTAGGCATGGTGGGTGAAGTGTCTTGCTTAAGGGCGCAACTACAATATGCACTGCTCCAAGTGGGAATCAAGTCTCTGACCTTTGGGTTGGTGGACGAGTGCTCTAACCACTCATTGAAAGAACATACTTTCGCCATTCCACTTTAATTCTACTTCACTGTACGCCACGGTAATATGACCTGACGTATGAAAACAGTAAATGACCAGTAAACTGTTTATATTTCTAGGTAATAAAATAGGTACAAGACTGCATTACTCTCTGTCCCAGTTACCATGCTATTTCCTTGGTTAATACCAGCTGTTACCAGGCTGTAAAATTAAGTGTGACTAATATTTTTATTGAGCACTGAGGTCTAGAAGAGGCAGAGCAAAAGAACAGTAGCAATTCAGATAAACTACTGGGTCCATGTAAACAACAACCAAATTTAAATTGATACAGTCTTTGAGATCAACCATAGAGGAACCATTTACATTTTTGTAACCCCTTGAATAAGCCGTTTTAGAGTTTGTCTGTAAGTTGTTAAGAGCTAAGGGAAGATGTCCTTTTTTGCAGACAAGCTACTTTTTTCATAATACCATAGCAACAGCATAAAAAGTTAGGGTAAAAAGCCATCATCTAGTCTTTACAAGTATTAATAGGTCAGCTCAGAGAAAAGTGAAAGTAATTACTCAAAAATGACACAGAAATCATATTTATCATATTTATCATATTTATTTTGCCACTCAGTTTGAATGTTGGGTCTTGAAATAAAACAATAAAAGTGCATACCCTCTCTAGATTCCTCTGGTGCCTAACTCTCTTAAGGGCTGGTTTTGGTGGATGCATTTTTACTCATAACACCTGCAAGATAGAGATACATTATTTATAGATGAGTTGCTATTGCCTGTATAGCTTTGGCTCTGGTAGATTTGGACATTCATTCATTCTGTTCAAACCATTTGTTTATGTTATTGCTGTTGCTGGCTTGGTTGTGTTGTGCCTTTTTCAGCTTCAGTGTGCATTAAACAGTTTAGATTTTTGCACTGTGGCTGTAAGAGCTATTTATAGGCACTGGATTATCTTCAATTGCTGTTGGCCAAATACACCTCCACATCCAGAATGAGAACAGAAACACTGAGAGAGACTGCCATGCAATGCTGTAATCCATTTGAACAATTGGTCAGGAAGTTGTTGGTAATGTAGTCCATTTAAAAATGAACTATCCACCCCACGAATACTGTGTACTAATTTGAGTTAACATTGGACAAAAAATCTCCTCCAATAAAGCTTAGGCCATGATGATTCTGTCACTCTGCATGTTTGAGGTAAATAAATAAATAAGAAAATATGCTCAAGTCCCGCATGTTTGTGCATTAATTTATGCACAAGCAAACCAGTAATGGTATTGTAATGTCTTTTGAAAAATAAGACTTTAGTTTTATTTTATATGTTTATTTTTAACAGCAGTAAGCAATTTTATAGTGTCACTAGGGAGGTCTATTTATTTGTTTTAATACAGATTTACACACTGATACGACAAAAGACTGATAAAGTTTTTCCCTCAAAACAAAACAACAAAAATTATACATAATTATTATTCATAATACTAAAACCAGTCAACCAGAACTCTGCTTTAAACCACATGATTTTTGATCCCAAACATATCACTGACAATTAGAAATGGCAGAATCTCCAGCTCAGTTAAAATTGTAGTTATAATCTAGACAAGACTAGTTATAATCATTGATATAAATATACTTGTTCCGTTGTTTTACACTTACAGT
This sequence comes from Taenioides sp. WSHXM2023, assembly GCA_029959045.1. Taxonomy (NCBI): domain Eukaryota; kingdom Metazoa; phylum Chordata; class Actinopteri; order Gobiiformes; family Gobiidae; genus Taenioides; species Taenioides sp. WSHXM2023. The sequence goes on along the minus strand of CM057096.1, from coordinate 12,357,638 downwards.
CACTTCACAATTATAATCAGCCTTATGTGTTCAGCTACATAGCTCCTACAGCCACATTCAAAAGTCTGCATCTGTAAGCTCTTAGTTATTGTGTGACCTGCTGGTGCGTCTTTGGGGCATTTGCACATAGGCTTTTGTTGTCATAAAGTTTGTTATTAACCATTTTATTGTTGCTTGAGTTTTAGCGATGGTCCATTGAAGTTGTTTATTAGTAAACCTGGTTTTCCATATACAAAATCTGTGTCCAAACAGCCTGCAGTCACATGGATGGTTTGTTTTGGAGGAAGTAAAAGAGAAAAGATGACACACAAATAGCAGACTGTACAATGGGGGCTAAGCTTAACCAAAAGCCCAAACACCCGTCCAGCTGTGGAATGTCCTAAGCCAGGCAATCAGCATGGGGTCAAAGGTTAACCCATCCCTGGTGTTGTCTGATAACACACTCAGGCTATTTACAATGTCAAAAAATATTTTTCTAATCATTTTTTATTGGTTGCTTTACCTGAAATGTTGCAATTGTCCTCAGTTAGGTGCATGTAGGTGTGCACTACATAGGTGGACTGCATAACTTTTCTGGAGTGTTTGTCACCTTCTTGACGCCATTGCCAACGTTGCAAGTCTGATCTGTGACCTGGCGCCTCCGCTTACAGTAAAATGCTTGTTTTTACAATAGATTTTCTATCACTTAAAACACCTGTAATTGAATAAATGCAATTATAAACCAATACCGTCTCCATGAGGATAATCAGGTGGCAGACCCTCCACCAGCCTGTATAAAACAGACAAAAGACATGGTGAACAGAGCTTCATTTGAAAGCTGATCTGATGGTTGCTTGTCTGAACTGTGAACTTTAGATAAAGTTTAGCACTAGCATTTTATCATGTTACTGAAATGTAAACAATATACTTTTTTTTGGCTTGTATCCAATGACAACAGACTAACTCCAGATGTTTTTAGCCAGTGTTCCTCTCCTGCATGTCATGCAGCATGGCACTTGTGGCTTCTCTTTCATTCCTGAACTAATTTTCCTTGGACAAGCCTTTTATTGATTGTGCTTTTCTTCCTCAAAATCCCATAATTCTTCTTTTTTTATTAATTTCCTAACTGTGTATACCTTATGGGGTTCTTTAAATGCTTATTTCTTGTTCATTTGCCAATATTATGTTCCACCTCCCACAGATAACAGTGCCCCACAGATAACAGCGCTGTTCGTTATTACACATCTAGAGCCTATGCAAAAAACAGTCTTCTGCTTATCTGGGCAGTATTCAGAACGTCTGACTGGGCTGTGCAAGATAATTGGAAAAGAACAAATCGTTCAAAAATATAAATGTCAATAATTATGGCTGTAGGATTCAACAAATTCAGATTGAAATAGTAACTCACAAAAACTATTTTAAAAACATAATGTCATTTAAAAACAACAAAGTAGTAGTAGTTTAGACCTTAGAACATGTTAAAATGTATTAGTGTAGTAGTTCATGTTTTAGTCCACTAGAAAATGTAATGCTCATGGATGTATTTAAAAATGTGCTCCTATGCAAACAAAATTACAATTTTAAAATCAATCCCAATTCAAACATCAGTATTTATCAGAAAAATAGAAATTCTTTAGATTCAATTATGCTGATTCTTTCAGTTTTAGTTTTAAAATAACTGGACTCTATGCTAAATAAGGACTATATACTGAATTTCCTATGGCTGCTTTGGCTGCCTAATGTTATTGTTCTGACTGAGTGTGAAGAGAATGACCCACAGACATGAAATCACTCCTGTCAGTGTATTTAATGTGTTTTGGCTTTTACTGGCACTGGCCACAAGCCTTCATGACAAAGTGTGGCAGTGAAAATGATGTCAAGATGTTGCATAAATCAAAAGCCAGACTTACATCACAAAAATGGCGACATAGAATTTAAAGTGGTGATTAATGGGGACTGCTTTAATACCAGAATATATAAAATAACATTCCTTAAAGTATGTGTTGGCTAACTGTCCTCAAAATACCTAAACAACTCAGATCAATTTATTTTATCGCATGTAACATAACTGTAATGCAAAACCATACTTTATTTAATTCATTTATGAATAATTATTTTCCAGTCTAGCTAATACTAATCAAAGCTAAACTCATTTCAAACAAGATAAAAGAAATGCCAAACAAGGAGCACTCTTGCAAATTAAATATTAATCTCAGTAGGTTGGTAATATTTGAAAATAAAAATTGTTGCTTTGTAGCCATATTGCTGATACAGTTTTACAATGAAAAACTGCTAAGCCTGGACCAGTATGTTTTGTCTGCTCCACTGACCCTTAAGTTTACAGTAAGTCTACCTCCAAGCCCAGTGAGATAAATCATACCCCCATCCTCCTCAAGGGGGCACTTCGCTCCAATTCGGCCTGAGCTGCACCTAGAGACAAGGCCAATTAGAGCGTGTGGGGCAACTGCTGATGAGGCCAGATCAGAAAAAGGGTAAATGAAGAGGTATTAAAGCGCTGGTTGTTAAACTGCTCTCCGCTCGTCATCATCAGGGACGTGAGGCTGGAGGGCGGGAGGCAGAGGCACCCGTCCGGAGGAGTGAGTGCCAAAGAGATGGTGATCGGGCTGGAGGGAGTCGAGCTGGGAGCAGATGGAAAGGTGAAGACTGTTGTTTTAAATGATGTACTGCATAAAGTTCAAATACATGTAAGTGGTTGCGATATGCAAAAAAAATTATATCATGATCTTTTTTGAGTCAGATCACGATTTCGATTTTAGGATGATTCAGGTAGACTTGGTGTTGTTATAATGTCTTTAAGAGGTAAATAAAGTAACCTGCTTGTTCTGAGAGATCACACTTCACTACGATTGGTTAATTCCACCTGTCATTCAGGCAGAGCCTTAAGGACCAATAGGAATGGGTGGGGAAATGTGTCTGTTTGAGCATAGAGGTGCATTAAACAGAACAGCACTCAATTTGACAATATCACCAAAAAGCATACTCTCACGGATGTCATGGATGAGATCACAATTCGATTTTACTTTGCTATACCAGGGCTTGAGACTGAAGGTCCCGACTCTGAGAGACTTTTCAACATAAAAATGTCAGACTACTAAAACATTATGGTGGGGTTGGAAATTGTATTCTACTTCTACTGTATAATCATTTATAAGCACAAAAAGACTCCGAGTTTGTTTGTATGACTAATGGTGTCTGATTGACTGAAATAACAAGGAACATATGAGCTTTGGGCCAGAACTAGTGAACATAAATATAATGTGTATGACCTGATATAGCACTAGCCATCTAGCCAACTGCAGATATATTTCTGTTTTAATTAGAAACACATTTGTTCTCACTAGCCTCTTAAGACAGCTGGATTCCATATTTGTGTTGCATACAATCATAGGCCATATTATGAACAGACATGTATATAAAGTAAAAACATGAATTTAAAAAAAAGCAAAAAACAAACAAACATGTAATCAGCATTTTTTTCTGGATTACAGTTAATATTACACATTTTAGTGGGACTATTCTGGTTAAATAAAGGTCAATAAAAATCCCAATGAGAACTAAAATCCTCATAGACTTCTACAAACTTTACTGATCCACAAGGGCAATGTAAATTATTGTACTGTACATGTTTTTGACTGCTCAGTTTTTCAACATGCCACTTCCTGTATTTACAGACAGTGTCGTACACCCAGTTCCTGTACCCCACAAATGTCCTGGGCGGAGGCAGGAGAAACACCATCGACTCCACCTCGTCTTTCAGCCAGTCCCGAAACGCCAGCCACCGCAGCCTGATCCTGAACCGGGCCAACAGTAACCAGAGCAGCTTAGACACAGGTAGCCTCTTCAGCTTAAACACTGTTAGTTTATAGTGGGACGCCATCCAGAATCAATGGACAAGAGGAGATGGTGCCAGATGGTGTTGAGTTTGAAAAAGTAGACAGGAGCAACATTTGAATAAGACTAGGCTAAGGACGGAAGAGGATACAAACCAAAACATGTTAATAATTTAAACTCCTGCGCTTCCCTTCAGCTGTTGTACCGAGAGTGTATCAAAATTTATTTTCAAAAACAACCAATATTTTTAACCTGCCAGACTGCATCATATACTGGACTTAAAGGTGTACTGTGTAACTTTTGTAGTGAAAGGTCTGCCATTTTCTTGTCTCCATGGAGAAGTTATTGCTTTGCCTGGAGTGTTTCACAGTATAGCATTAAACTATCTATCTTGCATTTATTCAGCTACGGGTGTTTTTAGTGCTCAAAAACATGAGTGGGGTCGCCTCTCCACAGATCTGACGTGTAACTTAACTTGTAGCAGGTGTCAGGCCCTCTACCAGAAAAGTCACATAGTGTAGCTTTAATACAATTTAAGAGTTATGTTTTTTTTTTTTTTTGTTTTTTTTTTAAGTGGGTCATAATAATAAGACCAGAAAACAACAAACTCAAAAGTAGAGGACTAGATATACAGGTCTCAAACAAACAAAAACATTTTAATAATTCAATGCACTCTACCGGCCTTCAGCTGTAGAACCAAAAAGAAAAAACAAATATGTAACAATGGGAGGAAATGTACTGAGTGCATTTGATTAAGCATGGTTGTGTCTGTGCACTGCAGGGAATGATTTTGGAGATTTTCGAGAATACGACCCCAACCTTCTGGACGATCCGCAGTGGCCTTGTGGGAAACATAAGAGAGTCCTCATCTTCCCTTCATATATGGTGAGAAACAACATTATGATGATACAGCATTTTAGGATGGCGCCATATTTTCACTAGAAAAAATATTAACTGAATTATCCTCCTCTTGTTATCAGAAAGTTAATCATGTTTTGGTCAGAAATGTGGCTACAACTTTTGTTGATTTAACCTTATTACAAATTCTCCACATACCACAGTTTTGGTATCTTTGTAATAGTTATTCTTTCTGCATGTTTTGTCCGACTCCTCACACATTCCCCAGACTTCAATAACATAAACAATGGCGCTGTCTTTTATCAATCAATCAGTCAAACTTTATTTATAAAGCACTTTTCATACAAAAAATGTAACACAAAGTGTCACAGTGATTAAAAACAATCCTATATTTCCTTCCACCCACCCAACCAGCCCCCACAGCCTTTATAGGAAACAATATACAACAGAATAATTAGATACTAGTGCTGTCAGTCAATTAAAATATTTAATCACGGTTAATCTCATGAATGTCATAGTTAACTTAATTAATCGCAAATTAATCGCACATTTTTGTCTCTTGAATCATCATTTTAATACTCTTATCAACATAGAAAAGTGGATAGGCGCCGCTTTGTGGAAATGTTTTTTTTGTTTTGTTTTTTTATTGCAAACCATAACAATTGTCAGTGAGACAACTTTGTGTTTGTTGTTCCACTCTCATGTTCCACTTTCATGAAGTGCTCTGCATCAGTGTGAGTGAAGTGCTTCTCTTCTGTCTTCATAAGAGTCAAAGTGACTGAAGTTCCCACTGTAGATGAAATAATGTGCTGTGACCCTGAGGTGGTTCTCATTACTGACTGACGTGCTGTAATCTCCAGTTAAAGCGACTGTGTTTGTCTGCCCCAGCCCCTGCTGTACTAGGGCTGCACTCGCGCTGGGACTTTTGGGCCGTGCCGTGCTCGGGGGAGCCTGGGGTTCTGTGGCCCGCGTTCGCACCTGTGCGGCCGGACCGGGCCGTCGTTGGGCGTCGTCACACGGCGCTGTTTGTATGTTGCAAAAGGTCACAAAGAGCGTTAATCTCGCGATAAAAAAATTAACGGCGTTAAAATGGTTTTGCGTTAACTCGTTAATAGCGTGATATTTTTGATAACAGTATAAGATACAAAATACATTTAAAAATATTGTAAATATAATTATTTTATACAAAGAAAATATTTTAAAAATAGACTATAGCTTTAGCCTCAATGTATATGAAGTTAGCTATACATTTCTAACGTGTTAAAAAATGTCAAAAAAGGTCACTGATGTTTTGGTGTGAAAGAGAAAAGGACCCAGCTCTGTTCTCATTCATTCATTTAGTCTGTTTTTGTTACAGAGTCTGGTCTGACATAGTTGAAATACTCAGTCAAGGCCAGTGTGTTGTGCTTTCTCCCTTTCCTTCACTTTTAAACCCTGTGCGTCCATAACAATGTAACAATACCTATTGTGTTTACTATGAGGGACCAGTACATTCCTCACATTTTAGGGTACACATGTATGAAACATAACCTTGGAGTACAAGTTCAAGTTCAGTGTTATTTTTTTAGGAAACTATTAGAAATATCCCCCAATGATTTGTATTATTTTGACAATAAAAATGTTTAGTGTAGAACGCAATTAACTGTTAAATTACATCAAATATACTTTATTATCCCAACCAAAAATAGTTTTGAGCAAAGTAAAAAGACAAAATTAAAAATATTGCAATAAATTAAAAGTAGAAATATGTTACTTTCTTTAAAGCATGTTTAAATGCACAGAGAAAGGTTTATTGTTTTAGCCAGTAAGGGACAAGCTTGGGTTTCCTATGATTTAATAATGTTATATAACCAACACTAGTCTATTTACTGTAGCTTTGTCCAATGGTGCACTGCACAGATGCAGTTAGTAAACATATAGCTTTGTTTCCCACTCGGCTGTTTGGACACGCCCCTTGAGGTGCTGTGAGCCTGTTTGAACAATGACCTGGTGGAAAATCCTCTGCAGTTGCTTCCAGGTCAGACACACTCAAACAACAATCAAGTCTTTAAGTTGTGTTCTCAACAACTTAAAGACTTGATTGTAGAATTTGATATAAGCGCTATTGGCAATTTACAGAAATTTCCAAACAAAATCCTCAAATATTGTTTTTCAAAAATCTAAATCAGTTTTTAATCATATTTTGACAAAGATTTTGCCTATGTATGTATACTGTAGGGAAAACAATGTTTTACACTGAACTGATGGATAGTTTTTGTGTCATGTGGAAAAAGACCTAGCAATTACATAGATATCCTTACACAAAGTTTCAGAGTAATGAAAAATGTGCACCTTTGCCATGGCAATTAACAAAACATAAACAAGAAGCTGAAACCCATAAACTGTGTTTCCACTGTGGCTGAAGTCACACAAGTGCCAAAGTCGTTGGTGAATCCTCGCTCTGAGCTGCTGAATCTTACACCACAGTGAGAGGTGGACCTGGTCTAGATCTGGTCTGGGCCTGGTCTGAAGCTGGACCGGACCTGGACTGGACCTGGTCTGGATTTGGTCTGGACCTGCACTGGACCTGGTCTGGACCTTGTCTTGATTAGATCTGGTCTCTGTGACACGGTCTTGTTTTTTCTTTCAGACCACAGTGATCGAATATGTGAAGCCCTCGGACCTGAAGAAGGACATGAATGAAACTTTCAAGGAGAAGTTCCCTCACATCAGACTCACGCTCAGCAAAATCAGGAGGTGATGAGAAAACCAAGAAATATTAAATTACACAAGATATTTGTTCAATGTCTAAAATCCAAATAAGACAATGTTTCCCAAATCATAGAGAGTACTGTTTTATTCAGAACAAACTTTCAGAACAAAGCAGGCAATGGAAAATATAAAAAAAATTTACTATGTAAATTCTTAAGGTTAACAAAAAACTAGTAACAACACCAACCATTCCAATAAATCCAATGAGTTGTATTTTGCATCTATTTTTTACACTTTGTCCAAACTTATAATTCATTTGGCTTTATCAAAAATATGTGTGTGATAGGGCTCCACAATATATCAGATCTAAATGGCAATTTGCGTTGTCACATGTAGCAAATAACAATGGCTGCAATTATTTACATAATAAAATGTCCTCTGCAAAGAACAGATCTTGTACCTCTAGTTTAGACTAGACATGTTTAGTAATTCAGGGGAGTAGTTTATCAGTTCATATTTCAGTCTTCTTTCAAATGTTAACGCTCCTGAAGCTGTTTACAGTGTGCACACTGGACCGAATCTTACTTTTTCAACATAAATCGCAAATCTAATCACAACTGTGTTTCCTCTTCAGTTTGAAGCGGGAGATCAAAAAACTTGCCCAGGATGAGTGTGGATACGAGGAGCTGACTGTGGCCATGGCATTTGTCTACTTTGAGAAACTGGTTCTTCAAGGCAAACTGCACAAACAGAACCGTAAGCTGTGTGCAGGCGCGTGTGTGCTGCTGGCGGCCAAGATCGGAGGAGATCTGAAAAAACACGAGGTCAAGATCCTAATCGACGTGAGTTTTCTCTGACAAATGACTAACTGTGAAAGAAAAGAGCGGGAATGTTCCTGGAAAGATTTGTTTTGCTGCGGTTTATCTCAAGATTCTTACTACGCACAAACCACAAGCAAATGTTATGTCATGATGTGAAAGAGTGTACCAACACACATGTCATTGTCAAAGGCGATCTCTGTCTCTAGTTCATCTGGACTAAACATGTTTCAGTAATATGTGTCCCTGTTATTTCTATCCGTGCATATTAAGCAACATTACCCTACTACCCTACGTTTAATCAAGCCAATTATTATGCAAACTAATTACAGAAAAGCATGTGTCTACCAGGCTTGCCATGCACCACGCCCAAATTACTAAACTCATATTGAATTTAATATAGCTGTAAAATGACATGAGTATTAGTTCAGTGGTGAGAGTTACAAGGACCTGGTAAATAGAAAACATACCGCTATAAATCATTGCTGTCCTTTTAATGTATTTATTCACTCATGACTTTTGTTTGTGAACACAGTAAACCCTACAAATTAGTTTCAGTTAATGCATGCTAATTTAAAAACAGACACTACTATACTCCTTTAACAAAGCACTGTGTAACTTTTCTGGTGGAGATGTTATGGTCCAAGGAGACAAGCACTTATAGGTCAGATCTGTGATTCTAACCATGAATGCATGTGTTTCAAGACTCTTTTAAAAACTAAAACACCTGTAATTGCAAGATAGATCAGTTAAATGCCATACTGTGAAACATTCTAGGGAAAGCAAAAATATCTCCCCAGCAGAAAAGTGATATCGTGCACCTTTATATAATATTATAAAGTATCCTTGTGCGAACTGAACTTACTACATATTTAATATTTCTCACATCCTTCTTCACATTTATGGACAAAACATCCTTTTTTCACACAGTATTATCAATGGTCACACTTCTGTTTCACAACTCCCCATGAGATTTTTGTCTTGCACCTACAAAAACACCCATATTTATCCAACTTTTTTTTCTTTCTTTTCTTCCCAGAAACTTGAAGAGCGTTTCAGGGTAAACCGCAGGGAGTTGATCGCCTTTGAGTTTCCTGTCCTGGTGGCTTTGGAGTTCAATCTGCACCTGCCCGAACACGAGATCATGCCCCACTACAGACGCCTGCTGCAGACCTCCTAGCATTAGTGTCCCGTCAGGAGGAGGGGCACCGTGCTCCCCTCCTGATCAAACCTCTACCCCCAAAGCCCACCCACAAACCCACCAACACCTGCCTGACCCCAGACAACCTCCAGTCAGCCAAAGTCACATCCATGGTTCTCAAACTCTCAACTGGATTTATGTCAGTACTAAAGATGTCACAATAGCAAGTTTTATCGTTACGTTTATTGTGAGAGGAAACATTGCGATTTCATAATTATTCACGATTATCAACGTCATGACAGTAAAATCCTTAACTGTCCTTTAGTTAGTCTATTAGATCACCATTCCTCAGCAAGTTACCACCTTTATAAAATCAAACATTCGGTTTGTGAGCACTTTACATTTAAGTGAATTGAAATTTAAAGTGTTTGCCTAGAACATTTCATGATAATTTTTCGTTTTTATTACATATATTACAGTGTAACCTGAATAATCATGATTATCAATTAACCTAATAATCTTGATCCCTATTCAACACTAAAACAAATCTAAGTCAGATAAATCGGAATAAAAACACTTACTTAAAGAAATTACGAAACAAAACTGGGATTAACCCTAACCCTAACCCATTAAACCAGTTTCAAACAATGATTGAACATTTGATTACTCCAAGAAGAACTGTACCAGCGTTTGAGAACCACTGCTCTATATCATTCATTCATCACTACAGACTCTACTTGCTTTCTTGTATATTTTACTCCTCTTGTTGATTAAGAGAGATTTTAAGTTTGATTTTGGACTTTATCTAATTTAAACCAATGATTGTAACATTTTTACGATCTTTCAACAATTCCTTTTTTTCTACGAGCGGTTGCCTCTCAACCTGGTTTTTCTGGCTAGACTGTTATTTCTAGAGTGACTCATCGGTTTGCAAGTCTTCTAAGTGCACTTTTTATATAGGGTGAGACATGGGAGGAGGATTTTTAAATTGCTTTAGGACTAACACTGAAAATAAAGCTGTTTTATTAGCACCACAAGTCATTACCATGGACTACTGTAACTTCCGCAGTTTTCTCACAGCTCCTCTGCATGATTGTAGACAAGTTTGCAACCCCAAGAGGACTGAGGTTTTCACCAAGTCTTTTGTACCTGGACACACCCCCATGCTGTGATCAGTGTCTGATTTGAGTGCTCTATGTTAGAGTGAATCGCTGGCACGTTGACTGTGCTGATTAAGGGTCTGGACTGAAGTTGTGAAGATGTCCAAGAGTGCAAAAAATGCCACATTAAAGATACATTACAAGAGGTACAGATCTAGCACTGTTTGTACAGTACATGTAACACAGTAAAGTCCTAACTATGGAGAAGCAGACAGGAGTTATGGCAAAGATATTGGTAAAAACAAAACAGCTTTACATGCATTATTTTTTGTTGCCATTTCTGCCAAAGCAAATTATCTGTCAGTATTCTTGTTTTGGCACTGTATACCAGATGCCCTTACAGGCATCCCCTGTAGCTACCCTTAGTATTGTTTGGCTTTATAACAGTATATGCTGTACATAATTTGCTTCAGTGCATACAACATACATGTTGGTGCTAGAACATAAAAAACAAGATCTCAAGTATTTTAGCAATAAATTTAAATGAATATACAAAATTAATTTTTTGCATACTGTGTATGCCTCCTCTAAAGACGCTCTTCACTGTTTAACTTAGGCAGTAGAACATGTAGCTTTATGGCCCTGACTTTGTTAGTGATAGTTCATGTCAGTATATATTTTTGTTTAATGTTTTGGTGCCAGTATAGAATTTGGTGATTTAAACAAGCTGTTTTTTATGGCAACAATAACACATTTATGTCTAAAAACACTGATGCCTGCCTGCCCTGTCCCATGTGGCCCTAAAGTAGGTCAGTGTGCGGCCCTGAACCTTAATAAAGTCTCACTAATTTAAAGTGCTGAGATATTTTCTGTCTGCTTCTCCCAAAAACATGGTCTTAAATTGAGCCTCTTCTGCCCTCTCCTCTTTAAACCATCTGAAGTCCCTCCAGACGCAGTGTTACATTTTAAATGAAGTGCTTCTCAAATGTCCAAACATAGGACACATTTCCATTATTGCTTTTGGCTTTTTACAATAAGGGATTTTAGTAACACATTTCACACAAAACTTAAATTCCATTGTGATTCTATGAACTAATAACTCTAAAATCTGGCAAGTGTCTTTTTTATTTTATTCCATTATTGAATTGCCTTTGGGCGCAGGCCTACTTGAACAATATTACCAATGCTGCTTGAAGTAATTTGATTTTTCTCTTAAAGCTAATTGTAATGGAGGAAGCATGTTGGAGTGATTTAAAGCGTAAAAATACTGAGCTTGTTTCTATTTGCAAGAGTCCAAAGATGTAGCTTTTTTTAGAACGGGGACTAACTCATGGGCGACGTCACCTGTGTATGTATGTAAATAAACTCCTTGTTCAATCTCAAAACACTGTCCCATGTCTTGAATTCTGAACACCATATGCGTTTTGTCAATGATAATAACAGACTTAGACAAACTGTACTGATCCACGAGGGAAATTATTTAGACGTTTGACAAAGAGCAGAAAGTAACTGGTATTAAAATTCACCATAATTAAAATAGCATATACTTTCTATCAAATGAGGTACAGATATGCATATTTGTACATGACTATAACACTAGCTGGGGCAAGTTACTGAAAGTAGCCCAGTTTATCCTCCGATCCAAAGGTTGACAGGTGAATACTGCCATTGTTCTTTGACAAGACACCTCGCCCCTGTGTCTGAGTACAATTGTGTATGAATGATGCAGTGTGCGTGTGCAAATGGGAGAGCAGTTTCTTTGAGAATCTTGAAGGTAGAAAGTGATATGTAAAACAATTAGACCATTTCACTCAAACACAACTGGACAGGCTCTACGTGCATTGGAAGTGGATTGATAAATGACCCATTGTGCATATGCAGCAAATTACCATAATAAAATGTTTTGTTATTCTATTACAACTTATTGGTGATACAAAATATATCTGTTCAAAGTGAAGTATGTTTCTCATTTGTGGTTCTAAATCAGGAACAGGGCTTTAAAGGTCCTATATTACGCAAAACTGACTCATGTGAGTTTAAAGCCATTAGAATGTTGTTACCTCATCAAAAACAGAGAGTTGTGTGTTCTTTCACTCACACATGTTCGAGTAACCCTGCATTATTAGCCTGTCTACATCTCCAAAGTTCAAAATGCTCTGTTTCACCTTGTAATGTCATGAAGTAGTAGTTTTCAGGTTAACAGCTTCCTTTTGCTATTTGTTTAGTAGAGATTGGAAATTGTGAATGAAAAAAATACAACTTCAGATATGTTTGTGATGAGGAAACATACATAGATCAGAAATATGGGCCATTTAAATGAGCCCAAAGAAAAAGATGGTTACAAATTTTGCCACTTTGAACTAAACATGCTTTATATAACATTATAGTAGCTCCTGTAACTCTGACTCATTCAATATATAACATACATAACAAATGGAACAATCATTTTTGGGACTCGTATTTATCGTGGGTACTTTTTTTTTTGTACTAGTGGGACATATTTGGTTAATTTTCTCTTCTACAATGAGATTTGGGCTTTAGAAGGTCAAATTATAAACTTCTCTGACACATTATAGACACAAACTAACTACTTAAGTGTTGCATTCTATTATTTATTTATTGCAGTTTGTACATTAAAGGTGTATTCCGTAACTTTTCTGGTGGAGGGTTCATCAAACGCTTTTCTCCATGGAGATGTTATTGCTTTGTCTGGAATGTTTCACAATATGGTTTCAAACCTTTCTATCTTCACAAAGACCAAACTAGGAGAGGCAATCCCGCTAAACAGTCAGAATGCCTATTTTTCTAAGTATTTTTGAGCTATAAAACCACATTTAATTTGAATAAATATAAGGTAGAGCTGTTTAATGTCATACTGTGGAACATTCCAGGCAGAGCAGTGACATATCCATAAATCTGTTATCGTGACCGGCCTAGTCGTGACCCAGATTGAGTGTAAACAGGGCGTGACCACTCCCACTCTCCTCCTGCCCTGTCCCGTGCAGCCATCAAAACAAGCCCCTGGACAGCAGCAGCATACGTGGCTAAGTCCCCCTCATTCACAGACTAATGCCCTCGGCCACTGCTCCATACTGGGGCCATTGAGGGCCTTCCTGAGTGCACACAGAGAGAGAGGGGGTCAGAGAGAAACTATTCCGAGTATTCCTTTAACACAACGTTGGGCTGAAGCGGCACATTGGCCTCTTCCTGTCATCCAACTGTGACTCAGGGCTTTTCCTCTGTGGAGTGTCAACACCAGCACATGAAAACAAAGTCAGTTCATGTCAATATGACCATTGAAAGTGAGGGATGTTACTGCAGAAATAGCCATCTAAAATGCAATATCGGTAGTGACAATTACTTCCAAATGTTAACCTGGGTAGAGGAATGTGACTAATTTCAAGGTAGTTTTCACATTTCTCCCCATTTCCAAATCAAAATGATTTACAGTGGGCTAAGGAAATTACTCACAAAATAAGATCTATAGGCCTAGATTTAGATTTCAGCATACATTAACTTGAAACTGGTCAGAAATGTTATGACATGTTTTTAAAGAGTCAAAAGTCAAGACACCTGTGCAAACCACTGTATACTCATGCACAGGCAGCACATGCAAACTCCACATAGAAAGGCCCCACGCAGAACCCACACGCAGACATAATCGAAGCCAGTACTTTCTTGATGTGAGTACTAACTACTTTGCTGCCCAAAACATGCACACGAGGTCAGATCCTCTAGTTAAAGTCCTGTCCACAGGTTGCTGCAGCGGCATTTTTAAAGGATGGGTCAAATGAGGATGAAATTCCCTAAGAAGACTATAAACTGTACCTTAAAAGCCCTGTATTAGACAAAATGGACTCCTGTGAGCTTTAAGCCATCTTTTATTATTAGTCTGTCTACATCTCCAATGCTCAAAATCCTTTTTTCAAATTAACTGCTAACTTTCACCTTTAGTTCAGTAGAGAGGGCAATTCCAGGGATAAAATTATCCAAATGATTCTAGTGAAGATGTGTGGACTTTAAAAACACAGTGGAGCACTTCCCGTATTATCACATCACATCATCACATGAGGTTTTTCTGTTTGAGAGAAGAACTCAGCCTAAATATGCAGAGTTTGTGTGTTAAACGTGTGAATGAAACAAAACACAACTCCAGGTATGTTTGTGATGAGAAACCATCATTGTAACATAGATCAGAAAATAGCCTAATATGGGCCCTTCAACTATAAACTTATATTCCATTATATTCCAGGAGTAGTTTTCCCCAACTCTTCCACTTGTGTCTGACATGCTTGGCTCTCCTCAGAGTACAGGGCAGTGTTTTGAATGGTCAGGGCTTAAAGCTCAGCAGGTGAAAATCTGACCTGTGTTACCAAAGCCTTTTGTTCCACTCCAGAGTCCATTTCAGACGACGAGCAGCGAAACCCAAAACCACTGACGTAAAGTGGGCCATTAAACGCCTCTCCACTCATTTATTTATGCTGCTTTTAGGGACATCACATACAGAAACATACTATTTGGTTACTTTGTCCCAATTGACCCATTTACAGTTTAATTTGTTTTAAAAAAAAAGTCCTTTAAAATGAAAACTTCAAAGCTCCAACTTCAGTCTCTTACCTAATTTGGTACCCAATTCCTAACGCTGTTCACTGTGCAATTTTGTCTATTAAATAAATAACTACTTAAAGTACCTATGACAGATAATACTCATTTCACTACAACACAGTTAAGATCAATATATTTAAGATTTTTGCAAAAACACACACTCGTTTTCCCAATTTGGCCATTTTTTAGGTTTAAAATTTGACTTCCTGGTTGGAAATTGTGACATCACACTCCATAACTGTTACCTAGCAAACCTCCTCTAATGTGCAAAGAAATTATTATCTAAATACAAATATAAGAAAAGACCATTATTTTGCTGAAATAATGTTTTAAGTATCAGAAAATGTGTTTCTTGTGTAAATTGTGTTGAACCTTTGGATAGAATTCCCCCTAGTGATGTCATCAGAATGTTTGAACTCTCTACTTCCCGTAATTTTCAACACATTTTTCAACTTTTCTTCACAAATTGCTTCTTGATTGGTGCGAAACTATAATTTATATTTACAATAATACCACCAAATTAAGTCAAAATTAGAGAATCATAAACATATGTCATACGCACTTTAAATAATTGTAGAGTTGTTTATTTTTAACACTGCAAATCAGTTGGATACAGTAGACACCACCCATGCTGCATATTTACATACTATAAGTGTGCAAAACATTCTGTCTTTGTGCAAGTAAAGACATGCAATTACTGCTTCAGTGAAATCAATTATTTTTACTCTGGGGTATTTTATTTCAACAATACTTATGTATACAAAATATACGTAGAGGAACAGAATTGGATCCTGCATGCGCATAAATCTTGGTGAACACTTAAGAGCTTGGAGGTGTGACTTTAAATGGATTATGGGAGATTCAATACTTCTGTGAGACATTGTTCAGACACAGGAAATAACTGTTCTTGTCCTAGTTTAAAGACGTGAGCCTTGAGCAACAAATTTATTATACCCTCCTCAATTGAACTCTGTTGGAGCTCTCTGTGTGACTCTGACCCCATTCAATATTCAGTACCATGAAGTAACAGTATTTAGAGCTCATTAAATACTTATTGATAGACTGTACGTGCCAACAGCTAGTAATATGAGGCATCTAAAGAATTATGCTTTGTTTATATTGGTGATTTATATGTAAAAGTGTAATGGGGACAAACTCAGGTGAAGGAAGTACTTACAATAAGCACATACTTTCTTCAAAAATTAGTAAAAGTTAAATCTTTTATAGTTTATTGCTGTTGCTGCGGGATATACAAAATCATTTTACGTGAACAAAAAGGTGTATTTTGGTAGTTTGTTGGTAACACAGAACATTATTTTGCATGGTTGAAAGAGAAAAAACACAAAGAACATGCAACTGCTCACACTGTATGATACCTTATAATCTAATGGCATCCTTGTGACTTAGAATTTACCATTTATTTTCACTCATTGTAATTGTACTGTGCAAGCATGACCTACTGTGTCTTAATAATTTCCCTTGTGAATCAATAAAGTTTGTCTAAGAAAGGTTTTTGTAAAATGTATTTAGAAAATCAATTCTTCAAATTCCTAAAAAGATGGCTGATCATATACACCAATTTTACAACATGAAATGAGTAGGCCTCTAGTTTCATTGTGATAATCCCAAATTACAAACTGGTTGTGCTCAGTTTATTTGGCACGTTTGTTTAGTTTTATGAATGGAATTGTGGGCTGAAATGTAACGAGGTCTACCCTAAGCCCTAACAGGGGCAGGTCAGATGGAGGGAGGTTCTTACATCAGAGTCCTAGGTCCCTCCTGCAGACTGGGACTGGAGCAGACCTGTGGGGGGTACATGAATATTTCAATGTCCCGAGACAGACTCAAAGACAGCGCGTGCTCTCAGCGGCCTCAGCATCAATAAATCATGAACCGGAGACTTGTGTGACAACAAATACTGGACATAACATCAACACAATCCAAAGGAGACACACAAACCTGGCACAGGACCAGCCCTGATCCACCACAGGGATACAGGAGGTTATTGAGCAAAAGCTTCAGATCAGCGTGTTTCAGTGACAGGAGGAAACGCGATGTGCTGACTCTGGACTACAGCCTGCAGTCTCAACACGCACACGCACACTGAGGAGCGGGCTGACAGTGTGAAGACATATGAGTTTCTGAGTTTCTTCTACATAGAAATCAGGTCATTCCCACTGCACAGGGCTGCTCTGAAGTGCACCAGTGTAGGACCGAAAGGAGTGCACTGCGCCACCTGGTGGTCCCTTTGCAGTATCACAACATTTATTAGCCATTAAGCAGAGTTCCAGTTGAGATATAAGATATAGACAAAGGTTTACAAACATAGTTGACACATAACTATTTAATGAGAGTTAAAAAATATCAAAGCCATTCTTCACAGTGATGATTGTGCCAATGCAAAGCACTGATAAAATTGTTCTACAGTTACTCCAAAGTATTTGACACCAAGATTAAAGTGTAAAACAGGTTAAAGTTAGGCCAACAGCTCCTCATATGACAAATTGAAAACAATACAAAACAAACAATTCAATCAATAGTATCCCTTCAATGTCCAGGCAGTAATTGTAATTCTCTTCATGAACAACTCGACAAGAGTCATCAAGTATCAGGTTTTATTGAAGCCAATTTTTTCTTTTAAAAACATAATCCATGGGCATTGGAAGAAGATATTTCAAAACAACAAACATGTTAATTATCATGTCATAAAAAATAAGTTAAAACAAACTTGGAATGAAAGCCAAAAAACTGTACCACTGCATTGCATGGTGTTTGCATTATAGAGTCAGTTGCATGTCAAAAATTAGTACAATAAAATGTTTTCTTCAGTAACAAAGAACATATTGCGAGATTTGAGGTTTTAGCATGAATCTGCAGAGGTTTCTAACGCATATGTTAAAAACATATCACCAAAAACAACAGACATTTACACAAAAGACAACAAGACTCAACAAAAGCCTGTAAAACCTGGGCTGGTGGGTGCAGCTTGGACAGAGATGCACTACGCCTACACTGCAGCCTGTGGAAACCTATTCTGGGTGTAAGGAGCAACAAGCTAAAACATGAGACTTTGGTTACAAAACGAGCTGTTTGGACATTAAAAAGCACAGAAGGGTTTACAATCTAAGTCATATCAGAAAACAGAACTGTTATTGCTTGGTGCAAATGCTACAAATGTCTAATATCTGAATAAGATCCAGATGGATGGTACTTCTCAGGTCCATTAAAAGGTATGATGGTCAGTGTTCAAGTCAGTATACAAACTGTTAAATAGCTTTAAAAACAAATAAATCTTTACACATAATTTCTTTGTATCCATTTCTAAAAAACAATGTTCTGTATTACCCTTTATATCATTTCCAAAATCAAACTGTTAGGATCATAACTATGAGGTTTATAACACAGGTACTTGGGTAGCATCTCTCCTACTTCCACAGCTTGTTCCAGTTGTTCAGTACATTTGAACATTGAAGATGAACCATAGTGTGAATCGATGTCTGTAGTCCTGCTTTAGTCCTGTGTTTTTAGGGAGATGAAGTATTTTGAATCATATAATCCAGAGTTAGCCTGTGCATGTCAGCGGCAATGAGACAATGAGTTTAACGAATCATAGAAATCCACTCCAATAGTCACTTCAAAGTTCATGTTTGCTTGGCTAATAGTTCAACAGGTGTTCCCTTTCTGTACCAGCGAACCGTTTGTTAGCTGCTGCCACCTTGGCCTTATTGGCTGAAGGACCTGTGAAAAAGAGTCATACATTACATTACAATAGTGTGCAATACGCCTAAATCACTGTTGATACACTTCACAAGTATTGGATTTCTGGAGTTAGCAGATTATTGTTTATATGTCAATAAATTACATAAATTACATCTGATGTGAGTAATCCGAAATATGCAAAAAAGCACAAATTTATGAGGCAAAATTAAGTAAAATATTTATATTTATTTGATTAACTGACACATGTCAGATGGTGATCAAATGTCTTTTGTGGATGTAAACACACAACAAAAATCTGATCTAATTATCTGATTATTCTAGTTATCTGATTTTTGCTGGTCATGAGAATGTACCCAGTGTTTCCCATTAATAGAGTAAGATTTATATTTTAAATAGTTGTAGATGAGGTTGGGTAAAAAATTGCTTTTATTCTGCTTGCACTTTGACATTTCCCAGAAATATTGTTACAAACAAAATCTAATATTATATGGTCTAATAATTCTTATTTTATCATTAACCTACAATCTGTAAAAATGTTCAGAAAAAAATAAAGATGATATGATTTTAAGTCCTGATTTGTGCAAATTTGAGTCATAATGCTTGCAGCACTGTCATAAACATAGAAGTAACTATAGTTATCTGTAGCTTTTTTGATCAGTCAAGGCTATAAGTGACATTTATTCTCAATAAATTGTATAAATAAAGTGAGTCAAATATGGATCACTTGCGCCACCATAGTCCCAGTATAAACTGGTGAGGAAAACAACATCAGTGTTTTTCACAGATGGTGACACATATTTGAATAATTTCTCACTTACACAATCGCTGACTAAATCTGGAACTAAATCTGGAACTAAATCTGTACTAGACCAGGACTAGACCAGGACTAGACCAGGACTAGACCAAACAAAATCTACGTTAAGAATAATTTGTTTTGCCAATATACCGACCTATATAGCTGAGGAGCACAGGGAGGAAGATGAGACCGTGTGCTGCCCCCAGGAGGACGATGGCGAGGTACATCCTGAAGTAGAAGACCTGGAAGATTTGGGATTTGGACAGAGCCAATATCAGGATCCCTCCAAACTTTGTCAGTGTGATACCACTGAACACCTGCGATTAAAATAGTTATTAGAGTAGCAAAACTAAACACAAATCAAAACAAAACAAGCAAATTGTAACAACATTATTTACTGTAGTGTTAATAATATTGTCTACAAACTTACATCTTATAATACCACATTTCAACCTTTATTCTCTCAACTGTTAATGCTCCTGGATGAGTTTAAAAATGCTGTTAGACGATTCTTGATGTTAAATAATAAATATATATATAATCCAGATGCAATACTTGTGATAATACGGTAAGTAAATAATAAAGTGTCTCGAGCCTACCCAAGCTACTTTGGTAGAGTACTTGCAAAGTGATTTTTAAAATAAAATTAATGTTTAAGTTGTAATCTCTCCCACAAACGAGCCCATCTGTTAAGCAAGTTAAGTACTATTACACAAGTTTTATTACACTAAATGCATACTATATTTTGGTGGACTTGTTTTACAGCTAAAGAAGCAATGACAAAGTATACACAATTAGTATAAATGTTGCCAAAAACATCATTCTTTTTTGCAACACATTTTCAAATATGGCTGAGGAGACTTTTTTCAGAGTTTATCAGAGTTCAAAGTTCATCTTTAAATGAATGCATAAAACACCACATGGGAACTGTTCATAGTTACTGAATAAACTTGAACTATACAATAATTTCATGGTCTTAAATTGTCGACAAACACGTTTTGAATGTAAAGAATCCTTCTCCCATAATGTATGGTGACTTACGGAGCTGCCCATGTGTGCCAGTGCCTCCTCCGCTCGCTCCACTCTGTTGCTCCTGACGCTGATGGTGAACGCTCGCACGATGTGACTGCAGAACTCCACCGAGATACCAATACTCTGCAACAAGTAAACAACTTAAAACATACATGGAAATCAAATGGTACAGAGACTGATGTGTGTGTCACTCTGAATTGTGTCCTACACATCAATAGGAAAGGCTCTTAAAAGGTTAATGTAAATTATTAATATTATATTTTTTATGCTGATGTCCAAAAAACATTCTTAAGAGTCTCAAATTTAGTACACAGATAATTTTTAAATTCAAATAGTGTTCTTTTTTTTTTTTTTTTTTTTTTTTAAATCTAAAACCCTTCCAAGTACCTCTTGGTTACAGAAGCCCAGTCACTGAGCTAAAGGAAATGTTTTATAGTGGAAAACCCCTTGTTCTCACCATGACTAAGTTGACCAGAGAGACTGCATTGAGGCTGATACTCCAGAGCCACATGACCCCAAACATGTTGACCAGGATCATGGCGATGGTGCAGCTGACGAGGACGGCCGACCACAGCTCAAAGCCCAGCAGCACCGTGGTAACCACGAAGATGGCCAACAGTGACACGCACAGGTTCAGAGCAGTGTCATAGGTGATGGTCAGATACTGCTCATAGAAGACGTAGAACACGCTGTGGGAGAAAGAAAACAGGAGGGAAGGATCAAAAGATTATCCTGCATTAGAACTAAAATCTGTAGAATCACATTCACTTCATTGTGTGTGTGTGCAAAAATTACACTTTCACAGCAACACCCCAGTGGCATTAAAGCCTGGCGGAAATGCAGAGAAATGAATTTCCCACACAAGGGAACAATAAGGTATACCCTAATCTCAAAATGTCACCTCTAACAGGAATTTGAAACCCATGAATAAGATTGTGTAGCTATTATGTATACAATTATTGCATTCATTGATTGAACATACATTAATATAATAGCATTTTAGGCTGTAGTATACATGTTAGACATTTTTATCCTTCAATGCTTCCCTCCATAATACTATAATGATAGAAAAATACATTGAAATAGCTACATATCAATACAAAAACAGATTTAATTATATATTCTGCAGTAATTATTGATCAACATTCATATGAAAGTATGTACCTGTATGCAAACACTGTGTGATTCATGGCAGCACTGATGTTCTGAGCCAGAGTGCGAGCCATTTTCAAAGCATTGATGTAATCTGGAGACTCCTTCAAAATGGTGTGATATGTCATGAAGTACGATGCTCCAACATCTGTATTATTATTAATCAGGTCCACTGCTGAAGCATAGGCTGCATGACCGCTGAAAAAGCAGAATAATAAGAATCATGAGAATGGATGGCTTACATAGTTAGCATAAAAGTAATCAGTGCCAAAGAATATACTGTTCTGGTGGAAATCTGCACTAGTTTGTATCCATGGAGTTGTTATTGCTCACAATGACTCAATTACAATTATGATTTAATATTTCCATTTTGCATTTATTCAACTACAAGTGCTTTTAATGCCTTGAAACATGAGCAGGGTCATCTCTCCACAGATCTGTCCTATAACTTGGTCCCGTGGCATTACCTGCTCGTCTCCATGGGGATACACAGCTTTAATGCACATGAACATTTAGGCAAGACCATCTTCATGGAGAAAAGCAGGTAGCGGACCCTCCACCAGTAAAGTTACATAGTGTTCCTTTAACTTTAAGTCTATCCATGAATCTTTGTGGGGATACAAATATGACAAAAAAATTTACCCTTTTCCACATTTGGGGTTGGGGTTGTCTGATAAAAACATTGGCAGAAAGTGCATGAATTCATCTCCAATCGGCCGCTTCTTTCCTTCAGGAGTCATGTCCCGACAGTGGACACAAGATGAATCCACCACTGAAAAAAACATAAGAAATATAACACTTTGAGGAACAAGGAAGACTATCGTTTGTTTATTGTTTTTCAACTATGGTTTACAGTGTAATTGTTTTATGGCCTACTTCTGTTCTGTAAAAAGATTATAATGGTGGCATGTAAAAAGTTATTACACACAAAGGGCTATAAGTTGGAAAAGGAACTTGTATAATCCTCTCAAGGTCAAGCGTTCACAGCAAATATCATACTTTATGTACCTAATTTTCAAAAATGGCTCTTTGGTACATCTTTGTGACACAGACACAAGTTACATATTTACAATAAACTGTATTATCCAATTAGATAACTTATATTATTTATTTTATTAAAACACCAAAAAAGGAAAAAAAAATGCACTTCTCGTTCTCCATTCCAATTTGTCTAATAACATAAACTTATCAAAATTATAAAAATACCTTAGGGTGCACTGTGTAATTTTTCTGGTGGAAAAACAGCAGAACATTTCAAGCAAAGCTATAACGCGATGGAGACAAGCAGGTAGTGGACTCTCCAGCAGTACACCTTTAAAATCTCTGGGCAATCTCTATTAAAATTACCTGAAGCATTGCAGAAGGCCCCTGTGCTGTTATAGTAGCGACAACAGGTGGACTGTGGCTTCACCCAGTCGAAGTAATCATCGAGCCAAGATGACGGTGTGAACCCAATCGTAGTGCTAGATAAAAAATGAAAGTACATTTTTTATTGCAATGCCATAAAAGTCTCACTGCAAAACAATGTTGACCTAAATGGTAAAAGATAGTTAGACTTACTATTTGCTAATCTGTGAGGCGGTATAGACCTGTTGGACCAGAGAGTTGTTGTTGCAGCCCACTCCTCCACACACAGCATTTTGTCCCTCCAGGCTCCTGTAATCGAGTCCGTCCTCCACCACGAAGTACACAGGAGCCCCGGTGTGGAGGTACTCTGACAGGTTTTTGAAGTAATCCAACACATACGAATCCTACAATAAGAAGAATTGTATAAAGCAAGAAGCAAACTATGACTAATAGAAACAGGGATTCAAATAAGATGCCCAAATACTAGTACCAAAGTCAGACTTACGTCGGGCATTGATAGTTTCTGGTCCAGTCCAACTTCAACTTTGTTCACCACAGCAACACTGAAGGAAAGCATCCCAACAAATACTGCCACCTAATCAAACAGAACAAATGTATCATACCTTAGTGCAAAAAGTAATACATTAAAAACATAATAGACTATTCACATATTTCAAAACGGCACTTACTATGACAGGTCGCACCCACTCTTTGAGCACAAATGGAGCATAGACTTTCTTGAAAAATCTAAAGAGGCATCCATCTGTTTTGGTTTCCTGACCCTCTGGTAGTTTGACACAACAGAGGATGTCCAAACGATTCCCCTTTTAGACAAAAGATATACCATTATACTATATGTAATTGTGGGCTTATTGATTTTACATTTAATCATTATACATGAAAAATAGGATATTAGTAACAGTAGAAACTGGCAAGCGGTAATGAAAAACAAGATTATATTGTGGAAAGAAACAATTTTACAACTGCTACTAACACTGACACTAACACTGACTTTGTATATGAAGAAAACATAATTTCTAATAAAAACTAAACAAAAGATGTGTACGTGTGCAAAAACTTTTATATGCCATTACTATGATCCTAATAATAAACTAAACAAAAACTAACATGTTTTGTTAACATACTTCCTGTCTCTTGGCATCCAGGCCGAGTAAGCTGACAAAACAGCTGATCTGCAACAGGAAATCAATAAAAACGGCCAAACCAGCGAATAGAGAGAAGGTCCTCACGGCGGGCATGTTGGACAGGGCTCCTGGAAAAGAACAAGTCAACTATATTATCAGCATGTGACCAATGAGGAAACTGACCAAACAAAAATGGGGCACATGAAACAGGATCAGAAAATTGGTGTAAAGCAGGGCTTGACGTTACTTTTTTTTAAATTCTTTGTCAATAAATAAATAAATAAATAAATAAATAAATAAATAAATAAATAAATAAATAAATAGAGAATTTAATAATTTCTTTCTGAATGCATGTGATCATCTTCATACAAGTTTTGCACTATTCTCCTATTTTCTTTACATTTGATCATGACGTATTAACACTGTGGTTGCCAAAAATTTTACTCACTATCTGATGAAATGGCATCAGAACTGTGGGTGTATAAAATCAAACTGGCAAACTGTGGTGAGTACAAAAAAAGAAAGGCTACTTGGCTAATTTTTGTAAAATGTAAAACACTGAATGTAAAAGAAAGATGTACATACAGTATATTAGTAAAATATATAATATATAATGATTTATAATTTATGTTGGCTGAACTTTACCGAGGAAAAATGCCACAGTCTCAGAGAAGGAGGAGAGGAACATGCTCGGGGCCACATCTCCGAGGATACGGCCGATCTGCTGGTGAAGCTCCTCTTGTGGCAGACGTTCGTCCCTCTGTCACAAATACAAGCATTTGGTGAGACATTTGATTATATCGAAAAGGATATATGTGTGTATTACTCCAATTTACTACAAGACCATTTTAACGTGTGAAGTGAAATTCTTACAAATAATTACAGTTCATAAAGTAAAAGATGTTGAGAACAGTAGTTACTCCACAGTGAACATCATTTTGAAGTATGCATGGCTCATATGAAGTAATGGTGCATGTATTCAGTGACTAGATTACCTGGTAGGTTTGCACTATAATAAAGATGTTGTCCACTCCGACCGCCAAAACCAAGAATGGGATCACTTCAATCACAATGAGGGTGAGGGGCACGCCAAAGTAGCTGAAAAGACCCAGAGAAGATGCTACAGAGCTAAGGACAATCAGGATACCCGCTATGCCGAGAGAAATCTTGGAGTCCACCTGTTACAGAAAAAAAAACACAGTGGTTACATCATTATTTGTCAATGCATGGAAAACTTGTCGAACTACTTTGGAAATTAACGCTCCATGACGAAACAGGGAAAAATGGGAGGGGCTAAGCATCGTAAGATAGTCCTGATTGGCTAATTTGTATGGTGCAAAAGACTAGAATTCCTACCAAGACGCGCCTACAGCTTTCAATGTGTCCCAAAGCCAAGGAAATGTAGATGAACATGATGGCGTAGCTCATTATAATAGTGCTTATGTCACTGTTGCTCTCTCTGTCGATCTCGTCTTCAATGCTCCTCTCAGAACTGAATGACACCGTCAGGTTTGGCTGGCTGTAGTTTTTCATGAAGTTGATAAACCTAGAAATAAATATAGTACAAACAACATCAAGGCAAGTTGTTTTATGATGATAGTAGTAGTAGTAGTAGTAGTAATGGTGATAGTGATAGTAGTAGTAGTAGTGATAGTAGTACCAGTAGTACCAGTATTGATAGCAGAAGTAGCAGTAGTAGTTATAGTAGTCATAGCAGTATTCTTACTCTTTTTCCCAAGCCATAGCTTTTCCTTTATGTACAGCATCATCTTTGTAGTTGTTGAGTGGAAATGTGATAACAAGTGCTGTAGCATTGTTGTAGTTGGTCCCTGTTAGAAAAAAAAAAGTTTAGAAGCACTCAGTCAGAGGTCAAACGGTAAAACATACAGTCTATAAAGAACATCATAATTTATAGATTATGTACAGAAAAAAATATCAACAGACACATTGTAATTTTCTTCCTCAGTCTGCCTTAGCCTACAATTTTTTTTTATGAGGCAGCCGTTCATTCAGGCTTTGGATACGTTAAGTACAGTAAAGATGTGACGTAACTCTGAAATAAAATTGAAAATGTATAATCACCAACTGTCATAAGATACTGGATACAGGATAATACTATATATATTTACCAAAATATGATGTCTTTCACCTTCAACTTTTCCACATACTGTATCCATCCAATTCAATCTTTGTACAAACCATGACACAAAATGTATATGTTTCTCACCATCATAGCCCCCGAGAGCCAGCCAGGGGAACACAGGACCTCCAAACGTCCCGAGACAGGGGTCATGGAGGGCGGTTGTGTCGTTCAGAGAGGCAGGTGCACTGTCAGAACAGAAATATATTCAGTGCATCTGTGCTCTGGCTTTGGTCAGTGTCAAGGGCAGTCTGGCATTACATCATCACATACATGTGTAATCAGCTCTAAAGGCCACTGTGTTTCAAAAGTGAACCCTAACAACTTTTATAACACAACTAATTTCAAATGTGTAAATATTAATATCTTGAAAGGTCTTAGTGTATATGTATTTGTATTTATATTTGTGTATGTATTTAATGAACCAATACACAATTTCAAACTAGGTTAGTGTTTAAAACACATAACAAATATAACAAAAAAACTCCTTCGCTGTCATTTGTGCCTCACCAACCTCACCATTCACAAAATGCTGATCTAATTGTTTATAACATCTTGGTTCGTTTCATTTTTACTCTAAATTAGCCAAAACAGTTAAAATGTTGTGTTAAACTGTTTTAGTGCAGTCTTCTTGATTATTTGATTTCCTATCCATCTTTTCAATGCCTTTTATGCATTTTGTTATGATAATTTTATGGTGCATTCATGCAGCTTTGAACAGGAACTCACTGGACTTGTTTGTATTACTCAGCTGTTTTAGATTAATATTGTGGTTTGCAGTGAACAAAATGTAAAATCGTTATCCATGTAGGTTACAGATTAATGCTTAATACCTGACAAATAGACTAGTATGTATTTGCAGAAAGTGACGCACCTGACGCAGTAGAGAAAATGGCTGTGGTAGTCGGCGTACACAAAAAAATCATCCCCTTTGGTTCGGTCCAGGGCCTCATGGCTGTTCTGGAAGTAGTTTAGCACGCTCAGGATGGTGCAGTTGTTGTTGTACGGAGCCAAAGGAGCCAAACAGACGTCCTTCAGCGTCACTTGTTGACCTTCAAAGGTAGCTACAATGTTTTCAATGTCGAGCTGCAGATCCAAAACCTGCAAAACAAATGTGAAAGCAGTTAGCCACAACTTTAACACAACTGTGGTTAAATAACATACAGGGAACAAATGTATTATTGTGTCAGCAAATGTTAAAATGTACAGTAATGATGTGGTAAAAATGCTTTGATAAACATTATATTACATTGCAAATACTTCCATATAGATTCTGAATGTTCCTCAGTATGTCTTTAAAGCATGTTGCAAGTAACAACTGTGGGGGCGAGTCTGCTTACTTTAAGAAAGCATGTTTTTCCAAGGTATTTTTGAAGTTTGAAAACAACTGCTATGAGTGAAATAAATATTTATAAATAGTGCTCAAGAGGAGGATTAAGTCCATATCTGTTGTAATAAACAATTTATTAAAAAAGGTACTTTCATTAGTCCTAAACCTATCCCAAATTTTGTTTCACTTTCTCATTTTTCATATGTTTTCTCTAATGATTTTTTACCAGTAGGATAAGGGAAATACAGATCTAAACATACAATATTTAGCATGGTCATATTTCATTTCAAAATTTATTTAGTTTTCAAATATTGTTCAGGACTTTATTTCAGCTCCCACCTGATGAAGAATATCTTTGGTCAGGATAGCGTTGAACGGAACATCTGGCCCAGGAATGTATGGCGTGTACATATCGGATATGTTTAGCGGCGTTGTAATGATCAGCTGAGCTGTTCTGAAAAAGGGTCCAAAATGGTCGTCGAAGTAGTCCTTTTCTCTGCGGGCCTGGCTGCTGGGAGACGACCACAGCTCCACAGGGTCGGTGGTGATACGCATGTAAGCCAGGCCACCAGAGGACACTGCCACCAGGATGATACTGCCCAGGATGACCAGGAAGGGGTAGCGCACGCAGAAAGACCCCCAGGAACTGAAGACCACACGCATGGAGTTCTCAAAGCGCTCGCCCAGTCTCTCACAACAGGACGCATTCACTAGAAAGAACAGATAGTGGATTTTCAATAATGAATATATTATAAGCATCCTCCTTTTTCTTCATATATTCTTAGTGAATGTTTTTCCCTAAAGATAGATGATTCTGTTCGTTTGGTTGTTGGAAGTTGGAATTTAATATTATTTACCTCTTCTCACAGCAAAAAGTCAAAACATTTGTGTCAGCAGGAAATATGGTGCATTAAGATCAAAGATCATAGGTGAATCCAAATGTGTGCATGAATGTGTTTGTAAATGTTAAATAAAACATAAAAAAGAACATCCGTGAAAACAACATACTTTAAGAGGAACAGTAAAAGCTGAATATAGTTGAATTAGCTAATTTTATGTTCTTAAATGGAGAAGCTGTGTTTTAAAATGTGACTCCACATAAGGTGAACTGTTTGTTTTACCTTGATCGGGGTCACTGCTGTTCAGAGATAGTGGGCTGTTGCTGTCCAGAATGGGGCCATATTCTGACATGATTGTCCTTTTCCTACACAAACAAAATCATTGAGCCATTTTTTTTTCTTTTTACATGAAAGAAAAAACTTACAACTGATTTTGCAATAAGTTGGGTTCAGAGACAAAAATAGGATTAAAGTCAAAATTTAAGCTGAAGGACTTCCCATGGCCCAGGCCTACACATCACGTCACCACTTGAGCAAACAAAACAGATCTTTAACTTGCACAATGTAACTTCTCTGGAGGGTTATATGCCGTCAGTTTGTTATTACTTAGAAGGGAATGTTTCACAGTATGGCATTAAACTCATTTGTCGTGCATGTATTCAATTACAGGATTTTTTAATTGCTAAAAGGAAAAAATGACTCGAAATACATGTATTCCTGCTGAACTCTCCACAGAAACAAACAGTGGCTCCAACAGAAAAGTTACATAGTGAACCTTTAATCTTTTACTATTGCAAATGAAAATTTTAGTCATATGTTGGATAACTGAACAATGTATACAACAATATAACTAATACTGTTGTATACATTGTTATTCTTGCTACTACTATACAATAGATGTATTACTGTGGCTCTCTTAGCAAAAAGGGACCAATAATCTAACACAAACACAACCAACACCAGGCCTGACAATCCAGTACAAAAGTATGAGGAAAACCACTTTACGATAGTTGTATAAATGAAACCAAAAAAAGATATTTGTAACTTACTTGTAGCACCAAGCTCCAACCACAAGTCCCATAAAGACCAGGAGAAATCCCATGTATGAGACCCACATGATGACCACCATTGCATCCATCCCCAAAATGGTCCATGGAGGGGGCAGAGGGGGAGGGACCGGTGTGGGACCACAGGCCTGGGTACAGTCCTGACAGGAGCAGGGGCCCGACCCGTCCTCCAGGCCCTCGGTGCAGTTAAATGTATGGTTGTTCATGGGGGTGAACTCTGCGATCGGTGTATCTAAAACATAGCAAAAATAGTATAATATGAATGCCAGTGGGTACATTTGCATGGCCTGTAAAAATCAGATAACTAGAATAATCAGATAACACAATAATAAGATTTGATTTTGGTGTGTTTTTACATGCTCAAAATAAATTAGATAATCAAAAACACTTGGTGGCATGTGTCAGTTAACCAAAAGATTTTTTATAGCTGTTGTATTTGGAAGACAAAGTACAATGAATTTTAAAATAAACAACAATCTTTTCTCTTTTGTATTTGTCAAAAACGGCATAGGTGTGAAGAATAGAATCGACCATCGTGGGGTTTTTTTTTTAATGGCCGATGCGATACCGATTGATCCAGAGCAACCGATGACCGATATGCAATGATGCAGTGTACTCTCATTTTGTGAATTGCACTAAAGTGTTAATTTGGTGAGCCCAAACCAAATATCAGCCGAGGCAGGAGATTTAAGACCGACAGTCAATACGCAAAAAAGTGCACATATCAGCCCAATATATCAGTACACTGTCATATCGATCTATCTCTAGTAAAGAACAGTCAGAAAGAAATCAGATCATTTAAATCATATGTAACGGTTTGCATGAAATTTCAATAATCTGATATCTCCAGAAATCAGATAATGATCAGATTTTTGGTGTGCATGTAATGTCGATAATTTATTGCACACCAACTACCTCAAAAGGGAAGCAATTATCTACCATCATAACAGCAGTTCGCTCACTGGGGAACACCTAGTCAGTTTTTGTTGTTTTTTAAGTTTTATGTACTGTACATTAGTCTTATAAAGTACTTTTTAGGATATATATCATTTTACTTGATTGATTTGCATGGCTGCTAATCCACTCCAACCCCAAAAGCGATCCCAAACACCACAATACACTGATCCACACAACATTTATACATCATTAGTCAAGTTGGGTGGAGTGTATTGCCCAAAGACACGACAATAACACAATAACATTCACTGATTAGAGTTGCAATACAGATCACTCTACCCATAATATATCTTACCTGAAAATTTGGGCACTATTGAGAACGGCGTCTGACCATTATTAATATCAAACATGTATTGAATCCAGTTGGTGGCATTGCATTGACTGGCATCTTTCCCACAGAGCAGGGACAGCGCCTTGACGTTACTGGAGGGTGCTTGGACATCCTTACAGGCGTTGTACATGGCTTAAAAAAAAAAAAAAAAAAAAAAAAAAGATTATTTTAAGATTCAGGAAACTTGTGACTGTATTTCCTCTTTGTTATTTTTACAACACGTGTGACCACTTG
The DNA here is from genome assembly GCA_029959045.1 of Taenioides sp. WSHXM2023. Classification (NCBI taxonomy): domain Eukaryota; kingdom Metazoa; phylum Chordata; class Actinopteri; order Gobiiformes; family Gobiidae; genus Taenioides; species Taenioides sp. WSHXM2023. Next base: position 12,326,504 of record CM057096.1, on the reverse strand, counting down.
TTATCCAAACTGTTTCATATTGATTCTTACTTAGGGAAGTGACATGTGAGATGTGTTAGCAGCTGTAACCAAATACAGAATATATTTTAAGTTCTTACCATCTGTAAATCTTTGTCCAATGTAGTACTGGACTTCTACTACATTGTCTCCGCTGAATGAAGTGGCGTTCATGAACTGGTTCTGATGGGGGCTGCATGTCAGCTCACAGAACAGGGTCATCAGGTTAAAGTAACAGGCGGGACACCTGCACACAAATGTACTTTAGCCATCAGTAATAACTAGACAGGGGTTGGGTAATACTAACAAAAATCCTGATATTCAGCCAATATTATGGCAATCCATCAAAAAAGTGCCTTAAAAGTCTTGGTTGAGGTTCAAGTATTACACAAAATGATTGTAAAAATACGCACAAGTCCAGAAATATCACCTTATACCTTAGATAGGATAAATACTGCTCTTTTTTGGAGCTTTATTTTTGATGGTAAACGGTATAGTCTATATTGTAATTTTGCATATACACAAAACAACAGTTGGACTAATGTTTGATCAGCTTCCCACCTCTAAAATAATGACAATTGTCACCTATAAATGACAAACCAGCATCAAGGAATTGACTTTGAATTGACTTTTGAATTTGTAGTCTATTTCATACAATTACTTTTACTTCAAAACAACACCATTTATCACACAGAAAAATAGCTGGCCGATTATAAAGTAAGCACATTTTTCTCAATTAATGATTTCACAAGTCCTCTTATTATTAAAGGATGCACACTCTGTTGAAACTAAGCAGGTTGAAATATGTTGGAAAACAAATGGTTGTATTTTAAAACCTTTACCTCTCCTCTATTCACACAGCCAACCATTTGTTCAAAGTTCTGACTGACAAATTATATTGGACCAACAAAACAATTTCAGTTCATGATTACCATTGTATAAAACAGGCTGTTTTTTGGTTTGGTCAAGTTAATTTTTAAATAAAGTAAAAACATAAAAATGACAGGATAGAATATGTGTAGAATCCCTCAGTCGTCCAGGTAGAATCCATGGGAAAAGGACAAATTTCTCCTTTTGCCATGGATTCATTGTTAACACAATTACATTTAAGATAAGACAAAAAAAAAAGATTTTCCCTAGCTTGATCATTTTGGTGTAGTTTATTGGGACGCACTAAATTTTCTGCATTTCTGAGGTTAGGGTTCCATGTTAATCAAAGCTAACCAAGTGCTGTATGATGTATTTTCCCTGGAGAGTGAGTTCATTTCATAATCAGCAGATGTAATTACAACAAATATTAAGGTTCAGCGATACTGACAGTATATTTTTTGTGATCTGTTAAACACAGTTAATAGCTTTATCATTTTCTTTTGTCTAAAAATTACAGCTCAATTTAGCCAAGACCCGGTTAGCAGACCTGTCTCAAAAACCTAAACTTACCTGGTTCTAAATCGAACCCTGATCCTAACCCTAACCTTAATCTGAGTGTGAAAAAATATATTGACAAAAATCTACATTTACAAGCATAAGCACTAATGCAAAGTGGCTGTCATTTCGCATAACTGTTTGGGGGTAAAGATGCCACAGATGCATCAACGGAAAGTCAAAGAAAAACTTTTTCTTTTCTTTATGCTATAATTTTAGGTCTAAATTAGCTTTGTCTTGTTTAGTCCTGGTTTAGACCTGGCAGCACAGGTAAACAGGAAAACTGTTTAACTGCAATCAAATGTCAAGTCCGGTCCAGCTTTTAGGGAATCCCCTAATTTATGATTTTACTTCCTGGTTGGACATGGGCAGCAGAGGAATTCCTTAACTGTTACCTAGCAACCATACTGTAAACAAAGGCCAAAACTTGTCAGTTAGGCAAAACAAAACCAATAAAAATATATGCTAACACTTTGTTAGATGAATGCGTAAACTGACAGAAAAATGTGTCTTTTGTGTGTAAATTCACCATGAATTTTGGATAGAATTTTGTGTATTGATGATATAGACAGAGCCAAATGGCACAGAGAGTTGAGGCTAAGAGTGGCAAATACACATAACACTTTGACTAAAGATTTTGAGGAAGAGAATAAAAACTACCCCACCTAGAAAGTCACATGCTTGATTAGTTAATTTGAAAGACATCACATACCGAGACAGGAACTGAAGGGGCAGCTGCAGACTTCCTTTTAAAGTGCGTAACTGGTCAACATTACAGCAGATAGCCCGGTCGCCGTAGTCTAAACCAGGACAAAGCTCCTGCAGCAGAGATAGTGTGTCAGTATTTACTTTTGCACAACACTTTTCAAAATAAGTTGTGGTGAGTGTCGTACCGCGAGGAGTTCATATCCTTCAGGCTTCAGTGGCTGAGGGGGTCCTGTGTAATTGCAGTTATATTTTTTGTCAGGCACTTTTTCGGATGGGTCGCACTCCCCATACCAGACACAGTGATCTGCCCCGACCTGAAAGAAACAGAAACAATATTTGAGCAATAAAGAATAAGCAGGACTGCAACTAACGATTATTTTTGTAGTCGACTAGACAGAGATTTTTTGGATTAGTCAATTATTTCTACATTGAGATTTTTACCACTTTCAAATAAAGGTTGAAATACAGTGACTGAAGACTTCCTGATACAGAATATAAACAAATCATGTATTTTTTTTTTATTATTATTTTTTTTTTTATATACTTCCTTCTTTTTGGCATTTTGAATGAATAATGCCACTGTCTTCATTATAAAACGTCTTCTGGCAAATGTTTTAGAGTCTGTATAGTCCAGATAACAATTACGATCAAAATACGATTAAAAGTGTAACTATTCTGATTAATTCTTGCAGCCCTAGTCATAATGCAGCATCTTTTATCGACTATGGTGCCTCAACAAAGTCTAATTTCCTTGCCCATAGTCTAAAACCAAGCAAGACATAATTAATATAACAATAATTATAAATTTCTTATTACTTTCTGTATTTTCATAAACATTTAATAGTAATAATTAAATAATTATCCAAATATTGCATTTTTTTTTCAAACAAGGAACAGTAGTTCCTCAAACATCAGTGTGAATACTGCAAGATAAGTTAAACTCATCTGCTTAAAGTCAATATTTGCCACCATTTTTGCCTTTTTCTCTAGTACAAATGTATGACCTTATTCTGTTTACTCAAATAACCCAAAACTATGCACAATTGTAAAAACATTGCACACATGCTCCTCACACTTGTGATGAGATTTTCTGTAACGTATTTTTCTTGTAACTCCTCTAAATATCTGAAAACAAACTTTTCAGTTTGGCAAAGGTAATCTGGTCTAATCTCTCATGCAAGTGTAAAATAAAGTCCCCTTTCAGTCCTTAGGTAAAACACAATGTTATCAAAGCACAGGCAAACAGTAAAAGAGAAAAAAGAAAACAAATGGGAATGACCACAATCATACTGAATGTTTACTGTGCATGGCATGTTTTGAACAACAATGTATGCAATATGTCTCTATGTAAATATTTGTCTATTTAGCATTGAAGAAAATCATTATCATTAACTAAATGGCAATAAAGCAAAACTATTACCAATTATATCAATGTCCAATGTACCAATATCTAGCTAGAGGGGTAGACTAGAGTGGAAAAACAGTGCTGTATTGCATATAAAAATGACACTTTGACGTCTAACTTGAATAAAAATGTCTCATCAGCAGAGTTGCTCACATGTGACTGGGGTAACATAGGGAAGTTAATTCACTTAGTGCACAACTGTTGGAGGGAATAAACCCAGCGTCCTGTGGCCTACTTCTGCTGAAAGGATTAAGTTCAAGGACCTTCATTTGAATAGAGAGGTGTACAAACTGGCATGGTACTAACAATCATGTTGTGTTCAGATAAGGACATGGAGAGGTCCACAAGTTCAGGTAACAATACTAGTCTGCAGTACCACTAGGGCTGGTTTACAGTTATTTTTGTAGTCCAATAATCAGCAGTTTATTTCATTGATTGGTTGACTTGCAAAAGTATGATTTCTATTGTACAATGAGACATTTTAACCAAACAAAAGGTTGAAATTTGATGACTGAAGGTTTCTAGACAGAACTTATTTAGGTATGTAGTATTTTATTGGTGCAAGAACAGATGCTTGTGCTTTTTTGACATTTTGATTTAATAGAGCTGTTGTCTTTGTTGTAAAAGGTCACAATTAGTCACAATTATTCCAATTGTGGTAGCATAACTTAAAAAAAACCTTGTCTAAATACTATATGATTAGTGTCTAGACAGCATTTTTGATGGCTTTTATGACAACTTTGATGATCAGCTTGACTTGAAGAAAGTACAATGTGATCCAGTTACACTGTAACTAACCACTGAGAAAAGTATCCATCTCTCTTTGTCTTAGAAATGCAGATTTTGTCAGTTTGAACATGTATTAATATAAAAAGCACACATTACAATGCCTTTTGTTTTGCCCACGCAAATCAAAACTATGACACAGACATAGCGTTAGTCAGCGTTAGTCACTGCTAACTTCTCCTCATGCCTGCCTACCTACTAGTATTGTGCAACGTGAAATACTCTAGAAATCTAGTTTTCATCTCAACAAGTTTCATTCAAGTTTCACATCAAGCTTTACATAAATATACAATATATATGATCGAGAAAAGAAACGCATACAAACACTAAAAACAAACACTGACCATAGGCGACGTGTTTCTTATTGACAGTATTTTATGGACATTGTAAATATGTTTTTGCATGTGCTGCTGATTTGGCAAAGGTATGCAGCTTTCTTATTCATCAGTCAAAGCAATCAGTATCACGTTAAACCCAATTTCTATAAAAATCATAACTTTAAGCCTGTAGAAAATGAGAAACAGATGATTTTATTCATATATTTCAATGTTTGGTATGGTTAGCCAACACCTTTTCATAGCAGTAGCAGCAAAAACAAGGCTGAGTCACGAGAAAGGATCCAATAAGTTGCACTCACCGATCTAAAATGCCCCACGTAGAGAAGCGTGAGGAGTAAAAACCAGGGCACGGAGCTGGTGTGGGGTAAGAGTCCCATCGCTGTCACGGGAGGGCAGATTATTGTGGCACAAGAAAATGAAGTTTCACATTTTTTGTTGGCGAGTGTTCTTCCTCGGACGTTTTCGCCGAGGGGCGGAGATTGCTCACGTGGATCACTGTGCTGCCACCAAGCGACGGAAATCACATACTACATCCACATCCACATCCAGAGAAATTTATAAAGCAGAAATGTAAAAAAAAAAAAATCAATTAAAAAAAAAAAAAAAAAAGATCTGCATGCATTGTGATATTATTTAAATTTTTTTTTAGTTTTATGGTTGAACTGCACAAGTAGGCTTATGGAAATCCTGTATCTTTATTATTATTTTAATACAAGGCATATAATATGAAATTAATAGAGAAAAAAAGATAAAATTAACTACTAACAACTGCACAACTAATCATAACAAATAGGCCTAAGAGTGAGAAAATTTTACAGCTGAAACACTACTTGTGTGGACTGACAAGTTAAATGGTAAAAAAGTGTTACAAAATCTGATTAGGATGAAACGTGTTTATTTAAATAAAATGTATTTAAACAAAACATAAGACACATCATATTCAAGAGTGATCTATAAATATATCCAATCAATACAACACATGACCACACTGGTGAGGATGAAATTTTCAGTGTTTATCTCCTTTATCAGACAAAGGCATTTCATCAGTACTGTTTAAAGTGTAGCTTGTGTTTACATAACAAGTCTCATCTGATAAGTTAATCATTAGAGTGACAGAGAATTTACAGAACTGTCACGAGAAAAGTATTTATAATGTCACTGAATGTAGGATGGAATAACAAACATGTTTTGAACCTAATATAGTGACCTTGTCCATTATCTTATTTTTATATTTACCGATTTAACACCATAAATATACACATTAGATATTGCAGATCTAATACTATTGATGTATCTTCTCACAGAAGGTCTGTCAGAAGACCCAGTAATAGCGCATGTATGGTTTCAAAAAAGCACAAGTTACAGTTTCATTAAAAAAAGATTTATTTAATAGAATTTATTACATTTCAGAAAAAGGTGTGTATTCACATCTGGAAAGACTATAGAGTTGAATAATGTATAATTTATAAGTGACTATATTTGTTGTTATATTACATGTTAACTCACTATGTCTGTACATGTACCTGTGTCAAACCTGCACAAGCTGAGTCCTTAGTGGGCTTGCTACATTACAATATATTCCTTTAAAACTAGGAATAAAATATATATACGTAAATAGTTTAAACTCTTGCAGAACTACAAGACTTTAAAGCTGCAGGTTTTAAGATTTGGTTTCAAATGCTATGTACACATTTTTACAGTGGAATGGCCACAGTTTTTCATGTAATATATAAACTGACAATTGTTTTAAGGATTATACAACTCATTTATTGATTATGAAATAATATCTCAGGATTATTAAGTTAAATTGATGGAATTCTTAAATTAATAACTCAAAATGAAAACATATTTCAGACAGATGCTCCATTCTTTGAAATATCCCGGCAAATTAATATTATTGCTCATAATAACTATAATTAAAATAGTTATAAGTCACTTTTTTGTTAAATTTGATGTGACACAGACTGTGGTCAGATGCATTTTTGTAACTACTTGTCCAGCACAAACATTATCTTGTCTCCAGCTAATATGATAATGGTAATGATAATTTCTAGCTAAATAAAACAGCTAAATACCCACTTCACATTATACACATGTTGCCAATTTAATCAGTGAGGAAAACATGTTCATCTATTTTAAAATCCATCCATTTTAAAAATCTGGTGGTTACAGCTAGCTCTTAAAACATGCACTTACTGTGGTTTTATTATCTTATTCGTGGGCTTCTGTTTCCTGTTATAGGTGCCATTTTGAGGACTTTTGGCCATTGAAACGATAGCGCAATTCCTTCAAACACACTTAAATGATCTGTTGCACAGTGTCACCTAAAAGACGCTGGAGGTGCTGAAAAGTTACATCATATTGCGTTAACATTTTCTGGAAAGTCAATAAATCTATTGGACAAAAGTCACTGACTAAGCTCTCACAAAAGAACTTCTTATGTAAATCTGTAATGGATACTTGACTTGTCAACCAAGGCTTTTAAATGAATAACACCAAGAGATAAGCGCTACTGTGGATCAACACAAATAGGCCTAGTACAGATGCTACAGGTGTGCTGACATTATGAAACATAAAAAGAGCAGTGCCAATAACTGCTATCACATTTGATACAATCACCAATACATTCTCACTGTAATAACAATATCACATATAAGGGACAATGGGAATAATACAAAATATTCTTGAACACAAGTATTTACATCAATCAAACAAAACTGCATAACCGCCTTCATTCGCCTTACACACAGCCTTTCTTAATCTGCTACTTTTTTGGAACATTTGAAGAAATACCAACCATTGCAGACCTCAACAGCTCAAGTTTATTACAGCAATTTGGTCCTTGTCAAACTCTTATACTTTAGCTTGTCAATTTCTCCTTCTGTCTAACTCAGGGGACTCCAACCTGTAGCTCGGGAGCTACCGGTAGCTCTCCACCCCCTTCCAAGTAGCTCGCCAAGGGATTTCTGAATTACATGTATTGAGCCTATTAAATGCCTGTTATGTTGCACATGTATCATTTTGATGTCTAACTTTGTGCACTAATAAATGAATAATGGCTTATGTTTTATAGGCATCTAACGGTACCTCATCTAAGGCTCGCCATAGCTCTTATATTTACTCCATTTCTTGTGACCGCTAAAATAAGCAGCTCTCTGGCATCTTCGTTTTGTAAAAGCAGCTCACTGGAGGAAAATGGATGGAGACCCCTGGTCTAACTCATCAACTCTGAACTCTTCAGTTTAATATACAACAAAGGCTGCATACTATATTGCAAAAGTATTGATACTTAACTATTGAACTTTGGCTAACATTGGCTGAAGCAATAGTCTCAACTAAATATATCGCACTTCAACACCAAGGTTCTCCATCTGACAAAAATGTATATATTTTTTTATTAATATGTTAAATAAGGCTGATTTTATTCATGATTTTCCCCATCAAGTCCAAAATTAGGTTTAGTCTTGGTTTTATCTTTGTTAAATTTTATTTTTCACTAGTAAATTAAAGCATGTACTTTTTTGTTTTATTATAACTGAAGTTAATAGATTTTTGTCAAGTGTATTGTTATTGCAGTACTTTCCAATATTGTGCAGCCCTATATATAATCCATTAATAAAATTATGATTTGAGTAACTCGTTTCACTTTTGGTATCTGTGGTTATGATGTCTGCCCTGTTAAAGCTCTATAATTCATCAGTTTTCTTCTTAAGTCTCAAGACCAAAAGACAAAACTTGCATTTTACTCTTCATCCACTTGGGGAAGCGTCGTCAGGCTCTCTGGTATAGTCTTTTGCATTGCACCATAGGCTTTTCATCGCTGCCATTTAATCCAAGTGTTTTTACATTACTCATCAAGTACAATGTTGATTATATCTTCTGCCATTGCTGTACCATCTCAAGTGGGTCATGTAGCCTTTGAAAAGGGTCGTAGTATGTAAATGCAGGTGGCTTTCTATTAAGTTTCAATGGGACTGAGTCTGGAAGTCCCACAATTTTCAGTTTGATTGACTTACATTATAATAAGCCATCACTCAACCACCTCTACTTGTAAAAGTGGTTGTGTCAGATACCACCCACATGGCAAAGTGTCACCTTTTTAAATAGGCTACATACTTATAACCAGAACAACTTTTCCAGCATACAATATAGCCTTCATAACAAGACAGGTGATTTTTTTTACCCCCATATATGGTCATCAGTCTGGTCCCAAGTACTCTGCGTTTTCTGCTGCAGGGACATGTCCATTTGTGTGTGTTTTAAACAGCGGTACAAAGTCTTGTTGATAGTCCAGGTTGTCCAGGCTTGTCTGCGGGTTGTACTTCTGGGGGTAGTAATTAAGGGGTATCCCGTTTGAGGTGATAGAAGGGGGTGGGGCAGGGACCTGGTTCAGGTATTCAGGTCCAGAGGGTTCGGTTTTAAAGCAGTTTAGGTACTCAGACTCTGGGTCTTCGGAAGTGGAGGAGATGGGGGAGAGGAGGCTGCGAGGGGGACCGGGCTGCTGGTAGTTGGGGTTCATGACGTCTGAGACTCCGTTCTGGTTTATGTAGTCTGAAGGACAAATAAAAAAAGGAAAATATATTGAAATACATGTTAAAATCTATTAATTCACAATTAAAATGTCTTCAATAACAAGAGATACAACATTAAACATAATAATAATGTATTTCTACTACATAACATACATATAGTTAGTAGTCAGTTCAATTAACCCCATTTAATTTAGCAACTTTTTTTTTTTAGCATCCCTCAAATTGTTTTATCTTTCAATGACTCCCTTTTAACTAAATGATTTACCATTTTATAATAACTACACCTTAATTAGCCTTAATAAAGCGTGAACAAAGACTTAATTCATAATGAACATATAGTTAATAAGTCTGGCATAGAAATTATCATTAGCATATCAAGTGTTACCTACTATTTAATAATGCACAAGGAAAAATGATGGCCTTCTGATAATCAGTTAATCACACATTTAAAAACATGGTAAAAATGAATAGCTTTTTCAGTTATGTAATCTAGTACACACTGTACAGAACTAACATTGTCTTTTTTAGCCACTGCTTCAACTATGTGAGGTATGAATGGGCCTGTACTAAACAAATATGCCCCATCCAAGGGCTCTGACAGCAGCAACAAAGAAGACCTGTGTACCAACCACTTTTCATATGAGAGTTCAATTCAGTCTTAGAATGAGAAAGTAAAAGGTTAAATTTCCTTCGGGATCAATAAAGTATGTATCTAATCTTTTCCCCTGCACACTATGGTAAGTAGCATTCATTCACCATGGAGGCTCACGTAAACAAAAAACAAACATTGTAAACTATATTTTAATCCACTAGATGTCTCTCTTTTCCCTAAAACAGCCAGTACAGGTTTTTACAGAAAATGATCTGAATGTACAAAATAAAGACACAGATTGGTAGTAGGGCCCACTCGCCTGGAGCTGGCTGGAAGGCTCCATCCAGGAACTTGTCTGTGGGATCAGGAATATACCGCAGAACCAGACTCCCATCTCTGCTCGGTAACCCATTCTGTAAAAGAGAGAAAGTGAGAAAACAGGATCTAAAAATACTAACCAACCTAACTAACCTAAGGGCATTTGAACTGCATTTCTATTTTCAAATTGCGGTAAAAACTGAATAAGTCTGACATCTGATATAGTTCAGATTATTACTTTTTGGTACAAAATTAATTGAATGAAAGGTACACTTTTTCTGGTAGAGGGTACGCAATCTGCTTGTGTACATGGAGATGATGGTGACGCCACCAAGCTAAGCGACAGGTCAGATCTGTGGAGATGCGAGCCCTCTCACATTAAAGTATTTTTGAGCAATAAAAACACTTAAAATTTTAGAACTGCAATATAGATAAGTTTAATGCCATACTGAGGAACATAGTAAGTAACGCAATAATATTATGCAGGTTCAAAGTTGTGCACTCCTGCCAGAAATGTTACATAATTTAAAAATTAAAGGTGCACTATGTAACTTTTTGGTTGGATCCATCGTTAGGTCCATCACCTGCTTGTTTCTATGGCGAAGTCATTGCTCTGCCTGGAATGTTCCAACAGTATGACATTAATTAGCTCTACCTTACATTTATTAAATTACAAGTGGTTTTATAACTCAAAAACACCTAGAAAAACAGACATTCTAACTGTGAGCGGGGTTGCCTCTCTGCAGATCTGACCTGTAACTTGATCTGGTTTGTTCTCCATGAAGAGAAGGTTTTATACTCTGCTTTGAAACATTCCAACATTCCAGACAAAGCAAGAACATCTCCACAAAGAAAAGCATTGAACAGGCCCTCCACCACAAAAGATATACAATGTACCTTAAAAGTATTTTTCTTACCAGTACACCGTTCCTTCCATTACATGTTGGTCCAATGCTACTGTTAATACTCTGCAACACACAAGAACAGCAAATCATTTCAGTGCATTCAGTAACTCATTCCGTAATCCACTTTGTTCTATGACTTAATCTATATAAAGTTGGTTGATTTGAATTTTAACTTGATGGAGAAAGTACATTTAATTTACTTGAAAAACAGAAAAGTTTGCCTATAGTGACTGCGCCATATGTTTCTAACAGCACTGAAAATAAACACCCAGAAGGCAGTTCCCTATTCATTTAAGCAATCTGACATGCTTTGGTTGTATGTGTCAGCGTCTCACATCAGAAACGCAGACTAAAACGTGGAAGTCAGCGATAAAGAACGCGGAGTGACAGCTGTGGCAGCGCAATTACCTCCGACAAGAAAAGGAAATTAAACATAAGGTCCAAGTCACCATCTGTAAGAGATTTCTGAGCCCATCCAGAACAGTGCCCCCGACTGTATTACAATAACACGTCCATTGTGGGCTGAAGATTGGCCTGCTAATGTCATCAGGGAAAGTTTGAGCGGGGGAGCAGGCAAAAGTGAAGTTAGGTTATTCAGGTATTAACAACTATAATATCAATAGGCTCTACAGGAACAAAATGAAGCTTTAAAGGTGAACTATGTAACTTTTCTGCTCTTTTCTATGGAGATGTTATTGCTTTGCCAGGATTGTTCAGCAGTATTGCATTAATTTCTCCATAGAGACAAGAAAGAGGTAAGCCTATGCACAGTAACAATGTATGCATTTGTTTTTGTAGCAATGATAAACACCTATAAATGAATAAATGTGCTATCACCCAAGCAATTTATCCATGGAGACAAGCAGACAACCCAAAAAGTTACATAAAGCACCTTTAAAATGTTGTATCATCCTGGTCACATTTTAGTTATAGCTTAGTCCTGACTTGAGATGCACTCACACTTGCACATACTTGATATCAAAATGGGACTACACTGAGCTAAACCAGGACTATACATGGCCCAATCTGGGACAGGACTAAACTGGGCTAATTTTGGTTCAGTTCTAGTTTAGTCTTGATTTAAGACTACATATGATTGGGCTGTTTTATACAAGATTATTACAATTGTTTACCTGAGCTATTTTTACACAGAATGGATTCTTGTGATCCTCATGATAAACATACCCAAAGTTGTGGTTTGTTTCATTCACACATGTTTGAGTAATCCTGCATTATTAGTCTGTCTGCATCCCCAAAGCTCAAAATGCTCTGCTCCACCTTGTGATGTCATGAAGTGGTAGTTTTCAAGTTAACAGCTATCTTTTACCTTTTGTTCATTTAGACGGGCAATTCCAGGGGTGAAAATATCCAAATGATTCTAGTGAAGGTGTAGGGAGTTAAAAAAAAAACAAAATGGGGCACTTCCTGCATTGTCACATGACATCACAAGGTGGAGCAAGGTGTTTCCATTTAAGAGAAGAAGTCACGTGGGGTTTGTGGGAATGAAACAAAATGAAACAAAACAACTCCAGGTATGTCTCTGATGAGGAAACATGATTATAATGTAATATATGCTCTTTAAAACATAATTTTGTTTGGCTTTTACACACTAAACGTAGCCTCAATGTCCTCTAGGTGGAGCAACAAAACCATCACTGCAGTATATTTTCATGCTGCATTGATATTGCATATGATAATAAAAACTTGACCAGCACTTGTCCTCTCTGACTTCCAGTGAACTTTCATGGACATTTTTCTCATCAATCAAAGAGCAGATGGGAGGAAACGGGAGGGAGGGTGATGACGATGATAAAGGTGGGGGTGAGATGAGGTTCAGAAGGAGGAGAATGGTCCCAGTGGAGTGATTTTGGGGGTACGCAGGGTCAGAGAAAAACAGGTATAAGCGGTCAACAAGATCAAGTTTCGGCACTTTAACAGACACCGTTCTCCTTCTGTGAAAACTAATCACTTTCAAATGTGTCTTTCCAATCTGACTCACAAACTATTTAAGCAGGCGGCGAGGAGTTTAAAGAGTAAAATTAAAAGTGCAATTTTCACATGGACAACTCCTACACATGCAGTCACTTTTTCCATCAACCATAGAACAAGTTTGCTATTCAAATTTGCATCTTTGTTTCCTAATTTAGGGGAAAATTCATAATTTGTTGATCTGCAAAGGCTAAATTTAAGTTAATAATAAGTAATAAATCCACTAAAAGCAATAATTTACTGATTTCATGTAGTTAACAGGGGTTGGAAAAATTGCACACACAATAAAAGTACAGAGGCTAAGTGTCTGAATGTCTTACTCATCAACAGATCAACAGTATGAACTGGTGAATCTGGGATTGGAACCACACACTTCAAGTTATTTTAGGACCAGTTTTGACAATTTACTTTCATAATTTTTAGGGTAGTAAGTGTCAAATCGGACATTAAAAAGTGATCAAACCATTGGCAGATCCTCAAATGTCCAGCAATCCCCATGGTTTAGGCTTTTGTTCCCAGTTTTGTTCTCACTCCTCAGGAATGTGTTGTGAAGGTGGAGGGAAACTGTCACAACTTACTATTAAAATAAATGAGAGGTTTCAAGCACTCCAGGCACTACATGTTGCCAGTATGTAGAGCCTGGACTTTGTGTCCTGAACTAAACAATCTCTAAGTTTGAGATAACTTTAATCACCATAATAATGCTGTTAAATTTGCTTCTAGTTTTGCTCGTTACTATTCTATATACATTTATGTTATAATCCACATATCTCCATTGCCTTAAATCCTGCCTAACCCTTTCACACAGTCCTGTACATTGGGGAGTTACCGTTGAGTGTAGCAGTGGAGTCTGTGATGTGCTGGGACTGCTGAAGAAGCCATTTTGAGGCAGTAAATATTCATCTGCGTCCACTGCGTCCTCCATCTCTTCTCCACTGATCATGCTGCGGAACAGTCGGCCGTCTGAGGGGCTGGGCAGGTGCATGCGCTCGTCACCCTGCAGTACAAACATATAGTCACTTTCATTAGGATTAGACGGTGCCTCAACAAACACAAGAGGGTATGGAAAATGACATGACAGGTTTCATAATATTATATTATATATTGTTGCTTTTAAAGCGCGTGTACCTGTATAACAAGATAACGTGAAGGGTCTCTGGCCATTTTGGTGAACTCAGCGATGAGTTCACGGAAACGGGGCCGGCTGTCTGCATCGATCATCCAACCTGTTAAGAGACAATATAGTTCAGTTGTTGTGTTGCACAGTGCAACAAAATCCATTGGTATTTTACTAAGTGCAATGTTACAAGTTCTGTATATATTGGAACTACTAAAAGAACATTTTTAGACTGTTAATAAAGTTCATATGAACAAAGTTTACCATTAATCGAGAGCACCATTGTAGTTTCCTGGAGTTAACCTGGGCATTAAACTAGCGCTACAAATGAGTTTTGCCTCTTTTCCCTCAAATAATATTATCATGACAATGATCATGCACGGCTTACATTTGACCATGATCATGTAGACATCGATAGTGCAGATGGGGGGCTGGGGGAGGCGCTCTCCTTTCTCCAGGACTCCAGCAATCTCACTGGCAGGAATCCCATCGTATGGTTTAGTCCCAAAAGTCATCAGCTCCCAAACAGTCACACCTACAAAACAGGAAGATATAAGTAAGGCCACTTTACAAACATGTTACTTTTCCAATGTAACAAGTAAGAATTAGAGACTTTAATTAGCACTTCTCGCCTTGCCTAAAATATTTATTAAATAAATGCAAAAACAAACAAACTGAGAAGTACTGAAAATTGGACAACCCAAAATTACACACTGAGGTGCTTTTAAAATAAACATTTATTATTCTTTATTTCAGACACAAATATTATTTGATCCATAGTTTAAAAGAAAAACTACAAAAAAACAAAACAAAACAAAACATTAATTAATGGCATAGCTTTTGGTTTAAATTTCACACATTATATCTTGTTATTTCTCTAAGTGCCTTGAATTGAACAAATATGAGTAGCTCCTTTTTACAAATTGACTGTTAGTGCATTAGTGGGAGTGAGTGGAGGAGGATCTGCAAAAGAAGTCAGAAAAGTCTCAAAAACCCAGGACTTGTGCCATTGCTGCTAATGTGCCTTCCATACTGAGCGGAAGAACTGATCAAACCCCTGGGGAAGAGAGAGAGAGGCAGACGTCCCAAAATGTGTCCATGTGGCATGAGAAAAAGTACTGTTCTGATACTGTCCATTTGAGACTACTGCTGTGGAGATTTGTACTACCTGTCTCCTAAAACTACACATGCTAGAATGATCTTTTAGTGAAAATAGATGAGCCAAAACCAACTGAATATTGAAATAAACATCATTTAAATGTTAAAACACTTGTCGAAGCAATAAATAATAACAGACGTACAATAAAAAGTATTTTCCCATAGAAAGGCAGTTACTGAGGTGTACAGGAGACCAGATGCATCTTAAATTATGTAAACATTGTAAATTCACATTTGTAATTAAATTTAACAAATGTATTCTGCAACCTCCAATGCTTTAAAATTATAGTGCAGTTCAAATCCTAAACATTGTGCAGAATCTCAAATAACATTGTGTGTCACCAAGGGTACAACTTGTAAAGTCTATAACATCAATTCATTCTAAATTGTTAACCTGAAAATAGACTTACCGTAGCTCCACACGTCACTCTGGTGCGTATAGGTCCGGTTCAGGATCGATTCGAGAGCCATCCATTTGATTGGTACCTTGAAAACAGAAAGTAACCAATGAGTCACTATGTGCTCAAAGAATATTCATGATACATTTTATTGATAATTCTATGAGTGGTGAGGTGCACAGCAGGAAAACCTCAGCCAGGAAGAGTGACAACTTCATCATCTCCTAATAACATCTGCACATCTGGATTTGTTATTGGCACACCTCTACAACAGATGGAAGCAATTATAGTATGGGTAACAGCGCTGACTCCTAGTGGTTAACAGATGTAATAACCACATGTCTGGATAAAATAGTACTGTAAAAACATTTTACAGATTTGATATATAGCCCTGGATTAACCACTGTTATGCTTCAGTGTAGTTACATGCAGACAAATAGAGTTGATTTTTAGTTCAATTATCACCATAACATACACTGGAATAATTGTTTGTGATTCACATTTTGAATTGAACTTTGTTTTTCTTTTCTGTTATATATTTCAATTTGGTGGTACTAGTTACTCTGTGACTTAGACAAACAAGAGCCATCACAAATTTTTGATGAGTTTTGAAAGCGTAATGTCTACATTCTGACAGACATAAATCTCATTTTGAAATGAATGCAATCTGTCAACACTTGCACAGTGGATTTGTGTACGTTTGATTTTCTTTGTTGGATAATTTACTGTGATTATGATTGATTGTTACCTTTTTCCTCATACTTGTTTATTTTTTTTTTTGTTTTTGAAACATCTGACAGATTGTCTATAAATGAGACATACATTGTATGTGAGTTTAATATTTTTTAGTTCAGAAAAAAAAGTTTTGCATATGTAGCCAATTGCAAATAATAATTGTATGATACTGCATTCATTTTACCGTAAAACACAACTAGGCACAACCCAGTTAATCCAATAAGGCATGTTGCTGGATTGCATTAATTTCCAAATTACAGTGGAAGTAACTGTCTGGGCTGTTTCGTTCTCTATCATGGTGCAACATCACATTGACAAATTAAGTGGGTGGAGCCAATATCTCAAACTGAAACACTTTTATCATGGTCCAAATTTGAATACAATAATAAAATGTCTACAGACTTGGACAGTCCTGTTTCATGTTTTGGTGTGCCCTCCTCTCACCTTGCCCCCGTCAGCATGGTACTCTTTCTCGTCCGCGTTAAGGAGTTTGGCCAGGCCGAAGTCGGTGATCTTTACATGCTGTGGCGTCTTCACCAGAACGTTCCTTGCTGCCAGGTCACGGTGAACCAAGTGCCGCTCCTCCAGGTAGTTCATGCCCTTTAGACAAACAAAGAACACATAATGGTTTAATTACACCAGATCAATAGTTGGATTAATACTGTGTAATTACGGCTTTCATCACATCCAAATCTTTCCATGACTTAACAGGATAAAAGAAACTACATGTACGACATTTTCTCACGGGAGTTAATAGGATGTTCATCATTATTTGTTATCATACTAAGCTGATAAAAACTTTTTACACTGAAATATAATGGACTATAAGCAAAGGTAAACCCAAAACATGTAAATGGTAAATGGTCACATTTGTATATAGCACTTTTCCACCTTCAAGACAGTCAAAGCTCTTTACATCAAGGAACCACTCATCCACTGACATACACATTCATTCACCAGTGTACACTGACATCAGGGGCAAGGTGGGTTAAGTGTCTCATTTGTAGAAGCTGGAATCGCACTACCTCACAAACCGGCCTCAGTTTGTGAGAGCCCAGGACTGTGTGTCTGACCTCATGACCTGCAGTGTGGGGGCGCCCCAGGGCACGGTCCTCGTGCCCTTCCTCTTCACCCTCTACACTGCAGACTTCAGACATAAAACGGACAGCTGTGTCCTGCAGAAGTTCTCCGATGACTCCGCCATCATCGGTCTCATCACGGACGATGATGACGCGGAGTACAGAGGACTAACGCAGGACTTTGTGGACTGGTGTCACCAGAACCACCTTCTCATCAACGCGGGGAAGACCAATGAGATGGTGGTGGACCTCCGCAGACGCCACTCTACTGCCCCCCCACCAGTGAACATCCAGGGAAGAGATATTGAGAGAGTGGACTCTTACAAGTACCTGGGTGTGCATCTGAACAATAAACTGGACTGGACTCACAACACAGATGCACTGTACAGGAAGGGCCAGAGTCGGCTCTATCTCCTGAGGAGACTGCGGTCCTTTGGAGTGAGAGGGCCACTCCTGAGGACCTTCTATGACTCTGTGGTGGCATCAGCCATCCTGTACGGTGTGGTCTGCTGGAGCAGCAGCGTCACAGAGAGGGAGAAGAAACTGGACAAGATCATCAAGAAGTCCAGCTCAGTCCTGGGCTGTCCTCTGGACTCGGTGCAGCAGGTGGGGGACAAGAGGGTCCTGGCTAAACTCATGTCTATGCTGGACCATGAGGGTCACCCCCTGCAGGACGCCCTGTCTGCTCTGGAGAGCAGCTTCAGTGACAGACTGATTCACCCTCGCTGTGTTAAGGAGAGATTTCGCAGGTCTTTCCTTCCTGCTGCTGTCAGACTGTATAATGATCAATGCTAGTCATGTGTCATCTCCGTAGCAACCATGTGTCATCTCCATAGTAACAATAACAATGTGCAATTTTATTTAAAGTCACTTTACCTGCTACTTATTTAACCACCACTGTCCATCACTGCACTGTACACAATCATCTGAGTCACTTTATTGTAGTAATATTATATATTACTATACTGGAGTCACTTTAACTGCTGTTTGTTCACTGCTCAGAATCAAAGACACTTATTGTGCAACGTTCCTGTGCCTTTTAGCTTTACAGTGTTGTGTTTTTTTAGTTGATTGTAAATACTTATTATTATTTATCTTGATTTTGATGCATGCTCTTATTTTCCTACTGTTTCTGAAACTTGCGTTGTGACACTGCAATTTCCCCATTGTGGGACAAATAAAGGATAATCTTATCTTATCTTATCTTATCTTATCTTATCAACCTTCAAATCAGAACAAGCACTCTACCAGCTGAACTACTGTCGTCCCTTGTATCAAGATAAATGGTTGCATAAAGATTTTATTTTTGTTTGGTTTCTTAGCATTGTAGTTCAAACCGTAAAAATAGATATTGTTGAATTATACATTTTGGATTGGTTAGGATAGTAACAGACAAAAAAGTAATAAACATGATAAATATGTGGGTTTGTGGATAAATTCAATGACCTATGTTTGAATCCCATGTTTGAGAGTGGCATATTTATAATTTTTCCAATTCTGTCATAGCTACAATAATAATTTAAAAATGTCAGTATAGTCTAATCACGCTGAAGCTCATATCATATGGTTTAGGTTAAATGGTGCTCAGGCCATAACAATGAATGACAATGAGTCAGCGAAGAAAACCAGACAGGAACCATGGGAATCTGCTTTTGTCTGCCCACACTGCAGCTGAAGAGTTTAAAATGCCAATTCTATTTATAGTTTATGATTTAGTGTAACAATGATTTCACCAGAAGTGGGTAGAAAAATAGCTTAATTTACCAAAGCGCAATTTTTACCAATTGTCTAAACCTGAAGATAGATTTAGATTTGGGTTAGTGTGTCTCCAACTGTCTAAGTTTGGAGTATGGGTATATATTTTTGTGTTTCCCTGCTTATAACAGCACTAAAACAACAAAAGACTTAAACATTTTACATATTTTTGAAAGTCCTGTATTACACAAAATTGATTTATGTGAACTTTTAGTCATGTTGTAATGTTTCCTCATCAAAAACAGACCTGGAGTTGTGTTTTGTTTCATTCACGCATGTTTGGGTAACCCTGCATTATTAGTGTGTCTACAGCTCTCATCAAAGCTCAAAATGCTCTGTTCCACCTTGTGATGTCATGTAGTGGTAGTTTTCAAGTTAGCAGCTACCTTTTACCTTTTGTTAGGTTGAAATAGGCAATTCCAGGACTAAAATTATCAAATGATTCAAGTGAAAGTGTATGGCATTTAAAATCACAGTGGAACACTTCCTGTATTATCACATGACATCACAAGGTGGAACAGTGTTTTCTGTTTGAAAGAAGAACTCAGCCTAAATATGCAGGGTTTGTGTGTTAAACATGTGTGAATGAAACCAAACACAACTCCATGTATGTTTTTGATGAGAAAACAACATTATTGTTCAGTATTTTTGAGCAAACACAGTATATCTACCTCTCTGGATAAAGGTTACCTCTTTAACCCTAACCCTAACCCTAACCCTTTTCTTGTGTCAGTTTCACTTGAGTCTGACCCCTCACAAATTTTGTATTGTGATTTTCCTTCCTCACCTTGGCGATCTGCACACACCAGTTGAGCAGGTACTGGGAGCCGATGTTGTCCTTGTGCTCTTTGACGTAGTCGAGTAAACATCCAAAGGGCATAAGCTGAGTGATCAGCTGCACCGTGGAGGTTAGGCAGATGCCCAGCAGACGACACACGTGAGGGTGCTCCACGCTCGCCATCACATACGCCTCCTAGGGGTCGCAGGGAGGAAATACAAGTATTAACAACAAGCCATTTTTCATACGCATTGCTGATTAGATGTCATTCCACATAATTAATTTTAAATAAGCATTTGCGTCTGGCATGGCAGGAGCCATACTCAGCAGTCATGGCCCTTAGGTGGGGAAATCTCTGGACAATCTTTGGTCACAGGGCACAAACACAGGGACAGACAGCACTCAAACCCACTCACACAACCATTCAGAAAGAGTCACAAACTCACCAAACACAAGTATCTGTGGATAGTGAGAGAATACAAGACTGACATAATAAAACATGCAGAGAGGACAAGCCCACCCTATTCAGAGAAATCAATGTAATTTTCCTTATATCAACCTTGAAAATATCTTACCTGTAACTGTTACCAAGTTATAGGTAAGATACATGGAGAAGCTCACAGTAAGAATGTATATGCATGTTTTTCAAGGAATTTTTAGCAATAAAACACTGGCTAAAAGATAGATAGAAGTGTAAAGCAGGCAAACCTTTGCCATTTGCTTATGCGTGCCATATTCAGTTCATAACAACAGCCCATGACACACGAAATGGCTATTCTTTGAATTGAAACCTGCCGTCCTGTCATTTCTCTGGCATTAAGACATAAAACCTAGCACGCCAACAGGTTCAAAGCATATTTAAAATCATGTTTATCCCTTTAAATCGCCACCCTGTGCCCTTAAGTCATTCATTCATCCACCCCTGTTTCCAGATGTTGTATGACTGAGCAACTCCACCACAAAATCACAGGACTGAAAATGCACATTCAGGTTTCTGGAGAAGACTACAGACAGTTTCCCAGAGAAGCCACCACAAATTTGCATTCCAATTCGGGACACCTCAGCCTTGGATCACCCTCCCCTTTCCAACCAAATATTCCCTTTTCCTAAAGCCTCATGGGCCGAAACATGACACATAGGCTAAATGATAATTAAGTCAAATAAGGTATTTCCTTTAAATAACATTATATCTGCTATGAATTACAGAGAAGAGCAGTCAGAGTAGTCAAATTGGTAGATAAAATAGAAGGTGATATTATGAAGTTAGTGTTTTGCGATACATAATCTGACTTTTGGCAGTTTTGGTAGAGGGCAAAAACATGCACCGTGTAAACTTGTGGTTGTCATGGAAATGTTATTGCTTTGCCTGGAATGTTAAACAGTATGGCATTAAATGTATCCATGTTGTATTTATTACATTACCAGTCTTTTATTTTTCATACAACATATTTTAAAAAACATGCATTTTACGATGAGTGGGATATAGATTTGACATTAAATCTGACCTTGTGGTGCCACCTGCTTGTTTCCATGGATATAGACACATTTTATAGCCCTTTTTATAGCCCTAACAAGGAACATTTGAGGAAAAGCAATACATCTTCATGGAAACAGACAGTTACCAAACCCTCCACATGAAAGAAAGTTACACAGTACACCTTTAAATGACAGTGACATCATTTGTTTTTCAGTTTTGTAATAATGTCTTCAGGTCCTTGGGTGGGTTATGGACAAATTCATTAATTTTGGGAAAAGATGAAAATTGCTGCTTAGATCCATCCAATAAGCAGGAGCAACTAAAAGAACACATAATTTACTTTTGAATATATTTTGTTTTGTTCTCTTCTTATTCTTATATTATTTTAACATTGTAACTCGGACTTGTAAAGCACATTTCTCTGTCCATACTATTGATCTAAGACTTTGGCACAGCTTTACATGTTAGAGTTATGGGTGTATCTGTTTCCCTGAGTATCCCTGACAGTGGAACACCAGCTAACAAAACTAATATGAAGAATGTACTAGTTTCCCATGGGAGCGAATACTTAAAATACCTTAGGAAATCTCACATAAAAATTACCGCAGAAATTGGAAAAACTTACATCCAGGATTTCTTTATTTGCTTTTGGTGATGTGGCTTCCCTCAAAACCTTAATGGCCACTGGGATCTTGACGTCCTCTCCCTCAGGAACCCACAGCCCCTGAACGGACAAAGATTTGTTATTTTACATGAATGTGACTCATGAGAAAGAAAGGAAACTGAATGAAGCAAAAAAGCCAGTACATCTATATATACAGTACTACACAAAACATTATATAATTAGGGACAAGAAATTAAGCACTGCTAGAATTAATATTCATTTTATTTTCTTTTTTTTACAATTGTTCTGTCATTCAAATCACATTTCAAATTATCAGTCATGTCGTGTCTGGACAGTTTCACTTACAATTACTCTTACTTGAGTAGTAGTTTTCCCAATAGTTAAGCTGTAACTATTTACTTGAGTATTATTATCTTAACAGTATTTTTACTTGAGTAATTTTTTTTGTCTTTCTCTACCTAGTAATGAATATGGATTTCACTAAATAAATAATGAAAAGATATAGAAAGACACAGGCTACACTGGTCATAACATTCAATCACAGTGTATAAGTAACTACATCAGTGAGTATGAGGAGGTGGAGCTGCTTGTGCGTGATTTGGCAAAAAAAAAGTTTGTGTTGTGTAATTAGAAAATTGTTAACAGACGTCCAAAGGCAAACACTGATTTTACCATTATTGTTTTTGGCATTTTGAATAATGTGTTTTCACTGCTGCTGAGTGTACACATGTATTTAGTAACATGCTGCACTTTATTACCTTATAAACTGTACCAAACGCTCCAGAGCCAAGCACTTTGATTTTCTTAAACTCTGGTTCCTTTAGGATTCGTAGTAAGGCTTGGTTGGGTGCTTCTCCGCTTGGTGTTAAAGGCTCAACCAGCTAAAACAACAAAATAGTTAGTTATAGTTATATTTAAAATATAATATTTTCTTATGTACTTACTATTAAAATATATAAGTGCAAATAAAAGATGCATAAGGCAATTATATAACTCAAAATAATTTGTCATTATAGTCAAAACAGTAATTTTCATGACAGGTTTATTTCTATATGCACTACCCATATAAACTGCTCGTCCATACCTCCTTCTCCTGCAGCAGTCTCCTCATGGTCCTCTTCCTCTTGATGTGCCGTCGCCGTAACAACACAAAAACAGACAAACCAGCGACCAGCACGGCCAGCAGACCGCCAACGACTCCAGCGGTGATCATGGACACGTTACTCAGACTGAACAAAACAAGATTGTACAAAAGTGGATTTAGTCGAAGTTACCATTAATCATTAGAGCCAACATACATTAGCCACAGTTAATATTAATATGACAAGCAAATATTCACCTTTTCTGGCAACCTTCAAGACCACGTGCAGTGCACCTGCATGGCAACAAATGTTAATATGTTATGTATATGTTGGAATATTTACATTTTCAAACAAATTTGACACAATTTCTGAACAAAAATCAGGGTTAAGTATTTGTATGTAGTAGAAGAAGTATAAATTGTAGTAGCAGTAAATAAAACTAGTAAAATATTGGCAATAATAATAAGTGTAATTTTCAGTAGTAATAGTAGCAGTAATTTGACTTTGAATTTTTAAAAGTTGAGTAGAAATAAATTCTGTATATGACGAACAAGATAACCATTGCACAAAATGCAAGTACATATTATAAAGCAACTTACAACCTAGTACATATTTTTCAATAATGAAACATGCTTTACTTCCTTGTTTTCAACTTTTGATGTCCACATTTTGAATGCAAAATGACCCACCAAAATCTATCCAATAACAATCCCAGAGTTTGCCTGGAGGCCATTTAGCTCATGTTGAAAAGTGATACAGCTATGCCCTACAAATAGTGGAAAAATATGTCTTGCAGAAATCCTATCCCATTTGTCCTAATTTGTAACTAAAGACGCAGACTGCAAAAAATATGTCACATGTCAACAGTCAATTAAGACCAAAAGTAACAAAAGTGTTTTCAAGCTCATGGTACTGTTATTATGGGGTGATGAGGTGCAAAATATAATCGTCCGTCAGCACACACACAGATAACAATTTGGACAAAAATGCAAAGGTAAATACAACACGAGCCAAGAACAGCCCTTGCCTGTGGTGTGTTCAGGGAATCATGGTTCAATAACAAAGCAATGTGCGAAGCTATGTGGAAAAATTGTGTTTCTTTCCTGTTACTCGTGACTTCTTCTGTTTTATATTATTTTGGTTCCCAACACTGTCACAAACAACGCAGAGGAATTTAGTTTATTAAAAATTGCTTTTCAACGAATGCCTTGTATTTCATAATGCAGAGTATAAATAAACTACTATCTACTAGAACTTCAATGACTGTGAATGTAGCTTTGGTCCTATGTCGCAATAGCAGAAAAATCTTCTAACTAATACCAACAACTGATCTATTCATCCAAAAGATGGAACGTCAAACTGAACAGCAATAATTTGGTATCATACAAATATAAATAAATATAAAGTATTATTAGCACATTACAGTGTCTGCCTCTATCCAAAATGGTTGTTAATACGGTGACTATGAACATAAACATAACATCTATTTAATATGCAATGTGACATCCTCGCACCACCAACACTAAAACAACTCTCCTCTTAAAATAATGTAAGGCCAACAATAATGTCAGAATGATTTGTGCCAACTAAAACTGCTTTGGGCATAAATCCTCTTCTTACATAAACATTTTAAGTTATTTGAGTTGCAGTGGCAGTAGTTAGCCTGGCACTGCCCCCTCTCTCCTGCACCCTCTCTTACCCCTGGGTGCAGTTCTTGTGGCAGAGCTGGCACACTTTCATCTCGTCGGCATATTTCCACACCAGACTGTCGTCCTCGCCTGGCACGCCCTGAGGACAGCGAGCCACACAAAACAGGCCGTCTTTGTAGTTGGCACATTTCGTACAGTTTCCCGATCCCTGAAAAACAAGATTTATAACCCACTTGAGAAGAGTCATAAATTGTAACGGTTATGCAAAGTAGGGCTGCACGATTTTAGGAAAAGATCAAATTTGCTCCTGCGGGATTTGCAATATATGTATAAAAAGTAAAATCATGTGCACGCATAGAGTGTATAAAGAAGTGGACCAGGGGAGTGTGATGTCATCCATAGCGTTTGGCTCCAGTCAAATGAAGCCCGTCAAGGCTAGCAGTTATAGGGGTGTATTTGGAGCCAAAGTCCATATTTGAAGTACCATAGCAACCAAAGAGCCAATCCGGAGTGAGGCTGTTGAAGGTAATGCCCATTCCCGCCTGTGCTGCCAGTTTCGCACAGAGTAGGCGCTTAGCAACGCTGTCAATCATACCTGTTGTTAACGCTAGCAGGAGCGACCTCAGGGAAAGGCACTCGATTGGTCTGTTATTAAACTTCAAATCTTGAGTTATGGACAAAATAACAAAATAAAGCCCAGGATCATGTAGAGCAGGTGAATACGAATATTTTAAAACCAAAAGACGAGTCTAACAGCAGCAGGTACAGAGGGATGACGGAAGCACACCCCTGATCACTTCTTATTTGGATGTGGCAGCTGACAGGTTAGCGATGTGCATTTACATATCCAGTCTATGTGTGCACATTGTAAGAAACATTTGAGGAGACTGAAATCTGAACAGATAAACTAATGCAAGAATCCAATGAAGTGTACAGGGGTATAGTTTAAACTCCTGGTACAGGTAAGATTTTTCTTTAAAAAGACAGGATATTTTGTTCTTTGCACAGTGCAAATCAAATATCAATTTTGATTTGATTGCAAAATATTGTGCAACTATAGTAGGCAGCTTTGGAGAAAAAATAATAATTTGCAATGTTTTGGGATTAGTTTTGCAATTAAGGTTTTATCATTAAGATCAAGTTCAACATCAAAACTCTGGCAGGTTTTATACATAATAAGACCCCATGAAGACAAAATATTTTGTTGCTTGCAGAGAAAATTATCGTAACAAAAGAGCATTCAAATTGAAATCAAATGTTATACTTAAATGTTAGGGCTTTCTCACCAAGATTTACAGAAAGCCATTTTAAGTGTTGCATCTTGAAATCTAATACCATTTCTTAATCTGTTCCTTATCCGTTCCTGATCTTCTTTAAACAATGTTGTCCTACTTTATCCAGAGCCACTTTTGAGAAACTGTCCTGGAGGCTTTTGTTTTGAACCAAAGACTGGATTATGTGTGTAAAATAAGACAAGGTTTAAGCTAGTTCACAACCACACCTGTTACTCAAAATATAACATGTCTTGTGGCTACTGTATTATCATCCATTCAAGCTTCTGTTTACAGCTTTGTTGCTACATTACAATGCATAAAAGGGAGAGAGCACTTTATACAGAGAGGAATATAGACTTCTCAGTAATTTTCACAAACATATTTAGCAGTACAGATGCTAGCTCTGGCTTAATAGTTACAAGGGTTTAAGGCAGGTTATTTCTAAATTATTTTTAGGAATTAGTAAAGTCCTAAAAATCACATATAAAGCTTTCTTATATTATTTTTATTCAGCAGCAATTACGTATTTGTTTGCAATTTTTCATTTATCTGGGCTTGGGGCTGGAATAAAGAGTGGGCTAGCTCAACTTTACTCATTGTTATTTACTGATTTGCTCAAACCAATTCAAAATCATTATGTGTATACACACACACACACACACACACACACACACGCACACACGCACACACACACACACACACACACACACACACACACACAATGGAGGAAATAAGTATTTGAACCCTCTAGCCAAAAAAGACTTAAAACCCTTGGTTGCAGCACAGAGGTCAGACGTTTCTTGTAGTTGATGACCAGGTTTGAGCACATATCAGAAATAATTTTGGTCCACTGTTCTTTGCAGATCATCTCTAAATCACTGAGGTTTTGTGGCTGTCGCATGGCAGCTCGTACCTTCAGCTCCCTCCATAGCTTTTCTCTGGGGTTAAAGTCTGAAGACTGGCTGGGCCTCTCCATGACCTTAATGTGCCTCTTCTTGAGTCACTCCTTCGTTGCCTTGGCTGTATGTTTTGGGTCATTGTCGTGTTGGAAGACTCATCCACGACCCATTTTCAGTTTCCTGGCGGAGGGAAGGAGGTCGTCACTCAGGATTTTAACAGTACATGGCTCCGTCCATCCTCCCGTTGACACGGTAAAATTGTCCTGTGCCCTTGGCAGAAAAACATCCCCAAAGCAGAATGTTTCCACCTCCATGCTTGACGGTGGGGATGATGTTCTTGGGGTCACAGGCAACATTTCTCTTTTTCCAAACACGGCGAGTTGAGTTAATGCCAAGGAGCTTGATTTTGATCTCAGCTGACCACAGCACTTTCTCCCAGTCACTCTCTAAATCATTCAGGTGTTCATTGGCAAA
The DNA here is from genome assembly GCA_029959045.1 of Taenioides sp. WSHXM2023. Taxonomy (NCBI): domain Eukaryota; kingdom Metazoa; phylum Chordata; class Actinopteri; order Gobiiformes; family Gobiidae; genus Taenioides; species Taenioides sp. WSHXM2023. Next base: position 12,299,009 of record CM057096.1, on the reverse strand, counting down.
CTTCAGGGCCTGCACATGTGCCTTCTTAAGCTGGGGGACTTCGCGAGAACTGCAGGATTTTAATCCATTGCGCCATTAAGTGTTAGCAATGTTTTTTTTAGTGACTGTGGTCCCAGCTGCCTTGAGATCATTGACTAGCTCCTCCTGTGTAGTTCTAGGCTGATGTCTCACTGTTCTCATGATCACTGAATCCCCATGAGGTGATATCTTGTGTAGAGCCCCAGACTAAGGTCGACTGATGGTCATTTTGTCTTTCTTAAATTTCAAACAATTGCACCAGCAGTTGTCTCCTTAACACCCAGCTTCTTGCTTATGGTTTTGTAGCCCATTCCAGCCTTGTGCAGGTCTACAATCTTGTCCCTGACATCCTTTGACAGCTCTTTGGTCTTTCCCATGTTGGAGAGTTTGGAGTCTGATGGATTGATTCTGTGGACAGGGGTCTTTTATACAGGTGACTAGTTAAAACCTGCGTCTAATACAGGTGACGAGTGGATTTAGGTGAGGAGTGTCTAACTGGTCTGTGGGAGCCAGAACTCTTAATGGTTGGTAAGGGGATCAAATACTTATTACACACAATGAAATGCAAATCAATTAATATATATTCTGTAATGTGGTTTTCTGAATTTTCTTTTTAATATTCTATTTCTCACTGTTAAAATAAACCTATCATTAAAATTATAGACTGTTCATTTCTTTGTCAGGTGGCAAACCTACAAAATCAGCAAGGATCTTATCAAATACTTATTTCCTCCACTGTATATACACACATATATATATATCTATACACACACACACACACTATATGACAAAAAATATTGAACTTTTTCATGATATTTTCATGATATTCTAATTAATTAATTAATTAATTAATTAATTAATTAATTAATGTCCTGGTGTAGTCAAGATATAGTCTGAGTCTAGGCCCAGTTTGAGTGTAAACACAGCCCTAATGTGAGTCTGTGATAGTTCTCTTTGATACATACAGGTGCACTGCAGGTTGCCGTCCTGTTCATACGCAGACACTCGGGATGACATGCTGCGCAGGTTTTATTCACCACAGCTTCCCTTGGCTCACTGAAGAAAAAAAAAGAAAAGAAGAGCTGTCAGACTGATGGCTAGTGCCTAGCATCACAAACAGTTTTATGCAAAGTGAATTCCTCATACTTCTCTGAGGCCTGGAGTTAAATTATAAGCATGGCGAGATTCAATGTTTGACAGAAGATAAACAAATGTGCCATTTTTGCTGTCCTGTCCTGTTTGACTTCAACTAACTAAAAAAAAAATGAATCTTTGTTTTGACTTATTGACAAATTCACACACTGAAGACTCTGGAAAAGCTCAAAGATGACTGCAGACTTAAAAGGAGTTACCAGATCTCCTTAGACTAAAATAACAACACAATTTTGAGCTTAAAAGGCTCAAAATTGTGCCTTGGTCTTTACCCCTCCAGGATGTTACAGTTGTCCACACAGCTCCCGTCCCGGCTGAAATCTCGACAGGCAAAACACATGTCAGGACCTGGGCCCCAGCAGCCTTCTGCAGTGCACTTCCTGTCACAAATGTTGTTCTTCAAGGCTGCAAAGACATGTTCAGGTGTAAATGTATAACAAGAATAAATAAAATAATAAGATTAAGCAACATTTGGTAACATTTGGTAACAATATGCTAACTTCTCTGCTCTCTTTAGTGATAACTAATGCTAAGTGTATATGAATTGCGAAATTGTGATCTAGGCACTCATTTGTCTTTATTTTATTTGTAAGAATCTTATTTTATTATTAATTAACTTTGTTTCATAATTTTGTTATATTGTCCACAACTACAACAAACTCTGATACCCCGAGATTCAGTCATATTTTATTTTTACTTAATTATGTTTAAAAAAAACAACAACACCTATACCGCCTACTTGCTTATAACTTTGAAGACAGCATTTTCACTTCCTGTCTAATACTACTATATTTAGAATATTGGTCCCAATTACAGTGTTTGCTTGATGCATGCTGAGTACAATCGTAATGAGAAATCTTCCATCCTCTGCAATTATCTAATTTTGAGATTAGATTCAAATAAATGAAGTCTGTCTGGGCATCTGGCTGGTGATGAGAAACAAACAAAAAGGATATTTGGAGAGAAAATTGATTTACCACATGTGGCTTCATTTGAGTTTCTGTCCAAGGTGACCACTTGGCTTTCTGACTTGAAGAGGTGTGACCAGTGGCTTTCGTTTGTGTAGCAAAGGTTTTCATTCTTTATAATGGCCACATCCCCATCACTGATTTCCTTAAGAGAGCGCAGACCCAAATACTCAATGTCCAGCTGGACAATAGCTAGACTGTGGCTACCACTGCAAAAAGAAAGAAATACTGTTGAAAATTTGAAAAACATTTTGAAAACAAAACAACGTAACAACAAAACTAAGAACAAATCCACATGATGTTGGTGATGTGGATTCCCGAGATAGTTTCTGGGAGCTGAACCTTGGGATCCTAAGGTTTCACAGTAGAATCAGAGTTTCTTTAAAATGACTCCCTAACACAACAAAGCTACAAGATGGTCTGCGTTCACACACTACTTGAAAATAAATACATATTTTATTTATACTTGAAATAATACTTAAATATGTTTAATATTATTATTCTAAACAGACACTGTAGCAACTGTAACTAATGTAACTTCCTCACTTTCCCATTGAATATAGTAAAATAATAGTGTTGGAGTCATCAACATATGCAATAGTAAAACTGTATGACTAAGAAAAAAGGTTTGGGAACCACCCATCTAGATCATCACCAGTATTAGATGTTACACTGTTTCTATTGTTAGATATTGTTTTAACAACAATATCTGTATGCAGCCTACTAAAGCACCTACTATATGATAACATTTGATATAAAGAGGCATTACATTGCTTTAGTCCTTCCCCGAATGATCTCCAAATTCTCAAAAGGACTGAGTGAGTTTATGCTCTTGGGCCATGTCTGGATCAACAGGTATCCTGAAGCAAGAGGCACATTTGTTGAAAGTGCACATGAAAAGTTAATCATTTGAATATATGTAGTTATTAATATAAGTATATGTACGATCTTACTAAAAGGCTTGCCTGATTTTCCCTACTTCTAATTCTGATGAAATTTTACTTCCAGGTTGAACATGAGCAGCAAAAATACATCCATATTCCATAAAAAATGTCACCTAACAACTATCCTCCACAAGGGCCAAAGCTCACCTAATTTACAATATAGTTATGAATTGTGAAATAAAAATAAATGAAAATGTGATTCTTGTGAGTAAATTTTCCCTATATTTTTGATGGTATTTTGTGTATTAAGGACAATTTTAAAGCGTCTTTTCCAACTTTTCTTTACAAACTGCCACTTGACTGAAACTATGACAATATTAACCGCAGGCACTAGCCCACCAAACTATGTAATAATTAGAAAAACAAGCTGCCATATGAATTTAAATTAATATGTATATATATGTTCAAATGTTTTTTTCATAATAGCAGGGACTTTACCTGTGATTTCCTTGACCGTTTTGAAGACATCAAGCTGAGCAGGGTCCATTTTGGGTGTATTGGTGAATTTATCACTGAAATAAAATAATTTAAATAGACCAAATATGTTTAATATGCTGCTGCAATATTGTGAAAAAAAAAAACATTGTTTGTACCCATGAATTGAGGTGTGGATGAAAATGATGTTGCCATTGATTTTAGTGCAGTTTCTGAAGGACTCGATGTTGGTGGCGTTGATGCACAAAGTATGAGCGAGCTCTCCCATGCCAAGGCCATTGCACACTGTTCACACAAAAGAAGAATGATAATACCTGAAGAGACTAAGGGAAATTCATGATGCGTTTTTTAAAAAGCAAGTCATGTTTGAAGCTGAATTGTCTTTATTTTTTTTTTATCTTTCAGAACCTTTCTTTTTTAAATTAATTTTTAAAACAACAGGTTAAATGTAGGCTACTTGCTCGTTGCCATGGAGATGTAATTGCTGTGCTTTTCCACAGTATGACGCTGAATGCATATCTCCATGAAGACAAGCAGGTGATGCCTCCAGGCCAGGTTACAGGTCATGTTTGTGGAGAGGCAAGACCATTCCCTATAAGAATGTATTCTGCAATCACATCTCCATGGAGAAAAACAGGAATATAAAGTTACATAGTGCACCTTTGGAACTAAACACGTTTCTCTCACTTTTTTCGATATCCATTCTGAATAGCTTCATTTGGACCTACAATTAACACTGAAAGTGGATGGGGCATTTCTCTTTTTTAATTCATAGTGTTAATAAATAAATCATGACTATAACTGCATACACTACATACTACAAGTCATAATCAATAAAACAAATTAAAATCATAGGTGAAGTTCTCAAAGTGCATCTCTTTTTACTTTACTCATTACTTTCCGGAGTAATGAATGTTTCTCCATAACAAGTGAATCAGATGGGAGTCATGGGCGTGTCCTGTGAGTATGATTTATTGTACGTGTATTGATTAATCAGAGAAATCCAGTATTATTCTTGCCCTATAGTTGTACAGTTGTACAGTGACACACACCTTTGGGGCAGAGGCCTTCACACTTGGCACACTTCCTGATTCCTCCCTCGTCCACCTCGTAAGTGTTACCGCTGCACATCCGCACACACGCCCCATGGTCGGTCACCACATAGTTATCTGAGGAGATTAAACATTTGACATAGAAATGCATACATCTTTTATTTCTTACATTTGACAACGTGCAGTGAGATTCAAATATGCTGAGACCAGTGGTGGATGAAGTACTCACTGTTACTTAAGTAAAAGTACAGATGCAGGGACAAAAAGTTATTCAAGTAAAAGTAAAAGAATCACAAGAAAAAATCCACTTAAGTAAAAGTATTAAAAATGTACTTAAAGAGTAAAAAGTAAAAGTATTTTGCAGAGATTTTTAGATCAATTAAAGGAAATTTAGTGATTTTGATTTTAAGCAGTCCAATTGATGTAGCTCTTTTTTGTATTTGTTTTGCTCAAAGTTCGGACAGAAGCTCAAATTAAATGTGCTAAAAAAGTCTCAGCCATTTCAAAGTGCTTTTTACTTTTCAATCCAAATCAGCAATCAGGTGATAAATTGTTAGTGAATGGCTCCCCAAATAATAATGGTGGTTTTGCAAAGTGGTTGCAATGACGAAGGTTATTTTAGCAATATTTTAGTTAACTGACCTGGATAATATAGTCTGATGTTAATGCAGCATATATCTGTACAATACAACTAAATATTTTCCTCATTCAGGATTCAAATTCAAAATTATTTTCATTTTTTAAAAACTGCACTTGTACAGTATGCTATAATAATGGTAATAACATATGTAACCCCATTATAATGAATACAATTATACACCTCTTTCTCAATATAAAACCATTCATTCCAGTACAAAACCCAGGTTAGTCAGTAAAGCTCGGCCAGAACTGAACAAGTTAAACTCAGATAGAACAGTTGTTATATTAACGCACCTTGAAACTCAATCACTTCTTTTGTTGCATACGCTGTTTATAATTAAACCTGAGACAAATTGTAACTACAGAATGTCTAAAAGTACATCCTCGTACTACATGTCCCAATGTGAAACGGCTCTTGGTCATGGATGATTAGACAAACTCCTTTGTGACAGGATAAAACACACACTAATATTACAAACCACTGCGCTGTCTTCGAAGTAAGTTTTAAAAGGAAAGTAAAAGAAAACAAACTGCAGACTGTTTCTGTCTTACAATGGAAGTTTTGGCGAGACCTGAACTTAAGCGGAAAAAAACAAAATCTGCTTAAGGGATACATACTTTTGAATGCTAAGCTCATTATAAAGTCTATAATTAACAATTCATTCTTTTGCTGTGTGAAGTGGGTATTTTGTTAAAATAGAACAGGATTTCTTAAAACACTCAGTTAATAACACTTAATAATTAAGCTAATAGTAATATAGGACCACATGTTTTACTGACAGAGGATTGGCTGTAGATCCCTCCATTATAAAGACCCAAGCTGATCATTTACTATTTAGAAATAACTGGATCTCAAAAATTTTGATAAAATTCAATTAATTGCACAGCCCTACATGTCATGCATGTTTACAGTTGAGGGGCAAACTCCTAATCTTCATTGTGTGTTGTGGTTGCTCTTACGTGGGCAGTTCTTGACACAAGTTGCCCCAAAGTTGTATTTGCCGTGTGGATTGGGGACCAGTTGGTGCAGATTGGGGTCGTAGCGCATGAGTCCGGGGCAGGAGTCCTTACACACCCCATCATCCTGGAAGTCCCGACAGGCCTGGACCAAGACAAACACGACTTCAGACAGGAGTGGACCAAAACAGAGCCCCTCGCTAATGATAACAGTGCATTCCTCTATCTACCCATGGCTTAATACACAGAGCTGTCTGAAGAGGCAAAGCAGACACCCCGACAAAATAAAAGAACAAATAGTAGCAGCTTAAATGTCTCACTGGGGCTAAATGCAATACAAGATTAAGAAAACAGATGTTGCTGACTGGAAGCTTTGCTCAAGTCCAGTTATATAAAGGAAATTAAGTATTGTGTAGATTTTCTTGGCTTTCATCCCAAATTGTACTCCAAACTATAGACAGGTCACAAGCTAATTAACTTTTACTTATAAGTTTATATTATCTGAATTATCCGATATTGTTCTTCAATATTTGTTAAGTCTATTCTCACCAGACAGTCTGTGGCTCTGGGTCCAGTGCAGCCAGCAGCACAGTGTTCATTACAGCAGTCACTGGGGGAGGGTCCTCTGCACCTCTTTGAGCACTGTTGTGCACAGTTCAGCTTCGTAACTGCACAGAAAAAACATGAATACATTAAATACAAAACACATACAGGCAATGTCATTTTGCACATTTGAGGTCACACGGAGCCATAACATTCCTCCCTCCCCAAGATTTGGCACACAAATCTATTTGATCACTGCTGTACCACATTGCAAAAAGGGGTTAATAAACAGCCAAGTATTTTTACTGAGGATTTTACTGTTTAGCTGGAGCTCAACACGTTCAGTAACAGTTTTATTAACATGGAGCTAAATGCATGCGTGGATCTGATAGCAACATGACGTCACAAGTAAATAAAATGAATCTCATTCCTTTTCTGACTCAGTTAATTAGCATTTGTACATGCTTGGAACTACAACAGCAAATTTATGGGAAAAAAATAATATTGAGATTTTATTGAAAATTACATTCGGATTTTTTTTTTTTTTTAAGTTTTATGTTTTCAAATTAGGATTCAAATTGAACTTCTCATTCACAAAGTTCAGCACATCTAGGAGCATTAACATTGGAGAGAAATTTGAAATATGGACTGTTGAAGTAAAAGAACAAAGTTATTACCAAGTTTCATAAAAACACAGGATATTTTGTAAAATTACAAATAATCATCAACTTTAATACTGTAACAATTCAAATTGGGATTTAGATTTTATTTTGGTAAAAAGTTGTAACTTACATGTCTGACAGTTCTGAGGACCTGGAGCCCAGCATGAACCATTGAAACAGCTTGAGTCGCATTTCTTACCTGGGAAATAAAACAGAGATTGTATCAAATGTTAGATTAAATTGCAGTGTTATAGGACATTGAGTTATTATTTTAGTTCTTTTACATTCTGTGTGATATTGTCTTACAGTATCGCTTGTTGCTGGTCACAGGCAGTTCCATGTTGGGTTTTGCATCAGTGTTCACAATGTCGTACCACTGAATGGTCTCCACATTACAGAGCAGGTTGTTGTTGTCAAATTTAACACCTCCTTTCAGAATTTCTGCATGACAATATAAATATATCAACAAAAATCAGAGAAGAACAAAAGACTATTGGATAAAGAATATATCTGATACAACATTATAACCTCCTGACTTAAAACTCCTATATTATGCAAAATTGAGCTTTAAGCCATGTTACAGTTGTTGTTGTTACCTCCTCAAAAACATACCTTGTTGTGTTGTGTTTCAATCACATAATGTATGTTTGAGTAATCCTGCATTATTAGTCTGTGTACATCTCCAAAGTTCAAAATGTTCAGTTCCACCTTGTGGTGTCATGAAGATGTAGTTTTCAAGATAACAGCTACCTTTTACATTTTGTTCAGGAGAGATTGGCAATTCCAGGGCTGAAATCATCATAATAATAATAATAATACATTGGTTTTATATAGCGCCTGTCAAAGACGCTTCACAATAAAGTAACACTAAAACAAGGACAGGACGAGGGAAAACAGTGAGGAGCAGTCGTGTGGAGGGTGTAGGCTGTGAGGAAGAGGTGCGCTTTGAGCAGTTTCATCTAAATGATTCTAGTGAAGGTATATGGAGTTTAAAAACACAGGGGAGCACTTCCTGTATCACCACATGACAAGGTGGAACAGAGTGTTTCTTTGTTTGAGAGAAGAACTAAGCCTGAATATACAGGGTTTGTGTGTTAAACATGTGCAAATGAAACACAACTCCAGGTATGTTTTTGATGAGGAAACAACATTATAACATAGACCGGGAAATAGGATAATAAGGGCTCTTTTAAAAATAACAATATTCTATCAGGTCCAGAGTAAGCTCCTTCAGTCTGATCTTGCCCACACAATCCCATCCCACAAAACCTCTAGAAACTTACTGGCTTCTACATACTAGGAAATCCCAGTAGTCATTATGATGAATAATGAACCAGCACTACTTCTATCCATCTTATATCGCAGCCATGAACAGCAACCATGAATCTACAGTAAGTAGTTTTAATATTATGCAATCAGTGTGTGCATGAAAATATGGCTCACCTGTCAGGCTGTTTAAGAGAAGCTCATTAGTTCCTCGTCCTAAACTTTTATTGAAGTTTCCCAAAACAGCAAGAGCAAAGCCATTGGTATAGAGACTGTGACCACGAATGATGCGCAGGTTGTCCAGAGGGATCCTAGACGCTGTGTTGAGCGCGATGAGGACGTAGCCCCCCACATCTTCAATAGACTGTGGACATAAAGGGTTAAAATATGAAGTACTGTTTTTTCTTTTTAAAAAGCAAATACAATCTAAAATTGTGATGAACCAATACAGGGATAGAAGAAATTTTTCTGCCATTTTGCTGAGTCTTACCATAAAAGGAGTGTATTTTCACACTTTCAACAAAGTCAGTGAACATAAATGAGTCTAGAGACTTAAAAAACTGAATGAGTTAATTAACTGTACATGTTTTGATATTGTGGCATGCCCTCATCTGTTGTTTTGTTTATGTCTGGGTTCACGTGTGTGGTCCTGACTTTGCAGCTGCAGAGATGAAACCTCAACAAGAGAGAGTGATCTAAACATCGGTATCGTGTGAGAAGCAGGACACACAATAATTATTTTAATTATCTGAACTGAGGCTAAACTCTGAAAATACCACATAGTTCATCTACAAAGGATCAGGGGAAGAATGGAGCGCTGGAATTGTTTTTAAATTTATCTTACAGGTGTACTGAAATGAAGTGAACTCTTAACAATATTTAGTCCCATTTACAATAAAACTTGACTTCTTTTAGCCGAAAACTGGTGGATACTGCTCACTCAACTTTTGATAGTGATCTCTGCTAAATCAGAGTAAGATGCAAATGTAATTGTCCAGACTCAGAGGGAGGATAGTGCAGATTGTCTATCTATTGTCTATGCCAAGACATTACTTGCAAATTATTATACATTATCAATTTGAAATAAAAACTAAAATACAAGGGAATTCAACAGTAGGACAGCACGGTTTTGAAGGGAAGAAGTATTGCGATTAGATATCCAATTTATGCTTTCAAATGTAGGAGTCAGTTCACACTGCAGCACATTTGAGAGAAGATAACTCTACACTGCAAAACTAATACAAGAATCACATGCATTTAAAAAGATGTTTTGTTATTTGCAGAGAATATTCTATCATCAAAATAACTGCAGGTTTTGTGATTATGCAAATTGTGATCTGGTTTAGACCGTGATCACTGTTTCAGCCCTACCAAATAGCTGTATGCCATAAATGATTTTAACCTGTTTTTGTTATGGGGTAAAACATGTCCATACCCTCAGAAAGGACAGGTCTCGGTGCTCCTCCATGTAGGTGATCTCCAGGTTCTCCAAGACCACAGTGCAGTTGCTGTAGGTCTTCACCATGTTCTGGTAGTGGTCATCTTTGGTGCCGAGAAGGTTCAACCGGTTATTGATGCCTTGGCAAACTGAAAGAAAAAAAAAAACAGTGAATTTATAAAAGATCTCAAAATTCAATCTTGGAATAGTTATAGGACTGAAAATTCTCGATTGACTAAAGACATGACCTCACTACTCTGTAAAGCAATTAGTCCGTAAATAAGCAGGCAAAACTATGAAGGATCTCTCAATATAGCGTACCCGAGTTTTCTTCTAGTTCAGAAAAATGCCTTATGTCATACAGTATATTGTAAAAGCAGCTAATTGTGAAAATAAATTAAAAATATTGCTTGTTCATTTTACAGGCATTTGGGTGATAATGATTAGAAAGCAACTGATGCCACGGGGCTCACAGTAAATTCTAAAACAGCTCTTCATGTTTCAGAATTGGATACAGGTACAAGTATCAACATAATTTGACTGTAAATCTGACCCATAAAATCACATTATCATTTACTCATATTCCTAGACGAAACTTAAACTTCATAGAAATAGTGATAAATCCAACAATAATTAAAAAAAACTAACTATGCATGATTATTAATGAGTCTGGCTGTGCATAGTTCAAACCATTATCCATCATATACCTCACAGCTTACATAACACATGCATTCAATCAGTGACTTTCTAAACTGTAAATTCAAACTGCATGGTCACCTCTTGGATCAGTTTCATGAGAAAATCTGGTATTAATCTACAATAGGAATAGGAGAGAGAGGAGAGTGTATTTTTACTGGCAAAGGCGTGGAGATTTCCACTGAGTTAAAAGGACTGTAGCAACCCGCGCCTCTCCACTGATGTGTCATTTCAGGGAACAACTTAGTCACAAGATAGGGGTTACTGCTTAACTGGATAATCACCTCCATCTCACAAAGAGGCTATGTTTGGGCTTTAGTTTTGCTAGCAAGAAAAAACAAAAAGCGTAGAATTTTTATTTCTGAAAAGATCCATAATTGTAGATCCAATTATGGATCTATAGGGTCTGTAACCTGCTTGTCTCCATGTAATAGCTTTGCCCGAAATGTTCCACAGTATGGCATTAAACATATCAATCTCTATGGAGACATTGAGCCATGAGTCACAGTTGTTCACTTGTGACTGAATAAAAGAACACTTAGATTTTATGCATTTTTTCTTCATTATGTCAAATTAACATTATTATTATTATTATTTTGATAAATGAGCATTGCATTAGTTAAAGGTGCACTGTACAACTTCTGGTGGAGGGTCCGCCATGCTTGTCTCCATGGAGATGTTATTGCTTTGCCTGGAATGTTCCACGGTATGACACTAAACATATCCACTTTGTATTTATTAATTACAGGTGTTTCTGTTGCTCAAAAATACAATATGAATATGAATAGGGGCGACTCTCCACAGATCTGAATTGTAATGTAGCGTAGTTCTGTAACCTGCTTGTCTCCCTTGTGATAGATAGGTTTCAAAGATACTGTGGAACACTCTAGACAAATCAATAATTTCCATGGAGCCAAGAAGGCAGACCCCCCACTAGAAAAGTTAAATTCAATGTGTTACCCATTTTACCTGGGTATTGCGTTATTATGACACTGCAAGATACAATAAATCCATTAGCATTTTTGACTTCAAAGCACATTGCTAGACAAAGACAAACCAGGATTGCAATCGACTGCTGAACCTGCACATTCCCTATAATGATGATCCAATAACAACAGACCTATTGATGCCTTTATTGAATCAGTGAGACATGGGCACACAGGCTGATAAAGTAGGCAGCGCTGCATTATGCAACCACGTGTTTGGATAAGGAAGGTAGGATTACAGATAAGCTCCCAAGCCACAAAGGCCTCTACCCAATGAATGAAGTTGTCAAATAGGAAAATATGTGTCTTAAAAGAGAAGTCATTGTCCACACTGTACATGTGCCAGCTGGTTGGACAGGTTTAGACTAGCGCAGGACACAACGCTGTGGTAGACATCCCATAGAGACCAAATGAAAACAAACCAAGATTCACAGTCGAAATAGAGGGATTTAAAGGGTTAGTCTTATCTTGAGCAAATGAATAATGATAATAATGACGGCTGTGGTTTACAGTAATGTCTTCTGCGTCACATTCCAAAACAAGTCTGCTCTTGAGTCCAAAGCCACAGTTTTACCAGCAAATTGGACACTCCCCTTAAACAGCCGTTTTAAATGATAAGAAAATTCTGAAGAACAATAATGTTTATAGGCAATATTGGGGAACAAAAAGCAACAAATCCAGTTTTAATAGTCCGCCCATATCAGATACAATGGTGGTAAATATAGCATTATTCTCTCCAACAGCCAGGATTACATCAGCAAATCAGAGTTCAAAAGAAATCAAAAGGTTTCTTTCAAACCCAGCTTAAACAGGAATAGTGCAACTTCCTCACCAACTCCTCCTACTAAAGAGTCCCTATTATGCTTTTGATTTAGTGACAGGTGAATATACCTGACACTAAATCAAACAGGTGACAGATTGACAGGTGGGGTCAATATTTATAATGTGTAATTTTTCTTTGCACTAGTGGGGAATTTGTGGTTACTTTCTGGCTATATGATTAGATTTGAGTTGTAGAAGGTTGAATTAATAACTTCTAATAATCACACTAAGTACTAAAGTGTTTCATTCTGCTGTTTAATTTATTTTAACCATATTATAGATTTAGATTGTGGTTTAAATCTGGTTAGTGTATCAGTGACATAAATTAGTTTCAATATTATCGTTTATCATCTTTATTTACTTCAGCAATATATCGTGCTTCAAAATTTGTTAGCGTCACAGGTCTAGCTCTATAGGCTTTGGAGGTAGCAGTTAGCCATGGATCTGTGCAACTCCCCTTGCAAATGAGAGTAAAATCAGTGGCAGTGCACGTGGAACTATATCACAATAAAATTTAATATCATCTTTTATGTGTCAGTGATATATGGCCCTGTGCTATGATGATAAATTATCAATTCTGCAAAGTTGTGGTATACAGTTTTAGTCACATTGCCAGCATAATTCCTCTGAGCATATATTTGTTTTTAATTTTTCACCTGAACTGTAAGAGCCAGAATATACATGAATTCTTTTTAAACATCTGTCCACCGTCCTCTAGTCTCTTCTCCTAACCCCGTTTCTCATTAGTTTCTCCCTGTGGCCCTGCAGACCTGAGCCCCTGGACCTGAACAGCCTAATGCCGACAACAGACATACAACAGTTCAGCTCCATCACTTTAATTAGACTGGCCATGTGAGAGGTAATTAGGCATCTTATTATTACTGGGATTCAGAACCCACAAGGTAATAAAGCAGACTGTCATTACTGTGCCGTTTTCTATATTAATCCCTTGATTGCTAAAAGTACAATGTAAAAGTTGGACATTAACACAGATGACATTTTAATAATAATAATAATAATAATAATAATAATAATAATAATAATAATAATAATACACATTCCTGCAAACATTAAAAAAAACACAAATACATTATTAAAATACTAATCACTAAAATATTATGTCCCCAAAGGATCTTCTAATGCTTTAAGTTGCTCTATGTAACTCATTTGGTGGAGGGTCAGCTTGTCTACAGTGATGGCCAGAAATGTTTCATGGTATGGCAACAATCTCAGGTGACGACACCAGGCCAAGTTACAGGTCAGATCTGTGAAGAGGTGAGCACACTCACAGTAAGAGAGCATGTTTTTCAGGGCCTTTTTGAGCATTCAAAACACCTGTAAATGAATAAATGCAACATACATATCTTTAATGCTATACTGTGGAATATTTCAGGCAAACCAATAATAACATCTCCATGAAGACCAGGAGATGCACCTTGTATTTCTTTGAATCATATTCAAATCGGATTGTTTATGACATGTTATAAGGCCATATGTGAGAGGTAACTAAGGCTACTTCCTCCTCCATACGTTCACATAGAAGAACGTCCTCAGTGGTGCAGTATATGGCCCTGTAAACGGTCCTCGCCCTGTAGTGGATTTCATAATGTGCAGGTGGTAAAGGAGCTGATAACAAACACGACACCGTATAATAATGTTTATATGAGAAAGGAGGTCAGCCTGGATCAACACAGTCATTTGAGGAGTGGCTCTTGATTGGCTCTTATCATAAAAAATGGGTCATGAATATAAAAGTGTACAGTTTTAAATGTGTTAGGGTTAACTGATTTCATGAACACAAACAATACAGACTTTGAATCACACCATTTATGAGAAAATTCTGTCCTTTAAAGTTTAAACTCTGCTCCAAATGTCATGCTTTGACAGGACTGGCTGTAGATTAAAAAGATACTATAATTGACAATTAGAATTTATTGAATCTTGATCATGATTCAAATTTGATTTATTGCACAGTTGCACAATTTGTAAATGTTGATTTAGGTTGCAGATTCCAGATTACGATCAATATGCAAACTTAAAAATGTATTATACAGAATTTATAGATAAGATTGTATATCAAAGGCTGGGTTGCTATGATGAATTGGAAGGGTGGAAGATTAAAAAGTTTAATTTCTTTTTTTCATGAAAAAATATACTATGTAAATAGTCTACTTTACATACATTTCTTTCCAAATCCATGCTGTTGCTAACAATAGCTCAATACAGTTTCATAATATACAAATGTTATTATCATTATAATTACATTATCACAAAAAGCAGACCATCTGTCCGGAACAGCCTGTGGAAAACTTTAAATGGCAGGCTTTGGTTTTATTCCCTCACACCTGACACTAGCTTGACTCATCCAAACTCAGAACAGACAGTCCATTTAAAAGCAAAAGAGAGGCATTGTGGTGATGTAACGGTGATTAAATAACTTGCTTCACTTCCTTCTGCTGTGCTGACGTCACTAGTGGCCAAGAGATAACTTTATGTACAAGGAGTGGCATGTATTCTCTATTGATCTCTCTATGAATTGCGTAGGTGTAACAGTAATGAGTGTGTAACTTCAAGTCCCTGGATCATACTGTGCAGCTTACAGCCCATAGGAGATGACACCAGACTTGCTAAACCAGACTATTAGTCATAAGCTTGCAGCAATGTGCGGTAACACAACAAACGTTGATGTTTATTTGGGGAGAGGCATGAAAGGCAAAAGAGGTGGGTAGATATTTGTTTCTTGAGGCTGTCGGGATCTGTGCCACAAATCAAGCTTACTGTTACATGGAAATGAGTGGGACAAAATAACACAAACATAGAGATGTCAGAGCTACAAGATGAGGAGAATTCACGTCACAAATTAAGTTAAAACACAAGTATTTTTGAATGTTTAGACGGAAAATTCAGATATCTGTTTTGGACTTTTTCACGTACGTTGTAGTGATCCAATCTGACAAGACTCCAATACTTCACCATGATAAACATATGTTGGACATGATGAACAGACACAGAAAAGTATTTCTAAACTTCAATCATTTCTGGCTCCTCACACGCCATTATTGCGGTCTTGTTTAATGGTTGAAGGAGCCATTTCATTTTTCCGGTCACAAAACAAATAGAAATTCCAGTAATTTAAAACCCAACTTTCCTGGAGCGCAGTTAAAAGCCCCTCTCATGTTCTCCAATGCTCCACACTGCCATTCACTGCCATTTGCTTAAATCATGTTTTACTCCTATGACAGTAGAGACAGCAGTGATGGCTGAGCAGTTTTCTCTTCCTACATTAAACCCAATTACACCGCTTGCAGAGGCCTGTTATAACATTATGTGAAAACTACGACATCATTAAAGGAGTGGCAGTAACTTGTGTTCATTTGTTCTCGGTAAAAGCCAACAGTAACGCTACAAGGATCCAGCAAAGTATTTCTATAGCTTGAGAGAGAATGAAAATATGCACACACAGTTAAACTTTAAAATATTAAGTTAAAGAAGGTATACAAGTGTTATTGGGTAAAAAGTATTACTGGCCCAGGACAAATACCAAAGATGTTACTCTTTCTACTAAAACAATATCTGTTACTGGAACAACTACTACCACATTACACATTACATTATTACTACTATTACTACGACTTGCAACCATAGTTACTACTAAGGCATAAACACCGTCACTATAGACAAGACAATACTTCTTAAAAACCTATGACATTTAGGGATGGGATGAAGATCTTGTTAGACAGTTTCTTGCAAGATTATAAAAAGTGCAATAAATAGAAAATCATGAACAAAATGTAAGAATTTATATGTCTAAATGTAATTTAGTGCCATTCTTGTATTGCTCCACCTCTACTTACAATGTTTCACTAACCCAACTAAAGGTAATTTATTTCAAAAGCAGATGTATGGTCAAGGAAATGTATCTAAATTTATCTAAAAGGTATTTTCAGATGCAACTAACTCTCCGTAGAACTAAACTATATGGGGTCACACAGACACACATCTGTAGATGTTGACTTCTCAGAGGAAACATAAATCTCGCAAAGTCATTGCTTCTCCCTGTCCATTCAGCTCTCACTTCCTGCTCAAGTCTTGTGCATTTCATTCACTGATTTGGGATTAAATGTCATGAAGACCAAAGCAGAAGTTATACAAAAAGCCAAAAGTTATCTAACAAACACTTTGAAGCTGGAGTGCTGATATCCTGCTCTGTAACTGTGGAAATGCAGTCTTCCTCTGCGTGGGAGATGGAGCGGTCCTTTGAGAAAACATCTTTGTGGCCTATAAAGAAAAAGAAGACCCCCCTCTTTCACCCCTATGGACTGTGAATGAACACACACACACACACACACACACACACACACACCACACCAGAGGACAACAGAGACTCAGGCCCTGCTACATCTCCGGAAGTGAATCTTTGCAGTTTAAATGCAAAAATCAAACTGGAGCCCATGAGAAAAAAAAGAGAGTTCATGTGAGATGTTGTTACATACTAAGAATATATTTCAAATGTTAATTGTAGAGCTTAATTAGTTACTTCTTTACACGACTCTACTTGAGGCTGGCAGATATGACAGTAAAAACCTAATTATGATCTGTTCCCCCTGAGACCGTGCTGTTTTTTATGATATTCTCATTTTATGATTCAGTGCTTTTCTGTCTAATGTATAGCTCTATGCAGTATTTTTCACTTAATCCATCCACTCTCTTTTGGCCATAGTTGCCTTGGGCCAGAGTGACAGAGATGTGACAGCCTCATTATGTCTATCACCTCTCAAACCAGCAACAAAACATTTTCAAACACTACTGCCATAGACACCAAAGGCAAACAGTGTGTCTTTTCAGAGTGTCTAGCCCATGGACACTCAACAGTAAGCCAAGAGTGGGAATTGAACTACCACACAAATTTTCAATTGTTACAAATACAGTTACTGCACAAATATTAAGCTGTTGATTTTAATCAAAGGTTGACTATGTAACTTTTCTGGTGATGGGTTCACCACAAATTCATCTCCATGGAGAAGTTATTGCTTGGCTTTGAATGTTCCACAGCATGCCATTAAACAGTATAACAGAAAAGGAGTTGGTTTGTGGTCACTTTAGCAGACATGTCCTCTGTGGAGCTGGGTTAAACTGTGGCCAAAAAGAGTGCAAAAAGTCACACACAAAATCCACCGAAACAGCTGAGCGCTGTATGTTCATGTTACGTCAGGGGTAATCCAAACAGAGAAATCTTTACAACAGCTCGCCTGGACTGGTCTGAAAGCAGCAGGTGCAGTTTAGTCTGTTAAGAGCTCAGCAAAGTGACCAAATAAAGAAGAACCCTGTGTTTACCCTGTGTTTTAGCAGAGAGAGAGGGGAAAGATAGAGGAAGAGAAAGATGAGAGGAGAGAGAGACAGAGAGAGAGAGAGAGAGAGAGAGAGAAAGAGAGAGAGAGAGAGAGAAGAGAGAGAGAGAAGGGGATACAGGAGAGGGTATTGGATATTTGGAGATAGATAGAGTGGGGGGTTAATGGAAAAAGACGCAGAGAAAAGAGACAGGGAGATGGGGGGAGATATTGGAGACAGAGAAAGAAATACGAGAGAGAGATATTAGAAAGAGAGGAAGGAGATATTAGAGAAAGAGGAAAAAGTGATAAAGAGGTGTAAGGAAAATGATGTGACTGGAGATAGATACGAGGAGAGGGAAATAAGGGAGAGAGAGCTATTTGGGGAGAGGGAGAGAGAGAGAGAGAGAAAGGATGTAGGGAGAGGAGGAGAGAGTTAGTGAGAGAATTGAGCGAGGGGGTGAAAAAGGAGAGAAAGAGATTTTGGGGAAGAGAGAGATGGCGAGAGAGCGGGGGCAAAAGCAGAGAGAGCTGGATTTCAGAAGAGAAGGAGATAAAAGAGAGACTTTATATTTGATCAAGTAAAATATAAAGTCTCTCTTACATTTATTGCCAATTTCAAATTCAGAAGAGGGAGAGAGATTGGCAAGACAGAGAAAATGGAGAGAATGGGCGAATGAAAAACAGAGAGACCCGTGGTTGGGACCTTCTACATGTTTACTCAATCCTACTCTGTGTGAGGAAACCAGGGATTGGGGATTTGAACAAACACAGACTAGAGGTGGTTTCTAAAAACTACTCACCACCTCTTCTGTACTTTCCAAAATGATGTGGCAAAACTAAAGGATTATGTGTTGTCTAGGTAACATAGCTTACCAGACTCCAGTATATACCTGTTACTGAAAACCCCTAAACATTCCTCATAATTTCATATTTTACTTCAATACATTGTAACTGATCTGAAATTATGCAAAATCTAAAGACAGAGTTAGGAAAAGAGAAAAACATAATATCCCAGTCTAAAAATCTGTAAAAGGTGCACTATGTAACTTTTTGGTTGAGGGTCTGTCAACTGCTTGTTTCTATAGAGATGTCATTTCTCTCCCTGGAATGTTCCACAGTATGACATTAAACAGCTCTACCTTACATTTATTCAATTACAGGTGCTTTTATAGCTCAAAAATACCTAGAGAAACAGACATTTTGACTGTGAGCGGGGTTGCTTCCCACACATCTGATCTGTAACTTGATCTGGTTTGGTCTCCATGAAGAGAAAGGTTTTAAACCATACTATGAAACACTCCAGACAAAGCAATAACATCTCCACAGAGAAAAGCATTTTACGGACCCTCCACCAGAAAAGTTATACAATGCAC
Source organism: Taenioides sp. WSHXM2023 (assembly GCA_029959045.1). Taxonomy (NCBI): domain Eukaryota; kingdom Metazoa; phylum Chordata; class Actinopteri; order Gobiiformes; family Gobiidae; genus Taenioides; species Taenioides sp. WSHXM2023. The sequence continues at coordinate 12,279,728 of CM057096.1, read as the reverse complement.
CATTAAATATGACTGGCATCCATGTTTGATATTGAATACTTCTGTTGATTTAAGCAGGTTGAAATCTCTAGACACCACCAAAGCAAGATACAAAACAACTTCTATTAAGGGGACAGACTGTTGGACCAAAGTCGAATGTGAGTACAAACAAAAGTGTTTGTAGTTTAGATTTAAATGTTTGAAAGTAAATGAGTGACACCCGGATGTTTCATTGTCTGTATGGTGGTTGGCCTTTGAGCTTCTGCTGTGAATAATCGACACATCCTCACATCCATCTCAATGGACAAAAACTGATTCAGGCACAAAGGACCACAGAGGAGATGTGAGCAAAGAGGATGTAATAAGGACATAAAACTGATTTATTTGCACTGGTTAAACACAGCTGGACTTGAACCTCAGCTGCCTCTAAAAACCAAGTCTCAATGATCATTATAGGGTCATTCTCCCAGAACTCAGTGGATAGATTGAGTATTGATACTTTGTAGTGACATCACATTGGGGATGTCGTACATGAATGTTTATTGTCGGAATGTTTAGAAGTGCACATTTTAGCAAATACAGCCAAAAAGTTTTAAGATTGTCTGAAAAAGGTGAGTGACTAACTGAAACTTTTGGCTAATGCTAGTTATCTTATGACTGTAATTGTATATCTGACAGATTTGGTTAACAGTACAGCTCACCTGTTACAGTAGTTATTTTTTGTTAAATTGCGTTAAATTAAAGATCAAATTAAAGTAACAGAACTTCAAACAGAGCAGTGCTTACAGTTAGCATCACACCCACAGGGAATGTTGATGACATCAGCTGCAAAATATCAATTGCCTGACCGCTTTTACTGTACATACAGATGTTACCATACCCTGGCTCCCAAATTTCCAATGGCCAAGATTGACAGGTGGATGCATGACGAGTAAATCCCTTTTCCTTTAGTCATGTTACCCAAAATAGGCCTTCAAAAATTGAAATTTGAATTTATTGCTATTGCCGTTTAAAGCAGACACATTCACCGTCTCAAAATGTACTTAGATTTTTGAATAAATCAATAAAGTTATGATTATTCTCCCATACGCCATGCCAGGACGTCCATTAGCCATCCATAAAGTCACCCGCAATGCCTCGGCCCCTGCCAAAAAAACTCACACAACCTCCCTTACCCCGAGGTCCCATTTAAATTCCTGCACCACTCCACTGTTCGGGCCAGCTTTCAACCCACTTCCTCTTTTAAACATCCACACATAATACTCACGCCAAGTCACCCCCTCTCTCTCCCCTCAAATCTTTTTCCCTTCTCCTCTCCCCTGTCTGATCCCACAGGAAGTTGTGAGAGGAAGAGTGGAGTGGGTGGAGGAGCACGTGTAGCGGCTGGAGCTGCTGTTAACTCACGGCTCATAGAATAATGCTCCCTTCACACCCCCCTTTCCTCCCCCTCCTCCTCCTCACACCTCCTGCTGAAGCCCGGGACAAGATGAACGTAGGAAGGGAAAGAACAACAACCACCACATGCAGCACGTCATCCCAAAAACAACTTTGTTACTTGGGGAAATAGTATTGAAGGTAATCCATTATGAAACGGCACATTTGGGAAAACAAAAAACAAATGGGAGTAAAGGAACTGGGGGAATGGTGGCTGAGGGGATAGCAAGAAGATCCCAGGTGTCTGAACAGATTTTCTTCAAGCACTCTTGTTTCCTCAGTCAAGTCAGAAGGCATCCCTGTAGCTAGGTAATCCTGATCAGGATCGAGATCTACTCCAGTTTACTTCTGACAAGTTGCCCCGAGGCACTGGATGGTGGATAGATCAAATGTAAAGCTTTACCAAATGTTAGGTTAAAGGAATGGAAGTTTAGCCTTCTTCCCATTAGTGTTGTCACAATACAAAAATTTCAAACTCGATTTCGATACTAAGGACCAGACTTGATACTCAATACCTATTCTGATACCACAATGACAATAAAAAAAGCACTTTTTATTACCATGTGGTCTTATAAAGTAATCCCTCAGTTGTCCAAGTAGGTTCCATAGTGGTCCATGGGCCAGTTCTAGTCTATGTGGTCTTCTGATAAAGTTGTGATACAGCTCAAGATCAGGCTATAAGGTTCATTTCTGTCTGATTGATGTGACTTTTTTAGTATTGATACTTGTTCAATTGAGTATCTAGTTTCAATACTAGTTTTAGTATCAATTAGTATCTGATTTTTCATACTTTTGAAAACCCTGCTTCAGATTCCCCTTTATATTATGTTGAAATTTATTATAGACTTTTTTTTATATACATATATAGTAGAACTCAATAAAATAAACTCCGCGAAACACTTCACCAACTAGAACAACTGCCGATTGCTGCCAAAACAACCTGGCGCCTAGTAACTTAATTATGTTTGTATCTTTGTATGTTTCCATCTATCCATCTATCCATCTATCTATCTATCTATCTATCTATCTATCTATCTATCTATCTATCTATCTATCTATCTATCTATCTATCTATCTATCTATCTATCTATCTATCTATCTATCTATCTATCTATCTATCTATCTATCCATCCATCCATCCATCCATCCATCCATCCATCCATCCATCCATCCATCCATCCATCTATCTATCTATCTATCTATCTATCTATCTATCTATCTATCTATCTATCCATCCATCCATCCATCCATCCATCCATCCATCCATCCATCCATCCATCCATCCATCCATCCATCCATCTATCTTGCACATGTTAGATTACATTTTTGGTGGCCAGCAAAAAGAATAGCAGCCACATCTCCATCAGTCTCCCCAGGACATACAAGAAACTTAATTAACATAACTAAGTTTATTAGAGACGTTAATTAATCATAGAGTAATGCAACACAAATCCGCTCCATTATATCGATTAGTTTGAGTGTACTGGACAGAAAGAATTGGGGTGAGCAACTGGCTTTACAGATCCTTCATTTTCCTGCATTATGGACAAAATAAAGTGCAAAATAAAAGTGTGGAAAGCAAAACAACAACCACTGATTTACACAATGTCCCGAACACCAGTACACAGCTGTGGCTCGGGAATCCCCATGTCGACTTTAACTGCAGCAGGTTTGGAAAAAAAAAAAAGAAAAAAAAAACTGGACAGATAACTCTCCCTCACTTCTCATCTCGCTCACTTCATCTAAACAGATAGCTTAAGAGTTTCTTATTATAGATCCACATTTTTGCTCAGACCTGACAACAGTTACAGCCTTAGTCATGTCTTCAGCACTCCCTCCCTCTCTCTTCCTCTTTTTCTCTCTCTCTCATGCACCCCATAAAAGGAACATTCCCTCAAAACACTTGCAGCTTAGATCTATGGCTAACGCTTAACTCACCATTTGCCCCAAGTCACTGATGAGTCGTTTTTTCCTAATCCGGGCCATGGTGTGGAAAGCCGAGGTTAAGTACAGCCCCGGAGATTTCCACGTTTGCAAGGGACAGATCTGGTTTCATTTTTGTCATGTACTCCTTAAAAGCGTGACCGATTTAATTTGGACAGGAAAGCTCTGAAGAATGTAGTTACTTCTTCCCAGTGACACATCAGCGTGAAATGTTTGTAATGCAGAGGGGTTACTGACAAGAATGGGGAGGCAATTTCTCAATCTAAAAAAAATCTGACTAAATATTTTACTGAATGTTACTTTAAAAGGTGCACTGTGTAACTTTTCTGGTGAAGGGTCTGCCACCTGCTTTTCTCCATGGAGATGTTATTGCTTTGTCTGGAATGTTTCACAGTATGGCATTAAACCTTTCTATCATCATGGAGAACAAACCAGACCAGAACTAAAGGTCAGATCTGTGGAGAAACAACCCCGCTCACAGTCAGAATGCCTGTTTTTCTAGGTATTTTTGAACTAACAAACCACTTGCAGTTGAATACATGCAAGTTAGATAGTCTCTGTCAAATAAAAAAAGATGGTGTTGTTGCTGTATATTCATTTTCTTGCAATATATTTTTTTTGTCTAGTCACAAAATATTGCGACATTCTCATCGTCACACACCTCTTTTAGCACAGCTCTGAATTCGCCCATTGTTAACGCCGAAGTGCGATCCTGTTGCTGACAAAGAAGAAAAACAGCCATCACAGCATTAACACCCGCGTGGCACAATGTACAGCTTGTTTAGGAATGTTTTGAACCAGAGCCCACCCCCTCAGTCACTGCAGACCCCAACAGAAATAAAGGGATTTTCAAAAAGGCCCATTGGCTCGTCAAAGGATCAGACTTGGCAGAGGAGCTAGTCTTCTTCATATCAACAACACAGGAACTGGCCGGAGCGGTATAAAGGAGAGTGTAGAGTGGACCGTTACATAAGCCATTATTGGACCAAGAATAATACCAAGAATACTACTGATTAGCACATCAAAAGAGAAACAGTCTGTCTTCTTCTGATACAGCTTAATCCATGCACAAATACAATATAGTTTCATTTGGTCTTCCGCTTAAGACTGAACATTATATGCCAAGTTTGCAACGTTCAAAACAATCAAAGGTACACTGTAACTGCTTGACACCACGGAGATGCTATTTCTTTGCTTAGAATCGTTCACAGTATGACATTCAATTTATTTATCTCCATGGATACAAGTCAATGCACCACAAGGTCAAGTTACAGGTTTGTGGAGAAGCAACAATGCATGTTCGTCAAAGTATTAAAGCAATAAAAACACCTGTAATTAAATAAATTATATCCAGATATAGTATGTTTAATGGTATACTGTGAACAAAAATATAAAAATTCTGGGGAGGAGGAGATCTGTGACCTTGGTCGTGGTACAAAGATTGAATAAAACATGTGAACATATTTCGTAAAGCTAACAATCCAAGTTAGTCAGTATTGACCCCAGATGGTCAGATTGCCTTTAAGTGTCCTTGTAAATTGCAAGATTTACAAGGATACTTATAACGGATGTTTTCAATTCACAAGCAGGTGCCAAGCTTTTTTTAAATCCAGGATAAATCTTGGGACATAAATTCATGGGCACTTGGAATACATTGGATTTTGTGGCTTGTTCCGATAAGAATGACTATGGGAAAGAAAAGCTATCCTCCCCATTCACACCACATTTCTCAAATACCATAAGTTCCGCTGTTAGCAAAATCACTGTAGGCTACATATTGTCTGAAGCTAAAACCAACCGCCTAGAATGATTTAATCTCTATTCAGTCTCCTTTGTAGTGTTTTAATGCAATGATATTGAAGCACGAGTTAATATTACAAACGCTAATCAGTTCAGGAAGCAGTTGTTGATACAGTGGATAGTGAATATCCCGGGGAGCACAATCCTTAAGGCTGGCTCTGGTCCAGCTATGTACTCAAGTCTGTGGATCCCATTGTCCTGCCAAGTACACAACCATGACCACAACACTTAAGAGGTGTTGGTCAAATGAAAAGTGATACAAATATAAATTCTGTGATAGTTTTATTAGATACACATGTTCTACTATAAAACTAGTTGCCAAAATGATTAAAGTGTAGGTTGCATTGTTAAAAATATTCTGCTTTAAAAATACCACAAATGCATGTTTGTCTTCATCGAGATGTTATTGTTTTGCTTAGAATGTTACACAGTGTAGCGCATTAAATTTAACTATTTCCATGGAGACAAGCAGACTGTGCTGCAAGATCAAATTATAGGTCTGCGGAGAGGCGAGCTTGCTCACAATAAGAACGCACAGGGAATTAAAACACCAAAATGAAATAAATGCTGGAAAGAAATAGTAATGCCATAATGTGGAACAATCCTGGCAAAGCGATGACATCTCCATGGAGACAAGGAGGCATGTAATGGTCCCTCCACCAGAAAGTGGACTTCACTGTCAGTCTCATACTTATCATGTACTTGAGGATATTAAGCCTGAAATCTGCCAAAAAAAAAAAAGTACAAATAAATGACATTACATACACTGGCATAATGTTCAACAATATGTGTAACTGATTAAAATCAGATCAGATCAAATTATATTGTTGCTTCTTATTATTGTATTATTTTATTATGATTATAGCAGGTGTACCTAATACTGTAATGTAACCTGTGTTGACAAATGAACAGTGATTTTAAATGTCAAGTTGCTGTAACACAAAACATGCGTGGGTAATTAAGTATATTGTCTTTTCTAATGCTTTATTGGACACTCTTGGCATAGCATGGCCAGCTGTGTGTTTTATAGGAGAGAAACCAAAATGGATTCCCCCTTTTTACAGGCCTCTGGTTACAATTATAAAAACATGTGGTAATGAAGATGTTCCGCTCAACGTCCCACCAGGAAATTAATTTTGAGCCCAACGAAGCATTGGTGTTGTTGAAATTTAAGAGTGCAATTAGGAAAGCTAGAGGGTAAAGTATAGAAAGTACATCATAGAGCTGACTAAGTAATAATGTAGTTTTAGGGAGTTGTCTATGAATTTAATGGCACAGGGGCAGATGTATTTTAGGATTCTGATAAAACATTCCTGAGAGGAGAGGTCAGATATTAAAACATTGGCACCACATTGTCTACTCTGTTATTGCATGACGGATTAATGATTATGTCTGCAGCATTGTTTTAAGCAAGATCAAACAGAAACTGAAAATGTATTATTCCAAAACATGTTCTAGATATTTTTTGTTGTATTATAGTGCCAAAAATGATAATTGCAGTCAGCAAGAGGTCAGTAACAAAAATGATAAAAACACATTTTGGCGGACACCTGCTTGTCTCCATGGAAATATTATTGATTTATGAGTTATTGATATTTAAATTAAACTTATCAGACAAGCAGGTGGTGCCACCAGTTCAACTTACAGGTTAGATCTGTGGAAAAGCGACCCTGCTACCACCAGTAATAAAATATATGCCAAACAGATTAGTCATATTTCACAAGTAGGCGTATCCTTCAAAAAGTTACACAGTGTTACACAATGCACCTTTAAGTGAGAGATTTTTATTTTTATTTTTTTAATCTATGGTGACTCAACAAGAACAAGAAATTCCCGGGTTTGAATTTCAGTGTTGGCTATAATTTCAGTGGAAGCTATAATTTAACTATTTCAAAACTTGACTCAATGATGATTTAAGCACTTCCTTGTTGTCTCTGTTTGTCTGCACACGCACACGCACACACACAAAAACACACACACATGGCTAAATGGATAGAGTCTGACTTCAGTGGTCTTTCCTCGGGCTTAGGGTCGTTAAAAATGCCATTCTCCCCTCTGTTGACACAAAGCCGTAAAGTCGTGTCTACATGGCAAGTTAAGGTCAGAGGAAGACAGATAAGCCTGTGTCAGAGAATACTACCCAGTCCCAAATAAAGAACCCTTTGTCCACCGCTTTGGGGTACATCCACTACAGCAGGCAGCTATATTTGATCTGAGGAAAAGACACCAATATCTGTTGCATTATATGACAATGTGTTTGGCTAAAGCACGATACTATATTCAGATTCTGCACTTATGATAATAGATGTCAAAAAATTAGCAAAGGACAATAGTTCATTTGGATATTTTGAACTAGACAAGCTGACTGCACAGGTACAGGCACAGTCTATTTACCAGGAAAAATTAAAACTCATTATTCAGAGCTTATTTTCACCATTTTATTATTTTGCAGTGGATAAACATGCATTAATTACTCTAAATACAACTTTGAGTAATTATAACATGGCCAGTTTTGCATATTAGCTTTGCTTTACTTAACACGTTATTTTATGAATGTCTTTATCTTATCATTCATTATTACTAATCATTGTTTTTTTTCCATTGGTTTATGCTGCACGATATCGCCAAAGCAAGTTTTATTGCCATTTGTTTCCAACAATGGAAATAAAACCATTTTGCGATTATAATCAAGCTCATATACATATTCAAATATCTCTTCTTCTTTGCTCCTTATTGCAATGAAAACCATTCTTTTCTCATTTGCAGTTGAATGTGACTAGCCCGTGTATTTTGGCTAAAACAGAGAGACATTTATTGACATTTTAGTGAGGTCCTCTTGGCTTGGTGTTTGAAGGCCAACAGTGCAGAATATGTAAGTTTAGATTCCTCCTCTTGCACTCTGCCTTATGTCAGTGCCAGGCCAGTTCAAATATGTGACAGAGGGTCTAGACCAGAAACAACCCATAGGCCACACAGGTATCAGCTAACACCACTTTCTCAATGTTAACTTTGTTCATGGGATACATTATAGTGAATTGAAACCAGTTTCCAGGGATGGAATTTAAGAAACTAGTGCACCGTAAAATACTAAACCTTGTGGCTCATATTTCGTGTTTGCTTGACTTCTTGCCTCCCTTTCATTAAACACAGGTAGATATGAACGGGCTTTGACTGGCACCTCACCACACCCTGCAAATGGAGCATGTAATACCCATAATACCCATGCAGTCATTTTCTAAAGTTATTAAATGAAAACTATTAGACAAGTTGTTCCCATTACAGCTATAAATAACTTATAGGCGGGTAAATCAATTAGGTATAAAATTACAGCGACCAACTTAAAATGCCACACATTACCAAACAATGTGATTATTTACATTATGATTAACTGTTAACATGTTAACATTTAAGCATGTCCAGGTTGTAAGCCAGCAAAAATAAATTGCAAATAAATGTACAAATTGTAATGTAATACAAACATCATGTATTTCAGGGCCAGTCTGCAGGGGTCTGAACAACATAGTTAAGCATTAGATCTAATTACATCCCATAGAGTGGACAATGAACTACCTGAACAAATGAAACCTTTCAGATCTACCACTCAAATTGTAACTTCACTTAAATTGCACTTATTCTGGTAGCTTGTTGTTCTTGTTGTTGTTGTTGTCGTCGTCGTCGTCAGTGTGTTTGTTTATTTATATTTTTTTTTCACAAAATGGCAAAACCCTAGTATTTACATTGGAAATCACTGCCAATGCAAAGTAATGCAAAGCAGTGCAAGTAATCTTTCTGAAAGATATTTGGGCTCATTCTGATATAAAAGCTTAATTAAAAATACTGAATCTTGAAGTGATAAATAGGAACACATATGACACAAATATGATAAATTAACCGTAATGTATTAACACATTGGACCACACAGGAAACTATGCTAACTGCACTTAGGGAAGTGCAGGTTCAGGGATCAGGCGCCGCCCTTTTCTCAAGGCTTTCTTCAAAAATATTCAGGGAAGATGTTTTGTTTGTAAAGCCATTGTTCAGGTCCCGATGGGGGATTCCTCTGAATGAAAACTAGTCCAGAGCATGACCCGGGGTTGTTAAAGCAGAGGCCACACCTACAGGACGCCAGTGTAGTAACAGAGAAGTCCAAGTAAAGCCAAAAAGTCCACACAGTGAAATATGGGTAATTTTCTGCAAACTATTATATCATTACAACCCAAAGCACTCAAAATAAATAAATCAATATATAATATTGTTTTAAAAGCACAGTACTTTTTCTGATAGATGGTCCACCACCTGTTTGTTTCTATGGAGACATTATTGCTTTGCCTAAAGCATTCCTCAGTATGACGTAAAACCTTTCTATCACCATAGACATAAGCAGGCCAAGCTACAAGTCAAATCTGTGGAAAGGTGAGCCCGTTCACAGCAAGCATGCATGTTTTCCAAGGTATTTTTGAGCAATAAAAATATCTGTAATACAACCAAAATAGTTAAGTTTAATGGTAAACAGTGGAACATTCCAGGCAATAAAGCCAAAACATCTCTAAGGAGACAAGACAAATTGAGATTAATTATTATATGATACACTGTTTTGAGCTGTTCTTTAAAAAAAAAAAAAATAAATAAAAATTGAAATAGCCTTTGATCATTTTCTAATTTAGCTTTGACTCCAATAACATGCAGCCACCCATATATGCAATGCTATGTATGGTATATCCTTCACCTGATCAGAAAAGCAATTTAGTAAAAGAAGTTAGCTTGGTTCCGTCTTGATTCAAGCTTAATATCATCCGAGACTGTGGTGTTAAAATCATGGATCTGAACCAAGATGAAAGCAAAAACACAAGAGTTCTGCCCATTTCTCGCTCTATCCTGAAGCACTAAGACTCTTACTTCAGCAAAAACTTCTCTACACATCAAAGCACGACACTAAAGACATAGAAACCTCAGTAATACAAATATAAAATGATGATTATATACTTTATGTAGTTTGGCTAGGCACTATACTGACTTTGATGTACACCCGCTCTCTTCTTTAACAGGAATGGAGCTTTGTGTATGGAGAAATCAGGAAGGATTTCTGACATTACTTAAAAATAATTGGTAATAATTGGTGCAACTTTAATTTACTTTATTGAGCAATACATTTTTGTTTCAGACTTGTCTCTATGGAGATGTAACCCTTTTTCCTGGCATGTTTCACAGTATGGCGTTAAACTAATTCACTTTGCATGTATTCAGTTACAGGTGTTTCTATTGCTCAATATACCTGGAAAACATGCGGTGTCACCTTTCCACAGATCTGACCTGTAAACTGGCCTCGTAAAGTCACTTGCTTGTGTCTATGGAGATAAATACTTCAGGATCATATTGTGGAAAATTGTAGGTAAAGCAATGATATCTCTCTGGAGACAAGCGCAAGCAGGTAGTAGACCCTGGACTGGAAAAGTTATATAATGCACTTTTAAATCCTAAATGGGACACAAAAATTGGAACATATTCTGTGGCTTCTTTTGACAATAATCTCAATGCAATTCTGATAATATATATATTTTTATAATTATTACAAACATACATATTAAGACTATATTATGACTATAATGAATGAATCAAAATATGTTGTACGGGACATACATTAACTTACACTGGGGCCTCTTTCACTGCTACAGCTGATCAGAGGATGAGATAACTCCAGGCTTTTTCCAAACCTAAATACCTGGATCACTTTCCACTTGTGCACAAGCGCAGGATCATGGAAAGACCATAAACTCAGTGGATGACATTGTTACCAAGTACAAACAAACCAGCGTAAGCCAGCTCAATCAGTAACCGCATGCTCTTACTTATTCCATGCTACTGGTTGGGTCAATGTATAGAAAAGACACAAGGTCACAGCAAAGATGAAGGTACGGTGTAGGAGTTATGTACAGAGCATGACAATCTGACAATGTCCATAAACGTGAACAAAAATTAAAAAAAAAAAAAGAAACCTGCAGACAGTGGTTTACAGAGCAATAGTAATAAATGGTTACTAGTCACTTCAAATCGTTTTCTTCATAATTTGCAGACATAAAAGCGGCATTGTTCATTGAAAACGTGTAAAAGAGAGACATTGTTGTGTCTGGTAAGTTTTGACCACAACTCAGACCTAAAATTACCATCCACACAGGTGTGCTCTGATATTGGAAATGAAACAAAGCTGCACTGTTTAGCAAAGAAAAAAATATGAACAAGTATCCAGTTTCCTCTTGTCTAGTTTTTGTCTGCAGCATGGCACACATCTCTCCAGCTCGACCTAAGTGTCAGCTCTGAGTGATAACCTGGGATCCACAGAGAGGCCATTGTCCCGCTGTGAAACCCAAATCCAGGAACAGAAGCACTTAAAGAGCACCACCAGACATGACGAACTTTATCAAAAACAGACAGAGAGAAGAGATGGGAACAAAATAATATATATGGCGAGTCTTTTCACAGAAATGGTAAAAGCAGTCAGGAGTTTTGTCACTGTATTAAAATTTCAAGCTTAATTTCAATGCTATAGAAAAATCTTAATACTTAATCAATACAACAATAAAAAAATCCATCCTTTTTAATGAGATACGACATATTGATGTACAAATCCTATGCAGAGAACTATATGCTCTTTTGCTATCTCCATGTTAAAATCTCTATTCTATCGCTAGTATTCAGTCTAATTAGACTATTTCTGACATAGTTTGGAGTAATTCACACGCTTCTGACTTTTCACTGGTCAATAATTTTGTACACGTTCACCTAAAATAGTGCGAAATTTGGCGAGTTGGTGGCTTTTTGGAGGATGTTTAAACTTGCTGCTCATCGACCACATCAGACCATCAGTACACTGTGTTCATCAGATTGTCCCAATAGTATCGTAGTATCATTAAGTGTGTAAAATGTGCACAATATTTGGATATCCTGGACATTTTTTTCTTCATTATCTTATTTTATTTGTTTGAGGCTCATTCTTTTCAGACACTTCTGCTCTACATTTTGGTATAAAATGCATGTTTTATATTTCCATGGGAGGGCAATTCTCCCGTCACGTGTGTGACATTCACACAATAATTATGTTGTTCTTCTCTGCTTCATGCTTAGGCATTAGTGGGAAGCTTATATATTATGGGATATTTATTGCATATTAAGTTAGCTCTATCAGCATATATAAGCAGTTCAGCTTTTTCATGTGCCTTCTCAGAGATATCGAGGCAAATGTACTATGTCACGTGTGTGACTCACAAAAATAGATTTTTGCAAAGTTATCTGAACAAATGCAAAACTCTGTGAACTGTAAGAGGAAAAAATGATGAAAACTATCTTACATACTACATCAATTGATACTTTATTAAACTAAAAGAGAAATTTATGCAATTAACCAAAACTATGAGTGTACGGGAACATAATGTACCTGTCACGTGTGTGACAGGTCCGTCACGTGTGTGACCAAGTGTGAAATACAAGTAATAAGAAGTTAAAATCTATAAGTGAACACTATGAAAGATGATATATGATATATTTATGTACAAATTATGTTAAACTATCCAAACAAAAATTACTAAACAGTTTTTAAAGCTCTAATTGACCTTTTTATTGCCTTCCCAAGTGACTGTGGTCTCTTGAATGGCTGATAACTTGGTGAAGCCAAAGGACTTGAAGAGGGGGTTTCTGGGGAAGCATTTTGTTCCATTTCTTTCTGCTTTTTCAACAAGTGGCTTTTTCTCTTACGCTCAGCTGCTGCCATCTTATATTTTTTCAGGTCTGTCGGAGACATTTGGGCAACTCTAGCTTTTCGTATCTTTTCCACCCTCTCATTCTCAGCTTTTTTGAAATTGTCGTCCTTCTTATCACGCCACCTTTTAGTTCGCTCAGCCCCCGACAGTTTTGTTTTCTTGACAGAACTATAAAACATATATTAAACACAATCTTAGAGGGATGATTCAATGTGGATAGTTATCAATATTTCAATAGACATCAATGTTTAACACATTTCGAACACGTGTTGAAATACAAATCGCTAATTCGCGTCATCGACAGCGATCTTTTATTTTCATGTGGCCCTTAACAACTACTAGAATGAAAGCTAAAACGAAACATAAAAGCTTTCCTAACAGTTTGATACCTTAATATAAACAATATTGTGTGTAAAAACACTAACCTTCGCTGTAAATGCGATACTTCATTGACAACGTTTTCTTCGCTTCCCTCCATTGCTCGATCACACTTTGTTTATGTCTTTGTGTAAATTTATGCTAATTTCTTCTGCTCATGTGCCAAACGATTTACAACTGAATACAAATATTGGAGGCTCAAAGTTGAATTATGAATATTTAATATATTTTTAGTCTATTTTTTGCATATAATCTGCAGTGGTCACACACGTGACGGTCACACACGTGACAATTTGTCACGTGTGTGACGACTTTTCTTTTTGCCTTAAATGATAAACCAATGTATCTGACAACATAATTTTCATTTTTTACTTTAAGACTACTCTGTTGATTTATAATGTAAAGTATGAAGTTAATAGGAAGCAAAACATTTGAGTTTAAAAAAAAAAGAAATCTGTAGTGTCACGTGTGTGACATAACAGGTTCATAATGTTCAGTTTGACCCCGTAACATGAAGGAAAGTGAAAAACTAAAACAAATCAATGGCTTAAGTACATAAATGGATTGTAATAAATATGCTAAATAAAATTATGTGTGACAAAACTTTTATTTCTTGCAGAATTGACCTTTAAAATGAAATGTGATTTTCACTGACAACAACCATACTCAAATAACATGTCTTCTTTAATAGCCGTCCCCCCTTGAAAATCAACATTTCGTGAAAGTTGGCCAACATATTACTAAAATATAATATATAAAGCCTTAAAAAAAAAATTAACAAATGGATTATACAAGTAGTTTTGAAATTTGGCCATGCAGGCTCTCTTTTCAGAGAATGTCCCGGGAGCGAAAGCCAAAACTGCAGTTTGAATGCTACATTTTACATGCACAACAATACAAACGTACCAAAATGTAGAGCATAAGTGAAAAGAATGAGCGCAAAAAAAAAGTAAAATAAAATGATGAACAAAAACAATTCCTGGATGTCCACATACTTTGGTGCTTTTTTTTTTTTTTTTTTTTTTTTGAACGATGCCAGAGGGTTAAGTGAATTTACTTTGTAGTCGGAAAAAGATTGAGACTATTGATGCATGGTCATACAGGCATCGATTATCTACTTCTATTATCAGTTAGATTAATACTGATTATTTTGACAGCCTCTTTGTCAGTGTATTCTTTATAACAGTGCCATACACACTGAAATACTATCAAATAATATCAGTCAAATGTTTTGGATGATAACTATACTTCTTTAGCTTGGTGAAGAAAAGTCCATATTTTAAACAGTATCTGCACTAGCTTAAAGTCTGCTAAAATCATCAAAAAGAGGCACACAGCCGTAGCACCATATAGGGCCACTGTGGAGCTGAAAGGCAGACGAGGGATTCTAGGATTACATGGGATCATAATGCACGTTTCACTACAGACATCCATCTAAGAGAGAGCGTGGGCCCTAATGAGAAGAAACAGCACGATTCTGCACAAGTGATGGTGAAAGCAGCAGTCTGAGGAGGAGGAAACACACTGGGAAAACACTTAGTCAGGACACTCAGGGATACAGAGCTGCACTACAGATGCTCTCATGATTCAGTAGTTTTGCAGGTGTTTGAAAATGTTTGGATGCAAAAATTGACAACAAGGTGGTCCTGGTTGTCAGGATACAGATTATAATCCTTTAAAGGTCCTGTTACGCAAAATTTACTCTTGTCTTGTGAGCTTTAAGCCACGTTAGAATATTGTTACCTCATCAAAAACATACCTGGAGTTGTGTTTTGTTTCATTCACACGTTTGAGTAACCCTTTATTATTAGTCCGTCCATTTCCAAAGCTCAAAATGCTCCGTTCCACCCTGTGATGTCATGAAGCGGTAGTTTTCAAGTGAACAGCTACTTTTACCTTTTATTTGGTAGAGATTGGCAATGTAAATATTGTCCAGTATATATGAAACTACTGTAAAAAGAATCGAAATAAAAATCTGTCAGTAGATTCTAGGGCTGAAATTGTACAAATGATTCTAGTGAAGGTGTTTGGAGTTTAAAAACACAGTGGAACACCTGTATTACCACATGACATCAAAAAGTGGAACAGAGTGTGTTCTGTCTGAGTGAAGAATTCATCTTAAATTTGCAGGGTTTGCGTGTAAAAAAAATGTATGAATGAACCAAAACACAACTCCAGGTATGTTTTTGATGAGGAAACATTAAACAGAGATCAGAAAATAGAGTAATATAGGCCCTTTAACTTTCTCAAATGAACATTGTTTTGTAATAGTTGATTCAATAAAATCTGTATAGTTCACAGAAGAAAATGAGCACAGTTGGTTAAATGGATACCAGAAGTTCCCGGTCTATGCAAACTTATCATTAATGCCCTAAAACCATTATTCACCAAAGATCTCACTCAAATCCTACTACCACAATACTTTATAATACAACCATGGAAACCAGGAATGTTAAAACCACCTCAAACGATTCTCAGTTTATGTCTTTAAGGCCAACAGCACCAGGTACATTGTCTCATTTCTGGTTTTGGCATCTCGGAGCCACTCGCGTTTCCTGTCTGGTGGTCCACTATTGTCTATTGTCAAACCTGCCCAGCCACAACCTTATCTCCCAATCTCATACTCTACTGGAGAATTCAAATAACATTAGTTGTGTGAAAGCATATTTATTTAAGCTGGTTATCTGGTGCCAAACACGCACAGCAAAGGATTAAAGATTTAAATTCTGACATGGTTCTATGATTAGTCTGATCTTTCTCGCAGCTTAGGCACCTGCCAGGAACTTTGTAAAGGGACTTGATTAATAATAAAAAATAATAACATTTAATCTTCACAGCTGGAATTTAGCTCAGTCAGAGTATTAAGAGCTTTATCCAGTCCAGTTATTGCATATGCTCTAAGGCTGTGTGAAGTGGCAATGTTTGCTTATGGTCTCTTGAGTGATGGAGACTGTTAATTAAGGTGAAAACTAAATTAGAAATATTTGGGAGGGGGTTTATGTTATTTTAATCTATATGTCCAATTTGATGGCTCTGACTTGTGTTGCTGTCGTGTCTGCAATCTGTTGCGAAAGACTGGTTATCCAATAGGGTATGGTTGGAAAAAGTATGCTTTATTTGAAAATGCTTTATTTGCAATCCCTTTTTTGGAAACTTGTGTTTGAGTTGATTTGTGAATTGTAGCACACAAAACTGTACTTGTATTTGCAACCAAGCTGTTATATTTGAAAACATGAAAATGTGTATCTGGTTGCATTAAGGCATTGTATAAAACAAAATCATACTCTGTCGTGGCCTAGAAATATGTCCCCAGAACAGTGAAGTCAGATTGTCCATGTGAGCCGGGCAGGTGCACTTCCTATAGGCCAAACGGCTAGCGTCAGGTGCACTGTATATCATGCTTCAACAGCTAACAATCCCATAAGCCACTGCAGAGGTGGCCTTGTGTAAACATCCTAACTGTAGTCCCACTGATAAAGGGGACTTAGATTTAATGACAGGAAATTGGCCTGTTAGGTTTTGATTTTACAGGGAAAAGCTCTTCTCTTTGCTCCCTGTAGTGTTAAACATACTGAGCGTTAAAGACCCCTCAGTGCTTTTAGCGGAGGTAAAAGGGTCTATTTTCTGTCCATGAGCTCATTGATTTACACTTATGTGTAAACAGCTGGCCAGATGTTCTCACTGACCAACATCCTAGCAACCAAAACACTTTTTCCGTTGAATCATTAGATCAAAGTTTTAATAAAAGTCAGAGCAAGCAGATAGAAAATTTAAATGTTTCATATGTCTAAATGTTTTGTAGAAAGCTGGTTGAGTTGTTGGCATGACAAAAGTATTGCAAATGTAAGATTAAAAGATACATTCTTAATTGTGGAATTGCAGAATACAATGAAACCCATATTCTTGTTTGATATATTGATAGCTCAAGACTATAGAGAGAGAGAAAAAAAACTTAGCTTGCACACTCAACTTATTCATTATTTAAATCATGCCAAATGTGCCTTGAGTCACAATCAGTTAGAAAGCAAAAAAATATGTATATAGGCTTTATTAAAATATGATTGTAGAATTGTAGAATAAGATTAAAATGTGACCAGATATTTAGCAGTATTTATAATTATAAAAAATACAACTTTGGTTAAGGTTATTTTGATCAAGTTTATCTTCTACAGCCATCAAACAATCTTTTATTTTGAAGCCTAACAATGGCATCAATGGTTCACTGTGTCCTCAGTAGTAATGACCCAGGTGCCAAATAGACAAATTGTGTTTGGAAAAACACTACGGACCACCTACACCATCTGTCTGTCCCAACAACAACAACTGCTCCAATTACCTCCATGTTGTGCCATAATTAAACCTGAACACTATACCTATGTTTACCCATGAACCGATTAATATTTGATTCTTGTTTTTATCAAACTGAAATAACTTCACACAAAGAATACAAAAGACAAACAACTCAAAAGCAACAACTTAAAAAAAACTTTACCACTGCAGCCCCACTCCTCACCACAACCCCAATCTTGTACAGTCTTAATAAAATCCACAAAAATCCTTATTTACAGTGGGCATAGCATGACGAGTATGCTGTCCAATTTGTTTAGACGCTTAGAAATATTTAGGGAATCTTGTCTTGTTGTCCTACAAACATTTTTGATTTGTTATAGTTTACAAAAAGGAAGAAAGGAAAAGTCAGTTTGGATGCAGGGGACACCACAGACGCAGGACACACATGTTGCATACCTGATGAGTAATACAATGATGCTGTATAATGAAAGGAAATGATTATGGCAAGTAAAATAAGACTTCTGGTCACTTTCTCTCCTCCATGTGAGGTATTTATGGGGGCATGAATCACTTTAACTGCATGTGAAACGAATAAATGGGTTCCCAAACTCGTAGCTTAGCATTCATTTACAGGCAACATTACCACAAAAGTCTGAACAACGCAGTCTACTAAAGAATATAGCATAAAGTTGGATAGGAATTATATTATTTGTATCACAATAGTATGTTTGAAAGGCAAAACCAATCAATATAACAATCAATAATTCTACAAGTTTGATTTTTATCATATCCTTGACCCAATTAACTTTACACACTAATACGCAAGGCTTACGCAAATAAGGGTGAGAAACTGGTCATAAAACATTTCATAGTGCAAAACAGAAAGTTGCAATCTCATGTTTAGAAGATAACAACAATAAAAGTCAGATATTATTGCACAACCCGCGTGCCATGCCAACACCCTCCCCGCAGCATCATTGTGGGACTGCTGCAAGTTTTGGCACCTTGTCATTTCACTTCACGGGGATGTGCGATGATCCCACTTTACGCAACACAATAAACTAACTTGCCAGCCATTATTTGTATGTCTTACGTACAGAAACATGCCATTTTCAGCCTTTGTGTTGAGTTTAAGGTCGTACAATGAAAACACGGCAGCTTTCACAACTTTTTCTCACGCTGTTGCAACTTTCCACTCTGCGCAACGAGAGGAGTTGGCTCGCTGTGATTAATGGAAATGTCTGGGAAGCAGTGAGAAGAGTCGCTGTAAAAGTTTCGTCCCTGCCCCTGAGTAGTAGTTCCATAAACGTACCTTTCTTTTCAGCAAACACGCAGCGACCAAAGAAGACCAAGGAGGTGAGAGCGAACCAGTGAAGAAAACGGGTCGCCATCGTGAAGTTTACTTAGACGTGCCCCCGGTATGAAGGTGTCATTCCATTCCAACAAAAGACGATATTCCGCTCTTTAACCAAACGTCCAAAAGTTGTAGCAGACTTGTAGCAAAAGTGTGAGATTTTCTCCGCTCTGGTAAAACTTTTGACAGCTCCTCCTCTGCGCAGATCGGTGCAGAACTCAACTCAAGGCTCGGTGTTCAGAAGCGAGAAACAAACCGCTGGAGCGACGTCACCGGGGGAGGGACGCGTCTCTCGCAGGTACACGCGGTGGGCAGGGCCTCTGGAGCCATAATCTACCTGAAGGTATGGCTCTTACGAGATGATAAGGTTCATAGAATAATCTTTATGCAGAAATACGTCGTAATCAAATGTTGACCCTACATAAACTGTCATTTGACTCAACATCAGGTAATTAAATAAAAAAAATAAAAAAAGATGACGTGATATATTTATTTAGGAATAGAGTGTGGAATAGCTCTATGCATGCATTTTATTAGGGATGTAGTTTGGGTTTTAAGCTCACATGAATAAACAACTCAAACAACAAAATTTAATATGATTGTTATGTTTCCCCATTTAAGGAGTATAGGAAGTGTCTCAAAATGATATTACAATAATCTGAGTTACATTATTGTTATGGTCAGATTAACTTGATCCACTTCCTCCACATTTTCACGTTCTCTTTTCTTAACTGGCAAAAGTTAAAGTACAGTGTACAACAGTATCATTATGTTGTTAAAATAAGTGAGTTGTTTGCATTACCAGGAAATGACAAAGAAATCCAATTGGTTTGATATTAACACTGTTATGTGTGTATGAGTTTCCTGTTGGCCCTGAACATACTGAGAAAATGATTGACTGCATTGAACCGGAAGCTGTGTCCTGCATTAGCATAAACTATGTAAATATATACACACTGCTGTAACTAAAGGCTAATGCAATTTCATACATCTGGCTCAGAGGTATTATAGCTGAATTAGTTTCTTATATGCAGTAAAGTACTTTTGGGAAACAGCATTATAGTTTTGAGATTTACTGACCCTTGAGTTTTAGACTTCTTGTATATTTACACCTGGTATAGTTCAGTGTTGGTTTATATAGGCTATAAATCAGGTCTAAATCCAGATTAAGTCCTGCTTTGCTCTTATATTATGTTTGAACACTAGCCGTTGTAATTTAATAAATCATTATTGATATATTTTATTTCTCATGTTTTACCCTTGCTGCCCTTTTTGACCAGTCTGCATGACCATGGCACAAAAGGTGAACTGGTTTGTGACTGGGGATGTCCAGATTAAAATTAAAATTGTGAAAAACTAAAAAAAAAAATTATAATTTCAGAAGCACCTTATTTCTCATGTCACAATAACATCACTTCATCATTCATAAGGTTTGAGTTAATAAACCTGGCTACATATAAAAGCAATGATAATTTACTGAAAGTGACTGAAGGATTTCACAGTTCGCTCATGGTGTCAAAAATCGCAAATAATCATAAAATAATACTAAAATATACTTTTGCAACGTCAGTGTTTTCACCCTTTGATTTATAAGTGTAATAAAATAAACCAGCCCAATATTAAAGTAACATCTTCTTTATAGTAGCCCGGGGTGAAATGCTTTGTCCAAATCTGTAGCCATCTGGTTATGTCTTTCTGAAAGTGGTGCTCTAAGTGTCATTTACTGGCTGTTTACTGGATGGGCCGTATGTCTAGACCCAAGACTGACTGTGCCTCCAATGGGAGCAGAGCCTAACTGTGTAGTGCGTTCCTTAATGTGTTTGTTGATGTCCCCAGATCCGAGTGGCACTGATAGAGCCCATTTCTCACACTGCTGCTTATTTCATTACTCCGGTGTAATGGTTTAGTAAATTGTCTTTGGTCATACGGTTAGAGGAAGAGGTTATTGTATTTGTCAAAGGAGAAATTACATAATGTTCAGCTAATGTTTCACAGCAGACAAACACACAACAAGGCTTTTTAAAGCTTTTCTCTGTGGATGTGGTGAAACTGATGGTTAGGACAGTTAGCTGTGTTGGGAAATTGGAAAAAAGTTATAGTAAAGAGTGTAATTCATTTCTATTTATTTTTTTTTAAATCAAAAGTTTGTCTCGAGAATTTATAACTGTTTTGTTTGCTTTGTTAGGCACTAATTAATTACTGTAACTTTTTGGTTAGGGGTACGTCACCTGCTTGTTTCTATGGATATGTCATTGCTCTGCCTGGAATGTCCCACAGTATGACATTAAACAGCTCTACCTTACAATTATTCAATTACAGGTGGTTTTAAAGCATCAAAAATACATACGAAAACAGGCATTCTGACTGCGAGTGGGGTTGCCTCTCCACAGATCTGACCTGGTCTGGTTTGGTCTCCAGACTGTGAAACGTTCCAGACAAAGCAATAACCTTTCCATGGAGAAAAGCATTTGAGGACCCTCCACCAGAAAAGTTACACAATGCACCTTTAATGTTTGTGTCACTATTAAAGGTATGCGCAAATCTGATCTCTAACTTGGCCTGGTGGTGCCACAATCTTATTTTCACTGATATAAATAATAAATGCCTCACTGGAACCTTTCAGGCAAAACCAATAATAGCTTCGTCATGGAGAAAGCAGGTGGCAGATCAGACCCTCCATCAGAAAAGTTACACTGTACACCGTTACCTCATGCATTTGTGTCACTCAAAATAGATTTTTCCATCTGAATGTAATGCTAAAGCAAATATATATTTTTAGGTCTGCTCTGGCTCTTCTCTTTAACTGTCCTGACACCACCTTCACATTCACTATGACTCTCCTCTCGTCCTTAATGTCCTGTCTGGTTTTATTTTACTATTACTCAGGTTACACTATAGGAACAACATACAGAGAGATACCACCCAAGATGAAGGTGCCTGCACTGCTCCCACTCCCCTCTGTGACTTATAGATGCTGGTCTCATCTGTGTTTCATTTTTTACTCATCAGGAAGATCAGATAAAACACAAATTTACCATAGGTTGTCTTCCTTTATTTTATGTTGCTCCATACACTTCCCTCCAACTCAAAAAATGTAACCCTGTAACATCAATTAACTCCAAGTTCTCTTTCACTTTATCCATAAATCTGCTGCTTCCTCCTTCCTGGAAGCTCTGATTTCATCAGCCTGTTAGCCCCCGTACTGCTCAGACCCTCTCCTCTCAAAGCAACAATGGTACAAATTTATGTCCAAAGCATGTGGTGTACTCTTTAGCCCTTGCAACCAGTGATACGAAGCGTAGTAGTAAATAAATAGAGAATTTGCTTATCCTTAACAAAAGTTGGAACAGGCCAATAGATAGTAAGTAGTAAGTAGTGGTTTGCATAAAATACCTTGTTTAATGCTAGAGTGAAGCATAGCAAAAACAAACTCTATGGTTTCTCAGTTGCAGCCAGTCTCAGAGGCGCTGGCTGTTATACATCATCCTGCACTATGTTTTTGTGCAAGATAACTTACTTGCTGTAAAGTGAACTTAATCAAATATTAATTGAGATTAAGATTCAGTCATGTCTAATCATCAATGTTCAGGCTTTTGAATCAAGAGGTTTGGAGCAGAGGTTGGACTGGAGTTATATATTTGGCTATTTTGCTACTTTTTAATAAAATGAAACCAAACATCCAGATTCATCAATATCAGGGGAAAAAAGTATTAATTTTTTGTCATATTTCCCCGCCCAGTATGCTATGTTACTTTTTTGATACTTCCTTTAACAAGTTAATGCGTCCTTTGTGAGATTAAGTAAGTTTACCTCATCAAAGCCTATGTTTGTTTAATATGAAGAATTCCATATCCAATAGTCTTTTGTACTTCTCGCCTATGAGCCCATGTTTATTCTGTACAGATCCTTCCTCTACATTCTGCCAGTGGAGCAGAAACACTAAACAAGCAGAAGTAACATCTGCACCAGAGGAGGTGTTTGAAAGAAGTGTGGACAGACAACTGGCTTTAGACTGTGAGTGCATGTCCAACCTTGCACTGCACTGTACATTCTCTGGCATTCTGTAAAGAGGGAATGAACTATCAACCAACCATGAACACGCTCATGCCATGACCAAGACCGGCCAGCTGGTCCAAACTGACGCCCCTTCTCATGCAATAAAAGATTTTTAACATAATCAGTTTGTGTGCCTCAGGTTTGTACCTTGTCCATTTTCACATTATTAAGTATATGACCACATTCTGCTGGGAAAGAAATGATTCTTTAAAGATCCATGGCCAACCAAAATGTTGTCAGATTTAAAAGAGAACTTCAGTTTGTGGGACTGTGGTCTAAACAGAATAAATTTAGTCTTTACTTAACATTTACATTTGTGCGATATTTGAGCATAAACAAAGGCACTGACATGAACATTTTGGCAAATAATTAACAGTATGAAGAAGTAATCCTCGTAGTGTTAATGTAATAAATTATAGTGGTAGTGATTGGGGAAGTAATGCTATATTAAATTAAAAGTATATGTATACCAACATACAATCTAAACATGGCATCATACGAAGAAAACATTGCAACTACATAAAAACAAAAGAGATACAAACTTAAGATACAAAAAATAATAATATAATATTTATAATTCAAGTCATTCAACAACCCGATTCCATTAACAATATAATTCTCCAGTCTTAGTATTCCAGTGAATATTATCCTTTCATTATTACTCATGTTATCAGTGTTATTTGGTATGTTTACATCAACTTGAGTTATCAGCATAACCACAGACCTTTAACATGACCACATTTTAATTTTCCCAGTCCATGTTGTTACAGATGTATTGCTCCTTCTCTCTCCCAGGGTGCACACTGTAAAAACAGGGCTGTTCTTATGGAGGCTTACACAGAGCTTCTTATTAAGCTGTGCAGCCAGGCAGAGAGGTTATGTGACATATTGTGAGGCTGTTATCATGAGTGCTGGAGTCTGATGTGCATGACTGAACACAGATGGACCAGACACGTCTCCTCTCCGTACGCTCGAGTCCACATCGTCCTCACACCGCCACATACACTTAACTACAACAGCCCCAGTGTGAAGGTTGGAGAAGGGCCCGGGCCTGCAGGAAAACCACACTTAATAGATTAGATCAGGACATGAACAATAGGTGGTACTTAGGGGCGTTTGTATGAGTTGTATTTATTTAGACATTTAATCTACTTTGCTGTCCTATTTTAGTTAGGATTTGACCTGGTTCACACACTTGATTTATTCCTGTTATATTCCTGTTATAGAGCCAGTTTAAGTCCAACTTTAGTCCTCGCCTGGTCTTACAGAAAAGTTTACAGAAAAAAACGTTAGAATTAGATACTGTTTGATATACAGCAACTAGAGATCCATCTTTTTCAGTTACATTATTGATACTTTGGCTTTTTGTTTCTGGCAATATCTGATATTACCCTATAACACTGAAGGGACTGAAAAAGGTATCTTATTCCCATCAAAACATGTTATTTTATCAGAAGTACCTATTGAACATCTATGAATAAAAGTTCAAACAATGTGAAACATAAGCCAACATTAGCCAAGAACTAGTTTTATTACATCCAGTAAAAGTCCCAACCAAGATATCAGATGAACCAATATCATGAACTGATACCCGATCCAGGTAATTTCCTCAGACTGGTGACAATATTCAATACCAGGACTGATATATGAGTATCCCTAATAGCGACCAAAATGAAGCATGTTTGTTTAGTGTTTGTGTTTTGACATAATTAATACCTTTTTTTGTTTATTTTTGTTTTTTAATAAAAGAAGAAGAATGTGTATTGATAACAATTTATACAGAAAACAGAGCAGCGCAAGTACAGAGAATTATTGCTGGTGTGTCAATTTACAGTACACAAGGGTCTTTTCTTGTTGCATGGACAAAACCTTCTAGTCAATTTCATAAAAATTTAACTAATTACAACCAGTTATTCTTAATCATTATAATAATCTAGGCATACAAATTGACAGTGAAGATTAACAGAGAGTCATTTGAGAACAATCAAAGTTATTTTATTCTACAACATGCAGCACTTGGACGTAACCCACAGTCTCGATTCATAACAAGAGTCAATTGCACGCTCTCATTCATCAGGCCCCAGTAACAGCAGCTCATTTTCACTGTTATTTCTGGAATCACTTCTTCACATAATCTTTGACGCATACTGCACATGAGTCTGACGTGTTAGACTTACATTAGATCCAACTGCGTTCATTATGGCTTTAATAATAGCACTGACTCTCAGCTCCAGCAGCGTGCCCTCGGGCGTCAGTAGCAACCTGTCAGACACCAATTAATTATACTTTTAATTAGACAAGTCTTTGTTTTGAACTAATATGCTGCCATCTGTCCAAGAAGCATTCACACGCAAGATAAAGGTATGCTAGCTGTTTGTTTTTCCTATACTTCAGCTATATAAGACACATCTGCAACTCTGTTCAAATAATTTTACCAAATAAAAATAAAAATATAATAATAATAATAATAATAATAATAATAATAATAATAATAAATAAATAAATAAATATATTATTTTTTTAAAATCACAAAACTGTTCCATTTCTTTCTCCAAAGTCTGAACTTTGCTCCACACCACATGCTTTAGCTGACAGAGGATTGGCTGTGGACCTCTCCATTAAAAGGACTCTAGCATACCATTGACAATTATAAATTGTAAGTGCACAGCCTTACATGTTAACTTTGTAGTTGTTAATGTAATGGGTCCATATCTGAGTTGATTTGGATTTTAAATAACTGGGAAATAATTTAAATTCTGATTCATAGAAAACTCTCTGATTATCGTTCATCTTTTGTTTACCATCACTACTCATATATTACACACAGAAAACACCTCATGGTAAATGAATGAACTGTTTTAATCCAAAAGAAATCTGCCCTCTACCTCAACCCTAACACAGGTGTTGGCCTAAGCAAAATTGAGGTTTGAATTTAATGGGATATTCATGAAAAATGGCCTATATACCTATTTTGCTACAGTGCGAGCAGCAATTAAAATGTGACTGCTAAAATGTAGTGAGCAATACCCAAGATGGAGTGCATTTTTCACCTATGAAATTAAGTTAAAATACGCAATGTG
This sequence comes from Taenioides sp. WSHXM2023, assembly GCA_029959045.1. NCBI lineage: Eukaryota > Metazoa > Chordata > Actinopteri > Gobiiformes > Gobiidae > Taenioides > Taenioides sp. WSHXM2023. The sequence goes on along the minus strand of CM057096.1, from coordinate 12,253,662 downwards.
CAAGACAAGCTGAAATATCTAAATTAACTTAAATGCTGAGTTATTCCAGTCCTGCCTGCATTTCTGTCTCTTTTGTACATCATTTTAACTACCTGCTATATAACCCTTAAGGTCCATGTTAAATGGTTGCCTCACATTTTTTGTAATTGACTGAAACTCTGGGTGTGTTTTTTGGTCTTGGAGAGCCTTATAAAATAGCTGCCAGTTTAAGTCCATAATGAAATGTCGCCATCGTGTGGTTCACTTGCTAAAAGCAGGTTCTGACCCAAGAGTCTCTAGAATGGAGCAGTTCATAAAAACGTCTTGTCTTGTTTATTGTGATCTGTTTTATAGATCTGAAACTAACAGTGCTGTTCACTTGATGGAATTGCCTGTAGCGTAGCCAGGATACTTATTATTATAAAATATGTTAACATGAGAATTAAAATTTATATGATTTTGCTGTCTTAGAACAAATCCCCAATAAGCATGTGCAAATTAATAATAAAAGGCTTATATGGACATTTCAGACTTATGTGGACAGTTCCCTATGCATATTTTAGAAAGTAGACTATTTGGGTTTGGTGAAATATCGGTTTCTAACTAATCTGCCTCAGTTGCTAAGGTAAATCTGAATCTAACCAGTCCCAGTTCCTGTTAAATCCCCGGGAGACGTCGCTACAGTGTAAACACAGAGCACAGGAGGCTATGGAGACATTTCGTGTGGCTTGCAGTGCGTCTCAGTTCTTGTGATGCTAACGTGCAGCTCTGCGCCGCGTGAGGAGCCAGAGCGCACGCGTGGAGACGGGAGGCAGAAGATCTTGCGCAGACTGTGTACTGTACATGGCCATTGATGCTGCGAGATGGATGTAGCCCCCCTGGTGTAAATAAGAATGGCGAGACCAGCGGGTGTACGATGCAGCTCTTGACATCGATGCGTTACATGGGATTATTTGTACAATCGTCCTTTTGTCGTTTTCATCGGAATCTGCCTGCTTGACAGCCAGCTCCTGATGGCACGCATTTGACACACGAAAAGGGAGGCATAAGCAGACGAGGCGGCTTCTTCTGTTAAACACTCGGGAAAAACAGGTCATTATGACCTTAGTATCCGCCGTCAAAAGAAAACCATCGGATGGCGTCTACGCGGCAGCTCTCTGCTTGCACCTTTTGCTTTGGGTTTCGTGTGCCGTGTCCGAGGAGGAGCATCATCATCACTTCAACGTTGAGGTAAGATAAATGGCCTTCCTGGGTTATCACAAATGACCGCGCGCTCTCTGCCTCCACAAATCATCCTGTCTCAGCAACACACGGCTATACGCGGCTACAGCCTACACACTGACAGCGCGCTATCCCATTACCATAAGACAATACAGGAGACGGACAGTCAGCAGTGAGGAGGAGACGCACATGAAAAATATCGCGCATTTCTCATCGGAAACAAGGATGCTCATTTGAGGTTATTACACTGCGGTCCCATAAGCCGATCTGATTCCGTGTGCAGCCCACTCCATAACACCAGAACGGACGCTGTGGCGACCGTGCCCAAATGTGTCAGATATTGTACGGTCATAACGACAAGTCATCATCTGTGTTCATGCATTTGCCAATCTGTACACCTTTGTTCAAAAATAACCAACCATTACCCACGTTGTTGCTATTTTGGTGCTGTTATCAATGAAACAAGGTGCAATATAACCTATGAAAGGATACAACTAAGGCAAAGAGGATAAGCATTTCTGATGTAAAATGCTTTCAGATGCAAAAAGTCAAGTAGACTATTAAAATCTATGTTTTCTATGTACCCAGTGTGAGGATGGTTCACACAGAAGAATATAAATTAGACTACTAGATTTAGCATCAGATCTAGAACAATAAGAATGACCATTTACACACAAGTTGCATAATTATGTCTTTATAGCTGATTTACTGATGAAACCCAGGAACATTTCACCAAGAGCTGCATTTTGGAGGAATGAAATGCTGATGCTGCCACACACAAACACACCATTATTCAGTTTTATGCCTCGGTGCAATGGGCTAAGATATCTCAATTGGACAAACATGACCAGGAAATACAGCCCCGGGAGGCAAGAAAATGTATAAACAACGTAGGCGACTGGACTGGGAAGATTAGCCATAGCAGGCAGCACTGGGAGGTGGAGAGCAGGGGATTGTGGGTAAGTTGTCACCCTGGGAGGCAGTGGCAGTGACCCCTGGATACAACACAGCAGCAGATTTGTTGAGCCAATGAGGAGAGAGAGTGAGTAAGGTCAGTGCTAGAGGTGATGGATGCATGTACAGTAGAAGATGGATACAGGGCGGTCTATATGATTGTAATGGTGAAATTGTTGCTATTGGTTCTAGGATCAGCAAATATAACTATGTACAATCAGATCTATACTGGATCATTATTTAAAGGTGTATTATGTAACTTTTCTTGTGGCGGGTCTGTCCCCTACAATAAAAACACCTGTAATTGAATGAAAAGATAGATAAGTGTAATAAGTTAAATACTGTGAGAAATTCCAGGCAAAGCTGTCCAATCCTAGCTCTAATCTGTGCGCATATTGACATTGTGTACTTGGGCAAGACATTTCACCCACTTTACATGTCAGTGTGGTGAGTCAGTGAGTGACTGGTGGTGACAGGCAGACTGGTGCCACATATCCATAAGTCAGTCCCAGGGCAGAGTCGGTAGAGACGAAGCTCATCTCCTCCACCATGTGCAATGTAAAACCCTAATCATATTATTATTACATATATTCTCAGCAACTTTGGGACTTGGTTTGTCACTGAGTTAGACATATAAACATTCAAACACAGGGCCAAAAGAGCAGAGTGTCCTACCTCAGATAGAAATATAGCACAACATGCATAACAAAAACATACATGTGCAAAATACACAACCTGCTACACTATTGATATTTAGATAAATGTTAAGAGTGTAAAACCCACACAGATTATAACAAATTCTAAGTAAGTAACTCTCAGTAATATCAAACATGTTACTAAGGCTAAGGCAGGACTTAACCAAGACTGGAAAAGGACCAAACCAAGTGTCCATCACGACTAAACTGAGCGTAAAGATAAAACCAGGACAAATGTGAACACTTTAATGTTAGGTGACATTCCTGTAGCTTTTAAATGATTGTTTTACTGACCCTTGTGACTTTTCTGTTCGGGGAATTAAATGAGTGTCAAATAAAAGGAAGCCCTATAGATTTATGGATCGACTTTAATTTTTACCCTTAGACCTTTAGACATGTAATGGTCAATACTACTCTCAAGAGAACCGCGGGTCAGAAGTGTCAATGATTCTGACCTGTTTTTTTTAAACAAATTCCTAGAGGCCAATACTCAAGGCAGTTGCATTCGAAATGGCTAAATACAACATACTGCGATTTAAACCCACCATTCACAGTGCGGTAGGGCTCCTCAAACATTTTGTAAACACTGATCACTTCGTAAAAGTGCACTATGACATTTTTCTGATGCCTGTCTACAAAGAGTTTTATTATTCTTTATTCTTTAACACCCGTAGTTGAATAAATAAGAATAATGCCATACTGGAACACTCTAGGTAAGCAATGTCATCTCCACGGATACAAGTAGATAATGGACCCATCACCAGAAAGGTTACATGATGGCCCTTTAAATACGTGAATACATTTTCTGATATAAACAACTTCACCTATACATTTTTTTCACTGAATTTTAGTTGTTGAAGTGTTGACAGTAAATATTTTTTTCAATTAGTCAATTAGTCAAACAATTATTTTTATTGTAAATACGAATAGAGTGCATTATTTATTAAAATTGGAAATACAGTAGTCGGTAAATAGTTACAGTCCTACTTGGGATATTTAATGACCACCAGTCTAATATGTGTGTCCCTCTAACAGGAATGGCTACAAAGGTATGGGTACCTTGTCCAGTCACAGCCGGGAATGTCCATGCTGCGCTCAGTCCAGTCCATGCACTCTGCTATAGCATCCATGCAGCGAGTATACGGCCTCAATGTCACCGGGAACCTGGATGACAGAACCAAGGAGTAAGTATTCACAAAAACACCTCCCATTATGTAAGTGTATTACATTTTATTTTTGTTGCATTCTTTCATTTAGTTATTATTCAGTTATGCTTATTTGCTCGTGATATGGCACAGATTTGGTAGGTGTTGAGTATATTGCATTTTAGTTGGTGTTACTTCAAAGCCAAAGCCTTTTAGATGTGTGGCGAAACATCTTCAACTTAAAACTTTGTCCAAATGACTACCTCTGAAACCTGTGTTACTATAAAACAAATCAATGATGAATAAGGATTTACATACATTTATATAACATATTTACATTTACATTTACCTTTCTGGCATTGTTTTTGCATATTTTAGTGATATAACATAGCCCTAAATAGATCATGAGACACAACGTCAAAGAAAATCCTGCAGAATTATGTCTTAACTGTAAGACAGTATTCAGTGCACTTAGCAGTTTGCACAACATTCCCTCATATTGCTATTCATGGGTTTCAGCTTCCCGTTTATAGGTGCCATTTTGAGGACTTTTAACCATTGAAAGGATACATTATTGTGTTCTGAATTGTTAGTCGCTATGATAATGGTCTAACTCTGAATCTCAAGGATCTATGTATTCTTTGGCACTGAGCATGAGCAGACAGTGTATTGTAATATTGCAGCATATTTCCCTTGAGGAGATGTTAATTAACTCTCTGATTGTTTCCCCCCAAAGCTGGATGCAGAAGCCAAGGTGTGGAGTCCCGGACAAAGGTACCTCCCGGTCTCGGCGGCGGAGGTATGCGCTAACGGGACAGAAGTGGCAACGTACGCACATTACCTACAGGTGAGAGACGGGCAGTTGTCATGGCAGCAGGGCTTATTGTTAACTTAAGATGTTAGTGATCATTTTCTCACTTCTTCCATCTATCAGATCCTCTCAAGCTTTGCATCACATCTTGCCATAGAAACACACCAGTATTTATGGGTTTCAGCTTCCTGACATGTGACATTTTAAGGACTGTGGGGAAGCTGGTCCGACGTGGTTGTAGTCAGAGGCAGACTTCAAACAAATTTATTAAAAACAGACTTCCGGGGTTAACGTAAACTGTTCAATCAAATTAACAGAAAATAAATAATTTAAATTAAATACAACGTACCAATAACATACACCCAACTATGCAGAAGTCTCCCCTCAATTGATAAAGCCAGCTTGCTTTAATACGGTCCAGCAGGAAGTACCTCCCCCAGGTAAGTACCAACTTCTTTGCAGGTCACAGATATACAGGTAATTTTAAAAAGCCAAGCCTTTCCTTTACCAGGGCCTAAGTCCCCTTTTAAATCAAAATGTTTAACATAAACTGTAAACACTGAAATATATAAATCAAATACACAAAACCCATAAAACAAAAAGGAACTGAAACCAATTCTCCCCTCCACATGGTCTGGCCCACAGCCTCACCCAGAGGCTATAAATATGGCCGATCCAGGGCCCGCCCATTCCTTTGTCTCTGGACCATGTGGAGGAACAGGTAAGTATTTGGATGTATGTATAAATGAAATGAATTAACAAATAAAGTATATTTAAATTAACAATGTGTTTTGTGATAATTAACCAAAAGAATTCAGAGTTTGTATGGCAAACTGTTTTAGTAGGATATTGTGAACAGTTGTTAATTTGTTCATCACACATTTGTTAATGAACAAATTAACAAATGTGTGAAATTGAATTAATATTAGTTTAAAAGGGACAAAGGCCCACTTTGTCACAAGGACTTTTCACCATTCAAAAGACAGGATATTGTGGTTTAAACTGTTAATTACTATGGCAACTGTTCTAATTTGTCATCATTCTGAAACACATGGACAGGCTGCAACACAGTTTTCAGATGCGCAAAGCTAACATGCAGTCTCAGAGTATAAATAATTAACTGCCTTCCATTTGTGCTTTATGTTCCCATTACTACAACACAAAGCATGAGTTAAGGAAGACAATTTTTCCTTTCGTATATGAAATTGTTTGAAAAACCTTCAGCACAAATTGGCCGTAATCTCAACAGAAAAAATCCCTGGCTCATCTTATCATGGTTGATTAAGCTGGCTTTTAATGGGTTCTGAGGAGGTCTGATAAACGGGGTCTGGCACAACCGCACAACTGACAGGTTACAGCAGTAATGGCCGATAACACTGCCAATTTATTCAAATCCGTTTCCTGCAGAATTTGAATTGATGAGCCCCTCTCTTAATGGAATGTCAATCAGAGCAGAGCAGTGCTGCTGACTACACTTTACCCATGAAAGAGAAGATTTCGTTTTTTTCTGTGCCTGCCAGCTCCTGATAACGACCACCATGTTAAAAGTTCAACAAAAGCTGCCAGGCCTAAAATAGTTGTCAAGTACAACTATTTTACACTCTTCTCATTTTGTTTTGGTTAATTACTTTTGCTAGCCTCCGAAATCTGTGTAATTTGAATCATCAAACGAACCTGATATTGGATATTTCAACAAAACAAGTGCCCCTTAAGCTTGGTCTCACACTTAACAGTCGGCTCTTACTTGGGTACTAGGAGTACATAATATGTACTCCTGTATATTTTAGCATATAGTATATTTTCATATATTTTCTGTTATTGTTACCATATTTTCTTGCTTTATATTTAATATTGTTATAGAAGATATACAATTTTCTATGCTATTCAATTTCATCTTATTTTAAAAGCTGATGCAATAACAGTGGTTCCCATACTCCAGATTGGGGAATACTGCCCTATGACGGCATATTTATCGTTTGGTTTGTGTAAATGTGTGTGTGCAAATTTGTACCACCTAAGTACTTAATCAATGTGCCAGTGCCACCACAATAACAGTATTATTCATACATTTCTGTGCCCGCCAGCAGCATAATGCAGTGGATTATATGGCATCCTTACAGTATTTTTAACAATTGTGTGGACTAGGGCTGCACAGTTTTGGAAAAAATTGAATTGAGATTGACAAGTATTGTGATTTATGGTCGCAAAGTAGGCTTCTGTTCAGAACACATTGTAAACAATTCCAGGAGCATTAACATTTCAATAAATGTCAGTAAAAAGACAGGTTATTTTGTTCTTTACAGAGGACATTCTGTTGTCTAAGTGATCAGTCTGCGATTTGATAATTGTGTCAACTCATATTTTGATTGAATTGCGATAGACTTATCACTTGTTTAGAGTGCAATTTAGAAAAGGCAACTCTTGCTGAATACTGTATCTGTTACTTCAGTAATTTAGCCCTTTTTACCTTCCCCAGTATAAAAAATGTCACACCAAAAGTTGGAGCCCGTGAGACCCATGATGCCATCCGACGAGCGTTTGACGTGTGGCAGGGAGTGACACCTCTGCGCTTTGAGGCTGTTCCGTACAGCGCTCTGGAGACGAGCCGGAGGGAGGTGGACATCACCATCATCTTCGCCTCTGGTTTCCATGGCGACAGCTCCCCCTTTGACGGAGAGGGGGGCTTCTTGGCTCACGCATACTTCCCCGGACCCGGCATTGGAGGCGACACGCACTTCGACTCAGACGAACCCTGGACCCTTGGGAATCCCAACCACGACGGTAAGGATAGAGGTAGGGATCAGAACATGTGAAGTGCTTTAAAACTGTGGTATCGATTACATTTGTGTTGTAGAATTTGATGATGCCATAATTTCAGATGAGAGGCATCAGGCTATACAACTCAATGGGAGATTTTACTGAATAAATATCCAAACTTATTGGATCCACAAACAAATGTGCCATATTAATGTTATTAAGTGTTTTCAACTGACCCTTGGAGTTGGCACTGCTTTCTCAAATTTGTTAATTTATACTGCCAAAAAAGACATTTAACTTTTTGACAGTTTTTTCTTTCATGTGGATATGGATACAGTAACTGCAAAAATATGAACCATAAACCAGGACAACAAATGTATTCCGACTGTTAAACAGCAAATTCTGTTATGTGACGTTAACCACCTTATTGGTACAGCTGGCGATTCACAGGCTTCATGTTGTAGATTAGAAGGTTTTAATCAAGTGGGCACTGGTAATGGAATTTTTAGCCATGTTCTGTTATGAAAGGTGTGAGAATTGTGAGGAGGCCAAGGATTTTACTGGATTGTGTTCTGGAGTAGCAAAAAAGGACAAATTTGTGTTTTTGTTTTTGTTTTTTGTTTAGTCAGAATTTATTTTATATAGCCACAGTGGAGGTATTAAAGGTGCGCTGTAACCTTTCTAGTTTTGCTAAGAATGTTTCACAGTATGACACTGAACGCATTTATTTTGCAATTATTCAATTATAGGTGTTACCTTAAAACATGCATAATTTCTGTGGGTGGTCTTCCGTCTCCACAGATTTGTCCTGATGTTTGGTCTGGTGCCGTGCTCTGTTTGTCTCCATGGAGATAAGCTTTATACTGTGGAAAATTCCAGGCAAAGCAATAACATCTACATGGAGACAAGTATCGGACACTCCACCTTAAAAGTTACATAGTGCGCCTTTACTATGTCAGGAGAGGAATCCAAATGAACTAAACACAACACATTACGGAATAATAATTGTAAGTTATGAGGATGATAGTGAGACTGAACATGTTGGTAACCAAAATGAAAACATACTCACATTTGGCTATAGTTGTCATGTTTATGCCAAGCCCTGTGTAGGACTTCTGGTCAGTATGGTGGTCAGCAGCAAAAAGAGGAGAGATTCTTGTGCACAAACAAAGAACTCACATGTCTTTGATCAGGCTGTGCTGTTCAGACGCATCACCCCATCTGTCAGGATCCAAATGTTTTTCCCACATAATAAGCTCTTGAGATGACAGGATAGAGAGCCCTGCTATTTTAAGACTTTAGTCGCTGGCACATTATGGCTATTCTGTTGCTTGATGTGGTATTGTATTTAGCTATAATTTAGGAAATTGTCTCCTGTTTATTTTGTTACATAAGAGTGACATGCACTGACCATACAAAGATGTCAATTAGTGTCATAGGAAAAGACACTGGGGGTAGTTGTGTATGATAAAGTAATTCAATATAAAAAAAAATTACATTTAAATGTCATGAAAGATAAATATTTCATGACTTATGTATTAAAAAGCATAAGCAAGAATAGTTTTAAAAATGCAGTATGTAACTTTTCTAGTGGAGGGTCCACCACTGTATGACACTGAGATGTTATCGCTATGCCTGGAAAGTTCAACAATAAGGCAGAAAACTTCTCTATTTTGCTTTTATTCAGTTGAGTTTTTATTGGTTGTTCACATGAAAATTGATAAGTTTAATGATATACTGTGGAACATTCCTGGCAAACATCTCCCAAGGCTACTTCTGCATATTAGGTTTTTGACTAGACCAAAACTAACTCAGGAAATAACTTAAGCATTCACCATCAGTACAGGACCCAGAGACATGAAGACTCAACACATTGTGGTATCATTATTGTCCATTAAAGTTTGGCCATGCTTGTATTGTAAGGAGCATTATAACCTATGAATGGTGCAGATCAGGTGAGCTGGATCTGTCCTTGGTACGGCAGTGCAATGGAAAATTCCCATCATATAAAAGGCTTTAACAAGGATGAAAATATGAGTTGTTAAAATTGATGTGTGTTGATGTTAAGATGTTAAGTTCTAACTATAGCAAGACTGAAGCTTGAAAAAAACCAAAACTACAGAATACCAATTAAAGACAAAACGAAGCATGATAATTATTTTGACTAGCTGAACATGAGTAACGTTGTCAGATAATTTAGGTAATAATTGTAGTTAGTAGTAAACTGGTTGATCACAATGCTAGGAAAGTATAATAACTATAGAATTTAATAGAATGTCTTTACTGTTGACCAAGATATAACTTAATATTTGGCTCACAACCACTTAAAAACAATATAATGACAACATAAAAACACATAAGAAGCCCTAGTGAGATGCATTAATTACATAAATTAATTTCTGTGGCTCACACGTTTCAACTCCTGCTGCATTCAGGATGTCCAAAGCACAGGGGACTAGGGCTGAACCATTTGAGAAAAATATCTGAAATTAAGATTGCAATTGTGATTGGATTTTCAAATTTATGTTTTAATAATATGATTCTGTTCAAAGTTCAAACTGAACTAACAAACAAACAAGAATCTCCAAACATGTTTGTACAAATTTAAACTACAAGGTTAGCCATTTTTAAGCAGAATGCAGTAAGACTGGATATTTTCTTGTTTGTGGAGGAAATTTTGTTTGCTGCCTTTGAGATTTGTTAATTGCATCCATTCAAATTACAATTTTGATTAGATTGCAATTAATCTTGCAGCCCTACAGGGTAAAAATATATTTTTTTTAAAACAGTTGCCAGTGGAACTTCATATGAAAATTATACTGTTACTACAAAACTAAAACAACTCCGATGTTAACACAAAAATGCACTATTATACAACACACTCTTCCTCTTGAGTTTATATTAGGCCCTTCACTAATACTTGTGTCGTGTGTCAGTGCCGTAGATGCTTTTCCCCCTTGGACTTCCACACACTTCAGCACAAGCACAGTTTAATTATCCCACCAACATGTCTCTGGCCTGTCACTGCTGCTGCACTAATACCTAGGTGCCACTCGCCTGCCTTCCATTCTCCCAGCAGTGGAGACTACGGGTATATTATGGGCTTGTGCATTATGGGCTTGTGGTTTGTTCACTTTTAAAACTGTCATCAACTTTTTGTGTATATGTACTTGGCTATTCCTATGACGATTGCTGAGTCCAAAGTTCATTTTGAGTACATTTTATTGAAGCTTTTCTTCAAAACAAGCTCTCAAGTGAGTCTGTATGGGAGTCTAGCAGTAGCATATTGTAACAGGACAGACCTTATCCATTCAGATATAACAGTATGGCAATTGTTATGATGTTAATGATACAGGTTTGGCTTTTGTTAAGTTTCTTGGTCATAGATTATTGGGAAATATTTTGTCTGAACTTTTGATAAATCCAGAAAGAAATAAGAGATTATAATGGCAAGATTTTGAAAAGTGCTTTTGGTCAGTGGCTTTAATAATACAAACCATTAGTTATTATAAGAAATCTATTCTTCCACTACAAGTCAACTTTTGACAATACAATGATAACTGTGACCCAAATAATCTTGATTATGCTATTTTTGCTGAAACTGAGCAGGTAAAAAGGACAATTATCTACTTACAATTTGTTATCTTAGGCGGTATCCTACTGTCATGTCCAATGCCCTTGTGCTACCTTAATGGGCTTTCAGAGCAGTGCAATTCTAAAAGTTGCATGTAGACATATATGCTAATGGTACCTCAGACTGGTCTCCCATGGGTGCGTTTGGGCTGTAGTGGTGCAGGTAATGGGGAGAGGCGAGCGTAACCTTTTAGCTGCTGGTGGAGGGTCAGTGCTTGGTGCTGGCAGGAGTGGATATTGTGTTTTAAAGGGCACCGATCTCCTGGGGTCTGTCTTCTCTCTCTCCTTTGTAAAGGGTGGTGACACTGAAGGCCAAGAAGAGATGTGAACTTTGTATGATGTGAACTGGAAGCTGGATGGAGACTCTGGTGTTAAGGTGCCTTTAAAAGTAATGCGTTTTTGGGTGTTGCTTTGAGTAGAATTGTGGTTCTGAATGCAATGCAATACCTATTTGGTACCTTTTTAGTACATTTTTACCTACTGAATTCACATTATAATCACTATTTTATTGGTATGTTTTATGTTTTGCATTGTTTTGTCATAACTTCTCTAAATAGTAAACCACTAGGTCAAGGTACAAGTCTGTGGAGAGGCAACACCACTCACTGTAAGGATGTATGTTTTTCTAGGGTTTTGGGGCCAGTAAAACACTCTAGATGCAGTACGTTTAATGTCATATTGTGGAACATCCTAGGCAAGGCAATAACATCTCTATGGAGACAAGCAGGTGGCAGACCCTCAAACAGAAAAGTTATACAGAGTACCTTTAAATACGTCTGTAGTGATTAATTGAAACCTTTTGTTGAAATAATCGTGGCAGTGGCGACTCTTTAAAAAAGGCATTATTAATGTATTATTCTTTTGGAGTTATTTCAGTTTTTCTCTTTTCAGTAGTTATCATTAGCTAGCACATTCGAATTTGTTTATTTTAATCTATTGAGTATTTGTCCTAAGTTTTTTCATTAACTGTACTTGTAACTAACGACTGATAACTATTTGTGTTTTGTTGTGCATTTCTTGTGTTTTGGTAACATTAGACAGAATGTGTTTTTATGGTCCCATAAGCTATTGACATAATTTCCTTCTGGCACAAAGGTTTACATTATTCATATTAGAATACAGTGGCGTTATGCAAATATGTGCTTCCAAGCAAACATGAGGCAAAACCAGCACTCAAGAGAATTCTCAACCACAGCATTAAATCCCGGATCTTCTATTTCTAATTATTCAGAAACAAATCCTCCAACTTAATTCACTGCACTTCTAGTTAAATGCTAAACCGTTTTACCGCACTGTTTATATGTGTTTGTCAAATGTAATCAATAATAAAAGCAAGTGCTCATCAACATGCCAATCTAACCTAAATGGACAACATTATAGTGGCATAGATTTGAGTTAGGTCTGGACAAGTAATAGATGTATTTATTAAATCAGAATCATTTTGCTTGCAGACTGCAGACTTATTGGCTTGGCATGTTGTTTGGAGCACGCTTTGCAAGATAACTGTGTGTTAAATCATCCTTGAGGTTAATTTAAAAAGTAGTAAAAGGACATTATCATTAAAGGCTTTTTTATTATGCAAAAACTCTTGTGAGCTTTAAACCATATTAGAATGTTGTTACCTCATCAAAAACATACCTGGAGTTGTGTTTAGACTTAGACTTAGACAAACTTTATTGATCCACAAGGGAAATTATTTTGGATACAGTAGCTCAGTCATCACAATATAATATAATAACAAAGAGTAAAAAATAGATGGCATAGCAAAAAGATATCAATAGACAGGTGTCAGGACATAATTATAAGTTTAGTTTCATTCACACATATTTGAGTAATCCTTCATGCCTATCTGTCTTCTATTACATCTCCAAAGCCTCAAATACTTTGTTCCACCTTGTGATGTCATCTAGTGGTAGTTTTCAAGTTAACAGCTACCTTCTGCCTTAAATTCATTACAGAGAGGCAATTCCAGGTGTGAAATAATCCAAATGATTCTAGTGAAGGTGTGTGGAGTTCCTGTATTATTGCATGACATCGTGTGTGAATGAAACTAAACACAACTCCAGGTATGTTTTTGAAGATAAAACAACATCATAACATAGATAAGAAAACAGAATAATATGGGCCCTTAGGTCTTATTTTTTGTTTCTATGAGAAACCATAAATCAATTGATTTTGTGTTGATGCATGATTTGCCAGGTCTCAGCATATACATCACATTTCTCTTTTTATCACTGTATGGGCAGTTCCATAAAAACTACACTTAACTTTGCAGGCTTTTGATTTCAGATCAATTTGAACTTAAAGTAAAAAGTATGTGTTATTCAATGTTCATCGGATGCTTAAATATTTAATGCTCAGCTCAAATATAGTACCAAAAATGGTTCAATATAAAGAGAAAGCGAAAAACTGAGCCCTACTCAATGCTGTACTGAAAGTATAGTAATAGTTGCTACAGTAACAGTAGTAGTACCCGTCATACTAGTAGTGGTACTAGTTGTAGCATTTTTTTTTTTTTTTTGTAGTATTATTATCTCTGTAGGGAAATTGTCCTCTGCATTTCACCCATCCTTTCAGGAGCAGTGGGCAGCACATGAGGTGCCCGGGGACCCATCTCCATGATCTTATTGCTAGGCTTGGTCAGGACCTCAGCTGGAGGGTTTTTTACCTATGGAGCATATTTTTGGGTTGTTGGGGGAAACCGGAGTGATATATTTTTTCTCATTACTCACCTCTCTGTGTCTCCATAGGGAATGACTTGTTCTTGGTGGCGGTTCACGAGTTGGGACATGCCCTCGGTCTGGAGCACTCCAATGACCCCACCGCCATCATGGCTCCCTTCTACCAGTACATGGACACCGAGAACTTCAAACTACCTCACGATGACCTGCAGGGCATACAGAAGATTTATGGTAAGCTTTTAGCCCTTATAGTATATTTTTGCTAAACTATTATTATTTATTGCTAAATAATAATAATAATTTAATTTATATAGCGCTTTTCAGGACACTCAAAGACACATTACTGAACACATATTAAAATAGTGAGAGGAGCAAAAGCTAAACATTAAAAGCGTTTCTGAATAGATGGTTTTTGAGCAGTTTCTTGAAGATGGAGAGTCCAGTACAGTCACAGATTTGCTGAGGTAGAGAGTTCCAGAGGGTGGGCCGGTGATGGAGAAGGCTCTCTCCTCAGGTTCGGAGCTTGGTCTTACATGGAGGGAGAGGAGGTTGGCGTCAGAGGAGTGGAGGGAGTGGGATGGAGTGTGGGGATGCAGCAGGTCTGAGAGGATGAGGCCTGGTTGTGGAGGGCTTTGAAGTGGATGCACTGAGGAATGGGGAGCGAGTTCTGTTCTGTAGGACAGGGATGATGTGTTTTGGAGGGTGTGCCCAAAATAAATAAATAAATAAATTAATTAATTAATTCATAAGACACTGAATTGAAATCATCTGTTTGTTAGGTCCACCAGACAGAGCGCCACAGCCCACCAGGCCTCCGCCCACTGTCCCGCCTCCTCGCTTCCACCCGCCCTCTGACCCCCGCAAACACGACCGCCACTCGTCCCGCCCACACAGACCGCCACAGGGCGCCAAACCTTCCAACCCCAACTCCAAACCCAACATCTGCGATGGGGGCTTCAACACACTTGCCATCCTGCGTCAAGAGCTCTTCGTTTTCAAGGTAACGTTTATGTCTTATGTTGTGTAAGTAATTTGCAGTAATGTTTCTCAGTGTAAGCTTAGATTCTGTAGTAGTAAAGTGGTGGTCAGAATGAAAGCCACTTGTTCATCACTCTGATTGTATTACATAGGGATGAACGATGTAGGAAAAAATGATTAGATTCTATTTAGTCTTTTTAAAAACTACATAAAAATGGCTTTTAGTATTGATTTCATGAACATAAACAGTAAAGACAACAATACAACAGATTAACCAAAAAAGTGCTATTTATCGCAAAAAATTATCTATTTTCTTTTCTTCCTCCAAAGTCTGATCACTGCTCGAAACTACATTCTTTTACTGACAGAGGATTGGCTGTAGACCTCTCAAAACACCCCAGTCCTAATATTGATGATTAGACATGACTGCATCACAATCTCTCAATCTTTTGATTAATTACCCATCCTTAGTTACATCATCATACCTGAGTGCGGCTGAGAAAAATGACCTGTATTTTTTATTTATTTATAAAACAACTTAAGTACCGTAAATACAGTGTTTTTCTACAAGAGTACAGTTTAAATGAAAACTTAGTTGCTTTTGGGTGTGTTGGCTACAACATTAATATTGCATAGATCCATCTATCTGAGTGTTTATATTATGTACTTTAACAGCTGTAGTGTTGGCCATAGAGGTTTTATAATGCAATTTGTGCTGTCTCTACGATTGTTTTCTACAAGGTCTAGTATATTAAACCTATCTGTCAAATCAAATGAATAACTAATGCTTTTCCTTGTTTATTTCTATAGGACCAATGGTTCTGGAGAGTACGGGATAACTCTGTGGTACCTGGATACCCCATGCAGATAAACTATTTCTGGAAAGGCCTGCCTCCGAAAATCGATGCCGTTTATGAAAACAGTGAAGGGAAATTTGTCTTCTTCAAAGGTAAGAATCCTCCTGCAGCCTGTGTCCTTGAAAGAGAACCACTATAAACTAAGCAGATTCTAATCATTGTAATATTTAATTGAGAAATATTCACACACCAACATATAACTCAGAGACACAACTGCAGTACACGTATGGGGGAGCTACAATCAAACCACAGATAATCAAGTAACTGTGCAAAAGCTTACAACAATTTGCCCATTTAAGGATTAACCTCATCCCAAAATCACACCAAATCCTACTTTATCCAAGTTGATTATTGCGTAAGTAAAGATTAGGTCACCGTTCTAAAAAATGTATCATCAGCCACTTTTTCTCCATAGAAAATTACAATAAATAGTAATACTGCTTACTGCTCAAATTATGCTCAGTTCCAGTTTCAGTTTTAGTTTACTTTGCTTGTAAAATAAATGAAAAAATGTGAATTATCTACAGTGGATCTATAAAGGTCTTGGTCCACTTACCAGAACAATAGCACGAAAAGACAATGGAAGAGGGTGGTGATGTATAATTGATAAGTGAAAGTGCCTTGTGTATTGAGTAGTGGACATGGTATATAGCTTTAGCATCATGGGCTTGGGTCCAGCTCTGCTTCTCCGTCCATCAGGCAGATTAACACAACATCTGTCACTCTGTAGGATCCCAGTATCTTCATTTATTTATTCACTAACACTGGACTTTATCTGTGTGTTTTGTGTGTACAGTGTATGTATGAGTACTGCATCTTGTTTGGGCCTTGGGCATTTTGATCAAACTGAATTAATATCCGCAATAACTACAATAAAATAATTAGTCCCACTGGATGTATGCTACAGATGAAACGGCATACATTTTATCTACTACGTACATATCAAGAACTGTGTTTTTAAGTCGTGGTGTATAGGCATAGCTGTTCGTAAAGCTAGTGAGATACTACTGGCATCCCTGGAGGTTTTTATTTTTGTTAAGATGTAGTTGAATCTGGTTTACTTAAGATTTAGTATTTCTTTAGTTCTTCTAGAATCTAAATGCACCTCCAATTTTAATATTAAAAGTTTACAGTTTATGGTTTTGTTGTGATTTTGTTAAGCCTCAGACACAGTTGTACATAAACATAGCTGCTTATCCATTTGATTCTTGGTTGTGGGTTGTTAAAATGCAGGTCTATTAACACTTGACATTTTAATAGAAATTGAGACGGCTACAAAGAGCATGTGGTTAGAAGCAGAATCAAATTTGACTGTCTTGTTTATATTCAGAAAATTAAAATAGAAAAAAATTGATTCATTTTTAATAACATGAAATAAAATAAAAAAAAATTATGTCTTAAATAATATCACTCAGCCCTAGGTAGAGCAATGCTGTAAAATGCGTACAAATTACTGAATAAGAGAAAGAAATAATGTGAAAGAGGTAATTCATTAAATATCGCATCTATTCTATGCCAAGTTTAAGCTAATATCCAAAGTGTTCTTTAACTTGGCGCATGTCTATTTTAGGAAACCGTTTCTGGGTGTTTAAAGACACGACTCTGCAGCCCTCATATCCTCAGGACATCTCACTGTTTGGGAGTGGCATGCCCGCCCAGAACATCGAGACAGCTGTCTGGTGGGAGGATGCGGCCAAAACCTACTTCTTCAAAGGAGACAGGTGAGTGAGGAGATGGATGATGTCGGACACTGTGACATGACTGAGAGAAAGTGTACAGGCTCTGTATTTCAATATGGTGGCCAATGAATAAGTGTTTATTTTTCATATGAGGTAGTACTTACCAAAGACACACAATATGACATTAAATCTGATTTAGGGCTGCACAATACAGTATATTGCAACCAAATACAGTGCAATACAGCAGTCATTCTCAACCCAAATTTAGGTCCCCAAAGATTCTCAAGGGGTCCCCAGGGGTTCTTAGAAAAGTGGTCCAAACAAGATTGAGAATTTTAATGAGATTGTATGTTAATTACTTCTATCAAGTCTTTTATAACAATTGCTATTCTATAATATCTTTATTAAACAGAAAAAATAAATATATTTTACATTATTGGACAATAGCTTATCAGAATAATTATCAAAATAAGGGTTGCAGTATCGAAATTTATGGTTCAAGTGTAAACCTATACAAACATGTTATGAAATTAATTGGATTGTTGTTACATATTTCAGTCTTCTTTCAAACTTTAATGCTTTTGGTTTAGAATGTGAACTTTGAACCGAATCCTGCTTTTTAAAAATATATTGCAAATAAACATGACTTTTTTAGACTAAATAAAAATGTTGTGAATGCAAAGTTATGGAGGCAACAGTAAAAGCTAGTTTCCTTGTATTAGTTTTGTAAGAAAAGTGTCTTAATATTCTTGAAATGACATTATATAGGTTCTGTGTGCTGTGTTTGTCCGTAGCATAAATAGTTTAGTATCAGTGCCTCATAGGTTTGGCAGGGCCGCATCCTGCCTGTTCTCTAAGCTGTCACATATTTATTCAAAAACACCAACAGCGTCTTCAGCAGCTGACAACTGCTGCTTTCTGGACTCAAACCAAAACAACCCAAATGTTACATGTCTAATGTTACCTTTAGCCATCCATATGATGCAGTTATTACTTTGAAAACTAGATGACGTTGATGGTGATGCATGTGACTTTTTCAATATCTAATTTAGTTCCTGTCTGCTGTGGGTTTCTCAGTTTGGTCTTGGTCCCAGTCTGACTCACATGTTTGTTCAGCCGTCATTATAAATCATATCCTCGGAGGTCACAGAGGCCCTCTGGAGCTGACAAAATGCTTTGTCATGATTCTGTCATCTCTCAACCTGCTGCAGCAAATCATGTCCAACACAAAACATATATGTGTTGGACATGATGTGAAACTGCAGCCAATCGGTGCAGCCGGTCCATAACAGTGATGTGGGCTGGTTCAAAGTGGCGTCACGTTGTGTGAGGGAATGATTTTAAGATGCGATAAAATAAAAAGGGTTAATCAGATAAGACTACGTGTTATGATAATTGTCTATGTATAGCAATATCTGGTTGTAGGTGTGAAGGAATCATTTTCATGGTCTATCTATCTATCTATCTATCTATCTAAAGACAGTAACAATAATAAACAAAAGAAGGAATAAAATCTCAGATGAAATTTACTAATCCTAAAACAGTAAAAATTAGTCAAATCAAATAAGAGCTAAATCATAAAATAGTCAAATAAATGGAAAAATTACTTAAAAGTGGATCTTCAGAGGGGAGTCTACTATAGGGGTCTATGAACTTTGGGATACATCATGTAAAGTTTGATTTGATAGTGGAGCGTCACTGGTCATTACACAGTCACACTCTGGAAAGATGAGGAGAATAACTACCACTTTGCAGAGCATCTTTCTCTTTTAAAAAAAATACAATTTATTTTATTATTATGTTTAAAACTGATGAACCTAATGATCCTAATGCCGCTGAACTGCTGAAGACAAATTTAACCAAAACTTTTGTCAGTGCTCTCCCACAGGCCCCACTCACATGCAACATTTTATACCATAGCATGTGAATCAGTTTATAAACCAGGACTCATGGGGCATGTCAAACAGCTGGGTGTTGACGAAGTGCTAATAGTGATTGATAAGAGGGTAATTACAGTTGGATGTTCACCCCAGACAATTGTAATGTGCCTCTGTATGTCGTCTTAATTAGGAGCAGTCCTGATGATACTTGTGCGTAAGCTCTGACTCACCACATTGTCATCAGCTAAATATACACACCCATCCAGGATTTGTGTTTACACCTTTGTCACGTTCTCGTCACTTCACACGTCTGAGTTGGGATCAGGCACAAAACTGTAAAGCTAAATTCATTTGAAGGATACACGCCAATCATGTATAGACAAAGAAGCTTCATTTCGGAATTAAATTTAAAGGGCATATTATGCGGTTTTATGATCAAAAACATACCTGGAGTTGTTTTGTTTCTAACCTTGTATATTGAGGCTGAGTTCTTCTCTCAGACAGAAAACACTCTGTTTCATCTACTGAAATACAGGAAGTGCTCCACTATGTTTTGAAACTCCACACACCTTCACTAGAATCATTTGGATGATGGGCGGCAGTAGTTGAGTTGGTAAGAGTGTTTGTCCCCTGATCCGAAAGTTGGTGATTCGAATCCTGCTCTCGACATAAACATCATTGACCCACAGGTTGGCAGTGTGATTCCAGCTCCCACAGATGAATGCTGTCATTGTGTCCTTGGGCAAGACACTTAACCCACCTTGTCCCCAGTGTCTGCTAACACTAATGTATGAGTGTGTGTGTGAATGGATGAGTGGTTCCTTGTTGTAAAGCGCTTTGAGTGCCTTGAAGGTGGAAAAGCGCTATATGAAAATGTGACCATTTACCTTTATTTGAACCCTGAAATTGCCCATCTCTACTAACAAAAGGTAAAATATAGTTATTAACTTGAAATCTACCACTACATGACATCACAAGGTGGAACAGAGCAGTTTGAGTTTCGGGGATACAGACAGCCTAATAAACCAGGATTACTCAAACATGTGCGAATGAAATTAAAAACAACTCCAGGTATGTGTTTCATACACTGTGGGCTGCCTGCAGCTAATGGAGAATAATAGATAAGTTTAATTTTCTTCAACCAGGAAGTAAGTGTTGAAAGTGACGCTCTCATTGGCTGCTCTTCAGCGGTTTCACTTCTCCATCTGGAAAAAGCTGTTCTAAATCCGTGCATGTGCAAGAAGATTAATGCATGTAGATATTAATGATGTGCCAAAGGGTTTGTGAGAGCCAGGGAGGAGTTGGACCAATTTAAATACCTACTTCCTCCTCAAGGTGTGAAAATCAGGTACACAATGGAAACAAGCACAAGGCAGTGTGCTAGATGTATTAAAATTAGATCCACAAAAAATAATGTATGCTCTGAGACTGATCAGCCAATTGTCCAAAGCAGAAAGATCAGATAAATGCAGTGCTATCATTGTCTTGTATGCCGTGTTCTGATTGTGATTATGTGATCTAGATACTGGAGGTACAATGAGGAAATGAGGACAATGGATCCGGGTTACCCCAAACCCATCACCATCTGGAAGGGCATCCCGGACTCTCCACAGGGAGCTTTTGTGGACAAGGCTAATGGTATGCAGCCTTTAAAATAAGATGGTTCTATTGGTGAATGTTAGGGTAAATCTGAATAATTTTTGGCACTTTTCTGTCTGTACAGGCCGAAAAGTATGTCCCAAATTTTTCAGGCCTATTTTTTTCGGAAATTTCCCAGTGAATGAATGATCATGTGAAAAACTGTTCTGTCTATAAAAGTCAGCCTTGTGATTAACTGGTGATTAGCGGGTGTTCTTGGCCTCATGCTATTAAGCTAATAACCGTATGTATTTGCATGCCATTCAGAAGGCAATACATTCTCCATATAAAATACAACCCAGAAATGCAGTAATCATTTCAATGTTACCTGACCAGCCAGACCCTTATTCTCAAAATCTAATTTAAGTTTTACAGTGACTGTGAATGGCCTATTTAATAATTTGCAAAGTGCAGCCTACAAAAATGATTTGTCCTGTTACGTCAGGAAGTGCCTGACCTAAAAACATAACTTAAACAGGTAAATCATTGTACGTTAGAATGCACACATTTATTATCATGTTCTTTTAACCTTTAAGAGAATCTTTATTAAAAATGAATTATTTTTATTATCTTTTATTATTTTCCAGGCTTCACCTATTTTTACAAAGGTAAAGAGTACTGGAAGTTCAACAACCTTCTTCTACGAGTCGAGCCCGGATATCCCCGCTCCATCCTGAGGGACTTCATGGGCTGTGATGGTCTCCCGGCAGACCCCGACTGGGACTGGAGCCCCCCAGTGGCTGAAGAGCGTCACTATGACAATGGAGACGCAGACGTGGTCATTAAGTTGGACAGCACGGGAGGCACAGAGAAGGCAGTGGCCATAGCTATCCCCTGTGTCCTGGCACTTTGCATGATGGTCCTGCTCTACACAGTGTTTCAGTTTAGGAGGAAGAGCACGCAGCGCCACATACTGTACTGCAAGCGCTCCATGCAGGAGTGGGTGTGAAGGACTAACCCCATGGAGACGGGTGTAACAAGCTGATAAAAGGCGAGTTATTGCTCTAAGCCTTGGTAATGACAGTAGTCCATAAGAGTTGCAGTGTGGGCAGATTTAGCCCAAACTCATAATATGTAAGAAGCAGCAGAACTCAAGTGAAGACAGCAATGGAGCCGTGTCTCCTGTGTCCAACAACTTATAAATATGTATCTGCTTTGACTTTTGTCTTTCAAATGGACTTGAAAAAGAGACATTGTTGAGTAGGACTTTTGTCGGTCCTCGTCTCTGCACGCCGCTTAACAAGCCACTAGCACATGCCAGTGGACAGTTAAACATAGGGAACTACATTCATCTTCTAAGCGCCCTAACATGTGTTTGTTTATTTGGAGTCCATGTACAAGATGATTCATTGTATGGAAGGCTAAAACAGAAACCAAATAGACTTTTCTTCCAAAGAGGATTAACACCCAACATTACTTTAGTGATTTCTCTCTAATGTTGGCTCTGAGCTGGTGGCGTCAAGGTTTCCTTTGCCATTTCTATTCATATCTTCCCATCTGCTGTGTAATTAGCAAGATAGGAAACAGTTTTAGCGCAGCCTATGAACCGATGACTGTTGTGGCAGGGTATCTCTGAACAGGGGCCAACAGACCTCTTTGCAATACATGAGACCGCCTTAATCACAGGTCGCTTCCTGAAGGCTCTGTGGGAGTTCACCACAAGGATTTACCATCATCACTCCGACTGTTTACTTTTGTTATTGCAGAGGAAGTGGGAAGTGTAAAAATCCATAACAACCTGTACAGTACATCCACACAGGCCATCTGAGTAACAGATCAACTCCTCATGTTGCTAATCTCCTTATTGGTAATGCAATGCACAGTGTATATGAAGATGGACAGAGTTGGAATAATTCTCTAAACAGATGCCACCTAGTGATAGGGTCCAGGATTGCCCTTTTCTGCTTTTACAGTAAATAGAATTGTTGAACAAGATTATATATGACAATGTTCTCATATGAATTCATTGTTGATGTAATTTTGTCAAATATGTATAATAATCACTGAATGAAATAACAGGAAACTAAGGTTATGTGTATTGATAAGTGGCTCCAATAAGCACTGCTGCCTTCAAAGGTTTGTCTTATTATAGCCTTCTAAAGAGTTAGTTTTAACAAGAATATATTCACACTTCAGGACTTGATTTGTGACACAAAATTGTATCAGAGCAATAATATTTTAATCAATCCTAACAGTTAAATGTCATCATGATTTGAATACATGACCCATTTAGGAGCCATGTTTCAGCTCTAAATTTGGCATGTGCTTCCTGATTAACCACCTGTTCCTGGCCAAACCAAAATTGTCCGTCTTTATATACAGACCAGTGTCCAACTGTGTTACTACTCATTCAAGTTTATTATATTTTGTACTTTGTATGGTTACAGTATAACGAGTCGGAAATGAACTACATTATGGTCATAGTCATAGAGACGCAAACATTTCAACTTCTTACCACTGTATATCAGAGCTACTGTATACCTAATATGCAACACAATTACTCACTTAAAAAGGGAACTGTGCTACGATTTCTGTCTATGTCAAATCAAATGTATCAGTTTACTTAAGCTCAACTAAAATGACTAATACTTCTAATTAAAACTTAACTAACATCAACGGTAACTGAAAACACACTTGAATAAGAAATAATCTACTCAAATAATTCCTCTACTATACTAATTGATTACATTTACATCAGATCCAAAATAAAGATGGATCAATGTTAAAACTTCATATCTGGTCCTGTAATGGCCTTTTGTAGCTGAGAAGTGGTATTGTATTTCTGTTCATGGAAATTAAGTTTGTAAATATTGGTGCTTTTTGCTTTTGTTATTTGTTTACTTGAAAGATTCTACAGCATCAGTGAATCAGTATTACTTTTTTGTCAATTTATTGTCCAATATATACATTTTTTTTTCTTTACCATTATTATTTTCCATTTAAAGCAACATTATTTAGTTATCGAGTCCATACATATCATGGAATTCCTTGCAGATCTTAGCATGGCCAGTCATATATATTACTTGTGCATCAAAGTGAGTTGGGGATTTTCGTTCACAACACGCAAATATTGTCCAACTAATTGTAATAGTATGGGCCAATCTTATGCCATGCCTCATATCTCATTTGCTGTACGTCCATTTGAATTCAGCCTCAATATTTTTATATATTGTAAAACATTGTTATGGCTGGCCAGGATTGATCAATCTCTACACTGTTATGGCTGCTATAGGAAAAACCTCAGTGGCTTGTGTGTTGCTTCTGATTTTGTACGTTGTTGTTCAAGTTTGTGGTCTTCAGAAAGGGTTAACTGTTGTACCTTTGTGAAGGTGTGAGGCTGTAGAAATCCAAGTTTTATTTAAGAGGTTCTGATTTCGTATCATTAACTTAAGACACTCATTCATAGTAGGTAATCACTGGAAACACTGGCTTCTCTGACTGGTACTGGTTTATTTTTGGCCATTTCTTTGTCTGCGCTGCTAAGCATTAGGGCTAATTTGGAGTGTCATTAAAAAGATTACATGTGGTTGATTAGACAGCGGTTGATAATGTCAAGAGTGTGTGTGGGATAAGAGCGTTTGATCTTAGGTGTAATGAAAAAGTACAAGATGACGTACTTATAAATGCTGTATATGAAGTATTGCGTATGTACATACAGAATGACTACAGTTTGCTTGGGTTGTTTTTTCCATTTTAAAAACATGGACATTTGCTGTGTGTTGTAAATAAACCAAGTGCATAATGACAAATGTTGTGATGTTATTTCCTCGACCCATAAATAAATAGATCAAACATTTTATTCATCAAGATAATGACGGTGAGAAATTTGTGAGAAACCTGCATTAGATATAGTCAATATCCATAAAAGGTTATAAACTCCCCACTTAAAATTTAACATTCAGATTAAGATCGATGATGCATTTTCCAATATTTTACTGTAACATCACTATAAAGCAAATTCAGTTTTCAAAATGACTTTATTTTCATTTCCAAGAATTAAAGTTCTTTCGTGTGTGTTTTTTTTTTTTTTGTAGTAGATAAAAATACAAAATTGTCAGTGACATGGTGAAAGTTAGTGATTCATTAATAATTAAAAGTGTGAATTACCAAGTTACATAAACAACTGTTACTACATTTCTTAATAATTTGTAAGAAAATGTGTGAAAATACACTAACGCCGAGTCAAAACATGGTGGATAGTTGTATGTTAAAGCATAAAATGTTATTCCTGTGAGTAACGTCTTGGTAATGTGGCTGCAGACAAAATCCCTCAAAGGAACCCATGGTTTAGTTGTATCATCAAAACCAACACAGCCAAAATATTGTATTGATATGGAAAACCGCATTTACCCCAATTTTGCAGAAATGGGGATTTTCTGGGGGGTAAAAGTCAAAATACAGCACAGTGGTTATCTTTAAGTCCAGGGATGTGTTCATGACCTGCAAAAATGAAGAGGTGGATTGAAAAACAAATAATTTATGAGTTCAGCATTTACTGATCCCAGTTTACAGATTTGACAGATATAGTAAATTGTGAACTAATTAAATATATTTATCTTTTTTTTTTAATATATATATTTCCATGTGGTCTTACTCTAACATAATCAATACTATTAAAAAAATTCAGGTCTAGTTGTGTATGTGATTTTTGTCTGTACTGATGCTTGTTCATACACGCAATAATTTTCAATACCAGTTTTAGTATTGATTAGTATAGTATAGTATAATTTTTGACAACCCTTGAAAAGCCATTATAATACTATGTAAAAAAATTTGGTCATATTTGGTAATATTCCAAAACAAACACAAAACGTTTCATAATACTATACATACAGACTATACAGTTTACAATGTACAGAAAGTATCATACAGCTTCTTCAGACGATAATCTAATTTTCAATAAATTCATGTTCATGTATTTTTTTACTTCATACATGCACTTCTCCTGTTCATCAACACATTGGAGCTCCAAGCCACAACCTGCCGTACCAGAAGATTGGTGCTACACAGGGAAGATTAAAAAGCCTAAAACAACATTTGAATATTATATAAACATACTATGGACCTTAACATTGGAAATCAATAAATGAAAGCAAACCATATTGCTCTATATGAGGAGAGCAATATAGTTTGCACCATGCCGAGAGACATAGTCCCTCCAGCGTGTCCTGGGTCTTCCCCGGGGCCACCTCCCGTGGGACATGCCCGGAACACCTCCCAAGGGAGGTGTCCAGGAAGCATCTGGAACAGATGCCCGAGCCACTTCAGCTGGCTCCTCTCGACGTGGAGGGGCAGCGGCTCTACTCCGAGCTCCTCCCGTGTGACTGAGCTCCTCACTCTGTCTCTAAGGGAGCACCCAGCCACTCTGCAGAGGAAACTCATTTCGGCCGCTTGTATCCGCGATCTTGTCCTTTCGGTCATTACCCAAAGCTCATGACCATAGCTGATGGCTTCATCGGACCGGGACCTCCAACGTGCACTGTGGCAGTTTGCAGCCGAGTGTGAAGCGGCTGGAATGAGGATCAGCCCCTCCAAATCCGAAGCCATGGTTCTTGACCGGAAAAAGGTGGCTTGCCCTCTCCGGGTGTGTGGAGAGTCCCTGCCTCAAGTGGAGGAGTTCAAGTATCTCGGGGTCTTGTTCACGAGTGAGGGGAGGATGGAGCGTGAGATTGAAGGAGGATCAGTGCAGCGTCGGCAGTGATGTGGTCGCTGTATTGAACCGTTGTAGTGAAGAGGGAGCTGAGCCGAAAAGCAAAGTTCTCGATTTACCGGTCAATCTACATTCCTACTCTTGCCTATGGTCATGAGCTATGGTCATGAGATTAATCACGATTAAATATTTTAATCGATTGACAGCACTTGTTTATCATATAACGCTGTAGGTTATGTCCTCCGATAGTGAATCCACAGCCAGCAAAGGCAGGAGTAATGCATCAGATGTGAGCAGAGTAGCAAGCTCATTGTCGGAGACTGGCACATATGACTTCTTTGAAATGTCAAGGCTTTTAAAGACCTAACAAGAATGGGAACTTTGTATTTCACATGACAAACAGCTAAAGGCCTTGAGTGTGTAGACCTACATTTCAAAGGCTTTGTATCCTAAGGGAAGTATACCAATTAGCATGTCAACTGCTGAGGTAAAACGATGGGTTAGACATGACTCATTTACAATTAAATCTGTAATTATGACATCTATGACATCTATTCCCTTTCTATTCTCAAGGGTGACTAAAATAGGAACAACAAGCAGTATACACAATCAAAAAGTTTTATTTATCTGAGGATTTTTGTGATCAGCAAGTGCTAATTAATTTTAAGCATATTCATATATTAAAGTCAGTAATAGTATGTCCGCTATGGATTTGAGGACATAATGATGCTGATAAATCCATATCTTTTAAATTTATGTGGAGCCATTGTTTTATGTAGGTCAAAAGATCAGTGCATCCAGAGAATAACGCCTTTACCAAGACCAGGTCAGATCTTTGGTGATGGTAATCCTGATGAAGTTGGATTAAAGCATGGATCAGATCAAATCAAATATTGTTGATACAGGTATACTTAATTGATAAGTGGTAATGTATGTTAATGAATATGGTCAACAAAAAACAATATAAAAATCAATAAACTGTAAACCTTTCACATAATTTCACAGTATTCAGAATTATGACAATTTTTATCTCCACTAATGTTCATTCAGTTTTATATGGTTCCTCATGAAATATGTGTTGACTGATGACTATGGTATATTCTTTGCCATTGTTTAATCATATGCAGTGCAGTAGCTAAGCGTGACTGCAGTCTATATTTGTTTAATTTTTATTTTATAACTACTGAAGTTGTCTGCTTTTATGTGTGGTGACCAGTAGTGTGTCAGCAGATCAGTCTCACATGAGGAATGAAACAATGAGGGTAATGCTTTATGCATGCGTCCTGTGAATACAGTCTTTACATTGTCAGTGTGAAGCTCATGAAGCCCCCGCCATTCATCGGCTATGGACACCTCGTGTGTTCTGAATGGTCGCTTTTTTGCTGTGAACCAGAAGGTTGTGGGATCGATTCCGGCGTCCGACGAGATTTTCGTGTGGAGTTCGGTCCTACGCCCGGGAGTCGGTTTCCAGCTAATTTCGTCTAATTCGTTTCTAACATTTTTTTTTCAGAACATTGGGGGTGTTAGAGGCACGTCTTGGGTCTAAGTTAAATGCGAAAGGACGAGTTCACATTTTTCTTTTCAAAACTTAACTAGCGCTAGCTTAGATGCTAACACTATCAGCTTCTCCTGTTGATGGCTCCTGTAAAGGTTTTTAAGCCATTCTTTAATTTATAAATGTGTACATTACATATGTAATTTAAGTACTGGTAGTACAAGAGCAGGCTGTACTTTAGTATGTTTCATTGCTTTTTAAATGATAATTTTCTGTGGTTCCACTTACTAAGTCTTTGCTTAGGCTTATATAAGTTATGACTCAATATGAAGGATAAAAGTTAACTTTTTTGCAAACACCATAATTTGAACAATTTCATTGTTTAAACTGTGTTTATAATTTCAGATTCTCATGTCATCTCAAGTGCCCTGGTCAGACCTCACCACCAACAACCCCAACCACCCAGACTACCCCAAAGTGGACCCACTGTGCCCAGCCCCCTCCTCAGACGCTTGACCTGCAGCTCTTTGATGAGGAGCTGTGAGGAGATGGCCTGGACGTCCATGAGGCTGGTTCATCTCAGGACCACAGTCACAGCTCCTCTCAGGACCCACTTTATCGAATAACAAGACCCCAAGAAGTACATCTTACATTGTGACATGTGACAGGCTGAGCCCTATCCTCAGATGGGCTGTTTCAGACATGTCCGCTCAAAAGAACTAAAATCCTAACCCTTATAACAGCCTGTAGCATGAGCACTAGGCCCCAGGACAGCAATTGTTTGAGTTGATATAAAATGGGCGAAGCTTGATTTTAGTAATCTCCAAGTGTTGGTATACAGTTTGGATCACTTAAAGAAATGACGACTAAAAAGACGTTTTCTGGTTATTATACACTGGTTTAAAAAGCCTATAACAGCAACTACTTGCTATATTCTCAAAACTATAGTATTTTTTTGACAAGTGTGTGTACAATTTCATGAACATATAGGACGTTATCTGACAGTTACTATTACAGACCTAAAAGAGAGATCTGCTGTTCAAATATGAAACAGTTTAGGCATGATTAAATAATAATTAAACAGCAGGCATGTTTGCGTCTCTCTCTCTCTCTCTCTCTCTCTCTCTCTCTCTCTCTCTCTCTCTCTCTCTCTCTCTATCTATCTATCTATCTATATATATATATATATGTATATATATATATGTATATATATATATATATGTATATATATATAGGATTTGGGGAAGATTGTCTCTTTGGATGGGAAAATGCTGCAGGAAATATAAATATGGAATTGTCAGGCAAAATTACTTTTTTTCAATTTTTGTTTGCGTAGGCCTGTGCTTTATGCATGGCTTTTATTTTAATATTTTCTGTTTCTCATGTGGCCTCATGGAAAAAAATAATTGCCCACCCCTGGTTTAAAGAGACAGCTACTTGCCATGACTGTATCTCTTCTATGATCTGTTCATACACAGTTTCATGTAAGATTTACAATTATTCAGCCTTTTCATCAATTCCCGAAACAATAAACAAACAACTTTCTCGTTTCATTATAAGTTAAAAGGCATTTGATCTTCCAAACGCCTGACTCTGACCTGAGCCTGGTGACGGCACGGTCTGTTTATGTTTGAACAGGTTAAATAGTCCATCTGAGCTCCAGAACCCCTGGGGCCCTGTGGTCGAGTGGTTAGCGCCGCTGCATCCTGGGGTTATACCGGTACCGGGGCTCACGTGCAAAGGCCGATGCACTAAGGAGACCCGGCCCCGCAAACTGGATGCACGGGTCCACGGGTTGGACCCCTCGGACATATATCCCCCGCCATTCATCGGCTATGGACACCTCGTGTGTTCTGAATGGTCGCTTTTTTGCTGTGAACCAGAAGGTTGTGGGATCGATTCCGGCGTCCGACGAGATTTTCGTGTGGAGTTCGGTCCTACGCCCGGGAGTCGGTTTCCAGCTAATTTCGTCTAATTCGTTTCTAACATTTTTTTTTCAGAACATTGGGGGTGTTAGAGGCACGTCTTGGGTCTAAGTTAAATGCGAAAGGACGAGTTCACATTTTTCTTTTCAAAACTTAACTAGCGCTAGCTTAGATGCTAACACTATCAGCTTCTCCTGTTGATGACTCCTGTAAAGGTTTTTAAGCCATTCTTTAATTTATAAATGTGTACATTACATATGTAATTTAAGTACTGGTAGTACAAGAGCAGGCTGTACTTTAGTATGTTTCATTGCTTTTTAAATGATAATTTTCTGTGGTTCCACTTACTAAGTCTTTGCTTAGGCTTATATAAGTTATGACTCAATATGAAGGATAAAAGTAAACTTTTTTGCAAACACCATAATTTGAACAATTTCATTGTTTAAACTGTGTTTATAATTTCAGATTCTCATGTCATCTCAAGTGCCCTGGTCAGACCTCACCACCAACAACCCCAACCACCCAGACTACCCCAAAGTGGACCCACTGTGCCCAGCCCCCTCCTCAGACGCTTGACCTGCAGCTCTTTGATGAGGAGCTGTGAGGAGATGGCCTGGACGTCCATGAGGCTGGTTCATCTCAGGACCACAGTCACAGCTCCTCTCAGGACCCACTTTATCGAATAACAAGACCCCAAGAAGTACATCTTACATTGTGACATGTGACAGGCTGAGCCCTATCCTCAGATGGGCTGTTTCAGACATGTCCGCTCAAAAGAACTAAAATCCTAACCCTTATAACAGCCTGTAGCATGAGCACTAGGCCCCAGGACAGCAATTGTTTGAGTTGATATAAAATGGGCGAAGCTTGATTTTAGTAATCTCCAAGTGTTGGTATACAGTTTGGATCACTTAAAGAAATGACGACTAAAAAGACGTTTTCTGGTTATTATACACTGGTTTAAAAAGCCTATAACAGCAACTACTTGCTATATTCTCAAAACTATAGTATTTTTTTGACAAGTGTGTGTACAATTTCATGAACATATAGGACGTTATCTGACAGTTACTATTACAGACCTAAAAGAGAGATCTGCTGTTCAAATATGAAACAGTTTAGGCATGATTAAATAATAATTAAACAGCAGGCATGTTTGCGTCTCTCTCTCTCTCTCTCTCTCTCTCTCTCTCTCTCTCTCTCTCTCTCTATCTATCTATCTATATATATATATATATATATATGTATATATATATATGTATATATATATAGGATTTGGGGAAGATTGTCTCTTTGGATGGGAAAATGCTGCAGGAAATATAAATATGGAATTGTCAGGCAAAATTACTTTTTTTCAATTTTTGTTTGCGTAGGCCTGTGCTTTATGCATGCGTCCTGTGAATACAGTCTTTGCATTGTCAGTGTGAAGCTCATGAAGCTTCCGCACCATGTGATGAGATGTGGGTTACATGCAAACAGGAAACAATCACTTGTCAATCAACTATCATTTGTCCCACTGTATCTGAAAAAAAGGGTCAAACAATGCATCCGATCCAATCCAACTTTGTTTATATAGCACATTTTACCAACATAAAGTCTCAAAAGTGCTGCAGAGAGTACACACAATATAAATTAACATATTAAATAAAATAAAGCATAAAATAAATACATAAGCAAGTCAATAAAAAACATAAAAAATACATACGTACATTTATGCATTCACCCCATAACTATAGTCAGTAAGTTGATCCTGCCTCACTGTAATTGCTTATACCGTATGTAACATCATTTACTTTTTATTTTCTGGGCATAGATATCTGAATGAATTTCTTGTTATTCAACATATCTGTGGAGGTTTTGGAGCCTGCACCTAAAGATAGATTAAAGCTGCATGGCTTTTATTTTAATATTTTCTGTTTCTCATGTGGCCTCATGGAAAAAATAATTGCCCACCCCTGGTTTAAAGAGACAGCTACTTGCCATGACTGTATCTCTTCTATGATCTGTTCATACACAGTTTCATGTAAGATTTACAATTATTCAGCCTTTTCATCAATTCCCGAAACAATAAACAAACAACTTTCTCGTTTCATTATAAGTTAAAAGGCATTTGATCTTCCAAACGCCTGACTCTGACCTGAGCCTGGTGACGGCACGGTCTGTTTATGTTTGAACAGGTTAAATAGTCCATCTGAGCTCCAGAACCCCTGGGGCCCTGTGGTCGAGTGGTTAGCGCCGCTGCATCCTGGGGTTATACCGGTACTGGGGCTCACGTGCAAAGGCCGATGCACTAAGGAGACCCGGCCCCGCAAACTGGATGCACGGGTCCACGGGTTGGACCCCTCGGACATGAATCCCCCGCCATTCATCGGCTATGGACACCTCGTGTGTTCTGAATGGTCGCTTTTTTGCTGTGAACCAGAAGGTTGTGGGATCGATTCCGGCGTCCGACGAGATTTTCGTGTGGAGTTCGGTCCTACGCCCGGGAGTCGGTTTCCAGCTAATTTCGTCTAATTCGTTTCTAACATTTTTTTTTCAGAACATTGGGGGTGTTAGAGGCACGTCTTGGGTCTAAGTTAAATGCGAAAGGACGAGTTCACATTTTTCTTTTCAAAACTTAACTAGCGCTAGCTTAGATGCTAACACTATCAGCTTCTCCTGTTGATGACTCCTGTAAAGGTTTTTAAGCCATTCTTTAATTTATAAATGTGTACATTACATATGTAATTTAAGTACTGGTAGTACAAGAGCAGGCTGTACTTTAGTATGTTTCATTGCTTTTTAAATGATAATTTTCTGTGGTTCCACTTACTAAGTCTTTGCTTAGGCTTATATAAGTTATGACTCAATATGAAGGATAAAAGTAAACTTTTTTGCAAACACCATAATTTGAACAATTTCATTGTTTAAACTGTGTTTATAATTTCAGATTCTCATGTCATCTCAAGTGCCCTGGTCAGACCTCACCACCAACAACCCCAACCACCCAGACTACCCCAAAGTGGACCCACTGTGCCCAGCCCCCTCCTCAGACGCTTGACCTGCAGCTCTTTGATGAGGAGCTGTGAGGAGATGGCCTGGACGTCCATGAGGCTGGTTCATCTCAGGACCACAGTCACAGCTCCTCTCAGGACCCACTTTATCGAATAACAAGACCCCAAGAAGTACATCTTACATTGTGACATGTGACAGGCTGAGCCCTATCCTCAGATGGGCTGTTTCAGACATGTCCGCTCAAAAGAACTAAAATCCTAACCCTTATAACAGCCTGTAGCATGAGCACTAGGCCCCAGGACAGCAATTGTTTGAGTTGATATAAAATGGGCGAAGCTTGATTTTAGTAATCTCCAAGTGTTGGTATACAGTTTGGATCACTTAAAGAAATGACGACTAAAAAGACGTTTTCTGGTTATTATACACTGGTTTAAAAAGCCTATAACAGCAACTACTTGCTATATTCTCAAAACTATAGTATTTTTTTGACAAGTGTGTGTACAATTTCATGAACATATAGGACGTTATCTGACAGTTACTATTACAGACCTAAAAGAGAGATCTGCTGTTCAAATATGAAACAGTTTAGGCATGATTAAATAATAATTAAACAGCAGGCATGTTTGCGTCTCTCTCTCTCTCTCTCTCTCTCTCTCTCTCTCTCTCTATCTATCTATCTATCTATCTATATATATATATATATGTATATATATATATGTATATATATATATATATGTATATATATATAGGATTTGGGGAAGATTGTCTCTTTGGATGGGAAAATGCTGCAGGAAATATAAATATGGAATTGTCAGGCAAAATTACTTTTTTTCAATTTTTGTTTGCGTAGGCCTGTGCTTTATGCATGGCTTTTATTTTAATATTTTCTGTTTCTCATGTGGCCTCATGGAAAAAATAATTGCCCACCCCTGGTTTAAAGAGACAGCTACTTGCCATGACTGTATCTCTTCTATGATCTGTTCATACACAGTTTCATGTAAGATTTACAATTATTCAGCCTTTTCATCAATTCCCGAAACAATAAACAAACAACTTTCTCGTTTCATTATAAGTTAAAAGGCATTTGATCTTCCAAACGCCTGACTCTGACCTGAGCCTGGTGACGGCACGGTCTGTTTATGTTTGAACAGGTTAAATAGTCCATCTGAGCTCCAGAACCCCTGGGGCCCTGTGGTCGAGTGGTTAGCGCCGCTGCATCCTGGGGTTATACCGGTACCGGGGCTCACGTGCAAAGGCCGATGCACTAAGGAGACCCGGCCCCGCAAACTGGATGCACGGGTCCACGGGTTGGACCCCTCGGACATATATCCCCCGCCATTCATCGGCTATGGACACCTCGTGTGTTCTGAATGGTCGCTTTTTTGCTGTGAACCAGAAGGTTGTGGGATCGATTCCGGCGTCCGACGAGATTTTCGTGTGGAGTTCGGTCCTACGCCCGGGAGTCGGTTTCCAGCTAATTTCGTCTAATTCGTTTCTAACATTTTTTTTTCAGAACATTGGGGGTGTTAGAGGCACGTCTTGGGTCTAAGTTAAATGCGAAAGGACGAGTTCACATTTTTCTTTTCAAAACTTAACTAGCGCTAGCTTAGATGCTAACACTATCAGCTTCTCCTGTTGATGACTCCTGTAAAGGTTTTTAAGCCATTCTTTAAT
The DNA here is from genome assembly GCA_029959045.1 of Taenioides sp. WSHXM2023. Classification (NCBI taxonomy): domain Eukaryota; kingdom Metazoa; phylum Chordata; class Actinopteri; order Gobiiformes; family Gobiidae; genus Taenioides; species Taenioides sp. WSHXM2023. The sequence continues at coordinate 12,219,019 of CM057096.1, read as the reverse complement.
TTATAAATGTGTACATTACATATGTAATTTAAGTACTGGTAGTACAAGAGCAGGCTGTACTTTAGTATGTTTCATTGCTTTTTAAATGATAATTTTCTGTGGTTCCACTTACTAAGTCTTTGCTTAGGCTTATATAAGTTATGACTCAATATGAAGGATAAAAGTAAACTTTTTTGCAAACACCATAATTTGAACAATTTCATTGTTTAAACTGTGTTTATAATTTCAGATTCTCATGTCATCTCAAGTGCCCTGGTCAGACCTCACCACCAACAACCCCAACCACCCAGACTACCCCAAAGTGGACCCACTGTGCCCAGCCCCCTCCTCAGACGCTTGACCTGCAGCTCTTTGATGAGGAGCTGTGAGGAGATGGCCTGGACGTCCATGAGGCTGGTTCATCTCAGGACCACAGTCACAGCTCCTCTCAGGACCCACTTTATCGAATAACAAGACCCCAAGAAGTACATCTTACATTGTGACATGTGACAGGCTGAGCCCTATCCTCAGATGGGCTGTTTCAGACATGTCCGCTCAAAAGAACTAAAATCCTAACCCTTATAACAGCCTGTAGCATGAGCACTAGGCCCCAGGACAGCAATTGTTTGAGTTGATATAAAATGGGCGAAGCTTGATTTTAGTAATCTCCAAGTGTTGGTATACAGTTTGGATCACTTAAAGAAATGACGACTAAAAAGACGTTTTCTGGTTATTATACACTGGTTTAAAAAGCCTATAACAGCAACTACTTGCTATATTCTCAAAACTATAGTATTTTTTTGACAAGTGTGTGTACAATTTCATGAACATATAGGACGTTATCTGACAGTTACTATTACAGACCTAAAAGAGAGATCTGCTGTTCAAATATGAAACAGTTTAGGCATGATTAAATAATAATTAAACAGCAGGCATGTTTGCGTCTCTCTCTCTCTCTCTCTCTCTCTCTCTCTCTCTCTCTCTCTCTCTCTCTCTATCTATCTATCTATCTATCTCTATATATATATATATGTATATATATATGTATATATATATATATATGTATATATATATATAGGATTTGGGGAAGATTGTCTCTTTGGATGGGAAAATGCTGCAGGAAATATAAATATGGAATTGTCAGGCAAAATTACTTTTTTTCAATTTTTGTTTGCGTAGGCCTGTGCTTTATGCATGGCTTTTATTTTAATATTTTCTGTTTCTCATGTGGCCTCATGGAAAAAAATAATTGCCCACCCCTGGTTTAAAGAGACAGCTACTTGCCATGACTGTATCTCTTCTATGATCTGTTCATACACAGTTTCATGTAAGATTTACAATTATTCAGCCTTTTCATCAATTCCCGAAACAATAAACAAACAACTTTCTCGTTTCATTATAAGTTAAAAGGCATTTGATCTTCCAAACGCCTGACTCTGACCTGAGCCTGGTGACGGCACGGTCTGTTTATGTTTGAACAGGTTAAATAGTCCATCTGAGCTCCAGAACCCCTGGGGCCCTGTGGTCGAGTGGTTAGCGCCGCTGCATCCTGGGGTTATACCGGTACTGGGGCTCACGTGCAAAGGCCGATGCACTAAGGAGACCCGGCCCCGCAAACTGGATGCACGGGTCCACGGGTTGGACCCCTCGGACATGAATCCCCCGCCATTCATCGGCTATGGACACCTCGTGTGTTCTGAATGGTCGCTTTTTTGCTGTGAACCAGAAGGTTGTGGGATCGATTCCGGCGTCCGACGAGATTTTCGTGTGGAGTTCGGTCCTACGCCCGGGAGTCGGTTTCCAGCTAATTTCGTCTAATTCGTTTCTAACATTTTTTTTTCAGAACATTGGGGGTGTTAGAGGCACGTCTTGGGTCTAAGTTAAATGCGAAAGGACGAGTTCACATTTTTCTTTTCAAAACTTAACTAGCGCTAGCTTAGATGCTAACACTATCAGCTTCTCCTGTTGATGACTCCTGTAAAGGTTTTTAAGCCATTCTTTAATTTATAAATGTGTACATTACATATGTAATTTAAGTACTGGTAGTACAAGAGCAGGCTGTACTTTAGTATGTTTCATTGCTTTTTAAATGATAATTTTCTGTGGTTCCACTTACTAAGTCTTTGCTTAGGCTTATATAAGTTATGACTCAATATGAAGGATAAAAGTAAACTTTTTTGCAAACACCATAATTTGAACAATTTCATTGTTTAAACTGTGTTTATAATTTCAGATTCTCATGTCATCTCAAGTGCCCTGGTCAGACCTCACCACCAACAACCCCAACCACCCAGACTACCCCAAAGTGGACCCACTGTGCCCAGCCCCCTCCTCAGACGCTTGACCTGCAGCTCTTTGATGAGGAGCTGTGAGGAGATGGCCTGGACGTCCATGAGGCTGGTTCATCTCAGGACCACAGTCACAGCTCCTCTCAGGACCCACTTTATCGAATAACAAGACCCCAAGAAGTACATCTTACATTGTGACATGTGACAGGCTGAGCCCTATCCTCAGATGGGCTGTTTCAGACATGTCCGCTCAAAAGAACTAAAATCCTAACCCTTATAACAGCCTGTAGCATGAGCACTAGGCCCCAGGACAGCAATTGTTTGAGTTGATATAAAATGGGCGAAGCTTGATTTTAGTAATCTCCAAGTGTTGGTATACAGTTTGGATCACTTAAAGAAATGACGACTAAAAAGACGTTTTCTGGTTATTATACACTGGTTTAAAAAGCCTATAACAGCAACTACTTGCTATATTCTCAAAACTATAGTATTTTTTTGACAAGTGTGTGTACAATTTCATGAACATATAGGACGTTATCTGACAGTTACTATTACAGACCTAAAAGAGAGATCTGCTGTTCAAATATGAAACAGTTTAGGCATGATTAAATAATAATTAAACAGCAGGCATGTTTGCGTCTCTCTCTCTCTCTCTCTCTCTATCTATCTATCTATCTATCTATCTATATATATATATATATGTATATATATATATGTATATATATATATATGTATATATATATAGGATTTGGGGAAGATTGTCTCTTTGGATGGGAAAATGCTGCAGGAAATATAAATATGGAATTGTCAGGCAAAATTACTTTTTTTCAATTTTTGTTTGCGTAGGCCTGTGCTTTATGCATGGCTTTTATTTTAATATTTTCTGTTTCTCATGTGGCCTCATGGAAAAAATAATTGCCCACCCCTGGTTTAAAGAGACAGCTACTTGCCATGACTGTATCTCTTCTATGATCTGTTCATACACAGTTTCATGTAAGATTTACAATTATTCAGCCTTTTCATCAATTCCCGAAACAATAAACAAACAACTTTCTCGTTTCATTATAAGTTAAAAGGCATTTGATCTTCCAAACGCCTGACTCTGACCTGAGCCTGGTGACGGCACGGTCTGTTTATGTTTGAACAGGTTAAATAGTCCATCTGAGCTCCAGAACCCCTGGGGCCCTGTGGTCGAGTGGTTAGCGCCGCTGCATCCTGGGGTTATACCGGTACCGGGGCTCACGTGCAAAGGCCGATGCACTAAGGAGACCCGGCCCCGCAAACTGGATGCACGGGTCCACGGGTTGGACCCCTCGGACATATATCCCCCGCCATTCATCGGCTATGGACACCTCGTGTGTTCTGAATGGTCGCTTTTTTGCTGTGAACCAGAAGGTTGTGGGATCGATTCCGGCGTCCGACGAGATTTTCGTGTGGAGTTCGGTCCTACGCCCGGGAGTCGGTTTCCAGCTAATTTCGTCTAATTCGTTTCTAACATTTTTTTTTCAGAACATTGGGGGTGTTAGAGGCACGTCTTGGGTCTAAGTTAAATGCGAAAGGACGAGTTCACATTTTTCTTTTCAAAACTTAACTAGCGCTAGCTTAGATGCTAACACTATCAGCTTCTCCTGTTGATGACTCCTGTAAAGGTTTTTAAGCCATTCTTTAATTTATAAATGTGTACATTACATATGTAATTTAAGTACTGGTAGTACAAGAGCAGGCTGTACTTTAGTATGTTTCATTGCTTTTTAAATGATAATTTTCTGTGGTTCCACTTACTAAGTCTTTGCTTAGGCTTATATAAGTTATGACTCAATATGAAGGATAAAAGTAAACTTTTTTGCAAACACCATAATTTGAACAATTTCATTGTTTAAACTGTGTTTATAATTTCAGATTCTCATGTCATCTCAAGTGCCCTGGTCAGACCTCACCACCAACAACCCCAACCACCCAGACTACCCCAAAGTGGACCCACTGTGCCCAGCCCCCTCCTCAGACGCTTGACCTGCAGCTCTTTGATGAGGAGCTGTGAGGAGATGGCCTGGACGTCCATGAGGCTGGTTCATCTCAGGACCACAGTCACAGCTCCTCTCAGGACCCACTTTATCGAATAACAAGACCCCAAGAAGTACATCTTACATTGTGACATGTGACAGGCTGAGCCCTATCCTCAGATGGGCTGTTTCAGACATGTCCGCTCAAAAGAACTAAAATCCTAACCCTTATAACAGCCTGTAGCATGAGCACTAGGCCCCAGGACAGCAATTGTTTGAGTTGATATAAAATGGGCGAAGCTTGATTTTAGTAATCTCCAAGTGTTGGTATACAGTTTGGATCACTTAAAGAAATGACGACTAAAAAGACGTTTTCTGGTTATTATACACTGGTTTAAAAAGCCTATAACAGCAACTACTTGCTATATTCTCAAAACTATAGTATTTTTTTGACAAGTGTGTGTACAATTTCATGAACATATAGGACGTTATCTGACAGTTACTATTACAGACCTAAAAGAGAGATCTGCTGTTCAAATATGAAACAGTTTAGGCATGATTAAATAATAATTAAACAGCAGGCATGTTTGCGTCTCTCTCTCTCTCTCTCTCTCTCTCTCTCTCTCTCTCTCTATCTATCTATATATATATATATATGTATATATATATATGTATATATATATAGGATTTGGGGAAGATTGTCTCTTTGGATGGGAAAATGCTGCAGGAAATATAAATATGGAATTGTCAGGCAAAATTACTTTTTTTCAATTTTTGTTTGCGTAGGCCTGTGCTTTATGCATGCGTCCTGTGAATACAGTCTTTGCATTGTCAGTGTGAAGCTCATGAAGCTTCCGCACCATGTGATGAGATGTGGGTTACATGCAAACAGGAAACAATCACTTGTCAATCAACTATCATTTGTCCCACTGTATCTGAAAAAAAGGGTCAAACAATGCATCCGATCCAATCCAACTTTGTTTATATAGCACATTTTACCAACATAAAGTCTCAAAAGTGCTGCAGAGAGTACACACAATATAAATTAACATATTAAATAAAATAAAGCATAAAATAAATACATAAGCAAGTCAATAAAAAACATAAAAAATACATACGTACATTTATGCATTCACCCCATAACTATAGTCAGTAAGTTGATCCTGCCTCACTGTAATTGCTTATACCGTATGTAACATCATTTACTTTTTATTTTCTGGGCATAGATATCTGAATGAATTTCTTGTTATTCAACATATCTGTGGAGGTTTTGGAGCCTGCACCTAAAGATAGATTAAAGCTGCATGGCTTTTATTTTAATATTTTCTGTTTCTCATGTGGCCTCATGGAAAAAATAATTGCCCACCCCTGGTTTAAAGAGACAGCTACTTGCCATGACTGTATCTCTTCTATGATCTGTTCATACACAGTTTCATGTAAGATTTACAATTATTCAGCCTTTTCATCAATTCCCGAAACAATAAACAAACAACTTTCTCGTTTCATTATAAGTTAAAAGGCATTTGATCTTCCAAACGCCTGACTCTGACCTGAGCCTGGTGACGGCACGGTCTGTTTATGTTTGAACAGGTTAAATAGTCCATCTGAGCTCCAGAACCCCTGGGGCCCTGTGGTCGAGTGGTTAGCGCCGCTGCATCCTGGGGTTATACCGGTACCGGGGCTCACGTGCAAAGGCCGATGCACTAAGGAGACCCGGCCCCGCAAACTGGATGCACGGGTCCACGGGTTGGACCCCTCGGACATATATCCCCCGCCATTCATCGGCTATGGACACCTCGTGTGTTCTGAATGGTCGCTTTTTTGCTGTGAACCAGAAGGTTGTGGGATCGATTCCGGCGTCCGACGAGATTTTCGTGTGGAGTTCGGTCCTACGCCCGGGAGTCGGTTTCCAGCTAATTTCGTCTAATTCGTTTCTAACATTTTTTTTTCAGAACATTGGGGGTGTTAGAGGCACGTCTTGGGTCTAAGTTAAATGCGAAAGGACGAGTTCACATTTTTCTTTTCAAAACTTAACTAGCGCTAGCTTAGATGCTAACACTATCAGCTTCTCCTGTTGATGACTCCTGTAAAGGTTTTTAAGCCATTCTTTAATTTATAAATGTGTACATTACATATGTAATTTAAGTACTGGTAGTACAAGAGCAGGCTGTACTTTAGTATGTTTCATTGCTTTTTAAATGATAATTTTCTGTGGTTCCACTTACTAAGTCTTTGCTTAGGCTTATATAAGTTATGACTCAATATGAAGGATAAAAGTAAACTTTTTTGCAAACACCATAATTTGAACAATTTCATTGTTTAAACTGTGTTTATAATTTCAGATTCTCATGTCATCTCAAGTGCCCTGGTCAGACCTCACCACCAACAACCCCAACCACCCAGACTACCCCAAAGTGGACCCACTGTGCCCAGCCCCCTCCTCAGACGCTTGACCTGCAGCTCTTTGATGAGGAGCTGTGAGGAGATGGCCTGGACGTCCATGAGGCTGGTTCATCTCAGGACCACAGTCACAGCTCCTCTCAGGACCCACTTTATCGAATAACAAGACCCCAAGAAGTACATCTTACATTGTGACATGTGACAGGCTGAGCCCTATCCTCAGATGGGCTGTTTCAGACATGTCCGCTCAAAAGAACTAAAATCCTAACCCTTATAACAGCCTGTAGCATGAGCACTAGGCCCCAGGACAGCAATTGTTTGAGTTGATATAAAATGGGCGAAGCTTGATTTTAGTAATCTCCAAGTGTTGGTATACAGTTTGGATCACTTAAAGAAATGACGACTAAAAAGACGTTTTCTGGTTATTATACACTGGTTTAAAAAGCCTATAACAGCAACTACTTGCTATATTCTCAAAACTATAGTATTTTTTTGACAAGTGTGTGTACAATTTCATGAACATATAGGACGTTATCTGACAGTTACTATTACAGACCTAAAAGAGAGATCTGCTGTTCAAATATGAAACAGTTTAGGCATGATTAAATAATAATTAAACAGCAGGCATGTTTGCGTCTCTCTCTCTCTCTCTCTCTCTCTCTCTCTCTCTCTCTCTCTCTCTCTCTCTCTCTATCTATCTATCTATCTATCTATCTCTATATATATATATATGTATATATATATATATATATATATATATATATATATATATATATATATATATATATATATATATATATATATATATGTATATATATATAGGATTTGGGGAAGATTGTCTCTTTGGATGGGAAAATGCTGCAGGAAATATAAATATGGAATTGTCAGGCAAAATTACTTTTTTTCAATTTTTGTTTGCGTAGGCCTGTGCTTTATGCATGCGTCCTGTGAATACAGTCTTTGCATTGTCAGTGTGAAGCTCATGAAGCTTCCGCACCATGTGATGAGATGTGGGTTACATGCAAACAGGAAACAATCACTTGTCAATCAACTATCATTTGTCCCACTGTATCTGAAAAAAAGGGTCAAACAATGCATCCGATCCAATCCAACTTTGTTTATATAGCACATTTTACCAACATAAAGTCTCAAAAGTGCTGCAGAGAGTACACACAATATAAATTAACATATTAAATAAAATAAAGCATAAAATAAATACATAAGCAAGTCAATAAAAAACATAAAAAATACATACGTACATTTATGCATTCACCCCATAACTATAGTCAGTAAGTTGATCCTGCCTCACTGTAATTGCTTATACCGTATGTCACATCATTTACTTTTTATTTTCTGGGCATAGATATCTGAATGAATTTCTTGTTATTCAACATATCTGTGGAGGTTTTGGAGCCTGCACCTAAAGATAGATTAAAGCTGCATGGCTTTTATTTTAATATTTTCTGTTTCTCATGTGGCCTCATGGAAAAAATAATTGCCCACCCCTGGTTTAAAGAGACAGCTACTTGCCATGACTGTATCTCTTCTATGATCTGTTCATACACAGTTTCATGTAAGATTTACAATTATTCAGCCTTTTCATCAATTCCCGAAACAATAAACAAACAACTTTCTCGTTTCATTATAAGTTAAAAGGCATTTGATCTTCCAAACGCCTGACTCTGACCTGAGCCTGGTGACGGCACGGTCTGTTTATGTTTGAACAGGTTAAATAGTCCATCTGAGCTCCAGAACCCCTGGGGCCCTGTGGTCGAGTGGTTAGCGCCGCTGCATCCTGGGGTTATACCGGTACCGGGGCTCACGTGCAAAGGCCGATGCACTAAGGAGACCCGGCCCCGCAAACTGGATGCACGGGTCCACGGGTTGGACCCCTCGGACATATATCCCCCGCCATTCATCGGCTATGGACACCTCGTGTGTTCTGAATGGTCGCTTTTTTGCTGTGAACCAGAAGGTTGTGGGATCGATTCCGGCGTCCGACGAGATTTTCGTGTGGAGTTCGGTCCTACGCCCGGGAGTCGGTTTCCAGCTAATTTCGTCTAATTCGTTTCTAACATTTTTTTTTCAGAACATTGGGGGTGTTAGAGGCACGTCTTGGGTCTAAGTTAAATGCGAAAGGACGAGTTCACATTTTTCTTTTCAAAACTTAACTAGCGCTAGCTTAGATGCTAACACTATCAGCTTCTCCTGTTGATGACTCCTGTAAAGGTTTTTAAGCCATTCTTTAATTTATAAATGTGTACATTACATATGTAATTTAAGTACTGGTAGTACAAGAGCAGGCTGTACTTTAGTATGTTTCATTGCTTTTTAAATGATAATTTTCTGTGGTTCCACTTACTAAGTCTTTGCTTAGGCTTATATAAGTTATGACTCAATATGAAGGATAAAAGTAAACTTTTTTGCAAACACCATAATTTGAACAATTTCATTGTTTAAACTGTGTTTATAATTTCAGATTCTCATGTCATCTCAAGTGCCCTGGTCAGACCTCACCACCAACAACCCCAACCACCCAGACTACCCCAAAGTGGACCCACTGTGCCCAGCCCCCTCCTCAGACGCTTGACCTGCAGCTCTTTGATGAGGAGCTGTGAGGAGATGGCCTGGACGTCCATGAGGCTGGTTCATCTCAGGACCACAGTCACAGCTCCTCTCAGGACCCACTTTATCGAATAACAAGACCCCAAGAAGTACATCTTACATTGTGACATGTGACAGGCTGAGCCCTATCCTCAGATGGGCTGTTTCAGACATGTCCGCTCAAAAGAACTAAAATCCTAACCCTTATAACAGCCTGTAGCATGAGCACTAGGCCCCAGGACAGCAATTGTTTGAGTTGATATAAAATGGGCGAAGCTTGATTTTAGTAATCTCCAAGTGTTGGTATACAGTTTGGATCACTTAAAGAAATGACGACTAAAAAGACGTTTTCTGGTTATTATACACTGGTTTAAAAAGCCTATAACAGCAACTACTTGCTATATTCTCAAAACTATAGTATTTTTTTGACAAGTGTGTGTACAATTTCATGAACATATAGGACGTTATCTGACAGTTACTATTACAGACCTAAAAGAGAGATCTGCTGTTCAAATATGAAACAGTTTAGGCATGATTAAATAATAATTAAACAGCAGGCATGTTTGCGTCTCTCTCTCTCTCTCTCTCTCTCTCTCTCTCTCTCTCTCTCTCTCTCTCTCTCTCTCTATCTATCTATCTATCTATATATATATATATATGTATATATATATATGTATATATATATATATATGTATATATATATAGGATTTGGGGAAGATTGTCTCTTTGGATGGGAAAATGCTGCAGGAAATATAAATATGGAATTGTCAGGCAAAATTACTTTTTTTCAATTTTTGTTTGCGTAGGCCTGTGCTTTATGCATGGCTTTTATTTTAATATTTTCTGTTTCTCATGTGGCCTCATGGAAAAAAATAATTGCCCACCCCTGGTTTAAAGAGACAGCTACTTGCCATGACTGTATCTCTTCTATGATCTGTTCATACACAGTTTCATGTAAGATTTACAATTATTCAGCCTTTTCATCAATTCCCGAAACAATAAACAAACAACTTTCTCGTTTCATTATAAGTTAAAAGGCATTTGATCTTCCAAACGCCTGACTCTGACCTGAGCCTGGTGACGGCACGGTCTGTTTATGTTTGAACAGGTTAAATAGTCCATCTGAGCTCCAGAACCCCTGGGGCCCTGTGGTCGAGTGGTTAGCGCCGCTGCATCCTGGGGTTATACCGGTACCGGGGCTCACGTGCAAAGGCCGATGCACTAAGGAGACCCGGCCCCGCAAACTGGATGCACGGGTCCACGGGTTGGACCCCTCGGACATATATCCCCCGCCATTCATCGGCTATGGACACCTCGTGTGTTCTGAATGGTCGCTTTTTTGCTGTGAACCAGAAGGTTGTGGGATCGATTCCGGCGTCCGACGAGATTTTCGTGTGGAGTTCGGTCCTACGCCCGGGAGTCGGTTTCCAGCTAATTTCGTCTAATTCGTTTCTAACATTTTTTTTTCAGAACATTGGGGGTGTTAGAGGCACGTCTTGGGTCTAAGTTAAATGCGAAAGGACGAGTTCACATTTTTCTTTTCAAAACTTAACTAGCGCTAGCTTAGATGCTAACACTATCAGCTTCTCCTGTTGATGACTCCTGTAAAGGTTTTTAAGCCATTCTTTAATTTATAAATGTGTACATTACATATGTAATTTAAGTACTGGTAGTACAAGAGCAGGCTGTACTTTAGTATGTTTCATTGCTTTTTAAATGATAATTTTCTGTGGTTCCACTTACTAAGTCTTTGCTTAGGCTTATATAAGTTATGACTCAATATGAAGGATAAAAGTAAACTTTTTTGCAAACACCATAATTTGAACAATTTCATTGTTTAAACTGTGTTTATAATTTCAGATTCTCATGTCATCTCAAGTGCCCTGGTCAGACCTCACCACCAACAACCCCAACCACCCAGACTACCCCAAAGTGGACCCACTGTGCCCAGCCCCCTCCTCAGACGCTTGACCTGCAGCTCTTTGATGAGGAGCTGTGAGGAGATGGCCTGGACGTCCATGAGGCTGGTTCATCTCAGGACCACAGTCACAGCTCCTCTCAGGACCCACTTTATCGAATAACAAGACCCCAAGAAGTACATCTTACATTGTGACATGTGACAGGCTGAGCCCTATCCTCAGATGGGCTGTTTCAGACATGTCCGCTCAAAAGAACTAAAATCCTAACCCTTATAACAGCCTGTAGCATGAGCACTAGGCCCCAGGACAGCAATTGTTTGAGTTGATATAAAATGGGCGAAGCTTGATTTTAGTAATCTCCAAGTGTTGGTATACAGTTTGGATCACTTAAAGAAATGACGACTAAAAAGACGTTTTCTGGTTATTATACACTGGTTTAAAAAGCCTATAACAGCAACTACTTGCTATATTCTCAAAACTATAGTATTTTTTTGACAAGTGTGTGTACAATTTCATGAACATATAGGACGTTATCTGACAGTTACTATTACAGACCTAAAAGAGAGATCTGCTGTTCAAATATGAAACAGTTTAGGCATGATTAAATAATAATTAAACAGCAGGCATGTTTGCGTCTCTCTCTCTCTCTCTCTCTCTCTCTCTCTCTCTCTCTCTCTCTCTCTCTCTCTCTCTCTCTCTATCTATCTATCTATCTATCTATATATATATATATGTATATATATATGTATATATATATATATATATGTATATATATATATATAGGATTTGGGGAAGATTGTCTCTTTGGATGGGAAAATGCTGCAGGAAATATAAATATGGAATTGTCAGGCAAAATTACTTTTTTTCAATTTTTGTTTGCGTAGGCCTGTGCTTTATGCATGGCTTTTATTTTAATATTTTCTGTTTCTCATGTGGCCTCATGGAAAAAAATAATTGCCCACCCCTGGTTTAAAGAGACAGCTACTTGCCATGACTGTATCTCTTCTATGATCTGTTCATACACAGTTTCATGTAAGATTTACAATTATTCAGCCTTTTCATCAATTCCCGAAACAATAAACAAACAACTTTCTCGTTTCATTATAAGTTAAAAGGCATTTGATCTTCCAAACGCCTGACTCTGACCTGAGCCTGGTGACGGCACGGTCTGTTTATGTTTGAACAGGTTAAATAGTCCATCTGAGCTCCAGAACCCCTGGGGCCCTGTGGTCGAGTGGTTAGCGCCGCTGCATCCTGGGGTTATACCGGTACTGGGGCTCACGTGCAAAGGCCGATGCACTAAGGAGACCCGGCCCCGCAAACTGGATGCACGGGTCCACGGGTTGGACCCCTCGGACATGAATCCCCCGCCATTCATCGGCTATGGACACCTCGTGTGTTCTGAATGGTCGCTTTTTTGCTGTGAACCAGAAGGTTGTGGGATCGATTCCGGCGTCCGACGAGATTTTCGTGTGGAGTTCGGTCCTACGCCCGGGAGTCGGTTTCCAGCTAATTTCGTCTAATTCGTTTCTAACATTTTTTTTTCAGAACATTGGGGGTGTTAGAGGCACGTCTTGGGTCTAAGTTAAATGCGAAAGGACGAGTTCACATTTTTCTTTTCAAAACTTAACTAGCGCTAGCTTAGATGCTAACACTATCAGCTTCTCCTGTTGATGACTCCTGTAAAGGTTTTTAAGCCATTCTTTAATTTATAAATGTGTACATTACATATGTAATTTAAGTACTGGTAGTACAAGAGCAGGCTGTACTTTAGTATGTTTCATTGCTTTTTAAATGATAATTTTCTGTGGTTCCACTTACTAAGTCTTTGCTTAGGCTTATATAAGTTATGACTCAATATGAAGGATAAAAGTAAACTTTTTTGCAAACACCATAATTTGAACAATTTCATTGTTTAAACTGTGTTTATAATTTCAGATTCTCATGTCATCTCAAGTGCCCTGGTCAGACCTCACCACCAACAACCCCAACCACCCAGACTACCCCAAAGTGGACCCACTGTGCCCAGCCCCCTCCTCAGACGCTTGACCTGCAGCTCTTTGATGAGGAGCTGTGAGGAGATGGCCTGGACGTCCATGAGGCTGGTTCATCTCAGGACCACAGTCACAGCTCCTCTCAGGACCCACTTTATCGAATAACAAGACCCCAAGAAGTACATCTTACATTGTGACATGTGACAGGCTGAGCCCTATCCTCAGATGGGCTGTTTCAGACATGTCCGCTCAAAAGAACTAAAATCCTAACCCTTATAACAGCCTGTAGCATGAGCACTAGGCCCCAGGACAGCAATTGTTTGAGTTGATATAAAATGGGCGAAGCTTGATTTTAGTAATCTCCAAGTGTTGGTATACAGTTTGGATCACTTAAAGAAATGACGACTAAAAAGACGTTTTCTGGTTATTATACACTGGTTTAAAAAGCCTATAACAGCAACTACTTGCTATATTCTCAAAACTATAGTATTTTTTTGACAAGTGTGTGTACAATTTCATGAACATATAGGACGTTATCTGACAGTTACTATTACAGACCTAAAAGAGAGATCTGCTGTTCAAATATGAAACAGTTTAGGCATGATTAAATAATAATTAAACAGCAGGCATGTTTGCGTCTCTCTCTCTCTCTCTCTCTCTCTCTCTCTCTCTCTCTCTCTCTCTCTCTCTCTATCTATCTATCTATCTATCTATATATATATATATGTATATATATATGTATATATATATATATATATGTATATATATATATAGGATTTGGGGAAGATTGTCTCTTTGGATGGGAAAATGCTGCAGGAAATATAAATATGGAATTGTCAGGCAAAATTACTTTTTTTCAATTTTTGTTTGCGTAGGCCTGTGCTTTATGCATGGCTTTTATTTTAATATTTTCTGTTTCTCATGTGGCCTCATGGAAAAAAATAATTGCCCACCCCTGGTTTAAAGAGACAGCTACTTGCCATGACTGTATCTCTTCTATGATCTGTTCATACACAGTTTCATGTAAGATTTACAATTATTCAGCCTTTTCATCAATTCCCGAAACAATAAACAAACAACTTTCTCGTTTCATTATAAGTTAAAAGGCATTTGATCTTCCAAACGCCTGACTCTGACCTGAGCCTGGTGACGGCACGGTCTGTTTATGTTTGAACAGGTTAAATAGTCCATCTGAGCTCCAGAACCCCTGGGGCCCTGTGGTCGAGTGGTTAGCGCCGCTGCATCCTGGGGTTATACCGGTACCGGGGCTCACGTGCAAAGGCCGATGCACTAAGGAGACCCGGCCCCGCAAACTGGATGCACGGGTCCACGGGTTGGACCCCTCGGACATATATCCCCCGCCATTCATCGGCTATGGACACCTCGTGTGTTCTGAATGGTCGCTTTTTTGCTGTGAACCAGAAGGTTGTGGGATCGATTCCGGCGTCCGACGAGATTTTCGTGTGGAGTTCGGTCCTACGCCCGGGAGTCGGTTTCCAGCTAATTTCGTCTAATTCGTTTCTAACATTTTTTTTTCAGAACATTGGGGGTGTTAGAGGCACGTCTTGGGTCTAAGTTAAATGCGAAAGGACGAGTTCACATTTTTCTTTTCAAAACTTAACTAGCGCTAGCTTAGATGCTAACACTATCAGCTTCTCCTGTTGATGACTCCTGTAAAGGTTTTTAAGCCATTCTTTAATTTATAAATGTGTACATTACATATGTAATTTAAGTACTGGTAGTACAAGAGCAGGCTGTACTTTAGTATGTTTCATTGCTTTTTAAATGATAATTTTCTGTGGTTCCACTTACTAAGTCTTTGCTTAGGCTTATATAAGTTATGACTCAATATGAAGGATAAAAGTAAACTTTTTTGCAAACACCATAATTTGAACAATTTCATTGTTTAAACTGTGTTTATAATTTCAGATTCTCATGTCATCTCAAGTGCCCTGGTCAGACCTCACCACCAACAACCCCAACCACCCAGACTACCCCAAAGTGGACCCACTGTGCCCAGCCCCCTCCTCAGACGCTTGACCTGCAGCTCTTTGATGAGGAGCTGTGAGGAGATGGCCTGGACGTCCATGAGGCTGGTTCATCTCAGGACCACAGTCACAGCTCCTCTCAGGACCCACTTTATCGAATAACAAGACCCCAAGAAGTACATCTTACATTGTGACATGTGACAGGCTGAGCCCTATCCTCAGATGGGCTGTTTCAGACATGTCCGCTCAAAAGAACTAAAATCCTAACCCTTATAACAGCCTGTAGCATGAGCACTAGGCCCCAGGACAGCAATTGTTTGAGTTGATATAAAATGGGCGAAGCTTGATTTTAGTAATCTCCAAGTGTTGGTATACAGTTTGGATCACTTAAAGAAATGACGACTAAAAAGACGTTTTCTGGTTATTATACACTGGTTTAAAAAGCCTATAACAGCAACTACTTGCTATATTCTCAAAACTATAGTATTTTTTTGACAAGTGTGTGTACAATTTCATGAACATATAGGACGTTATCTGACAGTTACTATTACAGACCTAAAAGAGAGATCTGCTGTTCAAATATGAAACAGTTTAGGCATGATTAAATAATAATTAAACAGCAGGCATGTTTGCGTCTCTCTCTCTCTCTCTCTCTCTCTCTCTCTCTCTCTCTCTCTCTCTCTCTCTCTCTATCTATCTATCTATCTATCTATATATATATATATGTATATATATATGTATATATATATATATATATATGTATATATATATATATAGGATTTGGGGAAGATTGTCTCTTTGGATGGGAAAATGCTGCAGGAAATATAAATATGGAATTGTCAGGCAAAATTACTTTTTTTCAATTTTTGTTTGCGTAGGCCTGTGCTTTATGCATGGCTTTTATTTTAATATTTTCTGTTTCTCATGTGGCCTCATGGAAAAAAATAATTGCCCACCCCTGGTTTAAAGAGACAGCTACTTGCCATGACTGTATCTCTTCTATGATCTGTTCATACACAGTTTCATGTAAGATTTACAATTATTCAGCCTTTTCATCAATTCCCGAAACAATAAACAAACAACTTTCTCGTTTCATTATAAGTTAAAAGGCATTTGATCTTCCAAACGCCTGACTCTGACCTGAGCCTGGTGACGGCACGGTCTGTTTATGTTTGAACAGGTTAAATAGTCCATCTGAGCTCCAGAACCCCTGGGGCCCTGTGGTCGAGTGGTTAGCGCCGCTGCATCCTGGGGTTATACCGGTACTGGGGCTCACGTGCAAAGGCCGATGCACTAAGGAGACCCGGCCCCGCAAACTGGATGCACGGGTCCACGGGTTGGACCCCTCGGACATGAATCCCCCGCCATTCATCGGCTATGGACACCTCGTGTGTTCTGAATGGTCGCTTTTTTGCTGTGAACCAGAAGGTTGTGGGATCGATTCCGGCGTCCGACGAGATTTTCGTGTGGAGTTCGGTCCTACGCCCGGGAGTCGGTTTCCAGCTAATTTCGTCTAATTCGTTTCTAACATTTTTTTTTCAGAACATTGGGGGTGTTAGAGGCACGTCTTGGGTCTAAGTTAAATGCGAAAGGACGAGTTCACATTTTTCTTTTCAAAACTTAACTAGCGCTAGCTTAGATGCTAACACTATCAGCTTCTCCTGTTGATGACTCCTGTAAAGGTTTTTAAGCCATTCTTTAATTTATAAATGTGTACATTACATATGTAATTTAAGTACTGGTAGTACAAGAGCAGGCTGTACTTTAGTATGTTTCATTGCTTTTTAAATGATAATTTTCTGTGGTTCCACTTACTAAGTCTTTGCTTAGGCTTATATAAGTTATGACTCAATATGAAGGATAAAAGTAAACTTTTTTGCAAACACCATAATTTGAACAATTTCATTGTTTAAACTGTGTTTATAATTTCAGATTCTCATGTCATCTCAAGTGCCCTGGTCAGACCTCACCACCAACAACCCCAACCACCCAGACTACCCCAAAGTGGACCCACTGTGCCCAGCCCCCTCCTCAGACGCTTGACCTGCAGCTCTTTGATGAGGAGCTGTGAGGAGATGGCCTGGACGTCCATGAGGCTGGTTCATCTCAGGACCACAGTCACAGCTCCTCTCAGGACCCACTTTATCGAATAACAAGACCCCAAGAAGTACATCTTACATTGTGACATGTGACAGGCTGAGCCCTATCCTCAGATGGGCTGTTTCAGACATGTCCGCTCAAAAGAACTAAAATCCTAACCCTTATAACAGCCTGTAGCATGAGCACTAGGCCCCAGGACAGCAATTGTTTGAG
Organism: Taenioides sp. WSHXM2023; assembly: GCA_029959045.1. Lineage (NCBI taxonomy): Eukaryota > Metazoa > Chordata > Actinopteri > Gobiiformes > Gobiidae > Taenioides > Taenioides sp. WSHXM2023. Next base: position 12,201,534 of record CM057096.1, on the reverse strand, counting down.
TTGATATAAAATGGGCGAAGCTTGATTTTAGTAATCTCCAAGTGTTGGTATACAGTTTGGATCACTTAAAGAAATGACGACTAAAAAGACGTTTTCTGGTTATTATACACTGGTTTAAAAAGCCTATAACAGCAACTACTTGCTATATTCTCAAAACTATAGTATTTTTTTGACAAGTGTGTGTACAATTTCATGAACATATAGGACGTTATCTGACAGTTACTATTACAGACCTAAAAGAGAGATCTGCTGTTCAAATATGAAACAGTTTAGGCATGATTAAATAATAATTAAACAGCAGGCATGTTTGCGTCTCTCTCTCTCTCTCTCTCTCTCTCTCTCTCTCTCTCTCTCTCTCTCTCTCTCTCTCTCTCTCTCTCTCTCTCTCTCTCTCTCTCTCTATCTATCTATCTATCTATCTATCTATCTCTATATATATATATATGTATATATATATATATATATATATATATATATATATATATATATATATATATATATATATATATATATGTATATATATATATAGGATTTGGGGAAGATTGTCTCTTTGGATGGGAAAATGCTGCAGGAAATATAAATATGGAATTGTCAGGCAAAATTACTTTTTTTCAATTTTTGTTTGCGTAGGCCTGTGCTTTATGCATGCGTCCTGTGAATACAGTCTTTGCATTGTCAGTGTGAAGCTCATGAAGCTTCCGCACCATGTGATGAGATGTGGGTTACATGCAAACAGGAAACAATCACTTGTCAATCAACTATCATTTGTCCCACTGTATCTGAAAAAAAGGGTCAAACAATGCATCCGATCCAATCCAACTTTGTTTATATAGCACATTTTACCAACATAAAGTCTCAAAAGTGCTGCAGAGAGTACACACAATATAAATTAACATATTAAATAAAATAAAGCATAAAATAAATACATAAGCAAGTCAATAAAAAACATAAAAAATACATACGTACATTTATGCATTCACCCCATAACTAGTGGTCAGTAAGTTGATCCTGCCTCACTGTAATTGCTTATACCGTATGTCACATCATTTACTTTTTATTTTCTGGGCATAGATATCTGAATGAATTTCTTGTTATTCAACATATCTGTGGAGGTTTTGGAGCCTGCACCTAAAGATAGATTAAAGCTGCATGGCTTTTATTTTAATATTTTCTGTTTCTCATGTGGCCTCATGGAAAAAATAATTGCCCACCCCTGGTTTAAAGAGACAGCTACTTGCCATGACTGTATCTCTTCTATGATCTGTTCATACACAGTTTCATGTAAGATTTACAATTATTCAGCCTTTTCATCAATTCCCGAAACAATAAACAAACAACTTTCTCGTTTCATTATAAGTTAAAAGGCATTTGATCTTCCAAACGCCTGACTCTGACCTGAGCCTGGTGACGGCACGGTCTGTTTATGTTTGAACAGGTTAAATAGTCCATCTGAGCTCCAGAACCCCTGGGGCCCTGTGGTCGAGTGGTTAGCGCCGCTGCATCCTGGGGTTATACCGGTACTGGGGCTCACGTGCAAAGGCCGATGCACTAAGGAGACCCGGCCCCGCAAACTGGATGCACGGGTCCACGGGTTGGACCCCTCGGACATGAATCCCCCGCCATTCATCGGCTATGGACACCTCGTGTGTTCTGAATGGTCGCTTTTTTGCTGTGAACCAGAAGGTTGTGGGATCGATTCCGGCGTCCGACGAGATTTTCGTGTGGAGTTCGGTCCTACGCCCGGGAGTCGGTTTCCAGCTAATTTCGTCTAATTTGTTTCTAACATTTTTTTTTCAGAACATTGGGGGTGTTAGAGGCACGTCTTGGGTCTAAGTTAAATGCGAAAGGACGAGTTCACATTTTTCTTTTCAAAACTTAACTAGCGCTAGCTTAGATGCTAACACTATCAGCTTCTCCTGTTGATGACTCCTGTAAAGGTTTTTAAGCCATTCTTTAATTTATAAATGTGTACATTACATATGTAATTTAAGTACTGGTAGTACAAGAGCAGGCTGTACTTTAGTATGTTTCATTGCTTTTTAAATGATAATTTTCTGTGGTTCCACTTACTAAGTCTTTGCTTAGGCTTATATAAGTTATGACTCAATATGAAGGATAAAAGTAAACTTTTTTGCAAACACCATAATTTGAACAATTTCATTGTTTAAACTGTGTTTATAATTTCAGATTCTCATGTCATCTCAAGTGCCCTGGTCAGACCTCACCACCAACAACCCCAACCACCCAGACTACCCCAAAGTGGACCCACTGTGCCCAGCCCCCTCCTCAGACGCTTGACCTGCAGCTCTTTGATGAGGAGCTGTGAGGAGATGGCCTGGACGTCCATGAGGCTGGTTCATCTCAGGACCACAGTCACAGCTCCTCTCAGGACCCACTTTATCGAATAACAAGACCCCAAGAAGTACATCTTACATTGTGACATGTGACAGGCTGAGCCCTATCCTCAGATGGGCTGTTTCAGACATGTCCGCTCAAAAGAACTAAAATCCTAACCCTTATAACAGCCTGTAGCATGAGCACTAGGCCCCAGGACAGCAATTGTTTGAGTTGATATAAAATGGGCGAAGCTTGATTTTAGTAATCTCCAAGTGTTGGTATACAGTTTGGATCACTTAAAGAAATGACGACTAAAAAGACGTTTTCTGGTTATTATACACTGGTTTAAAAAGCCTATAACAGCAACTACTTGCTATATTCTCAAAACTATAGTATTTTTTTGACAAGTGTGTGTACAATTTCATGAACATATAGGACGTTATCTGACAGTTACTATTACAGACCTAAAAGAGAGATCTGCTGTTCAAATATGAAACAGTTTAGGCATGATTAAATAATAATTAAACAGCAGGCATGTTTGCGTCTCTCTCTCTCTCTCTCTCTCTCTCTCTCTCTCTCTCTCTCTCTCTCTCTCTCTCTATCTATCTATCTATATATATATATATATGTATATATATATATGTATATATATATAGGATTTGGGGAAGATTGTCTCTTTGGATGGGAAAATGCTGCAGGAAATATAAATATGGAATTGTCAGGCAAAATTACTTTTTTTCAATTTTTGTTTGCGTAGGCCTGTGCTTTATGCATGCGTCCTGTGAATACAGTCTTTGCATTGTCAGTGTGAAGCTCATGAAGCTTCCGCACCATGTGATGAGATGTGGGTTACATGCAAACAGGAAACAATCACTTGTCAATCAACTATCATTTGTCCCACTGTATCTGAAAAAAAGGGTCAAACAATGCATCCGATCCAATCCAACTTTGTTTATATAGCACATTTTACCAACATAAAGTCTCAAAAGTGCTGCAGAGAGTACACACAATATAAATTAACATATTAAATAAAATAAAGCATAAAATAAATACATAAGCAAGTCAATAAAAAACATAAAAAATACATACGTACATTTATGCATTCACCCCATAACTATAGTCAGTAAGTTGATCCTGCCTCACTGTAATTGCTTATACCGTATGTCACATCATTTACTTTTTATTTTCTGGGCATAGATATCTGAATGAATTTCTTGTTATTCAACATATCTGTGGAGGTTTTGGAGCCTGCACCTAAAGATAGATTAAAGCTGCATGGCTTTTATTTTAATATTTTCTGTTTCTCATGTGGCCTCATGGAAAAAAATAATTGCCCACCCCTGGTTTAAAGAGACAGCTACTTGCCATGACTGTATCTCTTCTATGATCTGTTCATACACAGTTTCATGTAAGATTTACAATTATTCAGCCTTTTCATCAATTCCCGAAACAATAAACAAACAACTTTCTCGTTTCATTATAAGTTAAAAGGCATTTGATCTTCCAAACGCCTGACTCTGACCTGAGCCTGGTGACGGCACGGTCTGTTTATGTTTGAACAGGTTAAATAGTCCATCTGAGCTCCAGAACCCCTGGGGCCCTGTGGTCGAGTGGTTAGCGCCGCTGCATCCTGGGGTTATACCGGTACCGGGGCTCACGTGCAAAGGCCGATGCACTAAGGAGACCCGGCCCCGCAAACTGGATGCACGGGTCCACGGGTTGGACCCCTCGGACATATATCCCCCGCCATTCATCGGCTATGGACACCTCGTGTGTTCTGAATGGTCGCTTTTTTGCTGTGAACCAGAAGGTTGTGGGATCGATTCCGGCGTCCGACGAGATTTTCGTGTGGAGTTCGGTCCTACGCCCGGGAGTCGGTTTCCAGCTAATTTCGTCTAATTCGTTTCTAACATTTTTTTTTTCAGAACATTGGGGGTGTTAGAGGCACGTCTTGGGTCTAAGTTAAATGCGAAAGGACGAGTTCACATTTTTCTTTTCAAAACTTAACTAGCGCTAGCTTAGATGCTAACACTATCAGCTTCTCCTGTTGATGACTCCTGTAAAGGTTTTTAAGCCATTCTTTAATTTATAAATGTGTACATTACATATGTAATTTAAGTACTGGTAGTACAAGAGCAGGCTGTACTTTAGTATGTTTCATTGCTTTTTAAATGATAATTTTCTGTGGTTCCACTTACTAAGTCTTTGCTTAGGCTTATATAAGTTATGACTCAATATGAAGGATAAAAGTAAACTTTTTTGCAAACACCATAATTTGAACAATTTCATTGTTTAAACTGTGTTTATAATTTCAGATTCTCATGTCATCTCAAGTGCCCTGGTCAGACCTCACCACCAACAACCCCAACCACCCAGACTACCCCAAAGTGGACCCACTGTGCCCAGCCCCCTCCTCAGACGCTTGACCTGCAGCTCTTTGATGAGGAGCTGTGAGGAGATGGCCTGGACGTCCATGAGGCTGGTTCATCTCAGGACCACAGTCACAGCTCCTCTCAGGACCCACTTTATCGAATAACAAGACCCCAAGAAGTACATCTTACATTGTGACATGTGACAGGCTGAGCCCTATCCTCAGATGGGCTGTTTCAGACATGTCCGCTCAAAAGAACTAAAATCCTAACCCTTATAACAGCCTGTAGCATGAGCACTAGGCCCCAGGACAGCAATTGTTTGAGTTGATATAAAATGGGCGAAGCTTGATTTTAGTAATCTCCAAGTGTTGGTATACAGTTTGGATCACTTAAAGAAATGACGACTAAAAAGACGTTTTCTGGTTATTATACACTGGTTTAAAAAGCCTATAACAGCAACTACTTGCTATATTCTCAAAACTATAGTATTTTTTTGACAAGTGTGTGTACAATTTCATGAACATATAGGACGTTATCTGACAGTTACTATTACAGACCTAAAAGAGAGATCTGCTGTTCAAATATGAAACAGTTTAGGCATGATTAAATAATAATTAAACAGCAGGCATGTTTGTGTCTCTCTCTCTCTCTCTCTCTCTCTCTCTCTCTCTCTCTCTCTCTCTCTCTCTCTCTCTCTCTCTATATATATATATATATATGTATATATATATATATATGTATATATATATAGGATTTGGGGAAGATTGTCTCTTTGGATGGGAAAATGCTGCAGGAAATATAAATATGGAATTGTCAGGCAAAATTACTTTTTTTCAATTTTTGTTTGCGTAGGCCTGTGCTTTATGCATGCGTCCTGTGAATACAGTCTTTGCATTGTCAGTGTGAAGCTCATGAAGCTTCCGCACCATGTGATGAGATGTGGGTTACATGCAAACAGGAAACAATCACTTGTCAATCAACTATCATTTGTCCCACTGTATCTGAAAAAAAGGGTCAAACAATGCATCCGATCCAATCCAACTTTGTTTATATAGCACATTTTACCAACATAAAGTCTCAAAAGTGCTGCAGAGAGTACACACAATATAAATTAACATATTAAATAAAATAAAGCATAAAATAAATACATAAGCAAGTCAATAAAAAACATAAAAAATACATACGTACATTTATGCATTCACCCCATAACTATAGTCAGTAAGTTGATCCTGCCTCACTGTAATTGCTTATACCGTATGTCACATCATTTACTTTTTATTTTCTGGGCATAGATATCTGAATGAATTTCTTGTTATTCAACATATCTGTGGAGGTTTTGGAGCCTGCACCTAAAGATAGATTAAAGCTGCATGGCTTTTATTTTAATATTTTCTGTTTCTCATGTGGCCTCATGGAAAAAATAATTGCCCACCCCTGGTTTAAAGAGACAGCTACTTGCCATGACTGTATCTCTTCTATGATCTGTTCATACACAGTTTCATGTAAGATTTACAATTATTCAGCCTTTTCATCAATTCCCGAAACAATAAACAAACAACTTTCTCGTTTCATTATAAGTTAGAAGGCATTTGATCTTCCAAACGCCTGACTCTGACCTGAGCCTGGTGACGGCACGGTCTGTTTATGTTTGAACAGGTTAAATAGTCCATCTGAGCTCCAGAACCCCTGGGGCCCTGTGGTCGAGTGGTTAGCGCCGCTGCATCCTGGGGTTATACCGGTACTGGGGCTCACGTGCAAAGGCCGATGCACTAAGGAGACCCGGCCCCGCAAACTGGATGCACGGGTCCACGGGTTGGACCCCTCGGACATGAATCCCCCGCCATTCATCGGCTATGGACACCTCGTGTGTTCTGAATGGTCGCTTTTTTGCTGTGAACCAGAAGGTTGTGGGATCGATTCCGGCGTCCGACGAGATTTTCGTGTGGAGTTCGGTCCTACGCCCGGGAGTCGGTTTCCAGCTAATTTCGTCTAATTCGTTTCTAACATTTTTTTTTTCAGAACATTGGGGGTGTTAGAGGCACGTCTTGGGTCTAAGTTAAATGCGAAAGGACGAGTTCACATTTTTCTTTTCAAAACTTAACTAGCGCTAGCTTAGATGCTAACACTATCAGCTTCTCCTGTTGATGACTCCTGTAAAGGTTTTTAAGCCATTCTTTAATTTATAAATGTGTACATTACATATGTAATTTAAGTACTGGTAGTACAAGAGCAGGCTGTACTTTAGTATGTTTCATTGCTTTTTAAATGATAATTTTCTGTGGTTCCACTTACTAAGTCTTTGCTTAGGCTTATATAAGTTATGACTCAATATGAAGGATAAAAGTAAACTTTTTTGCAAACACCATAATTTGAACAATTTCATTGTTTAAACTGTGTTTATAATTTCAGATTCTCATGTCATCTCAAGTGCCCTGGTCAGACCTCACCACCAACAACCCCAACCACCCAGACTACCCCAAAGTGGACCCACTGTGCCCAGCCCCCTCCTCAGACGCTTGACCTGCAGCTCTTTGATGAGGAGCTGTGAGGAGATGGCCTGGACGTCCATGAGGCTGGTTCATCTCAGGACCACAGTCACAGCTCCTCTCAGGACCCACTTTATCGAATAACAAGACCCCAAGAAGTACATCTTACATTGTGACATGTGACAGGCTGAGCCCTATCCTCAGATGGGCTGTTTCAGACATGTCCGCTCAAAAGAACTAAAATCCTAACCCTTATAACAGCCTGTAGCATGAGCACTAGGCCCCAGGACAGCAATTGTTTGAGTTGATATAAAATGGGCGAAGCTTGATTTTAGTAATCTCCAAGTGTTGGTATACAGTTTGGATCACTTAAAGAAATGACGACTAAAAAGACGTTTTCTGGTTATTATACACTGGTTTAAAAAGCCTATAACAGCAACTACTTGCTATATTCTCAAAACTATAGTATTTTTTTGACAAGTGTGTGTACAATTTCATGAACATATAGGACGTTATCTGACAGTTACTATTACAGACCTAAAAGAGAGATCTGCTGTTCAAATATGAAACAGTTTAGGCATGATTAAATAATAATTAAACACTGGCATGTTTGCGTCTCTCTCTCTCTCTCTCTCTCTCTCTCTCTCTCTATATATATATATATATATATATATATATATATATGTGTATATATATATGTATATATATATATGTATATATATATATATATGTATATATATATAGGATTTGGGGAAGATTGTCTCTTTGGATGGGAAAATGCTGCAGGAAATATAAATATGGAATTGTCAGGCAAAATTACTTTTTTTCAATTTTTGTTTGCGTAGGCCTGTGCTTTTACTTGTCCAAATCTATACATTAGTCAAATGCATTTCAAATGAATCTGAGTTCACCTTGGTCATGGGGCAGATGTTACACAACACAGTACACAACACAATAGGCTACTACAGTCAGTCCACTTTATTTAACAATTAAAGCAATAGTTTCATTACAGTAATGATCATGGTCTATGACTATTACTTAACACTGGAGTTCAGATGACATGACCGATTACATTCTGTAGATCAATAATATCTATAATATTGTTAAATGCAGATTTTTATTGCAATGCAGCAAGTTCTAGGATCTAGTCACCATGTGATCGAGGTCAACATTTGTGAATTTACCTTTTGTATATTTCATGGCAAAAAGCACATCTGGTAATGTGACATTGTCCCATTCTGAAAATCACCAATATTTCACACACACACACACACACACACACACACACACACACACGCACGCATGCACGCACACACACACACGCACACACACACACACACACACACACACTGTATTTCACTGAGGCTGTTGTTGTCTATTCTGTAGTTTCCTTAAGTAAATGACCATATATGCTTTATTATGACAACATAAAAAGGCCAGCTAAACTTTTTAAAAAAATCTAAATTTAACTCACCCCTGGTCTACTACAGGTTGGGTTTCAGATGACGTCACAACATTCTGTAGGCCAGACCTGGGCATTGTCCAGCTCCTGGGCCACATATGGCTCTTTTGTTGTTTAAGCTTGGAATTACAAAATAAACATATTTTTTATTTTTTAGTCCATACCTCATGCATGGACTAAAGCTGGATTGATTTTATTTTAGGTGTTTTTTTTAAATGACATTTTTTGTAAGGCAACCTCACTTTTTCATTGCTTAGTCATAACATATACTCTTACCAGTCTTACCAGCTTGTCAAAACAAATCTATTTACTGCTTTTTATGAAGAAATACAATTAATATTATGCAGAATTGAGTTAAGCATTTTGGCCCGGCCCTCCACAATATTTTCTGCTTCTCATGTGGCCCCATGGAAAAAATAATTGCCCACCCCTGATGTAGAGGCTAATTCAACGCTACAAATGTTTGCGTTGGTAGCACTGAAAATTAGTTACTTGTCAGTACTTTTAGTCCATAGAAGCTGATTTCACACTGTGTCAACATTATTTTGATGGATACATGGTCAAACTGCTAACAGCACATATTTTGCCCCTCCAGGCTCAGTCTCAGTCTCTTGGGTTCCTCAATCTTTTGGTTGATGGACTACAATTACTGCAACCTTCTGCGGTCCGACAACTCTGCATTGCATTCACTGTGTGAGTATAGTGTAATAGTTACACCATTGCCATGGCAATTCATAATTAACAATCACAAATACTCACGAAGAGTTTATTTTACATTAGGAAACTGTATATGTTACAAAAGGTCTGACTGATGGTTGATTGTTTCGGATACAATATCTAGTATCAATACTGTAAACTTGAGTTAAGTTATATTTTGTTTTCGTGTGGTTCAAATTACTATCCTAGCCTAGACCTAGCTTCTTCCAGATGATCAGTAAATCTAAGCGGGTCTGATCTGGCAGCATGCAAAACTTCAGTTGTTTGCATTAGGAAATATATTGTATTGTATGTATGAATTATTGTATTATATATTATAAAATGGAACTCTTTTCACTTTTTGTATTTTATCATAAATAATCATTTAAATTCATAATATTACAGGCTCTATCTAGATCATAGGATTATAATAATTCTAAACAGAGCAAAACATCATATGCAATACAAACATTTTATTTGTTATTTTATTGTAAAAGTATTTAACTTTGCAGTCCTTCAGTGTTTTCATTTTTAACAATATAAGTAACAATGGATCATTTAATTTTTGTAAATACATACAAAAAATAGTGAGTTGAAATTACTCTTAAACACTGAAATACTAAGGTCTTGTTGGTTGTTACAATGTGCAGGTTGCAAGTCCGTAGCTTAGACAGGCCCATTCATTTGTCATCTCTAGAAAGTTAGGTTGAGAGGCCAGGCCACTACCTAAAAATCACAAAAGCAGACCAAAATAATGAATAATTTAACAAAAGTTTGTAAAAGTAATTTGAACAAGGCAGTAATACATAAACAAGGGAATAAAAACATTACCTGCAACCAGATTATGAAGATTGCAATAGTTTACTCCATTGTCCAGAAGAGAAGTGGAGAACAGGGAGGACCGCGACACAGCCTATAAACAAAAACTGACTGAGCTCCTTAAATTAAAAAAGGGCTCATTTGCTAAAACAGGTAAGTGCCATTTCAAAATCAGAGGCTTGCAGTTTACTATTTGTTGTAATGTTTTCAAAAGCAAAATGTATTTCACTACAATGAAAATCAGAGCCCATCCCTACTTGATCCACTAGACTTTCATTCATGATGTCTGTAGAAGTACAACGTTTTGACAGTTTTTCAAAATGGAGATATCTGTTTGTGCAATTGGGCTCTTCAAATAAATCACTACATACCGATACTTTACACCCATCAGGCAGCATAGTGGGGATAAAAGAAATGGAGATCTTTTCAGTGTTGATTCCATCTGGAGACGTGTGGTTCGCCATGATGTACCGAGGAGTGACAGACACCAGCTACAACAGAAAACCACACATTTATATTCAGACCAATTCATGACACAGTGTCATAGTTATAGTGACTGGACATTCTTACAGTGTACTGGCACATCTCACATTCCATCTCTGGACTGAAGGCCTGAATCTGTTTTGTTAATACGATTCTGATATCGGAGCAGTTAGCAGCAAAAAGCCTGAAAACAAAAAGAAAATGAGGTTAACTGTAACCCAATTCTGCTAGTACAGTGAAAACTCCTGGACTACATTAGTACACCTTATTATATAATTTCTTTGATACTATTTGTATTACCATTACTACATTGCTATTACTATTACTATCTCTTTTCTTGGTATATTAAACTGTATACATTTGCTTATACTTGTCCTGTGCTTGTCATGCATATGGGTGGGAAGTAGCTCATTGCTAAATTTGGGCGTATTTACTGAAAAATTCATTGTTCATTAATGTCCGGCCGTATTTAAATATACATTTGAAAATGTAAATACTGTAATTTTTTTTCATTTTTCCTTTTTTTCTATGGATATGCTATGTCCAAAACTTTTTCTTTGTGGATCAATAAAGTGTGTCTGAGATTGAAATTGAGATATGCAGATGTTACTTACCACATAGTTTTGCAGAATGCATGGTACGGAGCGGGCATTTGGACAGGCAGAGCAAAAACAGAGCCACACAGAGCAGAGAAAGCCAAAGTGAGCAGGACAGTCTTCATGTTGTGAGCTGGTTAGGCTGTCCTGACCAGAGGATGTGTATGTATTGTCTCTGTAGTTATGCTTCAGTCAGGGTGGGGGCCAGGCCTCTAATGGGAGAGCAGGTAATGAGGCTGAAAACCTATTTGTTATGGACAGAGACCGCGGCAAATAAAGCTATAATTAAAAGGTACATGTGGTTTTTGTGTGACTGCAAAGGTAATTATGATCACAATCAAATACGTTTTCAGCTACCATACCTTAATAGGGCAGGACAGCAGGATAACCCATGTATGTGCACATTGTCTTCTCCATATGGAAACAACTCTTAAAGTAAAAAGGAAAGAAACTCTAGCCTTAATTATTTATGTATGTATAAAAAGCCATGTAACTTTATGTATGTCTAAAGTTGTTTTAAGGTCAAATTTGACAAAATAATATTCACAGTAGCATAACTGTCTTTTAGCTACGTCCCTTATACAAACTTTTGAATATACGTGATTTTATTGTTTGTTTGTTTTTTATTTAATTATTTATTTATTTTTTAATGTAATGTATTTGTTGAAGGATTATTGTTGTAGATTATTCTGATTTTACATAAGACAAGACATACTTTTCTGGTATAAATATAACATACACATACATACATCATATTTTACATTCTGTTCTTTGTAAAATGCAATATTGATCTAAATAACACTTGACTTCCTGTTTTGTACAGTGTACAATATGTAAGTAAGTGTTGTGAGTAGGTATTGGGGGTAGGTGAAAACAAATTCTTTTTCAGCACTCTAGCCTAGATTGGGGAACACTACAAAGGAACTCATCATAAAATGGTTAAATGTCATGAAAGTTGATTTGCACAATGTGTGACACAGATACAATCAGATTCAATTCAAGACCAAAACACAGGATGTCCTGAGGTACTCATTATGTTTAGAGGCGTTCAAATCGTGATTGTCCATGTACACAGGTGATCAGCATCACAAGACCAAAGAGAATGGGCACAGGACAAAGACTCCACCTCCATGGACTATAAAATCCACAGTCCCAACTGGAGTGCCCATTCAACCTGCTTACGATTCAGGATGAAGACTCTGGTGGTTCTGGTGCTGATTGCGACTCTGTGTGGGATTCTCTCAGCGGATCCCATACGAAAACCTACACCAAAACGTATGCCAACTAGCAAACCGATAACAACTACTACTACTACAACAACTACAACAACTGCTGAGCCTAGTCCAAATCCAACCCAGCCTGCAGCACCGGCCTACTGCAGAGCCATCTGGTGAGTGATACTTTTTTATATTATATTATGATATTTTAAACTCGATTTTTACGTTTGATTCTTGAGATTTGTTTTTACGTTTTTTTTTCCCTCCATGTAGGCTCTTTACTGATCCATGTGCAGAGATTAACAGTACGCTTATTCAGCAAGTCAGACTCTTGAGTCCCAATGCTGGATGCGCTGACTGCAACTACCTGGTAAGGATTTTTATTAACTGATTTAAAGTTACACTGTGTATCTTTTCTGGTGTGCTTCCGCAACTTGTTTGACTCCAGTGAGTTTTTAGTTTGCCTGAGGTATACATTATACATTATAGGTGTTTTTGTTGCTAAATTACACATTGAAAAACATGCATTCTTACTGTGAGCATGAGTCACCTCTACAGACAGTACATGATTTGGTCTGATGTCAGGATAAGTTTAAGGCCATACTGTGGAACATGTGAAGCAATGTGATAACATCTTGTGTGTAGAATCCCTCAGTCGTCCAGGTAGAATCTATAGCAAAAGGAGAAATTTAATTTGTCAACTGGACAGAGTTTATTTGGTTGAATACGTTTCGCAGCTCATCCAAGCTGCTTCTTCAGTTCTGGTCAGATGCTGGCGGAAACGTATTCAACCAAATAAACTCTGTCCAGTTGACAAATTAAATTTCTCCTTTTGCTATGTGATAACATCTTTAACACCTTTAAGTGCTAACTGTTATGTTTATTTTTTCAGTTTTATATGAATATTTTTTTTTACTTTTATAATGTTGGTATTTGTATGACTGTTGTGTTAAGTTTTGTAAAATGGAAGATAAACTATAATGTTTATTATTACTAAATGATAGCTTATCTGTTTACAGTTTGTGTCTGCTGACAATGTGTCACTCACTGTGGACCACTCCTCTGCAGACGGGTATAAAGCTGAGACCATTATATTTAAATATGGTCCCACTCGAACGGCTGGTGGATGCAGGGTGTTTGTAAGTATATTGAATAGATATGGGACTAGATCTCGTGCCACAAGATCTTGCGTGACAAAATTGTGATTGTGCACATGTGTTTAAGATTTTCCTCCACTAACTTTCTCCCTATTGCTAAAGGCTTTATTCTGTATGTTTTTGTCCAGATCCAGTCTCTGTCTACTGGACCACACACCGTATTAGATAATGATGTCAACTACTGCAATATTTATAATCTACTCACAGGTTTGTAATAATAGTAGTTGTCCACAAAAACATACATTGTATCTAAATAACTACTACTACTGCCCATGCTACTGTCTCCTAATCAGGGACATGGGCTGTGGTTAGCCGGTGGTAAGACTTAAGTACATGACATCTGTTACATATTTGATATCAGTGTTTAATTATAGTACCGTTCCTGGCAAATATATAAAATAAAATAAACAAATGGTTTACAAGCCATCAGTATGTGAACATTGGCCAAATCAGCACTGTAAGACTTTATTAACTGACTACAATAGAAGTAAATACAATTATTTGGTTATTTGAATTAAATAAATTAGTGATGATGTTGTTTTATGTTGTGGAGCCGTGAAACCTGTGCCCTCTAGTGGCCAAAATCTCTACTTACCCATTTGAAGTCTTCATATTTCTTTCTCTTTCTTGTAGGAAGTGGACTTGATTTGCAGCCTGGATTTTCAGACAAGACAAATGAGTGGCTTTGCCCAGCGTTCAATCTTGTTCCTTGCAATTCTGACTTGTAAAGCACAACAATAAACTTGGTTGTTGAACTATATTTCTATAGTTTTTTTTAATTACTAATATTACTATGTAAAGTGTAAAAAAGATTAATATGTTTACGTATCACATTTAACAATGATTAACCATGGCAGGCACATACAAATGATATATGATATATATAAATGATTATATATAATTTGGCATAACAGCTACTGTAATTATATAATTACTCTAAGTTTATTCCATCTATTGATGTATAATAATAATAATAATAATAATAATAATAACAATAATAATAATAATAATAATAATAATAATTATTATTATTATTATTATTATTATTATTATTATTATTATTAGCTTTTATACAGTACAGACTTTTTGTGTGTGAAAGACAAAATTCTTAACTTCATAACTTTTCCACCTCTACTATAATCAAGATTCCAAAGACATAACATAACTGTAAAAATCTCTCAATAAAAGATTACTGGTGCAAATTGTATGAGTCTAATGAATCATTCAAAACAGAACAAAACACATGGCTAGGTTGGTGTGTAGAGGCCACATTCAAACAAAAACAGATACAAGACTTCATTTTCTATATAGTTTATACAGTGGAAAGAGCAATATCAATTTCTCAGTCAAACAATAAGCACAAGACTCACAACGCCTGGTCAGTTAAATCTGAACACTCAGTCCTGGTCCTATAACAGGGTTCATATTTCATAAATGGGGATTGATCGCTGCAGAAGAGAAACTAACCTGGGACCCTCTGGACTCTTTGGTTTGGGATCTGACACTGACACTGACAGCCCAATCCCCTGTCATGCCTTCTGTAAATCTATCTGATGAGTCAATGCCACAATTCAGTGGTGTTTTACTTTATAAAATAAGAAAAATAAATAATACTGCTCATTAAATTGTTATTTTTATTCACTTTTATGCTTCTATTAAGTGTTTTTTGTCTTAGATCAGATCTCTCTCTAGCCACCCATCTAGGTCTATTCATCTATGTAACTAAGCAAATGACCAGCATTTTTTGTAGTACTTAACAACTTTGTTGTGGTCTTCAGTACAGTTTTAATAGAAAACATGACTTATATATAATGTACTCTCTCAAATAATTGGTTGGTGTGGTTTTTGTCCCGGCCGTGGAACACTAGACCAGCTCTATACTCTCCATCAGGTGCTTGAGGGTTCATGGGAGTTTGCCCAACCAGTCCACATGTGCTTTGTGGATCTGGAAAAGGCATTCGACCGTGTCCCTTGTGGGGTCCTGTGGGGAGTGCTCTGGGAGTATGGGCTCTTTGCTAAGGGCTGTCAGTTCCCTGTATTACCGGAGCAGGAGGTGTGTTCACATCGCTGGTGGTAAGTCAGACCTGTTTCCGGTGCATGCTGGACTCCGCCAGGGCTACCCTTTGTCACAAGTTCTGTTCATTGTATTTATGGATAGAATTTCTAGGGATCAGGGGCTGGAGGGGATCTGGTTTGGGGACCACATGATCTCATCTCTGCTGTTTGCAGATGATGTTGTCCTGATGGCTTCATCAGACCGGGATCTCCAACCTGCACTGGGGCGGTTTGCAGCCGAGTGTGAAGTGGCTGGAATGAGGATCAGCTCCTCCAAATCCGAGGCCATGGTTCTTGACCAGAAAAAGGTGGCTTGCCCTCTCCGGGTGGGTGGAGAGTCCTTGCCTCAAGTGGAGGAGTTCAAGTATCTCAGGGTCTTGTTCCAGATGTCTCCTGGACGCCTCCCTTGGGAGGTGTTCTGGGCATGTCCCACCGGGACGAGGCCCCAGGGAAGACCCAGGACACGCTGGAGGGACTATGTCTCTCGGCTGGCCTGGGAACGGCTTGGGGTCCCCCTGGAGAAGCTGGAGGAAGTGTCCGGGGTGAAGGAAGTCTGGGAGTCCCTGCTTAGACTGTTGCCCCAGCGACCCGGCCCCGGATAAGCAGAAGAAAATGGATGGATGGATGGATGGATGACCACAGGGTCAAAATAATTACATAATTTAAAAACAAAGAATAAAAAATAGTAAAATCATTATGTCACTGAGTGAGTTTATGTGAAATATTTTATTGTCTAAAAGTTCACACAAAAGTATCACAATAGTGAAAGATTTGCATGCATTTGCCATATACATGTTTAAATTGTTTGTTGCAAGGACAGGATCGAAGCATGTTTTAGATTAGTTACAGGCAGAAATTTCAACTCCAAGGCAGAGCCATTCATTTGTAAATTCAACAAATCCTGGAGCCTTGGAAAGTCCACTTCCTGAAGAAGACAAAACAAAGATGTTATACTTTATAATAAAAGATCAAGTGCAATAGTGCGTAAAACTCACCTTCAATAATATTGTGGAGGTTGCAGTAGTTGGTTCCATTATCAAACAGGCTGTACCAGAAGGAAGACATGGATGAACCCTGAACAGATTCAAATGTAATTTATTTTCCACAGACTTACATAAACTGTGAACATTCATTGTGACCTACTTCAACATGGCAGCCCATCCCCAGAGATGTCCCAATGATGGTGAAGTTAACACTCTCGTACTGTCCAGACCCAGAGGTGTGGTTGGCCTGGATCAAACCCGGAGCCGCTGGGCCCAAGAGCTGCACAGGTAAGCAAGTGGAAAGTTTAAAATCCATGATCTTATTACATCAACTTAAAATAAAATAGATTTTGTTTATGTATGTTGCTTACCTTGTATGAGCCCATTGCTTTGATTTGAGTTACAATAGCATAAGCCACACGATCACAGGGTAGACCAAGCAACCTGACAGAAAAAAAATTGATAAAATTTCACTGCTACTTCAAATAGTGCAATGCAAATATTTCAGAAAAAGCTTACCATACAATCCTGCAGTAAGCATGAGTTAAATCAGGCTTAATACTACTTGTAACAATAGACACTCCAATGAGGATGGCACAAATGACAATCAGAGTCCGCACAGCCATGGCTAAGCTTGTGTCCTGTATCTTGTCTCAAACCTGCTGTTGCTTCTGTAGAGTTAACCCACACCATTTATACTGGACAGTGCATGAAACAGAAGCAAGTGAACTGTGTGATCATGTGGAGCCGTGCAAAACAGATTTGCATGACCCTTGGCATGAAGTGTATGGCATCTGCAGCCGTGAAACTTCAGAATAATCTAAACTATATCACAAATATGTTTACTGTCCTACTTAGGCTACAGGACATGTAGTTGTAGAAAAACCAGAAGGCTGTTCCAGAAATGTTGCCAGCTCAAAAAGCCTGGCTTGTTCGGATAAATCTGACTTACTTGTTGCCATTTCAGTTTGAATGAGGCTCATCTTGTGGGAGCTTATGCATGCAGTTGTAGTTTTTTCCTGTGAATTTAAAAACTAAATGTCTATTGAGCTCAGTTTTAAGATTAGACAGTATTATTCTGTATTACTGAGTTTCACATCACTTCCCTTTGAAGCATTCATTTGTCTCTGTCATTAATGTTCAGCTTTGAAAATTATAACAGTTTCTCTGTTTTTAGAATATAATTTGGCCTGGTTGTTTATTGTAACCATTTGATTTTGTAAGAGTGGAACAGTAAGTAACAGAACACAATATATTAAGATCACATCTCTCTTTGCCGTATGTAACTTTCCTCTAGTGTAAGGTCCCTTACCTGCTTGTCTCCGTTGAGATGTTGTTGCTTGGCAGTAATCTTCTTTTTCTATCTCTGCAGATAAACGTAGGAGACGCCACCAGGCCAAGTTACAGGTCAGATCTGTGGAGGGACAACAACAGTCAGACATATCATGTTTTTCAATGTATTTTTAAGAAATAAAAACATCTAAATGGAATAAATGTATTATGATAAACCTAATGCCATACAGTGGAACATTCCAGGCAAATGTACATGTAAAGTAACATAGTGCACCTTTAAGCTGATCCTTTTTACAGAGTGCAGTGCAATCCAAAAACATACATTTAGGTAAATGACAAATGTTATGGGTGATTTGTGTTCTTTTTAACACCAGGTGGCAGCATACAACAACCCTGAGGAGAACAGTGAGCCCTTGAAAGCCCTACTACACATTTCAACCTATAAGTGTTAGATAAAAAATGAGTTTTTATGTGTAATCCAATCCTAAAATATTAATTATACTGTACATTGAATCCATGTTATAAAACACATTTCTAATTGAGAAGTGACACATCAAAGGCCTTGTTAATGTCTGGTGTGTCTCAGAGGGTCAGTTGTCACAGAAGGGGTGGTTTTCTGTCTTCTTTGGCTCTATCCCCCCTTGTGGTCAGTGTCTTTGAACCTGTCAGTGACAGATGAATGACACAATCTCCTCTGTCTCTAATGAGGAGCAGGGAGGCAATACGGGGGTCTGGGCTTAAGTTATGTTTCTGTCAGCACTGAGTGAAAGCTAAGACAATCATACCTATACCTATGAATGATTGATTTTAATGCATATAGGCCTATCCCTTGTGATCAGTTTTGACATCAGAAACATTCCCTTAATATTAAAGGCTCACTAATAACATCTTTGAACAACTGAGTGACACACCCTTTACCATAGAAGTGACATAGTGCACCATTAATGATGGCAGGAGAAAATAATTATTTGATAGGCTATACTTTGCTCATAAAATTTATAAACATTTTTTAAATAATTGAACAAAACAATAAAATATTGCACATTTTAACATAAAGAAAAACAAACAAATAAATAAATACATTTAAATGAATAGAAATAAAAATGTATCTGTATGTTTGCTGACTTTGTATTCATAGCAATACTGGTGATCAATTAAATTACTGTAGTATCCAGATGTATAAGGAGGTTTTAAAGGTGTATGCAGCCAGTACAGGTATAAAGTAAGTATTTAGTTATCTACTCAAAGAACAATTCATATGTAGTCAGTGCACAATAAGAAATAGTTTCCTCCCTAGTTTGCTGCTGAAATAAAATGGACTACCATGTGGTTAGTTGAACATTTTAGTCCCATATGTTTGCTGTGCATCATGGTGCAGGCTCATGGTGGTTTTGGCGACGGCACGTGAGCAGTGAGTGGATGGTCTGAGCCATTTGAGAGTTTGAACCATGACTGTTCACTGGGCAAAGACAGCACCAAAACTGGACTCCATCTGCCGTATTGGAGAAAACCATTTGTCTCTTTTAACACAATTAGCAACAGTTTTGTATATGTAATGTTTTATTTTATTGCTTTTCCTTTGACTTTTCAGGAAAAAAATAAATAAAAACAATCACAAAACATGCAGTCATTTGCGTCAACTGCACATCAAATCAGTTTGAATTCAAAGCCTAAAATAATATTACATAGTTTGTTTTCTTCCAAGGAGTTGGAGAAACTTTTGGATGTTCTAGCTAATATTTCAATGCAACAGGCTTACAATTTTCGACCATTTGTTTATTTAAAACTAGGCTAGGCAAACATTTGTTCAAGGTCTACTAAATTATATAAATGGAAGACTTCACTGTGTTACTGAGTATTATCAGTTTCCCTGAGAGAATTACTGAGGTCTTACTATTTCAGAACACATAATAATAATAATAATAATTCATTTAGCTGCGTTTTGGTCATGGTTTTGGTTCTAAATCATGATTAATCTTGGTCAGTCTCTAAAACTACAATCCCATGCTCCTCTTGTGCATGGCCTATACTTGTCATGTGACTGCCGTAATCTCAGGTGGGCGGGGCTTCACTTTGCTCCTGTAGCGACTTGAAAATAGCGGCTCGAGGTCACACAAACTTTCTGATATTGACAGTAAGGAGCTTCTTACATGCAATGATTTTCCAAGTTGGAGTTTATATTGTAATCTTTTGCACGCTGTAATTATTGGGTTCTGTTTTTGTGCTGTTGATTCGGTATTTCACCATTGCACTTTGAATACTGTACTGTACTCTCCTTGTGTTACACTGACAAGATCTAAGAAACAAGGCTACACAACAAGCAGAAACATTTTATGCTATTTACATGTGCATATAGGCCTACCGAGGACTTCACAGTAATAGTATTGGATAGTGTGCATGATTTGTCTTCGTTTCTGATGTTTTTTCTTATTAAAGGACATCTATGCAAAACTTTTCAGAGCTTTTAATCATGTTATAGCTGTTTCCCCTTCTCATTTAGCATCTGGAATGATTAGTGCATGTTTGGGTAATCTTTAAGCACTTAATTTATTTTGGAAACTACCCACTAGTCCGAGGGTCAAACCCCAATCCACTTTTTTTTTTTTGTTTCAAAGTCTGGTTAAGGTTAGGATTAGGGTTAGGTTTAGGCA
Source organism: Taenioides sp. WSHXM2023 (assembly GCA_029959045.1). Lineage (NCBI taxonomy): Eukaryota > Metazoa > Chordata > Actinopteri > Gobiiformes > Gobiidae > Taenioides > Taenioides sp. WSHXM2023. Next base: position 12,180,927 of record CM057096.1, on the reverse strand, counting down.
AGGGGTCCAAGTCTGGTTAAGGTTAGGGTTAGGGTTAGGTTTAGACAAGGGGTCAAAGTCTGGTTAAGGTTAGCTCGGACTAGTGGACCCTCGGACTAGTGGACCCTACCCATTCAAGACGCCATATTGCCGAGCATGCCCTGTGTTCACCGGCACACGCCCACTGCTCTGTACTAACCTCCTTCTACAATTTTATTTTCTCAGTCGGTGAAACGCACAACATTTGGCAGCGTAACGTTGTCATTATGGTACAAATGAAAAAAATCTGCTGCTTGCTCACGTGATGTACAGATACCATATATCCATGACGTGATTTGTTTACGCTGGTGTTTACATTTTTGCGCCACCCTCAGGCTGAATCAGACATATGCGTGCCAAAATGTTTTATCATTTGTATCTGACGTACCGTTTCATTTGCAGATTAGACAAGAACAAGAACTGACATGACTGCGATAAATACACTGGCTTCAGAATAAAGTACATGAAGGCTTACAACTGCACATACGCCTGTAAGTTGTTTGGTGTCCTTTATTGACTATGATAAACAGGTTCTAAACTAACAGGCGCTGACCTCTGAAGTCTGCAGAAGGCTGCATGATGGTGTTTTAAAAGGCTGCAATGCAAACGTCGCATCCATGTCTTGATTTGACACTTGGCGGGGCATGTTATTCTTTGACACCCAGTTTGGACAATTTACCACTGTTATTAAAAGCTTGACTGAGCTGTGTCCTTTTGAGGACCTCGCGTGCCTGGACAAAATGGTCACATCAAGACATGAAAGCGAAGTTTGCGTCCATCATCATGCAGCCTTCTGCAGCCTTTAGAGTTAGTGCACGCACAAGGCACATGGTGAAGGATGGAATTGCGCTTTTAAAAACAGCGCTGACTTGTCCAGTGTTAAGACTGGCTTTCAATTAACCTGCCTGCTAAAGCCGTAGTAAAATGTGACTGTAAGGTGCATGCACGCTGATGTAGTGTAGTGGTTAAGACTCCCGACTCGTTATCTTCATGGGTGACTTGAGTTTAAGGCCCACGCACCCTCTTACTCATATTTTTAGAACCTGGTTATCATAGTCAATAAAGGACACCAAACAACTTACAGGCGTATGTGCGGTTGTAAGACTTCATGTACTTTATTCTGAAGCCAGTGTATTTATGGCAGTCATGTCAGACACGAGTTTGATTGGAGTCGGCATTGTTCTTGTCTAATCTGCAAATGAAACGGTACATCAGATATAAATGATAAAACATCTTGCAGTGCATATGCCTGATGCAGCCTCAGGGTGGCGCAAAAAATGTAAACACCGGTGTACACAGATCACATCTTAACATGGTCACACGGAGAACCGGAACACCGGTGTTACGGATCTGTTGGTGATATGTCAACAGGGGGCGATGTGGGCGTGTATCGTTTATATCGTTATAAACGTGTTTTAACGCGGTATCCGTGTTTCTTTTGAGTGAAATACTCGCCGTCGCTGCTTTCCTTTAGGGCGTACGAGTGCGTAAATCCACATCTCCACTTAAGACAAGGCAGAAAGGAAGCCACAAAATAATGTTTACATTTTATTTAGAGGCCCTGGGACAGGAGTCTGCGCAGATGCGTGCGCGATATGAGCCATTTACATATCGGCCCTAACAAATCCATGACCCCGACTCGATTTATATATAATGTATAAATAATAACATAATGATCTACGGATGTTGTACATTTTAACTATATAGTAGCTCAAGCTCAGTATGTGATCTTTAATGCATTCACTACCACACAGTAGACTAGCGGTCCAAAGTACTTTTTATTGTCACTGTTAAATCAACTAAGGTCAGGCCTTGTGTAGCACTACGCTACTGCAGCGAATACTACTACCCAGAATACTACCACTACTACCTCTACTGCTACATCTACCACTGTCAATGGTACATATATAGACTATACTACTCCAACCGCTATTACTGCTACTAAATGTAAAATTTTACTAGATATGAAACTGCTTTTATTGCTAAAAAAAAAAAGGTGCTTTGACAACAAATAGGCTACTGATTATATTGATATTATTTCATCTAGTCACTTTTTAAAGATGTTATCACAATACTAAAACTTCCAACTTGATTTTAATACTAAGGAAAAGGCTTGATACACACAAACACAATTATAATAAAAACACTATATTTTTAGACATTACAATTGGATTTCCAACACAAAAGGTTTCTGTAGTTACATAATGGTTTTACAATATTTCTGATATAGATCAAGACCATTCTAAAACTATTCAGGAAAGGTAAAATTTTGTCCTATTCATGTAATTTTTTTCTGTATCTATACTTGTTCAATTGAGTATCTGGTTTTGATTCTAGTTTTTAGTATTGATTAGTATTATGGTATAGATTTTTTGACAACTCTGTTTTGTATTTTTGTGTAGGGATCATCTTTCTTAAACAGCCATTATGTCTAATTTGAGCGGTAGAGTCCAGACCGTTCTTGGACTCGTGGATCCGGACAAATTGGGACGTACGATGACCCACGAACACCTCAGCATGACTTTTGAGTGCTGCTACTTCCCGCTGCCCCCAGGAGACGAGGCAGTGGCCGCTAACCCTTTTCAAATGCAACACATGCACTGGCTTAGGCAAAATCCCTATAGCTGCCATGAAAATCTGCTGCTCCAACAAGAGACTGATGCTGTACGGGACGAGCTGCGGGTCTACAAGCACGCAGGAGGGGGAGCTATAGTGGAGAATACAACCACAGGGTTACAGAGAGATCTACCTACCCTGAAACAGCTGGCCCAAGACACAGGGGTCCATATCATCGCAGGGGCAGGTTACTATGTGGACTGCACTCACTCAGAGACCACCAAGAGCATGACTGTGGAGCAGGTGCGGTTTGGTGCATTATTAGCACATTACACACAGAATTCTTTATATGTTTTACATGGACTATGTAACTTTCTGGTGAAGGATTCGCTTCCTTCTTGTCTGGAGATGTTATTACTTTGCCTGGAAATGTCTCTCAGTATGGCATTAAACTTATCTATATCCATTAGAGACAAGCCAGTTATGCCACCAGGCCAAATTACTAGTTAGATCTGTGGCGATTTGACCCAGCTGAGAGTGAGAATGTATGTTTTTTACAAATAACTTTGAGCAATAATAACATACGTAATTAAAGAAATTATTAAAGAATTATTAGAGGAATTATTTAGGGCCTAACAATAACATTTCCTTGGATGAATGTAGGTGGTGAGCCCCCTCCAGAAAAGTTACATAGTGCACCTTTAATGTAATATCTAGGATTTATTTCTCAGTCGTCGTGGTGTAGGGCGTCCCTCTTCTGCCTGTGCCTGTTCTTGTTTCCCATGCACTTCTCACCAGAATCTCCATTCATGATCTGGAAGTGGGTCCACCACTGTTAGATGGAGGAGAGCAGTCTTGTGTAACATAATCTAAATGTCAAATATTTGTAGTTGATTAAAAATGTAGTAGTATAAAGTAGTTTTAATTAGTGAATAAATTGGAGAGCTACTGTAATATCAACATGTGCTACGCTTTGATTAAACACATTTCAACAAGTGTGAATTTTAAGGATAAAAACCCAACACTTCGCTTTATTAAAAGAAAAAAAAACTGAATGTGTTACAAATTGATGAATGATAATCGAGATATTGTAAAACTTTTAAATGGATATCTGGTGGCTGGTTTGAAGAGAGATTGTTGTAAAATATTAGGAATATGTCTCTCTTATGCTGCACACTGTTAAATACAAATAATTATTGAATTCAGCATCTAATTTATTTAAGAGGCACATTTGTATCTTTTACTTAAGCTAATCTAAATTGCCTTTGTGTTGTGTTCACAGTCCAGCTGTAATGTACTGTGATATCCAGTATATGCTATGTTTGTATGCATCACATCATTGAAATACGCACGTCAAACAAATCCAAAATGAATTCATCTCGTAACATGTTTCTAATTGACCCTAAACGCACCATTGTATCATACTTGTTTGTCTTGTCACTTTCTCAACAGCTCACGGACGTCATTGTGAGTGAAGTGTTGAATGGAGCGGATGGTACAGAGATTCGTTGTGGTGTGATTGGGGAGATAGGCACTGGCTGGCCCATCACGGACAGCGAGAAGAGGGTCCTAAGAGCGACTGCCCATGCACAGACCCGACTGGGCTGCCCCGTCATCATACACCCTGGACGAAACCCCGCCGCCCCTGCTGAGGTGGTCCGCATCCTGCAAGATGCCGGGGGAGATATCGGCAAAACTGTCATGTCACATTTGGACAGGTAAAAAAGCAATAGGTCAGTATTTTAGATTTGATTATAGATCATCACAAAGGTGTTGATCAAAGAAGTGTTTCCATCGGTTTCAGAATGAATTGTAAACATTTTATCTTTTGAATTGGGCAAAGATCCTCAAAATAGTGCTTATAACACGGAGCTGAAACCAATGCAAGATGAAATTGATGCATAATTAACTCAGACACTCAAGATACACCCTATGATTGACATTTTGCGCATGATGATTATTGAACCAGCCCCTGCTGTAAAGTAATGAATTTCACATCTATATTATTGTTTAATTTAGTGACTTTCACTAAATATGGCATATCTTACATTTAGTCAGTTATAGGTGTTAATTTAAAAAATATATATAATTGATTTACTCCATAGATCTGGAGGTGCTACCTGTTTCTTGTCTCCATGAAGATAGACAAAGTTAATGAATACTAGACAGTGTAATTTCTCATTTGTCCAGGAGTGGTTCAATGTACAGAGGTTTCAGAGGTAGTCATGTGCACATTGTTTTTGGAATACTGTCTGTGGAACATTTCTAAGCAGTAACATCTCCAAAGAGCCAAGCAGGTGGTTGACCCTCTACCAAAAAGTTACATAGTGCACCTTTAACCCAGAAACCCCCCACTGAGTCTTGGCACTAGAGGGGAACGTAGTCATCCAGGACATCTTGACTGTTTTGCAATAGAAATAGCTGTGTGTATCGACAAATTTTCAAATGACAGAGTATTAGTGACTTAAAAATATACACTGATACTTTTTCTCCCTTAACTGAGATGAACTTTGAGCATAAAATGTGATGCCTTATATTTATAATCTTCTCAAGCCACCATGGCAAGCTGCTTATTGAAATCTCAAAAATGTCTTAGATTGAATGTCCAGGCTGGCTTCGCTCACAATACAAGGTCCAAATCACAAGGTTAATGGTTAAATTGCCCTGAGTGGACTTGTCCCTGATCCTGAGCAGTTGCCTGCATTTTGTGTCAGTCCTGTTATAAAGTGGACTCTGGTCTGGTCCTGCTACAGTCAGCTGGGACAGTGCCCAGACCCCAGTGACCCCCACAAGGCTAAGTGGTGAAGATGGATGGACTCATGTTTGATGGATGGGTTTATTACTGCACAGTTGACCCATGTATTTCTCACTCACTCGTTGATAGGACACTCACTGTATCAAACTGTCTGTCTATTCTATACAGGCACATTTCAGAAAATCAAACTTTGAACTAGATTTTCACAATTTGGAAAACAGTCTAATTGCTAATTAATTTTTCAAGCATTTATACATGTATATACTAGTGCTGTCAAAAATATCACGCTATTAACGCGTTAACGCAAAACAATTATTATTATTGGCAAAATTATTATTATTATTATTATTAATTTTTTTTATCGCGAGATTAACGCTCATTGTGACCTAGTGAACTATGTTTTTCATGAGCTGTGGCCACTGCTAGTAACTTTAGATTTGTACAATTTGTACAATTTGTACGAAACTGAGAAGTCCCGGTTGGAGGAGGTGGGCCAAAGCACGGCACAGTCACACATGCACGCGCACACGCACGACTTCACCTTCACCACACAAGCCCTGCGCGCGTGTTGATGCCACCAACACGAGGAAAACACGAAACAAGGACCGCGGACAGAGACAGAACATTATTTCACCCACATTGGGAACTTCAGTCACTTTGACTGTGATGAAGACAGAAGAGAAGCACTTCACTCACACTGATGCAGAGCACTTCATGAAAGTAGAACATGAGAGTGGAACATCCAACACAAAGTTGTCTCACGTCCTAAACTCAAATGATTAATGTTCATCTCTTCATATCAATAGTCTTTAGAGGTCCAAAAAAGGTAACCAGTAAGTAGAAAATTGTATACAATACAACTCAATAATGCTTTACAATGTTTTCTTTTGTTTACTTTTGTGCAGGACTATATTTGATGAGGGAGAGCTGCTGGAATTTGCTAAGATGGGGAGTTACCTGGAGTATGACCTGTTTGGTACAGAGATGTTGAACTATCCTTACAACATGGACATCGACATGCCCAGTGACATCCAGCGAGTGAAGACGTGAGTATTGAAACTAGAGGTGGTCAATAGGTATGCTTAATTAGAATATCATGTATATTGTCATGTAATAGTTTATTGTCTAAAATAAGAAAACTGACCAAAACCTGCAAAAAGAGTTGATAAACAAAAAAACTATATTTACTTTTTTGTAATTGTCCATGTAAAAGGTCTTCTTCAATTTCAGCTTCCTATTATATGCAACATTTTGAGGACTTTTTCCGATCAAACTATAGAATATTTTGTTTTAAATTGTTAATTGCTATGGCAACAGTCCTACTTTTTTACAGTTCTGAAAAAAGGATAAAGTGATATTTATGAATTATGAATTGCGTATTTTATATAATCCAGTCCACCTTTTTCTGAACTAGCAGACCTTCAACCAATACTGACATTTTTTAGCACTTTTTGATGATTTGCTAAAATATTTGATTATACTTATCACAACAATTTTAAAAAAGAGATATTAATTTATTGTACATTTTTCCCAGTATTGCCCACCCCTGAAATATTATAAATACAATAAATAAAGTGCCCAATCCCCTAAGAATGTGATAAAAATATTTTCCATCCAAATGTCATTAATAACTGGGTCTTAATACATTCCTGTCATAATGTGAACCCCCTGTGGGATGATGAGTATGTCCTTCAGTTTTATAATAGAAACTTAGAAGCATTTGTCTTCTGAACAGTAAGAAATGAGTGATGAACGCCATTATTCAACTCAGACATGTTGTACTGACTGACTGGCGTTTGGGGATTATTCATTGACAAAAGATGCTAGCTGGTGTATGTAAAAGAGAAAACAATGCTTGTTTCAATCACATTAGATTAAACATTATATCAGGTGGGTAAGGTTGTCAAAAATTGATACTCAGATTATAACTAAAATTGGATCTTTCCTGAAGTTTTTGAATTGAACATCTAGAATGGTGTTTTTTTTAATCATTATTGTGGAATTAAAATTAGTCTTTCCCTTAGTATCAAAATCAAGTGGTAGGTAGGTTATGGTAGGTTAGGGTATACTTTACTGCCCCCATAGGGAAATTTGTCCTCTGCATTTGACCCATCCTTCAGTGCCACGCCCGGGATCTTGTGCTAGGCTTGATCAGGGCTGCCTTAGCTGGAGGATTGTACCTATGATTCATGTTTTGTTTTTTGTTTTTTTTGGGTTGATGGGAGAAACCGGAGTGCCCGGATGAAGCCCACCCAGACACAGGGAGAACATGCAAACTCCGCACAGAAAAGCATGGGGAAGCCAAGCATCAACCCCAGAACCTTTTTGCTGTGAAGCATAAGTGCTAGCCACTTAGCCACTGTGCCGCCGTGGTAGTTGGCTTGTACACTAGCTGCGTAAAACTTTGAAAGTTTTCTCTTTAAAAACAAACAAAATATTTTTTACTGTTTATCGTTTGATGGCAGAGCCGATATGATGCTGAGAAAAAGTGATTTACTTTAGATCAAAGCTAAACATTACTTTAACGCTTGTATTAAAAATGTAATTGTTTTATTGTATTGTATTCTGTGTTCAGCCTGGCATTTCTGGTGAAGGAGGGCTATGAAGACAAGATCCTGGTGGCTCATGACATTCACACCAAGAACCGACTCACAAAGTTCGGAGGCCACGGTTACTCACACATCCTGAAAAATATCGTACCAAAGATGTTAACAAGAGGCATCAGTCAGCGCCAGGTGGACAAGATCCTCATCGACAACCCAAAGCGCTGGCTCACCTTTAAATGAACCAACTATTATCTAATGTAAACTAGTCCTTTACTTTCAGATGAATAAATAAGGGAAAATTAACACTGTAATTTTAGTACCAGATGAGTGAAATGTAGTTTTTTTCTATTCAAATGAAAATTTCACAATATTCTTTTGTGATTCAAAGAGTGTCAGTGCCTCAAGATAATTTTGTTCATTAGTACTTACTCTATTCTGTATGGCTAATTTTGATATGCTGTCTTAATACATGAATTGTAATAACACCCAATTTTATAATTTTTAAAATCTTAACTTGGTCTCTAAATAAAAATACTGTTGATTAATGACATTTTGACTGGTTCCTGTGTATTTGATGCCTTTTCTATCACAACCAGCCAGATACTGTGACTGAAGCATGCAATGTCAGTTAAGTGTCTTGCCCAAGGACAGGACAGGATGCACAATCTTGATCCTCACATTATAATATATACTAACTGAGTTATTATTAGTTATCTTTGTTTTTGCTTTAAATCAGGTTATCTTTAGAGGTATTTTCAACCTCTGTCAAGTCACAGTAAGAAGTACATGTCCAAAAAGTGTTAATTTATTTCTCCCTTTCTTTCAAACTTTTGTATGTCACTTGTGTAAACAATGAAGTGGAATAATGAGCCAGAAAGTGATCAGTATTCTGCTCTTAACGTGGCGCAGCGGAGATGGTGTTAGATGAGTTGTCCCGTTGCCCCTCAGTGGGAGTCTGGTGTGTCTATGGGAGCCCGAGTGGTCCAAATGAAGGACAAGCTCTCCTCTCATCTGGGGAACAGGTGGCCTCACAGGATGACATCTCTGCATGATCTATGGCTCCATCACCATGCTAGACTGCACAATATTTAATTTTGATTCATTTTGGAGAGAGAGACAGACAAGAGATTTTGATTTACATATATTTGACATTTTGAAGATCGCCTGGTGTACAGTGGTGATTTTGGGCAGCCATATCGGAGTGGTGACTAACCAGCAGAGCGCTTAGCAGACCAACTGTTGTGCAACAAGTGACAACAAGTTACAATGATTGTTAGTCACAGAAAGGGCTGCACAATATATTATAATAATAGTTTGGCCAATGGAGTAATGCTACAAAAATAAAATTCTCTCAGTAGTGTCATCCCCCATCTGGCTTATAAGGAGCCACAAGTGTGATGATCAAAACCAAAGTATGTTTATAGTGTATGTTAGCCATTTGGGATGCAATTTATTCATTATTTATTCACTGGCAAGTTGAAGTTGGCAATTATTGTGGTAATATATTGTTTGCTGCAAACAACACAATGTCCTGTTTTCATATGTATCAAACCTGCTTACCTGATGTTTAAACCTCTGTGAAAATGCCCTGAAATGCATGTTATTCTTATATTGGTAGTTTTATTAGCCATTCATATTTTATTTTTCATCTCTAAAATCGGAATGTTTGTAGATAGTTTAAAATGTGCACCAAATCTTGATTGTTAAATATACATTGTAAATTTGATGGCATCCGTAACTTAACCATCATATCAACATTGTGTTAATATTGTGCAACCCTATAGTCACAGTGCTTCAATAACATCAGAATGGTCTTTTACATGTGATCTGATTTCTCTGATTTGTTTAATATTGTCTACAATCATGCACTGATAGACCTGACAACATTCATTCTTAATGCAACAACCATTGAGTATTTTGATGAAGGAAAGCACATTTATAGACAACCACATTGCAAATGTACTGATGAGAAATGTGAATATACTTTGCTCTATAACTGAGTGCAGGTCAGTGCACTCACATATATTGTGTATGTTTGCACAGCAGCATTACTTCATGTAGTGACAATAGTTTAAATATTGATTCCAGTCCTTGAGTATAAGCCACATTTTGCAAATTAAAATGTATATAGTCTGTTAGTACAGTTCTTTTTGCAGCATTTCACCTTATCTTTCTGGGCTTTTTTTCTTAAATTATTTGACCCCACCTACATTATAATCCAAATGAAGTGGGTATTGAAAGCAAACGTCCCGCCCATTTCAGTCTGCGTACAGCATGAAGCCTGAAAAAGTGCTGTACTTGTTGTTGTTGCCCCCGTGCGCTTTGCCTCCGTCTAGTTTGATGTAAATCTCATCTCCAGGCTCTAGGTGTAAGACCACACTGTTACTGGCATAGTCGTAGTTTTGATCCGCATCTTGGGCGATGGCACTTGCTCGCACCTGCAGACAGTAAGACACGCAGTGAGTTTCATTGTTGCTTTGAGCGCAACTTAATAAGGACCTTGGACAGCTCCGTGGTGTGAAGTTTTAACATTGTGTGATGCGATTGTTCCTACTGCTCTGTCACTGCTACTCAGTCGTAGGCATAAAGAGGCCAAAATGCAGCCTTTGGTGTGATGAACTTATGCGTAAAATGTGCGTAAAAGGGAAATGATAAGTGTAAAGGGGAAGAGACGTGAAAGGCATATATTTGATGTTCTGTGTAAAATACTGATAAGACAAACATAACAAAATCTATCTGATTGTACAAAGTACTTTTTTGAGAGGGAAACTGAATCAGGCATCTCATTGTTTAATGATTCTTTACCTGGTTGTTCTTGCAGAGGTCAGCCCACATGCTGGTTCCATCACCTCCTCTCATCAGCACGTGGTAAACAAAGAAGTAAATCCCGGGTATGGAGCAGGTGAATTTGCCAGTTGCAGGGTCATAATGGTTTCCTAAGTTTGTGACGACGTCGTCAAACTTGAGCACCTCGTATCCCTCGTGCTGTTTTTTAAGTCCGGCATAGAAGGCGATCTTTGGGACGGTGTTGTACGTAGCTGCGCTTATGGCACCGGTCGGTCCGTTTGCCCCTGGAGCTCCAGGCGGCCCCGATGGTCCTGGTGCGCCTCTCTCTCCAGGTGGTCCAGCGGGTCCGGGTGGACCCGGCTCACCCACCGGACCTCTGGGACCCACCCTCCCCACGCGGCCCGGCTCTCCCTGCGGACCCTGGATGAACGTGGGTAGCGACTGGACCAGGCGGTTGTCTTTGATGGGACTTGTGGCTTTAGCCGTTGCCGTGGCTGCGGTGCCGTGAGAGTCACAGACCATTTGACACGAGCCCAGCATCTCATAGCGCGCGGGGGGTCCGGCCGTGTTCACCATGACCGGGATGAGAACCACCAGGACCAGCACCAGCGCCACGCCACAGACCCCTGTCGCGATCATCTGCGCTCTGCGGACTCGCGGGGATCTCCGGAGAGGGTGGTCGTCCAGCCTGCTTGAGGGGGGTATCTTGGCTGTGAAATGAACTCCCTTATCGCGCTGCAACTTTTGGAGGAAGAAGAGCCCTTTAAATGTTTACGCACAAAAGTCAGCATCCACAACTTTTACGCGCCACGGTTAACGTCTAAATGCTTCATCTCTCTTGTTTCCACGTGCATAAAAAAGCTCCGAGATTCAAAACAATTAGAGTTTCACAAAGTGAGTTTGGTTCTTACGCCGTGCCACGGGAGAAAATGGGCTTGAAATTAAGCTTTACCCGTTTCTATGTTTGAACGCGATGGGAGGGGTGATGTGATGGATGGCACACGCGTCTTTCTTCAATCACACACAGTGAAAAACACAAACACTGAATAGTAATTTTGATCTTTCTGCATTCAATATCCCATTCCAATGTTGTCTTTACTTGTCTTTTTGAGAATTTGTCAACGATTTTTTTTTTTTTTTTTTTTTTTCATTTAGTTTGATGCAATGTTCTATTCCATACAAGTTACCACAGCCTGCACGTACCAACAGTGGCTCTCCTAAAGGTCTTACGCATAATTAAGCCCATTACCGACAAAAGCTATGGTCTTTTGGCACCTGGTCACACCTCAGCAGATACTTGAGTCTAATTTATCATTTGGCCAAAAATCCATAGTGCAAGTGAACAAGAGGTGGAGTCTGTGGGTGCTGAAGGATGGCCGCACACCAATATACTGATGAAATAACTAAATATGCAACAGTAACTATATGGAGAATACTTTACCAATTGCAGGTGTTTATAGAAAAATAAAACTACATTGTTATAGTTAATAATGACATTGAAAAGCTATTTTAATTGTCAGGTTTTAAGAAAGAAGTTGTTTTGAGTAATGAATGTCTAATAGAAAGTGAGACATCCCAGCTCAGATTCTGTGATAATGGCACTTACAAAGCAGAAAAGAACAGAAAAAGATGAATGAATGGGAGGGAACAAGGGAAGATCTTGTTAAAATCCGGAGGTGGAGATTTCAGCCCAAACACTGGCTATAAATTAAATTAGTTTTGAAACTGGTGTGGAAATGAAAATATCAAACTTTAAAAAGAATGGTGCAAGAGTTTATACTTCCATTTTGACAATTTAGTCAGCTTAGTATTTTGTTTTTCTTTCAAACTTAATATTACATATACCTATATCTTACATATTAACTCATCCATGTTTTTATTGGAAAGGGAAGTCTGGGTCTCCCTGCTCAAACTGCTGCCTCCGCGACCTGGCCCAGAATAAAACAGAAAATGGATGGATGTATTTATTAGGAAATAAAATGCACTGAGTAGGCTGACCTGCTACTTGGCTTGGTGGTGTCACATGCATGTCTCCATGAAGATACCATGATTTTTAGAATGTTTTTACCTCATCAAAAACATACCTGGAGGTTTGTTTTATACACACATGTTTGAGTAACCCTTTTCAAATTAACAGATACCTTTTAGCTTTAGTTAGGTAGAGACTGGCAATTCCAGGGCTGAAATTATCTAAATGATTCTAATGAAGGTGTATGGAGTTTTAAAACACAGTGGGGCACTTCCTGTATCACTACATGACTTCACAAAGTGGAACAGGGGGTTTTCAGTTTGAGAGAAGAACTCAGCCTAAATATGCAGGATTTGTAATGGATTGGTAAACGTGTGAATAATAATAATAAAAAAACACAACTCAAGGTATGTTTTTTGATGAGAAAACAACATTATAACATAAATCAGACAATAGCATAATATAGGACCTTTAATGTCAGACAGTGTAACATTTCAGGCAAAGCAATAACATCCCCATTGAGACCATCAGCTAGCGGACCATCCACCTGAAAAGTTACATAGAGTACCTTTAAAATATTAATATTAAGCAAATGCTGCATCCTTTGGCCATTGTGCCCAAAACTAATCAAACATCAAGATATAAATATAGTCATTTCAAACTACTGGACTCTATCTGTGAAGACATCTGTTCATTGTTCTTATATGTCCTGAGAAGACAAAAGCTTATGATGATATTAACAGTGACAAGGTGATGTGACCCTTTCTGTCAATCAGTCAGTCGCAGCAACAAACAAAGCGACAATGTAAAGGGACCTACTGCAATACCAAATTAATAGTCAATGGCTGAATATATGGCATGAAATACAGTGTACCCTTTCTCTATTACTGCATGACTTTTTGAGAATGTGATACCGTGAACAATATACTTGAACTATACTACATTATACTAAAATACAGAGATAGGACTAAAATGAGTCATAAGCCAGTTAAAAGGGCAACATGAAAGTTCATAGGTGGATGGCTTAATGGCAATCAAATCTAACAGTCTCCAATGAGACAAGCAGATCACTCCACCAAACCAAGTATTTTCACAATAAAAAGCCTGTAAATGAATAAGTAAAAGATAGACAAGTTTATGCTATACTGTGAAACGTTTTAGGCAAAGTAACAATATTTTCATCATGAGATAAACAGATGACACGAGAAAACTTACCATTAAGTTTTTGATTAATAATAATACCAACAAAACTGTTTTATATTGTTTTATAGAGCCTTTGTGGACACTCAATTCCAAGATGTTTTACCTTACAATATTTTTTCACTCTCTGGTACCACTTCTTTAGCCACAGCTGCCCTGGCATGACTGGTTGGAGATATGGCTGCCAGTCTGTGCCACTGGCCTCTCCAGCCACCACCACCAATAACCCACCTACCATATTCAGACTTTTTAACAAGTTGAGGGTGATTTCTTGCTTCGGAGCATGTCGATACGCACTGGTCAGAGCTGAGATTGTACCAGCAACTTTACAGTTAGACACCCACTTGATATTTATGACCATGAGAAAACTGGTAGAGTAGCCAAAATTTGCACACAAGTAAGACCAACGTTACTTCAAAAATAATATTACTCAAGTAGAAGTACAAAGTAGTGATCCAAGAAATTGCACAGTAATTGAGTACTGAATAACTGTCTGATTTATAATTTCAAGTAATGTAGGACAATGCACAAAATCTGGTATTTTTAAAGTATAGACCACCGAAAAACTAAATCATATCTAAAGGAGAGGTTCATGAAACACAAATGTTCAAATAATCTAATATTGTTAACATAAACCTTTACACTAGCAGACTTACTCGCAGTGAGAAGAGCCAAAACATACACTGTAAATATACTACTCAAGTAAAAGTACAGTGTCTGGAGGTACATACTTTTCCAAAAGTCAAGTAACTAAGTACTAGAGATGTGACGTTTGTGAACGGGTTGACTCTTTTGAACGGTTCCTTGGCGTGAATGCTTGGAATTGGATCTTATTTTTTCTTTACAATAACACAGAAATTGTGGACAAAAACATATTTAGAGTTGTAATCACAGTTTTTTAATCATTAATATTGTAGTACAACAATGTATTTATTAATATTTATTATTTATTTTATATAATCTGAGCCTTGGCCATGTCTTCCTGTGATTATATTGTAGATAGACTTAGACTTAGATTTAGATAAAACTAGTTCTCATACTGGCTTCTGTCATATAAGTATTTTGAATGGCTCTTTGACATGAATGGATCCAAAAGATTTGGATCCTATATAGGAGCCAAAAGTCCCATCACTACTGAGTACCACCCACCTCTGGCTTAGAGCCCTGAGAAGGAAAATGCCAAACTAAAAGACAAGCACAGAGCATCCCAAATTTGAGCAAATGTCCACGTATCTAAAACAGGAAACAAACATAGCAGTATTTTCAATGAATTCAGTCTGGTGTTTGTGTAATTTTGGCTGTGTCTTTTTGCCGGCACTGACTGTACATTGTAACAAGTTTGTGTTTTTGTGAGTTAAATACTGCCCCCTTTTGTCCAAGAACATGTTTAGTGTGGGTGGGGTGCGATGTAAGAAATAGAGGAGTATTTGGGTAAAATTAATGGTTCATATGCACACAAACATGGACATGAGGCTGTGAGTCACTTGTTGGTGGTCCGACTCCTCTTGGCTCTGGTGCGAGGTGAGTCAGGGAGAGCCAGAGAACAGCCGTGTCAAACCAACTGTGGATGCCCAAGTCAACACACATTTATATATCTGCAGATCAGAGCTCGGGGAGAGGTGTATTCAGGTTTTATTGTTATTGAACATAATGGGGTCCAAGATGCAGGTGCTTTGTGCTAAAAATAATTCTTTTGTGTAGCTGAAGGCTATTGAGGCCTTTTGAAGTGAGATCAGATTTAATGATACACGTAGCTTACTGCATATTGCGTTTATCTTTTATTCCTTACTCAAATAGTGAGTGATAAAGGACTACAATCACCATATTCCATAAAACAACAACAACAACAACAACAACAACAACAACATTCCTTTTTTGGCATTTTGTTGTGAGGGCAGAGCTTGGCTTTTTTCAGCAAATGCTTACTTAAGCAGTTATAATTCATTTAAGATTTTGATTCATTCAACTTAAACAGATTTTTGAAATCTAACCCTAGCCATGTCTATTTCTAAACTGGTAACTCGTGTGTGCGTCAGTCATATATATTTTAACTACCTTTGCCAATTTATGCTATCAAAAATATACCAAATATAGTACCTAGATGCAGTGCCAAACATTTAATTAAAGCAATCCTTTTTTCTTTTGTGAAATGTCACTGGCAATGGCAATTTGTAGACTTGTCCAAATCTATTCAAAACATGCTTTTCATGCTATTTGGAGTGTTTCAGTAACCCTGGTCGTGTCTGTTTGGTAAATTGGTAGTACCAGTACCAGAAAAAGCCTATTAATGGATGACTTCAGTGAGATATTGATGGAAAAATAAGATTTGACGTGTCATACCATACTGAAATAAGTGCAGTTATGATTTATACATTTACTGGGAAATACTTAAAAAAGACAAAATGCAATGTTTTTGAGTTTAAGATCGACTCCCATCCCTCTGGCAGATTCTCTCTCAAACAAACCCCTCTCTCTGACCCTCTCTTTGACAGGTTGTTTGGTGAGTAGACTTCTGTAGTTCATTTACAGGCAGTCAGACGTGTCCACAGGGAGCTGATGGTTCCTGACACAGAGACAAGCAGATGTTTCGAACAGATATGAATAAAACATATACCCCAATTGACCACTGCTCTTCCCAATCACCTAATGAAATACGAGGCAATTGATACAAAAAAGTGGAGAGGAAATCTTTTTGTCAGATAAACGTGCCTTGAAATATGTATGGCGTTTATGTAGACTGATGCGGTTGGCTAAGCAGGCTTTGGTTACAGTTATGACAATCAAAAGCTTAGACAGGTTTGTCAAACTGAAAATTGAGAAGAAATTGAATGAATATTTTAATGCACACCAAGAATACAAATAGATTCATCATGTGAGTTTCTTCTACAAGGAAACTCAATGGCGATAAGTTGAGGAACTCTGTGTAGAGCCACTGCTCCTCAACAATAAAGGAGTCATCTGAGGCGGTGTTATGAGCATGTTCTTACCTGGACAGCCAGAATCAGACGCTTTGACAAAACATTACAAAGACAAGTGGATCTGGAGCTGTATCTCCTTCTTTTCAGAGGGCGTGACTGACAGGTGGATTAACATTGGATTGTTTAAAATTTGGACGGAGGTTTCTCACGCTCTGTGGCATAGAATGTAGAAGGGACTGGCTGGTCAGGCAAAGCATGTCCCACTTGAAGCAAAACTTGGGAAATACTGGACAGACTCAGATACTGGACAGAGTAATAGTCAGTCCTCTTAATATAAAATAATAATCATGAGGGTTTTACACGCATATTTAAGTAATTTCTTTAAAAGCCTACTCCAGAAAAGTAATCCTAAATGCAAAGTGTATCTGTTTATGTCTCAAGTCCGTTCATAATCATTTCACACATATTGGGTCATGGTATCAATAATTGTAAAATTGTGGTTTATTTTATTTTTGATTATTTGAGTAAGCATCATCAGGCAACATGGAAACTTACTTGCATTAATATGTTTCTGCAATCCCTTGGAGGATGAGGTGTCTGGTGAAGGGAAGTCTGAGTGCCTGAATATACATATTTATAATTTATAAATAAATTATACAAAATACTAAAAGCTGCTTCCTCAGTTCTGAAGAAGCAGCTCGGATGAGCTGCAAAACGTATTCGACCAAATAAATTCTGTCCAGTTGACAAATTAAATTTCTCCTTTTGCTATGGATTCTACCTGGACGACTGAGGGATTCTACACATATACAAAATACTGTAAAATTATTGTTCTAATAGAAAGGTGCCAGAAAAAACATTACAATGTAATTCTTTAACATTAGGACCTGATATAGCCTATTTATTTTATCACCACATACACCTCACCTCCTTCACCACCAGTGTTTATCAACTTATGGAGTGTGGTGACAAACCTTATGGTACTTTGGTCCTTTTCACACATTAAAAAACTGTATTTTTCTTTCCTTTTTGCCTCTTTTACTTATGAGAAAAAACAGCAAAAAAGCCTCAACAGTTCAAGTCCGCAGTGGGGGGCCAGAACAGCATGCCTTAGCACACCAGTGCCCACTCAGAGTTGCCTGCACACTGCATTTAAGCTACAAAAGTAATCAAAATATCACAATAAACACACTCTGGAGGGCTAGTCTAGGACAAGGGAGGGGCACTTTTCATTCAAAACCAAATCAGGGCATGATTGTTCTGTGTGATTTCAATGGTTTGACTCAAGTTGACAAGTGAAAAGTGGTTTTGTTATTTGTATGCAAAGCTAACTACTGTTGTTGACAATAAGAGAGAGTTGCTTAACTTTAACTATTATTTCTTCAAATAATACAAAGATGATTATATGAAAACATAACTTAAGTCACTAACTTATTTAATAAGTTAGTGACCAGTGGTCTCCCATCCAAGTACTAACCAGGCCCGGCCTTGCTAAGCTTCTGAGATTTGACGGGATCAGGCTTTGACAAGCCGGTATGGCCATGTATGTGTGTAACTTTTCTGGTGGGCCTACTACCTATTTGGCTCCTTGGAATGTCCCACTGTATAGCATGTTACAGCACCTGGCCAAATTATGGATTTGATCTATGGAGAAGCAACCCCACTAACAGTAAGGATACATGTTTTTCAGTGATTTTCTTTTAGCAATAAAACACTTAATTGTATTAATGCTATATACAGCAATTGTAATGCTATACATAATATATAAAGCATTCATCCATCCATCCATTTTCTTCCAGCCAGGTTGCAGGGGCAACAGTCTAAGCAGGGACTCCCAGTCTTCCTTCACCCCGGACACTTCCTCCAGCTTCTCCACGGGGACCCCAAGGCGTTCCCAGGCCAGCCGAGAGATATAGTCCCTCCAGAGTGTCCTGGGTCTTCCCCGGGGCCTCCAGTGGAACATGCCCGGAAAACCTCCAGAGGGAGGCGACCAGGAGGCATCCGGAACAGATGCCCGAGCCACCTCAGCTGACTCCTCTCGACATGGAGGAGCAGCGGCTCTACTCCGAGCTCCTCCCTTGTGACTGAGCTAAGGGAGCACTCAGCCACTCTGTGGAGGAAACTCATTTCGGCTGCTTGTATCCGTAATCTTGTTCTTTCGGTCATTACCCAAAGCTCATGACCATAGGTAAGGGTAGGAACGTAGACTTACCGGTAAATCGAGAGCTTTGCCTTTCGGCTCAGCTCCCTCTTCACCACAACGATCTGATACAGCGACTACATCACGGCACCGATCCGCCTGTCAATTTCACGCTCCATCCTCCCCTCACTTGTGAACAAGACCCTGAGATACTTGAACTCCTCCACTTGAGACAGGGACTCTCCACCCACCCGGAGAGGACAAGCCACCTTTTTCTGATCAAAAACCATGGCCTCGGATTTGGAGGAACTGATCCTCATCCCAGCCGCTTCACACTCAGCTGCAAACTGCCCCAGTGCATGTTGGAGGTCCCAGTTCGATGAAGCCATCAGGACAACATCAGCTGCAAATAGCAGAGATGAGATCCTGTGGTCCCCAAACCAGATCCCCTCCAGCCCCTGACTGTGCCTTGAAATTCTGTCCAGAAATACAATGAACAGAAGCAGTGACAAAGAGCAGCCCTGGTGGAGTCCAACATGCACCAGAAACAGGTCCGACTTACTGCCGGCAATGGGAACACAGTTCCTGCACCGATCATATAAGGAACTGACAGCCCTTAGCAAAGAGCCTCGGACCCCATACTCCCAGAGCACTCCCCACAGGACCCCATGAGGGACACGGTCAAATGCCTTTTCCAGATCCACAAAGCACAAGTGGACTGGTTGGGCAAACTCCCATGAACCCTCGAGCACCCGATGGACGTTGTAGAGCTGGTCCAGTGTTCCGCAGCCGGGACAAAAACCACACTGCTCCTACTGAATCCGAGGTTCGACTATCAGTTGGATTCTCCTCTCCAGTACCCCGGAATAGACCTATATATAAAGCAATGGACATTCAAAAAGTTACATAGTTACATTTTTTTTTTAAATAGTCTGCAAATGAACAAAGCGGTAGTTCTTCTGCAATATAAAGATACAGTGCCCAAACATATTGCGGGAACCTTTTAGTTATACTAGATGATCAACTTTGCTGTGCCATGTATTCAGTAGTAAATTTGTATCATTCACTTCATTATATCTTTCAATAGGTAAATAGAGCCTATTATTAGTTGCTGTAAAGATCTTTTGCATGTTGAGTAAATGCAGTACGTGAGTGTCAACCACGTGTTAAGGTAAAACAATTGGGGTAGGACACGATTTTTTTCAAACTTCAGCCTACTCCTTTTAAGCACCAGAAATGGTCCCAAACAAGTACATGTACATATCCTTGTTTGTAATGTACCTTGTCCAAACAAATAAAATGAACAAAAAAAACCCATAAGACTAAATACCAATGTCCAGTGTACAACTACACTATACCGCCTCAATGAAGCATGAAGATAAATTCATATTGAACAGCAGGTTTATTAAGCATGATTTGAGGTTTAGTAACTACTTAATACCATAACTCCAAACCAAACCCCTTAGTTACTAACCCTAAATCATTTTGTTCATTTTCATCTCTTTGTTCATTCATGCTTTATTAAGGCTAGTAAAAATGTTGTGGATACTACTAAGTGTTAGGCAACCGAAGTCTGTAATCTGTCAACCTACAAGTCAAATATTGCTTTTGCATTCTTCCTAAACCAGTGTTGCCATTTTAGTTGCAGGGGTATGACTTGTCATTTGAACACAATGCAGCTGATTGTTGATTGCTTTGTCGTAGGCCTTCCTTTCATTACTGAGCATGTGCTCAAATAAAGGATGTTTATTTGCTGGCTGTACGTCCTGCTGTCGGCCAACAGGGAGCCCACAGCCGAACACGTCATTGCCTCATGCAGAGAGTGAATAAGATGTTGATTCATGACCGCAACCTGTCAGAGCTCCACATAAGAAGAAAGATTTAAGAAATGCTAGTTGTTCAAATCTATATTGTGTTAGCTCATTGACTATACATTTGTCTCATTTGTGATAACCTAGTGGATATATGACAAGGCCCGTCACAAGGCTTAAAAGTCTGATATATTGCTACAGAAAATATCACAATAACTAATAATATTAAAACCACCGACACACCGACCCTTAAGCATCCATGAATGTTCTGTGCCATTGAATATTGTAGTCACTGATCTACAAGGTCTGTATAGGGTAGGCTACTTCTGTCTTAAACCTGCTGTAACAATGGATCTTCTGTGGTCATGAGTTAGTGGCCAGTCCATGGGTACTGCAGAGAAAAATCCTCTCTAGCCCAGAAAGCAGTTTTCCCATAGAGCGTAACGTAAAAACAAACTGCTCATGTTCAGCTGACAGGGCACCAAAAGCTTTCAAAAAGGTGTTTTGTGGCCTATTTTCAGATGACAGGCTTTATCCCATTTCAAAATGGTTCAGTTATCTTAAAAACAGCTTCTTTATCTTTGTTCTGTATGATTAGAGTGGTGACAGCTCTATATATGCACATGCTTAGCAGGCTGTACTCAGTTACGTGCGGTCAGAGGAGGCAGGGGAGGCTGTGCCTCCCTTGTCAGTTATGAAAAGAAGAAAGGATTTATTATAAATTCAAATAAAAAATAATAATTATCAGCTTGTATGTATTCATTATTAACCCCTTCTCCAGTCGAAAAAATGTTTTTTTTTCTTGTTTCAATAATTGAATATGGCAGAATTTTCGTTTGTTCCGTTCAAATGCAAGGAGAAGGTGCGCCGTGAGGCACCAGCCTAAGTTGGCTAACCCACTGTATATTGCCGATAAATGGCCCTCAAACTCTCTGATTATTTGCTCTGTCTTTCCGGAATCTTTATAATGTATGAAATGTATTTCTGTAATGTGTTCAGGCTCGCAGATCAATCATAAAACCTCAGTAAAAAGCTCACCAGGGGAGGCAAACAGTACTCGTGCCTCAACATAGAGGGCGCTTGTGAGCACAGAGATTCTTGGCCTGCCGCCGCTATGCGCCGAAACAACTACATCATCTTCTTCGTTCTTTTTTATATTGCACTGGGACACCTGTGTCTTTGATGACAAAGTCCACCAATGTGCAGAGGGATTGTAAACAGTGTAACAATTTTCTTTGAGACGTGCTTTATTTTGATTTAGCCTAAATGAAATTAAAAGTCCTGCTCACGATATGGCATATCGTGAGCAGGACTTATCGGATATGTGCGAGTTGACCCAGGACCCGCGGATCGCTAAAAGTGCAACTTGAGGAAGAGAACTAGAGAAGAAGCGTGCTGTTTTCCGTGCTGATGAGCGCCTACATTTTGTACAGTTTGTCCACAGCGTATCAATGAAATAACGTATCCAGCGTGAACGAGGCAAGCCGCGTGCCTTCATGGATTTGTTTTCACCTGCTGCAGTGCACAGGAGAGATGAGGGTGCGCTCACGATGACACAGGCAGACTCCCAGCATGATCCATGCTTATTTATTCACAAACTTTCTTAAAAAGCTTGTTTTTCATGAGTGATTTGGAGATTTCAGGCAAGATACAAAAAATCCAAGTATGAGGCGTCCACGTTACGCATAAATGCACAGCTACAGAGCGCGCGCAGGAGCTGCTTTGCTAAAAAGCAGATAAATTAGTCTGTTTATTGCAAAAAATACCTTGTTCCCAGTTTTGAAATACTGAACAACAATCATGACGCTAAAAGCGTTAGTGCCTCCCCAGCTGTCAACCTCACCGCACGTCACTGGCTGTACTCAACGCTAAACGGACTACACGCATCACTGAGCTCAGCCTATTCACTCATGGCGGCCATGTTTGAACCTGGGGGCTTGTTTGCAGTGCCTTGGTGGAGGTCTGTGCACTTCCCAACTAACATCTGGTCATTTTTGAACTTACGGTTTATCTCCAACAATGACACGTTGCTCTTCACCGGAGGAGGAAATTCCTGCTTTTGCATTCCAGAAGTGCTCTGTCCACAATCAAAGTTTTATCCATTACAACCTGGAATACAGGATTACAACAAAGGATTATAACCAAAGCAAATCCCCCACGAGAACAAAAAAAAAAATAAGTAGATTGATTTTCATGGAGATGTCAGTCGATGCAGTGCCTCGGTGATGGCATCAGAGGGCGGAGTGTTACATTTTGTGCCGATGAGATTGAGCGTTGGCGAGGGGCTTAGTGGCAAACACAATCGAGAAGTGTAAACATACCGGGGTCCGCGCAAGGCAGATCGATAGCTCCAGTCTGCCATTGATTAATTACCCTGAGAAAGAGAGTGAGGTGAGAGGGAAGCGCACAAACCTGATCAGAACAAGATTTATCACCCAATCTGAGCTTCTTCACCCCACCCCGCTACTCTTCCTCTGTGGCTCACCTTTGTTTGGCCCATTTGTATGAATAAGTCTGCGCTTATTACTTCACTTACCACCTTAAAACTATACCACCTTAACGCGATACCTTCAATATCTCATACGTCATTTTTCCTGTTAGAGGGGTCCGCTACATGCTTGTTTTTGTGGAAATAGACAAATTAACATTTCAGGCAAAGCAATAACATCATGGCAATAGTATACATAAGTCAAGTCATAAGTCAGATCTGTGGAGAGGTGACACCGAATGAGAATGTATGTTTTCTTATAATATAAAATGCAAGACAGATTAGTGTAAAGCCATAATGTGGAATATTTTAGGCAAAGTAATAAAGTGCAAATGGAAATAAATATTTTCTATTTGAATATTTTATGTTAACTGAACATCATTTATAGATCAAATATTTAACAACTGCCCTTTGTGAATGAATTATAATTATTTAAAATAAATAAATAAAAACTGAATAAGAATCATTATTAGTGAAACTACACCTTAAGAGATAAAGCTATAAAATGGATGCTTTTACCAAAACAGTTTCCAAGTATTATAATTTAGCAGTTGAAATGTTTGTATGTAAAATGTCAAAATTGCCTCTATGAACACATTATGCCAATCAAAAGCTACACAACTCTAAAAGCAGTAATTTGTTCCAGTTTGTTGATTGTGGTTCAGCTTTGGAAACCACCACTTCCACTAAGGAGGCTGCAGTGACCCATAATGCAACAGCACTTAGCAATGTAATGTGTGTGAATCACAGATAATATGGGCTAAGTGGGGAGTACATGTAGTTGACGTATGGGATGCTATGTGAATGGCTCCATGCAACATTGTAGGAAATTGTTTTATATAAAGTGCTATATAATTTTACATTGATTGACACTTGGCTCAAATGGAAATGAGATGCTTTGGGAGTGACGTGATTAGTAATGGATCAATCAGTGACACATCAAAAATAAGGTTTGGGATGTTGGACAAGAAGAAAAAATGATGCTAAAAATGTTAAAATGTTGAGATTAGGGCAGATGCAAGAGACCAAAGATGGTAGCAAATGGAATTAAAGGTTCTGAAAGCAGGGAATAAGAACAGTGGTAACTCCTGTGTAATCCCACAATCAAGACTCTGCTATAATAGTTAACATGGCCTAAATGTCACAATGGGGCCAAACCAAAAATAATAATACCTTGTGGTGCATTAAAGGTGCACTACTCAACTTTTCTGGTGGAGGGGTCACTACCCACTCCATGGGGATGTTATTGCTTTGCCTGGAATGTCCCATAGTGACTTTAAACATCTAGCATTTATTCATTACGAGTGTTTCTGTTGCTCAAATACAATAATTCCTTCTGTGAATAGGGGCAACTCTCCACAGATCTGAATTGTAATGTAGCGTAGTGCTGTAACCTGCTTGTCTCCCTCATGACAGATAGGTTTAATCTATCAGACAAGCAGGTGGTGGACCCTCCACTACAAAGTGCACCTTTAACTCACACACAAAATGTGTTTTATTGTTAAAGTCAAGCGCAGGAAGATGGGAAAGTCGGTCAGATGTTGTTCAAATTGCTGCTGAATTGTGCCATTAGAAGTTATTATTAAAGCAAAGATCGGGAATGCTCCACATCTCTTTTCATTAACTTATGTTTATTCTGTTTTCTGACTGGATACCCAAAACATCAAATTATAACATAAATAGATGGGACACTGAGTTTTTTGTAATTAAAACATAAATCAGCATTACAAATGTTATCAGTAAAAGCTATAATTAATTGAACATGTTTACTTTGTATCTGGGAACACAGAAAGGTCATGTTTGTGAAACGTAAAATAAAAACCTTACATACCGTTCCTTTAAATATGCACTAGGCATTTAACTTCACTGGTGGAAAGTCTGGTGTCTGCTTGTCTTCATGAAGATGCTCTTTTTTGGCCTGGAGTATTCCATCATATGGCATGTAGGCAATTCAATCATTACTGAAAAAAAAAAAAAACTTTACTAGGAGCATGCTTGCCTCTCCACAGATCTGAACTTTGCCTTTGCCTGGAAGCGTCAGTGAAGATATTATACTGTTGGTCATACTGTGGAATCAAAGCATTCATCTCAATGGAGACAAAAAGATGGCACCTTTACATTAAAAAAGACCGTACTGTTTCCCTGGAGTTTTTGATAATTACATTGATTTTGTAGGCTAAATGAAAACCTTATATGATTTTATTTCTTTAATTTCAAGTTCACTTGAGCACAAAAGTCACAGAATAATTAAGATATTGACCCATTTTTGTGACATTTGTATTTAATTGCTTGAATTAAAGCGAGAACGCAAAAGGAATCTAATGCACAGTGCTGAGTGCGGATATTGAATTGTATAATTGTCGATGCTCAAACACCAGTGGGTTTTAATGAGCTTGTTGTAAAGTATAAACTACAATAGTGGATTTATTAGACTATATGGACTCGCCACTGTCACTATGCTGACACATCCCACATGACAGCGCACACGTCTGAAGCCTGACCATCTCCCATTGCCCTACAATCCTTTCCCGAACTAACGATGACCTTTGAGTCCCAAAAGATGTCCGCGGATGGAGACGGCGGCCAATTAATTTACGTTCGGAGAAGAGGAGAGACGTGCGCACCCGGACCCGTCACGTCGCAGCCGGACTGAACTGCGAGGGTTATCCGGGAAGAGAGGAGACAAAGCTCGATGTAATTAGGATTCAGGAGGGCTTTAGTTGGAGATAATTAAACTTGACAGCCACTGTGGAGACGAGAGGAAGTGAGCTAGCAAGAAACCCCCTCACTTCAAACTTTAAACTCCGGATATAGTTCAATCACTTTCTTACGCACGGAAGAAGAGCGCGCGCCATCCATCACCCCCGCTGGCTTCTGAAAGCGCTTACAAGGCAATAATACGAATGACAGATTAATAGAGATGACAAAAGCAGTTGTGGCGTTTACAAGTATTGGAGTTTATGAGACGGGCGTGATCATTATCGAAGCTGACAATTTTGAACGTCCTGCGCTCCAGGCTACACGATAGGACCAGACGTGGACAAGTATAAGCAGAGAAGACAGGGCAGGTGAAATTAAAAGTAGCCTATCTAAGAAAAGAGTACAGCTTACATAACTATAGATGCAGTATTTCCCAGTATTTTGATTAGAATAATTTTTATCTAATCTATAACTACATTTAGGCAGATGCTTATGTCTAATATTTACGCAGTTCTTTTTGTCAGTTGGCCTATGGCAAACAATACTGATGGATGTCTTAAAATCCTTCCTCTGTAATCAGCTGAAGATGCAAAGATGAAGATCTCTTTGGGGGCTTACAGAATTATAGCTACACCGGACAAAGTCTTTGTTCTTTCTCTAATAATAATTTACGCCTACTAGATTAAGAAATACATTGATCATAAAAATATTTAATGAACAAGTCATAGTGGTTTTGGGTTTTGGACATGCACAGGAAACAGCTGGTTAAAGTTGACAGACAGGCCTATGGATTGACTAAAGAGGAGAGTTATAAAAAGAGTAGAATGTGATTATTGACCGACGTTGTCCAAGTTGTCACTTTTTATGTCACTTTACTGATATTTATCCGAATGCTGCTGTACATAAACATAATCATATTATTGTAAATAACATTATAATATACTGAAGTCACTTTACTGAGATTTATTCTGTTCATATGCTGCACTATTACTTTTATTGTACAGAATAGTTTTTCTGGTATTTTATATTTTTGCTCCACCGAAACAGTGTGTTACATTAGAGTCTATTTTAAGTCTATTTTTAAATTATTTTTAAGCCATTATCTATTATCTTGTTTTTATTGCATGTTTCATTTTCCTGCTGTTCTTGAACTGTGCATTGCAACACTGGAATTTACCCACTGTGGGACTAATAAAGGCATATCTTATCTTATCTTAAGTTATAGCTTTGCCTGGAATATTCCACATTATGGCATTAATCCCTTCTCTCTCCAAGGACATTGACATGTGATGCAATAGTAAAGATGTGAGCCTGCTCGCAGTAAGAATGAATGTTTTAGGTATTTAACAAAGAATAAAACACGTGTAATCAAATAAAAGCAAGACAGATGAGTTTAATGCCACATGGGGGAACATTCCAGGCAAAGCACACATTTTAAAATTACATTTCCTGCCCAAAAACTGTTGGGACGACACATCAGCTCTTTGGGTGTGGATCGTTTCTATAAGAGGTCAAATGGTTTGTAAATAAGAGAGCAGCACTAGCCAGTTATAGTGTTTATTACAGAAAATTGTTACTGTCAACTGAAATGATTATTAGAAAAAAGTGAATACAATGCACATTAGCTACACAAAGTCATACAACAAAACTTGAAATGTGGCTGGATGTGAGCATGACTTAACCTGAGCGTGACTACAGGCAGTAAAAATAACTAAAATCGCAAAACAATTGAAATCTATTCTTCATTAAGAATACATGATGATTAGTAATTGCATGTTTGTACTTTGTTTTTGGCACTAGGTATTTTGTTATAACTGTAAAAAAAAAAAAAAAAAAACAACAACACATCCTTCATTTCCCCAGATTAAAATATTAAAATAATTTCATACAAAGAAAATTTCTGACCTGTCTGTAAGGCAAAGAACACATTTACAAAAGGAGGAAAAAGCCCAAAAAATTAAAACAAATGTCTCCAACTTCTATAACTATAAAATAAAAAACTGTGTTACATTTGCTTTTCTACAAAATCATTTCCACCATGCAAATCAATGCATCTTAGAGCTTAATACTTTACAAGTCAGTTTTCTGATACCAGTTTCTTACATAGTCTGTGTTGAATAGTTTTTTGGCAGTCCGAGTGCAAATCAAAACTAAATATAAAATCAGGTCCTCAGCAAGTCAATCAATAGGCTAATTTATGTCATGTAGTCTTACAAGGATGCATATTCATGTGAATGAGGTCCCAGGTCTGAGCATTCAAGTGAAATCCAGGTACAGTTTTCTGGAGTTTAGGACCAAATATGTGTTGAGTTGTAGTACAAGACCATTTTGAGGTGTAGACAAAAGAGATATGGCTAATATTTTGACTTTTTAGCTTATCGGCATAAAACTTCCAACATAGTCTCATATGTTGGTTTGGCTGACCTGACTAAAGGAAATTGTCTAGATCACAATATAGAAACTTCATACTGCCTTTAAGAGGTAACTAACCAACTGCTGTGATTGGTTAATCCACCTGTCACTCATTCAAAGCATTACAAGACTGACCAATACAAGAAGTGGGGAAAACTCACTGAATCTGAATCTATACCACAATACAACATTCAATTTTCAATCCCCATATTGAGCCTAAATTAACTCAACATCCAACTTCTAATAGATTAACCATCATCAGTGAACTACAACACTGAGAAGAGGTTTGAGATATAAAATGTCCAAGTTCAAGTCCATAAAATTCAGCTGAGGTCTAGTCTTACACAAGTGCAAGATAATATCAAATGAAATGCGCACCCTATCAGCCCTCAAAAATGTCTTAGTGTACTTAAAGGTGCACTATGTAACTTTTGTGGTGCAAGGTCCGCTATGTGTTTCTCAGGTGTTTAAACTTGGTTCCATGGAGACAAATGGGTGGAGGGCCATCCACAAGAAATATTACATAGACCACCTTTAATGAGCAAGCTTCATTTTAGTATCTCTTCTTAGCTTTTAAAATGTTCACATTACATGGACAAATATCTTTTATACTTACAGTTAGCACAACACATGCATCTTTCAGATCATCAGGACAGCAAACAGGAGAAATGCAGTCAGTTTAGTCTCTTTTTTCAATACTTTCTCAGTTTTTGTGTCCAGGACAATATTGTCTTCATGTAAATTGTATAAATGTCTTTGAATGCTTCATAGGTTGAACTGCACAGGCTGCTGTGTGTCGACACCAGGGCCAGAGGAAGGCACTTTAACTTCAGTGACACTTGGCTGAGGAGAGGTCTGGCTGTTCCTGTGGTAGTGGTTTTAATGAAGGAGGAGGAGGAAGTAGAGGAGGAAGAGAGGATTTGGGACTTAGGAGTACTGCTGTGTGAATTTCTGGTGGAACTCCTTCACTTTGTTGAGCAGAATCGTGAGCTTGTCTATTGGCGGCAGGATGGTCATTCTAGACACATGGAAATGTAATTAAGTGAACAAGATCTCTTTCTTACCAGGAAAAAATAAAAATAAAAAATCAGATATCAGGGCTGCAACTAATGATTATTTTAGCAGTCAACTAGTCAGCCATTATATTTTGATTAGTCAAATTATTCCTCCTACTGTAAATTTAGAGGTGTGTATAGATGGAGAATTTTTACGAATATGTATTATTGATAGAAAAGTTAATTTCTTTACATTTTTGATTAAACAATGTGATAAAACATTTTTGACATGTTTTAGAGTCTGTATTATCCAGATAACGATTCACAATTCTAAAAATAGTCAAATTATGTAACCTTATGTAACCTTTTCACACACTGGATTTCTGAATAGATTTGTTCATTGCTACAAAAAAAGGAACAAAACTACCGGTATGTGTTATTTTTATGAATATATATTAATTCAAATTCCTTGTGGAGGACAGCATGAGATAGCATTAGAGGATTTAAAAAGAGATACAAACAGCTAAGCCTTTTTCTTGTACTAAAAGCTATCTTAAACTGCACTTAGTCTGAAGTATGTCTTGACTTTGTGTTTCTCACCTGAAGTGGTATGTGCCCTCCTTCTGTCCAAAGCCACTTCCTGGTACGAGGCAGATGCCGGTCTCCTCCAACATTTTCATACAATAAAACATGTCCGGCTGCTGGCCTTTCTCCTGCACAAACACAATAAAATATGCTTCAGGGCTGTGTGATTAATCCATTTCTTATTGAAATCAAGATGAAGTCATTTTAATTGTCTACGAAATGATTGCATCTTTTTAATCGAGAGGTCTACAGCCAATTCTTTGTCAGTAAAAGCATGCTGTCTGGAATAGAGTTCAGACTTCAGAGGAAGAACTTGATCTTGTTGTGTGTTAAATGGCAATGATTAAAAGTATTAAAAGTCTGTATTGTCCACGTTCAAGAAATTATTACTGAAAGCCATTTCAAAATATGTTTTTGCCATATCGCCCAGCCCTACTCATATCATTAAGAGAGCAATTGCATGTGCTCTAAATACTGGGGTAACGTTGGAATTCAGTGGTTTTAAGACGATTTGAATTACGATTCATAGTATTGCAGTATATAGTATATAGTATCTTTTTTCAAGGAGACCATCAAATCTGTAGTTATTATTAGCTAGATTAAAAAGTGACGTATTTTCTTTGTTATTGATATAAAATGTGCATTTAGTTTGCTTTTACATCCTTATTCATTCTTTGTTGTGTATTTCTCAGAACAAGCTCAATAGGCTAAAACTGAGTCACTTTATTGCCCGCAGTGAAGCTAACCTCTAAATGTTAGCGCTAGCTCATTTATTAGTCCTTAACCTACGACTTTGTGGGATTGATCAGGAGACAACAGGTCAGCTCCTATGACCTTAAAGTACGAATATTATAGAAAATCATTTGTTCCCTCCGAGCACAAGGTGGGACGTGGGCAGTGGGCTGAATCTAGTACAATTCAGATATGCTGCTTCAAAGTACAGTGCAATCCTGTATCTGTGACATCGACATTTGGCTGATATTTGGCACTAGTGTTTTGTTCTGCACTGGACCCGTCTGTGTGTGCCCATGTGTCATTCCTAGTTGGTCATCAGTGCATCAGACTAGTTTTTTTATGGATAGAGTAAAAATATGGCCATATGTTTACACAATCATGTAACAAATGATTTTCTACGACGGTCAGTGAGAATTCCTCTGCTAACTGCCATGTGTTTGGTTTGCATAACGCACAAGTAGTCCGGCAGCAGTTAATTCACATTCTGTATCACTACACACTCAACATGACCGTATGGAAATATTATTTACTCAATTAAATACATGACAATATGTTGAATATATACAGCAGTGCTAAATGAATGGGACACTGAACTACTAAAATACAAACTAAATCAAACAGTCGTAGAAGTTGTTTTTCTTCCACCTTAAATAAGAATAATTATGAACTAGTTTGCTGGCATCTTGAAAAACCTCCATTAAGGGAACTACGCAAACTTTCAACCCTATGTGTAGCAACAATAATCAACCCAATTTTATTACAAAAACAGACTTGCATAAAAGCTTATTTAACCCTAACTATTTATTTATCTCTGTTGCTGCATCAAACCAAACCAAATTTCCTTGAACAGGACAATGCAAATGAATGAGAGACGTACCAGGGCCTCTTGAATGGCCTTCTGGGGAATGGTGATGCGCGGGAACGAGTACATGGCTCCTTGAACTGGATTACATCTGATTCCAGGTACAGTGTTCAGAATCTGTTCAGTGAGTTTGGCCTTGTCCGCTAAGGCACTTAATGTAGCTGTGCGCTCCTGATATGAAAACAAATGAAAACAAGAGTACAGGAAAATATGTATAAATAATGGTTAATACAATAATGAAAGCAATGTTCACAAAATCTAACAGCAGGGAGAAGTATAAAATAAAAAAACACACATTGGAGTAGTTGTTTTGAAGGTATGCTAGGTAATCTACATTATCAACTGTTTCAAAACCTGCAAAAAGATCTTTCTCAGTCTTGTTATGGTTTACTGTATACTTCCTGCTTCAAGCATGCATAATGGAATAGGATTTGTGTGGGTTGCCCTTCCCGTCACAATCATTTATCAAGGTATGGGACTAGCACAAAGAAAACAAATTTCTCTTCCTGATAGAGCGTTTGAGATGGTTGCGTCTTATTTTACTACAGTAGCCAATGTGTTGTATTAAAATAAATCTATAACCACATTTAAAGACTTCCACTAGGACTTTTACTATAACCAGTCAAATTGTACATGCTTTTTTACATTTGCCTCCAGTCTCCATCTGTTAAATGTTCTGCTCTTTTAATGTTGGCGAAGTAATGAAAAGACCGTTTTGACAGAATTTGAGAGCTTGTAAATTTTGAATAAATATGTCCACAGAGCCTTGGATGCCTTCATGACTAACTGCATATCTAGATTTGTTCCTAATGTAATTTTCTAAAAAAATCTACTAAAAATACATATTTATCTTAACACTTTATAATAACAACAATTGGCCTTAATAATGCATGAACAAATACTTAATTCATAATGAACAAATATTTAGGCTCAGTAACTACAGAAATAATACCCTAACACTGACTCCTACTCCTAACCCCTTAATTAAGTAGTTACTAAGCTTGAATCATTCTAAACCGTGTGTTCATCATGAATTTAGTATTTGTTCATGTTTTATTAGGGCTAATTCGGGCTTGGTACTATGTTCCTGTTTGGCATATTTGAATAATATTCATTCTTGGATTAGCAAGATGTACCTACATAAAATAAAGTGATACATATTTCAAAATGTTTTTTTTAAACAAATAAATACACTTGGAGTCAAAACGTATCACAATAATGAGCTGGAGGAAGTGTCTGGGGTGAGGAAAGTCTGGGAGTCCCTGCTCAGACTACTGCCCCAGTTAAGCAGAAGAAAATAGATGGATGGACATCACAATAAAATGATCACACTAAAAACAATTCAATAAGAACCACTACTTGACCATATAAATGCATACCTTGATAAAGCTGGTGTAGGAGGGCTCTCCAGGCTGAGGGGGGTTGACCACGAGGTCCATCAGGGCTTGTCCTGGGACTGGAGCGCAGAGGCGCACGGACACCAGTTTGGTCAGCTGGAACTTCACGTCATCGTCCATGTTTATCACCTCCATGTAGCCACCACGGAAACCACACCTGAGAGCAGCAATGGTGTACTTTTACAGAAACATACACAAGCTGAAGCATTAATGGAAGTACTTTTTATGTTGATGCATATGTGCTTATTTATTCAGAACTTTTTGCTGAATAATTTGGAAGACTTACTCTCCCATATAACACTTGGAGGTGGAGTGAAACGAGGCCAGTTCAACAGTTTCAGAATACTCCGGTCCCATCTCAAACAGAACCTTCTTAAATGAGTGAAACTGACAGCCCTCCGCATACACATTATCCTGGTACACCTGAAACAAGTTCCCAATGGTAAGATCATGGAAAAATAAATGGAGATTTAGTTGAAGAGTAAAATACAAAGACAATACCTCGTCTGCCATCAGGAAGAGACGCTCCTTTGCGGCAAATCGAATGACATCCTCGATACACTGTCTGCTCTGAACTTGACCTGTTCAAGACAGAAAAGATGGTAATACTATGCTGCCCTCTAGTGTTTCTTCTGAGTAATGTATGATGTATGCCAATAAAACAAGGACATAAAAACAAAAGAAAAACTGCTACATGTGGATTAGCACCAAGTGGCTTGGTAATAAAGCAGATTAAAAGGACAATGTAGGAGTATGTGGAACGAGATGCACCACTTATAGAATAAGCACTAAAAAAAAACAACAAATAAATAAATAAAAGCAAAAGGTACTAAACATGAATTATTACTTAAAAGAAAGTATAATAAATGTAAAGTCTTGAAATCATGAAAGGAGAAAGTAAATATAAATCTAGTAGTTCTTCCAAAAAAAACTCTTTGGCACATCACTAGAGTTCATATCCATGCATTTTATGGCCACTAGGACAGCTTTAGAACAGCTTTTTAAGATGGAAAAATTAAGCATCCACCAGGATAACCAATCAACTCAACCCATAGCGCTCTCATTTCTGTTGTTCTGTTCTGCTTTTGGAATTTAATTTTTAGAGGAAAAAAACAGTGTACTTATTTATAGGAGAAAAGTTGGATAATTCAGCTTTAAGCACAAATTGCAGGCACTATTTTACCCAAAACAATAAAAATGCATAACTTCAGTGACTTTAGTTACAACTACCACTATTATAGATATAGAACTTTACACTAGCAATCAAATGTCATAATTTCAAATGTATATCTGGACTTTCATGCTAATGGCAGTAGTACCGGTGGGGTTTCCTGGGTTGATGACGCAGAGGGCACGGGGGTGACAGTGCTGTCGTGCTTCATTCACAGCCCTCTGCAGCTCGTTGATGTCCATGCTCCAGCAGTTCTCCTCGTTCAGGTAATAGTTGATCTGCACGGCGTCCAGCTCTGCCAGGGCAGCTGAGTACAGTGGGTACTGGGGTATGGATATCATCACCCCGGTGCGGTCTATGCCCTGGCCACATACCAGCAGCTTCAGCGTGGTCTGACAGAGAGAAATACAATGTAAGTCATAAACATTTTACAATCAACCAAGACACTTTGACTATTCAAAGATGCTCTAACTTTTCTGGTGGAGTGCGCGCCACCTTCAAACAACTAAACAACTAAAACTGAATATATGCAAGATATAAAAGGTTAATGCCATAATGTGCAACACTTATGCTACACTGCACCTTAAGTTTTTAATTATTAATTGGTGTTTTTCAGATTGTAGATTGTATTAATCCCATACTATCGACTTCATAATATTTTATAAATGTGGCAGATCAGATAATCGAATAATCAGATAATTGAAAAATGTGCATAAGGACAAGTTCACAACAGATATTATTTACATATAATCAACAGTACTGTAGTTTGTGCCCGTTTTAAGTGGTGTAGTGTACTAATATTGTATTTATGCTAATACAAGGTACACTTAGGCCTGTAACAATAATCAATAAATCAATTAATTGCAGGATAACTTTTAACAAGCTCGATAACATTTCCGGCCATGATAATTTCTATTTGCATGCTTGTGTTTTCCTCGTCTCGCTCTCTCTCTACCAAAGAGACTGAATGTCAAAAGGCTTCTATCGCTCTCTACTGTCTCCTCTCGTTTCCTTAGCGTAAAGATGCTTGAACGAACGTGTCAGCACAGACTGTATAATAATATAATAATCATTTCTTCAACTGATCATCCAGCAAAATCTGTTATTGTTACAGGCCTAGGTACACTGTGTATTTAATATTTTACATGATACGTAATATTGAATGAGGTCTGTACCACGATGCCATCGCTGGCTCCTGTGGTGAGGTAAATGTTCTCAGGGTCACAGGGCACGCCTCCATCTCGTCGCTCGATGTAGTTGGCCACATCCTGCCGCACTGAGTCTATGCCTTGACTGGGACTGTAGGCACCTGCACAGAAACAATAGAAGTGCATTAAAATAAGATATGTTCCAATATATTGTGATGCACTGTATTTGATCGTTACAAATATCACAATCCTTTGAATGGGCCAAAGTCCTCAAAAACAGAAAGATGTCTTGTCAACAATAAAATCAACATGTGATAATTTGTTAATTTTCCAAAACTGCATTGTGGAAGCATTTTGTTACATATTTGTACAAAAGAAAATTGTGATGTGACGCAAGGCAAACAATATTCTGATTTGTTAAACTGTAGAATATCATATAACACCGTGTAGGTGAAAGATTAATAAATGTGTTTATTTGTATGTGTTATCACGGTATTATTGCAATATTGTGATATTGCTGGTACTGTGAGTCATGTACAGTATATCACATCGAATTATGAGGTACCCTGTAATTCAGAGCTCTAAAATTATGTTTCCAGTTGTCAATGTGACGCTATAATGATACCGTGTGTAGAACTTAATGAATAGCCTGGAGATGATAATTATAACACGCTGAAGCTCAGAACTGACCCAAACTGGAGCCTCCGCAGGACTGCAGGATGCGCCGGGCTCGGTTCTTTGCATCGTCAGGGAATGTGTTGTCGTTGAGGAGTTCAGGGTACGAGCAAAGAGCCAAAACCTAGAGACAAAAACATAAAAGAAATGTGGCAAATGACAAAGAAACAGGGAAATAAAAGTTTTTTTGTGTGTGTGTTTATTTGTTTTTTGTTTATTTTTACACATTTGCTGTAAGAGAATTGGGGTGTCCAAAAAAAATCCCTTTGTAGAGAAATGGAGTAAAAATTTGAAATAGAAATATTAGTATTGTGACTAGTATGAATAATTCTGGCCATATGTTGCACTAACTTGCAGTATGTGAGGTAAAGAACACCTGTTACATATATTCAAGGCACTACCAAAGTGAAGGTAGTATTTTTGGATCTACAGCAGAGGGGGCATACAGTAGGACTATCTGACCTGTCTGAAGAAGGTGATTGGCTGCTGGCCCATAGCATGTGCGTCACCAATGTTAGCCTTGATGACTTCAGCAAACGGCTTCTCTATACCCTGCAAAAAGAGACTCCAGTTAGCATAAAGGTAGTTAGCATAGCAGCAGGTTCATTGTTTTATGGAACAGATCCATGAGTTGGAAAATGAGTTAAGACCAAAATTAGTTAAGACCAAAAAATAAAAGTTACTACAAGAAGAAAAAAGATTGAAAGGTAAGAACAAATGAAACTGCAATAGAATTTTATCACTATAATCTACTAAATACATGAAGTGTTTTAAAGTGGGGGCTTGACCATGTAGGATAATGGTAACAATAAAGGAGGGCCAATAGGGGAGACAATTTAATACACTGATTTAAAAGCTTTGTTACGTCCATCACTTCTGGTTATATGACTGTCAAGGCCAAAGAATGTATTTGACACCCGAGTTACCGGCCCCCCATTACGCTGTAACGGACAAGAATAAAAAAACACGGCGACTCTGTTTACACTTTTGGGGTCTTGACCTCAGCAGCTGCAGAGCACACAGCCAGGTCAGGACTTTACACAGTACTCTTGCTTGGATGGACTGAACAAACTGGGTTATCTAAGCAGCACGAAACACCGTGCATTTGAGGCAGGGGACACTTCAAACTTGTTTTTACAAAGTGGGGTTTCAAGCATTAATTTTCTCTAAAATCTTGAAATATGGAAGTTAATGTCTGCTTTTATTATGCTTTTTTATGTGTTGGAAAATGGTTTCATAACATCTGTGAATCATATGTTTATGACGCAGAGGCTACATAACATACAAGTACTAAGAAGTAGGTGGAGATATGTGAAACAGTGAAAACGTTATTTTCCGAGCACTCCTATCCACAAATGCAGGACAATATACAGGATTATGCAAACATGCAGGCTCTGAAGAAATACAACTCTGAGTAAGCTACAAGAGGGAGAACTATTTGCACAATCTGGCAATGACAAATTCGGATGGGAAACATACAAGATGTTTGATGCTGTATAAAAAGGGTTGCTGTAATACATTTCATTAAGTAAATGAACAAATGCCAGCATTTTTAAAACATGAGCATTGTCAGCTTAAAAAAACCCTCTTTGCCATAGGGAACCATATCCATCTGCACATTACATTGGATCATGTTACACCTGCTGCGTCCCAAACTACACAGAACGAGACCTTACATCAGCCATGACATGAGATCCCTCAACTGTTCTGTGGTTCACTCCATAAACCTGTCTACACGTACAACTCAAGGAGCTAGTTAACAATGATTTAACAATTTGTAAATAATAAAATAATTTTAAGATCTTATTATTGTTGAAGCTGACAAAATTGCTTTGAACTTTATAGTTTAGAGTGCTGTATTAAAATTTGTTGAAATTGTTTTTAGAATAAATGCAAAAAACATTGAGGCATTTTAAAGAAAGGAAAGGAAATTTTGTCCTCTGCATTTGACCCATCCTTAGATCAATAAAAAATAGATTTTTGGGACTTTGTGCCCAAAATATATTTAGGTATTCATTATTATCTCACACCTGTATTTGAATTGCACTAAAAGCCACATATACAACTAATACTGGTATTTGTATAACTTAATTTATGCATTTTCTTTTTACCAAACATGCAATTAGGGGCCATATGTTTACATGGTGTTACAAAACATTGTGCAAACTTAATCTTATCTTGTTCACTCATAACCTTGCTGCACAGAAACCAAACTCATACAAGAGGAAGTAAATTACAGTCTTGAGTGCTCATTTAAAATGGACGTACTGTTACTCAATATTGAATGTCTGTCATGTAATCTCTCGGGACACGTTATTTAAGAAAGATTATCTGGGACGCAGAAATGCAGCCAACATGCAAGCAAAGAAGCACCAGCGTGACAAAGCAGAATGTTATAACTTCAAATTCAAATACGTGGAGTGTTTATTTGGTTAGCACTGCAGTTCTGAGATTGAATAAAAATGTCTCTTTCTTATTGGTTACTGGAGCAGAGGCGTCCCCCGGTCTAAGCCAATAAGTTTATTCACAGCGGATAACACCTCCAGGGTCAAAGAACGGCACAGAATCTGGAACAAATAAAATGATCTCTCTGTGTCTTTTGAGGCTTGTAAAGAAAAAAAGAGGGGATACATTTTGTCCAACAACATTACTGGCAATGGGAGGTACTGTAGAAGAGAAATAAGATTGTGTAGAAGAGAGTAAAACTTGTGTAGAAGAGAGTTAAACTATTCATAATATGAATACTTCTACCAGCAATCCTGTAGGGCTGTATTTGACTAAAACATTCCTGTACATATTGATTAGTTGTGTGCTCTCAAAACAAAGCTATGTTATGAATGCTACTCTAACTACTACAACTACATCCATTCAAACAAGATATCAAATGACTTACCAGACTTAAGTTTGTTACTTTACAAGAAAACTTTTACAGTACTTTACCACAATAAACACATTTTAAGCAATTTACACTACAGAAGTGGGTAGTGCTCAGATACATTTGCTTGAGTTACTTTAAAAGAACCTCCTAGCAGCATACTTTTATACATATTTGTATTGATGCAGCAGTAATCCTCCATGAATAAGTGAGTAAGTAAATGACAAAAGCTTCATGCTGTCGATATTAAATTATTTGAACATTTATGTTTCTTGCAACTCTCCTTCAGATATAATGTAGGTTGTATTGTGGGTTATTTGAAAATACCCGATTTTGTGCATGATTTAAGGATGCACAAAATCAGATGTTACGTCCCGACTTGCTCTTTAAATTACTTTAACTTGAGTAGTAGTTTTCCAAATACTTTTGTACTTGGACACTACTTTGTACTTCAACTTATTTAAGTATTTTTTGGCTACTCTACCCACACCTCTGACAATTACTTCCAAAAATATGATTTGGCAAAACTGTACTTGAGAGAAGTGTTTAAACCAATTTCTAATGCTGTCGATAACAAAACCATCAAAACAAAACACTGCAAGGTCAACAGCTGCAACCCCACCACTTCAAAAAGCCAATATCCTTCACCTATTTTGTCTTTCCTTGTCTAACATGCCAATCCAAACAACTTCTTGTATCTGGGACATTGTTCAAGTTTGAGTGGTGAATCTGAGCCAGGCTTGTGCCCCGTGCCCATAGCAACTGCTCAAGCTTTAGAAAGTATTTGAAAAGGCCCCGTTCTCCTCTCCTCCCCGCCTCATCTATGGCGGGTCATTACAACAAACAAGGAATGCACGAACAATGTGGTAACTTCATGCTCTCTCTCTCTCCTCCTTCAATGTGATCTGTTTGTCTCTCTCTTTCTCTCTTCCTCCCTACAAAATCAGGCTCTCTCATCTTTGGTTCATGGGATCACTGTGGTACTGTAATAGGCAAAGGGCAGGGGATTTATTCAAGTTTTGAATAGCTGAAATTTGATTAAAAAGGGCATAGTCTGTTTTGTTTGATTCACTAAACCACAAAGAGGAAGTAACCCGTTTCCCATAGTAACTCAACACCTGCTCAAACACACACTGCAAAAACTCAAGTCTAAAGGGAGTGAAAGTTGTGTAATTGGATTACATAGGGTGAGGAATCATTTTATTCTACTGGTAGAAAGCGGTAATGAAATAAGACAAGAAGCATAGTACAATTACACTGTTCTCTCAACCTTAAAAATAAGTGGACCAGTAGAAGTATTAAAAAATAATGGCTTTAGTGAGCTTTACCAAGAGTTAGGTCTGTCACAATAAATACTGTATTTTAAAAATATAGGTGGAACAATGTATTTACCATGTGTTCCTTTTCTACTAGTGGGGAGCTGTTGATGATTGAATAATAAAAATATGTGACTTCGCATTTCATTGTTAATACCATAACAAAAGCATTTTTTTTCCAAAAACATGAGAAAGTCAAAATT
The DNA here is from genome assembly GCA_029959045.1 of Taenioides sp. WSHXM2023. Classification (NCBI taxonomy): domain Eukaryota; kingdom Metazoa; phylum Chordata; class Actinopteri; order Gobiiformes; family Gobiidae; genus Taenioides; species Taenioides sp. WSHXM2023. Next base: position 12,140,665 of record CM057096.1, on the reverse strand, counting down.
TGATGTACTTGAGGCACTCTGATTTGCAGTGTGTTTATTAGTGGTCACGCCAACGCGTTTCCTTATGAGTCTTCATCAGGGCTGATGTACTTGTTATTTGTTTTGCAATTGTTTATTTGCAAATTCACTTTCATGCCCTTTTCAAATCCTTCCTTGTTTGTCAATGTATGTGTTCCATTTTATGGCACACTTCCGATATGTCCTTAACACTCAAACAAGCACATGCATCTGCTTTATCTTATCAAGTTCAATGCAATAAACTACTCTGAGCAATGATCATGTGTGTGTGTGTAATGGAGACACTGATAAATGCTCTTTTGTTTTGTTCTGAGCTCTTTTTCCCACACATTCCTCCTATTCCTCAGCCTCTATCATGCTCTGAGTAAGTGACAGGTGGATCCAACCAATCACAGCGAAGTATAAAACTCTCAGAAGGAGCAGGTGGCTTTAGTTTCCTCTTAAATGAATTATAAACCCAAGTTTACCTGCATCATGATAGAATCAAAATCATGATCTTAGTGCAAAGAAAAAAGGCATAATATAAACTGTAGTATGTCAAAGTAATGTACTTTTATTCATTTGCTGACATACTTTTCCTAAAGATTTCAAAAACAACTTTTGCTAAATCAAAAAGAAATATAATTCTCACTCATTTTGTGACTATCGGTCACAGATTGAGTCACTATATGATAAGCACAGACCAAATAGAAGGCAAATCTTTGATGGCATATAGTTAAAATGCCCTCTGTTGTTACTGTGGCCTTTACCTGTTCAGATACTGTTGTCTTTTCCTCATGTCCCAAAGCAGAAACCGTTTTCACAGCACACTGCACTCTGCACACTGCACACTCAGCTGCTGCCACATCATCATTAAGCACAGACACACAAAAATACTGCAGCTTTGAGCTACACTAAATAAAAAATGATACCTCATAATGTTATTAAAACATAACAAAAAGTAATATCACGCCACTTCTAGGATTGGTGAAGATCTACTTTTGAATATTATTCAAACAGTATTTCCAATCACTGTCTATATATACTATACATACTATATTAAGCCTGTCTAAAATGTATACCCAGATACAAACTGATGCTTGAACTGTAGTTTCAAAACTAAAAACTCATTTTAAGAAGTAACACTTGTATAGTATGCCCCGAACACCTTCCCTGGGGAGGTGTTTGGTGTTTTGGGCATGTCCCATTGGGAGGGGGTCCTGGGGAAGAGCCAGGACACGCTGGAGGGACTACGTTTCTCAAGTCTGGTGTGTCTGGGTGTCTGTGAGAAGCTATTATTACATTTTTTTATCATAATTATTGTATTAAAATGTCAAGTAACAAATGATTTCCCATAGTATCAAAAATGAATTAGGTTTGAAATTTTATAATTGTGACAACACAGAACTTATAATTGCCATAATGCAGTCCAATTTCTTATTTAAATGACTATCTCTATATTGTACACAAAAAGTGTATAATACTTGTGAAAGAGAGCAACATTAGAACGGAAACAAAATTGCGACAGTGGATTTTACTGACGTAAGACAATTACTAACCAATGTCTGGACTTTGACTGAAGTTTGAACAGTAAGTCACCATGCTCTGTTATGTTCATGACGATCATTCTTGTAAAACAGTAACTAAATAACACCTTAAAGAGGAGCGGCCTGCTGATGTGTGATTATAAATCTGAGAGGCAGACATCCTGTGTAAAAATTTACTCTGATATGTGTAGGACTACTGAAAGCATTTTTTAAATCAAGGCGTGTGTGCAACTGTCTAGTAATGTGATATTGTACAGATTATTGTTAAATAAAAGAATACTGCAAAATAAAATACCTAGATCATAATTATTTATAAATACCATAAAAGTTGTGACAGCATGAAGTTTTAAAGAGAATAAAAATAACTTTTTGTCAGTTTGTTTTGTCTAAAGTAAAACAAAGTGTTGATGCAGCTTACTTTTAAAGGTGCACCTGACATATAACTTGACCTTGTGACATCACCTGCTTGTGTCCATGGAAATTAAGTTTAAAGCCATACTGTGGAACATCAAGGCAAAACAATAACATCTTCATGGAGACAAGTAAGTCTCTTTTTTTTTTAACAAATGCTTGCCCATGTACCCAGTTTGTTGTCTATGGATGGCACAGGGTACATATTGCACCCTAATTGGGCACTCATTACAAATAGATGTAATCAGATAGTGGCACATATAATAAGACTTTGCAGGGCAGTACAGACCTCAGACAGCTCCTTCTCCAGCTCCACGGCGCGCTGCACGATGGGCCCCCTCACCGCGTACTCCACCATCTTCACCGTGGGGTTCATGGTGTCTAGGGTGAGCACCTTGGGCCGGGATATCCCATTCTCGGACATTTTCTCTTTGGGGAGGCCGCGACGAGATGTGGTCAGACTAGACAAAGCTCTGCACATAGTGGAGGACACAGAATGGGGATATGTCAATGACGGGGAGCAGCTGGGACCACCGGGCTGATTACCGCTACAAGCCCCCAGATAGCCGCGTGGTCCCCTGTGTACAAGGCGCAGATTTCGGGGTGAGAGCAAACGCATTCTTGAAGCAGACATGTCTTCCCAAAGTTGTTCAGAAGTCAATATAAAGTGCTATAGCGACAGTCTGGTCTTGACAGTGTCGGTGAATCGGTGAACGCGCGTCTAAAAATGCACAATTCCTGGACTTTGGACTTGTAAAAGCATCAGAACAGAAGCTGCATTCGCCTACAGCCCGCACCGACTACAACTTTCACTGTGGAAGTTGGGGACTCCGGTCTGTCCACATGGCACTGTCGCCCGCCTCAGCACCCCTCCTCTTGGTGTGGCTTATTCCGTGTCATCCCTCCCCTTCCCTGGTTCTCCACGCACCGCTTGCTGTCAGTTTGAGACGCCGCTTCTCCGGTTACCTTAGTGCAGAAGTCAGGAGTGCTTAAAGTAGCGAAGGGGAAGTCAAGATGCACTTTTGGCAATGTAGAAGTTTCAGTTCGTCTTTTCCGGTGCCACGAGTTTGGTTTTGGACAGTTCACCGCCATGCAATTTTGCAGAGGGGTAGAAAGCCCGCAAGTATACAATAAATCTTTTTAAATATTTTGATCCCACTTGTGGCTAAACTGTGATCTTAAACACGTATCTCAAAATGTTCTCTGCAAATATTAGACTTCTGGCCATGATGCAGCGCCAGTCTAATAAATTAAAGTTATGACATAGACTTTGTCCATTCAGGGATTCAAGGCGCCATTGAAGGCGTGGGGACTGATTCTCATTCAGACATAGCCATTCAAGGCTACAATCAGTTACAATTTACAATACAGTAAATTAAATTCAATAATGATTCTGGGTGTCCTTCACGATAAAAAGTAAATTAAATATAAAAAATAACTGACACTACAATGACGCTGGTAATGTATTAGTACTAGGACTTATGAGTCATGTACATGCAAGATATTAAAATTGTACATGCAAAACTAAATGCGTGTAATAAGATGGATAGAACAACATAATCAAATGAAAGTATAACTTTATTTAACATAATAAAAATAACATAAATAGCAGTTGTGTTTGAAGGGAGTAATCATTTCCATAAATTTGTTAATTCAAATGTTGACTGAGGTGTGTCAGTGTATGCCACTGGATTAATGTTCAAATACAACCTTCTGCATTATAGACATCAGACAGTGAACCAGTGACATAAAGAAGCAGTAGATCAAAACCCAGTGGATGTGACTATCAGTGAAAGTGTCTGGTTGGCCACAGAGCGCAGAGTAAATGTAGGCACTGAGAGAGGCAGGAGCAGGAAGAACTGGTGCCGATTGGTCTGTAGGCCGTAACACTTGCACTCCTCTGTCACCAGGTAGCACTGCAAAGGCTGATGGGAAAGTCCCTGAACAAAGTCCTCCGAACTGCTTAGAGTCTGCTCCTCAGACAGGCAGCCTTCCTTGTGGAAATACCTTGTGATGCTGAAGATGTAAAAGAGTTTCAAAAGTTCCCAGCAGCGGGCTCTAGAGGGGAGCAGAGGGTCAGGCGGATGTGACAGGGCTCTGACACAGGAGACAGAGCGGTGTGTCTCTCTGTTTATCAACATCAAAGACAGCACATCTCGTCTCAGAATGACAGATGGAGGTAAGCAGCGCTCCCCAACAGCCAAACAGTCTCTGAGAGAGTCCACCAGAGGAGACCAGAACTGGCACAGCAGCTGACTCTCTGCCCTGTGCAGAGATGGTGTGGGGCCACAGAGCACACACACATCTGCCCCGGGCAGGAGCTGAAAGCGCAGGAGGCGGAGTGCTACAGTGGGGCTGGTCTGTGGGAGAAACACCGGGTAGTCACAAGAAGAGGACCCAGAATTGGACAGTGTCTGCATTAAGGCCAAGAGCAGCACCACCTCCTGAGGCATTAGGTGACACCACTTTTCAGTTGCTGCAGCTATTCGTCCATTAATGACAAGGCAGCCACACTCACTGTCCACGGCCTGAGCAAAGCCGGCCATAACCTCCTGGAGCAGGGCAGGGTTAGGGGGCAGCAATGAGTCAGCACAGTGTGTCAGGTTTCCCATGATGCTCTGCTGTCTCTCGTCCAGCAGCAGGTCTATGAGGCTGAAGCAGGCTCGCATGTCCCTCTTGAGACGCTCCACGTTCCTCACAGTCACCAGCTCGTCCTGTCCCAGCACCAGCACCATACAGCCCCACACATTGTCGAGCAGGCGCTGCAGGTACAGCTCCTCCTCCACGAAGCTGCTCTGACTCCTCTGACCTCCACTCACAGCAATGAGCATCACACTGTCCTTAAACACTCTCCACACCACCTTTCCCCCTCTCCCAGTGTCACAGCTGAGCAGCGACACCCCCTGACCCACTCCAAACATGTGCACTCCATTCAATGACCCAATGACCGAGAAAGGCAGCGGTTTCGAGCTGCCCCGGGTGAACAGGGGGACCCCACTGTTAGCAGTGAGGCACAGGAGCTGCACTGGCCCATCCTGGAGCATCATCCCGCCTCTGTGCAACCGGTCTGGTCTAGAATAAACCAGTGCACAACAATACTGTTCCTACAAAGGCCAGTTAGGTATTTTGGATGGGATAAAGTGGTATTGTAACAGCACCCAAAATAGCTTAGTGCTAAGAGCCGCTTAACGTCAGCACAATGTTGCTGATGCAATAGTCCATACATGTAGCTTGGCTAGCGCAGCTTGGTCTCCAAAGTGAAAGAGCTAACACATTTAGGACATTCATCCCTCCAATATCGAAGACAAGCCCCTCATATCAGTGTTTAAACGCAGTTTTGGCTCAGATTAGCGCACCTGCCTGGGCCTGCGGTAAATAGGTTAGCGGAACAAGTTACCGTTTCCACAGCAACGCGGTCCCATGTTTCATTCTTCAGACGAACATCCTCATGATCTGCTCAGGTTTAGCCCGCCAAACACTGAAGAAAACCAGGAATAACAGCAGTGTAATAACAATCAAAGGGAAGCGGACCTGTGCTCAGCTCTCACACCCTTCCCGTTATCATTTCCTATATGTAAAGGATCGTCCCGCTTCAGTTGGTTTAAGAGCACGTTGATGTCGAGGATGTAGTAGGCGTCCAACATTTATCTCGCGAGAGTTATAAACGTGACTACGCACAAGACGGATTTGAAAACAAAAACAGGAGAGGGCGCTGTCCCCATTAGGTCTGGTGTATTGCATCATGTCCAGTCTATGATCATGCCATCATCAAAATGCAGCTCAGAGTTTTGTATATACTTATCAGTCAAATAATTTGACAAATATTTTCATTCAACAGTATTTGTTTCTCCTCATGTATTGCAAAAGAAAAATCAATTGTCAAAAGTTTTTGTCCAGTTGACAGAATTTAGTTTCTTTTGCAATAGGTCACACCTGGACAATTGAGGGATTACAGAGACTTCTCTTTATATAGATTTTTATGCATTACCGGAGGGGTTCCACAGTATGGTATTAAACAAACATTTTGCATTTACTCAAAATGTGTTTTTATTGCTTAAAAATATCTTGAAAAATATGCATTTTTACTACAGATTTGACTCTTCATAGATGTGACTTGAAACTTGGCCTGGTGATGCTCCCTGCTTGCCTCCACAGATATACAAGTTCAATACCATAGTGTAGACTAGAACTTCCAGGCAAAGCAGTTACATCTTCTTGGAAACAAGCAGGTGCTGGACCCTCTATTAGAAAAGTTACATAATTGGATGATTTTAAGGTGCACTTTGTACTAAATCCAATTAAAACATGACTGAAATACTGTTTTTTCTTGCTTTCACAGTAAGCCAAACATTTGAGTAGTAAAGAATGTTTTTATTCATTATTAAATACAAAAAGTTACAACAATTATGGCTAAAATAGAACAATAGAAAAGGCACAACAATTTCTTTGAAAAACCACACTGTGCCATGAAAAATAAAATGGTCTTCTTTATTTGTTGCTGCTGCAGAATGCTGATGGTCCATTTCCAGTGTCTTGTGCTGTCGGGTGCCGTGACAGTGTGATGGCTTGGCATGAGGAGCAGTGTCATGGTCGTTGTTCCCTGTCACATCAAAGTATAGGCCTAGAAAACAGTCAAAGATCAAAATACACACAGCCTATAACATGACAAACATTCACATACTCTGTGTGTGCGCATTTATAAGAATGGACACATATTTCTCTTTATATTATTGAGAAATAACTAAACCCTGTATCAGTTTATTTATCTTTCATATTTACTATTTATTCTCTTATTAATCAGTCTATCTATAAGCAAAGTGGATTGAATAGAACACATTTTATGACATTTTAGGATGCAATCAAGTTAGACTTCACACAAGGTTATGCAGATTCTGCTAAATTAGAAGTATTCACCTTTTTAGGGCTGTAACTAACAATTATTTGGGCAAGTGATTAAGATGTCAATTATTCTTACGATTAATCGATTAGTTTAGATCACAAAAGGCCAGTCAATATGAGATTTTCACAATGTTTGAGGGCTTCTTTGTGGACTCTTTGTAGTCCAGAGAAATCGATTCTTGTTTCTGAAATTTGATGGGGTCTGCATTTGCTTGTGTTGACATAGTTGCTTTCCCTACACCCATTTTATGACTCCTGATCTCTCCAACCACATTCTGTTTACAACCCTCACCAGCGGTTCAGAAGCCAAATGAATGGTTTTAAACATGTGTACACGTACCTCGGAGGTTTCATAAGAAGGAGCAGACCTTGGGCGGTCTGAAGGGGTTGGTGCTGGACGAGACGCCTGTGAGCAGAGGGTCATGTAAGGCGTTTTGAACACAGAACTGCTGCAGATCTGCGGCCGCCTGAGAGACCTGTAAAACACAAGGACAAAAAGAAGGTGTTAATCTAGAAAAATAAAGTTATACTGTTATTACAACAAAATCTTAATGATGGCTAGTGGCTAAAGAGTTTATAAGGGTTGCAAAATGTACATAGAATTACCCCATAGTCTTTTAAAATAGTGGGAAGCTTTGTAGTTACACAATTGTAGGAAGTTTTGAAATGTTAGGTGGATATCTTGTGTAACAATGAATTAGCATATCAATCAAAAATGGCTGGAGTAAGTTAAATTATGATTTTTACCACCAATAAAATCTGGATACTAAAATACTGTAGAAATAATCAGTCATATTACAGAGTTGTGGAAATAAAATTAATTGTTCAGTCTTTAGGAACAGAAGGTATAAAACATTGGGTTGTTGCTACCAACCCCCAAATTTGAGGTGCTAACAGCTAAAGCTAATCCAAAAACACGAGAATATAAACGATTTTTAAAAATTATGTGCAGTTACTCTAAGGGGAAAGGTTTCTTTTAATATTCCAGTCAGAAACACACAAATATGGGCTAATTTCTATTTAAAAAAATACTTAAAATGTTACAACTTTCTACAAGAAGTTACGCCCAGTTATCGTATCCCCCCTTGTTAGCTAGCCATAGCGGATTTGTTGCTTTCCCGTTATAACAAAAACAAAAAAGTTAAAATATGGCAATTACCTTTACTCTGTTTATGCTGGCCTCGAAACGCAACTGCTGTACGACTTTCTTCATGGCAATAAGATTAGAAGTGGACATGTTTGTTTTGTTTTTTCGGTCTAAAGTCTCAGTGGTGAGCTGTGGGTGGAGGAGGTGGGTGGATGCTCCGACAAAAAGCAGAAATTATCACATCCGGATTCCGGTTTTTCACATTTAGTCGTTTTTTTGCACGTCCAGAAGAGGACACTCTCACACCCAGAATTTGCCATTTTTCATGTATGGAGCAAAAATTATGGAAGCCCATTTCCGCCATGAAAAGAAAAAAAAATGGTGACATTAAGTCAAAATTATGAGATAGAAAGTCAAAATTATGGGATAAAAAGTCATAATTATGAGATAAAAAGTCAAAATTATGAGATAAAAAAGTCAAAATTATTAGATAAAAAAGTCAAAATTATGAGATAGAAAGTCATAATTATGAGATAAAAAAGTCATAATTATGAGATAAAAAAGTCATAATTATGAGATTAAAATGTCAAAATTATGAGATAGATATTGAATATGACCCCTAAGCCATCAATTGTTAAGGCACTTTCAAACCTTGAACATGGAGTGGCTTCACTACGTTGAGGACTATTTCAGTATGTACTCTAATGATGAAATTATGGCAGTATTAGCTAAGGAGCACGGCATAGTGCTGACCCAACGAACTCTAGAACGGGCAATGAGGCGACTGTGGCGCAGGAAGAACAAAGCAGACGTGACAGAGGTAGCAGCTTTCATTGATGCACAATTACAGACTTTTGGGCAGTGTCATGGGTATCGCTGGATGCACCAGAAGTGTTGGATGAATGGCATTGTGACAGAGAAACTGTACGCGTCCTCATGCGATTGCTGGACAGCGAGGGAGTTCAACTGAGGTCCAGGCACCGACTGCAGAGTCTATCACAGCAGGGGACCGAACTACGTCTGGCACATAGACGGCTATGATAAGCTGAAGCCTGAAGCTGGAGGCCTACAAAACCAATAACGACTCAAACGTAATTGCCGGCTATTTTATGGATGCCGTCCTTAGGACCGAAGGCTGCCCTGAAAGAGTACGGTTGGATATGGGCACAGAAAATGTTCGACTGGCTGAAATGCAGAAGTTTCTCCATTTCTCAGAGAGTGAAGTTACCGACCATGTTACGTTTGGTCCAAGCACTGGTAACCAGCGCGCTGAACGGTGGTGGTTAACTCTCCGCAGCCACTGTGCCCAGTTTTGGATGGACCTCTTTGATAAACTGTGCTGTGACAGTCACTTCGCTGACAAAAAATACTTTATCTTATGCAGAATAATTTTGTGCTCAGTTTCTTTGTTATCAAATACAGAGTGAGTACTGTACTGTAGGAAAATATTTGGCTCTGGTTATATCAGGGCTAAATTAGGGCTAAAATGATCTAAAACGAGACCAAATCCTGGATTAGGTAGTCCCAAACAAAAACAATTATAGATTTATACATGTACCACAAATTGCTTCAAATGTAATTGTTTTTCAGACAGAATAATTAGATTTCTAGAGTAAGATTAAATATTAGGCCTATTCAAAACTGAATGATTGTAAAGTTAGCTAATAAAAGGAATTAAATACATTATTAAAACTAGTGAAATTAAAACTCATCTTTATTTTATTAGACACCTCTATTATGTAACAAACATACCATATAGTCTCCAATAGGTAAACAAAGAAATGTAAACTAAACCCTTAGTAGTTTAAATAAAATTCTATCAGTTACGTTGTATATATATATTTAAGTGTTTGGAAGATTCTATGTACAATTTGATCTTACATTCTTGTTCTTAAACTGTAAAAAGATAATGATAAAAGTAATAAAGTGCTTGATTTTGTGATTAGAGTTTAGACAATAAAGTGCATTTATAGTCTAAAGTGGTCTTGGTTTTGCATTTGGTAAAAATAAGTTTTGATTGATATTCATCGTTTTCTGCTGTACAAAAAGGCACCAGTGGTTTGTCATGTCAGGCTGTTCTCCTCTTCTCCCAAACTGAATATGCTTATTTCTCCACATCGGGAGTCAATTTTAGTCTTGGCCCGATTGTCCCCATCCTCAATAATACTTGATTCTTGCCAGCGTCCCCGATTTGACTGTCTTGAGCTAAAAGAAAATAAATAAAAAGGGTATATCAATCTATCAAATACTGTCAAGTTTTTAATAAGGTTCACATTCAGCACTGAACTGGGCATCAATCACTTTCCTTATACTATATCACTAATTTACAAAATCCTTCAAGATATAAAACTAAATACAAATGTTACTACTGGAACAAAACCGCAGTTAAATTGAAATACAGCTTAACATTTTGACATTAGTACCTTGTGTCTGGTATGAGTTGGAGTGTTCGATAGAGCTCGGTTGTAGTTGGCACAGCAGAGCGAGGAGCAGGTTTCGGAGTGGAGAAGTTGGTTGAATACGTCGAGGTTTTGGGTAGATGAACTGAAGTGGAAGACATTCTTAGTTCTGGTTCACTTCCTGCGAATAAATGAATAACATTTAACAAAAACATGCATATTTGTGCAAAATCAGGATAGAGCCATTTACTATTTCGCTTTTATACAAATGTTCTGAACCTCTCTTTTAGAATACCAAATTTCTCCATACTTTCAGTTGAGCATATTTTTATTTCATTTTTAGCCGTTTGGTTGTATCACAATTTATCAAAATGACCAAGGCAAACAAGTAGCATTGTTTGGCATTTGTAAAGCCATAAACATACTTATGGACAGTGAACTTTGACCACCGTCTGACGAAGATCCTCTCTGCCGGTCAGCAAAAGGAGTCATGTTCAAAAACTGATTTTTGAGCCAAGAAGCACGATCCTCCTCAAACGCCCTTTTCTGCAAAATTGAACACACATTTAACATGTCATCACAAAAAAAAAAAAAAAAAGACTAGAAATAAACCCGTCCTTACATCTCTCTCCAGACGAATAGCAGCTTCAGTGAAGTTCTTTCGCTCTCGTTCAAAGTTTCTTTTCTGTTCTTCAAAAAGTTTCCACTCCTCTTTGAGACGTTCCTTCTCCTCCAGAGTGTAGCAGTCGTTCAGCAGCGCAGCAGTGTCATCATCAAAGGAGGTGTGCAGTTGTTGCTGTAAATTGAAAATAAATAAATAAAAATAAAATAAATCACTCACTGAAAATGTAGTTTTCCAACTGTCAATGATCAGATTGGGTCTTTTAAATCAAAAGGTCTACAGCCACTCCTCTGTCAGTAAACGCATGTGTCTGGAGCAGTGTGTTTTAAATGGGAATGATTAAAAAACATTGCATTGTTTATGTTCAGGAAATTATTACTGAACGCTATTTTTATTAGCAAGACAAAATAAATTGTGAATTGTGATTGATCAATATGAATGAAAAAAAACTGACTTTCTTGTCATATCGCCCTACTTTACTGACCTGAAGCAGCTGCTGTTGTGTCTGGATGAACTCTTTACATTGCAGCACCTCTTGCCTCATTTTCTCCATCTCATCATCGTGCGTCTGTCTTGGGATTACATCGTCTTGGTTCTGAGAAGCTTTGGACACAATATTTTAACAAATTAAATCTAGGTCAGAACATTTATATCTCAGATGTGTTTTCAAACACCACACGTCTATAGACAGTTGTGACGACCTATGAAAGTTAACAGACTGTACCTTGGCTGTCTAATCTCTCCATGTGGCTGCGTATTTTCCTCCACTGCTGCCGAATGCTGTTGGTGAGCTGCTCTCGGGCCAGTTCACACGACTTGTCCAGTGATTCTCTCCCTGAGTCTCCTGCCCTCTCCTCTGTGTCTGAGTCACCCTGAATGACAAGTTTGGAATAAGAGTTTTGAAGCAAAAAAAAAAAAAAAAAAATCACTTTATTAGAATTATTCACTCAAATCACTTACTCAAATCCAACATTTCCAACTGACTTTGACATAACTTCATTATAAACTTTCCTGTTCTATTAAAAATACACATGCAAGCACACAAAGTAGTCCTACTATGGAGTATGCCATTATTTTAGAAGTGCTAACTAACTAGAGAAAAATCTGTACTGACCCTGCTACTTTAAAATATGCTATGTACTTTTGAGTTATCAAGTAATTTTTTTTAATCCTTGAAGCATTTCCCAACCCTTGAAATAAATTATTTAAATTCCATGAAGTAGCCAAGCCAAAGCTGATAATAAAATGTTACAAATACCTGCTCCTGACAGTCATCGGCATTGGCTCCTTTTGACGTTGGCCGTGGACTTAAAATGTGGATCATCTCCTTCTTCATCTGCTGCAGCACTTTTTTGAGCTCTGCATTCTCCAGCATCAGCGACCTCTGGCTCGCCTCATAGTCACTCAGCAAAGACGTGTACATGTCCCCCTCATGGCTGGACAAGAAACGACATACAAAAAAATAAAAAATAAAAATGTAACCACAGAATATACTGAAACTGAAAATGCATACATATAGAGAAGGGTACATGTAATTAACAAGTATAATGTCTAAATATTAGTTATCTGTTGTATTTTAGCATTCCTAAATAATAATAATACATTTTATTTGTAATGCACTTTACATTTCAACTACAGCAGATAAATTAACAAGCTTGTATGTATAATTGTAGGAGGTGTAATTCTAGTCAAGTTATTTAATTAATTGTATATAATTGAATTAAATAACTCCAAAAAGAGCAGCTATACGCTGTCAATGCTCATAGAGATCTAAATAAAAACTTTTTTTTACTACCTGGCAGAAGCTTTTGCAGTCTTCCAATGGCTCCTTTTTCCATCCGAGCGGCCCAAACAATTCAAGACATCAATGGCTATCAATAAGGTAAAACAGATTTAGCATTTTAACATAAAATTATTGAAATTATTCAGTGCATCTACAGTTACTTACAGAGTTTTTTGTCCTTTCTATCAACCAAGAGATGGCTTAGGCGTTCTTTAAGTTTAGCTGTTTCTCTTTCTTTCCGCTTAGTGTCATGGTTGTACTGTGTGGCACGACTGGCAATTATATTCTGAAGCTTTTGAACCTGAAAGAAAAAAAAGGAAATTGGGTTATTTGTAATACATTAAGTAGTGTGTATAGAAAGAAGTGCTAAACAAACCTCTTCCTTTTCAGTTTTTAGGCAGCTCTGTAAAGTCTTAATCTTGAGTTGTAGCTGACGCTCAGTTTCGTGCATACCACACTTTTCCCTCATGGACAGCTCCAACTGGTCCTAGGACAAAAAGCACATTTTATGACTTGAATATTATTCTTTGAAGCAAGTACATGTCATGAAAGCTTTTGACTAAACTAGTCCCCACTAGTACTAAAAAAGTAAATACAAATACAATGGCATTTGTTGTAAAATGAATGCAACATTTGCATTAATAACATTTGCAAGGGCCAAATTAATTGGGCATAGAGAAATGAGCAGCATTCACAAGTTTTTAGTAATTAATATAAAATGTAAGCACAAAACCTCATCAAGGTTTTCAAAGGATGAGAATGTTGAATTAGAGCCAGCTAGTTATGCACTTTGGGTCACACGGGTCCATACAGAGGTCCCACAGAAAGGAACCGTCTCATTAGCTGGTTGATCTAAACGGAGTGCTGAACAAAGAATCAGTGGCACCAGAAAATCCAATGGAATGAGACTGCTTACACAGCAGCATGGAAAGAAAAACGCCAACTGTATGGCTGCAAAGTGACCAGTCAGATATGTCCAAGTTTATGATAAGCTTCAGCTTTGGCTTGCAGATTCAATTTTGCATTCTGTTTATCCGGGCTTCTTCAGTGCTGGTCTAATGCCTCTTGGATGAGCGGCAAAATGTTTTCACTCCAAAACTTTTGTCCAGTTGACATAATTTAATTTTTCATTTGCCATGGATCATACCTGGACAACTGAAGGCTTACACACATATTGGTATAAGATAAATGTTAATGTAAACAAACTGTGATGTTAACCTTGAGTCTGGAGTTGCTCATCTGCACATGCTCTAAAGTGCTGGACTTTTTGAGCTGGTCCCTCTCAAGCTCCTCCACCATGGTCATGTCCCGTCTGTGGATCTGCAGCAGCTCATAAAAGGCGTTCAGAGCTGGGACAGAGTTCAGGCCTGTGCTCCCCACTGCACTGACCTCTATACATGAAGCCAAGCCCAGAGAGTCCAGCTCCTGTCCACCAAAATACAAGGGAATTAAGAGGACTGCAATATTCATTACAACTATAACTAAACCAATTTGTTTGTAAAGACAATACAAATTTGCAGTAATGATGACAAAAATAAGATGGCCCGCAATTATATCTACTTAGAACTTGTTGATCCTGATGTTAACATTTTTTAATTCATGTCCAAGACTAATAAAAACATTTCAGATAAATAACAACTAGAAATACATTTCAACGATCTTTCTTTATTATTGCTATGCAGTAATGTGCTATGTGACATTTTCCTTTTTCAATTTGCCAATCTGCATACAATATAGATTTAGTTGCATAGCTGAGTGCAATAATCATACTGATATTTTGCCATACTGCTGGGTATGGTTTTACTGAAAATAACAAAAATATGCTATGACATAAAAAACACGCAATACATAGGAAATTACCAAAATGTATATTTATTCAAGTCTAAATCTTGTTTTGTTCTTGTGACCAAAGTATTGCCTTGTGTGATCAAGGTCTTACTTTACACTTTCTTCTTTTTAAAGCACGGAATAGACTGTACTCTTACCTGGTTAACATATGAAATACACTGGAGGATGTTGTCTTCAGTGCAAAAGGCACTGATGACATTGTAGGAGGTTTTGGACAACCCCAAAGAGGAATACATAGGCATTATGTTATTCTGCTTCGAAGGGGACATCGTCACATAGGAAATCTCATAATTCCCTGTAAAACACAAAAAAGTTCCAGTGTTAAGTAGAGAGTACTGTAGCTTACGTTGTTCATCAAACAGACAAAGCTAAAGTAGGTTGCTGTTCTAAAATAAGACAAGAAACTAGGCCATCTCTAGCAGCTAAATCAGTTCATCTTTTTATAGCAGACAATATTTCAAAATGAAAGATTACCAGTAGTTGTTTCTTTTGGCACCCTCGTCCACCAATCTCCCATATCACCAACATATCAGGACACTACACTGGCAGGTCATTCGTTATCTCCTACGAATGAAGTTAGATTGGCAGCCATGCAGCGGACCAAAAGCTCCAATTGGGAACAGAGCACTGAAAAAAAAGGCATAGAGATTGAGACTACATAATCTATCCTAAGAGGGAACTTCCATTGGTTCAAATATCCAATAAAATGCATTGCAGTGAGATAAGGGGGTTGATCCCAGGGGATATTGACAAAACAGGGATAGGCATAATAATACAGGCATGGGATTTGTTTTGTATAAATGTTGTTGCTTTAGGACAATAAGATGAAGTTCAAGTGCTGTCAAAACAAGATTAACCAGACATTTCAATGGCTCGCACCTGGCACTCCCACAGAGCAGCACTGTACTTTACTGTCCCAACTTGTGTTAAACTAGGGTTGGTGAGAGAACATTGCAGGGGTTGTCTACACAGAAATGTCACGTATTTGAAACTGTAAGGTGTTTTTGAGTACTGCAGGAAGCATTCAGTTGCTTATCTGCAAAACCAGGCCCCAATAAGTGTCTTTCTGTATTATAATATTGAACCAAATTATTAAGCAGATTGAATGGCTAGATATAAAACAATAGCTTGATCATCAAATCTAAATGGTTAGTTAATATTTACTCAGTTCCAACAAGGAAATTGGGTTATTTTCCCAAACTAACTAGATCGACAGTTTAAGTTACTAACTTACTTGGTTAAAAGCCTGGTTAGTTTTGTTTGCATTTTAAAAAGTTAATTTAAATTTATTAACAACCTGATCAAAAGATAAATATGACACGACTTACAATGTTTGCTAACCTGTAGAAAACAAAGCTAGGCGTTAACAGACCTTACCCTGGGGCAATTAAGTCCAACGACGTAAAAAAGGTCAACTCTCTGTTTTTTGTCAGGCGTAAAAAAACAAACAAAAAAATAAAAAAAAAAAACCGCAAAAACCAACAATTGGAGCGATGCGTTGAATCCAGTCCTTTATAAAACTGAAGTTACAAATCCGTTTACTTTAATACTGACACGGGACGAAATGCAGACTGTTACCTCTGCAGCTGGAGTGAACTGAGTGACGAGTTGGGTGTTTTTATTTAAGTCTCGTCTTCATTGGCCTAGCACCAAACGCCATTGTGATTGGACGCAGCGTCAGTAATAACGACGTGCATTGGACGTAAGCACGCACAGGAGGATTATGCAAATGAGACGCACTGTCAGGTGTTCAGAGACGGACCAAAAACATCCAAAACATATTTCAAAACATATTTTAATAGATCTATGAAAACATCTCTGGATAGTAGAGTTCTGTTGCGTTCATAGGGTTAGGGACATGGTAATATCTGGAAAAAGGAACACTAGAGAAATACCAGGGGCTCAAGGAAGAGCTGGAGAAGACCTGGAAGATGAAGGCATCAGTGGTGCCTGTGGTGATCGGAGCACTTGGGGCTGTAACCCCCAAACTTGATACTGCGCAGAACTCTCAAGCTCCCAGGCCTCTGGTAGAGGGCCCGAGCTGGATGAGGGTGAGGGAGACCAACCACCATATGACTGTGACCATGTACTTGTATGCAGATTAACCATGTATTGTTCACATTCTTCATCCAGGGCAGCAGCAGAAGGAGGACTTATTGGTCTGGTATCTCCCAGACTCAGGCTGGTCTCTGCACTCGGCTATGAAGGCCTGCAGCTCAGACGCTGGCACCTTTTCCTGCTGATGGTGCTGAAAAGACATAAAGACATAAGGACATAAGGACATAAGGACATAAGGACATAACAAATGCATTGCTGTTATTGGTGGTTTTCAGATTCTAAAATGTGATGATGTCATACTGTCAGAGGAGGGGCAAAAGACAGTTATTCCCGTTGATTACACTGTACTTTCCCATGAAATATTCAAAAGCTAAATTTACTTATGTTGAACCTGATCATTTCTATTATTGACTAGACAAAATAACTCATTATTTTACAATGGAAATCAGCAGTAGTAACATTCAGGCTTGCTAAAGTTGCTGTTTGGTTGAATTAAGTTGTTAGTTGAGTTAGTTAAGTTGTTATCCTGATCTGACCAGGCAACCAATCAGAGGAATTTTGCAAGTTATTAATATTTTAGGATTGAATTTTGTTTTTTTCTGTTAGGACATTATATTTTAAACACAGTTGTTTGAATCATGACATAATTTCACTAACCTTGATGGTCTCATATGTGTCAGTGATGAGGGCTATAAACAGGCTGAGCACCATGTAAATAAAGACAGAAATGAAGGAGTATAGATAGAGCCTGCTGAACATCCACACCATGTAGCTCTTGGCCCTCAGGTTCAAGAAGGTCGCATACATGTCGTCCCCATTAATCAGAGAAAACAGGCATTCAGTCACTTTGTCCAGTGTCCTGAACTGTAAAAACAAAACAACAATGAAAAAATACATAGACGTGATATTTTCATGGATTATTTTGACAGCAATAATAGTATTTTTTGCAGTCCATCAGTGCTAAAATGTACCAAGAAATATATTTTGATAAATTGGATAACTGTTGCATATTAAAAAAAAACAAACAAACAACAACTTTATTATCCTGCGTTTCATTCATGGACCATGGACGGGCTGTGTCTCCGGTGATACCAGGGGTCCTCTGCAGTGTATAGTATTTATTTAATTTAAATATGATTCCATTAATATTTGTGTTAAACATGATCTAGAACTACTTTATCCACATTTAGTCTGATTTTAGACCAAGTTTAGCCCTAGTTAGGTCTAATAAAGTCTTGGGGTTAAATTTGGTGAGAAAGTTAAATATTATCTTAGTGTGAAAAGTTTGATATCCACTTAATAAATCACCCACATCTACAGTAGCTTTAGGAATATAATAATAACCTTCTTAACAAAAGTCTATGGATGTGAAGTTACTTTGTCGTGATGTGGTCCGAGTACAATCCATCCGCAAAAGCAGTAACCGAGGTAGATCATCGCTGCACAACAGCAAAATCGTATCACGTTTGGAAAAGCTGCTCTCAGGGTCAATATCAAAATCTAAACAAAAAATAAAGGAATCACATTTATGAAACTGGTATTTTAATTAACAACAATGCAAAAAGAGCTGAATTAGTTTACATGAACCAAGTAAAATTGAATGGGTGAATGTTACCTACTTGCAATACACATTTCTAGATCTAGAAAAAGTTGAAAGCATTTATAGCAGCCCTTACATTGTATTTCTTGAAGAATCCAAAATAACGAATGACCCCAACCCATACCAGCATTGTGGCAGTTCCCAGCAAAATACTACAGACATCATAGTTGGTCAGAAACTGCAACAACAAAGTGTAAATTTAAGCAATGTTATGACAGTATAAGGTACATTATAAGTGCCTAACCCAAACAGTGAGGAAAGTGAAATATTAAACTTGTTAGAACAGATACCTTTGTCTGGATTCCAATCTTCATTACTGACCCGGTGATGGTCAAAATGTCACTGATGATTATCAGGATGTACCAGCCATTGATAAACTCCATACGGTCTGACCAGCTCACGATTTTATTGAAATATGCATGGAAAAATATGTTGAACTCCTGAAAGAGAGAACAATAATACAATTTGAATCTATAATGGGAATAAAAAAAATATTATCTAAATGTTCATACTTACAAATTGAAGCTGTATGCCATTGATGACAGAGCGAAGGCACAGGATGACGGAAGCGAAACAGGCCAAAATGACAACTGAATCAAACACCAGCAGTCCATAGTTGTTTTTACCTGCTACAAATAAAAAACAATGAGCATAATAAATTAGGAAGCACTTTTATGCAAATACAAAATAGCATTACTTAACAGTTTTCAAATAAAATGTACAATACAGTTTGCTAAATTTGTCACAACTTAAGTAAAAGGTTTTTGTTTTTTTCCCCAGTAAATATAAAAATAAAGATTGAATTAATTTAAGTTTAAAGTAATTACATATTTATCACTGCAGTACTAGCAACAACTATCTCTCTACTACATTATGACATTACAATATGGTTCATAGACTGTTACTACAACCTACATCCTTCCCACATTGCCAACTTCTGATTTGATTTTCCTTTATGTATTTAGGTAACTTGAAATTATGATAAGCCAATCTTAGAAAGTCCTTCAACAAAAATGTATTCAAGCAAATAACTTAGCTGACCTCAAGACAAAAATAGTGACTTGCCACCATTGTTGAGATCATAGACTGTGAGATTCAGTATAGCTGTACAAACACAACAGCACTGCCCTCTACTGGCACAAATTTGTTACTGGACGTGAAATGTTTTCAACTTACAAGTGCCTTCAACTCTCCAGTCTTTACATCCATATATGCTCACATTATTTTCAAGATCCACTTTAACCATTCCACTGTGGGCACTGTTGTCAAAAATGATCTGAAAGAAAAACAATATAGTCATGTAATAACTGTGTGTTTCGATAGTCACTTCAATAAAAAGTTATGTGGCATTGTGGTTTTCACCTGGATTTTAAAGTCATAACAGTCTGGCAGCTCGTGGTGTCGAACTGTCTGTAAGTTTATGGACTTCAGAGTGAGGTAGATGTTCACTGACAGAAGTCTGAACAGGTACGGAAGAAAAACATAATCTATATTAATATTCAGCATTTGATTAAAGGTTCACTATGTTCGTTTTCTGGTGGACTTCTTTCAGTTATTTCAGTGTTTTATTTGCCAAAAACATTTGGTTTGGTTCAGTCACTACTTCTCTCCATGGAGATTGTTAACTTTTATGCTATTTTGTAGAACATTTCATACAAAACAACAGCATCTCCATGGAGAATAGAAGATTTCGGACCCTCATTAATGCTTCTTTAAAAGAAAAGAAAAGCGTAAGAGTAATATTCTTTATATTTTGACATACTTACCTTCTGAAATCCAAAGAGAAGTTGGTGCATGTACCTAAGATTGTGTCCACTGACCCCATAGGGTAAACATAGATACACTCTATAACAGAAACACAAGTGGTAGAGGTAGCTTAGTTCTGGCTAAAATGGCAAGCTCTCCCTTGTCCAATGATAAGTAGTCCACCTCCTGATATGTTACACTACTGATATGTTAATTAAAATCAATAACATAAGAATATACTTGCATAGTAAAGCAGTACAAAGATGATACCTGGACAAATTTAAGGCTTCAGTACAAGTTATTCTCAACTGTGTAGTAACTATTACAGAGTGTACTGAAGAAAAGTTTTTATATATAGTATTGAGAAAAGATTAATTTACCCCGTTCAATATGTGGGTCAATGTTGAATGTTTCGTTGCCTGGATCAATGCTGCTGTTTCTATAAAAAACTTTACACAGAGACAAAGGAGCTGTTCTCCCATCCACCAGTGTATATGCAAGATTACCCAGTGTCAAGTTCTGGAGGTGGAGGTACTGTAAATTACAACACAAATATAAAAATAGGCATTACATAACATTAGAAGTAGAAGTAAAATGACTTTATATTATATTTACCCTGTCAGTCACAAAGTAGATGTGATTATACAAATCTGCTTTGGTGTAAATAGCATAAGTTTCCATTTGATGGTCCTTGAATCCTTTGAGAAATAGATGTTTGAACGTCAGCAAGCTTTCATCTTTGAATGTGACCATCATTTCATTGCTCAGTCCAAAAGACACCAACTGAAAATGATCAAATTTAAATATATTTAATAAAAATATAAATAATAAAATAATAATGAACTAAGTAATTATCAAACTTTCCACAACAATTTGATTTTTTTTCTACTGTTTATAATGAGTAAGCATGTGTAAATCAAGTCAATACAAGGAATGAAATAAAAATTAATGCAATGATAAAAAAAACAGGTCTAAACTAGGGCTAAACTGCCATGGCATTACAATTGTTTTTATTTCTTAAAAATACAAGCATTCTTACTGCGAGTGGGGTCATTGCTCCATAGATCTGACAGACACCTGCTGGACTCCATGGAGACAGACGAGTTTATTGATATTCTGTGGAACATTCTCGGAAAAAAATATCTCAATAACATCTCCATGGAGACAAGCAGGCGCTGTTCCCTACACCAGGAAAGTTACACAGTTAACACCCAAAAACATCACTTTAAAAACATAATTTATTAAACATATATATTGTCATTGCTTACCTGAGCAGTGATGATTACAATCTTGAAAACCTGAATCATGAGTTTCCAGGGTTTACGCCCTCTTGCTTTGTATTTTTCACAGGGATTCATGAAGAAATATTTGAGTTTTCTCCTGAAGTCCTCGACCATGTGGGACTCCAGGTTTCGAATGTGACCACTCCATCCGTGCTGAATCCTCTCGAGTCCAGACCTGCGTGGGACCAAAGGCTCGGACTCCTCCATCGCACTGTACTCACAGAGAGACAGAATGTCGCTTTAACTTCTGTTGTTAGTTCTCTTTTAGGGTACAGTCATTCCAGTCATTCTGATGTTTATCAAACTGGTTTTCTTACTCAAGCTGACTGTCACTCATTTTAACAACAAATATGTGTATAGGTTATAAAAATGATGAAAAACTAGACCAATTTCATTTAATGCAAATAACGCAATTTTGAGCTGGTGATCTTAAAACACAAAATGAAATAAAGGTATACATGATTTTCAACAGAATTTTCCCTATTCCCTATTTTGTGCTATATTAAGAAAGAGCAAAAAAATTTAGTTTTAAATGCAAATAAGAAATTGCACTTTGGTTCAGTTATTACTGTTATAAAGCACTATGCAAATTAAGTTTGATTGATGAAATTTCAAGTAAACAGCATAGTACACATAATAATACTTACCGTACATGTTAAAATGAGCCGTTTCTCCAGGAACTGCTTGACAAGAACTGTGAACCTCAGCAACTGTGGTCTAAAGCCTGAACTGTCAAACTACAGTCACTACACCATTGTTTTGTTTTTTTTTCCCCACACAAATGCACAAGCCCCAGTAAACATGCAGATTTTGTGCATTGTATGGTTTAAATATAGTTTCAATATCAATGCACCAGTACTGATATGGTACTGGTTTAATAAATTAAATCTGTTCTGTTGAGAATCATGGTTAATAAGATATGTGTAAGTGCAGTAAATACATGTATACATCTTGTGTTCATTAATCTGCTTAAAATAAATAAATCAAATGAAAATATAACACTCTCTTACTATTTACAGACCACTGCAGATGGTAATTGTTTCATATATTTGTACTTTGGTTCATACTATAGATCATTATTACAACATAACGCAAACAGCACATAAAGTTTGAACACAAATAGTACAATATGTTTCAGTAGTAGTAGAAAAAAAGGAGAACTTGTGGTAGAGTGATATAAACCAGTGTTAATGTTTAAGTTAATGTAACTTCAAAACATTCACGTATAGGCAGCAGAACCGAACAGTATCAGACATAGAGGCACCTTTGCAGCTCACCTAGTCTGAATGAAGTAAATGACCCTGGAAATTATATAATGTATAATGTATGTGAGGTGATAAAAGTGTAGTCAAATTACAGAGTACCAGCAGCTTTGACAAAATACAGAAAGTGAAGCAATCACATTCTGTGTAATTGAAGACTTACAAAAAAGTGAAAAATATATTTTCTGAACACTAAGATCAGGCATTTGATTAATGTTGTCAAGGTAACATCACTTCAAAGTCTCTTAATAATGTATAACTTTCTCTGCTAAAATTAGACTGAATTGACTCTGAATTAGTTCAGCCTGAAAAGGGGCATGGGTTAATGTTTCTTAGACATGGATTTAGAGTAATAATAAAAAAAAAAACAAAACAGCACCGTTGTCATAGTAAGTACCAGTTCATAAAAAATATTATATTATTAGCTTTTGAATGTTGAATAATGCTGAAACCCATGAATATTTCAATGTCTGTTCAGTTCATTGGTCTCTATTCATGAGATTCAGAATGATAAAAAGAATAGGATTGTCACCATAGCAATTATCAATTTAAAACAAAATATTATATCTTTTGATTGGGAAAAGTCCTTTTTCAGGAAGCTGAAACCCATAAATATCTTTCTCTAGAGGTTATTAAAAGAGGTTCCTGGCTGAATTGGGAGTGAGTGAGCGTGATCGAAGTGGCTGGAAGTTGGGGTCTCCTCCAGTGCTAGAACATCCAGGAGAGGCAGCATCTATATTTGAGGGGGACTCCACCAAGATTTCATCAGGCAGAGGTGGGGCTCCAGGGTCTCCAGGTTTGGGGAGACTGGAGGAGGTGGAGGGCAGGTTAGAGCAGGCCACAGAGCTCAACTCTGCCTCCTTCTGGACAGACATGAGGTTGAGCGATGTTGCTAAATCTGAAGTGGAGGGGCTCTTTTCGCCGTCTGGGTGGAACAGCATAGTGGAGGTATTGGAGAAAGAGAGGTCGGAGGTGGATGTAGTGGCACAAGCTGTGTCAGATGAACTGGAGGCTGAAGCTAAAAGAAATAAGCAGAAAGAAATATGACATTTAATTAGAACAATTTTAAACTGAAAGACTTTTCTAATCGTCAGTGATCAGACAGCTAGGGTCTTTTTAACTGAGAGGTCTACAGCCAATCCTGTCAGTAAAAGCATGTAATTTGGATCAGAGGAGGGATAAATTTGACTATTATTAATAGTAATAGTATTTTTTGTTTTCAAGAAATTAATATTCAAGGCTTTTTAAATTTGTTTTTAATACAACCAACCAAAATCAAATCACAAAGTGTGATCGATCAATAGGAGGACATATTTTTTGATACATTTAATATTCAGAACTGTAATCAATCCCAGTTATGCTCAAAACAACAAATAACTAAATAATAATGGGAAGTGGGTAAGCTTACCAGAAGTGGCAGAATCTTTATATCGACTATTGTAGGAACAATACTTTCATATTCAACAGAAGAAGTTTAGTGGTGTAAAATGTAACTGTGTTGGGGTTGTTACAATATTTAAATGCACCTAACTTAGAGTGGATTGTGTGAATAATGATATTGATGCAATGTTAAGTGCTTTGAGGATAATGAAATAAGCTATATTTAATGTATCATTGACCAGGTGTCTAAAAGTTGGAGAGGTTTTTGATGGCAATGTTGTGACTTTGTATAATAAGGATGAATTCACACAGGGTTGGTCCTGATGTAGACTTTCTTTGGTCCTGTTCTAGTCCTGATTTAGTGCCAATTTTGATCGCAACCCAAGTATGTGCAAATATTATAATATAGAAACATCATGGGTCTTCTCACCTCTAAGAGACTCAATCTTCTCATTTTTGGCTTTTTGCATTTCGTCTGTGATTTTGGTGATGATGAAGTTTTGTGAGCGCATTTCCCTAATGGAGTCCAGCAGTGCATCCAGTCCACGGGGGTTGTCTGTGAGAAAGTCTAGTAACAATGCGGTCCTCTTCCTCTGAGTAGTCCGGCAGCTGATCTCCTCTGCATCGTCCCGGGACAGGATCCTCCGAGACCTCAGGAAGTCCAAGTGACGCTCGGCACGGATAGTCTCACACAGGTAATGCCGCATTCGGAGCAAGACCTGGGATAAAAAACATGTTACAAAGGCAAAGCTATTACACGTTTAAAGAGTTAAGAATTAAAGGATGTGACAATAACACATTTTTGTGTTCTTGTGAAAAGAAATGTTACAATTTTATGATTATTCATGATTGCCATCCTACATTTTCTTTAATTCACATTGTCTAACAGGTCACAATTCCTATGCGAAGAACTTTATAAAATCTAACTTTCTGGTTGTGTCCAAGTTTGGTCCAAGTTTCGTCCTAGTTTAGTCCTGGTGTAGACTTAGTTTTTTCCTGCTCTAGTCTATTCCCTATAGGTTATTTAATCTTTATGACTAATAGATAAAAGGAGATGACTTATGCTGGTGCACATCACAGTCTCTCAATTGGAGAAATTATCATATATATATATATATATTTTTTTTTCATAATTAGATTTCACTGCATTATATTACACTAAAAGTGAGAACTGTGTGGTTATGTGGTCATAGCGAGGGCGTGGAGGGGATTTCCTCATTTACACGGGCCTAAAAAGGACCAATGAACAAACGATGATTAACATATTACACATTTAACTGTTTTTTTTTTTTTTTGTTTTTTTTTTTGTTTTTCTATTTTACTGATATAATACAATTGAAGTTTCTAAACACTCACGTCTTTTTTAATCTCAGTCATCTCCTCTTCTGTCAGGTGAGGACCTTCCATCATTTGCCCCCAAAGAGTATTTTCCAGGTGTTCAGTGGAAGAAATGGCGACTATAAAACTTTTGTAAACTATTAATTACTAATGCTATAGCTTACTTAAACGCCCCGGGAGTCGAGTGAAGGCTGGTGAAAGTTAGGGATCATGATAAAAAAGTTAAAAGAGAGCAGATCCACGACTGATTTACGTTTCAAAAGCCGGAAAAATAAAAATCCCCGGACTTCCTGATTCAAGTAGAGCTTTACGTCGACACGAAGTGAAGTGATGACATCAACACGTCACAGGTAATGCTAACGAGGCTAATGCTAAAAACAATCGCCCAATGGAGTTAAAATGAACGAAACTGAATGACTTCCGGGTTCAAGTGAGCAAGTTACCGAGTTAAAGTACCTGTTATGTACTGAGAAAGTTAAATCAAAAGCAGGTTGAAGAGTTTTCTAATTCCGTCCAGTAGATGTCGGTGTTGGGCTTTGGATCTTGCAAGTCTCTTCATAAGCAGGTTACAGTGTTTTCATATTTTTGAAGCCTAGCTGTTCAAAATGACTGGATTTTAATATGGGCCTACATACAGTCAATGATTGTACCTTTGGGGAACGGAAGATGTCCTAAACCTTAGATGTCCTAAATCTAAGATCACTATGTTGCATGCAAATGCATTAATATTAATCAGGTCCACAACATATTCTACAATCACTGCAAAATGGTGAAAAAAGATTAGGATATTTTAATAAGGTAGGCTATATTCAGTGTGCTTAGTTTCACACTGTTCTGCACTCAAGGTAAAACTGGGCGGTGGTGGTGTAGAGTTGGGAAGTTCTTCAGTATTCAGGCTGCAGACAAAAGACTGTTTATGTTTCATTAAAGTTGGGTGTACCTGCCTGGCATCAGAGCAAGTCTTGATTGATATCTTCTGGTTATGTAACATGTCTTCTCATCACTCAGTCTTTGCATGTGCAGCAAAAAGGTGTGCTATAATGTAAAACCACTGATAAAAAGGTAATTTATAATGCAATTTCTCCAAAGCAGACTGGGGCAAGAACATAGGCCTGCTGAACTCATATGTTGGATGGAGGTCATGGGCTGTCATGGGCACAACATATAGGCCTAGATTTTGATCAGCCAGGTGAGGTTATATTTACAAAAGTTTTTTTTTCTTTTTTCTTTATCTCAAAAGAGTAAAAAAACATGTGCCCTGCTTCTGTATTTGACTGTAATAGCGTTTCTTTCATCTGAGTGAACCTTGACAATAGATATAACATCTCACAATCAAATAAGAGCTGAATTAATATATTAATATTAATGGATTATAAAGAATCTAAATATCAGAATAGTCTTCTTAAAGGATGTAGTTACTGATGGAGACTAACAGATCAATGTGGACTATATGGGTATGTGTTTTTAGTTCAAAAACTATATTTGTACCTTTGCAATTGCCTTTTTAACAAGTGTTGTGTAAAAAATGCATAACTGTTTAATAATAATAGTTTATAATCCTGAAGTCATTAGGCCAATGACGTGATTTCCATGTGAGAATATCTCAAAGCCACCTGTCTTAGTGGAACAATTACAAAGCGGTCAGTTTAACAACACTTGTCCATGCTGTGTGCAACATTCCCAGCTGCTTCTTCTATCGCCCCCATTATACTCCCTACCTAACAATGTTCTGCAAATTCTTCTTATTACAGGCTAAAGTTTCCACTGACCATAATAGTCAGCATTTTCCAGACATCTGCCAATGCTCTGAGCTCATGTTTGTTCACCCATCATCAACTTGAGGCTGGCACCATTTCAAACTCACCCTCATAAGTTAGGTAAGACAGAGCTGTTTGCCAGCCCTCTTCATGTCCTCACAGGTTATAATGAAAGGAGATGCTCGATAACTTCTTTTGTTCTTTGATGTGCAGAGATGGAGATGCGTTTTATCCTGGCAACTGTTTCAAAGTAACCTGCAATACTGTTCCTGATAGGAATGTGGCCCCAGGCATTGCTCAGGTTAAATTCCGTTTCATTTGATTTCATATTTCATATATATATAGTCTTATAGAGAATAACCAGTTACCTGGACTTTTAAAATCATTTGGGGAAGAAACTTGGATAGTGTTCTTGCCTTATAATGTAATAGTAATGCAATAGTAGCAGGAGATGAAGCAATTTCAGTAGTAGTAGTAGTAGTTGTAGTACTTGTAGTGTAAGTATTAGTAATGGTAGTAGCAGTAATGTAATTGTAGTAGTAGTAGTGGTAAATCTATTAACAATATGCTTGTTAATAGCATATTGGAAGTGGTCAGTAGTAGATAGCAGCAGTCAAATGGTAATAGATGATAAAGATTGGAATAGTAGTGCTTGTGGCACTTATCTGTGGAGATGGACAAACGATACCAAGATTTCTTCCGACATACCACAAGACTATGATCATATTTTCTCAGAAATTGAAACAAAAAACTGTAAGTGTGCACACCTTCCTCTCCATTGATGGACAGGAGTCTCATGTGTGATTTTAGCACTGTCCTGGGTCTTATTCCAGCAGTGATCTCAGTCTAAACACGGCTTCATGTGAGATACGAGGACCGCGGTCAGAGAAAAGTGAATCTTCAATATTTACAGGAGAACGGCTGGTGTCCGTATGTCAAATCCTAAGGGACATTCCACACAGGCACAGGCTGATAATGAAACCCGTCAGTTATAGGGCACAGGTGTCCCTCTGGATATTTGAGTGCCTTTGTGACTGTGAATGAGTCTCTCTTAAAGGTGCAATATGTAACTTTTTCTGGAGGAGGCTCCACCACATTCTTGTTTCCATAGATATGTCATTGCTTTGGCTATAGAATCTATCACAGTATGGCATTAAATGTGTCTGTGTTTTTATGGAGACAAGCAGATGGTGGCACCAGGTCAAGTTACAAGATATATGGATGAGAAGCGAGCTCATACTAATTATGCATGTTTTAAGGTATTTTATAAACATTCAACACCTGTAACTGTCTCACAACTTTACTTAAAAGTAAATTTAACTGACAGTGCTGCGACAGATAATTACAGAAACTGATGTACGTTGGAGGTAATGAGTTTCAATTTAACAAAACATTTCCCAAGACAAACAAATGTAAAGCTGTAATTAATCCAAGGTAGTCTGTTATGCTCAGTTTTGTTCAACTAAATAAATCAGAATTTAATGTACATAATTTTGAACATTCTGTCCCAGTCCCTCTCCACCTGTAAAATAGTATGTAACATGTGTGCAAAGTGGAATCATGCACCTACTATAAACTGTGGTTGACTTTAAGTCATGTAGGCTGGTTCTTGGCTGGCATTTGTAAGAACTTTGAGGGGCCTGGCTTTTGGGCTCAAGGGGAGGACTTGCCAAGGCATTCCTGTCATAGTTTTGGGACACCTCTTCAGACCAAGTATACGTCAGTACACTATAAAAGGCGGAGGAACATCCCAAAAGAGTGTGCATTGTCAGTCTACTCTACTGCTACTACCATAAAAAAATCACCCTTCATCATCTACTGAAGATGTGGACAGTGTTGGTCTTTGTCATCTTTGATTTTGCACTGGTAAGTTGACATTATGCATGCATTTATTGATTTAGTAGTAGCTATGTACATAACAACTATATTAGCAGTCCTTTGACACTCCTTAGTCCCAATATACATAAATTTCAATGAGTTCCTTTTACTTGTTAGGTGCACTATGTAACTTTTCTATCTCTTTACTTGTCTATGCAGATGTTATTGCTTTGGAATCTCCCACACTATGGCTTTACTTTTATCTATCTTGTACTTTCAATTATTATTTCTCATATAAATTTGAAAAACATGCGTACAGCACTTAACTGTTAGCAGGGTCACTCCTCTACAAATCTAACACACAATTTGGCCAGGTGGCGTCACCTGCTTGTCCCCATGGAGAAAGATGAAGTTTAATGCCATACAGTGAAACATTACAGGAACGGCAACTACATCTACATGGAGACAAGCAGGTGGCAGACCATCCATCAGAAAAAATTACAAAGTGCACTTTTAATTTCATTTTTAGGTATCCTCATCGTCATGCCAGAAGTGCCTTTGTCCACCTAAGGGACCCGTGTGTCTATCAGGGGTTAGTATTGTCCCGGATGGTTGTGGATGTTGTAAAGTGTGTGCTAAACAGCTCAATGAAGACTGCAGTGAGACAGAGCCCTGTGACCACATTAAAGGACTGGAGTGCAACTTTGGTGGGCAATCTGGAGCAGATAAGGGCATTTGTAGAGGTATGTCTTTGCAAGATTAGACAGGTTCAATTCTCTGTGATTGTCAGTTACTTTATCCATTCCTTCTCTATTAAGTAGCTGTGTAATTAATGATTATTGCTAAATTTCCTGTGATATATATCCCGGTCCTCATGGTCTTGGGTTGGATAGTTTGCTCCCTCAGATCGGCCGATGCCAACCTCCTGTCTCCCCCCACCCGAACCAAACAGAAGACCTGGGGAGACAGGGCCTTCTCCATAGCTGGCCCCACCCTCTGGAACTCCCTCCCCAAACTCATCAGAGACTCCTCAACACTTACTATTTTCAAAGCATCCCTCAAGACCCACCTCTTCAAAACTGTTTACAATTAGCCTACATCTATTACTGTCTGTTTGTCTATTTTATTTGCTATTTTGTTAAGCGTCTTTGGGTATCTTGAAAAGCACTATATAAGTATTATGTATTATTATTATTATTTAATTCCTCATTCATTTACAGGTGCACTATGATATTTTTGGTGGAAGGTCGAGCCCCCAGTTTGTCTGGATTGTTATATGCTACCTCGGTTACCTATAGGGGAAGTTCTACTTGTATATATGCCATGTATCTTACATTTATTAAAATGTATTTTAATTGCTCAAAATGACCCTTCTGCAGGGTCCCAATGGAGATAGACAAGTTAATGACTTACTGTGTAACATTCCAGGCAAAACAAGAACATCATGGAAACAAGCAGGTGGTGGACCCTCCACCAGAAATGTTACACAGTGCACCTCTAATGTAATTGCTAATTATTCATTTTGTATTCTCTACAGCCAGATCCGATGGCCATACCTGTGAATACAACAAGAAGATTTATCAAAATGGAGAGATCTTCAGGCCCAGTTGTAAGCAGCAGTGCACCTGTTTGAATGGGGCAGTGGGTTGTGTGTCTCTATGTCCACAAGAGCTGCCCCTGCCCAAAGACAGGTGCCCCCATCCCAGACTGTTCAAGGTCCCGGGGCGATGCTGCGAACAACTGATCTGTCCTGAAGAGATGAAAACGATGAAGAAATACAAGAGAAAGCAAAGACTATCTGAACATTTTGTTAACAGTGAAAAGAATCTGGCTACAATGTGGCCAGAGAACTTATTGGGTAAGCTTCATTATATGTTATATATCCACAATGAAAAATGTATTTAAGAACTGATCTCAGGTTTTACATTTGTAATGTGCATCACCTGTTTCCAACTGATCAAGGATCTTGTTAGACCATTACACTTAACATATACTAACATCCAATCTGAGCCACTATGGTAGATGCCTTATCCAATTCAGTCTCAAGCTACTGAAATTCCTAAGTCTTACATTATGCAAAATTGACCTTTTGGAGCTTTTGACCACGTGCAACAGTATTTTCATCAACAATATAACTAGCTGCACATGTGTTTCATTTTGTTCATTCAAGTTTCATTAAGTTTGACTCTCTAGACTACCCCCTACTGGTAAAAGTTGTAATCCATGATTAAATAATTGGTGCAATACTATTCGCTTCACTACTTAGTGGCCATGGTGTTTTTTGTGATGTGAATTGTAAATGAAAATAAATGATTCATTTTGGTGATTTGTCTTTCAGGCTTCAGGACTTACATTTTGGACAGCGCAGCAAAACTTGGCTGTGCAGCTCAGACCACAGATTGGTCTTCTTGTTCCAGATTTTGTGGCACTGGAGTCTCCACCAGGCTGACAATTAGCAAAGAAACTCAATGCAAAATGGTGACTGAGACTCGGATATGTGAAGTTCGACCATGTGAACAGAATAAGGTGCAAAAATTTAAGGTATAATGCCTTATGATTTTTTAAAAAATTGTTTATTCTTGAAAAGTGGAAGATTTAATTTACCTGTTGAATATTACACAGATTCAGTAAATTCCAACAATTTTTATTTCCTGCATTTTATAGCAAATAAAACTTCATATTATTTCTTGTACATACTGTGCCAATAGATTCAACTAATAAAAAGCATGCATTTATTTATGTAGGGCAATATAATTTATGTGATATTCATGGGTTTCAGACAAATGATTCCTTCCTGATTTGAAAGATTTTGTGAGGACCTTTTCCTGTTCAATAGATATGTTTTATTTTAATTGCTTAATTACTGTAACAACAACAGGGGACCGTTAGCTTGACCACAGATTCAAACTTAAGACTAAGCCTTGGTATGGAATCTTCACTGATTTCAGTTTCCTATTATATTGTGCCATTTTGAGGACGCTTGACCATTCAAAAGATAGGCTTATATTTTGTTTTGAATTGTTAATTGCAAGGGTCTCAACTTTTCATAATTTTAAAACCCATGGATATGCAGTTTCAGCAGCTTTTGTTTTCTTTAACAGAGTGGCCAGAAATGCCAGCAAATGCAAACTCCTTCCAGACCAGTGAGAATGTCCCTTGATGGCTGCCGTAGTGTGAGGAGGTTGCCGGTTCGATTCTGTGGGAGCTGTGTTGATGGGCGTTGCTGCAGACCCCAGCAGACTCAGACTGAACCTGTGCTTTTCAGGTGTAAAAATGGAGAGACTGTAACTCGAATGGTGATGCTGATCCAGTCCTGTACGTGTGACTATTACTGCTCGGAAACAGCTTCTGTGTATAATGTATTTAATGAGGTCGACAAACTCAGATATTAGAGAATAATTACATCTGATTATACGTTATGCTTCAACACAGTGGAGCTGTGCATTTTGCTTCTTATAAAAGCTGTTTCTGTTATTTTCTCCTTTTATTCTATATTATCTGGGAAATATTTTTGAATATTTAATATTTCTTGACAAGACAGACATGATGACATGAGGAGAGTCATGGGATGTTGCTTTTTGTTTACATGACATAGTACATATTAATAACCAATTTCTATAGTTTATTGTTTTTTAATATGACTATGGCTAAATACATAATAGCCAGATAAACTGTGTATTAAAAATGTTAAACAAATTAAGTTTATTTGTTTTTTGACTGTTGACACGAACATGTTGACCTATATTATCAACTGTCAACTGTAACAAATGAAAGTATATGGTTTGTTGTAAATTGTACACAGTCGGGTTTGGGTTTAATAATGATTTTTAAAAACCTAAGGTAGGCACCATAACAATGCATGTTTTTCAAGGTAGCTTCTAGCATTATAAACACCTCTGAATCACCTCAAAATAAGATAGACTTCTTTAATGCCATAATGTAGCATTCCAGGCAAAGCAGTATGCGACAAGCAGGTGGACAACCACAAAAGTTACTTAGTACACCTTTAAGATGTGTTGAAAGAGAAAAACAAGCAAAGACAGACAAAAATTAAGCTTTTGTGTGGGACAACCTGACAAGATCACTGTTGATGTAGGAAAACTACTGCCCTCAATTCATAGCTGTAGTATGTATGTGAAAGTGTATGGGAGGTCTAATCCATATTATATATATATTTTTTTATGTGTATGTTAAAATCAGTAGCACCACAGGTCATAGTTTGCAGTTCACAGTCTAAAAAATCTGTGAAAAAACATTTTCAGGCACTACAAAATGTAGTACAGACAAATCACAGAATTTAAATATATCCAAATCCTCTTTAGACAGATACATTACCTTATTCACAACTAATCAAGTAGTAATAAATATTATAGTAAATTATTGATACAAACTGAGGTATGTCATTTTAGAAAATAGGACGAAGTAAAACAAGTTGCCTGCAGTCCCTCATCAAACATTGTTGTGTAAGAGTTTTTTAGAAAATCCACATAGTTTTGAATGCTTTGTTTGTGGCTCTCAGACTGGTCCAAGCTACACTGAAGATCTTTCAGACGGACTTCAAACTGCTTCTCTGCCTGTAAATGCACATAAGTAATGGTTTCAATTTTTATGGCCATTATTTTAAGAGCAATACTTACGGTTATCTTGCTCTGTCGCAGTAGACTGAGTTCTTTCTCTCTTCTACATATTTGTGCCTCTAGCTCCAAAATCTTGGTTTGAAGAGCCTCTTCCCGAGCAGCAGCTTGGTTTTTAACTTTGTTGACCTAAAAATAAAAAGCAAATTGCTACTATGCTATATCATTCCTACTTGCTTTGTAATTTATTTATATCTTTTTAATATATTATCAGGAGGATAATAATTACATATTCTTTCTGCATACAGCCATCCTTTACTGGAGTGGGACATTAAGGTGAAGTGTATGCTATTTTGTCTTTGTACATGTATTGTTCAAACTGAAGAAAACACATGATTGTAATATGGAAACACAAAATCGAAATAACTACTGTCTGTGAATAGACATTTTTTCTACGGAATAATAAAAGTGTCAGTGTTGCCGTTACCTGCTGTGTGACATCAGACAGAGCGGAGTCGAGCTGGCGGCTGAGGGCGTGGCATTCGGACGAGCGCTGGTCCAGTTGTCTGTTACTGAAACCCACAGCGTCCTCCTGACGACCCAACCTCCGGATCAGCTCTGTGTTTTCCTGCTGCAGACTGTCCATTGTCCTGCACAGATTTCACTACAGTTAGACCACAAAAACAACTAACAAGAACACCGCACCATCCACTGACAGCACAATGAAGCTTTGTATGAGAGATTCTGACATGATGAGATTTCACTGGCAGAGATGCGCTATAAATGATTGTCTTCCAAACATTATTAAAATTGTTGTTTAGAAAATATGCAACATTATTGAGCACATCTTGTATAACAAAAATCTGCAAATAGAACTGACAAAGAAACACTACTGTGTAATTTCAAAAACAAGAGTATTGCTAGGCCCTCTCCTTGAACCGCCAACTTAATGTGGTGGAGGGGTTTGAGTATCCGAATGATCCCGGGAGCCATGTTGTCGGGGGCTTCATGCCCCTGATAAGGTCACCCAAGGCAAACAGGTCCTGGGGTACAGGTCAGACCGTCAGACCGGGTCAGAAGAGTGGTTGGGAAGCCCTTATGATGAGTACTACACAGAGGCCTGTTATGTTGGCCAAGCTGGCGTTACCGGGGCCCCACCCTGGAGCTAGGCCTGGGGTGGGTGTTCGACATCGAGCGTCTGGTGGCCGGGCCTTCCCCCACGGGGCCCGGCCAGGCACAGCCCGAAGGAGCGACGTGGGGCCGTCCTCCTTTGGATCTACCAACTGCAGGAGGATCCATAAGGGGCCGGTGCAGAGAGATCTGGGCGGCAGTCAAACGCGTGGGCCTCGACGACCGGATCTCCGGACATGGAAACTGGCTCTGGGGACATGGAATGTCACCTTGCTAAGGGGGAAGGAGCTTGAGCTTATGCAGGAGGTTGAGCGTTACCGACTAGATATAGTCGGCCTCACCTCCAGTGTGAATCAGCTCCTCCAAATCCGAGGCCATGGTTCTCGACCGTGGGGTGGAGAAAGTGTCTGGGGTGAAGGAAGTCTGGGAGTCCCTACTTAGACTGCTGCTCCCGCAACCCGGCCCCAGATAAACGGAAGAAAATGGATGGTATTGCTAGGCTCATTGCAACATTCTATAGGTCAATGTAACTTTTCTGGTTTGGGGTCCGTCATCTGCTTGTTTCTATGGAGATATTACAGCTTTGTCTGGAATGTTCCGTGTTCAGCAAACGTATCCATCTTGCATTTATTCAATTACAAGACAGTAAAAGATAGATATTCATCCTGTGAGCAGGATTGCCTCTCCACAGATCTGACATGAAACTTGTCCTGGTTTAATGCCATACTGTGGGACATTCCAAGATAAGCAGGTGGCGGACCCACCTTCAATCCAGATGGGGTTGCCTGCTGAAATTATTATTATTGATTTGTAACAGTACACTATTGTAATGACACAATAAAAAATAAAAGGATAGGAAAGATTAAAAAACGTGCTCACATTTGCAGCGAACGAACTTTTTCCTGCAGCTGTGAATTGGCCTCATGGATGGACTCTTTCATCTCTGTGGACGAGCTCAGCTGCTTCCTCTGACTCTCCATCTGTGCAAAAAGCAGTGTCTAGAATTTTCGTATAAAGCATGAATTTAAAAGGAGGAGGGCAAATAGGATCTTTTCAAATCACAGGCAAGATTATACTTTGAGGAGAGATCACACAGCTTCTTATGTTCCTTTTATTTTCAGTTTCATGATGTATTGAATTGAACTTCTTTAAAATTCTGCCCAGTGTATGTCCTTTTGCAACACCAATTGAGACAGACAAATCAACTGCATCCAAATGTAAAAAATACTTAATATAAATTATGTATATTATATTATAAATAAAAATCTTCATCATATAATCATTAAATTATTTATCAGTAATAATTTCACAAAATGCAATAATTACATCATTAATATCCAATATGAGAGAAAAAAGGTCCCATCACACGTGCACATAGACTACATTAAAACTGGCATTAACGTGGGACTAAATCTGAAAATAAACCTGGACTAGACCAAGACAAACAAGGTCCACACTAGGACGTAAAATGGGCTCAAATCACGACTAAATAACGTGTGTGAACACACCCAAAGTCTTCTGACAAAAGAAGAATGTAAGATCTCCAGGGAAGGTAAAACCACCTCAAATAATTACAAGCACATGCAAGATTAAAGGCCATACGGGAAGTTTCATTCTGTTTTCATTCTATGCTCCAAAAGCATAACGTAATGAGGATTTTTCTCTGAATACAGCAGAGAATACCCCCTCCCCTCCTTGAACCGCCACCTTAACATGGTGGAGGGGTTTGAGTGCCCGAATGATCCCAGGAGCTATGTTGTCGGGGGCTTCATGCCCCTGGTAGGGTCACCCAAGGCAGCAGAGAATACAACTTCTTCAAATCAGATGAAATACTCGTTCAACAAAGAGGATACCTGGTAGTTTTCTATGTGAAATATAATACTATTTTTTAGCTAACACAAATGTTTTAGAGCCCTTGATTTTTTTTTTTTTTTTTTCTTTTTTTTTCAGGGCGAAAGGAGCGAGGGAGGGATATGTGGATCAGCGGCCAGGGGAGGAGTGCAGGTAGACTACAAATGCCAGACACATATCAGGCGCTGTTATTCTGCCAATAGAAGTCTACACGGAATATCCAAACTGTAAGTGTGCAGGACCGAGTCTACGTGCACAGGTTCACTTTGCTTTTCCCATGTCTCCAGACTTCCGAGCTGCCGTAGAAATGAGCAATGCGCTGCGCTTAGGAGTTTCATAGATCCCGCGGCTGGCGTAAAGAGCGCCTACGCAATGCTTAGTGCGTAAGCAAGCTTTATAAATGAGGCCCCCAGATCTGTTGAGAGGTGTCCTCATTCACACTAAGAATGCTTGTTTAAGGTATTTTGAGGAATAAAGACAACCATTCTACATTGAGGTAGGCAGTCTCCCAGTGAAATATAAAGGAGCATTCAAGCACACTGCAGTAAACAGTAAACACCAGTAAATAATGATAATATTTCCACTGCAATCCCTCAAAGCTAAAGGCACACAGGGGAGGTCACTACAGCCTAGTGGACAGATGGATAGCACTCATTTTTAAACCTTGGCTTGTAGCTGCTTAATGGACTCTGATTTTTCTGCACACTTCATTTCACAGCGTTGCAATCTCTCCTCACACTGACGGAGACTGCGTTTGGCTGAACTCAGAGACTGTGGGTACGACTTCAGACCGTCAACACGAACCTGCAGCTCTTGCTTCACCTGTGGCCATGAGCAAAGCACACTGTAGAGCCACGTGTGTGAGAGTGAACAAGATACTGAGTTATAATAAACATTTAAAGAATGACTAATAAGCCTTGTGTTATTAAAGATTGTGAAATCTACAAATATAACTTTTTGAATAGCATCAAATTATACAGCTCTCCTCATCATATTTTTTCAAAATCAACATGAGAGCAGCTCAAATAATCTTTTAGTCTCTAATTTCTTACAATACTTTTTGTATAATTATTTAAAAACTAAATATAAGTGGTTACAGTTGTGTACATAACATTAAATATAAAAATTGCTACTGCTAATTCGAGATAATATTAATATATAAAGTATAAGTATATAAAGTATTATTATTATTATTATTATTATTATTATTATTTTATCAACCCCCAAACAATTGGCTCATAAAAATGAACATAATTCATATCGTTTCAATCAATCAAGACATAAATATTACCTTTTCAACTCCTGCCTCTCTCCCATCTTGAATGTTATCTATCTGCTTTAAAACACCAGCATGCAGCATTCTTGTTTTAGCAATTTCCGCTTTAAGATCCTCTACCTGTGAACAAAACGATGGCTTAGAGGTGATTTGTTTTGTCACAACCAAAGAAAAGACAAACTGATGTACTACAGATAGTCACTTCCCAATTTAACTGTGTGCAAATATTATTGTTTTGTATTTTCCCATTGAATAGGAGGATGAACTGTGAGGATGAAGAGTGGGCTCTGGGGAGAGACATTCAACCAACTGGTTCCATGGGTTTTAGAAAGATGAAAAATTAGGACCATTACTCTATTGTTTAACAAAAGGTCTTGAATTAAGGTCTTTAGAGATAATCCAACACTGCAATAATGTTTTTACCGCAGAAGACAAACTGCTCTTTCAAGGGATGCAAAGGTCCTTATTTCAAAATATGTGTTTAACCACTCTAAACAAAATACTCACTAAAAGTCTCATGAAAATATTTTTTTGTTTCTTCTTGTTCTTGTTAGTTAGTATCTCATATGTTTTGTGTTGTCATGTGTCCAGTCAGGTGCCAGTGCTAACTACCTGACGTTGTAATTGTTTGGCTTCATGGTGTTTCTCTTGAGACACAATTTTCTCTTCCACCAGAGCAGCCTCGCAGTCGGCCAGCTGTGCCTCCAGCTGAGCAACAGATGCCTGAGAGATACAACAAACTAATTTCTGTTGTGTAAACAAAGACACTGTCATAACGCATTATAAAACTGACAATATGAAGAAATCAGAAAAGAGAGTCTAAAGCTGGGGAAGGGCATGATGTCCCTTATGAATCTGCTTTGTGAAACAAAGTAGGGCTATGCAATTAATTGGATTTTAATCGAGTCTGACATTCTGTCATTTCTAACTATCAATGATAAGCTCTGGCTTTTTAAGGGGTCAACAGCCAATCCTGTCAATAAAAGCTTGTGGTTTGGAGAAGGGTTAAGACTTTGAAGCTAGAAAATGGAATATTTTTTCGGTTAGATAGCAATAAAAAGTCATTTTTTATTTGTTTTCATAGAGTCAAAGTCAAATTTGTTCCTCTAATGCCTGAATTCTGCTCCAAACCACATGCTTAGAAGTCTGATTGGACCTCTCAATGAATAAGACCCAAGCTGAACATTGATGATGAGAAATAACTGAATCTTTATCTAAATAAAAGTTTGATGAGCCCTAACCTAAAGTATAATAACCATGACATGAACTGCATAGATCACAGTATTAGTAGGACATTTTGTAAAAAACTGGTTTCAAAGTAGGTTACAATTAAACGTGTTAATTTTAAATGAGGGTGCAGCGTATATTACAGTGGCTCTCTCACATGTGACTGCCAGACATGTTGTTGTACCTTGAGTGTTGCATTATTAAAGCTGAGTTCTCCGTTTTCAGCTGTGAGCCTCTGAATCTTCTGCATCATACTTTCATTGGCAGTACCGAGGTCATCCCTTTCCTTCAGTAGTCTTGCATTTAGCTCTATAATTTGGCTGCAAAAAAGAAACACTTGAATTAAATATCATGGAAAAAAATATTCAAGTAATAGGTAGTTTAACTCAAAAGTGATGTCCATTTTTAAATTGAACTGCTGCAATAAAGGGCTATCACCAACCTCTTTAAAAAGGTTATCTGAGAAATAAGTTTGTCTTTCTCGTCCGTTATCAGTTCTCTTTGGCGCTTCTTGGAGTCTCTTTGTAAACGGGCATTGGTAAGCTCTGCATCCTACAAATACATGAAAGCAAATTAATAAAATGTCAACCAATAAGTGCACCGGTTATGATGTCATTACTGCAGTGTTGAATTACATGCGTTTAAAAACACATATGAACATTTTGATGTATGGATTTGAATTATTCATCACTAAAATTAGAGACGCTCATAAAATATGTGTAGTGTAAGAAATCCATTGAAAACACTACTAATACAAAATAAAAGAGTTTTCTTATAGTCCACTTTTTTATTAAAATTAAATATATCAATATGAGTTGGATTTTGAAAGAGCCACCGCAATGTATTACCTTTTCTTTCAACTGAGCGTAACACTTTTCCACTGCTGCCTCAAAACGCTCAGCCCTGTGTTTTTGTGCCCGGGTAGCCTTCTTCAGCGCCTCTTTATCCTGTGCTGCTTTTTCTCTCAGTGCAGTAAACGATGTTTTCAAGTCCTCCATCTCCAACCTCTGCTGAGTCGCTGTCCGCTCCAAAGTCTGCAGCCCCAACACAATTGGAGTTCTTAATAGCATCACAAAGCTATTTATCCCAAGGTTAAATGTGCACTGCAAAAAGCCTAGCCTTGGTGAAAACTCACTGAACTATACATGAACTGTCTAAGAGGTCACTAAGGTCAAATGCTTCTACTCAAAGGCACACTTCACTGTTATTGACTGACAGGTAGAAACAGGCTAACCAATAGGAGAAGAGAGTTTTTCATCGCCATATTGACCAGACTTACCCCATGATTGAAAAGTAAGAGATTATTTGCAAACATGTAATTTTAACACATATTGATTTGCCATTTTTGCAGTGTTGTTTTGTACCCGCAGTTGCACAGTCAGACGGTTGTTTTCTGCCTCTTTACTCCGCAGCTGACCCTGAAGGTGAGCACGTGTCGCCTCAACTGATTTATTAAAATGGACTGCACTTTTGGTGTAGCCCTGAAGGGAATAAAAGTCAACACTTTAACAAAAGCAGAGACAGACTCAAAGACAATTAATTCTGTAGATCTACCTGCTCTTCTTTTCTCTGATCCTTAAGTTCTTCAACTCTTTTTCCCATTTCACATAAGTCTTTTTTCAAAACCTTGAAGGAACAGTATATATGTGACAATCAGAATCTAAACATGCTTGTATTCCACAATTGTAAGTTGCATTAAATTAAAAAAGAAAATGTCTATCTCAAAAGGGTACCTCGTTTTCCTTTTCAGCCAATGAAATCCGCTTCAGTAGACTGTGAACTTGTTTGTCTGCATGCACTTGCTCAGCCTAAAAGAAATAAACATTTTGTGTAATACTATTAGATGGTACAAATTTAATAATACAAGCATAATTAAAGCCACAGTATGTAACTTTTTAGTGAAAAAGAAAAAAAATAGACAAAAATAAAAGAATGTTTTGAAGTTTTGTTGTTGTTGTTGTTATTACTATCCTTATAAGAGGGCTTGTTTCCATGGAAATGCTGTTCCTTTGGCTATAATATTCCACAATATGGCATAAAATGTACACGAAGAATGTTCTAAAGTATGTTTTTTTCCGTTTCCATGAAATCATGCAAGTTAATAACTACTAATTAAAATTACAAAATGAAAGACAGTAACTAGCAAACCTCTGCTTGTTGGAGTTGTTTCAATGTCTGACGAACACATTTATTTATCTGTAGGAAGTCGTCCAGTTTCTCCAAAAGAAGCCCTCTCTGTCGTGTGATTCTGCTTTTATTTGATGTCTGTCTGGAAGCCTGAAAGAAATGTTTTATACCATTACCTTTAAACTAAGCTGTAATGCTTTTAAGTGACCAGTCTGCCCTTGAGTCACTCACCGTTGTTTCATCGTCCAGAGCATCTTTAAAAGAGACGAGTTGTGCAGCAGCAGCATTGGCAGCGGATTCAGCATCCATGAGAATTTGGAGAAAGTGGCTCTTTCCATTACTTAAAAAGAAATTTGAATCTTTTAATGCATAATTTCAGTGTTTGTAGATTGATTTTTATCAAAGACAATCAATCAATAAATAAATAAATAAATAAATAAAAAGCTTAGTTCTTCTATGTACTTAATCTGTTTGATCGCATAGTGTGAATACTGTTTTAAATTGAATTTATAATCATAGAAAATGGCATGGTATTATCTCATATTTGTTTTTGCTTTGTTATATCTATTTCTAAATACTATTATTTTTCACTCTTTTCCTAAATGCACCTGGGCTGAAGAGGTGAGCGTGCTTTAGCCCAATTCCTTTCCTCTGGGGAGGTGTCCAGATCACCACAGTTCAGAGGGGCGTCTTCCCCACGAGAGCTGCCGATACCAAGGGTAGGACTCTGGCGATCCTCCGGGGACATAACTGCGACGGTAACTGTAAACAAACTAAGAAGTAGCACGGGGAACGACCAAATTAGTCTAACTTATACGTGCGTTACATAGTTGGAGTTCATGCACAGGACCATATGTCTAGGATGTCCAGTAGGCACTGCAAGCTTATCCCTTGGCAACAGCGTTAGTGTCGTTTCAGCTTTTTGTCATAAACGCAAATCAATTCTGTCCGTATATCATGCAAATTTTAATATGTGCTAGTATGTTTGACAAGTTAATTTCACTCTTTGGACAATACCGTTAAAAACTACATTACTCACTTTAACACCTCCGCAAGGGTCGATTGTTGCAGACGCAAAACTCAAGAGCCCTCCACTTGGATTGGTAGCTTTCGTATTTAAATGGATGAACCCGATTGGTTGGACCGGAAGCGTGTGTGTATTTATTTGCAGCTATTGGCTCCAACTTACCTAAAGGCGGGAATAATTTGATTGACATTTAAAGTGGCCAATGAGAAAGCACCCTCCCCTCTCCGCTCTGAAACCATGGAAACGACCAGGAAGTTTACAGCGATGCTAAGCTAGGCTTGGGCGAAAACTGGTA
Organism: Taenioides sp. WSHXM2023; assembly: GCA_029959045.1. Classification (NCBI taxonomy): domain Eukaryota; kingdom Metazoa; phylum Chordata; class Actinopteri; order Gobiiformes; family Gobiidae; genus Taenioides; species Taenioides sp. WSHXM2023. The sequence goes on along the minus strand of CM057096.1, from coordinate 12,098,322 downwards.
AACTTGTATAAATTCTACGAAGCCTTTTCATTGTGTATAATATTAAGCGACTCGTTTACTTTTATAGTAAACAAGGAGTTATTCTTTATTTCATCGGGGTCGCTACATGGATTAATCATCGCGTTAAAGGTGGACTGACCGATAGTAACGGTCCCAAGCTAGAAATGCATGTCAAAATAGTCTTAATTGGCCCGACCGAGGTAAGTAAACAGTGCGTCCATCTTCGTCTGTGTGTATATAATTGTTATTAGTAATCAGTGTTCTTTCTCAGCTTATATACAGCCGCACAGTTGCTCTATCCTCTAGCGTGCTAACTTTAATGTGTATATTCTCTGTCGTTCAGAGCGGAAAAACAGTTCTTGCTAACTTCCTATCTGACATATCAGAAAATGTGGGAGGCGAATACAAATCTACAGTAGGAGTAAGGTAAGACTGTATTTGAGATTTACATTTTGTTTTTAAGATGTCATTATTACAATGGAGTCATTCGCTGTCCTCAGGATCCTGGAGTTTGAGTGTCCCTTAGAAGGACGTGGTGATAACAGAGGCTGCAAGGTCGAGCTCTGGGATTGTTCTGGAGATTTCAAGTAGGTCGTAAAGTTAATAAATAGAAAGAACTGCAGCTATTTTTGTAATACAACTACCATGCCTACCTCCACCTCTTATTATCATCAATAGTACTGTGTTATGGATTTTATTACTGCTAATTACACTGTACTACTGCTACTACTATTACTCCTACCGTTGTATTATACTTTAATAAAAGGTTACATTTAAGAGCATACCCTGAAAGATGTATTCATCAATCAGTTTTAAAGTCCACAAGTGTACAACAATAGATACCTCTGTTTATCTGCACTTGTTGCATTTTGGGAAAAGAAAAGAAAAAATTAAATTGCGATTAGATTTGCTTTATCTTTAAATAATAGGACTGTTCCGGGAGCACAACTCTAGGAGCATTAACGCAACTGAAATATCAACTGATAAATTAATACAAGAATCCTATGAATGTTTGTACAACTGACTCTTCAACAAAGACAAAATATTTTGTTCTTTGTAAAGGACTTATCTAAATTGTAGCCTTTGCAATAAATTGTAATATATTGTGCAGCCCTTAATTGCTTCTTCATGTTCTATAGATTTGAGTCATGCTGGCCTACATTCATGCAAAACTGCAATGGTGTGGTAATTGTGTTCAATCCTGATGTCCCAAGCCACCTTAAGGAAATCGAAACATGGCATTCAATGTTCATCTCCACCCATAGTTTACAGGAAAACCAGTGCCTGCTCATAGCTCACAACAAACCAGGCAGTGGAGCGGAGAAGGGACACATTTCCTTAGGTAAAAATCACAGGTTATTTTGAGTCATTGAGTGAAATATGCTTAATTTAATTGACCCTCAACTTCTCTGTAATGCAGCCTCACCTCTGAACAGACTTCCACTGATAAAGTCCAATTTGGAGGATGAGCCGGAAGATGTAAGGAAAGCTTTCAACAGATATCTAGGAAATGTTGTGAAAGCTATGTCAGAGAGCAGGGAACGAGAGGAGATGTCGATTATTATGTAAGGAAATGGTAAAAACTGCAATCTTTTACTAACCCTGAAGAGATGTGTTTTCTAGTAACCTGATTAAATATGTGATTTTAAATAAAAAACATCTCGATTTGTGATCAAATTCTCTATAAAATTTATTTGCACAGTTTTCTATATATATATATATATATACTGCATGGTTACAAATGATCATTCATGTGATTCAGACATCATATCCGACGAGCCCTCCTTTGCCGATGCACTCTCCAATGTAAAACCACATCAGCACTTCAGTTGTGACAAGCCCATTTCTCAAAGCATCCTAGAAAGCACAATCAAAAGGGAAAATTATATTATAAGTTATAATGTTATTTTCACCCAGGCCTTAGCTGATAAGAAAATACAGGTCTATTTTATTTTTATTGTTTATATTTGAGTTTTCTTTATTTTTCTTGTGCCTGCACATCTGTAAAGGAAAAAAGTTGGTATAAAGTTTATTTAATCATGGTGCAACATTAAACACCGAAGCAAGTTTCCAGTTTGTGAATTTTGTTCACTGACAATGGCAAAAAAAACTTACTCTGATTCTGAAATAGAAATAATATGTATTGGTTACATTTATTGTATTTTAAAAGTGTACTATATATGTCCTTTTTTGTACTTCCTTATTCTTTCTTGATTTAATCTTGTTTTAAGTCGGGTTTATTCTAATTTTAGATGCCGTTTAGTTTAGATTTTGTCAAATAACCTCTGCTGTTTTTTGAGATGCAAATGATTAAATTAATGGCCTTCACATGGATATAATATAGTAGCACTGCATAAACACAAAGAAGCTGTGAAAAAATATTAATTCCTCCTCTCTTCCAGCGTAAGGTTACTGATTAAACTCACTTTGACTGTAGTTTGTCCTACGCGTCCGGCCTTGTAGCTCTTGACGAGGCCCTTTGCTGCTTCTACGGCTTTGGAGATCTCAGACGGAGTCGGAGGCACCAGCTCCACTCGGGCGTAGTACCAGAAAGTCCCCAGCCGAGGTTTAACATATGTCACTGCACCTGTAATGAAAGGTATGATCAATCAGACTCAGCAGCCTGGGGATAGTCCATACATGATAGAAATATGAATTCATGCTATTTAAAACAGTGCTTCTTTATAACCTGCAGACATTTTGACCAACACTGACAAATCCATGCAGGTTTATGTAATTTCTACCTCCTTGTGAGTGATTAAATTTGGTAAAGACTGTGTCAAACTTATATAGGCTATGCAACTGAATATCTAGTTACTACTACAGTCATTACAATTACACAATTTACATCAAATTTGTGATCTTTAGAGAAAATTTTAACTTCCTCACATGTCCACAAATGTAGGTAAACACACAGAAATTCATGTAATTTGAACATATATAAATAACAGGTCTAAATTACTAAGAATAAGAGTATCTTATTTTTGAAACTTTGAGAATCTTGTCATCAAAATTTCACTGGACACATTGGCAATTATTCAGAAATGCCACATCAACAAGCCTACCCAAATAAATAGAGAATTTATAGTTTAAAAAGTTATATCTTTATTTAACTAAATGACAATGAGAATCGACCCGCTGCACCTGAGTAGAGGTCATAGAGGTTGTACAGAGGCTTTCTCGATTCCGTTTGTGTTTTGGTATGCCTTTATACAAAGTTATTGTCAAAAAAATCTTACCAATGACCAGCCTGGGAACTTTGGCGACCAGTTTTTGCACAGCCTGCGCCATTCTGAGCAGCTTTACAACAACAGCTGGATGTCACCGCTGATGAACTAAAAACGAAAGTAAAAAGAGGTTTCCGGTTTATTATTTTTCAAAGTAAAAGCCAAGATAAAGTTTTTTTTATTATTATGATAAAAGGGCAAATAAAAAAAAAAAAAAAAAAAAGGTGGTTATATACAAAAGTAATTCGTCTTCTCTTGGCGTCTAGGTGGCGCTCAAACAACTTACGCCCTAAGTACGTAAGAGAACCATGGATGTAATAAGAACATCGAAGGAACAAGTGTGAGTACTTTTGTGTGTTTTCTTTCATTTCATTTCTGTTTTAGGTTTAATTTTTGTTTTGCACAGCGTGATGAATAGCAATGCTAACACAAAAACATCCTTTTCTGTATTCAAATCAGACTTCATTTGCAGAACACTTTGCCAATCCTCTTCATTAACCTTGGCTGTTGCCTGCACTGGTCTATAATAAGATTTGATTATAGTTGTGTGGTTGCCCGGCACATAGACGACAGAAGCATTACTCAGACTCCTCTCATTCATGAGTGCTCTAAAAACAGAAGGTCTTAAGTGAACACAAAGCACTGTTTACCAGCACTTGATTAATCTGAACATAAAGTTGCACCATGTAACTTTCCAGCTTGCCTCAGTATGGAGATATTACTACGTAGAATGTAACTTATTATCTACTTTTGGATCTTTTCCAGGTGTTTTACATTGCATATACATTACCATGTCAAAAGTTTGGGCATGCTCTCATTCAATGTTTTTTTTTTTTTTTTTTTTTTTTTTAATGTTTACAACTCTCTACTTTTCATGAATACGGAAGACCTCAAATAGGCTATATGATGCAAGATATATAGAATTAAAAGTTAAATAACTAAATAGTTGGTAACAAATATTATAATAGGCCTACGACTGTTACCTATGCACCAGCAAAATTGTCTAAAATAGCAGTTTACCCTCAGCACTTGTGCAACTCTGTTTTGTCTAATGTGAGTTTGTTTTTGGTCTATATAATGAGCCCTCTACAGACTTAGATTATTTTTACATTTGAGAGTCCAACAGCTGCTGCTCTGCTCTGAAGCCAATGATGCCAAATTACACTTCAGACGCTATTCACTAGAGGGCGCTCTTTAATTGTCTTCAATCTCAGACGAACTCCTCTTTGCTCCTGAAATTGAACACAAAAACGTTTTAAATCACCGGTCTGGTGCTGGGAGGTTGCGTTTTGATAGTGCTATTATCATTTAAATTCCCCCTTAAGGATGAAAAGGTAAGCCAGTCTTAATTGTAGCACTAAAGATTATAGTTCCAGGTACAAAACAACAACAAAGGTTTTCCTGGAAGCAACATGCCATTTTATAAAGTTCCAGCTAAATCTTACAGTCAGTGTCTATGCAGGAACATCACAAATAAAATACAAAAGTTGTGTGTATTTGCTCAACTAAGAGGGTGTGGGTTAAATTCCCGAAACACCAGATCAGCCACTGCAAAAAGAAAAAAAGAAACTACGACATTGTGGAAAGGTATCTACAACATTGGAATTTGATGTTAAACTATGTGTCTCTACTGTGACTGGCCCTAGTAAACTAGTTCAACCTGCAAGTCTACAACAATGATGAATAATTGAGTTTGCCTGGGATCCAGATAGTGTACATACTTCTTCAATACTTTATGAAGACACGAGTCTGGTCACCATTTTAACAGGTGGTATAGTCATTCAGGGACACTCATAGTCCGTCACAGGGGGCTGAAAAACATTGCAGATTTCGACAGAATCAATGAGCCAAGCACTGAAATCTATGGTGAGATACATTTGCTTTTGTTTGTAAATGATGGGTGACCAATGAGCTCCTTCGTTTCACATGCATCAGTGATAAAAGAAATCTGATTGCACGGTCATTTTGGTCTGAGCTTGAGACGCGACAGAGGGCGTGGGGACCAGACTGATGTCAATCTAAAAAATACAGAGAGAGATCATTCTGGATACCAGGCAATACTATTATACAAAAAATAAATAATCAAATAAATCAAATGGAAGAGATTTTTTCCCTTTTTGTTACATCGTTTGCAGGTATTACCAATGAAAGTAACGTTGATGGATTTGATCATATTGTCATTGCACTAATTGATTTGGCTTTTGGAAGCATTTTTATACACAAAATAATTAGCATAATCAGATGTTTTTTTTAAATAGCATGACCACAAGATATATCATTTAATTTTAAATCTGTTTCTGAAGCATTATAAACCAAAGTTATGAAAACATTTAACTGTGTTTTAAATGTGCTTTTTAGGGAATCACGATATGGTAGTATTAGTTACCACATAGCTTAGCCTCCACGATGCTAAAGTCTAGGGGAAAAATTTACTCCTGGAACCAGTGTTTTCATTTTGTATATGTTTTAAAAAGTAGGATTCTATTCAAATTCAGACTTTAAACAACTGCTGGAGCATTAACATTAGAGAGAAGGCTGAAAAATGAAGCTGAAATATGAGAACATGTCAGTCTAAACTGCATGTTCAACAAGATTTTTCCTTAAAAACACAGGATATGCTTTTTCTTTGCAGAGGAAATTCTATTATGAAAATAATTACTGCCTCTTTGATAATTGTGCCAACTCAAACTGTGATTGCAATTGGATTGTGATCTTTTATGCAGCCCTGTTCTCATACTGTGCATGTTTGGCTTGATATTCACATTCAAGCTGCTTATCCAACAGGCCATGTCAGGTACTGAACTACATTAGTATTCACATGGCCCCTCTCACGCTCCTCACATTAGTGTAAGTATAGGGCTAAGAGATGGGCTTTAGAAATCCGTATTTGCTGATGTGTTCGTTCCACTTCAGAGCTGGTCAGAGCCAGAAAGACGGTGATTCACCTTTACATTCGCAAGGACAAGTCCATAAAATATCTCCAATTTCCCCTACTCTTGTGACTGTATGCAAATGAGATTAGAACAAATGACTTCACTCAGGCTATTTTAACAGATAAGAGTTGCCATTAACTTTGCAGAGATGAGTTATACAAGTCTAGCTAATGGCATCAATTCATATCATAAAAACTGCACAACCAAGATGACATTATTGCTTTTTATGCTTTCTCATTTATTTCCTTATCTGTATTTCTTTGTTGGGATTGGCTGCAGATGTCATCGTACTTTGTGCCTTGCTAGTGTTCAACTTGTATTTGTTGAAGTATAAATGAAATTAAAGTGGTGATAAATTGGGAATGTGTACTTGGACTGTTAAAGTCTGAAGTTGATTCATTTCTATCGGACCAAATTCAGTTATAATAAGAGAATTATGTGCAGAAATACCATGGTGAATGTGAATGGGAATTTTTTTGTTTGTTTGTTTTTTGGAATTTTTCTTCTTTTGTATAATTTGTGATTGAGGAATTTTGGTTATGAAAACTATGACAATTCTCAATCTAAAATTCTCAACCTAGAATTAAATAGTTTGTTGATTGCACCTTTTTAGCGCCACACAAAATATGCCCGCCACAGGAAAGTTGTAATAGCATTTCCAATTACAGAAATTCAGTTTTGAAAAAGGGTCATGAGAAAAAAAAAAAAAAAATAGTAATAAAAAAAATTCTTGTCACTTTCGTTTAGTTCACTTTTTGTGCTTACAGCTTGAGTTTGCCAATGTAGTAATCAGTTATTTTGTTCTTCTTTACGTGCCTTGATAATCATATATCCTGGTGTTTTTGTTCCGTTGATTTTGGTTGGCTGAAAAGTTGATCTACTCTCTTCCTATAAATGTCTCAAACAACCTGCTCTGAAAGCTCTGAGGTCACTTTGACATGTGCAAGAAAAAGTCTGCATTTTTGTTATATTTCACATAATATTTTTGCACAGGTTCAAAGACTTAGAAGATGATGAAGTTCACAAAAGTCGGTTCACCAATTAGTAGTTACAAAGTTTTCCATTATATATAAAATCAAACTCATGAAGGCAGTAATTATTTTCTTTTAGACATAGTTTCCTCATTTATGTTCTTAATTGGCATGGTTAAGATGGATGATGATTCAACCAATAGATTTAGTGATTTAACCTTTTATCTTAGAGTTAAATGCTGTGCACTGTTTGTACTTCCCATTATCCATTACAGACTTCGATTAAAAAAGGAAAATAATTAAATTACCCCCTGCCCTCATAACCACAGAGGACAAAATGTACTGGATGATGAGTACAATTCTGTTCAATTATTATACTGTTGGGTTGAGTAACTGTGATAAATGGATTCATAATATGTTGCTTTCTTTTTTGTTGACCTTGGATCAGGTTCTGGAGCTACATTTTCATCCAGTACAGAGCTTAAGAATGAATGTCAGAAACTTAACACATTACCAGCAGGTGTGCCAAATGTCTATACAGATGCATTTAAAAACACAAGTTAAAGAGTGAACAATCCGATAAGATACTGGGTCATTACTGGTAAATACCTTTCTGTTAGAATACTTTTAAATGAACGCTAAGTATAGTATTTAGTATCTTAAAATCTCAATTGGTTTAACATTAGGCTAACTGAAAATTTTATGAGGTGTGACGGTACAATGCCAATTTCCATAGTAGCATAGTTATTACTTTAGTAAAGTAGCCCAATGTCTCTGTCTCCATATCTGATTTACTTGGACAAAATCAGTGTGAAATGAGTCACTATAAAAATCTTGGTGAAAATCAAGTGGCTAAATCTCCTTGCCAGATCTCAAAAGTTAAGCAGGGCCAGGCCCGGTTAGTACTTGGATGGGAGACCGCTGGGAACACCAGGTGCCACAGTGGGGTGCTAGTTGCAAAACTGTTGTTGCGTCCTTAGGCAAAACACTTCACCCACATTGCCTACTATGAATGTGGTGTGTGTGAATGATGGTGGTGGTTGGAGGACAGTGCTATCTTACACCACTGAAGAGTCTGAAGTGAATAAATAATACAAAATGAATGAATAATATGAAATTGTAAAGTGAGTTTGAGTGTCTGGAAAAGTGCTTATGCATTATTATTATTATTATTATGTTCTTTACTAAACCATAAACAGAGTGGACAAAAGGAAAATGAATTTACTGTAAAACGATTTTTAGTTTGTTCACAAACTTCTCCATATTTACCTCATTTACTTCTTCCCTCACTTTGCAGTCATGTACTTGTCTGTGACCTGCTCTGAACCTGCATAATTCTCCAATAATATTTTCTTCTCTTCAGACCGCACCAGCAGATCAAAATGAAAAACAGGATAAAGCTTTAACATGGAGACAGGAGCAAAACTAAACACACTGAAAACACACAGGGGTCAGTGCTTAAGCCCTCTGTCCACAAGCGCCAATGAGGCAGGCCCACATCAGATCCCACTCAGGTCATGGAGTACCATAACCCCCTAAAAACGAGCAACACACTGGAACCAATTAGTGTAAAACTGCCTCCAACTGTGCCTTGTTTATCTCGAGTCTCAACCTAACCAAAGGATCATGGGTAAATAAATAAATATTATCTCCCCGAGGTCTGGTTAACTTCAATGATCCTCAAACCTGATGTTGCTATTGTGAAATGAGTTTGCTTTGCCTTGAATGTTCCAAAATATGGTATTGAAATGATCTATCTCCATGGAGAAAAACAGTTGAAGCTACCAAGCCAAGTTACTGGCCAGGTCTGTGGAGAGATGGCCCCACTCACAGTAAGAATGCATGTTTTTATATATAACCAAGATGGAGATAGTTTGACAGATTCGAGGCAAAGAAATGGAGATCTCCAAGATAGCATACTTCCAACCACAAACCACCCTTTTTCCCAGTTTTCAATTGCCTAAATGACCAAAAATGGACTTGAATGAAAAAAAGGAAAATTCCATGTAGGATTGTGAGGTTGAAATGCTTTTTACATTGTGTATTTTTGGATTGATGACAGACTTGCAGCTGCTGATGTGGCTGCTTTCTGGATAAACTGCTATCACGCAGTCTGTATTTTACAACTACACATTTAAGCGCAACTCAGAAGAAGCGGGATCCATGCATGGGATTACTGGCACAAAGTGCCCATATTACACTACTTTTCTTATCAGTGTTGTTGATAATGTTGCTTCCTCATCAAAATATATCTTGAGTTGTTTTTTGTTTCATTCACATGTGTTTAACACACAAACCCTGCACATTTAGGCTGAGTTCTTCTCTCAAACGGAAAACAATCTCTTCCACCTTGTGATGTCACATGTGGTGATACAAGAAGTGCTCCACTGTGTTTTTAAACTCCATACACCTTCACCAGAATCATTAGGATTCTACTTAACTTAAAAACTACTATGATATGACATCACAAACCAGAACAGAGAATTTTGAACTTTTGAGTAGATTAGATTAGTAAACCAGGATTACTCAAACATGTGTGAATGAAACAAAATACAACTACAGGTATATCTTTGATGAGGTAACAACACTGGAACATGAATCAAAGCTTTGTGTAATATAGGGCCTTTAATTTTCCTGTTATCACTAACTTTTTATCACTATTTTTATTCTTGTTTACATGTGGTGGTGAATACGGGGACAGTGGCTGGTGCACGTGCAGTTCAGTGACATGAAGACTGAAGGTTCAATGCATAAACTTAAGCAACTGGGTGTGAGTCTACATCTTCTTAAATAGCTCTGATGTTATGATTATTTTGAGAAGAAACATGGCAATTTAACAGTTTTTCATAATTATTCACACCATGAGGAAACAATTTTTAAATCGTTAATTTTCTCTCATTGCCATTGTCTAATATGCTACCATTCTTCAAGTATGCAATTTGCTTTATGAAATCTAACCTTTTTAATTACAAAGATGTGACAAACGGCTAGATAAAAAGCATTTTACGATTCAGGTTTATTTTTTGGGACAATAGATTGAAACCAATTAACAATCTCGATTATAATCTAGAGACTTGTTTGCCAGTTAAATATAGCCAAATGCAGTGGTGGAACGTAACAAAGTAAAAGTAGTGAAATACTGTACTTAAGTAAAAACGGAGGTATCTGTACTTTACTTGAGTACATTGTAAGGTAGATACTTTAATACTTTACATAAGTTGATTTTTTTCATGTGATACTTTTACTTGAGTATTTTTTTTGGTTCCTGTATCTATACTTCTACTTAAGTAACAAAACTGAGTACTTCTTCCACCACTAGTCAAATGCAGTGCCTGTTCTTACAAGTTCTTACATCTATGTCCATAACTCTAAATCCTACACTTTTACACGTTTCAACATCATAAACTTTTCATTGGCGCATGTCATTGTTATTCTCCTCATAGTGAACCAGTGGCACAAATCAATATTGTACTCACTGCACAACACAGATAAGAGAATTATGATATTTACCATCGACCACTGGTGTGTATCAGGCTGTAAAATAGGTTTTATACACCTTTGCTTGGCTAGTATTAATTAAATGGCAATAGTATGTTGCAATAAGTTATCTATCTATCTATCTATCTATCTATCTATCTATCTATCTATCTATCTATCTATCTATCTATCTATCTATCTATCTCTATATATATATGGCATAGCATTCAGCATCATTGCGTAGTCATTTTGGTACAAATAAAAAAATTGCTATAGTGCGATCTGCAACTTCACAGCTCTTTGTTGTGATAACATTTACGTCTGTGGGAGCGTTTCCTGTATCTATTATGAAAAAGTCAACTCTTTTTACACAACACAACACTGATAACAAGATAGGCTGTTAATAATAAAGTCATTTTATTTAACAAAGTCTAGCCATAATATAAACATATAAGTAACCGTGCATGTATTATTTCCATTGTGTTTTGCAATCCAAAAAATAAATAAATAAATAAATAAATAAATAAATACAAAATTTATGTGAGATACAAGATACAAGCTCAATCAATCATAACAAATTATACTATCACAAATGAATATATATTTTTTACTTTCAGTTGCAGTCTTCTTGGAACCTTGAGGGATTTTGAAGAGAGTTGAACTGGAAAAACTCTGCCCCTGTGATCTTTTATTAACGCCAAACCAGCAGAGACAGATTTCCTCCATTTTATGGACTCCAGGAAACTCACAAAAACAACATAAAAAAGTCTAATGAAGAAATTTCTTTTACAGTGCGGCTTTGCTTTGAAGATGTAAACGTAGTGGAGGATTTAAATGCCACTCAAAGCTGAAGTTCTTGTTTCTAGAAGGCCCAACTCCGGTTCCTGCTGAACTGAGCCAGTGCCTGTTACAAGTCCAACTGTTATCAGCTCAGTAGGCACAGGAGGGTGAGCCCAGCCACGTGCAGTACCACAACCCCAACAGGAGGGGGAGTAAACCATACATGAAGTGAACCATATGTACACAGAAATATACAGTGGAGTGGAGACATGAGATTGTTTTATGTGATGCGGTTAATGCAGCTTTCTGCACTGACATAGAGCCCGTAGGGGGAGCAAAGAACAACTTAAAAACACCATGTACGCATAATAAATACAACCTAAATGTGTGTAGAATCCCTCAGTCGTCCAGTTAGAATCCATGGCAAAAGGAGAAAATTAATTTTGTTTCTTCAGTTCTGAACTGAAGAAGCAGCTTGGATGAGCTGCAAAACATATTCGACCAAATAAACTCTGTCCAGTTGATAATTTAAATTTCTCCTTTTGCCATACAACCTAAATGGTGACACTTAAATAATTAAGTAGGGTTAGGGTCTTTGTTCATGCTTTATTAAGGTCCATATTATTATTTTGTTTCCTCATCAAAAACATACCAAAAGTTTTATTTTGTTTAATTCACACATTTTTCTCTCAAATGGAAATCACTCTGATCCACCTTGTGATGTCATGCGATAATATGGGCATTGCTCCACTGTTACACTCAGTACACCTTCACTAGAATCATTTGAATAATTTCAGCTCTGGAATTGCCAGCCTCTACTAAACAAAATGTAAAAGATAGCTGTTAACTTGTAAACTACCGTTTCATGACATCACAAGGTGGAACAGAGCATTCTGAGCTTTGGAGATGTAGACAGACTAATAATAATGTATTACTCAAACATGTATGAATCAAAGAAAATAAAACTCAGCGTATGTTTTTGATGAGGTAACAACATTTTAACATGGCTTAAAGCTCACAAGCGTAATTTTGCATAATATAGGACCTTTAAAGACCTGAGGCAGAGGAATAACACTCTGAAAATACCATCACATTTACTCCTTCATGCAGTCGAATCAAGTGGTTGGGCCATGGCCACAATAACCACTCCAAGCAGTACTTCTAGTTCAGTTCTATCTGTCAGCCGTTCATTTCTTTTCCCATCAGAAATAGCAGAGGAACTTTAATAACCTGGGCATAAATTTGCAAGTCTTATTAGTCTGTAATATTAAGCTAAGTTAATAGAGGCTGCTAGGCCGTACTATACTGGACAGTAATATGCACCATTAAGGCCTCATTTTAAAGCACACTGTGTAATTTTTCAAGGGTCTGCTACTTGTCTTCATGGAGATGTTGCTTGTTCTGGAATATTACAGTATGGCATTAATCCTATCTCCACAGAAACAGGTGGCACCATCTGTTTTTTCAGCAATAAAAACACAGTTGAATAAATGTTTGTGGTTCCAGGCAAAGTACAAAAGTATTTCCATGGAGACAAACAGGTAGCAGACCCCTTACTAGAAAAGTTCCACAGTGCACCCTGAAATAGCTGTCTACACTTAACTACATCTACAACTGCTTTTGTTCATTCCAAGTAGTTTACAGATTATTCCTCCCCTGCAGCAGAATTCAGGCTGATGTTTACTCTGTTTTCTCCAAGGACCACCCAGACAGGAGAAATGAGCCCACCATTCACAATCAAACTGCTGCTACTTGTTTTCCCGATGGGACATTTCCTGTACTTCCTTCCTGTATGAGTAACAAGTGCCCCCCATGCCCTCTGTATCCTCTCCCCTCTTCCTCACCCAAATGTTCTCTCCCCTTCCCCCATATGCTCCTGTCTGGACCGAACAAGGCGTCATTGGCATAGCTTCCTCCTCCTCCTCCTCTCCATCCTGCAAAAACAAAAATAAGAAATGCAAATTGTTATCCAACTGAAAAAGAACAGATTGAGAAACAGTAAAAAATTTTTATATATATATATTGATTTTTATTTGTACAGTTTTTATTGTTATTTTGATTAGGGTAGTGTATCAGTTTTAGGATTTTAATACTTTTAAATCTCAAAGATGTACTACGTAACTTTTTCAGAGGAAAGTCTGTTTTCTGCTTATCTCTTTGGAAACGTTAGCGCTTTGCCTAAAATGTTCTACAATAAGGCATTAACTTAATTATTCCTAAGGAGACAAGCACCACCAACAACTTACAGGTCAGCTCTGTGGAGAGGTGACCTTGCTCACAGTGAGGATTCGTGTTGGTCATTGAAAACACTTGCAATTGAATAAATGCAATACATATCAGTTTAATGCCATATCGTGGAACATTCCTGGTAAAACAACTACATCTCCATGGAGACAAACCAATATTGGACCTTCAGGACAGGATGACGTGATAATTTCTGTCTTTTTCTCTCACTGTGAGATTTTCTTCTCTTTTCTTGTTACGTTGAGTGTCCATAGGAGTCCATTGTTGTTGCCGACAATAGTTGAATTGAAAGTGCACAACACAGTACAGTACATATAGATTTTGCATTGGCTTTTCCTGATGTTGTTTGCAAGAAGCGGAACTTAGCCACTGTGAACATGTTCGATTGCACTGTTCACAAAGCAAGCCAAGTCCTGCTCCTCAAACAAACATAATAGGAGTTTTTAATCATTAGTTCTCATTCACCCAGATCATACAGATAGTGTACCATTGCATCTGGACATCTCGACAACTATTACTATCACTGCTCAAATTTAACATTTTTAATAATTTTTTACTGGAAATGTACAGGCTTGATTCATTACTTTCTATTTTGCAGTTTTAATGGGCTTCTTTTCAATGATAGATTCTACCCAAGCATGGTTATAATGTAATAAATAAACACAGACATAAACTCACTTACTTATGCACTCATAATATTTTGCTATACCTTGCATCCCCTGTGTTTGCAAGACAGTAGAGAAGACTAATGGGTTTAATGCCATAGGAAAAAAACAACAACTTTGCACAAGGCTCATAAATAATCTAAGAAACCCCCACCATATTTCACAAGTTTGCACAACCTTTTACCCAGTTTAAATTTGGTGAAATTCTTAATCCCACTCTCGCCCTTTTAGGTTAATGAAATATTATTTCAGTGCTAGAAAAAGTACTTTTAAAGGTGCCTTGTGTAACTTTTCTGGTGAAGGCTCTGTCAAATGCTTTTCTTCATGGAGATGTTATTGCTTTGTCTGGAATGTTACACAGTATGGCATTAAACCCTTCTATCTTCATGCAGACCAAAATGAACCGTTCAGATCTGTGGAGAGGCAATACCGCTCACAGTCAGAATGCGTGTTTTTCTAGGTATTTTTGAGCAATAGAAACACATGTAACCGAGTAAATGTTAGGTAGAGCTGTTTAATGTCACACTGTGGAACATTCCAAGCAAAGCAGTTACATATCCATAGAAACAACCAGGTAAAAAGTTACATAGTGCACCTTAAACTATTACATAAAATCTTAGTTTTCTGTAACTTTCTGACTTCAGAGAGACATTTTAAACTTGTGTGTTTCAGAATCCACTTTTCTTTGTGACGTAAATGCTCGAGGCAGCTCACTGTTTGGCAAATGTCTGGCAGATTTGAGCTGTGGCTTGTTGGAAATCCCTGGCAATGTGATTTCTATTACATCATAAACCAAATCACTCTGCCAGGAATCCCTCCAGCAACAGCACCTACAGTGAAGTGAAGTGAAGGCAGCACCCACAGCCCTGCAATACAAGAGACCAGCGATCTCACTTTGTACACAAGTAAAAGGACCAAAAAGTAGTTGTCTCCATGGAAATATTATTGCTTTGTCTAGTATATTCCACAGTATAGATTAAACCTATCTATCATGAAGGAGACAAGCAGGTTACAGCACTATGCTACATTACAATTCAGATCTGTGGAATATCGCCCCTATTCATAGAGGGAATGATTGTATTTTTGATCAATAGAAACACCTGTAATGAATAAATGCTAGATGTATTTGTTTAAAATAATAGAACCAGGCAAAGCAATGATAGCTCCATGGAGACAAGACAAGTTGCGCAGAGCATCTTTAAAGTACTTTTACAATTGTTTCAGCCTGGCAAGTAACAACCACTTAATTTAATATACATTACAACTGTATACTGCTGCTGCTGCTGCTGCTGCTATTATTTGAGCTACATTTTGAACAACTTTATTGGTCCACAAGGGAAATTACTTGTACACAGGAGCTCAGAAGTATAGCTTTACAATAGCTTAACAATAGACCAGCAAGAAAAAGCAGATATTTTACACATTTTGCACCCACAACTCTGCAATACAATAGTGAATTTTTAAACATTATACACAAGTAAAAACACCATTAGTTAACAGTTTTGAAAATCTTACAGTGTCACAAATTGACACTAAAATGCTATTATGATCTATACTCATCATCTATAACTGCAAATCACAATGCATTTGAAAATGTCTGCAAATTGATATTGTTTGTAGAAAGCATTCCTGTTTCCAGTACTGACTATGGGAGGGGGAGACATGTCAAGTTACATTCAGGAAGTGCGTAAAGAAGTATGGATGTAATGATGACAGGGGTTCAAACAGGAGCCCATTCCAAAAAGGAGACAGTTCCCCCTCATCACCATTTAATCAGTGAGTAAATATTCTCCAGTGCAGTAATAGGTCTGTTTGGCTCTCACCTGCACACCTGTGAAAACACTAAAATTTTACCCTCCCCAATATGATCAATCAAGTCAGTGCATGCAACTTGGACAGCCACGCAGAACTTGCTAAAAGGTGGTATTGTATTTGATGAAAAAGGTGTAATTTTAACCAGGCACTATTCAAATAATGGCTATTTACAACATGTAAAAAGATATGACCATGGGAGGACTGTTAAATGTTCTAGTAATAATACTTTTTATTTGGGACATTGTGGACCGTTATGACATGGGGACAAATATTCACGTGTTATTTTGGAGCTATTGCTCTCGGTGAAATCATGTTTTCTTTGGAGAGTCCTATTGAAATATCACAAATGTATCTTTTTATGAAAGTGAAACTAAATTCAAAAACTTTTTTCCTTTCGCGAAGGTGTTTCAAAGAAGAAGCACGTTGTCAAGATTCAATAATTAGAATGAATGGGCAAAAACTCTTTTGCAAATGAGATATGTATTTTCTGCAATAACTAACTTGAAACTTTTCAGTAGTGCTGGCAAAGAAACTGGCAAAAATAATGATAGCAGTTACAGCCTGGTCTTCCAAAGCTAGTCAGAAGTACTATTTTGTCCAAATAATAGCCATTACACTACACTGATTATGATCATTCAGGACTAGTGCTGTATAAGCACATTGGATTCACTTCAAACTTGGTGGTCCAGTTAATGTAGTTACAGCTGACAGAGCCGCGACTGAAACTCTGCACCACATTTGTGTACTGTACCTTGCAAACATGTGAAAGAAAATGTGTCCTCAATATTTACGTATTTATGTATTCAGACAATGACAAATTTTGTGAGCCTAAATTTTTCAGTCACTGACTTTGTTTTGATCACAATAGCTAGCAGAGTAATTATTCATTTTAAATATGCCAGAAATGTGAATTAGATTGTTAATAAGATCCTGAGGGAAATTCAACTTTTCAGAAGCATAATTTCTAACAGTAAATACAACTTTCTCTGCAAGCAAGCACAGAAGTATTATTTATATTTAAATTCAAGTAAAATACTACTACCATTACTACATCATTACTTCTATGATCTGCCCCAACTATAGATATTGCAATTACATACAGGCAATATTAAACTTATTTCAAGATTGTAAAATCTTTGTATGCAGCTATAACGTCTGATGAAACACTGCCAACTGCAATATTTACTGATTTACTAATTACCCCCATGAACATGCCACCAAGCCATGTTACAGGTCAAATCTGTGGAGAGGTGACCCTGCTTATAGTGCATGTTTTTCAGTTTGTTTTGAGCCAGAAAAACACTCCAAATGAAATAAATGCAATACAGATTAGTTTAAAGCCCTATATTACACAAAATTTACTCTTGGGAGCTTTAAGCCATGTTAGAATGCTGTTACCTCAAAAACATACCTGGAGATGCCTTTTGTTTCATTCACACATGTTTGAATATCCTTTTATTTTTAGTCTGTCAACATCTCCAAAGCTCAAAATGTTTTGTTTCACCTTATGATGTCATGTAGTTGCAGTTTTCAAGCTACCTTTCACCTTTTGTTCAGTAGAGACATTCCAGGGCGGAAATCAACCAAATGATTCTAGTGAAGGTGAATGGAATTTAAAAACACAGTGGAGCACTTCCTGTGTTTCCCCATGACATAACAAGGTGGAACAGAGTGTTTTCTGTTTGAGAGAAGAGCTTAACTTATGCAGGGTTTGTGTGTTAAACATGTGTGAATGAAACAAAGCACAACTCCAGGTGTGTTTGTGATGAGGAAACAACATTATAACATAAATAAGAAAACAGTGTAATATGGGCCTTTTATTGCCATACCAAGCAATGTAGACAGATGACAGACCCCCCACCAGAAAAATTACATAGTGTAGCTTTAACAGTAGTTGCATATTGAATTCCAGTGAGCCCAGGTCAGCAGCAGTAGAAATATTTAGACATTTGGTCTAAATATCAGCGCCAGGAAGATGCGTGTTTACAGGGATTACTGACTCATATTTCCTGCTCTATCAAAAACCGCTTTGTAATAAATATTTGCCAATGCCAGGCACATGCGCGCTCTAACTTCTTCAAAGTAAATCCCCCCAGCATGCAGCAGAGGTTACTGTAAAGCTAACCTTCTATTTTTTCTGCATCCTCTGGTATAAACATGTCCAGGAAAATGTTCTTTCTCCACGTTATAGGGCTGGATTTATTTACATAACTTGATCATTTTTTGTCAAATAAAAATGTCTTTCAATATTATCTTAATGCTTGTTTCCATGGAGGTGTTATTGCTTTTCCTGGAATGTTCCATGGTATGACATTACACATTTCCATCTAGCATTTATTCATTACAGGTGTTTCAACTGCTCAAAAATACAGTAATTCCTTCTGTGAATAGGGGCGACTCTCCACAGATCTGACTTGTACTGTAGCATAGTACTGTAGCCTGTTTGTCTCCCTTGAGATATATAGGTTTAATCTATACTGTGGAACATTCTAGACTAAGCAATAACATTTCCATGGAGACAAGCAGGTGGTTACAAGATAAGCTCCACAGTCTGAACTCTAAACCGTGTATTACAGAGGATTGGTCAATATTTTAAAAGACCAAAGCTTGTCATTACCAAGAAAAAATTTAATATGGATCTAGTGCACAGCTTTATTGTATAGAACATATAAACTCTGCTAACCCTGTAGTTCATTCTCATATTGTTTAGCACTTCATATTTCAGTTGTCTCTCTGGAAGCCTTTAAAACATGCACTGTGAACTATGAAACTGAAATATATGTAATACAGTGACTTTGTAATTCTAATCTCAATACTCCGAAAGTGTTTGTGCCTAAATTGTCCTTCCTTTGTATTAATTTTACTCCTGCATAAGGTTTATTAGGTCCACAATTCAGCGGGCAGCTCCCAGTATGTTTGAAAAGTACAAGGACAGATTGCTGTGAGGAAGCAGTTCATATTTTGAATGCCATACAGAGAAATAAATGGAAGTCTTTTCTCACATTCTCGTAGCAGCAGATGTGCGGTAGCTGAGGCTCATTCAACTGCAGCATTAACAGACATTTGGAGAAGACATCCACTGCTTTCTAGTGAAAAACTGAATACATACTGGGGAAATAAGGAAGCAGCAAATATAATGCTAGGGTAATTTTTGAGTAATGTAGTTCTGTGCCAAAATAAGATATTGCTGTAACTTTCAACCATGTTTGACAAGAGTATTCAAATTCAGACTGTTGTCAAAACAGTATCAGTTTTCCAAAATTCATGGAGATTATTCAAAATTTTCATATAACAAAAGAAAACTGGCCTGGTAAAAGAGAGAAGCTTGTCTTGTCTTGAGTACCGTTATAATTATTATGTCAAGCAGTAACTTTGAAAAGTTTCCAGACAAAGTACTTTTTCTTCTATTTGAATGACATATTTTACAGTGTAACAGTACTCTTACTTGAGAAAAATATTCAGTTAGTCTTCCCACTGTGATTAAGTCTACAAGTAACAAAAGCTGCTGACAATATTACACGATTTGGCCTTTTGCGTTTTCAATATCTCATGTATAGTTTGGCATTATTTTGCACTATTGATGTTTTAACGAACCATAAAATAACAGGGGATTTGCAGAGATAATCCTCATAACTTAATCAGCCTTTAGGGAAGAGGTATTAGCTAATTATATTTTTTTCTTCTCACTCATCTCAAACTTTCCCAGCCTGTCTCTGCAGAGCTCCACAGCTGGTTCATAATAACAGCCTCGGGCCTGAGTGCGTCTATGGAGCTCAGTGACAGTCCATCAGTGTAATGCAATAGGCCTGTGCAGTCTGCTGTCTGAACGCATGTCTCTGTGTATTATCCACTGACCTGAGGGGAAATTTATACACTGGTAGGCATTACATCTTAGACAAGCCAAGTAAATGTCAGGTTTGTGGAGAAGCGAGTCTGCTCACTGTAAGGAGCAAAAATAATGAATAATAAATACATTATTATTATTATTATTATTATTATTATTATTATTATTATTATTATTATTATTATTATTATTATTATTATTATTATCAACAAAGAAAATGCAGCAACATGTTTTTGCTTTAGTTTACTTTGTTGCCTAAAAAGTTACATGATGAGGCTTTAAAATTATAACTCATATTATGACCTAGATAACAATATTTAACTTTATTTATTATTAAGAGTTTTTGTTGCATGCTTTGTTTAATTGACAGGGGAGATGAAAGTGCAGAGTGGGGTGAAGAGTGAGGAGAGACATTCAAGCATTGTCAGAGCTGGTATCACTAACATAACATAACGGCCGTGTACCCAGTGCTGAACAATGAACAAGTTCCAGTTTTATTTAGTGGCCCTGCCCCTCTTCTCTGACTCTGATGTTAAACCATGACAGATTTAATTCTTATGGGGTAGTTGTTTTCGACACTGATTAGATGAGTTGTTCTCATCTAATCAATGTCTGTAAATGGAAAAAGTGTCCCGTGTGCCTCCTTACGAGTCTCATCTAACAGAATGCCCCTTCTTACAGTTATGGTTCAGATAATTTATTGTCTCATTTAACCACAAATAGCTGCATGGATGAAAACATGCTCACTCCTGAACAAGAAACACATGTTGATACTGAAATTTTAATTCAGTTTTGCTCAAAATAATCTCATTATACTGGCAATAATTTTAGCTTGAAGTAAAGAAAAGAACAAGGAAACAGAAACTTATGTCAAAACTAATGTAAAGCTAATAAAAATAAAAAAAAATTAAAGCCTTATATGTTTCCTTTCCCAGTGACCATGGATCACATGAGTAAGACTGAACCATTTAAATGGGTAAAACAACATGCTACCTCTAATTTTAGCATCTGAACCACAAGCGCTTGATCACCGGTCTCTGAAAACATACTCTGGTGACACCTCTACAATGAGCTATACATTTGGGTGCAGGAGGAGGGGTGCGCTGGTCGCCCATGGGTGCCTCTGATTTGACAGCTAAATGAGACACAATTGTCCTGGCCCAGCTCCACTCGCTAACGGCAGGAAGTGGCTCATGACTCAATCTGGGGCGGACTGCACTGTGTCAGTGGTTGGGAGTTTGGAGTGTGACTGCCGCTGTGAGAAAGTGCACTCAGGTCTGGTCAAAATCAATCTGGTATTTTAGATTTAAGAAGAGGTCAGATTAAAAGTCACATTTCCCTGGACACTTAAGAAGACATATGTTGCTTTTCTCTATTTAAACATCAACATAAGTAGATCACATTTTACATTTTGTTCATTGTAAAATCCATTATTGATCTAAAACGTTTGATAGATATAGGACTGTTTACTTCCTGTTCAAAAATTTTCATGTCATTTTTAACTCTATAGTTGACTCTGAGTTTTAATCTTTCAAATAAACACACCTAAGTACAAGGATGTGGGCGGGGATAGAGGGTAGGTGAAAACTGAAATTTTCTGAGCATTCACACCTCAAATGGAAGACAAAAACCAAATTCAACTTTGAGTAAGCCAATAAAACATGATTAAAAGTGCGTAAAGTTACACCCAAATGATCCAGATCAGTATAGTTTTTTGCTGTGAACATCTGGGCCACTGCATTATCCTGACTGTTGGATTGACAAAATGAAGATGAACAATTAAAAGGACAAAGACAAAGCTTTATTTATCTACTAATATACATTGCACAATTTGTGTTCATTAGAGCTTGCTATGTAAAAACTAAAATCTTAAAAGAAACTTGTTTTAATGTACTCATGGACATTGTGCTCTTATAATTTCAACTGCTTTAGATTAGTTTACATCAGGGGTGCACAAAAATATCGAAATATCATTATTGTGGGCTGCTGTATCGATACATCTTTTAGCAAATTTCTTTTTGAACATACTACAATTTTGTTGCTTATTTAGTGGAAGAAAACTTGTTTATGCAATACATTTGACATATTCACTGTTCTGTTTATTAAAATAGATGTATTTCATATTAACTTTGCGCAAGAAGTGGTTTAACAAAGAAATATTGTTGGTAAAATGGATTTGGTTCTTAAAAAACAGCAATATATCAAGTGCAGTATATTGATTACCGCATGTATCGCCATATCGTGATAATATCGTCATGAGGGACTCTGTGACGCCAGCCCTAGTTCACATGGTGACGCTGCCTGCATAGAACAAATTCATGTATTGTTTTTGCTCTCTTTCCAATAGACGTAGTGGGTGGCGGGACTATTTAAAAAAATTGGTTATGATTATGTCCTTCAACGTGGCTGGTTAGTCACAGGGTTTATGCAAAAGCACGCCCAAGCAAACAACAATTTATCCTCATCACTTGCATTAATTTGTGACAATTTCAAGACACTAATTCAACCAACAGATTTCGATGGAGCGAGCCAAACAGAACACACACAGAGGGGGACACGTGGGCTCCACTTGTTGTCTGAGGATAGCAGCAAATTACGCATTAAAAACCTGGCATTTGATTCTCATCTTTTTAAAAACATGATTGGAGGTGACTCATGGTTAAAATATGTTTCATAATTTTTGAAAGCTAGCGTTCAATCTGATGTAGCCTTCCCAGCTAGACAATCTGAAATATTTGCAAGGTATCTGAGGCAGGGGTTGTGTAATTTTCAGCTGCTTTTTGAAGAATACATCATTTTGGACCAGTGCCTGGGGTTTTTAGGATAGGCAATTTCAGCACGAATAATGTCAGAATCTATGTTCACAAGTGCGGGCATGTCTTTTGAATAAGTTATAGGGTGTGTGGTTGCCCTCCTGTCGTTACATCTATCAGCACATTTGAAATAGAAATACATGCGGCATTCAACTTTTGAGCACTTCTATAATCTCACATAGCTTAACAATAGCAGCTACCTCCTTAGATTATTAAAAAAGTCAAAAAAAATATTGTTTCCTTGTTTGCAGAGCCTTTATACCCAACCATATGCATTATTTCTACTACTTTACTTTGAACCCACACATCAAACTCTCACTCATACAAGGAAATGACATCTCTATAGTGCACCTTTAAAGCAATCTTTTGTAATTAGATTGGCCAACCCGCCCCTGTTGTATTCTCAGATAATGTCACCAGATGCTCCCTATGTCAATACCGATCGATAGTGTGCCAGCTTTGGCGTAACAGAAGAAGACCACAGACCACAAAGACCTGAACAAATCCCGTGTGAGGGGAGGAGGAGGAGCCAGGTGAGGTGAGGGAGAACAGGTTTTACATCTGCCATCTACTGGTGAAACACAGTCAAAACACTTACAGAGGGTAGCTTTAAGAACAATTTTGAATCACCCGCAAACCATATGAAACTGACTCACACATTTAATTTGACTAGTTCTTAGAATATAGCCTTTTTTTTTTTTTAATTATTATAACACCAAAGTTTTAAAATAGCTTATACTTGGAAAATATTTTGTGAAAAAACTACCTTGTGCTTTTTCGTTCACCCTTCATCTGAGCTGTATTTTGTCCTCTCACACCTGAAGTGCTGGTGTCTGGACTCGGCGTACATATCCTCATTTAACCTGCACTGTTTGAAAGCACACAGCTGGATGCAAGGTCCAGTAACCTCACCACTGTGTTGCCAGATGTTGTGACAGAAACAAGCCAATCTGATGCTTAAAAGTAAGATGTTTTCAGGAATCAGCTATTATAATAAGTGCTGATACAGTTTGCACCAAAACAGGTATTTGAATGCTCCACTTAGCTATTGAATTAGCAAGGTTAACACAAAGTAATAAGCACCATTGGACATATTGACAACTTATTTAGTGTCAGATGGGAAAAGATACAAAACAAGGCAGGACCAAGCCAAAAATATGCTCTCCCTTAGTAATATTTTCAAAAGCAAGGTATTGAAACTGGCTACTGTGCTTTTCCCAAAACACTACAGGTCAAAGAGTTTAAATGTATTTTTTTTTTTTTTTTGGTTCATATTTTGCTCTGTGTAGTGATTATTACTGAACTCTAGCTGAAGGTTTTTCAAAGGAGGACAGATTGGCAGTGGTAGACAGGAAGCGATAGGCAGCTCAGACATGACGCGGGTGAGACCGAAGTGAGCCCAGTTAACACAGAGAAGCTTTGCAGACACAAAAATGTTACTTCAAAACCGCCCTGGGCCAATGCTCCAGAGCTGTGCGTCAGCAAGAGACAAAGAACAAAAAAAAAACAGACAAAATATTAACTGAAAGATTAATCACTGCTGGCTGCCTAAGACGTATTAAAATTCTTACTGCCACAAAAACTCCTGGCTTTGACTTTTCGGTACAACTTTTTACTTTTGGGGTCACTGCAGGAAATTTGGTACAACTTATTTCTTTTCTTATTTTATGTAGGATGCCCTTTCTAATCCTACCAGATTTATCCAGACTTGGCACTAGCACTAGCAAAAGTACACTTGTTTGTGGCCGTATGTGTGTTTTGTAAAAAATATTTTAAGAATTTAATTTAATAAAATTGCAAAAAATAATAAATAAATAAATAATTTGTGCCCCCCCTTTAATATAAGAAAAAATCTGTTCTGTTACTTACAAAGTAAACTTACTGCAAAGAATGAAAACAACCCTATTAAAATTAACTTAACTTTTTGCAAATATTATTCAACTTTTTAATTGTTCTCTACTAGGATCAAAGCTGATTTCGCATGCACATTACTGCCAGTAGCCTTATAAACAGCCAAAGATAGCTAATATACTGTAAATTCTACCTATCAACATGTGTGAGTGTGTAGCAGCTGAAGTTAAAAAAAGCTCCAAATTACAAGTCAGTGGAGGGTTTTGCATTTTCCTGTGAAATAAATCAGGCCGGATAATACAGTGGGGGTTTTAGCCACTACAGTGAAATCGCTTATTCTGTCTTCAACTAAATTTGTACCAGACCCACTGAATCTAAGGCGTATTTACCTCACAATATGAGATCCAGAGAGGGCTATTTAAGGCTTTGGCCAGAGTCGTGGAACAGGGCAGGGCTGGAAAAATGTATGTATGTGCCCCATGTTTAAAAATACTCTGTTATGAAATATTACGTGGGGCTCCACTTTAGTCAGTGCTCCGTTTTATTTGTTTTATGGTTTGCTTATAAAATGGTTCCCATGCCATAGCGTCTGGAGTGAGTAGAAAGGAATACTATAT
The DNA here is from genome assembly GCA_029959045.1 of Taenioides sp. WSHXM2023. Lineage (NCBI taxonomy): Eukaryota > Metazoa > Chordata > Actinopteri > Gobiiformes > Gobiidae > Taenioides > Taenioides sp. WSHXM2023. The sequence goes on along the minus strand of CM057096.1, from coordinate 12,073,085 downwards.
GGTATATTTAACGGTTACTACTGCTACAACAACAGCAACTACTACTACTACTACTACTACTACTACTATTCTGCTAATTGTACTACTAATACTAGGACTTCTAATCATGTAAAATAAATGACAATCTTTGATCGTTGTGAAAATAATCTATAAGTTTTCAGATAAAAATAAACATTGCCTATCTAAAGCTCACAAATTCGTAACTCGTATATCACAGTATATGCTTAAAAAAATAAACAAAATTGTTCAAAAGTTCATCAGACTCTATGTAATAAACAACAGAGTCAAAACAACAGGAGTAGATTGGGAACTGAAGTAAAAGCAGCAGTTCCAATCACAGTTTCCCACACATAAACGTAGGTATACCGGGTTTACAGCGGCACGGAAAAATGCAATAAAAAGTCTTTCTGTGAATGCAGCCATGTGTGCGAGTTTAAAGGAGCTTCCTGTAAACAAGACTGTGGAGAACAAATACTCTCTCACTCCAATGCACTGCTCCTCGCTCACCCTTTCAGCTCTGTCTCTCACGTCTTTTATGCCGTTTTGTAGTCAATGTCACACTTTTTAAAAAAAAAGTTTTGGATCAAATCTCTATATTGCAGTTAAGTATGTTACTGTTACTTAGAATTGATAAGCGTAACCAGTTGCATAATGTTACCTACAGTTGAGTAACATTTTCATTTCTTTTAGTGTCTTTTATGGTGTTTTGTAGTCAGTTTTATACCTATTTTTGATACTCTGCTTGGTCAGTCTTCATTCATTAAATTGGTGTGTGCTCGAAAATGCCTTATTATTTCTCATTTGGATAGAATCTCTATAGCACAGTAAAGATTGTTACTATTACTTAGAACTGGTAAGCGTAACTAATTGCATGTTATGATTTCATCAAAACATTTAGATTTTTTATCCCATGGGCCTATTTTAATCAAACTTTTAAATTGTCTTAAGTAGAAGTTTTATTTGACGGTAATTGTACTTTATTTTTAAGTAGTTAAGTTTAATACTGTTTCTAAATCAGAATATTTTGAAATAACTACACTGATGTTTGATTGAAGCAACTCTTAACTTCCCGACCCCAGCTATTTCCCTATAACTCGTAATCTGCCATTTTGTGTCCTCACCAATTTTTGTTTTTTACTACAATTGGCGACGGGGCATGTAAACAGCCCAATAAGTCAAAGTGCTTGTGAAAAATAACATTTAAAGCCTGGTTTCCACTGTGCACACTACATAACAAGCTCCATAAAACTCAATGGAGGAGGCCTGCACTGTGTCTCTGTGCACCTCTTTGCATCTTTAGTCCCACGCTGCATGTTATAGGTACACCAACAAGCTCAAGACATAGACCTTAAGAATGAGTGAGATAATTTGGTATAATTTAGAATAACACATTATAGTTCTATATTTTAGTTCTAAAAAAGAAAATAACAATATAATAATAAATGTGAAATTAATAGTGAATTAAAATGTGCTCCGATGTAAACAATAATATTACTGAAAGAAGACATATTTCAGCAGTTTTCAAAATTAAGTAGTTGTTTATCAGTAAATTAGCAAAAATTTAAAATGTATATTTAACATGAATTATTATTCAATTAGGGCTTTATAGTGTGTGTATTATTTTCTCCAATAAAACTTTACTTTACTCTAATATATAATATTTTTTTTTTTTTAATGAAAAAATAATGCTTAAATTTATGCATTATCTATTCTAAGCTATTCCAATGTAACATAACTTTGACATGACACAAAATGCCATACTAAACAGACCACTGATTACACTTCAACCTCAGCATCTATTTTAGGAGCAAAATGGAAAAAAATGGGGTACTCTGGATGTCTGCAGCTAATTTGTCATGTTGACGTGTTATTGAGTTAGCAGCCCTTTGTCAGACGAATTTAAGTGACCCCTGCTCTTTCTCAATTCAGCTGTTCAGAGCAGGTGTGTTTTCTCAACATTGGAGCGCCACGTGTGTGCAGAGCATGCAGCCACTCTCTGGACAGGCTTAGACTAACTCTGCCCCTCTGTGAAGTAAAATCAGGCTAACTCTGCCCCTCTGTGAAGTAAAATCAGGCAAACTCTGCCCCTCTGTGAAGTAAAATCAGGCTAACTCTGCCCCTCTGCACTGTTAAGTCAGGCTAAACATATTTGTGTCTTAGTTTGTCAGTTAATTTTCCAATTCTTCTGGATGCGCTTACAAAACTAGTCTCAGTGCTCGTCACAGTTTGATTTTCCCTCAAATCTTTCAGCCCTAAAGTCAGGCTAACTGCCCCTCTGCAGAGTAAAGTCAGGCTAACTCTGCCCCTCTGCCCCCTGTGCGGCAGGGCAGCTCGTCAGTAGCCTTTTGTAAGAGTGTAAAATGATGTCATGTGGAAATGTCTGGGTCAAAGGTCAAACATGTCTACAACAAGTAAAGGTATGTGTATGCCATATGGTAAAGACTGAGACAATAGTGTTATCATTGTGTCACAGCAGACACAAGTAATTCCTTCAGGATGAATAAAGTATTTATCTAGGTAACACAGGAGAGCATGGGAAATGATGTTTTCAGTAACAGAGCAATGTTCAAACCCAAGTATGTGGCGGAGGGCTGAATACAATACAATAATACAATCAAAAACTTGCAAGGCCATATGGCTGATAATGTTGGGAGAGTCTATATTGTAATGGTTTTAATTGTTTATTTTGTACATCTTATGAGAGAAGAACAAATGTACAGAAGACTACTGATTCAGTAAAAGTTAGGCATGTGCGAATGGACTACTAAGTAAGGAAACCATTAGTGCGTATACCAGACTCATAATGCATTTTACTAAAAAAAAAAAAAAAAAAAAAAGATTCCCTTAATATATGCGAAGAAAGACAACCAATCTGTAAGGGTCAAAATTGCTTGATCTCAAGTATATGCAATATTATGATATTACTATTTGGTAAAAAACAGCCACCAAAAGACCACAGAGATGCAACGTCCGCCATATTAGTAAAATCACGGCTAGAAAAAATACTTAAATTAATTACAGTAATGTACAGTGGAAGCTTGCTAATAGGCAAAGCTAATAGAGATATCCGCTCATTAGAAAAGGCAGTATGGTTTTGAGCCTCAGTTTATGTAATAAAACAAGATACGCCATCTAAATGATATAATGGCTCCATCAAAATGGCGGACATACCTTTTCAGCTCGTTAGCGTTTTTGCAATTAGTGTATTCAGTATACTACGTTTACTGTGGGATCCGAACCTTGAGCCAACTCTGTCAATTTATCTTGATAGAGATAAGGGTTGTCCGTGTACAAATATTTACATCTTAGCAAGTGCGATTTATCAAACGCTAAATTGAAGTAGATTCTTTACGGAGACATGTGTTTCCTGTTTTTTCCAAAGTTGGAGAGATCAAGGCTTGAAGCTACTGTTGGACATATGGCATTTCTTGATATGTTATTATTACAATATGTTTCAGTTTGTTCAGACTATTGACCAGCTAGTGGCTACTACCATAATGGGAATTGACAGTGTTACACTATGGCTGGATATATGTATACAAATTTGAGTGTATGCCAAATAGTTTTTGAACTTTTCTTCTAAAATTTCTGTGTAGATGTGTACCATATGTTCTTCCATAACTTACATAATAACAATAAAATCAAAAGTTTGAAAATGTTCCTATATATCTATTGAGATTGCACATGCGCTTTGAGGTAATAATAAACAAATATGTAAATACACAAAAAAGATAAACAAAAATGTAAAACTTCTTAAATTCACAGATCAAAACATGGGACATTTGTTTAATTGCATTTCAATTTCTCAAACAGTGACTTGGCTACCAATAGCGCTGTTCCATAGTCAAATATAAACTCCAATACAATGACTATGAGGTTAATTTAATGTAAGACTTGCACTAAGAGTCCACTCACCTTTTTGAAAGTTTTCTCATGTAGAGGAAATGAAAAATGTATACGGAAAAATCCAGATGTGAACCTAACTAAAGACCCAAATGGAACAGACGAAAACATGAGGGCATATAGGAGCTCTCCTAGTCCAAGTTGAAATGTTTGTGCTGGCTTCTTTGCTCCACCTCCTGAGTCAGTCCTCTTTAAGTTTTAGGGTGTGGACCAGACTGAGCGCTACAACTATGAGAGGCCCACATCATTCACAGTTTGAAAGCCACACCCAGAGGAGCGGGGAGAGAGAGGGAGAGGAGCGGCGAGAGGCAGGGCAGCCGGGAAATACTCAAGAGAAGTTTGTCCTGAATAAAAACATAAGAGGAGAGGGTTAGGGTTAGGGAGTTCATTGGCTGTACTGCTGCAACTACTACTATTACTACTCCTACTACTACTATTACCTGAGTGTAGGAATGAAATGTAGAAGAAGGTATTAAACAAAGTAAACTTAGAAAACACAGAAAGTTATATTTAAGTGGGTGTAACTTCTGATTTATAATTTGCATTTAGACCAAACTCTATACTTTGACGAGACGTATTGAAGGATTAGACGAGATTTGAATTCTTCAGCAAATAAATCAGTCAGATCTAGTTTACTCAAATACTAAATAAGATATCCAATGTCCCCTCTGTATATTTTTAGTATCTAAACCTGGCTCTTTTCGTGTTTCTGTTTAAATGTCCCAAAAATTAATCAATTTTTGCTGTTTTACACATTAAATGCCTTATTTTTATACAAAAACATTGCATGATGAAAAACTTAAATACATTATTTTCTTACATTTATGTAAGAAAAATTACAGGAAATATTTATAATAATATTTTTCCTTAGTCTCCAGCAATTAAACAAAGTAAGTAAACTTAAAACAGAAAATTATGTTAAATAGTTATAATTGATTTATAAGTTGCAATTAGACCAAACACAGATAAGATTTGCGTTCACACTTGCAAACTAAAGACTAAACTGTGACTAAAACTGGACCTAAACCTGGACTAGAACAGGACCAAAGCAACACATCAGCACCAAACCGGGACCAGTAAACACACTCATACAGTACATTTTTATGTTTTCCCTTTATCTTCTATCTATTTGCAGAAATTTACACAGTGAAGCACATACTGGAGTTATGGCTAGTATCTATGTACTTTTTCCCTCCTTTATGTAAGTATATAAAAACAAAGCTACCATAACATACATTTTATCTTCTTCCTTATATAATTGCACTCTATATTTTAACATTTGGGGATGTTTATGTGTGCCCTGTGATCTTCTAACGTGGCGGTATGTGTAGGTGGTAGGTGGATACATGAGCAGACAGTAGGCCTCAGATTTAAACAGTAGATTAGAGAGATAAAAGAAAGGGCTTTGTCAGTCTGTTTATGAACATATGCGGGCCCTTGTGTGCCTATGAACTGGGGGCCGCCTGCGCCTTTACGTTGATGGTAACCAGCTGCCTGGTCTTTCCTGTCTGAGTGGGTACACAGGCCATAATCATACACTGTGCCCACATATGTTCAGAGTTACCCAAACACACGCGCAATCCCACTGAAATTCTACTCAATAATTATTTTTGGGACCCAAATTCAGGCAGCATCGAGGCAAGTGACATTAAGCTACAGATGCCACATGCTGTGATATTATCAGATAGACTATATTAGTGTGAGTTTGTGTGTAGAATCGCCATAGTTTTGTAATAGGATGAGAATCAATGTAAACTAAACAAAACAAAAACATTACAATCATTTAGGCAGCTGTCAATCAGGCAACCACATATAAACAAGAATTCAAAGAATGGTTGGATAACTCTGGTAGGCCTCCAGCAAGTAGGGCTAAACTGTGTATGTCTTTGCATTGCTTCATATTTAACATGATTTAAATACTCACTAATCACTTTATTTTGTATTTAAATCATCAGTTCTAAATTACTATTTCATTTGAAGCATAATTCTTCCCTGCATACAAGTACATTTAATTTCCCCCTATAGTGTATAATGTTGCAGCACATTGTGAATAAATATGCACATACAAAGCATTTTACCAATTGGGAATTGCTACATTATGTTTTTGCAGGTCCTATATTGCACAAACTTGACTCTTGTGAACTTTAAGCCATGTTATATTGCTGCTACCTCATCAGAAATATACCTGGAGTTGTGTTTTGTTTCATTCACATGTTTGAGTATTCCTGCATTACATCTGTCTACTTCTCAAAAGCTCAAGATATTCTCTTCCACCTTGTGATGTCATGTAGCGGTTGTTTTCAAGTTACCAGCAACCTTTTACCCTTTGTTTTGTAGAGATGGGAAATTCCAGGTCTGAAATTATGCAAATGATTATAGTGAAGGTGTATGGAGTTTAAAAACACAGTGGAGCAGTTTCTGTATTATCACATGACATCTGTTTCTGTTTGAAAGAAGAAGTCAGCCTAAATATTCAGGATTTGTGTGTTAAACATGTGTGAATTAAACTAAACAAACTTTGGGTATGTTTTTGATGAAGAAACAACATTATAACATCGATCAGATAATAGCCTAAGATGAGCCCTTTTCTCTTTACTATGTGAAAAAGTCTGCAAACAAATTGTATAGTGCCAAAAGTATGTGAAAGCTAGTTTTAAATACGGTTACCAGTTTAAATAGGCTACCTACCTCCTTCTTTCACAGTTTGAAAATCCATTACCTCATTAGTTATAATAATATAATATTATAATAATCAATAAAAGTGTTTTTTTTTTTGTTTTTTTAAAAAGTGTGATTCTGAGAAGAAAAAAGGCCAGATTGTCAGGTTGTTGTCTTCTTGTCTTTCCTGTCTGAGTGGGTACAGTCCATAGTAATCATATAGTGTGCCCACATCTGTTTAGCGTTACCCAAACACACGTGCAATCCCACTGCAATTCTCCTGCCCCTGCTGTTTATTTGATCTCACTTTATTATAACATAACACAGGCCCTCAGTGGCTGCTTTCATCCATTGGGCTTTTTTACGGTTTGGACCAAATACTGTTTAATTTCTGCCAGTCGCTCCACAGTGTTGTTCACTCCTTCATTCCTAAGTTTATTCATTTGCACTGTTGTGGATTAACGTCACAACTTTAAGAAATATCAACTTGCACGTGTTTGCAATATGCTTTTCTGGCGAAGTATATTTTAGTATAAGACAGCGGAGTGTAATTTGTATGTTACTGCCCAGATATTTCCTGTTTCCGGAATACTTGGATGTACCGGTAATATATCCAAATGTTTAATTACAATATATTTGGATTGGTCATTTTTAGTTAACGAAGACATATTGTGTTTTTGTCTGCTACAGTTATATTCTATTACACCCGTGGATCATTATTTTATAATTTAAAGAATACTCAAATATGCACGAATCATTAAAAATACAACTTCGATAGGGAAAATGAGAAGGGGAAACAACTATAACATGGTTAAAATGTGTGAATACCTATGAACTCATAGATAACACAGGTATATGACAGATGCGACAGGTATATGTATTAATCTGGAGCACTTATACAATATTCCTGTGCTAACTTTAGACAAATATTTTTCCTTATCTGGCATAATATTAAAATGCTTTCTACAATATATGTTCTTGAGGCTTTTATGTTTGCTTTAATGGATATGATCGTGTAAGGTTCCAATAATCTCTTATAAATATTAAGATTAATTGGTCTACTATACATAAAGCACTTTAGCTGCAAAAACTAAAAAATGGCTGAATTTTATAAGCAAATTTGTGTCTGGCTTCAAGGACTACAGTACTTTCCATAAAGCATTAATTATGTGTGTCTTTATTGCTCAAAAATATATTAAAAAACAAGCATTTAGTTTTGACTCTTAATTTGCCCTGGTGATGTCACCTGCTTGTCTCCATGGAGATAAATAAGTGTAATACCAAACTGTGGAACATTCAAATCAATATTGAATATCAAAATTGAAAAGTAGATGGCAAACCCTCCACCAGAAATGCACCTTTAAATGTGCTAAATGTCTCTTTGTGTGTCATCCCACTGAAAAATGTAACTGCTTACCCATAACAAGAAACAACAATTTCAGCAAGTCTTTTGTTTTGTAACATCGTAATACCCCATTTTTAAAAACAATACTTTTGACAATTATTTTCAATTAGTACTTGTAACAAACATTCTTTTTAAGAGCTTTGAATTGACAAGTGGCAAAAACAAAAAAGCCTTTATTCAAGCCCCAACAAAAGCGTGAGAGTGGCTGTTGTTTGCGTTCACACATTCACTACGACACCTTTTCCTCAACTGTTTTATATTTCCCTCGCAGAGACTTCCTCACTTTGACGTTAACGCGCACATTCAAAGATGGATTTCACAGGTATATCACAACAAATTCCTTATTATTAATCCAGGGTGGGTACTGCCTGTCCTTCAGTTTCTATTTATGTCCAAATATTATGTTGCCATGGAACGCACTTGTCTGTTCAAAGTGATTAAATTAAGGTTAACAATGTGGCCTGTGTGTATATGACAAATATGATGACACATACGAAGAAAGTACAATCGTGGGATGGGGAAGCTCTTCGGAAAGACAGTGCCAAGCCACAGAAATGCCTGTAAACTCTTTATTTGTCTGGATCTTTTAGCCAGACTAAATAGACACTGAAATATTGACCCAAACTTTCAGGAAGGAGACACGTAAAGAGTCATTTTACAAAGGACAGCTCTCTGGAAACGTGCTGTAAAAACTGTTATGGAGTCGGGTTTGTTGTCTGAATAGGAAAATAAAAGATGATAACAAAGTGTGTGAAAAGTATTGTATTGTTGAATTACTTTATTGAATGTTTTACTATTTTGGGTAGGTTCAAGATATGAGTTCTTAAAGGTCATATACTACACAAAATTAACTGCTGAAAAGTGAACTTTGAGCCATGTTATAATGTTGTTACCTCATCAAAAACAGACCTGGAGTTGTGTTTTGTTTCATTCACACATGTTTGAGTTATCCTGCATTATTAGTCTTTCTACATCTCCGCAGCTCAAAATGCTCTGTTCCACCTTGTGATGTCATGAAGCTGTAGTTTTCAATTTAACAGCTACTGTTTACCTTTAGGGCTAAAATGACCAAAACGACTCTAGTTAAAGTGTATGGAGTTTAAAAACACAGCGGAGCACTTCCTGTATATTACCACATGACATTAGGTGGAACAGACTTTTCTGTTTGAGAGAATAACATAGCCTAAATATGCAGGGTTTGTGTGTTAAACATGTGTGAATGAAACAAAACACAACTAGCAAAAAAAATCTGTCACTGTTGCCGTAGCATTTATCAATTCAGAACAAATGACTATAACTTCTGAATGGGTCCTCAAGATATTACATATAAACAGGAGGCTAAAACATGAATAGAAAGTTAAATTAAAAATGAAAAGTAGGCACTATATATATCTAAAGTCATTTCCGTGTTGGGACATACAATATGGCGAATTTAGAAGTTACATTTTTAAAGGTGGAGTAAGCATTCCTAAAGGTTAGTCCTTGCTATCATGTGTTGTTATCATGTCCTTGATACTAATTTAGCCTGTATAAAAGTGTTATGCTTGATACGCCTTCTGGTGCCCTCATTTTTTTATTATTATTGGGGGACTTATGTAACTGCTATGAGATTGCTTGAGCACCACTTTCTAACACAAACCACATAATTCAATGATTTTGGCTTGAGTTTTGGCAGTTGGCTGCAAATTTCTTTTTATAAAATGGCACAACCTTTTTTGATTTTTTTGCTCCTGGTAAATAATCCCCCTGACAAAACCTGGCCCCTGATATATTCCAGTGGTTAATTTTTGATGTTTAATATTTTCCAGTCTCTGTGCGGATGTTTTGGGCTCCCAGTGGCTGCTCTGCGTGTGTTCCTGTCTCTGTGTGGACATAATGAGTCACTCTGGGGCCCCTCCCTCTTCACGTGGGCGGGTATGTGTCTGCAGCCTCTGTGTAAGAGCTTTGTCCCAAATGTCACTCGAGTTAACAGCAGCCAGAAGGGATCCCATGTTCACACCAGTGTTTTCAAATGCAGGAGTAGAGTTGGTAAAAGTGTACATCTGAGTTAGTAGTCATACTTAAAAATCCCAACAGACAGAATGGGAGTGTGCCACAGCCGTGTTTTCCGCACATTTAAAAGATGTTTTTAAAAGGAAATCCATAACCAACAAATATGGGAACATAGAGCTGTGGGAACAGAGCTAACCTTGACAAAACTGGACCTTGTTTTTGAGAGGTTATTTTAAAAAAGCATTCAGAGTTGTTGTTGACCAGGTTTACACATTTCCAATTTGAAGAAGAATCACAGTATTCATCTATAGCAACTTTATTAAAGGAACATGTCTGCTGGTTTCCATTTCAGAAAACTGTGGTGCCCAATGGGAGCTGGTGTTGCTGTAAACATCATCACAACAAACAGCGGTGTAGGTCTCTGCCCATCTTATGGATAGCTGCAGAGCATTCCAGTGAGTAACAGATTTTTTTTTTTTTTCATTTGTACCAAAATGGCTGTGCAATGCTGTTGAATATATTTTGGATAAACGAGTCCAACTCCCATGAAAGCTCCAATTTCCAGACTAGTGACACACTTGGATTCAGCAGTGCAGACAGACACAGACACACACAGACACATGTAATGAGCCCTCCCTTACTGCCTCTTTTAACCACCTGCTGTTTTGTAAATGGCCAAACTAGTTGTGTTATTTCTAAGAGGTGGCACTCCCTGTACGCTCCAAATACTAGACTTAAATCCAGACTATTCACGCCCCAGGCAAGTGTCTTCTCTATTCTAAATGTGTTCAGTGCCTCAAATGCTTAATCCCCATGCACTACCATTCATTTTACTCCACCCTAACCCTTAAGTGGACTATTAAACCACCCTTTAAACATGCTGCATTTGTGCAGCATTGTTATTTTTCTGGATGCCACAACTGGATCAAATGCAGACAGTTTTATTTTATTTTATTTTATTTTTACTGTTTACTATTGTGTGGCACAAGTAATTCTCTGTTGAAATCACATCATTAAAAAAAAGAAAAAAGAATGAGCATTTCTTCGAATGTTTTTTTAAACAAAAAGTTGTTTTTACCTTGACGTGTTTCGGTGAGAATCTGTCATCTTCCTTCAGAGGCTTCATCCGACCGCTGTGACCACTGCCAGGCCACTGATTTGCTGTTCCTCTTGTATGACTAGAATGAGGGTTTTAGTCAGGCATTTCTGGAGAAAACACTCACCCTTCATCATAAGGAGTCATGATTAAACTACACGTTGTTTGTCCTCTGCATTTGACCCATCCTTGACCCAGGAGACCCATGTGATCTAGGAGACAGGGGCAACCCTCTAGACACAGAGAGTTGAATCTGCCGCTTTCTACAGTGAAAGCCAATAGCAAACAGCACAGATAAAACAACAAAATATGTAACAATGCATAAATTATATATGTACAAGTAAACTATAGATGAGCTAAGGTTAATAAAAGTGTGGTAATCTTACTGAATACATGATTGCGTGTGGTCGCAGCTGTGGTCTTATCTGACAGATGGGGTTACCGTTTGTCTGACAGGTCTGCTCTCTCTTACTCTGAGCTCATGTCACATCGTGCCTCTTAATTAAGGCCTAACAAAGCCATGAGCTGTGCATGTCAGCATCAGGTCATAACAGACAGGTGTTACTACAGTGAAGGTGCACGTGCAAACTGCTAATTATACTCAAATGACAGAGAGGAAACACAGTGGGTTTGTCAAGGTTAATGTTACACTGTTTCTCAAGCTGTGGTATGGCTCGGTAGAATTAGCTAATGATGGATTGGATGGTTTACAACTGGTATATGTAGGAGGCAGCTTATATATACATTTAGATAACATTTAAATATTTCATTGGATTTGATAGGTCCCTGTTTAGACCTTGAAGGTGCACTATGTAACATTTTGGTTGGGGGTCCAGCTCTACCTTAAATGTCTTCAATTACAGGTGATTTTACAGCTCAAAAATACCTAGAAAAACAGAAACAAAAACATTCTGACTGTGAGCGGGGTTGCCTCTCCGCAGATCTGACCTGTAACTTGGTCTGGTTTGGTCTCCATGAAGATAGAAAGGTTTAATGCCATACTGTGAAACATTCCAAACAAAGCAATAACATCTCCATGGAGAAGTATTTGACAGGCTCTCCACCAGAAAAGGTACACAGTGCACCTTTAAGTAGTCAGGTGTGTTCACATTTGTTCACACGTCAAAAGTGGAACTAAACCCAGAAAGCGCTGTAAAAGTTACACAGTAGTTGAAAGTAAAATATGTTGTGAGGATGAAAGTTCAAAATGTATTTTGGACATTTTGAAACAATCACATTATGGCAATCAAATAAATGAACTGTGTAATTGTAAAGGAAATTTCTGAGATGCAAAAAGTAGCCATTATAAGGGCAATGTGGCATGGGGTCATTCTGCTCGTGGTAATAGCCATCACCGCCGCTTGTAATAGCCTGTGCCACTTCTGGTGATAGTCTGCACCGCTCCTGTCTAACAGCTGTCTTTGAAGTCTGTACTGGCACAAGCTGCAGGAGGAGGGTATTAACTCCAGAAGTGCACAGGGTCACTGGAGCCTCTTAATTTCTCTTTAATGGCGGCCATTAGGCTACAGGCTTGAGTGCGGGGTTAGTGGGTTGGCCACCGTTTTGTTTTTAAATGGTTTGTCAAAACCACAGGTGCAGATGTGAAAGATTTGTGATAAGAAGAAAGATTTTAAAACAGAACTGAAAGAAAAAAAAAAAAAAAAACACGTGAAAAACCTGTTTGCTGCAGTATAATTAACATATTGTGTAATTTTCAGACACAACAGGGAGAATTAAAGGTGCGTTGTGTAACTTTTCCAGTGGAGGGTCCGTCATTTGCTTTTCTCCATGTAGATGTTATTGCTGTTATTGCATTAAATTTAAACCTTTCTTTCTTCATGGAAACCAAACCGGACCAAGTTACAGGTAAGATCTGTGGAGAGGCGACCCCGCTCACAGTCAGAATGTCTGTTTTTAAGCTATAAAACCACTTGTAATTTAATAAATGTTAGGGAGAGCTGTTTAATGTCATACTGTGGAACATTTCAGGCAGAGCAATGACATCTCCATTTTCAGAGGCCCTACACCAGAAAAGTTACATAGTGCACTGTTCCTTGCGCTTAACAACAAAGGGGAAAAAAAAAAAAGGCAGTTGAATCATCATATTCAAAGTGTAATTTACATCTTCAAAGCTTTTCATCATTCAAAAATATTTAAGCTTTGACTTGTTATTTACTATGGCAACGGTGCAAATCTGTCATCACTATGAAACCCATGAATAAAGGAACCTTCACTGGACAGCAATATTTTCATAAACATTTGCAAAAGGACTACAGATAAATATTATATACTGTATATATGGTTTTTTTTGTTGTTATGAAACTCAGTGAACTTGCGATAGTTTTGACTGAGCCTTCCTCTTGTCAAAAACACCTTTAACAGTGTTGATGAATTATGCAAAATGAAACAATGTGTAACTATAACCAAACCCCGAAGGAGTCTATAAACAACACAGCTGGAAGCACTGAGCAGTCTATAAATCAGCCAGAATGACCCCGGAGCTCAAATTCATAAACACGTTCATATTTTGGCTAAACAAATAGACCACTTTTATGTGATCTGTGTTCTAGTGCCAGGCATGATACTGCTGCAGTTAGAGCCAGGTTAAAAAGTGGGCAGAAAATATTTGCAAAGGTAAATTAGGTACTTTTACTATATTACTTGACTTTTTTTTCTTTTTCTTTTTTTTTTTTGAGTTAGTATTTTGAACTAACTATACTCTTGTCTTATGGCTATGACTCGTGCTCAAATGTCTTATTGCAAGTTGTTTTTTTTGTTTGTTTTTTTTTACATTTTGATGTTGTTTGATGAAGCCTATTTGAAGCTTCAGTAATGAAAATGGATTGTTTTATTCTCCCAGTCCCACTGCAGATCTTGTACTTTGCTATTGCAACACTGAAACTACCCCAAAAATGTCACAAAATTTTACACCAAAACTTTGCAACATACTTTAATTGAATTTGATGGCAACTTTTTCTTCCTACTAAAGTAACATTTTGCATACTATATAGTAGATCGATAGATGAGTATTTCAGTGCATTATGGCCACTCCCAGCTTTGTCACATTGCAGTAATATGGAAGTACGTACCCAGTCCTGCTTCACTGGCCCAAGGTTGAGAAATGTGTCGCTCTTTTGAGAGGCTAATTACTCTGGTCACCTGTTATGTACCACTAATGAGAGCGAGAGAGGGAGGCGTACGCACTTCTGTCACGGTGTATTATTATGAGCCATCTGGAGTCAATTCATCTCAAGTTATCAAATGGATTATGCATATTTGCTGTTTTAAAATGACTTAACAATACAGCAGAGGCGCGGGTAGAGGGATGTCAGACTGTGTAATGGCTGCAGTATAATGGGATCATTTGGATAAACTTCAGTGGCTACTGCATGGTCTACTGCATCTGTAAAAACCTATTACACCAAATTTACCTTTTTGAGCTTAAAACATGTCAGGAGATATGGTATAGTATGTTATTTAAATTCTGTGGCCCAAATAATAATTAACGATAATATCACAATAATTATTTAAATCTGTGGCTGTTTTAAAAATGACATTAAAGGTATGAAAGTACCCACTTTTTTCCCATATACAGTATTTATGCAAACTTTGCATTGTCCCAGTACAGATATACTGTATTGTAGAAACAGATCTTGAGGTCAAAATAAGTTTGGTGCGTGCTGCTGCAAAGCATTTTATTGTCTGTTAATCCGGAAGTGTGTGTTAGCCTGCTAGTTGTTCTTAGTTTTACAGTTTTACACGGAAAAACTCTGCACTGGTGAAAAACTATGGACAGCTGCAACCATTTAAAATGAATTAGTTCTGTTTTTCACGTTTTAAGGCAGTCAAATTAGGTGCAACGCCTTTAATAATTTCTAGTGAGTAATTTTGTGTTTAAACAACTATTGAAGAATTGTACTTTGTGTGAAAATAAATATCTAGAAGAGAACATGATGGATTTTTTGCACACACTGGTATAACTGCAATTATCGTTGTTGGCAGTTCATATGCTTATACAAAATTTACCACAAAATGAATAATTATTGTCTTTTTTATTGCAGTTTGTGATATTATTGTTTATTGTCCCATCCCTAGCCAGGAGTTGTGTTTTATCTCGCTGACAGATGTTTGAGTAATTCGGCATACTGTCTTCATTCCCGTAGCTCAGTCCCACTGCATGATGTCATTGAGTGGTAATCTATAATCCTGTGCTTTTAAAATGTTTGTTGTGTATTGTGTTGCTGTGGTGTTTTGAAGTTTACAGGTAGAGTTTAGGAAGATTAGGGAGTGGAAAATATAATACCTTTAGTGTTCTCAACAATGTATGACTAAATAGTCAAATGATAATCATCTTTATGGGTTTTGTGGGCGGTTATGGGCTGTTATAACCTGCAGGGATCTGAATGCAAATTTTCTATCAATGGAAAGCTTTGCAAATGAACATTACAGCTGCTTTTTAATTATGTTCTTGTTGGTATAAACTGGTCTTCTCGGATAGTTGCATGGTTTAATTATCACAGCTGAACACATATCACACACACACACACACACACACACACACACACACACACACACACACACACACACACACACACACACACACACACACACACACATGAAATGGTATGTGATCATTACACATTTTTCTGTTTAATGGGTGCAGAGTGGTGTTTTTGTCACACAATTCAAGCAGTGATGGTGCACAGGTTAGTCTTGCCCCATAACAAGAAGGTCCTGGGTTTGATTAAGGTAATATAAAGTGCATATACCAGGCTTTCATGGTTTTGTATGTTTTAAATATTCATCATATGATACCAGTCAAGCAGGAGTGTGTGAAGAAAAGTAATAAAAGGTTGAAAAGTGGCACTTCTAAAACACTGATGACAAAGTTCAAGGGATTCTTCCATACAGAACTGAATTTGGAACCCATTTTTAGGATGTTTAAACAGTTATTTAACAAAATAAATATTTGTCAATAATTTGTTGCTATTGGTGACTGTTATAAAATTACCTCTGCTGCACATAAATTAGGGAAAAATGACAAAAGCTCATCTTCAGTATTATCAGGATCAGCTTGTTTGGCACTCAAGTCAGAATAAAATCTTTCAGTAATTAAAATGAACTATTTGCTTAGACACTTTCTACATTAAACATGCACGACTCAAGTTTGGGCTTTTTGTGCAGACAGGAATTCAAAATTTAAACAAGTGAGTCAAGCTTACATGTTTAAACAATGCTCCGATGATACGCCACTATTTATCCCTGTCTAATTGACCCGGACCACACCTGACAACTACTACAACAACAAAATCCCGCTTTGAATGGGTGCCGTGAAAAATGTGCTGGAAAATGTAAACACGGTTGAGGCGCATTGGGGTGCCTGTCAAACTATGAAAATTTATCTGAACAAGCACAAGTTCAGCAGGTCAAAACGCACAAATTGGGAACATTTTTCTGTTTATAATACTGCCATTGTCCTGTCTGCCTTGCTCAGCGATAGATGGGTATTGGGTTGCTAATGTCGCTAAAGCTAATTTTCAAGTTGTTAAACCGAACATGACAGCAGCAGGTTCGAATTAAGGTGGTGAGTCAGAGTTTTCAAGTCCAACAGAAAAATGTTGGGCTTTAAGCTTTCACATGCAAAAACTAAATGAGCTTCGCACGTAATAAGCCCCACAAATGTAATAAAACTCATTGTAATAAACCCACAAACGTAATAACCACATAAATAATGACCAAATTTCCCCCAAAAAAGTAATACAATGTTTATCTGTGAATTAAGAATGACTGGCTACCAATTATAATATATTATAGTCCATTATATATGTATATTAATATTATTGTTAAAGATGCATCGTGTAACTTTTCTGGTGGAGGGTCCGTCAAATAATTTTCTCCATGGAGATGTTATTGCTTTGCCTGGAATGTTTCACAGTATGGCATTAAACCTTTCTATCATCATGGAGCTCAAACCAGACCAAGTTACAGATCAGATCTGTGGAGATGCAGCTCAGCACACAGTCAGAATGCCTGTTTTTCTGGGTATTTTTGAGCTATAAAACAACCTGTAATTTAATAAATGTAAGGTAGAGCTGTTTAATACATACAACTATTTAAACTGTTCTGTAGTAAGCCTATAAACCCAGATTACACAGGACACCACATCTAAACCATGTGGAGGAGCCCCAGCTGCTAAAAGTTAGTGCATCTTTATTTAAATTCACCCTAATTTCAATGTGAACTGCTGAAACAATCCACTAACCAATGATTCCTGTACCACATGTTTAACCACTGCATTAGTTCCTACTCAAACACATGCCATTTTATTTTTTCTTTTTATATCACACACCTCTTCTCCTTCATCCCTCTATAGTTCAAATCATTCCAGTGCTGTATATCGCGTTAATAGCATCTTAATGTAATGTTCATGAGGAGAGTCAGCCCTCCACAGTACTGTCTTCTTAAGTGTTTGTGATGGATCACTTCTCTGATGTGATTCATAACAAATGATGATCTGCACACCAGATGTCCAGAGTGTAGGCTTGACTTTTCTATGGGGAAGAAAGTGCTACAGTCTACTTTTAATCTGGTGTAATTATGTTGTCAGTTTGTTTTACTAAATATTTTTTTTCTTTTTTCCCCTGTACCTGTTCTTATTCTTTGAACTTGTAATTACAAATAGGCTATAATCAAAGAGAATAATATTCTATTCTATCTGCATACTCAGTGTTTGAGTGTTTTTAAAAGTTTTATTCCCTGAAATAAAAATTATTTAGTTTATTTATCTGCATAAATCCAGTTTGACATTAATCTAAAGTGCATTTGTGAGGTTAAGATGAGGTTAAGGTTGCAGGTAAAATAAAAACCAACCTTGAGTTCATTCGTTTTTTAGATTATACAAATTAAAGTGAATGAATGCAAGGCATGAATGGAAGTGGTTTAGCTGCAAAGAGAAAAACAATTATTGAGTTGGCTGTTTTCCCCTTTATTAAATATACAGAAAGTAGAATTAAGACAACAATTATTAAAATGCAAAATTTAAATTCCAAATAAATTGACATTTTTATATAGCAGTATTCCATTTTCAAGGCACTCAAAACTATTTGCATCAAAGAATCACCTACCACACACACACACACACACACACACACACACACACACACACACACACACTGGCAATGAAAACAATAGTGTAACAACCTGGTATAAGGTTAAATCCAAGTGACTCAAGCTTACATGTTTAAACAATCCCCTAAAGACATGCCCTTTTTAATTGGCCTGGACCACACCTGACAACTGCCGTGAGAAATACCAGAAAAAGTATGAGTCTAAAGTATGAAAAGTATCATGCTAAAACAATAGTTGTGAAGTGAATCAGGGACATACAGAAAAAAAACAACAACTAATTATTAATGGAGATGAAAACCATTAGCAATAACAAATATTTTTTTCAGTTTCACAATTTCTTACCTCAGAAATAAAAACTCAATTTCAAAAAGAGCATTTGACATAAGAGGAAGTACAAAAACATTGATCTTGGCACACCACTTGTTTTACCTGTGAAAGAAACTATTATGGGTAAACTTTCTGCATGTATAATAAAAGGAAAAGTGCATCTTTACAGAATATTTTTTGACCTTTTGGCCAATGTACACTGAGACGTTTTCCATTTGAGGAGGTTTTTCATCTTTGAGACTCAGAGGCTCTGCTGCTGTATATTTTTATCTATATGGCTGAATAAAAAAAAATATATATATATATATAAAATACATTGATATTAAAATTTGCCTACCTAATTTACCTTACTTAGCTTGCAAATTGAACCAGATATTGAACCAGCATTTTTGGGGTTACACAGTTATAGGTTTGATTCTGGTTTCAGCTAGTAGTGTACATATTTCTTACTGTGAGCAGGCTTGTCTCTCCACAGATATGACCTGTAACCTGTAAGTGTTGACGCCACCTGCTTGTTTCCATGGAGCTAGATAAGTAGACAAGTAACACCATTTCCAACATTTCCGATTCCATTTTACTGTATTACGGTATCATTGTTATATAACATTATTTGAATCAGCCTTGTCGTTATCCAACACAATGTCAGGACTGTGCACTGTTAAGATGAATTATTTTGAGGATCCTCAGTTCACAAAAAAAAACAAAAAAACGAACTATTTGCTACCTGTTTGCCATTTCCAAGGCAAGCAGGTGGCAAACAAAGCTTTAACTGTATTTCAGCACTTTCCTCAGAATTGGAAAAAAGGCTTATCTTACTAGAAATTTCACTGGAAAAAACTGAAGTAAAAATGCAGCCATACTTTTGTGTCCTTGGGCGAGACTCTTCATCTTGTTAAAACATTTTACATGTTTGTAGCACAGACTGTGTAATAGAAGTGGACTAAGGGAGGTGGCAACCAAATGAAACTCATCGTGGCTAGCAGTTATAGCAGCTAATCTGCCACCAGGGACCATATTTAGAAATGCGAGTGTGAAACCAAAGAGCCAATCAGGAGTGACGCTGTTGAAAGCAGGCACTGGATTTGTCAGTTATTAATGTTCATATCTTAATTTCAGGATTTCAGGATCATGTAAATGGGATTAAATCGAACATTTTAAGACAAAATGACGAGCCTAAGAGCAGCAGTTAGAGAGAGAGGGGTGAGGATTTTTCAATAGAAGTCAATTGCAACCAGAGCTTGAAGGAACCACTTCACGCCCATGCTCACTCCCTAACTGGAATGAGGCAGCTAGCATGATAACTATCTATGGTTTGTTGTATTGTTTAAATTTTTGGTTTACTTACGAAAAATGCATGTTTTTTTTCACGGTTCATCACTGTTACAGTATCAAATTCCCTTCACATGTTCTTCTTTACAACATTATTTGACAGTTGTAGGCAAACGTATGGTCACAAAAGGGAATAAGTCGTTGTACTGTGGTTAAGCATGATAGCTCTTTCGAAAATGTGACTTTTGTAGATGTTTCTACCTGTCATCTCCATGTGCACTTTAGCTAGAAGGCAAATAAGGAGAGAGACATTTCCAAGGCCGTTAATCGCTACATTTTGTCAGATTTGGTGTAATTACATGGCTGCACAAATGTTATGGTTACGGGCGATGAATGGAAACTTTGAACACAACACAAATAGCGTGAGAAAATTGCATTTGGGTCTGTCCGTTTGGGTTAAAAAAGGAACAACTTAACAAGGCTGCCTTTATAAAGTTCAGTTTGACAGAACAACTGAGTTAAGCAGATGGTGAAGGCCACTGGTTGGTTGGTCTCTGGTTTTGAAATGGATTTATTGGCAACACAAGTGCGGTATATGAAGGTATTTTAGAAGAAAGCAGCTGAGCCAGTTCTCAAATCAGACTAATTTAAAACATAGTTGGTGGATCTGCTTTGGGCTGTGCGACATTTGCACCCTAACCACCAGACTGGAGAAAACACCATAAAAGCCATTACAAAATTATAGGTTAACAGAGTTAAACAGAGAAACTGTGAGGTCTTTCAGTTCATGTTCTGTGGTTGTTTTTTGTGAACTGAGGATCTTCAAAATAAGTCATCTTAACAGTACACACCACTGGCATTGTGTTGGATAGGGAAAAGGCTGGATGCTCATTCAAAAATGCTATATAACTATGATACAGTAATACAGTAGAATGTTATTTTCAACACATCATAACTGCAGTGTTGTAAAAGTTCACTGCCAAGTATAATTTTGATTTTAGTATCAAGATTATATTAATTAATTATACTCTACCAAGTATAATTTTGATTTTAGTATCTAAAACACTAAAACATGTAGTTACATTTACTTGAGTAACTTTTAATCAAATTAAATTAATCAAATTATAAATCAGATGTACATCCCATACATCCTCTAATTCAGTAGTAGTTTCCCGAATACTTTTTTTTACTGTTACTTGACTAATTTCTTGGTCTACTACTTTGTACTTCAGAATTATTTTGAAGTAATGCAACTCATACTTAAGTACAATTATTGGCTACTCCATCCACCTCTGTATGGTATATGGATTTTTTGACAACCTTAATGACCTGCAAATTGTCCTCTGCAGTGTTAATAAAATCAAGAATAAATGTAAAGTGCTGCTACTGTACGTGTGTCCAGTTTGACCCTGAGCCCGGGGTCTAATCCTGTTGCACAGACGAGCTGTGAGCTGCGTGTGGCATGTGGAGCGTATCTGCATCATCTGGCTGTGATTTCCTCCTCTCTCTCTTTTTCTCTATCTCTTCTTCCCTCTCTCTTTCATTCTTTGTCCCTGTCGCACTCTCTCTTGCCCTTGCCTCTCTATCTCTCTCTCTTCTATCTCCACTGTCCTCCTCTTTCCCACTGTGCCCCCTCTTTATCCCTCTGTTTCTCTCTTTCCCTAACTCTTTCCATCTGTCTCCCTTTCGCTCTTTTTAACGCTCTATCATCCACTCATCTTCTCCTGTGTCCCCCTCTCTCCCTCTGTCACTCTCTACCTCTCTGTTTCTCTCTCTTCCTAACTCTTGCTCTCCCTGTGTCTCCCTTTCTCCCTCCGCTTTTTCCCACTGTCCCCATCTCTCTCTTTCTTCGTCTCTCCATTTCTTTCTCCCTCTCCACTCGTCATCTATATCCCTCTGTTTCTCTCTTTCCCTAACTCACACCTTTTTTCCGTTGTCACTCCCTCCCTTTCTCTTTTTTTATTACTCTTTCCATCCACTCCCATTCTCTTTCTCCCCCTGCTCTCCCTCTGTCTCTCTCTAACTCTCTGTCTCCCTCTCTTCCTAACTTTCTCTCTCTGTCCCTCCCTTCCATTGCGTACTCAGAGGTTTTGCATGTGAGTCACCCTTCTCTCTGCTCCGGGGCATCCTGCTTAACACAGAAGCGTTCAAATGTCACAGAGCAGCCTGCCGCTTCAGCTTTAATCCGCACTGTTTAAGACACAGCTCATTTTCACACACATTTGCATAGTGTTTACAGACACAAGTGCATGTGACTGGTTTCCACAGTTCTCTAGGCCTGATTATGATTTGGTCTGGTGGGATGGTACCTGTGCTAATTTGCGTAGAAAAGTTGTTAAGAAAAGTACAATAACACAGAAAGTTCTATAACAGACTATCTCCAGCTTGCTTGATCAACTGCTTCTATGTGTTGTCATCTATTTTTATTAGTCTCATAATATTTTTATGAAATTTGGCCCCTGTTAACATTATGGTTGCTAGGTAACAGTCATCTCTGCATATGTTATATCTGCTGCTCATATTTAGGAAGTAAAATATATGGGCTAGGTAATATAATTATGTTAGTTGTTTTAGTGAAAGTACCTGTCATATGCACTTATGCAGTTTAAGTTAAGTTGCTAACATGCTAACCTTATAGCATAAAGGTCCTTGGTTCGATTCCCAGCATGGGTTTCCTCTGGGGTATAACTTCCCCTCAAATAACATAAGAACAAGTCTAGATATAGAGATGAGTCCCTTGCTCCTGACAGGTTTCTCCAGCGGCATTGAGAGATCTGTGACAAATTTCAATACCTTAACCTTTTTTTTTCTTTTAACATTCACCATCCATTAGACTAGATCAAATTTATCTACTGCATGTTAAAAATCATGCAGTGTTTGTGTTTCAGAGCAACTGTACTAGTAGGTCAATAGGGAGGATAATAAACTGCACTGATACTTAAAGCCCCATCACGTAAAATTGAAGAAAAAAAAGTAACTAAAACAAAAGCTTTTTTAAAATTTTGGATGTTTTTAGCGCACGGAAATTGTACTGTATTGTACTGTGAGCAGGCTTGCATCTCCACAAACCTGACTCTATTTGACCTAGAAGAGAGCCTCCAGCTGCTTGTCTCCATGGAAATTGTGTTCCTTTGGCTATAATGTTCCACAGTATAGCATAAAATGTATATTGTGGAAAAACATTAAAATTAAGTTGCTTTAAGTTGCTTTAAAGGTGCATTGTGTAACTTTTCTGGTCTGTCAAATGCTTTTCTCCATGGAGATGTTATTGCTTTGTTTCACAGTATGGTATTAAACCTTTTTTATCTTCATGGAGACCAAACCAGATCAAGTCACAGGTCTGGTTACTGCTCACAGTCAGAATGTCTGTTTTTCTAGGTATTTTTGAGAAATAAAAACACTTGTAATTTAATAAATGTAAGGTAGAACTGTTTAATTTATATTGTACAACATTCTAAGCAGAGCGTTGACATATCCATAGAAATAACAAGACAAACCCCCAAACAAAAAGTTACACAGTGTACCTTTAAAGAAATGTCAGATGAAGGCAATAATGTAAGTCAATTTTACATCCTGAGTGCATTAGTAATAACTGACTTTAGCTTTGTACTTAAGTTTGTATTTGCCCTCTTATAAAAACAAATTGTACATCTATTGTATACTGCCCCCTTCACCGGGCGTATGGCATTTATCTCTTCAGGAGGCTCTTGTTTGTTTGTCCCCCACAGCGAATGGGATTGAGTCTGATTTTTAAGAAATGTCAGTGAACACTCTCCCAGGACACTACAGTAAACAGAATCAAAGGCAAATGTGAACGACTTCTAACGCAATATTTCAACATCCAAACATCTCCGTTTGAAGGGAATGCACATAAGCGTCTGTATACTGCTGCGATCAACCTGGGCATTGTCAAATAAGCCACGCTATAATCCATGGAGTAAATAAATTATATGGGAATGCCAAGGGGTACGATCAATGTCTCATGAATCATTGCGTGGGAATGAGGATCTTATGCTTGCTAGGGCTGTGCACAATTTAAGTGGCTTTTGGAGAAACAGAAAACTAAAACACGAAAATGTCTCATGGATGCAACACAATGCAATTTAACTTTATGTAAGTAATAAAAATGGGCTGTAATTGTCATACAGTGCAGACAATGATCTAATAATACTGTAATAAAGGTTATGACTATGAGGCACTTTGATTATTATGATAATTATCAAGGGCTGAATAAGTAAATTATACTTTTTCCCCTGGCAAGACAAATCTGACCTTTTAAAACTGACAATATACAATGTCACGAGTTGTGCGTAGTTCATTTAAAAATACTATAAAGCTGTTACCAGTTGGTACATTTCCTATTGCCTGAGGGGAATCCTGTCAGAAGCTCTCGACATGCTGTCTACAAGTTGCATAGGCTTGGTCAAGACTAGAAGATTTTGTCTATTCTGGAGCTACATGATTTTGAGGCAAAAAAAAATCAAATTGCGTTATTTCTGACAAGTACCGGGATTCTATTTTTGATTTATGAGTGCACACTGTGAACAACTACAGAAGTACTAACATTAACACAGCCTCAGGTTTACCACATAATAAAACAGTAATTATGTGAGGCATTTTGATATAAGTGTTATGTAACTTATAGGCTGCAAGTCATTTAAAACATCACTAATATGAACTCATCAACAGATGCTTGGAGGGTAGGCCTACTTCTTCTACTTCTAAAATAAATGCACACCCTTAAAGACTCTTTATCTCAGTTTTGTTTAGGTATTTGAGCAAATTTGTTTTTTTTAGTAATATATAATAAAAGCATATTTCCAAGAACTAGGAAATATGCTGTCAACATGGTAGTTATTGCTAGCTTTAC
The DNA here is from genome assembly GCA_029959045.1 of Taenioides sp. WSHXM2023. Taxonomy (NCBI): domain Eukaryota; kingdom Metazoa; phylum Chordata; class Actinopteri; order Gobiiformes; family Gobiidae; genus Taenioides; species Taenioides sp. WSHXM2023. The sequence goes on along the minus strand of CM057096.1, from coordinate 12,048,437 downwards.
TGTAACAAAAAATGTGCTCTGTTCTCTGTAAATTATGCATTTGGAGAGTGAGGAGGTTTGGACCTCTGCAAACTAATTTTATTTTTTATGCTTTAAGACAGTATAAATCAGCAAGTCTATAGAGGCATTATTTTCTTCGTAGGGGGTCAGACAGCTTTGCCCCTCTCTGTCTCTCCCTTTCTCCTGTCCAGCTGACCCACATGTCAGCAGGACCTGGGCTCATGGTCACCAGACTCATCCCATAAAAGAATACAGACACTGCACCTACCTCAGGCACTGACTCAGAGCAGCTCAGGTCAGAAAGTAAAGCAAAACAGGACAAATACTGCAGGCAAGTCGCACAAGCAGAACAATTTTAATGAAAAAGGTAAGTTTACTCCTACTGCAAATATAATAACATATTATTTAATATCAGACTTTAAGATTGGGTTACACTGTGTCCTTGAAATGTTCCACAACTTTGCAGTGTTGTAATTTCAGAAGAGAGTTTGTGCTACTGGGTGTAAGTATTTTAACAAGGGATTAGCTGGGTGGTATGTTACAGTATACAGTTTATGAGTGACACAGTGGCAGTCAAGAAGGTCCTGGGTTTAATGTGTGTTGACAAGTATTTTTTTGTCATTTGAAATATACGTTTTAAGATTAAGGGATTAAGGAAAATTTGTCACTGGGACAATCTGTCAGTAAATGTATGCTACTGACCTCTGCTCCAAGACAAATTTCTCTAGAATACCTAAAAATAAACGTAGAAGTCAATATACTAGTCTAAAGTAGTCAAAGTACCTTTTCCTTATTCCTCACACACTGCTGGGCTTAAGATGTTATAATATTGTATATGGAGTTTGCACCAAATTTTTTTTTATACACATAGTCATACAGGAAAGATAATTATGAATGTTATGAATTGAATGTATGAAAGGATACTCAGTTAATGGATACTTAATGTAAATACCTGTGGCTATTAGGACATGAGTTACTGTATGTTGCATTATGTCAGTTACTTGTCAGATCTGATATTACATGCAAAACATTGAATGTTTGTTCGAAACGATGAGTGTTTTCTGTCAAACCTCAAAACTAACTCAAACAAACCAAATCCACATTATCCAGCTGTCCTTTTTAACTTGAGATAAGAACATAATGAACTGCAATAGTTTACATAAATTGTCTGAGTTGCTTATTCAATGAGTTTTAATGAGAATACAAACAAATGGACTTAGATAATAAAATAAACATAGTCCTTCCTCTGCTCCAACTGTAACCAACAAGTCTATGAGTCACATTTGTTTACACAGTGCTATTATGGCTTCATACTTACATCTTTACTCACTGTAATAAAAGACTTGAGCATGTCCTTTCAGCTCTGAGTTTCAACAGCAGAGGTGGTAACTTATTACTTAGATTTTGTTGAGTTTTACCACACCCTACTTTTTACTTCTAATATTCAAATATTATTTTTAAGTAAAAGTATTGCTTACTGTTATTTTGGTTATGCTTCCCATGTGATTAGGGCTAAAACCACGTGTTGATAGTTTTACAATATGTCACGTTTCTGGTAGAGGGTTTATCATCCGCTTATTATTCCCTGATAAGAATGGAGTATGACATTAAATGAATCTGTCTTTTATTTCAATTATATGTATCTTTATTGCTTAAAATCCCTTAAAAAACATGCATTCTTACTGTGAGTCTAGATGCCTCTTCACAGATCTGTAACTTGGCCCGGTGGTGCTTGTCATTTCTTATATCGTACCCATAGGTGAAATTTTTCTATTTTTATGGCATATTTTTTTGTACATTTCTTTGACTGTCCAATTACATTTATTCCAAATAAACTGAGTTGCCAGTTTCCATACTAATTTATTATTTGGATCATTTATACTTACTATACTTTTGACCAGTATTTACCAGTCAAACTCTGCCATTTTGGCCACACAACCTCAACCTCAGAGCTGTAAACTGGAGTAAACCACTTTTGACATGAAGGTGATTTGAGTTACAGGAAGGAAAACCAAATCTAGCTACCGAACAGCCACCATGTTGGAAAAATCCAGGAAATAAGGTTACAGTGGTAAAAACAAGACTTGAATGAGATGAGACTTGAGTTTGTTTGACTTTTTATAAATCTTTGAAACAGAATAGGGCTGTTTTGAGAGCCAAAGCAGGAGTGTTTTTTGTTGGTAGTGCCTCTGGTAAAAATACACTGGCAGCTCGCCTGGCTTGCAACTACAACCATCTGGGGACAAAGCGCATTCACGACTAAGATATTCTCAATGGTGCTTACTCATTTTGTCTGTGGGCTTCAAGAAAACAAGTTATATTTTTGTTTGACCAAGAATTCAAGATGTTCTACATGTTTTTGGATCCTCCACCTGTCTGTCTCTTTTCTTTCTCATTTACCTTGAATGTTCCACAGTGGCATGGTATTAACTTGATCTACTGTATATTGCATTTATTCAGTTACATGTGATTTTACTGCTAAAACATCCAGAAAAACTGGAATTCTTATGGTTAGCAGGGTTGCCTCTCCACAGGTCTGACATGTAACTTGGTCTTGGCCTAATGGTGTCACATGCTTGTCTTCATATAGATAGATGACTTAATGCCATACTGTGGAACATTCCAGGCAAAGCAATAACCTCTCCATGGAGACAAGTCAAAAGCAACACAGTGCATCTTATATAACCAGTAATTTATAACTTAAATTGTTACTTTGTCCATTTTGCATTTGTACTTTTTTATATTTGAAACTAGTTTTAAAGGGCCATATATTACTCTGTTTTCTGATCTGTTATAATGTTGTTTCCTCATCACAAACAGACCTGGAGCTGTGTTTTGTTTCATTCACACATGTTTAACACAGAACTCCTGCACATTTAGGCTGTGTTCTTTTCTCAAACGGAAAACTCCCTTCACCTTCACTAGAATCATTTGGACAATTTCAGCCCTGGAATTGCCAATCTCTACTGAAGTAAAAGTAAAAGGTAGCTGTTTACTTGAACACTACCACTACATAACATCACCAGGTGGAAGAGAGATGACACATTTTGAGCTTTGGAGATGTATAACAGTATATTAGTATATACTAATGTTACAGTCCCAGGCCTCCAGCTCGCTGATTTGTTTTGTGTGTTTAATTTCTTTTGAATGTCCCTCCTGATGTCTGCTGTGAGAGCCCTGGTCCCTGATTGGAGCATTTCTACACTTGAGAATATGAGAATAAAGTCGTAGTCAAAATAAAGTCGTAATATTACGAGAATAAAAGTCATAGTATTATGAGAATAAAGTCGTAATTTTATCAGAATATGGACTGCTCGGAAAGTGTGTGAATGAGTAGGCTGGTGCGTTATGGAGAATGTGGAGAATTTGTGGAGAAAATCGGGTTTTACGCATGATGAAAAACTGTGTCTTTTAGCCCACCATCACCACACTATCATCAGTCTAAGTACTTTGAAGTGACACTGCAAGCGTTTGGGTTTGTTTTGTCGGAGGAACCATATGGATTTGGAAGAAACGGCTACTTTCGTCACATTATGTGGATGGAAGCATAAATTACCAACAGCGATCTGAAATAATGCGGATTACTATCAACACAGTGACGTGTCAAGAGTTGTTAATTCAAAACAGAAAGACTCAGCATCTGAAGTATCAAGAGTTAAAACCACTGAATTATCAATAACAAATGTTGCAAAATCTGTATCATTTTCTGTACAGGCTGACAGGCTTACATCCTCTGAAAAAATACAGACCTCTGGATGCATCTCTGGTAACAGTTGTAGTGGATTATTAATATGTATTGTCTCTTCAATGGCTGGTTGCTCATCTCCCTCAAAGGCTGAATCATCATCAACATCATCATCATGAACAATCACAGTTTTGGGTTGTGTGGCCAAATAAAGCCTTAGTATTGACAGTATTGTATATATGTCTTCTACAGACACATTATGAGGTAGGAAGTTTTGTTTAAAATTCCAAACATCAGATTTGAAATCGGTCTCCATGCCTTTGGTAGATTTTCCTTGTGGAAAAAACAAGGCTTTTCCTTGTTCTAAAATGTCATTAAATCCTGCCTGGGTGCTGATGGTAATCTTTCTGGACCCTCCCCCTTGTTTAGCTCGGACCTGCTTTGTTATTTTATTTTCAGTGTGAACCCAGCCTATTTCAATTTTCCACACAGACTGTTTTGCTCTTTTTTTTGTCTTGTTAGATGGTCCTGCCTCTTCTTCTCCAATTTGAGTTAGCATTCTAACTTTCAGTTTTTCTCTTAGCCTTTCAAAAAGTCCCTGTTTACGTTTTGTTGAGTGTGGATGAGATTTGCAAAAATTTATCAAGGCAATTCTGTCTCCGTATGGCATGTGCTCCTCAAAATCAGCGTCTTCCATCAGCAAAACGACTTCTCTGTCAATCTGTAAGCAGTGCAACACAATAAAAGTGTTGGGATCAAACTATTTTGATTGGAAAAAACAATGGACATAGTTGTTAACAGTTAAACAATTATGGCAAGTAATGGATTTGTGATGAGACAGATGTAACTCTTATAGGTGCATGTAATGGTCCAACTGCAATAGCATCTAACCATAGCCCACATGATATGAGGGGGGATTTTACAAGAAAAGTAAGCTTTTGGTCTTCAGTCCATTTGATGGTTTCTTCTAAGGCATGATGCTTTCTTAAAAATGCCACTTTATCAGAAATAGAGTCAGTCATCATGCATGGATCTGTAAAAGACAGAAAAATAGGTCTAATAATTATCTGTCCATTTATTGGCTGTTTTATAATCATACAACAATAGTCAAAGCATAAAACCTACTAATATCATGAGATTCACATCCAAAGCAAATCTTCCTCCAACACTGAAGATGGCCAGATGAATGAATCTACTGTAAACACAAATGTTAGTGAGAGATATGAAATACACGCATAATTCTAACTTTTAATAGTGCTCTGCTTAAATGAGTGACAGTCGTCCACTCAATCCCCTTCACTCTTCATCCCCATGTTGCGCTTGTTCCGTACAACACCCTTCTAGGACCAGGTCAGGGAGAACAGCACAGCATGACGCTATCCCGGCTTACCTCTCGATGGGCTTGTCTAAACCAGTTCTAATACAACAATGACCAAATTGACCAGGAACATCTCCATGCGCCATTACGCACAGCTCCAAAATTACACATACATTTAAACTCGTGAACCCATAAATTCAAGGACCACATATGAACAACGGATCACATATGGACTATGGACAGACTCGCTCTGTCTGTAGGTTGTAAAACATCCACTGGCCCAAAATATATAACATACTAACAATAAGACAATATAGGTGAGTCATTATCTGCTGCTTTGAAAAGAGAGTAGAAATTCGGGTAAAGAAGATTCTCTTTACTTTGTCCCCCGTGTTTTTTACTTTGACTTTGAGTTTATTCTCATTTATTACGTCTTCTCATAATATTACGACTTTATTTTGATTTCGACTTTATTCTCATAAATTTACGACTTTATTCTCATAGAATTACGACTTTATTCTCATAAAATTGTGACTTTATTCTCATAAAAGTACAACTTTTTCTGGCTTCGACTTTATTCTCCTAATATTATGACTTTAATGTCGAAATGTTACGACTTTTTCCTCGTAGCGCCAGAACAATTTATTTTTTTTAATGTGAGCCTTATACTCCGTCATAGTGTCCCTTAGTTTAGTCACTCATTTTTTGTTTTTTTGTATAGACCTACGTGACCCGTTTTTTTGGCACAAAACTTGTTATTTGTCAATCTTGTTATTTTGTTTCTTAATTTAGGTTATTTTGTGTATATTTTTAGATCCCCCTTTTATTAAATTTACCTTGTACATTTCTGTTAATTAAATTACTTTATTTATACCATTTTTCCACCTTGGTTTTTGTTACTCCCCTTTCCCTAACAGAGCTGGGTCTACTACTACAACTAATAATAAGGATTGCTCAAACATGTGAATGGAACAAAACAGCATTCTAACATGACTTAAAGCTCACAAGAATCCATCTTACATAATATGGGCCCTTAAAGCTGAAAATACATTTATACTGACAAATGCTGTACAGTTCTTCAGAGTGGTTCTATATAGAAACAGAAATGTAATAATAATATAAATGCAGTATTCAAGGACACTGGCTAAAACGTTTGAGCAAGAAGGCTCCATTATTACACTCCTTCTTAAATATGTGTACTGAAGAGAGTGGAGTGATTTCTTCGTAATTAAATTAAACTGCCACAAGCACTCACCAGGCTAAATGTTAAAACTCTACATAATAACTCTCCAGAAAAATAGAAATGTTGTTTGTAAATGTATGCATGCAAAACACATTGTCTGCTATGTCTATTAGGGTTATAAGCATCTGAACTGGCCCCAAGCCTGGATAAATGAGAGGATTTCATCAACTCATACATTGCAGTGACATCAGACTGGGGGTGTTTTACATGTATGTGTATTGGCGTCTATGTGTATTCTAACTAAATCGGTTCTTTTTGGTCACATTGTGTTAAAATAAAGCTCAGATTAAAGTCTAACAAAGCCTCAGTCAAAGCTATGCCTACAGTTAGCATTGAATGCTGATGACATCAGCTGCAAAGTATCAAAACACCAATGTGTTCGTTTTGGCCACATCATGAGTGAAAAGTCAAATGAAAGATTATCAGACTACAAAACCATCCCCCTATTTTCCATCATCTTGACAGCACACTTTTGCATGCTACTGTATACTCTTTCCCCTTAAAACCTTTTCTTTAATCTTTTCCAGATTCTGCTTGGATCTCTCTCTTTCTTTTTTTTTGACCAGGAGTTACTATAAAGGGTTTTACGGTAGTTGGGACCACCATGCACGCTTCTACCCTGCTCTGACTAACTATTTGTTATTCCAGGCAACTGCACAGCCCCATAGGCCATCCTCCAGCACCCGCAATACCCATCTCCCTCCATCTCCCATCATGCTTTGCTGCCATAAACCTCTCAGCAAAGCTCATCTGTCCCTGTTTTGTCCTTTACCCCTCCTTTGCTCTACCATCTCATTTATAGCGTGAGTCATTGCTGTGGTTTGGATGGGGATCAATGGCATGCAAAAGTCTAAAAGAGCAAACTTAAACCAGAGAGTTAAAGGGGAGCCTGTTCGTGAAACCACCACGAAATTTCTTCATTCAATTAAGTGCCAAAGTGGCCCTGTAGCTGTTTGGAGCTGGTGATGGAGAAGTAGTGCAGAGCTGTTGTTGTAATATAAGACTTAACTGTAGGCAGGGCTGTGGGGCAGTATCCATCTTGTGTGAACCCACTGGAAAAGAAAAGGCTTAAGGTCCAACTGACAAACGGAGTGTTAAGTCTTTGCATCTGCTACAACATGGGCAGTGCTATAGGGACGGAAGTACTACTATGGGATGGGAATACTATAGGTTTTCACCATAGACTGTATATATATATAGTAAGTAAGGAAGTTTCTATTTATAGAGCACCTTTCACAGACATATGTCACAAAGACAGATCATTATTCATTCACCCCCATACCTGGATGTGGTAAGCTACTATTGTAGCAGACTGACGGAAGTATATAGTATGAGTATAATATAAGTATATATATAAAAACATGAAAAAATGTGTTCCTCACCTTCCACGGTGGTTGGTCTCTCTCACCCTCATCCAGCTCCGGCCCTCTACCAGAGGCCTGGGAGCTTGAGAGTTCTGCGCAGTATCTTTGCTGTTCCTAGTACTGCACTTTTCTGGACTGAGATGTCTGATGTTTTTCCTGGGATCTGCTGTAGCCACTCCTCCAGTTTGTGGGTTACATCCCTGAGTGCTCCGATCACCATGGGCACCACTGATGCCTTCACCTTCCAGGCCTTCTCCAGCTCTTCCTTGAGCCCCTGGTATTTCTCTAGTTTCTCGTGTTCCTTTTTCCTGATATTACCATCGCTTGGTATTGCAGTGTCCACCACCACGGCTTTGTTCTGTTGTTTATCCACCACCACTATGTCTGGTTGGTTCACCATCACCATTCTGTCAGTCTGTATTTAGAAGTCCCACAGGATCTTGGCTTGGTCATTCTCCACAAACTTCGGAGGTGTTTCCCACCTTGACCTTGGGGTCTCCAGCCCGTACTCTGCACAGATGTTTCTGTACACTATGCCCACCACTTGGTTATGTCGCTCCATGTATGCTTTCCCTGCCAGCATCTTACACCCTGCAGTTATGTGCTGGACTGTCTCAGGAGCCTCTTCGCACAGCCTACACCTTGGATCTTGTCTGGTGTGGTAGATCTGGGCCTCTATTGCTCGGGTGCTCAAGGCCTGCTCCTGTGCAGCCAGGATGAGGGCCTCTGTGCTGTCCTTCAGACCAACCCTCTCCAGCCATTGGTAGGATTTCTTGATATCAGCCACTTCAGTTATGTTTCGGTGGTATGCCCCAAGTAGGGGCTTGTCCTGCCATGATGGTTCCTCCAGCACCTCTTCCTCTGAGCTCCACTGTCTGAAAAACTTGCATCCTTATTGTGAGCAAGTTTGCATCTGCACGAACTTGACTCATATTTGGCCATGAGGGGGCCTGGACATGTTGTTCCTTCGGCTATAATACTCTTTCACAAAATTGCATAAGCAAAACTGCATAAGACTTTCTGTATCTCCACGGAAAACGCTCTGAGCTATGGTTTTAAATTAACTTTCTATTTCCATTGTGAAGGTGAAGTGCCACCCCTGGAAGGTTACTGACATTTTATAACTATAACTGAGATGGGCAATAATGTAAATACTGTAGCTATGTGGAGGAGTAAAGTTCTTATAATTACATTTGATCACACATAGGTACACAGAACACAATAGCTATGCAATTAATTGTGTTTGACTCAAAGATATAGAAACATAAAAATCCATTCTGGTAACTCGTATTATTATTGCACTTTTTATGTAATTGTGCATTTACCATTTAACCTATGCCCAGTTCTAACATCATCATTACAGCACTACCTAATTCTTAATAAGGCCCCTGCTGCTTGCTAGACATTTTTACCTCCCTGTAATTGGCTCCTTTGCTTTAAGGACCATTGGATCCATTGTGTTATTTTAATTGGGTACATCCATGAAAACCCACCTTAAGGTCACGTGGTCACATGTTGTATGTGTGTTTCTTGCTGTGGGGGTTGCTGCGGTTAACATTAGCCAGATCGCTCCTAATCTGAGCTCCAGTCAGTCCTCATTATGGAGCTAGGGGCAGAGAGAGAGCAGAGCCCACCTGCACGAGGGTCCTGTCGTCTGGGTAAACTTCAGCCAACAACATTGCTCCTGACAGGGACAGATAGTGTTACCCAAGTAGCCACGGCGTGCACAAGCTAGCTTTGTTTCAGGCGCTTTAATATTACGCCGCCCACATAGAGTTTTGATTGGAAGTATGTAGATGTTTTGAATGTGATGTACCAGGGAGTTTTGGAGAAAGGTAGATGCTTGTTGTAAAATGTCAGTTGTTTCCAGACAACCTTTGGAAATGGTATTTAAGAAAAGTGTTCTGATATAAAATGCAATAAAAACAAAATCTAATATCTCAAGATTTATGAGTCACCCATGAAAGCTGCACTTGCAGAAAGGCACAATGTCTATATTAGTGTAGGTTTCTTCCTTGTGTTAAATTTTAGGTGTTTTGACTGCATGGTGTGTTCTAATTGTCTCCATGTAGCTGGATATAGAACATAATTACACATTTTTTTCATAGAGACAAGCAGACCCTTCAACAGAAAAGTTACATAGTGCATATTTAGTAGTTCATAGTTTGCATGATTGCACAAGTTTTATGTGTTTCTAGTTCAGATTTAATTAACCATCAAAATTCAGCCTCCTGATCATTTATTCTTGTCAACACAATGTTAGTCACACAATTAACACTTACAAAAGTCAAAATAATTACCACAAAAATAAAATAAATTGCAATCTTCAAAATAGCAAATTAAAGGAATGTGTGTGTACCCATATTTGCATTTAATAAATTTTACAGCACAAGTGCTGCCACCAGAAACCCAAAAACCAAATTAATATTTCTAAAATGGAAAATGACACCATACTTTCTCCAATGGAATGGACTTTTTACTCTGAGTTGGACAGGATGTTCCTCAAGAAATTGGCAAGAACATTTTATTTTTTTCCCATTGCAGTTTGCCTCAAAAACATCACCTGAATGACAAATTTTGGTTTGGCATTACTAAATAATCCTAATTTGATCCCCTATTTAGTGTATTCTCTAATTTGTCAATTTTATTAGATTGGAGTCTGGACCCTGCATGTAATCATCTTTTGTTACTTTGTTCTGGCAATTGAGCAGTTACAGAAAGAAAAAAATACAGAGCCAAAACACAACCCCATCAATCAATATTTATTTGCCAATTTTTCTGTGATAATAAAAGTTTACTAAGGCATTTATGCTATAAGGTAAGCCTGGACTCACTTTTGACAACCCAGTGAACCTCTGCTAAAATTGTCCCATTGGGTGTGTGCTGCTATATGTCAGTGGGTTAAAAAGGAAAATCTGAATGCACTTGTTTTTGTTGGCTCCTGCGTGTAGACCACATTTAACCTCCAGGGAATTCATGGCTGAGGTCTTTGGTAGTAAAGAGCTCAAGCCAAACTATGAATCACTAGCATACATTTGCCTTACCCTGTTCTTTAATGGAAATCTCCAGCTTTCCCCATGATATTTACACTACAACTGAAGGATTAACCATTGACGAACATAAAGATGGTACACGCCCTTATTAAGCCTTCTGCACTCTTAAAAGGTTCTATATTACGCAAAACTTACCCTTGAGAGCTTTAAGACATGTTAGAATGTTACTTCCTCAAAAACATACTTGGTATTTTGTTTCATTCCCACATATTTGAGTAATTCTTTATTATTAGTCTGTCTACATCTCCAAAGCTCAAGTTAACAGCTACCTTTTACCTTCCAGTTCCAATTCCAGTTGCTGAAATTATCCAAATGATTCTAGTGAAGGTGTATGGAGTTTAAAAACAGAGTGGAGCACTTCTTGTATTCCTGCGTTTTCTGTTTGAGTTGAAAAACTCCTAAATATGAAGATATGTGTAAATTAAACAAAACAAATCCCCAGGTATGTTTTGATGAGGAAACAACATTCTAACATAGATCAGAAAATAGTGTAATATGGGCCCTTTAATGCCACCAGATAACTATAAAATAAATAAAATAATAAATGCAGCAATAAGCAAAAGCAGCAATAATAATATTTATGCTTTCTGCAGCATGTGAAGAAGCAGAGGCAACTACAGAACTGTATTAGCAATCCAAGTCTGCAAGTCATTACACATATCAATAAAATGTATTTTCTTGGTGATTACTTCTCAATAATGATTTATATTGTGCACATTGTTTAGGGATTTCAGCTTGTCAGCAATTTCAAAAGCAGTTTTCAGCAGTGGCATGTTGAGTCTTTGGCAGAATAGAAAACAAACTATGAAGAAACATCTGAGAATTTGAAGATGTTCATAGTTGTAGCACAGTGATTAGGTTACTATAAAGATCCTATATTACGCTAAAATGACTCTTATGAGCTTTAAGCCATGTTATAATGTTTTTACCTCACCAGAAACATATCTGCAGTTGTGTTTTGTTTCAGTCACACATGTTTGGGTAATCCTTATTATTAGCTCAAAATGCTCTGTTCCACCTTGTGATGTCATCAAGCTGTACCTACCTACCGTTTACCTTTTGTTTAGTGGAGACTGGCAATTCCAGGGCTGAAATTATCTAAGTGATTCTAGTGAAGGTGCATGGAGTTTAAAACATGGTGGCATTTCCTGAATTACCACATGACATCACAAGGTGGAACAGGTTGTTTTCCATTTGAGAGAAGAACTCAGCCTAAATATACAGGGTTTGTGTGTTAAACATGTGTGAATGAAACCAAACAGAACTTCAGGTATGTTTTGATGAGGAAACAATATTATAACATAGACCAGAAAACCGCATAATATGTGCCCTTTAAACTATACTGCTATGTAATGAGCATACACTCTTTAAAGGCAGTGTTTTTGTACATTACATTTTGGCAAGGTGTTTCATTCGGAATTTCCAAGTCATCTCCTGCTCAGTTCTTTGCGGCTAGCTCTATCAATGGCCAGTGATACTATACGTTAAATACGCCCTACAATGGAAGCAGACTTGACTGGACTTTACTACCACAATGTGTTGAAAGCTTATGTCACCAGGTCCCAATGGTGAATAAACTTTAGGGTACATTTACAGGGTAGAGTGTGGAGAATTTGATAACTGTGCTTGTTTAGAGTTAAGGGGCGAAATTGGAGTAAAAACACCCAGACACTGGGAGAATATGCAATCGGCATAGGATTCATAGGATTTATTTATTTATTTATTTATTTTGTTACACTTTGACCTTTAGTTTGTTTTCACTAGTATTATTGATTTTAAGAGCAAATTTTCAAACAAATATTAAGACAAATGCCAGATTCAAATTGGATTTTACATTTGAAGGTGATTCGGGTAGGTCAGACCACAAACCGCAAACAGAAGGGCATGTTATCAGCTCAATCTTCATCTAAAATCCATTCATTCTTAGTGACGACAATCCGCACATTGAAATGCTAATACATGGAGATGAAAACTGCAGAACAAGCTCACATTGGCCAGGATTGTGACAGACGTGGGGAGCGTTTTTTTGACAAATATGACGTGCCTACTTTATGATGAAGTACTGAGATTTACAGGACCGTGAACCTATCACATAAAGGCTTTATCTTAGAGGCTGTTGTGAGCTGCAGTGAGTAATGAAGGGTGGATCCACTTAACATAAGCTGACACCACTTGGCTCTCACACTGGATATGGGAAATGTACACAGACACTCACAATGTTAACACCAAGTACCTTTAAAATAATAGGTTTTGAAATAATAGGTTTTACGAGTACATTCTTTAAAACAAACCAAGACATAATCAGGTCTAAAGGGTCTTCACTATAAGATAATGGCTAAACATGGCCTTCCACTAGAAATGTTACGCAGTAAAAAATGCATTCAATTATTTCTGCAGAGCTGAATAAAATTCTGCATAAATCTTTATCAAAGTCACTACTTTTGAGGCTTTATTAAATCTCAAAATCTGCGCAAAATACTTTTACTTTTGGTTGGAATGAACTTAATAAAACATGCATGCAAATTTGTGAGCTGGACACAATGATTTGCAAATCAGGCAGCTATCTAAAAAAGTGATGTTGAGACTATTCATTAAAAATTCTCCATATCATCTGGGCACCCCCTGAAATCAGTTTGCAACCTCCATCCCCACCCCCAGGTTGAGAATCATTTGTCTAATGTAATTTAAATCACCTAAAACACCAAGACACAAAATCAAGCATCAAACTAAAATGTCACAAGCTTGTACAAGCAGTGGTCACATTGTAAATAGTAGTCGATGGTGCCAGTGCGCTCTGGGACATACATAATGGACTAAACCACTGCAATGAATTTGTGTAAAATTTGGTGATTTGTTATGTTTGTTATTAATAAAGTACTGGACTGTTTGGTTAATTTGTTAATGTTAAAAATATTACTGATTCATGCCTTTTGTTTAGTAAAACCTTAAAACCCTGATTTAATTGGTTTGCCCAGGGGAGAGTCTGAGGGAGTATTTAAGGGGCACTCTGCTCATTCTGAAGTTGGAGGACCTGAGTGTTCTGGATGAACTGCTGTGAATTAGCATCACACAATACTTAAAGAGATTTATAGATATTTAATCTATAGAGCGCTCTGTTGGCATACGAGCTCTTCTAGAACTGGGATCTGCTCAAGTCCAGGGATCTGCTTGACTCCTGGGAAAGTCTTGAGTCCTGGAATGGTCTCGAGTCTTGGGAGGGTCTGGAGTCCTGGAAGGGTCATGAGTTATGGAAGGGTCTCAAGTCCAGGGATCTGCTCAAGTCCAGGGATCTGCTTGAGCCCTGGGAGGGTCTCATGTCCTGGGATCTGCTCACGTCTTGGCAGGGTCTCTAGTCCAAGTATTTGCTCAAGTCCTGGGAGGGCCTCGAGTCCAAGGATCTGCTCGAGTCCTTGGAGAGTCTCTAGTCCTGGGAGGGTCTTGAATCCTGGAGGGTCTAGAGTCCAGGGATCTGCTCGAGTCCTGAGAGGGCCTTGAGTCCTGGAAGAGTCCAGGGATCTGCTTGATCCTGGGATGGTCTTGAGTCCAGGGATCTGCTTGAGTTCCGGGATCTCCTCGAGTTCTGGGATCTCCTCAAGTCCTGGGATCTCCTTGAGCTCCACAGGCTGAGGGTCACTGAACTTAAAAGCTTCAGAAAGGATTGAACGTCTTACCAAATTCAGAAGAGGTCTAGCTTCCTCTTTGTTTTTCCCCTCCATCTCAACACAACTGCACACGGATGGACCTCTTAGCCTGCGCCTGCACTGCCCTGGTTATGTGGTCAGTAGTGACCGCAGAGGACAGCAGGCCCTCCTGCTGCAGGACCATAGCAATCTGAGGGACACCAGAACACAAACACACTTTAGAGTTCACTGGTTGAGTTTTTTTCTGGTAAAAATGCAAAAAGAGAGAGATACTTACAGTGACTTTATACGAGGGCACGTGCCAGCAGAGGGTCACCTGTTTCCTCTCTACAGTAAAACCACTCGCTTTAAGACTCTTAAGAAGTGGCATGCGATCAGGGCAATCAAATCAAGCAGTGATTGGTCGATAAAATTTAAAATCATCGTGTGTCAAACGTATAATTAAATAGTTTCGAATTATATCCAAATAATCCCATTTTCCCTTCACTTCTGTCCATTTGAAACATGGTTGTAATGGCGGTGTCCTTTACTACACTTCGGGTCACTGAGCAAACTGCAACAACCGCGGTTCCGCACATCCCATTAACTTTTGCCCTTCTACAGAATAACAGCACTTCTTCTGTCCGTGGAATAACAGCACTATTACACACATGTGGAGGAACATGTGTGCGTTCTGGACCTACTCCGCTTCAGGGAGTTACAGGGAATACAGGACGTTTCTTCAGGAAAGACGTAGTTTTGCATCAATAAGAGGTGAGTGATAACACGCTGTTCTAACGTGATGGGACATTTGTGACACATCACACTGTATTATAAGTGCACCTGTCTGACCAGTGCACCTGTCTGACCAGTGCACTGTTGTTGTTAGTATCACTTCATGATCTTCAAGAATGTACATTTTGTGTAGTGCATTACACATGTGTAGAGCTGTCATATGTCATTCATATGGTTTCTAGATGCATAATAATAATAATAACATCCTCAGAACTAAATTAAAACAAAGAAAACAATAGGGATGGCCAGGTCAGGCCCTGAGGTGTGAAAGCACCCATTATGGGCCTGAATGATTATGCTTATATGACCCCACAGGTCAGATTAGCATAATATTGGCATAAAATTATCAGGTTAATTAATAGCCTAAAATAACAAATGTTGGTGGCTACGCGAACACGGGCAACACCGAGACCTCTCTGAGTGTGCAGGTCCTGATCTTCCCCTGTACCGCTGTTCCCCAGATTTTTGCGCGGGGAACAGCAGCACTGGGGAACACCGGTTCTTTTTTAAACCCGAGGTACATGGGAACAGCGGTACCTTTTTAAACACGAGGTACCGGGGAACATAGGTACACACTCCTTGCCAAGAAACCTGGTGCAAATGGAGCGTTGCAAATGGTGTGTTGAAGTTTAGTTAGTGTCAGCTCTTACCATTAGGTCCTCTTAGTTGCCAGTGAGTTAGCCGCTAGAGAGGGTTTGTTCTTTTAAGTGTGTCAGTATTGGCCCTTGTGTTTAACAATAAAGTCAATTAAACTTTATATGTGTGTCCGACATCCATCACTACTGCACAAAACTCAGGGTAAGGCCATGTGAACCTGTCCCATTGACTTCCATTCACTCAATAGGACAAATTAATGGAGAATCTTGAAAACTGAATTCTGAGAAATCCCCAAGCTGCCCAAAGGGCAAACAAACAACTTTTACTTTGATAACCCTATAGAACATGTTACTGTATAAAAGTTAATTGTACTCAACATTTCCAGGTAAACCTTTTGGCAATTAGACTAAAAATTGCACATTTTGAAATTTCATAAAAGTTCATGTCTTGGGTGGCACCCCTAAATCTTAATAGAATTCCTCAAAACATTTTTATGTTAATTGGAACAAAATGCAATGCCAACTAAATTGATGTTTTGAAATTAAGATTTCCCATTCAAATTAGATGCACCCTAATATGCATTTAATATGTCAGTAAAATAAATACTCATTTACAATGTGGTATGCATAAAAAATTGTGTTATTAAATTGTTATCAGCTAAATATTAATATCCACCCCAAGAATGCTTGCCAACCCATAAAAGTCACCACATGCTACTACTCTTAAGTGCTCAAAAGATCAGAGCACCGCACTTCTAGTTTAGATACAAGTCAAAATTGTGTCATTATTATTTGTGAAATGTGGTGCAATACTTCAGCTACATCATTTTTAAAGCATAAAAGCTTGGCGATAAAGTACACAGGAAGTAGAGTCACTATCGCTAATCTGCAGCTTCACCCCGATCTGTGCACTGTGTGGATGTAAACAGACACACGTGAGGAAATACTCTCACCTTTTTACTTTCAGAGCGCCTCAGACTAGATTAACAGCACTGTTTTGTGGATGGGGGATGGTTTAATTCTACGTTTGTGTACACTGGTTTATGAATGTGTGAGTGCTTGTTTTGAATACCAATTGAAGGACTGGCTATGTAACAACTATTTATTTTACTACTTACACGCGCCACAGGTGGATAGTCGTTATATAGTACAAATTGTTTTATACTTTTAGCCTTTAGTATCTGATGTAACAGCCTTGTACTGTATATTTGTGAGATAAAGCTTTGGTTGGTCTATCTGCATCTAAATCCACACACTGTTGCATAAATATATTTCACACACAATACAGAGCTCACTGTAAAATGAACAAGATAAGGCTGCATCATCACTTGACAAAATAGTGCCTCAAGACAAAACTGAAGTGGGATTCAAATGAAGGCATTACAATTTGAATTTGAATATATAAAAACTGCAATCTTTTAAAGGGTACAATATTTTGGGATTATATTATTTAAAGTGCCCATATTACACTATTTTTGATCAATGTCATAATGTTGTTTCATTCTCACATGTTTAACGCACAAATCCTGCTTATTTAAGCTGCATTCTTCTCTCAGATGGAAAACACTCCTTGCAATGACATGTGGTAATACAGAAAGTGCTCCATTGTGTTTTTAAACTCCATACACCTTCACTAGAATCATTTGGAGATGTAGACAGACTAATAATAAAGGGTTGCTTTTTGATGAGGTAACAACATTCTTACATGTCTTAAAGCTCACAAAAGTCATTTCGGTGTAATATATGACCTTTAAGTGTGTATATGGTAATGCAATGTAATGTATTAAATTAATTTCATTCTTCATCCAGGCTTGTCTTGCAGAAATATATTTACCCACAATTACTCATTCCTCCATGTCTTTTGTTGGAGCAGATTATAATTTAAACTTTTCATTCTCAATTATCGCTCTCGATCTGGTTTATTCAAGTCCTATACTGTTCAAACGTACACACAGATGATGGAAAACAGCTGGACTTATTTCCTACTTATTCAAACTCATTACAAACTATTCACTGATTTTATTTAGGTTATATTTAAGATGTCTTAGGGACTGTAAGCCTCTTCATTAAAATTTTTGGATGACAGTAGCTCAGGGGTTCCCACGCTAACCTAGAGAGAGGTAAGTGGTTATACAGGTTGTCAACTATAATTTTACTGTTGTAAGATGATAATAATAAGATAAGATAATAAGTACGTTACTGAATTTACCTTCTGACCTAATTTTGTTTCCAACCAAACCTGATCTCAGGGTTTTGATGAGGCCAGGCTTTTCCAATACGACATTGATCCACTGCACTGTAATCTTTCCTCTCCTGCACACCGTGAAATCGCATAGGCTGTATTTTTGTTTTGTAGTGAGTAGCAAAACAGTTTTTAAAGAAATAGAATTGCAGCGGCTACAGAGGAGAGCAATACAAACTGCTGTGTGATGAAAATGGTAAGTGGCATCATGCTAAAGGTAATCGCAAATGGCAACCAAATCAGGAATATGTTATGAGAAGAAAACCCATGAAGAGTGAATTATGAATGAGAATACAATTTGAACAACAGCATTTTACATTTCCTTTTTACAGTCCCCAGTGTTATTTTTTCTTTTTATTTTACCTTGCAAGCAGCCATATTTGTTTTGATACAGACGGAGTATGCGTGTCCCTAACTGACTCACATCATACAACAAGTATTAAATGTCCTATATTACACAAAACCCTAACCCTTATGAGGTTTAAGCCATGTTAGATATTATATATCTCATCAAAAACATACCTGGAGTTGTATTTTGTTGCATTCCCACACCTATTTAATTAATTCTGCATTACTGGGCTGTTTCCAAAGATCAAAATGCTCTGTTAAATCTTGCAATGTCATAAAGTGGCAGTTTTCAAGTTAACAACACATCGTACCTTTTGTTCAGTAGAGACTGGTAATTCCAGAGCTGAAATGATACAAATGATCCTAGTGAAGGTGTGTGGAGTTTAAAAACACAGTGGAGCGTGTCCTGTATTACCACATAACATCACAAGGTGGAACAGAGTGTTTCCTGTATGAGAGAAGAACTCAGCCTAAATCTGCAGGGTTTGTGTTTTAAACATGTGGGAATGAAACAAAACACAACTCCCGGTGTGTTTGTGATGAGGAAGCAACATTAGAACAGAGATCAGAAAATTGTGTAATATGGGCCCTTTAAAGTAAGGAAGCGTGTATTATGGAACACAGGCAAAGAATAATGTTGAGATTGTTAAAAATGAAAGATAAAAGATATATGGGTCAGGCCTTCTTACAAATCCATTATCATTGATTGGATAAAGGCTATTCTGGAGTCAAGGAGACTGGTGGTCTGACATGCAATAAAGACCAGTCTGTCAGGTGTTGATAGAAATTGATCTTGATGGTCGGTAATGTGGGTAATTGATGTTGAAAGGGTATCATTTAAGCAATCAATAAAAGATCAGAATCAATTACTCTTAACAAAGAAAGACAGAGGGACACAATCACAAATGGAGCTTTAATCATGAAGACTGTGTGGAAACCATATTATCTACTTAATCCCTATTATAATACCACAGATCAATACAGATGCAATAGCACTTTTAGGTTTGGGTCCTCTGCAAACCTCCACCATTAACGTGGATTAAATGGTAAATTAAAGTATAATCTATTTTCTGTTTACAACACTGTACTCAAATCATGGCAGAGAAAGGCAGAAATCAATGAACAACATTATTAAAGCAAATAATTGTTGATAAAGTGTGGAATGAGTTTGTACGTTTGTTTTTATGACAGTAAAAATCAGATTCATATTTTAAAGGTCCTATATTACGCAAAATTGACTCTTGTGAGATTTAAGACATGTTATACTTTATAACACTTTATAACACCTGTACTAAGGACACTTTATAACACCTGTACTAAGGACACTTTATAACACCAGTCACTTTAAATAAGTCATGCCACATCACTTGATCTTTTGCACTGTTGTTCTGATGCTTCTGTATATACTAGAATATTTTTTTATTTTTTATTATATATCTTAATCTTTTTTTACATGCTCTTACTTTATTTTTAAATAGTGATACTTTTTTATTATTATTATTATTATTATTATTATTATTATTATTATTATTATTATTATTATTATTATTATCATCTTTTTTTTAAATAGTGATATCTCTACTTTATATTATTATTATTACTATTCTGTGTTCTATGTTGCACCTCATCACCAAAGCAAGTTCCTAGTCTGTGAATTGTGTTCACTGACAATGGCAATAAAAGCTTTTCTGATTCTGATTCTGATAATGTCATAATCAAAAACATACCTGGAGTTGTGTTTTGTTTCATTCACACGTCTGAGTAATCCTTTATTATTAGTCTGTTTACATCTTCAAAGCTCAAAATGCTCTAATCCACGCAGTGCTTTTCAAGTGAACATCTACCTTTTGAATTTAGTTCAGTAGAGATATGCAATTCCAGGGCTGGAATTATCCAAATGTTTCTAGTGAAGGTGTATGGAGTTTAAAAACACAGTGGAGCACTTCCTGTATCACCACATAACATCATAGGTGGAATAGAGTGAAGAATCAGCCTATGCAGGTTTGTGTGTTAAACGTGTGTGAAAGAAACAAAATACAACTCCAGGTATGTTTTTGATGAGGAAACAACATTATAATATAGATCAGAAAATAGCATAATATAAGCCCTTTAATGTTAGTGAAAGCAATTTTTGTCTTTTTAATGTTATTTCTTGCCACTGTAATACATCTATCATAAACACTATATATATATGTATATAACAAGCACAACGTATTATTAAAGCACTTGACAACTGTCTGTACTCCGCTGTTACTCAAAGCACACATCATCATCTGACATTTGCTTCTGTCTCTTCATCACTAATGGCTGCTAAAAATGTACAATGACTCACCGCCTTGTCTCCATTTTACACAGTGACATTTAAACATTACACTTGGGACACATTATAGGTACATAGTTTTTACCACAAAGATAGGACATTTTTAGACCAGCTAGTGAACATAAGCAATGTAGCCTATCAAGCAGTACTTGTGATTCTCAATGGGTTCCTCACTATACAAGAATACAATGACATTTCACACTGTCATGTTGTTGTAGAAGGTAAAAGTATGAATTGAATATAAGAAATTACAGATCAGTTTTAGCAAAAGTGACAGCTGGAAAAAACAGAATAGTTGTAATAGTGTAATAGTGACTTGTGAATTTTAAACCATGTGATAATGCTGTTACCTCATCAAAAATATACCTGGAGTTGTGTTTTGTTTCATTCACACATGCAGTTTAAAAACACAATGGAGCACTTCCTGTATTACCTCTGCTGTATTACTTCTCACACTGTTCCACCTTGTGTTTTGTGATTCAAACATAACACAATTCTGGGTATATTTTTGATGAGGAAACACGTGAGGATCTATAACAACGATCAGAAAACAGGATAACACGGGCCCTTTAAACAATTCATGATGTTGTGTGTTTACTGTCTCAATCAAATTAATAACGTACGCACAGTAATGTTGCCACTGTGTGTGTGTGTGTGACTTTTTTAGTATAGATATTTCCTCAAATGAGTATATAATTTGGATACTAGTTTTAGTATCGATTACTGATTTATTTCATTATAGAGTTCATAATAATATGCAATGTGCTACAATGAACAATGCTTATGTCATGCCTTTTTCTGTCTGCGTCCAATGTTGTAGTTTTTTCCCAGAGGTCCTTGCGCCCCTCACACTGTAATAACAGTAAATAGCCTGTGGTTTTACACTGTGACAGATGCAGTTGTCAGTAATGCCCTGGCAGAGTGCATTGTCCCAGGGCACACTGGGAGAAACCGGTCAGAGCAGCATAGGGTGGGTGTGGGTGTCACCCTCATGACTCACCTCACAGCTATGCTCTGCTCAAGGTGAGTGATTCATGCCCTGTTACACTAACGGATGTGTCTGCTCTATTAACAATACAATGGGACCGTCAGCAGTAATCGCACAGTAAACTGTAAAAACAAACGTAACAAACAAATGGAAGAAAGCATGAAAAACTCACTGTTGCAAGAATGTTTTTATATTTCAGTCAAGATTGTAGATAATTAGTTAAACTCAAAAAAGTGGGTTCTTATCAGGGCCCTAATGATAAACACAAGCACATGAGCTCCCACCTCTGCACAGAATTAAGGTCCTGCAGCACACCACCCACTGTCTGCACCGTGTGTGGAACGCCCTGTAGACCACCTCTGGGTGCTTTAAAAAGGACTGAAAATTTCTGAACTCTAAACTTTAAGAAATTTTCAACATGAATCTGTCATGTATTTTTGCATCCATTCAATCAATAATAAATATAACTTCTAAAATGCTATATTTTATTATTTTATTATTCTGCCTACAGCAAAACCCATTAGCAGTAGTTTTCAGACCAAATTTGTATAAAATGCAATTCATACACAAAATAATCAGTGTGGATATGGACCAGTTTTGCCTTCAACATTATATTATTGTATTATTTAAGTCATATAAAACTTAAATAATCATATACAACTGCTGGTCTGTTGCCAGGTTTTGTCACAAAGAAAAAAGTGACTCATGTGTACAACATCTAAACCACAGTGCGACCTGTCTGTAACCTGTGACTGTTACTAAACCTACAATTTGATTTAATTATTCTGTCAACTGCAGTCATTACATTTTTAATAATCTGTAATTTTTTAATTATAAAAATTATGGTCACATAAAATGCATTTGTGAAACTTTTTGCTATCGGTGGTTGAATACAGTAATCTGTTTAATTAAAGCATCTTCTTTTTTGTGTGACAAAATTATAGGTAAAATGAATGAAACGATTTGGGGTTAGTCCAAACAAGGACTCTTATGAATGATTAAATGCGTCTCCTTTTTACTCATTTATGCTTTTGTAATAGTTTGAAGTGCCTCAACGGACAGCCTTGCTCTAAGGAGAGATGTGCCTATCTGCAATGTCCATATATTACATCAGCATTGCATTTTCTACCTACCAAAATTTAATTTGTAGCTACACTCAAATATTAAAATAAATAACAGCAGAACTACCACATAAAACTAAATAATCAGCAATTATTTTTTCCAATTGTTCTGAATCTACATTTTGAAAACACTTTTTAATAAAATAAACATTGAAATATAGTGACTGAAGGCTTCAGGGTAAAGAATATTTTTAGTGTAAGTACAAGTACGAAAGTCAGTAGTTTTTTGTTTTTTTTTTTCTTTTTGACATTTTTATATCTTTTTTTTTCTTTTTGGCATGTGTTTTAGGGTCTGTATTTAGAATCTTAGCAATATTTTTTTGAGTAATTGCCATGCATATCCCTCCATTATCACTTAACACAGTTTTGTCCCCTATATATATAAGGGATATATATATATATATATAACCACAGTAAGTAACACTGATATTTGTAGTACTATGATGCTGAGCTTGTTTGTCTCATTTTCGGCAGGACGCACGTTTCAACACTGAGCTAGTGATGGTGTTTTTGTTTAAATGAGTCTGTTGAGAGCGTCACAATGGAGCAGTGGAAACAGAGGAAGAGGAGGAAGAGGAGAGAAAGAGGGAGAAGAGACAAAACAGGGTCAGATTATACGGGTCACATGGAGCGATAGTTTGATAGTTTTAGTGAGTAATGAATTTTTAACGGACACTGGGGATTTTGATAACTTTATTTTTATTTTTTCTAGTGGATGTTGCAGATTGTTTATGGATAAGATTCAAGTTGTAATGTAGAAGACATGATTTTATTCCATTGCTCACCTTGTTATAATAGTACTTTATTTTAATTGCGCACACACACACACACACACACACACCTACACACATACACACACACACACACACACACACACACACACACACACACACACACACACACACACACACATTATTCAGTGGTGAAAATATCATCATAATCATCATAGACCTTTGGCTCTTTCATGGGATCCGAATTTTGGATCTGTTCATTTCAAAGAGCCACTGAAATGACTGACTCTTTTTATATTTATTCATATGACAGAAGCTAATGTGAGAACTCATTTAAATTATGATGCCAAAAACGTGCTAAAAGCTCTCACTTACGCTGCCTGTGCTGCTGTGCTGATTTTTGTATGTCCAAAGTCCACAGACCGAAGACACAAAGGATAAAACTGAATACACACGAATCACATTATGAAGTTATGTTACAGACATACAAAAGTCACTAAAAAACAAAGTAAAAAAAAAAACTTCTGTAGTGAAAATCTGTGTGAAAGAGGTTTTCATGCAGAGACTTTGAGGTCCAAGTCAGACATAAAAGCAGAGACGTAAAAACCACAGATTTTACAACATTTACCTCTGTCTCAAACCACCAGAGTCGGTGTGATACTGGTCCAAAACAGGTCTAAAAGTGTGGGAGCATACAGCGTCTGGATGATGGTTACATACATTTTAAATCTGATGTCTGTGTTTGTATTTTAATTGAATTTTGGTGTTTCATTTTGTATTTAGTGTCCTTTATACAAACAAGAGTGTGTTAAGTTTTGTTCACAAAGTTACAGTTTTGAAATGTTCTGAATTGTTTTATTGTTACGTGAATGTCATATCACTAAAATCAATTGACAGAATACTGGGCATTTCCACTTTACATATCTGGAGCTGCATTTCTGTATCCTTTAGAAGACATACTGTATGTGAACACTGACAACAATTAATTCCGATCTTTGGTCTGCTCACCTGCTTTTAGCTTTAGTCTTTTGTTGTGAACGTCATATTTGTGGTGCTTGTAGGAGAACAAAACGTCATTTCTCTGAGCGTGGAAGGGTTATATTTGTATTTACTGCCGATATGGTTCTGTCTCTCCCATTGCCTCTCATCATGGTAAAATCCTTTCTGAAATTAATGAAAATGGTACATTTATAGATTTGCTTTTTAATGCATGTATGAGGAGGCATGTCATTACTTCTGGGCCATTACACATTATGCATTATGCACATCAAATAAAAGGAGCTCAAAATTAACATAATATAACATAATAACTAATGGCAATACCAATATTTTTTTATCATAAAGGCTTTTTACAGTAATAAAATACAGTAATAATACCGAGTTGATGCCTGTGCCGGGAATACACACCTTCACATTTTCTTTGTGATCAAAACGTCTCAAATTTTCCTGTCATTTTCCAGTGTCTTTGGTGTTGGCAGCTGTGCACCTATGATTAGTTTTAATAGTGTTTGGGACTCCTGCTTGACACTAGAGAAGAAAAGGCTCCCGCTCATGTAATAACAGTTCTGTGGTCGGGACAGTACAAGTGTGAACCGCATAATTAAAGGGATGATGATGTATAGCTATCCCTTTAATGTTGCTTCTTTTATTATAGGATTTTTATGTGAAGTGCCAACGCAAGTTCAGTTTAGTTAATGTATTCACCAGTGGCAATTTAAGTAGGATTTCAGTTTTGTCTGCACTAGTCCTTGCACGTACAATTCAAAGTATGAAATGAAAAACCTGACAGTATAAAATAAATCAAATAATGAGCATAGATATCTGCTTAGGTATTTGTCCCAAAATGTTCCCAAGAATCCATATTTAAATGTTAAAATGATTCTCAAATTTAAGTAATCAACTGTTTGAGTTTATATTCAAGTTAGCTAAAAAAAAAAAAAAAAAAAAGCAAATAACAAAATGTCTCTGTATGAATCAGTAAGTCAAAATATTATTCCAGTTTCCATTGGGGCCCTTTTTCAACAGCATGTTTCACACCTCGAGCCTCGAACTGTAATTCCAGGGGTCACAACCTTTTGTTTTCTGTTTACTTTAGCGTCTCTCTGAACAATGCAGATGAAACGGTTACAGGCTGAGTGCTATTTACACGTCCTCTGGTCAACAGTACTTCAGACTCTATGTCAAAGGGAGACCAGAGCTTAATGTGACCACTGCAGCCTACACTTACACTCACACTCACTGTTAGAATGAGCATTGTGTTTTGGTTCGTGATGATGGCTTCAGAACTTCAAATAAGAAAAAAAATAAAATGTCAGTGTGATGTGTTGAGTACGAGTTCTAGCCAGTACATGAAACACATTTGTAAGTTTTACCAGAAAACGAGGCAAAAAAGTAAAAAAAAGTCAGCACACATTAAAAGTAACATGTACTGTACTGGGTATTTTAGTGCAATCAATTCAAATTCAGTCAAGTTACAAAAAATAACTTTTGCACAAATAAATTTAGTGATCTGTTTTTGCTAATAAACTTTTCACTTTCACATTATAGTTCAAAACTGATCCCATTATATATTGCTAATACACAATGTAAACTGTGTTAGGAATAAACTATCTTGTGTAATTATAATAATTATAATATGTGCCATTGTAGTTTACAAATAACCAACTGATAATTATTCTATTTGCACTACAAGTTTTGCATATCATAATCATAGTTTATATTTTACTTTTTTTTTTTTTTTTAATTATAGTCCCATAAATGCCCGTAAGTCACAGAGTAGTGATTTTCAAACAGCTCACACATATCACATAACACCGGGAAGGATCAGACTGTTTGTGATACCTGATATTGTGTCAAAACTGGCTCCTCTTCGTCTTCCACGGAAGACAACACCACACAAAAGAGATCACACGTCAATACAAACCAGAAGAGCGAACAATGTAAATACATGTCAGGAATGTTCCGCGGTATGACATTAAACAGCTCTAAATTACCATTATTACATTACATGTGATTTTATAGCTCAAAAATACTCAGAAAAAACAGCATTGTGACTCTGAGCGGGGTTGCCTCTCCACAGATTTGACCTGTAACTTGGTCTGGTTCTGGTGTTATCTCCGTGAAGATAGAAAGGTTTAATACTGTACTGTGAAAAATTCCAGACAAAGCAATAACATCTCCATGGAGAAAAGCATTTGACGGACCCTCCACCAGAAAAGTTACACAGTACACCTTTAATATATTCCTATAATTTTCATTCTTCAAGCGAGGTCAACAACTCCACTGCTTTTTTATATTATTTCTGTGGTTGTATTTTTAAAATGGTGGAAGAAATGTGTTTCCCCAGGTCATTGTAAAAGCAGCTCTTAGGTCAAAATGGGACAGATATTCACTGTCTGCATTTAATTATAAAGAGTTTTATTGAGTGCAACAATGAGATGTGCTGTGAGTAGACTAGGGGTTGTTTCTGTGAAAATATCTTTTTTTTAACCCTGAAAATTGTGAATGTGCCTATAACCTCGCAGCAGAACTGTGATGTTAAAGGTGTACTATGTAACTTTTGTGATGGAGTGGGGGGTCTTCCACCTGCTCATGGCATTAAACTTGTACATTTATTTCATTTCAGGTGTTTCTGTTGATCAAAAATACCTTGAAAAAATCTGACATGTAAGATCTCACCTGTCTGTGTCCAAGGAGATAACTTCATTTCATGTGCAGCCATAAAGTCTGGAATGTTCCAGGTAAAGCATTAACAGCTCCATAGTGACAAAAGTTACATAGTACACACTTAAGCATTAGGAATCTGTTTTAAAATGATAAAACGTGGGTACAATTATTTAACTTTATCTCACCATTGTTCTGTGCATATAAGTATATTACTGTGTGGGTGTTTTTTTCGAGAGGTGTAGAGTACAGAGGTTGAGGGTGCTATTCCCTACTCCCTCCCTGTGCTCCGACAGGCCTGTTGGGACCAGACTTTGCGGCTACACTTTAAGAGTGTGTTGGCACCGGTCCTGATAATACCTGCTCCACTCCAGGTGTCCGGACACGCTCTCTCTATCAGGCTGCATTATATTATCGTAAAGGATTCAATCAGTGTCAACTCCAGCTTATTTTCAAGACTATCAGCTTTCAGAAATATTCACCTCACTTTAGTCTTAAATAAGCATGAACACAGTCATAATGAACACACAGTTTAATTATGACTGGATAGCAAGAAACAGTCTCCTGTCTCTCTTTTTTGATATACCATTTATTTTTTACTCTTTGTTATCATATCATATTGTGATGAGTGAGCTACTGTATCCAAATAATTTCCCTTGTGGATCAATAAAGTTTGTCTAAGTTTGTCTAAGTGAGAAGGATTCAAGTCTTTGGTGATGCTTTATTAAGGTCAATAAAAGTGTAGTTATTATAAAGTGGTAGTGTTTATCCATTTAAATGTAGTAATAACTTGTAGTGTATAGTGTAGAACACTCTGACTCATTATGAATTAAAAATAAAAACAGTAAATCCTGCAGTGTGTTGACATCACATAGTTTTATTGCAGTGATTAGTTTATAAAATAACAGTCAATTAGACTTTTCAGTGCGTATTATCACTGGTGCAGAACGAACGATTGGGGTGGAATGTTTCTGTTGGCATCAATCATTCCAAACCTAAAAATAGACCTGTCGTCATTTTCATGCTCATTAACTTTTGATTTTCATAAAATGGACTTTTGTTTAAATACACAATGATATAATTTTCTGGTGGTGCCAGGTCCAGGCTCGGCTTGTCTCCATGGAGATGTGTCACCATAAGGCCAAGTTACAGATCAGATCTGTGGTGAAGCAATCCCACTCACAACAAGAATGCATGTTTTTCAAGAAACTTTTGAGCAATAAAAGCCGTTAAATACATGCAAGATAGATTAATGTTATGGAGTATTCCTGTCAAAGAAATATATCGCTGTTGAGACAAGTAAGTAGCAGACCCCCATTTGAAAAATTCTACAGTGCATCCTTAAAAAAGCCCCTAACACTGCCTCAGGTATATTTTGAGCTTAGCACAAGCTTTTATCTCCCTAAAATAGGAATATTGTGGCAAAGTTGCAACACTAGAAACCCTATAAATCTGATATTGACACTGGTGCAGTAAAACGAAATACCTCCTCGCCGTGCATCAAACGAACCATGACGTTTGAGTCTTAGATCAGGGTAAGTACACTGTAATAACCGCTAGGTCTGATCCGTGCATGCTGTGTACCAGGATTTCACTTGAGTTTGATAAATGAGTCTTTGATAAACGAATTTGTGAGGGCAATAGAGGTGGAGCAGCTTCAGGACAGTGCCCTCATGTTTAATAAGATGATTCACATCAGTCATTATGAGCATGACAAGATGGCACCCGCAAGCAACAACAATGGGCACCCATCCAAGACATAATCTCACTTTGTGGTATTCAGTCGGGTTGAAAAAAATGGTGGTTTTATGCAAGTGTCTGTTGTGCAGTAGTTTTGCAATTTCCCCATTGTGGGACAAATAAAGGATTATCTTATCTTAAGGATTATTTTATCTTAGTTTGAAAACTGACTTGAATTTTAACATAGAAAACCTGATTATCAGTTACCTGGAGTTTTTCGTTCTCACATGTTTAATTTTATTGATACCACTTATGGACACCAATCTCTTGCTATTTTTATTGGTACTTATTTAGAAGTTGTCTAAGTCTAACACACAAATCCTGCATATTTAGGCTGAGTTCTTCTCTCAAACAGAAAACACTGTTCCATGTCATGTGATAATACAGGAAGTGCTCCATACACTTTCACTAGAATCATCTGGATAATTTTAGCTCTGGAATTGACAGTCTCTACTAAACTAAATGTAAAAGGTAGCTGTTAACTTGAAAACTATAGCGCTTCATGACATCACAAGGTGGAACAAAGCATTTTGAGCTTTGAGGTTCTAGACCAGGCATGCCCAAACTATGGCCCGTGGGCCAAATGCGGCCCTCAGGCAAATTTTTCTTGGCCCTCAGGCTTCCAGGTGAATTCGCCCAAAATACCTTGAGCAGTTTTGACTGCAAGTTTTGACTGTAAGTTTTTTGAAAATCTACCTTGATAAGGTAGTATTAAATATTTATTGTATGGTTTTGTGGATCTAAGCATGAATAAAGGACTGATCGCTCATTCCTATTAAACATGAATATATTTCAATTATTCACTGTACTGAGCACCAGTCTATGTCCCTCAATCGGCCCTTCTGCTTCGTCTGTGTTTAGATATGTGGCCCTGGATGAAAAAAGCTTGGACACCCCTGTTCTAGACAGTCGCCATATCGCCAGGTATGTTTTTGATGAGGTAACAACATTATCAAGTGGCTTAAAGTTCAAAAGAATTCATTTTTAATATATAGTATATGGGAATGGACTAGACTAGACTAGTTGTGCACAAAAGTTTAAATTTCCTCTTCCTCAGTGGGAAAATAAGCATCTGCAACATGGTCTGAAAGTTTTGTAACTGTGTCTTGTCTCTTCTGTCAGTGTAGTTCACAGAGTGAGCTCCACGGACCATTAGACTAGTGCTGAGCTGAAGTCTGTGACACATCTGTGACAGCTGCTCCCACACTCAGCCCAGAGAAATACAGAAATACTTTACTATGAATATTCTACAATACTACAACATCTCATTAGTTTATATATAATAGGAATTATACTGTATTGTGATGACTAACAGCTGCCGATTCATTCACACTCCAGGTATTACTAAAATAAATATTGGTTAGGTGCTCATACCTGCAGTGCCGTGGCGCTGAGCTGGCGGACTATTGAAGTGCTCCCATTTGCCCACACGCATTTCCGGGTCCCAGTGTAAGC
Organism: Taenioides sp. WSHXM2023; assembly: GCA_029959045.1. Taxonomy (NCBI): domain Eukaryota; kingdom Metazoa; phylum Chordata; class Actinopteri; order Gobiiformes; family Gobiidae; genus Taenioides; species Taenioides sp. WSHXM2023. The sequence goes on along the minus strand of CM057096.1, from coordinate 12,018,155 downwards.
CGTTCTGTCCTCCATGACCAGGTAAAATTCCAATCAGTTTAGCCCTTAGTCATGAAAATTCCTAAATCATTGATTCTTTTAGTGCCACCGTGTCTGACTGTGAGCCCGGCACTGCTTTACTCTCGCAACACGGCGCATTCTCCTGCGCTCTTGTCTTTGGTGACAGGTAATGAATGCCTACTGCTCTTGTTCATACACAAAAATGTCCAAATTGTCACACAATCCATGTTTTTCGTACTTTCTCTGCTTGGCCGTCTCATTGTGCCTTGAGTCAAGTGTGCCTCGCCGCGCACCTTCATTTGCAGTGACAGGTAATGCTCCGTGCAACCTCTTCATTCATAAAACTTTCAGATTCTTACGCATCTGTCACTTGTAGCCACAATGGCTGCACTCGCTGTACAAGGCCCTTTACGCACAGTGGTGCGCCTTCAACAACAGGACAAGGTAAACCTATTCTAAATATAATTTCAACTCCAAGCATGTGTTCTTGATGAATCTGGTTGTATAGTTGGCATTGTGCCAAGGACAACGCAAATAATTCTGCACCAGTCATCCCAAACTCCAGAAAGTGAGCCGCGTAAAGCAGATTCCCAACCTTCAACCCTGGGATCGTGCGCTCACCTTATTCCATCAGCAGTATGTGTTTCTCTCAGTTGGGCTTAGTTCCAGTGCGCTATAAGATTTACAGTAACTCCCCATTCATGTTTTTAGGTGTCATCAGTGGTCAGCACCCCGACTCTGCTGTTTTTGCCTGTACTATTTTTGCTCCACTGTTTGCTTTTACTGTTTTGTCTATTTTAAAATATTCTTTCAATGAAATTAACATGCGTTTCTTTTAACATATAAAATAAAGACTTTGTAAATAATGGAATCTGGCTCTCTCCTGTGATTATGCTTACCTGTGCACTCTTATACTGAGGTTAATTTCCCCAAACTAGATTGGGGTTGGCGTTGTTGCAACACTTAAATTATAATATTCCAAATTGATTGCCACATGAGGTTTTGAATATTTTGTTTCCATGGCACCAGTCTATTACATAATGCATTCTTAGCAAGTAGTTTATTTCATTGCTGATTAAAATTTTGTTCTATTAATAGATGATATACAAGACTTGAGCTGCTTTCTCTCCACATTATTTATAAATGCAAAATGTATTAACTGGATGATTGGATACATTAGGGTTTCTTATCCTTTTTGATCTTAGTGCCCAACTCTATCTACAAAGTAAACCGAGGCCCAGTCTATTATTGCCTGTGATCCAGAACACACATTTCACCAGTCACCAGTGAAATTCCCTGTTCAAATGGGTGTGATGGATTGACAGGTGAATTAGTCTATCAGGGACACACATGTCTGTTCGTATCAGACAAAAATAAAGGGAAAAAAATCATGGGGGCTGAAAAACTTCTATAGAATCAATAAATGAAGCACTAAACTCTGAGGTGAAATACATTTGATTTTATTTGTAAGTCATAGGTGACCACTGAGGTCCTTCATTTCACATGCACCACTGAAAAAAAACAAATCTGAAGAGTGACCGAGGGCATGGGGACCAGACCGATATCAGTCTGTGTAATATGTGTATGTTTTTAACTTTCTATTATTTTCTAATCATGCAGGTGACGTGCCACCCCCAGAAAATTATCATTCAAAAAATTTAACTTAACCCACACTGAAATTATGCACTGATCCGTTATTTTCCATACCCACATTTCCTTTTTTTTTTTTTTTTTTTTTTTACGTATTTCCACCAACTGAGTCGCCCATTGGTTTCTCTGTCACTCTCATCACATTTTTATTTAAATGTATTCCACTGGTGTCATGGCATTGGTTCGCTGCATAAGCTAACTCCCAGCCCAAACAACAATAAGTGGCTTATACCTTAATGTCATGTGTGATTATTACTATCTGCAGCTAACACTGGGGAAACTGTGGCTCGAAGTTTCTGCTTAATTGCATGGGCCCAGTCTACCATTTAATTGTGTGTATAGAGCAGAGTCAATGGTCCATTCAGTCCCAGGATTACAGTGACGTCAGCCTCTACCTCATTCATATGTTTATATGGAGAGTAAGAGTTTTACAGGTGCAGGGGGCTGTAAGCTTCTCATTTTCAGACCAAATAAACCAGAGGAGGTACAACTTTTTCACTTTAACTTTTCTACAATTTAACAAGAATTATAAACCAATGTGAAAGAAAAATAGCTGGTCTCATGGCATATGAAACATTTTGAGGACTTTTTTCCTATTCCAAAGATATATTTAGATAATATTTTGTTTTAAATTGTTAATCACTATGGCAGCAGCCCTAATTTATCATAATTGTGAAACCCATGGATAGGCTGGTCCAAACCCCCCCCAAAATGAAATGTAATGATGGAGATGTCTTGGAAAATGTTGTACAACTACAAAATCAATTGACTGGTAACTGGTAAGGCAATCAGGTTAAGGTTAGGATTAGGGTTAGGTTTAGGAACAGTTGGTTAAGGCTGACGTGGTAAGGGTTTTAACATAGCATGAAGCATAATTTAAAAGTCTACAAAAGTATACAAAATAATACAAAGAACATGGACAATATGTATAATAAAAACTAATATTTAAAAACATATCAATTCATGACCATTTTGCACATGAAAAAAGTGAAATGGAAAAAAACCAGAATGGTACCGAGAGTCTTGTTTTGCTGTTGTTAGTGATAGAATAAAATGTGATATGAGACAAATCAAATATTCTACTTCATAATCACCTAAAGATTCACTATCAGGCAACTTTCAATTCCACACCAATTTTTAGTCTCTAAAGTGTCCAAAGTTATTTCAGTCTTCATGGCGCTAGCTCTTTGCGCGAGCTGCAGACTGACCTCACTCTTCTGGTGAAATTGCTCTCTCCGTGGTCTTTTCTGTAACAGTCCCAGCTCTGACTCCATGTTTATGTGCTCATTGCTCCATTTATTTTTAGGCCAGAGGCAGGATATTGGCTTTCATTAAACCCACCAGGCCTCCTTTCTTTTCTTCCCTCTCCAGGTCTGTCTCTCCTTCTCCAGATCTCTCTCTCGCCTTCTGTCTATCTAACTCCTTCACTTGCCCCCCCCCCTTACCTCTCTTGCCCTCTTTCTCTCTGCACTTTCTCTCCCTCTCTCTCTCTCTCTCTCCCCCTATCTATGGGGTTAGTGGATCTCTCTCTCTCTCCCTCTCTCTCTCTCTCTCTCCCCCTATCTATGGGGTTAGTGGATCTCTCTCTCTCTCTGTGTGTCTCTTGGGTAATATGGTCTCTCTTCTCTCTCTCTCCCTCTCTCTCTCTCTCTCCCTCTCTCCCCCTATCTATGGGGTTAGTGGATCTCTCTCTTTCTCTCTCTGTGTCTCTGGGGTAAAATGGTCTCTCTTCTCTCTCTCTCTCTCTCTCTCTCTCTCTATGTCTCTGGGGTAAGTAGTATATATGGTTTCTCTCTCCCCCTCTCTCTCTGTGTGTCTCTGGGGTAATATGGTCTCGCTCTCTCTCTCTTCTCTCTCTCTTTCTATCTCTTTCCCATTCTCTTTCTCTCACCCTCTCCCTTGCTTTTTCTCTGTCTCCTTCTCTCATCCCCCTCCCTCTCCCTCTCTCTCTAGGGTGAGTGGTTATGGTGGTGTGGTTTCCGGCTTGTGTTGTGACGTGATTCAGTTCTACTTATTCCAACAGAAAGAGTTCTTTGTGTCCGATGTGTGCAGTTCCTACCGCCTTCTTTCCACCACACTGACAATTATTTTCCTCCTAAAACTTCAGCTGACGACTGGAAGCATTCAAGTTGTTGTCATGTTTCTTTTTTGTGTTTTTGTGAAAAACAAAAGTTGTGTGAGGTTGGGTTATACAGCTGGAGATTTTCCTCTTACTGGAAATGATCTGAAAATGTGACCCTTTTTTAAGCTTTGTTTGGTCTGCTTGGGCCTGCCACCCAGGTGATTATTTTGACATTTAGAAAGAGTAGTATTAGTAGTAGTAGTAGTAGTAGTAGTAGTAGTAGTAGTAGTAGTAGTAGTAGTAGTAGTAGTAGTAGTAGTAGTAGTAACTGTAGTGCTCGTGGGAAACAATGATTATCAAGGATTAAGTTGCATTATATGTGCTATTTGTAGACTGTGTGCAGTTGTGGTTGGAGGAATAGGATTAGTAATAGAAGTTGTTTTTGTAGTATAAATACTAGTAGTTGTAGTAGTAACTATGTCTCTTCTACTTCCTCTTGAATAGTTATACATAGCTGTGTACTTAAAAAAATATATATACCTGAAAAACCTTAAGCCAGTTTCCCTCAGATTTTGCCAAGACAAATCTCGTTTAGTCATTGACAGCTCCAGGAGTAAATCCCTCTAATTCAGCAGTACAGTAGTGTCAGGATGTCTTAGCCTGTCTCAGTGGCTCTGTTTTACATCTCGGAGTCTGGAGAGGGGCCCGTGTTTTCTGATGTGGTTTTGGGCCAGACTAGAAGCTCTGCCGTCAACATTCGTCAGTGAACTTTGAGCTAAGACTTTGCTTACAGACTTGATGCACGACAATGTAGTGAGTCATATGGGACAGCTCTGCCAAGAAAAACTTTACCTTGATCATTAGCGAGACTGGCAAGCCTTATTTTCACCGCTTTTCTCACAGGGATGTTTAGCTTCAGGAAGTAGTCCCTCAAGTGGCTCCTCTGCACTGTGTCGCCCCCTAGAGGAGAAGCAGTGAAGTGCCCCTCTAGAGGTAATAGTCAGATATATTATTATTATTATTATTATTATTATTATTATTATTATTATTATAGGACAAATGTAGACATTGATTTGATTTTAAATTACTTAAATGTACAGCTTCAGTCAGTAGCTCACAGATATAATTTAAATGCACTATGCAACTTTTCTGGAGGAGGGGCCACCATTACCTGCTTGTCTCCATGAAGATGTTAATGCTTTGCCTGGAATGTTCCACAGTACGGCATTAAAAATACTGTCTCCATGGAAACAAGCAGGTGATGCCACCAGGCCAAGTTGCAGATCAGATCTGTAGAAAGGAGACCCCACTCACAGCAAGAATGCCTGTTTTTATGTATTGGTGGCAATACACACACATGTAATTTAAATAAATACAAGACAGATTTAATATCGTACTGTGGAACATTTCAGATAAAGCAAAAACATCTTCATGGAGACAAGCAAGTGGTGTAAAAGTTACATAGTGCACCTTTAAATAGCAAATTTCTTGGGTTTCTTGGGGTAATTTAATGAAACGTGTTTAGAAAGATTTGCTTTGGAATGACTCCCTCAGACTTCCTGCTATAAGCTATAAGCTAAGACATACTAGACCTCTAATTAAAAAGAAATGCACATTAGAATGAAATAACACGTTATAACTGACCATTAGTGTCTCACAGCTATATGAGCTCCAGTCAAATTTAGTCCATTTCATTTTTCCTATGATTTTTAGGAGAAACATTTATTAGGAGTTTGAAAGTTTGCCCAGGAGTAATCAGCTATGTGGGAACTAATTGTATTTAAAATCTGTTTCTGAATCTTTATAACTAACTTATTAACTATAACTATAATTAACTAACACATAACATATTTAGATCACCATGCTATCTTTTGTTATTTTGAAAATGAAACTACTGCACATCGCATCAGGTTTGAGCATTGACCAAAATCTTACAGCTAAGGAGGGTTCAAATAATGCCCAGGAGAGATCGCTAAATTACTGAAACATGCATGGATGATCTAAAACCTCTTCAGGCATGTTTTTGATGAGGGAACAGCATTATAACACGCTAAAAAAATAAAATAAAATAAAATAAAAAAGATTTTGCATAATACTCCCTCTTTAACTTAAACTTTATTATCACAAGGTAAATTACACACATATAGATTATTAAACTACCAACATTGTTTTATATGGCACCCAGTTTATTTCCCCGTTAATTTCAGTGCTAGATAAGGTATCACTCTTTGATATCCCTTCTTCTTTTTTAAAATAAGCTCGACTGCTGCTTTGTCACAACCACCGGTGCAGAAAATACAGGGTCGAAAACAAGTGACCTTTTAAGACATAGCAATCTCCTCAATACCACACCTACTGCAGTTTGTTTATTTAAACTTTAAAACCAAAAAGTCAAGATTTAAAATCTTTACCATTGATTCTGACCGAATGAAACTGTGTGAAAGTGTCTAGTGCTATGCTATTGATCACATATTATTTTGGTGTTGCAATGCCATTTGGAAATAACATTATCTGGAACAAATATATATAAATATTCTAAAGAATAGACATGTTTCTTAAGTCTTAGTAGCAGATGAGAGTGAAATTGCTTGGGGATGCTATTTCAGGTAATAACTAAAAAATTGTCTGCCAGGCTGACAGATCATACCTGTTCATTATGAGCTCCAGTATCAATGTTAAACAAAGCAGGATAGAAAGTGTATTTTCAATTGTAAGAAATTTTTTCTATACAAGATATGAGAACGTTGTCAGTATTGGTGCATTATGTCAATTGTCTAGATATCTTTTTGAGAAAATACTTTTCCTGCTATGTTAAGTATCTTCATGGAATAACTACTGGAATAAAATGAAATAGAGAGCTGAAAGAAGAGCAATTCCAGCCTCATGCTTATTTACCATCAATATGGAAAGTAAGTAACGGAAATACAACAGAAATACTACGGAAATACATTTTTGAACATAACATGGTGGTTATGGTACTAAGTACCAAGCATTTCCCCAGACCTCCTTGTAATAGGCTTCAATCTGAAAGGTATTAATGCTGGAAATGAACTGTTGCCTGGTTTATGTCTGGTCAAGAAGCTGTACAGACAACATGATTAAACTAACCAATTCCTGACATCTGGTATGGAAAAATGGGTCAAATGCAAACTTTCCCAAGCATCACACTGTTTTTTCTGATCTATGTTATATTGTAGTTGCCTTATCAAAAACATACCTGGAGTTTTGTTTTGTTTCATTCACACACAAACCCTGCATATCAATGCATATTATGAGTTCTTCTCTCAAATGGAAAACATTTCCACCTTATGATGTCATGTGGTAAAACAGAAAGTGCTCCACTGAGTTATTAAACTCCATACACCTTCACTAGAATCATTTGGATGAATTCAGCCCTGAAATGACCTCTATATGACAATATCACAAGGTGGAACAGAGCATTTTGAGCTTTAGAGATGTAGACACACTAATAAACGAGGTTTACTCAAACATGTGTGAATGAAACAAAACACAACTCCAGGTATGTTTTTGACGGGATAACAGTTTTATAACATGGTTCACAGCAAATCCATTTTATGTAATATACGTTTATGTAAAAAAACATGCTTCAACTTAATATGATAACATCAAAAATCCCATCAAAGTCATGATCTCCATCAAGGTTTGAACCTCTAATAACAAATATCAGACTTTCCCCTCCACCTGTTGTATTTTTCCAATCTGCATTTTAATTTCCCTGAGGAGGCCCACTCATGGAGAGATGAAGTAACTGATTAGGGTGACCAGTTTGTGTCAGACACTCTATGGGAAGTGAGCTCATTTGACCATCTTATATAAATACCATTAAATATTTAACGCTCCAACACACAAAATGGATTCTTCTACCATGAGACCACTGCTAAGATCCCCAAGATCAGAAGAAACGTGAATTCTGATTAGATTAGCTGCTATTACAGAGGTCAAATGTGGACAAATCTGAATGCTACAAATGTAATTATAATAGATAATCATGAATAACATTATGCCCACCCAATCTGCGACCCCAGACCTGTGTGGTTGCACCTCAACTTTAAAGCCAGTAATGGGAATTGTGTTACCATATAAACATTCATGATATTAGTTATAGTCATAGTTATAGCTGATATTAAAACATTTAAAGGGCCTATATTATGCTATTTTCTCATCTATGTTTTAATGTTGCTTCCTCATTAAAAACATACCTGAAACAAAGCACAATTATGTTTTGAGGAGGTAAAAACATTCTAATATGGCTTAAAGCTCAAGAGTCAATTTTATGTAATATATGTAATATAGGACCTTAAAATGTAAACATTGAAAGAGTTGTTGAAATTGGCCCAAATGACACTAACAAGACTATCTTATAGAAGTGGGTAACATCCACACCTTGCTGATATAAGCCTGCATATCTTTTGTCCCTTTTAGCAAATTCAAAGCGCTACTTTTTCAAGAGACACAGACATATGTTTTCTTCTCAAGGATGGTGTTGTAAGCAATTAAGTATATTGTAAGTAGCAAAAGGAGAAATTTAATTTGTCAACTGGACAGAGTTTATTTGGTCGAATACGTTTCTCAGCTCATCCAAGCTGCTTCTTCAGTTCTGGTCAGATGCTGGCGGACACTGCTTTATATCTGCTTGAAGGGAGGAGCTTAATTACAATGAAAATTACTCTGAGACAACACATATTTATTTACAGTTTCTGTTAGTCAGGTGAGTCTATTCAATATGGAGTGGGAGTGGGGGAGTAGTTAGCAGTATTGTAAGTACTTTTCACACAACACTGCTGCTGATGACTAACTATAGACTATAGACCAGGAACACAGCCCTTACCAATTTAATAAAGGTAAAATTTGTCTGCTTAGGAGAAAAAAAGCAATACATTTACCTGCTCCCCTTGGCATTTCCCCCTCAACAGGTGCCATGGTTAAAGGATAATCTACTCAAAACTTATTATTTACCTAAATTCCACTGAATGTGATGATGCCATACTCCCAGATGGGCCCAAGAGACAGATTTTCCCTATTACTTTGCCATGAAATGTCTAAAAGTTAAGTGTTGTGACTAAACTCTATAGAACCCACTGTATTACAACAAAAATCTTACAAAATCTTACAACCATATTCATTTTAGTGTGTTAAATGTGCATTGTGCAACTTTTCTGGTGGAGGGTCTGTCAGATGCTTTTGTCCATGGCTATGTTGTCTGGAATGTTTCACTGTACGGTATTAAACCTTTCTATCTTTATGGAGACCAAACCAGACCAAGTTACAGGTCAGCTCTGTGGAGAGGCGACCCCGCTCACAGTCAGAATGCCTGTTTTTGTAGACATTTTTGAGCTATAAAACCACCTGTAATTGAATAAATGTAAAGTAGAGCTGTTTAATGTCATACTGTGGAACATTCCAGGCAGAGCAATGAGATATCCGCATAAACAAGCAGGTAATAGACCACAACCAAAAAGTTACATAATGCAGCTTTAAGCATTATTGGCCTATAGAATGTTGTGATGTCATCTTAAACTGAGCAATAATATTGTAATGTATAGCATTTGTTGGCCTGCAGCCCTTTGTCTATGGAAAACATTATTCACTGAAATAAATTTTCATATATTTCGTTCATGTAGCATCGGAGCCCAAAGGTGCAGGATGAGGTTAGGGTCAGGACTGTGGGCGAGACATGTCGTGCTTACCAAACAGCAAACTCCAACGTCTGCAAGGAAAAATAAACTTCAGCTTTGTTTTGTCAGCCCAGGAGACCCATTTCCACTCTCAAGGCCTGTCTAAATTATTCACGAAACATAACCTGGAGGTAATTAAATCAAAAAGGAGTGGTTAGACACATAGAGAGAAAGAAAATGCATTCAACCTTCAGTAACAGGCTTATTTAAACAAGTAGCCTTTCTCTATCGAGTTCATTAAGGATTCTACATACACCATACGGGACAGAGAAGCCTATGTGCACTCTGATTCCCAAAAGGCAGAGTCATGCCAGCAATACAGGAACGCAATGTCCATTTCGGCTGTTGCCTTGAGTGTTTACAAATAAAAAGAAACTGGAAAAATATCATCCAAGGAGAATCCCAAAGGAACGACTGCAGGGGGTCTGATCAAACACCAGACACATATTTTTGGATTCAATAGTGACTAAAATTTGTTACAATAATAGTAACTTATATCTTGAGTAGTCGAGACTTTGATTATGCCATAATTGAAGATGGAAAGTGGTGGCCTATTTCATTTTATGGGAGACTGACTGTCATGTATAAAAGGATATGTTACTGATAAAACACCCAAAACAAGAAAACAAAACCAGAAGGCCTGAGGTAAGATCAAGGAGGAGGAAATGTGGGATTTGTTGTCAACACAGTTTTTGTTTTTGAACTTTTGACTTTGGTCCAAATAGAGAGGTGTAAAATGCTCAAGACTTTGTGGTCCAAACAGAAAGTCTATACTGACCTCAGAGAGCCGAGGTACTGCTGCACACTGAAGTCTGAAAACCAAACCAGGGATGAACAATATCAAACCAAGACTATATATAATAAACTAAATCACCCCATTCATTCATTGTTTGTACTTTATTTTTTTGTTCTCAAATGTAAATACTGAGCTTTATATTTTTTATATTGATTTTTGAAGGTTGTGAAACAAGTGCATTTAAAGGTGCACTGTGTAACTTTTCAGCTGAGGATCTTGCAGTGTTACACATTATGGCATTCAAATCTATCTGATTAGGTTTTTTGATGAAAACATGCATTCTTACTGAAAGAGGAATTACCTCTAGCGCTGACCTATGAACTTCACCTCTTCTGTAACCTGTTTGTCTCCACTGAGACGTTTAATACATGGACTGTATACAGAAGTGGACTAAGTGAGTGTGATGTCACCCATAGTCGTTCCAGTCAAATGAAGCTCAAGAGGATAGCGATTACAGGATTGGATTATAGGACAGGATTTTTTTAAATGGACAAAATAGCGAAAATAGCAAAATGGGGGCCACAATATTCCAGTGTAAGTGGGGAGCCAGGGTCAGATGGAGCCTGAAGCACCTCCATGCTAACTTCCTATTTGTAACACGGCTAACGCGTCAGCTATGTCCATTTATATACAGTCTATGATATAATGCCATACTCTGGAACATTTTGGGCAAAGCAGTAACATCTCTGTGGAGACAAAGCAGTACCGTCGACAGTGTACTCATAAGTAGTTCATACGCGCGCGCACACACACACACACACACACACACACACACACACACACACACACACACACACACACACACACACACACACACACACACACAAATATTATGAATTCCTCTGATCTTTCTTTTGACCATTTTAAACCAAGTGTGTCCATATTTGGATATATTATTTGCTGTTGTGTACGTAACCTTGCTGTTCAGAATCTTTCTCTTGTATTTCACAGTCAGCTGGTGTCCTTGCTGCCGCAGAGGGTCCCGGAGCCCTGAGCAGAGCCATTCACAGCTGAAGGTTTGAGCTTTGGCTTTCAAGTGTTCCCTGTGTCCTCTGTACTTGTAATTCAGGCTGTTTATCGCTTTGCTTTCATGTTTCTGACTGAATGTGACATCTGAAAAAAGCACAGAAGATATTCTTGAATCAAATAGTTTCTCCATAATAGTTTTGTGTTCTTTGGAGCTTTAACCCTGCAGAGTTCAAAACCATCAGATACCATATGGAGTGACCACACACTGCCCCTTTTCCTTTCTTCTTCCTTTTGTATCATATTAAAAAGTCAAACCTTGGTTTGCTCTGTGCCACATTCTCACCAGACCCGAGGGTGCAAAGCAATCAAAGTGAGACTTAAAACATATACACAAAAATGGTTCTAGTATTAGAACAGTGTATGTTAATGAACATATGGACATACAGGCTGTAGTGTGAAGTGTAGTGTCTTGCACAAGGACACAATGACATTATGCACTAACCACCGAGCCAGTGCCGCCATACAAAAGCTTGTTGAAAGAGCAATAGAGCAAATCCTTGAGAACCTCGTGAAATTAGCCAGTGGAATAGAGTGGTTTGACATTTTTTGAAGGAGGTATAACATGGAATATAATAACTCAAACATGCTTGAATGAAATCAAAGGTGAGGGCATTAACATTAAAAGCTCAATACTTATTATTTATTTATCTTGATTTTGATGTATGCTCTTATTTTCCTACTGTTTCTGAAACTTGCGTTGTGACACTGCAATTTCCCCATTGTGGGACAAATAAAGGATTATCTTATCTTATCATATCTTATCTTATCTTATCAATAAGACAGCTCAGCATAATATGAACCCTTTAATATAACACACAATTCATATTTTATTTATTTTTTTTTTTTTTTAGCTCTCTCCTCTCATTACAAATATACCTGAAGAGGTTTTAGATGTCATCCACGCATGTTTCAGTAATTTTGCTATCTCCTGGGCCCTATTCAAACCCTCTGTACAGTCAGCTGTAAGATTCTGTCCAATGCTCAGCCCACAAGCCTACATCACCCATGCTCCCACACGACAATTCCCCATAAAATTTCAAAACCATGATATAAATCTGTACACAACAACTTCACAACCCTGACTCGATGTGCAGTAGTTTCATTACCAGCATGCACGCAGTGAGTGAGTTAGCACAGAGAGCAAAGGGATGGGAGACTCAGCGAAATGTTTCACTGCTTCCCCCTGTACCCAAAAATATATTATTGTGATATTTTTACACTCTTATTTTGCATAACTAGTGTACCAACCACTAATTACGTGGAGAAGAAGAGAGGACGGTGCATTGCCTGGTTATTCATGGGCCCTAAAATCTGAATAAAATTGCACTAGATCCAGTATGATGCTAATCTGAGGCTTTGAGTGCACAGAGCAAACATACCGTGAATATGGAGTGACATTTTGGGCTGAAAGACGTTTTGTGCTGGTGAAGAAAGAGAACAGATTCAAATGTGTCATCAGCTCTTCTGTAAGACAGGGGAGAAGGGCTGTGAATGGGTCCAATTAGGAAACCTTGAAGAACGGAGTAGTTCATTCAGTACAGTTTCTAGTGTCTGTTATAAAAGAAACTGTCATTTCACATATGAATGTAGGTGATGCAAATTACTAATTTTCTGTGTAATTTTCAAACAACCATGAAATGACTATTTAGCTATTAGATTAACAGTACATGCTTGCAATGTGGTCCTTTTTGATGATGAAAAGTGCGGTAATATGGTTAAATGAAATATTGCTTCATATATATATAAAAGATAAGGTTTCAGAGGTAGACATCTGGACTCTGTTTTTAAATCAGTTCAAAGATGCACTATGTAACTTTGTTGGTTGGGGGTCCGTCACCTGCTTGTTTCTTATGGATCTGCTTGTTTCTTATGGATATGTCATTGCTCTGCCTGGAATGTTCCACAGTATGACATTAAACAGCTCTACTTTACATTCAATCTCTAGAATCTCTAGAAAAACAGGCATTCTGACTGTGACCGGGTTGCTTCTCCATTGATCTGACCTGTCAATTGGTCTAGTTTGGTCTCCATGAAGATAGAAAGGTTTAATACCACACTGTGAAACATTCCAGACAAAGCAATAACATCTCCATGGGGAAAAGCATTTGACGGACCCTCCACCAGAAAAGTTACACAGTGCAGCTTTAAATCAAACACAGTGTCTATGTGACCATCCTGGAAGCCTACCTTTAAAATCTTATTATTTGATAGTCAAAATATAGCCAAATGACACTAAATACTGACTCATGCTTTTTTATAACTACAGTTAGGGCAGCAATGATAGCTTTTTTTCTCAAATGCTATATTGTATTTGAATATAGGTTTAAAAGTAGATTATGTAACTTTTCTGGTGGGGGAGTCTGCTACCTGCTTGTTTCCATGGAGCAACAAGCTATATACAGCACGGAGCATGTATATAGCTTGGATTTCGACTTAACCACCAGTGCCATTGTCTGCGCATTCAAATCCTGAAATCCTTTTGCCCTTAATTATCATAGGTTAATGCCTGTCCTTCACCATCACTGCACAACAAAGTGGTATATTCCCAATGGATTTTCCACAACAAAGATCTCAAATTCAAAAGATTATCTACAAGGCACTGAGTTATAAAGTATGTAACATTAAAGGGCTCATATTACATTATTTTCTGATCTATATTATAATATAATCTTGTGTTTTAAAACCCCATACACTGTCACTAGAATCATTTGGATGATTTCAGACCTGGAATTGCTGATCTCTACTGAACTAAAGGTAAAGAGTAGCTGTTAACTTGAAAACTACCACTTCATGACATCACAAGGTGGAACAGAGCATTTTGAGCTTTGGAGATGTAGACAGACTAATAATAAAGCGTTAGTCAAACATGTAATGAATGAAACAAAACACAACTCAGGCATGTTTTTGATGAAATAACATTTTAATATAGCTTTAGCTCACCAGAGTCAATTTTGCATAATATAGGAACTTAAAGTAGTAACAACCGGACACAATATATGATTATTTCACAGGTGAGAAGTAAGTACAGCTTGTGAAGTAAAAGAAATAACTGTTGCAAAAGTGGAGAGGAGGATTAGGTGGAGTAATTTACTTTCTTGAAAACTTGTCCCAAAGCTAACTAAGGTAGCTTAACTATTCATAACACTTGTACTGCTCAGTTTCATCATGAAATGTTCGATTTGACTCTTCTGCTTTTCAAATTGAGTTTGGGAATAATTTCCAGATGAGCCTTTAATAGTGATGAGAAACAGCAAACCAAATGTGAAATACACTCTGCCAGTCTTGACAATTTCATGAAAGTTAAGATAAGATAAAAGCATAAAATAGAAAATAAGGCCATGTCCATGTCCAGTGGATGTTGAAAAGTGTGGGGCATATGTTGATTTTCCTTGTGTAAAAATATTGTAAATTTAAAATATTTAATCAAATTGTCTTGATTTCAATCTTAACATGCCCCATATATTGTCCTATTTTTACTTGACCATTTGAGCAGGACAAGTTCAATCTCTTTGCACATTTAAATTTCTTGAATAAATTTCAAGTTATTACTTACATTTGTCCTCTACAATCAAGCGAAAGTGAATGAAAAGGAAGTGTGTTGTGGTATACTAATGTGTAATTTTCAGCAAACCATATGTTAGGGCATGCTGAGGGAAAAAGAAAACAAAAAACATGCTAAATAGAGCTTCACTGATTAATTCATTGTTTATGATGAGACAGCTTTGATTGAAGTACACGAGCCGTTCTGAAGAGGCTGCTGCCATGTGCACTTCAGTTCACTACGGTCAAATAGCTCCAATCACGCTGAACAAACACAACACACCAGCAAGCCAAAGATGTACATTCACAGTAAGAATGCATGTTTTTTTGGTGGGGGGTATTTTTGAGAAATAAAACACTTGAATTGGAATGAAGTTAGATACATGCAATGCCATACCATGGAATATTTCAGGCAAAGAAGTACAGTATAATGCATCTTTAAAGGTCCTATATTGTGAGCTTTTAGCCATGTCAGAATGTTGTTACCTACTCAAAAACATATCTGGAGTTGTTTTTTGTTTCGTTTACACGTGTCTAAGTAATCCTATTTTATTAGTCTGTCTATACTTCTCCAAGTTAACGATTTTACTCTTTGTAAATCTGAGAGAAGAATTCAGCCTAAATATGCAGGATTTGTGCATACAACGTGTGAGTGAAAAAAAACACAACTCTGGTTATGAAGTGGAAACAACATTATGACATAAATCAGAAAATAGCGTAATATGGGCTCTTTAACACAAGCATAAAGTGAAGTAAATACTCTATACAAGTTCCAAGCTCTTTGTTTTGTTCAGTTCCTTATGACCTTTCTACACTGCGTTGTTTGGTTAATTTCTGTGCACAATTCTCTCGGTTCTCCTAATAATCTCTTGCTGCATATGCTAATGTTTTATGCATTTGTCTTTGATGGTAATCTTCATATTTGAGCATCATTGGCATTCACACAGACGCTTGAGTCAGAGTCAACTGTTTTCCATGATAAAGCCTGCACCCTCCAATCTGTTCAGCACTCTGCTCCATCCATACAACACTCCATAGCTATAACAGATCATTCCAAAAGATGTATATTTAACGAGTTTGGGATTGAATGTCTTAAAATGGTTATTAGTAAAATGTGTTTGAAACTGCAGTGCAGAACTTCCATAGGGATTAGGTTTTAATTCTTTAGTAGTTTAATAGGCTTTATATGCACCAGAAAGCATGGAGTGCGTTAGACTGAACACTTTAAAGAGCCAATATTCCATTATTATCTGATCTCTGTTATAATGTTTCCTCATCACAAACACACCTGGAGTTGTGTTTTGTTTCATTCACACATTTAACGCACAAACCCTTCATATTTAAGTTCTTCTCTCAAACAGAAAATACTCTGTTCCACCCTGTGTCATGTGGTAATACAAGAAGTGCTCCACTGTGTTTTTAAACTCCACACACCTTCACTAGAATCATTTGAATCATTTCTGACCTGGAATTGCTCATCTCTACTGAACAAAAGGTAAACGGTAGCTGTTAACGTGAAAACTGCCACTTCATGACATCACAAGGTGGACCAGAGCATTTTGGGTTTTGGAGACGTAGACAGACTAATAATACAGGACAAAACACAACTTCAGGTATGTTTTTGAGGGGTAACCACTTTATAACATGACTAAAAGCTCACAAGAGTCCATTTTGTGTAATATAGGACCTTTAATCTGCCCTTTCATCTACAAAGAAATTGTAAGATTCCTAATTGCTTTTATAATACTTACAATATAATAGTCATTTTCAAGTCTGGTACTGTATATGTAATAATAATACAATTGATTTTTTTACAATTCCTTTTTTCCCAATGCATACCCATACCCAATACAAACCCATTTAGCGATCCCCAACCTTCCAACCCACTGCTTCAACTGATATAGAGCAGCAAAAAAAAATAATAAATAAAATAAAATAAAATAAAAAATACATCCCTGTTGTATAATTCGTGTCTTTCAGATCACATCCTACAATGTTACCCACTGAAAGGGAATGCCGTGCAGCCCACAGGTATAATACTGTCTCTCCTCTGAATCAGTCCTCCCACTATCTCTATCTCTTAGCACTTCCTGTCACCTTTATTTAGTTACAGAAGAAGAAGATGAATGCGCCGCAGCTTTGTACCATAGACTGTAAATGGACATTGCTAATGTGCCAACCGCCATTTTCCAAGCATGGGCACGAATTTGGTTCCCTCTAGCTCTATTTGCAATTCATTTTCTATTGAAAAATCTTCGCCCCATTCTCTGTAACTGCGGTGAAGCTCATCATTTTGGTCTTAAAGGGTCCATATTATGCTATTTTCTAATCTATGTTATAATGTTGTTTCCTCATCAAAAACATACCTGGAGTTGTGTTTTGTTTCATTCACACATGTTTAACACACAAATATTGCTTCTTTAGGCAGCGTTCTTCTCTGAAACAGAAAACACTCTGTTCCACCATGTGATGTCATGTGGTAATAGAGGAAGTGCTCCACTGTGTTTTTAAACTCCATACACTTTCACTCGCGTTAGCTAGTATTAGCAACAGGTTGATTGACAGCCTCATTGCTAAGTGCCCACCTCCGGGCGGGACGGGGCGTTACCTTCAGCAGACTTGTTCCCCATTGGCTCTTTGGTTCCGTGCTCAAATTTCCAAACATGGTTCTGGAACAGATTAGCCGCTATTACTGCTAGCCTCAATGAACTCCATTAATTTGCAACCGAACGCTTTGGGTGATGCCACACTCCCTTAATGCTTTTGTATTATACACTCTATGCTGTGTACATTAAAATCCCACTCTCCTGGACAGCCGAGATAGTTAGTGTTGTTTTTGTTAAAGTTACCGCTAGTTATTTTGTTGGACACTCTGTGTGGGCAGCTGTGTTCAGAACGCATGATTCACCAGGTTTCTATTGGCCCCTATTGTTTTCTACTGTGTGTAACAATAAGTGCTTTTGCACCCATCAGTAATCACACAGTTTGTTAATTGAGGTAAATAAACAAAATCCAGATGTCATACGAACAGGTTCAAGTGGAATTAACTTAATAATGTGTTCCTTGTTCCATTTATCTTTATTCAATGTAATTTATTATATTTGACTGAGAAAGAAAGGATAAAGCCTAAATGTGATTCTTTATAAACTCTTCAGTTATAACAATGCTTTTTTCACAATATTAATGTTTGTGCAGTGTTCAGCTCTGGTGGATTGAAAGAAGCGAGCCTGTCTGCCTCCATCATCACCCGTTTCGCTGTACAATTTAGCACTTTTCTGAATACCTAAAATTCTGCAAAAAATACATTCAAAAGATAATACATTTTTTCTTCCATCCATAATTGTTTGAAGTTAATTCTTGTGGTGTATATTTTAGGAGATCATCAGAGTCAGACTTCAAACTTAGGCATCAGAGAAAAGGTGGAAAAGGTGTGGAAGAGAAGGCCTCGGAGAACATGACACCTTTTCTCTGATGCTTAAGTTTGAAGTCTAAGTTATAAGTCTGAATCTCATGATGTACTAAAATGTACACTGTAAATTTCAGCTCTCACCTGCTCCCAGAGTTTATCCTTCTGCTCTATCATCATTTAATCAACTGGAATCCATTTTAGTAATTTATGAAGAGGACTGCAGATGTAACGCACAAATGGTTCAAAATGCTCAGCTGCTTTTAGTTGATTCATTTTCTCCAATCTTCCTTTAATTTGTAAAAGTATTAAAAGCTATATTTGGGACATTTTTACCAACAGGTACCTCGTTTTTTATTGGCTGATGCAATACCGATTGTTTAGAGTCCAGAGCGACCAATGGCTGATAAGCTCTGCTGATATTCTTGGGCCGTATATGTTGGACTGGTTGATTTTTTTCCCCCAAATTATGTCATTTTAATTTACTGCAAACTCACCCAAGCCCTTTTATCACAAACATATAAGAGAGCTTTGTATTCACATGTTCCTCGTATTAAAGTGTTAATATATAGCTTTGTGTGTATATTTTAGGCAGCAGATTGACCAAAACAAAATATTAGCCTATGCTAGAGATTTAAGGCCGATAGCAGATACGCTAATAAGTCCAAATATTGTCCCGATATCGGTCTATCTCTACTCAATATACATGTGAACTGAGCAGTACTTTTGGCTACAGTGGACAGAACAAATAAGCACAAGTAACAAACAATCCAATGAAAAAGGTTCTAATTGTTTTAATAGAGTTAAATTGGTATAATGACAACAATGGGACCGGTTATCAAATCAGGCTCCAGCTCCACTCTGTCCTAGCCTCTGCACACGGCTGCTAAGTGGCACCTCTTTTTTTTTTTTTTTTTTTTTACACAGAAATACTTTTTAAACCCTGGGCACAGTACATTGGCAGTAGTTTGGCAACATACCTCCCTATAGCATCTTCTATTTATTGTGGCATGGTCCTTGTTAATGAAATGAAAACTGGATTTCAATTGATGGTAAAAAAAAAATCCTCATCTAAGATCATCAAATAAGAGAGAATATAATGAAAGTATTAGATTCGGTCTCTATCTCAGAGTTTAACTGTTCAAATGTTTCTATGTACAGTTCACAGATTTGGATCCCACACAGTGCTTCTGTTGCAAATGTTTATTCATTCAGACATTTCTCCATTCAAAGCTATGGATTTATTTTACAAGTTGATAATGAACCTCAATTTTCAACAGTTATGAGGGTCACACGTAAATACAGTACACTGCATCCCGGATCACAGCACAAATGTGCAAATAGACTTTTGACAGAGACTACAGTGTAAAAGTGTTCAAATGTCAGGAAACTTGATGGTTTGGTGCATCTGAAAATGACCAAAAGAAACACTTTCATCCAATAAACCCAATTAAAATGGACTGGCCAGGTCTAAGTACAGTCCATTCAAATTAATTACATGTAACTGAGCTTTACCGCCCGACCATTTTTAATACAGCATTCAAATTGGACATGTCTTGGCCCATTTTATAAAATATTCCCCAAAATAAATGCCTTTATCTACATAATCTATAACTGGAAACAAAAGAAAAATCCTCTTCCACTGCCAAAATTGGGGCGCATATAATTTGGGTGCTAGTTGAATCCATAAAAGCCAACATAAAAACATTAGAAATAGTAGGGCTGGCTCAGGCATAATGTGCACGATTCTCAAAGCCAAAAATCTGTATTTAAATAGTCTGTGCTTTCAGAAAATGCGCTGCCAAAAGGCACGCAGCCATATCTGACCACTTTGAATTATACCTCTGTGAGGTGCATACATCAACATTTGGGATAATATGTGATGGTCTGAAAGAAAGGTACACATGATTTTTGGAGCTAAAAGCTCCTGTGCTGCCAGTAATCACCTGTCACGTTGAACAGAGGATAATTCTGCTGGAGCGGCTCTGCTTTGGTTTGACACAGGGCACTTTTACATTTAACTCATTGTTGGCCAGTAACAAGAAAAAATCAATTTACTTTCTTTCTTTAACTCAGTTTTATTGTACATTTCCCGCAGGCCTGTATCTTTTTTACTTACTGAAGTCCCTTACACATTCCTTTGCAATAAAAATGTATTTTAATTTATGCTTCTTTTCGAGTCTTATCATTATGAAATCTTCCCACCTCATCAGATCTACTTTTTTTGAAGTAGATCAATTTACAAAATTCATATACATTTCAAAAATTCAAGCTATTTTGGTAAAAAAAAAAAAAACACTTGAAAGGACTTGAAACTCAAAGCAGAGGGCTGTAGACTTGACTCGGACTTGAGCCCAAAGACTTGAGATGTACTTGAAACTTGAAAAACAAGGACATGCCTCCTCTGATGCAAAGGAAAATGTATTGCAATCTCTGCTCCTCAGTGTACACATAGTCACAGTCTTGCATTTTATTTGAAAATGAAATATTTTACACATGTATTATATTGATGTAATGTCCAGTGGCGGTATGTGTAGCATGAATATAAATGATGATATTTACATGAAGATTTAACCTATTGAAGATATGGGTCCTATTCTGCCCCTGGTGTCAAAGATATGTTGACTTTTAAAATTCACTTTTGTAATACAAAATTAAATGTCACCTCTCACCTAGCATATAAATATATATTTAGATCACTCTTAATATTTATTTCCATTTTCCCCTGACCTTTCAGTCCTCTCAGTTAAGAGGTGAGTTAACGCCCTCAGCTGCTCTCAACATAAAACTCAAATACCCACCTTCACTTACAGAATATAATATCTCAAAATAAAACCTATTTTCTGTAAAATGCCACTGACACTTGAACTCACTCCTGACAGATTTGGATTGATTTCCTATGGCCTTGGCTTGTTTGCTAAGTTTGCTAAGTTATGGTTGGTTTTTGGTCATAGACTGTATAAGTGAACTAAGGGAGTGTGATGTCACCTATAGCA
Organism: Taenioides sp. WSHXM2023; assembly: GCA_029959045.1. Lineage (NCBI taxonomy): Eukaryota > Metazoa > Chordata > Actinopteri > Gobiiformes > Gobiidae > Taenioides > Taenioides sp. WSHXM2023. The sequence continues at coordinate 11,996,980 of CM057096.1, read as the reverse complement.
TTCATTTGCAACCAAATGGATTTAACTGAGGTTAGCAGTTATAGCTAATCTGCCACCTGGGACCATATTTGGAAACCTGAGCCAAATCAGTCAAAGAGCCAATCAGGAGCAAGGCTATTGGAATGCAACGGCTAGTGGGCTAGCTATGTCCATTTATATATATGCAGTCTATGGTTTTGTTTTGTTTCATGCTTTATACTTTTACACTGTGAGATGAACCCTTGTAGCTTGTTCAAGTTCTTAACTCTGTAATAGACACTTATTAATAAAAGACAGGTGTACCATGTTGACCATGCTCCTCTAGGCTATACATGAATGAAAATATTGAAAATAAGATAAATCCTATTAATATAGACTTCACACCTGAGCCATAATATCTGAATTCATATTATTTTACTATACATAACTTTAAATATCCAGCTATTTGGATTCCTGTTTATCTACGCCACCAACTTCTTTTCACCATTACAAAGATATTTACAATTTTTGTCTTCATATATAATATTTGTTTTAATGGTTGTTATTTTTCACCTTTCTGAAACCCATGGACACCTTACTTATCTTAAAAATTGCAAGCTGGGAATTCATACAGTAGTTTATCAATATGAATAAGTTATAATACATCATTTAGTATGGCTTCTTTTGGACGTAGGTTACACATATAAATACACTGTTGACTGAGGACACAAGTTGAGGCAGCTTTCACTCTATACATTAGACTAAGAAATATGGATGTGACCTGTCAGTGTTTGTAAAGCAGCATGAATAACTATTTCCAGTATTTATTGTCCCCAAAATGTCATGGGCTCCTATAATGGCACCAGTCTGCCAGCTCCAGCATTGTGAGCACACTTACGTCAGAGCATGTTTCAATAGCCTGCACATACGCTGGTATTTGGCACTTTTGATGGATGGCGCTACAGCGGACACTGCTTAGTCTTGACAGGGGCGACTACTGACATTTTATGCAGCAAACTTTTGGGCTGTATTTCCACTTTATCAGCTTGTTAATTAGACTTTCAGTAACATAAATAAAGCAGACACTTCACGATCCACCAGACATTACCAAGGAGCACACGTTGAATCATTTCTGATAGACTCTTCACTCTCAGTGCTCATCTTATACTTTCGTTATTGGATTCACTCGCCCCCATTGTTGTTATTGTTCCCTTCTTCTGCTGCGACAAATTTGATCTCAGCGTTGGCAGTCCTGGAAGCCATGCTGCTATCTCTGACCTTATGTTTAAACAGAAAAGGGAAAGTCTTTCGGAACGATTTTTGGAAACTGGCCCCCATGAAACCGTACACAATGGGGTTGACTGATGAGTTAGCGTAGGACATGCAGTTAGCCCAGGTTTTGATCTTGTATGTGGCGTAGCTGGGGCGGTAGTATGGGTAGAAGGACTGGAATAGGACGAAGATTTGAATGGGACCCCAACAGATGGCAAAAAGCAGAACAATGACTACCACCATCTTGGACACTTTACTGCGAATGCTGATGGTTCGTTCTGAGAGGAGATTAACCTGAAGACAACAAGAAAGATTGTCATATATTTAGAGAAAATAAAGATGTATAAGTCTGTATAAGATGTATATAGAGTAGTCTTCCTGAACATGTGAGACAGGCCTCTACTTTGACTATGTTTAAATCCAGGCTCAAATCGGTTCTGTTTAACTGTGCATACGACTGCAAGATTTTAATTCCACACTCTTCTATTTTAATGCTAATTTCATTATTATTATTTATGTTTTGATTTGTTTGTATTGTAATTTTAATGTCTTTCTTATTCTGTAAAGCACCTTGAACTACTTCATGTACAAATTGTGCTATACATATATTGTCTTGCCTTGCCTGCGGTTCACTGAGTTTGCTTTTGTTAATATATATGTTTTGTTGTAATTCTCAAAGTAATTTCTTAGACAGTGTATGTCTCAAATAACTCCAACTTTAATTAGTTTCTGTTTTGTTTTTGAAGCTCTGTCTCTGTGCTGCTTGTAGTTCTGAGTAGGAAAACCACTTCAAGTATGTTTTTGATGAGAAAACAATGTTATATAACATTGTAAAAAGCTCAGAAACATTGATTTAGCATTACACCCTCTTTTGTACATTTGTGGTAGTTGTAGTTTGTGGAGTGAAGGTGGTAAGAAATTCATGTAAATTCACTGAAAGAGGATTTGAACTCAGCTAAACAGTAAAAGTAAATACTTGTCCTGTAGCACTTGGTACCCATATCACTGAAAAACGCTTCTACGTTTTGATAATAAGTAGTTACAGTTTTATTAGATTTTTACAGGTATAAGAGTAAACCACCAGAAGATTATAAAAAAGAATCATTCCTTTTGAAATATGGCCCAACTTAATGTCAGCAATATATTGTTGAGAAAAGAGTCGATTCTTTGTTGAGTTGGCCACACACTGAGTTGTTCTTGGTAAAACAGTGGGATTATTCAATAGTTTTACCAGCCTCACAGAATCTCACAAAAATAGAAAGCGCTCAGGGCCATATGTCTGACCTACTGCTGTGGTGCACTGACAGTAAAGCACGTGGGTTATGAAAGGAAGAAGCTGCTTTATTATTCTGAAACTGTATTCAAACGAGCTTGATATGTAGCTCACTATACTTTAGTACATTTGGAAAGAACAGGATGCATCATGTTGAGATGCAAAGTTTTGCCGCAGCATACTGTTGCAGTTTTCCAGCAACATTTCTACTGCACTTTTCAATCACCTTTATGTCTCAAACACCAAACTCCAAGCAAAATGTTACCTATTTACCATGCCATTATTATAAAAATGTGTTTACAGGCCATATTAGAAACTATCCAAAATATAATATGTGTAATTACTCCAACTCCCATGTCCAAAATGTGATTCCTGATTATTTGTAAGTTGTCTATAAACAATTAATTAAATCTAACCAAACCCAAACAGCCCTGTATTTAAACACATAACAGAACTTACCTGGTAGTTGTTGTCCACAGGCTCCACCGTCGGCTGACCTACTCGCTTCACCATGAGCGTGTAGCAGAAGGAGATGGTGAGCACGGGGAGGAGGTACGCTGCGATGAACTGGTACAAGATGAAGGCCCTCTCATGGGTTTTCGAGGGGAAACGCTCCATGCAGTACTGACGCGGACCGTACCAGTACCCCTCCTCTATTCTCTGGTACATAAGGATGGGAGTGGACAAGATCAGAGAGCCTGGACACAGGTAGAAACAAGGATATTAAAAGGGGGAACTATATATATTAAAGGACCTCTACCTGATTATTGTATATACGGTAATAAAGTTCATTTGTTTTGCTGCAGTACAAAGATGTTGGAAAATCAGCTCTTAGGGCCAAAATGAGACATAAAGCAAACCAGGAAGTAAGGCTAGTTTGCTGTTAGCATGCCAGTTGTTGGCAAAACACTATAGCTTCTAACAGTCATGAAAAGTTAATAATTACGATGCTAGGAATGCGTGATAAATAAGTTTGGATTGTTTCAAACACATAAAATAAATCACTTCTTATTATTTTCATTTTTTAAGATTGTAAAAAACAGGTCAAGTGCCTTTTTACACCAGATATTATTTCCTTTTGTCTAATTTAATCTAATTATCTGTTTCCGCCGCAAGCTCTGTGCCCTCTCTGTCATCCCACACCTTCTGTTACTGTTGTACACCAGTATCATCTAACCCACACTTCTCTACTGCTCCTCCTGTTACTTCAATATGCTCTCCATCACCAAAAGGAATAACCTCACAAAGGTCATACACACAGCATTCAAAATGATCAGTTTGCTTGGACAGTCAGTGACAGTGAAAAACGAATGAACAAATGATACATGGATTCTTCTGCCTTCACTGCTCTCAACAGCCAACAGTAATCTGGATCTCCACCAGCATTTGTGTGTTCCTGTCCCATTTGTCATTATTGTTTGTATCTATGTTTGACAGTGTCTGTGAAAAATAATTTTCCCCTGGGGACAATAAAGGTCTATCTGTCTATGTTTGAACTGTGATGCTTGTAAAAGTATTTCGGCAGCTCCTGTTGTGTTAACATTATGCAGTGTTACAGCTGTTGTAGGTTGCTAATAGTTGAGTACAGACCGATCCAGATGCAGATGCTAACGATCATGGCGACTTTGGGCGTGCGGTGGCGGAGGGACTTGAGCGGGTAAACGGTGACGTAACAACGGTCTCCACTCATCGCCGTCAGGGTGATGCACGTGGCCTGGACTGTCACCTGGAGAGAAGAGGTCACAGAAAGGTGAGATCATTTTGGATGGAGAGCGCCTTATAAGTGGCATCATTGTTCTTTGGTTAAGTTCAGGAACAGGGTTATTGTAATTTGGGTTAGGAAATTGGTTATGAGATCAAGGCTAGGGAAATGGTTAAAGGTCCTCTACTGTACAAATTTGAATCTTGGATCTTGAATCTTTGTTTCAGTGCTGTTACCTCTTCAAAAACATACCTGGAATTGTGTTTTCACACATGTTTAGTCAGTCTACATCTCCAAAGCTCAAAATGCTCTAAAGCTTAAAATGCTCTGTTCCACCTTGTGATGTCATGTAGTGGTAGTTCTCAGGATAACAGCTACCTTTTACCTTTTATTCAGTAGAGATTGGCAGTTTCAGGGCTGAACTCATCCAAATAATTCTAGTGAAGGTGTATGGAGTTTAAAAACACAGTGGAGCATTTCCTGTATTACCACATGACATCACAAGATGGAACAGAGTGTTTTCTGTTTGGGAGAAGAAGGTAAATATGCAGGCTTTGTGTGTTAAACATGAATAAAATAAAACACAACTCCAGATATGTTTGTGACAAGGAAACAACATTATAGCATAGATCAGAAAACAACGTAAAATGGGCTCTTTAAAATTAATTTTTGATTAATTACACCATGTAACTTCACCTGCACAGTTTTTATGACAATAGAAAGTTAAAACTTACTCATAAAGATAGATATGTTTTATTCCATACTATAGAATATTATAGCCAAATGAACAACATTTTCATGGAGACAAGCATGTCCTCCAGGCCTAACAACAGTCAGGTTTGTGGATAAACAAGCCCGCTCACAGTGAGAATGCATGCTTTTCTATGATTTTTTTAAGTCTATTTTTAGGCTAAAACATTAGACAGTGGGGCTTTATGTTTAGACCAGCATTATGGTTAAGGTTAAGGTTCAGTTAATGGGTTAGGAGCAGTATAAAAACTAAAAAACTAGGTAATAAAACAAAATATGATATACTTTGGATGTCCTCAAAGCTCCTGAATAAATATTGTCATGAGTAAAATACATTTCTTCAACCTTGTTAGTAATGAATCAACACTTTTGTCATCCCTGCAAAATGTTTTCTCTATGCCTTTTTCTAACACAATGACAGGGGAGAAAAAATATCGACCATAAAACATCACATTATTAACTTATAACATTATCTCTATGAAATGCAGCCAGCCTGATTCAGAAGTATTTCATGGCCACAACCCCTATCCCCTCTTGTCAGTCTATTTGATCTATTGAGGTAATGCTTATGAAAAAACAATATTCTTTGTTATTTTATTCATTGCTTTTCAAAGTAAGATTTTGAATGTTTTCTAACCTCGCTTAAAATGTGTTACGAATATGTTATGAATTGTCTCTTTTATTTCAGGGGTAAAAGCTATTTCTATTGAGTAGCATAATCATATGGCAATTGTTCCACTGTTGACCCCAAGTTGTGATCATATCTTGTGAGATTTAAGCCATGTTATAGTGTTACCTCCTCAAAAATATACCTGGGGTTGTGTGATGTTTCATTCACACATGTTTGAGCAATCTTGCACCTTCTTGTGATGTCATGAAGTGGTAGTTTTCAAATTAACAGCTATCTTTTACCTTTTGTTTCGTAGAAATTTATAATTCTAGCGTAGTGGTTTTCAAGATAACAGCTACCTTTTACCTTTTGTTCAATAGAGACTGGTAGTTCCAGGGCTGAAATTATCGAAATGACTCTGGTGATGGTGTATGGGGTTTAAAAATACAGTCCCTGCACTTCCTGTATTACCACATGGCATCACAAGGTGGAGCAGAGTATTTTCTGTTAGAGAGAAGAACTCAGCAGAATATGCAGGATTTGTGTGTTTAACATGTGTGAATGAAAAAACAAAAACAAAACACAACTCCAGGTATGTTAATGATGAGAAAACAACATTATAACATGGATCGGAATAAATCAAAAATAGTGTAATATAGGCCCTTTAAAATATTAGGCTCTTTGTTACATTGGTGCTCAGTTCATGAATACGACATAAAATCGGTTCATGGCTTTCCAATCATTCAAAAATAATTTCTAAAAATCATCAAGGTGATCTCTATTGTAAAATGTCATAATTTAAGTTCACAAATTACACTTTACTGTAAGACAACCCCATAGTCTATTTTAAAAAGTTAAAATTTGTTTTAAGGAATGTCTTGTGCTGTCCATATCTTCAACACATTATGTATTTACTGATTCCCCATAGTTACATCTCACACTTTAGTTTTGCAATTCTTTATATTAAACCACCTCTGCAGGACACAAGAACGGCACGTACTTTCATTTAGCCAGACACACAACAGACACCAGCAAGTAGCTTCAGAAGTACATCAACAAACTCTATACATCTCTAAACCACCTGAATGTAAGAGAAACAGCATTAGCGTTAGCACAGTGGCAAACATCTCTCACAGCAGAGTGGCTAAGAGGTCATCTGCTGGTGTTTCTGAGTCTCTGGTCTTCCCAGTCCTATTACAATGCACAGAAAATATATTTGATTCGATATAAGATTATGGAAATACTGAAATCTTCAAAGACATAAAGGTTAATAGTAGTATGATAAAGTGGCTTGGTTAATTAGAACATATTTGTGGACATTTTAAGGTACATTTACTTGACTAATTTTGGTGCAAATACTTGATACTAATACTATATACTAATGAGTATTCTTATAGAAGTTTGGCTACTTGTAGAGGTAGTAGGCCCAAATATTGGCAGTTGTGGTAGTAAAAGACAGTCTGGTTTTAGTAGCATTATATTGTAGTAGGATTTACTGGTTAAAGGGGGGTAATTGATATTAAAGATTGGAATTTAAAAATTCTAAGTTAAAGCAGGACTCACGTGGCCTTTGTAAGTGTTGGCTTTGACTAGAAGTAGTGTTTTGGGGCACCACTCAACAAATGTTGAGAAATATTACCAATACAATATATTCAATTACCTACGTTAATTAATTAGTCAATTAATAATTAATTAAACAATTGTTTTGAAGGTTTGTAAATTCTTGTCCATATCAGTGACCCATATCTGGAAATAGCATAACTATTCAACAAAGCAAACTGTGGTTTATGAGAATTTAGTGACCAAGTTAAACATGCAGCATTTAAATATGAAATATACAAATGAGTGAAGGTTACCGTAGGCTGGTGTCTAGAGATCTGAGATTAGGTACAACTTTAAGAGTTATCTAAAGTTATGTGTTGAGTCTAAACTGATCAATTAAGCCGTTTTGACAATGATTCACAGAATGAACAGTTCACTTCATTCCTCTTCTTTGTCTGGAGACAGTCTGAGATTGTTCGAGATTGGTCGATCCAAATCCAATACTATCTTTTTATTTGTGTCTTGGTTATTTATTTATTATATATTATTTATTTGGATTTACTTCAGCCAATTTGCTTCTTTATAAGAGAAACAAGTAGGTCTGTAGCTCTTTGGAAGTCTTTGTGTAAGAGAATTTAAAGGAATGTTTTGCTTGCACACAAGCCTCTCATCCATCTTAATTTAGGTGACAGGGTCCAGCAAGCTAACCTTTTTTTTTTTCTTTTTTCTTATTTTTAATAATATTGTAGACATATACATTTGTAGCAATAATAATTTTCAACAATACGACTACATTTTGAATTTGGTGGGGACAATCTGATCTCCATCAACCACACTTGCCAAAAATCTTATTGTCTATTTGTGTACATTTAAAGAACAGAATGTTGCTATGTTGCTGTAATAATGAGAGGTGCTATTGTTTATGTGCTAATTGACAGCAAAAGTATGAAGTATCAGTATGGAGGAAACTGCATACAGACAGTATAGCTGAGTGTGTAGGTTGTTCCTTATAGAAGCTGTATATAAACACTTTATAATGGGATACTGCTGAGCTCTGAAAATGATACAGGGAGGGACAATTATCTTTCACATGCTCTCTATTTCATTATTGCAATGTCAGAATTGTGTTCATTACAATTAACAAAACTGTACTGAACTAAGTTACAGTCATAGGAATGAAAAGAAAATGGTCATTAAAGTTCTGAATTGACAAAGATGTGACAACTCCAGTGCCAGCCCAAGCTTTTAGGGGTCCATAAGCTAGATTTCCTGTAGGGGCCCTCGTCACTTCATTGCCACCCAGGCTTAGCTATTGATTGCATTACCAACATCAAATAGAAATACTAAGGTGATGGAAAAAACAGTATGGGCCGAGGACACCAAAAATGCAGTGACACAATATAGGACACCATATAGCATATAGCAGTGGACTGGAGATTTTTTTTTAATGATAGACATTTTAGTCCTCTTTCCCAAATAATTTCATGTTTTGCAGTAGACTAAAGTCCAATGTAAAGTTTTTCATCATTTGAAATAACATTTTAGGCACTCTTGAGGGCCCCTGGTGGCATTGGGGCCCTAAGCAGCTGCTTAGTCTGCTTATTGGGTTGGGCCAGCCCTGAGCAGCTCCAATTTAGTAATAGTCTTAATAGTTTTATTTTTGGATGATGGATTAAATGTTCACATCATGAGAAGTAGCATTCAATGTGTGACTAAATGTAAACATGAGAAACTGGACCAAGATTCTGGGAGATTTGCCATCAACAAATCTCTAATTTTAAACTATAGAATCTAGTGATACCACATGAATATAACGTATAGACATAATGTTAGATTAGCTATACATTAACACAGTATTGCTACCACTATGCATTACTGCAACTACTCCAACTACGACATACCACCACAACTTACTGCTAATTAATAACATTACTTCTATGGTGGAAACTGATGTCTCTGCTGTAACAAATGGTGCTACAATTCCCATTATATAACATGTATTTAGACAAATTGCTTGAATATTAACCACGCGAGATTCATAATTGAGTTCTAATGGCCTGCACAAGGTTTTCTGTCATTAGCATAAGAGGTCTAATTTCTGAGCTTCATTCATTTCAACATGTTGACGCGGCACATCACAGAGAGAGAGAGACAACAGCCCTTAGCGCAATATTAAAATATGAACAGAATACCAATGAGTCAGTTGTTACTGCAAATTTTGACAAAAGATTTTTCAGCTCTTATTTTTAATTTATTTATTTAGTTTATTTATCAGACATCGACGGTGCACAAACTACATTAACTTTAACAGGAGAGATGCATTGTGCCAAGTTGCAGCACCAGAGCTAATTTCCACCTGCAGTCCCTGGTGCATGTGTTTTACAAACCACATTATGCAAAAAAGATCCACGGGCTATTTAACTAATCACTGGCCTCCAGACGAGAATTGTTATATTGTCAAAGGTCTGTCAGTTAGACCCTGGAGGAGAGCGATGGAGAAGGAAACACACAAACAATGGTGTTGGTATTTTGAAAGGGGGAGAAAGAAAATTGAGATGACTGATAGTTCTGCTGCTGTGACGAGAGAGAGAGAGAAAACAGACTTAAAGAAAGCTTAAAGGTGCACTATGTAACTTTTTGGTTGGGGGTCCATCACCTGCTTGTTTCTAGATATGTCATTGTTCTGCCTGGAATGTTCCACAGTAGGACATTAAACTGCTCTACCTTACATTTATTCACTTACTGGTCTGGCATGAAATTTGGTGTGGTTTGGTCTCCCTGAAGATAGAAAGGTTTAATGCCATACTGTGAAACATTCCAAACAAAGCAATAACATCTTCATGAAGAAAAGCATTTGACAGACCCTCCACTAGAAAAGTTACACAATGCAACTTTAAGAGAGGTTATTGTTTGAAAGGCAAAGGTACATGCTGATGGCTGACAGCTGGAGCAGGAACGAGGGAGAAAGCACATGGTTGAATTTACTATTTTATTTTGATTAAATTAGTTAAAGCAACTTTTTCCTTTTATGTCCAAGTTGAGAAAGTGTGTTTTGTTCCAGTACAGATATATATCACTTGTAGCAGCTCTATATGTTGTATGCTGTCTTTATGCTGCATTTATTGTTGCCTGACCAGACAGTCCCTTCTGTTTTAATCCAGGAGGGACTGTAACTGGACAACAGAGCGTGAAAAACATCTGTACAAACTTGAGACGATCGAACCATAGCTGTATCACGTGTCTCTAAAATACAGAAGACATCTCCTTTGGTCTTCTATCTTCTATCTTTTTGTTGGTAGTTTGTAGGTAGTTGTTGGTAGTTTTACATAATGGCAGCTCTTCTAAACTCATCACAGTGAATTATTAGGATGCAAAGAATGCATTCAGAAAGACTATTTGATATGAACTAGTTCTGCTTTTCACATTTTAAGATGATAATGATCAGGTAGTTGAAACAGCTTTAAAAGTAGCATTTTTGGCCCAAGTTAGAGGAATTGCTGTTTATGACTTGCTGTTCCATATCCAACGTGGGTGGGACATACAGCAGGCTACATTTTTAGCTATTTTTGGAATTTATAGGGCATTTATTATGAATTCAAGAACCACAGCAAAAATAAGTATTATATTGTCACTTTTTTGAGGTGTAGAGACAGTTTTAAAAGTTAGGATTCACTTGTGCAGAAGTTGTGGTGATGGCTCCACATCCATTATTTACTAAAATATTCAGCTGTGCTCGTGTTGTCAGCAAAGTGACTTTCTCCCAAGTTGCACATTAAGAAGAATAATGCATACATCCGTGGAAATGTGGTAATGACTATGTGCAGTGCTCAACAAAACTGAACAAATTTGCCATATAAATGGAGTATAAAAATTTATAAGAAAAAGTCAGAGATAAAAAACAAAAACAAATCAAATTGGAGACCAAAGTGGAGGATTATATTTTGAAGTTTAAAAGAGACAAAGGCAAAATAATAAAGTTACTGGAAGGTTTGAACATGCAAAGGTATTCGTGTGTGGGCATGTAAGCACCAAATAAACAATAAGCAAAAACAGAAAATAAAAATTAAGCTGATGTTGAAATTTAAAGGTAGTCAATTTTATTTATTTGTTTTTTTTTTTTAAATTATGTATTGTAGAGCTTCTAATTGAAGATTAAAGATAAAATATTTACCATGGCATTACCTAATTTTTCATCATTCTGAAATTCATGGACAACAAAGGCAAATTTTGTCCCACGTCTTGCAACATACTTATTTTTTAGACTGTTGTTGCGATAACAAAGCAATAAAGGACTCCAAACACAACATTCAAAAGGCATACATGCAAATTAGCTTTAATATGATTTTCAATAAGCTCATTAATGCTTTGGAGATTTATTGATGCGATCTGTGTTAAGCCCAATGCCATTTTCTCAGTTTGTTTATGTTTCCTGTTGTTCAAATGACTAATACATCACATTAGGGAGACATAAATTAGTTCCCTGGGTGGTCCTTTAAATCTTTACAGTTCACTATTAAACATTTCTTCTTCTTCTTCCCTCCTCTTCAAAGGGCATTTTGTTGAAAGATAGCAGTCTCTGCTCTCTCTAATTACAACAATTAAACTGTAATGACTTACCAATGCATGCAGTAATGTTCAGACCACTTTGGATGTGTTGGCTTCTCCCCATTATAGCCATTAGTTGGACCCAAATGAGTGCGTATCTATCTCAATATTCACAATTAAAATCCTTTTAACCTCAGTGCTCCCTGTCTGAGTGATGTTTTACTTCTTTAAGCTCACACTGGTCGTGTTCAACCAGTTATTTCTGCCTCAGCTGTAAATGTATTTTTTATGAACTGCCACTCAACCCCCCGTCTCCTGTGTTAATTATAGATAAAGTACAGTTTTTTGTATGGGCAAACTGCATTAGTGGGTTCTTCTGAAATAAAAATGTAGACAAGTATTAATTCATTTTCATCTTCAAGGACTTTATGATGCAAATATTTTCCATATTTAAAATCTTGGTTGTCACATTATGTCTTTACTGAGATTTCAAAATAACTTTTACAGCCAAAAATGCAATTATATGAACAGAACTAGCTCAGTTTACAGCAGTCCAAGTAAAGCAAATGAAAAAAGGAAAGTACTGTTTACTGAGATTGAATGTTAACAATTTGATAGTTTGTAAATCTTTGTCTTTGAAAGGCCTTGGTTCAAGTCTGTTGTATTGAGAATGAAACGCAGTGCCATCCATCCCTCACTAATGTTTCATAACTATAAATAACACTGGCTGGAGGTTGTTTGAGACACACAGTGAGATACAGTAAGTGTTTTAAAGATAAATGACTCAACTGTCACTCCTCCTGCTGGGCTAGTCTCAGTAAATCAGCCTTATGGTCCCTCCTGCAGTCCAGTGATTCACACAGATGATTTTAATCCAGGCTAGGAGTGCCACAAAGTATAATGCAACACTCAAATGCCTGTTCAACTTATTCTTGATAGTTTGATGTTTTATGCTGTTCTGCTGTAATATTAATTGATATCTAAACATTTCTTGGTAAAAGGGTGAAAATCACATGTGAAATTCTGTCATGCTATAGCCTTGTTTTTTCTATAGACAAAAATGACAATAATTTATCATATTCTGAGATTAATATCAGAGAGGGCACATTTCTCAAAAATATTTTTAATACAAGCTTTTTTATGTATTTATTTATTTATTTATTTATTTTAATACTAGTAATTCATTTCAAACAATGGGCAGGTTCCTGCTTAGTCATCCCATATTTCAACAATTTTTTTTTTATTTGAAAGAAATATTTTGATCCACTTTGATGCACCATCCATATTTATATTCAGAGTTTGTAAAAGTTTGTAAAAGATTCATGTTATAGTCCACACCGTTTTGTCATTGCCATGGTAACAGAGTAAGGATTGATTTGTAATAACATCTCATATCTTCCCTGCTATTTCTATAAACCTATATTCTTTCGCCTTTATGTAGGAGAGTTTTTGTGAGGTCTGTTGTTTTTTGATAAACAGTATTGGTTGGTGAAATAGATTTTTGTGGAAGGCGATTTTGATGGAAAAGATTTGTTGGATATTTGGTCATGTTGCCTTGACCCTTTAACTTTTCAGCATAGGACCATGGCATCCATCATCCTGGCTTTTGGTATTAACAAAAGCCTATGAATTTTTGCCATTTTGTTCCATTGTTCCTGTTTTTTTGTACAATGCATTTTTCAAACTGGCGTCAGAAGCGCTGCCTGCTCTCACCAGATTAGTTTCATGTTTGTGAAATATTTCGTCTTTCTCCATTTGTTCAACATCCCTCAAAATCCAGTCCAGAGCCACAAAGACTGCTTTGTGTGAAATATAAAGGGAAATAAAATGGCTGAATAGATTTTTTTTTTTTTACGCATTGCTTTGACTTTTTGGGAAGAATATAATCAAATCACAATTCTTTGCTAGTTTTGTTTTCATAACAATATTAACTTCACAACATGTATTTTAATCAAAGCAGGAACATTAAAGGTTGTATAGACGATTTCTAAGGAAGGAGCAATCCGGCGACTGTTTGTCTTTTTTCAAATGTTGCGCATGTGTGAAACCACCGCCCTCCTCCACAGCTCCCTAAGTAGAAACGCCTCCTCCTGCCTCTTCCTAGAGGATGTTTGTTTACAGCCGGTGTGTGTTCAGAATCGCTGTTACTGCTGTAACTAACTGTACATTTTCAAATGATAAGCAGAAGTTACCTGTCCAGAAGTAATTTAGCGACCAACGTGTCAGTCTTTAGACCCTCTGCTTCAGTGCACGCCATCACTGGAAGGAATCTCCGAGAATCACCTTTTGCAATTTGATCATTTGATTAGATCGCAATTTCTTTAAAAAAAAAGCAGAGAGGAGCAAATCTATGGCCTCAATAACTTTCTGTAAGACCAACTTGATGTCTTGGTTTTTGTTGTTAATGACTGTAAGCCACAGCAGTGTGAGGTGTTGTTTTGAACACAGCTGGAGGTAAAACAGCACAAGAAAAAAACAAGAGAGATGGAAACATTTAACAGTATGGGCAAGTTTGTATGAGCCAATTTTGTGGAGTTTTGTGCATTTTTAAAATTACTGTCTAGATTGAACTTGTCTGAGACAGCCTGATTATATTATTATGAAAATTTGTATAATGAATAGGTCTTATCATAAGTTTTACTTTTAGAGACAATTTAGAGAAAGTTTGTTGATTGAAATGGGACAAAAGGTTGGTGAGAGAGCTGAACTGAGGAACAGGAGAGAGAGCTCAATATGTTCTCTTTGTTCATAATGGGAATCCTTCTGAGCAAATGAGAACTTTTTAGATTTTTTGAGAGGATGTCAGAAAAGCCACAATGAGATCATTTGGTCCTCAGGAGAGCAATGACTATAATATGCACTGCTGGAATTAAAGGAGCACAGTGTAATTTTTCTGTTCTTCTGTTGTTGGTTTTTTTTTTGTTTTTTTCTTGAGCAATAAAAACAGACATGATAGAATAATAGCAAGGCAGTTAGATTTACTGTATAATATAATTATTTATAATCCTATATTGCACAACATTATTCTTGTCCACATCATGTTTTCTTGTTGATAGATAGAAAAAATATATATATTTTCTTTGCAGCTAACATTGTTCCCTCACTTTATAACACCTGTACTAGGATGGACACTTTATAACACCTGTCACCTTAAATAAGTCATGTCTTGCTCTTTTGCACTGTCAGTTTGCACTGTTGTTCTGATGCTCTGTATATACTTGACTATTTTTATTATATATCTTAATCTTTTGCATGCTCTTACTTTATTTTTAATAGTGATACTTTATTATTATTATTATTATTATTATTATTATTATTATTATTATTATTATTATCTTTTTTTAATAGTGATATCTCTACTTTATATTATTATTATTATTATTCAGTGTTCTATGTTGCACCTCATCACCAAAGCAAGTTCCTAGTCTGTGAATTGTGTTCACTGACAATGGCAATAAAAGCTTTCTGATTCTGATTCTGATTCATCTTCATGACCACTGAACACGCTGTAGTAATATTGCCTATTCAGGTTTGCTTCTACACAAGGTTGAATAGTTCTGAGTGGGGATTACTAAGAAAATCAATTGTGAGATATAAAGCACTTGCCTGTTCATACTAGATAGATAGAATCAAACATATCAACCATGGAAGACATGGAGGTGTTCTTGCAAATATTATGATGCCCTGTCACTGAAGGCCATACACATTTGCTTTACAGAGGAGTAATAGTGTGAAACCATATGTGATTGGGTTTACCAATCGGAAAAAACAAACATGGAGACTTATGAATAAAAAAAAAAGAAAAAATAATAGAGAGGACTGAGAAATCAGGGCAATTTTTGCAGAATCATCAAGCGAAGCACTAAAGTCTGCTAATTTTAGGTTAAAGGTTCACTGTGTAACTTGTCCTGTGGAGGGTCCGTCACCTGGAGATGTTATTGCTTTGCCTGGAAAGTTCCATAGTATAACATTAAACACATACTAGTAGCTGTCTCCCTTGAGATGGCTAGGTTTAATCTCATAGACAAAGCAATAACATCTAGACATGAAGACAAGCAGGTGATGGACCCTCCACCAGAAAAGTTGCGCAATCCAACTTTAGGAATCTCCATGGAGACTTGCAAGCCAAATTACAAGTTAGCCCCCTCCCCACACACACACAGTAAGAATTTATGTTTTTAAAGATATTTTTGAGCAATAAATACCACATGTAGTTGAATAAATGCAAGACAGATAGTTTAATGCCACACTGTGGACAATTTAAATCAAAGCATTAACATCTCCATGGAGATGAACAGGTTGTGGACCCTCTCCAGAAACCACACAGTGCCCCTTCGAATAAAATGAATTATGAATACTGTGAGCATTTTCGAGAAGAGTATGACTGGCAAACAAATACAGTGACATTTGGAAACTTGAAGATTTACATATTTTAACACAATACCAGAACGGTTTTAAATGTGATGATCTAATCTACAATCACATGACTTTACCTGCTGAAGAAATGCCACAAATTTGCACATGAAGTTGCCAAAGATCCAGCCGGGCAGGGGGTAGAGAGTGGCGGTGAAGGGGACGCAGCATACAAGAAAGATGATATCTGTAGCAGCGAGGTTAGCTGTGGACAAAAAACACATCTCAGTGAAGGAGAGCCACAGCTGGAGAAGCCTCTTACATGAGAACATTATCATCAAACTATAGACTATTCTTCACAGAGATAAGAGGAATAAGGGACATACAAAATGCATCCCAAATGACCTGGTCTATTTGGTGCAGAATGGCCATGAAAATAGCATATACTAGTAAGCATATATGCATGAGGAAAGATGGTATATAGGTTATGGTCTGTATAGGAACATGACTGTGAAATGCGGTAATTCATAATCAATGAGCAAGGTATTATAATGTATAAACCAAAAACATATTTATTCTGTATTTGTTCTGTGTACTCCCAGCCAAAAATCATCAAATTTAATATTGTTTTACACCTGATGCCGTTTCTTCTAAAATTTTCCTCATATACACAGATTTGACTTCACTAACCCTTTCAAGGTGCAATATGTAACTTTTCAGGTGGGGTGCATGTTTCTAAATGGTGATTATGAAATTGATGATGAAGCTGACTCTTGTGAGCTTTAAGCCATGTTATAATGTTGTTACCTCATGAAAAAAAAAAAAAAAAAAGAAAATGGTGGAGTTGTGTTTTGTTTCATTTACACATGTTTGAGAAATCCTTTATTATTAGTCTGTCTCTTAGTGCAAAATGCTGATAGTTTTCAAGCCAACAGTTATCTTTTACCCTGTTCAGTAGAGATTGGCAAGGTGTATGGAGTTTAAAAACACAGTGGAGCACTTCCTGTATTACCACATGACATTACTAGGTACAGTGTTTTCTATTTGAGAGAAGAACTCAGTGTAAATAAAGCAAAACACAACTTCAGATATGTTTGTGATGAGGAAACAACATTACATCATTGCTCATAATGTAAAAAATAGTGTAATATGGACTCTTTAATCTACTTCTGAGTAATAAAAACAGTCACCTGTTACTGAATACATGCAAAATAGACACATTCAACGTCATATTATGGAATATCACTATTTATACAAGCAAGTGACAGCCCCTAAACCAGAAAACTTACATAGTACACCTTTAAAAACTAGAATATATTCCTATACAATATAACTAGACCAAAACCTTATCTTACCTTTATCCTATTTTTTTACAATTACATCAGCTTGAATAATATATGCACCTTCTGTAATTTCAAAGAGAGCCCCAAGTGAGTCCTAAATTAATTATGAAAAAATGTTGAATCGCCAAGATACAAGTCATTCTGCTGCCCCATCTGTCGTAGTCACTGCAAAATGATGAAAAGCCATTTTTTTATTTGAAGAGGCGCTACATACACATGGAGATATCAAACATTTACACATGTGGAAATTGGAACACTGATAATTCTACTATTCCATCTAAAAGTTATCGTATTTGAAGCTTGGGGCACGATAGCACTGTTCTTTTTCAGTGTCCCGTTTAATCTTTGTGTGTGGTTTTTGGACAGTATAATTCTATTATGATGGCTGTAGTGGCTTCCTTGTAGTGGTCTTCTGGTATCAGCTAAGATCAAAAAAATGAAATGCCAGACACAAGGGATTTTGGGGATACATGTGACTGTGCTGTGGTGGTACTATATTGAAATAGGAGTGAGTAATACAACAATAATAAACCAAACTGGGATCCAAGCCTGTGATGAATTTCTAATCTGTGGAGATAATTATATTGTGAATCAGTCCTTTTTCATTTAATTCAGCTCTGCATGAGCATACAAATGGCATCTGCTTTTTTCCACCCACTTCTCCTATTGTCCACTTCATAATGCTCTGAATGAGTGACACATAGATTCAGCCAATGACAGTGAAGTATCACCTCTCAGAAGCTGGTACTGTTTATTTATTAAAGGTCCTGTATTACACAAACTGACTCTTGTGAGCTTTAAGCCATGTTATAATGTCGTTACCTCACCAAAAACATACCTGAAGTTGTGTTTTGTTTCATTCACCCATGTTTGCATAATCCTTTATTATTAGTCTAGCCTGTCTACATTTCCAAAGCTCAAAATACTCTGTTCCACCTTGTGATGTCATGAAGTGGTAGTTTAGTTTAGGGCTGAAATCATCCAAATGATTCTACTGAAGATGTATGGAGTTTAAAAACACAGTGGATCACCTCCTGTATTACCACATGACATCACGAGGTGGAAGAGAAGGTTTTTGGTTTGAGAGAAGAACTCAGTATAGCCTAAATATGCAGGGTTTGTGTGTTAAACATGTGTGAATGAAACAAAACACAACTCCAGATAGTATGTTTTTGATGAGAAATAATATTATAACATAGATCAGAAAGTGGTGTAACATGGGCCCTTTAAACCAAACCATATTTAGTGTATACATTAATTATAATGACCTATATGCTATGCTAAATGATCATATTATATTCATGTCATTCTGTCCACCCCATTATTTCAGTGATTATGAAAAAAGTCCCACAGTCTAAACTCGTAGAGATGAGAATGAACAGGTGGGCAGGTGTTGGGTTTTCTGATTGTTTTACTCTGCACCCGTTCAATCCAACTCTAAATGACATTTAAATGGAGCCATACAAGAAGACTTTCTCTGCCGCATTCAATGAGACTTTCAGTGGACCATTTCAGTCTAAACCTGAGTATGTGCTGCAGTGACATCACCTTGGTTAAGCCCTTTGGAAACACCTGGCTCAGGGTCGGGGTTTGAACTGTTTGTAGATGTCAGACTAATGAGACTCACTGGTCCCTTAGTTCACATGGACGTGATTGACAGGTGGTTTAGCCAATCAGGGACAAACAAGGTCCAGCCGTATCAAAACAAAAATTTGTTACTGAAAAAAAAAAAAAAAAATCTGATTTAGCCTGACTCAAGGCGCAACAAAGGTAGTGGTGAGGGGACTGATATAAAAATACAGACAGTAATCATTCTGGACTGGCCAGGCAACACTCTCCACTTTAGTCCTCTAGACACTGCCCTTTACCTTGTTTGGACTGTGGGTCTAGTTTAGGTGCCTGGTACAACTTTAAATTCACCATAGTATCGTCTAAATCAGGTCAGACTTATGTTTATTCAGCCAAAGGGGGAAACTCTTTTTGTTACAGATAAATATATTGCCATTAGGAATTCCTTGTATAACCATCTCTTTTACATTTTCTGAAGTGGCAGAAGCATCACAGATCTTTCAGACAGGCCTTAATTGAATTGAGCAACAGAAATCAATCACCTTGGTTTGAGGAGTGTGAGGGGAATGCTGATGGTGACCAGCACACTGAACTAAACATGAGAAATGCATTGCTTTGAAACCACTCCTGACATGCCATCCTCCCATTAGTCTAAAGCACCACACAGCTTTTAATTGGACTAAAGATACTGGCAATGATGTACCTGAATGCTAAGAGTTCACAATTCTGTTTGAGGCTATTTTCCATGTAAAAATGATTGGCACGGTCCTTCATCTGTATTGATCATATTACGAGGCTGAATTTTAAACTAACTTTTGTTTGAATCTCATAGCAAGGTTTCAACAAAATGAATAAGATTGGAAGATTGGTATATCTGTTTGTTTGTTTGTTTGTTTGTTTGTTTTGTTTTTTCAAAGTATAATTATTGCTCAGGAGGCTTTAACAAAGAATGTCAATCTGAGGAAATAAATTAGAAATCAGGAATAATGGAGCCCCTGTAATGAGCTTTTGACACATTCGATTTTCAAATACTGCACTCGCCACAGAAATGTATTTATGTTCAAGATTTACATGACTTTGTTTCTATTAACTGTTAAAACATTGATTACGTGAGGTCCAAATGTTATGAGTTAAGCATATTCAAATTAATGTTACTTACTGTCAAGGCCATCACTTTACAGTTAGAGAGATATGGGTCCTATCCCAGTAACCATTCACTAATTATGGAACATTTAATGCAACTGAAAGACATTTTGTGTGTAAAATCCCTTGTCCAGGTAGAATCCATGGCAAAAGGAGAAATTGAATTTGTCAACTGGACAAAAGTTTATTTGGTCGAATATGTTTCACAGCTCATCCAAGCTGCTTCTTCAGTTCTGGTCAGACGCTGGTGGACGCTGCCTTATATCTGCCTGAAGGGAGGAGCTAACTTTACTTTACTCTGAGACTACCACACCTATTTGTTTACAGTTTCTGTTGGTTATGTGGGCCTATTAAATATGCAGTGGGAGTGGGGTCTTGTTAGCATAACCATTCAGGGCCATGATGGGTGTTTTCACACCTCTGGACCTGACCGGGCTAGTCCTATTGTTTTCTTTGTTTGTTTTTATTTAGGTTTGAGGAGAGTTATAAATGGGAGACAAATGATGTCTGAGACCTCCATTTCTGTTCAAGGAAGGATTCTCTTTCTTGACAAAAATCGCATCTTTAACTCCCCTCTCAAACCAGTCCTTTTCTCTGGCCAAGATCTGGACCTCACTGTCCTCAAAGGAGTGGCCCGTGGCTTTTAAGTGGAGATGTACGGCAGACTGAGGTCCTTTTAAGTGGAGATGTACGGCAGACTGAGGTCCACTCTGGCTCTCTCGTCTGTGTTGGTACATCCTCTTGTGAAGTAGCTGTTTTGTTTCTCCAATGTAGCGCTCACTGCAGTCTTCACTACACTGAATGGAGCAGACCACATTGCTTTGTTTGTGGCTCGGTGTTTTGTCCTTAGGATGGACCAGTTTCTGTCTTAAAGTGTTTGTGGGTTTAAAATAGACTGGGATTTCATGTTGTCTGAAAATCCTCTGTAGTTTTTCAGAAACACCAACCAGGTAGGGGATAGTTACACACTTTCTCCTGGGTTCTGGTTCTCTGTTATCTTCTTTCTTGGCTCTCTTAGTTTTATTGAAAGCCCATTTAGGATATCCACAAACGGAGAGGGTTTTCTCCACGTGTTGTTCTTCTTTCTCCTTTCCCTCGGTGCTTGTCGGAACCACTTGGGCCCTGTTTTGTAATGTCCGAATAACTCCAAGTTTGTGCTACAGTGGGTGGTGTGAATCAAAAAGCAGGTATTGGTCAGTGTGTGTGGGCTTCCTGAAGACCTCTACCTGGAGTCGCCGGTCTTCTCTTATCGTTACTGCACAATTTCATTTCATCTATATCATCAGCAGTGGGGAGCCAAAAAAATTGTACTTAAGGGTGCATTGTATAATTTTTCTGGTGGAGGGTCTGTCACCTTCATCATCATATTGCTTCATCTGGAATGTTTCACAGTATGGCACTACTGTGGAGTGTGTGTGAGTGTTGGTAGTGGTCGGAGAGGCCGATGGTGCAGATTGGCAGCCTTGCTTCCATCAGTCTGCCCCAGGGCAGCTCTGGCTGCAACAGTAGTTTACCTCTGCTGAGTGTGGAGTCAATGAATAATGCTCGCTAAAGCACTTTGGGTGTCTTGAAAGATGCTATATAAATCCAATGATTGATTGAGTAAACCTTTCTATCTTCATGGAGACCAAACCAGGCCAAGTCACAGGTCAGACCTGTGAAGAGGCAACCCCGCTCACAGTCAGAAAGCCTGTTTTTATTGATATTTTGAGCAGTAATAAAACCACCTGTAATTGAATAAATGGAAGGTACAGCTGTTTAAGGACATAGTGTGGAACATTCAAAACAGAGCAATGAAGTAGCACCTTTAAGGAATAGTACCATTACTTCAATATACTGTTACTATTTTTTTTTTACTAAATAGTGAATTTTCAAATGATTAAAGTAGAATAAGGTCTTTTGTGTGCTAAATTGCTTGGCACTTATAAATGTACTCGCATTGGGGAGAGTCACCAACACACTTTTACAGTTTACAGTTACTACAAAAATATGACGGGATTACATAAAACTGATGTAATCCAGTCATAAACCACTGTACTCAAGTCAATGTAGTGCCTGACAATTACCATCTCTGCCTACAAGTTAATGACATGAAGAGAGGCAGAGTCCACTGTCAACACCAGATCAAACACTTTTCTTATTTCCATAGTGCTCCCCTCATAGACTATTCCATATATAAAGTTCAAAGCAGAGGAGACAATGCAGACGTGCCCTCTATCCTCTCTGTCCTCAACAAAAAGACATCAAAGTGTATTGCAGGACTAGGTGAAGAAGGTGATAAGATAATGCTATGCTACTTGGTATGCTATGTATATTATATTACATAGCACTGTTTAATAACTGAATACCATTATACATATGTATACATACATATGCCCAGCTGTCGTCTTGATCATATATATTGTTCCACGTAACAGTAAACTAAACAGTACCTACACCAGAAAAGACAAGATGATAACTAGAATTAAACACTCACTAAACTTGAAGAAATGCTTTTATTCTGTTGCATTACATGCAAAAATTAATCCCATAAATTATCATAAATTATATCATATTATTAATATATTAATATTAAGATATTAATTTTGGAAGTGCAAACTGAAATGTTGAGACTGCAAACTGAAGTAGAGAGATTTTGTAAGTAAATATTAAAGGTAATGTTCAATAGAGAGATAAAAGAGGCAGTGGAGCCCTCTCAGTGTGGACATGTGTGTGGACAGGTGACCTTGGAGATTGGAGATTTGAAATGCTAATGGGTTCCTGGTTAAATAAAGAATAAATAATAACACTAAACTATTATGGGGTTTGTTTGGGTTTTTTTTGCAAATGCCATTTATTTGATTTTCCCATTTTTACTCACAGTGTGCATTTTCAAAGTGTCATGGCTATTGCTGGGATGATAATGAGCAGATACAAGAGATTTCAGTCATTTGTATTTATATATAAGATATGTGTATGTGTACCTTGTTATGAAAACTATGAAATGATGAAACATCTAATTTTGCATATAATGTAGAAAGGTCAAAACATTTCTGGCACAGTGTAGTCTAAATACATATGGTCAGATTCCATACTTTAAGGTCTTTAAGGTGCATTTCATCTAGTTAGTTTATTTAATTTTAACCACTTGTTATTATATATTAAATTTATTTTTCCTAAAGGGCGCATATTACACTATTTTCTGATCTATGTTACAATGTTGTAACCTCTTCACAAACATACCCGGAATTGTGTTTTGTTTCATTCAAACATGTTTAAACTGAAAACAGTCTGTTCCACCTTGTGATGTCATGTGGTAATACAGGAAGTGCTCCACCGTGTTTTTAAACACCATATACCTTCACTAGAACCATTTGGATCATTTCAGCCCTGGAATATCCAATCTCTACTGAACTAAAGGTAAAAGGGAGGCGTTAACTTGAAAACTACCACTGCATGACATCAAAAGGTGGAACAGAGCATTTTGAGCTTAGGAGATGTAGACAGACTAATAATAAAGAGTTACTCAAACATGTGCAGATGAAACAAAACACAACTCTGGGTTTGTGAAGAGATTACAACATTTTATGGCTAAAGCTCATAATTGTGAGATAATTGTGCATAATATAGGACCTTTAACTTTATGTTGATTACTCCAGGCTATTTTTACTGCTAGTTTGCTGCATGTTTGTAACAAAAAGATTTTCCCCTTGGCAAGTGAAGTTCTGAATTAGATTTTCAGTACTTTAAATTACATAATTTATTATATTTCCACTGACCTTCCTAACCAAGCCAACGCTGTTATATGAAGGACTGCATGCCCCTGCTAGAGTCTATAGTCCTTTGGGATAGCATAAGTACATGATCTTATCAATTTGCATGTCTTGCTTTAATGGTTCTTCTGTAGTTTCCAAAGTCACCTATGTGTTTGAGTCATTCTGGATTCTCCAATGAATTTCTAACAGCTCACACAGATGGGCTTGTGTATATACCCACTAATGAAACAGAACTGTTCTATTATTCTTTTTGATGCTACAGTTGGCACGGGTAGAATATGCATTACACGAAAGACACGTTAATATTTCATGGACAATTCCCATAGAGTAAATCCCATTGGCTTTCTACTCACCTATGTAAAAGTTGGTAGCTGTCCTCATTTGCCTGTGCTTGGTAATGACATAGATCACCAAAGAGTTGCCGACCAGTCCGACCAGCATTATTAAAGAGAAAAATAGTGGCACGAGCCAGGCGTCCGTCAGGAAAGGGTGCTGGTGATTTTCAGTCTCCTCTTCTGTGCGGCTCTCTTGGGAAAAGTTTGCTTGGGTTGCATTTATCCACATCTGCTCCGTGCTGTTCCAATGGTCCTCTGAGGAATACATTTTGGCTGGACGAAAGTAGCGCTAACAGAAATTAGCAAAGATTATACATAACATGTCTTGCAGCTATACTAGAAAGTTGATAGTAGTAGTCCATGATTGGCAACTGAAGATGCAGGGGACAAGGAGAGGAAATGATGCTATCAAAATTTGATTAGGGGTTGAGTGAAGGTTTGCAAAGACAAAAATCCCAGAAATCCTGATTTGAAAAAGTTATTTTAAATTTCAAGAAGCTACTATTGAAAATTCACAAAAGCAATACCCGTGGGAAGCAGTCTATACGGTCTATTCTCGGTAGCAAGGTAATATTGGCTGGTCAATTACAAAAGGTTCACAGTCCATTTAATTCAGTCCACAAAGCAGGGTTTTTCCAATCTTCCAATCCAAGCAGCATGATCTGGCGTGATCATAACAATTATGAAGAGCTTATCGATACAAAAGAGTCATCCCAAAGAATAAATTTTCATTTTCTCTTTGTTTCGTGTAAGATTTGAGAGCAGCGTTTTTGCCTCTGCTGTCCTCACAGAGACTGAGAGCTCACCGGGTCTGGTGCAACCGTTTTATAGTAAGAGCAATGATACAGTGAGAAGAGGAGAGAGAAGGAGAAGAGAGGAGAGGAAGAGGAGGGGGGGGTCCTATACACGTGGGCTACTCAAGATGAAAACAGCTGATGTCACAGTTTCCCTGGCAACCATATCATTATATCCTCTTTTTTATTTATTTAAACTTTATTGTTTTTATGTATTTATTTATTTTCATTTTGTGCGATTGGGATTGACAGGGACTGCATTTCAAATACAAGCCATTGCATATATTACATAAGATTCAAAGCAATTAATCAACACAGAAGTCAATTGTCATTATGTTTAGAAATAGACTTGCTAGATGACTTAAGGGGAGAATGTGTACATGGTGTTTAGATAATAGAAACAGCTGAGGTGCAAAATGAGCTGTCAAATGTATGTATGAGATATAGGAAGCAAGAAATCTATATTCTGTCTCCTGAGTATTAAAGCTACGGTACACTGTTTATAAATAGATATACAAGTTGTTTATAGAAACTCAGCAGCATAGTTATCCTATATTAGACTTAGCCTTTTCACCACTATAGGGACACATAATAAATGATTATGTCTCTTGACAAATTGATCATCCCTAAGCAAAATATTCGCAAATAAATAGGGACTGATTCCTTTACGGTATCTTGCAATGTACGTCTTATCTTGAGATGTAACCATAGACTGTATATACAAATGGACATAGCTAACCCGCTAGCCGCCACATTCCCCATAGGAAGTGAGCATGGGGGTGCTTCCAGCTCCATCATCTATGGCTCCAATTGACTTTACACCCACTCTACATGATTCTACTGTTTTTATTTTGCTCTTTTGTCAGTTAATACATTTGCTATGAACGCTATGGATGACGTCACACTCCCTTAGTCCTCTTCTTTATACAGTCGATTGGTGCAACACTGGTGAATAGGGAAATACAACAAAAAAAAATTGAGATTTCAATTTGAAACTTTTGGATTAGTGAAGGAAAAATTCTATATTGAACCATTTTCATCATTTAATGTTTTCATGTAAAATATGGTATTTTGTGTGTATGTGTGCATTTCTGACATTGCTAATTCACACCCTGAGCGCCTGAGAGAGTGACAGCTGGGTACAGTAGCTCCTGAGGTTTTTCCTGAAAACAGCTACATTTTTAAGTTACACTTGTTTGCACTTTAAGATTTTATTTTATTTTTATTTGCTTTATCCCTCAAATAAAACACATGTTTTTGGGGCATTTTTGTTGTTTTTTTCTTGATTTTGTTGGCCTCTTTGTTCTTTGCTGTGTGGCTCAGCAGTCCACACTGCCCATTGTGTATTCTAGAGAGCACCTTCCTTCACTGTCCAAGTCCCCAGTGCTGTTTGGAGTTCCGGTGGAACTACGGAGGAGGAAGCGCAGAGGATGCCGAGCTGGAGTGAGAGCAAAACAGCGGAGAAGGAAATTCAAGCCTGCGGTCCTGTCAGTTCTGATGGGGAATGTAAGGTCACTGGGAAATAAGATGAATGAACTGTGTGCGCTTGTTTGAACCCAGAGGGTGTACGCTGTCAGCAGTATCATGTGCTTCATGGAGATCTGGCTTCATACAAACTTTCTGGATAACAGTGAATCTGTACCAGGCTTTAAGACGGTACGTGTGAACAGAGACACTCTCCTTAGCGGTAAGAAGAAGGGCAACGGGATTGCTGTTTTAGTCAACAAAAGGTGGTGCAATTCTGGCCATATTAATGTGAAGGAGCGTATCTCTGCGCCGGACATTGAACAACTTATGGTTTTGTCCTGTCCTGTTCATCAGAGTACACATCCCTCCCTCAGCGGATGAAGAGGCAGCCTGTGACAGGATACACACTGTGGTCGCTGGGCTGCAGTCTAAACACCCGGAGGCTTTATTACTGATTTCTGGACACTTCAATCATGTTTCCTTGGACAAAGTTTTTCACACTTCACTAGTATGTGGGTTGTAAAACTTGGGACAATAGAACTCTTGACTTGGTGTATACCAATTCTAAGGAGGCATACAGTGCCAGTGTCCTGCCCCCACTGGGATGATCAGCCTACAACTGGTCCTGTTAGCGCCTCAATATGTGCCTGCAGTGAAGAGGCAGCCTGTCACCACTAGGAATGTAAGGAAGTGGAGTCAGAAAGCCAGCAATGCCCTTCAGGATTGCTTTGAGACCACAGATTGGAATGTGCTCTGCCTGCCGCATGGGGACAACATCAACAGCATGACGGACTGTATAACAGATTACATGAACTTCTGTGAGGATACAGCCGGAGGTTAAACTCCAACAGAATAACACTAGAGATGTGTGGAGGGGAATGAAGGCCATCACAGGCCTCTCCAAAACAAAGCAGCAGGACAATAGCCCAGACAGATCAAACCTACTCAATTTGCATTTTAATCGTTTCTCATTCCCTGGCACCCCATCTCTACTTCTCCCAGACACCCAATCCACACCTCACCACAGACCACTCAGACGACCATTCATCAGCCCATCACCTCTGCTCCCACACCTACTCCCACCCCCACGGAGGAACCCAGCTCAGTGTCTTCGTCACCTGTGCAGGTGATTGACAGGAGAAAGAGGACACCAGTGAAGCCCATTACCATCCAGGGTCATGACGTGGAACTAGTGGAGTGCTACAAGTACCTTGGTGTCCAAGTGAACAACAGGCTGGACTGGAGGGACAAATGTAATGCTGTGAAGAGAAGAGCATGAGCAGACTCTACTTCCTGAGAAAGCTCAGGTCTTTCAATGTGTGCAGCAAGTTACTGGAGATCTTCTGCCAGTTTGTGGAGGCCAGCGCCCTGTACTTCGCTGTGGTCTGCTGGGGGAGCGGCACCAGTAAAAGGGACATTGGGCGAATTGACAAACTGATCCGTAAAGCTGGTCACATGATCGGCTGTGAGCTGGAGACATTTGTCACAGTGAGGGACAAGAGGACACTGGACAAACTGCTCTCCATCATGGACACTCCTGCTCACCCACTGCACCAGACTATAGAGGGCCAGATAATACTCCCTACAACTGTACAACTCACCCACTGCACCAGACTATAGAGGGACAGAGGAACTCCTTCTCCAACAGGCTCCTACAGCTCCGCTCAAACAGTGAGAGATACAGGATTAATTCAAACCATACTCCATACAAATGTACAACAACTTCCCCTTATGTAACAGATAATACTCCCTACAGCTGTACAACAACTCAATCTTATGTAACGGATAACCTTATGCCCTGTCAATCAGCATATCATTGCACTGCCTTTATTGTCTCTTGTATATAGCTGTGATTTTCTATTTTATTTTATATATTATTACTTATTTTTCTATTTTATTTTGACTTGTACATATACATTTATTTTTATAATTATGTCTCAGTTGACACCTGTCTCTTGCCATCTTTTTTTGCTATACCTTGCTATAACTTTTTGTTACTCTTTGTTATTATATTATATTGTGATGAGTGAGCTACTGTATCCAAATAATTTCCCTTGTGGATCAATAAAGTTTGTCTAAGTCTAAGTCTAATTTTGCTTTAAAACATTGCCAATTTTGCCTTAAAATATTACATTAAAGGTGCTTAAATCAACAATGTGACCATCAGTTCCTTCTGTCTTCTTCTTGTCTTTATCCTGTAGGTTTCTGTAATTTCCTGCTGGGCTGTGCATGCTGTGACTTTGGCTCCTTTGTCATTCAGGTAACTTTAATATCCCTTTGCGGTGAGAGCGACCACGACTGACTGCTAATGTTGAACATAATGAGGCAGCTTAAGCCGAGATGGTCCTGTATCCTGGTCATTGGTATTGCTTCATTATTTCAAAATGAGGCTCCGTTTGCTCCATATGTGAGATTATGTTCAGATGTTTTTAAAAGATCTGAACGCTGCCACAGTTAATGCATGAGCGCTAATTACTCTGCGCTCTGAGAGAACCATTTCACAACTAAGTACCAGATTTTCGCCATATTGACATTTTAGGCTGTTGTAGGCTGTTGTAGACTTTATATGTTAAAATATACACAATATAACACTTTTAACCTTATCATTGCCACTGGGACCAATTGGAGCAGTAGGCTACCACTGGGGCAAGCAATATGGACAAATATTTAAATCTTAAGCTATTTTCTGATCTATTATAGTGTTATTTCCTCATCAAAAACATACTTGGAGTTGTGTTTTGTTTCATTCACACTTGTTTAACACACAAACCTGCATATTTAGGCTGAGTTCTTCTCTCAAACAGAAAACACTCTGTGCAACCTTGTGATGTCATGTGGTAATACAGGAAGTGCTCCATTGTGTTTTTAAAAACAATACACCTTCACTGGAATCATTTGGAACAGAATTACCAATCTCTACTGAACTAAAGGTAGAAAGTACCTGAAAACTACCCCTTCATGACATCACAAGGTGGATTTTGAGCTTTGGAGATGTAGACATAAATAATAAAGGATTTTTCAAACATGTGAATGAAATGAGACAACTCCAGGTATATTTTTGATGAGGTTACAATATGATAGCATGGCTTAAAGCTCACAAGAATCAATTTTACATAATGTAGGACCTTTAATATTGTTTGATTATCCTGATAACAATATATTTCACAATCCATAAAAATGTGCCTGCAGATTTTGGTTGACGTTCAAGCACAAAAAGTGAATAGAGGATGTAATTAACCACAAAAACAACATAAATATCACGATAAACTAAAGATAATAAACACCATTTTCAATATTACATGTAGTGATATTGATTTACTGTCCACCCATAGGTGTTTTTTCAGATGATTAGAGGAGATGGTCATGTTGGAGTAGTACAGCCAATAGATGACCAAACCTATGGCCTCTTTGATTTATTCATCAGCTTACTACATTTACTACTGCATTTCCACAAAATATTTCTATTCTCAGGGTACAAGGTGCTACCAATCAGGTGTAATCTGTAATTACCGTGATTTCGCTCTTTGCCTGCATGGACAGATAGCTCTTCTGAAATAAACCTGAGTTAGATAAGCCTCAATACATAATCAGCAATCTCCAGATACTAACTGCACAGTATAGAAGACATATCTTGAGTGAGTGTGTGTGTGTGTGTGTGTGTGCGTGCGTGCGTGCGTGCGTGCGTGCGTGCGTGCGTGTGTGTGTGTGTGTGTGTGTGTGTGTGTGTGTGGCTGCTACCCTGAGGAGAGAGGTAGTTGGGTCACGTGGGTGCACTCACCTGTGATGCAGAGAAGGACAGGAGGTTGGTTGGGTAACAGGTCATTTTTTGTTAATGCTATTGCTTTTGTTTGTTTGTTTGTTTGTTTGTTTATTTGTTTGTTTCAATGCAGTGTTCATCCTTGCAACATTCCTGCACTCTGTCTATGTTTATGTTACTGCTGTGATAGCCTTTTCACAGCTACTAAGGAATAAGTATCTGCTAGTTGCTATATATAGTTTGAAATCAGCTGCTACGAACAGTTAGTACAGTATGCTGATTGTTTAGTAAAACTATAGTTAATAAATAAGGCGCTGTGGCCAGGCAGTGACATAGTTTTGGTTGTTATTGATAACCACAGTTGAAGTCATCAACATTAATCAACATAATGTTAACTATAGACATGTTCTGTCTGAGCCTTTGTTAAACTTTAATTTGAGCTTTATTTTAACACAATCTGACCATAAAGAACTGACTTAAATGGAGCTACAACTGGTGAGCTGATCTGTGCTGTTAAACAAGCCCCTCTCACGAGCTTTTGTCACTCTCACCTTTTCTGTTGAAAATCAAACAGGACCATGAAAATGTGTTGTGCACATCCGTTTTGTATTTATTCTTGAGTTTTTTTGTGCAGTCTTTGTTAATGTGTGCATTGTGTCACCATGGTAACTGCTCAACATTTTGCTGTGTTGTCACTCCAAAGTATCAACATATCTGCAAATGTTTGAGTTTTTGTGCTCACGTCTTTGCTTTTGAGTGTAGTTGTTTGTGTCCTCACTGTTTTCATTTTTATTTTGTACCTTATTTTCTATCATGCTTTTTTTTTGTCAACTTCTAACTGAATTATACAGTTAGCCTTGCAAGTACAAAACAGAAATGTTAATAATGTGTGAAACAACTTGTTATATTATTCTGAAGTGTCTTTTTAGCCTTGTATCAGTCTACTGAAATTCCTGTTATCTACCATAATCATCACAATTATTGTAATAAAACAGACTTTTGTTCTTCCAGAATTATCACAACAAATCATCTGTAGTAATCTATAATATTGTTATGAGCTTTTTGCATCAGATGGCCTCTCGTGAAACCCATTCCCTCCTTTAATTTACAATTTTAAATGATTTTTTCTTCACATATTCTCCCTCCTCATGATGGCACATAGGTACATTTCTTACACTCTTTCCTTTCCATTTCCACTGAGTGACACAAATATATGCTAGATTTTCACTCACACACACAGGATCATGCCCACCACATTAAATTGAATTATGTGTTTACACCTTCCATAGTGTTCCCAGTCACAGATAGTCCCATAATGTACTGACATATGCCTCTGTAAGATTAGAGAGATTGTTTCAGTCGTGTGAGTCTATGGTTGGTTTCTCTCTGTAAATTGATCGTGGTGAATGCAGCTCCAGCTCTGCACGTGTTGGGAAAATAGGCACAGGTGACACTTTTCCTGTACCATAACCCACTATACAAACATGGGGAACAACTGTGAAATAATAGGTAAATATTAGCATGTGTCAAAATTGAGCAAATGGTGCAAAGAAACAATGATGTCATCTGCTCTTTTACAACTGATGTTACACAGTATGACATGATCTATCTCTATGGAGACCAAATCCAAGTTACAGGTGTGATCTGTAGAGAGGTGACACCACTCACAGCAAGAATACATGTTTGCTCCCCCAGTATAAATGTTAATGTTATACTGAGGAATATTTTTGGAGTATTTTCTATGGAGGCAAGCAAGTGTTGGATTGATAATAAATTATAATAAATTATAATAAATGGAAATATGCTAAAACAAAAATAAATTATTCAAAAAGCCTGATTAAAAATACTATGGAATATATGATTTCCTAGAGAGATTACTCAGTTCCACCAAAGTGCTTGCCTAACCAGCCAGTCCCTTCTACATTCAGTCTGAATCCAAAAGTGTCTGGAATTGGACCATAGAGCATAAACAATCTCCGCCCAAACTTGAAACTACAGGCGCTATTTTGTAGCAAGTATCTCTCAAAAGTGGAAGACATCTCCTTTTTATCATGCAGAATAAAACATTTAACTTCTTTTACCTGAGATAAGTAATAGTTTGGTGCTTCGATTGTTGATTCGGAAAAAAATCCACACTATTTCTTGGTCCTTTATGTTGTTTTTTTTCTCCTTTTTCACATGCAAACCACCATGTTTGTTTTGACGCAAATGGAGCATGTGTCTCTCTGCCTTGCTCAAATTCAAGATTGCTTCAAGGGTTTCCCACACAGTCAGATGTTCTTTAAATGCATCATCTGTTTGTTCTGCATGAACTCAGTCACCTGAACCAACTTCACTGGAGCACCCCCTGGAGTCCCCCCAATCACCAAGGCTAAAGCCAAGAGCCAGTTCAGAGACTAGTGAAACAATGACATTCACAAAAACAAGAATTATATATGTTTACTCTAACTATAGGAATGCATCTGTTGTACAGAAAATATATGAAATCTCAACCGATGCATTTCAAAGTGTTTGAAAAGCCATAATAAAATGTATGGCATCCCTCTAGTGCATCCTTGAGCCTCTGCTGGTGAGTTATTTTAGCTCATATTTAGAGCACTGGGAAAGGAAATGCTGGAACTAAGTATCTAAGCTAAACTAAAGCATCTAAACTAAGCCATTGTTACTGTTATGAAAATACCGGGCACCAGCCTACTTTAATCTTGATAAAACAATACAATGTGCACTTGTGCATGGCTACACAACATTTTTCGGTATGAAGCTGCATTTTTAAAGAATCAAAGTGGGAGTTCTTGTGCTCTTGGCTGTTTTATGTAACATAGGACATATATGAAAGGTAAAATTTTCTGTGTGGAGTTTGCATGTTTTCCTCCCCGTGTCTGGATGGTCCGGTTTCCCCCCATCAACCAAAAACATGCAACACCCCTATGAACAGTTTACAATCAAGGACCGTCAAGGAATTCCTCCCTCCTGTGGGCTCACCACCTGCAGAGGAGTTCATAGGGGTCTGGGTCTGGGTCTGGTGCACAGAGTAATGGGCAGCGTACTGCCCCCGCGACCCAGCCGGATTAAGCGGGAGAAAATGGATGGATGGGCCTTTTACATGTATATGCTAATTGAAGATGAAGATGTAACTACTATTCTGACCAATAACCAAAACCTCAATCTACAATGTACATGTTCAGTAACATGTACATTGTTAGTTATTACAGTGGAAATATTGCCTATGCTGCTTTTGCCTCTTTTATTCATCCCTCCCTCCGATTTACAAGCACAAAGTAAAGGTAGATGTAAAATAGCATCGGCTCAATTATGGTAGAAGTGGAGACAATTTAGACAACAATTTGATATGCAAAAGAGGTATGGCCACATGTTAGAACAATATTGAAGGTAACAGCTGACGTTAGTTGAAACATTAAACCAGATCTAATGGCTGCTTAGACACAGACAGGTGGGCACATTCATTCTGATGTAACACCTCTCTGTAGAGCTCAGACTTTAGAATAGCTTTTGCTTTACATATTTAACGATTACTGCTATTTCATCTACTGCATCTTTATGTCTTATATAATACATCTAACAATTTAAACAAGTAAACTAGCTGTTTTGTCAAAGTTTATAAACTATAAATCAAGAGAGCAAACTTTGATCTGGCGTCAAATGAACCACAAATAAACTTGTGGATTTAAAATATAATTTTAAATCCACAAGTTTTAATTTTAATCAGCTCCTTTATCAACGAAAATGTTCAAACTAAACATTAAAAAGCCATTTAGTCATATGTAGCATACTGAAAGTTTAAATACAAAATGTATGTTATAAATGAATTACAAAAATTAATTTCATTATACCCATGGTCATGTTACTTTAACATGATACACAAGGTCTTATAGGCACAGGAATGCATTGATTTGTTATGTGCAGCAGAAAACAAAATGCTTGTTACAAATGAACTGAGAACTGTACTTAAATGTTGCCCAAAACTAAGATAAACATGAGTCTGGTTGTAGACTTTGGAGGTGCAACACATAAATAGAATAAACTACCAATTATACTGCTACTTGTACCATTTTGACATTCTAGTGTTTAAATTATTTATTAAAAACAACACCCATATCCAGTGTTGAGTGCAAAAGACCTTTAGTAACAAAGTCAGCCAAAATATACCATACACAACAAAGCAAAAGGAGAAATTTAATTTGTCAACTGGACAGAGTTTATTTGGTTGAAACCAAATAAACTCTGTCCAGTTGACAAATTAAATTTCTCCTTTTGCTATGGATTCTACCTGGACGACTGAGGGATTCTACACACATACACAACAAAGTGTAGATGGTTGATCAAAAGTGATCATGAAAGGCTTCCAAACCTCATACAATTTATTTTCTGAACCCTTTGAGACAAATATGATTTTCTCTGATTTAAGATGAAATAACACTTTAATCCAGTGTGACACTGTGGGTGGGGCAGCATCTTTCCACAAAAATATCAGGCATCATGCTAATAGAGTTGAAAAAGTAATACAACTAAGATTCTGACCCCCAGCCAAACCCCAGATATCGTCATCTGCAAAAAGAATATTTGAACATTTTAAAAGTCTGACTCATTCGATCAAGACATTTTACAGGTAACAATAGCTGAAAAGTTAAAAACGAATTTCGAACGAACTTCAGTGCTGTCTGTTCTTAATGATGTGTATTATGTTATTACCACTTCCATTACTGTCTTTTTGACGATAGGGTTATTGTCTCTCTACTTGCGTGTAGAATCTCTCAGGTAGAATCCATGGCAAAAGGACCTCTTCAGTGCAACATCAGATGCAGTCCTTGTACAATCTGCTGGTGTTTTTTATTAGATAAGTTTCATTCTCACTAAAGTTGTGAGGTATTTCCAACACAGTATATTATTCTAAATGTGAACTACATAACCCTTCTGGTGAAATATGAGGCAACACCTGGAATATTCTATAGCATGGCATTAATCTTTTCTATGTTCATGGAGAAAATCAGTGGATCCCATCAAATGTGCTAGGGCCAAGTTACTGGTCAGATCTGAGGCAATGCAGGCCCGCAAATGCACATTTTTTAAAGTTTTTTTTTCTTTTTTTTTTTTTAGATGTTCAGTTTCCATGGAGACAAATTTTAAAAGAAAGTTATAGTGTAATTTTACTTTATAGAAATATAAAGCAATCAAAGAAGTTTCTGATTAATGTAGATTGTAAGTGACTTCTCCCCCTGTGCATCATAATAGCATTTATAACAACTCTCCTCTTCAGTGTTGCATTTCGCATACTCAGTACTCTCTTGAGCTTATACTGCGAACGTTTAATTTTCAGCTCTATCCTATACCTCAATACCTCCCTAATGCACAACAGAAGACAGATGCCAGTGAACTCAAAAACATGGCCCTGGTGACAACAGCTACATAATGAGAAATAGGGCTTAAATCATCACTGTTATGTGCTATATAAGATGGCTGCATCATTAGATATGTGGATTTGAATAGAATAGAATTTTTAAAAATAAATCACACAGAGCAAATACACGCAATTTTCGCCAACTTTATGTTCGCATTTACTTTTTAAAATTTCTTTTATAATATTGTACTGATGATAAAGCCAGATAACAAGCACTCAGTCTGCACTTCTGTGGTCTTTATGTCTGAAGAAACAGTGATTTTCGCGATGTATTGCGTAGAAGATGAAAGTATATTGATCTGCGCTTCAGATCATTTGGCACGAATGACAACCTGGACTTTGGATCCATTACAAGACAGAAGAAAGCAATAAACAAACTTATTGCTGCACAAGAGAGAGTGAAGTGAGGAGTGTGCAGATAGAAAGAAAAACACAAAGTCTGAAAAAGTTGGGAAGGTAAAAGTACTTCATAGGTTAACTCATTTGTCCAATGTTAAAGGCCCATTATTAGGCTATTTTCTAAGTTATAATGTTGTTTCCTCATCACAAATATAGCTGGAGTTGAGTTTTGTTTGATTCACACATGTTTAACACACAAATCCTGCATATATCTGTTTGAACTTGTGATGTCATGTCATACAAAATGTACAAAATACTGTACATGATATTGAGTTTCATTCATACATGTCTGAGATTCTATGCATATTTTGATATATATTTTTTCCCTTCTCAAGAGCTCAGAAGGCTTGGTTCCAATTTATGACATCATCAGGTGGCAATCCAGGCAATGCTGTCCTCAAAGGCCCTATACCTGATTTTGAAACACGAGTAGGAGCCGTGTTTCGCTTAGAAATAAGGTGTCATCCACTTTGTCTCTTCTCTCGTTCTCTCACTCTGATGTTGTACAGTGATAAAGAGACAACTGCCAGTCAGTTGTTTCCACATGGTTCCCATCAAACAATGCGCTGGAACAGAAAACACTACAAAATCACAGGGGACATTTTCCTGAACGAGAAGAAATCAAACACTGCATGGATTAAAGAACAGTAATTTTGGTGTAAGTTTGAATGGATTTTGTTTTCATACACTTCGTGCTATTTCTTGCTTTTTCCATGTTCTACTTTTGAATGACAGCTGACGTAAAACAAGAGTCAGAGGCGCTTTTGATGGCGCTGGTTTTAGTGCTGTGTGGAGAATGAGTTTTGAGAAGTGCCAAACTCAGGAGTCGAATAAACAGCTTCACCAGGCTTCACATCGCCAAGTGCATGATGGGAATTTTTATCTTCAGCTACTTATCATTTTAGTAGCTCTCGAACCATGTTTTTGTATTTGAGTGTTTAGCTCCATTATTCATAGCTGTACAGAGAGAATGGCATAATGACCACTTAAAGGTGCACTAAGTAACTCTTCTGGAGTGTCCACCATTAACTTGTACTTACTTAAAGGTTCTATATTACACATAATTGACTCTTGTGAGCTTTTAGCCGTGTCAGAATATAGTTACTTCATCAAAAAACATACCTGGAGCTGTGTTTTGTTTCATTCATACGGGTTATTAATCTGTCTACATCTCCAAAGTTCAAAATGCTCTGTTCCACCTTTTGTGGCAGATTTCAAGTTAACAGCTTCCTTTTACCTTTAGTTCACTAGAGATTGATAATTCCAGGGTTGAAATTATCCAGATGATTCTAGTGAATGTGCAGGAAAAAAAAAAAAAAGAGTGGAACACTTCCCGTATTACTGCATGACAGTGTTTTCTGTTTGAGAGGAGAACTCTACCTAACTGTGCAGGATTTGTGTGTTAAATGTGTGTGAATGAAACAAAACACAACTCCAGGTATGTTTTTGATGAGGAAACAACATTTTAACATAGATCAAAAAATAGTGTAATTGCATTTAATGTATTTATTTAACCTGAAATTCATGGCGATGTGCTTGATTTGCCTGAATGTTCCATAGTACTCATTAAACTTAGCTCTCCACGGAGACAAGTGGATGACACCACCAGGTGACTGGTCTGTGAGTAAACTGCAAGATAAATTTAATGCCATACTGTGGATTATTCCAGTCTTAACACTCATACTCGCTTGCAGCCCTGGGCAAATGATTGCTTCCATGTGCAGCATACAATCAATACTGTGCAATGGGGCAATGGCTGGAACTGCTCAGACTTAATCATTAAGAGAAGTGGAGATACTCACAGTTTAAAGGGAAGTTATTTATCTCCATTCGAAGACTCAACTGACTCTGACAAAGTTGAGCTTGTGGTCAGCCAGTCAAGATGACTAAACAATATGTCTAGCCTACTCATCCATGCAAACTACTGAAGACAAGATAGTGATATATGTTTATTAATTATAGTATATTTACCTCCGCCAAGGAGGTTATGTTTTCGCCTGCGTCTGTCTGTTTGTTTGTTTGTTTGTTAGTTTGTTAGTTAGCAAGATAACTCAAAAAGTTATGGACGGATCTTGATGAAATTTTCAGGAAATGTTCCTAATGGTAAATCCAACAGATGATTAAATTTTGGTGATGATCCAGAAGAAATCCTGGATTCTGGATCACTTTGAAAACTGAGCTGCTTGGCGGAGGTCTGCGCTCTCTGAGTGCTTTTCTAGTTTGTCTATGCAATGACTTCACTTCAAACTATAAATAAGATGTAAGTCCAGAACTCATAAGCTGCGTTCAGACTGTGGAGTCAAAAAACTCATGGGACACCTCTAGTTGGACAAATTTGCATTTCAGGGGAAACGCCTTCGACGCACGTCTTGAATGCTGGTGTGGACATAACCCAGAGGCAATCGGCTTGGCGGTGGCGTGTCTGGGACCATGACATAATTCGGAGGCGTTCCGAGTTTGCTGAGTTTAATCTCTTGCTGCAGGAGCTCCATCTGGATGACCACCAAATTCAGCAGCATCCAGGTTTCTGTTTCCTCTCCTTCTTTCAGATAATGATGTTGCTCCGTCACTGGAGAATAGTCCCTGATTGGCTGACGCTGCACATGGACAGTTCTTGTTTTTCAACTCTGGTGCTATGTTCAAATGTCCTGTGCATCCAACACCTGTAGTCAATGCCAGATTTTCACACCGTGCTGGCACCTGAAGACGCGCTGCAGAAATGCACGATGGCCTAGACAAATGTCCACATAGACTTTTCATGTAAACCTGATGCCCTGATGTGCCGTCTGAACGCAGCTTTACTTGAGGAGACCTAATAGTTTCCCCAGCACATTTTTCTTCTACTTGAGTCATATAATTTTTAAGTAGCACTGCTTGAGTACAATTTTATTACATATTATGGCTGGAGGTTGCTTGTGTGACCAGATGAGGGCCAATGTGATATAGACTAAATGCTTTAATTTGTTGAACAACGCCATCCTCAAAGGGAAACAGAAAATCACCCCGTAATTAATAGGCAGCACAAGTTCATTTCAATTGACTTGACAGAGACTTACATTTGGATTTACGCTTTTTTTTTATTTATAAATAATGCTAAGGTTGTTTTATTTTAGTTTAAGCATTTTATATCCCATTTCAATTAATTTCACATTTCACATTTGGATAGAACAGTTCTTTACAGGCACCTTAGTAACACCCCAGGCAGGGTTAGGGTTAGGGTGCCAGCGGCTTTACAGCTGTACACACACTCCACGGATCGCGACCCAAATGCCACTGCATGCAAGGGGTCCTGCAATGACTGCACCACTACTCTCATATGTTGAGCTTGACGCCTACCATGTGATCTAGTGCGCCTAACTGTACGCTCCCATGCTCCTCTTGTGCCTCGCAGCCATGACAGTCCGGCTCCTCCTGGCGTATGACGTTGGGTGGGACTAAACACCAGCGCCTCTTTTATGTGGGCTTCAGTGCGGCTTCAAGGCGCACTAAAGCCCACATCTCTACTATGTTTCTGCCTCTACCAGGATTTTTAAAAATTATTAATTTGTTTTTCTATCTTGGCCCCACTTAACAAAATTATCTCTCAGGGGCACTGTCGGGTCTGGGAATCAAAAGCAGCTTAACTCACTAGCATTATAGTGCATAAAAACAAGCCTTACTGAGGCCTGTGCCTTACTTGTAGCTTCAATTATTGCTATTATAGGTCAGCGCACTCTACTTCCCTTTAATGTAAGTCCCTGTTATTTTACAGTTGTGTGTTGTAGCTCTTTGCCATTAAAACCCTGTTGTGTCCTCTCGAAGATTGTCTGATTGTCCATTTTTCATGTCCTGGCCATGTTGTTGATTTGACCTCAATCTATAAAGAGGAACTATGGTCAGTCTTTCCGCTTTAAAAGAATGATGAAATGGATGAAATTGCCTCATGGGATCCGGGGGTCTTTAAACAGTAAGGAAATTGAAGCATTTTTAAAAACTAGATGATAAACTGATGATAGAAGTAAAGAAAGAGTGGTACATTTTCAGTTCCATTTCAGTTCAGAAGTTACATTATTTTGACCTGCATTCTTTACACTTCTGGTAGGTTAGGGTTAGACTGTTCCACGGTATGGCATTAGACTTTAATCTTAAATACAAGTTTTTATTGTTTTTTATTATTATTATTTATTTGTATATTAATTATTTATTTGTTGTTTATTAAATGGTAAATTGTCACATTTATAGGGTGTTTTTGTACCTTCCGTGCACGCAAAGCAATTTACTTCAAGGAACCAGTCACTCATTCACTGTACACATCCTTGAGGTCTTGCCCAAGGACACAACAAAATATTTATGGTAGCTAAGCTAAAGCTGCCAACCTGAGAGCTCTCATCACTCTACAAGGTTTTTTGTTTACCTGTGTATATGACTAAAAGGTTTTTATTCCGCAGTGTTCTCTCTTCTCTTTTAATGTTAATTTTATGATGATTATGTTTTGCATTGTGATTTTAATTTCTTTCTTATTGTATAAAGCACTTTGAATTACTTTGTGCCCGAACTGCGCTATACAAATAAACTAACTTGCCTTGCCTTGCCTATGTCAAGAGCGGGATTCGAACCATCAACCTTCAGACCAGAGGACAAACAATCAACCAACAAATACACTATTGTTTCCCGGTTGTTTATACTGAGACAACAGAATATTAATTTGTATGTGGTAGAACGTTCAAGCACACGCAATGAAACAGTAAAGAACATACTGTATGTCTATGGCGTTCCCTTCTTCAGAAAAGTGCACTGTGAAAAAATGCAAACACGGCTAGATGAAGATGCTGTTTTGTTTTTTATATATATATATGTGGTTATATCTATATTTGGGTTATATTGTACCTACATCAACTACAGTACCAATTTGTATCCCAATTTTGAGCTTTCACCGCCCAAACAGCAGCACTGATCTGAGCTCTGAAGCCTCATCACTGACACTTTAGCTCTGATGTGCTCTGATTTCTCCTGGTTTCTGCAGATTACACGTTCTCTGGGACATGCATTTGCTTCTCTGTGTTGCTGAAACCTGTAATTACCGTGCCAGTCACTGTGGCAGATCGCTGAGAGCCAAAGTCGACATATGCCACAACACTATCTCTCTACTTCCAACTGCTGCTGGGGTTTGAACGTAACAAAATACAGACATTAAAGTCACTGTTTATTCTGCACATGTTGTTCTCGCTGGTAAATAATGTGTGGTAGTATTCAATTGTATATGTAGTGTTACTGATGACCTTTACAGAAACCCCATAGGACTTCAAGTCTTGACTTAAAATGGACAAAGCAAAGGTTTAAGAATATGTTTTGAAAGGGCAAGCATTGTGTCATATATGTAACAGTCATATGTTGCTGGTTTTGGCATTTTTCTTGCGATCATGACATGCATACAAATGATAAAGCAACACACAGACATTAAACTTGCAGAGGACAGATCTGTGGAGAGGCAAGCCCCCATAGCATGGATGCATGTTTTTTAACAATAAAAACACCTGTAATAGAATAAATCAATGGAGAAAAACGGGTGATGGACCCTCCGTCAGAAAGGTTACATATTTCACATTTAAAAGAAATAGGAACAATTTCTACCGTCTGATCAGTTGGAGAGAGTCATCCACATGTTCATCACCACATGACTGGACTATTGTAACTATTTGTGTTATGTGTATGTGTATTATGGACTTGAGTGTCTGCGTACACTGGTGTATGAATGTGTGTGTGAAGGGGTGAGTTCCTTGTCGTAAAGCGCTTTGAATGCCTTGAAGGTGGAAAAGCACAGTTAGGTGCTGAAGTGCTCCCAGTGCCTCCCAGTGCCATTTCAAAATCATATTGCTTGTCTTTAAAGCGTTAAATGGTTTGGCACCTGGGTATTTGTCTGGATTCCTGATGTCATGTGACCAGGTGCTTTTAAATTGTCCCTGCTCCAGACATAAGACCAGGGGGGACAGGGCGGTCGCTGAAACTAAACTATGGAATTTCCTCCCTCTGAACATGTGATCTGCCTCAAATAATGAACGTTTTAAGTCTCTACTGAAAACTCACCTTTTTGCACTGGAGTTTGACACACGCTGAGCACTGTTGTTTTTACATATTTTTTTCTTGTTTTATAACACTGTTCTATTTATTGCATTTTATCACTGCCATTCTTTTTTAAGATGCTTTATACATAAACCTTGACCTTGACCCTCTAATGTCTTTGACGTCTCACAACTTGAGGTTGATGTTCACAACAACAGTTTTCTCTCATCTCTAAATAATGTTTTTTTTTTTGTTTTGTTTTTTTCAATCCTCCATATGATTTGTTGCTTTTTCCTTGTATTATCTCAATAATAAATAAAGTCCTGTTGATGTTTGGCTTAATAACCAATTCACACAAACCAGTATTTCAGCCTCTGGCCTTTTATTCTGTCAAAAGGGAAAGATCACAGTTGCTTATATGAATGCATATTCTGGTGTACTACTTCTTCATATGCAACACCATGTTTGTTTTCATACTTCTCATTTGTTACTGTGAAAATGATGCCCATGGGAACTCAAAAAGAGATTATTAATCTGCTTGTTTAGTTCATGTACTGTTATTATGAGGCAGCAAATTAGTGAGGCCCAAATTGCAATTTCAATCTGTGTACAATTAATATAGCTATTGTTTTTCACTACAATATGATAAGCAACAGTCTCTCATCATTCTGAAAGCCGGGGATATAACCCTAATTGGGATCTTAAATAGTGCGTTTAGAAAGATATATAGAAGAAACACATCATCTCCCCGGTTCATCTGTTGTGAGTTTGAAGAAGCAGCCTTTTGTGTTCCAGTTGAAAGCGTGAAATAGGTCTGTCTCTGCTCTTACCTTGCTATTTCACCTAAAATAGCCATTTTGGAGAGGAGCAGGTGGAGCTTTCCTCTGTTCACTAGTGCCCCAAAGTTCACCATAATCTAAAGCTATTGATGGAAGATAGCATGGTCTGATGCAGTCTCTGTGCTGTGCTAAAAATGTTTCATTCCAAAGAAGAACTTCTAGCTCCAGATATTATTGTAGGATCAATACCCCCATTTGTATTGTATTCAGTTCAATTCATTTCACTTTCACATTTCACATTCGGATAGAACAGTTCTTTACAAGTATGCAGCTCGGTAACACATCCCAGGCAGGGACCGTAGGCCTCATCGAACCCAACATCCACACAAACCCTGAAACAGGTGATTTCTTAGCATGTAGACAAGGCTCGCCACCAGCAGGAGCCCGCAGCTCACACGGCGCACACATTCCAGGCCTCAGCTCATGACAGGCCAGCTACTCCTGGCGTATGACGTGGGATGGGACCAAACAGGCAACAGCACCCCTTTTATAGGTGGCCTCAAGGTGCACTAAAGCCCTCATCAAGCAAGCCCGGATCAAGCAAACCCCAGATCATCCAAGGGTCATTGATGGGTCAAATGCAGA
Organism: Taenioides sp. WSHXM2023; assembly: GCA_029959045.1. Taxonomy (NCBI): domain Eukaryota; kingdom Metazoa; phylum Chordata; class Actinopteri; order Gobiiformes; family Gobiidae; genus Taenioides; species Taenioides sp. WSHXM2023. The sequence continues at coordinate 11,953,534 of CM057096.1, read as the reverse complement.
GGAAACATTTCTTGCAACATTTCTTATTGTACATCTTCAGTCTCTCAGGCAACTTGGCTCATTGTATAAGAAAACAACAAAAAAAATGCTCTAATAACTATATTTTTGTAATATAAAGACACAATGAATTAGGACTGCACTTCACCCAAGGCATCAGGATATCCCACAGAAAATATATAGAAATAATACAAAATCACAAAATAATACAAAAATCTTTGCTAAATAGTGAATGCAATCTACATTTACAAATGGATGGTCCAAATTGTTACTCATTTATAAACAAGGTTGTTGCACTGATGGATTTAATAAAGCTTGTCCCATTTTAATCATGTAATTCTGCATAATGATTGTTAAAGGGCCCATATTAGGCTATTTTCTGATCTATGTTATAATGTTGTTTCCTCATCGCAAACATGCCTAGAGTTGTGCTTTGTTTCATTCACATGTTTAACACACAAACTCTGCACATTTAGGCTGAGCTCCTCTCTCAAACAGAAAATACTCTGTTCCACCTTGTGGAATATAGGAAGTGCTCCACTGTGTTTATAAACTCCATACACCTTCACTAGAATCATTTAAATAATTTCAGCCCTGCAATTGCCAATCACTACTAAAGAAAAGGTCAAAGGTAAAATGAAAACTACCACTACACGACATCACAAGGTGGAGCTTTAGAGCTATAGACTAATAACAAAGGATTACTCATTACTCAATGAAACAAAACACAACTCCAGGTATGTTTTTGATGAGGTAACAGCATTATAACATGACTAAAACCTCACAAGAGTCCGTTTTGTGTAATACAGGACCTTTTTGAAGTTTATAAGGTCAAAATGCAGAAAAATACTCTAAACTAGTGCTTTAGCATATAAATCAGGAACTCTCTTAAGCTGCTTTGTTGCATTATACACAGAAGTCCTATTATGTATCTGCATTTAACCTCCACTCCTTCATAGACAAAAATGTAATTAAAATTCTCACCACTGCATAAACAAGCAGGTATTTAAATCATTATGTCATTGTAGGTTTATTTTAAAAGTGTCAGGGTTCTTTATCATCCATCTTACAAAGAGAAAGAGGAAGAGGGAGTCTCAGGTGTGCCTCTTTATCAGGTCTAATCAAATCGATGAACAGTGAGGAGTGTGAGAGTGTGATTTTGAACAGAAATAAAACACCAGACAAAGTGGGTGTGTTCCCTTTAATCCTGGTTTAGTCCTGGTTTTGTTCCAGGTTTAATCGCAATTTTGATCTGATTTGTGTGCAAATGTAATTATCCAATATGAGCTATGTTAAGTCTGACAGCTCCAGGTATTCTGTATTCACAAATAGAAGAACTTAGTTTGAACCTCCTCATAAATTACATATTCAGGGACATAAACTGTTTCATGCTTATAATATTAGTGGGTGTACACATTTTCCTATTAAATTGATTTTCATGGCTTTTTTATTTTAGATTTAGATTTAAACTTAAAGCCACCACACACTATAGGATTTTTCAATCTTAAATGATTTTCAAACATGCAGCAAAAAGCGCACACCACAGACACAAGGAGAATCTTATGAGATTTTAAATTTCTGATCATAAAGACTGCTCGGGATACACTGCGGACCATAGGCTACAAAGCTGTGAGCGCATGTCACGTCTGATGTTTCCTGTCTAAAGTAAAACCATTTGCTTTGAGACTCTTAAGTGTCCACAAGATCAGAGCACTGCACTTCTAGTTTAGATGCAAGACAAAACTGTGTTGTTATTATTATTTGTGAAATGTGGTGCAATACTTAAGGTGATTTTTAATGCACAGAAGATTAAATACACAGCGCTGCGTGGATGTAAACAGACACATGTGAGGAGCTACTCTCACCTTTTTATATTTTTTGTATGTTAATATGAATGTATGCATGGTTACTTCTCTAATACAGTTGATAAAAAAATAATTTTGTGTTAAATTCAGGAAATATTCACTATCAGTAATACATGAAAATCCTCTCTGTGTATCATCATAACATGACTAAAATACTTCAAAAAGTGTCTGCAATGTTGTCATCTACTTGTAAACACTTATAAACACTGGGATATTTACTGTGGCCCATTTGCTTGTGTTTGTCAGGGGGAGGAAGAATATGGAGGATTTTCAGCCGAGTTGCAATAGATTAAACTGGATTTGTCCATCAGTTCACAGTTGAGCTGTGCATGTGGACTTATATAAGAAATTGCTCTCCTCTACACAGAGTCACAACCCATCAATCACTGCAATGGCCATTGTCATTGTACCTTCCACTACCATTACAATAACTCAGCCAAACAACGTCAGTGAAGCTTTTTACCAGGACTAAAAGTAGAGGTGAAATTGTGTTGACATGAACCAAGACAATTTAAAAGTGAGGTAGCTGGACTTTATTATTGCAAAACTGTAAATTTAGGTTATGGTTCCACACGGTGTCTGGAAAGCACTATATAAGACGAATTAAATATTATTTGTGCAAATGTGCAAAGTCATTTTTGCCCTTTACATCTAGTGTCCTTTACATCTAATACTTTACTCAAATTGATTAAGAAAAAGAGGTGTAGCGGGTTAAGCATTTGCCTACAAATCAGAAGGTCAACAATTCAAACTCTCCTGAACTATATTTTGGCTCTGGGCAAAACCTTCTTCAGTCGATGATATTGCTTGTGATGTAAAAACTTTGAGGAACCAGTTCACCAAAAGGGAAATTGGGTGGATTGTCAAACTGATTCGTAAAGCGGGTTACGTGATCGGCTGTGAGTTGGAGACATTTGTTACAGTGAGGGACAGGAGGACACTGGACAAACTGCTCTCCATCATGGACACTCCTGCTCACCCACTGCACCAGACTAGAGAGGGACAGAGGAGATAATACTCCCTACAACTGTACAATTCACCTACTGCACCAGACTATAGAAGGACAGAGGAGCTCATTCTCCAACAGGCTCCTACAGCTCCGCTCAAACAATGAGAGATACAGGACTACATTCAAACCATACTCCATACAACTGTACAAGAACTCCCCTTTATGTAATAGATAACCTTTTGTCATGTCAATCACTATTTCATTTTTGCACCGTTTCTCCTTACGACCTCCTGCGTATAGCTGAAATATATTTGTCTTACTATATTTCTAGATTTTATTTTTACTGGTACATATACATTTATGCAATTATGCCTTATTTGACACATGCAGTTACACCTGATTTATTATTTTTCAAATCCTAATCCACTTTATTTATATAGCTCATTTTTCAAACAAAGCAGTTTCCAAAGTGCTGCAGTGAGATCGTAAAATGAAGACAACAAAAAGGTAAATTGCTACAAATTTGATCAAACCAGTCCTAAAAAAATAAAACCAGTAAAAATCAAATAAAAGCAAAACCACAAAAATCATAAAATAGCAATAAATAACTAAAAGAAATAAAATAAATAAAAGATACAGAGGACCGCATAACTCATGTGCTGTTAAAAGCCAGAGAATAAAAGTGGGTTTTAAGATGAGACTTAAAATACTCCACTGTGGAGGGCTGTTCAGACATGGGGGGCAGAGCGTTCCAGAGCTTGGGGCCGGCCACAGAGAAAGCAGAACTGTTCAAATGATTTAAAAGATAAAAAAGGTTTAATTATATATAAAAGCCGCAAATGATAAAAGCCAGATTTAACAACCGCGTTCGCTTGTTTGTCAAATTTTAAATCACTGTCAATTGTGACGCCAAGGTTGGTGACAGACTGTTTCACATGCTGTTTCAGAGGGCCCAAGTCAGTGAGGGGGACGGTATTGCCAAACACAATTACCTCCGTTTTTCCATCATTTACTTAAAAACTTAAATAGTTTTTAAGTAAATGAATTCAACTTAATAGTCACTAAGACATTCAAAGAGAGGTGTCATGGGGGCAGAAGCAAGTTTTTTGAGTGGCAGGTAAATTTGGCAAATGTCTGCGTAAAAGTGATATTGAATGCCATGTTTTTTTAAGATTTCACTCAGTGGGAGGAGGTACAGAGAAAAAAGAACGGGCGTGAGAATTGAACCCTGGGGGACTCCACAGTTTAGAGGGGCGGTGGATGAAGTGGAGTCCCCCAGTCTGACGGAGCAGCTCCTCCCACTGAGGTAAGACCTGAACCAGTTGAGTGCAGTCCTTCTGACACCAACACAGTTTTCCAAACGATTTAAAAGAGTTGCATGGTCAACTGTGGAAAACGGAGTCGTCAAGTCTAAAAGCACAAAAATGGCTGAATTATTAGAATCAGTCACTAAAAACGGGTAATTAAAAAGACTCTGTGTGTAAAGCTGTGTAAAGTCTTATAGCCTGATTGGAAAATGTTAAAAGTGCCATGTGCTTCTAGAAATGACTGGAGCTCCAGAAGGACACATTTCTCCAGGATCTTGGCCATAAAAGGGAGTTTAGATGTAGGCCTATAGTTAGAGGGAACTCATGTGCCCAGACCAGTTTTTTTCAACAGTGGTTCAATAACAGCTTCTTTAAAGAACAAAGGCATGACACCAGAAACAAGGCTGCTATTAATGATTTTTGAACACTGGAGCCAATAGCAGTCAACACTTCCTTAAAAAGACGAGGCAGGATAGGGTCAGTAGGGCAGAATGAAGGCTTAAGCTTAGTGACCACATCTGAAAGACACTCCAGTGACACAGGCTCAAAAAGAGCAGATCAGGTCTGGTGGCAGATTTGACAGTCACAATATTAGCCCTAATGTTGGCAACGTTTTCATTAAAAAACATAAGAAAATTGTTACAGGTTTCTGAGGATAACTCTAACACTGGACTGGATGGGTTAAAAACAGCATCTATAGCTTTAAAAAAAAGAACATTTAACATTTCTAGACACCACGTCAGAACAACGTGTGCCAACTGTCTTTCAGAATGTCATAGGATACATGTAATCTGTCCGATTTCCACGTGCTCTGCCCTTCTACAGACGCGCCTGGCTTCCATTCAGCCACCGTTCTGGTTTGGCTCCAGGGCGCACAGCTTTAAGCGGAGCCACAGAGTCCAGAACACTACTACACGTATCCTGGAATTTATTCATTAATCCATCTGTGTCCTGTCCAGCAGAATTAGTCTCATCGTTCAAACAGGCAGAGAACAGGGAAGAAAAACGGACTGCTATGTCGGGCTTAAGGGAGTGACACAGCGCGCAGAAGACGCCAGGTTTACACAGTCATTCAGCATAAAAATCAAATACAATAAGACCGTGATCAGACAATACTGCGGAGTGTCCTGGAGGGTGTGTAGGTTTGGCGCAAGTCTGAGAGGTACTGAGGGGCCTGGGCATGGAGGGACTTGTAGGTGAGAAGAAGAATCTTATACTGGATCCAGTATTTTATGGGAAGCCAGTGCAGGTGGGCGAGAGTGGGGGTGATGTTTTGCCAGAGCTTGGTGTGAGGGAGAACCCTGGCAGCAGAGTTTTGGATGTATTGAAGCCTGTCCAGCTGGACAGGACTCCATTGCAATAGTCCATGAGTGGATAAGTGTTTGAGCAACAGAGTTGGGGAGAGGTCAATGGAGGCGGGAGATGTTGCGGAGGTGGTAAAAGGCAGATTTTGTGATTGATTCTTTGTTCCAGTGGCTCGTTTGACTAAGGGCACCACTGTGTTTTCTGAATGTCCCTTCTCATTATAACTGACCAGTAACACCAAAAGAATGAGGGTCTTCAGCTCACGTCTACTCTATTAGAATTCATTGAATTTGTTTATGTTCATTGTAGCATGTTGTTGCACAGTATGGTATGGTGATTTTACCTGAATCTGCAGCTCTTAGTAGGTCATTTGTGATTTTGATGAGTGCCGTTTCGCTGCTATGATGGGGTCTGAATCCTGATTGGAATGGTTCATAGAGCTCATGGTTGAACATACTGTATGATGTTGGAGTTGACCAGTCACTGCTTTTTCCAAGATCTTACTAAGAAAAGGAAGGTTGGAGATTGGCCGATAGTTAGAGAGCTCTTCTGTGTCCAGGAAGTCATCAATACACAAAATCTAAAATGTGGGAACAGTTTACTCGGAAGTGACACTTTTTTGAACATTAATTTAACAGAGTAAAGGTTTATATGTATGTGTTATGACATGTTTTTTTGCCCTAATAATATATATTGTTATATAAGTTTTGACCCTTGTTTTCTTCCGCTGCCCAACCAGAAAGTAAAAAGATCACCAAAATTGTCAAACTATGGAAAAAGGGAAACATTTTTAGCTAAATATAATAAATCATGTTAACTATGTTTAAAGGTTCACTATGTAACTTTCTGGTTGGAGGTCTGTCACCTGCTTGTTTCTATGGATATGTCATTGCTCATGTTCCACAGTGTGACACTAACAGTGTGAAAAACTGTGAGCGGGATTGCTTCTCCACAGATCTGACCTGTAACTTGGTCTAGTTTGGTCTCCATGAAGATAGAAAGGTTTAATACCACACTGTGAAACATTCCAGACAAAGCAATAATATCTCCATGGCGGCGGACCTTTCACCAGAAAAGTGACACATGGCATCTTTAAGTGAAATGTGAAAATCGAATCTGTCATACGTATTTGGATATAAAGTGACACGTCTCCAAGTCTTGCCCCTATGCAGCTACAGAACTTGTGTGTCAATGATGAGCTTTTTTCTCTTTGTTTTTTCTGTACCAGTGTTACCCGAGGAAACACAGAAAACAACAAAAAAATATGAAATAATTCTAACGTGTTTCTCTCAGACTTCCTGGAAACAGAAGTAGTCATGTGTGCTTTGTTTCAATGTACTTTGATTAATTTCCGTTCATCTTGGCCAGTACATCATGTTTTACAAATAGGGCTTTCGGTGAATGAACAGTGCCCATTACACTAAAAGAAAATGTGATCTATCAGTATTAGATCATTACACACAATACCATCCACAGGGCCATAACCAGACCTTCCAAATAACAACAACAAACCAATGTGCTATTACATAATGAGGCCTGATTAACTTGAATTGAACATTATGTTTTCTGTCCTTTCTCTCTTGGCTTATTTGTTAACCCTTGGCTTTTGGTAGAAGTCGTGTTGATGATTGTCAGATGAGCTGCAGCTACACGCCGTACTTTTGTCTTGGTTCCCAGAGGATTGGTAACAATATGTAAACAATATGCCCCCTGCGGTCCACCTACACACTAATGTTTTTGAAATATTCGGAAATTGATTTTGGTAAGCTTAAAGGTACACCATGTAACTTTTCTGGAGTTTACATTCATGTCGCCACAGTATAGCCACAGTGTAACTTTTCTGGCAGAGGGTCTGCAACTGGTTTGTCTCCTTTTTTTATTTTTATTTTTATTTTTTTGCCTTAATTACTCCACAGCATGGAAATAAATTTGGTAATCACAATGGAGACAGATTAATGGTCAGATTTATGGAGAAGCAAGCCTGCACTTGCTAAGAATTCATATTTTTAAAGGCATTTTTGAGATATAAAACACCTGTAATTGAACAAATGCAAGGGAGATATGTTTAATACCCTAGTGTGGAACATTCCATGCAAAGAAATAACATTTCCATGGAGACAAGCAAGTAGCTTACCTTAGTTACATAGTGCACCTTAAAGTTACAGGTGTTCTCTTTTTTAATTCAAAAATACCTTGAAAATCTGAAATTCTTACCGTTGACGTTGACTTGGTAGTACAGCCTGCTTGTCTCCATGGAGATAGGTATACAGTATAATGCCATGCTGTGGAGCATTATAGGCATTCTACCAGAAAAGTTACACAGGGCACCTTTAAGAATAACTTGTTAATTAAGAAAACATGTTCTTGCAACCACCGTTTTTAGAGTGTTTTTCAATGAAATTAGATGCAGTATTAAATATGTTTGTGTGGTGTGTTTTTGATTATTTGTTGGACTGAAATATAACTTTTTACAGCTCATTGGTAAAGATTAGCAAATTTGTCAGCAACATGATGAGAATTATTTGGTGCCACATAAATCAGGAAAAATTGTTGTCCCCTTTTTTAAATAATACACCATAATATAAATGATTCACTGTAAGATTTCTAGTAGTAGTAGTAGTAGTAGTAGTAGTAGTAGTAGTAGTAGTAGCAGTAGTAGTAGTAGCTATCCCTCACACTTTGAGATATTTTCTTCCCTGGTTCTTGCCAGTGGGTTGTATTGCTCATAGCGGGGTCATCCTGGGTGGACAGATCAAAGACTAAAGACTCCCCTCTTGTCTGAGGAGTGAGGAGCCGAAATCAAACCAACCCTGAAGTCTTAGAAATAGAGCTATGTTCCTGGAAAAAAAGACTTGACTGAAAAGGAAACCAAAAGACACCACTTTTGGACAGTGAGAGAAGAAATTATACTAATATAAGCCTGTATTTGTGTTTCCTGGCATAGGCAAATGTACACTGACTAACCAATGCCTACCCTTAATTCATAACAATTTAGTCTATATGACTTGTATGTATTATTGATTTAAAGGGCTTATGTTACACTATTTTCTGATCTATGTTATAATGTTGTTTCCTCCTCAAAAAATATACATGGTGTTGTGTTTTGTTTCATTCACACATGTTTAACACACAAACCCTGCTTATTTAGGCTGAGTTCTTCCTTCAAACAGAAAACATTCTGTTTCACCTTGTGATGTCATGTGGTAAAACAGGAGATGCTCCCCTGTGTTTTTAAACTCCACACACCTTCACTAGAATCATTTGGATAATTTCAGCCCTGGAATTGCCCATCTTTGCTGAACTAAATGTAGGCGTTAACTTGAAAACTACCGCTTCATGGCATCACCAGGAGTAACAGAGCATTTTGAGCTTTGGAGACGTAGCCAGACGAATAATAAAGGATTACTCAAATGTGAAATGAAAACAACAAAACAAAACACAACTCCAAGTATGTTTTGAAGCACTTGGTGTGTAATATTCAAATTTATTGTGGCATGGATGTTTATTTTGTTTATTTATGAGACAGGAGAGCTGCATTGTGCCAAGTTGTAGCACCAGAGCTAATTTCTACCTGAAGTCACTGGTGCATGTTTTTTAGGTTTGTTGGGGGAAACCGGAGTGCCCGGAGGAAACCCACCAAGACATTGTGAAGCAGGAGTGCTAACCACTAAGCTACTGTGCTGCCACGATGCTAATGATCTTAGCCTGATTAGTAATAGTTGTAATTAGCAACAAGAATAATTGTTGTAATATTAGTAATAGCACTCTCTGAACATTTTCACATTGATTGTAAAATGTTTCATGAATATTTTATGAGAACAAGTGAATGTTCTGAGTGGGTTTTCTTCATCCTGGGGACATTCGTGCGCTGAATAAGAAGTGACACATTTAATAAATAAACCATTGTATTTCAGTTTGAATGACTTCGGTCTTCATAGGTCAGATATCCAATAAATGTTATTAATATGCAACTGTCATCCATGCCATGTACATTTACTGTTTAATTTTGACATGCAACTGCACAGTGTATGTGGAGTGTGTAGAATAATGAAGCATTTAGCGACAGTAGCTCAGTTGGTAGAGTGTTTGTCGACTGATCTGAAGGCTGGTGGTTCAAATCCTGCTCTCAGCATAAACATCATTAGCTGAGCGGTCACATCCGTTGACTCAGAGGTTGGTGGTGTGAGTCCAATGCTGTTAGCAGCAGCGCTTAACCCACCTCGCCCCCAGTGTCTGTGTGCATTTATGTATGAAGGGGTAAGAGGTTCCTTGATGTAAAGTGCTTTGAGTGCCTTGAAGGTGGAAAAGCCCTATTTAAAACTGTGACCATTTACCATATTTGTTTTGATTTTACAGCTAATTCTAACATGAAGTGGCTGCTGCGATTACATTATTCTTTGTTTAGGGAGAATGTGCCAGTGAATGTTACAGGATTAGGGAATGTACTGTTTGAGTACTGTTGCACATAATGCACTGTACCACCGCCAGGACTGCAGATGGAAAGTAGTTTCCTAACTATTACTGTATGCTGTACTGTACTGTACTGTACTGTAGTGTACTGTACTGTACTGTACTGTACTGTAATGAAATGTGGCTCTAATGAACATTATGAACAAACAAAGTACAAACAGACTCAGTATAGACCTCACATCTTTGAAGCACATGGATGTGCACTCTCTCTGCTCTTTTCTGTTAGCCCTTTTTTCTTTTATCATTGGGGGTTGCTGGATCATATGCTAATTTCCTTCAATCACAACACCAATCCATTATTACATATTGTTACATTCCACATGTGTACTAATTATAGCATATAGTGAGAACTATGCCGAGTTTGAACAAGGCTGATTAAAAACTGCAATACATAATTGTACCATTTTATAGTGGAAATCTTTAAGGGTCTATTTATAATTATGCTGAATTAAAATTAATGAAACTGAAGGACATCATTAGAAGCAACAGGGAAGTGGAGTGCGATGAATGAAAAAAGCACTTAAAAATAGTAGAATACAAAAAGTGAAAGTAGTAAGGTTGTCTTTATTTCTTATTAGGTTATATTTGTTTTATTAATGGTGCAATATGAAATAATATGTCATTGAAATGAAGCTGAAACATAATTTATTCAAAATGTATTATTCAAACCTTAGTCATTCTGATGATTTACCATGATGAATTTAAAAGCTCTTTTCACAACTGAGTCATGGTAAAGCTAATAACAAATAGTATGCTAAGTGCGCACTTTTTATTATGTTACAATAAAACGCTTTATAATCAGATACTGACAGTATAGTGGACTTATTTTGTCCTCAGGAGGAGCAGTGTAGGGCCTTTAAATGCATTACTCATCTCTATGCAGTCCACGTTCTAGCGTGCACATTCTAACCACTTATCAGCTTTTAACGTTTCAGAATTCATAACATACAGGTCGTCAAATACTAAAGTCATGAAAGAGGAATTTTGACTTGAATGCACACTGTTCCTCACTGTCACTTTTGAGCCACATCCTCCAAGGTAAACACGGAGAAACAACACTGAGACAAGGACAATAAAGTTTGTCTTGTTTAGAAAATGTCAGAGCTGTTGTTTACCACAAGCTGAAGATACACCTATAAAATTCTCTATTTGTTGTCACCATAGCAGCAAGGTCACCCTCAGATCGAACTGTCCGCGAATTATAACAAGCAACAGTTGTAATGAACACTATTAAGGTTTCCCTGACAACAGCTTATTGATTTTCCAGTTCACATAGCACTGGTACCTGGGGTCATGTTAGTTCATTAAATGTTTCCAGGTCAATTAAACAGAATGTGTTTTGACAAGCTTTTCAGGCAATTACAGGGACAGAGGGGCAAATGAGGAGAACTGAGCAATATATATATCAGTCTATATATATATATATAGACTTACAAACTTTATTGATCAGCAAGGGAAATTACTTGGACAAAGTGGCTCACACATGACAATATAAGAGCAAAAAAATATATTAATAGTATAATTAATAAATTCAAATTTCATAATAATTCAAAAGGTGCATTAGGTAACTTTTCTGATGGAGGGTCTACCACCTGCTTCTTTTATAGAGATGTTACAAAATAATAGAGGTATTAATATAAAGTAAATTCTGCTCCAGGCAAAACAATGACATTTCCATGGAGACAAGTAAATCCCCCCCTTCTCCAGATAAGTTACATAGTGCCCCTTTAAGCAGCAAAAATAATAAACAATTCACTAATATACAGATTAGTAGTATATCTACAAAGAGAATAAAATATAGGGAATATAAAATCTATCTAGGCTAGATACAAGTGGTGGGGTAAAGAGAAACGAGCAAAGATAAACATCAAATCAAAATTATTAAAAATGTTTGATTTAGTAAAATTCTACACTGCTTTGCTTTTGTATAAAGCAAACAAAAATTTACTACCGTTCAATATCCAAAAACTGTTCAGTACACAAGAAGTACACTATGACTTAAGGGAAAGGGGTAAATTTAAAACAAAGAAGGTGAGAACCACCAGGAAGAGCATGTGTGTGTGTGTGTGTGTGTGTGTGGGTCAGTCTGTGGAATGGTTTGGGAGAAAACCTGAAGCAGTGCCCAAATATTCACAGCTTCAGAAGAAATTATAAAGAGTTTTTGCTTTCGTGTTATAAGGGTAAGAGACAGCACTGGGTGCTCAAAAAAAAAAAAAAAAAAAATGGTATTAATGGTATTAAGTATGCATAATGTGTAATTTATTTTGCTATATGTAAATATTTGTAAAGTTTTGTGATCAATGTACATAAGCAACCACATAATCATAATTTTAATTTTGAAACTATGTCATGAATAGGGGTGGGTTAATATAAGTCTTTCTTCTTCCCACTCCTTTGAGAAATGTGCTTTTCTGTTGTTTACAGTGTATATATATAATATGTATGTGATTATTGTTTCTCTCTTGGCACAAACTCGAAATAAATATCAATCAATCAAACATGGTGATTTGACATGACATAGGGTTATCTAACATAAGGGTGAGATTAACCACATTTTTAGACATACGAAACTAAATCACAAGATAAAATTAAGTGAAAGTATATAGTAATTCATAAAAATATAACTAAATAAATGTAAATGTAAATGTAAACATTCCTTCTGTATATGCACCTGAGGATGGTGGTATACTGCAGGCAGATGAAGGATGAGGTGCCCACAGTGACTCCTGAGTGCCCCGGGCTCAGAGCACAAAGAGTTTGTGTTGTTTGGCTTGTTCATAGTATTAGCAGGACACAGCTTGGGAAGTGCAAAATGAAAGAGCATTTTTCATGATGTGGGTCGATGTGTCTGAATGTAGATGTTAAGAACAGATTTGTTGCCTCCACTAGTGAGATGAATGATGGATACTGTGGAATAAGCACTATGAGGAGGTAAGACATTTATGAAAGGCTTGCCCAAAGTGAGATATTCATTCAAAACATTTTAATTTTAAATAATTTTGCCTACATGATTTTGGTATCACAGGGAACAAACTGCTGACTATAATAAATGAATGTATGCAACCCTTAAACTAAGACAAATGAAAATGATAACAAATTGCTGGGAATAGATGGGAAATGAATAATAATTATAGCCACAAGCGGTGATAAAGGCCCTCGACCTGGCACACATTGACCTCCCTTGCTAACGGCCCTGAATTACCATAAGCCCAGCAGCAGGACAGCAAAGTGATTCAGGTTTAACATGATCAGACAATGCAAGAGCGTTATACAACCTCCAGGGGTGCATTTGTTTCAAAAGTTTGAATATTTGTGATCTTGGCTCAGGTATGTACGGCAGCCCTGAGTGACAAGTGAAAAAAATAGGCACGTCATTTGGGCTAAATTTTTTTCCTTTGCAGCAACAACTAAAAAAATAAAATAATGTAAAAAAAAAAAGAAAAACCTCACCTGCTCCAGTTGTGTATGTATTCACTTTAGCTGAAAGCACCAATCTTTTCATGAGTTTTACTTTTTGCGTTCTCTTTATGAGTTATATCAGAAGTAAGATCGATGCATCACTGATCACAATACAGGCATAAGACGCTGTTTTTCTGTTGTACTTTAGTTGTGCTGTTAGTTGTACTTTGTTGATGTCCTCCTGTTTAGCTTATGTTGCAAAGCGCTGCACTATTGCATAAAGGGGTCAGAGTTTGAGTTTTAAGATAGACAGGTTATTTTTTATTTTTGCTCATGTTTTCGAGCAGAGGCAAAGCAGTGATCACTGTCCGAGGCTGTTGACAAACAACCGCACTGGCTCAGCTGGCAAAAAGTAAAATTCACAAAAAGACTGGTGCTTTCAGCCAAAGCGAAGACAAGCAGAATTGGAGCAGGTGAGTCTTGAACCTCAGCCTCCCACAGTCATACTCAATGCCTTACCTAATGAGTTATCCCTCCACTCATGAAATGCCCATTTCCACCAGTAAATAAAAAATAAAAGCCTCACAGAAGTCATAATTATGAGTTTAAAAGTCATAATTGTGAGTTTAAAACTTGTAATTATGGCTTTTAAACTCATAATTAAAGTCATAATTGTGAGTTTAAAAGTTGTAATTATGACTTTTAAGCTCATAATTATGACTTTCTGTGAGGCTTTTATTTTTTAATTTACTGGCGGAAATGGGCTTCCATATAAAACACTTAGGCTCTGGAGTGTGTTCTGTTAACTGTTAAAAAAAAATTAATAAATAATAATAATAATAATAATAATATATATATATATATATATACCAACAAACACTCACACACCACATTCAAACTAGGCAATGTGGGTGAAGTGTTATACCTAAGAACACAACAACAGTTTGTACTGGAGCCATTGCTGCTTCGCTGTGGAGCCTTGTAGTCTCAGCGGTCTCCATTTCAAATTCACTGCTTCAACAGTCAGAGTGCCATTGGCTGAACAATACTGATAAATTGTTGCAGGCTCTCCTCATGTGTCTGTAGCCACTTTAATGAGCACTTACAATGCAATTCATCACAAGTGGTTTAATGGATCACCCCCTGGAGAATGAACTGCACTTCAGCCTTCAATGCAGCAAAGTCTTGTATAGGCATAAAATCATTATGCTTCTCTCAATGTCTTTTTAGGATAAAAAAAAAAAAAAAAATACTCTGCCAAAAGGATCTAAAATGTGACAATTCCAAAGTGTTTCAGGGAACACTACTCCATCCATCCATCCATTTTGTTCTTTGTTCCATCTTATTTGGGGCCGGGTCGCAGGGTAGCAGTCTAAGCAGGGACTAGTAGAACACTACTCCCCAATTAAAAAACCCTTCAGGCTGTTCAAGTTTCCTTCAGTTGATGATTAATGATTAATAATAATCATAGGATTTTTATGTTATTAAACAATTTTCTTTCCCAAGATGTGAATCCTATATTTAAAACTGATATACCAGTAGGTATATTCATGTTTTCATTAGATTTAGGCCTAACAAAATCTGATCCAAATATTTTCATTTGACAACTGTGCTGGCACTTCTATTTGCTATTAGCTACAATTAAAGTAAAATAGTGTTTCTCAAACTTTGGTATGTGTTCTACTGGCTGCAAGCAAGCTCCTTCAGGTGGTATTTGTCACTTGGACAGCTCTTCAGATTTGCCTAATGTAGAGTTCATTTTATCCACTTTTTTGTTCTCCTTTGGATAATTCCTCTGTAGAACCATAGTGACAATGATGTTGTCCATTTTTACCCCTAATTATAAACTTGTTTTAGATCTGGTGGTACTTGGAAACCCCAATCTTTTCTTTGTGGTACTTGGTGTGAAAAGTTTGAGAGCCTCTGTGGGCCTACGATGCAGCTCCAGACTGTATGTACAGCTCCAACAGTGACATCTAGCGTCCATTTCGTACATTACACATTATAAAGCGCTACGAATCACATGTATCTTGTTAATTCAATTTGAAACTGACCTGTTTTCACATGTGACCCTACTGATTTCGCGTGTTTTGAGCTCATTCTCGTGGTTATTTTAATAAGAGAAAATAGAAAACGACGTTCTTACTTCCGGGTGCAGATCCTCATTTCCGGTCACGTGCTTGCGATCAGCTGACATCACGAAGCTTCTCCTTTTGATGCTCTGCTTACTTCTGCTGTCCACCGTCGACGGACAGAGGCGACAAATTCAATATATCCTCTCGGTTTTGTTGGCATAAAAGTGATATTTTAGCCCCACACTTGTTGCCGGTGGAGCAGGATTATCGGCGGATAGATGCTGTTAGAGTGGATGATGAACGGACACGCTCTTCTGTATACGGGGGTCACTCTGGCCTTCTGGAGCACCATCCTAATCGTCGGTCAGTCTACGCTACTACACATTTATGAATGAAATACACATTTGAATAGATCTTACTTATACTTAAATACATGCTCACTGCTTTGTTTTCCCTCTACAGTTAGCATTGTTAGCATCCAACTGCAGTTAGCACCTGATCTACTCATGCTAATGTGTGTTTTGCTTCGTGTTAGCATACTGTCATAATGCAGAAAATGTAGAGAGATCGAGAATCCAGTGATTTTAAATATATGCTCTATAGATGACTATTAAATTATGCCTAGATGAATTATTAATAATTAGCATTTTCTATTATTAATTTAGCTTGTGTTAACTATTACTGACATTGGCAGCTAGGTTGGACAAATCCATTTGAGATTGACAGCTGGTCAAATGTTTGCCTTTGTGTTGCTGCCTTCATAATTGTCTACTTACAATAGAGCGTTGTAATTACGCTGTAACCGTGTAAAACAAGTCTCCATCACGTGGTATTGAGTTATCACACCTAAACTACAGCTTGTATTGGCATTTGCACATGACTGCTGCTCTGACTACTAAGGCAGAAAACCAAACTGTTCAATTATCTAAGTAAATTTCTTTCTTTTCCACAGGTATATGCTATACAATTTTTGACTTGGGATTCAGATTTGATGTAGCATGGTAAGACAAATCTAATGCAATCTCTTAACTCAAAACATACATTTCCCCGATTGCACAAAATGGTTTCTTCTTTGGTGCCTGTCAGGATGTCCATTAAAGGAACTGATTATTTTATTTCTATTATAAATTATACACAGATGTATATGCTCAGGAAAATTACAATTATTCTGTTATACTAATTATTATTATTATTATTATTATTATATTAATATTTGTTTGCATTCTCATCTGTTTGATTTAAGTTTGGCTGAATAGGATGATTAGCTTCAAATTGTATAAATTATAATACTGTTCTCTGTATGACAGGCTTTTGTATTTTTTTATTTTTCAGGTTCCTGACAGAGACTTCGCCTTACATGTGGGCTAACCTGGGCATCGGCCTGGCTATATCTCTGTCAGTGGTGGGTGCTGCCTGGTAAGTGTAAACAGCTCAATAATTAATTGACATTCATTGAGTTTTATCAATTTAAGTAAGAATTAATATAATTTGGATTCTTCATTTTAGGGGCATTTACATCACAGGCTCCAGCATCATTGGTGGTGGTGTCAAGGCGCCTAGAATCAAAACTAAGAATTTAGTCAGGTAGGTAAACTATACTATACTAATGCAAAACATTTATATTTTTAATAAAGAGCTCAAATAACAAAAAAAAATTACTTCATTCTTTTAACTACTAACTACTACTTCATTCTTTTAACTACTAACTACTCCCCCACTCCCACTCCATATTGAATAGACTCACATGACTAACAGAAACTGTTAACAACTCCATATTGTATCACCTGACCAACTGAAACTGTATTTAAATATGTGTTGTCTCAGAGTAATTTTCATTGTAATTAGCTCCTCCCTTCAGGCAGATATAAAGCAGTGTCCGCCAGCATCTGACCAGAACTGAGGAAGCAGCTTGGATGAGCTGCGAAACGTATTCAACCAAATAAACTATGTCCAGTTGACAAATTAAATTTTCTCCTTTTTTTGCCTTCATTCTTTTACTTTCTTATCTAGCATCATCTTCTGTGAAGCTGTAGCAATTTATGGAATTATTATGGCTATTGTCATCAGCAACATGGCTGAGGTAAGATATTCTTTGCTCTGTACAGATGTACTACTGTCAAATTTGTCTATATTTGTACATTTTCTGACATTTTGAACATTTACTGTAGACATCCAAGGCCAAATCTTATTATATTATGCTTTGTATGAGGAAGTGTCTTTTGAGACATGACTCATATGGGAACTATAAAATGTTCAGAATGAATCAGTGCAAGGATATTCTACTGTTTATATTTAAGCATTTTTTCCCTGCAGATGTTCAGTGGAACAACCCCAGACACCATTGGAGCTAAGAACTACCAAGCCGGTGAGTGCGTGATACAAGGTCATTAGACAGTTGTTGTATTAGGAATGGGTGGTGTGAACAAATATTTCAGGGTGCACACTAGGGCAGCACAATATGAGAAAAAGATGAACTGTGGTATGTATTGTGATAACGATATTATTGTAATATTTTAATATATTTTGGCACAATAAGATCAGTTAAATTAAAACAAAATATGTACATGTCTTCAATTATTAGTCAAACTGTGCTAGTAAGTGAAAACTAAACCAAATCAAGACTAACCCAAGTTTAATGTAGGACTTAATAAGGAAAATCATCAATACAGTCTGCCATTTTGTCAAGTTTTCTTTCAAAAACTTTAAGCTTCTATAAAAAGAGGAACCTTGTGTTGTTGCAATATATTTATTTCTGTGCAGTATCTGTTATTGCGCTAGCCAATATTGCAATATCAATATTTTTGCAATATATTGTGCAGCCCTACTATGCCCTACATAACCAAATCCTTGAACTTTATTTAGATTTTATTTATATATCTTTTACACTGAGTGAATTGAAAAGCCCAGTCAATTATGTAGTAATTTCTTTATTCAAATTTCCAAGTGTCTAATAGCTTCTGATTGATGACAATATCAAAAACATCTACAGAGTAAGTATTAGTTTGCCCAGCACTATAAGGGTATGTCCTAAAGTGAACCCATATTGGTTCTGTTATGGAGTTGGGTTTGGTGTGGTTCTAGTCTAGGAGGCATTTTGATTAATCTAGTGCAATGAAATAACTATATTATAACCTTTGTGTTTGCAGGATACTCTATGTTTGGTGCTGGTCTGACTGTTGGCTTCTCAAACCTGTTCTGTGGAATCTGTGTGGGCATCGTGGGAAGTGGAGCCGCTCTGGCTGATGCTCAGAACCCCAGTCTCTTTGTCAAAATCCTCATTGTGGAAATCTTTGGCAGCGCTATCGGCCTGTTTGGTGTGATTGTAGCCATTCTGCAGGTGAGTAACACATAAGAATTGGATGTTTTTGTTTTTAATGAGCTGAAATGAAATAATTACAACTTTTTTTAGACTTTTTTTCAGTCAAGTAAAGTTAAGTCCGCCTTCCTTGTTGTTTTACACATTATTTAGAAACGTTTTAGTCCATTTTCCAGCAACTTTCAGACTTGATTTAATCCTTTATCTAAACTTTGTGGAAAAGGTAATGGTACAGAGAACCCCTGTTGTATTAATTTCTCACAGACCCTAAATATTTGAACCGTATGTATAATCTTTTTGTCTTATTAAGGTAAACTACAATAATTACTATTAAAACAAATGTTGGAATTTTGTTTGTCCGGCAATGCACTGAATCCAAATAATATACATACCAGTTAAGCTGTGTGACTGGGTCTTTGTGGCTGTTTACATTTTCATAGTGGGTGGGCGATATATCCCTTCCATTATTATAGGCTGAAAACATTTTTCTTTATTGTTGTTGGCCAATACTGATATTCAATACCAGTATTTTTTTCTCAGCTTCCTTTTTCCCTATGTTAGTTGTGTCCATGTGTCATTCCCAAATTGTCCTCAGTGTTTCAGATTTGTCTTTTTGGACAGACCTAATGAGTAAAAATAGAAAGTAGTTATGTAAGTTATGGCTGTATGTTTACACAAACATGGAACTAATTATTTTATATCCCAGATAAATATATTTTGTTATACTTACAAAAGTGCAGAAAGTTCTTTTGTGATCTTTACTTCAACTTTAGATAAGTTTGTGGACCTGGCTATGGATTTTATGGATATTGTCTTAAAAAATTTGGCTCATTCCTATTCCACAGTGCCACTTAAACTGGAACTAAACACAGGACTAGATCAGTAATTTGTTTGGCAAGAATAAGCTTATGCCATTTTACACACTCTAAATATTAACCGAAGATATTTATCTGTTATCATTTTGTTTTGCAGACATCAAAAGTAAAGATGGGAGACTAAAAATGTCTGTATCTTGAGGAGAAGAAGAATTTGCTGGAAAACAAGATGGATTATTGTGTAAATACATCGTAAATTATTTAAGTGTCTCTATTTGCCTGTTTTTAACCTGTCATTCACAACAAATGACCCATGCAAGTCCTGCTCATCCTGCATTTCATTACCATTAATGTTTAAAAAGAGAAAACACTTGTAATGGCTACTCGTAATATAGACAAGCAGCAGTTTCTTCCACTAAATTGTGAATGAGAAGTTAAAAACACGAATGTTTGAACATATTTGTGTGTATGTGTGTATGTATGATGCACATGTCTTTCATTTTCTCTGGTCTGTCAAATATTTTTCTTTTCTTTGTTTCTTATAAGCCAGTGGTCCTTAATCAACTAATGTCCCAGTTACAGTATTTGCCTGACACAGCAGAACGAAGGTTATTTAAATGTTATTTTGAGAAAGGAAAATTCAGATCACAGCAGTACTTCTAATCCAGACGTGTCATTTCTATCATCACCTACATTCCTACTTTCAAGATTTTAAGATTTGCATTTAAAACCCTTAAGCATCTTATAAAAAATAGCAGCTCAAACTGTGTTCAGTAGAAAGTTATACAGATACAAAACATGCATTCTTACACATATCTGACCTGCTTGTGGCTGTGGAGATGGATAAGTTCAATGCCATACTGTGGAACATTCTAGGCAAGCAATAACATCACTTTACAGGCAAGCAGGTGTCAAACAGGTTTCAAATCTAACTTTATTTTTGTCATTATAATGTTACAGTACTTTTAATCGTCTTATCTTTTCTGTACATTCCTAAATGTGTGAATGCACTGAAACTGTGGTGTGCAATTCTATTCTTGTTTTACATGATTAAAAGTCATTTTTGTATGGTCTGTAGTACTGATGTGAACAGGTTCATATGGGCACTTCATGCAACTATATAATTTATTGTTCCATAGTATGATCTCAGTGTCATTTTGACAGACTGGTTGTGAATGAAACTTTATTTTTGTCAATTCACTTATTCTTGTAAAGTAGATTTATTGAAATTGTGAAAAAAAATATATATATATGTTGAATCAATGACCTGGGCCTTAGAGAAGATATTTGATGACCATTGATAAACCCGGCTGTATCCAACCTTGGCTTTTGGGGACTGTAGTTGGACCTGTGTGTGTGTGTATGTTCATGTTGATGTGATGGTGATCTGACAATAACCTTGTTTTTGACATTGTGAAAAATAAAAATAAATAAATCTCCCTGTACATGTCTGTAAGAAAATAAAACATTGAAATGAATACTTTCACTATTTTTCAGTTTTCAAATGAATCACACATCATGGCATACGCACTAGAAGATATGATGATTTTTTTTTTATTATTATTTTAAGTTTTGCCACAAGAGGGCGACATATACCACAACGTATTATGCACCTGTTCATGAAGAGAGAAACAAATAATACAAAAGATAACCCTAAATATGTTCAACATTCAATACATATTTATGGCCCATGCTTCAATTTAATGTGGGTTAAGGGTTTTCAATAATATATGAGAGAGAGAGAGAATATATATAAACATTCAGTGGTTAAAATAAATACATAATTAAAAAGATAAGTCCTTTATTTTTAATGTTGATTGCATATTTATATACTATTCCACTCTTCCACTGGAATTTTCCCATTGTGGGACAAATAAAGGTTCTCTTATGTTATAATAAATTAAGGATATTTTCTTACAGATAAATATCCTAAATGTAATGCTATTTAAAAGACGTGAAACATTTCTGGTAATGATAAAATAATGAAGTATATGTATGACGATTTTAAAATAACAGCAAATTCATTTATTTGACACCAAAAGAGATTTGCGCTCACTCCAGGCTTCCGTAGGCAGCAGGAGCGAGGGGACCTGCTCGCTGCCACAGCATCTTTTTCTTTGGTTTCCTCTTATCCTCACCAAAACACAACGGGATGACGGGAAAACACGAGGATAGCGTCGTTTTACTCTTCGGATGGTCGTAAACAAATAATCCGGGATATGCTAGCCATTTTTCACCAGTAAACCTCACCAAAATGAGGCTCTTACCCGAAGAAGCAGACATAATAGCTTGTCTGTGAAAAGAATATAGTTATCTTTAGCCGATCGAGCTGGGCTGATCCTTTTGCATTTTTGTTATTGCAGATATTTCTTAGATTTTTATCTGCGTTATCTTCACATCTACTGCTTCGTAAAGCTTTTTAAATATTTTTCTTCGGCGAGTGCACCTCTAACACAGAGGATGCTCAGATAAGAGAAAGTGCTCGCTTGACAACATCCAAGGTAGGTACCGAGCACTATTGTTTTCACTTTCCACTGTTACTATGCATTTTTTCTGCTAGCATCATCATCTATTTCTCCTGTTTTAACGCACAATCTGTTTTGTTTAACCATGCACGATTTTGCAATGTTAGGAAGCACATTTTGAACTAGCTACACCTCATGGATCCATGCATCATTCTTATTCTTACACCCGCCATAGTGGACTCCCCTTTTACCATGCACTGTTGTTGTTTTAACCACTTCTCTCTCCACAGAGCATTTTCTTTAAACATTGCTTGTAGTAATTTGATTTATTTAGACGTGTTCTGCACAATTGCACTTCTTTGTATATTAAGTGTCTTGGAAATCTAGCCATAGCCTGTTTCAGTGGGGGAATGGGAGAGTATAGCAAGAGGAGGAGACATTGTCAGGATGCTTGAACTAACCGGGCATTTACACAAAAGCTCCCCAGTATGCCATAATCCAATGTGACATCTTGCTCATTTATGACACATTATCTCCTATGGGCTGGATACTACCACTGCACCGAAGAGGTTATAGTGCCAAGTGGGCTGG
Organism: Taenioides sp. WSHXM2023; assembly: GCA_029959045.1. Classification (NCBI taxonomy): domain Eukaryota; kingdom Metazoa; phylum Chordata; class Actinopteri; order Gobiiformes; family Gobiidae; genus Taenioides; species Taenioides sp. WSHXM2023. The sequence goes on along the minus strand of CM057096.1, from coordinate 11,930,980 downwards.
AACCACTGCCCTCCCTTACTCCCCATCTGTGTGCAAGTTAATGGGTTTTGCTGTTTCATTTTTATGCTGTGTATAAAACATTTAACTTGTCAAGAGAATGTATTTATTTTTGATGTGGCTGCTTTTGTATTCCAGCTTGATAAACAAAGCAGTAAAGTAATTTCAACGATCCAAATCCAACACACAATTCAAAACATATAGCCTATAGTTGTTTCACATTTAGTAAGCAAATAACAATAATGGTACTTTCCACCTTGGTTTGTATTTTTAAGCAGAATACAATGTACAATTTTATGCATATGAGCTGTTTTGTTATGCAATCAAGAACAGTGACTCAGAACAGAAAGTTAAAGTATTTCTATTGTGATTGAAATTCAAGTCACTGCCATAATTCACAATTTAAAGACAGAAGAACCAGGTGTACTATGTCTATTGTATTGTAGGATAGGGTCAGTGCCATGGCGGAGGTCCAAGCATATTCATTAACGTACATTTGTAAGTGTAAAAAAATGGGAAGAACTGCATATTTTAAGATTGTTTAAACTTATAAATGTTTAATGAAGTGCAGTTATGTAACCCGAGCCTCACTTTATTGATATCAACTTAAGTGCTGCCTTCTTCTTTGTCTTTGCCGTTTTGAAAGTCACCTCACCTTTGTCAGGTCACTATCAATTACGTGAGATACAACTCCATCAAAACATGAAGGATGAAACTAGCTTTTAGATATGTGATCATCAATGGAGCAACTGCAAATTACTTAAGCAGCATGACCACTGGCACATCCTTCTCACCATGGCATCTTTTTAGGTAGAGAGATGAGATACAGAGATAGACGGGCTGGTATTTGAACATTTAGTGCACTGGCTACCGGCCTTTAATCTCCAGCCAATGTTTTGTTATGGCTGAGCTGCTGCCTAAAGAATATGCAAAAGGTTTATTTGAACACTTTAGTGCAAAGAGATAACCCAGAAATATCGGCAGAGCTTATTGGCCATTGGTTTGTTCGGACTCTAAATAATCAGTTTCTCCTTGACAGTATTATTAAATAAACATTTTGTGGATTACATATATAGACAGAAGTGTTTGTTCTACCAGTTTCAGTTGTAGCTGGACAGTATTTTTTTTTTTTTCTGACAACCCAAGATCATGACATCTTTAAACAACTTACTTCAACTATAATTTATCTAGTTACACTTGTTATGCATTGTTTTATATTCCTAGTTTGTGTATTCTGTTCATTGACGATGGCAACAAAACTTATTCTGATTCTGATCTTCAAAACTGCAGTTGCTGTATGTTCCCAGTTTGCAGTGGCCAGTATCAAATTATATTATTTGTGTACCCACCACAACACAATATACGTTTAAGCCAGCAGTCATGATCGATCACTTCCCTCATACACACTAATCTGTAATGTCACTAATGTTGAATAGCAAAGTGTAAATGAGTGTTTCTTAACTTTACAATTTGAAACCCTTCCATCAAAATCTGAATCCATTTGAGACCTATGATTTCAAATGATGCTGTCTTTGGAGTACCACTATCTGTTAAAATTGTAGGTTATATTTTAAATGCCCTGGAAATAAGTTGGCCTGTTGCCCAGCAGAACTCTGAGCCAAGAAACAAACCCAAACATAGCACAGTATTAATGCAACAAGTCTGTTTGATTTTAAACAGGTTATTTCCCCCATTAGTGAGTTGTTAGAGGCCTCTTGTCCAGATGTTTTGCCTTAGATTTTGGCATTGGCTTTGGTGTTATGCCGCCATCATTTTGATTTATATGAAACGTTTATTGGTCGATTAGCCTAATTGCAAGAGGTGATTGAAAATGAGTTTATAATTGTGTTTATATTAGGGAACATGTTAGTCCACATTAATACAATGTATGTTCATTACAGTAGACTTGTAGTACGACTTGGTTTCCTTTTGTTGAAAAATGTAACGCATATAATTTTGTAGCTGTCATTTGTAGTTATTTAGTACTTTTTGTTGGTTTGTCTGTTAGCTTTGTTAGCCTTTTGATTCCACTAATAAACCAAGGAATAAATTACAAGTAGTGCATGTTCTGTTGGTGCGGTGTCTTGCTCAGTGACACAATAGCAGTATGGACTTGGGCTTTATATATTTAACTACCAACTAGTTTCTGTGCAGCTCCTTCTGCGCTACTGCTTACCCCAAACTCTATCCATCTTTGTCACTCCATACCAAAAAGTTATCATACAAGCGACACTAAATTTGTAAAACTGCTTCTAATGGACCTAGCCTTTTGGACAGTGGTCTCGCTGTACTTTCTAACACAGAGCCAACAAAGCCTGTCTTAACAAAATGAAATGGCTTAATACTGCTTCTGCATTGAGGCTATACACAAATGATTTATATAAAAGGTTTATAAGAAGTGCTGAAAGCCTGACTGTTCTTAAGCCTAATATCCTTGTGATGTTTTAAGCCAAAGTCTTTTAACTTGCACATCAAATCCTGATCTTTTTCCATAGCTCCTCTCTCTCCTCTTCTCTCTATTTCACCGCTCTGTCTCTCTCTTTTGCTTTCTTTCTCTCACTCTCTCTCTCCCTTTCACTCTATACTCTCACTCCCCTTGTTCCCTCCTTCTCTCCTCCCAGCTCTGTATCGTTCCCTCTCTTTCTCCACTATCTTTCTTTTTCTCTCACCTCTTTTCCTCCCTCTCTTCTTCCACCCCTCTTTCTCTCTCTCTCCTTGCATATCTCGCTCCTATCTTTATGTCTCACCCCCCCTCCACTCTCCCTCCTCTCCCTCCTCACCCTCTCCTTTTCTCTCTTTCGCTAACCCCTTCCCTCACTCCCTCTCTTTCTGTCCCTTTCTCTCTCTTCTTTCCACACTTCATTTATTTCTTTGCTTGGCTGCCAACTGAGCAGCTGGATGTGAGCTGGAAACAGAGGCGATGGAGAGAGAAAGACGATTATTTATTCACCATAGACGCAGCATCTTTGCATCACAGACCCACTTTGGCACATTGGCTAATGCTAGTTTTTAGAGCATGTGTCTCGAAAATTACTGAAACAAAATTAAACTTCCCAGACTGATTTGGCGTTTAGTGTTAGTGTTAACCCTGATTATGATAACGCCTTTGGCATTTTAATGCAAAGATGTGTGATTTGTGTATTTGGATTTATTCATATTAAGTTTATTCATATTACTTCACTTACCACTAGTGTTGTCACATTACTAAAATTTCAAACTCGATTTTGATTCTAAAGAATAGACTCGCTACTTTAGACAATAGTAATTTTAAACATTAAAAATGATAGTTTTAGGTATGTTTCATAGTGGTCCATGGGAGAATACTAGTCTATATAGTCTTATACTCTGATATAGTTCACGATCATTCTAAAGCTATTCAGGAAAGTTAAATTTCTGACTTTTTTAGTATCAATAGCTGCTCAAAAGAGTATCTAGTTCTGATACTAGTTCGGAATGTTCCACAGTATGGCATTAAACGTATCTAATTCCAGGAAGATGAGCAGGAGGCACCACCACTAGGCCAATTTCAGATACATGGAGTGGAAACCCCGCTGACAGTAAGAAGATATGTTTTTCAAGGTATTTTTGGGCAATAAAAACACCTGCTATTGAATCCAAGATAGATGAATGTCATACTGTGAAACCATCCAGACAACATCCAGACAAAACAATAACATCTTTATGGAGACAAAGATGGCGGGCCCCTTCAAGAAAAGTTCCATATTGTACCTTTAAATGAAATGCATAAATCATGTGAGTGAGGGGACACAAAAGACAGTGCTCGCAGGTGTTTAAAGTCAGTCCAGAGTTATTTGTTGACCTAAATGCCTGAATGGTGGAGAAAATACATTGTCAGCTAACAGCAGTGTCTCTGTTTTATCCTAATTTAGCTAGACTTTTGCACAATAAATAAATAAGTCTGTTTCTCGTCCCTGCTGTGGCTGTGAGTGATCTTTCTACATCAGAGGAAACAAAACAACAGACAGAAATGTGTAAACTGCATGTGAACTGTGCAGCATGTATGAGTTAGTAGTACTGAAAACTGTAAGAGTCGGTGTCACTGTAAGTGATGATTTGACACTTTTTATTTAAACAATAGATTAATAGATGTAATTTTCGACATAAAATTGAAGTATTTTATTTAATATTATACCAGGCAGCCTTATATTGGCATACTCCCTCAGTTGTCCAGGTATCATCAGTTTCATGCATATAGTCTATGTCAGTGGTGTCCAAACTTTTTTCATCAAGGGCCACATATCTAAACACAGACGAAGCAGAGGGCCGATCGAGGGCCACAGACTGGTGCTCAGTACAGGGAGTAATTGAAATATTCATGTTTAACACGTTAGAATGAGCTATCAGTCCTTTATTCATGCCAAGATCCACAAAACCACACAATAAATATTAAATATTGTCTTATCAAGGTAGATTTTCAAAAAACTTACAGTCAAAACTGCTCAAGGTAATTTGGGCCAATTCACCTGGAAGCCTGAGGGCCAAGAAAAATTTGTCTGAGGGCCACATTTGGCCCACGGGCCATAGTTTGGACATGCCTGGTCTATGTGCTCTTATACTTGTTCTGATACAGCTCAAGATCATTCTAAAGCTATTCGGGACTGTGACTTTTTTAGAATTGATACCTGCTCAAACGAGTATCTAGTTTCAAATACTAGTTTTAGTATCAGATTTTCTATACTTTTGGTGACTCTAATTAAAACATCATTCAAACATAATGTAAATGCTTCAGTTAGGTTTGTCTCTCTCTAGCCATCTCCCCTGTTCCTCATTTAAGAACCATGTTTTTATACAAGCAGAAAAAAAATAATCAATGTCAAAAAAAAATAAATAAAAAAATACAAAGTTCTTATCCAAAGAAGCGTCCTCATTGAAAGAAAGGAGTTTGTACACAACATGACGAAGTTTAAGATCACAGAGAGCTCAGAGGCATTTTAATATCACATTGGCAGAGTTGAGTCGTGGTTTTGAAGCTCCACGAACACGGGAGTTTGTTCTGATTTGGCTTTATTCTCCTCTTCCTCTGCCCTGTCTCCCTCCCTCCTCTCTTCTTTTCATCTTTGCTCTTTTATCCTCAGCCTGCTTCTGTTTATAGCTCATGCATGCCTTTGTAGCTCAAACCATGAGTCGTCAGACCACCAGGTACAATGCTAAAGTGATCTGATTCAAACAATGTGGAAAATGTAACCTGAAATGACTCAAGAAAATAAGCAAGTTTCAGTCATTAGAATACACAGGATATTGCTATTTGTTGGCTATAGAGTATTTTAAGGGACATAACCAACTTTTGCAAAGGTTGAGTTCTGTTATATTGGTACAGTTTAAACAACTAGGGAGGCTAAAGGTGCGTCGTGTAACTTTTCTGGTGGAGGGTCCGTCAAATGCTTTTCTCCATGGAGATGTTATTGCTTTGTCTGGAATGTTTCACAGTATGGTATTAAACCTTTCAATCTTCGTGGAGACCAAACCAGACCAAGTTACAGGTCAGATCTGTGGAGAGGCGACCCCGCTCACAGTCAGAATGTCTTTTTTTCCCGGGTATTTTTGAGCAGAACCACCTGTAAGTGAATAAATGTAAAGTAGAGTAGTTTAGCTCACTGTGTACTCAATAATCTACGGGGTTAAGGTTACATAGGCTTAAGCAATGTCACACATTTATTTATTGTTATGTATTTTTTGTCACGTTGGTTATTGTACACCTGTAAACATCCTCTCCAGTCCAACTCTCCATTACTTTAAACAAAGTAAAATACTATTCATAAATACACGTGTAAGCATTATGATGAATGGACAGAAGTGCTCAGTAAAAGTGCTGAATGCTGTTCACATTGAAAGGTCAGGGTTGTACAGTGAGTGGGTGAGTCAGTTCTATTATATCACTGGCTCATATCTTTGCACTGATTTAGACTGGCATCAGACTCTAAATTTGGCTGGAGCTGAAATATTCAAGTGTTGTTGTTTCACTCTTGCTCATATTTCAGCATAAGGTCTTGTGCTGTCAGAGTGTATTTAATACTATTGGACCAGTGTTAAAAATAGTCTCTGCAAATTAACTAAATATCATATTCATATCAGGGAGCATTATATTTGGACAAATCTGTGGACAAAACACTATCTTACGTCAGAGTCAATAATGAACTAAATGCTATGGTAGTATGGTAAAACAAGTGTTGCCCTATAGCAGTGGCACTCCAAAGAAAAGATTTGGCTTTCCGAGCACCACCAGATCGAAACCAAGTATAAGAGGCCCATTCCAGGTCTAATCTAGGGCTAAACCAGGTTTAAAAGTGGACTACATCATTTCCACTGTAGTTCAAAATGAACCAAAGCAGGACAAAAAAGTGGATAAAATGAACTCTAATTTAGGCAAATCCACAAACTGAAGAGCTGTCCAACTTGTAAGTGCCTGTAGTAGTTTACGTACCACCAGTGGTCCACATACCACAGTTTGAGAAACACTGCTCTATAAATAACCTTTTGTTATGTACAATGAACAGATTCCTATGACATCCTATCAGTTTATTCAAGCAAGAAGATTATATGGGATTAGCACTGAGGGATATCACAGTTCTAATCAAACTAATTTGACAGTAGAAATTGTGACATTTATACTCATGATTATCAATAAATTACCTGATCTGGACATCCTAAATGGTTCATATATTTTCTGATCTATGTTATGTTTCCTCATCACAAACATACCTGGAGTTGTGTTTTGTTTCATACACATGTTTAAAACCCAAACCCTGCTTATTTAGGCTGAGTTCTCTCAAACAGAAACCACTCTGTTTCACTTCCTGATTACTGAAACGTGTGAATGAAGCAAAACACTACTCCAGGTATGTTTTCATGAGTTAGAAGTATTGTACCAGGTCCAATATTGTATAATATTGGACCTTTAAGTGTAGATTTGGTGTCAGATGGTATAATTAATAAATGTGATTAAATAATTAGCATACAAGTGTTTGACTGTGGCATTCTCCTTGTTCCTTATTCATAAGTTGATTTTGTTGAAGCATCATGCACTGTGCTGACAAGGTCCACACAGCTCCACATTGTTCTTCACATTATTGTCAGTCTGACATGACGACAACAAGGCCATGTGACAGGGTCAGTGCTGATCTCCTGGTTTGTGTTTATGGTGAGCACTGATGCTCTGCTTCTTAACAACATGACCTAGATCCATCACAAAGTCCTGCCCCCCTCTGCACCACCATCATTTTATCATATCACCCACTGGATTCTGCATTCACCAAGAGACTGTGGAATCTAGACTGAAGAGCAGAGACAGGCTTTGAAAACACACAGTTGAAGAAGTTCTGGCTAACTGAACTTTTAGATTTATTTTTAAACTTGGAGTATGTTTGACTGTTGTACACATATTTTTGTTATATATAGTGTGTTTGGCCTTGATAGGGCATCTGACATAACTGTAATGGTAGGCCTGTCACAATAAAACATTTTGAACGATACAATATGTTGCTGAAATAAATATAGATGATAACCGATAATATTGAAACTAAACCATAAAGCAGAATTATGCTCAGAAAAGTATTCAGAATGTACAATATTGATAAAAAAAAAACATGAGCTGATCTAAATAAACAACAAAATGAAACACTAGTATTTATTCAAACCTTTGCAGCTCAAATCTAATCATATTGCAAAAAAATTACTAAAAATGCCTCACTTGTACGAAGAAAAAGTAGCCACGATAATAAATATTGACCCCTTGCTTTATTTTATTTGGGTCTTGCTTTTTTCATCACTGTTTTACTGGATATGACATATAGGCCCCTTAAGTTGTAAATGTATTTGGCATTGACACAATCTTCAAATCTCTCTTCAAGCACACATGATCTTGGAGAGAGTGGTCTACAGCTCCAGAGTGTCCCAGTGGGTGAATGTTTTTTGTGGGAGAAGCGCTCGCCTCAGCTGTATACAGGGCCATGGGGGAGCCTCTGCGATCAACTGCACCAGGAATAATGCATTTTTGATAAGACTCACTCACTGCCGGTGGAGGTTACAGCACAAGAGGCTCAGGACTCTGGAGACTCAGGGTGAGGGGGGAGCTGCTGGCTGTGATTTTAAACTTCCCCTCTTTTTTTTAAGAAATACAAAAATACCTTTACCTTTATGTAATACACCAATCACAATAATACCCAGATAACAATTCCAAAACTGAATGTATACTGAATTGAAGTAAATACTAAGAAAATCACATATAGTGCAAAAGTAGACATTTTCTGACAAGTTTTAGAATGGTCTTGATTTTTATCAGATCTAGGACCATAAGGTAATATTAAAGGTGCATTGTTTAACTTTTCTGGTAGAGAGTCCGTCAAATGCTTTTCTTCATGGAGATGTTATTGCTTTGTCTGGAATGGTTCACAATATGGTATTAAACCTTTCTACCTTCATGGAGACCAAACCAGGCCAGCTCACAGGTCAGATCTATGAAGAGGCAACCCCGCTCACAGTCAGAATGTCTGTTTTTCTAGGCATTTTTGAGCTATAAAACCACCTGTAATTGAATAAATGTAACGTAGCGCTGAAATGCCATATTGTGCAACATTCCAGGCAGAGCAGTAACATATCCATAAAAACAAGCAGGTTATGGACCCCCAACCAAAAAGTTACACAGTGCACCTTTAAAGAAAGTAGCATTATTTAGTGTTGAAATTTACATTCTGCTCTTTCTTTATCATCATTGTGGTTTCAAAATCGACATGAGAGAAAATCTTCTTTTGTGCCAAAAAGGACAAGCTGCAATTGAAATCAAGCGTCTCTGATAAATTAGGAACCCTGATTGCAGCGTGAGCCCTCCTCTCACTGCGTCTATAATTTCTGTTTATTGAACATGTGTGACCAACAGTAAACAAAGTAACAGCGGAAAAGCTCTGCTGTGGACCGGGACCTTATCTCCCCATTTCCCTTTTCATTTACATTTCACAAGTTTTACTTCTCAGCGCTTAGATCTTTGGTTGTAACTATGATTGACTGCATGAACCATCATCTTTTAGTATGGCATTAGTAAATCTTGACTTAAAAAAAAGTCCAATGGAAACCAGGCATTGCCATTACTCTGGTTTGAATGTTCCACAATATGACAATAAACAGCTCTACCTTACATTTATTAAATCACAGCTGATTGTATTGCTCAAAAATGCCTAGAAAAACAGGCTTTCTGACTGTGAGTGTAGTTGCCTCTCCACAGACCTGACCAGTAAACTTGCCATACTGTGAAATATTTCAGACAAAGCAATAACAATAGCATATAATATCTCCATGGAAAAAAGCAGGTAACGGACTCTCCACCAGAGAAGTTACACAATGCACCTTTAAATTTGACCTATCACTGTCAGTAACCCGGGGAATATCTGTGTATATTTGAGAACCAAACATCCTTTACAGAAAGGAGAGCTGGGCCATGCCAGAGACTGCAGGACTACAGGGAAACAGCACCTTCTGCAGTCATCAGTGATGATGTAATTGGCAGCAGAACCAAACTCTCTATCATATTATTATTTCTAATGCTGAGCTCACGTCAAATGGCCGGAGATCCTGTATTTGGCCCGAGGCAATACAAATTTACCACTTTATATTTATCCACTCAAATTTACCACTTTCCAATACAAATTTACCACTTTACATTAATCCTGAGTGCACCCCTCACTATTAGATATGCATGCTTCTGACCCGAGGAGACTTTCTGGAACAGAGTCCGGTTTTTAAAAGGGGTTTCCACAGATAATTATTGTGGTGCTTTAAAATGTGAAATCGAAACAATTACCTGGCTATTTGGTCATTTATTGCAAGATTACTCTTCTCAGGCAGCATTAGATAGGGACACTAAACTGGATCTAAAATAAATCTTTATGTAATCTTCTTTGGTGCACCATCACAGTATATTACGTGAGCTTTTAACTGTTCCCCCATCATTAGTTTACTCGTTTTGATTTATGCACGTTTGAGTAGTCCTGTTGTCCATGCATTTGAGCCATGAGTGCTCAGAAAATGTCTTTCACCTACAGCCTATCTTGCCACTGAATTTGGATATTTTTGATATTTCAGTTTGAGGCCATTTTTGAATAGAACTCATATTATGAGGATATTACTCTGCAAATGTGTATATTGATTTTCATTATACATCTGATGCAGTACAGGGTGCCTATAACCTTATTGTATCTTTTATTGTGTCTGTATTTTATTGATGACTATTGATTCGTCCTTGGAACTCTGGCCTAGGCTCTTTATATTCATTTTTAGTCTTCCTTTGGCCTATAGGTTGAAACAACATACTGACTTCTCCAGCACTAAAATGTGTTAGCATTTTGATACAACTTGGTGGGAGAATCCATTATAACTTTGGTCTAAATGAGGTGTGAGCCCAGTTGGGTGTGTGCCATTATAAATCCTTAATAAGGGCCTGGTGCAGTGCACAGCAGGCTCTGTCAGCACCAACTGTACCATGTAAAAATCACCAATCTCAGAGTAATAGATCATCAAATTACAAAGAAGCTGTGAAATTTAAGGTCACACCTTTAGCGACAATCAGGGACTCTCTTGAAGATTCTGGTACCTGATTTATTAGACTTAGACTTAGAACTTAGACAAACTATTGATCCACAAGGGAAATTATTTGAACACAGCAGCTCACTCATCACAATATAATATAATAACAGAGAGTAACAAAAATAGATGTTATAGCAAAAAAAGATAGCAAGAGACAGATGTCGAATAAGACATAATTATACAAATAAATGTATATGTACAAGTCAAAATAAAATAGAAAAATAAGTAATAAAATAGAAAATAAAATAGAAAATCACATCACTATATAAAACTATATAAAAGAGACAAGAACGACAGTGCAATGATATGCTGATTGACAGGGCATAAGGTTATCCTTTACATAAGATTGAGTTGTTGTACAGTTGTAGGGAGTATTATCTGTTACATAAGGGTGAGTTGTTGTACATCTGTATGGAGTATGATATGAATGTAGTCCTGTATTTCTCACTATTTGAGCGGAGCTGTAGGAGCCTGTTGGAGAATGAGCTCCTCTGTCCCTCTATAGTCTGGTGCAGTGGGTGAGTTGTACAGTTGTAGGGAGTATTATCTGTCCCTCTATAGTCTGGTGCATTGGGTGAGCAGGAGTGTCCATGATGGAGTTCAGTGTCCTCCTGTCCCTCACTGTGACAAATGTCTCCAGCTCACAGCCGATCACGTAACCAGCTTTATGGATCAGTTTGTCAATTCGAGATCTTCCACAGACTGGTGGAAGATCTCCAGTAACTTGCTGCACACATTGAAAGACCTGAGCTTTCTCAGGAAGTAGAGTCTGCTCATGCTCTTCTTGTACACAGCATTGCAGTTGTCCCTCCAGTCCAGCCTGTTGTTCACTTGGACGCCAAGGTACTTGTACCACTCCACTATTTCCACGTCCTGGCCCTGGATGGTAGTGGGCTCCACAGGTGTACTCTTTCTCCTAAAGTCAATCACCAGTTCCTTGGTTTTGTCAACGTTCAGGAGCAGTTGGTTTGCCTGGGACCACTCCACAAAATTTGCAATCAGTGTCCTGTACTCCAGCTCCTGTCCATCCCTGATACACCCGACCACTGCAGAGTCATCAGAGAACTTCTGCAGATGGCAGCAGTTTATTATTTGTTTAGCTGTATTATGTATTTAGTTGTATTATTTGGTTTCAAACTCCAATGGATTTCACTTCAACTTGATTAACACCTGTCTGACTAAAATCCTCATGTGGTGGTGTCTGGCTTAAGTTAAAATGTTAAAGATACACTATGTAACTTTTCTAGGGTGAGGGCCACCGCTTACTTTTCTACTAAAAAGTACTTTATTTAAAGAAAAATAATGTATGCATTTTTTTGTGGGTCACATAATTTTGTCTTCCAATTGCAAGTTTTGTTTTATAGACAGTGAAAAAATGTGATTCGGGAAATACAGACTTGTATGTTTTTAGACCTCTCAGCTGTGAAATACTTTGACCTCCTATATGAACCTTTACATTACTTGTAAACTGTCTTTGAAATCTAAACGGTATCACCACAAACCTCACCTCTGCTTCAGTATTTGAACTTTCACCATCCACACAGCTGTAGACCATCTCGTAAAAGGCTTTTGAAGCCAGCATCAACTCCAGTCATTTCTCCTCCCCTGAAAACTGAAATTGTTGTGAAGTCTTTAATTTATTATACGACAGACGCTGTAGGTGGTCCGAGTGATGAAATATGCAAAACCATTTTTCATTTTTGACACTTCTTTTCAAAGTAAAAGCTCTCATTTTCAAAGCCGATCATCTCCTCTGTTACCGTATGTTTAGCCTTTTCTTGCTGAATTATGTAGTTGCACAAATTACCAGTCTGGTCAGCCGTCTGCTAGCCAATTAAAGTTTGAAGGGACAGATGCTGTGGACATTTGGTTACCTGCCTGTCTGCTGGTGATAGGCGACTATTGTCTTGTGTTAAGTGCTAAAACAGCTAGCATATGCATAAGTATCTGATTGAGTTTACAGGATTTTTTACAGGACCCCACCAGTGGAAAAATTCACTAACCATGGCAGCTCATAATACAATGTCACAATAATTACTATATCGACTTATTCAACACATGAGAGATGGAACAATAGTTTTTGGGAGGCACTTTTTATTATGGGTCTTTTTTCTTTGTACCTGTGGGGATTTTCTTGTTATTTTTTTAAGATTTGAGCTCAAGGGGGTTGACTTAAGTAACTTCTATGACTCATTCTGGATGTGCCCTAACTATTAAAGTGTTTGATTCTCCTATTTATTATTTGCTATATTTGTTACCCTGACAGGCCTAACGCTGACTCCATACTTAGTGGTGGTAAGCTATTTCTATAGCCACAACTGCCCTAGGGTAGACTGATGGAAGTGAGGCTGCACCACTTGGCCACTCTAAACACGACCTGTAATTCACGCACACACTACAGATACACTAGGCAAGTGGGTGAAGTGTCTCGCCTAAGGACACAACAGCAGAATGCACTGGTCCAAGATTCATTTAGTTTTTGCTTTGTCTTTATTTACTTTGTTAATCAGAAAGGACATTGCCATAAGCTGTATGATCTGTTAATAAACAACTTTTTATTTTATTTTTCAAGATTTTTCTTTAATTCACAGATGAAAATATACAATGATTTTAACAATGTACAGTATGAGGTATGTATTCAGTTACGTCTCAAAGGATATTTTTATTTATTTAAGCGCAATACAGTTTGTCTGTTATGAAGCCTTTTAATCCTTTCCATATATATAATGAATAATAACTATTTATAAGATAATAATTTACTTTTACATTTGGCACATGTTTACAGACTGATCTTGCCAGGAGGTCATAGGGCCCTGACAGACTGTAGAAAATGGATATCCTCTGGTCCCATTGGTGAGTCAGGTTTAAGGGGCAGGTGTGTGTCTTTGTGCAGCTCAAGACTTTGTCCTAAAAGCAGGTGGTTGTCATGGCGACACAGTCTGAGTCTTATTTGGCGTCATCAAAAGGGCTGTTCAGACTGGAGCCAATCTGATCCAGGAGGAGAAGAGGGAGATGGGACCAGAAGTAAACATAGACAGTATACAATGCTAGTTTAAAATTATGTTTGTAAAATACTGACTACCACATTTAGGAGAAAAAAGGAGAAAACAGATTGTGTACTTTTCATTACCGAACACAGTCACACAAAAAAAAGTGTTTATACCCAGATTTCTTGGTACAATATTTTCACGATATGCATCTCAAGTTACGATATTTATTGCGATATTTTGTAGAGACTAACAAAATTGTGAATATGCTACTTTTTCCTTTTAAAATGTCTTGACAAGACTTTGGTTTGTCCTAATCCAAACAGTTAAGATTTAAAAGTATTTATAAGTTTTTGTCATGTAATTGGCACTGAAATGGAGCAAAGGATCTTGGGCCTTTTTTTTTTTTTTAGCTACGTATATTGCTGCACTATAACCATTAATTTAGATACGCTTGTAATTTGATATGCTGTGATGGCCCACGATATTATTGTGAGACTTTTGACGATATGATATCACGATATTTCAGTTATTGTTATATCCCTATAAATTTTACATGATGCCAAGAAAGAAATGTGTACTGCGCTAATGTGTACGTTGAACAATTTGAAATGTGAAGTCTTGTTTCTTTGTTTCTCTTGATAACATCTTGTGTACTTTTCACAATAATTACTGCAGTCAGAAAATATTCACGTCGTCATTATACTTTTTGTCAGGCCTGGATGAATGGGCTTCAGTGGGAGGGCCACTTTGTAAATAAGATGGCTTCATTTCAAATTTCAATATGCAAATTGCTGATTGCTAAGAGGCAAATGATGATGACAACGATGCAGCAGAGAAGCAAAATGATATGAAATGGGTTAATGCGTTTTTCAAATGAATTATTAAAATCCAATTATAGTGCAAGCTGATGAACAAAGATCTTGGCTTTGAAATCTAACAAATTGCCAATATACTTTTTCAGAGTTTATAAAAAGATAATTTGAGGAACACTGTGGACCATGTAGCCAGTTGGGGGGGAAAAAAACAAAAAAACTGTTGTCTGTACTACATTGTGGTGATTACAGTAACTTCTGACCTTTGTACCTCAATAGATTATATTCAGAATGAGTTATCAGTAACTCTTATTTCTTACAGGATCATAATGAGAGTGACAATGACAATGAATTAACCAATCAAAGCAACTCTCAGAACAAGCAGATGACTTTATTTACCTCTTAAAGACATTGAAGACTCTGCCTCTAATTAGTTTCTCATTTTTTATTATTTATCTTTGCAATAAATTCAGTGTTTATTTGCTATTTGTGCCCCAGAAATGTTATGTATGTTGAAATTCTTATTCAGTGCTCCTGGGAGGTCACCTAATTATTTATTTTATTTGAAAAGTGAAATTGGTATTATTCTGTGTAACAGCAACACTATAGCAAACACTAACTATTGTAGGTATTAAGTAGGAACTAAAACTGTAGCAAGAAGCAAACACACATCTACAGCAGCAGTTTCTAAGACAACCACATCTCGTTCTTGTGGAGACTTGTTTTTCTTCCAAATGCATGAGAAGTGGCCACGCTGTGCTCTTCCAGTCACTGCCTTGAAACTCAATAGAGTTTGTTACAAAGGCCCATACATCTCTATAGATGTCCTGGAGGCTGCAGATGGGCTTCATGTGTGCAGTTCATGTGATTATCTTGAGTTATGGACAGCCTTGAATCATATACCTAACAATATGTCTTTCCTGTAGTTTAGCAACCATCATGACAGTTGTCTATGTCTGTGATTCCAGTCAAACATGTAATATTGTTTTTACGTTTTTTTTCTTGACTACCTCTCTAGTCTCAAGAGTGACTGATGAATATACTATCCATGGGTTAGTATGATGAAAAATTACGACTGTTGCCATTGTGATTAACAATCACTGCTCTACCTGGAATGTTCCACAGTATGACATTAAACATCTCTACCTTACATTTATAAAATTACAGGTGGTTTTATAGCTCAAAAATACCTAGAAAAACAGACATTCTGACTGTGAGCGGGGTTGCCTCTCCACTGATCTGACCTGTAACTTGGTTTTTTGTTTGGTCTCTATGAAGATAGAAAAGTTTAATACCATACTGTGAAACATTCCAGACAACGCAATTACGTATCCATGAAGAAAAGCATTTGACGGACCCTCCACCGGAAAAGTTACACAATGCACCTAAATCTAAATATATAATTTTGAATAGGAAAAACTGATGACAATCCTGAAGCTGAAACCTATGAAAAGGGCAACATTTGTATAAACTTTTATGCAACCTCCCTTTATGTTAGAGGTGAGATAGGAAAAAAAATCTCCAAGTCAAAGTCACAAATCTTAAAAATTTCTTGTAAACATGATATCCAAATGATAATTTTAAAGACGTTATTGTAATTTTTAACACAAAATAACACTCCTTTCTTTATGTTACCATGTGGTGTTGTACTAGTTCTGACAAAACTCAAGTTTGTTCAGTAACTGTTCAAGAAAGGTAAAATGTTTTCCAGTTCCTGTGATTTTTTTCAGTATCGATACTTTCTCAAATGAATATTTAGTTTCGATACTAGTTTATTTTGTTTTAGTATCGATTAGTGTCTAATTTCTGATACTATTGGCAAACGTATGCGTAAGTAAATGTCCGTCAGTTGGTTCTATTTAAACATTTCAGTAAGCAAAGTTTCTGATGGATTTTTTTGTGCAATCAACATAATTATTTGTTTTGTATTTATAAGAGAAATCATATTCAGACATTTTCTGCAGGCACTCTGAGAAAAGTTCAAATACTGCTTTCAAAAATGGTGGCTGTCTTTCCACTCCAGTCAAATTTCAGACCTGAACTTTTACTCTCGATTTGCAGTTTTTGTTGCATATTGTGCAGTAACCAAGCCACTTAACCTCTTCAGAGCTGGGGCCACTCGGATAAAACAGTTGAAAATAGCGAGGCGAGGAAGAACAGAAGTGGAAAGAGAAGACTGCAATTTCTCTTACACCTTTTTATTGCAGCGTTTTGGTCTGCTGACCTTTTTGAAGACAACAAAACTAAATCCCCCAGATAGTGCTTGTGGTCATGAGGAGAGTAAACTGTGTGAAATGTCAGCAAATAAAACAAGGCTCTACAGGTGGAGCTAATACCTGTAGGCTCATATTTGACTTGAGCCACGAGTATTTTTAATATAGCATAGATTTGAACTTAAATGTCTAAAGGGAAAAATATTACGTCCAAAAAGTTTAAGTTTAAAGGTGCATAATGTAACTTTTTAGTTCGGAGGTCCGTCACCTGCTTGTTTCTATGGATATGTCATTGCTCTGCCTGAAATATTCCACAGTATGACATTAAACATCTCTACCTTACATTTATTCAATTACAGGTACAGGTTATAGCTCAAAAATACCTAGAAAAACAGGCATTCTGATGTGAGCGGGGTTGCCTCTTCACAGATCTGACCTTTAACTTGGTCTGTTTTGGTCTCCATGAAGATAGAAAGGTTTAATACTAGTGCTATCAAAAATATCGTGCTATTAACGAGTTAACGCAAAACAATTTTAACGCCGTTAATTTTTTATTGCGAGATTAATGCTCTTTGTGACCTAGGGAACCAGTTTTTTCATGAGCTGTGGCCACTGCTGTTAACACTGTAAACAGAAAGGAAAACAATTTGTACGAAACTTAGAAGTCCTGGCTGGAGGAGGTGGGCACGGGTGCACATGCACGCGCACACACATGACTTCACCACACTGCGCACGTGTTGATGACACCCACATGAGGAAAACACGAAACAAAGTCCGCTCCAAAACATACGGCGCGTTCGAGCCCACCCCCGACAATGACTGTCGACACAGACAGAAGCCCCGTAGCCTCCCGGCCGCCCCCACTCCCCCGCACCGCCGCCACATACACAAACCCACGGAGGAGGGAGCACCGCAGCAGGACCCACATCGGTCCCACCACTCAATAGACACCTCATGCCGCTGGACCCTCCCTCTTTGCCAAATGCGCCAGCTCCGCCGTGCGACATGCAAACAAACAGCGCCGTGCGACGACCCCATCAGCACCCCCAAGCACGGCACGGCTCAAAAGTCCCAGCACGAGTACAGCAGGGGCTGGGGCAGAAAAACACAATCACACTAACTGGAGATTACTGGACGTCCGTCAGTAATGAGAACTACCTCACTTGACTGTTATGAAGACAGAAGAGGAGCACTTCACTCACACTGATGCAGAGCACTTCATGAAAGTAGAACATGAGAGTGGAACAACAAACACAAAGTTGTCTCACTGACAGTTGTTATGGTTTGCAATAAAAACACATTTGCAGCTTTAAACTCACAAGAGTATTTTGTGTAATATAGGGCCTTTAAGTTATTATAATTTCTAGTCTAATGGTTTACTTCAGCAAAGAATGTTCTGACATTTTGTTTAGTCATTTTTGTTTAGTATTTTGGTAAAATTCATTCTTGTTCAGGGCAGTAGTAGCAGATTTTATTCAGTCCACATTATCTAACATAGCAGAAGATTTGAATGACATTTTCGAGTAGCATTTTTGTGTCCTCACAGTGCCACCTCCAGGGCCAAAATGCATTACTTTGTCCTGACTCAGAGTTGCCCCCACAGCCTTGGGAGGATAGGTCAACACTCAGAATAAATTTCCCTGTGGGGACACTTAAGTATACCTTAGCAGTTAACTTTCACCTTTAAAAAGTAATTATTTTAATGAAGAGCCTCCTGTAGGCTACATTACATCAGCATTATGATTTCCTGCGCTGTGCCTTCATAGTTAGTTTAATTTTTAAATGTGTTGGATAAAATGTCTTATGGCTTAAACATATTAAAACAGCAGTAAGAAGAACTGACTGTAGACTGAAATCTCTAAATTGAAATAATAAATTCACAATTATAGACTGAAATAAGTGTTTTAGCAATATTACATGCTGCTTCTAGTACTTCATTTCTATGCTGCGTAACAACTATCGACCACTAGGGGCACCCTGACTGCCCTGGAGTAGACCATTTCATGAAACAGAAATTGTCTCAAACCACAATTCAGTGATTTATGTTTGAAAATTTCCTCCAAAGCTTTACATATCAGGCCTGTTTCTCTTTGCACCTGTACAATATGACTGACCAATGAGATTTTAGTATGTGGAGTTCTGGTTTGCCCATTTAAAAGTAGAAAATAAGAAATAGTCCCAGAGGCGTGATGGTTTGGCCAGTTTGGACTCGGTTCCCATAGACAGCACAGCCCAAATGCATCTGAATGAGCAGCTCTGTCACTCCACATATGTTTAAGATTGCAAACACACACTTACATTCAGTAAGCTGGAGTCGGCTGAGGGAGAGAAGCTCAGAATGTAAAATTATTGTTTATGCAGCAATTTTGAATCTTTCTCACCAAGTAGTAGAAAATGTGTTGCTATAAACCAGAACTACCACCAAACCAGGCTCGCTTTTCATTTGAATCAGTGCTATCACCACTGATTCAAATGAAAAGGAGGATGTTTTTTGGTGAATGTAAAAAATATATAAAAATCCGTCTGCATTTTCAAATAATTTGAATTAAAACAGTGGATTGGCTGTAGACCTAGAACACTGATGAGTTTAATGACTGGATCTTAAGTTGGTTCAGATATTTTTAACCAACTTTTTATTCTGTTAAGTTAGCATTTTTTTGTAATAAATATATTAATGTAATATGTTGCCCATGATTAATTTTACAATTACATTTTTTTGCATTTTCTATACCCATTGGTAAGATTTTGGAGCTTCACATCAGATATTTATTTTATCAGTAACATTAAAAATGAACATTGGTTTATCAATCTAAAAAGTGTTTGTCTTGAAGCTGTTATTATGTACTTCTGCCTCATTCTCTTCTTTTTCTTGCATTGATCGAAAAAGCTATAAACCTCAGACGAGTGTGGCCACTGGGAAAAGTCTTAAGTGCCCCCTGTTTCCTGCTTTGCGTCTATGCTCACTTCATTGTGTATTCCTTTTTTCCGTCATAAATGGCTTTTAAACCACTTGACTGGAAAACTGACTTGGCGTGTCAATTTGGAAATGTCCCAGTCAAGGTTCCCTCATTTGTTTGGATTCGCAGATGCATCAGTTGTTGCCCAGCTCCTTGTTTGGATCCGCAGATACATTAGTTGTTGCCCAGCTCCTATCAGATTCTCACACACACATGTACTTGTTTTTCTTATCTAAAGCCAACCTCTAAATGTATTCTCCTGGTTTTCATCTGAGCATATCAATAAAAAGGCAAGGTCACAGAGCGCTCTCAAATGCACCTCAAGATCGATGATATTCGGCTTTGCGTTAAAGCGAGAATAATGTAATAAATCACTGCTTAGGTAGTGGAAAACATTCACATTTATATTTAGGAGCTTTCCCACCTTCAGTGCTTCAAGTAAAGAGCCATAACATTAAACATTAACATATTTACCTCTTAAAGGTCCTATATGGTGCTAAAACTTTTAGCCAAAACTCAAAATGCTCTGTTCCACCTTGTAGTGTCATGGAGCTGTAGTTTTCAAGTTTAGGATTTTTACCTTTAGAGTATTTTCAGTTTGAGAGAACTCAGCTGAAATATGCAGGATCAGTGTGTTAAACATGTGTGAATGAAAACTCAACTCTGGGTATGTTTTGGATGAGGAAACAACATTATGACATAGATCAGAAAAGCGTAATATGGGCCTTTTAAATTAAGTTACAGTCGTCTGTATTTGAGTTTTTTTGGACTTTGGGGTCTTTCTTGTTTGTTTGAAGTTAACATTGAAAGTCATATTTATTTGTTTTATATTAGACAAAATTTCAATTCATCAATATGAGAAAATGTAATTATTATTTCTTTGCCATATCTCCAAACCCAAGCCAGTGTTCTCCTATGAAACATCTTTCTCTGTACATTACAATTTGAAGTTTATATCGATTGACTGACACATTACATTTATTCTCTGTTCTTTGTTTCCCATTAGGTGCCTGATATTTTACACCTAAGAAGTGACTGGGGGCCATCTTGACGGACAGAGCACCTGACCTTTCCCTCCGTTCCATAATGAATGTTTGGCACCTTTCGTGAACCGCCGCATGTTCAGAGCTCCGGGTTCAGACTGATTGGACTGGCCTTTGGATAACACAGGACTGATATATGATTCAGTATAGAACAAACCCACAAATGTCTTTCACCAGGATGCCGTTTTTTTAGGAATAATACTACTTTGAAGGTCAGTTACCTCTGTCATGCAGGAATTTGCTACTCAAAGTCAGAAGCTAATAGTCAAACTCAAAAGCTAATAATAACTCTCACTGACAACCATAAATTTCTGGACATTTACTTTGTGAAGCCATGGCCCTCCAAGATGACAACTAGCTAGGCATAGCTAGTAACGTTTTCCTCCCATATTGTAATAATAACATTTTGGGAAGAATTCATAGATACATAAACCATTTTTACAACTTTTTGTCATGTACGAAATAGGATGCTAGCATTTTGTTTGTGACCCAATGCCCCTTGAAAGCAACCTAGCTAGCACAGTGTAGCTAATCACTTTTTCTTTCCAATTTGTCCTGCTATTATCCCTTCATTGCCATCAATACCAATATTTAAAATCCAATTACTTATACCATGCAAAAGGTTATAAATAAACTACCATATCTTCATGACCCTATGTCATCTGAAGACACTTGCTAACCGAGCGCAGCTAATCACTTTCGTAATCTTGCTCACATGCTAGCTAACATGGCTAACAGGATGAATGCATGCCCCTGAGCGTAAGCGTCCAGCGTCACCGTGGCTGGGTCCCTGTCCTCGGCCATGACCCGGCTGATGTTGGGCCGGACTCTGGAGCGCATCTGCAAAGGCGTGCTGCTGCTATGCCTGCTCCACTTCTTCATTATGATGATCCTTTATTTCGACGTGTACTCCCAGCGCTTTGACCTCTTTAGTCGCTTCAATAATGGACGCAACGGATCCAGGAACAATATCAGCAGCAGCGGGCATCATTATTACTACTACAATCTGTCTAGGCCCAATGGGACAATGGCCAGTTTCTTAGCGACTGGAGAGCAGATCGGGATAAGCGCGCAGGCGGAGACCAATCAGACGCCTTCGCCCAAACCTCTGCCCCCCTGCCCCGAGAACCCGCCCGGACTGGGTGAGTGGAAATTATTTTACCTTTTAATTATGCCTCCGAGGTGGATGAACTACTCAATGTTGTTACTTAAGTAAAAGTACAGATACTGGGGCAAAAGATTACTCAAGTAAAAGTAGCAAATGAAAATCTACTTAAGTAAAACTATTAAAGTACCCATTTTAAAAAATGTACTTTAAGAGTAAAAAGTATTTTGCAGAGATTTTTAGAACAATTAAAGCATCAAATGTAGTGATATTGATTATTTTTAAGGGATTCAGTCGATTTTTTGGGGTTTTTTTGTGTATTGGGTTTACTCAAAGTTGGGACATTACTTCAAATTAAATGGTCTCAAACCATAAAGATATATTATTATTATAATAAAAAAGTATCCTCTGTAAAATAGTAAAGTACCGATACCTAAAAATTAAGTATTGTACTTTTACTTAAGTATCTGCACTTTTTGTACTTTGTTATTTGTTATTTTTTGACTATATGTTAGATTTGAGCTGCAGAAGGTTGAATTAATAACTTCAAAATTTGTTATTGTGACAGGTCTGCTTCTAACAAAAATAAGCTGTGGTATTTCATATAGTTCTCTCTAGCTATTGTATTCCTTGTTATTGTCTGATTGCTATTATGCATGCTCTTGCACACAAAAAATATCTGCTATTCCTGCTGTTAAAGTAATTTGCAGCTTGGTATGATTGTAGTCGTGTAGAATTCATTTTGCATTGTGCTTTAGATTGCGCCCGGTTATAATCTCTCTTCCAGGACTACTTTTCTGCATCACTAATAGAATATAAAAAGTGGATTTTTTTTTATTATTGAAAAGCCTAGTCTAGTTCTAATTTGACATGACTTGAAAACTGTGGATAACAGATGCAGTGTTGTATTTGGGTTTGAGTTAAAGGTGCATTGTGTAACTTTTCTGGTGGAGGGTCCGTGGAGATGTTATTGCTTTGTCTGGAATGTTTCTTCATGGAGACCAAACCAAGACCAAGTTACTGGTCAGATCTGCGGAGAGGCGACTGCAGCTCACAGTCAGAATGCCTGTTTTTCTAGGTATTTTTGAGCTATAAAACCACCTATAATTGAATAAATGTAAGGTAGAGCTGTTTAATGACATACTGTGGAACATTCCAGGCAGAGCAGTGAGCATCTCCATAGAAACAAGCAGGTGATGGACCCCAACCAAAACGTTACATAGTGCACCTTTAAGTGAGTTTATTTTTTCTAGCTGAACTAAATGAAAAACGTCTTTTTTTTTTTTTACCAACCCAGGTAAGGACACCATACATACTTGCACCTTTCTTATTTCCGTGTGCATTTTCAAGCATGCGTATTGATTGGAACTAACGATCCATACCACCAAAATCTTTAGGATAATAGAATTACAACACTGCATTTCAATTCTCCCAGGACAACACTATATATATTGGCATATATTGAGTATCTGTTGATATTTCTTCCCCAGGCTACCGCTAATTGTCTTTCTCTGCCTATTAGTTTGAACTGTTTGTCTAGTCAGCCTGATTTGTTTAGTGTTACAGTCGGTACAGACTTTGTAGCCAATGCGATAAAACTGGGAGGATTTGTTCTCCATCAATTAATGTAATGAATAGTGAGGGTTAAGACCTTGATTGGATTCTGAAACTGGAGCATTCCTTCGTTATATTGTGCATTTCCAGTCTGGGGCTAATTAGCAGAAGAGCAAGTGTAAAACTGTAATGTTGTTTTTCTTGGTCATAAAATGGATTTATTGTCAAAGATTTAGCATCTGGTAGTTCAGCCTTTTAGACTTGCAATAAAGGCATTAACATATCCAAGTGGACAGACATGCAAATACAGCAGCAAGGATGCCAACAATTTATAGACTGTTTTTCCTTTTGTATTTTTAAAGCTTATCTTCTTCTGCTGTTTGCTTTATTTTTGGAAATGTCATACTTCAGGGATCTAGAGTTGTAAGTCGGTAATCGCATTGTGAAATATTTATGCATTTTGCTTTTGCTTGAAAAACTTGACATGATCTGTTATGAAAAAAAAATGACAGAGAAAAGTAGATTTGAAGCGTTACTAGAAAGTTTTGGATCATGCACAAATCCCATAATCCTCTATGGATCCAGGTTCTTTATCAGTCCATCAAAGCTGATGATTATGACGCGCTATGATGTGGTTTAACGTGGATTGCAATTTTGACAATGCGGCGACCTTGAGAATATGGCTGCTACGATTAATTAGAATAATCACAACTAGTAGTCAGCTATATTAAAGTAATTGTAATGGTATTTTATAATAGTGAGTGGTATCTACAGACACTAAATTACATGCTAAAAGACCACAGCACTAAATGTCAAAAAAGAATACGTTTTCTGATTTTTTAACATAAAGGTGCACTGTGTAACTTTTCTGGAAGGGCGTCCACCACCTGCTTAACTCCATGTTGTTTTTTTCATGAAATATACAGTATGACATTTAATTTAACTATCTCCATGGAGACAAGCAGGCTACATCACTAAGTTACAGGTCAGATCTGTGGAGAAGTGGACCCGTTCACAGAAATAATGCATGTTTTGCGGTAGTTTTGGGAAATAAAAACACCTGTAATTGAGTAAATATCAGATATAATTGTTTAATGCTATACTGTGGAAATTCCCAGGCAAAGCAATAATATCTCCATGGAGACAAGCACGTGACGGACCCTCCACCAGAAAAATTGCGCAGTGCACCTTTAAGATAATAATTACAGTGTACGCATATTTTACAATTAGGACAATTCAGATTCACCAAAAGATTCACCGTAAAAACAAAAACTTGCAGACCCGAGGGTTGCACCCCAACCTCTTTTCTAAATATCAGAAATGTTACCCACTCTTCCACTGTACACCATAACAAGAACAATTGTAGAATCATAGTATTTGTTATGCTTGTCGATGATATTTCAAAAGGTTGTATAATTGTTCTATGCTCTAGTGTATTACCGACTTTTGAGTCCCGAGGTGTAGTTCATCTCAGCTCATTAGCATCAGTGCCCCTAACTCAACAAACGAGAGGTTGATGGAGTCAGATTAAGCCTGGGGTTTACTAAATCTATAATTACACAGTGGACACCTCTCTCCCCGTGGCTGCTCACTGTGCTTGTCCAACTGCCGGATACCTGATTTAAAAACCCCAGATACTGTTCATCCTTTGTTTATCTTTTAAATCGCCCTTCACACGGTTTTAATATGGGGCTGCATAACAAGTGGGAAAAATATATCATCGAATTAGACTGTTGTTAACCAGGAGAGTGGAATCAAAGTGTAGTGAGATAATATTTAGTTTTTATTGTTATAGCCACAGTCGTGTGGTAGTAATTAGCCAGCAGAGAGCATTTCATGTAGAATGTACTGTATTGATGTAATTTTGTGATCTTATTTCTAGGGCTGGGCGATGAGGGGGAAAAAAAGAATCACATTTTGTTCCCCATGATGCTCGAGCTTGATTTTTGATTCGATCTTTTTCTATCTCATTGAAAACATAGTTCAGCCAAAGTTTAGATTGCGATATATTGAGGTTTTGATTTTTGACACAGCCCTACTTATTGCTGATTTTTATTGGTATAAATCTATAAATTTGCATCAACTTTATCTGCTTTTTGAGTGAAGACAAAGTTAAGTGTTTTCCTTTGGTGTAATATTTCTAATAAACCACTAAAGCATTTCCAAGTGTTTTGATTAGTTGTAATGATCTATACCGTGACCTAATAGAATTTCAACATTTCTGCTTTCCAATTCTCCCTGGACAATACTTGCATATATTGAGCATCTCTTGGCAAGTCTGTTTTGCTAATACCTTGTATGCCAACCAGTACCCATTATTGTCTTTCTCAGCCTTTTAGTTTGATCGTTTGTCTAGTCAGCTTCTAGTCATTGTTGCAGTTAAATCTTGTTTTGAGTAAAAATACCTAGACTTCTCTCTTCCCACACACTTCTTCCTCTTGATTTTTATAGAATAATTTTGTTCTCAAACCTCTTCTCCTCACATATTTTTCACTTATAATAGCACACCCATTTTGCTGTTTGTATGGGCACTGTAGTTGGTACCTGAGTATTTCTTTTATATTATAAGACTCCGTAGGTGCATAATACATATGTAATCCTTCCAAATGTGCCCACCAGCACTTTTGTCATGAAGTAAATACATGTTGCTTCTTATTTCTCCCCACACCTGCAGTATCTGTAAATGAGCTCTCAGAATGTAATCCCTCGCAAGTACCACTGTGACGGTGTCAACACTTTCTCCCTCTTCTTCTTTTTTTCCTGATTGCTTTTCTGTTTTGATAATGAGCAATGCAGCGTGCTTTGAAATCGGGAGTCGGAGATAAAGCTGTCAGCCTGATTTGCTTGACTCTGAGCTCTGCTGAATCTATTATTTGGCCTGGAATTGGCTATGCCCAGGTGTAGTGTTGACGCTTATCTCTCCCGTTCCCGCGGTGATGGAGGAGAGGTTGGCCGGGGGATGTAAAGAGCACAGCAGCGGCATAGAAAGAGCTCTGTTTTCCGTTCACAGGTGCACCAATCAGCAAGGGGGTATGAAGTTTTGGGATGGAGTGAGCGAGCCAAAGGAAGGAGGTGGAGAGGTGGTGATATGGAGAGAGAAGAGAGGAGGATGGATGGATAGATAGAGGACGAAAAGAAAGAAAGAAAGAAAGAGACACAGACAAACAAACAGGCTCTTGGCTTTCCCACTACTGCAGCTGACAGGTGCGGCCGGGAGCCACTCTGGCCCAGTGAGGCAGGCTCGACAGCTATCGTGGGAGAAAATGTGAAGAATTGAGTGATTCTGCTGCAGTAACCCACTAGCAGACAATATTAAGAAATTCTAATGCATTTAAAACCAGTCAGGATAGCATTCAAACACAGGTCTAGAAGTACACAGGAAAATTGTCTCATTAAGTTAGGTTATTATTTGCAATTTGTTGTTAGAAACCACCATGGAAAATGTTCGATAACTTGAAGTAGCCTTAGAATTAAATAGAAGAGGTGTGACACTGGAGTTCTAACTTAGGAGAAGTTTATTTACTATCAGTTTGGAATCCAGCACTTGGAGACATGAACTCTAAAGACATTGTGATAGTGTTGTTCATTCTTCTGTTGTAGGGAGTATTATACATCTGATGATATAAGCCAAGATAACAAGGACTGAGCTGGCAGTGAGCTCAAGGTGCACACACAAACAAACAATGGGCATACTCCACATTACAAAAATAAAGAAATAAACAAGCTAAAAAGATGAATTACCATAAATGTTTAAAGAAGACATATTGTGCTTGTGTCTACTGTATAGTTATAATCTATGACACCTGCATACCATTATGTTGTAACTTGCACATTTTAAATCGCTATATTCATCTAAAATACTAGTCCGCTGAAGCTGCAGTGACCACTAGGAGCCGACGTTGGTATAAATGTCATCACAAAACAGAGCCTGTATGCACTTCTGATGGATCGCTGAAACAACTATAACATGGTTAAAAACTCTGAAAAGTCAACTTTGCATAATAGGACCATTTTAAACACAGTTGGTGTTACTGATGTAAATGGAGCTTCATTCATCCAGTCATAGATGGTTTGAACAGTGTGTTTAAAAGCAGCTTGTGTCTTTAAAGGTGCAGTGTGTAACTTTCCTTGCAAAGGATACGCAACCTGTTTGATGTAGATATTATTGCTTTGCCTGGCATATTGCGTACAGTTTTGAACTGCTGGATAAAGGCTATTAAGGTTAACTTCTACTGCAGCTATTCCTTTGTACCACTTTTATTTATTCATCCATTTTCTACCTCAAGTCACCTCCCACAATTCCCAGATGATGACTGTTGACTGTATTTGCTGAAACATGTAAGCATTGATCTGACCTCGCCACACGGCCTCCCTTTCACCTGCTGTGGAGCCTCCGTTTAACAGATGTGAGTTAGCTTTTCCCTTTGAGTTTAATGAACTGTTTGTCGATAGGAGCATTTGCTGTCACAGTGGGGTCCATCATTATAGGTCCCTTTTGTTCGGTAACTCCTTTTTGGAAAATAAATAAAAGACTTCTATAAATCCAACTGTATGAATTATATGATCCCATTATAGAGTTGGACAATGCATCATACAAGACAATGAATGAATGGATGTTTCACAGTATGGCATTAACAATCTCCATGGAGACAAGGAGGTGGCACTGACATTTTCAAACATATTTTTTGTTCTTGCGACATCTTTAGTGCGGACTTACCTTGTCCACTCTCTCGGCTAAATCTTCTTTTGCATTGTGCATTGTGTGACTTTTCTGGTGGAGGGTCCATCAAATGTTTTTCTCCATGGAGATGTCATTGCTTTGTCTGGAATGTTTCGCAGTATTGTATTAAACTTTTCTATCTTCATGGACACCAAACCAGATCAAGTTACAAGTCAGAGCTGTGGTGAGGCAACTCTGTTCACTGCCAGAATGCCTGTTTTTCTTTGTATTTTTGAGCTATAAAACTACCTGTAATTTAATAAATGTAAGGTAGCTGTTTAATGTCATACTGTGGAACATTCCAGGCAGAGCAATGGCATATCCATAGAAACAGGTGATAGACACGATTCACCTTTTAAGCTTAAACTCTATTATATATTCCCTGCATTAATCACTTCCTCCCACTCCAACATGCTACTCGGTGGGAGGTTAAAAGCTATTTCCCCAGTCCTTGTCTTAATTGGATGCTCGACAGGGTTTTTTTCCAATCAAACGTAATTAGCAAGAATTAACTGTCTCATCACGACATAGTAGTAGACGGGCATCTGGTTTGTTTTTATGCTAGCGCTAAACAACATTGATTGCTCCTTTCTCACTTCACCTGGCAACCGCGTAAACCCAAATAATGCCAGGCATAAATATTATTCATCGTCAAGATTTGGCAGTATGTTTTAAAATGCAAAACAGCTGAGACATCACACGCTTGTCTTGTTGTATCCAGAGCAGAAATAGTAACCGACAGATGGAGCTGTGAGTTGTATGTCTCTAAGGGGACAATTAAGAAGACATATTTTGTACATTAACTACAGCTGACTAATTATATACGTAGCAAGCTGCCAATACACAAAGGAGGACATAGAGTAGGCCATATCTGGACAGGGTTCAGCGGAGGAGCAGTGACTGTGAGTTGAGATTCTGGCTGCAAATCCGTCAGTGTGTGGAGTTATGAGAAGAGCCGTGCTACAAATCTACTGTCTATACTGTTTTATTAGGCTTGATACATTGACTGGGTATGGGAAAGGACGGCCTACCTAATCAAATGTGATGAATAGACTTTGGAAATGGACTCTGACAGGTGTAGGGGATAATGTCAGGACTAGCTCAGAGCTGCTCATGATAATGTTACTGGTTTGGAGTGCAGGATTTGATTGGAACTGTATTTTGGGGACGATTTGTGAACACACTGAGCGAGTACACATGTATTAAACTGCTGGTTTGTTGCTAGTACTGGGTTAGAATGATTTGGTCCAGATCATTTCATGGGCAATATTTTACGTTGGGGTTTCTTAGCAGATTTGAAGAAATAAAGGACCCTAAATGCTAATCATCCTTATCTAGCTTAAGTTTAAGTAAACAGTAAAGTTCTGTTCGAATAAAAATATTAGCAAAATAATTCCTTAAAGTGGCTGTACCTAATTTACATCCATGTAATTGAAGAAAAGTTGTCTTGCCCTAATACAGGTAGTAAAAGCAGCTCTTGGAGTCATAATAAGACATCAGCTACCTGCATCTAATTATAATTATTTTTCTCTAAAACCAGGATGCGTGCTGTTAGCATGCTAATGTTCATTAGCATCACCTCAAAATTTCTGAAAATTGTGAAATGTGCACAGAAACATTAGAATACTAGGAAATGTGTTAGAAAAATGAGGATTGAATTTGGACAACTATTGTTTACAATAGTTCTGTCTTTCACATTTTTAAGTCCAGGCTTTAGCTAACACACTCTGAAATATCCCATACTCAGTTGTTTTGGCAGTGCCATCAAATCATTTTTTTTTCAATGCAGTTTCCTGATTCTTCAAACTCTGGCACATTTCTACTTGCTCTAAAGTTCTTGTTTACTTCTGGGACAACAGTACTCCCACACTGGAAGACTTTGAGCATTTCTTTTTACTAGAAAGACTGAAGAACTAGAATCACTGCTTAGGAAAAATAGCTGAATTTCCAAGTCCAGTTGTAACCACCAAGCTTGAACATGACTGATTTTGGCCTTTTAATTAAACAATCTTTTGATTACTGTATAATTCTCGTATATTCGTGTATGAGTTGTTAGCTTTTAATGAGGCCAGTCAGGCAGTAGTTTTGCAGTTCTCTACAATGGCCCACAGTGTCCTTCATGTTATTATATATGGCTTGGCTAGACATGGCTAATGTAGGATAAACATAATCCTATTGCTATTTCCCCTCTTTTTGTGCAGTGCTTTTTTTGATGTGCAAGGACAACGCTGGCTGCAGTTAGAGATTAGCTGAATGTCTCTCCACACTCTTAACCTCAAAATCACAGCATGTCACAGTCCCTACTGAACCAATAATCTCACTAAATCAATAAATTATGTTTATCTGATTTTTTTTTTTCATATTTATTGTCCCCATATGTTGCTGCAAGTGTCATCTTTTATATGATTTCAAAACCACAGCTGTATTTCTATTTATCTGACCCAAAACAAATCTCTGTTTAGGTAAAAAAAAATGAACACTCTTTTCGACTTCATTTTCAACTTCCAGAAAGATGGCTCCTTGTTTTTTCATAGCTAGAAAATCATTTGAAAGTAGCGGCACTTTTCTCATAACTTTCCATATATGTCCCTTGTGGGCAAAACAACTGGGAATATTCAGAACCTATTTCATCCTCCCTTCTGGCTGTATGTAAAATTACTGTTGAAGCTCTTTTAAGTCAGATGGATCTTGAGAGGCCAGACCCGTATCACCTCCATGACCCTCGAGAATACATACTAACCTCTGCTTACAATTTAAATCGAAGGCTTTTGGCTCAGGCTTAAAACAAAGCTGCTCTATTGGCAGTGGAGCTATAGGCTGTCTGAGGTTATCAGTAGCTCAGGTGCAGGCTGCAGATAGTGACGTTATCAGAGAGGAAAACGTGTAGACACCTCTCTGCCTCACGCTGTCATAAATAATTATAGACTTGGAAAACAGCAGGATATATGGGTTTCTCAGTAGCAGTGTTAATGCTTAAAAAAAAAAAAAAAAGAAAGAAAGATAAGAGCTATGCTAGTACAAGCTGGACTTAATAAATAGAGATGTAAAAATGACCGAAATATTGTGATATTGTATCGTCAAAAGTCTCACAATAATATTGTGGGCCATCACAATATATCGGATTACAAGTCTCTTTCCTTAAATTCATTATTTTGGATAGCAATAGAGGGAACTACATATACCATGGTGCTTGCGGTCCAGTGCAGACCATGAAGAAATAACTGTTATTAGGCACTTTTAAATTCTTTTGATTATGACAGCAATACAGTACCAACGGCTTGCCATTTATAAAGGAAAAAGTAGAATATTCACATTTTGTTAGCCTCCACAAAATATTGCAATAAATATCATACCATGAGAAGTTGGTGCTGCTCTTTAAATATGCTGTAAAATTATGAATTTCTTTTCTAAATTAAGGCTGCAATATGTTGGAATCTGCCACCAGCTTATCTCCATGGATATTTTATTGCTTTGCCTAGAATGTTCCAAAATATGGCATTGAACATACAGTATCTATCATGCTGGTGCTATAAAAAAAAGATGAAAAAAAAACATGCCTTACTGTGAGTGAAGTCGCCTCTCCAGAGATCTGACCTGTAACATTACTTGCTTTTCCACATGGAGATTAAGTTTAAAGGTGCACTGCGCAACATTTCTGTTGGAGAGTCCGTCACCTGCTTGTCTCCATGGAGATGTTACTGCTTTGCCTGGAATGTTCCATGGTAGGACGTATCCATTTAGCATTTATTCATTACGGGTGATTCTATTGCTTAAAATACAATAATGCTCTCTGTGAATAGAGGTGACTCTCCACAGATCTGACTGATAATGTATAGTTGTCTTCCTTGTTATAGTTTAATCTCTACTGTGGAACATTCTAGACAAAGCAGTAACATCTCCATGAAGACAAGCAAGTCGCTGAACCTCCAACAGAAAAAAATACATAGTGCATCTTTAGCTACCTGAATGAACACCTTAACCAAAAACGGCAAAGTATTCATCATCTTTATAGAATCATTCACGTGGAAGCAAACACAAACACCACATTGAAACTGCCCAAACTTTATCTGTCTTATTGACTTGAAATTTAACACGCCATTGATTTGGCTATATAAGACCCAGGCCCTCAGTGCATGTCTCAGTGCAAGTAGATTGTCTGTTGGTTTAGCTTACAGCCATATGGGCCATAGACTTTTATTGCAGTAGTT
Organism: Taenioides sp. WSHXM2023; assembly: GCA_029959045.1. Lineage (NCBI taxonomy): Eukaryota > Metazoa > Chordata > Actinopteri > Gobiiformes > Gobiidae > Taenioides > Taenioides sp. WSHXM2023. Next base: position 11,898,788 of record CM057096.1, on the reverse strand, counting down.
AATTTTGGATATGCAGTTTTACAGCAGCTCATTAAAAAAAGTACACATTGCATCATAACAGACATAACAGTTTTACAGTGTCACAAATATACAAGCATAAAATGATTACCACTGAGACATGAATATGTTATGCATCGTCACACCCTATGGTCGGATTAGACAGAAAGTGAAAATCTTGAGCTATAAAAGTTCATTTGTGGAGTGGAGTTTCTCGAAGGATTCTAAAATTCACACGCAAGTAAAACCATGTATACGTCTTGACCCAAGAATTGTACATTATTGAGCAAGGGATTAGTGATAGTAAGGCTTTGAAACATTGTAAGGCAGCCATAACATTACCACTAGGGCAGCACAATTTGGGAAAAAATATTGAATAGTGTTTTTTCTGGCAAGCATTGTGATTAGATTTGCAATTTGTGTTTTAATAATAGGATTCTGGGGATTCTGCTCAAAGTTCATATTTCACACCCAGGAGAATTGACTAAAAGATATGAACTGACAAACTAATGCAAGAATCACATTTCAGAACATGTTTGTACAGGGTTAGCAGTTTGTTTTGCTTTTTGTGAAGGAAATTATTAGCGATGCACCAAACCAGTACTGATATTGGATACCTAATAATGCTAATACTGAAAAATTTGGTTTGCATATTGGCTTCCTAATATTGATTAAAAGACTATTTCTTAGTTGTACTCGGATCAGAAAGTCTCATAATGTTTGAATTTTTATTTATATAGAACTGGCCTTGACAGATAACAGCTATATATAACACAATTGGAACAGTTTTGTCTTTGTTTAAAAGAAAAGCTATTTTCAGTTTCAAGATTGGTACCAGTTAATATCGGGTGGTACTTAAAAAAATGCCACACTAATTACCATCAATATTAGGTAGGTGTTGGTAGTTTGACTATTTATTGATTTCTGTAAACTGTAGAAACCCTTTTATGCTGAGTCACCTATCCCTGTGTTTATTATGCATTGGAAATAGCATCACCTACTGCTAAAAGAAACTGACTATTTCCTCAGCTACTTTCAATCAGCCCAATAAAGAGTGCTTTTCCTCCTCAAGCACATTGCTATGCTCCCCCACTCGCTGTTTGAACGAACCACAACCAGCAAACCAAGCACCCTTGACAACATAATGGCTCCATAACTTCATTAAAATGGTCCTGCTTGCCTTCGCTGCCCTCCCAAGCACTCTTCTGTGACTTTCCGTAGGCATGAGACCAATAATTGGCCTTTCTGTACTCTGTTATTCTTGCATTTCCACAAAGGGTAAAGTTCTGCTTACTGAATATGCAGCGCCATACAGAACCCGATCATTGTTTTGAAGTATGAGATCTGATCCACCATCATTTCCCACATTTCTGAATAAAAAAATCTGGAAATGTATTTAAATTCTTTAATTGTTTGCTAGTCCATGACTTTGTTCCCCCCTCATCTCTAACTTGTTTGACTAATTGCAATGAGTTGTTTCCTTCTGCAAGACCCAGACTGCAGCTGGCAATGGGGATGTCAACAAATCGAAACCCAGGTACAAAATACTAATTAGATACTCATTTGAACAGGTCAATACTTAAAAAATAATTAGTGACAAGCAGTGACACAACTGTCAAGGTATAAAATGCACATGGCTCTGATAGGTCTGATAATAGGAAACCATAGTTATATCAGAATTCCTAATAAACCAGACACATTTTCAAAAATGTGCCGTCTGCCTTTGACCCATCCTGCAACCTTCAACTTTGGCACATGGGGACCCATTTCAAGATCTTGAGCTAGGCTTGCACGATTTGAGCTGTGTTCCCATGCCGAGGAAACCCACCCAGACACAGAGAGAAACATGCAAATTCCCCACAGGTAAGATCCGGGAGTCACATCTGTATTGTACTGCCAGTATGGAGACTTTGCTATCAATAATTTAAGTACCGTATTTTCCGGACTATTGAGCGCACCTGAATATAAGTCGCATCAACTAAATTTTCAAAGAATTTTATTTTTGTACATATATAGGCCGCACCTGTCTATAAGCCGCAGGTGTCCACGTCCTCAAGAAGTTTTCAAGTTCGGAGCATCTGCTTGTATTGCCTCTGAAAGCTTTTGTCGTCTTTTTGCATTGAGTCAGTTCGTCACGCTGCCGTCGCCAGCGTCTCACCATCAACTCATCGATGCCGCGTTCATGTGCAGCAGCTGTTTCCTTCTTTGACAGTCAGATCAATTGTCTTTAACTTCAAAGCTGCATCATATGCATTTCTTCGTATGTTTTCCATGAGGAGGGTGTGTGCATGAAGCACAAAATAACTGTTCAAAACAAAATCAAACGAGCATCTTCCTCAGCACATCATCTCTTCACCTGTCTGTCTCGCTCTTGCGCCCCGTCACTTGACGCTCTACTGCGCATGTCTCGAGCAGAAAGAGCCGCTGTCCTGTCTGGGATCATGTCAGTGTCTTGTATCATGTCAGTGTCTTGTAGGATTTCAACAGGATTTCAGGCTCTCCGGGGGTCGGGGTTAGTTGTATCGATCATGTATGAGTGGATGTCCAGCTACTGAAGTTTGAGACGTTTCGTCTCGTCATTTACGCCTCACCTGCATTTAACACATACGGGTCATTAAGACGTATCCCACTCACTAATGTTCATTTAGCAGCAGAACGTATTTTATCACGCAGCGATAAACTGTTTTAGTGCTGACAACAGCGCTAGCGAGTGTTCTAACTAACCCTAACCCATGTTAACCGCACAGACAGCGGCGCTTTCTGCACTCAAGCTGCGCGCGCATCCGCTGTGTTCATAGAAGAATAATTATTCGTCCATATATGAGCCGCATCGGTGTATAAGCCGCAGGGTTCAAAGTGTGAGAAAAAAGTAGCGGCTTATAGTCCGGAAAATACGGTAATATTATCCTCACTGAATTCATATATTTTAAGAAGTAAGTGGTACGTTGCATAGTGATGCTAAGATTACAAAAGCCTACTGTACATATACCAATATTAAAGGGCCCATATTATGCTGTTTTTTAATCTTTGTTATAATGTTTTTTCAGCATTTACAATCTCAACTGAACTTAAGGTAAAAGGCTGTTAACCTGAAAACTACCGCTTCATGACATCACAAGGTACAGAACAGAGCATTTTGAGAAGATGTAGACAGACTAATAATAATGGGTTACTCAAACACGTGTGAATGAAACAAACAGGTATGTTTTTGATGAGGTAACAACATTTTTAACATGGCTTAAATCTCACAAGAGTCAATATGACCCAATATAGGACCTTTAAACAAGACCGAAAACTAGCCTCTAACCTGTTTTCTCATTTCTTGCCTTTATGCTGTAGATTGTGTATTTAAGTAGTTAGCTGTCTTTGTAAGGGCAGTTCATCACACTATTTCTCCAAATGCTCTTGCATTCTGATCACCTTCTCTCCAGTGTTTGTCATTGGGGCATTGCTAATCAAATGCCTCCTCTCATGTCTGCTCCCTGGCTTCAAACAGAATATTATGGCGTGCGTGCGCGAACAAGTCCGCTCTCTAAATGATAAATGAGGAGTTTGTGTTTACACCTTTCCTATTTCATTTCACCTGACACTGTGTTCAAAACCCACTTTGAGATGCCCGTCTTACTTACCTCTTATCATACAGGCAATAGGGCAGTAATATAAGATGACTATTAAAATTGTGTGAGATTTTTGGAATTTCATATTTGTTTAGTCCAGTTTTCTTCCATGTCTGGTTAAGTACAGTTTGGTCCATGTCTATTCCTGGCTTGGTTCTTGAGCTGAGTCTAGTTCTATCTGTGAATTAGGTCTTTTTTTAACCCTAGTTTTGTTCTGGACAAGCTTTAAGTCTTTATTTAAGTCTTACTTCCTGATTCGGTTGTTGGTAATTAAATTAACACACTGGTACATTTTCCACCTCTGCCTAGTAAGTTGTGGAGTTAGGGTTGTCAAAAAATTAAATAAAATACTACTAATACTACTATACTAATACTAACCGATAATAAATTGCATAAATATGATTTGTTCCTTTTAGTTTTTAGAACAATCTTTATCAGAACTAGTATAAGACTGCATGTATAAGAAAGAAATATTATTATTTTTGGTTGAAAATTTACCTTTCATTGTCTAAAAAAATGCATTAACATTGTGGTATGAAAATCAGTATTGGGCAATGAGCCTTTTTCATAGTATTAAGTAGTAGTATTTAAGGTGCATTGTGTAACTTTTCTGGTGGAGGGTCCATCAAATGCATTTCTCTGTGGTGATGTTACTGCTTGGTCTGGAATGTTTCACAATATGGCATTAAACCTTTCTATTTTCACAGAGAACAAATCAGACAAAGTTACGGGTCAGAACTGTGGAGAGGCAACTCCGAACTATAAAATTATCTGTAATTGAATAAATGAAAGATAGAGCTATTTAATGTCATACTGTGGAACATTCCAAAGAAACAAGCAGGTGACGGACCCCCAACCAAAAAGTAAATTTAGTATACACTAACCATGTTTAGTAGTCTAGATCTCAACTTAAGATACTTTTCCTGGTTATGTCTGTCTCCCAATATTTATTACCTTCCTGTGTTTTAATGTCAAAAGTATTTGACCACACTAATAATAGAATGAATTGATCAGGTAATTTTTTGGATGTTGCCTTCTGTGGTGTTTGAGGTCAAATGGGATGCTGGACTGTCGTGAATGCAGAGGTGATGCTGTGATTTGACTTTTCACACAAAATCTACCCAAATATTTACTGGACAAGCAGAGAGGACGGAGAGGGCACAGGGAGGAGAGAAAATGTTTTTACAGCAAGCAAAACTGTCAAAGAGAACCCCACAACATACTGCACATCACAGCAGAGTTTACATGACCTTTTAGCTGCCTTATTTAGCTAATGTTGTTGCGTTAATTATTTTCCCATTACAAATTGGAGTAATTACTAAAAGAAGTGAAAAAGCAGCTGTGGGTGAGTTAACATTTTTGGCTATTAGCAGTTGCTCTAAGTGTTAGATATTTAGAAAATTATATCAATTTGCTTCTCTCTCATGTTTCAATTTTTTTTTTTTTCATTGAAAGTGTTAGAACAAATATATGCAAGCCAAAACAGAATGATCCTGGATGCCCCATAAGCAGAACATGCAAACTCCACGTTAAAAGACCCAGGAATCAAACTCCAGACCTTCTTGCTTGGGGGCAGTGCTGCTAACCACTGTTGCACACCGCATCAGAGCAGACCTATCATTTGCATGCATTAGGTAATTTTTTTGTGGCATGCGTTTTGAATAGATGATTATAATTTAGAAACAATTCAGACGTCTCTAAAGAACGCTCCACATTTTTGCATAGACTGTTTTCAGCAGACATTTTGAATCTTTGAATGCTGTGTGGATGATATTTTTGTCACTTGCAGTCTCCCGAGGTTAGCTCTTAATGTGTCTAAGTAGGTGGATCTTTATCTAACTGGGGAATAGCTCTATGTGTCATATAGTGTTCATTATGGGATGGCTGTGTGCTGCTCTACTGCAATGTAAAGCTCCCACACACAGAACTAAAACGAGAGAACACTAAGATGGATATGAAATGATGAGTAGACCTGTAAGTTTATCAATATTTCTAGCTAGAGGGAAATTATATGAGGTTGAAAACAGGTTATATCACCAGATTCAATATTCTACATTGGAGGAAACGGGGAAGACAAGCTGAGGTAGCGCTACCTGTGTGGGCAGAAGGTTAAGTTAATCATTGTTTGTGTAACTTTGTTGAAGCAAGTTTAAAATATACTCAAACTTTTGATGTGAATTGTGGTAACACTGAATTTGTGATCTAGGCTTTAAAGATGCACTATATAAGATCCACCAACTGCAGCTGGAATGTTGTAGTATGGATTTAAACATAGGACGCATTCACTAGGTTGTCAAAAGTATTGAAAATCAAATACTAATCGACACTTGAACTAGTATCGAAACTAGATGCTCATTTGAACAGGTATCGTATGACCATAAAGTGAATGCACCCTTATTTTTCATTTATTACAGGTGTGTTTATTGTTTATTAATGTTATACTGTGGAAAGAAAGAAAGAAATAACATCTCCATAGGGACTAATAAGCCTTCCACCTGAAAAGTTACACAGAGCTCCTTTAAGAAAACTGAACAGTTCTGTTTGCTTTATCACCGACCCATAGTGAAAGATAAAGATCAATCCATCAGTTATAAACCATTAGCCTTTTTGCCTCCACTTTCTTCTTCTCCCGTATCATCCCTTCTTCATCCCTAATTAGGTCACACTTGTCCTACACGATGTAAGCGTGAACTTCCTGCGCCTAAAGGGTTAAGCTGCTGCTAAACCCCAATACAACAAATTGGCATCACAATGTAATTATGCATGGAGCGGAGCAGTTAGCTGTGATTACTGATGAGGAGCGGCTGTGGACCATCACGCCCACAGGATTAGCTTTGTGAGAGATTTGATGTGGATTAGCTAAAAAGATTATTACTCGCTGTGGTCAACCGTCAAGCTGAAAAATAAAGGGGCTGTTGTGGATAAATTAAAAAAAAAATCCATCTTTGAATAAAAAAAGTCATCTTAACTAGAACTGCAACTAATAACTAACATTATTTTAATAGTCGACTAGCCACACGATTTATTATTTTGATTTTTGTCTCTATTTTTCTTATAAAATACTGTATTTTAGAGTGTATTGTCCATATGCTGATTAAGATACTCAAAATGTGATTCACAAAATGCAAGTGACAATTATTCTGATGTTTATTTCAGCCCTAATATAGTACAAAAATGACTGGGGGAAGAGATCTGCTCAAGAAGAATCTGATTTGAATAAAAATGTCACCTCAGCCCACTTCCTCTATTTCTGTCACCAGTGCTGTGGATGTATTGTGTAACTTACCTCAAGCTGAAACCAGCCCACTGCACTGTCATGACTTTGTGCAATGAGAAATACAATACACTTCTGACTCCTGAAAATGTCCTTGTAATCTGCATCTCTATATTTGGTTCACTGACATAGATTGTCATCTTTTCATAGGATACTGGAGAAAGAAAGCACAAAATAGTTACTTTGGTAGAAACAGCTCAAAGAGTAATACACCGCCCAATAAGTTGAATAGTTTCACGTTTCAAACTTCATTCACATTGCTCAAAACACAGAATAATATAACGGGGTGAAAAACCATTAAAGGGGTTCTATGTATGTAAGATTTTAGGTGGAAGGTCTGAATCCTTTTCTCCATGGACGTGTTGTGGTTTTGCCTTGAATGTTCCACTAAAGAGCATTAAACAATCTCTACAATCTCCATGGAGACAGGACATGTTTTATGTATCAGGTTTGGTGCAGTAACTGCTCTTATAGTCAATACTTGCCCTGAGCAGAATTGTTTGTGAAGTGAACACACAAAATATGCTGTGTACTAGCTTATGCAAAAAGTTATTTCTTGGAAACTTGGAGAATTTTAAATAAGCTTATGTAATGTAGTAGTGAGGGCTTCTGAAATAGGAGTTAGGACTATAGTTGGTTTTCAACTGAAATAACACTCAAAAGAAATCGTGGGCTATTACCATGAAGACACTGATGCATTACCTGTTTTTTTTACTTTTTTACTGTATTGTGAAAAACACGTTTGGCTTATTGCATTCTAAGCTGTTTTAAGGTAAACATAAAAACAAGAGCTAACACGAGCATCCTAATTATTCAGTGCTTATTACAAGCTTTTTCCAAACTTTTCTGACATTGGCCGTGATGGTAAAGTTAACAACAACTAGCATGCTAACTCACACTTCCTAATTACCTGACATATTTTGAGCTACATGTACAATATATCTGTGGGCGAAGACAAATTTTCCTGAAATATAATGTAAAAAATTGGGTACAGCCCCTTTAATTTTTGAGTCCAAATCATTTTCATTGACCTCAAATTCTAAATACATGAAAGATATACAAAGGTGTACAGGTATAATAGCCAAAGTGATGGTGAATATTTGAAGGTGGCCTTACTAGTTCATTTCATACATGGCCAATTCAGATCACAAGCTTTTTTAACAGAATCTGAAGTTTTTAATAATGACTTTTCTATATCCTTTACTATTCCGCACAGTAGACCATTACATTTTTAAATATAGTAAGATCATGGCCTTTAATGTTAAAATCTTTAGAGCTGAAGCCAAGGCATTGAAAGAAGAGACAGTCTAAAATGAGCTCTATGAGGGAAGTAGTTCCAGGGGTAGAGCAGAGAGGAGCCTGTGATGTAAATTGGATATAAATGGACAGACCTGGCGCCCATTACAAAGAGAAGAGGGTTTAAGGTGCCATTTGAGTGAAACAGTTTGGAAAAAATTGATCAGAATGAATAGAAGCTCAGATAGTGTAATGTATCATAAGTGTGGCTTGATTGAAAATGTGTATAACAAAAAGAGTAGTTGTGTAACAATGTAAAACTTTTTGTAGTAACATCAGATTAAAATAAATAAATGAGTTTTTTATTTTGGCTAATTGTTCAATTGTAATCAGTTTTGCATCTTTTTATATTAGAGTGGCAATTTCTGATAATATTGCTTTGTGTTTTATTTATTAATGACTACAAATATTGGTTGAAGAGTTATGACCAGATAATCCATGTACTGAATTATTATGAGTCACTGGAATAGGTGACACAAATAGAAAAACAGGAACCAGCAAATATAAGTACCTCATAAATGCAGGAAATGGTGAAAAAAAAATTAAATTGTGGTGTATAATGGAGGGACTGCTTTTGTAATGTGCATATGTACGGTAGATGGTAGATAAAATGATATGCTGTCAGGGTAATTTAAGATTAGGGTTGCAACTAATGATTATTTTCTTACTGATTAATCAAACTTATTTTTTATTAATTTACTATTTAGCTATCAACACATTTTTCGTCTGTACAAGTCCGTCCAGTCACAAGGGGTCAGTAAAACAAACTAATGACATCGTTTGGATCTATTAACTTGAGCTGCACATTTAAAAAAAAAAAATAATAAAAAGATTCAGTAGGATTCAGTTCACCATGCACATTGTAAAAAAATCCAGGATCTCAAATCCTTTGAGAGAAGACTGAAATACTGCATGAACTGATAAACTGTTGCAAGAATCTCATTAATTCTTGACTGAAGACTGAAGATTTTGAAACTCTGTGATCTAAATAACTGCAGAATTTGCGATTTGATAATTGATCCAACTCAAATTGTGATTTTGATTCAATAGCGATATATTGTACAGCCCTGCTATCAAGCACTGAACTTGTCTGAATATAGATTTCCATGTCCTGAGTGCTTGTTGATTAAAGGTGCACTGTGTAACTTTTCAGTTTGGGGTCTGTCACCTTCTTGTTTCTATGGACATGTCATTGATCTGCTTAGACTGTTTGACAATATGACATTAAACAGATCTACCTTACATTTATTTAATTACAGGTGGTTTTACGGCTCAAAAATACCTTGAAAATCAGGCATTCTGACTGTGAGAGGGGTTGCCTCTCCACAGATCTGACCTGTAACTTGGTCTGGTTTGGTCTCCACGAAGATAGAACGGTTTAATGTCATACTGTGAAATATTATGGACAAAGCAATAACATCTCCATGAAGAAAAGCATTTGACTGACCCGCTACCAGGAAAGTTACATAATGCACCCACAAATCTCCTTCTTGTTTTTGTCTTTGATTATAGCACCATGACTGACCACAAAGTGAAATTTATGTACAAGCTGTCGTCTTCTTAATGTAAAATGGATCTTACAATTAATTTGCACAAATATACTGTATATGACTTAGGGCAAATTGTTCCTGCATGTCTGAGAAGGCCTATTAACAAATCATGTGGTATGTAATAGTTGTTGGCGCAGTGTGGCCATAAATGATGACTGTGCATTTAAAGGTAAAGAGCACGAGCCTTAAAGGGGAGTGCACAGTACAGTAAATGGATTTGTTAGTGTCAGTGTAAAACAAATGACACAGCAGCAGTACAGTGGAGGAGGAGTGGAGGGGACATTGCATACTTACATAAAGTTAATAGCACATTTTATTCCTCTTTTAAACTAACGGGGCATTTAACTAAAGTAAGGACTGGATGAGTCATAGTTCCACCTCTCTCTACTGTCCATGTGGTTTTGGTGAAATATGAGATTATTGTATTATTGTAATAGAATGCTATAGCATCTTTTATGATTTTTATTGATTTATAGGTAGTCAACAGTTCTATGGGTTTGCTAGTGTCTGCCATCTTCATGTATGAATTTGTATTTTCCACAAACACAAAACACAACTACACTGAACCGCAAAAAAACCGTCACCCTTTTTCAAAATTGGTAATCAGTTTAATTCACATAAATGTAAACAACAAAATAATTGGCGGAATGATTTCAAAATGGACATGTTTGATCATCAGCATTTAGAGATAAAGTTCCATGAGTTTCAAGTGAAAGTGATGACAGGTGGCGCTACAGCGCGATCTCAAAGTCAATAGTGTGTATGACCTCCCTGGGCATTGAATACAGCGTTACATCGTCTGTACATGGAGTGGATGAGACGGTTGATGAAGGCCATAGGAACTTGGGCCCATACTCGCTGATACGCCTGAGTGAGTTGAGGGGCAGTTGTCGGCCTTGGTCGAACGTCATTGAGTCTCCTCTGAATCTCGTCCCACAAGTGTTCAATCAGGTTTAGGTCAGGACTGAGGGCAGGCCATGGAAGAGCCTGTATCCCATGTTGACGGAGGAAGTCTCTCGTTGCTCTGGCAGTATGGGCACGAGCGTTGTCCTGCTGGAAGATGTGGTTTCCATGACGACCGAAATGGGGTACGATGAAGGGTCTCAGCGCTTGATTGATGTAGCGGGCAGCTGTAACACCGTTGCCTCTACCATGACCGATATTCTGGAACACCATAGGGCCTAGTTTGTGGTTCAGAGCAATAGCACCCCATACCGTGATGCTGGGACCTCCCCACGGGTCTCTTTCCTGAACACACCCATCTGCAAAACGCTCCCCTCGTCTTCGCCACACTCTCACTCTGCCATCAGCTGTCGAGATGCTGTATCGGCTTTCGTCAGAGAAGACTACAGTCTGCCAGTCCCGGTTACGCCAGTTCCGATGCAGTGTAGCCCACTGGAGACGAGCGCGACGATGTCGAACAGTGAGGATCGGACCCCTGTAAGGCCTGTGACATCTGACATTTCTCTGCCTCAAACGCCTGCGCACTGTGTCGTCGCTGATTGGTCTCTGATGACTGCCAATGGTTGTCCGTGCAGTTTCTGTAGCTCTGGCGAAGCGGTTTTGCAGGTGGTGTCGAACGATCTGTCGATCTTGCCTCGACGTTGTAACAGGCGGTCTGCCACTACGAGGACGATCGGCTGTGCTTCCAGTGGCTTGGACACGTTGCTGCAGGCGGTATATTGTTCGGACATGAACATTGAAGTGATTGGCAACATGACTTGCAGTCTGGCCGGCATGGAGTCTTCCCAGGGCTTGGTCACTCTGCTCCCTTGTCAGTCGTGGCATGTCGCTGCAGTCGAATCGCGAGTGATTTGGGGCATGTTCGGTGGCTCTTTTTATAGGGACGACACCTCAGAATGCACGTGCATTGTCACTTTCAGGAAAAGCGCACAGCAACCGTACCCCATCATTACTTTATTGACTGCGTTTTGGCGATGTGTTTTTGGTATCAATTACAGAATCTGAAAGCAAATTTCCCTGACCAATAGCTTCGAACCACGTCTAGCAAGAACATAAAATGATTTTAAAAAATCAAAATTAATACGAAACTTATATTACCAAAACTTTAGTAGGGTGACGTTTCTTTTGCGGTTGAGTATATAACTATGCTAATATAAATGGATTCTGGATAGTTTGAGCTTTACAGTTCAACCCCATTGCTTAGTAACTGTAAAGTGGTTAAAGTGGTAGGAAGGGCATCCAGCTTTAAATATTACATCAATCACTATGCTATTCACTGTGCAAGCTCTTACAAACTGGCTTAATATAAAATAGAACTGTACATTGTCTCTGTTGTGGGGTCGTCATCAAAGGGAGGTTTTTCAGCTTCGGCAAATTTAATTATCACCTTTTTAAACCATTATTGCCACTCCTTCACTTTACACAGCTATCTTACTGTGCTGTATGTACATTGTGTGGATGAAAAAATAGCAGTCTCTCTTCAGTGCGCCTTTCTCTTAATAAGAATGACCACTTTCTCTGTCTCTCTGTCCCCTTTTCTCTCTTCCAGGGATGGACTGATCCATCTTTTTCTGTTCTGTTCTGTTCTGTTTCTGTATCAATGCCGATACTTTGGCTTTAAGTATCTGCCGATTTGCGAAATTTGCCGATACTAGAGCAGAGACTGAAAATATTATTTATTTTCTTTGAACACAAATGGCGTATTGTTGAATATATTTCGGGCCAACATAGACCAGAAAATTTTCTTATTACACCATTTTATAGACCAACTGAACCGATATCCGAGCCATCAAATTGTTCAGCATCGGCACCAGTATCCGATACCAATATCATATCAGTGCATTCATACTCATTCATACTTCCTCTCCTTCTTACCCCCTCTGTCTCTCCTTCATTCCCTCCCTCTCTTTCTATCTCTTTCTTCTCTCATTTCTCTTTCTTTTCTCTCCCCTCTCTCCCTCAGTTCTTTCCTCTCATCATCTCCCCCTCTCTTCCTTCCTCTCTCTCCGTCTCGGTGTTCCTCAGCTGTTTCCCCTCCCTCTCTCTCTCTCTCTCTTTCTCTCGCGCTCCCTCCCTCTCTTTCTCACTCTCCCTCTCCCTCCCTCTGCTCGCGTGGCCCTGAGCTTAAATGGTGACATGTAACGGTTCATCTGGCGAGGATGAAGTTACCATCGATTAAAGACAGGGGGGGCTGCTGTGAGGGCTGCAGGCGGCGTGTTGTTTTACACACACACAGAAGAGGAGCAGAGGACAAATACCACACTTCTGCTTTCGATAAGACTGTTTAAATAATGGAGTTCATTTGTGGTCAATAAACTTATATTATTGGGTTAGCTTGAAAGAGTGTGAATTGTTGACTGAATATGATTTCGGGCTGTTTGAATTAAAGGTGCATTGTGTAACTTTTCTGGTAGAGGGTCTGTCATGGAGATGGAAATGTTATCGCTTTGCCTGGAATGCTTCACAGAATGGCATTAAACCTTTTTATCTTCATGGAGACCAAACCGAGAGCAAGTTACTGGTCAGATCTGTGGAGAGGTAACCCCGCTCACAGTCAGAATGCCTGTTTTTCTAGGTATTTTTGCGCTATAAAACCACCTGTAATTGAATAAATGTAAGGTAGAGCTGTGTAATGTCATACTGTGGAACATTCCAGGCAGAGCAGTGACATCTCCATAGGTGATGATCTCCATCTCCATATTGGCCATCAATTTCTCTGGATACGAAACAATTGGTATCGGCATGGGCCATGTAAAAACCCATATTTAAATTTATACAGCATTAAATACTTGCCAGTCAACATCCAGTTTGTTGTCAGTGATTAATGAAAACATCTTAATTTTATTAATTTACAGACAGTTTGCACACAGTTTTATACTATTATTGTACTTTGGCCTATCTAATGAAACAATGTGGTGTATTTTTAGTTACATACTACAAAACTTAGTAGCTATTTTACCCATTCACGTGTTTTTCCCTTGACAGCCCTTACTCAAACTGAATTTAAGTGCTTATCAACCACATCTTTATATAACCACCACCACAGACTCTTTGTGAGCTCTTTCCTGTTTTAAGTCGTCTTTGAATTTTTAAAGCAGAGGTATAAATCAAGCATTTCATTGTCGGCTGTAATCACCGTCAGAAAGGAGCAGGAGAATGGACCACTTTATACAAGGCTTGAGTCAGGCCTCCTCCTGAGACCAGCTACATCCACTGTGCTGTCAGTCACTGAGCCACACCAGTTATAGACTCTGTATCCTCAACAAAGCTCTAGGGCTGGAGTCGACTAAAAACATTCTTGATACAGTAAAGACACCCTGCACAACTATTAACAAACAAAAAGGAGCGGCATGGCACTGAAATTTTTTTTTCAAATTTACTATGAGAGAAACATCATCATAAGCGAAAAACCAGATTTATCTGTCCAGTCACTCCAAAAACTCCAGCTAACTGCATTCTACTTTCTGCCGTGGTCCTATTATGTAATCCTAATAAAATAAAATAAAATAAAAATGTGGTCAATAAGACATCATTGACTAGAAATATATTGAAAATGACTATTGCTAAATTGTTTTGGAGAAATAGTGAGTGTATCATCTATAATTAAAACAATTAACAATGACCTTGTGGCTTTTACCATTGACTGATTAATTGATTAAACAACTACAGGACTACACGCACTTCACTTTTCACAATCAGAATCTTAATTAATGAGCACAAAACAATTTGGTGGAATTTGCTTTTGGTACAGCATTGAAAAGGAAGCTTGCTCGCATATGTCAACAAAACAAAAACGGTACATCATCTTTTACTGTTAAGGTTACACATTAGAAGAAGTCTAATACCATGTTGTGGGGAACACAGACAAAGCAACAACATCTCCATGGAGACAAGCAGTTGTTGGACCATCCACCAAAAATGTTACATGGTGCACTTTAAATACACAGAGATTTAACAGAATTCTTTTATTGTTGAACTAACTTTCTAACAGTATTCAGCAGAAATCCAAAGCCCTGGTCTATATTTGAAGCTGTTTGCTCAAAGGACAGGGATGGACCCCTGCAAGCCTGGGGCCAAGAATAAATCAAGTACACCGTCTACTTTAAACACATATTTGGGCTGCGGAAGGTCCTGTGATGGGCTCCTGCTAACGGTGTGCTCAGAACTGCAGGGGACTTGGCCTTTATCACAGACATTAATCATTGTGTTTTTTGTAACAGGACCTCAAATTTGTTTTATAGAGATCAATTTGCCTTTAGTTGCAGTTACATAATGTGCTGGTACACTGAGAAAAATCAGTTTGAAAGTCTATTTGCCTCATTTGCTCCTTTATTGCCTCATTAAGCTATTTTTTCTGTTGGACTGTTGTTATTAGCAGGATCATTTCAGATTTACATGACATTCAGATTTACATGACAGTTGCCCTGGGCTCCGCCATTGTCATTTGGGTTGTATTGTTTTGAATGGGGCTACCGATCTTAACAGCAAATAAGTTCTATATGGACTATAAATTAACCCACTTTATATCATATTTTAGCTGCAAAAAAAAAATCTCCATTGAAATAAATGAGATTTCCTCTTAAGCGGAAGTGTCACCACAAGTTGTGAAAAGTGCGTATAAACTCATTAACTGTAGGTCAACCATTCAAATGCTACGAATGCGTTGGAAAGTGAGAAATACCTTTGGACCGCTGCAAAAAATATAAAATAAACTACTACTACTCTGATCCATGCTGTTTCTAATGTTTCCTCATCACAAACATACCTGGAGTTGTGTTTTGTTTCATTCACACATGTTTAACACACAAACCCTGCATAGTTAGGCTGAGTTCTTATCTCCAACAGAAAACACTCTGTTCCATCTTGTGATGTCATCTGGTAATTCAGGAAGTGCTCCACTGTGTTTTTAAACTCGATACAACCTTCACTACAATCATTTGGATAATTTTAGCCCCGGAATTGCCAATCTCTACTGAACAAAAGGTAAAAGGCAGCTGTTAACTTGAAAACTATTACACTTCATGACATCACAAGGTGGAGCAGAGCATTCTGAGCTTTGGATATATAGACATACTAATAATAAAAGAATACTCAGACATGTGTGAATGAAACAAAATACAGTTACACATATATTTTTGACGAGGTAAAAACATTATAACATGTTTTAAATTCCACAAGAATCAGTTTTGCATAATATAAGACCTTTTAATATAGGACTAAATGTTGTAAATGTAAAACACAAAATCTACAGAAATATTCCCCTCTGCTTCTCCTACTTCTAAGTGAAAATGAAAAGTGTTATGTATAGTTGTCAGAACAGCAGGACACTCATTTATTCACACTCTGCTCTGGCTTTATGTGGAGTTTGCATGTTTTAGACCTCTTATTGGCTCTGCCATAGAAATCATGTGCCGGGTTGAAATAAAGACTCAGGGGATTTTTCGAGCTGCGAATGACTGTAATCACTATAATGGACTTTGATTAGCTGCCCATTGTGCCGAGCTATAGCCACATTTTTTCTATAATCGTTACATATTGCAGCAACCTCTACACTTGCTTGTAAGTTGTGGTGTATAATGCCAGTATGATTGAAAGTGTGGATAATATATCCAAATGTACATAGCTAACCCGCTAGCTGCTGTGTTCCAAATAGGAAGTGAGCATGGGGGTGCTTCCGGCTCCATCGACTATGGTTCAAGTTCACTTTACATTGAAAAATTGTCACCCCTCTCTCTGTAATTGCGCTCTACATAATCCTGGTGTTTTTATTTTGCTATTTTGTCTGTAAATAAATTCCTATTCCTAATATGGAAATCGGCTCCAAATTCGCCCCTATAACTGCTAGCCTCGTGAGCTTCATTTGACTGGAACTGAACGCTATGGGTGACGTCCCACCTTAGTCCAATTCTTTATACAATCTATGGCATGCATGCTAAAAAAATAAATGATTAAATGTGTGCTATATAACCTGCTTGTTTCCATAGTGATGTTATTGCTTTGTCTGGAATGTTCCACAGTATAACATTAAACTCATCAGGCAGGTGACGCCATCAAGTTACATGTAAGAAAGCATGAAGATTGAGCAATAAATAAATACAAAATAGATACTGTACATTAATAGAATAGAATGCCTTTTATTGTCACTATACACACGTACAATTTATACTATACCCATGCATAATGAGACTGAAAGCAACTCACTCTTCAGTGCAGACATGTACGTGGGATATTTATAACATAGTATAAAAGAGTATAAAAGAAAGAATAGTGATAGTGGTGATTCTTGATTTGATGCATCTGTAGCGCCTTCCTGAGGGCAACAGGTCAAACAACTCAGAACCTGAGTGGGAGCTGTCCTTGATAATATTTTTAGTTGTGCTAAGACATCAGGAGGTGTAGATGTCCAACAAGGAGGGGAGAGGGCAGCCATACATTAAATGCCATACAACGGAACATTCCAAGCAATAACAAACCATGTACAAGCAGGCACCAGATCCTAAATAACACTTCCTTTTCTTCTTTAAAAATCTCTAAAATCATCCTGAGTTTGCGTCGGTCTCTCACTTCTGTCAGCTGTCAGGAATGGCCTCCTAGAGAGATTGCCTCCTGATGCTCTGCTAAACCTCTCGCCTGCCTCCTGTCTCTTTCCCTCTCTTCTCTAACTTCCTCTCTTCTTCTCCCTGCCTCCATCTCTCTATCCTCCCCTCCTCTAGTTCACAATGCAAAAGTAAAAATTAATATAATAAACGAAAACTTTTAAATTGAATTTAAAGCTTTTAAAAGCCCTGTACTTAGGTGCTTTTCGGCAATAACTGCTTTAAAAATACCTGTGAAGAGGCTTAGCAAGTCAGTCCTAAAATCTTTTCAATTGACCTTGTCAGTTAAAGTCCTTATTTTGATATGAATAATGTTATATTATCTCCAGTACTTGTCGTGCCTATTGATTAGCTGACAAAAAAGGGGGCATGGCAGAAGGTCTCAAAACTATACAGATAGCTAACCCACACTGCACTCACAAGACTACAACTACACAGGAGTTCATGCAAAAAAACAACTCTTTATGCAGAAAATAGTACTAGGAAACAACGTATTCATATAAACACAGATTAAACTTTAAAAAATACTAAATCTTTAGGTAACTCATTCCTTCTTCCTTTCTACTGTTGTCCTTATAATCTAAATAAAGTGCACTCACTATTTGATCTGAATGGGAACTTGTGAACTGAGTATTTATTGATAAAAAGACTTTTGTGTTAAACTTCCTTTTTTTCTCCAGATGAGTTTTAGCTCCTCTCTTTTTGGGCTCAGACTGGACTCTGCCGTAGACAGCAGGTTTGGTCAGTTTTGCTCTTGAGTTGATGAGAGGTGATGAAGCAGCAAGCACACAGCTCCCAGCGTTTTAGGAGGTAAAGACTTCATCTGCTGCACTCAGACCTGGACTTTTCACTCAAATGGAAAAAAGAACTATATGAGCACTTTTGGGCAAACAAGCTTATACACGCTTCTTCAGATCTTATACGAAATACATTTGGAGGCTTTACTGTACTTTATTCTCTTCTAAGCTTTCAGAACAATATATTTTGTGGCTTTAACTATAAAGGAGTGGGTAGCATTGAGAAAATGAATATTAGTATTACATTACTCCATTTTGTTCACTGACAATGCCTTGAAACATATTCTAATTCTGAATATACATTTGTAAATTTACAGAATAATTTTATTTGATGTCTTTTTTACTTTAAAGGTATATTATCTAACGTTTCTGGTTGAGGTGCTGCCACCGGTGGGTCCATTAAGATGTAATCTACTTTTCTGTTCCACAGGATGGAATTAAACTTATTTATTTCCATGGAGACAAGCATGGGACACCACCAGGTCAAGTTACTGTGGAGATAGATTGTAAACAAATACTTTTTCGACATTCTCTGTATTTTGCAAGTTGGTTTTATTGTTTTCTATTAAATCCCAGTTGGCATTTTGCGCTCTCTAGTGACTACATTTTACGCCCATGCCTTTTATTCTGAATTGATAAACAAAAACCCTCCCGCCTGATGATAGTTGTTAGGTTTTCTCATGCTGTGTTTTTCTCACTCAAACATAAATCTATTTGTGACTGTGGTGACTGGCCCTGTTTGTTTGCACATACTGAATGCCAAATGCCGCAGAAAAATATTTTGAGTAAACAGACTATTTCCTGTTACTTTTCATCCAAATCAATGTGCAGAGAGACAACAGCCACAGCAGTCCTACTGAGCTGTGGAGGGCTGCTTTCACTTAAGAGTTTATGTCCCACCCATTCACCAGTCAGAGGTATTCACTTTAAGTACTAATTTAACATAGAAGCCGTCGCAACAGTTGTACACACATGTATACAAAAACTAACGCACTGCTCATTACTGCATCATCCTCCTTCACCCTCTCTGACATCCTCTCACATGTTGCAGTGTCCATCATCTTTCCATATTTTCAGTGTAGTTATATTCACTTCCTTCCATATCTTCATAAACAAATGGAGTGCATGTCTCTAGTCCAGTCCTTACCACTTGCGACACAGGTTTGCTCAGACAAGGCACTTGCACAGTCTGGGAGACGTGGGTCCAATAATAACCAGCCTTGCATGAACTCCAGTGCTTTCTTGCATATTGGAAAAACAGAAGCACTACACTGTAGTCATTATTCATTCACTCCACACTCAGTGTAAGCTACTTCTGTAGCCACAGCTGCCCTGGGGTAGACTGAAGGGAGAGGCTGCCAAATGGTGGCATTAGGCTCTCCGACCACCACTAATCATTCACAGCACGTTCAAAAGTCAAGATTGGTCTAGTGTCTTGCCTAGGGACAGAGAAACAGAACTTGGTCAGAAATGGACCAAGGATAAACAGATTAAAGCCAATATAAAGGAGTTATACACCTGATTTCTCAAGTCCTGTGAACAACAGTCGTACAGTCATAACATAGTTCACCAAGACACACAATGTGCACATCTGCTTCTGCTTTAACAAAATATGTCCTTACTGTTTAACAATTTGAATAGATGCCACTATCTCCTGGATACTGACTGAAAAGGTCTCAAGAAAATATATGCTCTTTTTTGTCTAAGCCTACAGCATAAAATTAAAGTAAAACTGACGTAAGTAATCCATCTTGTTCTCTTTGACAGCTTATTTCTGACGAAGTTCATCCACTTTGAATCCATATTGTCCTATGTTAATCTCAGATACTGGGCTAAAACAGCCAGCACTATACTATTCCAGCAGGTTATGTTTTCTTGTATTGCCTCCACCTGGCAGCCGTTGCATAGGCTCTGTTGTTATGGTATTGAATGGCATTGAATGGATTCCACATACACACGGCCAGGTCTGTATTGTTGTACATTGTGAGCGGGAGGCACAGGCTTAAGTGGAGATTTGTCGCCTCGTCCCACGTGTATTGACAGCAGAGTTGGCAGCTCCTGTTTCACACGTAATTTACTTTCAATGCAGAATGAGAGGTGCTGCGATACCATTGTTTTACTAAGAGGTAGGCTCCATATGTGAAGGGAACATATGGCTGGTATTTTTGTTCCTTAAGTGAAAATGTGTAATATAATGTTCTTGTTTTTTCACATATCTTCTATTATACATACTAAACTTTTCATACAAAACACTATAATATGGACATTATTTTCTTGCCTCTTATACTTTAGTTGGATTGACCCAAATTACCGTCAGCAATACTTTTTACTGCAAGTTTTGCTTTGCTCGGAATGTCCCATAGCATGGCATTAAATGCATCTATCTACCCTTTCAATACAGATATTTTATCGCTCAACAAAAATCTTCACAAAATTCATTATCACAGTGAGCAGGGTCACCTCTCCACAGATGTAACCTTTCACTTGACTGCTGCTTTTCTCCATGGAAATAGATAAGATTAATGTTGCACTGTGAAGCAATTACAGTGGCATTCCTTGCACCAGAAAAGTTACACAGTGCACCTTTAAATCAATACATAAAGACGTATTTAAAATTGCATCCCATCTTTCACTAGAGGTCCAGGAGAAACAACTCTAAATTCAGTCTAATTCCCTATGTGTCAGTGCGTAACATTAGCGTGGTACCTGTATTTAGGTCAGTGCTTTGAACTGTGTGAATGCTTTATCTCCTGTTTCATGCTTTTGCACATGATTCCCCGCGCTGGTTCTCTGCTACTGATGGAAAAGCATACACCTCCTCATGTACCGGGACAAATCACAGGGGAGGCCACAAGTCCCATAAAACCTGGAGATAGAGCGCGAGGCTGGTAAACTAATATACTATTAGCAGTGCAAAATCTCAGGTAGTGATGATGGTTTCTAGATTGTAGCCATTCAGGACCGCACTTTTTGTGTGTTTATTTGATAGTAATAATTACTTACTTTTACATAGAATATATTGATACTTTGCAGTAACATCACGTTGGGGGTGTTCTACATGTATGTCTAATGGTGGAATGTGTAGGAGTTACCATGGTGACGCAATGCACACAGTAGCAAACACTGATAAAATGTTTTAAGATCATCTGAAAAAAATACAAGGAGCCTGTAATGTTATTTGAGAGCGACCAGCTCATCTGTTGTAGTTCCAACTAAGTGAGTTCTTTTTGGTCAGATTGTATGAAAACAAAGCATAGATTAAAGTCTAATGAAGCTTCATACAGAGCAGGGCCTACAGTTAGCATCACACCTCCAGGAAATGTTGCAAAGTATCAGTAGAATATGTTGTTACTAGGCCTAAAACATTGTTAAAAGTACAGTTGAATGTGCCATATTGTTCATATAACCTTTTTTTTTTCTTTTTTTTTTTTTTTTTTACCAGGGACAATGACATTTAAACCCAAGCCTGTGTTTAAATCAGTCGTTTTTAGTTTCTGAATGGGGCTCACACAGATCTGAAAACACAGGAAATCCCATGCACCGTCCAACGTGTCTCTGATAAAACTGTGACTGGTGCCAGATTTCTTGGCAGAAATTGAGGCACTTGGATTGAGTATTGAAATGCAATTTAGAGTCATCCCGAAAACGTGTTAAAATGTTCTCTCAAGAATCACCAATGCAGTAGAGCCAGAAATTAATTAGCTGCTTTTCTGCCATTGGTTGAACCTGATTAAATGAACCCAAATGTGCATTTATTAATATTAAATACATGTTTTTAATTACGTTTGGGGAGCAAGTTGACAGATTTAGTGCATAGATGTAATAACAATTTAGTCATGCATCAATAATGGCAAAACTATCAATTGAAGACGTACTGGACCAGAGCAACCACATCCACATAATTAGCTTTGAATGGACTTGAACACTAAACTAGACCGAAAAAGACTCATTTGTATCAGAAACAACAATCTTATGAATACTGATATGTCCAAGTTTCAAGAAGGTGGTTTTTTTTTTTACCACTTATGTGATTGAAGTGTTATTGTATTGGTACTTGAAACTTCTGCCAGTTTGAACAATGCCAGGACTGAATTTTGTTCCCAGTTTGACCCTGGGCAGTTGGGAACCTGGAACCTTTGGCCTGAAAGGCGCGCCTGAGTGACTTTACACAGCATTTTATGACTTATGAAAGTACATTTTAAAGGGCCCATATTACACTATTTTCTGAAAAACACACCTGAAGTTTGTGTTTTTAAACTCTATACATTTTCACAACACTGTGTGCATAATTATTAGGCAAGTTGTATTTATGAGGATTAATTTTATATAACAACTACAGTGCCCTCAGTCAACCCAAAATGTTAATAAACCTCAAACCTGAATATTTAAGGAAGTAAAAGTGAAGTTTTGCCTTTCTGAGTAGAAAATCTATGTGTGCACAATTATTGGGCAACTATTAATGTGCAGAATTATTATGCAACTAAATGAAAAATGAACATTTTCCATTCTTACTTGTTTATTTTCCTCTGTCAGAATAGTAAACAACTCAAAATGTACAAATAAACATTTCTGACATTTCAAAAAAAATAAAATAAACAATCAGTGACCAGTATAGCCACCTTTCTTCTCAATAATGGTCATGTGCCTTCCATTCATGGAGTCTGTCAGTTTCTTGATTTGTTGACGATCAACCTTTTGTGCAGCAGCAACCACAGCCTCCCAGACACTGTTCAGAGAGGTGGACTGTTTTCCTTCACCATAAATCTTCCATTTTAAGAAGTTCTCAATAGGTTTGGGTCAGGTGAGGAAGGGGACCATGTCATTTTTTTCATCTTTAAGGTCTTTATTGGCTAGCCACACAATGGAGTACTTTGATTCATGTGATGGAGCATTGTCCTGCATAAAAATCATGGTCCTCTTGAAAGATGTAGACTTTTTCCTGTACCACTGCTTGAAGAAAAGGGCAGTAGGTTTTGGAGTTAATTTTGAGTCTTTGGAACTTCAACCCGAAAAAGTCCAACAAGCTCATCTTTAATAATACCAGCCCATGCCAGTACCCCACCTCCCCTTTGCGGGCGTATTATGCAAGTGGGTATTTTGCCTAATAATATTAGGCCAAGTGGTATTTTGACACATTTGGCACATTAATAGTTGCCCAATAAACACATAGATTTTCTCCTCAGAAAGCCAAAACTTAATTTTTAGTTTCTTAAATATTCACGTTTGAGGTTTATTAACATTTTGAATTGACCAAGAGCATTGTGGTTGTTCAATTATAAAATTATAATTAATCATAAATACAACTTGCCTAATAATTATGCACACAGTGTAGCATCAATTGGATGATTTCAGCCTTTGGATTGCCTGTCTCCACTAACAAAAGGTAAAAGTTAGCTGTTAACTTGAAATTACTGCTTCATGACATCACAAGGTGGAACAGAGCATTTTGAGCTTTGGAGATGTAGACAGACTAATAATAAAGGGTTACTCAAACGTGTGAATGAAATAAAACACAACTCCAGTATGTTTTTGAGGAGGTAACAATATTCTAACATGGCTCAAAGTCAATTTTGCTCAATATAGGCCCTTTAAAAGTGCTCTCTGTTACTTTCCTGCTGGAGAGTAGGTCACCTGCTTGTTTCATGGAGATGTTACTGCTTTTCCCAATATATGACAACATGCAGGCAGGCTTGCCTCTCCACAGATCTTACTTGTGACTTGGCCTGGTGGCGCCACCTGTTTGTCTCCCTGCCTTGGACATAAATCACTCTAATACAATACTGTGGAACATTCTAAGATAAGCAAAACATCTCTTTGGAAACAAGCAGGTGGCAGATAATCCACCAGAAAAGTTAGATAGTGCACCTTTAAAGCCTATTAGACTTTTACATGTTTTGATCAGCTTGTCGGTTGTATCAGTCTTTTCCCCTCCCATCCATCCATCAGTGTAGCAGCGGCGTTTGTCATGTCTATCAAGTGTCTCCGATCTGCGGCAATGGTAATATGTTAATGCGTTGCTAGTGCTGACATCCGCAGTCTGGGCTCTGTTTGCCTGATGTAGCAGACACAGGGCAATGCCCATTCTCACCCTGGCATCTCTTCACATCATGTATTTCTACATTTTGGTATATATAAATATAAACATCCTCCTACTCCATATATTTTTATGCAGCTCTTTAGTATTGCGTGACCCTGCTTTAACATGAACCACAGTGTCAGCATGGGGAATAAAATATATATAGTTTGCTGATACATATACTTTATGCCTTATTCAGCCTTATATGTTTCCACTCCACTCCATTTTAACACAGCAGCTTTATTATAGCAACTTTTAAAATAGTGTTTGCGATTTTATTTCATATGATACTGAAGTGTTATATTCTTTGTTGATTGAGTTTTTGATGTTTCCGCTTGCTATGGATAACGACATCTCATATATATTCAAATTTGGCAGTAGTCCTAAAATATTATGTAGCCACTTTTTACATTTCTGCCTTTAACTAACTCTGCATTTAGCTAGCAAAAAAGTATTGAAGCTATTGCTCATTGAAATTCTTAGTTATTCAGTTGAATTAAATAGAGCAATGGGACCAATATTGTTATAGCTAAAGGGACAGCTATTAGAAGGACAAAAACTGTAAAGAGGAAAGATATTCATCATATATAACTTTCTGCAAATATGTTGAAAGAACTTTAAACTTAACCCTGAAAGTTTTTAACATGTACTTCAAAAGAAAAGTGCTTTGTCCTTTTCACCATATAGAAGTATTAAAATATTTATTCATAGATTTTTGTAGATCTTTTCATAGATCTTTTTGTAATGTAATGAATGCATTAAATAGTAACACAGCTGCAGTAATATTACATAAGGCATTCCTTGTGCATTCAGGCAGAAATAAACTTGTCCCCAAGGCAAGATTAACTGCATATGTTAATGTTAAAAATACATATTGTGTTTCAAGGCACTGCTTAACACTGATACTATAAATGTATAACTCGGAATAGTTTTGATTGTGTAAAGAAAGCTGTGTTTCAATTGTGGCATTGATAACACATTTACTTACAAGTTGTTGTTTTTTTTTTTTGTTTTTTTTCCTTTGCACCTTATTTTTTCATAACACTTTGTCCTCTCATGTTGTGACAGGTTACTTAGAGTGTTAAGTATTTCCTTGTAATGTGTAAATGATTAGATGGCTTTCTTAAAGTAATTTCTAAATACCTCACTAATAAATGTAAAACCAAACATTCATAGATGTTTATAGAACTACATAGCAGTGTATATCAGTTTAAGTGAGGATAAAATAATAGTCGTCAGCTGTATTAGGCAAATGACATGTTGACATGCTGTCAGAATGAGTCTGGTGCTGGAGTATGAATTTTAAAAACACAGGGGAGCATTTAGTGGTTTATCACCAGATGATGTAGTCTAGTGAAACATTTTGAACATTGAAGAGGGATATGGTCACAGCCTGAATATGACACATAACTCAAACACGAGTAGATGAAACAAAACACAATACAAAGCACGTTGTTGACATTTCAGAAACAATTCATTCATTTTGAAAAATGTAGGTATTTTGCCAATGAAAAATAGTATCCAGCATCTCTTTAAAAAGCAGTTGGCTCCAGTAGTAAATATTACCTCTTACTCATTAAGTACTCGTTTTATTAATATGACAAACCAGTTCTCCTGATATCTATTATATTTATGAGTGGAAAGCCTTAATGAAAAGGTAAAT
Organism: Taenioides sp. WSHXM2023; assembly: GCA_029959045.1. Taxonomy (NCBI): domain Eukaryota; kingdom Metazoa; phylum Chordata; class Actinopteri; order Gobiiformes; family Gobiidae; genus Taenioides; species Taenioides sp. WSHXM2023. The sequence goes on along the minus strand of CM057096.1, from coordinate 11,872,959 downwards.
CTTATTATCTCCAACACTATAAACTCTTGTATAACAACGCTCATACTTACTCCTGCCCCTGCATGAGTGGACATTTATTTGTATATATTGCCTCTGCCTTCTCTCCTCTCTTCACTGGGCTCCGTCAAATCTAGTTTCTGAAATCAGAAATCAAATTGCTGGCCCTTTGCAGACGGATAGCGTTGTGTTGCCGCGGGTTACAGCTGCACAGAAATACAAAACTGCACTTCCATCCATTAAACCAGCCGCCATTTTGAGTCCCTACACCTCGTCACCTTCACTTCTTCTCTACTGCCTTCATTGTGTCACTATGGGAATTTTACTTGTTTTGTCTTTGAAATCAAACTTTGCTTCTTAGACCGGAAAACTCTTCAACATTAATCAATGATTCTCAGACCATGACTGACAGAATTGTAATTACTTGTTAAAAGACTTGGAAGAATTGAAATCTTGTATTGTCCCATTTTTTATTGTTGAGATGTCGTCAATCCATCAGACACGTGCTGAATGTAAATAAACTGTACAGTTATTATACTTATTTCACAGTTTCTGTTTAACTTTTTTATATTCTTGTTTTTGCTTTTTTTTTTTTTTTTTTTTAAGAGCGTTCACTTGATAAAATGTGTGTAGAATTCCTCAGTCGTTCAGGTAGAATCCATGGCAAAAGGAGAAATTCAATTTGTCAATTGGACAAAGTTTATTTGGTTGAACACGTATCCTTTTGCCATTTGACTAAAATGTAATTGATTTTCTTCAAAACAACAATTTAGCACATTCAATTTCAAGCATGATTTCAATATTTATGAAAAGCTCAGTAGTACCAATTTGGATACCACAGTATAAATCATCATGAGACAACACTGAAGGAATGACACTTTGATACAATGTAAAGTAGTCTGTGTACAGCTTGTATAACAGTGTAAATTTACTGTCCCCTCAAAATAACTCGACACACAGCCATTAATGTCTAAACCGCTGGCAACAAAAGTGAGTACACCCCTAAGTGAAAATGTCCAAATTGGGCCCAAAGTGTCAATATTTTGTGTGGCCATCATTATTTTCCAGCTCTGCTTTAACCCTCTTGGGCATGGAGTTCACCAGAGCTTCACAGGTTTCCACTGGAATCCTCTTCCACTCCTCCATGACGACGTCACAGAGCTGGTGGATGTTAGAGACCTTGCTCTCCTCTATCTTCCATTTGAAGATGCCCCACAGATGCTCAGTAGGGTTTAGGTCTGGTGACATGCTTGGCCACTCCATCACCTTTACCCTCAGCTTCTTTAGCAAGGCACTGGTCATCTTGGAGGTGTGTTTGGGGTCATTATCATGTTGAAATACTGTCCCGCGGCCCAGTTTCCGAAGGGAGGATCATGCTCTGCTTCAGTATGTCACAGTACATGTTGGCATTCATGGTTCCCTCAATGAACTGTAGCTCCCCAGTGCCGGCAGCACTAATGCAGCCCCAGACCATGACCACCATGCTTGACTGTAGGCAAGACACACTTGACTTTGTACTCCTCACCTGGCTGCCGCCACACACGCTTGACACCATCTGAACCATATAGGTTTATCTTGGTCTCATCAGATCACAGGACATGCTTCCAGTAATCCATAGCCTTAGTTTGCTTGTCTTTAGCAAACTGTTTGTTTCTTGTGCATCATCTTTAGAAGATCCTCAGGGAGTTCTTTGCCATGAGGTGTCATGCTGAACTTCCAGTGACCAGTGTGAGAGAGAGTGAGAGCGATAACACCAAATTTAACAGACCTGCTCCACTTACACACCTGAGACCTTGTAACACTAACAAGTCACATGGCACCGGGGAGGGAAAATGGCTAATTGGGTCCAATTTGGTCATTTTTACTTAGAGGTGTACTCACTTTTGTTGCCAGCGGTTTAGACATTAATGGCTGTGTGTCGAGTTATTTTGAGGGGACAGTAAATTTACACTGTTATACAAGCTGTACACAGACTACTTTACATTGTATCAAAGTGTCATTTCTTCAGTGTTGTCCAATGAAAAGATATAATTAAATGTTTACAGAAGTGTGAGGGGTGTACTCACTTTTGTGAAATACTGTATATATACTGCTATATGTCTTGCATTCATTCAATGTGTGTTTTTATTGATTAAAATGAAAAACACACATTGCTGCCTAATCTGTAATTTGGTGTGGTGACCTGTATGTCTCCGTGGGTAAATTCCATGCCTGCACTTTGGAACATTCCAGGCAAAGCAATGACATTCCCATGGAAACAAGCAGTTAGCAGACCCTCTACCGGAACAGTTACATAGTGCACCTTTATGTATTGATTATTACCAGGATATTGGTTCTTTTAGACAATCTTGACCCCACCACTATGATCAGCTGACTTCTAATTACTGATTTATTTTGATGGCCTTTTGCCAGTATTCAAAGAACACAAAGAAACCAGCCATTTTCTCTGGTTTGGCTGCTGTCGCATTTGCATTGATGCCTTGCGGTGCCACTATCTGTCTTTTCATCGCTCAGTCCTCGTCTATTCATGGTCTAGTCCCGGTCTAGTCTTGGCTTAATCTGGGTTGAGTCCTGATCTACTCCTGGTTTAATCCTGGTCCAGTTCTGATGTAGTTCTGATGTTGTCCTTATCTAGTCTGTGTTTCGTTCTGATTTATTCCTGGTTCAGTCTGGGTTTAGTCTTAGTCTAGTCCTGGTTTAGTCCTGGTCTATAGTCCTAGTCTACAGTCCTGATCTAGTCCTAGTTTGGTCCTAGTTTAGACTTGGTCTAGTCCCGGTTTAGTACTGGTTTAGCCCTGGTCTAGTATTGTTTTAATCCTTGTCTAGTTCTGGTGTAGTCCTGATCTAGTCCCGGTTTTAATCCTGATTTAGTCTTTGTTTAGTCCTGATCTAGTTCTGATTTAATCTTGGTTTAGTCCTGGTCTAGTTGTGGTTTAATCCTGGTCTAGTTCCGGTCTAGTTCTGGTCTAGTCCTAGTTTAACTCTGGTCTAGTCCTGTTTTAGTCCTGGTCTAGTCCTGGTTTAATCCTGGTCTCTAGTCTACTAGTTCTACTAGTTCCGGTTTTTGTCCTGGTTTAGTCCTGTTTTAGCTATAGTTTAGCCCTACTTTAGCCCTAGTCTAATCCTGTTTTAGTCCTGTCTAGTCCTGGTTTAGTCCTTGTTTAGTATATGAAGACAAACAGTTATCAGACCCTCCACTGGAAAAGTTACACAGAGCACCTTTAAGCACTGGCAATATTGATTCTCAGGCAACAGGCAACCTTTACCCCACCACTATGACCAACTGACTTCTAATTATCCATTTATTCGTGATGGCCTTTTTGCCAGTATTCAAAGAACACAAAGAAACCAGGCATTTTCTCTGTTTCGACTGTTGTTGAAAATTACATAATCACTCCTTCCTCTCTTGTGGCCGCATTTGCATTGGTGCCTCGCGGTGCCACGTCTGTCTTTTCATCACTTTATGTTCCTACACAGTTCATCTTGTACTATTAGCTCAAAGTACCCGGGTCTCTGTTATGCTGTTTGCAGTAGTTTGGGGCCACAATATACAAGATGGAACGGGTGAGAGTGCTGCTATGTTATGAGACAATTTTGATTTATTGTTGCCAGTCTCTTGTGGATGTGAGAGTAGATTCTAATTGGATGTGTTTTGTCAAAGCTGTACGAAATCGTTCCTTCTTGTAGCTTCAGGTATAATATGATGATCTCCTGTGGTCAGATGTTTCATTCTTGCTTTATTGCTATCATAACAACATTTTATTTTTATAGAATTTGAATAGCTAGGCAGTTATTGGAATATTCAATTTAGTGTTATTTATAAATCAGAAAGGGCTTCTAATTCAAGCCAGGGTTCATGCATAGAGTATATTGAGGATGACGCGTAATCTAATAGAATAATTTACTGAGCCGTTGCAGTGATGGTTGCACTATACAATATCTTAAATTACAGTCAAATCCAATAGACTGAATGTTTGTGCTGCAGTGAGAGCAGCTTTAGCAACTATTAGCTTCCACTTAATTGATAGATAGTTAAGGTCTTAAAGGTGCACTGTGTAACTTTTCGGGTGGAGGGTCCGCCATCTGCCTGTCTCCATGGAGATGTTGTTACTTGGTCTGTGTGGCATTAAATGTATCCGTCTTCCATTTACTCAATACAGTTTACTTAATAACAAGGATTTTTTTTTATTCTTACTGTGAGTGGGCTCGCCTCTACAGAGATTTGACATGTAACTTGTCCCTATGAAGTAACCCGCTGTCTGAGTAGAGATATGCTGTATAAGTGTAATGCCATACTGTGGAACATTCCAAGCAACATCTTCATGGAGAGAAGCAGGTGACGGATCCTCCACCAGAAATGCTGTACCTTTAAATTTCAATTCAATTCAATTTGTTTTTTTCAATTTATTTTTGTATAAATAAGCTAAATAAGCTTCTCACTGCAACTAACTCAGTATTGCTATTCATACGAAGATGTACAAAACACTGTAAATATAAAATTATTAAAAACAATAAATCACTACCAATAATCAGGACCCATATTACACTATTTCTGATCTATGTTATAATGTTGTTTCCTCATGAAGGACATACCTGTTGTGTTTTGTTTCATTTACACATGTTTAACACATAAATCCTGCATATTTACGCTGAGTTCTTCTCTCAAACTAAAACAGTCTGTTCCACCTTGTGATGTCATGTGGTAATACAGGAAGTGCTCCACTGTGTTTTTAAACCTCATGCACCTTCACTAGAATCATTTGGATAATTTCAGCCCTGGAATTTCCAAAAGGTAAACGGTAGCTGTAAACTTGAAAACTACCACTTCATGACATCACAAGGTAGAACTTTGAGCTTTAGAGATGTAGACAGATTAATAATAAAGGGTTACTCAAACATGTGTGAATGAAACAAAACATGAGGTAACAACATTCATGGCTTTAATCTCACAAGAGTCAGTATTGCATAATATAGACCCTTTAAGTTGATTATGTTTATCTTCATTGATTCTTGTGGTGCAGTTTTCAAATTATTTCTTTTTGAGCTCCCAGGTACATTTCAATACGAATACTTGCTCCAGATGCCCTGTTGTTTTCAGAGCTTCTTTGAGAGCTTATTCAAACCACAGCAGCATTAATCATTTACATGGACTGGGGGGCTGGGGCTGCACAGGGAGAAATGTAGGTTTGTATTGTGTTTTATCCAGGCAGTGCAGGTTAAAAATAGGAGAAGACAAGACAGAGCTCAGGTGTGGAGTGAGCAGCAAGTGATTTAAACACTTAGATATAAGGTCTAGAGCAGTCTATATCACAGCATCTCTTTTGTTTTCTGTCACAGTAGAATGTACTAGTGTAAGTTTGAGTTTTCAAAGCTGGCAATACTGTTATAATACTGGCACCACTTTCTATAGCTATTATGAGACATCCACATTTGTTTTACCAGACAGAGAAGATTTAGAATTTTTTGCCAGTTTTTTCCAGTTTTTGACTGAGTCAACACAAGTCAAACCGTATTTATCAAATGACATGTTATTATAATAAAATCTAGAAAAGTTTTACGTAGGATTCTTCTCTTTTCTTTTTGTCTTCCCTGTCCAATCAGAACCATTCCTGACCCCCAGATGTTGAGCGGAATTAAATAAAGCCGATTTAACGTGTTTTCCATGGATACCTAATTTCGGAATTATTATTTCCATGTAAACTTGAAGGAGAATAATTTAATTCAGAACTATTTAATTCAGAACAATTAATTCATAATTAAAAAAAACATCATGTAAACGTGGCCAGTGTCTTACATGTGACATTTTGCTTTATGCACGACTGTACTTTTTAATTACTCTGATCCACGCTGTAGTGAGCTAAGCCTGACGCTTCACACTTGCCTTTAATTCACTGCTGCACACGTCTCTTTGACAGGCTTGGGCCACTTTTCTAACACTATTGCTCTGCTTGTTTCCCTAATTGGACTAAGTAACAGAAAAAGCTGCCGTATGTTACTTAATCTCCAAACACAGCAGTTCTTCTGTTCGTATCGTGTAGCAACAAAGATCCAAATTGAAATGTATAGCTAGCTTATTTTAGCCCCCCCAGTCAGTAAGTGATTTTACACGCCTTGTAATTACAAGCCACTAAAAAGCATTACAAAGAAAAAATTGCAAAGATTAAGTTCAGTGATGTTCAGATACTGATTTTATTTTCTAATGCGTAATGGGCTTGGCCTGTCATTATATACAGAGCCAATATACTATGTCCTCTGACTATAAATAATAGATCTCATCATGGAACATGTTAATGGAGGGCCTATACTAGACTGTATATTAGTTGGCACTGCCACACTCCATCCTGGGCCAGTTATTCTACAAGTTGCAATGTTAAAGAGCCTGTACCTGATTCAAATTGTATTTAATTTAATTTTTTTTTTTTTTTTTTTGTCAAGATAAACGTGGAGCAACATGCAGCCATTGCAGTTACCTAGTTAGTGCTAGTTGAAGTTTGTCTTCTATTTCAAGCCTTGCCTGATTTCATATTATGATGTAACAGGATACAGGTTGTAATGGTGATGGACAGACTAGAGGGGCTGAGAACGGACGGAAAAGAATGAAGATTAAAGCAAATCCAAGATCAAGAGACCCGAAGAGTGGCAGTGATTCTCCCCCACAGAAGTGTGTATTTGTGTACTGGTACTACACTGCAGGCTTGTACACACATGAATGCAAGACATTCATGTGTGTACAAGCCTAACCGGTCTTCACAAATGTCAGATTTCAGTCAGTGAGAAATCTTCTGCAAGTCTTTAGTTGATTTTTTTTTTTTTGCACATGGAGGGTTGCCTCCAGTTTTAGTGTGAGCCCAGGCATTTTTTTTTTTTTTTAATGAGGCAAAGACTGCAGACATAACCCACGGTGGCAGTGATTTTAAATGCCACAGTGGTCACAGATTGATTCAGATACCATCACCATACATATACCTATACTGTCCCACTCCAGCCCCCAGCGGCCAAGTACAGCCCGACCTGGACACGCCTCCTTGTTAACACTAGAGCGGTGGCAAGGTAGGGCCTGGAGTGTTTCCATACACTGATTTATGTCCTCATATCAATCAAACTCAAAGTGTTTCTCTGTGTTGCACAATAGAAAGGTTTTCAAAGCCCCCTGAGATGTCTTTGATAGTGGGATGAAAAATGCAACTGCTTTGCTTGTTCAGACACACAATACAGAATTGCATCTTGTAAGCCCTGAGTCAAGCCATAAGAAGGATTTTCAAATGAACAAAGTCAAAATTTGAGATATAGAAAACCAAAGAAGCCCAGGCCTATGGAGCTCAATTATTACTGACCTGTGGCACTCACCTCCATCATAATGAAGTGTCTGGAGAAACTGTGCTGAACATCATCTCCCCGGTTGTTAGCCCGCAACTAGACCCACTCCAATTTGCCTATAAGGCAAGGAGGGGCATGGAGGATACTGTAGCCTGTCTGCTGCACCTCCTCCTCCAGCACCTAGATTCTCCAGGACACTTCGCCTGGATCCTCTTTGTGGACTTCACCTCCATCCAGAGGCACCTAATGATCCAGAAACTGCAACAACTCAATATCTCCTCCAGACTGATCCATCTCATCCATAACGTCCTGAGCAATAGACAGCAGGTTGTACGGTTGGGCGCGACCACATCCTCTGCTCTCACCATAAACACCGGCGAACTGTGTGTGTGCACTCTCCATAGAACAGGATCCCAGTCCCCCACTACAGGAACACCTCACCCCTCTGCCCTCAGGACGGAGGTACAGGGCGCCATCATATTGGTGAACAACAGGCCCCACTTAGTGTACTGTAATGTCTATTGTAATGTGTCTGTGTTTGTTGTGTTCTGTTGTTGCTGTATATGTCAAACGAGCTGTGTGTGCTTGAAAACAAATTTCCCCTTAGGGACAATAAAAGTCTAAAGTCAAAACATCATGTGACAAGAAACTATTAACTGCGATACATGCGATAATCAATATATCCTTGTGTTATTCTACTATAGACTATCCCAATGAAACTCAGCACATTTTTATAGTATGTTATTTCTTTGCCAAACCACTGCCTGCAAAATGGCTGTATAAGCAGACAAGAATACACATCTTCTTGCATAAAAAATAGGCACTCTTTGCTATGTTTGTGTATGGCACTAAAACTAGCCCTCACCTTAAGCGGTTGCCGTGGCAGCACTCTGAATGTGAGGTGTTAACTGGGATAAAGACAGGGCACATTATTAAAGTCCCCAGAGAGGTGGGGTCATATTTCCGGACCACTGCTTTGGTCCAGTTTTTCCACAGTATTGCAGAGATTAAGATGAACCTTAACCTACGGACAGGTGAGGTGGAGGAGGAGGCTTTTATCACACTCACCCTTCAAATTTGCACTGTGGCCTCGTATAGGTTGTTTCCTCATGACTGTTTCTAATTGTAGGTTGTAAGTAAAATCTATGGCATGGCATGTTATTTGTTCAACATACTGGTGGTGAAGTTTTTAATTTTTGCGTCTTTGATATTTTTTATGGCGAAAGTGTTATTCAAACTGCCCTTAATTCATTCAAACTCATTTTAGTAGTAGTTTACTTTATTTAATTTTATTCAAGTAGTATTTGCTTGAGCCATAATTTTACTTCTTCTTCTGTAAGTTTTATCATTATTGTTTATAGTAGCCATTGTTAGTAGCCAATATTAAGTACTAGTCTGTAGTCTCACTGCAAAGGTTAGACTGTACTGTCCACTCTCTAATCCAGAAGCTGACGGTTTGGTGCTATAATTCTGCTGTTGTGTTCTTGAACAATACACCCACCATACCTATGTATATGTTATGTGAGTGAGTGATTGGTGGTTCTCATAGAGTTCAGTTGTACTGTTTCTGTCATTTTTCCCAGGGCAGAAGTAGCTTATTACAATTAATGGTAATTTTAGTGTGGCATTTTGAGAGACTTTTCAAACTTGTAATGTGCACTATAAAATATCGAAAATCAGATGCTAACTGATACTAAAACATATTGATACTAAAACAGAAATGAACCTTTCCTAAATATCTTTAAAATGATCTTTAGCTATGTATATCAGAACCAGTATAAGCCCACATAGAGTCATATATGCCCATGGACCAGTATGGAACCTGGACGACTGAGAGATTACATAGATACAACATCATGTGGTAATATAAAAGAAAGTACGACGATTTAATGTTGACAATGACATTCTATTGTCTAAATAAAAATGTTTTTATTATCATCGTGGTACACTATATAATTTTATGTTTAAACTGAGTACCATTAAAAGTAACAGTGCACCTTTGATAGACTTGGTACCCCAATTCTTATTTTTAGTTCCTTGCCCTAACACCCAGTGACAGAGTCGTGACTTGTGTTCTGGCTTGTCCACTGGTCTCTATGTGATATGAGTGTAATGAGATGAGTCCACACACAGTCACAGTCACATGTAGCTGTTCATGTGCCCATCATGAGCCCAGTGTCACTATTCATAACATGGAATAGACCATGGCAGCTCAACCAGGCCAAATAGACCAGTGTAATAAAGCACTGCTGGCAGACTCTGTGCATGCTGTTCCTGGATTACTCCAAATATGGTCACTCCAGATTAACAGGATGATGATGGATTAAGACTAACTCAATTGTCTTCATCAGCTTTCATTATAAAACAGTTCAGTAATGTTTTGTTTTCAAACATTATTTTTAGAGGTCCTATATTATGCAAAATTGACTATTGTGAGCTTTAAGTCATGTGTGTAGAATCCCTCAGTCGTCCAGGTAGAATCCATAGCAAAAGGAGAAATTTAATTTGTCAACTGGACAGAGTTTATTTGGTTGAATACGTTTCACAGCTCATCCAAGCTGCTTCCTCAGTTAGGAACTGAAGAAGCGGATTGGATGAGCGAAACATATTCAACCAAATAAACTCTGTCCAGTTGACAAATTAAACTTCTCCTTTTGCTAAGCTTTAAGTCATGTTAGAATGCTGTTACCTCTTCAGAAACATACCTGGAGTTGTGTTTTGTTTCAATCACATGTTTGAGTAACCCTTTATTAGTTTGTCTACATCGCTGAAGCTCAAAATGCTCTGTTCCACCTTGTGATGTCATGGCGCAGTAGTTTTCAAGTTAATAGCTAACTTTTACCTCACAAAGTGGAACAGAGTGTTGTCAGTTTGAGAGAAAAACTATATATACAGGGTTTGTGTGTTAAACATGTGTGAATGAAACAAAACAGAACTGCAGCTATGTTTTTTTATGAGGAAACAGCATTATAACATAGATCTGAGGACAGTGTAATATGGGCCCATTAAACAATAATGTCATTTTCAACTCAAAATAATAGCCTATTTAATATTAATACTAGGTACTGTACTGGTTCAGATCAAGACCATTCTTAAATGATTCAGTAAAGGTCAGATTTGCTCATTTATGTGTGTTTTTTAAATATTGAAATATTGAGTAAGTGTCTAGTTTCAATCCTAGATTTATATCAGTTAGCATTTTTGTATTTTTTATTAACCATATTACACTTATGTCTTACTGTTTTATTCTTTATCTGCTTATTTGCAAGCAGGAGCCGATCCCGCCAATTATGGGTCCTTGTACTTTCTCCAATGGCCAATTAGCGAGGATGACTCTGAAAAGCACTTTCACTCCAGACATTTTACTTAATACATGTCTTTGAGCCATGGAAGGAGCCCTAATGGCGGACCACTGCTAACCACTCTGCCACACAACGCCCATAGCAACAATGTATTATAAATACCTATACAAGTTTATGAGTCCAACAACTATTAAATTTTCAGCGCTTGTTGGGAAGATAACATTGTATTTCAATTCAATTCTTGCTATAGCAAATGCAACCCAAGGTATTCAGCCATTCACTCCCATTGTTACTTATCACATCTCTCTCCCTCTCTCTCTGTCCTATTGTCACTTTTACTTCTCTTCTCCTCTTTTTCTGTCTTGTCTTTATCAAACCATTTCCCAGCATGCAACAGCAGGTACTGCTCCGGTAGTATTGGGCTCTTCTTGTCTCAGCCTTTTTATTCTTCCTGATGGTTTCGCCTTTGTTTCACTTTCTAGTGAAACAAAGGCGAAGTGCCAGCCCAAACTGTAGCTTCCTCCATCTGGTCCTTTATAACCCCCTCCCCTCTCTCAGTACACAGCCATAGCAGCCGACACACTGCGCACATGGAGAGGAGCCATTAAGTGCTCTTTGCTTTGCTTGTTTGGGTAATGAGATCTTCAGCATTGTTTTTGCCGTGTGTAAAGTTTTGATTTCAAACATTCAAAGTTGCGTATTTATTTGTTATGTATTGTACTTCAAAGGTTCTATATTATGCAAAATGAACATTTGTGAGCTTTAAACCATATTATACCTTAACATACCAGGAGTTGTTGCGCTGTGTTTTGTTTCATTCACAAATGTTTGAGTAATTCTTTTTTGTTAGTTTGTCGTCATTTCCAAAGCTCAAAATGCCTGTGATGTCATGTAGTGGTAGTTTTCAAGTTAACAGCTACCTTTTACCTTTTGTTCAGTAGCAATGGGCAATTCCTGTGTTGAAATTATACAAATGATTGTAGTGAAGAGAATGTAGAGTTTAAAAACACAGTGGAGCATTTGTAATGCCACATGACATTACAAGGTGGAACAGGGTGTGTGCATGTTTGTGATGAGGAAACAACATTATAAAGCTGTGCTCAGAACGTGGCGTCAAAAAAACATGTCTCTAGTTGGACGCCTTTGCATTTGGCGTTGCCTCCGATGTCCACGTCGTTTGTTGCGATCTGCGAGTGCCTTGTTTTCCCGGTCTCTCTGTGAACAATGTCAGACCAGGTTGAGAGAGTGACTTTAGTGTATTTATTAAATAAAACGCATCAACGGAGACGATTGGCTCGGGCCAGCATGTCTGGGTCCATGACATAATTCAGAGGCATTCCGAGTTTGGCTCCCGGGTTTTTCTCTTTCTTCTTCTGGATAATGACATCGCTATGTCACTGGAGAGTAATCCCTGATTGACATGACGTGTTGAAGGCCAAAAGTTCAGCATTTTCAACTTGGCTTCGGGCGCTTTTTTTTTTTTTTTCCAGTTTTTCGGAAAAGCAAATGAGAAGTTTACTTCTGGAACCGGGGCGAGGGCAGTCTCTGTTGAGCTCCATACACTATTGCCACAGTAGTTCTAAACAACAACAAAAGACAAAAATGTGGATACAACTCTCTCTATTGAGCTAGCAAGTAGAGCTTTGGTTATTATTACATTCTATTGTATCAACAGGTTTTTAGTGTTATTCATTTTTTTATCATCTCTGTGATATGAAAATCAGTATAAGGTATAAGAATAGAATAGAAATGTTGATATCGTGGCAACACTACTACTATAGATACTAATATTTGCCTGCCTTTTCTTTACATGCTAATGCTTATCTACACAATATAAACGTTAGCTTCAATAAAAGAGTTTATTTAATACGTGCACACAAAACATCAACACAATTGACTACATCACCTGCATAGATTTTCCAGTACAGCAACAGTACAACAATAGCTCTCTTCATTTTGTGATCAAAGCTTCACTTCTGTCATAAACTCCAATCTCATTACACTTCACATCTCACTCTCAGATCTTAGCTTTTTGTGTTCCACCAAAAAACAAATAAAACAACTTTAAATTACTGTTTTTGCACACTCCAGGCCAAGAACATGCTTCAACAAGGCTACACAACACAGAGACATGCTTTTGTTCTGCATTACACAACTATTTTAAATGAAAGGAAAACCACAGAAAAAAGCAGAAAATCAGCTGTATTGTTTTGTTTACAGCACACATACACTGGCTGGCTTTGTAATAATCTAATGAGGCTCAGTACCAGGGCTGAGAGAGTGCTCCTGTTATTAGCTTGTCTTGTTTGTTGTGGTTGATTTAATTTCATCTCTTTCACCTTTTTTCCATGATTTCAAATAAAAACAGCACTTCTCTTGTAGCGAGGGCTAAAGCCAACAGACTTCGCCAGACGTATTTTCAGTCTCCTCCTTTGTTCTCTCGGAATTAATTTTTGTACACTGTGACATTCTAGTTATTGCAGCAATATCAACCTATTCAATAGTTCTGCACTGACGTATTCTGAATGTTATCTGGTTTGTTTTTCTATTTTTGCAAATAACATTTTTGAACTTGTTGTCTAACATCTCCAGGGAGACAAGCAAGTGGTGGACCCTCCATCAGAAAATTTAGAACATTTGCCATAAGTGTAAGATGACTTTACATTGAGTATTTTAAATATTTTGCCTCTTTTTAGGATAGATGCCCTTCCTGCAGAATTAGGCATGGAGTGAGCAACAAAGATACCATGTCTTAACTGGGGACTTGGCTTGACTCAAAGTCCAATTCAAGACAAATAACTTTACAAAGGAAGTATAGCAAAGCAAAGGATTATGGGTATTTATCCTCAAAGCAGCAATATCAACCTATAGAGCTCCTGCAGTTGTCGTCTCACAGTCCCAGCATGCACCTCCAAATCCCATACCAGCAGTGGTCGCAGCTGAAAACTCCGTAGACACTAATGGTACTGGCCATGCGTGGTCCTCAAATAAACTTTATCGGAGTTTCAGAGATTCTGGATTATTGTTGTGCACTGGGATAAATACATTATCAAAGACAGAAGAAAGCCTGAGCGTTTTACCCGATTGACAAAGCTCCAGATTGACGGTAGAAGTGGATTTCTGCAGCTAAACGGGCTAGCAACTAACGTTAATCAAACCTGACATTAATTAAGCTATGAATATCTTTTTACATTCATATTTTTTTTCTTTATTTGGTTTAATTTGAATGATTAAACCATAGTCTCATAAAGGTTCAAAACTGTAAGTTTGTGTATTGTCGATTAGCATTAAATAGTCTAATAATGAGGCAAAGAGAGTAGCTTGAAGAGAAACCATCCCAAATGCGTTTTGTTTAACACTGTCAATATGTTTAACATTAATTGACTGCTTAGAAATGTGGATTGTAGAAAATAAAATCACACACTTTTAGTTAGATCAATGATTTTTGTGAGCTCAATGATCAATGATTTTTGTCATGAGTGATTTAGCGTGCTATGTGGCTACAACATCTGCACATTAGTCAGAGCACTTCGCTATTTTATCAATTTCACATCATTTAAACTGTCAGTATTAGTAAATGTTATATGTACAGGGCTTTATAATAGTCTATTTTTCACAAATATCTCCAAAAACCTTTTTTGATGATATAAGAAGGTGAAAAGCAAACCAGATGTCCAGATACAGCAGACTTAAGGCAAAATCTATGCAATCTATTCTCTTTAAAACAACACCCTTGCCAGGTAAGGGTCACTCATGTTTTATCTGATTAATTTTAAGCTAAATCATTCTCTACGATTTCTTGCGGATTCAGTGCCATTCATTACAGCTAATCCACCACCCCCAACATGGCGTCCCTGTCAGATTTAGTCACGTGGGTGCAGGAGCTCTATTCAGTAGCTTTGTATTGAGGTTTTCTGAAAGTTATATTGTTTGTTTTTCAATTTTTGCAAATTACATTTTTGAACTTGTCTACAGTGCTTTACTTTGTACAACTTGAGTTTGATGAGATAGTGAGAGGTCTCTACACTTTGATGGCGGTCACACCTATGTTATTGTGGACTGCTCATTTTCAAAATACTATAATAATAATAATAATAATAATAATAATAATAATAATAATAATAATAATAATAATAATAACATATTACCTCTGGCTCAGACTGCATGAGGAACAACTGTGGTGCAGAGGCCAAAAAATTCTACAGGGGCAATCTGTCATGTCATCTCCAAATCTTGTGCTATAGGCTTGGTCACGACTACCTTCCCTGGAGGATTGTGCCTATGTTTTGTGTTGATGGGGGAAACAAAAGTGCCCAGTGGAAACCCACGCAGACACAGGGACAAAACCCGGCACCCTGTAATCCTGTGCTTGGAGGTGGATACTTTCAAAGTTCAAGAAAACTTTGCAAACTTGATTTATTTGAACACCATCTTGCCATTAGACTTATGACTCAGTGTACTTAAAGTGTGGTCCGGTCTCTCAAACAGGCTGCATGTCACTGTGTCTTCTGGACTGACAGCTGCCAAGTCCAGACTTTCATAACCCAGTCCATGATAAAAATGTATTTAAAAAGGCTTCAGTAAGAGAAGATTCAAAATAAAACTGCAAAACAAGAAGATTAAGTTAGCGATGGGGCTTTCAGCTCTTTTATGGGGTCCGAATCATTTGGATCTGTTCATGTCAAAGAGCCATTAAAAAGATGTTTTTATGCTATTTATTTTTATGACAGAAACCACTGTGAGAACAAATCTGAACAGTAAACTAATCACAGAGAGAAAGGACCAAGGCTCAGATCTGTTTAAAATGCTTCAAATTGAACTCAGGAGTGTGTTTATAAAATTATGCAGAATCTAAATAAAACATTGTACTTACAGTACAATAATAATAATTAAAAACTGTCAAATATGTTTTTTTGTGGACAGAGCTCTCACTTGTGTTGCCCACTCTGTTTCTGTGTTGATTTTTGTGTTGGCTCAATGTATATCTGTGTAAAAATGCATACAAATTCAAAAGAAAAAGACTAGATTAAGCTATATTTTATTTTTTATTCACGGTTTATACAATATTTCAATCTCAATCAAGACATTTAGCATATTTATGTCAAATTTAGCTATTTCTGATTTCTGATGTTGTTTGAGTATCGTCTGTAGAATATAAAATACAAATAAAGAAGGCACCATTGTCCACTTGTTCGCCACTCTCTCCTCAATCATTCATAAGAGCCTGAATCATCAGGGGAGGCATAATTGTTTTTTGGTCTGAGACAGAGAGAGAGAGGAGATGCAGGTATACGCCAAATAATATGTGAAAAATGTAGAAACAAGGTAAAGTTCGTCAAAGTATTTTTCTGTCCCAAATACTTTTTATTATTCGCAAAGCATCATGGTGAAATAAATGGTCCAAAACTCATAAGCACTGAGTTACCGTCATCCTATGCATCTATTTGTGTCTTGCAAACTTTTTTTGTTAATAAAATGACTATGAAGTACTGCTTATGGAAATAGATATATTTAATACTATGCTGTGGAACATTCCAGGCAAAGCAACATCTTCATGGAGACAAGTAGGTAGTGGGCCCTACGTCAGAAAAGAGAAAAGTTAGTGCACCTTTAAAACATTTGTAATAAGTGTAAGATAACTTTACATTTAGTGTTTTGCCAGGTCTATTTTTTAGCCAGATGCCCTAACGTATTCTGTTCTCCTTTTACACTAAAGGTTGTCTAGTTCAGCCTTTTCTTTGTGATAGCTCCGTCATAGTGTGTGTCCTATACAAAAAATAGACAGTAAATGGCAGCCTTTCAAGCATAATAAAAGACATGTCTATCAAGCCTCATAAAACATAAGTGAGCATTTTATGATTATGGACACCGCGTCTCCTCCTGCGGTTACTATCATTATTTATCCCCACTTGTACCGCTTGGCCATTCGTTATCCTAGAGCACCTCATATAAAAATAGAAAAATAAAAATAACATATTGTTTTAAGTCAAAATGTTGTTGATGCCGTTTTGTTTTCACTTCTGTGTCATTTGTCAAGCTGCTTCAAATCTCATGTTGAACCTCACATATCAGTTGTGTATAAGACATGACAGCGAGGAGGTGATGTACTGATTTCATATATTTTTATGTAGAGAAAAGCAAAACAAGTCTTCAAAATGAAAACACGCAGTCCCTAAACAGATTCAGTGTCACTTGAACCTATGGAACACCACTGCTCCTACATTTGTGATTTCATCCTTTCAGCCCTGCAACGCACACTTCCCATCAGTATGTTCTAAGATTTTCACATATTTGTCATAGTTAAAAAAAAAAAAAAGAAACTGAAATTCTTAGTTCAAAGCTGTTTATAGCCTTTTTATCGTTTATTGAAAATTTGCATAAACAATATATTAAAGTTGTTATTTTGGAAATATATGCATTGATTAGAATATTGAGCATAGAGTCTGTAATTATTATTATTTTATTTAATAGTAATAAATGAATAGTGAATATCTTCCACCCGTATAATAATTTTGGATGTATTCTAGAGACAGTATTCTAGAGATGAAGTGACTATAGGTGCCATTTGGCTTGCTGATTCCAGTTTAATTTAAAGACAAAATAAAATAAAAAATTCTGATCAATATGAGGAAAACAAAACAAATGTATATTTTTGTCATATCACTCTTCCATATACATTTTGCATTGGTAGGCAGAGGCTGTTTTTATCATGTATTCCCAATGTGCTGTGTGCGCATAGAGATCAAGCTCAGTGAATATAATGTGTAATATCGGAGCATAGATAACATAGATAGAGGTCATCTGTAATTGCACTGCTGTCAACTTCAGATACATCCTCCCATTCATCATTTTAACAAAACATATATTTAAACAATACATCTGTATCTTTTATTAAAACCCATGTGTCTTCATAACAGAATCATGAGGATGGTTCATTGCACAGACTACACGGGCTATAGAGCTGAATATGTATGACATAGAGAGTTATGCCATAAATATTTTTAAATGACAACTTGATTGTATTTTTAAATTTGAATTAGGAGAAAATTATTTTTATTATAGAAAAAACAGTGATTTGACTTTTTTTTGTTTTGTTTTAATATATCAAACTTTTGTCAAAATATTCATATTCATATATTAATAATCTTGTCTTTTACCTTCCAATGAAGTCTCATGTATGTGGGTTTATTTTCCCTGTAAGTGAATTTAAGCTCTATACTGATATTATTTATTATCTCTTCTACATTCACTGCTCAATAGAGGACTTAAGGTGGGTGGTTTGTTATCAGATCACCCACAGCATCACAGCTGTAGACATATATTTAATAATTTCATAAAAAGCGACAAGTGTACCATTTTCCCATCTAAGGCCACACTTGTAATGATAAGCTAAACATCTGGCACATTATATAAGGACACGAAAGCAATCTTAGTAGTCTGTAGGTGAAGGCACACATGCATAAGAGGCAGCATTAGCATTCAGCCTGCGTAGCGTGCTATGATAAAGAGGAGGGCTCTTATGAACGTGTAAGCTGTTAGCCATTGATCTGCTGCTGAGGTGCCTGCTGTTGATTGGAGGAGAGCACTCAACACAGAGGACATGTCGATGCTAAGTGTGTTATTATGGTGTACCTGAAGAGCTCAGCGAGGCGTCTGCGTTAGTAATAGTGAGTTTTCATACAGATGGTACATGTGAAGTCGGGTCATGGTGACGGTCAGGTCAAAACAGCCTGCGTTACTGTTTGTAGGTTAAGGTGTTAGAAGACTATGTTATAATTTATGTTGATTAATGTCATATAATATGTTGCTGCTTTGGTACTAGTGTTGCCATGATACAAAAATGTCATTTCGATACTAAGGACTGGATTCGATACTCCGATTCAAATACAAAATACTTTATTTTACATAACCGTGTGGCCTTATATCTGTGTAATCCCTCACTATGGAACCAAGCTGTTGCCTGGAGGTATGGAGCAGTAGTCATGTGGGTCTTATACTTGTTCTGATGCAGCTCAAGCTCATTCTAAAGCTAATCAGGAAAGGTTAATTTCTCTTCTGTGAATGTGACTTTTTTAGTATTGATACCTGATGATACTTTTTTCTGATTGATACTTTTTGGAATTGAATGTATTAATTTCATGAAGGGCCAAGAGCACATTTTTGTGATAGCTTTGCAAGGAGTTTTGTATGAAGCATCTATCCATTTTGTACATGATCATTTCGGTTGGTGGCTTGGTCTTTGAATTACAACATACATTTTAGCAGCAACATTGCATGTAAGGATGCATGATTGAAAACCTTTATTGTCCCAAGGGGAATTTGTCTTGTACCTGACCACATATAATCACAACACAGAGGCTAGGGAAGAGAAGAGACTGCACAAGAACACAGACAGGCAACATTCAAATACAGTGCCTGCGCAAGGATTATAAAAACTATGAACAACCAAAGGTTATCAAAATAAACTGGTAACAATGTCATGATTTGAAACTCACTTTATCAAGAATCATATCTCTGAAAATCAAGGTCAATGTTCTCGCATCACTATATAACTACAGCAAAACTTTGATATAGGGACTTAAGTGGCTGACTTACTTAGAACTAGTAATTTGTCATTCCAAGAGGGTACATTTCTAATTTGATATATGGAATTTGATGTGTATTGATAAGATCTGAAGAGCTTCCACAGCACAGAAGAAATGTGTTTCAATCAAATGTGGCATAATAAGCAGACGAATCATTCATCTTTATAAACAACACTGATATCCCTGTGTTGTTGCTTTGGATCAGACTTTCATTGCAGCTAAAAGCCTTCTGGATCATTCCCTCTTTAAGATCTAAATTTAAACATGTTTTTTTTCTTGTTTTCTCTTTGCAGTGGGCCGTTTGTTGATTGAGTTCAGCTCCCAGATGACCATGGAGCGTGTGCAAAAGGAGAACCCCAATGTTACAGAGGGAGGCCGCTACAGCCCACCCGACTGCAGGCCCAGGTGGAAGGTATGGTTAAAAAAAAAAAAAAAATACACAAAATACATCCTTCATTTTTTGTTTTCCACGTTTGAAATTATATATAATGAACTCATCATAAAAAAAACTACACAACAAAAAAACTCTAGGCAAACAAACATTAACAATCAGTCAAGTCCAGTCTTGACAAGATAAAACAACGTTCATGTTAATTAAAATTTCTTTTTACAAATTCTGCAACTTGAAACAGAAATGGCTTTACATTTGAATGAAGTCAAAATGTTTGCAAAGGAATTAAATGAAATGTCAAGGTTATCTGAGGGGCTTTTAAAACCCAATTTATTTTATTATTACATATTTATTTCAAAATAACTTTACAACCCTGAACCTCTCCCAGTACTTGAAGTGCAATGGCACTTCAAAGCTTCTTCAAAGCTTATTTTTATATTTTTATATATTGCATCATAGACTGACACATTTCAAAATAACCATGAAAAATATAATAAAAATAAAATTCACTTCACAAGGTGCTAGCATCCTCGCCTACAAATGTGGATACATATTGATCAAGTGTTAAGTTTCTTATTTTAGACATTCTGTAAAAAGGCTGTACTCGATTTTTTTTTTCCATGTAGTATTGTTTTCTCTAGTACAGATATATTGTAAAAGCAGCTCTTCTGGTATAAATGAGGCCACTGTTTCCTGTCTGCTCTCAGTATCAAACCTTTTTATCCTCAGAGAATCAGGAAGTGAGCTGTTTGCATGCTAGTGTTTGTTAACATTATCATTATTGCAAAACTCCGATCTGGCCTCAGATAGTCTTGAAACATGCTTATAAACTCATCACATTTTTTTCCAAGTTTTTAAATTTGGCCATTTTGTAGACAATAACAGTGTATTTGACTGTTACAGGTGGCTATCATCATCCCATTTCGACACAGAGAGAACCACCTGAAATACTGGCTGCACTACCTCCACCCCATCCTCAGACGACAGAGAATCGACTACGGCATTTATATCATCAACCAGGTAGGAACTCATTCAACTACTACACTTTATCTACATGAAGACTACTGTCACCCAGTGCAACGTCATGTGTGCTCTTATGGCCTCACAAAAGAGTAACACCATCAGTTGGATGTTGTACTGGGTAGGTATTTGTGTGTTTTTATTTTAGGGCTGCTAATAATGCTGATTTTACAAAATATATTCATATTCCTGGAGCAAAGATCATCTAAGTGCATTTGTCCCACTTGAAGAAATGAAAGTCAAACACAGGCCTTTAAATTCTCAATCCACATGTAGTTGGTCTATTCCTGAATTGTACACACACTACAGTATTGTGTATTGTACACACTTATCTCAGTATTAGGTGTCTGCTTTGTTATGACCCAATCTTGTAGTGTTGTATCCTGTCATTCTGAGATAACCGTATAAACTGATCGTACAACTCAAGGTCAGATTGTAGCAGCTCGACCTTGCTCACCTGCCCCTCTCATGCGAGCGGAGTAAACTCTGCGTAATTACTCTGAGTGAAGATCACAGAGCACAGAGCTGTGTTTGAAGTGTAAATGATTTCTTGAACTTCCTCATGAAAAACACTGAGCCTACACAGACTCAAGTGGGGTTAAGTGCTGCATTAGCATTGTCTACATTCACATTTCCATGCAGTTTGTGCTAAGGGTATATATATATATATATATATATATATATATATATATATATGTTTATTTTTATTTTTTTTTTTTATCATAAACTGGCTGAAACCTTTGGGGAAATTATGATGTTGTTTATTACACTTATATGCAAGTTTGATTTGGGAAGGATTCTCATTTGGATCACAAGGAATACATGTTGAGCTATTAGTCTAATATAATGTATTCTTGAGACTCTGTTAGTACTTAGTGTGGATGTTCCAGTGTGAAAAAATTAATTGTAAATGATTATTTCAAAAAGAAGTGCCTTGTCAAGTGGCATGATGGCAGTACACTCCTAAGGTTTGTCCTTCTCTTTTACAATCATCAAGTTACAATCTTGAAAATTGGTAGTGTTCTTACTTTGTATTACTGATTTCAAGCTAACTTGAGACAGGCTATAATTTCAAACTTTAACAAACTACAAACAAAGTTAAAAGAGGCTTAACTTGGGACTTCTCAGTATCTTTGTGAAATCTCTTTAAAATCTAAAATGACTTTGACAGACACTTGACAGGACAGGATCACCACGGTTACAGCTGTGGAGGTGCCATAGCGACCGGAGAAGACAAGTGTCCGATTAGAGCATTAGAGCAGGCACTCTTGAGGAGAGGACAGAGAAGATCCCTCAGCTTCGTGACTCTTCAAGTGTTAAATGAGAGCAAGTCTTTTAACTCAGAGGAGAGCGGGGGAGAGAGGGCTGTCATTGTACTATGTCTGTATCAGGAGCGCTAACTGAGCTTGTCATGTCACAACAATGTACGCAAAACATTTTGTGATACGAGACACAGGCAAGATGTGTTAAACTGCATTCTTCATTCACTGATAAGCAACCACAACTGCCCTGTAGCTGAATCTAGTTTAAATGAATGGAGATGCAATCGTTTAAATGGTCAGTGATATGCTTTGGACTTTTTAAAGGCTCTATATTACGCCATTTATTCATGTTTGTTATAATGTCACAAATATACCTGGAGTTTTGTTTTGTTTCGTTCATACATGTTTAACACACACAAAACCTGCATATTTTGGCTGAGCTCTTCTCTCAAACAAAACACTCTGTTCCATCTTATGATGTCACGTGATAATACGGGAAATGCTTCACTGTGTTTTTAAACTCCATACACCTTCACTAGAATCATTTGGAATATTTCAGTGCTGGAGTTTCAGTACAATATTGCCAGTCTGTACTGAACAAAAGGAAAAGGGAAGCTGTTAACTTGAAAACTTTGGAGATGTAGACAGTCTAATAATAAAGGGTGACGAAACATGGCTTAAAGCTCACAAGAGTCAATTTTACGTAGTATAAGACCTTTAATTAAAGAGGTTTACAGTCAGTCCTCGTGTGTTTTGGAGAAAAATTCAGACTTAAAAGGAATAAAATGAAAAATCTGCTGAATCAAAAATAAAAATTAAACAAATTTACATTTTTCATTCTCATATCGACCAGCCCTTGCCCCTCTAACCATTTATACACCACATTCAAACATAGGCTACTTGGGTAAGTGTTTGCTCACGTGCACTACAACAAAATACACTGACTGGAGCTGGGATCTAACTTGTGCTTACATAAGAAGACAACTCTTTACATTTTCCTGTTCCATTACCCAAAATAATTTAAATAAAACCCTTTAGCTTCGTCACCATTTTTCCCCCATTTTTGCTCTTATTTACCAATCGGACTACATGCATCACCGGTTTGTTTTTCTTACCACCTTGCCCATTCTCCAGCTCACCTCCTATAGTTTTCATGTGCCTGGCGTGTGATTCTGTGTTACTGGTGTGATGGGTGCGTGGGCGTTTAACTGTGGATCATGCAGACCTCGCTGTGCTGTTTGTTGGCTGTTCCGATGTCCCCTAGCACTGGACACAAGCCTAATGCACAACATGAGTCAAAAACTACACAGCATGCAAGTAGGAATGTCGGGAATTATGTAACTTGGCTACCATACATGATATCCTATTAGCCATGGAGTTCGTTTGTTTTGATTATTAACAGACTAAACTAAAAATATTGTACTGAAACTTTTAGTAAGACTCAGAAAGAAAGAAAAGTAAATACAGCACCGAACGCCTACGCTAAGCTAACATTTCTATCTCCAACCAAAAGGCCCAAAGGTTTGGCAAATGGAAGTGGTATTCTTTGCCATTTTAAGACAAGGTAATAGAAAACGTGTGTTATTGGGCGTTACAATGAGTCAGTTATCACTCACCTGCCTGGTATACAACCAATATGCTAATATCTGTGATGCACTTTCTATTTTGTTTTATGTGATCAGAACTGCAGTCATTAAATTAAATGTCTTTGAAGATCATTAGTTCAACTCCAAGTCCTCTTAAAGGTGAGCTAAGTAACTTTTCTTTTGGGCATCCACTACCTGCACATCACACACACATTTTGTCCTTTGAATATTAAGTCTCATCTGGGTAGAAAAGAGACTATACTATGATCCAAACATATTTTCACAGAGAATAGAAAGGCCAAAAGGGCAGACGGTCACGACCAAATTCTACATTCAAGATGCATTGTGATCTCTAATCCAACACGCTGTGCCCATCAAAGCCCAGCGCAGATCTGTAGCTGTAGGGCTGCTTTGAGGCGGAGTTTGGAGAAGAAACATCTCAGAGAAAGGCCAGTTCTCACATGTTATTTTTATTCACACTTGGGCAGCAGCAGTGTCCAGTGGCGGTGGACACTGGAGGATCAGAGAGGATTATGGTCTTGTATTTGTTTGGGTTTTGCGTGAAGGTCGTCTGAAGGCGGAATGCAGTTCTTCAGAGGAGAGATGGAGAGAAAGAGAGAGAGAGTCAGGCTGCTTCAAAGAGAAAGAAATAATGCTGGTATCTAGGCAGCTTTAGAAATGTTAAAATCCACCTCTGTGCTTCAGGACGACCTTTTTGCCTTTGTTGGTTTGATTTTGTCTGAACCTGTCATTTTGATCAGTGTTGAAACCTGTACTCCAATTTTAAAGTAAAAAACAACCGGTAATTTTGCATAGAGAAATGGTCTCTAAACTGAACTAGAAAATCCAGAGAAGCAAGGCTGGTTAATTGGTTGTATTTAAAGGTGCATTATGTAACTTTTTTGAATGTCTCCATGGAGATGTCATTACAATAAATCTATATCCATACAGACAAGCAGGTGAAGCTACTATATATAGATCAGATCTGTGGAGAGGCGACCCCACTCACACTAAGAACGCATGTTGTTCAAGGTATTTTTGAGCAATAAAAACATAATTCAATAAATGCAAGATAAGTTTAATGCCATACTGCGGAATATTCCAGGCAAAGCAAGCAATAACATCTCCATGGAGACATACAAATGTGGACGACCCCTCCAGAAAAGCTGCATATTGTACCTTCAACCTCAAAACTACTATGCTGTGTTCAGTTCTGCTGTAGGCACCACTTGTTGTATATTCATTATTCATTGTCTGTATTAAAATACTTGAAATCTTCTTAATGGGGTCAGATCTGGAGTCATCTTTGTTCTGATCTCTGGCTCCTGTTGTGGTGTTGCCTGGCTACAAACAGCTCTGTTCCAGACCTTTCCAACCAAGAACGAGAAATACATGAAGACTCATTTTCTAACAGTGTTGTTCACTGATGATGCCGTGCAACCCGGATGGTCCAGATGGATGGAGTGGTGTATGGCTGGTGGACAGCCACCATGTCCCAACAAGGCTGCGACGTCAGCAAGGAGGGGGAAGAGTCATGTTTTGGGCCAGAATCATGGGGAGAGAGCTGGTTGGCCCCTTTAGGGTCCCTCAAGGTGTGAAAATGACCTCTGTAAAGTATGTGGAGTTTCTGAGTGACCACTTTCTTCCATGGTACAAAAAGAAGAACCGTGCTGTCTGTAGCAAAATCATCTTCATGCATGACAATGCTCCATCTCATGCTGCAAGGAATACCTCTGCATCATTGGCTGCTATGGGCATAAAAGAAGAGAAACTCATGGTGTGGCCCCCATCCTCCCCTGACCTCAATCCAATTGAGAACCTCTGGAGCTCCTCAAGCGAAAGATCTATGAGGGCAGAGGCAGTTCACATCCAAACAGCAGCTCTGGGAGGATATTCTGACATCTGCAAAGAAATTCAAGCAGAAACTCTCCACAAACTCAAGTTTAATGGATGCAAGAATTGTGAAGCTCCTATCAAATAAGAGGTCCTATGTTAAGAAGTAACTTGACCTGTTAAGATGTTTTGATTGAAATAGCTTTTGATTTCAGTAATATGCTAATGCTTCTAATTGAAAAATAAACAAATGACCATTTTCAGTTCTTTACAGCAATAACATGGTTTGAAACTGTTGTGTATAATAATTTGGAACAGTGCATTTTAAGTTTTTATTTTAGAAAAAAAAAATACTGTTATCATTGGGAG
Source organism: Taenioides sp. WSHXM2023 (assembly GCA_029959045.1). Lineage (NCBI taxonomy): Eukaryota > Metazoa > Chordata > Actinopteri > Gobiiformes > Gobiidae > Taenioides > Taenioides sp. WSHXM2023. The sequence goes on along the minus strand of CM057096.1, from coordinate 11,847,297 downwards.
GTTTGTTCAATAACATTCGAATTGTACTCTAAAGGTTGATGACTTGAAAATTATGATGACTGTCATTTATACTGACAATTTGGCAATATCAGAAAAATATCATTTTAATAATTTGAAGTATAGAAGTGTAGAGCATTTTGAGCATTGGAGATGTGGACAGAGTAAAAATAAAGGATTACTCAAACATGAGTGAATGAAATAAAACTCAACTAGGTATTTTATAAGGAGGTAACAGCATTATAACATGGCATATAGTTCAGAGAGTCCATTTTGCATAATATAGGACCATTCACATCAACATATTGGCCTACATAGTGACAGTGTTTAAAATGGTCAGCTCTTTTCCTTCTTCTTCCACACATATACACCATAAAATAGTTATTGTTTTGTGCATTTGACCATGGAATAAGATATTGATTGGGTGAATGTCTGGCCTCCCTCCCCCTCTCCCTTAGCTTGCTGTTCTGATTGTTGTTCTGTGGAGGAAATGTACAGTAAAAATAACAGTGCTCATTGCTCTGAATCTGGGTAAGTCCCTGGTGCTAATGGTTGATGCATTTGTACTAACTTAATACTGCAGTGGATTATAGATCTCAATTCAAACTCCTTTTTCTTCTCTCGCCTCCTCTCAGCTCCCTAAAGTGCAAGTCCACATTTCTTTTAGCTTAATGTGCGGTCTAATTGAATGGTAATGATATCATATTCACAGAGCGGTTTCTATTTTTAATTTTAAAATCTTGGAATTGCTCTCCATTTACTAATGCTGGTCCTGTACGGAATAAGGCAGAACTTATGTCTTCCAAATTATCCCTATACATTGTCAACTGTAATGATAGCTTTGTGCCTAGAAAATCAAAAATATTCATTGGAATGTGTAGAAATACTGTCTTGATTCAGACTGAAGTTTTTAGTATTATTAAATAGGAACAAAAGATAATTCCATTCTCATTATGTCACAAACTGGCTCAGGGTTCGGACAAGATGGAGTCCACACATGTTTAAAATAATCCAAAAATAGATATTTATTAAAAACAAGGTGCAAAGTTGTGTTGTGTTAAATTGTTGGAGTAGCAAAATGTCAATCCCAACTCACCAAGCTTTTTGCCATTTCCGCAGCCTTGTACAAAACAAGCAACTTCTTCAAGAGCAAAGGCAAAAACTTGAGACCTTCTGGAGCTGGAGATGTGGTGCCAAAAAATAACCACAAGGTCGAGCTAGAAAAAAAGTACACAGGAATCATTTTTGATAAAACTGGTCCCCCGCAACAATGAAAAACGCACACATCTAACCATATTGACAGGCCACTCACAAATTCACAAGTTGAGCCAAGCGGAGACTCAACTTAAACCAAATCTCTCTCACTGAACCACCAAGCTCACAACTGGACATAAAAGCAATAAACAGGCCACTGAATGTAAATGGACTATGAAAAACCAAGCATTACTAAAAGTAACCAAGTAAGAGTACACAACTTACAGAAGCAAAAGTTATAGCACCAAACAAAAGTAAGCGTGGACTACTTAACAGCGAAACTCAGTTAAATCAAAGGTACCAGTTAAAACAATAGCCAAACATAATGAGTCACGCCCCCCTAGCTCCAATAGACCCCACTGTCTAACTGGACCCGAGTCTTCGTGCTGTACTGGTGGGAGGATTTTAATCACCAGTGGAGAACCACTGCACCAGTGGGACTGAAAGGCTCCTGCAGCCACCCTCAGGACCCCACGGACATGTGGCTCCAGCCACACTGACAGCGACACTATATTGCCAAAAGTATTCACTCACCCATCCAAATAATCAAAATCAGTTGTTCCAATCACTTCCATGGCCCCAGGTGTATAAAATCAAGCACCTAGGCCTGCAGACTGTTTCTAGAAACATTTGTGAAAGAGTGGGTCGCTCTCAGGAGCTCAGTGAATTCCAGCGTGGTACTGTGATAGGATGCCACCTGTGCAAGTCCAGTCGTGATATTTCCTCGCTCCTAAATATTCCACTGTCAACTGTCAGTGGTATTATAACAAAGTGGAAGCGATTGGGAACGACAGCAACTCAGCCACGAAGTGGTAGGCCATGTAAACTGACGGGGTGAGGTCAGCGAATGCTGAGGCGTATAATACACAGACGTCGCCAACTTTCTGCAGAGTCAATAGCTACAGACCTCCAAACTTCGTGTGGCCTTCAGATTAGCTCAAGAACAGTGCGTAGAGAGCTTCATGGAATGGGTTTCCATGGCCGAGCAGCTACATCCAAGCCATACATCACCAAGTGCAATCCAAAGCGTCTACTGCAGTGGTGTAAAGCACGCCGCCACTGGACTCGAGAGCAGTGGAGACGCGTTCTCTGGAGTGATGAGTCACGCTTCTCCATCTAACAATCTGATAGAAGAGTCTGGGTTTGGCGGTTGCCAGGAGAACGGTACTTGTCTGACTGCATTGTGCCAAGTCTAAAGTTTGGTGGAGGGGGCATTATGGTGTGGGGTTGTTATTCAGGAGCTGGGCTTGGCCCCTTAGTTCCAGTGAAAGGAACTCTGAATGCTTCAGCATACCAAGAGATTTTGGACAATTCCATTCTCCCAACTTTGTGGGAACAGTTTGGAGATGGCCCCTTCCTCTTCCAACATGACTGTGCACCAGAGCACAAAGCAAGGTCCATAAAGACATAGATGAGAGAGTTTGGTGTAGATTAACTTAACTGGCCTGCACAGAGCCCTGACTTCAACCCGATAGAACACCTTTGGGATGAATTAGAGCGGAGACTGAGAGCCAGGCCTTCTCATCCATCATCAGTGTGTGACCTCACAAATGCGCTTCAGGAAGAGTGGTCAAAAATTCCCATCAACACACTCCTAAATCTTGTGGCCAGCCTTCCCAGAAGAGTTGAAGCTGTTATAGCTGCAAAGGGTGGACCAACGTCATATTAAACCCTATGGATTAAGAATGGAATGTCACTTAAGTTCATATGCGAGTCAAGGCAGGTGAGCGAATACTTTTGGCATAATGTATTTAATGCTTTACTATGGAAGATTATAGGCAAAACAGTAATATCATGGCGATAAGCAAGTAGCACCTTATTTGCATCTGCTTATACATGTTTAAATACCATAGGCCTATAGCCTACTTATAAAACAGATAACCATAACTAAATCATCAATCATGTTACTATATATATATATATATATATATATATATATATATATATATATATATATATATATATATATATATATATATATATAAGAAGAAGTATCAAATCACTTCAGAAGCTGTTTTTAAAAAATAGAGCTATAATTATAATGTAATAAGTCATCATCTTCAGATTAGACCTCTCATCTTCCATAAAGACGAAGGAGGCACTTACACCTGGTCAAACATCCATCTTTAGATTACTCTTAAGTCATTTCCTCATCTGCATATTTACTGAGAGGCTGATACAGAGAACTGACATTTCACCGTTTTACTCATGCATAATTGAACACACATAGCTACAGATTCGCACTTCTGTCCATTAATACTGCACTGTTTGGCTGGAAGCTGCAGTGGAAATGTGAATTATAAAGACTATGGGATATACAGAGGAGACTGACCTTGTCCCAAAAGAGCAAATAAAAAAAAAACTCTGTTCCACCTTGTGATGTCATGTGATAACACAGGAAGTGTTCCACTGTGTTTTTAAACTCCATCCACCTTCACTAGAATCATTTGGATAATTTCAGCCCTGGAATAGCTGGAATCTCTATTGAACTGAAGCTTTACTGTTATCACTACATGTTGGATACACTGTATGTGAACGCAGATCAACAGCAAGCCAAACTCGATTTTCACAAGCCAGGAGCATGAGCGTCTTGTTCCTTCAGTACAGTCTTCTAGACAGCTTACAATTTTTTACAGTTGTGGCATGAAAAGCTCAAGTGAAACTGGAAAACAAACAGAAATAAAATGTACATTAGCTTTGTATACAAAACCAGAAATGCATCAGAAAAGAGATAACGTGATTACATTTTCGTGACCTTTTCATATTCTAATTAGGTCGTTACATGTGAATAGAGGGAATACTATGATAATACATAGGCTTCTGAGCAAGTAAGATCAGGGGCAAGGTCTAATTCCTGGTAATAACATGCACCAAACCAATCTCTGCAACAGAGCTTATAAAACATCACCAAGTCACCAAACCATAAAAAGTCAAACTTGAACTTAGAGCCATTGCTTTCGTATGTGTAGATAAGATTTAAAACACACAAGGAGTAGTTTGGATAGCAACAAGCAGGCTTTCTATAACACGTTTTTCATCTGTTACCCATAATGCATTGTGACCACTTCCTGGGGCCTTAAAAATAAGATGCAAGTAAACCAAACCTAGAGTGCATAGTGATATTTTTTTTTTTTTAACAAAATGGAAGTTTTTAGCATGAAATAAGAACAGATGTATTATGGCATATTTATTACTAAATTATTATGAACCTTTTTAACCCTTTACTAAAACACACTTTTACTGTGGGCAGAACAGTAGCTGTCAACTTGAAAACTACCGCCTCATAACATCACAAGATGGAACAGAGCTAATAATAAAGGATGAAACAAAACACAACTCCAGGTATGTTTTTGAGCATTTCAACATGACTAAAATCTCACAAGAGTCAATTTCGCATAATATAGGACCTTTAACAATCAACATACAGTAGCATAACATGATGGTAAACCATGTCAAATATGAAATGTGAAGTTAGACTCATATTATAGTAGGGTGAATTATACATGGGGATTAAAACCAGTATTGAAACTAGATACTCATTTGAGCAGATGTCGATACTGAAAGAAATCACATAAATTGGACAAAATTTAAACTTTTCTGAATAGTTTCAGGGTTTTAGGTTTTGATCTGCATCAGAACTACAGCAAGACTACATGGTAATATTCAAGGTATTTTTTTGTGTTGAAAATGACACATTTCTAATGTTTAAAGAAGAATGCTTGTATTACCATTGTGGCCACAAATTTGATCTCTAGTGTTTCAACCTTGAAATTTTGTTTGATATTTTGGGCTAATAGGAATCATAAAGGTTACAAATTTCCCTATGGGGACAATAACGTGTACAGTAACCTTAATTAATTTATCCTGTTGATTGGTTGAGTGGATTTAGAATTTTGCCTTGTCAAAAATTGTAAATTTAATGTCACATTAAAACATTATGCTATGTTGTTAATAATTTACATAATTTGCAATTAACTTTAATTTTCTCCTTTTGAAAATAAATGATAAAATGCACACATTTGATAAATTATTAAATTGATGAAACCACAATGAATGAAATGTTTCCCTGAAAATTGCACAGGAGCTACAAATTTTAGATCTATTGATTTTCCTTCACTTTTTCACCATAGGGTCATTAAGCAGACTCAGCAATCATGCATGGATTTCTCTCTCCCCAGACACTTCCTCCTCCCTTACTTCTGGGGTGGGTTTTTTTAGCCCAATTTTAGTCTTGGTTTAGTTTCAAGTTTGATCCATGCTACTTCATATCAAAGGTGCTGTTACTGTCTCACTTTCCAGTGGTCCAAAGTTGAGTCTAAAGTTATTCCTCACTCTAATTATAAACAGTGAAGAGTTTATAAGCCCTTCTCAGCTCTGAAAGGTCAGTGCGGAGTTTTGGCGTCACAGTAGAGCTAACAGAAAGTAGCATGCTAACACTTGCTTCCTGATTATCGGACAAAAAATGCTTTCTAATTAGATGCAGATAGTACACAGCGGACTTATTTTGACCTTGGGATGCTTATACAATATATCTGTACTGCCCAAATACATGGGTCAAAAATACAAAAGTACAGGGCGTTTAACTACCTTTACTAACCATTTTAGTTGAGATGTGTATTGATACTTTGTAGCTGCTGTCATCAACATTGTGGGTGTGGTGCTAACTTAAGGCACTGCTCAGTCTGAAGCTCTGTTTCTCAAGTTAAACTTTAATATGAGCTTTGTTTAACACAATCTGACCACAAAGAAGTCCTTCTCAAATAACATTACAGACACAAGCTAGATAGGATTAGCCGACAGTTTTTCACTTAGTCACTCTCACCGTTTTGTTCAAAGACAAAACACCTAAATGGGTTCATGAACGCTCGTATTAATCACAAGCTCCTAAAATGTGTTTCATTTTTCATTCATATTTTTTCTTGAGTTTTAAAACTTTTGGACTGTGTTTGCTAAAGCTTACATTGTGTCACCATGGAAACTGGTGAAGATTCCACCATAGAGATACACATAGCACCCCTCAGCGTGATGTCACTGCAAAGTATGAATACTTGCAGTTTTTTTGTCCATATTGTTTGTAGTAGTGCTTATTGTCCTTTCTTTAATAACAGTACTGCAGTTTTATCACCCACTTACATCTTTTATTATCCCTCCCTTTTTTTTTCTTAATCTGCCCCACTGTGATATTTGGACAGCAGTCTTCCATCGCTGGCACTTTGCTCTTGTACTGTCAGCTAAACAGAGCGACCTTCCGACCTCTCGATTGAAAAAGCTAAAAAACAGCTGTAGCCACCTCCTAACCACTCTGACAGGGCCCAGCTTAAAACGCCCTGGAAATGTCACTCCCATTCAAAAAAAAATTCCTCATTCTCACCCCAGAGCTCACTTACACTTGCTCTTTCAACTTAAACACGCGCAAATATGACAGAAAAAAGGGCTGTACTTTTTTAAGACACGGGTAAAATTGTAATGGATGTTTGCTGGTTATTAACCGTTCAGCATTTGTTACACATTGCAATGGTGAAAGCATAGTGTAGAAGAGTGATTTAGCTGTTGCCGAACTACCTGTGCGTGATGCAAAATTAACACTTAGTATTGGAATTCTCACTGACCGTGGTATAATTCCTACGTAAAATAACAATCATTTTAAGTCTGGCTTGTTCATATCCATGAAATTAATACTTAATTTGTTTTTGAAAAGAAAAAAGATCTAATTGAAAATCAAGATTGATCGATATGAGGAAAAAAATGTATGATTGTTTTTTTTGGGGTTTTTTTGCCAGATCTCCCAGCTGTAGGTCACTTGTTTGCTGGTTTGGCCCTGGCTTAGTTTTGGTGTATTCCTGGTTTAGTCCTGGTGTAGTCCTAGTCACGTTAGTGTTTTGTGTTAGTGTTTTGTAAGCAATTGTCGATTATTGGTACATTATTGGTTATCCAACTTCTTTTTTTTTTTCATAAATATGTTTTTGAAAATAAGCAAAATTGTGATATTAGTAGGGCCATATTACCGTATTATCATTACTTGTCTTTTTCCTCTGTATTCTCTTCCTACTATTCAAAGCCTCATGTTTTGGTAAATTTGTGACTTATTTTAGTGTAACAGCTCTGAGCAAGAACATGAGCTATTTGGGCATGTTTTTTGTGAGTGTTTTGTTGTTTGCTGTCAATGTATTTCTCTACCAGGGTATATGCTAAAAGAAGAGATTTGCAAACTTGTAAGTGGCAAAAATGAATTGACTAATACTACTTTTTCCTTTTGCTTTCCTTTTCAGTTGCCTGCAGGTGCAAGGTATGCCTATAATAGTAGATAGTTTATTAGTGTTAAGTCACCCCAAGTTGTAGTAGTTGACAAATGTGTATATTTGTTGTTTAGCTTCCAAATAGAGCTAGATCCTTAGTGGTTGCCTAAATTTCCCAAAATTAAGTGAATTTCATCTGTTCACTCATAAAAATACACGTGGTACAGCGTCAAAAGCATTCCTTTTGTATCTGTGATAGAGTTTAATGAAATGTCTTTAGCTCGAATATCATTGATAAGATTATAAGACTAAACAGCATACATTGCCCCAGTAGATTTCTTTATAGCCTTATATAAAGTTATGGGCCCTGAGTGTTGCTTAAATTCCTTTGCGTTGCTTTTATTATACCATGATGACCTTTAGTACTAGATTTGTGCTTGCTTATGCAACTCTAACTCCTACTTTTGGTTAATTTACATATTTATATATAGAAATACAGAGTCGAACAAGTCCCGTTAGATTACAATACCCTAATAGCATGTAAGTTACAAAACCACTGAACCAGTTATAAATGCATCCATTTGACCTCAATTTAAAGGTGCTCTATGTAACTTAGTTGAGTCTCCATCACCTGCTTGTCTCCATGGGGTGTTATTGCCAGTATTAAACTGATACATCTCCAAGTGACATCAAGGTCATATCTGTGAAGAGGCGACCCTGCTGTCTGTATCCATTCATGTTTTTGAGCCATAAAAACACCCATAAATAGTCAAGTTTAATACCACACTCTGGAACATTATAGGCAAAGCAATAACGTATCCGTGGACACACATAGTGCACCCTTCACTATTTTACCTTATCTTATTACATGATGTTTTTTTGTCTTGCTTAACCTACCCGATTTCCTTAAGGCGGTCCAGGATTTCAAATAACTGTATTATCATTGGGCCAACACTGGCAATCTGATTTCAATGGGGCGTCTGGAAATCAATGCACTATTATGTGTGTATGTAATAACACTGTGAAGCCAGGCTATGCTAATCTCTAATACCTCACAAGCTCCAGTCTATTACTTTGCTATCTCCTAGGCTTTTCTGCACCGTATTATATAAACACAATACAAAGAATAAGAAGACAGCTTTAGGTATTTTCAGCTTTGCAAAAAAGACACTATGGAAAAACGGATATGGCGCGTAATATTGTTGGATGTATTCGAGATTACTGGTAGGGACGAGATCATTGCGTAAAACATACTGTTATGTGCGATAAAACTTAAAAATGGAACAAAAAATGGGGGAAGAAGCACATTCCTGCTGGTAATTGTTGTGAAAATGGCTCCACCGTGAGTACCATTTATTGTCGATTCCCCATAATGGTCGTGCGGGTGGATCTGGGAGCGAGATGGGGATAAGTGAGACATCCCAAAATGCTCAATTCAGGCTGTTATCTGAATGTAGAGGGTATTTTTTACTATTCAAAGACCTTATTTCAACTCTATCCAAAGTATTCACAGATCAGCCATAACATTATAACGGCAGCTTGAGGGATATATTTGACTTCAAGTGGATGTACAAAGGAGAAACAGTACTAGAGCTGCACGGTATTGGAAAATATTGTAATGTGGATTCGGATAATGTTGCAGCATTTTAATATAGGCCTACTTTTTCACTCATTAATTTCAGTTATAATAAAACAAAAAGTATATGCCTTAATTGACTAACTTAAAATGGAATCATGTTTCAAATAGAGCTGCTAAACTGGGCAGTACCTGGAGGACTAAAGAAAAGAGTGGGCAGGGAGGAGAAAAAAGCAGACAATTGTATTCAGAAAACTAAAAAAAAGCAGACAATTGTATTCAAACACCATATATATTTTTAATTTAATGTTTACTTCCACTTTAACAGACAAAAAAGACTAAACCAAGGCTAATTTTAACTTTTTTAACTTTTTGGAACTACAGTGGACAGTGGACCTGTTTTAGCCCTACATTAGACCTAGAAAAATCTTGTTATCTACTTGACTGAGATTTTTGGGTACTCGGAAAGCCACTTTCTTTGATGGTACTTGTTGTGTCTATTTAAATTTAAATTGTGATCAAGGTATTCTGATGACTGCCACAATTACCTCAATTAGATAACAGTATTTTCAACTTACCAGTATCCTGTCAGAACTGAAGAAACAGAAAATAATAGTGAAATTAAATGTATTCATTCCTAAAAACATTTGTCGTGACACAAATGTATGCGTCTCGTCTTTTTCACAGGAGTTAGTTTCATATTAGCCCTGCTGTTACTGTAGTTGAACTGTGGCTGCTTTCTTCAGATTTTGCAGACCTCAGAGACCCAGAGCATATAACAGAACAATGCTGACTCATGAGGAGCGCTTTACCCACAATGCACTTGTTCTAATCACATGTTTCGGTGTCTCCATTGATCCCAGCTGTGTTGCATCTCATTCACAAACATTCCTAGTTGAATGCAATGATGTAGTCGCACTATGAAAAGATCTTACAAACAGCACAGACTAGAGTAAGGCGGCTCATATGCATATAAATAACATCTCAACAAGCTCAGGATGTGAACGCAATGCAAGAACAATGAGGATCAGTGTAGCTTTTTGAAATGATAACGGTATTAATATCTATCTATGGTTTATTTCAGTGTTGTATTACTGGTAGTGTCAATATTATATTATACTGTGATTTACATGTCATTTAAATCATCTTAAATGTCCAGAAATCAGATCATAATCAGATTTCTGTATGCAAATACTAAAACCACAGAGAAATGTTGAAACCATGGTTAGTTTATCTAATTCAGTGAAATCATGTTAATATGTAGCAGACAAAATATTTAAGAAAAATTGTGAGATGAGTTATGGTTAGGAATATACAACATGTCAAGATGCAGTATGGCTGATGCAAGTTATGTGATATCTGTGAAACCTCATGGACTGAACTATTGATATGTTTACTGCACCAGACACACAGTGAACCCAATGTACGGGTCAATGGGTTTTAAAATGGCACGGGCATATAAAGTATTGTGCATCCTCTATTGGCTTTATAAACTGTGTATCTGTGAAGTACTAATAATAAGATCTTATTTGGATCTATTCTAACTATTTAGATTCACCAAATGGTTGCACCCCATGTGGAAACAGCTCAACTTTGCACATTTGCTCGTCCAAAATCAGTGTTTCCGACTTTCACATGTACCATCTTTCCTTACAAAAACAATCTTGCAAGTGCAAACCTACCAGAATTTACTCCAATGAAAAATGTTTCTGTTGATGTTTTTGTTACTGTTGACCTTAAAGCATCTTTTATAGTGGAGGGTCCGCTACCTGTTTGTCTAATGGAGATGTTATTGCGATTCTTTGCCTAGAATGTAGCATTAAAATTTTCTATCTCCATGGATACAAGCTGGTGATTACAAGCAGGTCAGGTTACAGGTTAGATCTATGGAGATACACTATCACACATGCAAAAAGAATGTTTTTCAAGGTACTGTTTTTGCAATAAAAACACATGCAATTATATTAATGGTTGCATTTTGTGTCATTGTGTCATTGTCATATATTTTTTGTCATTAAACTGACCTTGCCCTTTTATAATGCACAGTATAGTGTGAGATACACTGTGTAATTTCTGTGAGATTGGATTGTGTTTATTTACATTTTAATTTTCTTTTAATCGATTATATTAGACAAACTGCTTTCTGTAATGAGCAAAGCTTCAGAAAAGTTACTGCGAAGCTGCGCATACTGAAAGTGCATGAACAAGGTCATGAAAGGCAGCATAAACCACTCAACTGTGGCCTAATTAATTCATTATAAGTGACTTTCATTTTAATTGAAAATCCTCATTTCTTCACATCTCAATGGCAGCTTGTCCTTAAGATTTGTAATACTTGCTTTGAAAAGGGCTGGAATATCGAGTCAAGGGTACAGGCCAATACTGCAGGCATGAAGGATGTGTTTGTAGGGGATAAACTACTTGTACATGATGTTTGATGAGATACAGTGTGATAGCTGGTGTACAATGCCATATAGATTTACAATACCCCGACCTTCAACTTGTTTATCTTAAGTATCACAATGGACGCTATTGGACGGACTAAAACTACTGTATCAAACCTGTGAAGAGGGGAACATCTGTCAATAGCACAGCTCAGGAAAAATAATACAAATCAATTTAGAACAAAATGTCTCCAATATTGTTCACTTTCAAGGTCTCTGCAGAGGGAGAAGGAATGTGTGTTTTTACCACAAAGTTTAAGAAAAAGAAATGTGGAAAGGAACATTCTGTAGAGATGAAAATATGGCTTCCTTTTTGCAAGCGTGAAATGGTACAAAAAATAATATGCTATATTTTTCTTTCTGATGCATCGGTCACCAAATGTTACAGTGTCTGGCAGCGCAGATGTCCAACAGAAGCAAGGTCCACTTCACTTATAAATCTTCAAGGGAAGTACATGGTCCCTATTAAAATGTATTAGTTGTGGTGGTGGCTAAGCTCGAAGGTCAGTGGTTCGATCCCAGCTCAAACCGTTTTCATTGTGTCCTTGGGCAAGACACATCGGCATTGCCTATGTATGAAAATTGTGTGTGAGTGATTGGTTTTTGACTTTCATTGCAACTATTCTGTGTTATTAAAGCAATAAATTGTAAACTGTCTCATTTATATATATATATATATATATATATATATATATATATATATATATATATTTTTTTTTTTTTTTTTTTTTTTTTTCTACCTTCAAGGCAATCAAAGAGGAACCATTCACCCGCTCACATGCATTATATACCAGTGTACACAGACACTGCAGCCAAGGGGGGTTAAGTGTCTTGCCAAAGAACACCACAACAGTGTTTATGCCAGGAGCAGGATTTGAACCACCAACCTTAAAAGTGCACTGTGTAACTTTTCTGATGCAGGGTCCATCACCTGCTTCTCTATGTGGAGATATTGCCTAGAATGTTCCACAGTATGATTTAACACTTATTTATCTCTATGGAGACAGCAGGTGACACCACAGGGCCAAGTTACATGTCAGAGCTGTGGAGAGGCAAGCCCACTCACAGTATAAATGCAAGTTTTTAGGTCAATAAAAACCCATGTTATTGAGTAAATGCAAGATGAATATGTTTAATGCCATACTGGGACATTCCAGACAAAACAATAATATCTCCATGGAAAAAGCAGGTGGCGGACCCTCCACTAGAGAAGTTACACAGTGCACCTTTAAGGAGCACTATACTAACTGACCTATAGGCCTCTCTTTATCTGTCCGTGTCATTTATGTTTAATTCTGCTTTTCTTACGTAAGTTCATCTCATTGATTTCTCTGATCATTGCTTGTTGTATGATTACCCTGATAACATGACGACGTCATGCCAACGTTGGGCCAACGTATGTGTATACGTTGGGCCAACGTTGGCAGTTGACGTTGGGCCGACGTCATTTTGCTCATTGGCAAGTGGTTGGGCCAACGTCATCAAAAGACGGTTGGCTAGACGTTGGTCCAACGCCTTGCCAACATTCAATAGGTCAGTTTCAGACGTTGGCCCTACGTCGGGCCAACGTATGTGTGGACGTTGGGCCAACGTATGTGTATACGTTGGGCCAACGTTAGCAGTTGACGTTGGGCCGACGTCATTTTGCTCATTGGCAAGTGGTTGGGCCAACGTCATCAAAAGACGGTTGGATAGACGTTGGCCCAACGTCTACCCAACTATTAATTAGGCTTTTTATATACTGTATATATTGTACTACTAAATTGCATACTTTATGGAAAGTAATCACAAGTGAACAGTGCATGTAGGTTTTGTTGCAGTATTGCAACATTTATTGATAATACTTGAATTCATGTACACACATATTATCAAAATATAATGTTCAAGGGTGGTTCTTAATTACAATGTACAAAAAATGTTACCAAAATATATTGCTGAAGGCTGATTTACAACAGAAAAAGTTAACTACATTTCAAATGCATTAAAATGCACTACAAGTTTCTGTGTACCTATATAAGTAGATGGAAATAAATATAATGAGATCAACTTCTGAATGTAAAAATAAAATACTACCAACATGTCAAAACATACCTGAACAATCATGAGAAATCATAGCACCAAAACATAGCATATTTTCATACTTTTATCAACTAAACACACCCTAACTATGCATACACCGTGCGTGTGCCAGCACTGGATGGAATTACTAACAAAATAACAACCAAAATTACGAACCCAAATCTTAGACAATATATCTAAAGTGAATTTCAAATACAAGCCGATAAACCACGTGGGACAAGATCCAGTTGGAAAATGGATAATTAGTCAATATTCAGTGAGTAATCTAGCACTTTTCACGGGTGACGGCACATACTTGAAAACCGATGGGATGTAGTCAGGTGAAAGCGGGTTGTCACTCTTTTTACCTAGGACACAAAATAAGTAACGTTAAGTAAAGAAACCACTAAGATTACACTGAGAAAAAATATTCACTATTCAATGATACAGGCAGTTTAAAATGTTGTGATGTCACATGAATGCAATCCATTAGCTAATACGTTTTTAGGTCTGGACATTAACCACCGTAGTGAGGTTTATATCGCCAACTAGACTGGGTTGGTAGATTAGGTTGAGGACGTTTCGGCTTGTCCGACTGAAATACAATCCACCCAGTTTAGTCGGTGATATTTATTGTCCAAAACAATAACTATCAGCACCATTTAAGATAATATGAAATGTATAATGTTTACGTGAAATTACCTGATATGAAATGGTCACTGCACAAGCGAAATCCATTAGGTGACGGGTTCCAACGCTCGGTTTTCTTCAGCGCGCTTCTTGCCCGTTTTATCGCAGAAATCCATTTTCCCCTCCGAGCTGGATCTTTGGGAATGCGATAAAAGGCTTTATCTTTAACTTGTCCTCGGTGGTTTGTACATCCAGGGGCACAGCATGAGTCTACCATCGTTGTAAGCTGGAAGTTTTGTAGGCTAGTTAGTTAGTTTGTTTACAATAATTCCTGCCAAGATGGCGCCCGGTGGTGCATGCTGGGATAGCGTGACGTCATCTCCCGGAGCTCTATTGAAACGAATTGTCATTACAAACGTCGGCTCGACGGTCGCGCCAACGTCGTTAACCTGTGTCAGATATGACGGAATACCGAAAAATCGCGAACTTCAAACAACGTCGGTTCGACGTTGCGTAATGTTCGTTGGCTGCACGACGTCGTGTAGACGTCGGCTTGACGTCTAAGATTATACGTCGGCAACGCCGACGTCGGCAGGACGGATCAATGTTTTCAGGGTATATGGGTGCTTGAACAAGAGATTACTACTTCTGCTATTTGTAATGTTCAAATATAACTTGAGTATTTATTTATTTTTTTCGCTTTTGATTTAAAGCGTTGTTATTCACTGTCTATTCAGTAGTCAGTTATGTTCTTAATTAGTCCTGATTAGGGAAAGGAATTAAAGGAATGGTGTTCTAAAACTAAAACTAACAAAAACTCTTATTTGAAAATGCATTGGGTTGTACAGTAGAGTTCTTATTTTTTTGAATCTTGAACTACACCCTATCAGCACAAGCACACAGAATAATGCAAAAACACATAGTCCTCTGGGTCATCAGTGCCAACTCAATACAGTACATGAAATGCTTACATAGTTTTTCTGCCACCAGCTAATGCTTCTAACATAATGTGCCTTCGTGCCTTATACACTCAAGCCTGCACTGTTAGCAGAATTTATAAAAAAGTTGTCAAGTACCCATAATGCATTTGTCTTTGTGCATGAACGCATTGGTTATAACAGGTCAGCAAAACCTTAGGTCATATGCAGTGTATATTGGCTAATATTGGTATCTCAAATGACAGCACTGGGAGTAAGTACATAATTGTTATTCTGAATATGGTCCAATATGAAATCATGTCTTAATATTGTATAATAATGTTTGTTTTTCGTTTTGTTTTCTAGGGTTATTCTAGGTTATTCTTCAGTTTCCTTTTGTACCTTTACTGGTGGAGGTTCTGCCACCTGTTTGTCTCCATGGGGATGTATTTCTGTCCCTGAAATATTCCGCACTATGGCATTAAACATATTGATCTTGCATTTATTAAATTATAGGTGCTTTATAGCTCAGAAATATCTTGAAAAACCTCTCCACAGATCTGACCTATAAATTGGCTAGGTAGGTATCACCTGCTTGTCTCTGATAGCTTTAATGCCATACTGTGGAACATTCCAGATAAAGCAATAACAAGCAGGTGGCAGCCATCTCATCAGAAAAGATGCATAGTGTACTTTTAACCACTTGGCTATTAGTATATTGCTTTTTAATTGAATTTGTTACTTACCATGGTGATAAAGCATGAAAAAGAAGCCCTGTGCCTCTTTTGCACAAATACTAACTGCGTGTGCCTAAGCTTTTGCAGAAAGGTAAAGTTCTGAATGCTGACGCAAGGCCTCAGCTCTTTGAAGGTTAACCTGATATTTTACTCAATCTTGGCGTTAGCTCGTCTAGACAGCAATGATTCTTTTCCCAGAAAGTTAAGTAACAAAATGCACTTTTCTTTAAAATGCTCAATAAAGATGCTCTTAGGAACACGTTGTATCAGTAAAATGAAATGAGTTGGCGTAGGTCAGACATCAGCGGGACTCAAATAAACAGCAAATGTCTCAGTAATTCATGTACTTTTCTCTAGGCTCTAGTGTAGTAAAATGTCTGGGATATTCATGATAAAAATAATAACTAAAAATACAATTTTATAGAGGATTTTATAGAGGTTATTTTCATCATCTGATTTTATATCTTCTATTGCTCTTCTAAAGGTGCACTATGTAACTTTTCTGGTGGGGAATATATATTATATGCACTGCATTTATTTATATATATATATATATATATATATATATATATATATATATATATATATATATATATATATATATATATATATATATTAAAAAAAATATATATATAAAATATATATATAAAATATATATATATATATATATAATAAAATATATATATATATATGTGTATATATATATATATATATATATATATATATATATATATATATATTATATATATATATATATATATATATATATATATATATATATATATATATATATATATATATAATATATATTATATAATATATATAATATATTATATATATATAATATTATATGAGTCTACTGGACCAAACTTCTGAAAATCTCAAATCAAGGCTCATCTGAAAATGGATTTTCTATGCAGCTTGATTACATTTTTCTACAAATCAGTTTTCATTAAATTCTATATTAAAAGTTAATTACATTGTTAATTAGAAGGCCCAGTTTGTCTTCTGCACTAGACTGTATCTTAAAACCACTCTCATAAAGCTGCAAAAGCACTGCCCACTCACTAATGCATTAAATGAGTCATTTGTCATCATTTGACATCAACAAAATGGATCTTTGGGAGTCCTGCAGCCTCAGTGCATTAGAGTCTTGTTTCTCTGTTAGATTGTGAGAGCTTTTTTGTAATGTTCCGCAGCATTGCAGTAAAGTTATCTATTGAGAAAACTAGATGGCTCCACCACCTGTAATGCTATTGCTTTGCATGCATCAGATGTATCTATTTTTATGAAGACAAACACCACACATCGCCATGCTAAGTTACAGGTCAGAAAAGGTATATGTGCAACTTGAAATTGTAAATACATGTAATTTTTTTGTAATTTTATTTTACAAAAAAAAAAAAAAAAAAAAATCAACTTTAGAGTATGTTACAGCCCTTAACCACATTTTAATCATTCTTACAGTTTAACAGTCTAATATAGCATCTTAACATGATTTTTAATAACTCAAGTCAAAGGCATCAGCAATGTAGTATTCACTACTCATTTTAAACAAACTTGAGCAATGTGCAGACATTTCATCTATCAGTTCTAAAATGTCTGTTTTGCAGCATGTTCAAAGCATGACATTTCTGTCTGGAAACACTGTGCAGTTTTTCTCACATCTGTGATGTGTTTTACATTTCAAGTAGGACCCCCTCTGGTCTAACTTCTTGTTGCAGCCATAATTAATATTCTTGAAAGAACAGAGCCAGACAGAACATATTTGTATCTATTTTAAATGTCTTGCATGTCTTTTTTTCTTTTTATATAAAGACAATAACATCCTCCACCTTCTGATACAAATGTCATTTGGTGAAAGTATCATAATCAATCATAAACACGATGTCACTGTAACCCATGTTGTTCATAGCTTGGCCATTTCTAGTTTTTCTAGTCTTTATTTGTCTCCTCAAGTTATAGGCTCCATCTTGCTTCTCCTGTAAAGGCCAAATGACCATCCCTAGATCCAGGACTAAACCAGAATTTAATCCCAAAATAAACCAAGACTAGACCTGGACTAGACCAAGATCCAGGTCTAGTCCTGGATCAAACAGGACAAGCTGAGTTTAAATCCATCAGTGTATTATTGTTTGAGCTTCCTGTGCCTTTAATTCTCCACATTTATCAGAGGCACAGATGGGAGCCCTGATCACGCCACACTACGGCAGCCCTACTGGGACTTTTCAGGATTTTTCATCAACAACAGACCAGGTGTAAAACTGGTGCTAAGCAAGAAGGCAGCTGACCCTCACTGTGGATTTGTGAATTATTTATTCAAACATTTTTTGAAAAACATTGCATCCCTACAGTGTATCACAGATTGAGCCTTTTAGTCAGCCTTCAAGTTGTGTATTTATTGTAAGTAGATGCTTGATAGCTTTGTTGTTTTGCTAGTGCTGTTTTATCAGATGGGATTTTGTTAGTCAGTCAGGATGCTTATTATTCATAACGTACGGTGTTTTTGAAGTGATTTGTGTTGGCTTTTAGACATGAATTTTGTCTGCTGCTGTTTCATTTAGTAACCATGTCACAGTTTTTTGTTGTTGTTTTTTTTATGTCAGTCAGTATGGAATTTCATGGTAACACAACTTTGATTCCTAACCTGTCATTTTATTACCAGATTTGTATAATTAACTTTAACGAAGCCACTCGCATCATTTGTAATCTTAATGTTATGTGATTATTATGTGACCTTTCTTACTGTGAGTGAACCTGCGTCTCCACAGACCCCTTTTACCTGGTGGCGTCATCTCCATGGAGATAGACAATATACCATAATGTGGGACATTCAAAGCAAAAGCATCTCATTGGTGACAAGACAAAATCAGGTTCGGAGATGGTCATAATGTTGCTTGATCCATGGGCAGGATTGCAGCAGCAGTCTCAGTGTTTGGAAATAGTGACATTTATTGCATAACCTTTAGTCAAATGGAGTAGAGTATCTGGCGGCGCAGGCTTGGTCTTATTTAGCTTATCATATAGAGAGGGTATAATAAGGATAGAGGGAAGAGCAGGCTTAGGCCCAGAGCAGCAGCAACAGCAGCTCTGGCTCCTTGTAATAACAGGAAACAGGGACTCACACAGAGGTGCGCTTTAGTCTGTTCATTAGTTTGGATTTATCACTCCCATGTTGCTCTCACTGAGCTGCTTTAATTAATCATATCACAGGATTACAGAGAAACTGTCATGCCATCACACCATGGATGTAAAGTACATTTTGTTAGAAGATTTCAGACATTTAATTAGATGAGAAAAAGTGTTTTACCAAAGGTTTATTGTGCATTCAATGTTAAATGTGTTCTATTTATAAGGTGTATTGGCTTTACGATTGTCTTTTCATATCTTTACACATGGGGAATGGTATTGTTTGTTACGGCAAAATGAGATCTCAGTCTGAACAGTGGTGCTCAAATTAAAATGAAAATCAACTAGTATTTAAGGAATGTACAGTCCCTGACAAAAGTCTTGTCGCTTATCCATTTTGTAGAAACAAAAGCTTATAACCTGACTTTAAATTAATCGATTGGTTTTAGAAATGTCTCATATGAAAGCTAAAACCCTCCCAAATTATGCTCAATATACTAAAATAAATTTGCTTCACTGAAGAAAGATTGATAATTTAATGAACACAGAAAGGTCAGATTTTGGCAAGACAAAAGTCTTGTTGCCTTGTCATATGATGCACCCAATCCTAGATTACAGCCTCACCTGTGATCAGTTACTGATCAATCAGTTAGTGGGTGTGTATAAAAAGAACCCCAGCACACCAGACCTTCACATCAACTGCAACTTGACCTCTGACAACATGCCTAAGATCCACCCTGAGACCAAAGCGTTAATTATCAAGAGGCTGAAGACCAGATCCACTGCTGAGGTGGCTGACACCTTCAATGTGTCTCAGCGTCAAGTACAAAGAATAAGAAAAAGATCTGAAAAGACTGGAGATGTTTTTGACAAGCCCAGGTCCGGCAGACCCCGCAAGACAACTGCTCGGGAGGACCGTTTGTTGATTCGAAAATCCAAGGCCAGCCCCTTTTCCACTGCAGCAGAGCTCCACCAGGCCTGGTCACCTCAAGTCCCTGTGTCAACCAGAACAGTTTGTAGAATTCTGTCTCGAAATGGCCTCCATGGTCGAATCAGTGCACAGAAACCAGCACTAAACAAAAGGCAATTAAAAAACCGTGTGGCATTTGCCAAGGCCCACAGCCTGCTAAAAGGATGGACACTGGAAAAGTGGCAGAAGGTGGATTTCTCAGATGAATCCTCGGTTGAATTACATCACAGCCGCCGCATATATTGCAGGAGACCTACTGGAGCCCACATGGATCCAAGATTCACCCAGAAAACAGTTAAGTTTGGTGGCGGAAAAATCATGGTCTGGGGTTACATCCAGTATGGGGGTGTGCGAGACATTTGCAGGGTGGAAGGCAATATCAATAGCCTAAAATATCAAGAAGTATTAGCTACCTCTTACATTCCCAACCATAAAAGGGGTCAAATTTTGCAGCAGGATGGTGCTCCATCGCATACTTCTATCTCTACATCAAAGTTCCTCAAGGCGAAGAAGATCAAGGTGCTCCAGGACTGGCCAGCCCAGTCACCAGACATGAACATCATTGAGCATGTCTGGGGTAGAATGAAAGAGGAAGCATGGAAGGCAAAACCAAAGAATCTTGATGAACTCTGGGAGGCATGTAAGACTGCTTTCTTTGCTATTCCTGATGACTTCATCAACAAATTGTATGAATCATTGTCGAACCGCATGGATGCAGTCCTTCAAGCTCATGGAAGTCATACAAGATATTAAATATGGATCTCACAGCACCACTACTTAATTCACTGACGTTATGCAACATATTTTTGTATTTGAAGTAAATTATTTGTTCAATTTTCTGTAGGCGACAAGACTTTTGTCTTGCCAAAATCTGACCTTTCTGTGTTCATTAAATGATCAATCTTTCTTCAGTGAAGCAAATTTATTTTAGTATATTGAGCATAATTTGGGAGGGTTTTAGCTTTCATATGAGACATTTCTAAAACCAATCGATTAATTTAAAGTCAGGTTATAAGCTTTTGTTTCTACAAAATGGATAAGCGACAAGACTTTTGTCAGGGACTGTATATATAACTTTAGTGAAATAAAAAGAGAATAAAATGTTATAAAATATGATATTATAACACTAAATTACGTAATGACTATAAAAATCCTTATTGTTATTGTAAAAGAAATGACATGTATTTTTCTCATATTAAGTTCACTAGATTGTCATAATTCCTCTAAATGTCTGTGTTTCAGATAAGATGCTCTACCATAAATATTACATTATCCAATCATAAACATTGTCAAACTCGTTGAAATTCACTACAATAACAACAGCATTGAATCTGTTTTCAGGTAATACTTTTATGTGGTGCAAAAAGGAAAATATCAGTCATTATAGAACGTCTTGCTAAGTGTTGTATTGACCCTGTTTTTGACAGAATAAATCTTTAACTACAATTTTCTAAAATAGCTGTTATTACAATCAAGCCGTCTAAAAATGTGACTTATTAAAATTAATTGATTATGCTGCTTTTATGGTCTCCAACTGAGTTGTTTCTGTGTTCATTTTTACAAACATTTTGAAATAAATATTCAAGTACAGACTAGGGTTTAGTGAGTTCCAAGTCTTTCATTTCATTAGCAGTTTTCACATCAGTAATAGTCACAGTCAGTCACAACAGGCAAGACATTTTATGAGCCAAAGGAAGTGGAAAGCAAATTTACCTCTGAATGTAACTGTTGTTCGAGATTTGGACACTGTATTTTTTAATGTGATTAAAAAACAGTGCCTTGGCTGAGGTACACCTTCATCAGCTAGTTTGATTTTCTTCCATGCAGTGATTTGGTGCCAGTATCTGTATCAGTGACAGAAGGGGGTAAGGGGGTATTTACAGGCTGATTTGTCCTAGAACATCTCATAATGTTTTAACTTTTGTTCACACAAAGCTGTTCAGTAGTTACTTGAAGGATAATAACATTTTCATAACACAAGTGGATGTCTTTTAAAGGGGCACTGTGTAACTTTTTGATTGGAGGTCCGTCACCTGCTTGTTTCTGAATGTTTCACAGTATGACATTAAACAGCTCTATCTTACATTTATTCAATTACAGGTGGTTTTACAGCTCAAAAATGTTTAGACCGTGTGTGAGCAAGGATTGCCTCTTCACAGATCTGATCTGTAACTTGGTCTCCATGAAGATAGAGATACTTAAAGTCAAAGTATCAATACCGGCATCAGAACTGAAAAAGCTCAGTGTATCCCTAATAATAATATTACTCAAGTATGCTGCTAGCTGCTCTGAATAGTACATTTTCTTGAAAAAGTTACTTGAGTAAATGTAACTGAGTACTACCCATGTCTGATGAGTGATATCAGAATTATTTTTTATTTTTTGTTTGTTTATTTGTTTCAAGAAATCTGTATTAATCAGATAATGTAGCATCGATATTCTTTCAAAGCTCAATGCATCAGATTTGTCTACTTAATCAGACTAGTTAAAACAGAAATAGACAATCAGTTAGGCTAAAATGTTGCTGTACATTTACACAAACATGAAACTGATTATTTTACATCCCAGCTAATTATTTTGGTGTCATTTTTTTCCTAAAGTGAAATGTTAATTTATAGACTTTCCCACAACTTAAATACTTTTCTGTAAAACCTTGATATCAGCCACAGCAGCAAGACAAATTGGATATTGCTAACAGAAAAATCCATATAGCACCAATCCTACACTCAGTGCTGTAAGCTGCTATAGAAGTTAGAGTCCACATAACCACATAATGTTTCTGGTTGGCTGGACACCATAGTATAATAGGAGAAGAGGAGGTTTCCCATTGGAGCGGCACAGTCTCATAGAGGATTTCCTGTTCGGTTCAATGGACACATCTTAGATTAAACACTCCAGTGCATTTGACTGTATCTCTGTGACTGACAGTGAAGAACATAGGATCTCACTGTAAGTCTCACTGTATCACTGTGTATACAAGACTAGAGCTGTGTCCAATCACCCACAATGCATCACTCCTCCATACGGTGGTTATATGATGTGCGGTGTTATTGACCTTATACCACTGGACCATTTCAGACACTAAAGGTTCATGTCTTGATCCACAGATGATTCACATAGACATGAACTCCACACCCTGGACAAAACAATCATTCAAATCAATACAACAGCGTAGACAGTAATATTTCAGTGTTCAGAAAAAATGTTTTCCTTTCTCTTATAGTATCAATTAAAGGCTTTTAATTATTTTGTACTTTTTGAGTGCCTCAGCTTTTTCAACTTCGTAGTGTATTGTTTTGTATCATGTTCTTGTGTATTTATGGAAAATTGACGTTCAGGAACATGGCAGGATCGTACTGTTACCGGTAACAATGGTTTTGATGAGGGAACAGGGAACTGCTGCAAATGAAGAAAGTTTATCTTTATTTAGTTTCCTTCTGATTGTCTAACATGTTAGTATTAAGTTTTGCATCAGTATTGCTAATGCGTCTCTCCTGTACAAACATTTGCCTGAATACGTTTTTGACATAAACAGTGGAAGTCTGTCATTACAGACTTTCTAATCAAGCGCTACAGCTCTGGCGTATAGAGCTGATGAGCTTTGTGTGTCTGTAATTATGTGTGTGTAAAGATGCACAAAAGACGTGAGTTGTATTTAAACAATGCCAGTAAACAGGAATCTGATTGGGACTGGTTAGCGCCATAGAAGATAGAATGCCATTGTATGATAATAATGATGATGTTGCTAACATTTTGTCATTGGAAACTCATTCTCATTTCGTGTTTGTTACTGGGGACTGAACAATCTTGCTATTTTTGTGAAGTTGTGGTTGCTGGAATATTATTTACTAGTTAATAGTATTTGGAAGTGTTAGAGAAGACATATTCTGCTTGTGTCTGCTATATAGTTATAATCTATGATACCCGTGGATCATTATGTTATGTTTGGACATTTTAAATTGCAATATTGATCTAAAACTACTTAATAAAAGAAACAATCATCTGGCTTCCACAGTAGAAAACTATAGTGCACAATGGGAGCTGACGTTGAAGTACATAAGTATAAGATTACCCAAACATGCATGAATCATGGTAAATGCAACTTTGAGAGGGTAAATGACAAGGGCAACATCTACAACATGGTTAAAGTTGATTTTGCATAATAGGTCCACATTAACAACATGTTAAGTATTTGTTGCTTAAATACAAGTTGTGCTTTATGTGTGTGTATATGTGTCAGTGTGTGTTTTGCTGTTTTTTTCTTTCATTATAGTTTGTTTACCCATTTATATAAATTGTGTATGGTTCATTGTTATATGGCTTTTTTATTGTGAACATAAAAAAATAAAGTACATAAGTTGCACCTTTTCAGTCATGACATGACTTTTTTCACTTGCTAAAAAGGGATGATACTGTATTGTACTTTTTCTCTACTGTGACTAATAAGTACACATGTCTTTTTGTCTTAAACTGCACTAGTAACTCGTTTTCCTCTGCTGCCTCTCAAACATCAGATCCTCTTTAATTCTCAGATAGTGGATTAACATTTGCATTTTGCTGTCAGGATATTCAACTACTTGTGTTCTGTTTTCTGCATTTTAAATCAAGTTCTTTCACCCACAAAATTACTACAAAATTCCTCAAACAGTAAAAAATAGTTGAGCAGATTTACCCACAGGTTAAAAAAATTTGAATGGATAGAACAACTTGTAAGATAATACTAATGCTTCAGCTACTGCTTGTCCTAGTACTACTATTACTACTGCTACTGCTACTTCTACAGCAACTCCTCCTATTACATACTCGTAGTACATAATGGCACCATTACTGTTCCTGCCACCATAAATAGAATATAACTGTTTTACTTGCTAGTTTTTAATTTGTTGGTGTTTTGTTTAATAAATCAAAATCACTTTATTTGTCCCAGAGGGGCAAATCTATAAAGCAAAAAGTCTCAGTGCAGCTCTACAGGTAGGGTGATCAGATCCTGTGTCAGGACAGTTGAGGAGAGTAACAGTCCTCATGACAAAAGTGTCCCTCCTCTCTGTCCTGAAGCCTGAGCATCACCAAATCTCTTTGAATTTAATTTAATCTAATAATATTGGAATATATGTGAACATGGTACTGCATTAGCATTAGCTGTGAGGACTTTTAGCCGTCAACTGTCAGCTTTAAGTTTGACAAGAGGAGTCAAAATGTGCATGCATATGTATGTACTTCAAAGGGGGAGCAGAGTCTACCAGAGACGATAAAGCCATAAAAAATATTAAGCATAGATTAACAAATGCATGAGGTAAGTAAGGAATAAATCTGGACCACTGCAGATCAGGTACAGGGCTTTTAAAACACGTATTGACTGCTATTATTTACTAGTTCAGAAAAGTGGCAAATGTTATGCCGTTAAAACATGAGAGCCTGGGAGAAATTAAAATTAACTCGCATAATCAAAGTGTTTATCGAGGCTTGCAGTATTTCTTGTTTTATTGGGGGAGCAGATGGTTATTTATAGTGCTTTGTTACAATGAATTTTAATATGGCATCAATAACAACAGAGATTTTAACATAGCCCACTTCTAATTTATTATCTCTTAGTGCAGAATCTGTTATGTGTGCCATTATGAACAAAGTATTAAAAATAACTGGTATATTCTCTGTTTTTATGATATATTACTCTTCTGCTGTGTCAAGTGTCCCAAATTACTCTGATATTATGTCAGCTGTAGGCTTGTATATTAGTGTCATAATCCGATACAATGACAAAAAAAAAAGATCATTACATCAAGCTAAAATTGTTCATTGGAAATATACAAAATGGTTTTCTTCTTTTTATGACTTGCATTGTCATTTCTCATTTGTGGGAGCTCTGTTGACATATTCCCCCTGGACCCTTTGCTCGCTGAGAATTGAGAATAGGATTAAATATGATCACCCGTGTCCATGCTGTGATTTAACATAAAATGGGATGGACAATACATCAGGCTATTGTCAGTATATGCGATGTGGCAGTTATTTTTTTTAATTTTTTTTTTCATATATTTTTGTAATGTTTTTTTCTCTTACAACAAAAACAAACTGACCCATATTGGTGGTTTCAGATAGAAGGTGATGACTTCCAGAAGGAGGAGCAAGAGTCAGATTTCCCTATTGATTACATTGTGCTTTGCCATGAAATATCTAATTGATATTTAGCAGTGACATCATGCTGGGGGTGTTCTACATGTATCTCTATGGTGGAATACATTATGCACACATTAGCAAAGACTGTCAAAAAAGTTTTACAATTGTCTGAAAACGCAAGAGAAATCACAAAATGGATTTAAACGGTACATTTTCAGGAGCATGTGATGAATACAAGTGTCCATGAGCCTGTTTAGGAGTTTAATTTTCTACAAAAAGGTGAGAGTGATTAACTGAAAAACTGTTGGCTAATGTTAACTAGCTTGTGACTGTAATTTTATGTGTGAAAGACTTGTATAACAGCACAAATCAGCTCTCTTGTTGTAGTCCAAGCTAAGTCAGTTCTTTACGGTCAGATTGTGGTGAAATAAAACGCAGATTAAAGTCTAATAAAGCCTCAGACAGAGCAGAGCCTATAGTTAGCGTCACCCCCTGGGAATGTTGTTCACCTGCAAAGTATCAGTATGTCAATTCACACATGTTGAACCTGATCATTTCTATTACTGACCAGACCCCAGAACTTATTATTTCACAACAAAAACTTCATTTTAATATTAATTAAATAATATTAATTTTAGCTTCCCCGATTTTTGTAAACATCAATGATCAATAGAACGTTGTGGTGTCATATGAATCCCAGTAATATGATTAAAAATATAATATGAGCTTTAAGCCATATTATAATGTTACCTCATCAAAAACATGAAGCTGTAGTTTTCAGGTTAACAGCTCCTTTTACCTTTAATTCAGTAGAGATTGGCAATTCCAGGGCTGAAATCATCCAAATGACTCTAGTGCACGTGTGTGGAGTTTAAAAACACAGTGGAGCTCTTCCTGTATTACCACATGCCTTGACAGAGTGATTTCCATTTGAGAGAAGAGCTTAGTCTAAATATGCAGGGCGTGTGTAAATATGCAGGTAAAATTATCTGAAAATAGTGCAATATGGTCTCTTTAAAGTTAAAGGACCAAATCATTTCACGTTGGTCAGCAAAATAATTCTATACATGTACTTTTAGGCCCAATCTCAATTTTCCCCCTTCGTCCTCTGTCTTAGCCCTAACCCTCTCTTGTGCGCGTTCACGAGAGACAGAGGGGTATCCCAATACTCTTTTCTGTAAGTGCGAGGGATAAGGACTGTTCACCCCTCTTAACAGAGCTTTTGCAGATGCACCCTTTGCGCAAAGGGGATAGGCGTGGCTTAATGCAAGACGCAGCAGAAAGCAACATGGCGCCAAAGGACTCGCACAAATGTAAGCATTTTGCACTCAAGAACCTCATAAAAAGTTGTATAAAACTGTAGTAACTTTTGAAAAGTTGTAGGTATACTCATAGCGCCAGCATTTACGCTTCCGTATTGGGGACCGGCACTTTTAGCGTCGCTAGGCGATGACGTCATATTGTTGCGACTGCAAAGGGGTGTCCCATTTCTAAACAAACCCTTTGCCTTCTCCCTCTGTTTAAAGACAGTGTTAGGGCGAGGGCTAGGGTTAAGACAAAGACAGAGGGGTACAAAAGAGAACTGAGATTGGGCCTTAGCTTATTCAGTATTGTGGCTGATGGGGCCTTATGCATTTTCCCAGCCTGTCTATACCACTGCATTGTTTGAGAGTGTGCTATATCTGTGTATAGACACCACTACAGACAGGTATTTTCTGCTTTGTAAAACGTAACCTTCCTCTGTTACATGTGCCGTATCACGAGTAATACAAGGCCCCCCTGGCTCACACTCCAGAGCTTTATGACCCTTTTGGCCTACCGTAGTTTTCTGTTAGCACATAATTGGCACAAGATTCATAACTCGCTCTGAGCAGGCAGAAGTGAAATTTATCTGATGCACAGTTAGACTTCTCATTCCCACAGCCACCATGTTGTTGACCTGTGAACCTTGTGGCTATGAATAATATGGATCTTCCTTAACGCCCTAATACATCACCGTGTCTGATCAAAGTACATTACTGCCCACACAGATGATTTATGTGCCATCAAAATAAGCAGGGCCTATCTACATTTATCATCAGACATGTGCTAAATGGATTTCTGATCGTAATGTAAGAAGTATTCCACATTATAGTACAAAGTACGGCCCGATCGATATATCGGTTGGCCGATATGGGCACTTGGAGACGTATCAGCTATCGGCCTAAATCTTGCCGATATGGGCCGATAGTCCACATGGACATGTTATATCTCATCATAAAGCATAGACTCTATATTGCGTCCATTTAATTCAACACTGAGGCGCTGGCTTTAAATGCTTTTGTGTCATAATACCGACTATAAGTAAAAGTTAACTTAAGCGCTGTTTAGACCAGCAACAAAACTACTGCTTGTTTTTATCAAAGTGCGAGTGCGGAGAAGAGAGGACTGTCCTCATAGAGGACACACAGCTGCTGTCAACATGCTGGATTATATTCTTTTTACGGACGATCGGTTTGAGTCAGGATTAAAAGGACACTTCTTTGTGAAGACCTGTGATCTGAGAGGAGCCTGTATGAGCGGTGAGTGCTGTGAATATGTCAGTTTTGAAGATACATAATTCTTTCTCAGTAGTTAGCGATTAGCTGCTGTAAGCTCCCACACATAAACAGCCTGTTTTCTCTTACGTTGGCCTACTGTAAAGTGACTATAGTGGCTGTATACGTTACTGGATTTGCATTGATATGTAAATGAGCTGTGAATAGAGGTGTGAGAATGGTCCGCATTTATGCATATAATTATTTACAGTGGCGCGCACACATTTACAATAACCGCTAAAGGCTGATAGCAGTAGTTTACTTACTTTGTTTACAGGGGAGAATGTCATGCAAAAATGCCATTAGGCTTACTTACTTTAAATATGACTGTAAAGAGGCAAAATAACAGTAAATGTAGCCTAGACAAACCCAAATTCAAATCTAAGAGTCAAACCTAAGTTTTATAATCAGCTGAAGATTCACAGTGAGTTTTAATGTCAGCTATTATATTGGCTATTGGCACCTCCAAAATCTGTTATATCTGTATCATGTCGGAGCCAAAAAAATCCAAAGTCCTAGTACAACTACGCCAAGTACGCCTTGGGGTCCCCCTTGGAGGAGCTGGAGGAAGTGTCCGGGGTGTAGGAAGTCTGGGAGTCCCTGCTTAGACTGTTGCCCCCGCGACCCGTTCCCACATAAGCGGAAGAAAATGGATGGATGGAAATTGGGACCTCTTCCTATTAAATTATATTAAAGGGAGGCCCATGTGAGGCTTCTTGCCACGGGCCCCCAAACTTATGTTGACGGGCCTGCTACTACTACTACTACTACTACTACTACTACTACTACTACTACTACTACTACTACTACTACTATTTAATAGAACTTAGAACTTCTAATAGCATTGAATTAGAAAATATTGCAATTGAAATTATTATTTTGCAGAAAAAGAAAAGAATATTTATTACATCATGTAATGATAAAATATATGAAAAATACTGTAAAAAAAAAAGAGCTGATAAAAATTAAAGAAAACGTTTCTAGTTAATTTTATAGTAATTTGTTTTTTTTGTACTTGAACCTCAACCAAGATATTTTAGCACTTTACTGATGGATTACTATAATATCACACTTTGCCCTACATTGAATTCAACTGGTTTACTAAACAGTAGATTTTAAGATTACAAGAACTGAAATATGACAAACGTCTAATTGCAGTTACTCAATCTTTAAATCTTCAAATATAATTCTAATTTATTCTCCTTTAAAAGCATTTATATTCATATCAGATCATAATGTCCCAATTTTACCCACAACCTTGACAAGTCCCAGTCTCTCAGCGCTCATTATAAAACTCAAACATCGCATTTGATTATCCGTCCTCGTGCTTGATTCTTGAAGGTAACCCAAATTATCCATGGGTTCCAGAATAACACAAAATTAGGAACATTGCCATAGTGATGACCAATTTAAAGGTGCACTATATAAGTTTTTTGGTTTAAGGTCCACTAGCTGCTTTCTTTTATTGCTTTGCTTGAATGTTACACAGTATGGTATTACATGTATCTATCTTAGCTATTCTATTCACTTACTTTGCTTTATTGCTCAAAAATACGTGAGCAAACATACCGTATGTGAGTGAAAAACATGGAGACAAGCATTTGGTGGACCGTCCACTGAAAAAGTTACAAAATTGAATTTCCTGTAAATGGTAAGTAAAAGGTAAAGTCCCCAAAATGTCATGTGTAAACAGATGAAATATGTTCTAACTTCAGTAGCTTCATATGAAAATCAGGCAAATTATTTCTGATGGATTTTGTAGGTTGGCTGTTTGTAATTGTGTTTTAGACTGAACGATGGTGCAGTCCTCTTAATGCTTTAAGGAAATATTTTAGTTTAGTGAAGGTTCTCATTACCTCACATGTTAGAGATTATTAAAATGTATTGATTTTATTACAAGTTATAGGAGTAATGTTTTTAAAGTGCATGTAAACTGATTTTATTTTGGGCATTAAAATGTTCAGTACAAGAATATGAAAATTCTGATCCATCATCATCTTATATGTTGTTATATTGTTTGTATTGTATTGTATTTATCTCACCTAGTTGTCAAAATAATCAATATCCATAGTAATCAATGGTGTGTGTTTCTGATGAGGAAACAACATTATAACACAGATCATATAGTGTAACATGGGCCCTTTAAGTATATCCTTTTATTTATCTTAAAAATTTAACTTTTCTATTGTATAAGGTAGTATCAAAATAGTTTGAAATGTTAGTATTGTGAAACTAATACTGGCAATTAGCAAAAACAACATGCATGTTTTTTAAGTTCCCAAAATGGCACCTATAATGGGGAAATACAAACCCATAAATAAGTCTGACATATTACTTTTATAGTTGCGTTGTGGTCCTATCTTCATTTTCATTCTGTATCTCCACACAAAAGCCTTAATAACTTCACTGTCGCCAACACTTTGCGAAAACAGCTGGAGGAATAGTCATGGCAACATTAGCAGCGCTCATTTCCTCTGCACACAGTCCCCACAGATTAATATGGATTCTTCAGATTGGAGCATAGATCTTTGTTCATTTTAGATCTCCCTGTCTCCTCTTTATTAGGGTGGGCAGATGGTGGCCCATATTGTTCCTGATGGGAATGAGGAAGTGAAAGCCATGTGACGTCAAGCAAGCTCAGAGTTAGACCGACGCGGATCATGTATCACAGCGGGAGAATGTCAGATCGCTATAGGCTGGAAAAGATGATACAGAATTTTTATAAGAGAAAAGACAATATTTGGCTTGAGAGTGCTGCTGTTAAGTTCTTAAGTGCTGCATTATTTGTTTTAGTTCTAATGGGAATGATCAAGTTATAAAAGACTGAATCCTTCAAATAGCAATTTAATCCATGAATTACACTACAACAAGCTGTCAACAAAGTATGGTGGCCAGTGTGCTAATTTACAGTCGTATATGTCCAAAGATTTGCATTAGTTATTTAGAAGTGTCATTATCAGTTTTTTTTATAGTATCTGAAATATCCAGTTGATACTTTGCCACAGATGTCATTAACATTCTCGGTGTGAGGCTAACTTTAGGCATTGCTCTGTTGGAAGCTTTGTAAAACTTTTATCTAAGCTTAATTTTAACACAATCTGACCAAATAGAGCAGATTTAAAGTTAGAACTACTACAGGTGATCTCTTTTTATACCGTTGAACAAGTCTCTCACACATAAAATTACACTCCCAAGATGTATCATAGACATCTTTGATGTAATTCACTGCAAAGTATCATTACCATGTCACTGGCATCGGACTCTTGACCCAAACCAATACCAGTAGAAGTGCACATCTAAACTTAAAAAATACTAAAAATACACTTTTATACTGTGGGGTTCAGCACAAATTACCCAAACACTTTTCTGGGTAATGATCACTGTTTTCTATTGATTGACCTTGTTTTAACTTTGGTTTTATTGAAATGTTTTGGTCTCTACTTTCCAATGGCCTTTTCAGCACATCAGTATCATCAACATTTTTTATGCACTATATATATTTAAAGATACAATCATGTCACAGTTACACAAGTATTTTTGAAGATAGATTATTCTGATTCCTAAAGTGCTTTTTATGGCAGAAGTGTGAGTGTCTTTTCAATTTTGTCATCCTTTTTCTTGTCTGCTGTGAACACTGGTTTACACCCATGCCCTTGATACTGAAGAGGTTAGAAGTGAAAACTGCTCCTATGATCCATGATGAAGAGAAGGTGTCCCAGAGGAGGGAGTACCTCTTTGGGGCTTTTGCACCATCACACTTGTGTTGTCACGACAACAGTGTCCATATGTTAGCCAGGATCTGTGACTGGACTCTAGCAGGTCACACTGACACGACGCGGCAAGCCATCTGCTCCCATATTTGTCAAAATGTCAGGTGGCTTCCATTTACTTGCCTGTACATCTCTTCGCTTTTGGCTCAGGCAAGTGGCACTTATTACTGTACCAATGTGTATGTTTACCCTTATTTTACCCTACCGTACTTACTGACCAGGAAAATCATTCTTCTGTACATTCTCAGAACTACTCTGATACCATCATTTGAGAGCTGTGGGCAAGCTTAATGGAATTTGTAATGGCTTTTATCTTATTGTATTTTATTATATTAGGTTATTGCATAAAGAAATTAACAAGAACAATGCAGTCATGTACAGTCCCTGACAAAAGTCTTGTCGCTTATCCATTTTGTAGAAACAAAAGCTTATAACCTGACTTTAAATTAATTGATTGGTTTTAGAAATGTCTCATATGAAAGCTAAAACCCTCCCAAATTATGCTCAATATACTAAAATAAATTTGCTTCACTGAAGAAATATTGATCATTTAATGAACACAGAAAGGTCAGATTTTGGCAAGACAAAAGTCTTGTCGCCTTGTCATATGATGCACCCAATCCTAGATTACAGCCTCACCTGTGATCAGTTACTGATCAATCAATTAGTGGGTGTGTATAAAAAGAACCCCAGCACACCAGACCTTCACATCACCTGCAACTCGACCTCTGACAACATGCCTAAGATCCACCCTGAGACCAAAGCGTCAATTATCAAGAGGCTGAAGACCAGATCCACTGCTGAGGTGGCTGACACCTTCAATGTGTCTCAGCGTCAAGTACAAAGAATAAGAAAAAGATCTGAAAAGACTGGAGATGTTTTGGACAAGCCCAGGTCCGGCAGACCCCGCAAGACAACTGCTCGGGAGGACCGTTTGTTGATTCGAAAATCCAAGGCCAGCCCCTTTTCCACTGCAGCAGAGCTCCACCAGGCCTGGTCACCTCAAGTCCCTGTGTCAACCAGAAGAGTTTGTAGAATTCTGTCTCGAAATGGCCTCCATGGTCGAATCAGTGCACAGAAACCAGCACTAAACAAAAGGCAATTAAAAAAACGTGTGGCATTTGCCAAGGCCCACAGCCTGCTAAAAGGATGGACACTGGAAAAGTGGCAGAAGGTGGATTTCTCAGATAAATCCTCGGTTGAATTACATCACAGCCGCCGCAAATATTGCAGGAGACCTACTGGAGTCCGCATGGATCCAAGATTCACCCAGAAAACAGTTAAGTTTGGTGGCGGAAAAATCATGGTCTGGGGTTACATCCAGTATGGGGGTGTGCGAGACATTTGCAGGGTGGAAGGCAATATCAATAGCCTAAAATATCAAGAAGTATTAGCTACCTCTTACATTCCCAACCATAAAAGGGGTCAAATTTTGCAGCAGGATGGTGCTCCATCGCATACTTCTATCTCTACATCAAAGTTCCTCAAGGCGAAGAAGATCAAGGTGCTCCAGGACTGGCCAGCCCAGTCACCAGACATGAACATCATTGAGCATGTCTGGGGTAGAATGAAAGAGGAAGCATGGAAGGCAAAACCAAAGAATCTTGATGAACTCTGGGAGGCATGTAAGACTGCTTTCTTTGTATTCCTGATGACTTCATCAACAAATTGTATGAATCATTGTCGAACCGCATGGATGCAGTCCTTCAAGCTCATGGAAGTCATACAAGATATTAAATATGGATCTCACAGCACCACTACTTAATTCACTGACGTTATGCAACATATTTTTGTATTTGAAGTAAATTATTTGTTCAATTTTCTGTAGGCGACAAGACTTTTGTCTTGCCAAAATCTGACCTTTCTGTGTTCATTAAATGATCAATCTTTCTTCAGTGAAGCAAATTTATTTTAGTATATTGAGCATAATTTGGGAGGGTTTTAGCTTTCATATGAGACATTTCTAAAACCAATCGATTAATTTAAAGTCAGGTTATAAGCTTTTGTTTCTACAAAATGGATAAGCGACAAGACTTTTGTCAGGGACTGTACAGTCACAGGCAGAGCATGCAGCTGATCTGATGCATATAGAGAGTGTAGCTACTGCTAATTCTCAACTCCTGTTCCTGGTCGGGCTTTTCCTACAATAAACAGTTCAAAACCTTTTAAAAACACACATGACAACATTGAGATCGAGATTGTTTTACCCAATAAAATTTCCAGTTAGTCCAATAATAAGCCAGTGGATGTTATTTTAAAGATGCTAAATACTAGGTTAATGGTTAATGTAGACTTTATTGCCCTCTGCAAGTTCCCATTAATTCAAAGTATTATGGCACTATAGTTTATATTATTTTATACTCAATAAGTTAACGGGCAGGTTAAACTATACCAAAACTACAGCTACACTCCTAAAACTATAGCTAACATTTTTTTGTGGATTATGCATGTCTCTTCAGTGTATTGTAGTATTAGTAGACATAAATAAATGTGTTTCTTTGAATGACACGTAGTGACCAAACCTTCTGGGCACCGCTAACCTTTACTGTCACTCCTTTGTGCTGCTTTGTCATCATCACTTTTGTCATGTTTTTATCTCGACTGTGGTCCATCACCTGTCTGTCTGTCTGTCTGTCTGTCAGTCTTTCCCTTAATGTTGTCATGTTTGAGTGTTTTCTGGTAGTTGTTTTGTCCCACCTGCTTTCTGACCTGTGTGGTGATGTCAGGGCATCTGCTTCATGTACTATGTCAACCAGTGCATTATTTTCCTTGCTAGTTTCTTTCAACTCAATCTCTTTTTGGATTGACGCAATTATCAGTTAAGGTTGTAATATTTATGTAACTGAATTTTCTCTGTTAATTGTATCTGTAAGTTTCTGCCCTTTTATGGAAATAAATTGTCATAAATCTAAAATATATTGCAATACATGGGATTCTTGTATTAGTTTAGCAATTCATGTTTATGTTTTCTCTCAAATGTTAAAGGTGCACTGTGTAACTTTTTGGTTAGCGGTCCATCACCTGCTTGTTTCTATGGAGATGTCACTGCTCAGCCTGGAATGTTCCACAGTATGATAGTAAATGGCTCTACCTTACATGTATTCAATTACATGTGGATTTTATAGCACAAAAATACCTAGAAAAACAGGCATTCTGACAGTGAGCGTGGTTCCCTCTCCACAGATCTGACCTGTAATTTGGTCTGGTTTTGTCTCCATGATGATAGAAACATTTAATACTGCACTGTGAAACATTCCAGACAAAGCAATAACATCTCCATGGAGAAAAGCATTTGACAGACCCTCCACATACACAATATTACACAATTGCAAATCTAATCATAATCACAACACTTCTCTAACTCTATATAGTGCATAGTATTGCTGTGTCCTTGAGCAAGACAATTTACTCCATTTTCCATAATGTGTATTCATATCATTTCTTCTCTTTGAGACGACAGGTCGGCATTATCTAAAAAATACCCTTTTTTTTCACCTGTAAATACCCTTTAGAGAGTCCATGGCCCTCTCCTGTGCTTCCTTTAAACCTGTACCACATGGCTTAGTGCAGCAGACCATCTGGTGTGTCAGGGAGCAGCACAATGAAAGTGACTCATTAGTTTGCTCACCGTGTGTCAACAGCGTAGCACAGCATTACAAACATATAAACAGGAGGCTGAATGAATGCTGTTTAAAGCTGCATCTGTAGTGTCACCTTTGACCAAACCTACCGGACAGGGTTTAACATCTCATTGACTTATGGTGTCTCTAGTGGCCATATGTGGACCTGCAGATGTGTGTAGAAGTGGGCAATAGAGATGACGATATTATTTGGCTAATCAATAATTGTGAGAACTTTAGAATCAAAAATACTCATTCAATTCACTATTTGCTCCAAAAGTAACCCTAAATAAAGTGCTTTGTTCTGGCTGTCATAATAAAGTAACACTGCGTAACTTTCTTGAGGTGGCACAACACTTGCATGATTCCATGGAAACAGGAAATTCAAACCATATGTTGGAACATTGTCCATGTAGATAGATACATATATGTTACCATAGTGTGGAATATCATAGCCAAAGGAACAAAATTATGGCCCTCCTCCAGGTCAAGTAAGAGTCAGGTTTGTGGAGACGCAAGTCCCTCTCAGTTTTTTTGGTGCAATAAGAAACATCCAGAAATTAAAGAACTTTTTCCTTCTTTAATAAAGTTTGATTTCATTATGCTACTCACATACAGCAGGAATAGTGCTAGTAAACATGGTACGAAAAATCATAATGTTGTAGTGTTTTTTCACACAGTAATCAACCCAGTTAAATGCGAGCTGTAGACCTCGTACTCTACTGCTGTACTGAAATATGATGCCTTCATTGTAGTGCCACTAGGGAACATGCATCTTATCAAAACTTTATTGTCCCCCAACACTGGAACGAAACAACAACAAAACAGACCAATTCAGCGCCTTATATGAGCTTCAATCATTGTCCCAATCGTATTCCTGCTTTATGAGAGCTTAGCATGCAGGGAGAGAGCAGAGCAGAGGAGAGGGAACTGTAGAGGAGAGAGTAGTGCAGTTGGAGATGAGCCAGAATCACTAATTTTGTGTAATGACTTTCTGGCAGCAGAGACACAGAGGAGCTCCCACGTAAAGAGAGGGGCTGTGCAGGTAATTCAATTATAGAGCCATGGCGTGTTTCATGACTGCGGGTCAGGGCAGATTCAACAACAGGCAGAGGTGAAATGAGATACAGAGAGAAGCAGGGGATGTGGAGAGACAGTTGAAAAGAGCTCTGCCACTGATGTTTGTTTATTCTTTCTGTTTGTGATAGGTTTTTTCCCACATTTTTTAAAGGGCTCATATTACACTATTTTCTGATCTTTTATGTTATATTTATTCTGTTATATATAATGTTGTTTCCTCATCACAAACATAGCTGAAGTTGTGTTTTGTTTCATTCATTGAGTTTTTCTCTCAAGCATAAAACACTCCATTCCAGCTTGTGATGTCATGTGTTAATATGGAAAGTGCTCCACTGTATTTTTAAACTCCATACACCTTCACTAGAATCATTTGGATAATTTCAGAAAACAGGAATTGCCAATCTCTGAACTAAAGGTTAAAAGTAGCTGAAATAGAGCATTTTGAGCTTTGAAGATGTAGAGAGACTAATAATGCAGGGTTACTCCAACATGTGTGAGTGAAACAAAACACAAAAACACAACTCGGAGTTGTATGTTCCACTGTGGAACATACCTGAATGACTGAGGGATTAGGCTACACAGATATAAAGCCACATGGTAATGTAAAAGAAAGTACTATGATTTAATAGTTGGGTGATTAATCAATCAATCGTATTGTAGTATCAGTGCAATACTGCACAATAGTCCTGACCTAAACCTATAGTTTAAGATCTAGAGATGGGTTCCCATTAGGTCATTTTCTTTTTTAAATTCTTTTTAATAAGTTTGTGAAACATGGTTGCTGTCGTTTCTTAAAAAAAAAAAAAAAAAAAAAAAAAAAAAAAGTTTCTTTATTTCCATTTTTGCACAGTGCACAAAAAAAAACAAAAAACACTTGTAGACAACGTGAACAAAAGAGTACAATTACAGGGCGGACCATTGTATTGTCACTCCACTCCACTTCAAGTACTGCTTCAGATTGTTTTGAATAATTACCAAATGAGAGGGAAAAATAGAATCATTTTCCTGCTGCATAATGCACTGCTTAAATCATAAACACAGTTATATGGGTTTTATACTTAATTATAATCATTTGAAGGGTACACTG
Organism: Taenioides sp. WSHXM2023; assembly: GCA_029959045.1. NCBI lineage: Eukaryota > Metazoa > Chordata > Actinopteri > Gobiiformes > Gobiidae > Taenioides > Taenioides sp. WSHXM2023. The sequence continues at coordinate 11,809,099 of CM057096.1, read as the reverse complement.
AATAGACTGAATCTTCTCAAGAGGCTAATGCTTAAATGGCATTAATAGATGCAAATCAAACAAAAGAGAACACATTTGAACATAATCAGAATCAGTGATAGGCTAGGTACATGCAAACTCCATCTCTGTTAATCAGCACAGGCTAATGTTGGGGCCACAGTCTCAGTGTGGGGTCAGATTAGATCTAACCTGTTTGTGTTGTATTAACCAAACCAGTGTCAGATGCCCGCGCAAATGCGGAGAGAGGAGCAGAAGGATCAGGGCTGATGGGACCCAGGCAGAATGGCCGTGACCTCATGACTCGGGTACTTTTTTCCAAAAAAACCCACACATTTGTTATTTACAGAGTAGATTCTACCTTGATAATTCCAGTAGTTGCTATCTGATATCGCAACACTTTTATTTTGATGAAATTACAATAAATTGTGCTAAAGGGAAAGTGAAGATCAAAGATGATTCCAAATTCTGTAGAAAATAATAATATATATTTGTATTACTTATTACCCTGATTATGGGTGAGACAGTAGCTTTGTATTGGTTGAGCGGTCAGTTCCACTGACCCACTAGTTAGCAGTGTGATTCCAGCTCCCTCAGATGAATGCTGCTGTTGTGTCCTTGGGCAAGACACTTAACCCACCTCGGCCCCAGTGTCTGCGTACACTGGTGTGTGAATGTGTGTGACTGTGAGTGATTCCTAACTTTACCCATATTCTACTTGCTCAATCTAAACCTATTTTAACCCATATCTGAACTTTAAATCATACTGTTGTCCCAAGAATAAATAATTAATGTCATTAGGACCATAAGTGAGGCAGGTCCACATGATGTGAGTGTGTTGACAGAGTTTAGTCCCTACAAAGAGAGAAATACCCACCCACTAGTTTCAGTTGACCTATTGACCTAGGTTAAGTGAAAAGGTGAAATCTTTCTCTATTTTTTACTTTCACCTGGACACTGAACACTGAACTGATAGCAGCCAATACCCCACACCTCCGGTCTATCTCCTGGAGGCTGATAAATCCTCTCCCTCTCCTCCATCTTTACCCTTTCCTCTTTCCTTTCATTTTTTCCTCCCTGTCAGTCTCTTTCTCTTTTTTATTTTTCTCTCCCCCTCTCACTTTCTCTCCCCTCTCACATTCCATTTTCTTCTTTTTTTGTCAGTTTCTCTCTCGCTCTCTTCTTCTTTTTTGTCATTCTAATTGTCTCTCTTTCTCTCTCTCTCCCTTCCTTTTTCTCTTTTTTGTCAGTCTCTCTCTCTATCCCTCTCTCTGTCTTGTTATCTCCTTCTCTCCTCCCTCTCTTTCCCCGTGTCTCTCTCTTTCTCTCGCTCCCTCACACACACACACACACACACACACACACCAACATCTGTGAATGTGTGTGGCTCACAATGTGCACTGTCACCATGGAGACCACCAGGTGTGTTGTGACCATAGACTGTATATATAAATGAACATAACTAATGCACTAGCCGCCGTGTTCCAAATAGGAAGTTCACATGCGGCTCTTCCGGCTCCGGCTCCCATTGACTTACAGTGGAATATTGTGGCCCCTCTCTCTGTAACTGCTGCTGTGAGCCTCATCATTTTGGTCTTAAAATGTTCGTATTAACCTGCTCTAACATGATCCTCGTGGTTTTTTTGCTATTTTGTTTGTCAAAAAATATTCATAGTACAGTGCCTATTTATAATACACAGCCTGGCTCCAAATTCACCCCTATAACCGTTAGCATCGCGAGCGTCATTTGAGTGGCGCCGAACACTATGGGTGACGTCGCACTCACTTAGTCCACTTTTACATTCTAAATTATATATTACTCATGTACAGAAATGTTCAAACATTCTTATATGAGTATGTGAAGTGTTAGTAGAAAGTACTTTTAAATTATGCAATTTGTAATTGAACAGCAAAACTATCACCATGAATACTACCTATTACTTCCTCTTCAATTTTAGCATCACAAACTTTACAACTACTCATGCTGCAATGCTGCTGTTACTGGCTTTACTACTACTATTTCTAGTACTACTACTTCCACTACTACTACTAGTACTACTAGTATTTCCGAATGGGGTTGTACTTCCACTATTACTATAACTACTGCTGTTAATTCTTTTACTACTACTACTACTACTACTACTACTTCAGCTTCTACTAGTATTTCTGCAATTAAGTGAGTTCTATTTACTTATTCATTTCTTTAATAATTACTGTCAAACTTGTACTTAATGTAAATATCTTTTTTTCTTTCTAAATGCTCAAGTAGGACTAGAAAGTACTATGTGTAACCTGTGTTAAAGTATGTATCTTCCCTCCTGATTACTGGCTCTTGGCCGATGGGGTTAATTGGTTTTGGGATTGCAGGCGGGGGAGAGGTGGACTGACACTGTCGATCCTGGAGAGAAGAGGAGTAGAGGGACAGAGGAGGAAAGGGTCAGAAGAGGAGGAGAGAGAATAAATAATGTTGTGACAAAGACAGGAAGTGGTGCAACCCAAGAGCAGAGCCAGAGGAGACAAAGGAGCAGCAGATAGTTAGAATTCGTTCTACTGTAGTTTAAAGTTTAAATGTCCTATTTTACACAAATTTGACTCATGAGCTTCAAGCCATTTTAGAACATTGTTATCTTCTCAAAAAACATACCTGGTGTGGTGTTTTGTTTCATTCACACATGCACACACTCTTTATTATTAGTTTGTCTCCATCTCCAAAGCTCAAAACTCTCTGTTCCACCTCGTGATGTCATGAAGTGATAGTCTTCACTACTTTTACCTTTTGTTTAGTTTACTGAAATTATCCAGATGATTCTAGTGAAGGTGTATGGAGTTTGTTTGGTGGTTTGGTTCCAGTGCTGATCAGTGTTATTCTGTCCATGGGCAAGACGCTTCACTCATCTTGCCTGTGTTTGAAGATGTGTCTGAATATGTGTATGAAGATGCGAGATGCTTTGAATCTTTTCTGTGAATTGTGAAAGAAATAATAAAACAGACACAAGTTGCACATAAAAATACATTGCAAGAAAGAAATGAAGCGTCTGCACTGTTTTGTAAGCACAGTCCCATCTGTAAGTTCCAGACTGTATAAATCTGTTATGAATCAATCAGCTCAAAGGGACCACTCAATGGCTGATGTCATTGTTATTCAACTCCGAAATGTGAAATGACATTTTGATGTTGGAAAATATTCCGAGTTCATTTCATAAGTGGTTCAGGAAAAGAACAGCAGTGAGCCAGACAGAAATTAAATATACGATCTGATGTAAACTTTATGAAAACGTAAGATTCAACAGCGCCATCACAACAGTAATAGCTTTATATTTTTAATAGATCAAACTGATAAAAACTATGAAATAAACAAAAGGGTGGCATGATGGCATAATGGTTAGTACTCTCACCTCGTAGGTCCAGGATTCAATTCCCATACAAGATTAGATTAGAAATACTTTATTATCCTGAAAGAAATTCATTTTAGGCAATGCAGCACATAATAACAATAACATCAATTCAATGTTTTTGTTTGTCTGGGTTTCCATTGGGTGCTGCGCTTTCTCTCACCACCAAAACATAAACAGGTGGAAATTCTTGGTTAAATAAGCTTTAAAAATATAATGTATTTAAAGATGCACTATGTATCTTTTCTTAAAGAGGGTTGGCTACTAATTTGTGTCCATGGAGATATTTTTTCTTCCATAGCATGACATATATTTTGCATTTATTCATCTGTTGACATTCTTGTATGCTAAGTCACTTGTCCACAGATCTGACCTGTAACTTGGCCTGTGCTGTCACGTCCTTGTCTACATGGAGATAAACAAGTTTAATGGCCATACTGTAGAACATCCCAGGCAAGGCAATAACATCTCCATGGAAACAAGCAGGTGACCACCATCCAGCAGAAAAGTTACACATTGCACCTTTAATCTAACAATGAAACAGCTGGCGGTTGCAATGTTATGACTAGTTTTGAATACACTGTACGCAATTAAGCCTTGTGATTCTATTCCAAGCAGTTTCCCAGATGATAAATGACATCAATATTTCAGTCTCTGGGCAGGATGGCTGACATTTGGTGACATTTCTTTCGCTCTCTCTCTCTCTGTTGTGATGCTTAATTATTGATTTGCGCTCCACATCTAGTATTATGTCATCTAAAGGACAATGCTACTTTTTACTGGGTCTAAAAGGACTTCAGATCGCTCCCTCTTGTCTCACGGTCTGTTTGTTTGTAGACTTTTCCGGTCAGTGCACTCCCCTCTCTGTATCGCAGTTGAACTGTTGAACATACTGTATAAAGACAATGCCACAGGAGGCAGTTTGCACCTGTCACTCAAGCAGGAGGCGATGGGACACCTTGATATCTCCTGATGAGTATTTTCCATTCAATTACCCTGTCCTTATTTTTCCCGGCAACCCGCGATTCAGCCCACTGGGTTTGCATAGGGAGGGGACCAGGCCGCCTGCTGCCTATGGTCTTACGGATGAAGGCATGTCTCTTGGCTGTCAGTCCAGTGTAAAGCTACATATTCCTATACATTTTGCATTTTAATTTTAAAGATATGTTCACAATATTGATCTAGAACTGCTGAAACAGAAAAAACAAAAAAACTGATATTTTTAGAAGTGTAGGGTTGTCAAAAGTATCAAAAATCAGATGCTAAATGATATGAAAACTAGTATCGAAACTAGATTCTCATTTGAACAGGTATTGATAATAAAAAGTCACATTCACAGGACAGAAGTGAACCTTTCCTGAATAACTTTAGAATGATTTTGAGCTGTATCAGAACAAGTATAAGAGCACACAGACTATTATACACCCATGGACCACTTTGGAACCTACCTGGATGATTGAGGGATTACACAGATATAAGGTCACATGGTAATATAAAGTTCTACTGTTTACTATTTAATGTTGAAAATTACATGACAAACAAATGATTTTAAGCTTAATTTACCCCCAGTAGATGTTAAGAACCACTATATTTTCCGTTACAAATTTCTCTCTTCATTTGTGTGCTAGCAGTGTTCAAGTCAATTTGATGTATTTTCCAAACTAATTTCAGTCGTAACCTCTGTGTAAACTCTACATGGCATTAATATGTTATGAATCAGTTTGCTCAAAGGCACCTTGTAATGGCTGATGTCAGGATTATACATTTGCCCAAAGCCCAACTCATTTTACACTGCTTCTTATGACCAGATTAAACAAGCTGGAAATGGTTTTGCACTCATTTCACCTCATAAGTGATTTTTGTATGGCTTTCAGTTTAGGAACCATTTTGAGTACAATTCAAAAGATACTATATTTCTTTACGTGTTAATTGCAGTGGGTAATAACAGTGTTTTTTGTTTCAATCCTATACCAATACCAATATGTCACTTTATATTAGCTTGAACTAATATAAAGTGACATTTATGTGCCTATAAAAAACAACAACGTCTGGAAAAAGTATTAAAATTGTATGAGGAATTTTAAGCATAATTTAGTATGAGAACTGATACTTTTCAATACCTAGTCAGTATTGATATAATCACATTTTGGTAGTGATACGATTATCACTTGAATAGCATTTGCTTTTAAACCCATGGATAGGCAGGTTTGGGTGACTCACTCTCATTACCTGTTACTGCATTGTTTGCTGTGTTTTAATTAGATCCTAATATAGTCTCATAATGGTATTTGCATAATCATGTGTAATAAGTCATTGTTTTTAGCTCAAGTGTTGCTATGCCAACCTTTCTGTAAAGTTTAAAGGCATTCCCGTATTCTCTGCTAAGTAATTAGTAAAATGTCAGCTCACCGTTGTCTCATTTATTCATTATTGACAGCTAATGCATTGTAAACTAATAAATGCGTGTATTTTGTCTTAAAGGGAAGCGTCCACACTTGATTTGAGGACTTTTTCTGCAGGGGAGCAAGGCAGGGACAACCAAATGTGTCAGTGTGATGGCTCTCCTCTAATTATGTGACAAATGTGGACAATTTACAACAATCTCACAACAGCGACAAAGGCAGAGCTGCTGGGGAGAGGAAATCACTTTGCCTTCATGTTTTAAAGGAGTGTGAGATTATGTACCAAAGAGATGGGTTTTTTCCTAGTGTTTGTAGAATTGTAGCTTGGTTTACATCAAAAATGTAATCAGAGTTTATCAACAAATACATTTTGTCATTGTTTTTGGCAATATTTACAGTAATGAACACAAAAATGCTAGATATCAGATTATTTTTGTCAATTAATAAACTAAACAACAGCATGTAACTTTCTTAACTCAAATCAGACTTCGTTGTTCACCAGCAGTCTTTGGTTCACTATCTGTCGTTCCATCAGTTGGCCGTGGGATGTTACCTGCATGATTCCATGGAAATTAAAAGTTAAAACAGTACTTTGGAACATTAAGTAGATAGAGACATATAAGATGCCATACTGTGGGAAATGTTAGCCAAATTAACAGCATTTCTATAGGAGGTGCAAGCCCACTCACTGTAAGGACACATGTTTTTGTCAGTTTTTTTGTATAATAAGAAAATCTACAAACAAACAAACAAACAAACAAACAAGCTCTTATTTTAGTCTATTTTTTTTGGTTAAAAGTTTACACACTGGGGAGTAAAAAACAGAACAGAAGTGACAAATTTGGAGATCCAAGCCACCATTAAACCCTTTTCTTCTTTTGGGATAGGCTAATCAAAAACATTTCAGTCATAAGAATAAAGAAAATTATTTTTTCTTTCTTCTTTCTTTTTTCTTTCTTCTTTCTTCCAGTGACACTTAGAAAACTATTATTTGAGCCCTATTGGAAATGTATTATTAATTAAATCAATATTGAATAAATGAAACAACAGGGTCATGAATAATACCAGCCCTGTTTGACTAGTGAGTGTGGCACTGTGTTACCTGAATACTACAAAAGGTTTTTTTTTAAAAGACATTACAAAAAAACAAACATTTCTCAAATTTAAAAAAAAAATGTCATCACTGTATAAACCCCAGATTTAAGTTCAAGTCTGCAAAATATAATAAATAATATATTCACCAATGTGATGTAGGGCCACTGGCTTATCTCACCTTATATAAATTCAAGTCATGACATGTAGTCTAGGCTTACACAAGTCAACTGCACACGAGCTGCACAGTCAATGAGCTCATTTACTGCGGGTTGGCCACATGAATATGCACAGTCCATTATGTGCAGCCACGATCAAAATTTAATGGAGCAGAAATGTCCTTGAGTCTTGAAAAATGCATGTGTGAAATTGCCACCAGAGCAGCCTGCATTTCAGCCCATCAACATGTAATCTGTGGGTCTGTCCAATATACACACTCAGACACCTTTATTGTCCCTTGTGGGCCACTGTAGGCAGGTTTTTAATCTACCGTAGCATTCTGGGTTAGAAAACAAGATAAATTTTGAATGTCCTGTACTAGACTTGAGCTGTAAACTTTCTGGCTCAGACAGAGGTAAAAGAGTCAACCCACTAACGCATGCAGTTCTTAAGGGTGCAGTGTAGTTTTCTGGTGGAGGGTCCATCACCTGCTTATCTGATGAAAAGGTTTTTTATTTGCCTTGAATGTTCCACAGAATCAACGTTTCATTTACTCAATTCTAGCCATGTTTATTGCCAAAAAATACTTGGTTTGCTAATGTCACTTTCCATGGAGATTGATAAGTTTTATTACGATTAGGTTCATTAGGTCATGTTATTTTGATAACATTTAGATTATAGTGAAATCTGTATTTTATGTCATACCTGACATGCTTTGGCTGCACCCTGTCGCCTTCCTCAGAAGTGTCACATGATTTTGCGGTGATGTGTCTGGTCAGCTGGTTTAAACTTAGCTGTAGGATGAGCTGAACAATAGCAGCTCAAATTTGCCATTTCCGACCACTGTAAGAGCGAGAACCACCTAATGGATTGGGACATAGGCCCAGAGTACGGTTGTTTGATCAGGGAGGCCATCAAGATCTGGAGACGCGCTCACCAGACTGTAAATCGGGATGAGGGAGCATACCAACTTTCTCACACTTGGGATACATTTCAAGTCTGTCCTACTGTTCCAAGCAATCTGTTTAAATCAGATGACCAGACACATCAGAGCAACTTCACATGACACTTCAGAGGAAGGCAGCAGAGTGCAGCTGATGTGAAGGAATGACATTAGAATGCAGGTCTGACTGTAAGAATCTCTAAAGCTTTATGCCAGTCTGTGGAACATTCCAGAGAAACTACCTCCATGAACAAAAGGTTTCAGACACTCCACCTAAAAAAGTCTCCTTTCAATAGTTGTTAAATGTGGGTCTTCTTACTAGAATTGTCTTTATTGCAATGCGGTAATTATCAAATGTCCACTCGCTAATTTTTTGTATTTTAACCAATTGTTTTACTAATATTACAACATTGGATCGGTCAATTTTAGAGATAAAATGTCCAGATTTGGGAACCAACTAGGCTGCTTAGTTTAGGGGTACAACTCCTACTCCTCTAATTCAATAAAAATTAATCTTTTGTATCTTTTGTGACTTTAGTTGCCTCTGATACACTAAGCTACAACATACAATTAGTCGAGCTTCCCAATATTCACACACGAACAACTCTACTGTCCCCCATGGGCCACCGTAGGCAGGTTTTTAATTCCCTGGTGCATTGTGGGTGAGAAAAACAAGACAAGATTTGGTCGGCAACAACAGCCCCAAGCAGCTGAGAAGAGACAGCCCAATGAGTTTAGCAACAGGGGTAACATATGAGGTGAAGGGAGCGCACTGAAAAACACTAGCATCAACAAAAAGCAAGGAGCAAGGAGAAATGGGAAGAAACGTGTACAATCAAGCAGTTAAAGAGTGGGGGAGGGAAGGGGCAGAACCTTAAATACATAGATGGACAGTATTGCACCACCTCCTTCATTGATTGGGGCCGAAGCTCAATGCCATTTTGTGGATAGGATCTCGTATAAAAAGCATTTTCCTGGTAGATGGAAAAAGTGAATGGAACTGTCAATCATGCCAGACACCAATGGGATGACCGAGGCACACAGCTGTAAATATATGGGTTAGGTCTATTTTAAATGTAGCAATGCTGTCTGCGGGATTGCAAAAGAGATGGGTATTATTTGTGTGTTCACATTTGAAAAGGTAATCAAGATGGCATTTGCTGAAACTGACAGTTTGATGTTCTGATTTTTTTTTTATTCGAAAGGTCCTGTAACCAATGTTTTGTTGGTATTTGAGCAAAATTTGTCTTACCCCAGTAAATATATTGTAAGCAGCTCCTGAGGTCGAACATGCGTGCTGTTTGCATCTGCTTAGAAAGCATTTTATTACAGTCTGATAATCAGGAAGTCACATTAGCATCACTTTAGCATGCTAGTTGTTGGTAACTTTAAGGTCACAGCAAAACTCCAAACTGGTCTCTGAGGATTGCGAAAAGTACTGATAAACTCATTGCAGTGATTTTTTAAGATACTTGGAATCAGGGAACACACCTTTAAGTATGACCATTCCTACTCATATGAATGGGTGTTGTCTTCACTTTTGCAAAAATGTCACATGCTCCAATGGTTTTAATTGAAAGACTGTCCATTAAAAGGCCTAGTAATAGGCAGGAAGTCCACTGAATAGCTCTTTATTGCCTAGTAAACAGTAAACACTAGTTGGAAATTACAATACAAGCAGACTGCGCCTTTAGAGCTTACAAAAACTGTTGTTCAAGTTAAATTGCTGGGTTGTGGCAGACAGTGTAATCCAAACCATCCAACCATTCATTATGATTCAGTTATCATTTATAGGTGGTCTGTTTTCCCACCATTGGATCTATAAACTTTTACAGGCTTTTCATGTAGCTTGTAGAAATCTCCAAATTCATATTAAAAACCCTTAACAATGTGGTCCCAACGAATGCATAACAACAACACAATCACGAAGTGTAGTTATCTGGGGATGTGTCTAAGTAATCCCTTTAGACCAATAAGATCACTCTGAAATATGGCTGTTTGATACAATGTGCCAGTCCAGTGAATATCTTGCTAGGAAGAAGTGATTAGGGTATCTGCAGGTTCAGTGGCACACATCTTGTTAAAATAATGAACAATGTGGCCACTTTTGTTTATAATTGGTTTTGGAAAATAGAAATGGTTGCAAGCTATTTGTCCCCAAAGATGAGTTACGCAAATGTTTTGGAGTTACAACAAGGTTCAGTGGCCTCTTTTGTCTCGGTTCACTGCTTAACAATTAAATTTGACAAAAACATGGATAGGTGCAATTTGGAAATGAGAGCCCAGTTTAATGTAAAATGAAACTTACTAATGTTATAATCAGAAAGTATGCAGAATATGAAAAGCCAGTTGTGTTTATAGGCTATGTGCTTCCTGTTAGAAAAGTTACAGATATTTGCAATAACTTAAAATTATAAAATAAAATTATAAAATAATGGGAAACTATGCAGTACTTCACCCTAATCATCTTGTAGTGGCACAGGGCAGATCAGAGATTAGTGGGATTCACGTTGATTGTCCTGTGATAGCGCTCTGAAGGGGGAGTGACTTAGCACGGTGAGCAAAGTAAAGTGAAACTTTTAAAACATGTTAACATATTTTCAGCATTTATATGATTTTCAAAACAATGAAAGGTAGTCTGGTGATCTAAATATGTGTTAGTGGTTAATACACCCCCTTTAAGCTTTCATTTTTGGGGACCATGTATAAATGTTTTATACCCGATCTGGCTAAACACAACACTAGAAAATCCACTTTGCATTGCATTAACTCAAATGTAAATATATTATTGGCAGAGATAGTTGGTATTCTAATGCACATATGACTATATGTCCTTGCTGATGTTTGAAGTTGTGGAGTGACAATAGAGTTAGTTCGGTTACCTGCAGAGGGATTATTGGTCTAAGTCTCAGGCATTAGTAAATCTTACCAAAAGGATTACACATCACACTAGCTTCATAGTCGGTCCCATAGTAATTATGCCACTGTATACAAAGTTATATGTAAACAAAAACATAAGCATGTAAGAAAAATGACTCAAGACTAAAATCTACATAGAAATGATTAATCATGTGAATATTTCCAGTGAATGGGTGGTTTTCCCTCCTGGCCTCTGAAAACATAATTATGACACATATGTAATGTATGTGGTACATACAAATATACAGTTAATAATATAGTTAGCATTATTTACTTAATCATAGTCTTTATTCACAATATGCACAAAAAATACTCCTTTTTACATGATAGTGGTATTATTTTAAAACTAAAAGAAAAAAGTATTTTCAGTATGCTGCAGTCAGCAGGTTTAGATCTAGTGGCAAAGTTGCACTACGTAGGAGAGGAAAACTGCTCACAGTAAGAATGTCTGTTTTTGAAGGTATATTTCAGCAGTAGTTGAATAAATGCAAGGTACACACATTTGAACCCCCCACCATAAAAGTTAGAAAGTGCACCTATTAGAATTGATTGATAGAATTGATAGAATGCCGATTCATAGAGCTCAAAATCGTGGTGGATTTTGAACATAGTACCACTGAAGCACAGACAGCCTAAAAAATATATTATTATTTTTTATTTATATTCCCATTTCGACATTTACACACTTCAAGTCATTATCCATGAGTTTCAGAATGAAGAAAAATTAGAACTGCTGCCATAGCAATTAAAAATTTACAACTTATATATTCTGAATGGGAAAAATGTTGCATAACAAGAAGCTAAAATAATCAAACTTCTGAGAATGAAATGATTCATTGTTTATTTGTTTTATATGTTATTTCTGGATTTTTCATAGATAACTTTTATGAATTTGTAGAGGATCTACTCAAGACATTTGCAGAGCTATTATCAAATCATTATTTAACCAGCTGACACTCTCACAGCTGAATGAACAGGCAGTAGTTTTGACCACTCTTTACATATATACTTAAACTCCGTGGGTGGGAATGAGCCTGAGTGAATCCCTGTTGTGTAATCACTCGTACTGAGTTAATAAATGGATCAAACAGAATAACACTCTGAATCTCATTTCCACTTTTCAAAACACTCTCTCTATCCACACCCTGGCCTTCCTCACTGCACCTGTCAAAAAGAGTCCAAATAAATGTGCTGAATGCTGGAGGAAGACACGCTGTCAGGCTGCATCACAAACGTGTCAGCTTTCTCACCAGTCTGCACACTGACCTCCAGCTCGAGCTGCACAGTTGAGAAGAATACTTTGAAACTGGATTAACACTGCAAAAAGTTATTTCGTAGGTAACTTATGATGGCTTGATTGGAGTAGACTTCAGTTGTCTGGTAACATTATCTACCAATTTATTCTTAACTGGAGTAACGTAATAATTTTGTTCTCATTTTAAGAGATGATGTTACATATTCAGTAACATGGTCCAATCAGAGTACTGAATGGAGTAATGATACTTGGACCAACACCATATAAAACTTGGGACTTCACTGGGACTAAACTCGTATCTAAACATGGATTAGACCAGGACTTATCCAGAACTAGAATAGGATCAAACCAAGTACATAAGGACTAAACTGGTACAAGTGTGAATAACAAGTACAACTATGAATGCACCCTGAGTTGCTTTATATTATATAGTGCGACATAGATGCACTGTTATGCATTTATTTATCACTGATTAGAGAAAGAGGGAAAAAATATACATGCACGCACCATAAGAGCTGTGTTATCTGTTTTTTTTTCTCTCAGATACTGCAGTTCAAAGTCAGAACTGCATGATGAAGTACCCCAATCCCACAATTCCTTTTATTTTTGGAAAGTAACTGTATTTTGAATACCATGAAATTAAAGAGTAACTATTGTAACACAGCTTCTTGAAAATAAGTATTCTTCTGTATTTTGTACTTATATATTTAGTTCCCCCCAAGACTGACAGGAGCTCTGGTACCCAGACTGGCTCTGCTTACGTGTGTAGTTGGCCTATTGGATTTATGGGGGCCATATACAGTATATTAACTCAACTATCTCCTGCTGCGGCGCTGTCTGAATGCATTAATTGTGAGGTTAAGCTGAGGTAGGCACTATCAAGTTCTGCAGAAGCACGACTGCATTCCTCTCTGTGCTGGTGAATTCAATAAAGAGTAGACCTATCTGAATGAAATAGAAGAATTTCAGCATTAAGAGACCATATATGTAGCATTATGAAAGGGACAGTCATTTTAGCACCTGAACTGGGATGTAAAATATAGCAAAACTATATCACAATGATTATGAAAAACACTCTTTAGACAATAGAATGTGATTTTTAAATTAAATAATAGTACTTTCTTTTATATTACCATGTGGAGTTATAGCTATGTAATCCCTTAATCATAGGTAGGTTCCATAGTGGTCTATGTGGTCTTATGCTTGTTCTAATACAGCTCAAGATCTATTCAGGAAAGGTTCATTTCTGTTCTGTGAATGTGACTTTTTTAGTATCAGTACCTGCTGAAATGAGTATCTAGTTTTAATATTGATTAATATCTGATTTTTAATACTGTTGACAACCCTAATACAACAAAATGATAATGGTAGCACCTGCAGCACCTTCCAGAATATGGTTTTTGTTTATGGTTATATGGTTGACCCTGACTTAATGGTCCTTTTGGTTTTGTGATTCCAGTTGGGTGAGGACACATTTAATCGTGCCAAGCTGCTGAACGTGGGCTACAGCGAGGCCCTGAAGGACGCTGAGTACGACTGCTTCATCTTCAGTGACGTGGACCTGATCCCCATGGACGACCGCAATCTGTACCACTGCTACGACCAGCCACGCCACTTCGCCATCGCCATGGACAAGTTCGGATTCAGGTAGCACTCCGTAGGATAACATAAGCGTTATTAGTGGTACAGTAAGTTAAAAAATTATATAGCGTAACAGCAGTGTACACAGTGACCAGTGAAACTATCATCAGATCATTTAGGAGTTCCCTCTTTTCAGGTCAAGCCCTCAAAAATACCTCCTATTGCACTGAAATTGACAGTGGAATTATTTTTTGGAGTCAAATCAAGTTAATTTAGGTTTAATGTGGTTTATTTGAAATATTTCTTATGCTATTAAACCAAATTTCACTAGATACTCAGTTATATAATACATGAAATATAGTTTCACATTTACATTTAAATCATCTTGCGACTTCCAGCTCAGCACCTCACCACACCCCAGCTGGTTTTGACTCCTACTTTGGGAACCACTGATACTATCTAAAAGAGACAATACTGTACATATAGACTACTGTAAAGCATAACAGTTCTACGGACATGTACAGTGACTATGTTGGCACAGGCAAGAATAAATGTACTCAATCCACTTTAATCTTTAACCTAATCAATATAGTTACTTAGATATTTACTATGAGAAACTAATAGACAGAAAGTATAATTTGTGAAACCAGTTAATGTTTTCAGACTATTGAGGAGAAAATTACTTTAGTACCCTAATAGTGTTGGAGTTATAAGATCATTGAATTGAAATGTAAACAACAAGACCACTGAAGCATCATTTTCAAAAGTTAACAAAAGCAATAATTCATTTATTTATTTGTTTTTAGCGTTTTGAACATATAATACACAAGACCAAAGAACACAAAAACATGTCATTTCTTCACTTAACATTCATGTATGCTGTATAAAAACCCTGCACCTCAATTATCTAAAAAGCCGTGCTCTCATTGATTCATTGATTCGTGAACTAAACATGAGCCGTCACAGTCACCTCCTGATCCGCTGCTGTCATACTTCAGTTATCTTGGCCCCACACTCCGCACAGAGATAATGTTCAATAAGCTAATGCTATTGGCAACATGCTCCAGACCACATGTGATCTGCTCTAGCCAGCACTTTGTAACATTAAATCAGTGAAACCATTGCATTGAGTGTAATGAATGAGAAGGAAATCACTGCATTTATTGTGCTTGTCTTTGGTGTATTTTTTGATTACTGGCTGGGCTTATTGTATCTCTCAGTTACGTATGGCAAAGTCTAAACTATAAACACAATTTCTTTGATTTGATGCAAAACACTACATTCTAAAGATTCAAAAATTCTGTTTAGTTTATAACATTCTAGGGCTGTGATAAAATACGGAAATACCACTATATTTTGAAACTTTATTTGTACAGTATCGAGATTAGGACTGTTAGTAGTCAACTAAAGAAAGTCTTGGTCGATATATCCTGCCGATTGACAGACCAAATATGAGGTGTGGCAAAAACTTGTTTCAGTGTATCCCATATCAATGATCTGACCATATATCTGACCTTAACTGCATTCACAGCTCTACAATTGCACACAAGTTCATGCAGAAACAGCAATTTAAATGGAAAAGTACTAGAAAATGTATTTATATGTAAATAAGTTTTCAGCTAGCTTACTCCATACCCTTCTCTGTCTGCTGTTGGGAATGTAAATCCTAGTAAAATAATCAAGTAATACAAATTTTGGTCGACTAAGACACCATTAACCGACTAATCAACTAAAGGCCTACAGTTCTAATCTATATAATTAAATACATCTTCATGAAGTTCTTTTGGTATATTTCCTCAAGTTGCTCTATTGTATTGTTGCTTATTTGGAGAAAGGAAACTTGCTTATGCAATACAGTTGAAGTAATGACTATTTTTACACAATTTTTAGCTTGTGCAGGTAGTGTTTTAAAAGGTAGATACTGTGGGATAATGTATTTGTTTCTTTAAAAAACAGTGAGATATATTTGTTATCGCTGTATCTTCTCTGTATTGTTAGAACACCAGTATTGTGTGCCATCTAGTTAAAACATTAATGATTTTTTTTTCCATTAAGTTTCACACTACCATTCACCTCTAGTGCCTTTTAAAAGATTCACAAAATTAGGTTTGCAAAACAAGAACTAATAGGTCTGACTTTGTCAATCTCACAGATAATGAGCTCTAAAGACACCAGGACAATATAAAATGTTTTTCACTAACCTTCAGCCAAGATGCTATTTTAGGATGGTCACTACACTCAATTAAACTTTAAAGAGGCACCATGTAACTTTTCTGCTGGAAGGTCAATTACTTCCAAATAAAGGTCTTTTTTTACAGACCAGTGTGTTGTTTAATATACCTGGACATGTCTCTGTGTCTTGCCAGCTGATTTACACAGACTTTGGCACCATTCTCATACCTGTGGGCTTGTTTCCAGATCTCAATAGCCTCCTTAATCCAACATTTGTGTTTGTTGTCCTCCATCCCAATTATTTTTGCACATTCCCAGTCCATGTCTCATTTGTGATGGCCGATTTGAGGTTCTCCTGTTGGGCTTTTTTCTGTATCACTCTTGTAGTTGCCCCTATTGTTTCCTTCTCTTATTCTGCTTTGTTCTTTTTTACGTTTGTTGGAAGCTGTCCCTGTTTCACCTATATATGTTTTCTTACATGCCGGCATGGGATTTTGTATATGACATTACATTTTTGTTCTGGGCTTATCTTGTCTTTAGGATGCACTAACATTTGTCTTATTTTCTGGTGTGGTTTCACTGGGGTGTTTATATTATCCTTTTTTACGGCTTGCTGTATTTTCCTGTTATTCCCTGGATGTATAGGACTGTGACTGTTCCTGTATTTTCCTCACTTGCTGTTTTCCCTTATTGATGGTCCAGTTTGGGTAGCCGGGGAATAGCTGTAGTTTTGTTCCTCCTGTCAGCTGCTTGTTTGTTTTGATGGAGATGTCATTGCTTTACCTGGAAGGTTCCACAATATGGCACTAAACCTATTTATCTCCATGGAGACAAGCAGGTGGCACTACTTGGTACAGTAACAGTGCATGTTTGTCAAGGTATTTTTGTCAATAAAGAATAAATAATGCAGTTTAAAGGGCCTATATTACGCTATGTTTAAATGTTTTTTCCCTCATCAAAAGTATTCCCGGAGTTGTCTTTTGTTTCACTCTTTTCATTCTTCTCTCAAACAGAAAACACTCTGTTCCACCTTGTGATGTCATGTGGTAATACAGGAAGTGCCCCACTGTGTTTTTAAACTCCACACACCTTCATCAAAATCATTTGGATAATTTCAGCCCTGGAATTTCCAATCTCTACTAAACAAAAGGTGAAAGGTGCTGTTAACTTGAAAACAGAGAATTTGCAGGTTTGAAGATATAGACAGACTAAGGATCAAGAGTTACTCATACATGATGTGTGAGTAAAAAAAACAACAACTCCAGGTATTTTTTGATGAGGTAACAACATTCTAATATTGCTTAAAGCTGACAAAAGTCAATTTTGCGAAATAAAGGACCTTTAAAGCCATACTGTGGAACATTCCAGGCTTAACCACTCATCTATGTGTTTTTTCGCTCTCAAAGTCACGTCTAATAAGAGCTTTCCATTACTTTAGCACCTTGCTGCGTACCAATTACAGCACCAACCAAACCGGGGTCACCTTGTAATCTTTTCATGCTGATTTAAAAAAAACATGACATAAATTAAATTATCTGTTCGGGGCTTGTTCCACTTATTAGATTATATGACACGGCATTATGTTGTACTAATACACTTGATGTATAAGTACTTGGCAAATGGCTGTGCATGTTGGACAATGAGTACTGTCAGGCCCCACTCCCATTTACTATATTAATAGCACAATACACTGATTATGTCTTGTGTTGTCTGAAATGCACAAATTTTCCCAGAATGCATTCAGACGAGGCAGTGTATAGTGGTAGCATTTTCGTGATTGGTTGCTACCCCAAATCCCCTGCCCCTTATTGTGATAATTGAATTACCATATATAAAGGGCCTATATTACACTATTTTCTGATCTGTTATAATATTGTTTCCTCATCACAAATATACCTGGAGTTGTGTTTTGTTTCATTCACACATGTTTAACACACACGCCCTGCATAGTTAGGCTTTTTAGAGTTCTTTTCTCATACAGAAAACACTCTGTTCCACCTTGTGATGTCATGTGTAATACTGGAAGTGCTCCACTGTGTTTTTAAACTTTATACACCTTCACTTGGATAATTTCAGCCCTGGAACTGCCAATCTCTGCTAAACAAAAGGTAAAAGGGAGCTGTTAACTTGAAAACTACCACTACATGACATCACAAGGTGGAACAGAGCATTTGGAGCTTTGGAGATGTAAGCAAACTAATCATAAAGGGTTTCTCAAACATGTGTAAATGAAACAGAACACAACTCCAGGTATGTTTTGGAGGTCACAAAAACATTCTAGCATGGTTTAAAGCTCACAAGAGTCAATTTTGGCAATATGGGCCCTTTAAAGTCAACATATTGTGCTTGTGTCTGCTATATAGTTATAATCTATGACACCCATTAAATCTGAATATTGATAGAAAACAACTTAATAAAATAAAATAAATACATATGATCCATGATACTGTGACTCATCCCTTTATTTTGTTTATCTGCTGGTGGTAGAAAAAAGAAAAAAATCATGGTTTGTTTTTCCCTTTAACCATGTGCCTGTCACACAGCCTGTTGCCCGTACCATGTTGTGTTGAATATAGTGACATATATTCTCTCTGCCTTTGGTCAGACCTCAGGCTCTTGTCACGACCCTCCAGCAAATGCTTGTCTCGGATCACCAAACTCGATACTGTGGAAGAAAAAAACCCCACACTGTGAACCATAGATGTTGTTTGTCTCTGTCACAGTACATATAATACCAGAACAGAAAGTTGTGTTGTCACAGCTGTGAGAACAATCGTGTGGTACAAACAATGGAAAAATATAATGTGTTTCAAAATAGGTGTGGGACAAGATTTTGTGAGATTAAAATGCCACAAGATTTGAGGTGTTTTTTTGTTTTGTTTTTTTGTTTTTTTCAATCATCGTAGATAACATTAGACTGCTGTAGAAAGCAATGAGCATAATAATGTGTAATGTGTGTATGCATCTTTTACTCACAACAATTTCAACCCAAAATTTATATGAAAAATGTTGTAAAAAGTGAATTTGTAAATTGACTTATCATATTATGTCAAAATGTTGTCTCTTCTCAACCGGACAAAATCTCAGTACTATCTCTGTCATACCTTATGTAATTTGTCTATTTTCTCTTCTTTATAATTCATATTTTCATTATAAATTGTTGTCCAGAAATGAAAAACAACTTTGCCTAACCTCACCTTTTCTGTTACTGTTTTGTCCCTTGCAGGCTGCCATATGCTGGTTACTTTGGAGGCGTTTCGGGGCTCAGTAAAAAGCAGTTTCTGAAAATTAATGGATTCCCAAACGAGTACTGGGGTTGGGGAGGAGAGGACGATGACATCTACAACAGGTACTCACGTCTGCTTGAACTGGTCAATATTTTAGCATATAGTTTCTAAATTATTGGGCAAGCTTAATTAATTAGTTCAGGATAATGCACTTTACTCTTTGCAACATCATAAAAGCAAATATCTGTCAAAATAAATAAATTAAACTGAATGTTATCGCCTGAGCATTATTAAGTCATTTTGTTGGATGAGAACCATTTGAAAGCAACTGCCATGACTATCTAAGAGGGTTGTTTCTCTATCATGGTTAAAAATCAGGTACAAGATCTTTATAGCTGTATTTACGATTTGAAAAGTGCATGTTAAAGGGCCCATATTACACTAATTGTATACCTATGTTATAACGTTGTTTCCTTACCAAAAACATACTCAGAGTTGTGTTTTGTTTCATTCACACACGTTTAACACACAAATCCTGCATATTTAGGCTGCGTTTTTCTCTCAAACAGAAAACACTCTGTTCTACCTTGTGATGCCATGCGCTAATACAGGAAGTGCACTTTATGTTTAAACTCTATAAACCTTCACTAGAATCATTCGGATGATTTTTTCCCGGGAATTTCCAATGTCTACTACCCTAATTTCCGGACTATAAGCCACTACTTTTTTCTCACACTTTGAACCCTGTGGCTTATTCGTTTGGTAACACAGTGGATCCGTGCTCAGCCTGAGTGCAGAAAGCGTCGCTGTCTGTGTGGTTAACATGAAGTTGCAGCGTTAGCTAGAGCTGTTGTCAGCGCAGTGAAAAAGTTTATCGCCGTGTGACAAAATAAGTTATGATGCTAAATTAACATTAGTGAGTGGGATACGTCATACCCGTATGCATTAAATGCAGGTGAGTGGGTAAATGACAAGGTCAAACTTCAGTAGCCGGACATCCACTCATACCTGATCGATACAATTCGCATAGCCCCCAGGAGAGACTTAAATCTGCTGAAATCCTCCAAGACAGCGACATGATCCCAGACAGGACCAGATCCATGGACAGGACAGCGGCTCTTTCTGCAGGAGACATGCGCAGTAGAGGGCGAAGTGACGGGGGCGCAAGAGCGAGACAGACAGGTGGAAGAGATGATGTGCCGAGGAAGATGCTCGTTTGATTGTGTTTTGAACAGTTATTTTGCACTTCATGCACACACCCTTCAAAGAAATGCATATGACGCAGCTTTTAAGTTAAAGGCAATTGATCTGACTGTCGAAGAAGGAAATAGAGCTACTGCACAAAAGCTTGGCATCATTGAGTCGATGGTGAGACGTTGGCGACGGCAACGTGACAAACTGACTCAGTGCAAAAAGACGATAAAATCTTTCAGAGGCAATAAAAGCAGATGGCCCGAACTTGGAAACATTATTGAAGACGTGGACACCTGCGGCTTATAGACAGTTGCCGCCTATATATGTTCAAATTACTTCAAAAAACTTCAGGTAAGTTTTTGATGAGGTTACAGCATTCTAACAATTTTGCATAATATAAGACCTTTAATAAAAGTAATACAATAGTTATAGTGTAAATATATCAGTAAATATTTGTAATGGTGCTAATTTCTATGTGTTGTGTTGAAGAATACAACATTCAAAGTTAAGAGGTAACAGAATTGGTTTACATTTAGCCACTGTTCATGATGTGATTTGAATGTGACCAGCTTTAGAGACTCTTACTTCCAACAGGACACAAGGGGGAATTTAAATATACTATCAACGCATATATAGAATGTGGATACCATCTTGTTTTCCATAGTAATATTCTTCCACTCAGCAGACCAGAGCTGTACTATACCGTATATCTCTGCACCTTTTTCTGTTGAAACTGCATTTTCCCCTGACACAGATGACCACTCGCATAAAGCTCCCACTGCAGAAACGCGTTGTCCATATTCTGCAATATACTATGTACATTCACATAGAAATTAGGGGAGATTTTTGTCCAAACCATAATTTATAGCATCATTGCACTACCTCATGCATAATAATATTATGCAGGTTCACAGATGGTTAAAGGTGTTGGTGTTGCCACTTGCTTGTCTCCATGGAAATAAGAAAAGTTTAATGCTTTACAGTAGTACATTCCATGCAAAGCCATAACATTGGTGATGGTCCTTCCATAAGAAAAGTTACATAGTGCACCTTTACTGAACATATATAAAATAAAGCTGGATGGTTTGCAATTGGTCATTTTTACCCATATTGTAATACAGTCAGATCTTTACTTGCATTAGCATGTTAAAGTAAAACTTAAATCAAAATGTTGCCAAGCCAAATATACTATATTTAATTGTGATCAATGCTACAATAATCAGGGGCTAATTGTCCCTTGTCATGTCATATTTCGCATAGATTTAACATACTGCATAATGTATGTCAGATATCACATTAGCAAGATCACATCAAACCTTTCCAGTAATTTATCATTGTTGAAATAAGGACTAATTAACACATAAATGAACCTTATAGGGCTCTTTAGTCGCTGACTCACTCACAAATGTCATTATCTGAGAAGCACATAGAAATAAAAGGACCAGGCGTTTGGTTCAAGACTAAGGCATAATTTAAGAGTGCATAAGCGCTTTCAACCATTACTTTAATTTCCCATTCACCCGGCCATTTCACAGAGCTTAGCATGTTTAATTAACAGGTGAACTGATGCTGTGAGTGTGACTTCAGTGTGTAATAGGGAAGTGTGATAGTTCATACCGAAGACGGATCATAATGAGACCTTGAAAATGCAGGTAGTGCATCTGAATGCTGTGTTGATTGCAGTTAGCATTCTCAGCATAACTCCAGCTGTTAGCTTTGTCGTTCACACCTGCACTGTGAAAATGTCAGCTTTAGTGTTCAGTTTTGTGCAGAACATGAAGTTTTAAAGTACTTTAAAGATTACCATAATTAAAGCTGATCACCCAACTTTCCTCATACATACATATGTGGCCTTGTCAAAGTCTGATCCCGTCAGATCTCAGAAGCTCAGCAGGGCCAAGCCTGGTTAATACTTGGATGGGAGACCGCTGGGAAAATCAGGTGCCGCAGTGGAGCGCCAGTCGTCGTGTAAGCGTTGTGAGTGTGAGTGATGTGATGGGCAGAGGGGCCGATGGCACAGATTGGCAGCCTTGCTTCCATTAGTCTGCCCCAGGGCAGCTATGGCTACATTAGTTGCTTATTACCCCTGAGTGTGGAGTAAATGAATAATGCACTGTAGCAGTTTTGAGCACTATATAAAACAGATCCATTATTATAAGTTAGTACATTTTGTTCCCCCCATAAAGTTGAATATAAAAGCAACTGTCAAGGCACCCCAAATCTCATGGGATGTTACTAAATCGGGCCGATATTTGCACTTTTTAGTGTATCAGGTATGGGCTTTAAATCTCCCGCACAGGCCAATATTTAGTTCTAGCTGACCTACTGCCTAAAGAATATGCATAAATCTTTATTGAACACTTGAGTGCGAAAAGGCACAAAACTTGACTACACTATACTCTTTTACAGGTTTGTGATAAGAAAGGGCTGTGGTTGAGTCATTATTTGAGGAAAATAATAATTTATCAGCCATCAGTTTCTCATGATTCAGTCAGTATTGTGTCGGCCATGAAAAACATATCGGTCGATCTCTAGTTGTTTTCTTTACTTATAATTATACACCTTTTAACTTCCAAGGCGTAGTTATGCCAATGATTAGTATTTTAGCACAAGTAAGTTATTTTAGCAGCAACGTTTTGAAAGCAGTAGTAGTAGTATAAAAAAGACCCTTCTATTGGATACATGTGTACTCAGATGGTTGCCTCCTCAGTGTGTCCATATTATGTCCTTATTCTCTTTTATCTGTCCCTTCCTCGTCCTGGCTGCCTTGTCATTGTGCTCCATGAAGCTTATCTCACTTCACTCTCTGCAATGCCTTTATTAGCAAAAAAGTGGAGGTCTTTGAAAAAATCCTGATTTTGAATGGCCTGCGTCAATCCGGGAAGTACAGATGAGATTACCATTGTTTGCTGCTGCCTGGTGAGATGTGATAAAGCTGATCCGAGAGTGTGGCTACAATTATATGTCCAAAGAATGACAGATAAAGTTGAACTCGTTTGGGGAGATAAGTGAACCAGGCCATTAGATACTGGAGATTTACCCCCAAGATATTCCCTATACGTCACACTATCAGTTTGAGCTGCCATGAAATGTGAAGAGGAGGCTATGCCATTAAAGAGGACCATATGTTACAGTGTAGAGGGGATAGAAACAGGGCACTATGAGGGCTGGTTGTGTATGTGTGTATTTGATCATTTTATAACACATTTTTTTCATTAACCTTATCTATCATGCATTTACAGTTGTTTTTATTGCTAATATCTTGAAAAGCATACACTGTTACTGTGAGCTGGGTCATTTCAACACAGATGTGGTTTGATCTGATTGGCCTGATTCTCCATAAATATACAAAAACATGATACAAAATTGTACACAGCAACTTGACAAACCTGCGATGTGCAGTAGTTTCATTAGCAGGGAGAGGGGAGGGGAGACTCAGAGCATCAAAAATGAAAGTTAAAGTTATAAAACACGTTAATACGTTGTTTTCGGCGAATATGGCATTTTCAAAACAGTGCACTATAACATGGTGAGCTAAATATGTTATGTGTTAGCAGTTAAAACCCATAGAAGTAAAATACTTTCTAAAGAATGACACTAGTTTGTGTTTTATTCTATTTGAAACATTTTATTGTTTCAATCTAACTATTTTCTTTTTCATATACCTTACTATTTCATAAAGATTTTTATAGCTGTTCAGATGTGCCTTGTAAACCCAAGCACAGAATGGGTCCTTTTGTTCTTCTGAGTGCATTTTCTCTACAGTATATAAATGTATGTATGAAGCTGAACTTGCTGCAATTGCACATGTGCTGCCCTTGGCTCTGCTCAAGCTACTTAGAGGGCTCGGGAATAGAATAGAATAGATGATAGATAGGCCTCTGTGTGTGTGTGTGTGTGTGTGTGTGTGTGTGTGTGTGTGTGTGTGTGTGTGTGTGTGTGTGTGTGTGTGTGTGTGTGTGTGTGTGTGTGTGTGTGTGTGTGTGTGTGTGTGTGTGTGTGTGTGTGTGTGTGTGCGCATGCATGTGTGCGGACAAGTTTTTATCACATTGTGGGGATCGAAATCTGTGCACACGCTCACATCATGGGGACCTGCCTTCCATATGGGGACAAAGATCAGCTCCCCATGACGTAAATCCTTCATTCTCAGATCAACAACATGATTTAAAATTTTTAATATGGGTTAATATGAATGAGTTGAGGTTAGGGTTTAGGTTCAGCAAGTAGTAGTGTTGTGAAAATGATCGAAAATCAGATACTAAAGTATATAATCATTTAAGCCAGTATCAATGGAAATTACAATTGCAGTATTGTATAGTAAAGAGCTTGTAAATCATCATTTCAAAATTGGTATCAAGTCTATTCTTTAATATCGAAATCAAGTGACATTGACATTTTAGTATCGTGACAACACTAGCATGTAGTGACTATGGTTAAGGTTAGAATCAGTTTCCAGAAAAATGAATGTAAGTCAATGTAATGTCCCCAGAAAGCATAGAAACCCAAGATGTGCGTGTGTGTGTGTGTGTGTGTGTGTGTGTGTGTGTGTGTGTGTGTGTGTGTGTGTGTGTGTGTGTGTGTGTGTGTGTGTGTGTGTGTGTGTGTGTGTGTGTGTGTGCGTTGGGGGGTCTGTCAGCTCCCCTATGGGACAAGTACAGTCTTTGCTCAAGGCCGCTGCAGCATGTTCAAACTAGCTCCTAGCAAAGCCTTTTTTCCCTTGCTTCTCTCCTCTGAGCAGTGGGTGGAGGGGGACATTAGTGTTGGAGAAGTGGCATGTGTCCAGTTCTCTTGGGGTCAGGGGGGCTCTCAGGGCTGGGGACAGACTCATCCCTCTGGGGGGGCTGGGAGGGTCCATGTCAGATCTGGGCCTGCCAAACCCTGCTGCAGATTAAATGCAGAGAGAACACTGCCAGAGGAGAGGGACAAGATGGCTGAAAGTAAAGTACAATACAGTAAAATAGTGTAAGTTAAAGATCCATTGTGTCAGTCAAAACTTTTTCTCCATGGGGATGTTATTGCTTTGTCTAGGATTTTGCATAGTATGGTATTAAACCTTTCCATCTTCATGGAGACCAAATCAGACCAAGTTGCAGGTCAGATCTGTGGAGAGACAACACTGCTCACTGTCAGAATGCCTGTTTTTCTAGATATTCTTGAGCTATAAAACTACGCATAATTGAATAAATGTAAGGTAGAGAGTATTTAATGTCATACTGTGGAACATTCCAGGCAGAGAAATGACATATCCATAGAAACAAGTAGGTGATGGACCCCCAACCAAAAAGTTACACTGTGCATCTTTAAGGCAAGACAAGTTTATTTGAATAGCACAATTCATACGCAAAGTAATCCAAAGTGCTTTTCAAAATAAGAAAGACATTAAAATCACAATACAAACAAATCAAAACCTAAATAATCATCATAACATTTATATTAAAGGGAAGAGTAGAGGGAAAAAAACTTTCAATCAGTGTACAATATTCTTGTAGTGTACACAGTTGCTTTGTGTATCCTATTTTCTTGTTGTTTATTTAGATTTGTCCACTGCACATTTGACCCATCCCTCAATTCTGCTGGGCAACCTGTCAGTAACAGTGGGCACAGTGCTAGGCTTGGTACAGACGCTCGTAGTTGGAAGATTTTATCTATTGTGCATAGTAGTAGTAGTAATAGTTAAAAGTACTTGGAGTGGAAGCGGGAGTTGTTATATTGCATATTGGTAAAGTTGTAGTAGTTCTAGAATTGGCAAATTTCTCCTTTTAAAGAAAGTTACCATATACTGCTCGACACCATAACAGTAGAAGAAAAAAATAATAATTGTTTTTAGTAATTGTAGCATTTTGTATGAGTATTTGAAACTCACTTTTTTCAGAGTGCATTTTCTGCTGATGGTAAAACAGAGACAAAATATAAAAGAGGAGATTTAAAGTACGGACAGATGGAGGTTCAGAGAGGAGGTGAGGGCACTGGGATGTGTCTCTGAGAGGATGGACTTATCGGTTCCCACAGAGGTCAAAGGTCGAGTCTGTGACCTCATCTGCCTTTGAAAGGGACAGGACAGGGGCAGTGGGGCAGGTGCATTCAGTATAAACTCTTCTTTTATCTGTCTGTTACATTCCCTTGTGTTTTTTTTTTTTTTTTTTTGTTTTGGTCTACAGTGACAGATAACAAATACCTTTTACTTTTTTATTTTTATTTGTTTGTAGTGCTTGATTGTTTGGAATTGGATCCTCTGAATATATACGTGAATGTGAAAGAAAAGAAGAATGGGCTGAGAAGGCTGATGGTTTTACTGCTGTAGTGGAGATGGGAGATTGGATTTACACATCAGGATCATATCTCAAATGTCAAAGTCCTCAAAAAAATATATTGGTTTGCAATCTTTAAAGGCCCCATATTACGCTGTTTTCTGATTACTGTTAAAGTATTCCCCATCAAAAACATACCTGAAGTTGTGTTTTGTTTCATTCACACATTTAACACACAAACCCTGCATATTTAGGCTGATATTTAGCCCTGGAATTGCCAGTTACATGGCTTAAAGCTCACAAGAGTAAATTTTGCATAATATGGGACCAACTATAATACACAATAACTGCAATATTTATTTCAACATTTTTAAGCTTTAATATCTTCACACATAAGCCTGTAAATACACAATATACTCAGTGCAAATGAGGTGAATACAGACAGAAGAAGCAGTGTGAATGAGCAAGGTCATGTGGTCATTATAATCAAATATCCTGCTATCCCGGCTCGCTCCATTAAGTCAAAGCCATCTTGTTTAGGATAGGAATCACTGCTTGTCTGGTCTTGTATCTGTCAGAGGAGCCTTAGTGAGGTGTTGATGAAGCGTGGAGGCACTTCTCTTTGTTTAGTCTGATAAACTGGTGATGTCACTGTGAGTAAACATTCATTACAGCTCTGATAGGGGACGCAAATATGTGCTCAGGAAGATGGAGAACAGACAAGGAGCTTCAGGCTGAATGCAAGTTGTAAATGAAGTCTAAGCACTACAGTAGAAGCAATGCTGAGTGTGATGCTATGTTTATAAATCTCTAATTATGTTTTGAGGTTACTTATTTGTACATGATTCACGCATAAATTCTGCTTACTTGTTTATATCAGAGGCCCTTCCTTATGTCAGATTCCGTCATCTTTCAAGATTCAGGGCCAACTTGTTTTCCTCAGTATTTTTTTGCACATTAAAGACTGATTGCACATTAAACATGGACAAATGTAGTAGCGAAAACAGCAGGAAATTGGTGTCAAATAAGGTATCATTATACAAATGTATATATGCAAGCAGACCCGTTGACAGGAATTTGGAGGCCCGGGGCAAGAAGCCTACCATGGGCCCCCCTCTAATATAAATTAATAGGAATAAGGTTCAGTTCTGGGCCCCTAAAACCTTGGGGTCCGGGACAACCCCTTTGTCCCACCCTGTCTACTGCCCTGTGTACAAGTAAAATAAAAATATAGCCGTATAGTAATACAAAATATATCTCGCTATATACAAGAGGTGGGTAAGGAGAAACAGTGCAAAGATGAAATAGTGATTGATATAGGGTTATCTGTTACATAAAGGTGAGTTGTTGTACAGTTGTATGGAGTATGGTATGAATGTAGTCCTGTATCTCTCACTGTTTGAGCGGAGCTGTAGGAGCCTGTTGGAGAATGAGCAGGAGTGTCCATGATGGAGAACAGTTTGCCCAGTGTCATAACAACATTCAGTCTAGAAAATGATGACACTTCCAGGTAGAGAAATCAATGTTTTCCACTCCCCATTCAACTTCCTCCTCCTTTACACCCCACTGCCCCTCTGTACCATCTCATTTGATCTCACTATAGGAGCTCGGGCAGGACACTGGTCTTATCTCCATTCCAGTCCTCTATCAGCCTAATGCAATTAACTGCACTGGTGGGAATACTGGAGTTAGACTAACCACTGATGAATCCAAGCACACTTCCTCTTCTCTGTTAGTTTATAGCTGGTTTTATGTGTTACTGTGTTGTGCACACATATCCATGCCTGCAGGACAAGGACTTAGACTTTTCACGGTCGATGATATAAGAAGAGGGGAGATATTTTAAGAGTGGTGCTGGACAGTCCAAAGAGAGGTTTCTCAAGCGGACATGGTGTCAAACTATTGGGCTGCACACTGTAATGAAGTCCCTCAGGCTGTGTTTATGTAAGAGTTTTATTCTGATAATAACTGTAGGGACAGCTCTGTCTGTGTGGGCCCTGTATCATTTTACCCACATGTGAGATGAGGAATGCAGATTCTATTTGTTGGCTTCAGTTACAAAAGTTGTCATAGTAATAATCCAAAAATGTTATATATTTTGAATGATAAATGGTCCTCAAAATGGCATTATTCAATAGAAGTCTGAAATCCATTAATAAGTAACATTTTGACTTCACCATTCTTTAGACTGAGCTACTTCATATTGTTTTAAAGGTACACTATTGAACTTTTTGGTTGGGGGACCGTCACCTGCTTGTTTTTCTGGATATGTCATTGCGTTGCCTGGAAAGTTCCACAGTATGATATTAAACAGCTCTACTTTGCATTCATTCAATTACAGGTAGTTTTACTGCTCAAAATACCTAGAAAAACAGGAATTCTGACTGGGAACTGGTCTGCTGCACCTTTAAATTGTTAATTGCAACGACAAGCATCCTAATTTTTCATCTCTCTGAAACGCATGGATTGCCACAAGAGGTTAGTAGACTTAGACTTAGACTTAGACAAACTTTATTGATCCACAAGGGAAATTATTTAGGGAAATTATTTAGTAGAGAAATAAATAAATAGTTTAACTGCATAAAACATTTCGACGTGTGAAAATTATCTGTAAAAGATTGCCTTTCCAATCTCCCATTTCCACTGCAGCAGTAGAATCCTCAGCCCATTCTTCTTTCTGTTCACTTGCAATACGCCTGTTATGATAATTACAGTCCCTGACAAAAGTCTTGTCGCTTATCCATTTTGTAGAAACAAAAGCTTATAACTTGACTTTAAATTAATCGATTGGTTTTAGAAATGTCTCATATGAAAGCTAAAACCCTCCCAAATTATGCTCAATATACTAAAATAAATTTGCTTCACTGAAGAAAGATTGATCATTTAATGAACACAGAAAGGTCAGATTTTGGCAAGACAAAAGTCTTGTCGCCTACAGAAAACTGAACAAATAATTTACTTCAAATACAAAAATATGTTGCATAACGTCAGTGAATTAAGTAGTGGTGCTGTGAGATCCATATTTAATATCTTGTATGGCTTCCATGAGCTTGAAGGACTGCATCCATGCGGTTCGACAATGATTCATACAATTTGTTGATGAAGTCATCAGGAATAGCAAAGAAAGCAGTCTTACATGCCTCCCAGAGTTCATCAAGATTCTTTGGTTTTGCCTTCCATGCTTCCTCTTTCATTCTACCCCAGACATGCTCAATGATGTTCATGTCTGGTGACTGGGCTGGCCAGTCCTGGAGCACCTTGATCTTCTTCGCCTTGAGGAACTTTAATGTAGAGATAGAAGTATGCGATGGAGCACCATCCTGCTGCAAAATTTTACCCCTTTTATGGTAGGGAATGTAAGAGGTAGCTAATACTTCTTGATATTTTAGGCTATTGATATTGCCTTCCACCCTGCAAATGTCTCGCACACCCCCATACTGGATGTAACCCCAGACCATGATTTTTCCGCCACCAAACTTAACTGTTTTCTGGGTGAATCTTGGATCCATGCAGGCTCCAGTAGGTCTCCTGCAATATTTGCGGCGGCTGTGATGTAATTCAACCGAGGATTCATCTGAGAAATCCACCTTCTGCCACTTTTCCAGTGTCCATCCTTTTAGCAGGCTGTGGGCCTTGGCAAATGCCACACGGTTTTTTAATTGCCTTTTGTTTAGTGCTGGTTTCTGTGCACTGATTCGACCATGGAGGCCATTTCGAGACATAATTCTACAAACTGTTCTGGTTGACACAGGGACTTGAGGTGACCAGGCCTGGTGGAGCTCTGCTGCAGTGGAAAAGGGGCTGGCCTTGGATTTTCGAATCAACAAACGGTCCTCCCGAGCAGTTGTCTTGTGGGGTCTGCCGGACCTGGGCTTGTCAAAAACATCTCCAGTCTTTTCAGATCTTTTTCTTATTCTTTGTACTTGACGCTGAGACACATTGAAGGTGTCAGCCACCTCAGCAGTGGATCTGGTCTTCAGCCTCTTGATAATTAACGCTTTGGTCTCAGGGTGGACCTTAGGCATGTTGTCAGAGGTCAAGTTGCAGTTGATGTGAAGGTCTGGTGTGCTGGAGTTCTTTTTATACACACCCACTAATTGATTGATCAGTAACTGATCACAGGTGAGGCTGTAATCTAGGATTGGGTGCATCATATGACAAGGCGACAAGACTTTTGTCTTGCCAAAATCTGACCTTTCTGTGTTCATTAAATGATCAATCTTTCTTCAGTGAAGCAAATTTATTTTAGTATATTGAGCATAATTTGGGAGGGTTTTAGCTTTCATATGAGACATTTCTAAAACCAATCAATTAATTTAAAGTCAGGTTATAAGCTTTTGTTTCTACAAAATGGATAAGCGACAAGACTTTTGTCAGGGACTGTACTATATTGACTTATCGTTCGATATATGAAAGCTAGAACAATATATTTTGGGATGCAGTATTTATTGTGTACATATTTTTGTTGCGATACAGGGGAGGTTTCTGTTCTGCTTCCGTTATTTATTACTGGCTTTTTAACGATACTGTATTTAAGTAATGGTTGACTGGGATGATCCTGCTTTTCTTTTTATTGTGTCAGTGGCATAAAGTAGTGTAAATATTGTCATTTATTGTTATATTTCTCTGTATCAAAATATCGTGCTTCAAATTTTGTATTGTGTAAATTGCAAAAAAGTGTCAAGTGCAATTTTTTTTTAATTCTCGGGAAATGTGTCATAGACTGAAAAGTACACTATGTAGCTGTTCCAGTGGAGGGTCTGCCACCTGCTTGTCTCATGGAGATGTTATTGGTTTGCCAGGGAGGTTGCTTAATGTGTCTGATATATCCTATAGTAGGAGCAGGATTGTCTCTCCATTGATTTGCCAATGATTGCTATGGCAACGGTGCTAGAGCACTTTAGGTCATAGGTTCTATGATCACGTTGTACACTGCGCTCCATCTATTTGTGGTTTTATATAATGGTCGATTAGTATTTACAGCATAACACCACCATCTGCTTTTTGGTCCAGGCCCAATGAAGTTGCCATCATTAACTGTGTATTTATAGAAGACTTTTATTCTACTTATAATGACAGTAACAGCTCCATCTCCATTGAGCCACCTCATTTTACCTCTTTCTGCAAAACTATTGCACAGAATTATATGGAAAGTGTCATTTAAACCCCCCTAAAGTGTGATATAAAACACCTTCAATGGCTCCTCCCTGTAGAGCGTTAGAGTCCAGCCTTATGGCCACTTATAATGTCACTGCAAAAACTCCTATCAAGTAGAATACCGTGGGGGGTTCACTGATCAATAAAACTGAAACTTGTTCAGTATAAATTTACTATAAACAAGAGATGGAATCATAGCATGTTTAAATCTGAGAAGATTCTTTTCAAGGTATCAGTATTGTTCACTTAAAAGACTGATCTGTTTTGATTACAAGTACTTAGTGCATAATAAAAGTTAGAACGGAAACCTTGCTAATGTGTGTTGTATGTGAAAAGTTGAAAGATGGAGTATTTCTTTCTAGAGAAGTTGAATGGGAGTAAATAAGTACTTAAAAAAGTAAATAAGCTTCTTCTCACTCTCTTTTGAGCAAGTGTTGTAAATGTTGCTGTAGTTTAGTTGTCGTTTAGTCGATTAATCGGTCAGTGGTGTCTTAGTGGACAAAAATTTGAATTAATTGACTCATTATTTCATGTAGATTAAATGCCTTTATATGGGACAAGAGAAGAAAGGAGTGAGTGAGTTAGCTGAAGACTGAATTGTAAAAAGGCAAATTAAACTCACGATTCAAGTCTAATCTGTCTTTATATATAAATACGGTACATTGTTTCTGCATACTCCTTTCTGCATAAATAGTAATTTGAGGCATTTTGGGTCAGATACACTGAGATACGTAATAGTTTTGAGAGTTTTTGCCACGCCCCATTGATTAGCAGGACATGTCTTTAGTCAACCAAGAATACAAACAATGCATTTTAACTTTCAGAGACCCCACATCAAAACTGCTTCAGTTTTAGCATATACCTGTATTCACTTTGTATATGATCCAAAACAGCTCTAATCACCTGCTATGTTGCAATATTGGTCTCCATCATCTTTGAAATCTGCCCAAGAACATACAGTATCTTGGGTCATACAAAATAAATAAGTTGTGAGAAGTTTTGAGAACTCATTTATGTTTTAAATTGTACATTATTATGAGCCTAATACTTCATCATTCTGAAACCCATACACTTTTAATACAACATGAATCTACGTTGGCTGCTTTACAAATGTACAGTACCTCTGAACAAAAGTATATTTTGCAACACATATTTTTCCCTGCATGTTGTTTGTCAGTGCAGTTTGTGAAAAGTAATTTTGGAGTCCTATTTATTCATCTCAGAAAATGTCACATTGACAGATGAGCAAATGCAGCCCTTTTGGCCCAGAGTCCTCCAGTAAATAAAGTCCCCGTTTTCTAATACTGGGGTGTTATGCAAGAAAATGGACTTCAGCACTGTGAGGGAGAAAGACTTCAAAAGTGGATTTTTAATGCTTAGATATTCAGAGCATGTGAATATGAAGCATGTAATATCAATCATATTTACTGAATGAAGCTTAGTTATTTCTTGGTTGATAGTTTAATTCCAGCTCCCTACTGTCGTTGGGTCCATGTGAATGTGGGGTGACAGCACAATACGCATCACTTAAAACACACTTTGGAGCCCTGTTTGATAAACTATACCCAAATATATAACTTTTGTATCTGTATGTGTTTAGAGAGCAACTTGTTCCAGTTTCATTCACAGCACCAAATGGGAAAAGCACAAGGAATCAGTAGAGTTTTAAGCACATCAGAAAAAATTAGGCTATAGCTTGAAAAAGCATGTCACAGATCTTAGACTACAATGGCAATTTACAAGTCCTTCAAATGCCTAGATCTGCGTCAGGTGGGCTCCTGTATGATCCAGACAACTACAGTCCCAAACTTTCCTAAAAACCTCTGAGCTGTTTCCTTGAGTGAGTCCTGGTTTTGTGTTTAACTCATTTTATGATGTAACTTTGTCAACAGCACACAGATCAAACCATGCCTTTCCAAGCTTACTGTAGTGGATCTGAGCAAGTCTAGCCCCTTTTCATGTTGATTCCTTTTTAAAGCACAACATGCTACAACAGCGTACATTTGTGAGCAGAGTAGTAGAGGTGAGATGGAACAGTTGGTGTTTGTCAGTGTGGTTTAAGTGTTATCTGTGATACTGTCTTGAGTTGCTGTTGCTTGAGCCCAAACACTCAGTGGATATATATGCCCTGTTCCATCTGAACAGTAATACTCCAGACTCCACTCAAGCTCTCAGTCAGCTCTCACGCTTTGGTTAAACTTTAACACCTCTGATCCTCACACTGCAAACCCACTCAAGTCCACGAACTTCATATTAAAGTCCTGGATTCTTTTCATAGTAGTTAAAATGTCACTTTTATTTTGTAGCATTCTATTGCACATATTATTCTGTTCAGTTTTATTCTTATTCAAAGCCTACTCAAATTAATCGAAAGGTACAGTATGTAGCCTGCACTTTTGCTGGTTTAAAAAAGAAACTACGATCACAAACGAGCATGGGTTGCCAGAGCCTTAACCTGCAGATCGAGGACATATACAAGTTTTTCGCATTCTCAGTTAATAGACAGGCCATGCCTCATGTGAAAGCTCTGAACATCCTGAATTCCCTCACTGAGCTGCAGAGGCTGCACTAGCATTGAATAATGATTGTCTGCAGGCGCTGGGGTAGTGAGGATTTAGATCAGCGAGAGGCATTTTAGGTTTAAACCAACTGAAATTCAGCACTGAAACTGTAAACCCAAATGAGAGGCTCATTCTGTTGTGTGAATCACCAAATTAACCATTTTTTATTCACTTTTTCATTTAATTTCTGAATAGTTTTAATATTTTAGTTGACAAAATATTATAATAATCATCCATTTCTTTTATTTTGACTACATTCTTTTTCTCTAAAACAACACCCTATTTTTGTGTTGGAGTTTCTCACTTCCTCTTGCTGACACTTAGAGCAGAGCTGTTATTGGAGCCTTGGGGCAAAGTATTTACATGGAGCTGTTCCTCTGAAGCGTCCTGTGATTGGGCTTTTGCATAAAGTTCAAATCAACTCATAGGTCAGTGATTTAGCAAATAACTTCAATCTCAGTCGGCTGAAATGCATCTAAGACTCCTAGTGTACAGGGGCGGTATTTTGTTGAGGCTTTCATCACCTACTACTGTGTATTTATAAGTCTACTATATGTTATATAATGTAAATGATTGATGTTAAGAGGTTTTTGTGATTCTGTTAGATTTGATGCTTTAGGAATATACACTTTTTGTGGTTAAATGCGTGATTTTCTTTTTTATTCAAATGTTTTATGGTACTTATTTAATTTATTTACAATTACAACTGTGTAACAACAAACAGAAAACAGAAACAAGTTAAAAAATAAATAGTGAAATTCTGAATGACTAAAATGTGACATATTGATCTCCTCCCTGTTTTCTCTCCTCACACTCTGTTGGAGCTTTGTGTTTAATTGCTGCTGTTTTGGTCTGTTTGTTCCAGGATCACTCTGAACGGGATGAAGGTGTCCAGACCAGACGTACGAATCGGCCGCTACCGAATGATTAAACACGAGAGAGACAAGCACAACGAGCCCAACCCCCAGAGGTACTGCATCACTGTCCATACACACGCTGCTGCACCAAGAGCTGTGGTAGTTTTACACCTTCACCACTGTGCTTTTTGCACTGGAGAAGGTGAATCATTATGATCAGTGAGCATGTTAAGAGGGTGTTTATGCTTTTTCAAAAAACAGTTAATTTCTGAATGCCAGTTTCATCTGAACTTGGTTAAAGGGCCCATATTATGCTATTTTCTGATCTATGTTATAATGTTATTTCCTCATCAAAAACATACATGGAGTTGTTTTTTGTTTCATTCACACATGAACGCACATGAACTAAAGGTAAAACGTAGATCTTAACTTGAAAACTACTTCACGAATAAGACATCACAAGGAGGAAAAGAGCATTTTGAGCTTTGGAGATGTAGGCACACTAATAATAAAGGATAACACAAACGTGAACTAAACAAAACACAACTCCAGGTATGTTTTTGAGGAGGTAACAACATGATACCATGGCTTAAAGTTCACAGGAGTGCATAATGTAGGACCTTTAAATAAAGAAAAAGGGTAATGAAAGTAGTAGTGGGTCTAGTAAAATGCACTGTAGTATTTCTGTTTCAGACCTCATTGGGCTGACCATCTTTATAGTATCTAATACAGTTTCATCAAATATATTAAAGCACTGGTGCTGGTGGGATGTAGTAAAGGGTGTTCATTATGCAAGAGAGTTAATAAATACAATTGCACAATTAAAATTATACAAGCCTCTTAATCAACTAACACACATTATGATCTCAGTAAACTCAAACACTTTTACACACTTAACTAGTGGTGGGTAGTACTCGGTTACATGTATTTGAGAAGCGTTTTTTGTTTTTTTGTTTTTTTTTTAACAATTTGCACTTAGTAGTAGTTACCAGGCACCATATTTTTACTGCTACTTTTGTGATGTATTTCAGTTTCACAGTATACTTAGTTACTTGAGTAAAGGTTTTGGTTACTCTTGTCTACAAGTGACAAAGCTTTATATCGATTTTAATTTTAAATGAGTTGGACATTTGTAAACAGAAACACAATACAACAAATGTTCAAATCAGGGACTCTTCTTCAAATATGATTTAGTATCAATTTTTGTGCTCTGTGCTCAGATTATGTGCATATGTTGTCCTTGTAATTACTTTAACTTTAAATTATAAATCAGATGTTATGACCAGACAGTTATTTGAGTAGTAGTTTCCCCAAATACTTTTACCACATAACATTACCCTTTCTTGAGTACAATTTTGGCCACTCTACCCACCTCTGACCTTAAACATGTTCAGAATTACTCTTGTCTTATACACAATTGATGAGAAGGAATGAGAAAAGAACGTATTTGATTGATGCGTGCTTTTCATTGAGATGCAAGACACAAGGACACTCTAAATAAGTCACATCAAGACTTGTTTTCTGCTTATACTGTATTCTCCAAACATAAATAATTCAGCACTGTGGAACTCTGATGTAATGCTTTTCCACTATTACTGCACGCTCTGTCAAGGCTAAACACTGGCTTTGTTTACATGCAGATTTCAATTATAGTTTGGTCTAATTACAACCGGAGTCCTCAGATTTTAAGTAAAAAATATATAATAATGTTTTTGATTTAGTAATTCACATGAGATGGAGGACGTAGATAGGATGTTGCTGTTAATGTATTCTTAAGTGCGTTCACATTTCCAAGACCAAGATTAGACCAGGGCTGAACCAGGACTGAACCAGGGCTAAATGAGGACCAGGACTAAACCTTAAATTTCCTGCCTAGGCGGATATATGGTTCAGGCTCACCAATTGCTGCATAAAGCTTTATTTTACACTTAAGTGCAATGATGCCTTTCGCAAAATGAGATTACACAGTTCCATTATGGGCAGGCAGTAAAAATAGGGTTGTGGATGTCTAAAAATAATTTCTATTAATATTACCTTTGCTTATTATTGTTTAATTATGCAGAGCCATAAAATGTATAGATATTATTTTAGTTGTAATTTCAAATAATATATTTTTGGGGGAAATTATCAAAATCTGCCTACATAACGGCCCAAAAATATAAAAAGATTTTATTGGCCATCAACCTGGATTCTAAACTATCAGCATCAGCCATGAAAAAACCCATATCGGTCAGTCCACTTAAAATGTTGACGTTAAATTAGTAGTTTGACATAATTTTTCTTTGTGATATTCTACCATGCATGCTTCATTACTTTCAGTAGGCGATGGGTTTTCTGAACTAAATATGCAGGGATCTGGTTTCGTATTTATTAGTATAATAGACTGTAGAGTACAAAATTTTCCATCTGAGGCTATTAAAACTACAAAGTTAGCTCAAGCAATTTAATAAAGTAAATGTTTTTGCATGCTAGGATTATTATTATTCGATAGCGTGATAAATAGATCCTAATGAGAACAGATGAGCGTATTAACCACTACAGTATACCACCTCACAATAAGAAGCTTAAAGGTGGATTACGGCGCTCTATTCTCTTCACTTTCCAGGGCTGGGCAGGTCAGCCAGTGATGCCTGCTCTCGGACACAAATCAATACTCGGACTGTCCCAAAAGAAAAGCCAGATCTGATGAACTCCACAGGGGGCGTATTACTTTAGTTTGATCCCAGATGACATGATTATAGAGTAGAGCGATGACATATACAAGCGAGCTCAGTCAGAGGTGGGGGAAGGATCAGCACACTAAACTGGGTTATAAGAAGATTTTTCTTTGTAAGCCGGCAACAAAAGTCATATTTGAAATTGGATGATGTAGTGGGCTATACAAACACAATATGATCGGATTGTAAGAGTTTGGTGAATACAGAGCCTGGCATCTAGAGCTGATTTGTGTTTTTAAACAAATCTCTCACACATAAAATTACAGTCACAAGCTAGCACTCTCATCTTTTTTGTTTGTATTTCCTCACAGGCTCCTGAAAATGTGTATGCTTTTTTTAATCCATTTTGCATTTTTTCTTGAGTTTTCAGACCATCTTAAAACCATTTTGACAGTATTTACTAATGTGTGCTTTTTGTCACCATGGTATCAGCTGAACATACCGCTACAGACATACGTGTAGAACACCCCCAGCTTGATGCCACTGTAAAGTACCAATACATATAAAAATAGGCAAAAATGAAAGGTGCATTATGTAACTTTTCTGGAGGAGGGTCTGCCAGCTGCTTGTCTCTATGAAGATATTATTGCTTTGCCTAGAATATATAGCATACAACTTATCTTATTCCATTCCTGGTGTTTTATTGTTCAAAATACCTTGAAAAACACTTTATTATGACTAATAACTTCTTCATGGAGACAAGCAGGTGGCAGATCTTCTACCTGGAAAGTTCTAAATCCTTTTTCATTTATTGATATTTTTCTATTATTTCTTCAGCGACTCCCAGCCAGCATAATATTTCTTTTAGTCACTGTAAACTCACACTATAAGCATTTTAATTAAGAGTAAATTATAGTAATAACATAATTGTATTTACTGATTATGTAATGACAGATCTGCTAATTACGCAGTAAGCAGCAATTATTCCAGTTGTATGGCAGATGATTTGACATTAAGTTTAGCTCTCAGCCCCCCTGCCTCATTAAGACAGACTACTTTTTACATTGACAATAGTGAGTCTACAGTTCGCTCTTCAAACTAGTGACAATTACACGGTTACTATAACATTTTCTCTAGTATTTTGCAGCGTTCTTTTCTGACAGATGCCTTTCTTATGCAAAATCCTACTAGAATGGTTATCACACTTTACTTTAGAGCACAGTAATAGTTTTTGGTGTTTGAAGGCTCCACTCACTTTACTCCCCATGCTAAGTACTTCCCCTGCACACTGAAATTGGCGTGTGTTCCGCTAATGAAAGTACAACACATCACATCAGGTTTGTGAAGTTGTAGTGTATTGTTTTGTATTATGCTTTTGTATATATATGGACAATTGAGGTATGATTGAGGTATGAGCCTAACCATAAGGAGGGTTCAAATAGTGCCCGGGAGAGATCGCAAGATTACTCAAACATGCATGGATGACGTATACATTGATACGATGACATTCAGGCGTTTTGATGAGGGAACAACATTACAACATGGTAGGAAGCTCCAAGAAGTTCACTTTGCATAATGTCCCCTCTTTAAGAAATGTTTTTTTCTTCTTTACCCCAGTTACCATGCTGTTTCTATCCTATTGCCATGTTTTGTAAGTAAAGAATGCAACACTGATCTAAGCTTTTGAACCCATTGCTTGAATGTTTTTTTCTTCTCGTCCCCTTGTCCCCTATCTCCAGTCTCTGTAGCTCAATTCCACAACAAGAGGTGACACCAACACGGACGCCATTTATGTGGGCCCTATACATTATTCATGGTCACAGTCAGGAGCAGAAAATCGTGCTCCATTAGCTGAGTTTTTACAGCCTTTTCTGGACACTCATTATAAAGGAAATGTCGTTCTTAGCGCTGTGTGAGGAACAGGTTCAGAGTTAAGTAAAGTACAGCACACGTATAATCAGGACAAAATGAAAATGGTAGCCGTTTTTTTCGTATTCTGTGTCTTTTGAATTCAAATTGAAAAATGTTTGCAATACTTTTAATTTGAGGTGAAAATGTAATTTACCAATTAATTGTACTTATTTTTATGATGTATATATCAGTGGTTCGCAAATTGCCTCTTCTAGTGGTATGCAGAGTCCTCTGTTGCATTATGTCTTATTTTAGACTTTTGAAAAGTCCTATTATAAAACTATTCCGATATTTTCTTGAACACTGGTATACACTAACATTTGAGGAGAGGTTTCTTTGAAGTTTACAGACATTGTCCAGGGTCCATTTGAAGATGAATGAGGCCTAATAGTACCCTATGATTCGTAAATATTTGGACTGGTTGTATTCAGTACTTCAGTACTCTGATATATACTATCACTGGTTGCAGTATAGAGTATAGAGCCCAAAATTGGAGCTGTCAGCTGTCATCATATTGCAAAGATAACCTTATAACCTGGCCTGTTCTAAACTCTGAACTCACAGGAAAACAATTTTCTGCAAAAAATACAATAACTACATTCAAAGAGCTACACCTCAATATATTCTCAATATATTTTTGCAGTTACACATTCAAGGAAGCGAATGAGAATCTAAGAACTGTATTCATGAAATCTGCATAATCCCCCAAGGCTTAAATGATATGTAACGGGGAGTCTCTAATTCTCATTCTGCATACTTAGATCTTGTACTAAATCTGTGAGTGATATTAGAAAGTATAGCCTTCCTTCTGGTCACAGTGACAAATATCTAGTATGTTTGATTCCAGACATTTTGGGGTCTTCTAGGATGTTCTGACCACTGATTCCTGGCTCAGATCTGCTCACAGGCTCCTCATGAAGCATATTGAAAAATGGGTCAAATGCAGAAAAATGCAGAAAACCATGTTCTTTATGAAGGCAGTGAAGTAAACCTTAGCCTTAATAGATTTGGCCACAAGATTGGAATTGGATGGGGTAAGGTAGACTTTACTGACAGAAGTATATGGCTGGTAATAGGGGTCATGTGAGTACCCAGAGGAAAAACACTGCTGGGAATCGAACCTTTAACCTTTGTGCTATGAGGCGATAATGCAATAAACGTGCCATTTTTATATTCACTCACTGTTCATATGCATGCCCTTATTGAATTC
The DNA here is from genome assembly GCA_029959045.1 of Taenioides sp. WSHXM2023. Taxonomy (NCBI): domain Eukaryota; kingdom Metazoa; phylum Chordata; class Actinopteri; order Gobiiformes; family Gobiidae; genus Taenioides; species Taenioides sp. WSHXM2023. The sequence goes on along the minus strand of CM057096.1, from coordinate 11,768,165 downwards.
AAACATTTCCAAGTGGATTATTTGACTATACGGCTAAAAACATGTGGAGCTATCCTTATCATTACCAAACAGAATCTTTATCTTATAATATGTTTATCCCTAATACATCCTATACCAACATAAAACATTCTGAGAGCAAGATCACAACTTCAGTTTGATGATGATTAGTGTAATTCTTTATATTCCCTTTAAAGAAGACAAATTGCTTTTGCCTGCTGTATATCATAATCTATGACACCCCTGAGTCATTAAATTATATTTTGGACATTTTAAATCACAGTATTGATCTAAAATGAGTTGAGTTCCTATTGAAAACTGCTGCGTTGTTTTTGAGCCTGACTGAGTGAGGATAAGTGTGTTTGAATACAGTAGTCTTGTGACGATACTCGATTTTGATACTACGGAATCAATAATATACTCAACACTGATTCGGATACTACAATGATAATATTTATTTAGACAAGAGAATACCATTTTCAACATTAAATCATTGTAGTTTCTTTTACTGTGTGGCCTTATATCTGTGTAATCCATAGGTGGTCCATGGTCGTATACTAGACTATGTGATCTTATATTTGTTCTGATACAGCTCAAGATCATTTTAAAGCTATTCAGAAAAGGTTACTTTCTGCTCTGTGAATGTGACTTTTTTAGGGACGATACCTGCTCAAATTTGTATCTAGTATCCTAGTTTTAGTATTGATTATTATCTGATTTTGATACTTTGGAGAACCCTATAGGATAGATCTGCATTAAACAACAAATGAATCATGATTTGACAAGATAAAGAAAATAGCAGATTTGATTTGTATTGCCATATCGCCCAACCTTTCTACCTACTGCTGTTCCAACCCAGTTTTCAAACCAAACATGCAAACTCAACCTTTATTTCCCCTTGTTTTGCTTTAGTTCATTTTGGATTGAGATTAATACCACAGCCTCTCGGGGGACTTTATCTGTATCTGTGGTGCAGTGTCCCTTGTTTACTAAAGGGAAAGTGCATAGTCTCTCCTCTGTTTGATGAATGTTGACTATCAGTATTCAACCAGCTATATTCTCATTCACTATACGGTGCAGTCACTGAGGCAGGAGGAGTCCATTCTGGTATTGGCCGCGCATAGCAATGAGAAATGGCGCTTTAGTCCCATAGAAAGCCAGTCTTGTTTATCATTATAAAAGATGCTACCTGCCTAGATTAGTGTTTGCAAATGGGAGCGCTTTTACTCTAGAAAACGGCTAAATATGTGTGTTGTTTTGACATTTTTACACCAAGGTTAAGTAGGTCAGCTCAGTGTAAGTAAATATCTCTTGGGACTTTGTTGTGCTATTGTTAAATGATTCACATATTTTTTCCCACAGTGCCTCAGTGGGATTCGAACTGGAGCTTAGCCCAGTTAGCATGAGATGTAGAAATGAGGCTAATGAATATGTAAAGCAATGGCGCGCTCTTTGGCCCTGATCTGAGCACACTACAACAAACTGAGGTAATTACCAGAGACTACAATTAAACCAGTGGATGCTGTTGGATTATGCATTACAATACATACCACAACAGAGATGGTGTGAACACAACTTTGTTTTTTTAATTAGATTTTTATTATTTTATTCCTATATTGCACAAAATTGATCCTTGTGAGCCATGTTAAGCCATGTTAGAAGTGTGTTTTGTTTCATTTACACATGTCTGAGTAATCCTGGTTAACAGCTACTTTTTACCTTTTGTTCAGTAGAGTTTGGCAATAACTGGGCTGAAATGATCCAGATGATTCTAGTGAAGGTGTATAGATTTTAAAAACCCAGTGGAGCACTTACTGTATTACCACATCACATGCTGGAACAGAGAAAGAAGAACTCAGCCTAAATTTGCAGGATTTGTGTGTTAAGCATGTGTGAATGAAACAAAACAAAACTCCAGGTGTGTTTGTGAGAAGGTATTCTAACATGACTTTTTGCATAAGACCTTTAATGTATTTTTTTTTTCCAATTACACCATGTTAGTAATTGACTGGGGCAATAATTACAAACACACAATGCTGTTAACTGTACAGCCTCTAGATCTAAATCACTCTCTCTCTCTATCTCACTATGTACTTTACTTAACTGACCCTCTCACTTTTAAAACAACTATTTCGGATATGTACAAGCAGTCAGCACTTCGTATCCATCCGCCTCTACAGACAGACACTCGAGGAGAGCTTCCTGCCTCCATTGGTGCCATAGGGGCCCTGTTTGATTCTTTTGTGCAGAAATAGATGTTGAGGCGTGTGCACTGACAGGAGCACTGGTCTGAAGCTGACATCCTGGTCCTGCAGAAGATCATTAAGAAGAGGCTTTTGTTGAACACAGAGGAGGCCTGTCCTGTTCACTCAATGTACATGTCAATCTAATGTAATGCTTATCAAACTGTGGTAAAAGTACGCATGGTGGTATGCTCGCTGGTAGTAGTTTTTTTGTCCCCTAACTGATTCAATCTTGGTTTAGAAGTGGTTTTGACCTGTTTTTTCCTGTTATTTACAATTCATATATTAAGCATTGATTCAATCTGGTCAATGCCTAATGAATTTTGTGATGTTGTACTAAAACTTTGGCAGATATTGTGAATTTATTTTATGTAAAGCTACAGTATATAACTTTCTGGAAGTGGCACGTCACCTGCATGATTCCATGGAAACAGAAAGTTAAAAACGATGAGCATAGATACGTTTTATGCCGTATTGCTTTTATTTTGTTTTATCTTAAAGCTAAATACATTTCTATGTAATTCTTGATTTAGTACCTGTTTAAACCTAGTTAATTTGAGGTTTAGCTTTAATTTGATCCTGATTTAGTCCTTTTAGCATTGATTCACTCGGGGTTAAATTTTGAATAATTTTCTCATGTTTTATTAACAAAGAGGAGAGATCTGTGGATTGTTAACCAGTTTTATTTCTGTTAAGGCTGTATGCCAGTGTAGATTTTCTAGCAACATCACTAGGTAAGAACGTACTAGTACATATAAGCAGCAAGGGTGTAATGATTGATTGTGAGCTTTTACAGTGTAGGGTGAAGCCTTAGCACCACCTGTTGGACAGATGGGGAAATGAACTTCTCTTTGTCTTGCACCATTGCACCGTGATTGCAGCAATGTTGTCAGTCTAAAGCAGTCACACAGCATTCAGTTTCACTTTATTTCTAACTTTCAATTTAAACTTTTCTGTCGGTTAAACTTTTTTGCATCTTTGATGTTGTTAAGATCACCCTCTTGAGTAATATACGATGTATACGCCTGCAAAATCACTACACAAAACAATATTACTATATAGAATTGAGGGCTGCTTATTACGGCGATATCAGCCCCCAATGGTACCATAGTTTTTCTAACGCTAAAATCAGTTTTAAAGGTCCTATATTACGCAAAATTGTCTTTTGTGTTTCCTCCTCCTCCTCAAAAACACCATTCACTCACTACATCTCCAAATCTCAAAATGCTCTGTTCCAGCTTGTGATGTCATGAAGCGATTTTCAAGTTAAGAGCTACGTTTTTACCTTTAGTTTAGTATATATTGGCAATTCCAGGGCTGAAATCATCCAAATGATTCTAGTGAAGGTGTATGGAGTTTAAAAATACAGTGAAGCACTTTCTGCATTACTACATGACGTCACAAGATGAAAAAGAGTGTTTTCTGTTTGAGAGAAGAACTCAGCTTAAATATGCAGGGTTTACGTGTTAAACCTGTGTGAATGAAACAAAACACAACTCAGGTATGTTTCTGATGAAGAAACAACATTATAACATAGATCAGAAAATAGCGTAATATAGGCCCTGTAAGTAATGTATGTATTATCTTTTTGTCTCTTTTCAGATTCAACAAGATCCAGAACACCAAGAGCACAATGAAGAAAGACGGCATCAGCTCTCTAACCTACAAACTGCTGGAGGTGCGACGATTCCCCCTTTACACAAACATATCAGTGGAGATCGGCAAGCCCCCTCCTCGCCCATTCAAAGGATAGATCCCACCAGACTGCTATCAGACTGGTATCTCGGCATTATCCTGTCTTATACCCCCCACAAGCACATTTTCTTCCTGTATTCGTATTGGGATTTCCGCTCGCCATAGTCTCTATCCAATCAGGACATTAGGACGGCAGACTTCGTTTCTATGGAGAGTGCTTGAGATATCACTGACCAAGACGCGCTGCCAAAAACTTGTTGGAGCAGTTCCACCAAGAATCATTTGAGAACTGGAAGCCCTCCAAAAACATATCAAGTCAGGGTATTCACTGATATAAAAGTCTCCTGGTACACTTGGCAAGCAAGGTCAAGAAATTATCACTAAAACTGTATAAAAATGCAGGTAATGGAGATTTCAACGCGGTTTTCTGGACTATGGCATTTTACACTGAGATGGCATGCAGTGATAAAGCATCGGATTGTATAGGGGAGATTCACACTGACATTTTGGGACTTATTTCCTCGAGTATTGAATGTGATTTGTGCCTGCAAATTCCAGCAGAGGACATCAAACTGTGCTAAAATGTGTTGATCAAACCATGATAAACTTTTTATATCTGTCTTTAGACTGGAAGTGACTCAAAGGAGAGACTGAACGTTTGAATAACTGATTTCTTTTATTCCCATGTGTTGGCTTTCAATGCATTCAACTCAATAGTGTATAATGGACAGCTCATTGCACCAATTGGGCATTACGTTTGTTAAATTTTACTAGCTGGTTTGTACATTTTAGGACTCATATATTCAGTACATTGCGATTTTCAGCCTTATCATACTTATATACCGTACATGTTATTGTTAAAACATATACAGTAGGTAGTTCAAGGTTCGGCTTTTGAAATGTGTAGTCAGTCTTATGTATCTCGGCCAGTCACCATTCTTTTAATTCTATTCTCAGTAACAGTTATTCATTTGTATTGACATTTAGTAATTAGAAGTACAAGCAAGAGCATAGGCGTCTAGTATATTGAACTTGCAATATATGTATGCATAAAACTGAACCTCTCTAAATCAGGGTAAATGCTCTGGCTCACAAATAGACCCAATACTATCAGTGGAGTCATGTTTATCACATAAAACTTCCCCAGATAATGATTTTGCCTGATTACAATTAACAATAAAAAAAAATGTAATTGAGTTTTACAGTTGCTTGAGGGGAAATTAGTTAAGGGTGCATTGTAACTTTTCACGTGGGGAGTCGTCCATCCGCTTGTCTCCATGGAAATGCTATTGCTTTGCCTGGAACGTTGCAAAGTATGGTGTTAAACCTTTATACATATCTTACATTCATTCAATTACACGTTACCACTCACCCATTCACACACACATTCATACACTAGTGTACGCAGACACTGGGGGCGAGGTGGGACTATCTTTTCACACATCTGACCTGTACCTTGGGCTGGTGCTGTCTCCATGAAGAGAGACACGTTTAATGCCATACTGTGGAACATTACAAGAAACTAGCTACATCTCCATGGTGACAAGCAAGTAGCGGGCTCTTCATAAGTGACATGCATCTTTAAAGTTCATATTTTTACTCCTTTTAGATTTCTATATTTCGGACAAACCCATAAAGAGCGTTGCTTTTATTTTGAAGTAAACTCATACCTAATTAATAAGTAAAAGGTAAGACTATGGCCAGGCCGACACTCAACTATTGTGTGTTAAGAAATACAAAAATTATGACTGGTGGAAAGTTTATCATTTTGAGTATACAAAGGACATTTTTTCATTACACAACCTGCACGTCTGCTTTGAAGATTCATTCTCTACGGGCCTATTGTTTTCATGTCATTTTAGCAACCTTCATTTCAATATTGAAAAAGTTTATTATCCCCAGGTGAAGGTAAAGATGAAAGTGTGAAAGTTATCATTTAGTTTGACTGGCATCTGTTCATTTAGTGTCTCCTTGAGGCTGCTCCAAGGCAAATGAATCTGTCACGGCACCTGTCACTGAAAGATGGAACTTAATATCCTTAGTTAAGTTGTTTTTTAATGTTTTGTACATTTTTTCTTGTCTTTTTATTTAAAATGTTTTATATGTTAATTTTTGTCGCCTAAAACACCAAATGGATGCCTTGGAAAGTTATGATAATGGGGAATAAACAAAGGAGGCTATGGGACCTTGTGAGGAAATTTGTCAGAAATCTAAATCCTCTTTTAACAAAACACTTTTGCTATAATGGACAATATCAATCAATCTAAAAATTAATACATGAATTTTGTAATTGGTTGCCTTAAATAAGGATTTTTCAAACTTTCCATAACAGGTACAATCTATAATATTTAGTATAAGCCAAATTTGAAAGGTCTAAACTTGGACTAAAGTCTAACTAAAGTACTTCTGAATGAGGACAAACAAACAAGGCCAAAAAAGTAAATGTATTTCATAAATTAAGCAGAGCTATTTTTTTGTTCCACCATTGCCACTCACATCACAGTTTGAGAACCAATGTCTATAATATCAGTAACCAATAGTGTGATTAGAAGATATAACTCATAGTCCTTATCGCCCCCATGTACACTACACAAACTGCATGAAATGTTTACACTCAGAAATATTGACCTTAAGTTCATGTTTTATCTCATATTTTTACATCTCATTCAATTTTGTATGCATTCATTTCGATTAATATGAAATGTTGAAAATATGACATGCACTGTGCCGGGAAGTGACTAAATATCTGTACCAACAATACATAAATCAGATTTTGAGTTACTTTTTCATTTGGTTGTACTCAGAACAGTTACTTTCCTAAAATCAAAGGAGTACATTGTGGTATTTGATCTCGCCATTTAGGTTTAAAACTCCACTGTATTAATGAGTGAAACAGAAAACTCACTTCATGCGGTGTGCAGTTTTTCCTTGTCTAATCAGTAATAAATCAAGTATTCTTACCAACACCATACACACATTATTACAAGCATAAGTCATCATTTCATTTTTACTGTACGTGTCATCTATCTTTAGTCTGTCTCTGGCCCTCCGTTGCCCTGCCTTGGGGTTGACTGGTTCCCATCTGTTCTGTCTTTGCTCCTCTCTTTCTGCCTGCAGCTTGTTGGACAGTACTGCACAGTCACATCTCCACACGGACCTACTTTATCCTTTCTTTTTGTCTCTCCCTTTTCTCCTCTTTTTTCGCCTCTTCTTTCAAACCGCGCCAGTCTTTGCCTCGTGCGTCAATGGACCACTCTTGTTCGTAGCAGTGGACTCTGTTTCCCATTCAATACATATCGACAGGGATGCTCCGTGTGTGGCCATGTCTTTTGCCTATGTCAATTCTCCTTCATTATTTTACCCCTCCTAGATCTTTTACAGGCTGTTTACAATTTCCTGTGCAATATTCAAACATGTATTTTCTGTGTAAAACTGGTAGGAACGATATTTGAAGGTCATTTGTTTACTGCATTATACTACATACTATACATACTACTATCAGTCACTGTTAGCATATAGATCAACTCATATAACCAGTTTGTTTTGATTAGCAGTGAGATCAGTCTGTTTTGCGCACCTTCATTATGGATTATAGAAGTTATTTTCTGCTATTGCAATGGAGTAATAAAGATATGATTGGAATATTTGATTATTGTTATCTTGAAGATGTCTATTACTGCTGTATCTACTAAATTTTTCCCCAAATTTAAAGGTGTGGTATAACCTTTATGGTAAAGGGTCCATGTGCTTTTATTCATTGCTTTTGCTGAAATGTTCCACAGTACAACGTTAAACTTAGCTGCCTTGTCTTTATTTAATTGCAGGTAAGTCTACTTTGGACCATCCCAAAAATAAAGCAATAACATTTCCATAGAAGAAGGTGGTGGAACCTCCACCAGAAAAGTTACATAATGCATCTTTCATTTTTGAATTGCATATTGTATATAAGCATAGCTTATATAACTTGGCATTTATGAGTTATATTTTGTTGACCTACTCTTTTGTGCACTAAATCTATCTAAATGAAGCATTGTCACTATTTGATTTTGGAATGTAACTTAAAACAATTTGGAGAATTCTTCACCTCCTCTGTATAGGTGGAAAATAACTTCTGTAACAGTACTGTGTTGATGGCAACTGCCAACCATGTCTTTTTTTCAGTCTACAGAGCTGACATGTACAGACAGTATAGTGGACCAGTTTGAAGTGTGTTTTTACAGATTTTATGAGAGGTCTTTGAAAGTCTCATGCCCTTTGACCTTTGGAGTGTCTCACATCTCAAGCGCACCTCAAACATCAAACATCAAACTTTTACTCCGCCGACTCCGAGTGAACTTTTCAGGCCTGTGTGGCACTTTTTAAACATTACTGTATCTCTGACTAGGTTTTTTGTACATTGAATGTTGAAAATGTTATATCTTATATAGAATGCATTATGTCATATCAAACCTACTTTTTCTATACAATCAATAAAACTGATGGTGGCTTAATATTGTCTTGTAGATCACTCTTTTCTTTCCAAATTACCGGTATATGGAATTGTTTACAGTTTCACAGATCTGACCTGTAACTTGGCTTGGTGTCACCTGCTTGTCTACATAGAAATACAGTAGATCAGTTTAATTCTATGCTGTGGATCATTCTAGGCAATAACATCTCCTATGGCAATGGTCCTCTGTGGTCATAGCAATTATGCAGTTCATATAAAAATATGATACCTTTTGAATTGACACAGAAACCTTATGGCAGACCTTACACTGTCTAAGATGTAGACATGTTTTTATTTTTGTGCAAAATCCAATTTTAGGTTTTGCAGTTCCCATTCCCATTGGGTTTCTTATTCCCATTGTGTTTCTCAGCCATTGCCCGAGCAGTCTGGCCTCATTTGTAATGCCGTACCAGTGTCTGTGCTGCTCTTGTTGTGTTTTATCAGACTTTTGCTTCACCAAAGGCCTCGGTCCCCAGTGAAAAACCTCCAAGGAGAAATCGCACACACATCCTCCCAGAGCAAGCCCAAACACAGCAAAAAGTCAGCGTAAACACAAGGTACAGCAGAGAGCGCAAAATGAAAATAACCTTTGATATCTTTTACATACTTTATTATTGAACCCACCACCATAGCAACTGAACATCCACTGTCTTACAAAAATAGTATTTACACTGCTATATCTTCGCACACTTTTTTTTTCTTGTGCACAAAATTAAGGTGTATGATTTGATAGCAACGAATCTATGCGTTTATATGCAACTTTTTGCAATGCAGTGACTTAAGTACATAGTGACAGGTAGCGTAATTTACTGCAGTAACCATCCACACAACATGCAAAAAACTACAATTTGAAATATCCAACATATTTCTTTCGTTATTCCAAAGTTGTATAGTTTGGTGTTTGACTGAATAAACTTCCTTGATTAAACTTACAATCCTTGCCATCACAGAAGAAAACAACATAACATTTTGTTTTATTTGGTCCATAATAAAGTAATCAAAACAGTCTAGACTCCACTCTATAAAAATACACTTTACATCATTGATTTTGAGAATAACTTGCTCATACAAAAGACTAATAAAGCAGTGTATTACAGGTTGTTTACCCATTCTGCAGTCCAGGTATAATAGCACTTTGTTGTTTTCAAATATTGCCTGTGATTACAATTACTATACAATTATGTTTGGCCTTAGTCAAGTACAATATGTTATATTTCAATTAACATGGAAATTGAAATGTCAAACTTAGTGAGGATTTGGGTGTATTTATTGCTAGGCTAAACTGCTAACTGCATCACAGGCGTGCATATATTTCAGTACTGCATCAACACAGTGACAGGTCAATTACCACTTTAATGTTGCCAAACAAAACACATGTCTGGAGATTATCAAAATTATTCAAAACAAAGAAAAAGTTTCTAAAATACTTTTCTCTCTAAATTAAAAAAGAGAACTCAGCTTTGTCAAAATAAATGCAAAGTTTACTAATCTAAGAATCATCATTATATTAATTATATAATTATAATTTAGTCATCCTTCACACTGGGTAGTTACTTTTACAGTGACATTTGATTCCATTTGCTGCCATGTAAAACTGTGGCAATATTACAATATCGATCCATTACCAATGAGTTCTGGATTAAATTGCGTTGAAAAGTTGATCTACTATTAACAGTTTTACCTTGGCATATAGATTTTATCATTATTTCAATGTTTGAACTGATGCAAAAATGAATATTTGAGCAGATATAGAAATATAAATAATGCATTTCTAAGAGTTTTTATTTTTGTATGAGATTCAGTATGGTGATATATTTTGGCATTGATCCACCCATTATTAACACAGTTTACAAGGTACAGCCAAAGCGCCTTTGTTGTTGTCTACACATGGACTGTATAAGGAAGTCTTTATATAGTCTATGGGTCTACGTAAAACAAAAAGAATAATGGAAGCATAGTATTTTGAGGACTAGCCAATCCAATATGTTTTACATGACTGTTAATGAGAGGTATACTCGTCTACTTGAAAGGGAATTTTATATAAAACATTGTGGTTTCTGTGTTAACATTGTGTATTTGGCAGCTTTATCAGTTATCTCACCTTTGTTGTCTTAACGTCTGTTTATCAACAACCAGTGTTGTCTGGGCCCCTTTTCAACATACCTGCTCATACATGCAGAAAATCTCCATTCACTTGCATCCATCTTGTTTAAAAACATTATTCATGCATTCCTTGCTAACAGTTTTCCGAGGTTTTCTGTCTCAGTTCTGTTGAATAGAGGGCTGTTCCGGGGTGCAGTTCTTGAGCTTGGAGCAGGTGGCCAGGCGGTTCCCCTCCCAGTACCCTGCGTCTTGGCCGTCATGGCAGCGGCATTTGGTGCAAGAGTCCACCCAGACCGGGTCTCCAGCTGGGATCACCTGAGTCCGGGAGTCATCCACGTAACAGTTGGGTCCTGCAGGTAAATGACAAGGTAGACGTAGAAATACATGAGGCAATTACTAGTCAAACAGTAAATGATAATGGACTTTTGGAAGTTTAAATTTTGATTCAATTTTAATTGTTCTTTTAACTACAGAAATATTTGGCTGTATAGTGACAAAATGTGCCATGTAAAGTTGAATTAGTTAATACACTATCACATCAATAAGAATATGATTTTGGGGCAGGTATAAGCTCTCTTTAGCGGCACACTGCTCATATTTGTGTAAAGGGCACATTTCCTAGTCCAGCCCAAACAGTTTGACCTTCATGATGGACAGACAAGGCAGTTTTGTTCCCAGAGGAAGCCTTTGTGTTGAGACAGACTCACCCTCCTGGCACTCAGGACAGCACTTCCCAGGCTGGTACACGGGGTTCACACAGGGGGGAGGGGCACAGTCAGCCACCAGACAGCGGGCGATACCATCACTGTCGCAGGTGCACTGCTCACACTCTGACGGCTGTGGAGGAACACAGACTGTTTAATGTATGTGAACTACATTTTTATATTGCCTATAAAGGTCCTCGGTAACTGGAGTACTTTTATATAAAGACTGCATACAATATCATATTGCCTGATATAGGTTTAACACAAACACACTACAACACTGACCCCTCTCAGAAGAGGGCGCCATTTACTTCTTATTCCCTGTTGCATGTTAAACAATGCCACCGCTTAAAAATATAGTTTTTGCTGTTTCTGTACTGTGCATAAAAATGACCAATAAAATATTGATTATATCACACAGTTGTGTCTGAAGACTTAGGGCTACTGAAGCACACAGAAGAACTATGCTACACTGAAGAACTACTACAACACACACAGTGTAGAGAAACCTAGTTGAAGTATAGATCTTAACTCCAAATTACGTTTTTTATGGTTAAGTATTTCGTCCAGACGTCCAAACCCATAAATGAAAATGAAGCCTTCCATGGGCTTTCATTGAAGTTCTTCAAACATAAAGCCAACATAATATGATCATCTGAATGAAATAAAAAATGGGACTCTTTTTAGACGCCCTTTTCATTCTTAAAAGGCAGGTAGCACATCTCACCTGGAAGTTCTGTCCCAGGTCGTAGACCACCCCTCGGTACTCGCAGCCGATCCTCTCACAGCGGGGACAGCAGTCAGTGGGGTAATGGCTCACGTGGATGCAGGCGGCCGGGAGAGACGTGCACTCGGTGCGGGCACAAGCAGATCCCTCGGCCGTGCACTCACACTGAGTGCAGTGATCAGAGTCCAGGAAGTACCATTCCCCCACGTAGTAAATGCTCCCGTTGGCCTCACAGGTGCTCTCCTGCTGCCCGGCCACAGAGAAGGCAAACCCGGGCCGCGCGCACAGCAGCAGTGCCAAAACTGTGCGCACCAAATGCGCACTGAAAAGTTTGGCCATCTTTCCAAAAGCCATTTTCAGTTTGTCGAAATAAAAAGTATAAAACGACAGGTTTTATAGCTTGATCTAAGTTAACAATTCAACTCTAAGAGTTTACATTGTAAAGCATCCGGCAGTCCTGGCTCCTGGCTGGGCAGTAGCCGCGCCTCGCTCCTCCGGAGTATTCTCCTGGCTCCTCGCTCCGTCTGCTCAGCCCGGAAAGGAAAGGGGTGGAGGAAGGGGCTATTATGAGGGAAGGATCTTTGGGAGTTCAACTTTCTCAGAGTTCAACCGTCTGCGTCCCACCCCTCCATATATCATCTAAAGTCAGGTAATAAAGACTTTTACTGAACAGGTGGCCTTTATAACCATGTCCACTGGTCTTTTAGGGTTAACCTATTTGCTGTCGCTCCCTTGGATAGCCAATAAATCAGCGCATAAATACAACTAGCTTCATATATCTTAACGATTGACAAAACACACTCAAAAGATTTTCATACAGCGAAGCTGAGAGCGCTGGTCTCGCGATATCTCCCCATAACAACAGGAAAGTTTGCCCTAGCAACAGCAGCCGAGATAAAGCCAGAGCTAAACAGAAAAGCAAAAACAAGGTAAAATCCAGTCTTTCTCTCTATAATCTGGCCTAATGCGTTTGGTAAAAGGTTCCATCAACTTTGGAATTTTCTTTGTAACGCTGCCATTTATTTGTCTAGTGATACTTATCAGTTTAACTATCACAGCTAGCTTATGTTTGTTTTCTCTGACCAGTTAACTTAAGCTAATTAGCTAATTTAAGAAAAATATATATTTTATTGTGGATAGTCTAACCTTACTTTTCACTCCTCTAAGAATAACCTACAAATGTAAAGTTAACATTTTAGCATATTGTCAAAATGCCTTTAACTTTACAAGTTACACAAGTGCACACTTGTTTTTTTATGCTGTGTTGAATTACTTACTGTTTCCACTCCCACACTACAGCCCCATGCAGTCCTCTGATGGACAAGTCTTCTGTAGTCCTGGCCAGTCTCTGTGGAGCCTCATCAGGGAGCATGTCTCTGCATCAGAGTTGCCAAAGATCCACGCTGCCCTAGGACACTCGCTGGTGGACAGGTACACAATGGCATATAATGAGGTAAGACTAAATTTGTAATAAGTAGGACTACTGCTTTGACCAAAATACAGTCAAAATACAATCAATATATTATATCTCATTCACTACCTCCAAGTTTAAATAACCATTCAGAATGACAGACATTCACTGACATACACCCAGACACCAACAAGTTTGGGTAAAGTGTCATGCCCAAGTACACAACAACTGGCTATGCCGTGGTGGAAACAAAAAATGTGGTGGTTCTTGGACACCTTTAATCTGTGAAAACAACACTTTTTTGCACCATTTATACTGTTAAGACATTGAAAGTACTTAAATGTAACACTTTATATGAGAACTTTAATAGGAACAACCGAGAAAAGATAATTGAGATATTTTAAGAAGAACACTTGAATATTGTGTCAAGTAATTTTAGCATTGTAATTTATTGTTTTAACCTTCGACATCATGTTCCCCTCCATTATGTCAAAATTAAACAAGATTGCCCCCTCATTTCAGTGTTATGCGCCTTCTCTGTTTTTGTCATTTAGTCCAATCAAAAAATCCAGCAAAGCCACTACGCCACCTCAAAGAATTTCCTTTAGAGCTGAGAGGAAAACGCACACATAAGCATTCCTGACAGAACTGTTTGAAAAGTGTACAGTTACGTGTAAGTAGATTGAAAATGGGTTAAATTAGCTCCATATATTCATTAATAAGGAACATCATTATAATAACATAGATATATGGGTCAACTTAACTGGCACTGTAACAAGTTATGTCCAAAATATGAACCAAACGGACTTCAGTATTTACTCAGCACAGCCAGACTGACCTCATATAGAGAAGGCGAGGGGGACGCAGAAGTGGAAATTGTAATGGTAAATGGGTCAACTGCCAAATGTTCTTAACGCTACTGTAAGCAGCTGCACTATGTGATGTGTATGGACGGTTTTTTTCAACATCATCATGAACAAACTCACTCTCATGCCAACCCTATTCTCTCTTCCATTTGAGCCATGCTGTAAAGTTATTTTCTCTTTAAAAAGAAAAAGTTTGACATGTTTAATTTTGAGTCAGTGTAACTTCTACAGTAGCATTAAAAAACTGTCTGTTTCCATTTAAATATTGAAAGCATACATTTTTATTTGTGTCCTTAAAAATACTTGCATGCTTACTATGAGTGGGGTTGCCTCTCCACGGATCTGACCTGTTACTTGTCCTGATGACATCACCTGCTTGTCTTATCATGGCGATAGATAAATGTAATGTCATGCTGTGGAACATTACAGACAAAGCACAAGCAGGTGCTGTGCCCCCACCAGAAAAGATACATAGTGCACATTTAAATGGTTTTGCAATCAAGATCTATAATAACAATTGCCTGAAAGCTGTGTCAATGGCCATCACAGTATAAACTTACTTCCAATACACATTAGTGAGTGAATTTTGAGTAAACATGAGCAAACACTCCTTCTCCTCTGTTCTGTTCTCCTCTTTCCTCCATCATCCCCTCTCAAACTTGTCCGTAAAATATTTCCATGTGTTTGGATGTTATCTGCGTCCTGGGCCTCTGGTCTGAACGGCGCTCTGTGTTGGAGGAAAGTGCTGGGTCATGGTTGGCCTCAGATCTCCCCTGCAGTCTCACCGTGCACTTCCTGTTACACATACATCACCACTGCACAGACTGTTATTGTTAGGGCCAATCAAAGCTCCACATGTGAAAAGCAATAATGTTCAAATTAATCATGCTTTTCACTGTCGTTTGGTAATAGTGAAATAATAACTAGTGTTATCCTGATTCAAAAATTTCAAACTCGATTTCGATACTAAAGAATAGCCTCGATACTCAATACCGATTTTGATATCAGTGATAATAAAAAGTGCTCTTTTTTAGATAGTAGGCTCACAAAATATAATAACATTACTCTGTTACCATGTGGTCTTATGGTAGTTCTGAGAAAGCTCTCTGCATTAAAATTGGGACTAAAAGGTACTAAACCCAGATCTACCTGAATTAGACCAGGGCTAGACCAGGACTAGGAAAGGATTAAACCAAAACTACATTGGGACAAAGGTCAGATTTGGTCCTGTTTGTGATTTATTTCCAGGTATCGATACCTGCCCAAATGACTATTGTGTTTTTGATACTAGTTTTGTTAAAATCTGATTTTCAATACTTTTGACAACTTCGAAAAAATTCTGTCTGCAGTTGAAAAGACAAGTGTGCCAGAGTCGGGAGTTGGATCTACAAAGTTAAATTCTTCACTGTGGATAAAACTATTAACAACACATTCTCTGCTCTGTGCATGCCAGAGACAGAGGGGCTCTTGGCTTCTTTTTGTTTTGTGTTGTATTTCTAATGAGCTGCACCACAACAATGAGCCTTTAGGTGATTAAAGGAAAACTAAGTATGCAGTGAAGTGCCTGGTCATTTTTGTTTCTAGTATTGATTGAGTCCTGCAAAAGCAATTATGGTTCTCTGTGTAACAATTAAAGCTGCATTACCCAATTTTCAAACCACGGCAGGAGGAAGTTTTCAAATCTATCTAACTAGTTCCCAGCTCTCACAAACCCTTTCTATAGTACTCATGTGTGCGCTCACAGCTTTAGAACTGCTTTCTTCATACTGCAGGGTGGACCACAGTTGCACAGTCAATCAATCTGCAACGCCTGAGGCTCCTTCTGGGTTTGTGATTGATAAAATATTTAAGTTATTAGATGCGATGTGCACCTGCCTGGTTTTGTCACAAAGTTCTGCTTTTACAATATACTCTGTGGGGGGAATGATTGATTTCCAAGAATAAAATTGGATACTTCACCTTTGACTGTATATTGTTAAATGGCCCATATTATGATGTTTTCTGATGTATGTTCTCCTCAAAAACATAGCGTTGTGTTTTGTTTCATTCACACATATCCCACATATCCCTCAAACAATTCCACCTTGCGATGTCATGTGGTAATACAGGAAGTGGTCCACTGTGTTTTTAAACTCCATACACCTTCACTAGAATCATTTGGATGATTTCAGCCCTGGAATTGCTAATTTCTGCTGAACAAAAGGTAAAATGTAGCTGTTTCATGACATCACAAGGTGGAACGGAACATTTTGAGCTTTAGGGATGTAGACAGGCTAATAATAAAGGATTACTCAAATATGACGTTTTGAGGAGGTAACAACATTCTAACATGGCTTAAAGCTCACGAGAGTCAATGTTGTGTAATATAGCACCTTTAATAATACCATACAGTGAAACATTTCAAACAAAGCAATAACATTGCTTTGCTTGGAGACATTTGATAGGGCCTTCACCAGATAAGTTACATAATGCACCTTTAAATTGGTCCTGAAACTTTGAAGACTTTGGTTCAGTAAGATCAGTCCAGCTTGGGCGACTCTAGTTCCTTGTACATATGATATTCAGTATGTTATTACTTATTTCATAGTGTTATAGTGCCATATTCAACACAGCATTTCTATAAGCAAACCTGACATGTTTGCTTTTACTTGCACCCCTTTTCATTATAGACACTAATGTAGGAGCTCAAATTACCGGATCTGGGCCACTTTTGCTCCTCCAGCGCACACGTCTCCCCAGACTGAAGCCCTGGAGGTATTTCCTGTGAAAATATACATCACAGTGCGCCTTGTTTAACTCTCAGGTGTACGTTCAGAGCCCTACATCTCTTTCTCTCTTCATTCTCTCTGTCTCCTCTCTCTCCCTCATCATGCCTACTTCTGTTGCAGCTCTATAATGAATTCCATCCCTGGGCGAGCTACTCTGAAAAGTAATAGTACCCTCTCCATTCCTGTGCTCCATCAAGGTCCCCATTGTCTACGCCGGTTACATCAGAGGGAACATTAGACCCCTTTTTTCAGGCCTCCTACAAGACCAATCTGGCAACCTCTGAAATGCGGCTCTCCTCCACACAAAATGGACCCTTAAAAGCACAATGGATTTTGCATTATAGTTCTTAAAATAACTCCTGAAAGAGGTACACTATGTAACATTTTTAGGGGACGGTCTGCCGCCTTGTCTCCATGGAGATGCTATTGCTTCAGCTGGAATGTTCCACAGTATAGCATTAAAGTGCGTATGACAGATTTTCATGATTCTCTAATTTTTACTTTGGTGTCATATATAATTATTATAATTATTGTAAATATAAATTATAGTTTTTCAGCAAGCAAGAAGCAATTTGTGAAGAAAAGTTGAAAAATATGTTGAAAATTACAGGAAGTAGAGTTCTCAACATCACACTAGGGAGAATTTTATCCAAAAGTTTGGCACAGTTTACACAAAAGTTACAAAATTGGAAATAAATAAATATACATACACATACAATAATTAAACATGATTTCTTATATTTGTATTTGTACATTAGAGGAGGTTTGCTAGGTAATAGTTACAGAACTCCCCAGTGTGATGTCATGATTTCCAACCAGGAAGTCAAATTTTAAACTTAAAAAAATTGCCAAATTGGGAAAACAAGTGTGAATGTTTTTTGCAGTCATCTTATAATGATCTTAAATGTGTTTTAGTAAAAGGAGTAGCCCATCTTGTCATAGGCACTTTAAGCTTATGTATCTCCCTAACGAGTGACCCAACCAGGCCAAGTTACAGGTCAGATCAGTGGAGAGGTGACCCTGCTGCATCTTTCTCAGGGTATTTTTGAGCAATAAAAACAGCAGTAATTAAAGAAATGCAACATAGATCAGTTTAATGCCATACTGTGAAATATTCCAGGCAAAGCAATAACACATCTCCACGGTGACAAGCAGCAAGTTTTAAACACACAGAGGAAAACTGGCTTGAGTTGAAAGAGTTAAGTGCGGACGTGTTAATAGCACACCCAACTTCCCTGCAGTAATTATGTGTTACTTTCTAAATGATAGGTTTTATTGGAGGTTTAAAATGAGCTTTGAAATGAGCTTTTGGAAGAGTTGCGTCATTGCTGTGGAAATGGCACGAGAACTGTTTGTGTTTACTAGGTGTGAAGTAACATGACAACAATTTATTATTTAAGACCTACTCAAAATAATTGTTTAGACCCAGCATTTGACCGGTCCTAATCCTGTCTAACTGTCATTCTGCCATTTTTGATGATACAAAATGAGTTTGGCGAGCCATTTTAGTAGTAGAGGGGGGATATAGATAGAAACATTTATAATATCACAATTATAGTTTTCTATCTAATAAAAGAGAAGCAGTTGCATAGTGCACTCGTGTATAAGGAAATATTTCTGCACTTTTAACACAACAGGAGTATAAACCTCATTTCTCTAGGAAATGCATGTTGTTCATAATGTTTTGATAATGTTTTGACATGTAATAGTTAAACTTAGACCTCTTATTTTTACCATTGGCTTCATACTTCATGGTAAAACATGTTAATATAGTGACATTTTAGCTGACCTTTCAAATCAATCCACACTGTAATTGAAATACTGAAATATCTGGAAAAATTGCATTTTCTCTGCTGCATCATGACAGAGTGACTTGTGCTGTTGTCTCAGGGGCATAAGCGTCACTCTCTGATCTCAGTTGGGGTGCAGTGCAGGAGGGGCAGTGTTGTGGTTTTGGGACCACACATCTCTGGATCACTCCCGCTACGGCTTATTGCATTTTGCCCCCACAAGACCCAAGAAGAAATTTAGACGAAAATCACAAGGAAATCGAAACTGCACTTATATATGTTTTTTTTAGGAACCCTACCTCCCCTTCTCCATAGAAATGTTATTGTTTTGCCAACATTGTTTCACCGTGTAGCATTAAACTTATTGATCAGAACTGCCCTGTAACTTGGCCTTGTGCTGTCACCTGCTTGTTTCCATGGAGACAGATAATGCCAATGCAATAACACCACTATGGAGAAAAGAAGGTGGCAGGCCCTACCATAAAAGTTACAAAATTGGAAACACATAATTCAGCTTCTTACCCATGTTTGTTTGCAGATGGAGATGTGGCAGAGGATGTTGGAGGACTCTGAGCATGGTGTGTGTAGCCCTACCGGGACCCTCCTCTCTGGGCCGGGGCGACACAGAGCCCCCCTGGCCGACCCACCCGCTGTGAAGGAGCTGGTGAGAGCTGAGGTGTGCATGTTACTGCAGACTCTGAGAGAGAGGGCAGGCAGGTACGGACACACTCACAGTAGCATTCAACACAACAACTCCTTTATTACCAAAAGCTTATTAGAATCATAATTTATGCACAAAAAATACCTAATATCATAGTAATGAGCAGTAATAGGGAGTTTATTAATAAGAAAGTGTTAGTAAATCACTAACTAATAGCAGAATAAGCTTATGCAGAATAAGGCATTAATAAGAGCTGAATAAATACTAATTAATGACCAATTAACAATTTACTACTATGCTAATTAGCAGGTAGTTAGATGTTAATAAGTCTATCCTAAAATAAAGTGTTACCATATTGTTTGATACTGATATTGTTCAAAATATAAGTAGGCTGAAACCCATGAACAGTTAGGTTGTTATATATAATATGTTGAGGATGTGACGCTAACTGTTGGCTCTGCTCTGTCTGAGGCTTTATTAGACTTTAATCTGAGCTTTATTTTAACACAATCTGATCATAAAGAACTGACTTAGCTTGGACTGCAACAAGTGAGCTGAACTGTGCTGTTAAACAAGCCCCTCACAAATAACATTAGAGTCACAAGCTAGCACATTGGCGGTTTTTCAGTTAGTTACTCTCACCTTTTTAGACGCTGTTTGCTACTGTGTGCATTGTGTCACCATGGTATCTCGTTAACATTCCAACACAGAGATACATGTAGAACACCTCCAGCATGATGTCACTGCAAAGTATCAATAATATGACCTCCTTTAACCACTTTGCATTTCTCACTTGGCACAAATCCAATTCTGACCAAATAAAAGAACAAATATATGTCTTTCCCTCTAATGGGGTTATCCAAATGTGCACCACACTACATCTTCTTTTTCATTTATTGGTAATGTGCCTGGAAATCTACCTCAATGCCATGTCCAATGTATATAGCCCTGACCAGAAAATGAATTAGGACTGTTGCCCAGGCTAGTAAAATTAAATGCCCTTAACCACTGCCATACGGTGCTTTCCCAAAGTTAAAATTCCATGAAAGAGCCGTAAAACTTCTTCGTCTAAAGCAAATATTGCACTGTGTTCTTTTCCACTTCAGCTCTCAGACAAAATATTCATGGTCACATTATTGGAAAAGCGCCCAAGTATTGAGAAACCATTATGTTGTTTTAAAGTGCTGATGTCAGGAAACAGTATGGCCTCATAGTATAAAAACATGTATTTTTAGATCCAAGCTCACCTTGCATTTGCCTTAGAAAATCATTGAAGGATAATGTTTAAAGGACTGTTTTCTGATCTATGTTGTAATGTTGTTTCCTCACACAAACCCTGCATATTTAGGCTAAGTTCTTCTTGTGAAGTCATGTGGTAATACAGGAAGTGCTCCACTGTTTTTTTTAAAGCCCATACACCTCCATTAGAATTATTTGGAATTGCCAATCTCTACTGGACCAAAGGTAAAAAGCAGCTGTTCGTTTGAAAACTATGACTTCATTACATCACAAGGTGGAAAAGAGCATTTGAGCTTTAGAGATGTAGACAGGGTAAATAAAGGGTTACTCAAACATGTGTGAATGAAACAAAACACAACTTTGTGGTTCTGAAGAGCTAACAGCAATATAACATGGCTTAAAGTTCACAAGAATCCATTTTGTGTAATATAGGACCTTTAATGTTGCTCTTTATCTGAATCTTGGCACTCATCTCAATTAAAATATTTGAAGTGCAGGAATTTCAGTGTAAAAGTGAAACTAGCAATTTACGTAATATACACTTAGCTTTGAAAAAGACAGGAAAAAAATGAACTGACATATTTAAGCCAAATTGAAAAAGACCAATGAATATAGCACTCTCCATCTTGTTTTTATGTGCATTTCTCATAGTGACTTTTTCCTAATTGGGGTTTTAGGTTAAGACCTCTCTTGCTCACCCTCTCACACAAAAGCGCCATAAAAACCCATATTGTGTTCTGTGTCAGTTACTAATGGGATGGAAAGAAAGAGGGAGCAAAGGTTTTCAGAGCCGCTATGCTGCAAAGTGCTTTGGGAAACGTGCAACAGCGGCGCAGTTAAAATACAAGGGGAATGAATATTTATATGCAGAAAAATAACACTTTTATATGAGACATAATTATGCTTTACAATATCTGCAGTAGAAAGCCAGGTTTCTGAGATTTGTCTTAGTAAATGTTTTCTGCTACCACTAGTACTGTGATATTACTGTGATGCTACTACTTACTACTACTACTACTACTACTACTACTACTACTACTACTACTACTGCTTCCTCCACTACTGCTGGTTACTTCTATGTGAATTATTTATGCTACTATAGTTTGCTTTATTTCATAAATCTTTCACCCACCACTACTCAGTTAAGTTTTTTTTATTACTGCTAGTATTATTACATACTACTACTACTACCACAACTATCTAAATTACCCAGCAAGAGCAAAAAATACTCAATTTACTAATACATTAAAGGTCCTATATAAGCAAAATTGACTCTTGTGAGCTTTAAGCCATGTTATAATGTTGTTACCTCATCAAAAACATAGAGATATGTTTTGTTTCATTCACACAAGTTTGAGTAATCTTGTGGTATTAGTCTGTCTACATCTCCAAAGCTCAAAATGCTCTGTTCCACACTGTGATGTCATGAAGCAGTAGTTTTCAAGTTAACTGCTACCCCTTACCTTTTGTTCAACAAAGATGGGCAATTCCGGGGCTGAAATTATCAAAATGATTCTAATGATGGTGTGTGGAGTTTAAAAACACAGAGGAACGTTTCCTAGGTGGAACAGAGAGAAGAACCTGCCCTAAATTAGCAGGATTGGTGTGTTAAATTTGTGTGAATGAAACAAAACACAACATATTTTTGATGAGGATACAACATTATAACATAAATCAGAAACTAGCGTAATATGGACCCTTTAAAGTAAAACAAAAATAAAAAATCAAATAAAAGGTAACAAATGCACATTTATTATTGGTTTATTTAAGCAGTTGCAACAGGAAAAAAATGCATTAACACAAAATGCTATAAAGGACCCCAGTGGAGGAAGCCAAATTAAACTTGTTGGTGTACTAAACTGTACTAAATAACTGAATGTGAAGTACAGTAGTAGTAATGATTTATATAGCACTTTTTTGGACAGTCGAAGACACTACGTATTGCATCTAGTATTTAGTATCCAGTCTCTTCTCTAGTCGTAGTCGAGCAGACATCCTTATTTGTGCTTTAAATTTTGTGGTGACAGTTCATTTGTTTTGCTTACGTCACTGCGCTCCCAGCAACCCCGTCCCTGCCTTTAAGAATGTGCCCCGTATCACCTCTGAGGTCTAAGTGAATACGACTCACAACACACGCAGAGGGTGCTGTCTTTGTCTGCAAACTTTTACGACCTGTCAATTTGTCCACTTCCCTTTTAGTGTCATTTGGACCACTGTGTATGTTGTGCTGTTAAACTGGCCCTTTAGTCTTTTATAATGTGGATCTGATTACTTAAAGTCATTTAATTACACATCTGCCACTTCTGCTCAAGTCTGTAATTAATAAATGTTTAGGATGCAACAGACCTAAGATTGTCTCAGGCCTATCGTGGGTTTCAGAATGATGACAAATTAAGGCAGTGTCCATAGCAATTAATTTAAATCAAAATAGTATTTAATTTGAATAGCAGAAAAAAAATATTACTAACATTAACAGTACAACTCACTGGTGTTCCTACAGTACTACAAGAAATATAACTTTTTTAGACAGCTAAATAATAGTAGTTTCAAATATTGGTCTTATAGTAGTTGTGATGCAATCAAGACCATTTTAAAACTACTCAAGAAAATCCTGTTCATGCGTGTTTTCTTTTGAATTAATCAATACTTGTTCAAATGAGTATCTGGTTGACCATAGACTTTATAAAGAAGTGGACTAAGTGAGTGTGACATAACGTTCAGCTCCAGTCAAATGAAGCTCACGAGGCTAGCAGTTATATGAGCGAATTTGGTGCTGAGTTCCATATCAGAAATAAGAATTTATTAACAGACAAAATAGCGAAATAAAAACACTACCATTATGTAGAGCAGGTTTATATGAACGTTTTAACGAGCCGGAAGCGCCCCCATGCTCACTTCCTATTTGGACTGTGGCGGCTAACGGGTTAGCTATATCCATTTATACAATCTATGGTTGACACACTAGTTTTAGTATTGTATAGTATCTGGGTTTAGATTTATTGGCAGCCCTATTGCTGGCTTTTATTTGTATATTGATCGTTCTTGGTGGAATGGAAGACTTAACTTTGTCTTTTTTATGTGACCCAGATCTGTTTTTTTCATCATGACTATGTGTCATGTGGAATGTCTAAACTTGTTTTTTTGGTTTTTTTACTCACTGGTAATATAAGGGCTCCACTGTTTTAAACCTCCATACACCTTCACTGGAATTGCCTACTGAACAAACAGTAAAAGGTAGCTGTTAACTTGAAAACTACCGCTTCTTGACATCACAGGTTGAAACAGCTTTGGAGAAGCAGACAGAGTCAAACGTGTAAATGAAGCAAAACACAACTCCGGGTATGTTCTTGAGGAGGTAACAACGTTGTAACATGGCTTAAAACTCACAAGAGTCAGTTTTGAGTAATATATCTTTAACAGACATTTTGTGAAGAAAAGTTGTTGACAATTTCAACATTGCGGTTTGTGGAGGTCTACAAACTTGCAAATTGTGATTTTATTTGTCAAGTGGGTAGAACATGCCATGAAAGATGTGCCACTTTGAGTTTCAACTAAATAAAAATGAGTCTCACCAAAAATCAAACACTATTATTGCAGCTTTCAATCTAGACATAGCCCGGGGTACTACATTCGTCCTTGTCTTGGATACTTAATCTCACCATTCATCATCACAGAATCTTAAAGTGGAGAGAACTGACCGAATAGCCAAGCCAAAAAAGACGTAGCGACTTTGGGCTAAATCAGATTTGCTGGTTTATAAAATACTTCCTGGTCTTGAAGAGGATGTCTGGTGCTTTGTTGTAGCAGCAGTATAGGAGCAGTGCCAGCAGAGTATTGAAGTGCTCTGCCAACTCTCCTGTTGGAAGTTTGTCTTATGTTTTCTTTGGACCTGATCTGAGTTACTGTGAGTGTGGTTGTATTTATAACTGAGAATTTGACCACTTTGATTTCAATGGGATCAGGCTCAAGTGGATACAATTGATTCTGATGTGAGTCTTATATAGCAACTCTTTTATGTGACTGTTTAGAGCAGTGCAGTTGTGTAATGGTTAAGAAGGACAAAACATATCCAAGGTTAAAGTCACCATTTATTAACACAGAAGATTTATATTTTTAAATGAT
This sequence comes from Taenioides sp. WSHXM2023, assembly GCA_029959045.1. Lineage (NCBI taxonomy): Eukaryota > Metazoa > Chordata > Actinopteri > Gobiiformes > Gobiidae > Taenioides > Taenioides sp. WSHXM2023. The sequence continues at coordinate 11,743,350 of CM057096.1, read as the reverse complement.
TTGTTTGTTATTGGGTTTTGTAAAAGAGACACCTTCAGATCAACCTTCTCACTTTGGTGTTTGTAACCCATTTGTATAATTTATTGTGTTATTGTTGTTGCTTGTATCTCTCTGTTATAACCTTTGAAATGTGTCCTTGAGTGTCCAGAAATATGCATAGTTTAATGAAAAATATTTGTTATGATTTTGTTAGGGTGTGTTTTTTCACCACACTGAATTAGAACTAATGTTGGACCTACATCTGGACTATGTGAACTATGTGAAATATGAACTAAACTAGGCTGTGAGAATGTGCCCCAATAATTTAAAGGTGCAATGTGTAGTTTTTCTGGAGACGGTTTGTCTCCATGGAGATGTTAATGCTTTGGTTTAAATTGTCCACAGTATGCTATTAAACTAATTTGTCTTGCATGTATTCCACTATAGGAGTTATTTATTGCTAAAAAATATCTTAAAAAACATTAATTCTTACAGTGAGTGGGGACGCTTCTCCACAAATCTAACATGTAAGTCTCCATGGATATTCTTAAATTCATGGCTGTACTGTGGAACATTCTAGGCACATCTACAAGCAGGTGACGGACCCTCCACCAGTGGGATTATTTTATTTTTATTTTTATGGGATTCATTGATTGATTGATTTTAAGGGTGTGAGCAATTTGCGTAATGTAGGACCTTTAATGGACATTTTGTGAAGAAAAATTGAAAGAAAAAAAATAGGAAAATTACAGGAAGTAGATTAATTGATTTTAAGGGTGTGAGCAATAACTATTCTATATTCACACTGAAGTAAAGAAAACAACACTACTTACTGAGAAATACTGGTAAGAGAAAACAATTACCTTTTTCCAATTTGTAATTTTATCTCAGCGAGCACATTCACCATACACATTCTTAACACATGGCATGAAAAAGCACTTAAATGGAAAACAATAGCAGATTTTCCTGTTTAATCCTAAAGTTCAGAAGGATGTGTTCTCTGTAAAACTGATTTATCTCTTAGTCCAGGTGTATCCGATGCTCAAGGTCTGAGGCTCATAACTCTTAGCCAAGCCTCTACTTCAAATAGTGGGTATTTTAATATGAAAAAGACAAATGAAAAAAACTATTTGTGTCTTTGTTACAGAAATGGAGAAGAGCTGCTGTCCCTTTACAAGCCTGAGACTGTCAGCTATGCTCTGGGTCACACTGACAGATGTTACAACAAACTCAGTGATCCCAGGTTTGTAGCTTTAAAAAAAGTTTAATATAATATATTTAAAATTTCACTTTTAATGTCATTATATGTTGTTTTGGACAGATCTGTGTCACGGCTCTCCACTCAGTCCAATGCAGAGGTGGAAGTTGAAGCAGTAAGAGAAAATCTGAACATTGATGGCATCGAACAAGTGGTGGATCGGCTCAAGTATGTATAAAAAGTATAGTATATAATCATATCAATAATCAAATCACTATCATCATCACAATGAGAGGGACTGTGCAGAAAAAAGATCCCTAAGAAAAGTGAGAACTCGCTGAAATATGAAGTTATTTATTTGCTAATAACAAGTAAATTGTATACATTAACTGCACCAAATCTTCATACACCTTACTTAAATATGGTTTTCATGTTATTTCTAAATAGTACATTGTTTGGTGGTATAGTACCCATAGTAAATATTTATCATAGTTTCATATCAGTTAGGTGGCACCTTGTGAAGAAAAGTAAAAAAATAAATAAAAGAGTGCAGAGTTCTAAAAATGTCTTATATGTCTTAAAAAAAAATCTTATATGTTGCACAAGGAATACAAGTCTCTGACTATTTAAACATTAATTGAAGAAAATAGAAGTTGTAATTTATAAACATCACCAAAATTGTCAAATTAGAGAAAACTATATTAAATTTTAATAAAACTTTTTAAAATTAGAATTGGCTAATGCAGTTGAAGTTTGGCTTTCTTATATTTGCCCAACTAACCATCTCTATGGATAAGTTCTCAGTGTTTACAGACCTGTAATTGCTATTCATTAAAACTGGTGAGATTATGTGCACTCAAATTATGTCAGCTGTGAAATAGTGCATTTCCAAGACGGTGCATCTGGATAGGGACTGAAATATGAAATTCATCTTCTAAGTTTGTCTGAATCCCCTGGTGCTTGGTCCTCTGTGGCCTCTTCATCCTCTCTCCATCTCTGTAAAACCCACTGGGACACGAGTGAAGTCAGCCCTCTTCTCTCCACTTTTCAAACTCTTTCCTCTGTTCTTTGCTATTTCCTGACTGGACCAAAACAAAGGCCTTCGCTGTTGGGAAGTGGATCTCAGGCGAGACCAGAATGACAGAAGAAAACACTTTGATTTGACATGTTTGAATGACAGGTTATATAAGCAGAAAGAAATGTGGAGAAAGAAATGGAGCAGGACTTCTGGCTATGCCCTCAGAAATACTCAAAATCAGAATTCTATGTCCACTTGGGAGTTGGGAAAGACAATTGGGAGAGGGTTGTAAATAGTTTCCTGTAAAATTCTATATTTATTTATTCATTCATTCATTTAAATGGAAAAAGGTCAATGGTCGCATTTTTATATAGCACGCCTTCGAAGCTCTTTACATCAAGGAAACACTCACCCATTCACACACACATTCATACACCAGAGTACGCAGACACTGGGGACAAGCTGGGTTAAGTGTCTTGCCCAAGGACACAACAGCAGCATTCATCTTTGGGAGCTGGAATTTATTTCATCTTGTCATGTTTTGTCATATTTTTCAGATTGCAATTTATAGGCGCTCTATGTAATTTTTTCTGATGGAGAGGAGACCTCAGTCACTGTAAGAATGTATGTTTTTCAAGGAATTTTTGAGCACTAAAAACACCCGTATTTAAATAAATTCTAGATACATAAGCAAAATAATCTCCATGGAGACAAGCAGATTGCAGAGCCTTCACCAGAAAAGTTACATAGTGCACTTTTAACTTTCATGTTTCAAATATATTACTAAGAGCACATTTACTTACAAGCGTGAATGTGAATATGGTGTATAAAATGTCTTAAATTCTACCTAAATAAAACACAATCTCATTCCTTGTCTTTTCTTTCTCTCAAGGTCACTTTTTATTGACGAATGTGAGGCTTTGAAACAGGAGATCAAACAGCTGCAGGTGAGAGCTGGACACCTAAAAGTACATCCATAATCACCACAGTCTAACATCAGAAAAACAATATGCTACACATGCTTACCCAGGCAGATCTGGAGTCTGTCAAGACGCACCAAACACTGCTGATGTCGTGCTTTTGAGCCAGTGAAACACGGCATTCAAAGTCAAATCCATTTACAAAGTTTTTTAAGTGCAAAAGTTGAAAATTGTTGTTGCGTTTACATGCTTTTAAAGACTGATCCTAGCCTTAACCATAACAACTATTGCCTAAACCTTAAGGATGTAATTTTGCTGAAGGACCTTCTTGTATCTATGCAGATCTTATTGATTTGCTTGAAATGTTCCACAGTATAGCATTCAACTCATCTATTGCCATAATGACAAGCAGGAGATGCCACCAGGCCAAGTTACATGTCAGATTTGTAGCGAGACAAGCCCACTCAAAGTAGGAATGCTTGCTTTTCAAGGTGTTGAGATACATTTAATGCGATACTGTGGAACATTCCAGACAGATACAGTGTAGTTATAAGCTAAATCTTTTATCCTTTATGAGAACCTGATGAATCAAAAGTCTCCATGAAGTGACTGTACAGCTTTCAGTCCCCACAATGTCATAATTACCCTTCCCCATATACACAAACCCAAATCCAGGGCTAGTTTAGCCGTCCGTTTTTTCCGTTAGTCTGGCCAAGAGCTGTGAAGTGCTGCTGAGAGATTGCCCTGCACCCAGTCACTCCAATGGCTTCTGGTACACAGTATGTTTGCATTTCAGAGCCACAGAAGGGCGACTCTCACACGCTCACCAGGCATTATGGGAAAAGCACAGAGCGAGTGGGTTACACAGATGTAGAGCTGCAGAACACATGTGTAAGCTAGCTCTGATTTGTCTAAAGCAGTCTGTGGCTGTATAAGGGGTTTAAAGGTGCACTATGTAACTTTTTCGTCGGGGGTTCGTCACCTTCTTGTTTTCATGGATATGTCATTGTCTGAAATGTAACTTGGTCTGGTTTGGTCTCCATGAAGATAGAAAGGTTTAATGCCATACATTCCAGACAAAGCAATAAGCATTTGTTGGATCCTCCACTAGAAATGTTACACAATGCACCTTTAAGGTTGGATGGCTGGTCAGTTAGTGTCTTAGGTCACTCAAAAAGTCATAGCTGAATTTTGATGTTGATCTTTGTAGTCGTTTTGCAATGGATCAATACAAGGACAAAATCATTGCCATATTACTCAGGCCTATATATAAGTAAGGCTGGATAACATTGCAAAAAGCATAACAGTTTTATTGTATCAATCATGAATTCTGATTTCATTTTTCTAATAAAAACCCATGCAATTGCCATTATTATTATTTCATGAACATCAGTGCCCTTTAACACAAAAACTGTAATGTGTATTTCTCTATAATGTGAACTCTGCTCCAAAGCATTTGATTTGACGACCTCTGATGACAGAGGATTGGCTGCATGCTGACTCTTGATTAAAAAAAATAAAAAAAAATAAAAAATCATTGATAATTTGAAATAATTTGTTCTTGGTTTGATTATCTTCGCATGCTCCCCTAATTTAAGATTACCTGTTCTGTCTTGATGAATATGATCTTTATTATGAATGTAGTATAACACTCCACCATTAGGTCAGCTTTGTAATGGTAAACAATAAAGTGTCCAAATCTGACAGTTTCACAGATAAAACCATTGCTAAACATCCCAGCTTGAAACTTTACACAAATTCAAGCCATAACCTTTTAAATTCAAGCCATAACCTTTGGACAGTTATTTCAAACAGAACAATGTGGGGCGAAACTTTGAACTTGGTACTGGGAAAAGAATTTTGTTTTCAGTTGTTAATTAGAAAAGTATGTGTATTTCCCAACTCACATCTTTTTCACATCTCAAATCAATTAGATTTTCCATGCAGCACACAATCTGTCATGAGCTACTCTGTACAGGTTTTTCCCATTGCTGTGAAGGCAATCAAGTACTTTGCACCAGGCGAGAACATGTCAAGATACGTATAGTGTTGCATCCGCAATTACAGCAATTCTCCAGTGGGGTTTTCGTGGGTAATTGTTGTAGAAGTGTGAGATTGTTGCTCATTTAAATTTACTGTGTGCACTTAAGGCTAAATGCAACAATCAGATGTTATCTCCAGCATTTCTATGATCTAGCATGCAATTTAGTGAGTGTTCAATATGATATTACATTCAATATTATCCCCATTGATCTGGGCTTGGAACCACCACAAAGGCTATTGATTTGGGAATCTATATGGCTGGGTTATAACATTATAATATATCGACTAATGCTACAGCACAATAAAATAGTATACGGCGACAGCTCATGACTCCATCTAGTGGGAGGAATGGACATAGCAAAACCTCATTTGCACAAACAGCCTTCTCTTAAAATGTAATAAAGAGTGGAACAATCTCCCAACAGAACTAAAAAGCCAAACAAACTATGTAACATTTTCTGTGGAGGTTAAAAAGTGGCTGTGGAATAACCAAACCTGCCAGCACTGATAATGTGTGTGTAATACCGCACACTCCATAGTAATGTATGTAACACTGGTATATTGTAGTTTTTGTAAGCTATGGACTGATGTAATCGTGAAATGCAGAAATGGTAGGTTAATATGTATCTTATAAGATGAAACTCATGATTTTATAAATACCTAATGCTTTTTTGAGGTGTGTGGTTGTATTGTAGATGTGTGACGACGTGTGATTATGTTTGGGTCAGAGAGTGGTCAGGGTGAATTGTCCTTATTGTTGACTGAATGTGATTGCACTGTATAATTTATTTCTGTAAATCAGAGACTGCAGATGGAAACTAGCTGTTTAGCCATAATCTGGTGTGGAACATGTTTTTTATGAGCTTAATGTCTCTGTACATTGTCCCTTCAAATAAAGACTAGTTTAGAATGTGATGTTTTCAGAAGGACATCACATTCTGAAAACTAACCTTTTTTAATAATATAACTTAATATACATTTCAGACAATACACATACAAAGAAGTTTCAGTATTTAATATGAATAAAAAAAAAGTCAATAGAGGTTTTATGGATGCAAACCTCATGCATCCATAATGCATGAGGTTTGCAATAATGAACCAAAACTATCTATCTAATGTAGTCTAGAACGACACAATATAATGTCTCTGTGATTAAAAACTGATATTGTAGATTGAGGTAAACAAATCTGTTATTGTGATGAGGTTAAATCACATCTGTAAAATACTGTTGAATTCAATCAACTCACCAAAAAGTGTTTGAAATATATTATGATGATGAGACTCTAAATACAACCCATGGTCCTCTGGATATTACATGATTACTAAAACACACTTACATTGCTGTAATTTTGAAGTGTGCCTGAAGCCAGAGGATTCAGTATTGAGGAACACTTATGCTCAGTCGTTTAGTGGCTATAGACTTGTATTTTCCTTTCTTATTAATGATTTTCCTACCTGCCCCTTTGCTTTCTAGGTGCTTTTATTTATTACATTATGCCCATTGTTTACTGGCAATAAAAAGATATGGCAAACTACAGTGGGATTAAAATAAACTGCTTTCTTCTCTGTCATTTTGCTCCAGAAAAATATTTGGCTGAAGAGTCAGCAGAAGGTTTTGGAACCAGCAGAACCCACTCTTGGAGGTGAGCCCTTTCAGCAATATTTGACATTGCTGCCATCTAGTGGTGAAACGATGTTGGGGCCCCAAAAAAGTAGTTTTCTATGTTTTTTGTCAATATGTTGTTTCTTATTGTGTTTAGATTTGAAAGAGCTCAGAGATGCCATTCAGAGGGATTTAACACAATACCCCGTCTCATGCACTTCATCCTTAAAAGAGCTGAAAAGCACACACAGGTCAGTATAATTTCCTTACAATATTTATTTAAAAGTAAACCTTACCAAATCCACTATCTGAAAATGTAAAATTTAAAAGTGTTTACAAAATATGTCACCACTTAAGGGCTAATGCACACTTAAACTGAATACAACTAAAATGTGCTTGCATAGTATATACAATGATTTATCATACGAGCTGTATTACTCCAAGCTGTGCAATTAATAAATGCTTTTGCATTGCCTGGAATGTTCCATGGTAAGGCATGAAACTGATCTATGTCCATGGAGACAAGCAGATGACGCTACTAGGCTAAGTACAGGTCAGATCTATGGAAACGTGATCAATAAAAACAGCAGTAATGGAATAAATGTAAGGAAGATAAGTGCCAGGCAGAGCAATACCATCTCCTTGGAGATAGATAAGTAGAAAAGTTGCACAGTGCACCATTAGTTGTGATGATTCATTTGTTTATTTGAGCAATTAATAGTTGGTATTATAGATAATACCAAATGAAGAAGGCAGCTAAAAACTGCAACATTTTTGGAACAAAATTAGTTGGTTGGTGTTGTCTTTTCAATATTTGACTTTTCTGAGGCAATAGTAGCTGAGTCCACTGATCTGAAGGTTGACAGTGTGTGTGAATGGGTGAGTGATTCCTTGTTGTAAAGTGCTTTGACTGCCTAGAAGGTGGAAAAGCGCTATATAAAAATATGAAAATGTGACCATTTACCATTTTTTATTTTGTCTATTTTCCTTTAGATTGGAATCAATCTCTTCTCCTCAGCCTCGCATATTTAGTGCTCCATCCCCCAGAAGAGACCACAAATATTCGAATCACACACTATTCACCCAACCAAAGCCTCCAACTGGCCCTCCTCCTGGTAGGGCATTGAACTCACGCAAACCAACAGTCATCTCCTCCCCCTCCAAAACCCACTGCCCCACAGCCATCACTGAACCAAGAAAAACTACACCTCTAAAATCTAACAGCCTTACCTCATCATCACAGCCAAGCAGTTCACCAATAAGACACACAGGCTGTATTTCTTCTCTTGAGAACCATAGTCCATGCAGTACCACCTGGACTGATCTCTCTAGTTTTGCTATAAAGTCCCAGAAAAACTCACCAACCCATAAAACACATTTGACACCTCATAGCAGCTTCAACAACAAATGCACAGAGAGCAATATGTCCCCTCAAATGGAGAGGAAGCAATGCCTCGGGGGTCAAGGGTCAAGAAAGAACAATACAGAATCTTCAACCATTTCTCCTCAAAGTACTTATGAGGGCAATAAAGATGATAAAAGCAGAGATTGTTCTGGAGAAAGGTCGAAAGCATCAAATGGGCTACAAAATATGACTCCTGGGTACAGTTCATTGACTTCAACACATGATAGCACAAAGAAGAGCTCGGATACGGCTTCAAATATATGTGAAATGGGACTCGCTAATGAAGAACTGACTACAGCTGAAAGTGGTCATCATAAAGAGGCAATACCACTATACAAGCTAAAGGGACATTTATCTTCAACCAAAATGGTGCTTAAAGTTAGCTCAAGTCAAATGCGTAAAGAGAAACAGGAGCAGGCTGAGACCGAGTATTTGAACAGGTTTATCCAGCCAGTCCCCCCGCCCAGACTGAAGTGACATGTGGACTTACAGGGTGGGCTGGTTTAACTGTAGGCCTTTTATGGAAAAATAGAGAAATAAAGACTTGTCCTGGCAAAACTGTGCCTTCAGAGATGAATTATTGGGTTTTGTTGTTTGTAAAAATGATTGTATCTGCAAATGTTGGTGGATTCATTTTCAAGCATGTGTCAACAGATGCATAATATTAAAAAGTTCAGAGCCAACACCTTAAATGTTACTTAAAAGCTACATACTGGGGGAACATGTTTTATACAAATCTTATGTTTGATCTTTTTAGTAGACTACATCCTCTTGTGATTTACATATAGCTTATGTAGGTTAGGCTACCTTCCACAGTATGAAATTGTCTAATTCCATGAAGACAGGCAGGTAACAGACACCAGACCAAGTTACAGGTCAGATCTGTGCAGAGGTGACCCTGCATGATTTGAAAAGAGAGAAAAAAAAGAAGAAAACCTATTGAATTTAACTATATGAAGACTGTATAAATTACCTAATGACTTTGACCTTACCTATGTTCTTTTTAATGAAGCAGGAAAAAAACAATATAGGCCATGTACATTTTCATTCTTGGCACTTGACCATAGATTCCCATAATTCTGCTGCAGTGATCAAACAGATAAATAAACTTACACTTTTAATAACATAGTCAGTTTTGGTGCACATGACTAAAAATGAGCCCAGACTTTTATTTTGAAGTGGGACCCGGAAACACTCGTTAGGACCAGCTGTAGTGTGCGATGTCGCTGAGTCAAGTCATTTGCAGCTAACTAGTGTCCAAACAACAGGTAAGTCCAAGTTTAATCTGGATTTATATTGGCCATTGTCATTTTGCTTGTAGGATTTAGAGTTAATACAGTTTTCTAGCTATTGTACTCAATAGTAGTAATGTTATGTTAGGAAAACGTGAGACTGTTGAAAGACTGTGGCTATCTTCTTTCTTGAATGAAATGTCACTCACTTTTAGCCTAGCTTTAGTTTGTCAAATACATTTCATTCATTTCATTCATTTTAATTAGTTTCATGCAGTATTTTCCCAGAACTCGTGTATTTCATTTAGATTTGTACCACAGTGCACTGACTGTACCACACTTGATGATTTTCCTGTCAAACCTGTTCATGTCCTCACGTTTTGAAGTCGAGAAAATATTTTAAAGTTTAATCATTGTTTTTGTACCACTGACTGGGCTCAAGATACCTTTAATAACCCAATAATGTTATTTTCCCCCTTGTCCAGACTATTATAGATTATGTTGCTTTGGAATTAAATGTAGAATTATATACATATCTTCACATTGGCACTGACATCTTTTGTAGTGATGGTACTTTTGGCTCTTTTATGGGATCTGAATCTTTTGGATCTGTTCATTTCAAAGAGCCGTTCAAACACCATTATTATGATGCCATACATGTTATTTTGTGCACAAAGCTCTCACTCGTGTTGCCTACCCTGCTTCTGTTCCAATTCTTGTGTTGGTTCAGCATTAACCAGTGTAAAAATGCATACAAATTAGAAAGATTCTTTTTAAAAATTGGATCTGGTTCCAACCATTCACGTAAAGGAGCTGACTATTGTATTCATTTTCTCCTGGTATAACGCTCATTGTACATGCAAAAAATATATCAATTTATTTGTGATCAATACTAAATCTAGTATAAAAACTAGATACTAATTTGAAAAAGTGTTGATGCTATGCTCAACAATTTTTTTAGCGATAAACTCCTAAACTTATTTGTCCTCTTCTTCAGGCCGAGATGTGGTGGCTGCTGTGGCTGCTGGGGGCCCTGCTGGCTCTCTTCTCCTGTCTGGATGTGTGGTACTTCCTGCGGGCTGGTGTGGTCATCCTCAAAGCCTGGTTCCAGCCTCCAGTTTTCGACATCACAGCGGAGCAGATCATCTCAGGCCGCGTCACATTCAATGACATCGACATGTGTCATATGAACAACGCTCGCTATCTCCGAGAATGTGACTTTGCCCGGTTCTCCCTGTATACTCGTAATGGCGTGTTCAAGGCTGTGCGAGCTCTAAGGGGCTCTATGGTGGTGGGGGCTAATACTATTCGGTACAGGAGGGCGTTGTGTATCGGAGAAGGGTACGAGCTGAGGAGTCGGATTGTGACGTGGGATGACAAGGCCTTCTACCTGGAGCAGAGATTTGTGTCGACTAAAGATGGATTGGTGTGTGCCGTCATGTACTGTAAACAGTCAGTCATACGCAGCACTCCTGACCAGATCATGCAACATCTGTGCAAGAGGAAGGTAAGTTGAGATACACAATGCTATTACATTTTTTTTTTTTTTTCAGAAAGCACAATAAATCCTTCTTTAATAAGTTAATGTTTTAAAATTGAGCTGGAAGTTAGATATTGACTTATTAATCACTATTACCATTGATACAACTATTACTGCTGCTTTTGCTACTGCTGCTACTACTACTTCTACCACTACCAGCTAGTGCTGCTACTACTGTTACTGCTATTACTATTAACTAATTCTACTCCAACTCTTCTACTTCCATTTTATTTTGGCCTTTTAGAATATCCCACTTTACAGATGATGCCACAGCCTAAAGAGAAACAGACCAGCACGTGGCTCATTTTCTACATTTAAACCCTCTGTAAAACCAGAAATTGTGAATGAAAAAAATAAGTTTATGTTACAGAATGTTAGAACTGGAAATGAGGAGGTTGTTTAAATGGAGGAGGTCATACCGGCTTGTTTTATTAAAATGATTACTATATTCCAAAAGTAAACTTGACTATATATATATACTTACTTCTCTAAGAGCCTGTTAGTGGGTTAGTAAGTGATTTCATCCTCTGCCTCAACTGAATGATGACCCGTCACAGCTTGTATGGTGTTCTCCTTCACAGGTTGAGGTCCCTGAGTTCCCAGAGGATCTTCAGCACTGGGTGAACTTCATCTCGGCCAGCAGCCAGGTCCTCAGAGCTGAGAGTGGACTGGACGATAAGAACAAATGAAAACTGTTTATCTTCTTTTGTTAAAATCCCACGGGTAAAGGGATGCTGTGTCATCTACTTTCAGTACAATAATAGGTACAGTGTCATTTAAATGCACTACTGACTTGAGCAACAATATATAAGGTTTAATACAGTCATTTTGATCTTTACAAAACCATATAAAATGGTGTATTTTTCTACTTTAATACAAAAGGGTTCAGTGATGAAAACTTATCCTAGCCTTAATCCTACTGCTGCAGTCTGCTTGGTGTACATTTGGTACATACACTTGGTAACATTCAATACGTGAAGCACTACATTTTTGAAAAGAAGTTAGGTTAAATTTGTGTTAAAATAGGTGTAAGTGATTTTCTGTCAGCTATTTTAAACCTTTAGACGTATGTATCTTATTTAAAATGGAAAAGCCTACTTGTGCCTTGGTGCTGTTGTTGATAGCAATAAATCATAAATGAAACAAAACTGCATGCTTGTTTTTATTACCAAACAACCAGAATTGTTAAGAAGTATTTATAGTATTTACCACTTCAACATATGCAGATATATTTTTGTTTTTAGTTTTTGGTAATACTTCATCATTTTTTCGTCTTACAAAATAAGAAAAGGTTCAAGGTTTTCCTTCTCTGTTTTCGGCAGTACTTTTTATTCCTCTGTTTTGCATCACCAACCATAATTTTAATAGATCCACGCACAAACCACGCACAGTGCAGTCACGTGTCAACCCCAATGCGGAAGTTCATTCATTCTGCCGGTATCTTCCAAGTTGAAGCGAGTCCCATGGTTTCGCACTTTCCCGGACAATCTGTAAGTAATCAGGAAGGCAGATATGCATTTATGTGTTGATTTTTTTTATTATTTTGGTTAGCATCTAATGAGTACTAAATAATTCACATGTATGTCGTTTTTGGCTAGTTTCCAGTGTGTGCGTTTCCTAGGCCAGGTGACAACCAGGATAGCATCGGGCTAAGCTAACGTGAAGCATCGCCAGGTTTATGATGCTAAGGCCAGAAAGCTTTAACTATCAGAAAGAACCACTGATGGCTTGGTGTATTTACTTGTAGAGTGCTGTATGTAGCTATTCAATTTTACATTTTCCTTTTATAAGCTTTGGAAAAGTAGTTTCAGACAGTGCTTTTAAAATGACATTGATAAGGTCAACTGTGTCTAATATTGGTGGTTTTCAGATTCTAGAGAGTGATGCCACACTACCAGATGGTTTTCACTATTGATACTTTGCAGTGACATCATGCTGGGGGCATTCTACATGTATCTGTATGGTGAAATGTTCAGCTGTTGCCATGACGACACAATGCATACTTTAGCAAACACTCAAAAAGTTTCAAGATTGTCTGAAAACTCAAGAAAAAATAGAAAACTGAGCTGAACAACACATTTTCAGGAGCCTTTGATCAATAATGTTCATGGTCCTGTTTAGGTGTATATTTTTCAACAAAAAAATGTTTTATGTATGAGACTTGTTTAACAGCACAAATCATCTCACCTGTTGTAGTTCCAACTAACCCAGCTGTTTCTGGTCAGTTTGTTAAAATACAGCTCAGATTATAGTGTAGTTGACTAATAGCAGAGCTTCAGATAGAGCAGTGTCTACAGTTAGCTTCACACCCCAATGTTGAAGACATCAGCTGCAAAGTATCAATTGAGTATATTGTGTTTTGCCATGAAATATATGTGAATGAATATATGTTGTTTTCTATCAATGATTAGACCTATTCACTTGCATTACAACAAAAACTGCAGATTGACAATATTAATTTTATTTGCCCACTGTATTAAATATTAGTGGCCTATGCTTTGTGAAATGTTGTGTTGTCATCTGAAACCCAGCAACTGATTACAGACACCACAAGAAATCAAGACAAGGCAAAGTAGATAAGACAGCTTTCCCTGTAACATGTATAGGATGCCATGACATTTAGTAATATTCTTAAAAAGTTTTAATGTGACGTATCAATGTCCCTATTAAACATTTTCTAATTGAACTTTCAATTGCAACTTCATTTTGTAGACTTTTCTATCAAAATGTATGATAAATATAACTATTAAAAGCATATTCCGTTAGTGAAGTTACTAATTGACTATAATAATAATATAATAATAATAATAATAATAATAATAATAATAATAATAATAATATAAGAATTTTAACTCCTCAAACTGGATGATTCTAGATTGACCAGTATGCTACTGGCCCTGCTAACTGCTGAATGAAGATAATAGATGATTTATCAAACTTGTGATGGGGAGGAGGCTCTGGTCGACCAATAGTATAGTTCTGGTTTGTATAGTCAGTTTGAATATTTGTGTTTTAATCTTTGCTTTTGAGTTGTTTTGAATCCTCACTGTTTTTATGTTGTATTTTACTTTTTGTTATATTATTTCATTTTTAATGAATGTTTTATGAAAAAAGTAAACATTCAAATTTATACAAAAATAACAATTAATAAATCTTTGTGGTTTGTTGCAGAGAGATGCTGCTGATCCTGGTGGTGTGTGCCCTCCTGCTGCTCTTCTGCAGTGTGGACGTGTGGTACTTCCTTCGGGGGGTGCAGGTGTTTTTGGAGGCCTGCTTTCAGCCCGGCGTCTCGGACATTTTAGCCCAACAAACCGTGGATGGCCTGGTCACTACTCACGACTTGGACTACTTGGGTCACATGAATAACTCCCGATACTTGAGGGAGTGTGACTTTGCCAGATTTCACCATTACGTGAGAAATGGCTTCTTCACGGCGTCGCGTAAACTGGGGGCCAAAATGGTGGTAGGAGCCTCTACTATAAGGTACAGGCGATCCTTGAATTTTCGTGAGGCCTTTTCAATCCGGACCAAAGTGCTGGGATGGGACGATAAGGCATTTTACTTGGAGCAGCGGTTCGTTTCCAAAAAGGATGGCTTTGTGTCAGCCATAATGCTCTGCAAGCAGAACGTGGTGAGCAGCAGTCCAGAGGAGATTATTGAGTATGTCTGCAAGAAAAAGGTGAGCACTAAATTAGATACAGTACTATGCACCTAAGCACAAAGGCAAGCCTAACACTATGTAATTATTGTGTGTTGTGGAAGTAATACAAGTAGCCCAGAGTCAGGAAATTCTCGATGTCTATGGAGAAGTTTATTTACCATCAGTACATGACCTGGGAACAAGAACACTCAAAGCATTATGGTATATTGACAGTTCAAGTCTGGCAACGCTTACGCTTAAAGAGGGTTAAGTAGGGTTAACTTTGATTGTATGTAAGAATCAGTGCACAAATCAAAACATATGGAAAAATAAATTAGTTCACTTAAAATTGTTAGGAAATAAATAACAGAATCCTTCTAATATTGATCCAAAGTCCTGTTAATATTAAACAGGATTAGTACGCTCAACAATTATGTAATTTGGTATAAGTGGTATTACATTAGGAATATAAACACATCATTTCCATGGATATTCTTTTTAGACTTTTAATGTTATTATTGTTTACTATTACAAAATGACGTGTCTATCGTTGACTATACCATAATGAATAGTTTTTAATTTGTTACATATGTATTGATTGATTTTATGTTTTTCATTAGCTTGAATGTCCGGAGTTTCCTGAGGACCTTAAACATTGGATCAACTACATTACAGCCAGCAGCCAGGCCCTGAGAGCGGAGAGTGGACTGGAGGACAAAAACAAGTGACGTTGCTACTGTTTGAGACCTTAAAGTATTATTACCTTATTATTTCTGGCACGCACATGTAGATGCACAAACAATAGAGTCTTTATTTATTCCACTGAGAAAATCTTGCTGACAATGTATTTTTCTATTATATCATATGGGAGCAGAAGGGTACATTACTGAGTTATACAAGAAGGTATTCTTGTAGGTTGCACTGTACTTGACCAGCTTTAGACTCAATAGTTTAGCAGCATGTAAAAACGTATCACTCAATCTACATCAATGCATGTTTTGAAATATTTTGTGCCTGACTACCATGTTTAGTTTAGGGGCTTATTATTAACATATTACATTTTACCGACAGCTAGTCATCATAAGATAACGAATACTTGAAAACTACTATAATACATAATATGTAATAAGTGATGAGACAGCTATTTTAACTTGACTGTCAGAAGTTTGCACAACATAGAAGATTATTCAAAATGGATTGATACTTGAGCCAGTTTATTTTTTTGCATAGGTTTTGATTTTAAAGGGGTGGGTTGCTTCCTATTTTCTGCATGTAAAGAGCTTGTTAGACAAAGAGAAATGTATCAGCATTGAAATCCTTCCCTTTAATGCATCAAAACTTAATTTGATGACCAAAGTAATGTATGTTTATGTTTGAAAGATGTCATGTCGTAATGTTATTTATCAGCTGCACTTAACATTTCAAAATATATGCTGTCGTGTCACTTCATCCTAAATTATTCATAATTTATTGAGATGTTTTATGTACCATAGAGGCTATAGGATGTCTTGTGTTTATTAATATGCATTTCAAAATAAATGCATTCTGACAAGAGTAATGAGTGGTTTGTACTATATAATTACAATTACAACTTGTATAGAAAACACACCACCGGGTTACTTGGTCTGTGTGTACAGTCATACAGTTATTTTATACAAAAATACAGTAGCCATGTGTACGAGGTTCAACATTTGTGAGTTTCTAGGAAGTCACTAACATAAAAGCATGTAACTTACTGTTTAGTATAACAGAGCTAACTTGACTTTTACAAAACTGTCCCTTACCCCCCAATTTTGGAGCAAAGCAGAGTATGGGTGGAAAAAAATGTCACCATACTGTATATTATTTATTTATTTTATGTAATTGTGCACTGTCCCTGTCTCATAATCTACATTCACCTTAACAGTAGAGATGCGTTGTGCCAGGTTGTAGCACTAGAGCTAATTTCCACCTGTAGTCCGTGGTGCATGTTTTTTAGGTATGATTATAGACAATATATTTTTAAACCCTTCAAAACATTTAAATACACTGTCATATAAATAATCAAATTATTATAGAATATTAAAAAAAACTAAAAAAAAAAACAACTGAAAATGAAATACGATTGTACTTCCGGTGACGTAGGTTAAGCCCGCCCCTCATTTCCTGTAAACAAAGCAGCAGCAGCAGCAGCCGCCGCTGTCAGCCGAGTCTGGGGGTTTCTGTGTTTTCAGCCAGTTTCTCCGTCGACGTTTGCCCGTTCCGATCATGGCCCAGACCGGGGTAGTTTTGGACAAGGACCAATTTAACTGCTCAATATGTCTGGACGTGCTCAGGGACCCCGTAACCATCCCGTGTGGGCACAGCTACTGTTCGGTCTGTATCCAAAACTACTGGGATCAAGATGACTACTTGGGAATTTTCGCTTGTCCCCAATGTAGGCAAAATTTCACCCCGAGGCCTGTTCTAGCTAGAAACACTATGCTGGCAGATGTTGTGGAGAAATTTAAAAATACTAGACTCCAAGATGCACCTTCTGCTTCTCCTGCTGTGCCTTCAAACCAAATTGTTGCAGAAGCTGGGGACGTAGCGTGCGACGTTTGTACGGGGAGGAAAAATAAAGCAATCAAGTCGTGTCTAGTTTGCCTGGCCTCGTATTGCGATCATCACCTTAAGCCTCATTACGACTCGGCGGCTTTTAAGAAGCACAAGTTGGTTTCTGCGACCAAAAATCTACTAGAGACAATTTGTCCCAAACACGATAAACTTCTGGAGGTTTTCTGCCGCACGGATAAACAGTGCATCTGCTACCTCTGTCTCACGGACGAGCACAAGGGACACGACACGGTCCTGGTCGAGGCGGAGATACAAGACAAACAGGTAAATCCAAGTTTTTATCATCAGAATCTCATCGCAGTGGTATTAAAGGTGCACTGTGACTTTTCAGTCATGTTGTAACACAGTCTCAGCCAAAATCTGTAGCAAACACTGAAATACCTGCATATTCTACAATGCCACACCCTCTTTTAAACAAATGTTACTCTTCTTTAAACAGTTTGCTTATCACTCTTAATACTTTTTATAAACTGTTTAAGGTATATTTTAGTTTTTGACATTATTTCCACAAAAAGTTTGTATTGAATTGCATTTGTCTACTTTCTACTTCAATTCTAACATTACTTTCTACTTTCACTTTGCCTCAGGAATGCAACACAATTTGATGAAATTAACTTTGCATTGAATCATAATGAATAATGATTGATAGGTTTGTGTGATCAGATGAGATTAGGCATTCTTAAGAGGATTTGGTCATGACTGATCATGATTAAATGCAACCCATAGCTTTTGCAGTTTACTACCCCTTTCCCTATGTTATAACAAGACTATGGGAAATGAGGGAGGGGTGCAAAGAGCAGAGACAAATGGTGGGATACTCAATATATCCCACGTGTGCAAAGTATTCTGGGACATTGCTTCGGCACTGTCCTGTGACATGGCTTGCTTTTGTTTCCCCAAATTATTATATAGGCCCACCATATATTATAGTGTCAAGCCATGAAGACTCTTGTTTGACAAAGTTTTGAGATAACTTTTTACTTTTCTTTTGAATTGACTACATTTCTTGTCATTTTTGCAGAAGCAGCTTGGTGAAATGAGACAAAACTCACAGCTGAGAGTTCAACAAAAAGAAAGAGAGGCTCACGAACTAAAACAGGCCATTTTCTCCCTCACTGTAAGTCAGATCGCAAACACACCTCGAACCTCAAAATGACATCTTATATTTAAGTTTCACAATTGGATCAAAGTATGTAGTGTGATTGTGTACCTGTAGTTAAGACTTCTACAAACATCTGAAATGCATGGGATTATTGTATTTTTCAGTCTCAAATATAAATGCCCTCCTTAAATTGCAAATCTATTCACAATATATTAGTTTAAAAATCATGTAACCCTTTAATATTTGTTTGTATTTGTCTCCCCCTAGCGTTCTTCCCGTGCTGCTGTGGAGGAGACTGACCACGTTTTCACAGAGCTGATCCGGTCGATGGAGTTGAAGCGTTTTGAAGTGAGAGAGTTGATCAAAGCTCAGGAGAAGACTGCGGTCAGTCAGGCCGAGCAGCTGCTGGACAAGATTCAGAAAGAGATCACTGAACTGAAGAAGACTGAAGCAGAGCTGGACAAACTGTCTCAAAACGATGACCACATCAGCTTTTTACAGGTAACAGACTCCTCTAGTGACATTTGTTTTATTCTGTTCCATGTCAACCATAAATATAGTATAGGGGCAATAGTTAGTTTTGAACCTGGCTACCGGCATTGACATTCTGCTGTTGTGTCCTTGGGCAAGACACTTCACCCGTCTTGACAAAGGTGGTGGTCAGAATTATTTTTATCACTTTTAATGGCAGGCAATTGGTGTGTATCCAGTTTAGTTTGGTGTGTATATAATAGATATTCTAGATGAGGGTAGTAATTTCTCTATACTCACTGAAATAAAAGTATTTTTTATACACACAGTTTGCATAGACCCCACATCCCTCTGAATAAAAGAGATTAAATGTCAAATTGCTGCTTTGAGATATCATTTCGTTTTCAGTATTAACCTCAACTCGTATGTCTGTCCTTGTCCTGTAGAGCTGTCAGTCTTTGGCCCCTCCCCCTGTCGACTCTGAGTTACCTCCCATCGCCTCTGACCCCAGCCTCACCTTCGGTCCAGTGATGACCGCAGTGTCCGACTTCAAGGGACTGCTCCAGGAAGTCTGCCAGGGCGGGTTTGTCAGCATCTATGAGAGAAGTAAACACAATGTTATACCGTCAATATTTCTACCCATTTCTTCACCGTAAGGCCTAAGTCTGCTTGTCAGTTTTTGAGTTCTAGTTCTAGTTGGTGTTGTGTTTTCATAAGGAATCTTGTCCACCATTATAGTGAGAAGAAACATCACAATTTTATAATTATTCACAATTAACACCATAACTATATAACAAGTCATGCATTGTATTCCACTCACATTCTCTAATAGGTGACCTCTACTATTTTTAGTTCTAATATTCTCATGATTACTGTTTTTTAGTTCTTACCAAATCAGTTTATAGAGTTATCTTGACATCCCTGGTTTTATCGTGTTTTCAGTGAGAGATGTGGTGATTGTGGGTCCAGTGAACGCGGGGGAGCCACTGGAGAGCGCTCAGCCCATTGTTATGGAGGACACAGCAGCAGAACAAGCACAAGGTGAGTTATCAATCCATTTGCTTCAGAATGATGAAAAGTTAGGACCGTTGCCATAGTGATTAACAATTAAGAAGTACAAGTAAAAGTACAAAGTAAAAGCACTTTTCAATTGGAAAAAAAGTCCTCAAAGTGTTGCACATAACAGGGAGCAAAACCCATGAATGGTGACACCTGGTGTTTTTTTATTAAGGTATTGGCAAAATCTAAACTAAATAAAAGCATGTTTTTTATTTTTAGTTGTTTTTTTTCCTCTGAAAAATATAAAAAAAAAAACATGTGTCCTTGTGACTGGGCTTGTATCTCTGCAAAATTTGGCCTGGAGGGGGGGCCTCCTCTTGCTTTTTTCCACAGAAAAACAAATAAACAAAAGCTAAACTTAAATACCAAAACTCAAACTCAAAATTGTTGATGAACACACACAAAAATGATCACAATGTCAGCCACAGGCTTTATATTCTTTGTAGAACAGCCCTTGGTTGTGGTTGGTTTTGTATTTGTTTAGACAGCAGCAATTCACTTACTGAAATATAGTGTTCCATTAAAATCTCTCACTGCTCCTGTCTGTAACTATAATGAATACAGTTGCCTCCATCCACTATATAAAATATTATTAGCTCTTTCCAAATGTCATTTCCTCTGACTCACAAACTATTTTTCTTGGTTCCAACTTTTAACAATCCCACCTTGGTCAACTTGTTTACGGTCTGATTTTGCTGACAGTGTTAGAAAGTAATACAGTATTGCCATTGCAGTGTATTCTCACACTTTGTTGCCACTACATTTTTGTTTATTTTTTCCCAGCCATGAATTTTCCAGTCGGTTTAGACCAGCACCCAGTAAACCCCCTCAACCCTTTTCTCAACCCAGGACCAACTGTGTCAAATTTTGTCTTCAGCACACATGGTAAGACAAAAGACATAAGAGAGTTCTACTACACCTGTAATTATGCACATAAACCAGGATTGGGAAGGAGTACATGAGAGTAAAGTTGTAAAAAACCTCAATACCCAGAATTTAAATAAATAAATAAATAAATAAAATACACACATTTTGATATTTCCTAGGCAGTATAGAGATTAGTCCTAGTCTTTACTGGGAGTACGGGACAGTATAAGACTACCTGGACCTGGTAACATTGCTCCAGTTTTCATATTTCATAAAGGAATAAAAAAAAAACAAAAAACAACGTTCCTTTGATAATCACAATAAATGTTTGTGTTAATTTATGTCTCATTTTCATTTAATAGTGGTGTTGTGTTATCGAGTAAATGACATGTAGTACAGTCTGGGCATTCTCCAGATAATGATTATTAAAGTAGACAAAGATAATTTCAGTAGTTTATTATTCCAATTGCTGCCCCTACAAAAAACATAAAGACAGCTTAAGTTAATTTATTATAAGAGAAAATGCGTGCCACAATGAGATGGTTTAGACATGTACAGAGGAGGGATATAATACACAAGATGATACACAAAAAGGTATTAGATTATACAAACTGCTCTTCTGCAACACCATATCTGGAAATTCAATTAAAGTTTGACATGTTTATTTTTTTTAGGATCTCTCAAACTTTCCCTCGGAGCCAGACAGAGACTCCATCAGCGCCGCAGCCATTCAAGGAGAAAATAGAACATTTATATTATTGATTTCTTTTTAATCAGTGCACTGACACATGTGCTTGGTTGAAGTTACAATCCAGTTTACAGTTTATCTTTGGTATAAAGCAAAACTGAGCCTCCTTCAGACATTTTCACAGTATTTAAATTTTACCTTAAGTTTTTTGGTTTTAGTATGAATTTGTTTATTGTTATTTTTTAATTCAAATCAGTTTATCATCAATTTGTATTTATTTTGCAACTGGAATTAAAACAAAACTAAATGGATGAAAGTTATTGCTTAGTGCCACGTTTATCCAAAAGATGCAACAGTTCACACGCACGTCTTTGTACAGAGGAAGGAAACTTTAAAAAGTGTGTACTGAAAATGTTTTAATCAAAGCACACTATTTGTCTGTTCCTTCACTGATGATAAAGCGTTATAACTTGTCCCTCCATGTGGCAGCCTCTCACAGTGATAATAAAACAGCTGAATTGTGAAAGATCGTGCCTTGAGTCGAGAATTATTCGCCAAGGTCTGCTGAACGTTTTTGTACAACATTGTAACTCACTCCCGTTTTTGAGAAAGACTTTTGATTTGTAAAAGTGTTAGATGATTTATGTTTGTGGAGAGAGCGGTTGTGGTTGTGGTCTATCCCACAAACATTTATACAATAGTATTTATTATTAAGTACGTTGTTTTTACTACTTTTGTATATTTATTTTTTAACGTATTTACTCTTTTTAGATTACTCTTCTTATTACCTTTTATTCTGATGTGATCACTTGGCATTTTTACTTCTACTTGAGTAAATCATTTTAAAGGTGCACATTCTGCCTTCTCCGGTTGCTCCATCGGGGTGTTATTGCTTTTCCTAGAATGTTCCACAGTATGGCATTAAACCTCTGTCCTGCTTTGATTCAATACAGGTGTTTTTATATCGTGTCTGCGTAGCCTGCCAGGGGGTGATAGGTAAGTTAGTTTAATGCCATACTGTGGAACAATCAAATCAATAACGTCCTCATGGAGACAAGCAGGATACAGATCTTCCATTTGAAAAGTGACATAATGCTCCTTTAATATGAGAACAGCTTCTCCTCATCCATTTTCACACGTAAACACATTTTCCGTGACTGTTAAACGCACAGGAACAATGGTGCTCTTTCCCCAGCCTATTTCCTGAACTTTGCGCTGCTCTGATTGGATGAAAAGGCGCAGGTGTAACCCGAAACTTTTCAAAGCACCTGCGATAATATTTGTGTTTGACGCTCCGGGCGCTTGTACGCGACAGAAAAATGGCAGCTACGACTATTTCTGTTGAACAAGACCAGTTTTGTTGTTCTGTGTGTCTTGACGTTTTGAAGGACCCCGTGACAATCCCGTGTGGACACAGCTATTGCTTGGACTGTATTGAAGACTACTGGAACAGGCCGAAGCAGAAAGGCCAGTACAGTTGTCCACAGTGTAGGCAAGTCTTCAACCCAAAACCGCTGCTCTGCCGAAACACTGTGCTTGCTGACGTTGTAGAGAAGTTACAGCGAACGACATTACGGCCTCCTACTCCAAACCAGACCAAACCAGGAGACATCAAATGCAGCGTTTGTACGGGAAGGAAAAGCAAAGCTGTAAAAGCGTGCCTGACGTGCGCTGGAGCGTACTGCACTGCGCACCTGAAAGCCCACGAAGAGCGATTCCACCGGGGACACAAACTGATCCCAGCCACGGAGGAGTTTAAGGAAAGGCTGTGCCCGCATCATAATGACAAACTGCTGAAGCTGTTCTGTCGCAGTGAGCAGCAGCCCGTGTGCGTCCTCTGCGTAAAGGACAGGCACAAGGGCCACGAGAACGTGCCGCTGGAGGAGGAGAGGGCTGCGCAACAGGTGAGACCACTGTTCAAGCTGTCAAAGAGGGTTACATGTAGCCTACTCCCATAACGGCACACTCCTTCTGAATGAATGATTTAATGGCATTCCAGGCTGGTGAATAGTTGGGTTTGGCTTTTCCCTTTATCAGTACTGTTGATCATAGCCATTAAAGTCACCATTATGTAATGGTAAATAGAGAAAGCACTATCAGCACCATTTAGCCATTCTAATGGAATAAAGCCAGCATTTGGGTCCTGCTTTATAGGAATCAGTGTCCTTACAACAACACATTACGCCTTAATGCTTTCACTTCTTTCTAGAAAACCATAATGACAGTGTTTGGCTCTGAATGGTTCTCAACATCCAGTCCCTTATTCTGTTATGTGTGTAGAATCCCTCAGTCGTCCAGGTAGAATCCATAGCAAAAGGAGAAATTTAATTTGTCAACTGGACAGAGTTTATTTGGTTGAATACGTTTCGCAGCTCATCCAAGCTGCTTCTTCAGTTCTGGTCAGATGCTGGCGGACACTGCTTTATATCTGCTTGAAGGGAGGAGCTAATTACAATGAAAATTACTCTGAGACAACACATATTTATTTACAGTTTCTGTTAGTCAGGTGAGTCTATTCAATATGGAGTTGTTTATAGTTTCTGTTAGTTAGGTGTGTCTATTCAATATGGAGTGGGAGTGGGGGAGTAGTTAGCATATCCATTCAGGGCCATGATGGGTGTTTTCACACCTCTGGACATGTCCTGGCTAGTCCCATTGTTTTCCCAGTTTGTTTTGATTTAGGTTTGAGGATAGAGTTATAGATGGGAGACAAATGATGTCTGAGACCCCCATTTCTGTTCAAGGAAGGATTCTCTTTCTTGACAAAAATAACTGTAAACAACTCCATATTGAATAGACTCACCTGACTAACAGAAACTGTATTTAAATATGTGTGTCTCAGAGTAATTTTCATTGTAATTAAGCTCCTCCCTTCAAGCAGATATAAAGCAGTGTCCACCAGCATCTGACCAGAACTGAAGAAGCAGCTCGGATGAGCTGCGAAACGTATTCAACCAAATAAACTCTGTCCAGTTGACAAATTGAATTTCTCCTTTTGCTACTTATTCTGTTATGTAAAGCTTGTGGGTTTGTCTGGCCATGCACCCATAATGCCAAGTGTTGATGTACAAACAGTCTCCAGATTCAAGTAAACTGTTTTTATACAGGTCAAAAACAGCAGTCTCTTCACAAGGCTTCAGAGAAATTTATTTGACAAACAGTAAATGGTTTGAAAAACTTGGAGGATTTTGGACACAAATGTATTTCCGCTACAAACACATATATTCTACTTCTATTTGAGGACACAATATTTACTAAATTTTACTGCTTCACCATTTTGTTTACCTTTTTCAATTACATTACAAATATTAACCAATCACAGCCCAAATACACTTCTTTGTTTGGGTAGCTCTGAACCAATCGCAGATCAGTACAATAATAAAACTACAAATCTTATTATACTCTTACTATAAAAAGGTCTGGTGACTGTTTGACATCAACCTTTATCCTGTGCTGTAAATATTTGCACTTTTCCAAGAGTTAAGATAGGATTATAATTTCAGACATCTTTAACAAAAACAAATCCATGTATTTCAACATGCCATTATATAAAACCAGCTTATCAAAACGGCAATAGAGACATGACAATATCCAGGTGTAACTTAATGTTGAAACTTTTCCCTGAAACACATTCTTGTACCAGTAGAGCAGCACAATTTTTTTGGGAAAAAAAGGAATGATGATTGCATTTAGATTGGCTATTTATGTTGTAATAATAGGATTCTTTTTAAATTTCACATTTAAATCACATCCAGAAGAAGGTTCATACAGAATAAAACAGGATATTTTGTGAAGGAAATTACGGTACTTAAAAACCGCAGCCTCTGTGAGTTGCTAATTACGATTTAACTGAGATTAATTTGCAGCCCTATATACACACCAGTATCTGTTCCTTTCTGAACGTGGAAGTCAAAAGAGACGAAATGTGATGTTTTGGCCTTGGGGACTGATCCTGGCCTTGTCGTCATCAGAGAAAACTGCAGGAGAGCTCTTTGAAGTCTGTGCAGAAAATGAAGGAGGCGGAGAAGGAGCTGCGATTCGCCATCAGATACATCAAGGTGAGTTTAATATGGAGCTGACAGGGACGAGACAGGGACTGAATTATACACTGTGATAAGACAAAAATCTTCTAGTGTATTTAAATGGACTATACTGGGTGATGGATTTACTGGAATACAAGTCCTATACGTTGTCATGATAAATGTTCAATTAATATTTAGGATGTTAGTGATTATTCACTTCTTGATAAATTATTTATCTCTAGTTTAGTCACTAGTTCAATTGCATCTTTCATGTCCTTTTTTGGATTTCAGGAAGAATATGGATAAAAATGTCTCCTGTATATAGCTGTGATTTTATATTTTATTTTATATTTTATTACTTATTTTTCTATTTTATTTTGACTTGTACATATACATTTATTTACATATAATTATGTCTTATTCGACACCCGTCTCTTGCTATCTTTTTTGCTATACCATCAATTTTTGTTACTCTTTGTTATTACATTATATTGTGATATGTGAGCTACTGTATCCAAATAATTTCCCTTGTGGATCAATAAAATTTCTCTTTCTCTTTTCTCTCTAATTCTAAAAAAAGACGTATGACAGAATGTAGGAAATAGCAGATGTAGAAATTGAACTTACTCTAGATTGACCATTTCAAACATTGCTTAAAATTGTAAGTATTTGAAGTTAATTTAAAACAATTTGGTATTATATATTTTTGGTTATGTTTGCACCAAACCAAACTACCAAAATGACTACCAAACCAGGACTAAACCAGGTCTGGAGCAGGACTAAAGCAGGACTAAAGCAGGACTAAAGCAGGACTAAAGCAGGACTAAAGCAGGACTAAACCAGGTGTTGTTCATATGGTTTTCTTATGGTTGTTGTCCGTAGCACTCCACAGAGGCGGTGGTGGAGGAGAGTGAGCGTGTGTTCTCCAGACTCGTGCGCTCCATAGAGAAGCAGAGCGTGGAGCTGCAGGAGCTGCTCAGGGCCCAGGAGAGGGGAGCCGTGGGGCAGGCGGAGGAGCAGCTCGAGAGGGTCCAGAGAGAGCTGGGTGAACTGAGGAGGGGAGGGGCCGAGCTGGAGAAACTGTCCCACACAGAAGACCATGTGCACTTTATACAGGTGAGGGCAAATAGGGTACAACATTTAAAGGTCCTATATGACACAAAATTGACTCTTGTGAGCTTTGTGTTGTTACCTCCTCAAAAACATACCTGGAGTTGCTTTGTTTCATTCACATGTTTGAGTAATCCTTTATTATTCGTCTGTCTACATCGCCAAAGCTCCAAATGCACACTGTGGAGCACTTCCTGTATTCCCACATGACATCACGAGGTGAAACAGTGTGTTTTCTGTTTGAGAGAAAGCCTAAATATGCAGGATTTATGTGTTAAACCTGTGTGAATGAAACAAAACACAACTTCCAGTATGTTTATGATGAGGAAACAACATTATAACATAGAGATCAGAAAATAGAGTAATATGGGCCCTTACAAACAGCTTTAAAAAGTTATACATGTGTGCAAATAAATAGAATTTTGTCAATTATGTGATCAATTATATGATCTGACTGCAGCGCTGCCTTGACTGGATAATTATGAATACATTTTCTGCACTCTCATTAATACTCATGCAGTTAATGGGTGTACTGTCATCTTTGCATACAAAAATACTTTGTGTACTAATTATTTTATTATGAATTTTGGCATTTAAGCTGAAAGTGACAAATTGCACTTCAGTGTGACTCATTTTAGTTTCCCAATCCACACTTGTGGGAACTACTGGTTGAATTGTTTTGTTTTTTATTGTTTTTTTGTGATACCTGCTTGTCTCCATGACGATTGCTCAACATGGCATAGTCCACATCAAAAAGATTAAATTACCTCTAAACACTAAATATAGAAAAATTAAATGAGTACATAAATTGAATCTTGCTTTGTAGTCTTTAATTGAGTTATGTTGTTAATACCACATCTCTTAGCCCACTTATCATAGCTGTTTATCTGTTAGTATTCAAAACACTGTGTCTAATTTGGTTGCATTTACAGAAGTCCAAGTCTTTTAATTTCCCTGTGAAAAGCGTGGAGCTGCCCAGTACAGACGCACTCACTTACCTGATGTACAAAAACATGAGAGGAGCGTTGGCCGACCTCAAAGACAGTCTAGACCAAGCACTGGAACGAGAATTTAGCAGGATCTCCGAAAAAGGTACGCCACATATTTTGCCTAGATTTTGGAATTAAAGATGCACTACTATGTAACTTTTTCAACAGAGGGTCTGCCACATGTTTGTCTCATGTGAACGTTATTTTCTAGAAATGTTCTACTTTATGGGATTTAGCGATCTGTCTTTTTAACACCTTGAAAAAGATTCTTTGCGTAAGCAGGAACACCTCTCCATTAATATGACCTTCTGGCATCGCCCGCTTGTCTCTGTGGCCATGGATAACTTTAATGCCATACTGTGAAATATTTCAGGAAAAAACAATAAAATCTCCATGGACGCAATCGGTTAAAAATGAGACTAATTTATGTCTTCTCTTTCTAGTTATTTCACTGAAGGAAACAAGTAACCAGACCATTCATGAAAAAGCTCAAGGTATGAAAAGTTTCCAAGTTGTTTTACTATTTTAAGTGTAGTTCACTGATATATTTCTGTTTTTGTTCAACAGCATCAAAAGTGAAAGAGCTGGACTTGAAATCTGAGCCAAAGACGAGACTGGATTTTCTACAGTGTAAGGCTTTAAAATACAGTATTATTTTCAGTGTATTAAGATTCAACTGTGACTGTACCTGTACCAAGTAATTTGCTCGTTTGCATTATGCATTTCCTATAGTTTGCATATGTAGAGGAGTTAGCTATATTATTGTAGTTAGTTAAATGAAATTATTTCATCAATGTCAGTCAAGAAGAGGTCAGCCAAAATGGTCAAGTTGACTGCATTTAAAACTACAACTAAAGTACTAAGAAATGGTTTCAGTGTCAGAAATCGAATTGGACGCTCAATTTACCTGCGAGCCGCTCACAGTGAAAATGCATGTTTTCAAGGTATATTTGAGCAATAAAAATACTTGTAATAAATGCAACATATATACATTTGAATGCCATAAAGTGGAACATTACTGTGTAACAATAACATCTCCATAGACTGAAGATTATGCATTAATTTATTGTACTTGAGTAATGTGACCTCAACAGATTGACACTCTCAACTCGTGAAAAAACCCTAATTTGCCATTTCCCTCCCTCCAGACCACCACGACTTAAACCTGGACCCCAACACAGTTAACCCTTTCCTGGTGTTCTCGGAGGGGGGCCGCGGGGTCACCACTCTGTCTGAGCCCCAGTCGTACCCAGAGCACCCTGACCGCTTCACCTCATGGGCCCAGGTCCTGTGCAGAGCGGGGATGGCCGGACGCTGCTACTGGGAAGTGGAGTGGAGCGGGAAAGGAGGGGTCTCCATCGGGGTGTGCTACAAAAACATGAGCCGCAGCGGAGGGGGCAGTGAATGCAAACTGGGACATAACGCTAAATCCTGGAGCCTGGACTGTTCCTATTCTACATGTTCATTTCAGCACAATAAGGAAAGTTTGACAATCAGTGCGCCATGTTTTAGCAGGATAGGAGTGTATTTGGACTACAGAGCTGGGGTATTGGCTTTCTATGGAGTTTCAGATACAATGGTTCTGCTGCATAAAGCTAAAGCAACGTTTGCCCAACCGCTCCATCCAGGATTTTGGGTGGGACTTGGGTCAACTTTGAAACTGTGCTCACCATAAACGTAACATACAACAATAGGATTTGAGTTGTAAACTGACAAATTCATGGGGTAAAAGCTGTCCAAAGCCCACCCCACCAAAAGCCCATGGTTTGTTTAAAAAGATCAAACCCGTAACTTCTAAATTAATACACATAATAGTGTATGAGATTTTCTGCATATAATGTGCCAAGAACTATGAAATTACTCCAAATTACCAAAGCTTGCCGACTACCTCTGGAAAAAACATGGAATTTAAATAAACTTTCCCAATCTGTACCCACTTGAATCAAATCACAAACTGTCGTGAATTGTCTATGGTGCACCATCTATGACAAAAGATTGATTATATAAAAACACAGAAGTAATTGTGCTCATTGCATAGTATTTTATTAAACCGTGCAAACTGAACAGTGGATGGACTTTAGATCTTGTTGAAGGCAGCGACATCTACACTCTGGACCTGCACACAAGAACCACAAGTTAATAACAGTGCCAGTATATATTGTAATTAAAGGACTTTTCTAAAATTTGCCATGAATTTGTCTACTTGACTCATTAGTAATCAAAACCTAATTACATTTCTGATTAAATTCCTAGCTTTTGAATTGAATGTGTAATACATAGGTATCCAAACTCCCGTGTTTTATGACTGAAGAATCACATAATTTAATAAGGATCACTGAAAAGGGCAACTGCTTTTCTCCACTGTCATGTTAAAGTTTTGCCTGGGATGTTCTGGCATTAAAATTCAACAAGTTACAGGTTAGATCTGTGGAGAGGCAACCCCATAAACTAATGCATGCTTTATGTATTTTAGCCTATAATTGCTTAAGTAAAAGATTGGTAAATTTAATATACTGTGAACAGTGTGGCAAAACCCTATTACAAAGTGCACTTTAAATGAAGCCTGCCAAGCCTTTATATAAATCCTCACATAGTCTTCAAACTTGGTGATCTCCTCCTCTAGGATGTCTGTGCCCACTTTATCGTCCTCCACCACACAGTTGATCTGCAGTTTCTTTATGCCGTAGCCGACTGGGACCAGTTTGGATGCGCCCCACAGGAGCCCGTCCATTTCTATAGAGCGCACACACTTCTCCATCTCTGACATGTCTGTTTCATCATCCCACTGGAAAACAAGTAAGACGGCATAACTCGTCAAGAATAACATTACTCTTTAAAATAAGCGGATGAGATACAATAGGTAGCAGGTAAGCATTTTGTTATCAAAGTTAGACATATGAATAAGTGAGGAAAAGGGTGAAACGGTAATGACTAGACATATTCTAATCCAATTGGTAAGATAGCAGTTGGTTTCAGGAAATTGAAACCAACCAATATTAGTACCTTTGTGAATTGTTTAGCAGAAATGAATAGCTGATGCTTGTTCTAATAGTAATCTTAATATACCAATAACCTGCACAAAGTTGTTAGGTGGTCACTGTTATGCCCGAATGTACAAAAGCAGATTGAACTACATCTCCAAACAAACAAATGTTCTAAAAGTGCCATTTTAGCCATGCTATAATGTTGCTTCCAAAAACATTGTAGTCATTTTCATTCATGCAAGTTTTAAGTTCTATGTGAAATTCAGTCCATCTTTTTGCCAACAGCTCAAAATGCATTGTTCTACCAGCTAATGTGATACCACTTGATCCTGACGCTATGGTTTCCAAGATTACTTTAATAGTACTTGAAGATAAGTTCAGGAGCAAGACTACGCTCCTGTCCCTACCCTATTTCTACCCCGCTTTCTCTCAGTCTACTTGCTTATTTCTTACTTAATAGGTGAAAATGTTAAATATTTGGTTCCATACAGGCTTGACGTCCAGGATGATGGAGGACTTTGCGATGAGAGCAGGTTTCTTGGCCTTCTTGGCGGCGTAGGCATCCAGCCGCTCCTGTTTGATGCGGTCTGCTTCCTCGTCCTCTTCGTCGCTTCCGAACAGGTCCAGGTCCTCATCATCATCCTCATCTTCATCTACAGCCTTGGCTCCATTCTCTACCTTCTTCTGCTGCACGGGAGCTGCCTGAACTGGGGCCGCCTAGAGGACAAAAGAGGGAAAATAATTTAAACCGGTGAGTCAGTTTATGGTAAATTGCATCCTTTGTTTAATTTCAAAAGACTAGGTCCAAATCATGCTAAATGACAGTAGTTCCTTGAATGTTAGCTTCACTTTTATCAGGATTACCTTGGCACATGGAACAGCTGCCGGGCTCTTCTCCAGTGTAGCCACTCTGGACTCCAGCTTTTGTAGAGCTGCTCTCAAATCGTGAACAACTAAAACAAACAGCAAATTTATGCTGATACAAAATGTCAGACTAGATTTTATTAAGAATGTGAAAAGAGAAAAATTATCCCTCTCTCTTAATGCTGAAGATTTTCTTTTTTTCCCCACATACATTTTTCTCCAGTTTATCCTACTAAGTTTGCATCAGTCAAATTTTATTTGAATTTGTATGTGGATTTTTAAAAACACAAACCAAATAAAAAATAAAAGAATTTGCTCACTTTTAGATAGAGAATACAGTACATTTTGATTTAATAATGTAGCTTCTTGAGCAAGGCTATATAGAATGTCCAATTTATATATACATATACAAATATCAATGTGTTTAATCAAAATCACATTATGTTTTGTGTGGAGTATAGTGACACCTTTGTGCAGTGACTGGTTCTCCACCTCCAGACTCTTCATGCGGGAGATGAGCTCCTGGTCTGCAGCTGCACCCTGTGAGGAAGACTGCAAAAAAACAAAGCAATTACCAAACAAAGCATAGAGCAGAAGATTATTTAAAAACAATCCAAACCAAACCAAACCAAACCAAGCTCACAGGAGATACAGTGAAGGCCCAAGATCAACAATAGCACAAATTATACAACACCACACCCAAAATCTTACAGAAAAGGTTCAGCATTGTTTAAATCAATTACATTACATACACAATTAAATTCCAGTACAAAAAAAAAAAAAACATTTTAAGGAAAAAGACAGGAGCAATGCCACCAAACTAAACAATATTCTAACCAAATTGATATGTACTCTTAATTGTATTCTTTGTAAAGTGCTATGTAAATAACATTTATTATTATTAAAGTTCTGCTAACATAAAATCATATTATATACTTTGCAACCATTGTTGGTACAAGCAGTCACAATGCTTGGAACTATTTAACTATTTATAATTTCACAAACCCCATTAGAAGCAATACTTCTAACAGCCATTGCTCTTGTCCATTTTTCCAAAACAACAATTACTTATTATTGCAATAGTCAAATCCATGGGTGATGACAAATTACTCCACAAAATTAAACTTACAGGAAGCTGAAACCCATGGATTCAAGCAAAACAATTGACTAGGATAAGACTATGCAGTTATGTAAAAATCTATTGTATCTGATTTATAGAATTAAATGCCA
Organism: Taenioides sp. WSHXM2023; assembly: GCA_029959045.1. NCBI lineage: Eukaryota > Metazoa > Chordata > Actinopteri > Gobiiformes > Gobiidae > Taenioides > Taenioides sp. WSHXM2023. Next base: position 11,710,791 of record CM057096.1, on the reverse strand, counting down.
TATTCTCTGAGCTGATCCATGCACCACACTCTGGTCAGACTTACATTCCTGTGCTGCCGTTTGGGCTTCCCTTTGAACTGCTGCAGGGCCGATTTAGCCTGCATCCAACAATCATAGGACAGCAGAGGAAATACAGAGGAGAAAAGTTAAGAGAAAGAAAGAGTGAAGCTTAAAAGGTAAACAAGTCTGTCGCTTAAATAAATGTATGCAAGTGTTTTAGTAAAGTTGTAGAAATGTCAACTAAAGACAATAGATTTACTGTGTGCCAGGTGGAACAGAATCATTACTTGGAGTAGGTTTATATTAGGTTAAAGTTGCACAGGTGGTGGATCCACTATCTGTTCATATCTGCTGATGTTCTTGCTTCGCCTGCAATGTTCCACAATATGGCAATAAACTTATCTAAGGGGAGACAAGAAGGTGACGCCACCAGGCCTAGCAATTTGAAGAGGCAAGCGCGCTCCGAGTTTCAATGCGGTTTTTTTCAAGGTATAAACAACAATTCAATTGAATACTTAATTATATATCTGATTGAATTAATATTTAGATATTAGGCTGAATGCCTTAGTGTGAAACACTCCAAGAAAAGCAACAGCATCTCCGTTGAGACAAGACTCCCCACCAGATAAAACTTGTAGTGCACCTTTGACAGAAGTCAAACCAAATTTAAAGGATTCTGCACTATAGACACTCCTATATGCTATAAAAAGATATTTCTCATTGTCAGATTTGAGCCATTGTAAATGAGGACTGATGCTGTATTTTCTGCGCATCAATAAACTTCCAATGTTCATCATCTCTCTTTAAAGCCTTCGTAAAACTATTACAGAGAAAACAATAAACTAGGCACCAACACTAAACCACTGTCTGAATCAGAGCTTTAGCTGCGCTGTATCATTCACTGTTACAACGTAATAAACATCTTTCACAGCATACATCAGCAACTCTATGACTTATTGCTGGGTATAAAATTGAATAAAATACAGTGTATTGTATTGTATTACATTACAACAATATATGGGTCAGGCTCTCAGGAGTGTCATTAGAAACACTTGACAACACGATGATTTATTAAGATGGAGTACAGGCCTACCTCCAGAGCGGGGCACCTATGGCTAATTCACTGGCCCCAGTACTCACTCTGTCTAGGGACGTCTGGATAGTCTGTCGGGACTTAGCAATCTCGTCTAGGATGGCACTAGCTTCTCTGTCCTAAAGGCACGTGTAAGTAAAGGAGTGAAGGGTTGAAAGGGGGACAGGAGACATAGACACGAGACAAGGACCATAATCTCAAGACAATAGACATGCACAAACTAATGTACAACTAGGGCTGGGTACCTGTCCCTTTTCTCTGGTACTTAATATCATATTAACAGTGTTTTTTGGCATCTATTCCAGTGTTAATCATTGTCACAAAATAGTAATGAGTTCTTCTAATTTTGGATCTGTGGAGAGGGAAGCTCGTTTACAATAATGAATGCATATCCTAGAGATTTTGGGTAATGAAATACCTAGTAGCTGAATAAAGGCAAGACAGACAAGTTTAATGCCATACTTTGGAACATTCCAGGCAAATAAATATCATCCCCATGGATACAAGTAGGCAGCAGACTCCCCCACCAGTGCAAGGGAAGAAATATTTAATCTTATTGTTTGTGGTGATGACACTGCCTAGCAACGTTCTGTAGTGCTCTCCCAGGATATGCCAGGCATCAAAACCTGGCATTTTTTGTTGTAGTACCTGCAAATAATACCCAGCCCTATGTAGAACAGTCATGGGTATTACAGAAAGGAGTAGCATGTTATTAGAAAACACATGACCATGCAGTTATTATTGTTATTAAAAACATATCTGTCCAATTGACTTAAGCTTTCCTGTTAAAAATGTGGCAGTGAATGAGTGTCCTGCCCATGGACACAACTACAGTATGTGACCCTCTGATTAACGGGCAAACACTTAGTGACTGCGCATTTAGTTTTTCCTTTTATGTGACAAACAATCCTTCTTGGTCCAGTTTTTGTGGCATTCAAAATATAAACTTCAGAGCTGCAACTAATGATTATTCAGCTAATTAATTAATCTAGCAATTACGCTTTCAATTAATCAATTAGTTGTTGAGATTCCAAAAGAGCATGAATGATGTTTTTTCAAATTTGTTTTGCAGTCTAGTATAGAATAATCATCAAGCAAATTAAGATAATTTCTATAACCTGTTAGTTTTAATTAATTGACTAACCTGTTTCAGTCTCATTTCTGTAAGCTGGCCCTATATTGGTCCAATTGTGAAATTGTGGATCGCATTGATGTTTGGTCATGCCGTCAATAATTAATAATAATTGTAAAATTGGGTTGTTTCTTGTAAGAATAATCACAAACCTAAAATTTGACATGGTGGCATCCCATGTTCCACCACCTTCTCCACAACACCAAAAAGAAATGTCTAAAATGGCTTGGATGGCGCTGTAGAACTGTATCCTTGTTATCTGAGAGCTGTCATGGCTGACCCTGTTAGACCAGTGGGACGTCCTGAGGGGCAGAGGCAGCTGCCAAACCACCTGACCACTCACACCAACAGGCCACTGCTAAATAAGACTCATACAGCTGCTGTGGAGCTGAGCCCGGCCAGAGACGATCTCACCCGTCTGATACTAGATGTGTAATAAGGTACAAGGCAAGTCTGTGGGGCCAAGAATGGCAGGGGGCTACTCATTTCCTGTTAATGGAATTTTCAATAGCAAATGCAGCGTTCCTGTCAAGATGCTGTACTGAGGAAATTTGTTGATGAAATTCGATCTGTATCTTTAGTTAGGCCAACAAAAAACACATGCCAGTATGAGCTTTGTGCAGGCTTAAATTTCACCGTTTTACCTGCTGTTGGTGATGAGGAGCATGGCCGCTCAGAGACTCGTAATAGCGTCTCTCAGCATCATCGTAGCGGTGTTTGTCAAACCAGATGTTGTCAGCTGTGAGGCACTGCAGTCCACTCATGATGATACTGGAAAAACACAATAATATGTCCTTTAGCAAAATACATTTGTTTTTACACTCTTAGCCACGGCCACGGACAAGGGTTTAGTTTTAAAATAACAGTGAGAGACACAAATTCACATTTAAAAACAATTATATTTTACCTTTAAATTATCAGACATTCATATTATAACCACCCCAAATCCCTTCACAAAATTCCACATTAATAAAACATTGCTCATTTGTTTGTAGCCAATGACACACAGAAGCAAAGACAGAGCCAACAGGACAAGAACAGAAACACTTAGGTCTACAGAGACATCAACAGCCACACACACAGTCTGTCGCAGGCGGCGGATCATACTTGTCCCGTCTGGGCTTGTTTTCGGTCTCAGAGAAGCCCCTCTTGCGGGGGGCAGGGCCTCTACTGGCTCTGGCCCCAGACTCTGTCTCTGATGAGGTGCGGGTGCGGCCCTTGTTGTCCTGCCGGGTCCCGGAGGACCTCACCATGGTGGGAGATGGGTGGTAGGGGTCTTGGTTTTGGTTGCGCTTGGCGTGGAAAGAGCGGACGTTTGGACTGCGTGGGGAGGAACTCATTGGCCCGTTGCCGCTGGAGGTGCGTTGGCGGTGGTAACTGCCCTCGGCCTGGTCGTAGGTGTTGCGGTTGTACCACACCTGCTCGGCCTGGAGGCCCTGGAGCACAGGGCTGCGGCCATAAGAACCAGCCTCCTCCTCAGGCCCAGAGCTCTCAGACTGGGAAAGCCTGGAGCGCCTCTTCACGCGCCCAAACTGAATGTTGTCTCCACTGATGATGCCCCTCTCTTGGGGCACGGCGCGCGAGGCGGGGGGCTTTGGGCTGGACGGGTCCATCGCACTGGGACAGCTGATCCACTCACTTTGGAGTAAAGAGAGAGAGAGCAGGCAACAGGGAGAAGCTAGAGCTGTTAGGAGTTAAACTCAAGAAAGCAGTGTTAGCAAATGCCACAAGTGGGCTATCAAGCAAATACTACTAAAAATTATTATCACAACAGGTGGAATAGTTAACTTTGGATTAAAATGGCAGTGTCATAATAACATTTCATTGATCAACCTGTTCCCCGAAACCAAAGCCAAGTCAAATTCTGAAGAGAACAAAGTGCACAGGCTCAAGTAAGGGGTGTTTTATGGAATGCACATAGAAAATGCACAGTTCTTTAAGACAATAAGTAATTAATATTGCATATGATAACAAATCAAGACTGTACCTTAAAATTTACAAACCGCCCCCCAAGTCAAACAACAATCTTTGCCCAGAACCAAAATCTCTTCATGCAAAGACACTGACAATAATTTTCCCAAACAATGCAATTTCACACAGTTCAGCCAATGTTGCAGCCCAAATTCTTCCTTAAATTAAATTTAGATTTCATTTTTTCCCCTCCCAAAGAAACACTTCATCCCTATTTCAGGGATTCTCCTTCAGGCCATTTCAGTACTTGAACCCAACTCACCAGTTTTTTCACTGTTAAAAGCAGTTCAGGTTCACAGTGTTGCCTTCACAAGTGTTTACTTTATAATCAAATTGAAATTGTTACTTAATTTTACCTGGTATAAGCCAAGTTTTTAATCAAAAGCTTCAGAAGCAATTTACCATATGTTAGGGGCAAAAGCTGCAGTGCAACATAAAAACTTACCTTAAACTTTAGGAGCAGAATCAGATTCATACAGAAGCATACAGAGACATAAGACATTAAAATACCATACACATGAAATCATATGAGATAAAATAAGGGTAAGGCAACTGTTTGCATAATAGTCTTAATGTTTTAAAGAGATAATGCTTGATAGATCAGATTTTCTTCACGACAGTGGCTTGGATTGGGTGATGCATTGATAATTTACACTATAATCAGTGTTTCTTGTTTCGTAACGTGGATTTACACAGTTCCACACACGAAGTACCCTTCTCAAGTTTTTGACAGCACTCTCCAACTCCACTACGACCACGTGGCGGAAGAAAATCAGAATCCAGTCATTCAGATTTTTGAGTTTTATTGACAACACACGTTTCAATGTGAGCCAAGAGGACAAAATGATCCTTTTATTTCACTTACTTGTTGCTTTATTCGACGTTTGTGGCTCGACAAGAGGTCTGTGCGCGCTGCCTCGGCTGTAATCCGACAAGGGAAGAGGACGGACATAACCGGGACGCTACCATTTTTCACAAACGAACTGTGAGAAAAACGCCTTTGTTTGTATTTCTAAACGCGACTATTTTTTGGGTTTATTACGATATTAATCCCTTCAATCTTCTGTAACTTTAAAATGCATTTACAAGCTAATTTTACCCCAAACTTACAATATTCTTGACCCCTTCTTCTGGTATGGTATCGTCCAAATGTTCCATCATTCAACGTGATAAACCAACCAAAGTATTAGTATTTTAAATGGTGAAATTGTAAGATTTAAACGTAAAAGCGCTAAGAAACACGCGGCTTTGGTACAAAACCGTAATGTAAGTGTTCATTTGAAGTGCATGCATTTCTCCTGTCTTCCAGCAGAGGGCCAACTAAACGAGCCTGTGAGTGGAGGAGCCGCAGCTGCACAGTGGAGGCTTGGATGAGAACAGAAACCAGGAGCTCATGCATTTACAGAAAAGGATGTTAGCAAATGTAAGTGTTATTATCATAATATAATTGCATTGTTATTATTCTGGATTTTCCTTAATCTGTCTGTCTCACGTCAACCAGGATGACCACCTCAACTTGTAGTAAAAGGGTAAATTTAAAGGGCCCATATTACACCATTTTCTCATCACAAACATACATGGAGTTGTGTCTTGTTTCATTCACACATGTTTAACACACAAACCCTATGTATTAAGATGAGTTCTTTTCTCAAACTATAAACACTTAATCCAGGAAGTGCTCCACTGTGCTTTTAAACTCCATACACCTTCACTAGAATCATTTGGATGATTTCAGCTCTGGAATTGCTCACATTTACTGAACAAAAGGTAAAACGTAGCTGTTAACTTGAAAACTAGCACTACATGACATCACACGGTGGAACAGAGCATTTTGAGCTTTGGAGATGTAAACAGACTAATAATAAATAAAGGATTACTCAAACATGTGTGAATGAAACAAAGATAAGGGTAACCATATTTTAACATGGCTTAAAGCTCACAAGAGTACATGTTGCGTAATATATGACCTTTAAGCTCATGATTAATACCTGTAAAAATGCCATATTATTTTCAGTTTTTGCTCGTAATACACAGCGACATTGAAATTGCAGTAGGTGGCAACATATTACAACCCTGAATACCAGTATACCCAAAAAGTAATTTCTTAGATTTCTTTGCGAGAAAAAGAAATCACGTATGTCAATATAAGTTTTTATAATTCATGTGGCATCAATGAAAAATTGGGACATTCTCTAAATAAGTGAGACTAGGTACAAATGACTGCAGGGCAACCAAAAGGAGGACAGAGTAATCACCCTAATTACGACTCAAGTCTTCATTACAGATAGTTGTGTGTTGCTGAAGGATTAATATAGTGTATGTTTTGTTGAAAAAATGTCTCCTGCATTTGACATTCAATGCTGCACAAGAAACAGCAGCTGTGCCGGCTCTTCACCAGGATCCAGAGTGTTGATGCAGGTATGATTCACACATTTTAAAATTACACAAAAAAGTACAAACACAGAATTTTTGCTGTGAGTGAGGTCACCTTTCCACAGAACTGGACTTTGCTCAGTGGTATCATTTGCTTGTTTATATAATCTATAGCTATAACATCTTGGAGAAAGTAAGTTACACAATGCACCTTTAAGCCTAGTAATAAATTATGTACTGAAGTTTGTACTGGGGGAGGTGTGCACTGCTGAACCAGGGTCAAAGGAGATGTTCTAAAAGGAGGACATGAGCTGGATCTGTCATGTGAACTTAACCCAGGACAAAGACTTATTATAGACCTTGCACACTAAAATCTCCTAAAATTTCAGTTTTTATTTACTCATATGAATTTTATAGATAGATTTTTTTGTTTGTGATGCTTGGATTTCAATTGGATTGAATATTGATTAATTGCTTTTTCGCTCAATTACCTCTTCTACTGCAAGCTATATTGGATTATAGTTTACCAATGACTTTCTTGTGTACAATCCTTTAAATCAGCAGAAAAAATACCATGTAACTAACTTTATGCTGTTAAAATGAAAACAATTATTTTAAATGAATAAAAAATAAATAAAGGTGGATGAACTGCCTCCTGCTTGTCTCCATGGAGATGTCATTGCTTTACCTTGCTGTAGGTTTCACTGTACTCAGGAATGAAATGTTTTAATATAAATTAAATTTTAAATGCTTAATAAACAAAACAGAATTAAAGCATAAAAAAATAACAAGAATATTCAAACATCCACTTCTAAAAACATTTTAAATAGACAACTGTAGACAAACAAAATGGTCCCATTGTTCAGTCACCATTTTTTTTTAAATTACAAATCGATCAACGGAGAGGCAAGCCCTCTTTCAGTAGAATGCATGTTTTTCAAAGTATTCTTAAGCAATTAAACACCTGTTATTGAAAACAAATACAAAAGTGATACATTTAATGCTATACTCTGGAACATTCCAGGTAAAGCAATAACATTCATCGAGACAAGCAGGTGTCGGACCCTCGATTAGAAAAGTTACATGGTGAACCTTTAACTTACTTCAGCTGGCCCCAGTAATAAGGAAGATATTAAATGCTTCCCAGTTGTATTTATGATGAGAGCTTCTGGAACAGAAATGAAGAAATCATCTGATGTCCAAACACTGGCCTCGACCGACCTCATATTAAAGGATACGGGGGGTTATTTCTGCACTCTATTTTCATCTGTCCATCTTTTTCAGATGGACAGATGAAGGCGTGACTGATTTACACATGTGAAAATCAAAGTTTACAGACCTCATCTCCATTAGGGATTGTTGAAGCAAAAATACCAGAAAAGGCCAGTGGGATTCAAATTTGTAATCTTTAGTGAAAAATATACTGACTGGTAACACCACCAGAAAGGTTACATTTAATCAGTGGTCTCAAATTATAAACGTGTAAACGGAAGTTAATCTACTGTAGTAGTAGTAGTAGTAGTAGTAGTAGTAGTAGTAGTAGTAGTAGTAGTAGTAGTAGTAGTAATAATTTTGTATTGGATTTATATAACACCTTTTTAGACACCCAAAGTCCACAGGGTCCCTCATGATTCAATACACGATACATGGCTCACGATACGATATTATCACAATATGGCGATACCTGTGATAATCAAAATATTGCACATATGTTACTCTCCGATATATTGTTTATTTTAATCATCAAAACAGTGAATGTCAAGTGTACTGCATAAACAAGTTTCTTCCACTAAATAGCAACAAAACTGTAGTGCAGTCACACAAAAAATTGACAAAAGACAAAAAACAAAAAAAATACTTTGCGATATATCGATACAGCAGCTCAAGATAACGATTCTCTGTCACCAAATTTAGTCTCACGATATATCGATATTTCAATATTTCAAGTTTACATTGCATTATTCATTTACTCCACACTCGTAAGCCACTATTGTAGCCCTCAAATCACTAGAAGCAGTAGTAGTAGTAGTGTAAAAAAGTAATAGGAAGGTGTATATTTATAGTAGTATTGATATAATAAAGCTAGGCTAAGTATAATTTTTATGTTTTAATTAAATTGTAATGTGTGTCTTTAGAATCCTCTGCTCCATTTGAGTTTGGACTAAAATGTCTGGGTTTTTGGAGATAATAAAATGACATTAAAGCATTTCATTAAGATTCTGGCTCTGCCCAGATAAGGCCCAGGCTATTGGGTTTGAGGGTCTAAAAATGTCTCACCAGAAACTTCTTTGTTCAAAAAGTACCATAGCCCCATTCACATTTATTATACGGAAAAGTGATAGAGAGTCATAGTATGATGTAACTTTAAGATACATACTCCCTATTAGCCTTCAAATAAGCATCCTTATCCTTTTTATAGGTAGGATTAGTTCTACACAACAGGCAGATACTTATAGATGCTAAAATGAGAATCGAACTCCTTACATTTAAGTGAGTATAGTACTTTGAAAAGTCTTTGCTTTCAGAAGTAGTAGATACTAGATAGATAGATAAACAGATAGATACTTTATTGATAATATGGCTATTTGATAAAAGTAAATACACTATTATTATTTTAAGAAAATTACATTATTTTTCCATGAACTTAAGATGGAGCTGGTAAAAATAGTTTCATGATAACACTTGTTCCAGCACTACAATTAACCTATATAAAAACCTCTTCATTATAGACTGACAATTGCATTCATTTTTTAGAATATGATTTATCTTTCACTTGGGATTCTATGGAAGAGATAATTTTTTGTTGGAAATGTTTCTGAACTGAAAACCCACAATATTGAAAGGTTTTATTCATACTCATCTAATCAAATATTATGGGAACTTTTTTTACACTCATCATAAAACCATAAACCAGGACAGAACATTTGCGTTTTCAGTCTAGACTTCTAGACATTGTAGACTTGTCTATGTGACATTATTAGATTTCATTCATAATGTTTGGGTGAAATCTGTTATTTGCAGCCAGTCACCACAGAGGTGTGATTACAGGCATAGCTCAAATCCTTTTTGTATTGGAGCATAAAGGTAATGTAGTTAATATAGTGGAGTGAGCCTTTTGTGTGAGTGCATGCTCAGACTGGAGGTTTAAGATAAGCCCCAGATGCTCAGATCAATGTAACGTGGTAAGTCTCTCCAACAACAACCTGCTGCTGCTGCTGTTGCTGCTGCTGCTGCTGCTGCTTTTCATCATTTGAGACTTTTGGCTTTAGCAGAGGCTCCACCTGGATAAGCCCACTGACTCTAAGATGGAAATATATACTCCAAATCAAGAGTATTGTCATGTCAAATATTGAAAATGTAACGTTATGTTTTGAAAATAGATAAATGACATTAAAGGTGCATTGTGTAATTTTTCTGGTGGAGGGTTTGTCAAATGGTTTTCTCCGTGGAGATGTTATTACTTTAGCTGGAATGTTTCTGTCAGGATTCCTGTTTGTTTTCTCCCTTGTGGTGTCTCTCCTGTCCCTTCTTTGTCTCAGTCCCAGATAAAAAGAATACTAGACTTGAGAATGCTGCCATGCTGTGTTACAAAGCCCTCATTGACTCAGGAGCTGAAGAGAACTTTTTAGGCCAGCAGGTGACTGGTCTAAAAAGATTAATTTTGAATTAATCTGAACCACTAGAAAGGCCATTGACAGCCTTAGCTCTAAATGGAAGACCACTGCCCAAGGTAACACATGTCACTGAACCAGTTTCTGTAGTTTTTTCTGGTAATCATCATGAAAAGACAGTTTTTTGTCATCTCTGCCCCCACAAACCCACTTATCCTGGGCCATCCCTGGCTAGTTAAGCACAATCTCATCATAGACTGGGCCAGTGGAAAGGTTTCATAATGGAGTTCCTTTTGTCTTGCCAATTGTCTGCAGTCTGCTTTGTCACCAGCAGGGGAAGCCCCAGCTCAACGTGAACCTCTCCAGGACAAAGGTGACCTCTCCTCTGTGCCTAGTGTGTATCATGATCTGGGAGACGTCTTTAGTAAGAGTCGGGTGCTTTCTCTCCCTACCCACAGACCTTATGATTGTGCTAGTGACCTCCTGCCCGGTTCACCTCTGCCCTCCAGCTGCGTCTATAATCTCTCAAAGCCTAAACAGGAAGCCATGGAGCACTGTATCCGAGACTCTCTTGGTGCTGAAATTATCTGACCATCCTCTTCACCTGTGGGAGCTGGGTTCTTTTTGGTAGACAAAAAGGACAAAACATTAAGACCATGTATTGACTACCAGGCCTCAACAATATCACTGTCAAAAATAAGTACCCATTACCACTCACTGACTCTGCCTTCACGCCTCTCCATGGTGCAACAGTTTTTGCAAAACTGGACCTCAGAAATACCTACCACTTGGTACATACAAGAGAGGGAGACAAGTGGAAGACTGCCGTTATAACACCACTAGGGAACTTTGAGTATTTACTCATGCCTTTTGGCTTAACCAATGCCCTGGCTGTCTTCCAAGCTCTCATCAGTGATGTGCTGTGTGATTTTCTGAATCGTTTTGTTTATCTAGATGTTATTCTTATTTTTTCCAAGAATCCACAGGAACATCAGCAGTATGTGTGACAAGTCCTCCAAAGACTCCTTAAGAACAAACTTTACATGAAAGCTGAAAAGTGTGAATTTCACGCCAATAAGGTCAGTTTTCTGGGTTTTGTTGTTGAAAGTGGACAGGTGAAGGCTGACCCAGAGAAGGTGAAGGCAGTGACCGCCCAACAGCAGAAAGCAGTTGCAGAGATTTATTGGTTTTGCAAACCTTTATCTAAGATTTATTGAAGACTTTATTGTGTTGTGGCACCCCTGACTAAACTTACCTCTCCTTCCAACCAGTTTTGTTGGACCCCTGATGCTCAGTCTGCTTTGACCAAGCTGAAAGACCTGTTCACATCCGCTCCAGTTCTGCGTCAGCCCGATCCGTCATGCCAGTTCGTTGTGGAGGTGGATGCTTCAGAGACGGGAGTTGGAGCAGTGCTCTTTCAAAGGTTTGACCCACACAGTCGTTTGTACTCTTGTGATTTTTTCCCCCAACATTTAACTTCTGCAGAGAGAAATTATGATGTGGGAAATCAAGAACTTCTTGCTGTTAAACTCGCCCTGGAGGAATGGCGCCACTGGTTGGAGAGGAGGGAGCATTCATTTTTGGTTTGGACGGACCATAAAAACCTGGCTTACATACACTCTGCAAAATGTCTAAACTCGTGTCAAACCCGCTGGGAGCTTTTCTTTAGTAGATTTAATATTACTCTGACTTATCGTCCAGGTTCATGCAATGTTAAGCTAGATGTCCTCTCACGCCAATTCTCCCAGGAAGAAACACCTCCTGCTCCTGAAACTCATCCTGAAATCATTCATCCTAGTTTTCATGACTCCCAGTTAAAGCTAGTTAATTCCAGCGATCTATGCCCTCCTGCCGATCCCCATCCTTCCGCCCGGGTTGTTGATGGTCACCCGGCTTTTACGTTTCGTCGGCGGGGTAGAGGGTTACAATACCTGGTGGACTGGGAGGGGTATGGCTCGGAAGAACACACGTGAGTTCCCAAGGCACTCATTTTGGATCCTGGCCTAATCAGAGACTTTCATCGTGCCCATCCTGACAATCTTGGTGGTCTGCCAGGTGGTGTCCGTCAGGATTCCTGTTTGTTTTCTCCCTTGTGCTGTCTCCCCCGTCCCTTCTGTGTCTCATTGTGCCTGGAGCTGCAGAGAAAGTCTGGCACCACCCTCATCTTTGGTTCCCACCCACTACTCACCTGCAGTCTATCTCCAATCAGCCTTCACCTCTCCAGTACAAAGGACCGGTGTTATTGCTGTGGCTGGAATGTTTCTGTCAGGATTCCTGTTTGTTTTCTCCTTTGTGCTGTCTCCCCCGTCCCTTCTGTGTCTCATTGTGCCTGGAGCTGGGCAGAGAGTCTGGCACCACCCTCATCTTTGGTTCCCACCCACTACTCACCTGCAGTCTATCTCCAATCAAACCTCTCCAGTACAAAGGACCGGTTCAAGCATTCAGACATCACCAAATTGTCAGTTAATCCTCCATGGTATTTACTGTTTGGCTCCAGTTTTTGAATCTAGTATCTTTGTCCGTTTTCTCGTAACTTAGTTTGCTTTTTCCATGTTTTCTCCAGACCCAGTTTTTGGACATACCACATTGGAAATCACCCCGGCCTCTGACCCAGCTCCCAGCAGCCTGCCTATTTTTTGTAATCAATAAATCCTGTTTATTTCTTGACTTTTCATTCTCTGCATCCACCAATTGTTACAACAATTTCACAGTATGGCATTAAACATTTCTATCTTTGTGGAGACAAAACCAGATCAAGTTACAGGTCACATCTGTGGAGAGGCAACCCCACTTACAGTCATTTTCTAGGTATTTTTGAGGTATAAAACCACCTGTAATTTAATAAATATAAGGTAGAACAGTTTGTCATACTGTGGAACATTTCAAACAGAGCAATGAGATTTCCATAGAAACAAGCAGGTGATGGACCCCCAACCAAAAAGTTACATAGTGCACCTTTAAAGCTGCTCTTTTTCTATGGCAAGTTTTTAAACTGTATATTTATTGTTTGAGCCAGAAAGACCATGTCTGACAACAACGTTGTCAAATAATGTGCAAGTAATTATAATGTGCAAGTAATTTTAAAGGTGCATTATGTAACTTTTCAGGTGGAGGGTCTGCCACCTGCTTGACTCCATTGCTTTGTCTGCCAATTTGCATTTAGTAGTGTATTTCTATTTGCTACTCGAAATATTTTAAAAACATGCTTTCTTACTTTATGTGGGCTTGTTTTCTCCACAGATCTGATCTGTAACTGACCTGATCTACACTTGGGAAAACTACAGTGTGTGCACCTTTAACAACACATAACAAGAAAACATACCTTAATGACCCCTTACTACTAGTCACTAATGCTTCATGTATATTATACCATCATTTATCTCTGACTACTTTTACATTTCCACATGGCAGAGTTACTACAGCCCGTTTACCAACTTCAAATGCATTTATGTCGTCACTTGTCCTTTGGGATTTCTCTACCTTTAAAAGCTCTCTCTGCTCAGCTGCCAGTTCCTCACACCTTGAAACAGTTCATTATAAAATCACTGACCTCACTGACTACCGCCCTCCCTCCCATTCTCCTACATGAGCAACAGGATAGCAGCATTTACTCTTTGTCAGTGCTGCACTCTGCCTTTTTAACCTTGGCAGTTTCGGTTGGAGAGAAAAATCTATGGCCTCAGCCATTAAAGGAACTGCCGTATGTGGCTTGTGCTCAGTGTTAAAAAATGAACCAAACTGAACCATGGTTGCCAGTGCCTTAACCGGCATACAGATGACATACACTTTTTATCACCTCTAGTATAGGGACATGCCATGTGTCATGTGAAAACTAAGTACCTCCAGAATTCACTGATTGAGCTGCAGAGGCTTCACTAGCACTGGGTAATGATTGGCTCTAATCCAAATGTGAGGCTCATTCTGCTTTCTGAAGGATTATCATCTTGAGAACAAAAACACCAAATAATAATATAAACACCTTCGCCATCATGCCCAAGATAGATTTGGTTTGTCATCGCTTATTTTTGTGGAATTTAAAATCAAATTGTATCCCAACTACGAACAACAACATATGCTAATATATATTTTAATAGATATAAAATTGATTTTAATGTATAAGAAAAACCCATATACAGTATGATAAAATAATAATTATTATTTTATTCATTTATTTATTTTTTTAAATAACTTTTGAAGCAATAGCCTAAAACCTTTTTGGATATTTAAAGTGGCATGGTGGCTGAGTGGCTAGCACACATACTTCACAGCAAGAAGGTTCCAGGTTTGATTCCTGACTTGTCCAGCCCTTTCTGTCCAGAGTTTGCATGTTCTCCCCGTGTCTGGATGGGTTTGCTCCTGGTGCTCCGGTTTCCCATCAACCCAGCCATACACCATAAGTGCAGTCCTCCAGCAATAAGGTGGTCCTGACCAAGCCTAGCAACAAAATCATGGAGATGGGTCCCCAGGTGTGGCACTACAGCACCCACTGCTCCTGATGAGGTGCCCCAGCGGCACTGAAGGATGGGTCAAATGCAGAGAATAAAGATCCCTATGGGGACAATGAAGTGTTCTTTAAGCAAGTAAGCATTAGGGTAGCACAGTTCCCAAATTATGATAACTAGAATTTTTCCTTTTTTCAGTTCCCCAAGCATCATTTTTGTTCACATAAGGTTGCCGTCATGGTTCCTTATCTTAACCCAAGTGAAGGCATAAATGACTCTATCATTTTTTGAAGATGTTTAATGCTCCTTACATAATTCCTTAGAGACAAGCTGAGACAAGTCTATTTTAAATGTAATATTTCCACTCAACTTCCAAATCTTGCTTTAAATCTTGTCTTGTCGTTTATGCTAAGAGATGTATAACTGTTAAACAGACTAATGATACAATTATATAATATTCAGTGGAGTCTTTTCTTCCTCCAAGATCAGGGAAACACAATCTAACAGACACAAGAATGAGAATACTTTTTTTTAATTAAAACCCCATTGGGTTTAATGAATTTTAAATGCCCAGAGCTTGTACAGATGTTTCTACCATGCCACAAGAGCAACTTTGTCAACTAACTATTTATTGTGACATACAGGAAAATGAATTGAATTGTAGTATAACTGCTGTAGTGTTTAGGGTAAAGAGAAGTAGAGTAATGAGTTTGAAGAGACAATTTGTAACGACTAGACAACTAGGTCAGATCATTTCCAAAACTGCAGCTCTTTTGGTGCATTCCTGGTTTGCAGTGACAGTGTGATATTTAAAGGAAGGAATAGTGGTGAACAGGCCATGCACATTGGAAGTGAGGGTTTATTATTGTGCCCTTGGGCAAGACACTTTACCAGTCTTTCCTATGTAGGATACTCATGCGGTGTGTGAATGAATGATTGGTGCGGTCAGCATGTTTTTGGCGCCGATTGGAAGCCGCATCTGTCAGTCAACCTCAGGACAGCTGTGGCTAGAGTAACAGCTTATAAAGAGTGAGAGGTGAATAAATACTACGATAGTGTCCCGAAATGCTCCATAAATCCAATGGACTGTAATGTTAATTGTTAATGTTACACTTTATTTAACCCGGTAGTGAAATTCATCCTCTGCATTTGACCCAGCCTTCAGTGCTGCTGGGGAAAACTGTCAGAAGCAGCACGTGGGGACCAGATCTTGCTGTGTCAGAGATGTCTTTGTACCTTGAAGAATGAGCATGGATCTGCATATGAATCAGGTGATCATATGTGAGGCCCATAATGGAACAGTATGCAGCCTGTGCTTTTTACAGTAAAGCCTGGGTTGTCAGTGCCTTAACTTGCATATAGTTCATGAACAAAAGTTCTTCTCATTCTCAGTATATGGACAAGTGAAGCCTCAGGTGAACGCTCAAACTGTCCAGAATTCACTCACTGAGCTGCAAAGGCTGCACTAGCATTGATAAATGATGCTGCAGGTGCCGGGGTTTTGATAGTAAAGATTCAGACCAGATTTAGACACTGAAACTGGCACGGCAAATGAGAGAAGACATGAGAGGCTCATTCTGATTGGATAATTGAGAGTTCAGAATAAAGAGCTTTACAGTTATTACAAGTAAGAGCTATATTGATTTGACCTTGTATCTGGTGACACATTTAAGTCATGTTTATGGAATTTAAACAGAAAATCCTTCATGTGGTTCAGTTTCAGTAGTGGATCTGTAGTGGACAATTTTGTAAATGCAACCTAAACCTGAACACGTATTGGAGACGAGCTGTGTATCGCCAGTAAAGAGCTTCTGGTGCTTTTGTCTTTCAGGATTACACTGAAGGGTATCCAGGGAAATCATTGTTCTTTTTGGATTAACTCCTGACAGCGGTGGCTTGTCTGTGACGACAGTGAATGCATCGCCTGCAGATCAGTGCTGAAAGTATAAGCCTTTGTAATATTGTGCTGTTTTTTGGGTTTGAAAATATTCTCAAAAAAATTTCTGCTTGGTAAAATGGATGGACTGTAAAATGTGGCATCATATGAACAGGTTTACCCATAAAACACAGATGTCAAAGTCTTCTAATGCTAAAAAAACAAGCAAATAACAGTAACATGTAACAAAAACATAGGGTTTTGTCAATAGGCGGCACGGTGGCTGAGTGGCAACACTCATGCCTCACAGCAAGAAGGTTACGGGTTCGATCCCCGGGTCGCCCGGGCCTTTCTGTGTGGAGTTTGCATGTTTCCTCCCCGTGTCTGGATGGGTTTCCTCCGGGTACTCCGGTTTCCCCCATCAACCAAAAACATGCAACACCCCTATGAACAGTTTACAATCAAGGACCGTCAAGGAATTCCTCCCTCCTGTGGGCTCACCACCTGCAGAGGGGTTCATAGGGGTCTGGGTCTGGTGCACAGAGTAATGGGCAGCGTGCTGCCCCCGCGACCCAGCCGGATTAAGCGGGAGAAAATGGATGGATGGATGGATGGGTTTTGTCAATAAAATTCTTCATACACATGGATGCTTTTTAAATCTAGTAGCTGTGCTATAGCATTTCTATCTGACTTTAAATGCCAAAGATCACAATGTCGTGTCAATAAAGTCAAATTCAAAATCAATCATTCCTGTAGCAAAATCATTAAGTGCATTTATTTTGGCATCAATATCCCATATCAGCAAACAAAAAATATACACTTAAGAGTTCATCCTTTAAAGGTGCACTGCACAGCTTTTCTAGTGGAGGGTCCGCTACCTACTTGTCTCCATGGCGATGTTATTGCTTGGCCTGGAATCTTTCATGATATGACATTAAACATATCCATTTAGTGAGTATATTGTGGGTATTTCTATTGCTCAAAAATACAATTTCTTCTCTGAACAGGGATGACTCTCCACAGATCTGAATTGCAATGTAGTGTAGTGCTGTAATCTATACTGTCTAACATTCTACACAAAGCATTAACATTTCCATGGAGACAAACAGATGGCGAACCCTCCAGTAGAAAATGTTACGCAGTGCACCTTTAAGTTACAATCTGAAATACATGCACATTTTTTGCAAAGATTGTAATTTTATATTTCACTCTACTCTCTAATGTTAATGGTGCAAACTGTGCGAAAACTCAGAAATATGAACTGAATTTTGACTAGGGCTGACTAGCACTGATTAAAAGTTTGTATTGTTTTATGTTTATGAAATCAATATTGAACAGCTTTTTGTGTGTTTGAAAAAAAAAGAAAGAAAGAATTGGAAGTTGTCATGTCGAGAATGATAAACAATATATAGCGCAAATTTGTAATCAAAGAAACTAAAAGAAAAGAAAAACATAATTGGGAGCTCCTGGTGGAACATGATAGTGCGTTGTTGATAATAAAAATGATGTACAATGCTTGCTGAGGTAAACATGAAAACCACGACGTCAGGGCCATTATAGCAACATTTTCTAAGACAAATCTATTCATGTTCTTATGGGGGAAAGGTTATAGAAGAGGGGCACACAGGACTGTCTACAGTGCAAAACCCAGGCACACAAAGAGTATTCTGGTTTTATTGTTTAAAAAAGTTTAGAAAAGTGCTAAAATGTCAAGTTACTTCTTTGGTTTAATAATGAATTACAGTAAACACTTATATTGGTTTGGTTTGCAACCTGTTTGTTGTATTGCACATGCCTATTTTTATGTAGTAAGATATTTTTCTTTGTTTTACCAATATTTTTCTTTACAGCTTAATAAAAGTTCAAATATTACGTAGCCTATAGGGTTCAACATCATGGATTTTTTTTTAATGTCACAATGCATCAATTACAAGACCACAGGCTAAAGTATATTGTGACTTAGAGTGGACCTATTATGCAAAATCAACCTTTTAGAGCTTTTTTTTTTACCATGTTATAATAATTTCCCCTTCTCATTTACCCTCTCGACGCTGTATTTAGTGTGATTCATGCAGTAAATCTGCTATTTGGGCGACAATAGCTCAGTTGGTAGTGTTTGTCCACTAATCCGAAGGATGGCGGTTCGAATCCCGCGCTTGCCATAACATCATTAGTTGAATGGTCACATCCACTGACCTACAAGTTGGTGGTGCGATTCCAGCTCCCACAGATGAATGCTGTCATTGTGTCCTTGGGCAACCCACCTTGCCCCCAGTGCCTGGTGTGTGAATGTGTGTGTGGTTCCTTGATGTAAAGTGCCCTGAAGGTGGAAAAATGCTATATAAAAATGTGACCATTTACCATTTTCCTCTCTGGCGTGATGTGCAGCTACCCATCGGAGGTGCTGACAGTGTTGTTTTGATGATTACGGCGCCGTCTGCTGATTCCACTGGGCATTGCAATTCTTCACGTGTTATAGATAATAACTACATAGCAGACACAAGTACAATAGGCCAATGTCTTCTTTAAAATATTTGAACTTTTATGAATTCTGCAACAGTTGGAAACAATCAGCAGCAGCATATATCAGTGTTTTTTTTTTTTTAATTTTTATTATTTGAATTTTAAAAGGTCCTTTTAGTACATTTTGCACTTTTAACACTGGGGTTTATTTGGCATGACCATCATTAAAACGAATGACAAATAGGCCTATAGTTATTGACTATAGGGGGTGGTCACAATCACACTTGCCTAGTACATTCATAATGAGCCTTTTAACTCTCTCAAACCCTTATTTAACACAAATATCTGGGTATGATACAATGGATTGGTATGGATTGGTTCTGTCATTAGTGGATGTGAATGGACTCGAGAATTCATTGAGCGCACTCAGATGCAGAAAGAGGAGGGAGGAGAGAGAGAGAGCGAGGAGGAGAGAGAAGAGAGGAGGAGAGAGAGGGGGTAGGTGACACGAAGTTTGCTGCTCACACAGAAGACACCGAGACACCGAGCACCGAGCGATCATCTATTTTAGGCAGAAAGAGTGAAGCTTCACCGGCAGCAGCGGAGCGGGTTGGTCCAAAAAGACTCCCAGGACGCAAAGGAGCCTAAAAAAAAAACTGGATTTTACGCGCGCGCCATTGTCTCGTGAGGACTATCGGGATGGAAATTGAAAAGAAAAAAGGGGGAAAATGGGTATTCTTCATCCTATATTTTCACCTGTGCTACGGACTTATGGTACGTGCGTTTCAATATTTTACAGTGATAAAAAGTTACGGTATCAGGATTTTTGTTTGTTGTTTTTTGTTTGTTTATTTTGTTTTATTCCATTGCTTCCATAGTGCATAACATTCCAGGATATTTAACAGGGATTGGACAAAAAAGATGAAAACAGCCTTTGAAGTATCTCAATTTGGGACAATTTGACTTACTTTTATCCTTATGACAGTAGTACATAAGTAGTTGGTCATTGTTCTCTTCACAGTTTTCAATAATACCGCATTTTTACGCACGGGTTGCTTGGAACATTTTACCCTGTTTTACGATCTAACAAAATACTTTGGGGGTTGTTTGTAGGTGGGGGCGATCCATCCGGACTGTGAAATCAAACGGCAGCACCAGAGGGCATGGGAGATCTGTAACGAGACGAGAAGGAGCGAGATGCAGAACCGAACCCAGCAAAGCGGTGAGTGAGAAACCATGACGCACACGCACGCAACATTTACCTGGTCAGCGCGGGGTGACATATGGATGGATCGGACTTTTTATGCATTTCAATTAACCGCAAAGACCTTTTAGAGAAATAGTGTTTGCGTTAGCGCAGCGGGTTCATAGCCATTTAATTATGATGACCTTGATAAATGCCACCATCTTCATCAAACGTTTGACTTGGAATTGCATCTTGTTTCTTCCAGAGATCTGCATATTTTTTTTGAAGGAAATACCTGCAACTTTAGGTTAATTAATTATTTAAAAAAAATAAAAATAAAAATAAAAATAAAAATAATAATAATCTAAAAGTCATGCTGGCTAATGTCATGCCCAAATTTAAATCCATTACAACATCAAGCAACATGGTTCATTTTAAGCTATTACAGCTATCTAAGGCCTATCTTTGGCTTCCTGAACAATCCTCCCTCATGATAAATCTTACAGTAGCATTTAAGAATCTCTTACACAAGATACTACCAAGCATTTTAAGATGTCTTAATATCCTTAAAGGTGAACTATGTAACTTTTATAGAGGAGGGTCCCCCACTTTCTTTCTATGAAGATATTACTTTGCATACAAAGTTCCACAATATGGCATTGAACTTTTATTGCATTTATTTATTTATGGATAATTTTATTGCACAAAATGCCTTTAACATTTTTACTTTTTTGCTCTGAGTGAGGTTGCCTTTCCACAGATCTATCCTGTAACATTGCTTGGTAAACTCGTATGCTTGTCTGACCGTATCCTTGGGTTGCGTCCTTGGGCAAGACACTTCACCCAGCTTGCCTATGTATAAATGTGTCATGTGCGTGAGTGATTGGCGGTGCAAGGGGCTGTACGCAGTTTAGAAGTCATGCGTTTGTCTGGGGCAGCTGTGGCTAAAGAAGTTGCAACTTCTGGAGAAGCCCTATACGATAATGTACCTATTATTATTATTTACCAGTTTCTTGCTGTGTTGACTTGAAGACAAACTTTGCATTCATTCACTGTAGGGTTGATTTAGGATCACTGTAACACAAAGAAAGTTCCATGTCTTGTCAGTGAGGAGAAACTTCATATACACTCGCTAAAAAAATGAATCACTAACCTATTTAAGTATCGCTGTTATATCACCTTTTTCCAAGTATTTTATGTGTAATGAACAATTATATTTTTAAATAGATCACCTTAAAAACTAAATTATTTGCTGTGGATCAACATCAAATAATTAAAAAGAAAAAAGGTGACATGTAATATTTAAAAAGGTTAAACATTTCATTTATTTGAGTGTATTAAAGTTACATTGTTCAAACACACTGCAGGCTGGATTATTGTTGGCTGAAAAGACGTTACGCTACAAGACCTATACCACAGATGTCAAGATCCAATATGTAACAGAAATACAGATAAGGTTCAGCATATGTGGATTTCTTTCAACAGTGAAATGCCCATAGAGTTATACAGGCCTCTGCCCTCCGTCTGACGTTAGGACATTGAATTTTAGTGGGATGTGGGCGTAGACTGAACTCACAATATATTTTGCCAAGGTGCAGGGAAGCTTACTGCTCTGTGAATGGATCTTATAGTAAAGGGTGAAATGTGTTTTTAAAAGCATTTGATATAATATATAGGTCAACACGACTGTCAATTTTTCATTCTGAAATAACCTGCTGTAAAGGTACACTATATACTGGTATATTTTCTGGTGGAGGGTTTGTCATAAGCTTGTTTTCATGTCTTTGCTTTAAAGGCATTAAAGCTCTATTTTGCAAAATCAATTTTTCAGAGCTTTTAGAGCCATGTTATATTTGTTTTCCCCTCATCATTTACTCACCCAAAGTTTGTGCATGTTTGAGCAATCTTTAATCACTTATTTTCAGGACGCCATTTTGCTGATCCACGTCTGATTTCACCAGTATACGCCCACTGCTCCTCGTTCTCCAATTTTATTTTCTGTGATACGAGTATGATTCAGCAGTGTGACGTAGTCTTTTTTGGTACAAATGAAAAAAAATCTGGGAGGGTTGTGATGACGTTTATGGCAACGTCAGCTCCCACTGGGCACCACAATTTTCGAACGTAAAAGTCAGCGGACTTGTTTTACAGTTGTTTTTAGGTCAAATCTATGTATTTCTTTAGCAATAAAAACATTTGTAATTGTATAAAATAAATGCAAAATATGTTTGATAGCATACTGTGGAACATTCCAAGCAAAGCAATATCTTCACACAGCAGGTAGGAGACCCCCCACCAGAAAAGTTACACAGTGCATCTTTAACCTATAATCTCTCAACTATAAATTCACTGTCAAGTCCAGGATATTTCACTTCAAATCACCCACAGCTTCTAATTGTTCCAAGTCAAATTTATTCATGTGATATTTCAATAATATTTGGTGTATTTCTGGAGCCCTGGGCAAATGTTCCATTACATCAAAACACTATAAATAAGTACATAAATAAATATAAACTGGACTGACATTCTAAAACAAATCTACCCATTTAAATGTAACTGTACAGTATTTTATGTCACGGATACAGAAAAATGTTGTGTGGTCAGGCTGCAGGATTTGAGAAAAATATCAAATTTAAATTTTTCACACAAGCGACTGTGATTAGATTTGTGATTTGTGTTTAGTAACAGGATTCATTAAAGCTTTAATGCTATAATGGTTTTCCTGTGTATTTGCTTTCTCAGAGTCTTATTTTGATTGATTCTTGCATGTTTGAATAATCCTGTAACAATCTGCATTTAAGGCTTCAGTACTTTTCAGTGGCACCTGTACGAACCCCCTGCACCCTGTACTTACTTAGAAAAAGTACTCTATTCACATACACAAATGATGCCTTTGAAAACTATTTTAAATATAGCTGCAAGCGGCAATGATCGGCCTTTGCATGCGCAAATTTTCGCTGAAATCTGAGTTCATATGCGCAAATGAGAGCCATTTATATAGATGCAAAATGCAATAAATTTTGTGCAATTTTTGCGGCTTTGGTGTGCTGAGACCGTAATGCAGGCAGAGTTGCATATGGGCGTACTTTTAAGAGCGTCAGTTTACACCAGAGGCAACACAGCTGCTCCTGTGATGCCAGCCTATGTGTATTCTCACGTTTTAGCACTAAACTTTTTACATTGCTTTTGTATTAATTGTTGATTGGATGAATTATGTTTTAAATCACAAAACAAAAGTTGACAACAAGAGAGACGCTTTCCAGCAATAACAAGTCATTTCTGCAGTGCTCGCATTAAGTAAGCTACTCACCATTTAACTCTGGTTGTCTGCACCACACTCCTTTTCCTTCATAAGTTGTTCTTGTAAAGTTGCTGTCTGATGTCGTAAAGTGTTTTATATTTATCCTGCATAGCTGTAAACTTTCCGTAGTCCATCACGAGTCATTCCCCGAGTGTTTATGCAACTGTAGTGATTTTAGAGTATTTTGAAAAGGGGTGGGAGTTTATTTTGACACCACGTGCTTATTTCCTGTCTTTCCCCTGCTAAAAAGCCTGGAGATGCTCCGTTGATGCTGAAACATTGGAACTCCAACCTAATTTGAGTAACGCATAACGTAATGACTGCCTTTGGACGCTTATGTGTTCTTACTGCTTTGGTGTAAATTGGGGGTAAGACTTTTGTAAAAAAAAATTTGATAACTTGTGATGCCCCACCCTTTGAGATAATATGTATCAAATTTGAACCCTGTTTGGGTGAATGCCCTAGGAGGAGATGAAAATGCTTTGCACAGTTTAATGCAATATTGACCCCTGATGGAGCAGACGGTGTTGGCGTAATTTTTTTTACTTGTCTTGTCATGATCTTCTGTGTCAAATTTCATGATTCTACGTGCAGACCCGAAGGACCTGGCCATACTGCACATGCATTTCGCTCTAAGCAAGCATAAAAACTGCAACTTTTGGACGCATTTTTTAGAATGCATAAAAAGTGAATGAGGACGATCATACTGCCAGAGCTTGGACATTTCAGAAAATAGAATCCAACCTATTTGTTGACACTCTACGTGAGCGTAGGCGCGTATCCCCATCAAAATACATAGAGAGCATTCATCTATTGTTGTAATTTGTGCATTTACCATAAGCACAGTGTGTTCCTGAGACAGTTATGTATCGTTTGAAAGAGCCCATATCCAGAAAGACTGTTAATTAGTACTTTGAAATTTATTTATCGTCGCGTTTGCCGTGATCAGCCTGTACAGATGGTAAATAAAAGCCTGTTCACCTGGTTAGTTTCACTGTAGACCTGTTACAAGTGGCTAAACGCGCCCAGTCAAGTTTGTTTGGCTTTCCCATTGAGAAACCCAGAGCCCGTGCCACACACATACATCCTGCTGGTGCTGCCGGTGTGGTTGTCCTTGTGTTATGTGCGTAAACGCTGACGCAGTATGGCCAGGCCCTAATGCAATTTTTTCTTGTGTTGGGGTGCTGATTGAAATTGGAAATAGCCAAAAGTTAGAGCAAATTTTTATGAGTTTTCGCCACTGTGCACTAGGTAAAAAATGGGTGGGTTGGTTAGGAGAAAAACTTTCTGATACGAGAACAATGTTCTGCTTTTTTTTACATATTAAACTGTACATTTTTGGAAAGCTCTGGTGCATTCCAACGTCATGGCGAGGGTCCTTGGTCACTAGGGGAACTCACTTGAACCTCACTTTCCGGCTACTCTTAGCATCTCATTGCTTTGCAATACTAATAGGCCCTTCATCAGCTTCTAGAGCTCAGGCCTAATTACCCTCTGTTCAGGATATGTGCACTCCTTCAGCCACTGAACACCTGGAGCACAGCTACTTTTATAACCTACACAGATTGTTCAACAAGTGTCACAAAACATTACTAATACAATATATTTGCTCTACACTTGCACAGTTTAGTTTTGACAACACAGTAGTAATAGTTGTGATTTCCCTAAGGTGCCAAATTATTTTGTGTGTGTGTGTTTTCCATAAAATGTGTATTTTTTATTTTTCTAAAACAAAAACTGAAATAAACATCTCCTGCATGCTACTGTGAAATACCACATTCCCCACATTAACGTGTTTTAGATAAGTATTGCTTTTGTTTACAATGTAAACAGCAAATGTAAACTTAATTTACTAAAATGTAAATTTAATTGTAAACTTATTTGTAAACTTAATTTACTAAAATTAAGTTTACAACTATAAACTTAATTTACTAAATTTAATGTAAACTTAATTTACTAAATACCTGAAAAAGCATACTATGTCTTCTTTACAATGGTTTGCACAAGGTCCTGGGTTCTATTCCCCCGTCCATCAGGAGCTTGAATGTTTCTTCTGTGTTCAGTACTGCCATGTAAAAGGCATTTAAATTTCAGCAGGAACGACATGACAATATAAAAATATTCTCTTTAATTGTGTTTGTTAAGTTTCATAGTCTAACCCAGTGCTACACAGCCATTAATAATGTTACGTAACGTAATTCACAGTTTCATGGTTTAGATCTGCATTATGCCCCTCCCTTCACTGTCCATGTCTACTTAAGTTAATGGCTGAATCAAAACTGCCTCCAGCAAGTGAATGGTTGTCAGATAAAGTGTGTCTCTAATTAACTAACTGGGCAAAATGCATCCATTTGTACTGTTTTTTGTACCAACATCCTTTATTATCTCTCGTCTTATTCAGCTCAAAGGTGAAATATCCTCAAATTCAATACAAAACTAAATAAACCGTCACATAAAGAAATTATTTTAATTCTTAAGTAAGACAATGTGACAGCATGTTGGGTTCATTTAGAAGCCAGACTAAACTAGATATAATTTTTTGATCACTTCATTAGCATTTTTAGCCTCTAGCTGTGCAGGAACCTAAACTTCAACACTACTGCATTTGATTACAATACATTTTCTCTTCTCAGTACAAGTACAGATTTAGGAAAATGATTTGCATGTTTGTTTGGTTTTTTTTAGATTAAGTAAAATCTTTTGGATTTTGATGAATACAAGTAATAAGTATGTACTTGCTAATGTGTCCCCTGATGCACTGAGGTTTGAATGTGTGTTTGTGTGTATGTACATTTTATTCATGGTTTGTGCTTAACCAGAGATCTGCAAAGTGAATTGCCCTTTGGGATTAATAAAGTTCTTGATTTATTGATTAAAAATAAGCGTTAGTCTGGCTTGTCAGTACTACACACTTTTTGTATATTATAAATTTGGCTGTAATTGGATTAGCAAAAAGGATTGATGGAGAAACCATCACTGGTTTGTTCAGTATGTTAAATTAAACCATGATGGATCTCAATTTATAACTCATGGAAGAGCATCTGATGTAGAAAAAAATATGTGGCAACTGAAAAGATGCAGTAAATTCACAAGGCTGAATCTTTGGTCCACACAGAAGTCTAGTCAGGTCCCAGTTTAGGAACAACGTGTAATATAACAAACAATATAACTGATATTCAGAATTAGTATATTGAGAGTATACTGAGGGCCATCTACAAGACAACTATCACAAATCTGCAAAAAGACAAGCAAATAAGAACAACTGTGCTATAACAGTAAAAAGGAAAGAAACTTGATGCATAATTTTCAGGACAATACATGAACCTCAACAAACACCTTTACATACAGTTTTTAATGCAACTCAAAACAAAACAAACAAACAAACAAACAAAAAACAAACAAACATCTGAGTATCATTCTGGAGAACATCTGGAAACATCCATTTCCAGAATCATTTTTAGGTAATTTGGATTTTTGGTTGTTAAATCAATAGCTGTGTCTTCTCACGAACGTCTGTGAATAGCCATACCATAGAAAACAAACAAACAAAACTGATACCTGTGTGGCGTTAGTTGGCAAAAACCCATGGCCAAGTCCAAACTAATAATCAAAAAGCATGCTTTCTTATCCTAGATGGTTATCATACTCCTTGTGGACTGATTGGCCGCTGCCCCCTGCCTTTGTGAAGGTCTAGAGAGCATTTTATAATTAAACATATTCTCAGGTGATTATGGTGCCAAAAACACTTCTGAAATAAAACTCTGAGGTGTCATCCTGAAGCGAATAACATTTGTAACCCCCTATAATTTAGACATAATTATCCTTTTGGTTCCCGTTGGAGATGCTTGACTACATTAATACCGGAGGCCCGCTGTTACTTGCTCCTAGTCTAGTCTTGAAATTCCCTTTTGAAAGCTGACTTTTGGCTCCTTTTATTTAAATGATCCTATGGCTTTCTGGGACAAGCACACCCAGGCTCTCAAGTGTCCTAAAATATCTTTAAATAGTACTTCTTTTGACCTCCTGGTGTGATTTGTCACTAATTGGATGCCTTGTGGTAAAATACATAGTAGGATCGAGAAATTAGCTCAAGATTATACAGTATCTTCAGTGGTTATATAAAAAGGGATTTTGAATAGACTACTTGTGACAAATGTGTATATTATTTCAATGTAAACCTTTTTTTGCTAATTTCTGTTTGGAGCCTCCACTATAGAACATAGTAAATACTCACAAATCCAGCAGACTCCTGACTAGAGTATCAAAAGAATTGATTCCCAGACACTAATTGATGCCTAAATGATTATGATATGAAAATGAAATGATAGATCCTCATTTTAAGTTTTGATACTGAAAAAATACCACATACAGGACAAACTTGGAGCTTTTCTGAGTAGTTTTAGAATGGTTTGATCTAGAGGCAGAACATTTACCATGTATTTTTAAATTTTAGGCTAGGCACATAACATTTGTTTAAAGGAATGTGCAGTATAGACCATAGACCGTATAAAGAAGTGAACTAAGGGACTGTGACATCACCCATCACCCACAGTGTTCGGCTCCAGTCAAATGAAGCTCACTATGCTAGCAGTTGTAGGGCGAAATGTGTGAGATTCTGACATTTAAGATTTTTTTTCAAACAGGCAGTAAAGATCATATACATTTCCCAAAAGGTCATTGCATATATTCATTTTAAAGTATGAATCATAATATTGAGATTTGAAAAAGGTTCCTATACTAGTACATAAATAGTAAGTCCTGATCAGTTCCCCCAGCAATGAAGGATGTCTCAACTGAAGTTTGATAAATATCCAAATCAGTTACACTTACTTGAGTAACTTTGCAAGAAATTGCACATCCAAGCGTAAAGTATGTTTTATGTTCCAAAGTGTGGTTTTAACTTTCTATTTCCATGGAATCGTGCAGGTGACGTGGTAACTCCAGACGTATTGATATTTTTTGGATGAGAATCTAAACTTTTTGATATAGTCAGAATTTAAAAGCAAAATGCGTCTTGTAAAGTGCCAGACCCTATGCCTCCCAGTATCTCCATCCTATTTCTATTATCTCTGGGCTTGTCCTGTCAAAAGGACATGTCACCGCTCAATCTTCTGCGGCTTTGCGCTCTCTGTCTCCTAAGTCATTCTTAACGTCAAGACTAATCCTAAATGAAATGACTTTCATTTTCTCTGGCTGCTGCCTCTGCTTAAAGACCAGTGGAAAGTACACACACAAGCTCCAGTTATCTCAATATAAGATTTTAAATTCATCAACTGTCAAAAATAAGATAATGGTTATCAGTTATCACAGCTTCAAACTCCACCAAGTAATACAACATTTTGGATACAATGGAGGAGATTTTTCCCAAAACTCAAAGATGGTGATTCAGTATCTTTTTGTAATTAAAGGTTTTGTCAGCTCATCTTTGTTTCCAAGATATTTGCATTGTTAAGTTTTTGGAATGCATCCTTTAGAGAATACGATTATAGTTTTTTTGGGAAGTACAGTGCATAGTTAGAGATGGTGAAAACTCAGTACCATTGACTGAACGTATGATTAAATGGTACAGTGGACTCCTCACTCAGATCTGACCTGTACCTTGGCCTGGTAATCTTATCTGTGTGTCTTCATGGATAGATGGATAGATGTTTTAATGTCATTCTGTGGAACTATTTATTTTAAGTAAAACATAGTGCTATATATGTTATATAATTATGTGAATATGGTCCATAGATAATTACTTTGAATATCTAGAGTATCTTATGTTTGGGGTTTTTGAAATGTGCGATACATGAAAATACCTTCAAACTTCCTGCATTCTGACTCTGTCACACAAATGATTATCTCATTAATGACTTTTGCAAAATTAAAATCCACGTGTTTGTTTCTGAATCATTTACCAAAAGACAAACAAAGCAGCGCTGTCAAGAGGATCATTACTCTGCCAGGTTTGTTGTGAAAACTTAAACGCATTTTCATCAACAAGTAAAACTCCTAATGAATGTGACAAGAATAAACTGTCAACAGAACTGATCATGACTGTAATGCTTTCCACACAGGTCTTTTGCCCCAACATCTGATCCAATAAAAAACAGTGCATGGCCTGCATTCTTGAAATGAATAAATGAAAATAACACATTAACTGTAATGTACAGAGGCCCAGTGGTTACAGCGTTCCTTTCTCACAGCAGGAACATCCTGTGTTTGATTCCCAGACAAGTGGAGCCTTTCTGTGTAGAGTTTGCGTGTTCTCCCTGTGTCTGCATACTGTTTCCTGTCTGTGTACCAACAAACGGGTCTCCTCTGGTCCAAGACTCCCCTGTAGATTCTGAATTTTTAAATCTGGTGTACATAATGTGAAGCACTCTTCATCCATATGTATTTCTGCCTTTTTCTCTCTTCATCATTCACTGTGCCCATATGACCAGACAAGCTCAGTTATGGTGACTAAATATACATTTTCTGATGGTATTTACAGGGAATTGTCAAACATAAAGTAATTTTCTCTCATAGAGAATGCTGCACAGTATATTTATTAATGGATTCCTATCAATTATGTAAATGGATGGTTCTCAGTGCTCAGAGAAGAAAGGTCAAATAAAAATGCCATGCAGCAAAAGATCTCTTTCACCACGTCAAAGTTTGTCAATGAAACACGAGTTGTGATACGCCCGTGTGCACTGATAGGACGCTTCTAACTCAAACCACACTTAGGACATCTACTCGGATATCTCATAATCATGCCCGCATTGACATTACGTGGAACTAAATATACATTTTCTAATAGTTAATTTGTTATGTTTGCATTAAGGCTGCAAGATGAATTGCAATGGAATCAAAATCGCAAATCACAAAGGCAGCAATTTTTGAAGTACCATAATTTTCTCCCCAAACAATAAAATCTCCTGTTGTATTCTACATGAAAACCCTGTAGTTTAGATCTGCACAAACATGTTCTGAAATGAGACATTTGTATTAGTTTGTCAGTTCATATTTAAGTCTTTTTGTAAATTCCTTTAGTTTTAAAATATGAACTTTTAATAGAATCATATTATTAAAACATATTGCAAATCTCATTGCAATTGCAATGCTCGTCAGAAAAATCACGATTTAATCTTTTTCCCAAATCGTTCAGTTCTAGTTTACATCATAAAAAATTAAGTTGGGCCTTTTCCTCATGACATGTTTTTGCCTTGACATGTCTCTGTCGATAACAAGCAAAGATTTAAGAAATGATTTAAGTTTGAAAGTGTTGCTAATATATTGACTTTTTGGGGTCATCCATACTGTACATCCGCCGCACTGGGGAAGTTACCTCCCAAAGCCATTATGCGGTGTGCTCATAGGGAAGGTATGCTGTGCCTGAGTGCTTTGAAATTATAGGTTTGTTTTTAAAAGCATGCAGATGTTCCATGGTGTTTAGGGCATACATCATTTTAAACTGAAATTCGTAGAAGCAATCAAAAAACAAAACAAAAAAAAACAAAAAAAAACTGTCTTATAACTTGGCACAAATGTAAAATGTTAAATGTGGGCTAGGTGACAGGTTAGGGAATATTTTTGTCTGATGTTTTTTGTTATGCAAAATGTGTCCCTTGATAATGAAACCAAAGAAACTCAAAACTGTGAATATTATGAAAAAAAAAAACAACAAAAAAAAAAAACAATTGAAATTTGCCTGTTGGTAATAGTTGGAAGCAGAGATGGCAGGCGACAAATAGTTCAACTGAAATGTACCATGATGCTGTTCTGATTTTCTATTGTTTTCATCTCATTTGGCCTTGTATGAATATGTGTAACTTCATCCATGTTTTTCATAGTGATAGAAATTGTTGCCCTGGCAATTAACAATTCAAAAAGCAACTAAAATTGGCACCTATGAACAGGAAACTGAAACCCATGAATACTAAGGACCCTTTGGCATTCAACTCAACTATATTTCAACAACTATACCTAATTTACACTCTTTGCATTCTTATTACAGTGTTGTTGACTCAATAATGAAACAAAAACATACACATGATTTATGAATATACATTTTTGCTGTAACTTGCTATTTATGGAGTGCATGTTGTTGAAGGTATGCATTCATCTTCCAGAAGGTCACCCCATCAGATCTTGCTCAAGGCGTATGGCAGATAGACCTGCTGTTGTTGTGTCCTTGGTAATGTGGCTGCTGTATCGGGTAGGGCATCTGACATAAAAGCAGCAAATTCTAGTGTGGTTAGTTCACTGAGCCTTGCCAGTGCCTTAATCTGCAGACAGAGTACTGTACACTGATGAATGATTGGCTGCAGTAGTTGGGGTTTAGGTAATGAGGATTAAGATGAGAAAGAGTTTTTTAAGATCTAAACCAACTGGATTTCAGCACTGAAAGTGGCAAATGAGAGACTCGTGTGAGGCTCATTCTGCTTTCTGATTGGATGTTGTCTGGGGCTACAGCCTAGACCTTTAAAACAAGTCTTTGGACAATGAGGAGGCTCTGGCCAGAGGAGTAAAGGCACACTAAGTTAGTAATGTTCTGGAGGGTCTGTCCATGCAGCGCTTGAAAAGTGAGGACAAAGTTTAAAATCACTTCTATATTTTACTTGTGATAAGGGTGATGTGCGACTGTTCTGGAGGTTCCTGTTAAAATCCCTGAAGCAGAGTTTTGCACAAGTTGAATTATTTGAAGAGCTGTCTTATTAAAACAAGTAAAAAGTGTGTTGCAGTAGTTGAGACAGGATGAGATAAAAGTATGTATGATCATGTCCAGATCACTCTTTGACCACGTTTTCCTCAACTTGTTGTCATGAAAACCAAAGGACCAAGTTTTATAACACAAACAACCTGACCATGATGTCAATTTTTTTTGTAACTAAGAAAAAGAAAAAAGCATTCCAGTTGTTATCAGTAAACTGTATTTATTTTAACATGTCTACCTCCTATTTGGGAACAGAGTTGGGTTATGTTTGTGGAATTTAAAATCTTACATACAGTTCCTTTATATAGTATACTTATAGTTGAATTTATTTTATAATTTATATTGATTTTGATTATGGGCACCTTGACATTTGCGTTTGGTCATGTTGTGGAAAAAATTATATAGATCTTGAAGAAAAAATAATGAATCCATTTGCGAAGCCAGATTAGTTTAGACAAAGTTTTATTCTTCTTCGTCACAGCAGATATGGACAGGGCCTAGGCCTGCCCTGGCCAGAGACCAACAGCCTCTCCCGAGTCTCCTCTCTCCAATCCCGCCTTCTCTCCATTTCCCGAGCATCCTCTCCAGAGCATCTGAGCTCTGAATATTTATACAGTAATACAAGTCAAAGCAGAGTGACTTTTGTTTCACAGACTTGTGCTACTCAACTTAACGTACATTTGAGGACAGGTACAACAAAGGGCTTCCTGAGGGTGGGGACAGTTGTGTCTGCGGAGTCTTAACACATGTTAATGACTGGTCTGGTCTCAGGTAGAAATCATATTAATTTACACAAAGACAGATTGAGAGAAATCTTTCCACAATATAAATTTCCATCACAGTCAGAACACTGTAATTTCCCCATTGTGGGACAAATAAAGGGTTATCTTATCACATAATCGCTTGTTTACAAATGCTTCTTTAAACAGAATGGGTAAATAGTCAGTTGCCCTGCTAACTGCTTCACAAGGCTTCAGTTATCACAGTAGGGGAAAAATGAAATGACTTTGCTGTTTGGTCATACGACTGATCACATGGTGTTTGTTGAATGTGGGGGGATGTATTTTTGAACCTTCACATTATTCCTTCATTACAAACTTTCCCTTATGCATACAAGGCAAAGTTAATTAGTCACTGATGCTATGAGTCAGACTGTTGCTGATTGGATTTCCCATCCCCTTTCCTGTTGGTACACATTTAATTGTAATAGTCACACAGTCAGAGTGAGATGTATGGATACTGAGATGATTAAAAATATGTTGTAGTGTCCAGTTTATGTTTTAGTTCTCATAATGACAGGCAAAATATAAAACAGTGTCAAGAAGTTTCTATTCAAAGATTACATTTTAAACATGTACCATTTGACAACTGATCTAATACAAGAATCTTACATAATGTGATAATAATATGGATTTGGTTTGTTGTTTACTAAGGAAATGATGATAGCTAAATAATTACAATCCAATAGTTAACTACTTTAATGCAGTTACACTAGAAGATAATTTAATATTTAGACCAACCGCCTGTTAGAGTGAGAAATGTGAGACTATCACTGGCCGATGTGGCCTATTCCTGATAATGTGCATTCTGTTTTTCCTCAGAAGACTTTTATTCAAAAACTCTGATTCAAAAATGATGAATTCATTTTTGTCTGGCCTTTGTTTTATAGAGATAATGACTTCCTGCAATGTCGATGAGAGGAGTGACTCGATATAATTATCCAATCAAATTATGTCATATAGGAAACAGGCAAAGCACCCATTACGATCAAAAGGGGGAAGTAAATAAATATGTAATTATATATGTCCCTGTATACCACTTCCCAGGGAGTGTGATGCTAACTGTAAGCACTGCTCTATCTGAGACTTGTCAGACTTTAATTTTTTAACTTTAACTTTAATTTAAATTAATTTAAATTATTTTTTATTATTATTATAGCTTTATTTTGACACAATCTGACCGGATAGAATAGGTTGAGCTGGAACTACAACAGGTGAGATGATTTGTGCTGTTAATCAAGTCTCTCTCAAATAACAAGCTAGCATTAGCCAACAGTTTTTCAGTTAGTCACTCTCACTTTTTTGTTGAAAATCAAACACCTAAACACGATTGTAAACGCTCGTATTGATCACAGGCTCCTGAAAATGTGTTGTTTAAATCCATTTTGTATTTTTTCTGCAGTGTTTGCTAATGTGTGCATTGTGTCACCATGGTAACTCCTAAACATTCCACCATAGATATACATACAGAGCACCCCCAGTATGATGCCACTGCAAAGTATCAAGAAATCAAAGATGTTTTTGTGTCCATGGGCAAGACAATTCACTCATTTTAAATCCCTACTTTTCAATATGGTGGGTCCTGCTTGTCTCCATGGAGACGTTATCGCTTTGCCTGGAAGGCTCCACAATATGCCATAAAGTTACAGGTCCAATCTGTGGAGAGGCGACCCCACTCATAGACAACATTGCATGTTTTCCAAAGTGTTTTTTTGAGCAATAAAACACCTAATTGAATAAATGAAAGAATAGATAACTTTAATGCCATATTGTGGAACATTCCAAGCAGGGCAATAGTCAAGCAAGTGGAGGATGAGAAGTTTACAAATAACTACAATGTAAAGCGTATTTTAGTATTTAAAAATGCACTGCGTAACATGTCTAGTGGAGAGTTTGCCATCTGCTTATCTCCATGGAAATGTTATTGTTTTGTCTAGAATGTTCCACAGTATAGACTAAACCTATGATCTATGACAAGCAGATTATGGCACTCCGCTACATTACAATTCAGATCTGTGGATCTATTTTTGAGCAACAGAAACACCCATAATGAATAAATGCTAATGGATATGGATGGATATGTTAAATGTCATACCATGGAATTGTCCAGGCAAAGCAATAACATCTCCAAGGAGACAAGCAGATTGCTGACCCTCCACCAGAAAAGTTATGCAGTGTACGTTTAAATAAGGGAAAAAAATGGCTCAATATTAATTCAGTGCATTACTGAATAGAGTTGGATATATTCTGAGTATGTAATTACATTTAAAGAACACATAATTGGCTGGAGAAGAGTGTTGGAGCAATGTTCACATCATTTAAACACAAGTGGGTGAAGCAGATGTGGGGTTAAAGACTTAAGTTGCAGACCTGCCTGAAGAAGCCTGGACATGGAGGTTAAAGTGTCCACTGCAGATAGCCACGTAACATAAGGGCTTTATACAGCTGTGAGGTCATCTGGGTTTAGTCCTGGTTCAGTCCTGGTTCAGTCCCAGTTTAATCCTGGTTTGGTCCTGATTTAGTCCTGTTTTTATCGTGGTTTGGTCCTGGAATAATCTTGTCTTTGCCTTTAAAAATTCACCTGAAATATTCCACAGTATGGTATTAAAGTCATCTGTCTCCATGGAGATGTGGGGTTAAAGACTTTAGCTGCAGAACTGTGAAGAAGCCTGAACATGGAGGTTAAATTGTCCAGTGCACAACAGCTTTATACAGCTGTGAGGTCGTCTGGGTTTAGTCCTGGTTCAGTCCTGGTTTAGTCCCAGTTTAATCCTGAGTTAGTCCTGATTTGGTCCTGGGTTAGTCCTGGTTTTGCCTGACACCACTATGTCAGATCTGTGAGAGGCAAGCCCCACTAACTGTACAAATGCATGGTATTATTATGATATTAAAAAAATGTAACTGGATAAATGAAAGATGAAAGTTTAATGTCGTACTGTGGAACATCAAAGCAATAACATCTCCATGGAGACAGACAGGTGGTGAACTCCCTACCAGAAAAGTTACACAGTGCATCTTTTAAATCTTATTTTCTGATACTGGGTTTAATCACTTCCCCACAGACCCATCTAAAATGACCTGATATTCGGGGTTGTACGAGTCCAGTCTGAACCTCAGCTGTTGGTGGTCAAAGTGCTGTTTTGACTTTGTACAGCTGTGAACTTTGTGTCTGGGGTCATCGTTGGGCTAATGGGGGCGGAGCGGCCATCTTTGTGTCCTGGTGGGGGGCGCTCTGTCTCCTCATGGGGTCCACATCTCCAGGGACCTGCTTCGTGACAAACAGAGCAAAGTAGCACAACAAGTCTCTGCTAATGATTCATTGTTTGACGGATATCAGTGCAGACAGGAACATAGGAGAAATAAGCAGACTTCATACAGTTGTGAGGGGTATATTAAATCATAGAATGCAGTTGTTACTTTAGATACTTTAGAATATGGTAATCAGTACTAAAACTAGTATCAAAACTATGAACCTTTTCTGAATAGCTTTAGAATGATCTTGAGCTGTATCAGAACAAGTACAAAGTATAGGCCTATGGTGGACTACTATGGAACCTACCGGGATGACTGAGGGATTACACAAATATAAAGTCACATGGTAATAAAAGAAAGTAGCGTACTATGATTTAACGTTGAAAATCTCATTCTGTATTGGTATTGGGTCGGTATTGAGTATTGAGTCTATATTCCTGAGTATTGAAATCGAGTTTGAAATGTTGGCACCGTGACACTAGAATACAGTTTATGAAAAATAGTGACATTTCTGGACTTTTGCGCTTAATTGGACAGTCCATTCACGTTTTGTGCAATCTTTGAACTTCAACCAAGTTTTAGCACATTTTTGATGGATTGGTGTAATAAAAATATCAATATCAAAATATATTTTTGTCATTATTGCCCAACCCTAAGTCCTTTCTCTCCCTTTTGGGGGGACAATAAATCAAAAATGAAAAAACAAAAAACAAAAGATGCATTGGTTTGGATTCTGCCAGTCTTATTGGAGGAGAACTATTAAGATGTCTGGGGCATTGCAGGTCAGACGTTGGTCCAGTCGAAGTAGACTTGTAGAAAAGCATAGTTTGATGAAAAACTAAGAAAATGTTTGTGCTTAACTTTATTGTTATTAAAGTGCAAAGATGAACACTTGTATAACATTTTTTTGACCTTTATAGCTGAGGGAACAAAAACAAAATAACAAAACAAATGTCAAAATAATACGAATAAGAAAAATGTGGCTTCCTGGCTTTTCCCAATACAGTGTGAGACCTTTTATTCATTCATTTGAAATGTGTTCATTTATACGTATAGATTATGCTATTGTTTATTGCAAAAAATACAACATGCACTGTTATTGTGAGCATGATCACCTCTCAAGAGATCTAACCTGTAGCTTGGTCTGTTGATGACACCTGCTTGTCTCCATGGAGATATTAAATTTAATGCCACTGTGTTACTGTCTAGCAATTTAGGCTGAGATATTGAGGTTTAAACCACATGGAGCACAATGGAACTGGGAAATCTTTTCTTTCTTTCTTTCTTTGTTTTTATTTTTGTTTTTTTTTGCTTATATAAACCCCAGAAAAGGGATGAGAATGTATAGATAACAGCAGATAGAACCTTATAATAGGGCTGTATGCGTTTACTTGATTAGTCATGTCAATCAGAATTTGTACTGAAGTATCCATACTTTGACCTGTTCACTGTGGGAAGTGTGTCTTTCTGGACTGATACCTTGTGCCCCACTTTTCCTCCTCTGCCCTTTGAAGCTCCTCTCTCTGTCCCACATTGATGCAACAGAGCAGCACTGGTCACCAAGCACTCTTTTATTCATATACTGAATATGTGAGACTGGTCAAGAGTGAATCTCCATGTTTTCAAATGGGCGTGATTGACAGGTGGATTAGCCAGTAGGGGACACACATGGTCCGTCTGTATCAGAAAAAATAAAGTAAAAAAATATTACAGGGGGGTGAAAAACATTGCGGATTTCTATAGAATCAGTGAGCGAAGCACTGAACTCTGTTAATCTGAGGTGAGATACATTTGATTTTATTTGTAAATCATATGTGACCTATGAGCTTGTTCGTTTCACATACTGTATGTAACTGAAAAAAAGATCTGATTGCACGATCACATTTGGCTTGAGGCACAGCGGGAGGCGTGGGGACCAGACTCATACTAATCTGTACTAAAAATTCAGAGATCTCATTCTGGAGTTGCCAGGCAAAGGCACTGTAACAATACCAACTTTATTTTCAATTCAAATTGCTTCCTCAGTCACATTTTACTACCTTAAATCAAATCTGAAAATATGGGAACTCTGATGCAATGTGACACTTGTAGCTTCAGGATGTCTGCTCACTGGACTATAGAAAATGACTGCCACATCCACTCCTCTGGTGAAAAATATCTGCAGGATTTTCAACACACAATTTTGTGTTCTCAGCTTCCATCAAATGGAGCTCATGTTTTGGACCACAATAAGCACTAAAGATGCATTTTGTAACTTCTGGTGTGTGTGTCCGCTACCTCTCCATGGTGATGTTATTGGTATAGACAGAATGTTCCACAATATGGTATGAATTTATATCTTGTATTGATTCAATTCAGATTTTTTATTCATAAAATCATACATTGTAAAACATGCATTCTGATCTGACCTGTCACATTTGCCTGGTCGCGTCACCTGCTAGTCTTTATGGCGATGGATAATGTCATACTGTGGAACATTTAAAGCATCATTATCTCCATTGTCCTTTACAAGACAAGTTACATATTTCACCATTAAATGTACCGGTAACTTTTCCAAGTACTGAATCCTGCATGCCCAAATGTCATAAATAATTCTGATAACCTTTTGAAAAATAATTATTCCTCCAATTTGTGTATATTTTTACAGACAGAAATCTAGTGTTTGATGGCAAAGTTTGGATATTTGACTATATTTTTTTAACTATTCAACATGACAGAGCAGTGCCAGTTTGAAAAAGTAGAAACTGGAGCACTGAGCTGTCAGTCACATCTCCAACATAGTGAATTATTTGACAAACTGCTCTGCATTTTGAGTTAATATGTTATGTTTTTTCTTTTACCTTGTGTGACATCAATCATAGATATCAAATATAATGAATTTATATTAGCTTTTCTTTTGGGCATTTGGAAAATCACTGTATTTTCTGGCATTTTCTATTGAAAGAAATATGTTTTTGCAGCAGATTTTCTACAGTTATAAAAAAAAATAGAAAAAAATCTTTTAAACTTCAGCAGCTTAAGTTGTCGATATTGTATCCCTATAGTGAATCATTTTAAAAACATGAAATAACGCAGTTTGTCCACCTCGATTTTCTGCAGGCACCAGTAAAAAAATCTAAAATATACAGAAATTTTAATTTACCATTTCTATCAAGTTTTCTCCAGATTACATTCAAAAGTACTACATTTGTCACTGTCAAATATTAATATGAAATTGTGACAGTAGCAGGGACTTTTCATTTCTTATCCCAAATGTGGTGAATCATTCAGATTTTCATGAATACTGTCATAGAAGTACAAAATGTCAAAAAACTCAACCCAGATTTCAAATTTGACAATATCGTGACAATCTTGCAGCGAGACTAGCCTACTGTATACCTGTCTATTTCTTCCTATAAGTCCCTCTTTATTTTTCATTGTCAGTATGACATACATGTGGCGTGCTACAGTGCAGTATAGAGGCATCTCTCTCCCTCTGCCTCTGCCCATTGTTGAAAGCCTTTTGAACTTTAATGTTAGATACAGGGCTTTTACTGAATTTGGTTGTTACATGACCACTTCCCTCTTGAACATGACATTGATCGGACCCTATGTGACACACGTGATTTCTAAACCACACTTGAGCCAGTGTAATTAAATCAGGGCTACTTAAGGTTGTTTGGCTGTAATCTCTCCGCATGTCTGTGTAAATGAATGGCTTGGTATTGTTTCCTCCTTCAAGAGCCACTGTTGCTAAGGTGGGAAAACATAATTATTATGTTTTTCTTTTTAAATAATCATTCGGTATTCATCCCTGCTCCAACTGCCTTTGTTTTCCTCTTATATCAAGGGCCATCTGTGGAGCACTGGGCAGGACAGAAACAGGCAGGAACAAAAGTGCTATTGGCTTGAAAGCACAGGAAACACAGGTTTATTACATAGACCAGATACTATTCTCCAATTGTGAAAACAGTATATTATCATCTCTATAGATCTACGAAATTATTCAAGTTAAAGGTGCACTATGGAATTATTTATGGTTCAGGGTCTGCCACCTGTTTGTCTCCTTGGAATGTTTCACAGTACAGCATTAAACCTATATGTATCTCTTGATTTTGAAATTGACTTGATACTCAATACTGATTCAGTTAACACAATGATAATTAAAAACACTCTTTATTTAAAGGTGCTATGTGTACTTTTACTACCTTTTTATGAATCTGTATCTGTATTTATAAGTTGATTGACACTTTTACTGT
The DNA here is from genome assembly GCA_029959045.1 of Taenioides sp. WSHXM2023. Classification (NCBI taxonomy): domain Eukaryota; kingdom Metazoa; phylum Chordata; class Actinopteri; order Gobiiformes; family Gobiidae; genus Taenioides; species Taenioides sp. WSHXM2023. The sequence goes on along the minus strand of CM057096.1, from coordinate 11,670,391 downwards.
CCACTATGGCTGCCCCTTTAACTTCATTTTTGAATTTCAATAGAATGTGATTTTCAACATTAAATAATAGTACTTTCTTTTATATTACTGTACTGTAATCCCTCAGTCATCCAGTTAAAGGTTCCATAGTGGTCCATGTGTGGTCTTACTTTAGCATCGATACTTGCACATATCAATACTTTCTCAAATGAGTATCTAGTTTTGATAGTTTTAGTGTTGATCAGTATATAATTTTCGATACGTCTGTCAATCCTACTCCGGAACAACCATGCGGTATCATTAGGCCAATTTACAGGTCAGATATACAGAAGCAATTTGAATATCATGAAAAAGTGCAATGTTTTTTGTCACTCATTTCAGAAAGTCAAACCTATTATATAGACTTATGTCACACAGAGTGAAACTTTCAAGTCTTTATTTCTTGACATTTTGTTGATTATGGCTTGCAGATAATGAAAACCCAAAAAGATATTTTAAACAGAAATGTCAAGCTTCTGAAAAGTATCTTCATTTCTGTGCACTCAACAGTTCTTTTTGTGAGCATCATTGTGGCGTGGCATGGAGGCAATCATCCTGTGGCACTGATCAGGTGTAACAGAAACCCGGGTTGCTTTGACAGTAGCCCTCAGATAATCTGCATTGTTGCCTCTGACAATACCCTTTGACCTTTTGTGGCTTACCCTCCTTGTGAAGGGTGTCAGTGACTCTCCTCTGGACATCTGTCCCTAATTAGCTGTGACATAAAAGTGACATAGTGTACCTTTAAAGAAACTATATTTAGGGCTAAATTGACCTTACAAACCTTGTGATGTCATTAGGAGGACGTTCCTCTGTGTTTTCAACTCACATCATATTGTCTGGATATTGTCACTTTGATAATCCCCAAGAAAATACAAACATATTAATTTTTGTCAATATTGCCCATGCATATCTTTAGTTATCTTTCCAATAAACCAACAAACAAACCACCTGAAATTACAGAGATAAAAATGTATTAAAAGTCTTCTCTGTGTCCCTTTATTGGCAAAAATATTCTATCTTATCTTACAATGAATAAAAATACACACAGGGAAGGAGGCCATACTAAATTGAAAAACACCACATAGTTAAGTAATACTCCTTCATCTTTGACGCCAATTAGCCAGTACACAAACACACTATTTCCTCTTGAACTTGGTGGTTAGCTCTAGTGTGTAAACCATCCGTCATTTGGAACAACTTTTAATCGCCTTAGCCCAGAGAGCATCCTGACAGGCTCCACTTGATGCACATTGTTCCTGGTGTGTAATTAAATGTGATTTTCTGTGGAGAGGAACCAAAAAAGACAATAATATTTTAATAGCCAGCTGTCTTACTCTAAAGAAGGCCACCCGCACTTGTCATTCCTGATATAATGTGTGTCAGGATAGCGACAGGTGTTGGCATTTTTCACAGGCGGATCTATAAGCGTGTGTGTAATTAAATTCATTAGTGTTTGCTTCAATGCAGTTGGATGGGCGCTAACAAGGCTAAGGTCTATAGAGGGAGCATCATGAGCCCAGCAGTCACACAAAGAGGCTGCAGTGTCACAGAGGAGATATTTAGATCACTGCTACAAATGCTACAAACCGGCAGATGTTTTTCCCCTGGGAGCATTTCAGCATTAGTCATTGAGACAAGGTGGTTCACACATTATATTAACATGTCCAACAGAGGCTTTGCACCGTCACGTGACCCCCATAGCAACGGTAACTACGCTGCCATGACACCGGGCATGCAACATCAAACATGGCTGCGTGTTCCAACTCTCACGAAATATCTGGAATCTCTGGAAAAGTTGCTTGGAAAACTGTTTGGAAAAGTTAAATCTGCTTGGAAAAGTTAAATCAATCTCTAATATCGATTCTTACAATGTGAGCACCAATTTCTACTCAGATTCGATAGAATCATAGCCAGAAGTAGAATTTCTGGATATATTAAACTACTTTATCTTTGCATCCAATAGCTACAGCAAAGAGCAGATCAAGGCTTATAAAAGCGTAGAGGTGTACCAGTATTTTGTTGTTGGGGGAGTCAGGTGTGTTTATGTAGCAAAAGCTAGCAGTAACGTCAAGGTTTTGATCGGAAAGGTAAGTGTTTTCCAACTCGCACAGAACTATGTCACTCGCCATAGGACTGATGTTTTCTTTATTGCTTTGGTTATCTACAACGATGTCTTCTAGAATTAATCGTTTTTTGCGAGCAGATCTTTCTAACGTTCGCGAGTATCTTTTCATGGCCGATTCTTTTGTAGTTTGGCTCACAGAGCTCTTCGACTCGTGCCCCATATTGATCATAGGAGCCCAATCTGGGTTCATTGGATCGTAAACTGGTGCGGGTTTTCCTGGATAAATGAATGAAATTTTAGTTCAGTAAGTGTGCTTCTTTCATTAAATAAGCTATGAAACAATCTGAATAGCAAATACCTCGATGAAAGTGATGTGAGCAAACTTCAGGTGTCTTGATGATACCATCGAAATCTCTTTTCTTTTTTCGATAATTCCCTTGTTTGAGCTCACAAACAAAAACAAAACACAACTCCAGGTCTGTTTTTGAGGAGGTAACAACATTTTAACATGGTTTAAAGGACCTTTAATAATCATGAGGAAATTCTTGAATGTCCCAAAATGGTGGGTGGTAAATCTCACAGTAAGACAGGGACAGAGATTAAACTTAGAACCACTGTATGACCAAAGACCAGCTGCGGCATTGCATTTCCTTATTTAGCAGTGTCTTTACCATATAGAGACCAGGGTCAATGGGGAAGAGCACAAACGGAGACCAGTTTTATTTTCTCATAACCCACTATAACCGGTCAAAGCAAAGCGTAACTGTAAAATGCTTCTTTTCTTGCCTGTGAAATACTGTTCCAAAACTGCTTTTCAATTTCACCACAGCAAATCCTCACTTTTAAAATGACAGCTTTAGGTGGTCACAATGAAGAAATAACTATGATTACTTTATAGAAATCTCGCAAAAATCAGCTATAGAAATAATAATAGTTGGAATAAGTCATAGTTCTGTGCCCATCTGAAAGTGCATTTGAAAGTGCACCAGTTCAGCCAACCGCGTAAACCCTTCATTATGTAACTCCATCCATTCATAATAAACTAACAATGGGGCCCTGACTTTAGGCCTTTGAGTGAAAAGTATCTGATTGGGTGAACCTCCATAAACCCTTTATACTGTCAGTGTGTAAACAACATAATGAAGCCATTCAGAGAAATGTGAAATACTGTGACCTCTTTGTGTCAAAATATGCACTATCTTGAGAGACTAGTGATCTGTGGTCCTTGTTTATCATCTAAGGTCACAAGAGCACACATCCCAGTGGACCAATGTATTCATGAGTTTCAGCTTCATGTTTATACTTTTGCTAGCTTTTCACTATTCAAGATACATTATTTGTGTTAAATTGTTAATAGCTAGTAATGCTCCGGTGGCACAGTGGCTGAGTGGCTAGCACTCGCGCTTCACAGCAAGGAGATTCTAGGTTCAGTTCCCGAGTCTTTCTGTGCAGAGTTTGCATGTATACCTATTCAGAAGCACTACTTGCCATTAGGGGTGGGCTATTAAAAAAAAACATAATATCATGATCACAATTTTTGGCATCATGTACACTTTGTATTTTCCTGTTGCCTTTAAGTAGTAAATAAAGTCATCTACTTCCAGTGAAAGTGCACACTTCACTATGATTGACTAAACCCATCAGTCACTCACTCAGAGCTTTAAGGAGAAGTGTGTGTGGAAAAGTGTGTGTGAACAAACAGCTGCATTAAATAGCCTGAGCCTGTACAGCAGAAGCCAATGCAGAGCAAGGACCAAACTTCCTACAAGGTACTGTATCAAAATCATGTCTGCAACAACTGAACCTCTATATCCACTATCTATTTGTGTTGCTGACTACATGTGCAGAGGGAGACAATAGATCCCACTTTGATGCCATTGAATGACGTCCTTTGTTAATTGGGTAGAAGCCCCTCTAATTATGCAAATTATGTGTCAAGCGTAATTGGCACTGTTTAAGCCCACAGGATTGACACTTATTATTTCGTTAATTAGTGAACTGTACAGTACACTGCTGCCACTGCTGCTGTGAGAAATTCTGATAAATTGTTATTATTATTATTATTTTTTTTTTTTTATGTATCATCGCACATTATTTATTCTCTGTCTCTATTTCACAAGAGTGAAGTGAGATAGGCTTATCAACAAAAGGATTGAAAGCATTTTGTAACTACTTCATTAATACTCTAACTCCTATCCCTTTAATTAAGCAGTTACACTGAATCATCCTTAAAAAGGTGTATATTTAAGTAGTACCCTTTTGTCATTCTGTCACTTTACTTACATTACACTTGTTCAAAAGTTTATAGTTGTGCTCATTCCTGGATATTGCTGTTTGTTCCTGATTGCGGCGGAGGGATATAGGGATGTGAAGAGGCCTGTGTCTCAGCAGGAGGATAGTGCCCATAGTAACAGAGGGGAGGTGGATCACACAAACAGGAAAGGACAGCTCTGTACAAACAGTGAAATGTTACAAGTGTGGGACCATGCAGGCACCGAGTCAAGAAAATGTGCTTCAAAAATTCATTTCAAATTTTTGGCTCTTGAAAGGGCTTCTGTCATTGAACCTTTAAATTTTCAAATCAACACATGAAAATACCATATGCATACAATTAGTAAATAGTTGCTGTCCTTTCTACTTTCAAATGCCTTTTTATCTTAAGGCAGTCCATAAGTCTGCTTATAACTGGTGCAATAAAACAAAAAGTAATAATTAGCAATAGTAATAATATTGTTGTTGCTTTTTTAGTTATTAAAGATGCACTTTGTACGTTTTCTGGGTGGAGGATCTCCTTGTCTCTATGAAGATGTTATTGCTTTGCCTTGAATGTTCCATTTAGCGTTAAAAAAAATATGGACATGGTGTTTTTATTGCCAAAAAATACATATTTGTGTTCATACTGTGAGTGGACTTGCCTGTGACTTTGTCCAGTGGTGTACGTGGTTGTCATCACCTGCTAGTCTTAATGGAGATAGATCTTAAAGGTGCACTGTGTAACTTTTCAGTTACGCAGAGCGAAATGTCATCGCTCTGCCTGGACTGTCCCATATTATGACATTAAAGAGATCTACCTTATATTTATTAAATTACAGGTAGTGTACTGCACAAAAATACCCAGATAAACATGCATTCTGACTGTGAGCGGGTTACCTCTCCACAGATCTGACCTGTAATTTGGTTTGGTTTAGTCTCTGGTGGACCCTCTACACCAGGGAAATCTCATTGCACCTTTAAGACCGGAAATGAGTCAAGCAAAATGTATAATTTTTAGCAATAAGAACAGACTGCATTTCTTACATTTTTTATTTTACCATCTGTTATACTGGCTTTGTTTGTGGCTTAATGGATCAGGCCTTGAAGACAAATTTGATTGAAAATTTCTTGCTAACTTTTTCAAGTATCATTTCCATTACCCATTATTGTGCAGTGTTACTTCTAATCCATTGACTTTATAACCTCCTCTGTACATTAAGAGCCTTACATAAAATGCTATACCCTAAGGTTGCACATTAGTCGTCCATTTGGTATTCAAGTCAAAGAAAGCATTCATTTAAACCATGCAGACTACCAAACAGGCACTTAAGCCTGCGACTTACATGCAAGCTTCCATTTCATTAACCTGCTGCATGTACATGTAATTCAAAGCAATTAAAATCAGTCCATAAATAACACCAAACACATTACAGGGTCTGTTTAAAGAAGGCAAAGATTGGACAACTAAGGAAGCAAATGCATAAATCATGTACAGGCCCTTTAAATAGTATTGATAGCTGTTATTCTATTTTCAAATTCTTTTCATCACAAAAAGGTTCATGTTTCTGCCTACAGCAACTGGAGCTCTACTCTTGTGATAAACTTTATTATGAACTGTTGTCTGCTTTCCAGTTTTGATCTAACCCTGAACTCTGAGCTGTAAATCCTTTCAGAGAAGAAATCGCATATTTGTGTCAGCTACATATCACTCTTGGCTAAATTGTCCTCCATATTTTTGATAATACTGTCCATACATTTTTGATACTTTAATTTCACACCCCAGTGATTCTCTGTCACAGCTCTAGAGTGGAAACGATTCATCATTAAGCTGTTCAAGATTTGTTTTGTGAGATTGGACCTGTCATTTTTACAATTCTGTTACAAGGGTTTAAACTATTGACATCAACATATTAGAACAATTGTGAAAACATATTTAAAATTGCAAATATAGACTACAGATTATTAAAATGCATTAGTATCTTTTGTTTTTCTATTTATTTTTAAAGAGGAGATATTTTATTTCTGTGGGGTATTAGCTAACACAACACATTTAGATCACCATTTTACCTTTTATTGTTTTGAAAATGCTATCAATCCCCCCCTCCCTTTGCTATTTGCTCCCCCTTCAGAGCACAGAACACACAGTGTGTATCCACCTGATGATAATACACACATCACATCATGTTTGCCAGGTTGTTGTGTACAGTTTTGTGTCATGCTTTTGTATATTTATGGATGATGTAGGCATATGTGCTGAGCATTGAGCAGAATCTTATAGCTAAGTGCAAGGAGGGTTCAAATAGGGCCCAGGAGAGATCACTAAATTACTGAAACATGTGGGGATGACATCTAAACCTCTTCAGACATGTTTTTTTTTTTTTTGCATAATACCTCCTCTTTATATTATCATGACTTATTCATTGATGTACATTAATCTGTAGAAGAAATGTCTTGTCTTCACATCATCATTTGGCTGGTTTCCATTGGTGCAATTGTTCTTTCTGTGCTGGACTGTGTTGTGGCTCTCTTGCTTCACAGAAAGAGGGTGTGCATGTTCTCCCTGTGTTCGCATGGGTGGGTGTCCTATGTATTCTCCCACCATAGCTCCAGATCTAGAGATGTACTGTGGCTTTTCTGAGGACATGCCACTTGTCTGCATCAAGATGTTATTTCCTTCGCCTGGAATGTTACACAGTATGGCATTAAAACTATCTTTATTCAACTGCTGGTGTTTCATGGCAATACAAAAAACAAAAACATTGAAAGTCATGCACTTGTTGCTTGTCCACAGATCTGATCTGTAACTTGGTCTGAAGTAGTGTAATCCCTCAGTCGTCCAGGTAAGTTCTATAATTGTCCATGGGTGAGCACTTGCACTTGTTCTGATACAGCTCAAAATCATTTTAAAACTATTTAGGAAAGGTTCATTTCTATCCTGTGAATGTGACTTTTTAGTATCATTACCTGCTCAAATAAGTATCTATTTTTAATTTCCTATTTTTAGATCAATTAGTATTTGATTTTTGTTACTTTTGACAACCCTAGTCTGGAGGTGTCACCTGCTTTCTCCTGGGACATAGATAAGTTTAATGCCGTACTGTGGAACATTCCAGGCAACGCAATAACATCTGCATGCAGACAAGCAGGTGGCGAACCCTCCACTAGAAATTTTACTACCTCATGGACAAAAAAGATGGGCCCCATTATCAAGGACAATTATAACCAGTCATAACAACAAATTACCATGCCATATTACTTTTTTTGCCGTTTGTGTGTCTACAGTCAAGTATCTATTCCAGGAGACATCATTTGAGGAGTTGAGAAGATAAAATATGTGCCTCCTGTGTCTAAACCCACAAACATAAACCAAACTCAGACTTCAGTCATTTCACCAGGTCATAGTGGATCTCCATGGAGACGTGTGTTCCACCTGAGTACTGAATTCCAGGATTGCTTTTGGAGATTATAAAGGTGTGAGTGGTAATGTGTGTGCACTCAGAACTGGAACTAATGGGGATTGGAGTTCACAAGGATAAGGATAAGGGCAATACGGCAACCTGCTGACTACAGAGAAGACCAGAGACATTTTTATCCGACAGTTGGGTGAGATTTGTCCCTTCAGAACTTCAATTTTTAGATTTGCTTTTCCAAATTTACCACCAAAAATTTGAATGTAAGAGACTTAAAGGTGCGTTGTGTAACTTTTCTGGTGGAGGGTCCATCAAATGCTTTTCTCCCTGGAGATGTTATTGCTTTGTTTGTAATGTTTCACAGTACGGCATTAAACCTTTCTATCTTCATGGAGACTAAACCAGACCAAGTTACAGGTCAGAGTTGTGGAGAGGCGACCCCACTCACAATCAGAATGCCTGTTTTTCTAGGTATTTTTGAGCAATAAAACCATTGGTAATTGAATAAATGTAAAGTAGAACTATTTAATGTCATACTGTGGAACATTCCAGGCAGAGCAATGACATGTCCATAGAAACAAGCAGGTGACAGATCCCCAATCAAAAAGTTACACAGTGCACCTTTAACTACATCATGTAGTTGTTGTAATTTGTACTCTTACATATTTATGACATCAGCCAAGTAATCCTGCAAATTTGAAAATCGTAATATCAACAACACTGATCAAAAAGAAAAGTGTGTTTTGAATATTTCAATACATGCAAATCACAAAATCCTTTTATAAAAATGTGTAAACAAAACAGCACTGGAAAACATTTACACCATTTACATTTAGAAAATTATATTATACTCTAATAAGAAATAGTAATAATTTTAGTGTCTCATCACAGCAGATCAGCACAGCTCTGTCCATCACTCAAGTACCACAGGAGTACTCAACCTGACATTTCAGTCTCACACAAGGCACTTTCACATTTGTTATACAACATTTCCTATTTTAGAATCATGCAATAATCTGCTTATATTAGTATAGTCTCTCTGAATTGTCATCATATCCAAAATGACCTCAGTGGCATTGTTGTTTCTATAAAATTGAATTTTCTGTATAGATTTATAATACAGCTTTTGATCCACACAGTAAATGTCCCAACAATTATACATTCCAATACTTTCCACCACCTAAAAATACATTTGACTGTGTACAATATGTCAAAACCAGCCCTCCAAAGAAGAAGAAGAAGAAGAAGACAAAAAAAAACAACAAAAAAAACACAATATATAAACTAATTTCCTGATTAATTAATTGAGTATGAAAATTTGATATATCAGTACTTGGTCCATGAAGCCAGTTACATACATATACAGTAGTAGCTCATATTGTACAGATGGGGGAAGATGTGGAGCAGCAGACACATATCCACTGCCTATGTGTGTGTGTGTGTGTATGCCATGTTTCCCTTATGATGGACGCTTCCCCACTTGTCCTGTTTACAAGTCAGATCTCGGAATAGGCGTTCAGGGCATTTTGGTCTTGTCCTCTGCAGAGGCCAAGAGAGCGACACAGTTACTAAAAGGAGCCTGCTGACGACAACAGAGCCTCCTTCTAACTAGGCTATATACTTACATCTCATTCTTTATACTTACATTTTTTGTAATGTCCGAATAACTCCAAGTTTGTGCTGCAGTGGGTGGTGTGAATCAAAAAGCAGGTATTGGTCAGTGTGTGTGGGCTTCCTGAAGACCTCTACCTGGAGTCGCCGGTCTTCTCCTATTGTTAATGCACAATCTAAGAAGGCCAATGTGTTTTCCTTGGCATTTTCACGAGTGAATTTGATGTTCGGATCTACAGAATTGATACGTGCAGTAAAAGGTTCCAAATCTTGAATTTTGATTTTTGAAAAGTATCATCAACAAAGCGATACCAGTGCGTGGGTGGAGTGCCTGGATATGAGGCCAAGGCACTCTGTTCAAATTGTTCCATGTATAAGTTAACAATGATATGGGAGAATGATACGGCAGAATGATACGGCAGAATGATACGGCAGAATGATAGGGGAGGCAGCGTCCACCAGCGTCTGACCAGAACTGAAGAAGCAGCTTGGATGAGCTGCGAAACGTATTCGACCAAATAAACTTTTGTCCAGTTAACAAATTGAATTTCTCCTTTTGCCACAATATAGTGTATATATAATATGGAGGTAGCTGATATGACTAAACTCTATATCGGCCAACCTGGAATGATCACAGAGAATCCGTTATCTTGTAGAATAGTGAAGGCCTATACTAAAACATCTTTTGTTTTTAAATGTGTCTTTTATTTATGCCCCCTCCTCCTCTTGATCAGCCTACCTCAAGGATGGAGTGAAAATTGTAAAGTGACTTTGAGCATCTAGAAAGGACTAATGCATTATTATTATTATTTTCCAAATACCTTGCATGCATATATATATATATATATATATATATATATATGCACAAACCAAAAAGTATACATTGAATGAAGTACACATGCTTTATTTAATGTCCTTATAAAATACTACATTCTCTTCCATCCAATTCATTTTTCTATTTTTAAACACTGCGGTCACATTCTCAATAATACAAAACCACATTTATCCATCAGTCTGTTAGAATGTCCTTTTTAACATTAAAAGCTGCATTATGTAACTTTGTCACCTGCTTCTTTCTATGGATATGTCATTGCTCTGCCTGGAATGTTCCACAGTATTAAAAAGCTCTATCTTACATTTCTTTAATTACAGGTAATTTTATAGCCCAAAATACCTAGAAAAACAGACATTCTGACAGTGAATGGGGTTGCCTTTATGTTCCATAGTGGTCCAAGGGCGTAAACTAGTCTATGTGGTCTTGTACTTATTCTGATACAGCTCAAGATACCTGATTTTTTAAAATACTTTTGACAACCTCAGTCTGTTCTACCCTGTACTTTTACAGTCCACTGACTTATCCCATGCAATCTATTCTACCTCCCTCCAAGAGAACCATCCTCATTTTAGATGCAGAGAATGCCACTTTCAGTCAAACTCCACTCAAAGGTGCTATTCGGAATAACATTTTCTTTTTTTCCTTAAACTTTTGTCAAATGCCCAAGGAGAGCCGCGGTTTCTTTTTGAAGAAAGCGCATGACATTTATTCAGTTCCTTTACTCCCTTCAAAAGTGAAGGTTCTTATTCATCATATTGACATTTAGCACATGTACATTGAGAAGGCTTTGCTCTATACACAATAGATTATTATCAAGTGAAGTCCCAAGTGTCATACAGGACTGCATTAATCATATCTGTCCATTTTCATTTTCAAATAGATCCTTACATATATTCTCCAGGGGAAGCACTAGAGGGCGATGATGAGGTGGACAATCCTAGCAGATTTTTGAAGTTTGACGAAAGCTTTGATCTCAAATAATTTGCAGTAACATGACATGCTCATTTACATGTCATGGAAATTTTCCTAAAATGAAAAGTGTGATGGGCCGATGGAGTCAGATGTTAAAGGAACACTTACATTGATGAAAGACAAAGCAGATGGAGCTGATGTTAAAAGGAAGCATCTGGGGAGAGAGAAGCCTTGGACAGAACTCATTTTGCTGACCCGACGAGAGAAAATGGAGGTAGCTGATATGACTAAACTCTATATCGGTCAATCTGGAATGATCACAGAGAATCCGTTATCTTGTAGAATAGTGCAGGCCTATACTAAAACATCTTTTATGTGATGTGTTTTTAAATGTGTCTTTCATGTATGCCCCCTCCTCCTATTGGTCAACTTACCTCAAGTATGGAGTGAAAACTGTAAAGTGACTTTGAGCGTCTAGAAAGGACTAATGGCTTATTATAAGACTAATGCATTATTATTATTTTCCAAATATCTTGCATGTTAAAAAAAAGGTATCCTTTTAAACCTAAGGTACCTTCCTCTAACTCTGATTTTTATTTGAAATACTGAGCTCTTGGGACTTTTTGCCCCGAGAGCAAAACACTATATGCATTAACATATCTGTGGAGATTCTCTGCCTGAATAGTTATATAGTCCCGCTTTAATAACAAGTTCTCATCACAAATGACATAATTTTCTGCCTTTTTATCCAATTACTTTTCACTGTCAGCATGGCGTTTTCTTGTTTGTAATGCGACAGTATCTACTTGAAGACTGTTCTAAGCTGTTTAATAGATGCAAAACCTGTCACCTCTGTGATTGTGGGTAAATTATGACAAGAACAAAAGGTTAAATGTGAGAAATTATGCAAACAATGAATTATGATGCACCAAAGAAGAAAGAAATCAGGCAAGGAAAGGGCACGGTCTGTAACTATCCTTTGGTTATTTGTTCAGCTGTATACAAGGACTCAGACTTTTGTTCATTGTAATATCAGTGTTGGTGGCATTGTAGAGTTTTACGCTTGTTTTATTTTAGTCCAATATGGTACAATGCACATTAACACTCAAATGAATCAGTATCAGTTCAACCAAACGGACAAGATGCACAGTTTTTAATGTTAAAGGTGCATTGTGTAACTTTTCTTGTGGAGGGTCTGTCAAACGTTTTTCTCCATGGAGAGGTTATTGCTTTCTCTGGAATGTTTCATAGTATGACATTTAACTTTCTATCATTACAATGACGAAACCAGATCTAGTTACAAGTCAGATCCGTGGGGAGGCAATCCCGCTCACAATCAGACTAGAAGACCACCTGTAATTGAATAAATGTAAGGTAGGGCTGTTTAACGTCATACTGTGGAATATTCCAGGCAGAGCAATAGCATATCCATGGAAACAAGCAGGTGACGGACCCCCAAACAAAAAGTTACATAGAGCACCTTTAAAGATAAAAGATATAGGCTGCGTCTCAATTCTCCCCCTTGGCCCTCTGTCTTAGCCCTACCCCTCTGTTGTGCGCGTTCACGAGAGACAGAGGGGTGTCCCAATACTCTTTTCTGTAAGTGCGAGGGCTAAGGGGAAGGGCTGTTCTACCCCTCTGAACAAAGCGTTTTCAGATGCACCCTTTGCGCAAAGGGGATAGGCGTGGCTTAACGCAAGTCGGAGCAAAAAGCAACACGGAAATTGGGAAGTGTCGGGCAATCGGGAAGGAATTGGACAAATGTGAGTATTTGCACTCAAGAACCTCATAAAAAGTTGTATAAAACTGTAGTAGGTATACTCATGGCGCCTCCATTTACGCTTTCTGACATATACAGCTTATCGTAACATGCCCGTTTAGAACTATACGCTTGTTACGGTAGAATGTGTAAAGTATTACAAACATGCATGGCCTAAAAGAACTATATACGCATATATGTCAGACTAGAATGTGTCAAATATATCGCTGTATCTGTATATGTTTTCATTTCGCCTCGTAACTCGTCTCATGCGCTTTTAGAACTATACACATGTTACGTAGAATGTGTAAAGTATTATGAACATGCATGGCCTAAAATATTATTGTTTCGTTTTGCCTTGTAAATTATCCCCTATTTATATTAAAAATGACATGTTATTAATCACATTTATATTTTGTTTAGAAATTTCTTGTAGGAGGCTGGACTTGTTGGAGTTGTGTCAGCCCAACAAGCTTCAAAAAAGTGGGAGAATTTGAAAATAAAATATAAGGTATATTACATTCTATAATATTTGTAGGTACCAGAACAACTATATATGTTTATGACTATGTATTAATTTTGTTTTCTTTTTTGTGTGTACCAGGCATCCTCTACAACTCTGCAGCATTTTAATTTTGTGTTACAGTTGATTAAAATTTGATTTACGTATGTTGTACAGAGTATAGTAATTTTAACAAATTAAAAAATAAAAAAAAATTTGACTTTTTGCAAAGTTCATTTAAAACAAACTCAAAAGGAGCACAATACTTCAAAACTTTAAAATAATGTCATATTGTTGCGACTGCAAAGGGGTGTCCCATTTCTAAGGGTTTAAAACACACCCCTTTGCCTTAACCCTCTGTTTAAAGACAGAGGGGTAAGGCTAAGGGGTAGGGCTAAGACAAAGACAGAGGGCTAAGGGGGAGAATTGGGATTGGGCCATAGTATGTAACTTATAATATAAAAGCATGTATAAAAGAATCTATTTCCATAAAATCATGCATTTGACTTTCCACCCCCTGACAGTTACGCACATATATCACTTTAAGGTGAACTTCATTATTCCCTTAGACAAATTTGTCGACTTGACCCTTTTTTCAAAGCCACTTGAACCTGCAGCCAGGAACAGAGAGCGCCACAGTGCCCAGTGACTCATCTCCAAATCGTGAGCAAGACTTGGTCAGAACTACTTTAGCTGGAGGATTTAATCTATCATGTATTGTTTTGTTTTTCCACTTGGCATTGGTGCTATGCTAACACATACTAATTTTTTAATAATTTGATTAGGTTTAGGGCTTTGGGACAGGTTTAGGGATCTGGTATTGGAAGAACTTTTTGGAAGGAAAGATTGATGCCACAAGGGTATTCGATTATTTTCCAAGGGCATTTAACCAGGCAGACCACCGCTCATTCTTAGGCAGACCTTGGCTTTTCTATGTGGGATTTACAAATAAGAAAATTCTAATCATGCAAGGAACATCAGAGTGACTATGAAAACACATTTTTCACATTTTCAAACATGCATTTCCACATTTTTCAAAGTAGTGGTTATTGAATCATATTTTTTGCATGTAATGAATTGTATTGAAAAAAACATGGCTCTAAATGTATATGATGGTACATGGTAAAACTAAGAACTAAAACAATTGTCATACAAGTTCATGGCTTGTAATATTGGTACTACTTCAAGTTATAATGAATTAAATACAATGTTAAATGTCAGAATAATCACATTCAAATAAAAATTTTAAATGTCGCAATTTGAAAATCGCAAACACTGCAGTTTTTCAAAATCTCCAGTCTCCATGGGTTCTAACAAACAAAACCTGCTGACCTCTACAACACTTTCTGAAATTCACGTATTAGATCTTCACAAGAACTAAACCAGGATTGAAATGGGTCTAAACTAGGACTAAACCAGGACTACTAGTATAAGGTAACGTTCTTTTCTGTCTCCAGCCCTGATTCGAGAAAAATGTTGTATTATAGTAAATGCAGCATGTACATACCATGCATTTATATAGTCATTTTGTGTGTTTGCGTAGGATGCAGGACAGACTGGGATCATGTAAACTGCTGGCTGAGAGCTGAGATCGGACAGGTGGTCAACGTCTCCTGCTCTGAAGTCTTTCAACATCTCACCAGCAACCAAGGTTTGTCATCACACACTGTTCCAATAATGTGGAGGTGTTTTAACTTAAGAGTTGGTAAATCAAAGTGTGTTCTGTAGCACTTATTGGTTGGCCTATAATTTTAGTGTCAAATAATTAAAGGGTCCATATTACACTATTTTGTGATCTTATGTTGTAATATTATTTTCTCATCACAGACATACCAAGAGTTGTGTGTTTTGTCCCATGTTTAATACACATATCCTGCATATGTATATCCTGTGTTCTTCTCTCAAACAAACAAAAAAAAAACCTCTGTTACACCTTGTGATGTCATGTAGTAATACAGGAAGTGCTCCACTGTGTTTTTAAACTCCACACAACTTCACTAGAATCATTTGGATAATTTCTTCCCTGGAATTGCAAAGCTCTACTGAACAAAAGGTAAAAGGTAGTTCGGGTTAGTTAAGTTAAATGGAAAACTAGCACTACATGACATCACAAGATGCAACAAAGCATTTTGCGCTTTGGAGATGTAAACAGATAATATGATTACACAAACATGTGTGAATGAAACAAAACACACCACCAGGTATGATTTTGATGAGGTAACATTATTATAACATGACTTAAGGCTCACAATAATTAATTTTGTGTAATATAGCACTTTTAATTATTTGGGTTAACCATTTACATTACATCCAATCATGCTTTTGGATTAACAATTAACAAGAGAAGATTTTTTGCCATTTTGTGATAACAGCCCTTCTGACTGGTCTGCACTGCTTCCAGCATTTGAGAGTACGCCATTACATTTAATTTCACACTCCTCCTTATGCAGCCAGTCAGCTGACCAAATTATACTAACACAGAAACCCAATTCTTTTCTTATGATTACTTGAGTTCAGCTTTTCATTTTATGGTTATTATTTACCCCCCTGAAGCTGTATTTTTTTTTTATTCATCAAGGGCCTATATTACATAAAATTAAGCCATGTTATCATGTTGCTATACCTCTCATCAGCATACCCGGAGTTGTGTTTTGTTTTATTCACACATTTAAGTTTGTGATGTCATGAAGCTGTAGTTTTCAAGATGACAGCTATCTTTTACCTTTAGTTCAGTAGAGATTGGCAATTCCATGGCTGAATTTATCCAAATGATTCTAGTAAAGGTGTTTGGAGTTTAAAAACAAAGTGCAGAACTTCCTTTATTAACGCATGACATCACAAATATTTTGCTTGAGAGAAGAACTTCGCCTAAATACGAAACGTTTGTGTGTTAAACGTGTTAAAAACATGCCTGGAGTTAAAAACATAACTCCAGGCATGTTTTTGATGAGGAAAAAACATTAGAACATAGATCAGAAAAAAGTGTAATATGGGCCCTTTAAACATGCTGGAGATTAAACAATTTTGAGAAAACTGAAATACAATACACGAATCCCATACATATATCCCATTGTCAAGATATTTGTTTGTTTGCTGAGAGCTTTCTACATAATGGTAACTTTTGCAACTTAATTATTGTGTTAATTCAATTACTGATTCATTTTGCAAAGCATATGATTGTTGGACACAGTTCCTCATAAGAATGTCATTTAGACCTGTTGCTTTGTCTTTCTAAATGCTTGAGCCTTGCTATTTTTATCCACAGGAAAACAAGGAATGCGTTGGACAATTTCCATGTGAACTTTCTAATCAGAAAGACAATCAAACATATGCGGAAATAACAGCGATGCGAGCCAGTTTTAGAGCTTTGCTAAATAAGGTTATCTTTTGTAGCTAATCTGCCATGAAAGATGGAGTCATTCTGATGAAGCAGGGCACCATACATTATTAATTATTTGTGTTGGTTGGCAACTCTATAAGCTCAGGGAGATGGCTCTGGCACAAGAAGTGACGTGACAATGTTGTGAGGAGTTCATGCATCACAGCCTGAAGTTTTCCAGGACTGCTGAGGTAAAGAATGGACCCAGGCTAAAAATAAAAAGTGTAAGTGACAGCAAGGACAGTCTATAAACAAGGAATATACTTGAGATGCCTCCCAATGTGGAATATACTTTGAATGAATGAGTTATATTGTACTACCACCTGCATAACGCACAGTGGAGCTAAAATTACTTGTTGCAAAAAATACTGCAAATGCTTCAATTGTGCGTTTCAGATTTGCATATGAATTGTTTGTTATCACTGACTGCGAAACTATTGCCCCTCGGGGACCTAATAAAGTGGTGACGTTTCTCAGTGGCACAGAGGAAAACAGGAGCAGATCAGAAGTTTTAAGTGTGCACACAATTGTTTACAGGTTTTAAAGATGCACTATGTAACTTCTAAGATGGAGGGTCTGCTACTTGCTTGTCTCCATGGATATGTTATTCCTTTGTCTGGAAGGTTCCACAGTAGGGCATTAAACATACTGTATCTCCCTTGCATTTGTTCAGTTACATGTGTTTTATAGCTCAAGAATACCTTTAAAAACATGATTTCTTAGCATGTGCAGGCTTGCTTCTCCATAGATCTGACCATTAACCTCTCTCCTTTGTGATTACCAAGTTTATTTCCATAATGTGGAATAACCAAGGCAAAACAGTAATATGTCCATGGAGACAAGCAGGTGCAATTACACAGTGCACCTTTAAATGTTCAGATTCAAAGATCTTGAACGCGATCAGTTCTGTAGTTTTGGGAGCCAATTGTCCTATTGTTAAACCGTGTCACACCAATGGTTTATAATAAACAAAATGTAAAAAAGGATATACTTACTTTCTACTTGGATAAGTAGAAACAATACCACAGAACCTTTTGGTATTCAAATTATAGCAGCTCTTGATACTTCTTCAATTACTTTATTATGCCTGAAAACTCCAAAACTATCTACAATTACATAAATATATAAAGTAAATACAATATTGTGCCTTGGTCTTGAACACAAAGACACGGCAATAATAAGTTCATTATATCTGCATATATTAGGATGTTGAGGTCAGATCTTAGAAGACCAAAGAGACTATTTATGGATGTAGTGAAAGAGGCCATGAGCCAGTTTATATTATATAGTGGCAAAATGTACAGTAGAGCTACAATTACTCCTCGGATTAAAGTGGTTAATATTCAGGGCATAGTCTTCACAGCAATTAATCCACTCTTTAATGCTGTCTAAATGGGGGCAGAAAGTGTGTTAAAGCTACACTATGTAACTTTTCTAGTCCACAACACCTAGGCTCCATGGCGATGTTATTGCCTTGTCTGGGATATTTCAGAGTATGGCATTAAACCATCTTGTATGTGTTTTTTATACCTTGAGATAGTGAGAGTGGGCTTGCCTCGCCACAGATCTAGTCTTGACCTGGTGCATCATTGGAAATCAACAACATCTCCATGGAGACAAGCAGTGTCATACCCTCCACCACCAGAAAACTAGAGCACCTTTTAAATGGGCTGTTAGCAAGGTCTAGTTAGCAACCACTTGTTTTATGTGGTCGTGGTGATTAGCCAAGGATCTGAGGGTTTTCTCCTGATCGCGGTGAAATGGAAATCGTTTCTCGTCAGTGACAACAAACTTGGCTTTAATGTGGCAGTGAAAAGAGTCCTATTTGCTCAACTTAAACATATGTACTAATGTCTTTACTCAAACAGAATGATGAACAATGGAACTGATGGGTAGCTGTGCTTATTGTACCTCCCCACTCCGGTCAAAGCGTCGCTCATCCCTCTGTGGCTAACTAAATGGACACAAGACAACAAGCAATGCGGAACCACAGATACGATAGCTAGAGTTTTTACACCACAGTGCACAAATGTAAACACTCACTGGGGTTGAGCAGAAGCACGTTCACAGCAACCGCAGGACAAGATTTTAAAGAGGCATATTGTACTATTCTTTGTTATTTAGTATAAAACTATAACATAAGTAGATCATTCTTTTACATTTTGTTAATTGTCTTGTTGTCTTAAAAATGTACAAAACAGAACTTGTTCATTTTAAATGTTGTTCCTTATGTATTCCAAACATCCTATTCGCTGCTATGAGTTTATAAGTGCTTTTCACAACTTTCAGAGACCAGAAGGGAGTTTAGCAGTTACCGTAAAGCTAACTAGGGATGCGCCGATACCGATACTGTGATTGAATATCATCAGTGATACTGAAATTTTTATTGGTTCAGATGATACCCTGGTTGGGCCTTCAATTGGATTTAATAAGATTACAGACTAGACTTGGACATCTCATGTTTAAACTTATATTCACATGAAGCTGTTCTGTAGTTATTTGAAGGATAAATAACAGTTCCATAACACCACAGGATCTCTTGTGTAATAAGTTAACTTTGTTTTTAGCAAATAAGTGCCATTTTCCGTCCCTACACTGGTATCGGTTCATACTAGGTATTGGCAAATACTTAAAGTATTGTTATCGGATCGGACTTGAAAAAGTTGGATCGGTGCATCCCTAAAGTTAACAACAACTAGCATACTAACTCACACTTCCTGTTTATCGGACAACACTTTATAATTACATACAGACAGTACACAGCAGGCTTATTTGACCTGTATAAGAGCTGCTTATACAAAATATCAGCACTGGGGCAAGACCATTTTTGCTCAGATAAAAAAAAAAGAAAAAATTGGGGTCCAGAGGCTTTAAAAGTAAATGCTCACTGACATCCTTTTCAAAACTACAGAACTGTGAAGCCCTGCCTCTTCATATGGTCATTTCATTATTGTTGAAAAATGACAATGTGACATTTTGTATGACCCAGAGTCTGAATTTTTTAGAACACTCACAATTAAGTACAGAGCAGTGGATAGAAATAGAGGGTAGGTGAAAAGTCAAGTCAGTTTTATGAGCACTTAAGCCTTGAATGCAGAGCAATACCAGATCACTCAAGGGAGGGAACGGCGTTAAAAAAATCAGCTGGCTAGAGTTGATTTTTACATGATATGTCCCCTTCAGTGTAGGCAGGACATGAAGAAATGATGACATAGATTGAATTGGTGAAGATGGATGAGCTCTTGGTGAAGAAGCAGAGCAGGGCCACCACAGCTAAAACAAATGCACTGTTTATTGAACTATGGCAAAGCGCTCAACTGGTGAAGATGCAGTAATAAGGTTTGCAGCCATAATCTCTGGGGATCATGGATGCATTGCAGTTGGTAATCCATCATTCACTTATGGCGTGGGATTTGACAGATCACATTTTATACATAAAGAAATTAGTGGAAAAGCTCCGGTTTAACTTTACTCTTTCAGGCTAAAGCAGTATGCAAAATTAATATGCAAAAAGGAAAAGGGTTAAAATATTACACAAAAGAACTAATTTGTCTGTTTGGTTAAAAATGTTTAGGATTTTTTATTATTCTGAAAACCTCAGTCTTGAATTTAGTATGTCTTTGAGAAGATTTATCATATACGTTTTGCTACACATATTTTACCCAAATAGACACTGCTGTTTTCTCTTGTAAATAAGCATCTCTTTCTCCAACTGAGCACATATTGTCGGCAATCCTTTAAAAATAAGTATTTTGCATGTACCCACACAGCACTCCTAATCCCTTTATTCTTGAATTTAAATTGATTTTTTAAAAATAATTTGACAAATCATTTAGTTTTGGCACAACTGTCATGTTACCACAGGATGGGAGCTAAAAGTATGTATGTCGTATATGTCCAAACTAGTACTTATGGTTCCTAATGGTTCATATTACTGCATTAAACTAGGGCTGTAGTCCTTCAGCAGTTTAGTCAATTCATTTGCCTTACTGGCATGTCACAGCCTGATCTCATCAGATCTCAGAAACTAACCAGGGTGGTTTGTCTTTGTATCTTTAGGCAAGACACTTCCCTGACCTTGCCTAGTATAAAAGTGGCATGTGAGTGAGTGTAGCTGGAGGTCACAGGGGCTGATGGCACAGATCCTTGACTCCATCAGTCTCCCCCAGGGCAGCTGTGGCTACTATAGTATCTTAACACCACCGGGTGTTGAGTGAATGAATAATGCACACTGTGCACTGTGCTTTGGCTACCTAAATCCAATATAGCATTATTATTAATTGGTTGATTGATTAACCAATTTTACTTTTTTTGTTGTCAAATTATAAGGCTTTAAATGGATCAAAGCAGAGCAGAGAATGCAAAGAGTGGAGTTTTGGGGTGACTTGAGTTCAGTCTGTTTGTTCACTTATGAAGATGCTGTTTACTGGTACTTCCCACTGTATATTTTGCACAAAGTTCTAATAATTTTGAGAGGTTTTTCCAGTGCCGCTTCCTGTGAATTAACTAATGGGTGCACAGAGCATGTCTCATCAACAGCTCTCCAATGAGGCTTGTTGTGTTTCAGGTTGGGTTTACAGGAACTGCACGTCTGAGGGCTGGTCGGAGCTGTACCCTCCCTATGATGAAGTCTGTGAGTTCAGCGAGGACCCCGAGCCTGAGTATGAGGTACTCGCCACTCAATATTACAGCTATAACTTTATCTGACTTTTATGTTTGGTACATACACAGCCACACAAATATGAAGACTTGTAGCATCAATTTTAATTGGATGTTTTTGCCATAAATTTGTCACTTTATGATATTACTGCAGTATTATATTGTATAGTTTTATGAGATGTTGGGTAAAATCACACTCTACGGACAGTTGTATGAGATGCCTTAATAAACTTTGATTTAGAAGTTAATCTATTGAAGTTATGGGTTTTTGTAATTGTCTGCATCCAATCCTTATTTGAATTTTGTTAATTACAAAAAAATAAAACTTTAATTAGTTTACATACATTTCAGTCTGTAAACAACATGCGCTGCCAAGAGAAGTGAAGTAGCTGCAATACATTTTTAATGAATGAAAATACATCTGGAGCCAAAAAGGCCGACAACTGCACAAAAGCAGATTGCTGTGAAATGGCAAAGTTTGTGTGTGCAGTGAGTGAGTGGGTAGATGACATTTGTTTAAAAGGTTGTTTATGACCTCTGTGTGAGTTTAGACTACACCAAATAAAGTCTCTACAGATAAGAATTTTGTAACATAAATGTGTCCTGAATATTGTTTTAAGAACTTTAAAATGCCTATGACAGGTTAGGCTACTAACTTACTAAAACACAGTTAAAATCATTAAATTTAAAGGTGTATTATGTAACTTTTCATTAGGGAGTCTGTCACCTTCTTGTTTCTATGGATAGGTCATTGTTCTGCTTTGAATGTTCCGCAATATGACATTAAACATAGCTACCTTACATTTATTCAGTTACAGGTGGTTTTATAGCTCAAAAATAGCTACAAAAACAGGCATTCTGACTGTGAGCGGGGTTACCTCTCCACAGATCTGACCTGTAACTTGGCCTGGTTTGGTCTCCATGGTGTGAAACATTTCTATCTCCATGCAGACAAGTTGGCTCCAATAGGCAAGTTACACGTCAGGTCTGTGGAGAGGCAACCCCGCTCACAGTCAGAATGCCTGTTTTTGTGGTGGACACTTTATGAACTCTTATAAATGTTAACTTAGTAATATAAAATGCACTGTTGAAAGAATAGTAATTTCTTCATGGTTTATATAGTCTGAAAGAAATTTTTAGTGATTGTAGTCTTTTTCAGGATTTTTTTTTTCTGTAGCTCAACAAAACATCACATCATGTGTTCCTTTGACATGTTTCCAGTTTTGTCATGTGTTTCTGGCTGTTGTTTTCACACATATCTGCAGACAAGCTACCTCTCCACGTTCAGGCAGGTTTACACTGTGGGCTACGCCACCTCCCTCATCTCACTCGTCATCGCCATTGTGGTCTTCTCCGCATTCAGGTAAGACTCTTAGATTAAAAAGTGAAAAGGACTGCATAGCACACTCACACTGCACAGAGTTTAATATTTCCAGGTTAAAATGACTTGAATTAAGTCATTTGAGTAAATTTCACATGACAAATTAAATTATCTACCAATGGAACAAGCGTTTGTGTGCTTAAAATACGAAAATGCATCTTACACTAAAGATAAGAAAAACAACAACTCTTTGAACTTAAAATAAGAAACTAAATCTTCTGTTGTTGAATCAAGAAAGAAATACTTATTCCATTGGTAGATTTTTTTTTTTGTCAAGTCAAATTTACTCAAATCAAGTTAAATGTTCTTAATTTGAGTAATTTAAACTTACCTAGATATTACTTTTTGCAGTACTGATGACTGATGTTCAGGTTTGTTTTTAAATTTTGAGATTCATCAGCTATTTTTTTTTCTTGCTTTGGACCACAGTCGACTCTTATATTGACCAAATATCTCTTTTCACATTATTTAGCATTAATCACTCTTTATATTTTATTCATTGTTTCTATTCAAAGCCTTTTACCCATTCAGAATTAATAACATACTGTTTTCAACTGTTAATCACTGCGGTAATGTTCCTAATTTTCATCATACTGAAGCCCATACAGAAGGTCTTTTAGTCTGGTCACCTCCTCCGCTGCTGCGTCTCCGGCCAAACTCGTACAGAACCGTCCAATCAGGTTACTTTATTTTAGTAACGCACTGGAAACAGAGGACCTCATTGGCCATTTTGATTGCACAAAATCAAACTTCTCTTACCTCAGATTTAGAATTTAGTGCTTTTTTCATTGATTGTGCAATGTTTGTCAGTCTTCTGTGTCCTTTTTTTCTTTTATTTCTTGTATAAGCAGCCATATTTGTTTTGATATGGAAGAACTATGCGTGTCCCTGATTGGCTAATCCACTTGTCAATCATGCCCATCTGAACACGGGGAGATATAACCATCGTGTATTCTTAGTTGGCCAGGCAATCACTTCATACCCTTGTTTTGTAGATTACTCTATTTTATTTTCAATTAGCTATTTTTGCAGCATTTGTTATAGTTTTTAAATAGATTGCATGCTTGATATTCTAATTTAGCATATTCCCAAAACAACAGTTGCGTCATTATTGATTTTTCTCCCACCCCTTACACAGTCTTGTAGGGGATTAAGTAGGACGCTATTAGCTTGTTTAACTAATGAGAGTCAGCGCTGGCAGGCAGAATACTAAACGCTTCACTGATTAATTCATGTCTTCAGACCAGGATTACAATGTGGATTTTCTTCATGTGCGTCTATCCGACCTGAGACAAGATAATTATTGTAATAAAAATAAGTGGGGTGACAATGGTGATCAAGTGTATGTCAGAATCAGAAATGGGTCAAAGGATGAATGTTCAAACTATATTCTAAATAACATTGTATAACACATAAGCGTTTCATATTTAGGCTGAGTTTTTCTCTCAAACAAATGTGATGTCATATGGTAATACAGGAAGTGCTCCACTGTGTTTTTAAACTCCACTCATACCTTCACTAGAATCATTTGGATGATTTGAGCCCAGGAATTGCAATTCTCTGCTGAACAAAAGGTAGGGTTATATTGTGGTGTTTTGCTAAAGAACGCAACAACAGATTGCAAAGCAGGTTCTGAAGATGTGTTTTTTATATTCATTAGTGGGTGACTGATCCTTCCTGACACATTTAGTTTTATTATTGGCATATTGTTGTATTTTATTATTTTATTATTTATTTTGAAAGCTAGGCACATATTCTAAAAACAGCTGCCTTTAAATCATGCATGTTTTTGCATGCATGATTTGTATCTTTAAAACTATGACATTGATTTCATTATAAATAACTGAAATGTCTCAGTGTTTCTAAAGTGCGTCAAAACATGCTGTACATTATATAGTAAGATGTGGCACTTCCTCTCACCCATAGTATTAATTACATCAAAGCTTTCAGCTCCAGATGGTTGGGGTAATGATTTGCTAAAGCTTTTACCAGCGGTGATAACACTCCTAGAGTCATTAACTACAAACTCATTAGCCTCGTTTTTTGTCTGAAGAACCAGACACTGACATGCAAACAGTGATGTACATCCTCCTGGTCTTCTGTGTTAGACTTCTGTTAAAGCTGCACTATGTCACTTTTCTGGTGGTGGTTCGCCACTTGCTTTTCTTCATGGTGCTGTTATTGCTTTGCCTGGGATATTCCATAGTATGGCATTAAACTTATCTATCTCCATAGCGAAAAGTTTGTGTGTGTGTGTGTGTGTGTGTGTTTGCTACATAAATAAGATTGAATTGAATTGACAGCAGATGACGCCACCAGGCCAAATTACAAGTCAGATCTATGGACAGGTGACCCAGCTTACAGCAAGAATACGTTGTTTTTTTGTTTTTTTTGTGGAGCATGCCAGGCAAAAACACATTTACATGGAATAATTATTACTCACATAGTGGGGTGAGAATTGTGAGAGTAATTGTCTGTAACATCTACTTTATAATTTTAAGTGAATCTAACAGACAGAACATTAAACATTAATTAGTGTCTAGAATACGGTATCTCCAAAGGACAGACCACAAATCTGTCATATCTGACAGGAAGATGCAAATAATGATATAATAATAATAAAATAAATAATACTAATAATACATATAATGTTGGTTGGTTGGAGAAAATGAGTGTGAAGAATAATTTATTTATGTCAGTAAAATAGCTGTATAGAATGAGAGACAGGCATGTTTTATTGCACTATTATAACAGAGACAAGCTAAATCCATATTACAAGGCTATGGCCCCATATTCATTCATCTTCTGAGGTGATTGTTGCCAGTAAATACATGACGTCAGGAGGCTGTGATCCACTTTACACAGGCCTGGCTCAATTAAACCACACTGATGTTTTTTCAAACATGCCAAGGAGATACGGGGCATTGAGGGAGCAGCTTGTATTTAGTCTATACAATGAGATCAGATTCCAAGTCCGTAATAAGTCAAGTCTAAATCTGTCAAGTCAAACTCTACATTATTATTGGCAGGCAAGCTCAAGCCATTATACAGTATATGTTTATCATTTTAAAGGTGCACTAACGTTTCTGGTTGTTGGAGCACCACCTGTTAGAATATTGTGCATTATGAGTTATTTTTAGCAGTAAAAACACCTGTTATTGAATAGATGGATATGTTGAATGGCTAGCTCTCACGCCTCATGACAAGAAGGTTCCAGGTTCAGCTCCTGTGTTGCCCAGGCGTTTCTTTGTGGAGTTTGCATGTTCTCCCCATGTCAGGGTGGGTTCCCTCTGGACACTTTCATCAACCCAAAACATCCACCATGGGTAGAATCCACTGCTTCTGACATGCAGAAAATGAATGTCCCTCACGGTGGATTAATAAATATTAGTGCAATAGTAAACTAATTGAGATTTTAAGATGCTAACTACTCAATTTAGCAGCATTACACTAAACTACAATGTACTGTAACTATAGAAACTATTGTAAGACTATAGTTTGTTTAATTTATCTACCAGTAGTGATCCAATTCCACAGCTTGTTCTTTCCTCCAGACTTGTTGACTTTTATTTGTAAACTTTTTCAGCTCCACCAGACACACTATCCAAGCTCTAATTATAGTTCTGTGTGGCCCTCCCTCTATTCCTCCATTGAAAACGCATTAGACAAAGGCCAAAGAGCAATTAGAAGGTGAAATGGCTTGTTATAGAGCTAAACACATTCGATACTAATCTAATCTCTCTGTCATAGTCTGTGACCATTCACATTCACTCGTCTCATTATAGGACGCTCAGCTTGGGTTCATGGGATTGTTGTGATGGCTGATGGGATTGTTGTGATGACTGTGTGAATCTTCTCATGACTTCATTTTTAATCATCTGTCAGAGCTACATGTTTTGGAGTAGAGGTGGGAAATATAACTACTGACAATATTGCGATTGTTGTATTGAAGATATGCAAAATTTGAATATTTTTTGTATAATTTCTACAAAAAATAGTCTCAAAACAAAAATTGATCAAACTTTTGTTGTAATCTTTCATAGATAAAGTGTATAAAATGACATGTCTGCACTTTTGTGGGTCATTTTATAGTCCATTCAGGGGACATTTTCATACATTGGTCTTGGTACCTTTTTTTTTCCATCTATCAGGCTGATATTTTTTCTTCATAATGGAAAGGCAGAGCAATGAAGCTGAATAGGTCTTAACACAATCATTTTAATAACGAATTATAGCATAAAGCAAAAAAAAATGATTTTTTTTTTTTAATTGATTTCTTTGTTTTTTATTGATTTATTTATTTTGGGCAAGTAAACATTTTGTAAAATAATATCCAACATATTGACATCAGTGCAACAGAAACAAGGAAAAAAAAAATGCTCAAAAGGAGTGGGAAGAAGAAAAACTTTAATCCCACCCCCATCTTCTATTTTAACATAATGAGCTTTCTTTTGCGTGCTTCAGACATTTTACATATGGACTATTCACACACGAGGACAATGAGTAACTGTTCCATGTTGGTAACCTCTGCAGAATCAGTGAGCAAAGCACCAAACTCTGTTAATCTGAGATGAGAGAGATTTTATTCAAAATTCTGGGTGACCAATGAGCTCCCTCGTTTCACATGCACCACTGGAAGAAAACAAATCTGATTGCACGATTGTGTTTAGTTCTGGCTCAAGACACGATGAGGGCGTGGGGCTAGACTGTTATCTCTCTGTATTTTTATATGGCAGATATCAGGCAAATATCAGCCCATCCCACACTTCTATCAATAATCTTTCATTAGATTTGGACACAGTTGCAGTATTAGCTCTGGCCTTGTTTCTGATTTGCCCTGATCCTTGCTTTGGCTCGTGGTGTCCTTAGTCTAGTCATGTAACTAACTTTCACATCTTTGTATAAACGTTCAAACCAAATGAACTAAGTGAGTTACTGTGTGTAAAAGTACGCACACACAAATTGCCAATGTGTAAACACCTTTGTCAGTTTCAACGCTCCATCGTAAAGCTTTCATATTCTGCACTGTTATTAAACAAATTACTATATCTATCAGAATCTAATTTGCCTTTGAGTTGTAAAAACAGTTTGTAAATGATTTGTTAGTGTCTCATATTGCGTGGACATTTATTAAAGAGGTTCATTATTGCCTCAGCACTAGTGTATTCTGGACACAGGCGTTTTAGCTAACAAGCCTGTGCAGCTGATCAAACACTGCTCTCGCTGAATTAAACAAAGGCCCGTGACAAGGGGCAAATCATTACGAGATTGTTCAAAATGGTTAAAAACTTGATATTTTATTTATTTGTTGTAATTTTTTATATGTATTTAGAGAAAAAATGTTGACTTTGTAGCAGTGTGAGAGGATGTTGCTTCAGTACTTCCAAATAGATGTTATTTTTAATACAATATTTTTTGTTTAACCTGCTGAACTACTTTTTGGTAATAGGCTCTGTGCACAGCAGCAACAGGGAGGCACACTGTTAGGGTCAGTACTTCCTATCCAATTTTATCTCTATGTGGTTTTTCAGAGTCGTGCTAAAATGAATAAATATTTAAAGATAAGGCAGTGAACAGGAATCTGCAGGTTGATGTTGATGCTGATGTTAAAAACTCTACAGAGAAAATACTTCTATATTTACAAAGGGAGATGTTTGTGTCTCAATGTTAATGCTAATGCTGATTTTGAGGCATAATAAGTATTAAAAATTGAAGTAATGTACATATAAAACTAATTGGGTAGTCATTATTTTTTATTAATTTTAATCAGTTGCCTAGAGCCAGTTGAATCACTTGTGACGCTCTGTGAGGAGACTGATACTGTCAATATTGGAGTACACAAAAAGTCATTGAATTTTATTGGTTGCAATATAGTTTAGTAAAGTATTAAGTAGTAATTACCCTGCTGCTGTGATGACGTTCTCTGGGGAAATGAATGGGACAGGATAGGTTTGTTTTATGGATGCAAAATATATCACATTTAAATTGAAACTGCAATTTAAATTGGCACAAATACAACAAATTCTGCTAATACTGTATGTAAAGGTGCGCTATGCGACTTTTCTGGTGAAGGGTAGTCCACATGCTTGTTTCCACGGAGATGGTGTTGGTTTGCTCAGAATGTTCCACACTATGGCTTTAAACTAACACAAGCATAATTACATAGTGTAGGCCTGTCACTATAACAAATTTAGAAGCACAATATATTGCTACACAGAAACATTACGATAAACAATTACATTAAATCTACTTCATGCCACTGACACAAAGCAGGACAATCCGGGTAAAACCGTTCTTAAATATATTGTATCATTAAAAGTGATTATTTAAGTTATTTATTCTACCCTCTACAGCTCAAAATTTACATTATTACATAAAATGGCAAAAATATTGTTATCCGACAATATTTTAGCTTTGACAAAACTTTACAAAGATGAGTGAATCTGGAACTTTATTTTGCCTCCCCGATTTCAAACCAGTCTGTGAGAGTGAGTTTGTGTCAGAAACAGAAGCACCAAATTATTACATATCTCAGGTAAAAGTTATATATTTTGTTCTGAATGACACTTGTAACAAATTAGAGGCTGTGGTTGGATCTTCTCAATTTCTCGATCAGAATGTAGAACTGGCTGGTCAATCAAAAGAAACTGTATGGACAATAAATATTGAGCTCCAAAATATCTTGTTCCAGCTTTCATATACTGAAGGATAAGTTGATACAGTAATTATCGGGACAGGCCTAACATGGTGCAACTTTAATTTTATGTATAAAAGTCTAAAACCCTTCATCTTTGTTTCTGTTGTAGGAAGTTCCGCTGCACAAGGAACTACATCCACATAAACCTTTTCTCCTCCTTTGTCCTGAGAGCCAGCGCCGTCTTCATCAAAGACACTGTACTTTTTGCTGATGAGACGCTGGACCACTGCTCCGTGTCCACGGTGAGCATGCTAATTAGCTCCTATCGTTAGCCATGGTTCATTAGTTTACGGTGTGCGATTGTGTGTAACAGAAGTGGTAGTTATAGTACCAGCAATAATAGGAGCCTATTTCAGTCAATATTTGTCTGTTCAGTTATGCTGTAGTAATAAGAATGGGATATTTAATTACACTTAATATTAGGCTGACAGTGTTAGATTCAGTAGCAGTAGAGTAAGTAATAATGGTATTAGTAGTAGTAGTAGTATTTAAGTAATATTTAGGTGAGTCAGCTATAGTGATGATAGGAGATAGAATGATGTATGATATGATAGATAATGTTGACTTTCTAACAGTATGAGAGGGGGGCATTGCTTTAATATCTCCAAAAAGGTGTTAAGTACAATACAATATTTTTTGTGTAACCTGCTTTATTGCCTTTTGGTAACTGAATAAGTTGTGAAGCCCTGTGAGGTCACTACTTGCTGTTGATACTGGTGTACACAAAACATAATTGAATTTTGTTGGTTGCAATATAGTTGCATGAGCAATGAAATTAGTATTATAGTAGTATTTAGCCCAACACAAGGGTACCACACCTGCTTGTCTCCACGGAGATGGTGTTGCTTTGTTCAGATTTTCCACATTATGGCATTAACCATACACCAGCATATTTACATAATAGGTCATGATAAGTACTGACTCAATATATATTGACTCAGTACATGACAAATGGAACAATACTTTTTGGGGGTCAATATTTATCGTGAGTGCATTTTCTTTGCACTAGTACAAGGGGCCCATCACCTGCTTGTTTCTATGGATATGTCATTTCTTTGCCTGGAATGTTCCAGAGCATGTCATTAAACATTCCTACAAAAATACCTAAAAACAGACATTCTGTGGGCTGTGGGCGAGGTCGCCTCTCCACTGATCTGACCAGTAGCTTGGCCTGTTTTGGTCTCCGGTGATAATAGAAAGGTTTAATGCCATTTTGAAACATTTCAGAAAAAGCAATAATATTTCCATGGAGTAAATCAGGTGGCGAACCCTCCACTATAAAAGTTACACAATGCATATTTTAGAGCAACAGTAGTAGTAATATATCGAGTATAGGCAACTTCTGACGCCCTGTATTACTGTGTGCAAGGCTGTACACAGGATTTTCTAAAGCACTAAGGTTGGAATTAATTTGACAAACACACACACACACACACACACACACACACACACGCTCTACCTGCACACACAAAATCTAGAAACGCCTGGGGTTGTTGTATATAAAAATAATCCACTTGCACAAACAAACACTGATTACTGCTGAGCTCTGTTTTGGTAGACGTCGCTCTAGTAAAAACACAGAGGTCTGGAGCTGATGGACCTCAATACTGCGCGCTGCCATGACTGTGACTGTGCCTATATGCTAATTAGCTGCTAAGGTCAGCTGTCCTGTGGTCTATTGAATTAGCAGTGGAGTGAACAGGAAGAGGGAGAGGACCGGGGGAAGATGTGTGAACAGTGAAGGATGGCTCCTGTCAAGGCATGTGGGTATAACTAGTTTACTGGCAAGTTTGTTTACATACAGGGAGATATCCATGGAAAACAAGATCTATGACGATGTCTGGTGGGAAATTGAATCAAAGGATGCTTGAAGTAAAGACATTATTTCCAACAAATGGATCAGAAACTCAAGAAAAAAAAAAAAAATCAAAATAGGCAAATGTGAAAATGCTGTAAACGGCTCATATTACGCTATTTTCTAATCTATGTTATAATGTTGTTTCCTCATCAAAAACAAATCTGGACTCGTGTTTTGTTTCATTCACACATGTTGAACACACAAACCCTGCATATTTAGGCTGAGTTCTTCTCTCAAACAGAAAACCTCCACCTTGTGATGTCATGTGAAGTGCTCCACTGTGATTTTAAACTCCATACACCTTCACTAGAATCATTAGGATAATTTCAGTCTTGGACTTAAAGCTCACAGGAATCCATTTGGGTAATATAGGGTCTTTAATACTGTCGATGTAAAGCTCTCTTGTCACTTATAGATGTTACCGTGCTGTACTGTAACACTATTCATTGTTTTTAATTAAAATATCCAGACTTATGATTCACAAATGATGAATCTTATCATTATTTGTTTGGGATTGGAGTTAACAAACTTCAAATATTAATCTTATGACTTCAAGCGCTTTCAGCTGATAACCATCACAATACTGACACCACTGTCTGAAGCTACTGTGAAAAAATAATGGCACTTTTGTCATTTATATTGATAAAGACATTGAACTTTGTCCCAGTTTTTGTTTCATGTATATATGTCCAGTAATTACCAAGATATTAACCATAAAAGAGGTAAACAAATCTGGAATCAGACAGTTAAACAGCAAATTCTACCATCATTTTCTGATTTATCGTCCAACTCAGTTTTCAAGAATGTTTTGATGTCATGTGGGCATTTTTTTCAACCTTTTATTTATTTATTTAAACATAAAATAGGGTCATAATAAATAGCATACCGAAACTATGCCATCTTGTTTACCTCACCTCTTTCTCACTCCACAATGCTGCACAGGGTGAATATAGGACATCTCTCAGCAGTACACTGTATAACCCATTTTGTAAGCACAAATTTACTGCCATACTTATTACTTTCAGTGTGTTTGAAATCTCAAAATGTAAGTTAGCTTTTTAATTTTCATCAAATTAAAAGAATAAAAATTAAAAGAGCTTTTGTTGCAGTGGATAGTCAGGTCAAAAGTGTACCAGAATTAAAAAAAAAAAAAAAATCTGAACACACCAAAAAGAATAGTCTCAGGCAAGGCCATCCAACAATATTATTATAAAACACAAAATTAGCAAAAAAAACAATACAAAAAACACTAGAATAGAAGGTTATTATAAGATGAAATGTGTTTGACTTTACAGGTACGATAGGCAAAGGTTAATGCTACCCACTATACTTTAGAAAAAGAAATTCAAAGCATTGCTAATTAAATAGATAATAGTCCTTAGCCTTGATGCTGTAGCTCCTGCCTTTTTCTTCGTCATTGTAGTGTCTTTGGAAATTATCCTAAAAGAAATGTCATTTTAAAGAGTAATTTTAAAGTGTAATTTATGTTTTTTTCTTTAATGTTTTTTGGACAGTTCCCACTCATCTGTTTTATTCATCACTTTTATGTCCTCTTCTGTCAAAACATATTTTCCCATTTTGTGTTCTGCTAAGGATGTCAGGATTATTCCGTTAATCAATATTGTGGTTATTTGAAACCAAAAAATAATAATCACGAGAAATTTAGAAGCAAAAATAAGTCATTACAATAACAAAGTGAACCTAAATTTTTCTGGCTACTTTTTAGCTGTACTTTAGCATTCAAAGTGTAAAACTTCATGAAGCTGGTCACATATTAGAGCAGTGGTGATTTATTAGACAATGTGAATCAAAGTGAATTAGGGATAACACAGTTGTTTGGTAATGGTGTTAATGGTAAAAAATTATGTTAAAATTTAATTTCTTCTCACAAAAATCCAAACCTAATGCTCCCAATAAAATAGGATGCTATGACCAAAATGAAGCCATATTAAAGACGCAGTGCCCAGTTCTTTATTTGTAAATTAGATGTTGAACAAAAAGTCACATTAGGACCTGGATCATTTAAGGTCAAAAATGTACTTTTTTTTACTTTTAGGTGCTCAGAAATGCCAAAATACAGCATGACTGACCATCTAAGTAAATTTTAAACAATATATATTTAATTTGTTTATGTGTTCATTCATTCTGACTGAAGTCACAGCAGGACCTGCCACTGAAGCTGATCCACACATCCATGCACAGGATGCCCTCCCACCCTGCTTGAGCTCACTGTACCAAAAAATAGAAATTAGACCCATATTAGCCTGCTAGTTACTGCTTCCCGAAAGTGATTGCGTTTGTAACTGCGTTGTGTGTCTAGATAGTGGCCATAATAAATGACAAAACAATTAACAAGTACTCCATTCAGCCTTATTTAGCTTGCAAATCGCAGAATCCTCCCAGTATATAGTAATAGGCTATTCTCCAGCACAAAGCAGGCTACACCAATGAAATGTCAGGGAAGTCTTTATGGCCACCTAACTCTGCCTGTGATTCCATTTGAACAGTTTCTTATCCAGTCACGGTCTCTCACTCCTGGTACTTGTATAATTCCCAAAACAAACTAGCAGCTCTGAATGAGACAAGAGAGTAGAGCCTGATCAGTCACGGCTGCTGTAATTTGGAGGAGGCGAGAGAAGAACATTTAAAATCTAGTTAAGTTACTGGATCAAAGAAAACAGTTACCGGATCCAGGAAAACAGTTATCGGATCAAAGAAAACAGTTACTATCCAACCGTACCCAACTACCGTACCCCAACAATTGCCCGGTCCTGTTTGGCTCAGTTTAAGCCTTGGCTGTACCTGGTTTTTTAAAATGTGAGTTTCCAGTGGCTATGGCCATAATTTAAAATTCCATTTCTAGCGTCCTAACTATAGAAAAAGCAAAATCATCCAAGCTGCTTCTTCAGTTCTGGTCAGACGCTGGTGGACACTGGCTTATATCTGCCTGAAGAGAGGAGCTAACTACACTAAAACTAAATACACCTACTTGTTTACAATATTTGTTGTTATTGAACTACATTAAGTGTGAACTGTGCCTGAGTTTTATTACCATAATCGTTCAGGCCCCTGATGCTCTCACACCTGTTATCATGCTGGTTATCACTATTGTTTTCCCTGTTTTGATTTAGGTCTTGGGAGGAAGTTGCAAATAGGAGATAGATGATGTCTAAGCCCTGCATATCAAATGGGGATCCTGCCTGCCTGACTGACGGATTACACAGACATCCTAACTGTTCACCTCAATGAGTCTTTCAGAGGCCAGAATGGATGGCTAACAACTAGCATGCTATTAACACACTTCCTGTTTCACACAGAATAAAACTCTATAATTGCATGCAGACAGAAGACAGCAGGCTCATTTTCACCCTAAGAGATGCCTTTACAATATCTGTACTGGGGCAAAATAGATTCATGTTAATTTCTGTTGGCTGTATTCATAACATGTTGTGTCAAAGGCTGTCCAGCATTGGCCTTTAATTATACATAGCTCTTACATAAGCTGTATAATTAGGGCTAATATGCATAAACCTACTTCATATGTTGACCTGAAAGGAGTATGAATATGATATGAAGATCCTCTGCCTGAATACACGCCGTTAGGAATAAGTACAGATCAGAGGCCAGACTGATCAGATTGGGATGTGTTATCGAGGAGAAATATTTTAATAAACGAATGAGTAAACTAAAATGAGGGATTTTTATCAGTTAAAGTGGGTATGACAGATTTGTATGATTCTCTAATTTTGACTTGATGTGGTGGGATATTACCTGCTGTCAATATAAATTATAGTTTTTACACCAATAAAGAAGCAATTTGTGAAGAAAAGTTGTAAAATATTTTGAAAATTACAGTTAGTTTTCAACATACTGATGACATTCTGCCCAAAAGTTTGGCACAATTTACATGTAAGAAACACATTTTTATGATACTTTTAACACAATTTCAACAAAATAAAGGTGTTTTCTTATCATTTTATTTGACAGATAATCATTTATGAGTGCGTTAGAGGGGTTATGCTAGGTAACAGTTCCAAACAGGAAGTACAATTTTAAACCTAAAAAATAGCCAAACTGAGAAAACCAGTATGAATGTTTTTACAAAAATCTTAAATATAATAACTGTGGTTTAGTAAAATGAGTAGTCTAACCTGTCATAGGCACTTTAAATAATGGTTAAATACAAACAAATTTAAAATCAAATGTGAAATTATGTTGTTTGAGGATAGGGTTAGAAAGATACGCTACTAGAAATGATAACTTTTCATGCATGGCCAGAAGGGAGAGACAGGGGGCGCTCTGGGACAGTTATCTATTTGCTTCTTTGAATGTTGGTTAATCAGCTTGGCATATTGATCAATGACTGTTGATTTTCTAATTTTCTGTTGGTTAAATAAGCAATTTTGTTTAACCCTGCAAGCCAGCTGCTGTTGTGATTTTGAGCTTTTGTGGTTTATGCATAGACACAACACAACCGTCACAAAGATACTGTTTTATTAGCAACAGTCAATATGTGCTGAATGAAGCCTGAAGAATGAACTTAAAAATACTCAAATGACTAATGCTTTTATGTCATTTTGGTTTTTATAGTTTTTATCAGTTTATTACCTTTTGGGGCATTGCTCTTAAGTTGACTGGTTTATTTTTACATGATTCCTTTGTTTAATTATGACTAGTAAAACTCAGTGGAAGAGTACTTTATTTTTTAATGACTAAATACTTTCTACTCCACTACATTTTTGAACATGACTGAAAAGTTAAAGTATTTTTTTTATTATTGTGTGAGACCTGCAGATTATGTTTTATCAATGTCATAATTTGAGCAAACAAAAATATACAAATAAAAAGAGTTAAGAAAAAAATAACTGTTTCTCTTGAACAAAATCTGTATCAAAACCCCTACATTTGAAGCTTTATTAGATGTCAAACTTCCTAAAAGTACATTTTTAAACAGGTAACAGGCAGATTTTTTCATGTGATATTTTTACTTTTACTTGAGTTTTTTTTTTTTTTTTGCTCTGGTATCTGTACTTTAACTTAAGTAACACGATTAAGTACTTCTTCCATCAGTGTTTATTTATCTATTTATTCAGCACTTCAGTCTGGTACTGTCACTGTCTTGCCGGATCTTCTGTATTTGCATTCCTCCTGATTATTTTGAACGGGTAACTCCTTGGTTGTTCATTAGCAACTACTGTTTCTCTTCTTTTACGTGAAACACTCGAAGAAAACAAAAGCCGCTGATACTACAAAGTCACCCTTGATCGCCATGGTGATCCTCCAGTCAATACAGGACACAACAGGGGATTTCCTTAACATGAAGCCTTATGTAATAAACTGGAAGTGAAAGATGCGTTTAGAGACAGAAGAGATAATGATTTTTTTTTTATTATGTCTGGGTTATGAACATGGTGGATCAATACACAGTGACGGTACAAGCCTCACTGTGTGTTCAAGTGCTAAATGTGGTCTTCTTGTGGTGTCTTTCTTTCAGTGCAGTATTTTGGTCATTTACTTCTGGCTGTGGTCTGATCTATAAAAAGAAAATTGTCAGTTCTGCACAAATCTAATGTGGGTAGAGAGTACTCATGGAATTAAATTACCTCAAAATAATAATATTCAAGTAGAAGTGCAAAGTAGCTCAAGTAGAAAGTACTTAAAAGTTTCCGTAAGAGTGACATCTGAAGTTAATGTAAATTGAAGGGAAAAATATTTGTATTTTCAAATTATAGGCAACAAAAGCTAAATCATATCTAAAGGAGCAGTGCAAGAAACACAAACATTCCAATAATTTATATCAATATAAAACTGCTCACAGTCAACTCAAATTTCGATTTTAATTCAATTGCGATATATTGTACGGTGCTACTTCTAAACAAACATTTTATTAAATCTGTTTTGTTTTTCTCTTTCAGACCGCCTGTAAATCGGCCGTGGCATTCTTTCAGTTCAGTATTTTGGCCAATTACTTCTGGCTGTTGGTGGAGGGCATGTACCTGCAGACTCTGCTGGCTCTGACCTTCGTCTCTCAGAGGAAGTATTTCTGGTGGTACATCTTGATTGGCTGGGGTGAGTACAATGCAAATACTAATGACATTATGGTATTTAAATCAGCTGTATTAGTCATGATTAGGTGTAATTAAAGATAGGGGTTAGGGACTGCCTAATTTCTCAATTGACAATATTTGGTAACCCTACACTATTTAAAGCTTTAAGGAAGCATGAAGAAAGATCTAATTCCTATGAACAAATCGTTTATTAAGAATGACTCACAACATAATGACCAAAAGGAGAAGATGGCGAATACAAGTTTCCTCTGCAGAGTGGCTGAGCGCTCCCTTTGAGACAGGGAGGAGAGCTTAGTCACACGGATGGAGCTCAGAGTAGAGCCGCTGCTACTCCACCACATGAAGTGGCTTGGGTATCTTTTCCAGATGCGTTTGGACACCACCCCCGATAAAGTGGAAGAAAATAGATGGATGGTTAAGGTTTGGGTATAAAGTAGTTTTAAAGGCTGAATCATTCTTTATAAACATTGTATATTATGAATGAAGTCTTTCTTAAGGCTAATTATGCTGTAGTATAATACAGTTTTACCTAATAATTACTAACTCAGTAATTATCATATTGTCCAACAACCTTTATTTGCACTAGTAAAAAATAATGTGAGCTGTGAAGGGCTGGACAATTCACTTTGCTTTATTTGAAGGAAAATGTATTTTGTATACACAAAAGGAAAAACAGGAAATGCACATATCCACAATGCAAACATAAAACATGCCAGAATTAATATGTATTATAATATGTATTATATTATTATGTATTGTAATATTTTCCTCATAGTTGTGTAGCAAGCCTGATCATCAATATCCCATTATTACATCTTTTGTTTATTGCTTCCAAATAGTACAAATGTGATTACGTAATAATTCCTATTTATAAATACCATTCATTTTTCAGTGTCTAGTGTCACCATGTTGAATTATAATCCATCCTCCCTCCCTCGTATCTCTGCGCCTCCTGTGGTCTGACAAAGAACCACTTCACTGCCCCACAACACCACTGCAGCATCTATAAAAGGAGGCAATGAGAGGGTCCACTGAAAAACATCAATATACAGAAAGAACAATGATGAACGATGCGAATGGATTTAAAATTATAGTAAAACTATAGGGTAAAGAAAAAATGTATGTATTTTTTAACACATTTCACAGTTACTTCTCAAAGTGCTGCATAAGATAGTCAAACAGGAAAATCCATAAATAAAACATAAACACATGAATAGGTATTTGAAAGTAGATACTCGCTGATTATCTTTAAATGCACATTTAAAAAAAATAAAATAAAATAAAATAAAAAATTAAGTTGTAGTTGTTGTGGATTTTAAGCCATGTTCATGTTAGAATCATCAAATCAGCAACAAACAAACATAACTCCAGGTATGTCTATGTTTGAGTAACCCTTTATTATTAGTCAGTCTACATCTCCAAAGCTTAAAATGCTCCGTTGCACCTTGTGATGTCATGTAGTGGTAGTTTTCAAGTTAAAAGCTACCTTTTACCTTTTGTTTAGTAGAGTGGAAATTAACAAAATTATTCTAATGATACTTCCTATATTACCACCTGACATCACACGGAGAGAAGAACTCAGCCTAAATATGCAGAGTTTGTGCGTTAAACATGTGTGAATGAAACAGAACACAACTCCAGGTCTGTTTGTGATGAGGAAATGACATTAAAACATAGATCAGAGTAATATGGACACTTTAAGTCAACTGCACAAAGTTTTGTGTTCATTATAGGGACAGCACTCTTCTGTACATTAGCAGATATGATTCACTCTTGTGCTACTATGGACTGTTTGTTTACATCACTATGGGCTGCATGTTTACTGTATTGCAGCACATGAGAGCTGTGTCGAGGTTTATTTTGAGCAAATCAGTCATCATGGAAAATCAAACAAGAAGCATTTGTTGGAATCACTGAGGTTGGCATCATGCACAGGAACAGAATGTGGCATACCCTACTATATCCCACGGGTAGCAGGAAGTTGGAAAAATTAGCACTGTTGTCATGGCAGTTAATCATATCAAAACAAAATGTTAAATCTTCTTCTTATATCTTCATATCAACAGAATGCACAAAACCATAAATATGTATATGGGGGTGGGATTAATCATGAAGAAGACTAAGGACTCTAATATGATGACCACACATGTTTCTGCAGCACATGGTAGAAGAATAGGGGATGTATTGACTTGAGCATTAGAATTAAAGCTGCAAGCGGCATCGAACGGCTCTCGCGGGCCACACTTCGCACTCGAACGAACTGCCACTCCCACTTGTGTCTGTGTTATTGCAGCTTTGAGCTTTACTTGTCACTACACAGACAAAATCAACACACAATGGAAGTGCTGACATGCTTCATCGCCATGGCAACATGCAAAGTACGACTTTGACCCCCACCCCAAAAAGCAATAGCAAGAGGGGCTCAGGCCTAATAAGAAAACTGTTTCAAAAAACAGTTGATACAACATAAAAGAATGGAAACTTGCAGTATAATCTTATAAACAAGGGTATTTCTGCACTTAGAGGTGTTGTACATAATTTTGGCTGAAAAATGTGAAAAAAATTCATTTTAAACAGAATGAAAATGCAGCCCAATTATCCAATGCTAAAAGCACGCTTCCTAGACAAATAGTCCTTTCACTTTTCTTTAAATTAATTTTATCTTATAGAGAGTCAAAAAATGACAAATAGGTAATTGATTTTATCAATATCACACACCCCATAACTTGGACTTGTGACCCAAAACTGTTACATGGAAAGCAATGCCAATTAAATGTATTTTATTTTATTTAATATTGTATCTTTAGCCTTGTAAT
The DNA here is from genome assembly GCA_029959045.1 of Taenioides sp. WSHXM2023. Lineage (NCBI taxonomy): Eukaryota > Metazoa > Chordata > Actinopteri > Gobiiformes > Gobiidae > Taenioides > Taenioides sp. WSHXM2023. Next base: position 11,630,165 of record CM057096.1, on the reverse strand, counting down.
TGAAATAAACAAAAGAACTGACCCTTCAATATTGTGATACATAAAAGGAAAGCCAATGCAGAAAAAACAAAAAAAAAATCATTCAGTTGAAATTACTTTACAAAACAATGAAACTACAAACAGAAAACAAATGCATTTTTCTCAAATTCTTAGCAGTGCAAGTGTGAAACCACTGCATTCTAGTCCAGTCTTCTATTTGGACTCCTCTCTCCTCACTGAAAGCATCGCACTTCTTCATGGTACAAGACAGAGTGCTTTGGTTTTTGCCTGTGATTCAAAGGCTCACACAGGACTGGATACTGTTCAAATCATTTCACACTAAAATCAGGTGTTAAAAAGATAGAGATGATGCACTTAGGAAGAGAAGCTAAACATAAACAGCACTAAAGAAAGACATTCAAAATATACATTATTATTATTATTATTATTATTATTATTATTATTACTACTACTAATACCACTATAACAACTGTAGCCATAGTAGGATCAAACATTTTTCACATTGCTACATCTCACTGCTTTCACTGATTTGTTTAAGCCTGTGAAAGAATATACATCAATGACATTGTACATACAACACACACAGACATGCATCTTAGTTAGTAATGGAGTAAAAGGAAGGATTGGAGGAGGAGGAGAAGGAGGGTATTTGATGTGTGTGTGTCTGCAAATTTCACTTCTACTACTACTACCTCTGCTAACACCTCAACAATCTGACCACTGCTACTACTATTACAAGATGTTCTAAAATACCAATATAGGTATTTGTTTCTATAAAATATGATGAAGTAAACTTGCATATCTAGAAATATCCACACAGTACAGTAAGCAAAATTTGTTTTGGATAAGGAGCTAATGAAGTCAAAATACATGGGCTGTGTGCTGTCTGCATCAAATTATCAAGTGATTTATTTTCCGATAATCAGGATAATTATGGCAGTTGTCAGCTTTACCATGACGGCCAACTCCCCTCTGGTCTCTTAAAGTTGTGAAAAGCACTTATAAACTCATTGTGGTGAATAATCAGGATGCTCTGAATGCATAAGGTAAGTGATAAGTAAAAGAATAAGTTTGGACCACTGCTAGTTCTGTTTTACACGTTTTAAGAAAAATCAGGCGCAGTACCTTTGAAGAAGACCTATTGTGCTTGTGTCGCCTATATAGTTATAATGTATGACACCTGTGAATCAGTCATGTATAATTTGGACATTTTAAATCGTAATATTCATCACAACAAAAAGATTTGTACCAAAATTACTACACGATGCTGCCGATCCTATGCATATCACTTTAAGAAAATAAAATTGGATAATGAAGTACAGGGCGGTGGGTGTATATACTGTATGGTGTTTTGAAAATAAGCGATTAAAGATTGCTCAAACAAGTACAAAGCACGTCAAATACAACTTCAGAGGGTAAATGAGTTAAAAGCTTTGAAAAGTCGATTTTAGATAGTAGGTCCTCTTTAAAGTCTACTTGTACTGATTGTAAATGTAGTTATTGGTAGTGTTTTTAATGATGGAGTTTGATGTAAGTCTGTTCCTAGTGTGTTTGTTTGATGTGAGCCTTGTTTAAAGCAGCGTCTCTTTGTCTTTCCCATTCACTTCCATTGTCTCTGTTATGTTGCTCCTCAGTTAATGCAACTGTTTTTCTGCTGTGCGTTGCTAAGCAGACGCCCACCCCAAACAACAACACTAAACAATGTGATCCATCAGTACCACCATGACATAAGCCAGTACCCAAAAAACTGCAATATGAACGAAAAAGACGCTGTAGTTGATTGATTTTTAGTTCATTTTAAATGGCTTACCTTATACATTCTGAGCAATTCTGGAGTTTTGCTGTGATGGTAAAGCTAAGAACAACTAGCATGCAAAAGTGCACTTCCTATTGCCGTACCATAAAACACTGTATAATTAGATGCAGACAGTACACAGAGGACATATTTTGACCTCAAGAGCTTGAAGAAATAATCAGGTACAGGCACTTATAGATATATAGATTTTGAAGTGGAATAAGGTAACGTTTAATTAGATTAACTTGATATGTTTTCAAAAGTCAGTTTAAAAAGGATTTAAATAATATACACATATAATAATACATATCCATTATAAACAACAGCGTTTACTGTACAGTTTCTTCACATCCACATGTAAGCAATTCAAATGTAATTCTTCTCATCTTTATATTAAAAACTAGCCAGATTAATAAAGAAGGTTGCCCATCTGTTGTAAATCTCATGAAAATACGCGACTCCCAGCTTTCCTATGGCTTTCCTTGCCATTACTTGTAAACTCAAATATAGTTGATGTTGGGAGATTTGACTAGACATTATTATACCAAAGAACAGAAATACAGCCCAAACAAATGTCATCCATAGCATTACCCAGAATATATGACTACAAGCTTTCAGACTGACTGAGTCCAACCTTAATGTGAACTTTTGTGTGGACAGCGTATATATTAATAACGATACCCAGTGGAAGATGATTGTCTTTACAAACATGGTGTTAGGGTGATTAGGAAGTAGGCGTCCTGTTAATGAGAAGTTGCTATGGGGCTGTTGTGTTGTTTAGCCAAATGTCAAGTTGTCTTGTCTTAACATCAGTCCATCAATTATTCAGCTGTCTGCTGCTTCAGGAGACTGCACTTATCACTGCAATATAAGGGGCACTGTCAGTGTAAGGAGCACTGTCAGTATCAGGGGCACTGTCAGTGTAAGAGGCACTGTCAGTGTAAGGGGCACTGTCAGTGTAAGGGGCACTGTCAGTATCAGGGGCACTGTCAGTGTAAGAGGCATTGTCTCTAACCCTTTTTCTCCAATGAGCTACCTTTACAAAACAAAAATAACAGAGCTAATAATTTTAGCAGTCACGAGTAAATATAAGAGCCACAGCAAGCCTTACAGTTAGATGCCTATGGAACATAAACCATTATACATTTATTGATGGACAAAGTTAGGCATGAAAATTATACATTTACAACAGTAACATGCATTTAATTAATGCAATTTTACATATTCAGCACAATACATATAATTCAGAAATTCCTTGACAAGCTACCTGGAAGGGGGTGGAGAGCTACTGGCAGCTCCTGAGCTACAGGCTGGAGACCCCTGGTGTAAGGGGCACTGACTGTTCAAATCTCATTCTTTTAAATTAGTAAAGGGCAAATAAAAGACGGCTGCTTCTTTTAGGACATACTGTAACATAATCTTTACTTAAGAAATGAAAACTTGAAATTGATTTGGTACCCTTTTGTCAGAGTTCTAACCTAATAAATAGCATCATAAAATCTGCATTTGAAATGTATAGATATTAAATTTAAAGGTCCTATATTACACAAAATTGACTTGTGAGCTTTTAGCCATGTTATATTTTATATTACCTTCTCAAAAACATACCTGGAGTTGTGTTCTGTTTTATTCACACATATTTGAGTAACTTTTTTTTTTTTTATTAATCTGTCTACATCACCAAAGCTCAAAATGCTCTGTTCCATCTTCGCATGTCATGTAGTGGTAATTTTCAAGATAACAGCTACTTTTACTTTTAGTTCAATATAGATTGGCAATTCCAGATCTGAAATTATCCAGATTATTCTAGTGAAGCTGAATGGAGTTTAAAAACACAGTGGAGCACTTCCTGTTTTACCACATGACATCACAAGGTGGAACAGCGTGTTTTCAGTTTGAGAGAAGAACTAAGCCGGAATATGCAATATACCATTTCAAATACAATTCAAGATTTATACAAGATAAAAGTAAAAGTAAAGTAAAAAGTAAAATAAAAATATTAAAACTTTAAACAATTGTAACACAAACAAAAACATTTCCAGTTGTTTGACATGAAAAACAATAGCAATTTGATAAACATGAAATAACACAAGATAGAGTCCTCGCCAACTGTACGTTTAAATACAGTCGTGATTACTTACATTCAACATCTGGTTTAAATATATGTCTACTCAGTCCATATACATAGACTTTGAGCGCGCACACACACACACACACACACACACACACACACACACACACACACACACACACACACACCCACACAAACACACGCGGTCACACACACACAATCATATGACCTCCTGCAGAGTTAATAATAAAGTTAATAATAAATCATTAAACACACACCTCACAGCTCCGATAAGACCTAAATAAATACATGCTCTTTCTATCGCTGTATCTCAAAGAAGTCGACGTAGCACAGTACTTTGAAATATACCACTGCCCCTGTGCCTCTGAGCAGCATTACTGTCTCTTTATATCTTGTGTCTGGGTCTGGGTCTCGGTTGGAATAAATAATCAAGATAAATATTTGATGCACATTAAGGGAGATATTTTTGCCTACCGTGCACAAGTGGAAGAAGTACTCAAAATCTGAACTCAAGCCAAGATAATGCTGCAATTAGGCCACAGCAAAATGTGTACAACTACAACAACACTACTGCTAGAACTGTGGCTCTGTCTACTGCTTTTACTACTTCACTTTCTGCTAACTACACTTCAGTTGGGGATTAAGAAAAAACCTGAAGTCTATACAGTGGAGCTATTTAGAAAGATTCATTCTTAATAAAAGTTTTGTCATCGAACATTTGATACTCACATCATCTAACACTGAAACAAGAAACTTGTTGACCTGAGAAGTATTGATTCTGAAGACATTGATTACATATTTATTACATTTAATACATTTGAACAATTTTTGACTTGATGATATTAAAAGGTAATAGGTAAAAGTAAAGTTTGTATTTCTGTATGTGTTAATGTCTCTGCCTCTGTGCTCTGTGCAGGTTTCCCATCCACAGTGATCATTCTTTGGGTGTTAACGCGGTTCTTCTATGATGACAATGGGTATGGCACTGCTTTAACTTTTTTACACATTCAATTTTTGATTTATTTTTATTTCAAACCTTTTTTCCTGTTGTAATTAGTAATAAACATTATAATATTGTTACTCATAATAAGGAACTGTTCAGCCCCACACAAACACACACAAATTAGTGTGTGCACTGTGTCTTGCCTGTGGACACAATGGCAGTATTGGCAGCATTGCCTGTTGCTAATTTTCAGATTAGTGTGCAAAACAAAGGTGAAAAAACTGTCTTGTTCGTATAAATAAAGAAGAATAAAGAAGGTTGCATCAGGGAAGGCATCTGGTAAAAAAATGACTGCGTATCATAAAAAGAGTGACTGACATGACAGCAGTTCACATGAATAATTACTTAATACAGGTTTTACATTGTCTAGATAATACTGTATATGCAGCCTTGCCTTAATCTACTTCTGCTCTTTAAAAGCTCCATAAATCACATTCTGTCAACCAAAGGACACTAGTTGTTGTGCAGTCTATTTGTAAATCCCATTATACAACATCACAGTAATTATTTATGAAAATCTATGCAGACTCAATATAGAACGCTAACCATGCAATCTACATACTATGAAATGGAATTTGAATTAACTCTTAGTCAAATTAACTGTCTCGCGATGCCCCATGTTATTCTAAATGGCTGTAATTGAATGATTGTGGTGTACTTACAGATGTTGGGATGATACAGAAAATGTCCCCATTTGGTGGATTATTAAGGGTCCAATTACGGCGTCCCTGCTGGTAAATTTGGTCATTCAGATAACTTCCGGTAGCTTCCATGCTGCGTGGTGCTGTGAAAGGTGCTTTGCTTAAATGAGTTTTCTCTGCGTGTTACTCCCCCACAGATTAACATAGTCATCTTTGTGAATGTGATCCGGATACTGGTCCAGAAGCTCAAGTCATCAGCCATGGCGGGAAACAACGACACGGGGCATTTTATGTAAGTTCATTTCAACTCATTGTTTTGATTCTGCATTGCTGTTTTGGTCTTTTACAATGTGTACAGAGTTTTACGTCATTTCAGATGGTTCTTCTTGTTTTAAAGATCCGAAATCATTCTAGAAAAACATTGATGTGAGGTTTACTAAGAAAAGAAACTGGACTCTGTGTTTCATGCATCACTGGGGTTTATCGCCAGTGCCAAGTCTCTCACTCACCATTGCACTCTTTATGGTTCAGCTGGACATTGCAAACAATTCACAGAAAACAGCATTGGTTAATATTTATTTACAAAGGCATACTGGGGAAAATTCTGGGATACCTTGGTAATCTCCTTAATTTCAGCTCTGGTAGTTACCAGCTTCACTCCTCCTCACAGTTACTTTTCTTCTTTGAATCATTTACAGACAAATCTTAAATGAGAATCTAAGGTGTCACATGATAAGTTCAAGAAATTTGTAAGACGTGTGGTGACCTGAGACGTGTATGTGTTTTTCTTGAGATACGCAAAAGGTTTTATAATGTGATGTTATATTATATTATAATGTGTTTTGTATTGATTGTGTTTACTGCTACCTTGGCCAGGTCTGTCTTGAAAAAGAGATTCTAAATCTCAGTGCTAAAATAACAAAATAAAAAATAAAGAAACCTTTTATGTTCAAACACTAATCAATTTGACCTTTTCTGAAATCAGAAATCATTCAAAGAATCACACACTTACACAAACTGCATTAAAATTGAGACTAACTTATCCTGACCTGGAACTAAACCTGAACAAGACCAGGACTAAACCAAATTTAGGCTACATGAAGACTGAACTGAGCTCAAACAGGGACAAGGATCTTTAAGTATCCCTTGGTCAATATATTGTTATTTTCTAATACAAAGTTTTTAGCCATGTTATAGTTTCCCCTTTCAAAGTTCTTTTTGGAGTGACTTGTGCACGTTTGAGCAATTTTTAACTTCTTATTTTCAAGACGCCATATTGCCGATCAACCTGTTTTCACTGCCACGATACGCTCACTGCCCTGTACTTACTTCAGTTTCCAATTTTATTTTCTTTATCGGTGATATGTGTAGGATTTGGCAGAGTCGCGTAGTCATTTTGGTTCAAATTCTGCTGCTCACTGGTGTGAGCTACACCTGCAACTTCACGGCTCTTTGTTGTTATCACATTTACGCCAGTGTCTGTGAGCTTTAAGTAATGTTAGTTAGTTAATGTTGTTAGCTCATCAAAAACATACCAGGGGTTTTGCTTTACTCACATATTTTTGATTCGCGGGGGCAACAGTCTAAGCAGGGACTCCCAGACTTCCTTCATCCTCGGATAAGCGAAGAAAATGGATGGATGGATGGACATATTTTTGAGTTATCCTTTATTATTAGTCTGTCTACATCTTGAATAGGCAAAATGCTCTGTCTCCACAGGCCCCGACACCATCCTTCACTTTCCTCCTAGGGTGGTGGGGAGGCCTTCAGCTGTGGATCGCTACCCTAGACCCCTGGCTCCGCCCTCATCTGTAGACCTAACATCTAGACTACCAGTGCACACACCACGTTAACGTTTTTTTACTCGTAGTCCAATACTTTCTGTACTGGAGTATGAGTTATGAATTTTATGAACTGCACTGATTGAACAAGTGACTGCAGTGGAATCATTTCTGTTTCTATTCTGTTATATGATTCTAGTGCAGGTGTATGGAGTTTAAAAACACAGTGGAGACCCTGTAATACCGCATGACATCAAGTTGGAACAGAGCGGTCCATTTGAACTCAGAACTCAGCCTAAATATGCAGGATCTTTGTGTTAAACGTGTATGAATGAAACAAAACAAAACTCTAGGTATGTTTTAAATCAGAAATAGATCATAGATAGTGTAAAATAGTGTAATATGAGCCCTCAAATAACTTATGCCAAAACAGTGCAGATACTGAACAGGAGATGAGGACTGATGTACAGACCAGTTGTCAATTGAACTTCCTCCCTGAGCTTGTCTTAACCAGTGTTATAAAAGGGATATTATGTTCAAAGTGTTATTCTCTCTGAATTGAGCTGATTTGTTGTGTTTCTCTGCTGTGGTCCTGGCCTCCGATGGAATGGCTTTGATTGTGACTGATGACAAATCAATCGGCTGACGCAATGTCAGTCTACACTGGGCCCACAGTGATGCTCTGTGCTGTTTAAGAAACCTACTCCACATTCCCCAATATGGCTTTTCTGGTCTTGAATTTTAAATACGTATGTCGAATAATATTTCCACCAGCAACTCAAAACAATTCTGCAACCAGAATATAAAGACTGACCTTCTGAGCTGTAACTGGATTACAATCTCCACATATGCACTAGAAATAAAAATCAAAAATACAAAATAAATAAATAAATACATACATACAAGGGCATGCCCTGTGCTGTCTTTTGCTTTGATGTGTGGCTCTGTGCTGCATTTGGAGCATTGCGGATTTTTCCTCAGTTTCGCTTTTATCTAAAATGGAGGAAAAAAGGGAAAATAAATTCACAAACAACTCTGTGATGTGAGGTGTGATTTCTAGCAATATGTCAGTACAGTTGGAATGAATGCAAAACAAAACAGGCTGAGGTAGAAATAAAGCTGTTTGTGAGTTCATGTTACTGAAATTTTGGTAGCATTTTGTCGCAGTATTTATGTAGCAACTTATTTATACGCAAGCAAACAAAATGAACAGATTAAAAATTTGGATTTAATTATTTAATGAATGCACTATGTTATTTTCCTTGTGGGTGGTCTGTCACCTGCTTGTCTCCAGCGAGAGGTCATTGTTTTGCCTGGAATGTTCCACAGTATGGCATTGAACTTCTATGATGCATTAACTTATGGCTGTTTTTATTACTCATAAAAACCCTTGAAGAATGTGCATGCTCCAATCTCCACAGATCTGTCATGTATCCCGGAGACAGTCTATGCAACCGAAGTATTTTTGATTCACAAATACACAATATTACACTGTAAATAATGAGCTCTTAATGCTATTTTCTGTAGTTTTGAAATATCTACTGATATATGAGTAGCAAATATTTCACAAACACAGTTATAGGCTAAAGTATATGCTTAGGCTTAGCGGCATCATAATAACATGTTTCTCCACTATAATTGAATCTGCATTACACACACAATTAGATGAGCCAGGTTAGACATTATGCAATATTCACTGCAATAGTGGGTGGGAGTGAGGGAGGGGCAGAGGATCCCATGAACAATTTCAAACACGCGTCTCCGTCTAGTTTGGTTTGAGTTTGAGCTTCAGGGAGAATCTCAAATCTCTCTCGTCACCAAACACCGTTCCCTTTGACTGTGGGCTGCTGCAGGGTCTCGCTCAGATGAATTCATTTGGAGGAGAGCAAAAATAGAAACTTGATTCCCTAAATAGACGTGTAGAAATTTTTGAAGTGTGACGGGATTGTTGCAGACAGTTTTCATAAAGCTTCGGTCTAAGTTGGATACTCAAATGTACTTCAGTCCAATTCAGTGCTATTACAGGCTTCACAGTCCAAAACAGGCTTATATGTGTCTGAAACCAGAGAGGATAAATATGTGCATGAGAACTCGCCAGTCTGTTGTTAGATTTTAGGTGTTGGATGCTTCTTTTTTATGATTCTCTTTTTCATCTTTGTATTCAAGTGTTATGCAGTTCTACATTAAATTACTCAGCATAACACATTTTGCTTTTATAACACCTGTGATCTTGCCTGGCTACACAACACTGGAGCTCACTTTGTATTCTCCAGTCAGTAAATAAACTTCTGTGACAGCACCTGAATCTTTATCCCCAGTGACTATAGGCATATCTGGAATTATTGAGAATTTAACACAAGCTATAAGAAAATGTCAATTGATTAAGAAAAAAAAAAAAAAAAGATACAAAAGGTATGAACACAACATTTGAGGGAACAGAAAAAGTTGTATATTAAAGGTGCACTATGTCATTGTTTGGTTGGGATCTGTCACCTGCTTGTTCAATGGATGTGTCATTGCAACTGGAATGTTCCACAGTATGACATTAAACAACTCTACTTTACATTTATTCATTCACAAGTGGCTTTGTAGCTCAAAAATACAGAGAAAAACTGTAAAATTCTCAGTTTTATGAATTGTATTAATGGGACTGACCAGCAAGAAATGTACTCCTAGACTGAGTAATTAATCAAATAAAATGAATAAATATATGAAAAAGAGCAGTTCCATTCCCACTGTGGCCAGAGGTTTCCTTGTGAAGTGATAAGTGAGGTCAGAACAATTAAATGCCGACATTTAAATATGAGCTCTTGTGATGTGAATAAACCTGCTCCCAACTGCACACCACCTGTTTGTGTTGTGACATTTCCAAATTAATTCCTCTGATTGACCTGATGATGGCGCTGTCTGAAATGTCAGCTCCTTTTTTTGCATGTTACGCAAGAGAGAAGTTTGACCTTCGTGATATTTCAGTACTCATGAAGATTGTCAAAAAGAATTAAGAATGTGATGATTGTTATTTGAGCTGTGTACAGTGCAGCCAAATATTATGACCACTGACAAACAACAAATGGACAACTGCATACAAGATACAAGTAGTAATATTAGTAATAGTAGTTGGTGGTCAGTGATCAATGTACATAATATCCCTCAGTGATGTGCTTTTGTTGAAGCATGTACTGTATGTGTAGTAGTTGTTGTTCATACTGTATACAGAAGTAGCTATGTTCAGCTCCAGTCAAATGAAACTCAACAAGGTTAGCAGTTATAGATTGAATTTGGAGTTCCATATTAGGAAGGGGAATTGATTTACGGACAATAGCAATAAAAACACCCATGTAGAGTGGGTTAATATGAATATGAACATTTTAAGACCAAAATGACCAGCCAGACAGCAGCAGTTACAGATGATTGTTTACTGTGTTGCGTATACTACAAGTAGTTGTAGAAGTAATAGTAGTAATAGCTGGACATAATGTTCTGTCTGTTCAGTGTACATGTAGTTCCCTCTGTGTTGCCTTATAGTACTAGTAGTTGTAGAAGTAGTAGTAGCAGCAGTAGAAGTTGTAGTAGCTGGTCATGTCCGATCAGTGTACATAAAGTTTATTCTTATATGCCTATGTTTCCTTGTTTCTTCAGGAGTGATAGTAGAAGTTATAATAATATAATTAATAGTAGCAGAAGTAAAGTTTGTTGTAACTTGTGTCTGATTAGTATACATATAATTTACTCTCATATACCTGTGCTGCCTTATTCCTGCAGGAGACTGGCTAAAGTATAGTGATTATTGTTATTGTTTTGCCTGTAGTACCTCCAATAGCAGAAGTAGTAGTAGTAGTAGTAGTTGTTTTTGTGGTAGCTTGTTGTGTCTGATCCGTGTATGTATAGTTTCCTCTCATATGCCTGTGTTGTCTTGTTTCTGCAGGAGACTGGCCAAGTCCACTCTGTTCCTGATCCCTCTGTTTGGGATGCACTACACTGTGTTTGCGTTCCTGCCAGAGACCACCGGGGTGGCTGCGCGCCTCTACATTGAACTTGGCCTGGGGTCCTTTCAGGTACACACACGCCCCCTACAATATTTATTCAGCTGTTCCCTTTATCTGAGAACTAGTAAATATTAGTCTTCCAGTTATTATCTTTCCTTTGTCAAATTTATACAATGATAGAATGCAATGTTTGATTTGTATGACAGGGATTTCTTCAATAATTATATTAAGACACATTTTTAAGAAGAACAAACGCCTTTTATAGTCAGACTTTTTTCCATGATGCCATATTTAAAACAAGAAGTAGTAAAATATTTGCAGTGGTGGGAATTTGCTACTGATTGTTTCCATGGAGTTCCTTTTTTGTTTTAAATATGAGACTAAAATTGGACCAAAATGTTCCACAGTATGGCACGGTATTTAACTTATCTATCATAATTTATTCACTTACACGTGTTACATGAGGTGACACCTGTCTGTCTCCATGAAGATAAATTAGTTTAATGAAATACTGTGGAAAGCAAAGCAGGTGGAGGATGTCATATAGTTCACCTTTAAAACTGTATCTAAACCAGGGCAATACTACCGTAAAGAATGGATTATAAAAAAATGAGGTTTCTGTAATGAAAAGAGATTACAATGACAAAGTGACAGGCGCACCATAATGCACCATACATGATCCAGATGTACCAAACCCATAGCCCACAGCAGCTGAAAACTGCATCCCTGTAATGACACACTATATGTTTTTATGTCCTCATTTTGTCTTGCAGGGCTTTGTAGTGGCACTCCTTTACTGCTTCATGAACGGAGAGGTAGGTAATTGACATCTCTGCAACCATTCTGCCAATACCATCCATGTCTTAAACCATTTTTCTCAAAGCTACAATTATCTCCTATGGTGGTCATTTTGTTTCGACTGCTGTTTGTCAAAGGACTGTTTGATGGATGTGAACAAAAATTTCCCAAATGACATGTCGCTGTATGTCTTTTTGACGCGGACACTGCTCCTCCTGCTCCTCCTGCTCCTTCCATCTTCACGTATGAATATTTGTGTTTCTCAAGAGCAGCATATATTCAGCTGTGTCTTGAAAAAGATGAAATGCATTTGAACTTGTGTGTTTTCCTTTGATATCACAGCTGTTATAAATAATTCTTTTTTAGACAAAACTCATGTGCTTCTTCTTTTGCTCAGACTGTGTAGGTAGTGTGAGGTGAAACCCTCAAATAATTTGTTAAAACATTGTTTCACCAGGTATCCCATTTTCAAGCTTTGTAGGAGTGGATTTTTTTTTTCTGACAAACATTTCAATTTGATTTGGGATTTATGGTTTGTAAATTGGGAGACTTAAAGGCCCTGTAATCAGATTTTTTCCATGTATTTGAGCAAAATTTGCCTTCCCCAGTACAGATATCTTGTATAAGCAGCTCTTGATGTCAAAATAACTCTGCTGTTTACTGTCTGCATCTCATTGTAAAGCTTTTTGTTGTCTGAGATTCAGGAAATCCGCTGTTAGTATGCTAGTTGTTGTCAGTTTTGTTTTGCTTTGTTTTTTGATGGCATTACTCTGTCCGTCCTTATCTCTGAAAGTTCTGAAAAGTGCTCATAAACTCGTGCAGTTAATAATTAGGATGCTGGTAATGCATGAGGTAAGTGAGGAACAACTTTGGCCCATTTAAAATGAAATACTTCTGTTTTTCTATATTTTTAAGACAGTAAAAATCAAGTACAATCAAGTTTAACAAACACATTTCTGACGCTTTGTTAAGAATATTAAAACCATAGCTATCCAAAAATACTACCTTATTTTCTATCCTGATTCAGTAATATTTCACTCTTATTTTTGTCTACAGGTCCAAGCAGAGCTGCGGCGGTGGTTATGGAAGTGTCAGAATCAGAACCAGCTGACCCCGGCCAAACGCAGCATCACCCAAATCACGATACGGACCAGAGGGGAGCTGGGCGGCCCTCCTTCTACAGGCAACGTCTCCTCTGTGTGATCAGAGACAAGAACTGGGGCTGAACTCATACACAAGCTTCCATCTAATCTTCCACTAACTTTTTTAGAAGATGGAAGAAGATGGAATTAGTTTTCAAAATCAGCAAAAGAAGAAGAAAGAGGAGCACAGGGCCCATAAAGTGACTGGATTGTTTTAAAGTTAGGACCATAGCTTGTAATTACAACTAATGGAAAAACTCATCTACCATCAGGAAGAGTTGTACAGTACAGCGTGGAGCCTTCTGGAATAGACAATGCCAGAAGAATTGAAAATCTCCTCCCGAAATCTTTTTTTATTTAATCATTTGCCATACTACAACTTTCCTCACTTGATTTTATATCTTTTGAATGCATTTCTGTCCAAAAAGCAAACTAACTTTTTGGCAAGTGCAATTTTTTATTTTAAAATCTTGCATCAACGTTACAATATTTTGAAAGGGTTGGCTGTTCAATCCAGTTTATTCTACTGTTGTGTTTTTGAGCAAGACACTTCACCCACCTTGTTTCTTGCTTGTGTGAAAATGGCGTGTGAGTGATCGGTGGCGGCTGTCAGATCGGTCAGCGGTGTAGACTGGCAGCCACATTTGTGTTTCCCCAAGCTAACGCTCGTTCATTTTTCGCATTGACTGTGTAGGAGCTGTAATTTTGGTGTGGTTGTAAAATGAGCTAGTTTGATTTATTAAGTTTTTAAGACAGAAAAACATCCGGTACAGCGTCTTTAATGTCTGTTTAACCCCTCAGTCATCCCAGTATACAGTAAGTTCCATTGCAAAAGAAAATGTAAATCTGACAACTGGACAAATGTTCTCTAAGAATGAATACGTTTTGCCACTCATCTAAGTAGCTTCTTCAGTTCTGACAGGGTTCTGCTATACATCAGTGTTTTATAGGCTTTTATGCTACTTACTGTAAACATGAAACAGCTAAGGTGTGTTAGTTTCAATGTAGTGAAACAGAATTCAAACTGAAAAAGCCACACACGTTGGCAACAACTTTAATGTTCAGTGTACACACCCTAAAATGAATTGAATTTATTATTTTCAGCCCTCATGCTAAGAGGTTGTGGGTTAAATTCTGTCCTCGTGTCATGTCCTTTTTGTGTTTCAAGTTTTTTTCACCTACCATAGCCAAAATACCTGCATGTAAGTAAGCCAAAGTAAGTCAAGTTTTCCCAAGCCTTCACAGAAATATACTGATTTCTAGAGAAATGTCTGGACTGTATACAATCGCTAACGGACAATGCTATTCAAGATTCCTGATTACCCTTTCAATCAGTGCTGCCTTCAACACCGTCATGCTAACGTCATAATGTGAGCTGAATAACTATAAGACTGAAGCGGCCTGTTATTCTATAGCAGCAGTTTCCATGTCCATGTAGTGTGGACTCTAAGAACTTAATTACATTTCTTTAGGCGCCATATTTCTTAGAAGAGACTGAAAATGCCTGACTCTACACCACAACATATGGACAAACTTAAGAAAATCTGGGCATCACTTTACTGCATATAGCGTGAGTACAGAATTTAAATCAGCAAAACTTTACATGCATAATTAATGGCATAATAATTCATGGAAACAGCACAGGACACATGTTATGGGAATATGACTGACTGAGTTCAACCCAGTCTAAACTTGAGCACTGTAAATAACCAGGAAACAAGCTTTATATTTCCTTGGTAATTATTTATAAACAGGCTCCAAAATAATGAAAAGTGCACTATGTAACTTTTATAGTCTCGATGGAGATGTTCTTGATTTGCCTGAAATAGCATCAAACATGTTTATTTTGCGTGTATTAATTTACATGTTTTAACTGATCAAAAATGCCTTTAAAAACATGCATTTTTACATTGAGCACAGATCTGACCTGAATCTTATCCTGCTTGTGTTCATGCTATAGGTTTAATGCCACACTGTGGAACATTTGAGGCAAAGCAAGACCATTTCCATTTTGACACCAGAAATGTTACATAGTGCACCTTTACACATATTATTCCAGTTACTGTGGTATTTCCATCTGTAAAGTAAAGCAAATGACTTTTAAGACCACATGAAATAATGAATGTACTTTGTGTTTTTGCCAATACTCCAACTGCTGCTGACCTACTCACACTGTGCACAATTTGCCATGACATATTAACAAACTAGTAGTACATGATGGAAATATGGCAAGGTTTTTTTCTGTGTTATTGCTGCTATTAAGAAATAATGTCTATAGGATGCTAATGCTAGCTGTTTACACAATGATGGTACTACAATACTGCAGCTCTATTTTTTAATCAAATTGAAACGATTTTAGAATTTGCACAAGAACAAGAGTAAGATATGTGTTTTAGTGATTATCCGGTTGATGATATTTAGATGATAACATGGTAATCAGAAATGTGTCATAAGTAATATTGCACAAAACTGTAAAATGTACCATATTAGTTTACAGCCCTATCTAAAAGATTAGATTACACTGCATTTTTGGAGCCTTTTTAAAGATCCTGTATTACGCTTTAAGCCATGTTATAATGCTCAAATACATACCAAGAATTGTGTGTTGTTTCATTCACACATATTTGAGTAATCCTGCATTATTAGGCTGTCTACATCCCCAAAGCTCAAAATGCTCTGTTCCACCTTGTGATGTCATGAAGTGGTAGTTTCCTTTTACCTTTAGTGGACTAGAGATTGGGAATTCCAGGGCTGAAATCATCGACATGATTCTAGTGAAAGTGTAGAGTTTAAAAACATAGTGGAGCACTTCCTGTATTACCACGTGACATCACAATGTGGAACACAGGTGATGTTTGTGATGAGCAAACAACATTATAACATAGATCAGAAAAAAGCGTAATATGGGCCCTTTAAACATTGTAAGCTTTGTAACAGCTACACATACATTTCTAAAGCAAAGCCAATAACTAAAAATTTAAGATAGTTTGCAGCCTACGTAAATAACTGTAATGTTTTTAGGGGTATGTGCAATTTCAATTTAATGTAGCCTATTGAAGCTTTAAGCATTATATTTGCCCATTGGACTTTATATCTTCAAAACATGTGCACGAATGGAAAGGTACAGAAAAAAGGATTGTAAATATGTTCTGCTTTGTCACTCACTACAAAATTGAATGTGTGAATTAGAAACAAGAGTGAGTTGTTAAATAGGAAGAACAAAAGATTATTTATGTGTAAATGTTTTACAGAACACAAACGTTGTCCTTTTACTGTAAATTAAAACTCGTGTGATTTTTTTTCTTGTTTCAAATTGTGTTTTATTTTGAAAGGATCCTACAGCGACAGGTGGTAAAAAAAACAAAAAAAGAACAGCGCTTTTCATGGAAGAACAGCGCCCCCTAACTGCAAATAATGACAACTGGAAAACTAAAATCGAGATTGGTCAGTAGATTATTTAGTATCACTGGTGTAATGCTTGGAGCAGTGATGATGTAATGTTGGGTTTTCACTTGAAGGTGTGTTTACAATAACTTAACTTTGCTTTTTATAATCTTCTGCCTTTTGAACAGCCATTTAGGTACAAAATTAAGTTATTTGGGACAGCGTTATCTTTGCCATTTGCACCCCAGTAGAACTTAATAACACCCTCAGTTTGGTCAGGACCTGGCTCTATAGAAGTGGGTAGAGTAGCCCAAAATTGTACTCAAGTAAGATTAACTTTAATATTACTCATGTAGAAGTATGTAGTATTGGTCCAAGAAATTACTCAAGTAAGCGTAAAGTATTTGGGAAAACTGTTGGGACGTAACATCTGACATGTAAGTTCAAGTTAAATAATTTGAAAGATAAAACATTAAATAATACACAAAATTTGATATGATATGCACAAAAAATGTACAAAATAAATCATATATGAAGGAGAGGTGCAAGAAACACAAGTTTAATATTTTCAATATTTGTTACAGTGGGAAGAGGAACCAAATTTTTACTCAAGTAAGAGTACTGCTACTTTAATAAAAACATAACTCAAGTAGGAGTAAAAGTATAGAAAAAAGTCTATAGTAGTATAGTTAAATAGTGCACCTTTAGTAAACATATTCAAAATTAATATATATTTAAGAACAATTAGTAATATTTTCAGAATAATATTCATAATAAAACATAAGTACAGCCTTTTTAAACCACAGATAGCTTTATTTTTGCAGTCAAAAATACACAACCTGGACATGAAGTGGACACAACAATGCATTTTACACATGACAGGTCACAGGTCAAACAGAAAGTCAATGACAATTTTTATATCACATTTTTTCCTGCTTTTCAATGCTTTTTTACATATACACATGCATACTTAATATTACACTCACCCTCTCCCACTCACACTTACTATTGGCGTATGTCTCCCCTTTATCGAGACCTCCAAAAGCAATGAATGTACAAAACACTATCACAAACATTACGGTAATTTCCGAGAGGTCCATGTGTGCCCCCATATACATAGTACACTTTATTGAATATACTGTATGCTCATAAAGACATCATTTGTACACCATGGCAATTATTATTCATATTTTAGCAGGCAACATTTAAGAAGCTGAGCAACAACAGTAGTAGACATTCAAAAATTCATATGGGCGATTCAGTAGAAGTTGCACACACACACCCGTCAAATAATGTCAAATAAGTTAATGAAATATTGTAGTACAGGGTCGTAGTAGTGGTTGTTTCCGTAAATGTCTTAATTCAGTTCACAGTTCAACAAACACAGATCAGCCATAACATTATGACCACCACCTTTTCATATTCACTTTTTATGTTCATCTTCACCAAATGCAGTTTTTCCACAATGATAATTAAAAACACTCTTTATTTAGACAATAGAATGTGATTTTCAACATTAAATAAGAGTGTTTTCTTTTTTATTACCATCTGGTTAATCCCATTCTAAATCTATTCAGCAAAGGTTCATTTCCGTCCTGTAAATGTGACTTTTTAAAGTGTTGATACTGATTCAAATAAGTCCCTGATTTCGATACTAGTTTTAGTATCAAACAGTAAGTATTTCACTTTCGATACTTCTGACAAAGCTGCTTTTAACACATACAAGAGGAAAAGGACTCCTACTGCTTTGCCCGTAATGTTCCACAGTATGGCATTCAACGTCTATCTCTTTGGAGGCAAGTCATATCTGTGGAAAGGTGGGCTGCTCCAAGTATGAATCCATGTTATTTAAGGTATTTTTGAGCAATAAAAACTGTAATTGAGTAATAGAATAATGTAAATATATAGCTTTAATGCTGTACCTCATTATGAATAAATAATTGTTTCCTCATTTGTCCGTGGTTATAATGTTATGACTCATCCGTGTAAGTAGTTTTGAATATTGCACAACATGGTAGGATTCAGTTGCATGGTAAAAAGTAAATGATAAACCATGTCAGCAGTGTGGCCTTTACTGCAAGTGCGTCTATTCCCTTTTTTACACTATTTAACAATACACATAAATTAATCAATATGTATTACAGAAAATGTGAAGGGACAATATGCAGGATTTTTCAACAAAGACACTTAAGATGACATGACCTTTCCATATCAGCCTCTTACTTCCAACTAAATTATAAGCAAATCTCACAAAGATTAATCTGAAAATTAAAACCTTGAATGAAATGTAAGTAAAAATTTGGTGATATTGGAATTTTCCACAATATGGCATTAAACTTATCTGTTTCCATGGGCAGTTTGTGCCATGGTGATGGCACCAGATCCAGTTACATGTTAGATCTGTGCAGAGGCAAGCCCACTCACAGTAAGAATGCACGTTTTTCAAGAAATATATTCAAATAGATAGATGTAATGCCTTACTGTAGAACATATCGTGCACAAACATCTCCATAGAGACCACCAGAAAAGTTACATAGTGAAACTTTTACAGGAATTTTGCAGTTGTGAAGTTTTGATTTGAATTTTGATCTGTAATCATGTTAGTGTTCTAAGTATAAGTATAAATGTACTTTTGTTTTAATTGTTTACTTTTTTTTTTTCTTCAGAGTCATTGCATTTTATTTACAAAATAAATAAAAACACCGTATAATACTGTATAAATGACTTCAAACGCCGAAATGCTTGAAAATCCTGCATGTTCTCCCCTCTCCCTTTCCACCAGTGCCACACAGTCGTTGCAACACTGCCCTCTGGTGGTCGGTAAATATACAGCACAGACACGTTCAGAGGATTTCCCTTTTCTTTCAGACAGTAACAGCTTTGAGACATGGTCGTTTCTCACTGAGCCCTTAAGCTCAGAGTCACGGCTGGTGATAGTAGCACAAAAGCAGCAGCAGTAGCTTTAGCTTAGCATACAAACTTGTGGTTTTATCATTTCTCAGTGAATGAAAATGCCTTTTATACCCGCTCCAGTCTTTTTTTTTTTTTTTTTTGGTTCAAATAAGCCAAGTAGATTCATTAACAGTTAAGTGCAAAAGAAGTTTAATTCTGGCCCATTACTGACCATTTCTGAAACTAACAAAGCGAAAAATATTAATATAACTCTTGCACAGTACTGTAAATATCATTACCTTTTTGGCAACTTTGAACTCTTAAAAATTGGCAATAAGACTATAGGGCTTATGGCAATATAGATGTATGGCACTTTGACAGAATGTATTAATGCAATGAATTCACATATCAGTCATATAAATATTAAGATTAACATTAAAAGATATGTACATCGAGTCACTTCACGAGTTTTGCAGAAAATAAACACTACATTCTTGGAGTAACCATCGTCAGTGCAAAAGTTAGTAAGACTTTTGCTCACTTATTAGTTGTGGTTAGGGCCAGACACTACAAGCAAAAAATTTACAACTAACCTGTATACCTGCAAGCACGTTACCATATACTACTATCTGCCAAAATAAAAAGTCTAGCATGAAAAACTGAAAAATTAAATGTATAATGGAGAAAAAAATCCAGCAGTTTTGTTTTGTTTTGTTAAAATGTTTGCACGTATACTAACAGTATTTCTACTCAAGTAAAAGTACAGTTACATGGCTAATATTGTACTAATTAGTAATTTCATACTGCAATAGGCATGTTCTCTGAGTCCTGGCCAACTAATAGCTAAGTAACTAGTTAGCCAAGTAACTAGTATACTGATATTTATAGCTCCAATGGATGATATGGGGTGTTTAAGCAAGTCCCAAGCCTTAGGGAGGGCAATCCAATATGACAAGAATTAAAAAGCAAATTTAACTCTTTGACGAAACCTAAAAATGAAAAACAGTGAATATTAGTTTACCAAATCTACCATTTTGACTTGTAGTGTCTGTCCCTGCCCCTTCAGCTTCACAGATAAAGAACACAGACATAAAAAAGGTCAAATGAACACTTTGCGATTGTCAAAAGCTGAAACATTAAAGCTCTTTGTGTCCACTTCTTTTGGAGCCTTAATGTTTGTCACTTAAACTGCACTGGTCAAAATCAACTATCAATCAACTCTATGCAACAATAATGTAGATACAGCACTGCCGCTGAACAACCCAAATACAAAACGGTGGTTCAAAGGTGAATAAAAGTACAATTTGATGGTTTGAAAAGCTCATATCTGTCTCTTTTCCATGCAGTAGTACAGACTGATTTTAATACATTCATTCTTCTAATATGTCTTAGTTACAAGTTAATAACATTACACTTTGTTTTGTAGCGTAACATTTACTGCCCATCGCCATTTTTCGCTTTTACTCCCACCAAATCCATTTTGAATGTATATTTTTCATATCTTACATTCTTACTGCAATATTAATAATATGGATATAGCTTTATTTGATTTGCTATAAAACATTATTGTCTAACTTGTTCCAACTGAGAATGTGCTTTTATTACCCATGAAATGTTTATATTTATTTATATTTCACACACTGTCCCAGCTTTTTTGTAATTTGGGTTGTAGAAAAAGCATATTGCAAGTAACTCATAATGACAAAAAACTGAAACTGAAACACACCACGGAAATACTTATCTACTTATTCTTCAAAGGAAATGGCATAATTACGTAGATTTAATGTTTGTTGATTGGAAATTAAAATTACGAGATTGTGACAGACTAGGCACTTTGGATTATGAGTGTAACATGAGACACTTTATAACTTCATATTTCTGCATTTTCCAAAATTGTGGCACTCTTTTGAAATCAAATGACTGATTTTGAGGATTTTAACAATGTAAAAATCTACTTCTGTACTTAATATTGGCACTAAGTTCTCAAAAATACTGATTTTCTTTTTGTACAAATAAATATTTCAAATGCGAGTAGGATTTTCTGGCTCCTTAAATTATATGAGATCTACAGATTTGGACTCCAGTTTCCTTTTGTCGTTGAAAAGGTTGTTTTCAATGCTGTTATGTAAAAATCATAAATTAACCATACATCAGCTGAACTAGACACAAAAATCACTATTTACAAAGTCGCATTTTTGATAGATTTTTTGACATACTCTGTACTTGCGGCTGATTGTAAAAAAGATCAAATTTGAAATCAGATGTGAGCATTTTGTACACGCGAAAAAGGCGAAATGTTTGGTTGAAAATTCACTTTGGACTATCACTACAGAAAGATCCAGTCTGGCAAAAACCTGCATGGCACTTGAAGCACACTATATTTTACACACATCAAGAGCCTAAGTGACCCCAAATACTTTTGAATTTTAGCAGCGATATTGCCACGTAAAACTCATTATAGCAAAGAAATTTCAAAGTTTGAAAAATCTGGCAGTTGTCACAAAATCGAAGTGCTTGTTTTGTTTAACCTGTTTTAAGAGCGGACAACACAACTAGAAGTATGCAGAGGTGGAAAGTTCATATTTAAGTACTGTATCGATTCTCACAAGCCTAATTATTGTATTCAAAAGAAGATTTACAAAAAAATCGAGTAACTTTTGAGGATAAGTTCATTTTACAATTAGTACTAACCATTTGCCCTTTAACTTCTATAGGTGTAGTACAACTTTAAAGAAAAGCGTATTTTCTTGACTGTAGTTGACAAAAGTACGGATTTATTTAGCATTTTCAAATTTAAATGTTAAGTTTTATTTCAAAATTTAACTCAAGTAATACTTTTATTATTATACTGAGGTAAACTTTGGCAGTCCTCCACCTCTGCTCAAACGAAATGCTCAGGTAGTTGTGCGTCTATTAAAAGTGCAAGTGATTGTAACATCCCATATTCAAATTAAACATAAATAAAGTTTGTGAATGTAGGGGCCGTGTTTAGGTTGTCGATTTCGGGCGTGGTTGGCATAGCGACAAACAGCGTCACCCTCAGACAGCGCTCAGGTCGGCAGGCTCATGTTGGCGTTCTCGGCCAGGGGGCTGGACATGCGGATCTGGGAGCTGCTCTTGCTCAGGATGGAGAGCTGGGTGCCCCCGTTGACTCCGCTGCTCGCCAACGATGGGTGCCTCTGCTGCTTCAGGTCCACAGCAAAGTACCGGTTCACCGTCCAGCTGCGCCATTTCCTCTTGATCTCCGACTGCACCTTTAGGCAGAAACTTCACAACGTCATTTTAATGTACCACAGGCTGCAGGCATGGCCCCACGGACAACAACCACGCACAACAACACAACAGCATCACTTTCTGAAGCTATCTTTTTGCCACTGAGGTAAAAACGTTTGAGATTTACTTTAATATTTCAAGATATTCACAGGTTTCAGCTTCCTGTTATCTGCAACATTTTGAGGACTTTTTTCATTGTAATGCTATAATATTGTGTTTTACATTGTACATACTATGGCAATGGTCCTTTTCTTTATTCTAAAACCCATGAATATTTAAAAAACAGTCATGAAACAGGTTATAAAAATTAAGTCACGGAGTAAATCGAGCTCACCTAATCAAAAAAATTCAGCTTTTTAATCAACTTTGCCAGTCGTTAGTTTAAACTATGATATTTTCTTTTTTTAAATGATCTTATAGAAATATGATTAAATGTAAATGTAGCTCAAAGAACATTTATTACAACACTACTGAATTCAATTTAATAATAATTTCTTTTAAATCTAAAATAATTCCAAGTATGAAATAATTCGTAGCTAGCTTTGTGAGCACAATTCCCCCTCAAATAGAGTAATAATTAGCAAAAGCAACCAAAATACATTTAATACTTTATGTACAAGAAATGTGTTCA
Source organism: Taenioides sp. WSHXM2023 (assembly GCA_029959045.1). NCBI lineage: Eukaryota > Metazoa > Chordata > Actinopteri > Gobiiformes > Gobiidae > Taenioides > Taenioides sp. WSHXM2023. The sequence continues at coordinate 11,606,747 of CM057096.1, read as the reverse complement.
ATAAAGTAAGGAATAAACATTTTCAAAATAATCATAAATTGCCAATAATTGTCATCCTTTGTTAGCATTGTTATCATACCACTGACAAGTTTAACATGGTGTAAAGAGGCTATTCTTACCTCTCCGTTCAGGAAACAGTAGAGCACAGCAACAACAAAGCCCTGAGGAGAGACGACAAAAGGTGGAGATGAAATAATAAAAACATATTATAGACAAAGTTAACTGCAAATAATTTTCCTGTCCATTGTTTATGCTATATTTGAACCTCAACCGAGACATTTAAAGTGCTGATATTACCATTTTCAGATCTATGTTATAATGTTTCCTCATCGCAAACATATCTGAAGTTGTTTTGTTTCATTCACACATGTTTAACACATAAACAGACAGAAAACAACCTGTTCCAACTTGTGATGTCATTTGGTAAAACAGTAAGTGCTCCACTGTTTTTTTGTTTGTTTGTTTTTTAACTCCATACACCTTCACTAGAATCATTTACTGAGCTAAAGGTAAATTCATGACATCACAAGGAGGAACAGAGCATTGAGCTTTGGACATGTAGACAGACTAATAATAAAGGATTATTTAAACATGTGTGAAACAAAACACAACTCCAGGTATGTTTGTGAGGAGGTATTATATTTCTGATGGAATATAGTTTTGCCCATTCCACACATCATTCATCCTTACTCTGTATATCATTCATTCTTACTCTGTATATCATTCATCCTTACTCTGTATATAATTCATCCTTACTCTGTATATCATTCATTCTTACTCTGTATATCATTCATCCTTACTCTGTATATCATTCATCCTTACTCTGTATATCATTCATTCTTACTCTGTATATCATTCATTCTTACTCTGTATATCATTCATCCTTACTCTGTATATAATTCATCCTTACTCTGTATATCTGTTATCTCAGCTGTGTTGCATTTCACTGTGTCTTCATGTACCTGAAAGGATCCCAGTCCGAGCTCAAACACCAGTCTCTCTCTCTTGCTCACGTCTTCAGGGGAAAAGGCAAACACAGTGTAGTGGATCCCAAACAGAGGGATGAGCAGCAGCGTAGAGCGGGCCAGGCGCCTACAACACACACACAGAGGCAAAACACACACAGACAGACGTCAGTTTAAACTCAATCAGATCCACTCTCACGGCGGCCATCTTGTTTAGCAGTAACTGCTGCAAACTGGCCTCTGATGCAACACTGTGACACATCCAACATCTGTGTGATTGGCATTGCCTAGCAACACATGTCAATTACTGCCAACAAGGCTGTGATTCTAGCTTGTATTGGTTATTTTTGTATCTCTGTAATTATAAAAACAAGAATTTTTAGAATGGTTATGCAAGAAATAAATGCACTGTATTTTATTTCAATAGCTTTGGGTTAACATAAATACCCTTTAAATTATGCTGTGTACTAAAAATGGAGACAATCGCCAGATGATCGCTAGGGAAACCTGTTTCTGTCCCATCAGACACATCATGGGAAAAGAACTGCTATCCCAGACTGTTGATTTCTCATTATCAAGCGATTGACGAGAACATGGGGAAACAACTGCATGACTCATGGTTCAAAATCAAATATACGACTTTTACATAAGTATTACTATTACTCAAGTGTATAGATTGGTTTAGTTATATTTACTATGCCTTGATTATATTAACCAAATTTGCATGATTCCTTGATGGAACACTGTATCTGACTGAGTCACCTTCTTGTATTGTGTTACAGTGCATTTATTATAACCACCAGTCTAAAGATTCTTGTCTACATCAAACCAGATTACACCAAACTAGTACAAACTTGTAGTGAAAGTAGACTTTTCAAAGGTTTAAAAAAGTGAATGGACACACAGAGCAAAGGACATAGACACAACACACACACACATACACACACACAAAACTGTGTAACACTGATGCATTTCAGTAAAACCCACGGCTCTTTAATAGGAAACTGTATCTCTCCATTAGAGATCAATATTTTTAAAACGTCTGTCACTGGTTTATCAAGAATAATATTGATGACTTGTCCCAATTAGAATTGTGTGATAGATTATTATTATTATTATTATTATTATTATTATTATTATTATTATTATTATTATTTTTGTTATTATTATTATTATTTTATTTTTATTATTTATTTTTTTTTAGTAGTAGTAGTAGTAGTATATTTTTTGGAATCAAACTTTAGCCATCTAAATTGAGCTATTAGTTCTATTGAATAGGTCTGAAGTAACAAGTGAAGATTGAACCTGCTTAGAGCGCATAAACAAGAGGCCGTGAGCGAAGTGGCCACACAGACACGAGCACACACACACTTACAGTGTGACGGCGGATAACTCTGACATCCTGCACGAGTGCTGCACTGCCTGAGGCTCACTGAAGCATTTCTGAGCACAGCTGCTACACAGCACAAAGACACACAATACACAGGACACATCTTTAACACACACATCCCACTGCATGGAGACCAGCAGGGGGCACTGTGAAGGACAGGGGGGCTGTGAGGTGATAAGTGCATGGGACAGATAGAAGACATCATAATAACTTTGTGGGCACATCTGCCCTTCTCATCTGGCTATTCTTCTAGTGTGTGTGTGTTTTGTTTTGTTTTTTTGCAGAAGATGATGCAAGTCAAACACGGGTCTATTCAGAGACCTGTAAACAACACGACCGGAGGTGTCCTTGGTTTGACTGTGTCACAAAGTGTTAGCTCTTCGTCTTAAGAGCATGAGGACAAGACCAAACCAAAAGACATACTTTGTGCTTGTACCAAACCCAGAGAAACAGGGAGGGCTGTGTCATATATACTCTTAAAAATAAGTCAGATTTCTCTACTACAGGGACAATAATCATAACAGCCTGTTTTGTCATCCATTAAGGGAGGAAAACTTTTATAATAATAATGTATAATCTTTTAGTGTTTGCTCTGTAGGAACTAATCACTGTTCCAGGTCATTTAGACACAAACCGGGGAAACTGGGACAATGGTTTTTGGATGTTTTAAATTCTAATTGTCTTGCATAATGCACTAAAGCAGAGGGGCTGGTTAGAATATGACACAACAAACCATAATATTCAAACAATTAGTTATCTGAAATACTGACTTGAGACAGAGAATAGACAGGACAAACATAAAGTTAGACTATGGTCCTGTGACTTACAGGTAAATGCTTGACTCATTCCCTCCAATGTCGGGAGACTGCAGCTTTTGAACCAGGATGATGATAATCCCAATAAAGAGTACAAAATTAATCTGGAAAATACACAAAATATTCATTCATTATTAGCTGTCATATATCTGCCATGAATGTAATTATATGTAGGTGCATGTGTGGTACCATAATAGAAGCCACAACAGGTCCTTTGATCACCCACCAGAGGGCAGTGTGCTCATTCGTATCCCAACATCTAGTGAGAAGCCATGTATTATTTTCCATCAATGACAATAGTTTTTACAATATATTTTATTTTATGAAAGATTTGAGACTTACCCATAATCATGGAAGTGAAGCCGCAGCACAGCCCACACAGTCACACAGATGGTGGGGGTCCCTGTAACAAAAGAATAGTTGTTCTTAATCAAATAAAAATGTGCAACAGATGTGATGTGAGAAAACATTTGTATTTATCAAAATGTCTGTAATTTGTCTAAGAATCAACCAAGGCCATCTGCTTTATATTCATCTATGACCCATGAGATAACATGTGATGATTGATGCACAGTTCAAGATAAAGCGTCTGTCTTTGATGAACTCATTTCAAATTGATAATAGATTCATTAGAATATGTCATTTAAATATGTAACTATTTGCATACTAAGGACTCACCCCATCCCACGATGGTGTACCAGTAAAAGTAACGCCTCTCAGGGAAGAAGGTCTCCACCAGCAGAGTGAACAGGTACAGGCCCTCTATGAAGAGCCAGAAGTAGTTGGACATGACGCAGTAATGAAAAAAAACCATCACGGCTTTGCACGCCACCTGCAAAAAAGGCATAAGGCAAAACAAGACATTTTTTTTATGTGTAAAATATTTATTATGTAAAGTATGTGTAGACACAAGATAAAACAGGTGGCTGCAGTCCTTAAATACAGGACAATGCAGTAGGGTCACTGTTGTAAAATGTCAGAGTTGTAAATGTCACGACGTGTAACATGTGCCCTAATGCTGGGAACCACAGAGCAAACAGACTGGAGCCACAGGAGGACAGGGTCATGTGACCTTTGGACACAGTTATCACCAACACATATGATGAAAGTCCTGTCACCTTATGAGGGGCAGGGACACCACATCAAAACACTGGGATCAACCAATCACAGCCCTGATCTGAGATGTGTCCTGCCCATATCACATTGATGTGCTGTCAATGTTTAGTTAAAGGGTCACAATGAGCATTGATATGCTAATAGCCCTGGGAGAAGGCTTCAACTGGCCTTGCTAAATCCATTAGCATAGCTAATTAGCTTTATTTATCATGGCTGCTTAACAACAGTGAGCGATGCGCTGTTATAGACAAAGGCTAAGAGCTTGTTTTGCATTCATAATCAAAGAGTATTAGTCACTAACAGTGTGTCTGCATTGTGTGAAAAATTACATGTGACTGAAGTTCATTCAAAGGTACATCTGAAACAAGAAGAACTCAGGACAAGTGTGTGCCCCTGACAGCTCATGTCTCTCACTGAGCAGAGTGCATCCATTTTACGGTCACGCCTCCTCTCTCAGAATTAGCCGTTCTACTTCAGTTCAAACCTCTGATACGTTTTATTAACACCTAAGATATTTACCAATGCCTCACAAAATATTCTGTATTGGGCGTTGCTTTGCATATTCAAATGACACTATATTCTGACATTTCTTGTTGAAAATGTAAATATAAATATATAGTGTTAACTGTGGTCTATACTTACAGTGCTGGTGAAGCAGTGGTCACTGTCCTCCTGCGCGTACAACACTCCATCTTTTATAAACACAGAGATGGCCCTCAGGATGAACGACACAAACAGGTTCATGTGGATGAAGTTTCTGGTGCAGTGGAGCTTCCTGCATCATAAAACACAGGTCATGGATCATTATGGATCATTTCAACAAATCATTTAAAGTTTCATTATGTCATTTTCTGTTGGCGGGCCCGCTCAATACTTGTCTCCTCATTAAATATCTCCCAGATTCCCTATTGGAAAAGTTACATAGTGCAACTTTAAAGACACAGAAATAACTGTACTAAATGAGCAGCTATGACTTTCGGTCACGTAATTGACATTTCTCACCTGAACCTGCAGAGAATCACCATAGCAGTGGTCAGTGAAACCAGCGAGGTGCTGTAGCCCACAGTGTACAGTGCTTTAACAGAGGCATAGTACATGTCCTGTAGGGGGCGAAACCAACATTAAACATGGTTATAACGTCTTAAATATAAAGGGGAGGTAATAAAACAGTCTTACTGGTTTGGTGCTGTTGTCATAAAAGAAGCAGACGTCCACATAATGAGGATAAGGCTCAGACCAGCCATACTCTGTACAGTTACGACTCACTTTTCCCATTTCTAACAAAGACACAGAAAGCAAAAATGTTTTCTAACCACCTTAAAGACTATGTTGGCATAGATGGGTGGTACTCAGTCATATTTATTTACTTACATTTGATATTACATTACATTTGAGTAACTTTTTCATAAAATTGTTCTCACCATACTACTATTATACACCTACTTGAGTAATATATTTTGCAGTGTAACTGTATTCTTACTTTGGACATGTTTTGTTTACTCTTTTGTCACTGTGAGTAAGTGTACCAGTGACAAAAGACTTATGTTATTATGAAATGATTTAAACGTGTTTCTTGCACCGTTCCCTCAGATACGATTCCCATGTTTGTGGTCTATCCTTTTACATTACATTAAGTTCATGTCCAGATAGTTAATCTTACATTTACATGAGTACATTTTTGGCTCCTCTACCCTCCTCTGCATGTACTGTATTGTCTGTATTTGCTGAGAGTACTCTGACACACCATCTTCGGGGCTCATGAAGTCGTGAAAGAGTTCGGGACAGTTGACCACCACCACCTCTCCGACGTTTGCAGCCTGCCAACAGGTCAGATTGTCCCACATCCACGGACACACTGAGGGAGAGACAGGAGAGGTCAGACATAGTATAAGGATATATTTTTTTGGAAAATTATGTATTTATGCCAAACAATTCTGATGGGTCCTCACACCTAGAGTATGACTGAAAAAACAAGTCAGATTTATTGTGACAATGTCCTGTGTTTCTTTTAGAGAGACCATTTTAACATGTCTGGAGGACAAGCAGTGCTGATCAGGGGCTAAACCTAAATAGTATCGGAAAAAAATAAAAACAAAACAATACACTATATATATAAAAAAGATCCTATATATATTTATAAGCACTACCCAGTCTGTGTTAGGAATATGCTAAAATTCAACTCATTTTGCGTGTAAAATAGCTCTAGCAAAACTGTGGACAATATTTTTCAACCAGACGTACTTTGGTACATTTTTTAAAGAAATGTTATAGATATTGTTCAAAAAAACAAAAAAAAAAAAAAAAAAACACAACATACTACCATTTAAAGTCTTTAATAAACAAAATAAAAAGGCTTCTAAACACTAGATCAATTTCTGTTCAATACATATATTATTTTTCTCCCAAACAGAGTACAGTTGACATCAGTTTCATCCACTGATCTACAGTAAGTTAATGATCTTTCTTAAATGCGAACGTAAGCTCACACATGCAGCCTGACCCTGGAATCCACCAAGCATTTTTCCAGAACAGGGTCATGTGTAACTAAAGCCAGATCTGATTTCCCTGCATTTTTGATCTGGCAATTTCCTTGGTGAATTGCAAGGAAAGTTTATGTGTGAATAAAGCTGTGTCCACTGTGCTTCAGTTTAATGATGCAGTAGTGAGTTGCTATGGAAGGGAGTGCAGAAAACCAAATGCCAGGCTATGTGTGAACAGAGCAGACCTGACAGTGTTGTGGGACTGGTGCATGCATGAGTGGGGGTCATTGCTGAGTGTTCTGACATTTTGTATGCAGCAATACTGGGAACAATATTTGAATGGGGCTTTTATGGATATGCTCATGTAGGGAGTACATGTGTTCCTTGTTTTGTTTTTTGAATGATTGAATTTATTATTAAAAATTAAATCCATACATTATTTTAGTCACCAGCGCCAGAAAATGGACATTAACAAACACGGTTGCTATTGGTTACACAAAACTGCTAAAATTATTGTCAAGGGTAAGATTAGAGTTAATATTTAGTTTATTTGTGATTAAGCGCCCAGCCCAGGGACATTTGAGTTTTAAATGATTCTGGCCTAGTTACTGCTGCTTTGATGTGGCTGTTGTGCACCAGGCTTAAATGATATCCTATGCAGCGCCATAGCAACCAGCGCACAATGTAAATCAGTAAAATCCATTTCTGTGTCAGTCTACGCTGTGGGAGACTTCAGCCTATATCTGCTCCAACTAACACTGCAGTGAAACAAAGATTTACTTAAAAAATCTCCTGACAATTTGTATGTAAATTCTAAATTACAGAATTCAATTGTTATCCACTCATTAACAATTACAGTAATCTTTTTCTCAATTACTTTATATTGAAGAGAGCAGTCTATAAATGGCAACATCACCTCATGTTTTAACCGGCCTATTTATATACAGAAGTTCATAACCATCCAAGCCAAAATCAGCCCCTCTTTCAACACATTAGGTCCTATATTATGTGTAATTGACTCAAAAACATACCTGGAGCTGTGTTTTATTTCATTCACACGTTTATGTAAATCTGCGTTATTAGTCTGTCTACATCTTCAAAGCTCCAAATGCTCTGTTCCACCTTGTGATGTCATGAAGCGGTAGAGCTCAAGTTAACAGCTAACTTTTGCCTTTAGTTCAGTAGAGATCGGCAATTCCACTGCTATAATGTCCAAATGATTCTAATGAATGTGTATGGAGTTTAAAAACACAGTGGAGCACTTCTCTATTACCAAATGACATCACAAGGTGGAACAGAGTGTTTTCTGTTTGAGAGTAGAACACAACCTAAATATGCAGTGCAAATATACATGTGTGTTAAAGATGTGTGAATGAAACGAAACAACTCCAGGTATGTTTTTAATGAGGGAACATTATAACATACATGCTTCTGCTATTGAAGTGCACCAGAGCCATTTTCCCTTCTGTGTTAATTTTCTGATTAAACTGGTTCTCAGTATAATAGGTACAATTATAGTCAGAGAAGAGAAAGTTATTGTCTGTGTATATAAGGTGATCCAAGTCATTAGGGTTCCTAAAGGAGGCATTGTTCAGCTCCAACTTTTGTTCTGTGATCATAATGTCTGTCTGAGAGGAACTGAGTTGTTTCAGTTAAATGAGCCACAATTACTGTTTGTGGTTAGTAGGCGATTTACCTTATATAGTGTTTTCCAGATCATGTGTATTAGTCCAGTTCCTCCAGCTTTTTTCATGATCAAAACCATTGCCTCCTCTAGCGTTGTTTTTTTTGTTTCAGCGTTGGCTTTTGTTAGGTGCTTGTTCAAGTTCAAAAGTTCAAAACTCCATGTATGTTTGTGAGGAGGGAACAACATTATAACATGGATCATAAAATAGTGCAATATGGGCCCTTTAAGCTTTCTGTCTTGTTTCAGGAAGGTGATTTTGTGTTTTCCGTTGCTATATCTCATGATTACAGTTTGTTTGTCTGTTATCTTTCTTTTGGGCAGTAAGTGGCAGGCCTTGATGCTGTCCCAGTTCATAGAAATGCCGTCGCAAATAGGCAACTACTGATATGAGTAAGACAGAGGTCGCCTCCTGGTCTGTGGGCTCCCCGGTTCATCCTAGTGTAACGCTCAAAGACCGCCACCCTGCTCTTACACATAGTTAACGTAGCGCCTTGTATTCATTTATATCTGCCTTTTCTATCAAAGAATCAGTTCTATATTACAGATCAACAAATTGCTTTTTTTCCATTGTAAATCTGCACAAGAAAGATACTGTATTGTTGACCAAATATTTATGCTCACATGTTTTAGTGAATGTATTTATCATTATCGTTTAGCCTATTAATCGGTTGATGGTGTCTTAGTTGACCAAAATTAAACAAAGTACTTGTGGTCCAATAATTTTTTCAGCAAATTTGGTATTTTGTGGTTAAACGACAGACATTAAAATAAAACTCACGATTCACAAGTTTAATCTTTAATCTTAGTATAGATACACGGTTTCCCAGTATTTTTTCTGCATAGTTTTTGCATGAACTCTTACGCAGTTGTATTCTTGTGAGTGTAGTTTAGGTTAGATACACAACGATACAAAACAGTTTTGAGAGCTTTTGCCATGCCTCCTTTTTAGTCAACCAATCAATCGGCAGGACATGCCTTTCGTCGACTACAGGCCTATTTATCATGTATATCAACCATGTAGTAATATATTGACTCACTGACTTAGACTATCTTGTATTGTTCTTGTTTTGTACCATGACTGGCTGGTTTCACTTCTATTTAGCTCCGCCCTTTTGCTCCTATCTTCTTCTTCTTCTATTTTTTCCATTCTTCACCTCTGCACATTATTCCTGTATGATTTTATCACTGTGAAAAAGGCATTCACTGGTCCACCACACCACACCACACCTCTCCTCTCTCTCCCTCTCTCTATATATATCCTGGACTCCATTGCACCTTCTGCTGTAGACAATCCTCCATTATGCATGCATTCTGACTGTATTCCTGGATATGTGTGCTGCCCTTTGCTTGAAACCAGCTCTTTCTAATCTGTTTTGCCTCTGTCTGGTGATCCGTACATCGCCAATTACCTTCGTAAAAGCCAAATCAGAGCCAAATGAGGCGCACTGAGCTGCAGAGGTAAGCGGGTCTAATAAACCAGTAACTCTGCATCACTGGATACTGCTATTCTCCACCGACTGAAACTGCACACCATCCATCCCCACATGAAAGAAACAGGGAAATAAGCAAAAAACTATGAAGAATGGTTTGGATTTTTTTTCTCATAAATCCGTCATCTGACCAGCGGAGTGGGTGTGATTTTTTTATTACATGAGTCAAAGCAGTGACTTCAGCAGAATACAAATGAGCAGTCAGCGTTGCATAGTTCCATGGTGAAAGACATGCCTTTATCGAGTTTATTGTTTTTTAGGTGGACAGATTCTGAAGTCAATATCTAATTCTCACACGTGTTTTACAAAGCAAAACATTTGCAAAGCTGGTTCTCCTGTATTTTGTCATAATGTGAGTGGCTTGAGCTGAATAATTTGGGGAAAATGTCTAGCAATTTAGTTTTTAAAGAGGGGTGTTATGAAAACTTTCTGAAGCTTTCTACCATGTTATAACATTATTCCCTTATCAAAAACATGTCTGAAGAGATTTTATATGGCATCTATGCATGTTTGAGTAATCTTGTGATCTCTCCCAGGCCCTATTCAGCCCACAAGTCTAAACCATATGCGATGTGCAGTAGTTTCGTTTGCAGGATGCACGCTGATTGTGTTATGATAGCACTCTGAAGGAAAGTGACTGAGCGAGGGGAGACTCAGAGCGTCAATAACAAAACGTATTAAACAGGTTAATACATTGTTTTTGGCAAATATAACATTTTCAAAACAATAAAAGGTAACATGGTGATCTAAATATGTTTTGTGTTAGCAATTAACACCGCAGAGAAGTAAAATGCCTGGTTTCCTTCCAGCATCAAGCAAGATATAAATAAGAATGAAATAATTAATAATGAATAATTATGTATGAAATTTCAAAAAGAATGGCTATATATTTGTCTATCTGTGCCTAAGAGTAGAAGTTAGTGGGTAAAGAGAATTTGTTTGGACACAGTCACCTTATTACACTATTTTATATATTATCTATGTTATAATGTTGTTTCCTCATCAAAAACATACCTGGACTTGTGTTTTGTTTCATTCACACATGTTTAACACACAAACCCTTCATATTTAGGCTGAGTTCTTCTCTTAAACGGAAAACACATCCACACGTATTGCCACATGACATCCATTTTGTGTAAAATAGGACGTTTAAGTTCCTTTAAGTCGGACAGAAGAGTTTATATATACACTTTACAAATTCCATCTACGTGCCTGAGAAAATGCTCTATAATACTGTCTCTCTGAATACAAATGCACACATCACTGACATAGAACAGATGGTGTACCAATAAACGTCAAGTCAATTCCTTGTTATCTTCCTTTGGATTAACTTTTGACTCTGAATAATTCACTTTTCAAAGAACAGGCCTTAGCACCATAGACTATTAGCCCTTTTCATTTACAATCTAAAATCAGTAGAGGGTGATCGCTGCAACAGACAGCAAATCATTATTTTGCAATTTCACACAGTTCACAAATAAATCGAGGGTCATAGCGGCGCGATTATAATGTGATAATAACAAATAAAAAGTGAAATGTGCGTTTGAGAAAGGGGGATCCTGATTAATTGAAAACTCAGTCGAATACAGTTACTGACAATCCCCTTACTCTGCATTCTTCTTTCCCCAGCAGAGGCTTCCTGTCAGCACAAAGTAAAATAGTTTATCTAAAGAGCGCGGACAAGACAAGCATTGGTTAAACTGACTGCACTGGCTCATGATAAGTGAAGCTACAGAACTTTTCAGCACTAATGAGGCAAATAGGACAAAAGTTGCTGACAAAGTGTGATTAATGAATTCCTGCAGGATATCTGTAATAATTGATTTAAGTTGAATTAAATAATATTTGGTACCCATAAGTAGAGATGTAGCAAAGTCAGATTTTACAGTTGGGGAGAGAAAGCGTGTTCTGTTTAGCTGTGTGCATGATAAAAACGGTCTTATTCTCCACTCTTCTCTTTTAAAGTTCATTTTATTATGATTATTTATGCTTTTATTTGTTTGGATTGTGATTTTGAAGAAAACCTATTGTGCTTGTGTCTGCTATATAGGTGTAATCTTTAATACCCGAGGATCATTATGTTATAATTTGCACATTTTAAATCACAATATTGATTTAAAAGGGTTTAATAAAAAAAAACAAGTCTCCTAACATCCATCATCACAACAAGGACCACGTCTGATTCTTTTTTATTTGTACCAAAATGACTACAGGATGCTAAATCCTATGAGTATCACAGATTAAAAAAAAAAATAGGTCCGCTTTAATGTATTTCCCATTCTGTGAAACACTTTTTTGTGAATTATTTTGTGTACCAATCGAGCTATACACATAAAAAATGACCTCTACATTTTATCCACATCACCAAATATTTATATTATATTGCATGGCCGGCTTCCTTAAATAAATAAAAAAATAAAAAATAAAAAATAAAAAAAATAAACTGCTATTTTTAAACCTATTTTGCTATGTGGGTTTATTTATGTGCATTCATTTACATTATAAATATTGTCTGAAAATGACAATCACTGCTAGAAGGCTAGAAGTCTGGTACACTTCATATTTTTATTGCAAGATTCATGAATCATACAATTAGCATCACCTATCTAATTATATAACTGTTAAACCAATTAATTCTTTTGACCCATCAGTCAGATTAAGTTATATTTATGGCCCTGTCAGTTAGCTTTAGCCGGGGGGTACAGTCTGGACAAAGGGCTGACACAGGCACATCCACAGACATCATTCACTGTCATATTTATTTACTATGACACATTTAGATGCACTGCTCCGTCCACAGAGACAAGACACAGCCAACCATAACTTCTGTGCTAAAGCCAAAAGAGCACTGGGCATCCTCCGTTTTGTATAGCTGAAGATTAATTTGTATAAAGAGAAAGTGTGAACTCAAAGTCATTGGTAAAACTAAAAGGAACTACTCAGGTTTAACACGAAACTACTAAATTACTACTAAATCATGTTGGAATTAAGTATGAATTCAAAGACCAAAGATAACATATAAAACTTGCTGTACTATTTAATGGTGCATTATGTAGCAGGCCCCCAGTAAAAAGTTACATAGTGCAGCTTTAAACACAAAAAATTTAATGGGTAACACTAAGGAACTGATTCAGGTCTTTTTACATCAAACTACTACACTTAAAATAAATGTAGAAATTAACTAAGCATGAAATCAAAGCAAGAACAACTAAGTACACTGCTACACAGAATTGCAATAAATACTTGGTTTGAATAATCATTTTGACATAGTCTTATATTACATTCTATTATAGTGCAGTGTTTTAAATTGTAAGACACTGAGCAGCCACATCACTGCAGTACCACAGTGGTTTGATGATTAAGAAAGTTATTTGCAATATCATGTTTAGGGTTTTTATTTTAGTAAAGGTGGTACGTAAAGGTGGTACTTTCTTTTCTCCATGGAAATGTAATGGAATCCTCCACTGTATGGAATTAAATGTATACTTAAATCTTGCTTGCATGTTTTGATAGCTAAAATATATCTTAAAATCATATTCTCACCTCTCCACAGAACTGACTTGTAACTCCAGGCAAAGCAATGACAACATCACCATGGAGACAAGCAATAACCAAGCAACCCTCTGCCATACAAAATTCCACAGTGCATAGTCTACAATGCCTCTATTTTTTAACCCTTAATCTCTTCTGATTTTATAGCTTGTTACAGAGTTTATTCTTTCCGGTGTACTTTCTGTTTTCCTGATACTGGTGTTTGTGAGAGGCAGAGGGGTGAGTCACCACACAGTCGGGGCAATGGGGGTCTACAGCTCTAATGAAAATCACAGCACCGTAGACAGGGAAATAATAGTTTCCAGGAATCCCATACTGCGTTCCCACTTTGATACAGACTTGGAAGTGATTGTAAAAATCCACTTGGTATGAATCCGCGAGGAGGCATTTGGCTTGAGAACTGTCACTGGATGGCCTCCTGTGCTACGCAGTCTCTGGCACTCGGTGAAGAAAACGCCTATTTAACTGCCCCCCTCCTCTCCAAAGCTAAACCTTCTATGAGATTTCCATGAAAAGTAAAGAGTTTCAATCACAGTGGTGAAAAGAAATTCCCTTTTTGTTTCGACTGGCAGTTTGAAATCTCTCTCTAGTGCAAAGTGTTGTTGTGCCCTTAAACCTTGGCGATATATATGAGAATGTGTTAAACTGTACAGAAGGGCAAAACAAAGTACCTAATTGTAAATACATGTTTTTTTGTTTTTTTGTTTTAGAAATGAATGCACAATAATAATAAACACATTGCATTTAACATTGTTTAAACAAAGCCAGTACGACAAAATAAAATAAAAAAAATAAAATAAAATAAAATAAAATAATCTGAAAGAAACTAACCCTTTCAGATTATTATGCAAAAAAGGAGATTAACCACAGTGGTAAACAGAAAAGTGAATTTCAGTTGGCAGTTTGAATCCACTTGTTGTGTCCTTCGGCAAGGCACTTCACCTATTTTGCCTATGAAAGTGTGTGTAAACAAAGGATGGCAACACAGGGGACCCAACTGTAAATGTTTGCAATTATTATAGGTCAAGAGGCATTATTATCAAAACTGTAGTTATTAGGATGTAAAAAAAATGGAAGGATGTATTTTTTTCATTGATCCTGGAAAAAAATCTCATTTTAAGAGAAAACTAATTTGTATTTTTCAAGAATGTCTTCATCAAAACTGAGACAAAACTACAACCTTGAACAAACTAGAGTATTATTTCTGTCCTTTACCAAAGCTAAACCTTCTTAGAAATCTCCATGAAAAAGTAAAGAGTTTAGGCACAACGCTAGAGCCACAGGAGGCGGGAGGTAGAGGGGGCTTCATGCCAAATTATGCAGGAAAGATGAGAGGACAAATAGAATCAGGCACGCATATCCACACACGACCACAGCCACACCAACCTAAATCCAGGTCTTCAGCGGGGTCGTGCGACGCCATCCGCTCCATGCACTTCTCATGTTCACGCTTGATTATACAGTGCTCGGACTCCGGGGCCACCTGGAACAGACGAGGGGAGGGTATTAGACAGTAGACACGAGAGATTACACTGCTGGGAGCTGTGGGCTGAGAAGATGAGGTGAGGAGATGGAAACAGTAATAGAAATGAGTGGCAATGTTCGATTTCTCTTTTGTCTTTAATTTAGTCTTTTTGATGATATGGTAATTCGACAAATTTTACACCAGGTACCCTTCCTGCCACTACCAATCACAAGGGAACAAGGTAACAACACAATGTAAGACTGTGGGTGAACTTTCAACACTTATAAACGCTTATATGACTATTTTGACGCTACCCTTTTCACCTGTATACAGTTTAAAGGTGATATATTATGCAAAATAGCCTCTTGTGAGCTTTCCGCCATGTTATAACACTGATAACTCATCAAATACATGCATGTAGTTGTGTTTTGTTTCATTCACATGTTTGAGTAATCCTTTATTAGTCTGTCTACATCTCCAAAACTCAAAATGCTCTGTTCTACCTTGTGATGTCATGAAGTAGTAAACTTTTACCTTTTATCCTGTAGAGACTGGCAATACTTCTTGTATTACTGCATTATAACGGAAGCTTTCTAACACTTTTCATTTATAGTCAAATTTTTGTGTTCCTGCATTGTCTTCATAGCCACAGAAAATCTCATCCCACTGTCATACATGTAGCTTCCTCCATCTTAAGGTGAGTTAGCGCCACTAGCTTCCTTGAGGCCTCTTCACTCTCATCGCTGACAGGTGTAATATTTTCCAGCCCTGAGTAAGATGGCTGACTCATCACTGCATCTCACTGCTCCTCCAGAAGAATGGTCTCCTCTCATAGCTCTGTCTACAAATAACACCACACTGTGTCGAGATGCCGTGGGATCCGCTCCGCTCTGTGATCTTAGGTTATGAACAGGCAGCTGCTTTTGTGGTGCTGCTGTACTTTTAAGTGCCCTATATTACACTAATTAATCTATGTCATACGGTTGTATCCTCATCATAAAGTTTGGAGTTTTGTTTCATTCACAAACATTTAACACACAAATCCTGCATATTTAGGCTATGGTCTTCTCTCGAACTGGAAACCCTCTTTTCCACCTGGTGATGTCATGAAGTGGTAATACAGGAAGCACTGCATTTTGTTTTAAAACTCCATACACCATCATTAGAATCACTTGAATAACTGGGTGTATATAGGTGGCGGTGAAAATGGGGTTTGATCAGAGCAATGAGGTCTTGAATACAGGATATAAAGATAACTCAAACATGCATGAGCCACACTAAATATAACTTCGAGAGGGTAAATGAAAAGGGGCAACATGACATGGTTAAAATCTCTAAAAAAGTCTATTTTAATTTGAGTAAGTCAGCTTTAAGAAGTGCCCTGTCTCTACCTTTCATCCAAAAAGCCTCCGTGTTGTCTCTCGTATCTCAGAATGCTTGTACATACTGTGTTCTCTTGTGTATTTCTGAAACGCTCACTCTAAAGACATTTTTTCCCGTGCCGACCTGTGTTGCTAAGCAGCAGGTGACTCTTCCTGGAGCCAGTGTGTTCTTTTGTAAACCTGGAATAATAGGATGCAGATGACTAATATCTGTTTGACGCCAGCTCTCTGTATGATCACAGTATGAGATGAGTTATTGCACTATATTCATGTATGTTTGTGTTACATTTGAGATTGAAAAGCCTTGTTTGACAATAGAAATGTTTTGTGTTTATTCTGTGTGATGGGCTCTGTTCCTGATGAGTGGGCAGACGTTTGGACACGATTGTTTTAAGATTTTAACATTATTTGTTTTGTCGCAGACTGGGCTCAATATCTTATGAATGAAAGTATCAAAAATCTGATATCAGTACTAAAACTAGCACTGAAACCTGATACTCATTTGAGCAGGTACTGATACTGAAAAAGTCACATTCACAGGACAGAATTGAACCTTTCTTTAAGAGCTTTAAAATGCTCTTGAGCTGAAACCAGAATGCAACACTTACATAGTTTGTATCTATAATGAGTCATAGAAGTTCATATTCAACCCTGTACAGCTCAAATATCATCAGTGCAGAAAAAAAACTAAAATGTTCCCACTAAGGAAAATGCACCCACGATAAATATTGACCCACAAAAATGATTATTCCATCTGTCATGTATTGAACGATGTAGTATTTATAGTGACAGGCCTATTCTAATCTCATTCTTCTTCAGTTTCAGTCACTCTACTTGCTCGTAGATGTGTGTTTGCTACGCTCCTCTCACAAACAGATGTCCGTCCAGATAGCCTACCACACCATTTTGTTCAGTCCAGACCCCAGCTCCCTCCCTCAGGCTATTTCCACAGACCTGATGACTAGTTCCCATGGCACTGAAGCAGACCAATCATAAAAAGTGCAGTTTGACATGGCATAAACCCTCTGATAGACAATAAGTACAGGTCTACAGCCAGGGAAGGTCAGGTAGTGCTGCTTATGCATATGTCAGCACTTACTACAGGGGGCAGTGTGTAATAACAATTTTTGAGGCACGACGCACTGCTGAAAGAATTATACAGGATAAAGAGCAGATTTAAACCACAAAAAATATTCTGAATCTACAATAAAGCTGAGAATCACAGGGTCCCTCGAGATTCAATACGATACACAAAACAATATTATCACGATACATGTGATAATCGATATATTGCACATGATACTCTGTGATATATTGTTGTTTTTTAAGAAGCAAACACATTTTAGCAACAGTATTTCTTTGTTAAACCACTACTTATAATAATATGAAATAACTTTATGAAATACATCTATTTTAATCGTCATCTGCAGCCCAGGATAACGATACTGTATCACCAATAATGATATTTCAACATTTCAACATTTTTGCACACCCCTAATCTACAATATTGTTAAACCATAAACTGCAATAAATAAATAGCAGAATGAAACGCTATAGTATCTACTTAGTTTGCATCTGCAATGAGTCATAGAAGTTATTAATTCAACCTTTTATGGCTCAAATCTTATAATATAGCCAAAAAATAACCAGAAATTTCCCATTAGTACAAAGAAAATGTACACACGATATAGCAATTATCATAGCAGACCTTGTTATAATGGGAATAATGGGAGTAATGGGAATAATGGGAATGAGGACAGTCTTGTGTAATATTTGTTTTGTGTTTTGTGTGCAAGTTGCTTATATGAGGAGGTCTTTTGAGGACAGACCACTGAGAAAATGACTCTATTTATTTAATAGAAACAAATGGATTAACATTAAGCCCACTCAGTGTTTGTATATACCAGATCCAGCTGTGTTCCTTCAGTGACCACTGGAAGCCTGGAACTTATATTGATGTAATCCCAAATAGTTACACCCACACTTCCTCAGCTCATTTCTAGTTCTTTTTATTTATTTATTGCTCTGAGATGAAGAGAGTCAAATGTAAGCAAAGGGCAGCAGATGGACAGGCATCACCCAGGCCATCTGTTAGTTAACCAGGCTAACAGCTCTAACCAGGCTAACGTGGCTAAAGGCTAAATGCCGGTATGTGGATGTGCTGATGGTGCAGGAGGAGTGTTGACAGAAACACACTCACACAAAAGTCCACTGGTGAAAATGAAAGGATACTGAAGGTGATGACGTCAAAACTAAACATAGAAGGTAGGAGGTCAGTGCAATATTGGAACTGTTTCTTAAAAGGCTCATATTACCGCTTTTTATAATGTTGTTTCCTCATCACAAACATACCTGGAGTTGAGTTATGTTTTGTTTCATTCACACATGTTTAACACACAAAACTCCATACACCTTCACTAAAATCATTTCGATGATTTGGTTTTGGATTATTTTTGTAATAGCCCATCTCTACTGAACAAACGGTAAAAGGAGCTGTTACCTTGAAAACTCCCGCTTCATGACATCACAAGGTGGAGCAGAGCATTTTGAGCTTTGGAGACGGAGAAAGACTAATAATAAAGGATTACTCAAATGTGTGTGAATGAAACAAAACACAACACACTGAATGTTTTTGATGAACAACATTCTAACATGGCTAAAAGCTCACAAGAGTCAATTTTGCGTAACATAGTATAGAGGAATCCTGACAGTTTACAAATTGTGATGAAATGAAAGAGTAATTATTATGGACTTTTAAACCATTAGCAACGAGCTCATGATGGAGCCTATTTAAAGGTGCACTATGTAACTTTTTTGTCCACAGCCTGCTTTTCCCTTTGGCTCCACCTTTTGAGGTAATTTTAGGGTTAATCCAAAGTGCTCCTCTGTGTTTTTGACATCCATATAGCTCCAGCAGATCATTTTGGTACTCAAACTGTCTTTACTAAGTTAAACTTCACTGCAAGTAACTATTGGGTTTCAACAACTTTATTTTTCACCCATTTTGCGCCCTAACCACAAATAATCCATAATAAAGTGATTTTAAGTATGTAACAAAAGCATCCTTATCTGAGTAGGCATGTGTATAATATGTGTACAGTGTTACATGTCTCTTATCCTGACCTGGGGTAATTCTGGCATATTTACATTGTCTGCTCATTAATATGCATGACCCCTGTGTGTTTACTATGACGTCAGTTCCTAAACTCTATCCCAGCCCCCAGGTGGACTCACCAGGGGCAGCAGGAGGAGGGCTGTCAGCAGGGCAGCTCTCATGCTCTGGTTTGGTGTATCCACACAAAGTCTTGGAGTGTTTTGGAGTATTTGTTTCTTCACTTGAATAGTTCCCTTCAGCGCAGTCACTTCAGCATCAAGGGCCCTGAAACAGAGAGGGGGAGTGTGAGGGCAGGCAGCATAACACCACAACATCAATTCATTCAATGTGATTAGCACAGGCGTTACTCTCTGGAGTCCAGCTAATACAGGCCTAAGCAGGACACAATGAACAACCAAGAAGTACCACACTGTATCACATACACCACACAGACGCACACAATGACATTTTGTGAAAGTAGATCCTCTGCTTTCTTGCCCGCTGGCTGTTTTAGGTGTGTTACTGGTATCACCTTGATATTGTTGTAACTTTAAACATACTTGGATTAGTTGCTATGATGGCAGAATTAAATTTTAAAAAATATTATATTTTGGCCACATATGTTGAGGTTCTATCACTCAAAAAGTGAGTGAAAGTCAAACGCACAAATTCCCCTTTCACCCATTGAAATATTGCATTTTTCCTTTTTGCACTTTTTCTTAAAACATATATTTTTTTTTATCGATAATTAAACTTAAACTAAATATTCTAGTTTAGCATATCTTCAAAACAACATTATTTATATATTTTAGATTTTCATTTCAAGGCTGTGCAAGTAATCAGATTTATAATCATAATTTAAATTAGCCTACTACATTTTTCAATTACATAAATATTGCAATAGAAGATACACTAAATTACCTTTTCTTCATAATGGTATTTGTGCTTGTTGTGCAGTTTAAAGACTGGAGCAAAGCATCATTAATACAATATGTCAGGTCTATTCTCAGTAATATACTCAGTAATCATTTGAAATAATGGGCTAAATTTATTTTTATTTTTTTCCACCAATTATTAATGGCAATATCACTCAGAACTGAACCCACAACCTGAAACTGGTGGTAGTTAGCAAGAATGATAACAACCACTTCTTGCATAAAAACAAATAATGATTTATTGATTTTGGGGGTGTTGTTAATAGGACTGAATAGGAATGGCTCTCAGGGGGACGAGTGCTGGTGTTACAGGCTCAGTGCATGCTCCCACTTGCAGAAATCTCACACAGAAATGTGCTGAATGCCAAAACTGAAAACGTCTCAGACCTCAAGGGGAAATCAATTGAGAAAAAGAAAACGCACATTGTAATTACACGTGTCCAGTTAACAAAAGTGAGGCAAGCGTGAGTGTAGTACAGGTGTCAAAGGAAATCTATACCCAGATATTGTTCATTACTGAAGCTAGTGTCAAATCTAGACTAATTTGAATGAGTATCAACACTGAAAATTATTGTTGATTTTATTTGAACTATTGTGTTGATTTCAATTATGGAACCTTTTGTTTTGTATCAGAATTAGTATATACTGAAAAAATATGTACTAAATACTTATAGTTTAAAAGTTCTTAGAGTGATACCAGATGATCACATGATAAATAAACAACACTAACACTGTGATGAAATTACATTACATTACCTTACATTACATTCAAGTTTCGTATTTAAAATGTATAATGTGTATGTGTATAAAGAGCGTGTTTTTAAGTGTTGTGTATTGTGGTATCAAACATTTTTTTTAAGCACTAGAATGATTTACATTGTGAATCTCTGCGTAAATTGTCTGGCACACTGTTCATGCTGATGTGATATCATGTCTTTGGTCTCTGGGAAAAAGCCAAACCTTCCATTGTGGTTGGTGTTTTGCTATTTCGGTTCACCACTAACTCCACATTGCACTGATTTTGCTGTCTTTAAGAGAAAAGTTTACATATTATAATGCCCTGGAGAATTACAGCAGTAATTTATAGTCACTGTTGACATTTTTGATCCATCCACACTGTAAACAGACGCCATTTTATCTTCAACGAGACACGTTTCACAAGTTATTCTTCATATGAACTTGAATAAATCTTTGCCCCCCCAAGCTTTCACTGTGGTCTGTTACAGAGTGAAATTGCAATAACCTCACCATCTCCATAGCATGTCACAGGATTAAAAGCAAGTCAAATCACTCAATTAAACTAGGACTAACTGAGGGCAGCAAACACATTTATATCCCCATGGAGATCCCTCTTAAAAAAGAGATGATGCCTCTCAAGGGGCAATTCAAACTAAATAAATACAGATAAACTAACTACATCAGAGTGGGAATACTGCAATTGTTATTTTTGGAAATATGCAAAAGTAGATTATTGAGTATACTGTTTATAATACTATAAAACTATTAAAAAGACTGCAAAAGGGGCAGATAAAAATAAATGGAGCTAAATTGCAGTAGGGTTGTCAAAGATATCGAAAATCAGATACTAATCAATACTAAAGCTAGTATCAAAACTAGAACATTTTAGCAAGTATCGATACTAAAAAGTCACATTTACAGGACAGAAATGAACCTTTCCTGAATGTCTTTAGAATGATCTTGAGCTGTATCAGAACAAGTATAAGAGCACATAGACTATATGTATATACACCCATGGAGTATTATGGAACCTACCTGGACATCTGAGGGATTACACAGATATAAGGCCACAAAATACTATGATTTCATGTTGAAAATCACATTCTATTGTCTAAAGAGTGTTTTTTAGATATTATTGTGGTATGGGAATCGGTATTAAGTATCAAATCTATTCCTTAGTGTTGAAATCGAGTTTGAAATTTTAGTTAACACTAAAACACTAGAATTTTTACTTATTTTATAATCCAATCTGTTTTTGTGCAATACTTGAACTTCAAATGAAACATTAACAGGTACAGTTTGCAGTTCTGTTAGACTGCTGTATTACACCATCAAGATAATCCCCAAAAATATCGAGATTATCATTTTCGTCAATCTCACCCACTACAGCAGAGCTAAATCCAGAGTAAACTAAGGACTAAAACTGTCTCTATTTGATATCCACAGTGATTCATAGCATGTGTACACTTTTCACACTGCAGCCATCACATCTTCATTTCCCAGCATGCACCACTCACTCCAAATCTTCGGAGTGTCCCTTTCCACTAGACACAAATCCAATTACCCCTAAAGCATCTCCAGGACTCTTTATCGAGTAATAGGACGCAGCCGATGAAGAAGAAGGCAGCGGGCATGTAGGGGCTAGGAAATGACATGTGTCTAAACCAGGAGGGAAAGACGTCATAGAGACACTGAGACACTGAGACACTGAGAGCAGCAACAGCACAGCAGTATACTGTGTGTATATATATATATATAGGGAGGGAGGGAGAGGGAGGAAGGTGGGAGAGAGACAGAGAGATGGAGAAACAGAGTGGAGTGGAAGGGAGATAGAGAGATGGAGAAAAAAAGAGAGAGAACAAGAGAAATAGAGAAAGGGAGAGAAAGAGGGGAGAAAGAGAGGGCAAGAGAAGAAGAATAAGGATGAAAGCAAAGGAGAGAGATGAAGAAGAGAGAGAAAGGGAGAAACAAAGGGGTCCAGAGTGAGGAAGAGAGAAAATGAGGGGAATAAGGGTGACAGAGAGGGAGAGAGAGGAAGAAGAAACATTTGCGAGGGAATGAGGGAGAGAAGAAGAAAGTGATAGGGAGACAGGAAAAAAAGGAGATATGCAACCACTGACATTTTAATTCTATAGTAGAGCATGATTAAAGCAGGTCTAAATACGGACTTAACAAGGACTAGATACAGCAAGTAAAATCCCAATTCTGAGAACTAAACTAAGAGTAAATCAAGTGAGGGAAATAAAAAGGACAGAGAGACATTAGGTCGACACTAAGGCTCAAGTAGGATCAAACCAAGACATAAACACTAAATCTAGACATAACCAAGGAGTAAACCTGGACCACAACCAAGGAGTAAAGCTGGACCAGAAGAAAATCAGCACTGATTTAATCCAACTAATCTAAAATAAACCAGGATTTAGCACAGAGAACTATTTGCTCTTAACCAAAACCAAACCAGAGGCCAACAAGGATCAACCCGAAACACAACCAGTAAACCTAAACCCGCCCAAAACAACTACACCAGGGTTTAGTGGTGCACTTTTCTGGTGGAGGGTCTCTATGGAGATGTTCTTGCTTTACCTGCGGTTCATTGAATTTATTCAAATACAGTTGTTTTTGTTGCAATAAATACATTGAAAAACATGAATTCTACTGTGCACAGGCTTGTCTCTCTGTAGATCTGGCCTCTTGTCTTTGCCTGGTAGCGTCATCTGCTTGTCGCCATGGAGATGGATAAATTTAATGTCAAATTGAGGAATATTTCATATTTGTGTTTGTAATGTCATTTTACATTTAACTTTAGATGATACTGTTCAGGAAAGGTCAAACTGTATCCAGATATGTTATTTTTTTCCAGTATTGATACTTGCTTAAGAGAGTATCTAGTTACGATACTAGTTTTAGTATTGATTAATATCCGATTTTCGATTATTTTGACAACCATTATATACAGCTAAATAGCTATATATCTAAACCAAGACTAATAAACATTGCATAATTACAATAAAAATCTAAAATCTAAACCAGACCAAACCAGGAGTGCATCCACTGAGCAAACTCACCCATACATTGACTCATCCACAAACATGTCATCAATTATCTCTGTTCCCACTCGTCTCCTCTGCCCCAAATGTCACCGTGGTTGTGCGTCTGGAAGAGCCAAATGAAGTTAGAAAACAGCCCCTGGTATTCAGAGCATATGGTTTGTCTAGTATCGAAAACACCCCAGTCTCCTCCAGGCCACATGTGAGCCAGAGGAGAGGGTCTGCACCGCTCTGTCTAATGAGTCAGTGCAAATGTGTCATACGTGGCTACGGGAGGAGACATGAAAAATAGCCTATAGTCCATGATTGCAGTTGAAATAGTTTAAAATTTAATGTTATTTTTACTGCATCATCCTTACCTCACTGCGCACTTAATCAGATTTTAATCAAGATCAAAATTCAAAATTGATAATTTTGGGTTTATTTAACTGTGGGGGTCCACAGTCAATCCTCTGTCAATAACAACATGTGATTTGGAGCAGAGATCAGACTTCAGAGGAACAAAACAAACACTTCTTTCTGTTAAATGGCATTGATTCGCAGTCTATATTGTTTATGTTCATAAAATCAAAACTGAATGCAATTTTGTTTTTAACGAAAATCAGTCAATCAGTCGGTCAGGTCAGATCAGGATTATTTTTTTTTGTCATATCACCCAGCTGTACCTCACCTTCAAACTCAATTTTGATTCTAAGGGACAGGTAAAATACTTCATGCTGATTATAATATCCTAATAAAAATACTTTTTAGACAAAAGAAAAGGCAATTTAATTTTCATAATAAAATATACACAGTTTATTATATAGAGGGGGTATTTTACTTCTATGGGGTATCAACTGCTAACCTGTAGCATATTCAGATCACCTTTTATTGTTTTGAAAATGCTATACTCGCAACATATTTTATTCATTTTTATAAGAGTCACTCCCCCTTCAGAGCACTATCACAACACAATCAGATCAGTGTGCATCCAGCTAATGAAACTACTGCACATCACATACGGTTTGTCAAGTTGTGTATAGTTTTGTATCAAGTTTTTGGATATTTATGGAGAATTATCGAGTGGGAGAATGGAGGATGTAGGCTTGTAGGCTCAGCAGAGATCGCTAAATTAATTAAAAAATATATGGATCACATCTAAAACCTCTTCAGGCATGTTTTTGAAGAGGGGACATTATAACATGGTAGAAAACAATATTTTCTAGTATTCACCAGTAAGTATCTACTTTTGATACTAGTTTTAGTATTGATTAATTATTAGTATAGTGGGTATCGATTTTATTTATTATGAATTTTCTTTTGCTACTGATACTGTGTCCAAGTATTTTCATTGGGAATGTGTGTGGTGACTTCAGTCCATGAATAAAACAGATTTGTTAAGTGCTTGGGTGCCTTAGTAGACCACAACATCTCACAATTATGTCCACTCTCCGAGCCTAAGAAAACAAAAGGCAAAACAAAACACAAAATCAAATTGTTGAAGAAATTGTTCGCAGTGACACAGTCCACATCTTGAGTCCAGATGATGAACGATGAAGGTAACTGAAATGATATTGAAACAGTTGTGAAATCAAAGCATTGTAAAACCAAGGAAATGCAAACACTGGTCTGACTCAGAGGTGGGCATCAAATAGATTTGTTTGTGAATATTGTGAATTTTGTTTTTGAAGATACGCCCAATTTGAATATTTGGTGTATGAATTATAAACAATTTCAAAATAAAATGGAACAACCTTCAAATAAGTACAGAGTGATATTTCTGGACTTTAGTGAATAACTTTTTCTACTGCGCCTGTCATGTTAACAAATTTTGAAACACGATATATAGCTACAGAGAAATATAACGATAATAATAAAGTTAAAAATTACTTTTTGCCACTGACACAAAAGCAATGAAGCAGGATAATCCCAGTAAACAATTTTTAAATAGACAGTATCATTTAAAGGCCTGAGTTACAACAAATAAATAACAGAATGAACCAATAATTCACCATAGAAATGAGTGATTCTACCTTTTACAGCTCAAATCTTAACGTATTACAACTAAAATAACAAAATCTCCCTATTACTGCAAAGAAAACATACACACCATAAATACTGAGCCCCAAAATATATTGCTCCAGCTTTCATATATTGAATGAAGTTGATATTGTAATTATCACGACATGCCTAGGTTCTACTTCACTTTGATATCTACATATTTAAGCACTTTTCTGATGCATTGTCAAAACATCTTATGATTGAGCTGTACATTTGTGGCAATATCTTCCAACCTTAGTCTGACTGCAATCATGATGCATTTTAGTTGTGTCTTTTTTAACCAAACCAAACCTAGTAAATTTCAGTACAAGTATAAAAAAAAATATTGCAGTCGACAACAACAATAAAAACACGGACAAGCCTAGAAAATACATAAGTGAGGATGCATTATGAATCATTTATGTCCATGGTGTACACTGATATGCATATTTTTCTCAAGGTTTCAGCATCCTCTCGCACTAACTACTTTGAGCAGCAGTAATTTACCCACACTTCGGATTAAAACAAGAAAAAAAACAACTACTTTTTTGCAAATGCATAATTCACAGCTTGCACGATTCTTGGACTCCACATTACAAGGCAGGAATAACAATTAATGCAACCAGCAACTGCCAGCTTTCCCACAACATGCCATTTTGTAAGGATTGAAAATATCCAGTCTTAATTACAATTGCTTGGTGACTAATGTTTTTTCTTCGTACTGGCGCAGAATCAATGAGCTAATTTCGCCCAAGCCTTATCCCTTTATCCCCCTCTCTCTTCGCACTGGATACGTTTAATTCGTATGGATGACCTTCGTTTACTACCAGCATACAGATTGACAGACAGCAAAAATGTACAGGTTTATGTTGTCAGTAAACGCACCACGATGCCACTGCAGATTCAAGCCAAATCTTCTTTATAATTGATTCACCGCAGCACCGACAGCCCCAAGACGGTGAGTGAAAGCGCGCAGGCAAGCAGGCAGACGTGAGAGCAGGGATCATTAGAAAAACAAGTCCAAAGAAGCAACTTACCGATGCGTAATACGGAGCTATGCGGATGCACGAAGCCATGGATACCCCGCAGTTTTTTCTTTTTTTCCTCGGTGGATTCTCGCCTCGTCGTTATCGTTGCTGTGGTTATGAGATCAGTTACCGTCCGCCAGATCTCGTCTCGTCTCCTCCACACGCTGCTTTCTGCTGGCTGCTTCTCTCCTCACTGCTGCGGCACCGCGAACGAGGCTGTGCGGGGAGGAGGAGGACGAGGAGGAGGGCTGGAGGAGGGGACGACAGGTCCTGGGAGGGATTGGCGAGCCGACACAAAATACGGCAAAAGTTCAAACAAATATGGACGGATCAGTCATTAAAAATAAGCAACTTGTCCAAAGGAAATCGAGGCGGTGTCCAGTTTGGCGCGTAAAGCATGGATAGTGTTGGGAAGAAACAGAATACTTTCATTTGAAGTTGCGATATGACGTTATAGTGTAAAGACGTAACATGGGATTTTAAAAAAGCTGTCTGATTTGTTGTCTGTTATACATTTATTTAGGCTTTCACTGATTGAAGAAGGAGCAATCGCAAAGAGATGTATTTTTGATGTATTCTGTGCAGTTGGAAGCCAAACATACACGATCAAAATCCAATATATCTTTGATTTTGGAATTCTGAATATCACCAGCTGAGAAAGTCACGGTGTCCTTTGAATACGTACCTGTATTTTCGGTACATTCAGACACTGAGCATTGCAGAGAATTCGCTTCCAAACTATTTACGCGCTTGCGCAGTCCGAACCCGCCAGAAGGCACGAGGTTCGGTTCCCCCGTGGGTGCAATTTATGGGAGTGACTCATGTTCAAGACCAAAGTTGAACATCCGGATCTTGCATCATCGCAGCAATCTGACAAGTCCACGCAAATGTGAATATTTAATGCGCTATTTCAGCACTAGGGACAGCGCCAAATCCGCAGCCGCGGGGCATCATGGTACAGAGCGGCTCAGTTCAATTAGCTGCCACTAAACTGGAATATTAAAAATGCTTTAATTACATCTTATACCATGTAGTGTTTTGAATAGAGGGGATATTAAATAAATATGATTGATCACTTTGCCCCGCTCTTAAAGGTCCGCCATAAATCAATAGAATGCAAAGCGGATTGTCGTTATTCCTCCGTACCTGCACACGTCCTCTATCAAAAATGCAGTCTAAAATTTTACACAGATCAACAAATCTGGATTAGATGGGAAAAAAAATGCAAATCATGCACACTCAGGAATATTTCAACACTGTTCCCAGGCTAGCCTTTTAAAAAAACATCCATCAAAATCATCCTTCCACTGAGACAAATTCGCACAAAAGTCCCAGTCATAGCAGTCGGTAATCTAGCTGTCTCTCTATTTTGATCACAACAACAGCAGGTAAAAACAATACTTGCAGTCCTGTTGCCATGGTGAACGCACAAACGCACTGTATTGGAGGTGCTGTCTATGTTTGATTATGGGGGCATCCCAGGACATGTACCACCCAAACAACACTATTTACAGCAGTCAATAATGTTTGGGTCTGGGTTTGAAAAATGACAGAGGATTTGGAGAAGTCAATAGAGTGATGAACGGGGAGCGAAGGTTATATGCTCAAGGACAAGTGTGGATGGAGCCATGATTGAATTGTCTGCAGGGTCAAAGGGTGAATCTGTAAATGGCCTCTAAATATAAAAAGCAACATGGACTGGTTCATTTCAGTCTTTAGTACGTATGTTTTTTCTTATATGCCTTTGCTTGCACAACCTTGTAAAGAAAACAAAATGTGTAAAATAATTAGCTTGCATCAAGAGTGTTTTTGTTGTTTTTCTATGAATAAAGATCAATTATAAACACAAAAATAATCCAGTATGATTTTATTCCAAGAAGAGATTGCCATTTCATTAGATGCAAATCCAAAATAAATTATGAATGATTGTGTATGAGACTTAACATGGAGTACTTAAAGGTGCATTGTGTAGCTTTTCTGTTGGAGGTGCATTGTGTTCATAATGGTAACTGCTCTTGGTCAAAAGAGAGCACTGACACTGACTTGAGATTAAACTGGGTAAACTTCTATATGTCCACACTGTAAAGCATTCAAATAAATCTATCCATTTTCTGCTTATACTTTTCAAGGTCTGTTTTGATGGAAATCTGAACTCGATGAATTTCTATAACAACAAGATAACCTCAAATGTCCTTAGGAAAACAGAACAGAAATTCATGAAACATTTTAAGCACTTCCTCCCATTCAGAAGGTATAATTGGCAATGGTTCTTTTCCATTGTGTCTGTGTTGTTGTAAAGTAGCATCATAACAGTGGATTCAATGGGATGTAAATGTATTATTCATTTATTCATTATTAACAAAAGAGACATTTTCTGTGCCTAAACTGGACACAAATAACTTGATACAGCCATTCATTCAGCTATTCACAATTCATAATTCAAACAAAGTCAAATAA
This sequence comes from Taenioides sp. WSHXM2023, assembly GCA_029959045.1. Taxonomy (NCBI): domain Eukaryota; kingdom Metazoa; phylum Chordata; class Actinopteri; order Gobiiformes; family Gobiidae; genus Taenioides; species Taenioides sp. WSHXM2023. Next base: position 11,577,087 of record CM057096.1, on the reverse strand, counting down.
CCAGAATCTGTAATGTACCACAATACTGCATTAAACTTATATAGCTCAATAAAGACAAACACGTGATGCAATCAGGCCAAATTAAATGTCAGATCTGCGGAGCGGCAACCCCTCTCATATTTTTCAAGGTTTTTCTGAGCAGTAAAAACATCCTTAATTAAATAAATGCAAGATAGATACGTTTAATACCACCATAAGGAACATTACAGGCGAAGCAATAACATCTCCATGGAAATCACAAGGTATTTAAATCACCATATTTAGATCACCACGTTACCTTTCATTGTTTTGAAAAAGCTATATTCATCAAAAGCAATGAATGTTTTATAAATTTCACTTTGATTTTTGACACTCTGAGTCTCCCTTCCCTTTGCTCTCCACACTAAGTCACTCCCCTCAGAGCGCTATCACAACACAATCGGCGTGCAGCTTGCTAATGGAACTACTGCACATTGCATCAGGTTTGTCATGCTTTTGTATGTTTGTATGTTTATGGAGAACTGGGACACACATGGGAGCATGGACAGAATCTTACAGCTAACATCAATCATTTCAAATACTGCCCGAGATCGCTAAATTAATGAAACATGCATGGATGACCTAAAACCTCTTCAGGCATGTTTTTGATGTGGAAACAACATTATAATATGGTAAAAAGCTGGAAAAAAAAAAAGATTTTGCATAATACCTCCTCTTTAATCATTACAGAGTCCGCATTGTGTCTGATTAGTTGTATGATTGGTTGTCATAGTTACAATGCAAGCAGTTTTCTCCATTTATCTGAATTTGGTACTAGCACAAAGAACAAAATGACTACATGTTTTTGTTGAATGTTGTTGTTACAATCTGAGCATATTTCCACTTGACCATGTAAACATGAGAGTGGCTCTGTACCTCACTGGTTTTATTGATGGGTCCTTGAAGATGTCTGTGCCACTCAATGCCCTCCTCTGCGGGACACCACCCCCTCGCCATGTCTGCTCCGCTCCTCCGCCGTGCCCCAAAACCACTCTGCCGTTGCCATGGAGACCGGCTTCAACACAATGTGGGAGGGAAGGCTCACGCTGAGACGGAAGAAGAAGGATAATGGCGAAAAGAGGCAAAATCTCTGACAAACTTTTAAGGAAATAGGATAGATTTTCTGTGGCTTTCAAGAGGAGTTACCACTTTTTTCACACTCAGGCTTAACTCACTGAACTTGTTTGTAATTTAAAATGTTTAAGTACAAAGTAATGAGTTAAAAACAAATGTATAATCCTGTGTATTTTTACTTATTTTGAATTGTACTTTTAAAGATGTACCATGTAATCTTTCTACAGGGTCCATCACCTGCTTGTTTCCATGGAGATGTTATTGCTTTGCCTATATCTCCAGCAGTCTTAAATATAATCAAGCAGGTGACACAACTAGGCCTAGTTACAGGTCTGATCCATGGAGAGGCAACCCAGCTCACAGTAAGAATACATGTTTTTCAATGTATTTTTGTAATAAAAACACCACAATTGAATAAATGCAAGATAGATAAGTAAGTACTCCATGGAAACAAGCAGAAAGTTACATAGTGCACCTTTATCTTTTACTAAAGTTTTGGAGCTTCAAATCTAAAAACCTATAATTTTAATACGCAAATGAGGGCATGATTTTTGCCTGCAATTAGAAGTGCACAGTTCTCAACCACTGCCAAGAGATCTGGCAACTCCAGACTGGCCTTTTCACTACTTTAGGCACAGTTGGGTTAAAATTTCACAGGGAGACGAACACTTTGCAAAATGGCACAAAAACAGTGGGCGGGTTTTCACAGTGGCAGATGCAGGCACACAAATGGCTAATTGTAAATATCTCACTCTGTTTTACTATAATAGATATATGTCACTCAAAATATGTTGATGCTGAAAAACTCAAAATATGTTGATATTGAAAAATGCATCAGAAAATATCAGTTAGTTTAAATGAAATGAAATCAGCAGTAAAGAGTAAATAATCTGATGGCTCAACGTCTCAGCCATTAATTCCTCACAATAAAACTATTACATTTATTTGTTCCTTTACTGATCCCTGTGACTGGGGTTGCTATTAAAATTCAAATTTCTATTGTTTTAAAACAGTAGCAATACAATGTAGGATTACAATTTTCTATAAATCCTATTCAGTTTTTGAAAAGATGAACATTAAGATTAAGTTTATTTATTAAGTTAGCATTTACGGCAGAAACTTGTTACATGTTGATTTATTGCGCAAAAAAGCGCTGAAAAACATGGATTCTTATTGTGAGCAGTGTTGCCTCTCCACAGATCTGACCTGTAAACTAAGCCTGCTGGTGCCACCTGTATGTCTGTAGAGAGATAGATAAGTTTAATGCCATACTGTGGAACATTCCAGGCAAACAGATGAGACCTCCATATAGACAAGCAAGTGGTGGACTCCCCATCAGAAAATGTACACGGTGACACATTACGAGACCCACATTCAGCTTTATTCTCGTCTCTGAACTCTTTTCATAGCATGGAGCCGGGCGCTGACTGTATGTGCGCTGGTGAAATTGCCGGTTGTCAAAAAGAGGAAAGCAGTTCTGTGCAGTTTAGTGAGTAAGAGCTGTGACACATGTCGTCAGCAGGACCTTTAGCTTGTGTGGGGGGGCCGAATGACAAATCCCACATCACAAATCTTACCAGGGGGCGGTAGAGTGTCCGTGTGTGTGTGTGTGTGTGTGTGTGTGTGTGTGTGTGTGTGTGAGAGAGAGAGAGAAAAGCACGAGAGAGAAGAGAAACTTTGTTGAAATTTGTTTGCACTTCTTGGGACAGTAAGTGGGTGCAAACAAATGTGTACAAACTCTCTCGATCAGAGTGCAAAATCGGATGTAACATGGTTGTGGATAGGAATATTTGTGTACCATTGTTCAATTCAAATACTTTCCATTTAAAATATTCCACCCACATTAAACAAGCAAAGTTAGAAGTTACATGGAAATGCTAATAGAGCTGTACTTGGATTCTGTTTGTTGTTAGCATTGATAAAAAAAAAAAAAAAACATGCTAACCTTTTCTTAAACTTAGACAAACTTTATCGATCCACAAGAGACATTTCTTGGACACGACCACGTTTCATTTATTGCTACTAAACTGGGCAGTACCTGGAGGACTAAAGAGACGAGTGAGAGGGCAGGGCAGGGCAGGGTCTGGAGAAATAAGGTCAATAAAGTGAACAGTGCGGTCCTGTGTGATGTCACCAACTACTTGAAAAAACAGAGACCACTGATGGAAAGAAGAGAGTTGAGCATTTTTAACCAGTTTGCATTAAAGTTGCCAAAGAATTACTAGGAAGATAATGCTATTAAAACATCATACACACAGTTTAGTAGCAAAAAAAAGTAGATTTACTGAGATCTACTTAAAACATTAAAACTTAAAACAAGACTAAACTGTAGATGCGCATGTTTCATGTTTTAATACTTTTGTTTTTGTTTTTGGAGTAAAAATGTCCCTTGTTATTTAATTGATAAACTACTATGTTTACAGACTATGGAGGACCTTTAACTGCTATGGTAACAGAGGCCACTTGAATACTGCAAAATTAGAAATACTAGAAGAGCGACCTGTGTTTTCTCTCAAAAAGCTGCATTTATTCACCTGGATCAATATGCAGTCGAGCTTCAGCTTCCACTCCATAATGCCTTCCCTGTTACATGTGTATCTGCCATGTCCAAGGCAGTCTCCTCTTTTATTTTTTTTCAGTTTCTTTTCTTTTCTACAGTGAGTTGACGTCATGTTCCACAGCGGTGCACTGGGACCTTTACCAGCTAAAGACTGCATCCTCCCTCAAGACACTCGAGCTTAATGGACAATCTTTTAATATGTGCTATTGTACAGAGACCACTAAATATGATCTATGGACAGCTCTGAAATAGTTCATGTTTAGGGCTACTGTGGTTCACCTCAACGTACAGTATGGGAAAATGAAGACTGCAAGAGCAAACGGAGAGGAGACTCAGAGAATCTTGTTAATATGTTGTTTTCTGCAAATGTAGCATTCATTTGTGATCTAAATATGTGTCAGCAGTTAATACTCCACAACAGTGAAATGCCACCTTTTTAATGCTATAAAATTGTGGGTTTTACTTTCAAACAAGCACCAGCTCACATGAAATCAGGCTTTCTAAGACAGAAAGTTAAACTATTAAGATATAACTAAACTTGGACTAAATAATGACTAAACTGAAAAACAAAGTGGAACAATATCTAAATGAAATGCGATAATGCAACATGAATGAACGAACCTGGCATTAATGAACCTGACGTTAATGTTAAAAGCCTTATTAAAGCTGAGGTGGCTTTGTGTTTAATACACCAAACTCAATGATCCACTGTGACCACCAGTCTAGTCCTCCGCTTCAAATATATTTCAATATTAAAGCTCTTTTAAACCATAAATCTACACAATGCACAATCTGCACAGGGACAGCAACTTCCAGATAGAAATCCTTTGAATGTTTCAATTTTTCTCACTTACGTAATCCTTCTCCTCAGACTTGTTGCCCTTTGGAAGTGTGAATGAGACATAATTCATTTCAGAGTGCTTTTTCGCCCCCATCTGTACTTACAGTATAAATGTAAAGGACTTGAGACTCCTGCGGTCTCCATGACTACGGGGACATTTTGTACATGTTTCCTTTTTTTTTTTCTAAAGTGGGTGGGAGTTACGTCCATATGTGAGTGACAGAATGTGTGCTATTTAAAAACCCTCCAAGACCTGTATCGACGAGCAAATGTCAAGAGCAACCAAGCATGGAACTCACTTACACAATACAATACAACACAAAGATTATTACAACGAACCAAACATCTTTACTTGAGCCATATTGATACTTCGCAGATGATTTCATTAACTTTCCCTCGGGGTGTGATGCTAACTGTAGGCGTCTGAATTTCTGTTAGACTTTAATCTGAGCCTTACTTTTACACAATCTCACAAACTTTTTTTGGCAGTGTTTGCTAATGTGTGCATTGTGTTAGCATGGTAACTGATGAACATTCTGCCACACACATACATGTATAACACCCCCGGTTTGATGTCACTGCAAAGTATCAATAAACGTCCACTTGTAACATGATATTTTTACTCTGGGTAGTATTTTATGCACATAGCTGTGACTTGAGTGGCTAATAAAGTTATATGTCTTTAAGTCTTAAGGGACTTGGCTCTATTACATTTTTAAACCAAATGCATGAATTAGTTCAACTGATTATAGAAGATGCATAAAACCTGATGGAGGGTCCACCACCCTCTTGTCTTCATGGGAATGTTGTTGCACCTCTCTGTAGCCAAGCCGAAGATGCCACCAACTGAGAGGCGTCACAGCTTGCAGTTAAAAACATATGTAATTTGATAAATGCAAGATAAATAAGTTAAATGCCATATTGTGGAACATTCAAGACAAACCATAGACATAAATGGACATAGCTAACTCACTAGCTGCCGCGTTCCAAATAGGACGTTCACATGCGGCTCTTTCAGCTCCGGCTCCCATTGACTTACAGTGGAATATTCTGGCCCCTCTCTCTGTAACTGCTGCTGTGAGCCTCATCATTTTGGTCTTAAAATGTTCGTATTAACCTGCTCTACATGATTCTGTTTTTTTTGGTTTGTTTTTTCCCTATTTTGTCTGTGAAAAAAATCTTATTCATAATATGGAGCCTGGCTCCAAATTCCCTCCTATAACCAAGCTTTATCTGAGTGGAGCTGAACGCTATGGGTGACATCACACTCGCTTAGTCCACTTCTTTATACAGTTTATGAGGCAAACCAATAATCCCTAAGCATCTCATACATTAAGACAATAAGACAACATAGTCCAAATCCAGAGGGCATGTTTTTGAATGTAGCTCACTTGGGCATCTCTATATTAATACTAACCACAATGACATGTAGCACAATGGTGAGCATGTTGCAGACGTTGGAGTGGTTTCTTGTTGTTCTTCCTTTGGAGAAGAAATGTGGAGATGCAGCTGCTGAACAAAGCCACAGTCACAGCTGGCTGAGAACATGTGGTCCAGGCTCAATGACTGTGATTACACTACACATGGCAACCTATAATCACACCACTGCATCGGCATCAGGCCTTCATCGGGGAGGAGGAGAGGAGGAGAGGAGGAGAGAGGGAGAAGAGGAGAGGAGAAGAGAGGGAGAAGAGGAGAGGAGAAGAGAGGGAGAAGAGGAGAGGGCGAGAGAGAAGGAGAGGAGGAGAGGGGGAGATGAGAGAGGACGAGGAAAAGTAAAAAATACGTCAAAGTCAAAGGTAGTGTGACAGAAGTTTATAAAACATTTCTTAAACACCCCACCTCTATTGATTAAATGAAATATTGATTTTACTTATGACAATTAATAAACTGTATATATGATGTAAAATTTGTCTATTTTTTATCCTGCGGTGAAATATACAATCAGAAAGCCATGTGAACCCTAGAGTGAGCAATAAAAAGATCTGTTATTGAATACATGCAAGATAGATATGTGATAATGACATACACTGGGACTCTAGCAAGAAAATAACGTCTCCATGGAGACAAGCAGACAAGGTCCACCTTTAAGGAAGAAAATAACACTGAATCAAAGCTGTTTTATGGCCAATTTTAGAATATGAGTTTGGGATAAGATTAGTCTGGAATCTGCATTACAACGTGAATCACCAGCATTTTTATTCACATATGTTCACAATTTGTCTCATTTAAAGGCTCTACAGTATGTTGCACAAAATATGTGAGCTTTTAGCCACGTTAGAATGTTGTTGCCTCCTGAAAAACATACCTGGAGTTGTGTTTTGTTTCATTCACACATGTTTGATTATTAGGACGTCTGCATTCCCAAAACTCAAAATCGTGAGGTCATTTAGTGGTAATTTTAGGTTAAGATTAAGGTTAAGAGCTATTTTTTAGCCTCAAATGAACTGCTTTACTCTTCAGTACTTCAGAATATTTATTTTTTTTATATTTTTCTTTTACCTTATGTACAGTTGAGTTGAGATTATGAATAGAAAGCCTCTGATATCTGTTGGTGCACCGTGGAGTGAAGCAGATTCAATGAGCCTAAAACAATAGCTGTAAAATCCAGGCGGAAATGATCAAAATGTTTCTAGTAAAGATGTATGGAGTTTCAAAACAGTGCAGCTTTTCCTGTATTACCATTTAATGACATCACAAGGAGTAACAAGGAGTGTTTTCAGTGTGTGAAAAGAACACAGAATAAATACTCCAACTCCACAACTCCAGGTGTGAGTTGTAGTGCAACACAAGCCCTCTAACATTGTTGATTCTTCCAGCTCAGTTTATCTTCTATGTGATTCATCTTGTATATTGATTGCAACAACAGCCTCTAAAACATGAATTGCTACAGCACTGACGGTGAGTAATTGATGTGATTTAAAGTTGCACAAGCCCCTGAATTCTTTTGTAACAGCGAAATAATTAGCCTCAGCGCGCCTCATTTATTTTACGACCACACAATGTTTAAAACAACAACAACACAAACCTGTAGCCAATCTAATTCTGTTTTCAAATTTTATATTATATTAGCTCAAATCTGAATCAGATTAGATAAGTATGATAAAAAATAGAGGATATCCAATCAGAAATCCTGTCCTGTTGTTCTTGGGCAAGACGCTTTACCCACTTTACCTGTATGAATGTGGTTTAGGCGATTAGTTGTGTTGCTTAGGTCAGTCTACCCCAGGGCAACTGTGGCTACAAAAGTAAGTATATGAAGAGAGAATGAATAATGCACAAAAGTGTAAAGGGAGAGTATAGAATTGCACTATTGCCATATTACTTCATTGTATCAGTGTCTATACTGATAGACGTTATTGTTTCGAATTGAATTTTCAACAGTATCCCATTAAACAGATCAGTCTAGTATTTATAAAATTACAGAAGTTTTTATGGCTTATAAAATGCCTTGAAAAACATATTTACCATGAGCAGGTTTGCCTCTTCACAGATCTGATCTGTAACTTAAACTGGTGGCATCATCTACTTCACTCCATGGAAATAGATGGTTAATGGTTAATTTCTCAGTTGATTGATTGATTTAACGTAACTGATGGTCTGTCAACACTATTGAAGTTATATTTTTACCCTTCTCTCTTTCATTATTCTCAGATAACAATAGTAAATGTTTCAGGTGACAATCAGAGCCTTCCAGCAGTGAGCCATTGATAATCTCTACAGCTGAGGAGGAGGAGGCTGAAGGATGATTACAGCATCACAGTCCAAGTGTCTATGCCAGTGAAACATGCCATCACCCACAACACACTAGACTAAATATAGTGGATGTATTGTCTGTGGTCAAAATCTCCACAAATACCTCAATACGCTCATTATGTGTTTACAGCAGGTGCAGGTTTGTTTTTGTTTTTTTTATAATTTTCTGAAGTGATTAAACAATTCAAATCAAAAACCCATCCATCCATTTTCTTCCGCTTATCTGGGACCGAGTTGTGGGGGTAACAGTCTAAGCAAGGACTCCCAGACTTCCTTCACCCCAGAAACTTCCTCCAGCTCCTCCAGGGGGACCCCACGACGTTCCCAGGCCAGCCGAGAGACATAGTCCCTCCAGCGTGTCCTGGGTCTTCCCTTGGGCCTCCTTCTTGTGTGACATGCCCGGAACACCTCTCCAGGGAGGTGTCCAGGAGGCATCCGGAACAGATGCCCGACCCACCTCAGGTGGCTCCTCTTGATGTACAGGAGCAGCGGCTCTACTCTGAGCACCTCCCTTGTGTCTGAGCTCCTCACCCTATCTTTAAGAGAGCGCCTAGCCACTCTGTGAAGGAAACTCATTTCAGCTACTTGTATCTGTGATCTTGTCCTTTCGGTCATTACTCAAAGTTCATGACCATAGAGCTTCCACCTCCACCAGCGAACCCAACTCACCACCAGGTGGTGATCGGTTGACAGCTTTGCTCCTCTCTTCATCCGAGTGTCCAAGACACGTGGCCCATGAATAGAAAGTGAGGTCAAATCCCCAAAAGAAATGCATTACTGTTGTGTCCTTGAGCAAGACACAACATTTTGTGTCATTAAATAGGTTGTGATTGAAAAAATCATAAATTCATGGGTGTCAGCTTCCTGTTTTAAGTAATATGATATTTTGAGGACTTTTTTCCATTCAAAAGATTTAATATTTTGTTCTGAATTGTTCATGGCAGTAGTCCTAGTATAGTCCATGGCTTTCATCTTCTGAAACTCATGGGTAGACAGAATGAAGTAATGTGATTTAAGAAATTTTATAATGCAAATAATTATATACTAGTACAATACAATGCAATCATCTTTGATAAAACAACTTTTAGATGTATTTTCTATGATTTTCTTACACCCATTAATTGCTAATGTAGAAAGTACAAGAGTCAAAAATTGCTTTGGTGTAAAGCATGGTTTTAAATTGTCATTTTATTTTGAACAACTTGGAGCCAGAAATTCTTAATTGAAAGTTTTCTTTGCCACATTAACAATGTAGTATTTAAAAATCTACCCTGCAAATAACCTATATACAAAATATAACAAAATCGAATAATATTTACCACATTGTGATACTCTCAACATTTGCGGCTGGAATAACGCACAAAGCCCTGTTTACTTGGCACAACACAGAATACACAAACCCAAATGATCTCTTCTCCACACAAGATCATAGTCTGGTTCATATGCCAGGAAATCGCAAAGCCATAGGACAACATTAGAAATCTGTGTACGCCTCATAAATAAATAAATAAATAATTAAATAAATTATATATATATACATACATATATATACTGAAAACTGACTGAGCAATGCCAGTGTGGAGTTTTCTGAGAGGAGGAGACATGCTGTGCAACAGTGGAGCTCGGTGAAGCAAATAGAGCAGAATACATGAGGCGCTTGTGGTGCGAAGAGTCTATTGAGCGAAGACATCACAGCACACAAGAAAACCAATCAAACGAATCCTAAAAACATGCACCAGTACAAAGAGGCAATGATCCAGGGAGCAAAGGTATATGCAAGAACCAAGCCAAGAAATACAAAAAGTAGGAACGCTATTGCTTTGTGCATTAAATATTGACTGGGAATCTGGGAGGCTGTCCAAATGAAGTCTTGGTGATCCAAATAGTCAGTGGGCTAAATGTGAAGGAAGAAAGTGCTTTATATATGGACAAGATCTGGATGTGAAAATAACATGATTTCAATGACTGAGATCCAAGTTTATAAATCAGTTCTTGTAAGAGACAGATCAAGGTTTAATTAAGATGCAGAAAGGTGCACTATCGGACTTTTCTGCCACCTGCTTGTCTCTATTCCATACTGTAATTCCACACTGTAAAACATTTTGCCTGGAATGTTCTACAGTATGGAATTAAACTTATCTTGCATTTATTCTGAAAATAAGGCATTTTATTGCCCTAAATGACCTTGGAAAACATGTTACTAAGGGGCATGCCTCTCCACAGATCTGACCCGCTTGTCAGAGATGAGGTGCTTCTAGCTGAAAATTTGCACTTTTTTTTTTTTTTATAAGGTGTTACAGCACTCAGTGTTTTTAACTTTGTGGAATACATTGGGTCAAAATGTTACATTTTGGATCAATCTTTACATTCATATTTTTTATTTAATGTTATATTTCATGAACATTTAGCAGCAATGACATTTATCTATGTTCTAAGTTGGTTGTATGCCTTGCCCAATGGACTTCAAACTGTTCAGTTTCGGCTTGTTCTACAAATGTTTTAAGATAGATACTATCTCCAGTATATTATAAATGTAGGCCTATGTTATTGAATCCACTGGTATGTCACAAAAATCCTGAACAGTAAAGGCAAAGCTGTGAAAGTGAAAGTGCAGGTTTTAAACAGAGCAGATGGTGGAGAATGCCTCAGCACCACAAGGTCAGTGTGGCTCTTTGTTTCTGAGAGTGTCTCCCAAACCACAAAAACCTGGAGACGGGTTTTTGTGGTTTGGGAGACTATTCTCCAGCTTCACTCACTTATAGTTTACTGCAGATGTCTTTCTATAAATACTAGTATAAATATGGAATATTTTAATTAAAGGTGCACAATCACCTTTCCGGTAGAATGTTCCAGAGTATGGCATTCAATCATATATCTTTCTTCTTAAAGACAACAGGTGATGTCACCAGGTCAATTCACAGGTTAGATCTGAGAAGAGAAGACCCCACTCCCAGTAACAATGCTTTCTCAGCTGGGGCTCTCATCAGCTCTCACACCCTTTGGCACGTTGCTAGTACGGTGTTTTTGGCTCCTAAGCTTAGACCAGCTTTTTCAGGTGGAAAAATGAAGCGGGATGGACCACCAAAGGACAGTCATCCCAAAGGGTCTTATAGTGACACGCATAGCGACCTATAAAATGTTAGATGAAGACAGAGTGCAGTATTCTGATTTTGTCACAAAGCTCTGCGTTTTCAAAACACATAGGGGGAAAAAAAATGTAGAAGAAGTGGGTAATTGAGCTGTAAGTTTAATGCCATACCATGCAACATTTCAGGCATAGCAATAACATCTCCATGGAGACGGGCAGGTGACAGACCCCTCACCAGAGAAGTGAGTAACCTCCTGGTAGCAGAGTTGAAGTCCATAAGAATAAACTATGTAATAAGATTAATAATACATTAAAACCAAGATGGACATGGTGAGACAGACACAAACGAAGAATGTTTTTTTTTTACAGTTAACATAACAAAATCCTGTACTCTTTTTAACTGAATACAGGCACTTTGATGATCAACCGTTTTTGCATTATTATTTTCGTACACTCAATAGATGTGAAAATATTGCACTGACATTATTGTATGGATAAGGGTATTAGTAAACAATTATTTTTGCCTCCTTGACCTTATCCTTCTCACGCTTTGCTGCGTTGTCATTAAATCTGAAATAGTCCCCCTCCTGCAGAGCTCTCTCCAGGAGGCCACTATTTCACAAGAGTAGCATTTAATGAGTCTGAACGCACACTCATATCTGCTTGTGGTAGGGGAAAACAGGAAGTACTCTGAAATCATGCAAATTAAACATTTTTAATTGTCTCGAAACATATCTGAACCTCCTCCTGGCGCAGCTTATGTGTGAGGTTTTCTATCAAAGCCTGTCTCTCTGTACTCTAATAATCTGCAGTATTTAGTACAAGCCTTTCACCAAAAACACAAATATTAGTAAACAGAGGAAACGGAGTCACATGATCCTGGTTAAAGAGGATTATACAAGTGTACACAGATAGTAGTACTTCATGGTTAAAGGTCCTGTATTACTCAAAATTGACTCGTGACCTTTTAGTCATATAGGAATGTTGTTACCTCCTCAAAAACATACCCGGAGTTGTATAGAGGTGTATAAAAACACAGTGGAGGCATGTTTTTTGATGAGGAAACAACATTATATAGATCAGAAAATAGTGTAATATGGGCCCTTTAAAGCTGGATAATAAATTAGCTAACACTAATACTAGCTAATAGTAAAGTTTTTTCTCTTTCTATATTTCTTTTTCTCAAGTATGAAATATTTGCACTGAAGTTGGTGATCTGATTGGATGCTCATGGGAGGATTTCAGTTTCCCTTTGTTGGCTCGAGAAAAAAAACAAAAAACAAAACTGTTCTAAAGCTGTGCCCATGCCGGAAAACGAATGCATGTGGATATCAACAGTGTGTGAGTGAGTTTGTGAGACCTATGGACGAGTTAGACAGATAATACATTAAATACCTCCTTCCTCCTTGATTCTTGTGACAATCATACTGCTCATACCTTTCCTCAGATCTGACCTATAACTTGTCTTTATTAACATCACCTGCATGTCTCAATGGAGATTAAAAAAAAAAACAAAAAAAAAAACAAAAACTTGCAGGCAAAGCAATAACATGTCTATTGAGACGATCAGGTGGCAGACCCTCCACCAGATAAGTAGTGGATCTTTAAATGTATGTTGCTGTTATGAAACATTTACACCATTCATACTACAAAAAGCAAAATAAAAATCATAAAATAGCATCACTTTTTGCATCAGACTTTTGAATCATCTCAATTATCCCATTTCCGTTTTGGATTTAAATTTAAAAAGAGCTTAAATCACCTCATGCTGCCCATGTGGCCATCACCACGATCTTACCTCTCAATCATAACTACACAGAATCAGAGCGCCATGGCAACCTGGAGCTCACCTAGATCAGACAGACAAAAGCACCGAAGAAATGTGAGATGTTAACCAAGACACCAGCAAATAGGCAAGATCTCACCTGCAGATCCTATAGTGATGCAGAAAATGACAAAATACACTATAGAACCAAATTACCAAGTTACCTAGCATTACATAGTTTGCTCCAAATTGAGTTTTCCTTCAGAAATAAATTCCTTTCAAACCAAGTAAAACCATGTCTGCATTACATTGATCAATACACCTTCATTTACCAATTCACCTTCATATATTGATTGTTGGTTTAAAGCCAGAGTAGCTGTTATGCTATAGGGAAAAACATCAGGTTTAAAATTATGATTGATTATGCACAAATTAGCCCAAACTAGCAATAACCAAAATCATGACATGTTTTTCTTGTCTTTTATTCTATTAAACTGGCCTGCTACATGTTGATTTGTAAGTTTTTTGTTTTGTTTTTACTCCAGATGCCCTACCTGTCCATACCTAACCATACTGTGATTGAAGTCTGCAATGTTGGTGAAAGGTCTTGTCTAGGGACAGAACAACCTGCACTCAAACTATTTGAACTGCTGACCTCCTAGTTTGTATCCAAAAGCTTAAATTACTCCACCACTACTGCCCAGTGTGAATACTCTATAGTGCGTAAGTGTACGTAAAGTACTTTTGTAAATATTTGTGCTGTCAAGTTACTTTATTATACTCCCATAGTGTCCTCTCCTCAGAAATACTTTGTGCTATATTTCTAGTGTTGTGGTGGTGGTACAAGATGTTATGACTATATGTTGAAAAATGACACTAAATTGGAGTTAAACACAAAATGGCTGAATTACTAATATTATACTGAGGCGGTGTTTTGAAAATCACCAGTTAGAATTGCCCATGCTGTGCCAGGCTGAGCTGTCACAGTGTTCCCACAGTAATGGCCCTTCAAGAGAGCCCAGTACGCATTATTTTGTATGAGGAAAACACTGTATTAAACAACATAACATTCAAGGTTGAAATGTGTTTATCTGAATACTATAACTTTACATTAATCAGTTAACTAAACAACTTTATGACCATGCTGATGTGTTTCAAATGACATCACAACATCTACAGACCAATAATATTTAAAGAAGGGGTATTTTACTTCTCTGGGGTATTAACTGCAGCTGGTATATTTAGATGAGCATCACCTTTAATTGTTTTGAAAATGATATATCCGCCAAAAACACCACCATTTCTCCATTCTCTTGCTATCACATGAAACTACTGCATATCGCATCAGGTTTGTCAAGTTGTTGCTTACTGTTTTGTATCATGCTTTTGTATATTTATTGAGAATTGTAACTTATTTTAAATGTTCTGTATTACACAAAGTCGACTCTTGTGAGCTTTAAGTCGTGTTATAATGTTGTTTCCTCCTCAGAAACATACCTGGAGTTGTGTGTTTTTTTTTTCATGCACGCGTCTGAGTAACCTTTTACTAGTATTATTAGTCTGTCAACACCAATGCTCAAAATGCTCTGTTCCACTTTGTGATGTCATGAAGCGGTAGTTTTCAAGTTAACAATTACCTTTTACCTTTTGTTCAGTAGAGACAGGCAATTCCATTAAATAATTCTAGTGAAGGTGCATGGAGTTTAAAAACACAGTGGAGCACTTCCTGTATTACCACATGACATAATAAGGTGGAACTGTGGATTTGTGTGTTAAACAACATTTTAGCATACAGTAGATCAGAAAATAGTGTAATATGGATACTTTAACTTCTATATCTAAGCCTGCTGATCTAATAATAAAAGATTTTCGTTGTAGAGACCAGTTTTTTCTATATAAGTGAAGCAGTTCCCAATGATGTGAGTGTGTACCCAGATTTTAGATCATTATTATGAATAGGCAAGATGGCTGAAATGTCTTGTACAAGGACACAGCAACAATATGCACTGGTCAGAATTGGGATTGAACCAGTGACCTTCAGGTTGATGAGCAAATAGTCTAACCACCAGATTTCAGCACGTCACCGATGTTCTCTTTTTGCACAACTTTAAAAGCTGCAATTTTGGAAATTCTTCTTTTTCGGAAATCATCTTTCCATCACAATATGGGCCATGTCAAATTCTCTAAATGAATTTTTTATATTTCTGTCATATGAAATTTGAGGACAAAATGTTCACTTCCTAATACCATAATTGAGGAACAGGGTGTGCTTTTCACCCAGACACCTGCCAGTTTTCATAAGACTGATTGGAGCATGCTTTAAAAAGGTTAATAATGAGTAATTGTTGTATATTTTATGACTGCGTTTATATGGCCAAAAGCAGATTATGAGAATGATCCGATAAGCCCATAGTTAGATCTGATTTTCGGTGTGTTCACATGCCCAAAGAAAATCTGATCATAAACGCCTGGTGATGTAAATCAGTTAATCAGTGGATTTTCAGATGAACTGTTGTATTTGTAAGACAAAGTACAATGAATTTTAAAATAGCTCTTTTGATCTTTAACATTTTCCGTTTCATTTTTGCCTTTACCACATTAGTTTGTCCATTTTTGCATAATTTTCTTTTTGAAACACTGTTGAACGTGAAATCACTGTTTTCATGACATGTCAATAATCTGATAACTCCAGAAGTCACACAAAGATGCATGTAAACCATCAAACATCAGTGAAAACAACACATGACTTTATGAGTAAATCATGTATTCGTATACTAACAATTGTCCGTTACTTGTAAGTTAATGAGCTAGCCTCTTGTGTCTGTTTTCATATACCTTTAATTATTCACACAGAAGCTACACATTTAGTCACAGTAGCTATGTGTAACTAAATGTTTGAATGAATTGATTTCTATGGTACATTTACAGCAACATAGATATAAGCGTTCTTAATCTATCACCTTGTTCCAGTCGTGGTAGTTGAGAATCAAAAGGTACAGCTTTGAAGGCCCCAATTTAAACAGTGAGTCCCAACTATAAACTATTGCAAGCTATATTATTCTGTAAAATATATGTACATCTACAAAATGCATTTGATTTCAGTTATTTTTTGTGAAAAGACAACCATAGAGTTCAGTTTTTATTATCAATAGAATTTATGGGTCTGTGCTATATTATTGAACATTTGTTCGATAATATATGTTGGAGGTTCAGTTTGAAATTTGACATTTTCCTTCATTTTTGTTAAATATTTGGCCCTCGCCAGTGACTTTAGTCACTGACTCCTACGATATATTTAAAGGGGCATATTTAAAGGTACAGTGGACGAGCTGGCGGCCTGGGCGGCTGTCAGTAAGAGCGAGTGGCGAGCCGAAGCGGTCGTGGGTCCCCGGCGGCTGCGCGGGGGGGCTCCGCCAGGTGTGCGTGAGTCACGTGAGCACAGGTGGCTTATGGGTGCCTTTAAAAATGGCGCTTGAGTCGGGATTCGGGAGGACGTGGCACCGGGAGCCAACGGATACTCGTATGTTTTCCGCTTCGGTTTATACGATCTTTTAACGCGCATTTTCACAACAACAAAAGGGAGATATTCTAAAACCATCGCTGCTGCGTCACGCCGGACTCGGGAAAACGCGCCAAACGTGCCCCGCCGCTCAGATCACCACGTCACCACGTCGAGCCACGCGGAGGAGTCCAGATAAGTTTTACCTGTTGCCTGACCAGCCAAGACCGGACATGTTTTTACAACGTTTAGTTTATAAGGCCCATTGCGTTAAAATGGGATGTTTTTGAAGTCCCTCGTCGTTCAGGTGGGATCCATGACAAAGGAGAAAATCAATTATGTCACTGGACAAACTGAATTGAATTTCTCCTTTGCTATAGGCCTACATGTCCCCTTTTGTTGTACTGTTCCCCCGTCGCTAGACAGTTCCCCTTTGTTATACAGTTTCCCTTTGTTATTTCCCCTTTGCGATGAATTTCCCCTTTTGGCGGGATGTTGGAGGTTCTGGCTGCGCACGCAACTTTACCTGTGTGTGTCTTTTTGTGAATTCGAACAATTATCGCAATGAAATGTTTATGTATTTGCTGAACTGTTCATGCCTGTTTAATGTTAATGTCTGTACTAAATTGGCTCCTCGCTCTGGTTGATTTTTTATTTTTTTTAAATGCAGTGTGTGGTTTGAATAATGCTGTGATGGGGTTTCATGTGACATTTGCTTCGCTTTTGTTGAAACTAAATGCTGTGTGTTATTTCACATTCTGGATTTGTCTAAATGCAATGATTTACTAAAGAAATGGAATATGAAAGGAAAAATCAGGGTCAAACTGTGTGGCCTTGAGTCCTGAATTTTTCTGGTAAAAGGGAGCACAAACTCAAAGAAATGCAAGGAAGGAAATTATCCCAGAAATGAACACGCTCATGAAACAAAACAAAATACACTGAGGTAGGCGTACTTGACGAATTTCTCGTGATGGAAATTAATTCTTTGCGTTTGAGCCATTTTTCGACCACTGCTGCTGCTCACGAACCATCTCCAGGTCTTGAGCTTTGGTCCAGACCATCAGGAAGACCACAGGTGAATAAAGTATTTACTTATTTATAACACAAGCTAAAGCTAATGCTAAATCTACTTCATGTCTTGCAACTGTGAGACATGAAGATCATCTGCGGCAACTGTAGCAGATGTTTATTTTATTTGAATACAGCTAAGGTTAAAACATGATGTTTGCCATATTATGTTACTGGATTTTGAACATTGCTAAGCTAAACCATGCTAATGTTACTTTATATTATTTGAATACAGCTAAGGATAAAACAATGTTTGCCATATTATGTTACTAACCCTTTTTAATTTTCAGGTTTTAGGATGGCGTCTAACCTTTTTTTTACAGGGAGCAGATTTATGTTTATTTTAAACTGCTAAGTATTTACTTATTTATAACACAAGCTAAAGCTAATGCTAAATCTACTTCATGTCTTGCAACTGTGAGACATGAAGATCATCTGCGGCAACTGTAGCAGATGTTTATTTTATTTGAATACAGCTAAGGTTAAAACATGATGTTTGCCATATTATGTTACTGGATTTTGAACATTGCTAAGCTAAACCATGCTAATGTTACTTTATATTATTTGAATACAGCTAAGGATAAAACAATGTTTGCCATATTATGTTACTAACCCTTTTTAATTTTCAGGTTTTAGGATGGCGTCTAACCTTTTTTTTTTTTTTTTTTTTTTTTTTACAGGGAGCAGATTTATGTTTATTTTAAACTGCTAAGTATTTACTTATTTATAACACAAGCTAAAGCTAATGCTAAATCTACTTCATGTCTTGCAACTGTGAGACATGAAGATCATCTGCGGCAACTGTAGCAGATGTTTATTTTATTTGAATACAGCTAAGGTTAAAACATGATGTTTGCCATATTATGTTACTAACTCTTTTTAATTTTCAGGTTTTAGGATGGCGTCTAACCTTTTTTTTACAGGGAGCAGATTTATGTTTATTTTAAACTGCTAAGTATTTACTTATTTATAACACAAGCTAAAGCTAATGCTAAATCTACTTCATGTCTTGCAACTGTGAGACATGAAGATCATCTGCGGCAACTGTAGCAGATGTTTATTTTATTTGAATACAGCTAAGGTTAAAACATGATGTTTGCCATATTATGTTACTGGATTTTGAACATTGCTAAGCTAAACCATGCTAATGTTACTTTATATTATTTGAATACAGCTAAGGATAAAACAATGTTTGCCATATTATGTTACTAACCCTTTTTAATTTTCAGGTTTTAGGATGGCGTCTAACCTTTTTTTTACAGGGAGCAGATTTATGTTTATTTTAAACTAAGTATTTACTTATTTATAACACAAGCTAATGCTAAATCTACTTCATGTCTTGCAACTGTGAGACATGAAGAGCATCTGCGGCAACTGTAGCAGATGTTTATTTTATTTGAATACAGCTAAGGTTAAAACATGATGTTTGCCATATTATGTTACTGGATTTTGAACATCGCTAAGCTAAACCATGCTAATGTTACTTTATATTATTTGAATACAGCTAAGGTTAAAACATGATGTTTGCCATATTATGTTACTAACCCTTTTTAATTTTCAGGTTTTAGGATGGCGTCTAACCTTTTTTTACAGGGAGCAGATTTATTATGTTTATTTTAAACTGCTAAGTATTTACTTATTTATAACACAAGCTAAAGCTAATGCTAAATCTACTTCATGTCTTGCAACTGTGAGACATGAAGAGCATCTGCGGCAACTGTAGCAGATGTTTATTTTATTTGAATACAGCTAAGGTTAAAACATGATGTTTGCCATATTATGTTACTGGATTTTGAACATCGCTAAGCTAAACCATGCTAATGTTACTTTATATTATTTGAATACAGCTAAGGTTAAAACATGATGTTTGCCATATTATGTTACTAACCCTTTTTAATTTTCAGGTTTTAGGATGGCGTCTAACCTTTTTTTACAGGGAGCAGATTTATTATGTTTATTTTAAACTGCTAAGTATTTACTTATTTATAACACAAGCTAAAGCTAATGCTAAATCTACTTCATGTCTTGCAACTGTGAGACATGAAGATCATCTGCGGCAACTGTAGCAGATGTTTATTTTATTTGAATACAGCTAAGGTTAAAACATGATGTTTGCCATATTATGTTACTGGATTTTGAACATTGCTAAGCTAAACCATGCTAATGTTACTTTATATTATTTGAATACAGCTAAGGATAAAACAATGTTTGCCATATTATGTTACTAACCCTTTTTAATTTTCAGGTTTTAGGATGGCGTCTAACCTTTTTTTTTTTTTTTTTTTTTTTTTTTACAGGGAGCAGATTTATGTTTATTTTAAACTGCTAAGTATTTACTTATTTATAACACAAGCTAAAGCTAATGCTAAATCTACTTCATGTCTTGCAACTGTGAGACATGAAGATCATCTGCGGCAACTGTAGCAGATGTTTATTTTATTTGAATACAGCTAAGGTTAAAACATGATGTTTGCCATATTATGTTACTGGATTTTGAACATTGCTAAGCTAAACCATGCTAATGTTACTTTATATTATTTGAATACAGCTAAGGATAAAACAATGTTTGCCATATTATGTTACTAACCCTTTTTAATTTTCAGGTTTTAGGATGGCGTCTAACCTTTTTTTTTTTTTTTTTTTTTTTTTTTTTTTTACAGGGAGCAGATTTATGTTTATTTTAAACTGCTAAGTATTTACTTATTTATAACACAAGCTAAAGCTAATGCTAAATCTACTTCATGTCTTGCAACTGTGAGACATGAAGATCATCTGCGGCAACTGTAGCAGATGTTTATTTTATTTGAATACAGTTAAGGTTAAAACATGATGTTTGCCATATTATGTTACTGGATTTTGAACATTGCTAAGCTAAACCATGCTAATGTTACTTTATATTATTTGAATACAGCTAAGGATAAAACAATGTTTGCCATATTATGTTACTAACCCTTTTTAATTTTCAGGTTTTAGGATGGCGTCTAAAAAAAAAAAAAAAAAAAAAAAAAAAAAGGTTAAAGGGGCAGATTTATTATTGTCATGTTGATTTCAATTTATTTTTTCATAACACAAGCTAAAGCTAAATCTACTTAATTTTAAGTTGAACAGCTAAGGATAAATATGTCATATAACGTTATTAACTCTTAAATATTGAACATTGCTAAGCTAAACTATGCTAACTTTTGTTGTCCACTGCTAAGATAAACATTACTGTAATGTTTAATTTACATGTGGTGGTGGGGTGGTGTCTAACATGCTAATTTAAGTTTTTTACAGGTAGCTATGTGATATTTAGCCTATATAGAATGTGGACTACTGAGAAATGAACCTTCACCTCTATTTGTCAAAGTCAAAAAGCCAAAAAAGGATCCAGTAACTGCTGAACTAATCAAGAATGGAAAGAAAGAAATCGGAGGATGTACCCAAAAATATGGAATTAATAAAGAGAATATATCATGTAAAATGGATACAAAAAATACACCTTGAAGTGCAAAAATTCAGCACAAAGTACGTCAAAGCAATAAAATGGAGCTAATGAGAAAATGGAGTGCTGTAGAGCTAACTATCAAAGTGCAAAAGCTGAACAGTGACTAAACCATTATATATTTGAAAAATGGATTGCACTGTGGACAACCAAACATGTCCTGGGACTAATCTGGAGGAAAGGAGTCTAACTTTGGGTTTTTCCACTGCAGAAGCTTTAAGACAAAGGCCAAATTCAAACTGCACTAACAGCCGTGTACTGAACGCTGTGTAAAGAACAGATGCTGGACAGAGGAAACCAAACAATACATACAAAAATAAATACAAATAAAAAAAAATAAATGCATTGCAAAGAAACTCTTATGATGCACAAAAAAAGGAAGTCTGTCTTTCCTTCCTTTGGGGTCCCCTGATCAACATTCATTCAAAGGCTGGAAGCTGAGAGAATGGCACAAGATGGAACCAAATGGAGAAATGTTCAAACCGGATCACTTTAAAGTTGAAGTGTACTTTAGTAATCCTGTGTGAAGGAAATTCACTTTGTATTTAACCAACTTGACATCAACCAAGTGTTGCTGAGGCAACATCAGCAGTGAGCTGCTGCCGTACACATGTGAGTGCTAACCACTCAGATACCGTCCTATTGGACATTACACACTTTGAATATACTGACAGTCTTGAGTTCTGGTCCAAGGGTTGAGGCCCTTGTGTTTTCTTTTCCTTGTGGCTTTGATGGCCCCAGAGTGGGGCACATATGGACTGAGTGAATGTAATGGTTCAAACCCAAACGCTTGAACGTTTGGTTTGTGACTGAAATAATCTTACAGGGATGATCTCTCCCTGCTGCTGGTTTCACAGGTTTTATTGGTCTGTCCATGCAGACTTAAACCAGGTAGGTATTTGTGAGGTTCTCTGTGAACCTTGTATCATCTCAATACACGGTCTGAATATGCTGAGGATTCTTATATTACTCTCTAAGGCTTTGGTTTTGGGCCTAAACTGGTGTGTGCCAGATTCTAAACATTGGCACACTTTTATGGAGACTGCGTGGTCTCCTTGGTCTGGTCTGATCTGATCTAAATGTGGACCAGATTTAAACAGACTG
The DNA here is from genome assembly GCA_029959045.1 of Taenioides sp. WSHXM2023. NCBI lineage: Eukaryota > Metazoa > Chordata > Actinopteri > Gobiiformes > Gobiidae > Taenioides > Taenioides sp. WSHXM2023. The sequence continues at coordinate 11,554,830 of CM057096.1, read as the reverse complement.
GTAAAACGTGATGATCACATGGGTCTGAGACTAAAACCCCTGATTTCTAAACTAACACTTCCACAGGTTTGTTTTTTACTTGGCTTGGTCAGTTCCAGACAGACCTGGTTCAGACTAAGAGACTGACCTTGGCTTACTGAATGTGATGTGTTTTGTATTTGATTTTGTCTGAACTGGTCTAAATGTGGACTGGTTTGAGTATAATAGCTCTGGTCCTAACCCTTACACTGGACTAAAATACTGGTTATTCTAAACTAACCCTTCCGCAGGTTAAACTGATTTTTGTTTCTGTTCATTTAGAGTTTAAAAAGAGGTCTTGACTGACAATCTTGGGTTTTTGAATGTTTTTGTATTTAGCTTGGTCTGAACTGGTCTAAATGTGAGCCAGATTTAGACTGGTTTAGAGTGTGAGGGCTCTGGTCCTAACCCTTACAATGAACTGAAAATACTGGTTGTTCTGCTCTCCTTAACTCTTCCACAGGTTTGCATTGTTAATGGTCTGTTCATTTTAACCTTAAACCAGTTTGAAATATGTTGACATTTTTCTTTGAACATTGGAATTTAACACAAAGTTCAATCTCATACTAATGTTGTGGGTCAGTACTGCCATTTTGTATTTTGTATGTTGTTGTTTTGATGTTTCTAACCCTAACTCTTCTGAAATCTCTTCTTGTTGCAGATCTAAACTTTTACCTAAACTTTTAAATTAGTCTTTACAGGTCCCAGAGGCTGCTGTTTGTGTTAAGTATCACTGCACGCACCTACTAACACACTAACACTACAAAAACACGGGCGGTGGGTCTAATCCAGCCACAGAGGGCGCTGTGTCCCTCTGTGCCAGTCCCCAGCCTGGACAAATGGAGAGGGTTGCTTTGGCGTAAAACCTGCCGCCTTTATCTTGATCACACGTGTTTGAGTAACCCTTTATTAGTCCATCTACATTTTTTTTTTTTTTATCTCTTATCTTTAGTTCAGTAGAGATTGGCAATTACAGGGCAGAAATTATTTTATATTATAAAATGATTCTTGTAAAGGTGTATGGGGTCTAAAAACATAGTGGAGTAATCCTGTATCGTTTTCTGTTTGAGAGAAGAACTCAGCCTAAATATGATTGGTTTATGTGTGAATGAAATGACAACGGAAAACAAAACTTCCAGGTATGTTTTTGATGAGGAAATGGGATTATAGCATAGATCAGAAAACGGCCTAATATGGGCCCTTTAAATGGTACAGGAGTTAGAAGCATTCATTTAAAAAAGTCTGCCTTTGTCTTTGCTCAAGAACCTTGTTTTATCATCTTATTAACTCATTTATTTACTTTTCATGAAGAAACCATAACATCAAATACAAAATACTTATTACTGGGGATTAATTTTTGCCATATCATACAGCCCAGATCAGAACTTAAACATATTCAACTTCAAACAGGGGTCTCCAAACTTTTTCTTCCGGTGAGCTCCTTTACAAAACGAAAATGCTAGAGAGCTACTAATTTTAGCAGTCGCAAGAAACTGTAAATATAGGAGCCACAGCCTTGGGTGGGAACAGTTGCATTTAAAACATAAGCCATTATCCAGTTTTGGTGCACAAAGTCACATATCAGAATTGTATATTTACACTGGCCAAAGGCATTAAATTTGGCAAATTTGTTATTCACCACAATATGTATAATTTTAGAAGTCCCTTGGTGAAGAGATACAAGTTGGAGACCCCTCACTTAAAATCTAGTCAAGACTACCGTTGAACCATTTACTTTTACATATCATTGTTGCATTCAGTTCTCCTCTTCTGGTCCCTTCTTTTCTGTTTGCTCTGTTGTCCCCACCTCACTCTCTTCTTTACGAGCTCCACAGGCTTCAGTGAGGTCCATCTGGCTCCTTGAGACTCTGGACTCAGTCACCGTGGGCTTGGGTTTCCTGTCAGAAACATTAAAGCTTCGGGACCTGTAATACGGAAGTAACCGATCATCTGCTACAGCCAGGTAGTCAGTGGAGTCTGATAAGTTCCTTCTGGCCGGTATTTTTGGTGGCACTGGTGGAGGAATGTCTGGAATGGTTTCTACAACTCTTTCTTGCTGTTCAGTCTGTCTTGAAGAGTCTTGAAATTGCTGCGCGAGATTTCTAACAATTGAAACTTTTGGCATTTGTCCAGAGACACTTAGATTTAGTTTATATTCTAAATTTGCTGGCCACTGATTTGGTGTTTGGCTAACCTGCTCCAGTAGTGATTTGTAGTCTGCTTGTGTAAAGTCACCAGGTTCTTTTGGATTGTAGATGATGCTACTCATAGTTCTCTTCTTTGTAATTATGCCTTCAGGAGGATCATATCTCAAAGACTTAGTTCTTTGTAGAGAAGAACCAACTGGAATATCAAATGTTGGAATTGCGCTTTGTGGCTCCTCTGGCTCATCTGGAGGGCTGATTATTATTGTACTCATTGACCTATGTTTGGTCAGGTGCGATGAAACAGTCTGTTCTTCTTGTGGATAGCATCTCAACGATTTTGTACATTTTTGGAGGTGATGATGGACGAAGTCTATTCTGATCTACGAGTTTGTCCAAGATCTGTGTACTTCCCTGTAAATCTCTGGTTACTATTTCCTGACTTGAGCTGAGAGGCTTCTGCTCACATGGAGAGATCAAGATGTCCACATGAGACCCAGGTCTGGATCTGTCAATGCCACATACGTCCAGGCTGTTGCTGTCTTTGTTCAGCACAGCTTGAGTTGAGCATACACACTTTTGCTTCTCCACTGTTTACTTTCGTCCCCCTCTTTCTGTTTGAGAGAACTCCTCCATGTCCATGTGGAAGCGGTAGAGGCTGTATCCGTCGGCGCTGTTGACGCTGCCCTGGCGGAGGAGGGGTCACACACACGGAGGAATTTCTTGAGTAACTTCTGGTCAGTTCCAGTTTGTCCACTCCGGCCAGTTTCTCCAGAGCCACAGCCATTCTTCCATGGATCTCCTCCAGCTGGGTGAGGCACAGGTCCACGGTCTGCAGTGAGGCCTTCATCGTGTTCTCCCTCTCATTCACCTCCTCCAAACGCATGGACATGTTCTCCACACTGCAAGGACAGATCAGGGTTAAGGCTACCTGAGATCCACAGACTGTATAAAGTGGACTGAGTCTGAGATCTCCCATGGTAAAATGAAGCTTGTTGAGGCTAGCAGTAATAGGGGCGAATTTGGAGTAGAGTTCACTATTTGTATCTTAGCAGCCAAAGAGCCAATCCAAAATGAGGCAGGTGAAGATGATGCCCCTTCAGGTTTGATTGACAGTGTTGTGAAGCACCCACACCCTATTAAACCAGTGATTCGGGCGCTTGGCAACACTGTCAATCAAACCTGTTTCTAACGCTAATGGATGCGACCTCGGAAAGAAGGTGCCTGATTTGTCAGTTATTAATTTTCATATGTTGATTAAAGGACAAAATGGTAAAATGAACATTTTAAGACCAAAATGATTAGTCTGCCAACAATGGTTACAGAGAGAGGAGTGACGATACATGCTCACTTCCTTCAGAGGAATCCGAATGTTCAGAATGACTGACCGCTCAGAGGTGACTTTTATGCGTTCATCACTGGATGACTGCTGCTCGTCCTCCTTCTCCCTGAAGTACTCCTCCACACACTGCTCCTCAAACTTAGAGGTTTTTCAGCTCCTCGGGATTCGGCCTCAGCTCTGGGAAGAAAAACAAAACAGATTTCATCATATTCATGTTTTAAGTTTGTGCTCTAATTATCCCCATCCAAAAGCTTCTTGGATTGAATTCTGTGCCCTTTTGACAAACAGTTGAGTCTTATCTGTGTAGATTTGAGACCATAATGAACATTAGAGTTACAGTAGCTGATTGTAAAAGTGTAATTTAGAGAACATACACACTGAGGCCGCGGTCCTTCTCGTCTAGCTCCCCCTCCTGTCTCTTCTTGGCACAGCGCTTGAACAGATGGCTCTGGAGGATGTACAGGTGACTGAGGATGATTAGGGGAGGAGGAAGAATGGGGCGGTCGTGGAACGTCATGATGAGCTGGTATCTCTGGAACTTCCACACCTGATTCGAGATGGACTTCACCTCAAAGAATGTCTTGCTGTGGGAAAAACGGTTCACAATTGGCAAAAGAGAACTATAAATAGCAACTGCATTGTAAACTGTAAATATCCCATGTTTCTAGAGATCAACAAAAGTTTTAAGGTTTAAAGTGCATTACATTAATAACGATTTTGCAAAAAATGGCTAAGAGGGTTGCAAATGTATCGTACATTTACAAGATGCATTAAGACCTTTGCTAAAAAAAAATACTATACTATAATTGAGGAAATCCAAACTTAAAAATAACAAATGGTTAAATATGTGTGTCTGCGTGCCTTTTGTTGGTCAGCTACACCTACTTTCTGGGTACCAAGGGACATCTAAACCAGGTTTATGAACATTAGGTCACAAATGAAAGTTTTAAGTGCTGTCAGAAGTCTGAGAATATGAAATATTTCAAATTCCCTGGCACAAAGGTTTACCTTTTTTTTTTCTTTTATTGACACTGAGAAATACTATCTATGTTCTTTGTCATTATTCAGCATCAGAAACAGAAGAGGACTCCACTCACTTGAAGACGGCGATGAGCAGGTTGACTAGCAGGATGTTGGCGACCAGCAGGTAACAGGCCATGATGGCTGGAGTGAGCCAGGCCCCAGGGATACAAGGGATACAAGGAGGCAGCTTTTTCCCATCCTCATCATACAGGTGCTCGCCACAAGGGGCTGCCTGCAAGAGGACAGTATGTCTGTGTCAGTCATTTGTTTGTTTAAATAAGTGAAGGTTAAGTCTGATTAACAAACACTCACGGGTTGATTTCCATGGCGTAGACTTGTACGAATCCCCAAGTAACACAAGAAAACGAGAAAGATTCATAAGCGTTAAATTCACATTTATACTGTTATTTCAGAGCAAATATACTGTTGCCTATATAGATGCACTTATTTTGCTTTAAACTATCTAATCCCACGAGTAATTGCGCTAGAGCAGGTCTCATTCTGATCAGTTAGTCACTATCATGAATTTGATATTTCAAAACAAAATGTACTGTAGATATGGCTCCAAATTTATTGGCAACAGTGAAAAATACAAGAACAAAATTATACAGTTATAAGAGTTAGATTAGTTTAATTCTGTAGTTGTAAAGAAGGTACAATAGGTAGGATTCCATATTCTTTACATAGGCCTGTAACATCTTATGAAAATAGGGGGAAAGACAAGATTTGTTTTCAGGTTCATACATAAACACTTCTATCCTAAAATCCTACATATTATACTTTTTAATGAGGCATGAATATTTGGCCCTCGCCAGTGACTTTAGTCAATGGCGAGGGCTATTGTTCTTCGTTTGTGTTATTATTTTTCCTTGCAAACGATCGCGATTTTGAAGGCCTGAACATCGACGAAAAGTCCCACATGGGGGTATCAGATCGACCGGTCCGGCGAAAAATTTGATAAAATGGGCATCGCGACTATGCCCAAAGTGACCCCACTCGACAGTGCCCCCTTGAAAATGCCAAATTTCAAATGAATGGGCATCTGAAAAGCATATTTTGGCGTAGGCTGACGAAATTCGGAACAGTGATAGAGCTCAGGGAGACAAACAAAAAAGGTAATCGTAACACTGCCCTATGACGTACAGGAAGTTGGCCATATTGGATAAAAAATTCGGCGCTGTTTTGACTTGGGTGTGTGGAAAAGGATTCAAGTCTTTTGTGTTTAGTCCAAATGAGCTCAGATTTAACATGTCACATCTACAGACATAGGTTCACATAAATCTTCTATCTTGTTGGTAAACTCCTTACGGTTTGCCTGTAGCACGCCGGCGAAAAACGCCTTCATTTCCTGTTTCTTTGATGACCTCTCACGGCCACAGGCATTGGCCTAGAGAACTCAAATTCAAATCACAACTGCGTGACCCCGGCCCGAATGTTATGAAATATGAAATATAATAAAAGTGAACAGGCGGCACGGTGGCTGAGTGGCAACACTCATGCCTCACAGCAAGAAGGTTACGGGTTCGATCCCCGGGTCGCCCGGGCCTTTCTGTGTGGAGTTTGCATGTTTCCTCCCCGTGTCTGGATGGGTTTCCTCCGGGTACTCCGGTTTCCCCCCATCAACCAAAAACATGTAACACCCCTATGAACAGTATACGATCAAGGACCGTCAAGGAATTCCTCCCTCCCTCCTGTGGGCTCACCACCTGCAGAGGGGTTCATAGGGGTCTGGGTCTGGTGCACAGAGTAATGGGCAGCGTGCTGCCCCCGCGACCCAGCCGGATTAAGCGGGAGAAAATGGATGGATGGATTAAAGTGAACACTATAGCGCCCCTAGCATAGACATGAAATGTCAACATTATCGGATTTGGACCAAATTCGGGGAATAAATTCTACGCAGGATTACAAGCAAATAAATATATTACGGACATGGGGCAATTTTCACGGTTGGCCAGCAGGGGCGCAAATACGCCCTAAAAAATAGTTTAAAATATCTTACAAGCACATGTTTTGTCCTATAGCACTGAAACTTTAATCACTAATGTCTGAAATCGACCTGATTATAAAACAATATAAAGTATATGAAAAGTGAACACTATAGCGCCCCCTAGCATAGACATAAAACGACTATATTATCAGATCTGGACCAAATTCGGGGAATAAATTCTATGCATGATTACAAGCAAACAAATGTATTATAGACATGGGGCAATTTTCACAGTTGGCCAGCAGGGGCGCAAGGACTCCCCCAAAAAATAGTTTAAAAATTATTACATGCACATGCTTAATCCGATCGTTCTGAAATTTTAATCTCTAATGCGTGATCTCAACCTGAATATAATACACTATAAAGTATATGAAAAGTGAACACTATAGCGCTCCCTACCATAGACATAAAACAACTTCATTATCGGATTTGGACCAAATTCGGGGATTCAATTCTATGCATGATTCCAAGCAGATAAATATATTACAGACATGGGGCATTTTTCACGGTTGGCCAGCAGGGGTGCACTGACTCCCTCAAAACCATTTAAAGGTGCATTATGTAAATTCCTGATGGAGGATCTGTGCAGATTTGGGGATGAAATTCTATGAACGATTACAAGGAAAACATATTTTGGACATGTGGCATTTTTTATGGTCCGCCACCAGGGGCGCATTTAAAGGTGCGTTATGTAATTTTTCCGGTGGATGAGCTGGCGGCCTGGGCGGCTGTCAGGAAGAGCGAGTGGTGAGCCAGAGCGGTCGCGCGTGCGAACCGGTGCGAGGGCCACCATAGCCGCGCGCGGCTTTAATTTTTATTGTTGTTGCTTTTATCCCAGTATTTGAAATTGTACAAGTTATAATAATGGGCATATGCATAGGGTGAAAAGGCAGTGCTCGTATACACGTAGGAGTGAAAAAATGCAGAATAAATCCAAAATTATGTTACTGGTTTCAAGTTTGCGAGCTTTGCATGAAGGCGATTGGAGGACTGATATCTACTGAAGGTGTATGGACTACACCTGTACGATTCCATGGAAATAGAGATAAGTTAAATCCATCCTTTGGAACATTCCCCATGGAGACAGATACGTTTTTTACTATACTGTGAACGATTATAGCCAAAGGAACAATATTTCCATGGAAACAAGCAGGAGAAAGCCCTTCTCCAGATCAAATAAGAGTCAGGTTTGTAGAGATGCAAGCCCACTCACAAAAAGGAAGCATGTTTTTCTATAGATTTTGCATTGCAATGAAAACATCCAAAATGTTAAGTTACATACTGTGGCTTTAAACATCCTAAAAATGTAAACTGAGCTAAATTTACCAGCTTTATTAAAGTAACTTCCAAGGTTATAAAATGACAAAATTACAAAACATAACACATGACTTCTGACCATACACAATGCTCTGGTTGTCTTTGCTAAACCAATTTCATCTGTGACATTGGAAATGGCTATGTCACGCCCAGGCAGGATCAGCATTACATCACACATTTGCATTGGGTTAATTACAGTTTAATAGGTCACCACCATGGCGATGTATTGCTCTGCGGAGGTCATATGTCTATAGTGGTACTGTGGAGGTTGTGGGGGACTGCTGGCATCCATCTACCCCACCAACGAGCCCTGATCCTGGGGTTAACGCGTGACCTCGGACAGCCTGGCGGTGAGAATTTGACAGTAAATATGTCGTGTTGTATCTGCAAAGCCAACACCTTGGAGCGAGCAAATATCAGTGGATAATTGTGGTGTTAACGTCGCCATGGAAACTGAACAGCCAATCATGCCAGGCATGTTTTCTCATAGGAGGATGTAAAAGATGTGAGCATGTTTATTAATTACAGTGAATATATTAATCAATTATAAAAATATGTTTGTGAATGTAACAATTATTGTGGCATAGCACATTTAACACCCGTTAAATGACAGATGGCAAAAACATGTGAGGTCAAAAGAGAAAATACTAGAAAAGCACTGAGAGCGCAGACCTCCGCCAAGCCCCATTTAATGCAATGCTAATGAAATTTTCAAAGTGATCCAGAATCCAGGATTTCTTCTGGATCATCACCAAATTTTAATCACCTGTTGGATTTACCATTTGGAACATTTCCTGAAAATTTCATCAAGATCCGTCCATAACTTTTTGAGTTATCTTGCTAACTAACAAACAGACAAACTCAGGCGAAAACATAACCTCCTTGGCGGAGGTAATAATACATTTTAAAATACATGGTTTTAGGTAGGGCTGTGCAATTGGTCAAATTTTAATCAAGGTTGAGAGTCATTAAGTGCTTGGGTCTTTTTAAATGACTTTGGAAGAAGAATTATGACTGTCTGGTTAATGTTCAGAAAATCAATATTGAAAACCATTTTTAAACAAAATAAAACTCAATAGAAACTTTTGATCAAACAAAACATTTTTTCTGTTGTTGGTGTAAATCTTAAACCCACAGTTTTTTTTTTTTTTTTTTTTTTTTTTTGCCAAAAATAGTAATAAAATATAATCAAATAAAAATAAAAATATAATAAAAGAATGTTTTGTTTTGTTTTTTCATTATGAATGTGCATATTGCCTTGAAAAACAGAAAACAATGCATCTTTACTCTGAGCTGGCTTGCATCTTCAAGACATTCATATTTGACCTGAAGGAAGAACTTTCTGCTTATATCCATGAAAATGTTGTTCCTATATACTGTATATTCTATATATATATATATATATGACTATATTTTCCTCAGTATGGCATAAAACATATATACCTACAATGAGAATGTTCCAAAGTATATTTTAACTTTCTATTTCCACTGAGTTGACATTCCACCGCCACAAAGTTACTTACTATCACTGTAAGTGGCAACTGAATCAATAACTATTGCAAGATAGGCCCAAAGATACTACCCTCGTAGACCACAATGAGTATATAAATAATCTTGTACATTTTTTTTATTAGTTGTGGCCCCATGAGTAATATCCAATACACATATTTCTGAGTTTGTTTGGGTCAGTTTACTATAGAAGATACATGTTCCAGTAGCCCTTTCATACCAAATGACCTACGCAATACACAACAATAACAACACTAAACAATACAGTACTATGACCTTTAAAATGATTCATCGTTGGAGAAGAATGTATTTTATCACAATCTACGTGTGTTAAACTCTTGGTATATCAATCCCATAGATCATTCATCCATTTTACAAATCCTTTGCATTCACCACAGCTTGTAAGATCACACTGACTACAAACCCAACCACCAAGGAAGACAAGACCCACCCAAACCCTGTGTTCAAAGCACTTTTTCAACAATTTTTGAATTATGTGCATGTCCTATCTCTCCTCTCCCCTCATCTCTCACACTCGTCTGTCTCTATGGCATTTTTCATTTCATGTGCATGTGCGTCAGACTTTCTCCAAAGAAGAATAGGGTGATAGCTTTAGCCTGTGATCTTTTATTCATCCGCTGTTTGTCCTATCCCCCCTCTCCTCTCTCTCTTCCCTCGCTCCTCGCCTCCTCCGCACCATGGAGCAACAGTCCGCACTCACAACCACCAGCTGGAGTGACAATGAGAGGAAACAAGAAGATGTATAGGAGGAATACATGAGTACATTTGTATGCATTGTGTGTGTATATGTGTGTGTGTATATGTGTGTGTGTGTGTGTGTGTGTAAGGGAGAGAGGGAAGGTGAAAAAGAGAGAGAAAGAGATGAAAGAAAAGAGGGATGGAGTGCTGACCCTCCAGAACAGCAGATGGTGAGGAGGGCACCAGATCACAACCTCGCCACTCAAAAGTCACATGCTTTGAATAAAAACTATACTTCATTTTATTATTTTTATGTATTTTTGAGCTATAAAACCCCCTGTAATTTAATAAATAAATAAATAATAAATAAATAAATAAACATAGAGCTGTTTAATGTCATGCTGTGGAACTTTCTAGGCAGATCAATGACATCCCCAACCAAAAAATTACATCGTGCACCTTTAAGAGTATTTACAAAGATATTGTGTGGGTTTCAGCTTCCTGTTATCTGCAACATTTTGAGGACTTTTCCACTTTCAAACGATGTATTTTATTTTGCATTGTTAATAGCTAAACCAACCAGCTTTATTGTAGCTGTCACCATATATGTTAGTGCTGTCAAAGTATCGAAAATCAGACACTAAACAATACTAAAACAAGTATCGAAAGTATACTCATTTGAGCAGGTATTGATACTAAAAAAAACTCACATTAGTATCGTAATCAGGTTTAAAAACACTAATATTACCTGAAATCTAGCAAGAGTTTGTAATTTTCTGCAAATTTGTGCAAATTTAACTTTTCTTCTTTTATGGAGAAGTTTTTATTTATTTATGGATTTTTGGAATGGACAGAATTTATCTAGAATGTTTTTCAATTACATGTATTTTGTTGCCTTGAAAAACATGGATTCTTACTGTGGTTGCCTTTCCATAGATTTGACCTGTAACTTGCCATTGATATGTTTAATGCCATATTGTGAAACACTTCTGACAAAGTAATAACATCTCCATGGAGACAAGCCAGAATCTCCACCATAAAACTTACACATTGCACCTTTTTCTTGGTGTTATTGCTGTAGTTGTTTCATTTCTCTGTGTCCATGTTCAGTGTGTGTCAGGGTGTCTTTATTTTCACATTATATACAACGATAGACTGATTCTCCTGCTTTGTACTGATGGGAACAAATTTCCTGATTCGAAATCTAGAGCCAAGTCCACTCCATACTGGGTTGTCAAAAGTATCAAAAATCAGATACTGTTCGATACTAAAACTATAGTAACAGATACTCATTAGAACAAGTATCAACACTAAAAAAGCCACATTGACAGAACAGAAATGAACCTTTCCTGAATGTCTTTAGAATGATCTTGAGCTGCATCAGAACAAGTATAAGAGCACATAAACTATATGTATATACACCCATGGACTATTATGGAACCTACCTGGACAACTTACACAGATATAAGGCCACATGTGTTCAAAAAAAGAAAGTCCTACAATTTAATGTTCAAAATGTATTTTATTTTCAGTGTGGTATCAGACTTGAGTATCGAGTATATTCTTTAGTATGGAAATTGAGTTTGTTTGTATTAAATATTATTGGCCTCTTGTGAGCAATAATTTGTAATTTTCTGCTTTCTTAGTATTCTTAGTAATACTTAAATGTGGTTAATGCCATACTGTGGAACATTCCTGACAAAGCAATAACATCTCCATGGAGACAAGCCTCCAGATCTCCACCAGGAAACTTAATATAAAAGAAAGTATTTTGGGTGTCGGCTAAAACACGATGTACTATTAGAGGACTGAATTAGATTTGGATTAGTCAGCATTACACCTCGTACATGACGGGTAAACTGGTGCTTTTGTTTTGGTTTGTTCAACAGAAAACAGGTCTTTGCAGATTTAAGTGGATCAGGAGCAAAAGGTCAGGCCCCACATGTCACCGTCTTTTCACTCCCACGTGGCGTATCACGTTTACTGGACTGGACCTGGGACTGGACTCTCACAGGGAACATGCAACATACAACTATATACAAATATTCAACTGAAAACACAACTTTACTTTTAGAATTCAATATTTTAAGGATCACACAGCCTCACGATGTGTAATATGCTGATGTCATTCTCTGGGGGTGTGATGCTAACTATATGCATGCTCTGTCTGAGGCTTTGTCAAACTTGAATCTGAGCTTTGTTTTAACACAATCTAACATAAATCTGTAAATAATTTGGCTGGAACTACAACAGTTCTGATTTGTGCTCTTAAACAACTCCCTTTAAAATAACATTTCAGTCACAAGCTAGCTAGCATTAGCCAGTAATATTTCAGTTAGTCACTCTCACCTTTTTTATTGTAAATCAAACACCTAAACAAGAAAATGTACAATGAACACTCTTGATGACTCCTGAAAATGTGTTGTTCTGATCCATTTTGCATTTTTAATACAAAATGGTAACTGATGAACATTCTGCCATACACATACATGTACAACACCCTCAGCGTGATGCCACTGCAAAGTATCAATATACAAGATATACAAGATAATATATCAAGATTGAACTTATCTGAGTATTTTTTGAGCATTCAAATGCTAAGGGAGAAAATTACCACAGTAAACGTATAAACCAAAAACTAAACTAAAACTAAAGCAGGACTATCACCAATGGTTTTGAATAAGTTTTATTATAATTTCTAGCCCCATGACGGCTCAATCAAATCATTTAACAGGCCTATATTGCACTATTTTTTATCTATATTATAATATTGCTTCCTCAAAATACTGGGGAGTTGTGTTTTGTTTCATTCACAAAGGTTAATACACAAATCCTGCATATTTAGGCTGTGTTCTTCTATCAAACTGAAACACTCTGTTCCACCTTGTGATGTCACGTGGTAATAGAGGTGCTCCACTGTGTTTTTAAACTCCATACATGTTGACTAGAATAATTTCCAATCTCTACTGAACAAAAGGTTAACGGTAGCTGTTAACTTCATGACATCACAAGCTGAAACAAAGCATTTTGAGTTTTGGCGATGTACTGAGGTATGCAAATCGCCATCTGCTATTTCACCTGCAGTCTGCTATTACACTTCCATTGTATAAGATTTTGGGGTTCAGAGTAAATGAAAAAAACAAAACCCAAGCTCCAATTTCCATTCCCAGCACACAAGGCCATCCAAAAGTGTTCCAGTAATGAGAGAAATGTTCACAAATGAGTTCAGCAGTTTCCACCCCATTCTCCCCACCTGCGCCCCTTTATAATAACAGAGTGAGTGATTGTGAGCTTTTTCCTATACCCACAGGTCCTCCACGTCGCCTCCCAGTGGCTGTACATGGTGCTGTCATAATTAGTGGAGGTTAATGTCAAAGAGCTGCTTTAGTAAATGAGCCGTTGTGTGTGTGGGTGTGTGTGTGTGTGTGTGTGTGTGTGTGTGTGGGTGTGTGTGTGTGTGTGCGCGCTGACTGAGGCACCTGTTCTTGGTAATTACTCAGTCTGCTAGTATATGACTGTAATGAATTTTTCAAAGTTAAAGTTGAACCACTTGAGTCCTATATTTTATATTACGTAATTGATTATTGTGAGATTTTAGCCATGTTAGAATGTTTCCTGCCACCGTACAGTTGTGTTGTGTTTTTGAGTTGTATTTTGTTCCATTCACACATGTTTGAGTAACTCTTTAGTCCGTCTACATCCCCAAAACTGCCTTTTACCTTGTTTGATGGAGGCTGAAATGATCCAAATGATTCTAGTGAAGGTGTATGGAGTTTAAAAACACAGTGGAGCACTTCTTGTATTACCACATGACATCACAAAGTGAAACAGAGTGTTTTCAGTTTGAAAGGAAAACCTAAACATGCAGGATTTGTGTGCTAAATATTTGCGAATGAAACCAAACAAGCTCCAGGTATGTTTCTGATGAGGAAACATTATAACATAGATTAGAAAATAACAGAGTATATGCCCTTTAAAAGTTTTTCTTGCATACAAATAAAATGTTTAATAAAGTGTGACATAACAGAATTGTCGTTTTAATAGTTTATTCCAGATGGTCTCTAGCACAGCACAAATGGAGAAGCCAAAGAAAGCTCTGGGGAAGGGTATCCAAACTTGAGCAGATTCATGTGACAATAAGATAAGTAGACACAGGATATTGTTTCTCAGAGTTGCTAAAATGTTTGGGGAAATTGCTGCTTGTTGAAAGTCACAAACATGCCAATAACTACCACAGTCTTTTCTACAGATAAGAAATGTTACACAACAGTTTCAGTGTTAACTTTACAACTAAGTAAAAAATCTACAACAGCGCAAATCTAGGTCTATTTGAAGTGACAAAACACACTATAATGTCTGTGTTGTAGATGTTTTATGGGTAGTCCATAGAATATTGATGAAAGGCCAAGGTGTTTTATGCAGAATAATTTCATTACAAATCACAATGACCAACACATAGCATAGTCACACATAATAGTATTGTACAGTAGTAGTACTGTATAGTAGTATTGCCTAGCCAAGCCCTGGTAATGCTTCCACATGAAGGAGTTTAAAGGTGCAGTGTGTAACTTTTTGGTTGGGGATCCGTCACCTGCTTGTTTCTACGGATATGTCATTGATCTGCCTGGAATGTTCCACAGTATGACATTAAACAGCTCTACCTTACATTTATTCAATTACAGGTGGTTTTACAGCTCAAAAATACCTAAAAAAAAAAAAAAAAAAAAAAAGCATTCTGACTGTGAGCGGGATTGCCTCTCCACAGATCTGACAAGTAACTTGGTCTGGTTTGGTTTGAAGATAGGAAGGTTTACAGACAAAGCAATAACATCTTCATGGAGAAAAGCATTTGACAGACCCTCCACCAGAAAAGTTGCATGTACCTCTGTGAGTAACGTCTGTGTAGACATGAGACATCCAGACGATATATTGATACGCTCTTTTAGCTTGACTGTACATGAATAGTCATCCTGTTATACTGTCTGTTAATATGGTCTTAAATGCAAAGAGTTATGATTCAAAGACATTTTCCGTTTTTTTCTCTTTTATGTAAAGACTTATTTTGAATCTTTTGGGAGGCAGCTTCCTGTTTTGATTTTAGTAGCAGCAAAACATTCCATTAAAATTAAACTTGGGATTTAACAGATAATCTGTGGCTACAGTATTTGGATGGCATTCTTCTGTCATTTAAATACTGTAGAGTAAAATACTGAACTATATAAATACTTAATCTGAGATTCTGAGGACAGTTTAAACCAGCGATGAAGATGCCAGACTGAAATGGCACTGTCACTCTCTTTTGGCAGCCTTCGGGAGTTAGTTACATATTCTAGCTGTCAGATGATATTGTAGAAATAGAATAATGCTAGCACAGTTAAAAAAAAAAAAAAAGTGACAAAATCTTAGGTCATAATAAAATCATTTTATAAATAATAATGCCAGCTGATAATTAGACAGTCCAAAAAAAAAAAAAAAAAAAGAAACGTAAATAATTTCACTATCTTATATTTTATGTTGAACCAAGGCAAATAGATTTTAAGATTATGTAGTCCAAATTAAAAAAAAAAAAAAAAGTTTTTACTTTTTTTTATTATTTAAAATTGTATTTTGTGTGATTCTTAGTCCTGCAGTGTCAGTTACCCACAGTCAACATCATACAGCAATCCATATTTTGTTGTGATTTTATTTCATGTTACTGGTATAAACAAAATACTGGTTATCTATTGGACATTGATAGCAAATAAAGTTTACACTTTTTACATCTGAAAATACAGTAAACCTTGGAGCAACTGGATAGTTTTTGTTCTTTATGTCTACAACAGTCTAAATGCAGTTTTTGTTTGTGTTAAATCTTAATAAGCAATAAATACACAAATTAGGTTAAAAAAGTGAACTACCGTATCCGTATTCATCCTTCCACCCAAACCCTCATTTGTTCCATCTCCTGCTTCTCTCATCCCCACGACCAATTTGGTGCGACCCTTTGAGGCTCTCTCTCTGGGTAAGTATGTGCTTCAGGAGAGAGACAGGAGACAGAGAGAAAGAAAAAGAAAAATAGATAGGGAAGGTGGAGAGAGGGGGGTAGTAGAACAAGTAGAACAACATGGAAGCGAAGAGGGGAGAGAGAAAGAGAGAGACAGAGGGGAAAGAGAGGGGTAGTGGTGAAGAGAGGGGGGTGAAACGAGATGGAAGCAAAGGATGGGGGGGGGGGCCCTCTGGACTAATTGAAGTCAATGACACGAGCTGCAGGAGTGCACCGACCATCCAACCAATGAACCGCGTCTCCATGGAAACGCACAGTCCGCCGAGAAGCCAACCGAGGCTACACCAAAAACACACCCACCCATCCCCACCGGCCCCCTCCCCATTACGAAAGAGCTGGAAATGACAGCCATGGACGGTAAGACGGGGGAGATGCAGGGACGTGAATGCCCTAACTCATGCAGGGGGTGGGGACAGTAGAGGGGCCATAGGGGAATGGACTGTGGACGATGCAACGTGGACCGCAGCAAATGAGGCGTTAGTGCTAATAGAGGATGGGAAACATGTACCAAGGGACACAATGCAAAACTGTGAGAAAGCTGCTGTTTTTTTTTTTACACCATTAGGGCCAAAGGGAGAAGGGTTTGCATTTTTACCATAGACTGTGTAAAGAAGTGGACTAAGGGAGTGTGACGTCGCCAATCAAATTACCCTCGCAATAAGAGTTATAGGAGTGAATAGGGAGGCAGGTTCATATTAGGAATAGGAATTTATTTAAGGACAAAATGGCGAAAGAAAAACACCAGGATCATGTAGAGTGAATATTTTAAGACCAGAATGACTAAGCTCACTGCAGCACTTACAAAGAGAGGGATGACCATTTTCCAATGTAAAGTCAATCGGAAACAGTCGATGGAGCTGGAAGTGCCCCCATTAACACTTCCTATTTGAAAAGAAAATGTATTGTTTAAAAAAAAAAAAGAAACAGGTGCACCATCCTTTTTTGGTGGAGCGTCTGCCTAGAATGTTCCTCAGTATGGTATTAAACTTGTCTCTTTTGCATTTATTTGATTACAGCTGATATTAAATACCTTGAATAACATGCATTATTTTATGTGAGTGGTTGCCTCTCCACAGATCTGACCTTCAACTTGTCGCTTTTCTACATGAAGTAACATACTGTGGAACATTTTTAACAAGGAGATAATAATGTAGAGAACCCCCCTCCACCAGAATAGCTGTATTGTTACCTTTAATAATGCCTTTTGAAAAAGCAAAACACCTGATTTAAATCTTGTAATACAACTACTATTTAATCCATCCTAAAATATTTTTGCTTAAATTTCTTAATATAAAACAACACAGCCACCTGTCTGCTGTAATGATTAGGAGAGGCACTCCTAGAATTAATACTGACACCTTTTTCAACTTCATTGAAAAAGCAATTATGTACTAAAAACATGAAAATACACAATCAAAAAAAGTAATTGTGTGATAACACAAATGACTGTTATCATACAATTACTGTTTTTACTTTTTTTGTTTACTACAGTCAATATAATTTATCCCTTCTTGATCAATCCATAGAATATTATTTTCATTGATAATATCTGTAGAAGATAAGAACAAAAGCACAAACACTGACACATTTTCAAAATGGAAAAAACAAATTCTTACTATGGTCTATCCGTTTGTCTATACTTCTAAATGATAAATGTGATGTTTGATGTGCTGTGGCCATTGTACTGCCAGAGAACTGTGTAAAAGCATTTGCATTACATTATATTATTTAATAAGATATTGTGATACTTCATGTTTTTGGTGAAGGCAAAATCTTGAGGCTTTATTGGACAATAATTTATTTATTTATTATTATTTTAATCAATATATTACATATAGTGATATAGTAGTCTGAAGCTCACAAAACCTTTTTCATCATTTATCATAGAAAAGTAACATATTTTTGTGTATGTAATTTACTAAAAATCTATTATGCTCTACTTGAATTTGCCTCCAGTTGCCTCCATGACTTCACTGAAGGGTCTTTAAAACTCAGTAACATTTTTGACACTTATTATTACTTATAGCCATTTAAATAGCAGGGCACTAGTTCAGACTGAGCCTATTGGAACAGGATTTTCTTCAAACCAGTTGCTCTCAACGCAGGCATTCAGCTAATCCATTCTATTAATTACCAATACTATAGTACCACCCTGGGGCCATACAGCACCCTCATCCCGATAACATTGACGACCTAAACGCCAATCAATCAGACAATGCCAATACTCCAGTTAACTACAGTACATTATTTCCTGTGCGGTAATACGCTAAAATGTTTCCTCTTCTCCGACATACTTATAAAAATAACATCTTATGATCTTTGGAGCTGTTGTGGGAGTTTTGTGCTCTCTCTCTCTCTCTCTCTCTTACTTTCTCTCTCTGTAACAGGGTTGCCATGGAAACAGCGCCCATCAAGCTACGATTTCACGATGTACTTCTCGATACAAGAAAGGCAGTAATGAACAAGCAACGTCCCCACCTTTTCCTCTCTCCTCTCCTCTCATCCCACCCCCACCTCCCTGTATATTTTCTTTGTGCTTCATATGTGATTTAAGATGGCGCAGGTTCGTGGGTGTATCAATCTATACAGACATAAAAGTGAGGCAGATGCTTGATATAGCCTTTAGTGTGTTGTGGAGATGTGTGTTGGAAAACTGTGGTCAATATGTTTTACTTAATGCTTACAATGTTGCAGTCATATCCTCAGTCTTTAAATAAATCCTAGTATAATTAGACAAAACACAAAGCTGTGCGCAAAGGGCGAGGAGGAGAAAAGAGCAGAGGAGACTGAATTACAAAGATGCTGTGGATGATATAAAGCAAATTACTGCAGGATTTGGGGAAAACTATAGAGAAGTGCAAATGACATGGAGAGTCAAAGAAACATATATGGGACAAATAAAGGTTTATCTTCTTTCCATTCACTGCACTTATACAGAGAACATTAACAAGCGCCCAGAGACCACAGCCAAGGCTTTACTTGTATCTTGCTATGGAAAAGATGATGCTATTTACTTTATTTTTCTAAAAGTAACTATTTTATGAAAATACATTAAAGAGCCCATATTATGCTATTTACTGAGCTATGTTATAATGTTGTTTCCTAATCAAAAACATAGAACTTGTGTTTTGTTTCATTCACACATAACACATAAACCCTGTATATTTAGGTTATGTTCTTCTCTCAAACAGGAAACCCTCTTGTGATGACATGTGCTAATAAAGGAAGTGCTCCACTGTGTTTTTAAACTCCATACACTTTCACTAAAATCATCTGTACTGATCTAAAGGTAAAATTTAGCTGTTAAATTGAAAAATACATGTCTAAAAGGTCGACTTTACATAATATAGAACCTTTAAAGATGCACTATGTAACTTTCCAAGTAGAGGATTTTCCACCTGCTCTCCATGTTATTGCTTTGATCGGAATGTTCCACAGTATGGCATTAAACATATATATCCCGCATGTATTCAATTACAGGTGTTTATGTATTTATATTTATTTATTTGCTAAAATGCATTGAAAAACATTCAGTACTAAGATCAGGGTCACCTCTCCACAGATCTGACCTATATCTTGTCTCCATGGAGATAGACAAGTTTCATGCCATTCTGTGGAACATTCTAGGCAAAGAAAAAATATGAAGGTGTACTCTACACCAAAAAAGGCTTGTGCACTTAGAGCACCTTTAAAATATTCAAAATGGAAGACTGAAGTAGGCCAGTATTTCTTTTTAATTCTTAAAGTTTTTTGTTGATTTGTTTTGGTTTCAGTTTCACAGTGTGCATCGATCAGTATCTCGAACATGTGCTGTCTAATAAAACACTGAATATAATAGACCTCCCAGAATAGCACTTCTCCTGTTGATACTGATGGCTGTTTAGTGCATTGTCTTTGGTGTACAAAGAAGATACTAATCTGTCATATTTTAAATTAAAAAGTCTAGCAAGAGAGCAAAACATTTTTAATTAACCTAAGGATTGACTGTTTGAACCCCATTCTCCCAAATTATACTAATGTGGTGTCCTTGGGCAAGACACTTAATACATGTCCTCAAAGTCTATGGCATTGGTGCGTGAATATTCTGTGTTTTCGGTCAGAGAGGTAGTTCGTTTATGTATATGTCGTGTCCCAGTCAACCTGCCACAGAGCTAAAGAGCTGCAGCAGTGGGTTGCTTTATAAATTTAATCAATTCTTAATAAGATCATCATTAAATCAGGTAAAAGAATAAGGGCTTCAGCACTGACCAGTCTGTTTTACTCACTCAAACTCACTCACTATAATGTATCACTGATCCACTATATGTTATTTCCTCATCAAAAACATACCCGGAGTTGTGTTTTGTTTCATTCACACCTTAAATATATATATTTCTCTACTGAACAAAAGGAATAAAGTAACTGCAAACATCACGACTTAAAAAGGAGGAACAGAGCATTTTGAGCTTTGGAGATGTACAGACTAATAATAAAGAGTTACTCAAACGTGTGTGAATGAAACAAAACACAACTCCAGGTATGTTTTTGGTGAGGTATCAACATTCTCACATGGCTTAAAGCTCACAAGAGTCAATTTTGCATAATATAGGACCTTTAAACACTGCCTTAAAGGTGCACTATGTATCTTTCTAGTGAAGCAATCATGGAGACGGGCAGGTGACGTCAACAGGCCACGTCACAGGGCACATCTGTGGAGAGGCAGCCCACTGTAAGAATCCATAATTTCAAGGTAGTCTTTATAAAATCAAAATACATACATGAATAAATGCAAGACAGGAGAAGCGGTAGCATTTCCATGGAGACAAGAAAGTGATGGACTCCCAGAAAAGTCGCATAGTGGCGCTTTAACAGTGTAAAAATGGTGGTATGGAGCAGTTGTGACAGTGGAGCATTGATTTGGCTGAAATAGGATCTAGTGTGTGGGAAAAGCCCTGGCAGCATGAGATGGAGAGTCCCAGGACACTGCCAGGACCAGACGTATAAACTGTAAGTGCGTGTGACAGGAGCAAACCAAACAGAAAGGAAGGAGCTGGTATTACCAACACAGTGGGACAGTGGAGAGGAGAGAGAGAGGGGGGGATAAAGAGAAAAAAGGAGAGAGGGGTGAGAGTGAGAAGAAGATGGGGAAGGGAGGGTGAGAGAGGAGAAAGAGAGAAGGATGAGGAAAGAGAAGGGGGGTAGAGAGAGGGAGAGAGAGGAGGGTGAGAGAGGAAGGAGAGAAAGGGAGACAGAGGAGGGAGAGAGGGAAGAAGGGGGTGAGGGAGGCGGGTGAAAGAGGAGAAAGGGGGGGTAGATAGAGGGAGAGAGAACAAGGAGAGAAAGGGAGACAGAGGAGGGAGAGAGAGGGAAGAAGGGGGTGAGAAAGGAGGGGGAGAGAGGGACAGAGGAGGGAGAGGGAGAGAGAGGGGGGAGAGAGGAAGGAGAAAGAGGGAGAGAGGGGGGAGAGAGGAAGGAGAAAGAGGGAGAGAGAGGGGGGAGAGAGAGGGAGAGAGAGGGGAGAGAGAGGAAGGAGAGAGGGAGATAAAAGGAGAGAGGGAGAAAGAGGGGGAGATAAAAGGAGAGAGGGAGAGAGAAGAAGAGACAGGGAGACAGAGAGCTGAGGTGGAGAGAAGAGAGAGAGAAGGGAAAGAGAGGGAAGAAGAGGGGGAGATATCAGAGAGATGGGAAGAGGGAGGGGAAAAAGAGTGAGGGAGAGAGAAGGAGAAAGAAGAAGGAGGGAGAGGGATGGAGAGAGAGAAGGGGGAAGAGACAAGGCACAGAAAGAGGGAGAGAGAGTGAGGGAGGCTGTGAGTGAGGGATGGAGGGAGAGATGGAGGAAGAGAGAAGGAGAGAAGAGAAAGGGAGAGGTGGAGGATAGATGGACCCAAAGAGAAGGGAGACTGAGGGAAGAAGGCGAGAAGTCGCCTGCATCTGTGCACATACAGCAGTCTGACAGCAGGGGACAAGTGAGACATGTGACCCTCCCCTCTTTCAGGTGGATCTATATTCAGTTATGCAAATGAAGTGTCACCCCGGAGCAGGTCAGCTGGAGGTGTGAGGGGCAAGAGAGGGGTGGAGACGAGGGAGGGGTGGAGGCAGGAAGAGAGGGAGAGAGGGATGAAAAGGCTCTGGAAGTGAACAAAGGTGTCATAATATTGTACAGTATGACCTTGGTCTCATTAATGTATTTCTATTCCATTTGTGTCCCAATGAAAGATTGAAAGAACTGCTATTTGTGCAGCTTTAAAGGCGTAGTATGTAACTTTTGTGGTGGGGAGTTCGCCACTTGATTGTCTCCATGGAGATGTCATAGCTTTGCCTTGAATCTTCTACAGAATTAAACACGCTGATTTTATTCAATTACAGCAGTTATAATTGCTCAAAACTGAAATCCATGCATTCTTACTGTGAGTGGGGTTTCCAGTCCACAGATCAAACCTTAACTGTCACCTGCTTTTCTTCATTGAAAAGTTTAATGCCATACTGTGGAAGATTCCGGGCAAAGGTAGAACAACAGAAAAGCGACATGGTGTAGCTTTAAAGGTCCTATATTACACAAAGTTGACTCTTTAGCCATGTTATAATGTTGTTATCTCCTCAAAAACATACTTTTTTGTGTGTTTTGTTTCATTTCACATCCTTTATTATTAGTCTCTAAAGCTCAGAATGCTCTGTTCGTCCTTGTGATGTCATGAGGTGGTAGTTTTCAAGTTAACAGCTCCTTTTACCTTTTGTTGAGTAGAGATTGGCTGAAATTATCCAAATGATTCTAGTGAAGGTGTATGAAGTTTAAAAGACACACTGGAGAACTTCCTGTATTACCACATGACATCACAAGGTGGAACAGAGTGTTTTCTGTTTGAGAAAAGAACTCTAAATATGCTGGGTTAAAGTTTTAAACATGCGTGAGTGAAACAGAACAAAACTGCTGTTTCTGATGAGGAAACAACATAGATCAGAAAATAGCGTAATATGAGCCCTTTAAGCTGAAACATGAAAAAAACACAATAATAATAATTTTACATTAATTTTACATTCATTCTGAAGACTGAATAAGACTTTTTGAGCTAATATTCATATGAGTAATAAGTAAAGAAGACAATATTATTTATTTTCCATTCATCTTGTCTATAAATACAGTTTGTGTTAAACTTCTTTCTGAAGCTGTTCTGTCTTTATTTAGTCCCAGAGGCAGTGACCTACATAAAACCACGTATCAAACTATGATTGATTACTGGGAAAACTTAGAAATTCTTCACACAGATCATAAATTAAAAGCCACTGAACAACATGGACTGTACACTGGTAATCTGCCAATAGTGTACTTCAGGGACTAATCATAATAATCTCTAAGGATAGCATTAAAACATGAAAGATTTTAGTTTCTTATCTTCACTAGAAAGATATCATAGAACTAACTTTTCATACTAAATATTCATTAAGTGTAATTGTAGTACTATTGTGCACACCGCTGGAAATATGAATGGATTTTAAGTGGGGGAATTATTCAGAGCACAATCAAACTTCAGGAGGTTTCACTGATCACTGGAGTAGAGGAAATACAGAGACTGGTTACATCACCACTGAGGGAATACAAGATAATGAGTGAGTTTGTGAGAAAAGAGGCTATGGGGCGGTGAAATACTGTGCACTTAAAAATGATGTAGTCAAAATAAGGGTTGAAATATAAGGGATGATAAAAAGGGCCCGTGTTGTTGAAAAGCGCTTCATGACATCACAAGGAGGAACAGAGCATTTGGAGCTTTGGAAATGTAGCGAGGCTAATAATAAAGAGTTACTCAAACATGTTTGAATAAAACAAAACACAACTCCAGGTATGTTTTTGATGAAATAACATTCTAACATGGCTAAAAGTTCACAATGTTGCGTAACATTTAAGGACCTTTAAATTGTGTGTATATTTTTTAGGTGTTTAGTCCCATTTTAAAATCTGATGTAATTTTTTGAAAAGAGACAAATCTTTCTATTTCTATTTTTTATGTATTTAAAAAAAAAAGTTAGCTGCTCTGTAACAACTGCAAGAAACAGCATGAAAGCTGAGCAGGCAACAGGTGTGAGAGGTTTGTTACTTAAATACAAAGATTTCAATTTCACATTTTCTCTGAGCGTAGCTGTCCATTTTTTCTTTTCTCTTTAGGAATATTAGAGGAATATTACCCAAGTAATATCATTAATTCCGAAGACCGAATAAGACTTTTTCACTTAATTTTCATTATTTATTTTCCCATTCATCAGAGCCAGCCTGTGCATATGTTACAGTTGTCCACCAGAGCTGTAGTCCTTTAGTCACTTATTAGTCAACAAATTATTTTATATAGATTAAACGGATTTATGGGACAACAGCAAAAAGGAGAGGTAGTGTGTGAGGTAGCTGAAGATCTGGTAATTTTTTATGTGTACAAAAGTGTCTTTATATAAATGCATTGTTTCCTAGTACATAAATAGTTGATTTTGCATGATTTTGCAGTTGTAAACTTGTGAGTGCCATTTAATAATAATAATAATAATAATAACAATAATAATAATAACAATAATAATAACAATAACGCTTCAGTTTTATATAGCACTTTTCTCGTTACAGAGCATTATTCATTCATTCCACACTTGTTTAGGTCAAATACATATAGATACGTAATAGTTTTGTGAGCTTTGTCCTACCCCGTTTTTAGTTGACTGCAGCCCTATTGTCCAAAACTGCTACTCTGCAAAATAGGAGCTGAAATGATGAAGCATTATTATTTTTAAGTTGATTTAGTTTGATCGGA
The DNA here is from genome assembly GCA_029959045.1 of Taenioides sp. WSHXM2023. Classification (NCBI taxonomy): domain Eukaryota; kingdom Metazoa; phylum Chordata; class Actinopteri; order Gobiiformes; family Gobiidae; genus Taenioides; species Taenioides sp. WSHXM2023. The sequence goes on along the minus strand of CM057096.1, from coordinate 11,529,983 downwards.
GGAGTACAATATGATGTGCATCAAACATAAAGACATACACTTGTGATAAAGGCCATATCTGAGAGCAGTGTGGACAGCTTTACTGGCCACAGTTGCTGTCTGCGTTCAGCATGTGGAATCTGATAAGGTGACAGGCCTGTAAAATGCTGTGTCTGTGTGAATACTGAAAAGCACATAATGTCAGAGAGCGCCTGAATGCACCGCGCCTTTGCTCCTTCTACCCATGAGCCTTTGCTGCTGCTTCAGGATTCATTCTTAGAAACTCAAGCACACAAAAACAAAGCATCACCATGGCCAAGGCTCATCCGCGTGCATTTCACAGTTAAGTAAGGCGTCAGGGCAAGAGACATAGAAAGACATGGAGGGAGAGGGAAGAGAGAGAGAGAGGCAGAGCTAGGGGATGGAGGAGGTGTGACATGCTTTACAATGAGATCATTAACCTTGGGAAGAGGCCTCTGCTGCATAAATATCCCACACAGAATAGACAAGCATGAACAGAAACGCATGTATGGGGCTAAATCTAGATCTTACTCAATTTCCTCCATGAATTAACTGTACAATACACAACAGTGGTTCTCAAACAGCAGTGCAGGTACCACTAGTGGTTCATGGACACGTTATAACAATGAGGCCCGCATTTCAAGATACTTTCAGAGGAAGTTGCCCCAGTTTTAGTTATACCTGTGCATTATATAATCGCAACTGAATCAAAATCGCAATTTGAGTTGGAGCAGTTAACAAATCGCAAAGGCATCGCATTTAGATAATAGAATGTCCTTTGCAAAAAACTAAATCTTGCAACCCAAGTTTTCATGTGCACAATCAGTTGCTTCTAAGGTTAATGTATAGACTGTATATATAAATGGACTTAGCTAACGCGTTAGCCACCGCATTCCAAATAGGAAGTGAGCATGAGCGTCAAGTGTTTCTTTCGAGCAGTGGTTGTAATTCACTTTTCACTACTGAAAAACTGTCGCCTCTGTTTGTAACTACTGCTCTCAGGCTCGTTATTTTGACTTTAAAATGTGCTACATGATCCTGGGGGTTTTATCTCACTATTTTGTCCCGAAATCAGGATATGAACATTAATAACCCACAAATCCAGTGCCTGCTTTCCCAGAGGTCAGTCTTTCTAGCATTAGCAACAAGTTGATTGACAGCCTCGTTGCTAAACGCCCGCCCTCTGCCAAACCAACAGCGCGGGTGGAAGGGGGGCGTTACCTTCAACAGCCTTGCTTCTGATTGGCTCTTTGGTTTTGCTCTTGGATTTCCAAGGGCAAAACCTGGTTGCAGAATAGCCGCTAGAACTGCTAGCCTCAATGAGCTTCATTTGGTTGCTATGGGTGACGTCTATGGATTAATACTAATATTTTCATATCTTGCTAATTGCTTTTACCCACACCACTGTAGCACTCACAGCAAGAGGGTAACGGGTTCAACTCCTGGGCTCTACTATGATGGAAAAAAAAACAAAAAACATAAATAAATTAGAACAATTTTATCATAGGCTGTTTATTAATCAATGAGTTATAAATATTCAGTCATTTGTATGTCAGTTTAACGATTATTTACAGAGCAGTTAGACAGTCCCTTTGGCAAATACAATATCTAAAGTCACACAGATCAATAAAAACTGAAAACAAAGCATCATGGGAAACTGTAACATAAAAACCATTTAAATCAGAAGCCAGGAAGCAATGCGGTATTTTGTCAGTTAGTACATAAATATATAATATGTCTTAATCCTTATATTAGTAGTCCTGGTTGATTAATATTATATTTCATCAGAGAACATTATAAAAATCTGGAAGACATTGATCCAGCGGTAAATTCAAGTAATAAATAGGTTTAAGACCAATCTGGTAAATATAAAAGAGCTAGTTTTAGCACAAATGCCTGAGCCCACATGGGACATTCAAGTATAAAAGTGATATGTGAAATGTTACTAAGAATAGCTCATATTTGCTGCTGATGCTGCTGTGTAGGTTTATGTAACTGGAAATGAAAAACACTGTCATATTTTCATACGTTAAATGTTTACCCAATTATTATTTAGAAGCATAAAACTTTAGTTATTATTAATGATGTTTGTTGCATAGCATACTCACAGCTTATGAACTTGACACTGTTTTCTTTGCATTTCAGTCATCATAAAGTTGGATTTTGTTTGCATTTTCACAATTACAAAGATAGCTTACTCTTACAAATCAGGTAGCCGTTAGTGTAGCTGTTTTATCATAACAAGAGTTAAAGGTGCTATACCTGATTTTTCATAGTTCATTTTAAATAGTTTGCAGCGGTCCAAACTTTTTCCTTATTTTTCTAGCGCATTCTGAGCATCCTAATTACTCACTGCAATTTTATAAGCTCGTTTCACAACTTTCAGGCCAGAACAGAGTTTTGCTGTTACGGTAATGCTAACGGCAACTAGCATGCTAACAGCGCACCAGTGTTACTTCCTGGATGACGGACGATAAAACAGTTTCATTTTCATTTTGACCTCAGGAGCTGCTGTTACAATATATGTGTACTAGAGTAAGGCATATTAAGTTTTTAACATGAAAAAATCAGGTAGAGTATCTTTAACTTATCTATACAGTAATCAAACCAGTAAACAATGCACATGTCCTATATTCTATACAAATGCTACAAAAGAAAATATTAATAACTTAATGTAAACATGTGAAAATGAGGTTGCTTGGAGTACCTTTGTTAGTTTAATACTTCATGCAGCTTAACCCAATCATTTAAACAAAAGCTTATACACTAACATGCCAAAAATCATGACAAGTTTTTCCTGTTTATCAAGGCCCCAAATTGAAATTTAAATAGAAAAAACAAACAAACTACGGGAACATTATCAACAGATAAGCAGTTGTTTGTAAAATTCAGACTGAGTCATATAATGAATGCTTTTTGCCAGTTCTATGCCTGGATAAATGACGAGTTAGGAACTACATCTGCCAGATATGGAAATACCTACATAATAAAATGAAGAATGTTAAACACAAAAATGAGCTTTTGAAAAAAAAAAAAACAACCACAATGAATAAATAAAAGTATAATAAAAAAAACAGCTTTTATGGTAATAGTGTAAACCTGTACCTTCAGTATCATAGTTGGTCAAAAGTAAAAAGAATAGTTCAATCTTAGAAGTGAAAAAGTTCCTACAACTCCTGTGGTGTGTCCTCTTTTCCCTCTGTTCAAAGCAGGTCACTCCCATCGTAGACCACAGGCCTGTCTACACTCAGGTGGTACAGCACTTTCTTTGAGATGAACCTGATTAACACAATTCAGTTCAAGAGTTAGTTCTGAATGTCAAGGACAGTCTAAAAATAGCTCACCACAAAAAAGGAATATCTGGATTACCTTTAGGATTAATACAGAACATTAATCTAAATATGAGTAGTTTTGGTGATCAGTATTTAACAATTTGATAGACCTAGACTTTTCAGAATACAGTGCTTCATCTTTTAAGCCAAATTAATTGCCACTGGGTTAACGAAATTGCATTTCCCTATTGAGTAATAATTAATTAAACTAAACTATTTTAGAACCTTTTGAGTTTGTTCAAGGTTTTAACTGGTGGAAGGTGACACAACCAGGACAAATAACATGTCAGATCTGTGGAGAGGTGACCCACTCACAGAAAAAATGCACGTTTAAGGTATAATAACAATAAAAACCTGTAATTGCAATTTAGAATTTTTTTTTTATTGCATATTGTGGAGCAATAACATCTCCATGGAGACAAGCAGGTAGTATCATGCTAGCAAATAAATCTAACCTCATCAAAACTACTCAAATTAAGATTAATATTCTGAATTCCTGATATATATACATATATATACACATACACACATACATACACACATATATACATAGAGCCGATATCTGTCTCTCCAGACTGACCTGGAGAAGGAGTTGTCAAAGATGAGGGTGTATTCCCCCGGGTGGCGTACTTTCAGCTCTCCCTGGATGGTCTCTTTGTGTGAATTGCAGCGGGTCAATGGGATCAGGACCTGAGCAGAGACGACGACGGACATTTTGGTGAAGACAGGTATTGAAAGCAGCAGAAGACCTTTGAAACAAGTGACTGTCTGACCTGTTGTACTGGCACAGTGTTGGGGCTCTCTTAGGACAAATTCATGGGTGCTTTTATTTAAGTAAATTATATGGGAATAGCCTGTTTGTTTTTTTTCTTTTGCACTTCTATTCAAAATAGTGGGCACTGTACAAAGAGTATGTAGACAAAAGTGCTTTGGCAGTGGAATAAGTGGAACAAAAGAATACTAATAAAATTCATATTTCACAATCAGATCTTGTGCTAGAGAGAAAACCATAGGAATTATGCTGTTGGTTTGAGATGCAACATTTTAAGTAGGGACATTTTAATAAAAGCTTAATTATTTTACATAATGGTTTAAGACACTTTAAGTATAGCCAGAGTTTGTGAACATATGAAATGAATATGCAATCCAATTTCTAACAAGCTTGCAATGAGTATTTAACTCAGTGTGAAAATAAATTAATTAATGCCAAGTCCCTGAAAAAACATAAACAAAAACATACAAATCTATATCTACATATTAAGCCAAATCAGGCAAATTTGGTTTAACACAGGTCTATTACAAATCAAATGTACTGTGAGCCTTTGCACACTAAATAATTCAGAATAATGGTGACCCCTGATCTACGTTCTGGACCTTCACTGGTCCATGGCACATTAAAGTTCACTCTCTGACCTTGGCTTGTTCCAGCGGCGTGTCAGGGCTCTCTCTGTAAACCACACTAAAGGAGATGCTCTTAGGCTCTGAGGTGAAGGTCCAGGAGACAGTGGGGCCTGCACTGCTCACACTGAGGGGGAGGCTGCTGTAACAACTGGATTTAATGAAGAGCTCGCGGTAACTGTCCCCGAATGAAGAGATGTCATCCAGAGAGAATGGGATGCATACTCTGCAGCACAGGACAAAAAGTGTTGTATACTGGAAGTGTTCAAGGTCAAGCAAACATATGGGGCAAATATATTAAACTGCATAGCCAGTGTTTCCCAGAGACCAAGTAGCACTATGTGGCGCCCCCTCCCCCGATCTGATGGAATAAGGTGTGCCAGTAATTTGCTCATACACATAATGTTAGAGGAAGCCCTGTATTTTAAGTTTCATGTTGAGAATTACTTTGCAAAATTCATGTTAAAGTTTAGTTTTTACCTGAACTTTAGATTCTTTGACATTGAAGGAATGAATTACAAAAAAAAAAATAAATAAATACATCTTGAGGTTTTTATTTCAAATACTTAAATCAAAACTTAGCTCAACAAATATTAACTTGTTCTTGTATTTACCTTTTTTTTTGGTAAAACAAAATAAATACTATAATGTAACAATTATATAATAATACAAATTAAATAAATCAAATACTATAAGGAGACACAAGAAACTACTAAAGGTATAATAAGGCAACTAAATGAAATAATGAAACAGCATTAGCCTCTTTAGTGCATAGCTTGCATGTCCTATCAGAACACCTCATTTTACGTTGCTTTCTGAAAAATAACTCAAATGCCTTATCATAAGGGACCTCATTGGGTTCTGGCCCATTTATTGCGCGGGGGGAAGCCCGGGCCAGGCTACCCCCGGACTGCAGAATCTATTTGTGGCACTCGGTTTTCATTCTGTGGCGCTGCGCTACAGATTGGTCTATGTATGGGAAAAACTGACAGCAAACATTGTCCCACTGTGTTAACTAGGCTCAATCAACAAGTTCTTTTTTGATTGGATGTTTTGTTGGTTAAAGGTACATGATTTTTCTTGAAGCCTAATTTTCCCCACAATTTGATTTATTTTATTTATTATTATTTTATAATGTTGGTCTACACCACTTGTCAACATACAAAGTCTATTGTACAATATTTTGCACATAAAAACATTTAGTATTTCTCAAAACTGCTTGCTTCCAAACCAAGAATCCAGCTATGATGTATGTTTAGAGAAGCAGTCAGTGTTACATGTTGCTTTCATGTTTCACTTCTCAAGTCAAGATTTAGACTGACCTTTGACATGAAAGCGTAAAATGTGTACCTCACCCTCGCCCTCTTTCTCTTCTTGTGTGATGGACTCACGTGAGTTCTCCAGACTTGAGCAGGCAGATCTCTGCATCCTGGACCGTTGCACTGAAGTCCTCTGGGTCCTCGGAGGTCAAGTCTCCTGCACTGGCACTGCTGTTTCTGGAAAAGCATTTTGAAAAGCATATTTAAAGTATTATATTAAGAAGAATCCATAATTGCTCTATACCATTCAAATATATGTGTATACAAGTCAATGTCTAAAAATGCCCCAAATAAAAATGATATATATATGTGTTGGGCCTGGAATAACTTTTTTAAGATAGCACCTATTTCAATTAAGAAAAATTTAATTTTTTGTATACTATGTAATTTATCAGCTTGTCTCCATGGAGATGCTACTGCTTTGCCTGGAATGTTCCACAGAATCATGGCATTAAATTTATTACATTTATTAAATTTATTATTTTACTTTTTAGGAATTTTTAAGCAATAAAAACACCTGTAGCTGAATAAATGTAAGACAGATAGATTTAATGCCATACTGGATCATTCTCAGCAAAACTATAACAAAAAGAAAAAACAATACACCAAAAGAAATTATAATTGAAATTATCATATTATAATGCAACCTGTGTACTTACATCATACCATTAAACTGTATGGGGAACAGGTTTAGGATTATGACAGAAGCAATTTGAAAATAAATGTATTTTTAAGACTTCATAACTACAAACTGATTTTAATGGATTTCGATGATCAACGACCAATGTGAGAGGAGACAAAAGAGCAAGTGAATAAAATAAATAATGGACTGTCTGCACAAATCGCATTAGGAGACAACATGGATGATCAAGATTTATTCTCAATACAGAGCCTTGTACAACTGCCACTAAATAAATAGGAAAAATACTATTGAGGTCTGATAAATGGTGCTGGATGTGTCATACTGCAGTTAGGGGGGCTGTTGTGTTCGGTGTGATACTTACAGTTGTGCTGCCCCCTGCTGGCCGTGTGTGGAGGAGCAGGCTGTTAGGAATGAGTCACTGTCATAGACTCCACTCACTTCCTCCTCTGTGATGATGTCAAACACTCCATCGTCCTGTTTCTCTGCAGGTTCTGCTCCTGTGGACATTAATAACAGTCTCAGTATCTACAACAGTTCATTCATTGAAGACTTCAGAATCTAGGCAGGATAGACCTAAGTTCAGACCAGTTAAGATCTCAGTTGACTTAAATGGTCCTTTAGTACTGGGTTCATCCAATATTAGCCCTCATTTAGTCCGATATTTTAAATAGCACATAAAAAAGTAGGATAATATGAAACATACTTGTACGTCATTAAAAAAAAAAAAAAAAATCACAAATAAATGATCAAAAACAGCTGGTTTTAAATGAGTGCTTGTAATTTTGCTGAAAGGTGCACTATGTAACATTTTCGGTGGAAGAGGGTTCACCGCACGCTTGTCTCCATGGTACTGCTTTGAGTGTTACACAGTATGGCATTAAAGATACTATATCTCCAAAAAAACAAGCAGGCGAGACCAGCAGGCCACGTTACAGGCAATATCTGTGGAGAGGCAACCCTGCTCACAATGGGAATGGTTGTTTGGGAATGGAAGCATTTTCAGCAATGAAAACAACTTTATTTCAATAAATTACATAGTGCACCTGTAATGAAAATGTATTTAATTGAATTTATGAATATATTACACACACATATATATATATATATGTATTTTTTTTTTTTTATATATATGTAGGAATATTGTTTGATTTTTTTTTTTTTTTTTTTACATATATTAAGTCCTGTCTTTAAGTCAAGTTTAGGATAAAAATGTAGGTCTGTAGTCTGTAGTTAGTTCGCAAGTCACTATTTTAAAGCCCAAAGTCCAGTCTTGTCTCATAGTAGCCCTCACCTGTCACCAGGCTAGTGGCAGCTCTTCCTGCCTGTAGAAGTCGACTGAGAGGCGTAGCTGGAGTCCTGCTGTAGTTCACAGGCTCGTCCTGCGGGTGGCGCTCTATCACTGCGCTGTGCTGGTTGTAGCAGTCCAGGCAGCAGCGCTCTTTGGGGCCGCCCTGCTGGGTGCTGACGGTATTGCTGCAGCAGTAGTAGCAGAAGGGACGCCCACACAATCTGCCACACAGCAAGAGGTCAGGCATAGTCAGAGAGGCACAGTGCATTTATATAACACCAATAAATGAATTCAATAGAGAGAGATTGTAAAGTAAGGCTTTTTGTAGAACAGGAACAATGTAATCCTATAGAAAAATGCTAATCTACAGTAATATGTTCAGAAATATGCAGGATCTTACTTCTGAGGGCATAAACTGTTTTATGGTGTCCTTGGACATAAATAGTAGCAAATAACCAAATTCCCTTAGAACTTAGTTCAAACTTCTGAATAAGCCTTTTAAATACTTTTAAACGCTTTTTGTTCATGTTAATGATCATAAACCATGTTCTTGATTGAATGATTAAACACAGCATACTTGAGTGTGTTTACATATACTGAAGTTGCACCTGCCGTTTTCTACATTACCAAATGTATTTGAGTATTTGTCCCCAAGGTCAATTTTCTTAGCTCCCTTCCCATTTTTTTCTACTCTTATCTCTTCTCATGTCAATAAACAGTAAGATAATTTACTTTCATCTGATTTAGCATCACTGTCTACATCCGTTTAAAGGTAGACCATGATTCTGAAGAAAGCACACTTCTGCTTCTAAAGATTCGGACTGAGAGTCTGAACACTCATCAATGAAAAATTTTAACACAGTGTGGTAAAAGTCAAGTGTGGTTACGTCTATTAGGCAGGTTGTCATAAAATTATACTAAACGTATATTAAGATTTTGAAACCCATTTTAAGAGCTGACTTGTGTTTGCTTGAAACAAGCTCATGCACATCAGGGCATTAACTATAGTAATTCTGTCCCCTGTACAGTAAATGTTATAGCATCATGACCAGTTTTCACTAAAACATTGTGTGACCTTACAGTCAGCCCCATCTTTACAGTAAGTAAAAGTTCTCCTTTAAAACAACCACTCAAACTGTGACTAAACCTCTCATGTGTACCGCGCTCTAATCTCACCTGACGTGTGCACTTTCACTATGATAATCTGCATCTCCCCTGTGTATTCAGTGTCTCTGTGGTCGCACTAATTTGAATTGGACACAGCTTTGTGCTTGATGAGGACAAGGGCAGAGTTGGCGTGTCCCGTGACTGACCTGCACGTGTACTTTCGGAGCCAGAAGCTGAACGGGCTGAGACAGGAGATGCAGTGGTTGACGTCCCGCTCGGTCTCCTCATCCCGAAGTTTCTGCTCAAACTCCAGGGCATCTGACTTCTGCCACAGCGCGTCCTTCTCCCTGTCGGAGACAAAGACTGTATGAATATTTACAGTAGAAAGAATAACTCTTTGACAGGGAGCGGCTGCTGTGGTCAGGTGGTCCAAGAATGAACCTGGTTTAAGAGCAGATGGGGTGACCTGTGTTATGTAGTGTTTTGTAGTATTAAGTCTTACTACATGACTTTTTAGTAGGAGAGACTACAAGCTCAAATGTCAAGAGGTCATTGTTTCAAAAATAATGAGGCGCACTGTGTAACTTGGCTGTCTCCATGGTGAATGTTTTACCTGGAATGTTCCACAAAATGGCATTAAACGTATCCATCTCCGCACAGTAAGCATTTTACTGTATTTTTAAATGACAAAAAACAGATAGAAATAGAAAGGCAAATGCTATTCTGTGAGAAATTCCAGGCAAAACAACATTTCAATAAACACAAAAAGTGGTGGATTCCATACGAGAAAAGTTACACGATGAACCTTTAATATATTGTAATTCACTTTTTGGCAATATATGTATTTTGTCTACATACTATTAATACATGACATTAATGTAATCTAATGTATCTATTTTTGTGACTACACATTTACTCCTACCTCTGTGGGCTTTTTAAAAATATATATATTTTAGTGAATATTTTACAGCAAGTTAAAAAATTTAACCTGAACTGCAGTTATGTAAGTCGAATACACAGTGAATGTAGACCTGTTGATTAAATAATTTTACTGCACCATGTGAATGCAGCATTATCCAATACAAATCAAATGAAAAGAACATGTAACAAATATGATGTTTATACCTAATGAGCTCTATAAGCCTTTCTTCTAGGTTGATTTTGGTTCGGTAGAGGTCGTCCAGTTCTGCTGCCGTCTTCAGATCCACACTCTTTTTGTCCTGCGTGAGTCTCCGTAGATTCTCACTCAGCTCTTTACAGGCGTTCTCTGCTGCTTCTCGCGCTTCCTCCGATCTAACAAAACAACACAACACACAATAACAAATGTCCCATCAATAACATGTTTTTCCAATTCCCTTTTGATCGCATTCACACAAGCTTAAAAGATGATTTCACCAGATCTTAGACATCTCTTGCACAATCATAGATGCAGTGTAATAACAATAAGGAAAGCAGTCATTTCAGAATAAACAAGATTAGATTGGCGTTTCAACAGGGCTTTAAATGAGTCCAGAGTGTGTGATTATGAATACTGTATCTCACCTTGATAAATTTCCTTTCAGATAGATTAACTCATTTTCTTTTTGCTGGATGAGATTTTGCGACTGGGCCATCTGGATGTTTTTCTCCTCAATCTGTCGGCAGTAACTGTGATTCTGGGCCTGCGATCAGCACAGCAAAGCGAAACATTAGTCCTGCTTCTTTGGATGATACGCTCACGGCCATAAAGTTACGAGGAAGCCAATGAACACAAGGCAATGGCAATTTGCTTTTGTCACACCACAATACGGCGTATACAATCAGAAAGCACATTTATTAGCGCACCTAACATACCTCAAAGTCTGTACTGATTATGTTCAATAAATGAAGAAATGCATTTGATGCATTTGTTTGCAATAAGAGAACATAAAATCAAACAATACAAGTAAAAAAAATATATTTTTTGTAATATCGCCCACTCCAAGATGTGACCCTGACTTCACTGTTATGCTCTACTGTACTACAGATTTAATTTGTCACAATGTTGAACAACACAATGTTGAACAACAATGTTGTTGAAAAACTAAGCAAAACTGTACACTTGGTTGACTGTTTTAGTTCATTTTGTCTTGAATAAAGGGTGTTCATTGTGGTTTTAATGGTATAGAAATTACATATCCTACCTCTAGCTCAGAGAGTCTGTTCTCCAGATCGACTTCTCTCCTGTACTCGGCATCCAGCTGTAATTTCACTTCCTGTAATTCTTGATTGACAGTCTGCATCAGAAGAAAAAATTGACATACTTTTTAATGGTTTATTTTATCAATACAAGGCATTCATGAATGTAATTAAACACTGAAGTCTTTAAGTCTCTAGATATTTGATTCTCAGCTGATACAATTGGTCTAATTATTGTATTTGCTGCAGCTATAGCAAAATAATCATCAGTAGAAGTAAAATTGCATTTATATTGCAATAATGCAATTGTTTCATAGAAAATAATAACTTAAACTTGATGCGTTGTTTTGCCAATTAAAACACAGTGACCAAATCCTAAACCTTGTTCCCTTTTCAAGATACATTTAAATTTACATTTGTGATGTAAAAGGATAAAACCACCAAAACAAAACAGGATCTGATCAGTGTCACTAAAATGACTGCAAATAACACAGTATATTTGCATATGAATAGGGATGTGAATTCCTTATCAAATTATTATCAGTTAACTATTAATCAAATACTTGTGGTCCCTGCACATAAAAAAAAGTTTAAGACAAATAATTTGCTTGAATATTTTAGAAAACAGTTGGGCTTAATATTTTTTTTGTTTGGCCTCAATTCAGGGGTCATCAGCTGGTGACCAGACAGATATCTTTTCTCCTCTATACAACAAAACATATAATTTATCCATTGTCAAAAGCCTCATATTTGCGTGTACCTGTATTTGGTTTGCATGGCTGATTTCCTGGCTGGTGATCTGAAACCTCAAAGCTTGGATCTGCTCCTCACTCGCGGCCCGTAGTGCCTCTGCCTCCTGCCTGGCCTGGCTCAGTCTGTCCTCCAGCCCCTCTCTGGTCTCCGTCCCTGCTCCATGTGCACTGTTCCTCTGTAGTTCCTGGTTCTCCTGCTGTAGCTGCTCCACTGTAGCATTAAGTGCATCGGCCTCCTCCTCCATCTCCTCCAGCCGCGAGCACAGTCCGTCCAGTCTGAGCCGGGCCTCTTCGTTTTCAGCCGTAAGCATGCATACGTGGACCCCCAGCTCTGCTGTCTCTGTGTTGGCTCGGTGCAGCGCCTCTCTGGAAATACGACAGAAGACATTTAACTATGGGTGGGCAATAGGGTTGTCAGAAGTAGTGAAAATCAGATACTTGTTGACACTAAAACCAGTGTTAGACTTAGACTTACTTAGACAAACTTTATTGATTCATAAGAGAAATTACTTGAACTCACACATCACAATATATTATAATAACAAAAGAGAAATGGTAATAACAAATTCTAAAAAAAAAAAAAAAAAAAAAAGTAGCAAAAATAGCAAGAGACTGGTGTCAAGCAAGCCATAATTATATAAATGTATATATACAAGTAAAAACAAAAATAAAATATAGAACTAAAGTAATAAAGCTATATCTCAGCTATATAGAAGAGGTCATAGGGAAAAACTGTGCAAAGATGATACGATGATGACAGGAACAGGGCTATCTGTTACATAAGGGTGAGCTGTTGTACAGTTGTATGGAGTATGGTATGAATGTAGTATTGAAGCTAGATACTAGATTGTAATATTGAAGCTTGATACTCAACTGAAGTATTGACACAAATAAGTTTTTAGAAAATGTGATCACGTAATCGTTGAATCAAAATCGGTAGCGACTATCACGCCTATTAATTAGTATTAAAATAGAGTTTGAAATCTTAGTATTGTGTCTAAACTACAGAGGTGATGTTGACAAAAATTAATCTCTCAATATTTTTGGCATTCTCTTGATAATAATATTCAGCAGACCATATTTTAACAATGCATCATGAATGTGCTAAAATGTGTCAGTAAACACCTGCACCTGAGTATGGAATGGACCATAAAATTAATATTATACCCCGGTTTTGAAGATTGCACTAGATTTTTCTGTTCATTTTATTTTAATCAGCTCTTTTTTTTTTTTTTTTTTTTTTTTTTTTTTTCAAATCAAGTTTTGTTTGTTTTTTTTTTTTTTTTACTCTTTTGATTGATTATGAGAATGTTATGGCTTGATATTGAATAATGGAATTTATGGAATAAATGCTTGATAATGACCCTAAATATACATTGATCTTATGTAAAGATTTTGAAGATTTTCCAGATTACAGTTCATATAAACAAGCAAGAAAACAAAGGCCAGTGGCGAAGAGGTGGAGTTTTAGAGCCAACACCAGATTTCAAATTTGAATATGCGTATTAGGTGATTCAGACATTATTACATAAGAATAGCTCTAAATATAAGTAGCATGTCTGTCAACAACAATAATTAATTTAAAAATGTCATTGTTTATTTTATTGCTAGAGGGCATGCAGCAGAGACATCTGCAAATTTATAAATGTATTTTTTTTTTTCGAGAGAAATCAGAACAACACACTCACTGTAACTCACACATACATCATGTGTTTTGGTTTTTAATCATTTATACTGTGGTGCTATAAAAAGGTGTTAGATTAGTTAAAAGGTGCAAGCTGCATTTTACTTTTCTGGGGGCTTGATACCTGACTGTCCATGGAAAAGTGTGGGATTGAAATTATTAATATCAACGGTGACAACAAGCTGACACCAAGTTACAGGTCAGATCTGTGGCGAGGCGGGCCCACTTACAGTAAGAATGCATAATATTAACATTGTAATTGAAAGGGAAGTTACATGTTTAATGCTATACTGTGGTACATTCCTGGCAAAGCAGCAGCATCACCGTGGACCGAAGCAGTTGGCGGACCCTTCTCTATTAAGGTTAAATGGTCAAAATAAACTATTTTAAGCATCAGAAACTGGACATTGATCACTGTAAACATGCCTTCCCCTCACCTTGTGTCGCTGTTCTCCACACACAGAACATCATATCTGCGTTTCAGTCGCTCCATCTCTTCTCTGGACGCCGTCACCTCCGTCGCCAGCCCCATGCGCGCCTGTGCTTCTCCGTCTCTCTCCCTCGCCAATGCCTCTTCCCTCTCCCGCGACCTCAGGATCTCGTCCACGTGTCTCCGATTCAGCTCCTCCACTTGACCTTTCAATTGCTCAGCCAAAACCTTCAGATCCTCCCTGGACGCTTCACTCACTTCCTGTAAAGCCTGAGCTTTGATTTTCTCCTCCGTACCAGCTTGGAGTTGGCTTCTAAGCATCACTACTTCCTCCTGTAGCCTGTGCATTTCTTTTAAATTCATTTCGAGTTGCGCTTCGGCAATCACCAGCCTAAACGGAGCGTCTTTGGTTTCCATTACAGCCTTTTGCATCTTTTCATTGCTTTCCGCTGCACCCTTTTCACTATGGAGCTCTGCCACTCTTCCTTCCAACTCCACTACTCTAGCTTGGAGTATACCGCACTGCACAGTCTGCTCTTTTAGCTTATCCTCTGTCACTTGGAGTTTCCCCAGCAAATCTTCATTACCCCTTTGAGACACATTGACATTTCTAGCTAGCATTGCCTCCCTAGCTGCTAGCAAATCCCTCTCATCTCGAATCACAGCCAACTCCTTCGCCAACAAGGACTTGGCCTCCAAAACCTCACCATTCTCGCGCTCTATTCTTTTTAATTGTTCTTCCAACTCATATTTTTGCATCATTATCTTTTCCACAATCTCTTCTAGATACAAGTTTTCATCTAATAATTTCTTTTCTCTATCTTCCACGCTAATATTGGCTGCATCCAACCGCCCCTTTAAATGCTTTTCGGATGCTTTCAACATAGCCAGCTGCTCTAACAAATTAGCCTTGCATTCAGATAACTCCTTTAGACTATCTTCGCTCTTTTTAACCGTTAGTAGCAGCTTGGCGTTTATTTCTGTCAGATTGCTACACTGGATCTTATAGTCCCCAATATTATCTTCACTTGGGGGCATTTCTGTAGTGCGATGACTATCTGTTTCATCGTTTAGCTTTTCTAATTGTTCTTCTAAGTGCTTGATCCTCTCTGAACTTGCACTCAGCTCTTTTTCCCTCGTCCTGAGCGTCATTTTTAAATCTACAATCTGTAATTCCAAATCTTCATCACACCTTTGCTCCACTTCCTCCTGCTCCTCGCGCAAACGCCTCCTCAGTTCCTCTGCCTGCCTTTCTCTACTCTCCAGTGAGGCTTGTAAATCTTGAAGTTGGGCTCTCAAATTACCTGTTTCTTTCTCTTTCAACGTTAGTGCCCCCTGGATTCTACCTACTGCACCTTGCAAATCCTCTAGCCGTTTCAGTGCTAGCTCACGTTCGCTGTCAGCTTTAGCCTTGACCTGAGCAAGCTTCTCCTCACAGCTTCTCAATTCATCTTGTTTCAGTTTTAATTCCTGAGACAAGCGCTCAAAGTGTTTTTGCTTGTCTTCCGCCTCTTTCTTAGCCTCCGTTCTCTCCTGTTCGGACATTTTGAGTTTGTCCGATAACTCCTGCATTTTCCACGCTGAATTGCAGTAGCTAGCCGTCTGCTGGCCTTTCTCCTTAAGAGCTTCATCTAGTTTTGAAAGGAGCTCCATGTTCCTATTCTCCGCAGCACAAAGCCTGTCCCTAAGCTCGCATTTTTCTTGCACGTTTAACAAATGGTTTTCAGTATTTTGGTTCACTGACTGCTGAGCAACCTGTAATTGTCCTTTTAAGTCGTTTATGACATCTTTGAGTTTGCCTGCCTCTTGGTTGAGTTCTTGGACTTGGGCTAAAAGTTCTTGTTGCTTGAGTTCAGATTGGTCCAGCTCATGTCGGAGGTTCTCTGCTAAACTACAGGATTCCCCCAATTCACCCAGGTCTCCCAGAAGACTATGGCCCAAGTCCGGTAGGGCTCCAAACTCCTGAGCCTGATGAGAAAAATACATCAATATTAATTTTGTTCATCATGTGGAAATATAGGGCTTCAGACATTATTAAAACTCCCATCTACTCCTTTTGAGTACAAATTCTTTTTTCATATGTGTAAATAAATAATTGAATACATAAACATACTGAAAAATGTGCAATAATATGTATTCACCTAATAATAGGGGAGATTTTTGTTTCCTGTTAATGTTTGTATTGGTGAAATCAACGTTTTTGTGAAGTCCTGTGAGGTGACAGCTGTTGTGATTTTGGACTCTACATCAGTAACTCAAATTGAATTAATGCGCAAACTGCTACGAGTTAAAACTAATTGAAACCATACTTTTTTGTACAGCTTTTTATGTAAAGGGTATGATGGATCTACCTTTATGGCTTCTCACATACATTCCAAAATTGAAGTTTCATTGTTTCATATAGACTAGTATTTTAATAGTGCACAAAAACTATAAATTAAGCATATAATATATCTCCTGCAGTGAGCTCACTCTCACCTGGATAGTGTTAAGGGCTCTGTGAGGATACTGTTTTTCGATTTCTCCAGTGCCTTTAACACAATCCAGCCCTTTCTGATGAGTGAGAAGCTGCTCAGGATGGGTGTCAGCTCCTCCATTGTCTCCTGGATTACTGACTACCTGTGAGGCAGGCCTCAGTATGTACGACTGGGGACCACCCTGTCTGACACTGTGGTCAGTAATGTAGGAGGCCCCCTGCAGAAGTTCTCTGATGACTCTGCAGTGGTCGGGTGTATCAGGGATGGACAGGAGCTGGAGTACATGACACTGATTGCAAAATTTGTGGAGTGGTCCCAGGCAAACCATGTGTTCCTGAACATTGACAAGACCAAGGAAATGGTGATTGACTTTAGGAGAAAGAGGACAACAGTGGAGCCCATTACCATCCAGGGTCATGACGTGGAACTAGTGGACTGCTACAAGTACCTTGGCGTCCATGTGAACAACAGGCTGGACTGGAGGGACAACTGTAATGTTGTGTACAAGAAGAGCATGAGCAGACTCTACTTCCTGAGAAAGCTCAGGTCTTTCAATGTGTGCAGCAAGTTACTGGAGATCTTCCACCAGTCTGTGGTGGCCAGCGCCCTGTACTTCGCTGTGGTCTGCTGGGGGAGCGGCACTAGTAAAAGGGACATTGGGCGGATTGACAAACTGATCCGTAAAGCTGGTTACGTGACCGGCTGTGAGCTGGAGACATTTGTCACAGTGAGGGACAAGAGGACACTGGATAAACTGCTCTCCATCATGGACACTCCTGCTCACCCCACTGCACCAGACTATAGAGGGACAGAGGAGCTCATTCTCCAACAGGCTCCTACAGCTCCGCTCAAACAATGAGAGATACAGGACAACATTCAAACTATACTCCATACAGATGTACAACAACTCACCCTTATGTAACAGATAATACTCCCTACAACTGTACAACAACTTAAGCTTATATAATGGATAACCTTATGCCCTGTCAATCATTATATCATTGCACTGCCTTTCTTGTCTCTTGTATATAGCTGTGATTTTATATTTTATTACTTATTTTTCTATTTCATTTTGACTTATACATACACATTTATTTATACAATTATGACTTATTTGACACCTGTCTCTTGCTATCTTTTTTGCTACTTATTTAGAATTTATTATTACCATTTATTTTTTACTCTTTGTTATTATATTATATTGTGATGTGTGAGCGACTGTGTCCAAATAATTTCTCTTGTGGATCAATAATGTTTGTCTAAGTCTAAGTTGTCTAAGTTTAATGCTTAAGCATATAACTAGTGTGATATTTTTATGTCAGTCTTAAACATTTGAAGTGATAAGTTATCAGGTTACAGCACAAGCAAAAGGAACAGAGAACTGCATTTGATATTTATATCTGTGTACATGTGATTACCTGAGACAAGCTGCTGACCAGGCTGTTGACACTAGAGCAGCGACTGGGAGGTCTCCAGGAATAAGCACCAGCTGGCCCTAATGTCCTCCTGTTACAAAACAAGTATTAAAGGTGTCACCACACTATCAAATGTATTAATGTTGGGCAAATACTGTTACTGTGTATTCTGTTGAAAACAAAAATATATTTGCCAGTCTAGTTGTGTAGAGACCAAAGTAAGGCTAAGAACTAAACATATAAACTACCAGACACACCTTCAGATTCAATGTCTGTTCTACTTTTTATATACATGTAAAAGACATCAAATGCATGATGATGCAAAATGTATGTAATTATGTAGAAAAGAAAAAAAAGTTAAATAACTCAGCTAAATATTTTTTTATATTTTATATTCAACTTAGACTTGGATTTGGAAGCCTAGCAGGGCTAGGCCTGGTTAGTACTGGAATGGGAGACTGTTGTCCTTGTGTCCCTAGGCATGACCCTTCACTCACATTGCCTAGTATGAATGTAGTGTGTCAGTGAGTGTTAGTGGTGGTGGTTGGAGGGGCTGATAGCGCAGATTGGCAGCCTCAGCTCTGCCAGTCTACCACCGGGGCAGCTGTGACTACAACTGCAGCTTGAGGTATGGGGTGAATTTTTTTGAGTGTCCAAATAAACTGACTGAAAATGCTATGCTATAGAACTGTGAAGTCCTAGACTAGTGATCGACCATTGTGTTTTTTTTTTTTTTTGTTTTTTTTTAATAGCCGATGCGAATACCATTTGGTTAGAATACAAAGCAAAGTCAAATTTACTACAAACTCCCTCCCAAGCCCTTTTTTAATCACAAACCTATAAGAGAGCTGTGTAGTCATATTTTGTGCAGCTATCTCTTTGTATTAAAGTGTTAATATAAAGCTTTGTGTGTATTTTTAGGCAGCAATATCAGCCTGTGCTGGAGGTTTAAGGCCAATAGCTGATGAACTAAAAAGGCCAAATATCGGCTGAATATATCGGTTGTCAAATATATCGGGCTGATATTTGGTCTCTCTCTATCCTAGACCACTACTCATCACATTCGGTGGAACATATTAAATAATTTTCTTAAATACAACACAGTAAACACATTACATGCATAAATAATTCAGTTTCCTCTACAAAACATGGATTACAAAGAGAGGATAAATATTTCTACATGACACTGCCACCACAATCCTGAATATCTATGCTGTGTTAAATGTATCATAGCTAATTAGTCATTAATAAACAAAACAACATTATTATTATTCCTCTAGATGAGAAGTCATGCAACATAAAATCTCATATCTAATTGAAAATACCATCTCTATTGACTTTTTCCAGGTCAGTAGCTCTATGTGTTACACCTTAGGAGCATTAAAATAACAACAACGCTTGACAACAACATACAAACATAGTTACAATAGACAATGTTAAACAAATGTAGCGCAAACTGATGATGCGGAAGTGAAAAGTTTGACAAAGGTGCTGACAGCAGAAACAACCATTAAGACTAACAGACTGTCAGCACCTGCACATTTTTACACAGTGCAGCAAAAAGGAGCTGCGAATGGGATCAGATAATGAACTGTTACTTCAGGCTGTGAAAAACCAATAGTGATTTCACCACTTTTGACATTTCAAATTAGCCGTTCTGCAAAGATGTGTTATTATTAATTATTACACCCACAGTCAGATTTACAGAATGGAACTGTAGCTTTACCAAAAAGAAGAGGCAGAAGTAATGAGATGAAGTAGCAGCAGCAGTAGTAGTAGTAGTCTGTAATTAAGGACTTTGTTGGGTAATTTCACCCACTTTGACTAGGATGAATGTGTTGTGTGTGCATGAGTGATTGGTGGTAGATTGGCAGACTTGCTCCAGTCTACTTCAGGGCAGCTGTGGCTACTGAGGCAGCACTGAGGTCCACACTGAGGTAGTGTGGAGTGAATGAGTATTGACTACAGTGTTGAGCTTTAAGAGCCTGTACCATGCCTGTAAATTAGGTTAGAAGTGTAAGGCATTATTAATACAATAAATAATGCGACATAAGAGTCTGTAAGTATTGGTACTTGTTCCACTTCCAAAGGTAAGAACCCACTGACTCCTATAGGTGTGTAGTATGTAAACAGAGGGTACAGTTGATTACCTTGCGAAGCTTGGCCAGTCGGCGTCGAGGTCATAGCCTCTTGCTGCCACGTCAAATTGGATTTGGTTGAGCTCATAAAGGTGGTTGATTATGTCAGCCGTGAGGTAGGACTTGAGGAAGGGACTCCGGGCGTAATACCAGTCACTGTTAACACAAAAATAAACTTTAATATATTTGTGTCAAAAGAATGAAACAAATAAATTACTTTTGTATAGTCAAGGAAAAAATATTCCAGAGAGTTCTGGTTATATTGGCAAAAAAAAATCAAAAAATCCAACGCTCCACTCACTTTCAAACAAAAACAGACCAGGTACTGATAGTAACATAGTTTCTCAAACTAAACTACAACGTGAAACTTTAATAATGTATTTAATAATGAACTTAAAAATAGTATTTTATATGAAATTGATATTTACTGTAATCAAATGTAAAGTTTGTGTTATTTTTAAATTATCAATCAGTCCTTTAGTCCTAATTTGAATGGGGTATGCATTGTATAAGTAAAACATGTTAACAACAACTCAGAATTAAAAGGAAGAGAAACTTACATTTCCTTAAAATTCAGACCAGTGGGTGGTGTACACAGGTAAGTGAAAGTTCAGAAACATTTAACCTCAAATAACAGTGCTGCAGCCTGCACCACATAGACTTTACCTCGTAATCCGTTGGTTGATGAGACACTGCTGTAACGTGTCGGCCAGTCTCTGGTGAACCAAACAGTAACGAATGAAGGCTCTTCCTTTGCCCAGAGAAGTCTTCAGCTGAGGACACAAAGTCACATACAATACACATTACAATGTCTACTGTTATTACCTTAACCATTTATATTTTACATTCATTTCTTTTTGTTATAACTGAAAATAAAAAAAGGTTTTAACAAGTTCATCTTTTCAATGTGAGATCATAGCTCTATTTTACATTATCTTTCTACTTGCTACTATCTTAGTACTGCTTCTACTACCATTATCATTGCTACTATGACAACCGCAACCAATATTACTTCAACCACAACATGCACTATGTAACTTCTCTGGTAGAGGATATGTTATTGCTTTGTTTCACTGTATGGAACTAGACTTATCTATCACCATGGAAAAAGTAAAGCATCAAGAGATCAGATCTATGAAGAGGTGACCCCGCTGGACTGCAAGAATGCATGTTTTCAAAGCTTCAAGTTATAACAACACCTGTAGTGATATACTAGATTTAAAAAATACAAAGAAATACAATAACCTCTCCGTGGAGACAAGCAGGTGGCAGACCCTCCACCAGAAAGGTGACATAGTGCACCTTTACCCAATGTCAACACTCTGTATTGATAAGAAGTGGTCAAAATGTACTTGAAAGATTCAACAGATAATTTTGAGGTCAGTCAGCTTGTTTACTCAACATTTGTGCTATATATAAATGGCAGATTTATTACATATAAACATTTATATTTGAAGTTGAAACATAAGGGCACCAAAATGTTACTGCCTCCACATTTAAAAAGTAAGCAAACTCTTTTGATAATTAGCTGATGTATCTTATATATGTATAAATGACACGCAATTTTGAAGAAACAGCTCCCGGCCCAAAATGAATTCAGTAATGATCATCAGCATAATGTAAGTGGTTTGAAAGCCTGTAAAACCAAACTTACAAACTCAGTAATTATAGTGTTTACACTGAAGTACATTAGCTAGCTAATTCCCCCATAAAAATGAATGATTAAAGCACAATGCCATATGGTACAGTGGCATCATTAATTCTGTAATAATTAAGTTAAACAATGCTGATGTAAAAGGCTTTTTCAGTCACTGAGGCAAAACTGTGTGTAAACTTAAAAGTTCAAGTAATAGCGCACTGCGATCTCAAAAGCTAAATCTTACAAAAATCCACGGATTTCTATTTTAAAATAAACTGTGCAGAGCCCTGTGCTCTAACAAAACAAATGCCCCAAAACAAAACCAAATGAAACCTCTTAATATAAGTTGATCTCATAATATATTTTGATGAAAATAAAGCTATTCAACTAAAAGTCTTACCACTGTGAAGGTAAAAAGAACAGTATTAAAAGCTACAAGTATAGTATATATAGAGAACTAAAGGCCTATATTTAGAATGATATTTAAATGTTTCTACTACTTTATATTCAATTAAAAGGCTTACCACAATGAAGCACTGGCACAAAACAAAGAAACAAGCTATTGTAAGAACGAGTGTAAAGACGCGAGCAAGTTAGCAACAGTGTTACAAGACTGACCGAAGGATTAGCTAAAGTTTTACAAGTGTGATGTGTGTGTGTGTGTGTGTATGTGTGCGTGTCTTTGTGTGTGTGTGTGTGTGTGTGTGTGTGTGCGTGCGTGTGCGTGTGCGTGTGTGTGTGCGTGTGAGGGAAGCCAAAGGAAGACCAGGATTACCTCAGGAATGGATTTAACAAAACGGATGCCATCATTAGCTCCTTTGATCTTAGTCAGGCACTCGCAGAAATAATCCCAGTAGTCTTTCCTCTGACCAAGAAACGTGCTCTTCTCTTTCTGGTCAAACTTTAAAAAAACAAAAATATATAAAATTGAAAATAGAAATGACTATGTCACATTTTGAATTATACTCATGGTTTTGATAAGGTTGTTGTTTTCATTGATGCATTCATTACCTGCAGTAAATATTCCAGTTTATAGAAAAACTTGTGTAGACTGGGGCTATCATCAGTTATCGGCTCGCCGCACTCTCTGTGTTCTTTACTCAACTCCGCCACAGCTTCTAAAAGAGACAAATCAAAACAATGTAATGAGAAATGAATGAGTATGTATAAGAATAGTATATACTTGCAGCACCATTTAATCTTAGTAAACTATTGTTATTCTAAAAATGAGGGGAGATTGGTAAATGACCTCTCTAATTGGCATTATTTGAGCACTAATTTTTGTATATTAAATATCATGAATCTTGGTTTTGTAAAATGTCATAGGAATACATAGTTTTGTTACAGCATGGATGTTAATGTTTTCTAAGCCAGTTACAACTCAATTTTGTATTTGCTTTTTAACCTAGAAAAGGCCAAAAACTACAAACATGTCCGACCACAGCTGTTTTGTGTGTTTACCTTGGAGATCCCTGATTATCCTTTGCAGCTGATTATCTCCAACAGATGATGAGGCCATTCTCAAATAAAAGGAAAGGACTAAAAACACACAATTACACAATTAACAATAAGTTATAAACAGCTAGGCCTAAAGTAATGTCATATAGGCAAGTTAGAATAAAAACAGCCCAAAATGTACTACCATTCATCAATTTAATAGTCTTCGTAAAAATGGGAACTATTTCATCCCTGTCTGTGCAATGTTTAATTAATGTTTAATTAGCTAACGCATTAACGGGTGGTTTCCGATTAAAATGAATCACTGTAAGACCATGGGAGCTAAGTAAAGTTAGCAATTTATACAGTGAGACCAGTATTAGGTGGAAATGAAAAGGAAAAATGCGTGTCAGTCGTTGTAAAACACGTAGATGTATTTGAACCAACGTATTTTACCATTATAGAGTATATTATTTAAGAATACTAAAAAAAAACACGTTTAACGCCAGCAAATAGCATCCTGATCGTCGCTGTACCAAACTAGCAACAGCAACCCACACAGCCTACAACAGCTACATCTACATGCACCTGTTCCCATTCGTGCATTTCAGGATTTTTCCAGATATTTGACCAACATATTATTGCAGTTTGGCAGGAAAAGATTCCAAACGTGAACATTTTAAAGGAAATAAGAATCAGACAGAACACGTACTTGATATGTAAAATATTCCGAGGTGTAGTAAAGCTTCACGGCGCTACAGCAGGAGGAGCATGCTGTCTGAGGAGGCGGGACCTGCGAGTGATGGACAGCTGTGTCAGCCAATCCCGAGCCAGGTTTGGTTGAATGACAAAAAGTAAATAAACAAACGGAGAAGCGTGTTGTGTGCGCACTAAAAACATCCTCATCAGTGGGGAAATTGTTAGAAAACACATGCTGTAAGTAAGGGGTATCTGTTTGTGCCATACATTTAATTATTTTTTCACATTATAGCCCATAATTACATTGCATATTCCTTAATAATTTACACACTAAACTGTAAATGTGTATAGGGTTTTTTTTGGAACAATATTAATATTAGAAAAAAAAAAAAAAAAAACACGTGTTAAAACCATAGACAGGAGCCTACATATAAGAGATGTCTAATAACTACCCGAGAATAAACCAGTTATAAGTTGGCAAAACCAGTTACAAAATGTTTACTCAGCAACAACAAAAGAAAGTAAAAGAAGTTTTTGTTTTGTTTTGTTTTTACATGGCATAGGGTTGAAATTATGATATAAAAAATTGACAACGGGGAACTTATTAGACAACACATGCAATAAGTAAGGGCTATCTATTTGATGTTTGTATTTTCTTTTTTTTTGGAAATTATGGCCCATAATTACATCTGTAGGCCTATTTCCCATTAATTTACATGATAAACTTTAAATGTGTAAATGGCTATAGCGATTATTTTTGGAGCAATATAAACATTTATTTCAGCATCTGAATGTTTTTACTTCTATTAGATGAGACATAGCAAAAGAAAAATTCAATTCTGTTAACTGGACAATTTTTATTTAATTTATTTATTTATTTATTTATTTATTTATTTATTTATTGAAAAAAATGTTTGCCTAGTTGACAGAATTAAATTTTTCTTTTGCTATAGATCCTACCTGGATGACTGAGGGATTACACAGATATTATATGAGATTATAATAGACTACTTGGCCTAGAATTGGCCTATTAATTTAAACATGTTTTATCAAGCTACCAACAAAAGAAAGATGGTTTAATGGAAGTGTCCATTTTATTATTATTCTTAGCATAAAGTTGAAATGATGATGTGAAAATGGGTGTTTTCTCTGTTCGCCTTCCTGTACAGTACTTCAGCTGAAGCAGTGTTAAATTTGTCATTAGTCTGAGTTTGTCGTGCTACAAATGTAAGTATTTCAATATTTTAAAGGATCTTTATGCATGGAGAGTTATTCTGTATAAAGTATCTAGTATAGTAATTAGGCCCGTGTAACTGCAAAATGTATTTAGATTATAGATTAAAACACTAATGGAAAAGTTGCATATCATATAATTTGCAGTATATTGATCTCTGCGTTTCTGTTTACATAGAAAATGAATAAAACTGCGCCTTTTCCAGAGGACTACTATGAAGACAGTTATGACAACGAAGCTTGTGACATTTCTGACGCCGTAAAATTTGGACAAATCTTCATCCCTGTGTTTTTCTCCCTCGTGGTCATACTGAGCGTCTTTGGCAACTCTCTGGTTATCATGATCCTGGTCAAATACGAAAATGTCAAGTCCATCACCAACGCTTTTATTTTCAACCTGGCCATCTCTGACCTGATCTTCACCACCGTTCTTCCATTCTGGGTTTACTACCACATGAACGGCGTCTGGACCCTTGGAGAAATTGCATGTAAATCTGTCAACTTTGTCTTCTTCATTGGTTTTTACAGCAGTGGTTTTCTCCTGATCATTATGACCATTCATCGCTACATTGCAGTAGTCAGTCCTCTCTCTGATATCGTATCAACTAAAGGCTTGTACTGTATTTTAGCACCTATTTTGATCTGGCTTGTCAGTATTGTTGTAGCCGTTCCATATTTTATTTACACAGAGGTAAATGATGATGGGTTTTGTGGGTATATAGTAAATTCTCCACCAAGTTTTTGGGGAATCTACCAACAAATTGCCCTGTTCATTTTGACATCTCTGGTCTTTATTTTCTGCTATGTGCAAATCATTTGGAGATTACTGCGCCCAACTGGACAACGTAGAAAAAGCAAGACTCTTAAAGTCATTTTTACCCTCATGGTTGTGTTCTTTTTAGGCTGGGCACCGTACAATGTGGTAATCTTCCTAAAGTCACATGCCCTTGTTGGCGATGGTGACTGTCAAACACACAATATACTTGAATACGCTTTGAACATTTGCAGACTTGGTGCCTTCTCCCATTGCTGCCTCAACCCTGTGTTTTATGTGTTTGTGGGGATCAAATTTAAGAGCCATTTGATGAGATTTGTAAAAGCTGCGGGACATAACAGTTTAAAACAAAACAGGAGCAGTGTCCGCAGCAGACAGAGCAGAATGACTATCACCTCTGTCACCAGCGGAGAAGAGATGTCACTGTAAAAAAAATACAAATAAAAGATTGTCTTTATATGTAACTTTTTGGTTGGGGGGCCATCACTTGCTTGTTTCTATGGATATATCATTGCTCTGCTTGGAATCTTCCACATTATGACATTAAACAGCTCTACCTTAGATTTATATAATTACAGGTGGTTTTAGCTCAAAGATACCTAGTAAAACAAGCATTCTGACTGTGAACAGGGTTGCCTCTCCACAGATCTGACCTGTAACTTGGTCTGATTTGGTCTCCATGAAGATAGAAACGTTTAATGTCAAACTGTGAAACATTCCAGATGAAGCAATAACATCTGCATGGAGAAAAGCATTGATGGATCCTCCACCAGAAAAGTTACACAATGCGGCTTTAACTTTTGACGTAACTTTTGATTAATTTTGGCTTGATGTTGATGATCTCAGCAATGCTTTTGTTAATAGACAGTAGCACTATATCTGGATACAGTAAAACTCTCTACTTAAATGGTCTGTACCTGCTTTTTACTATCTTAAAAATATGAAAAACAGAACTAGTTCATTTTGGTTTGCAGCGGTCCACTTGTTTTCGCAACTTTCAGAGACCAGAGCTGAGTTTTGCCATTGGAGTAAAGCTAACAACAAAGCTATATCACTAGATGCAGACAGTTTTTTTGTTTGTTTGTTTTACCTTTAGATCAATATCTGTACTGGTGCAAGCAACATTTTGCTAAATACATGGGAAAAAAATCAAGTACAGGCCTTTAATGTTGGTTTTAAAATCTATTTCAAATTGGAGTTAAGTCATTAGAACAAACATGTCTTATGATTCTTTGTATTTTGTCTTCAGAAATGTTTTTGTTTCTTGTGTGTAAATGAACAATGCAATGAGATGTGATGTAAAACTGATATCATGATCATTTTGTTGTAATATTGTTTCATATTTTGTTCAATCTGTGTATAATTAAATAAATTAAAGTAAAATTGAATGTAGAGATATACTACTACAGTAATTAAAATGCATTGTTAAAGTGATTAATATACATTGTTTTACAAAAAGCGGAGGAGGTCTTGGTGGTTGCTTTTGTCACTTTTACAGCAAGATAAAAGCGATCAAAACATAATTTACACTCCCCAATACGCTAGTAAAAGCCATCTCAACACTGGAGGAGATAGACAGGACATAGACATGCTAATTTATGATCTCACCATCAGTTGTATGTTGTACTATAAATCTTTAAACATGCATAAAGTGTCCCGTGTGAGTGTGAGGGCCACTGGGTGTGTGGGGTCTCTATGGGGGTCCTGAAGAAGAGCGGGTGGGACAGCGCACTGTAACAGCTCTCAGATATGTCTCTGGGGGTAGATTAGGCTTAATTAACTAAAGCATCCAACACGCTTCGCTGGATGGATACAAGTCAAGGGCAGAGCAGTCGCACAGCCCCTCAATGGAGAACACAAAACGCATTTTCACACAAGTGTTGAGGAGAGCAGGTACGGTGAAGCTAAAAATAAAATTAAAGGCGCACTATGTAACTTTTCCGGAGCAGAGTCCATCAAATGCTTTTCTCCATGGAAATGTTTTGTCTGGAATGTCCCTGTATGGCATTAAACATATACATCTTTAAATTTAATGAATAACATAGTTTTTATTGACCTAACAAACTTCTTACTATGAGTAGGCTCACCTCGCCACAGATCTAGCATGTAACTTGGCCCTGTAGTGTAACCTGCTGTCTTCATAGTGTAATGCCAAACTGTGGAACTTTCCAGACATTATCTCAATAGAGAGAAGCAGGTGACTGACCCTGACTTACACAGTGCACCTTTAAACTCGTAAAATACCCATTACATAACATATTGTGAATCTGTTAATAGATTTCAAACTTTGACAATAAATGCTTTAAATTCTAGGACAGTAAGCAGAGTGTAATGGGGCAAAGAGTGGGAAGAAACATTCATATTGACGACAATCTTAGCACTGGTATAACCACAGAAATATGTGACCAAAACCCTTTACCACTGCATAATGGTCTCTTTTAACTTTAATTTCACTTTTTTGTAAGAGCTAATCCCATACTATCATGAAAGTGAAACAGTAAGTTAAGCATTTGCCCATGGACTAGTTGCTGTTTGAATATTGCTCATTTTGGGTTAGAGATTACATTGACATTTAAAGGTACACTATGTCATTGCTTTTTCTGGAATGTTCCACAGTATGACATTAAAAAGCTCTACTTTACTTTTATTCATTTACAGGTGGTTTTATTGTTTTATTCCAGATGAAGCAATAACACCTTGCAAGAAAAGTTACAAAATGAGAAAAACAAACATTGGTTTCAAAAAGGATATTTTCTATGATGTCATATAATTGAGCTAAACAGATAAAGCTTGGTTTTGCGGCTAATTATAAGATCCCCATTAGCTGAGCTTCATAGAAAAAAATATAATTTCGTCACAGCATTGCCATGAGAATATATCAGTAAAATATTTCCCATAACAAAACAAATACAAAATACATCCCTGTTCTGATGTTGCCATGTAGCTTTGCATTAAAAGCGCATTAAGAGTGCGAATTAATAATACAGCAGTGAAATAAAGGCAAAAGACAAATAAAAAATGAAGCCCTGCGCAGATGATGATTTCGAGCCTCTCATCTCTTATCTTCATGTCTATCTCTTCTTCCCCGGATCATTTTCTTAGCAAATGATGTTGTTGTTCAATCCTGTTTTTAGCCATGAGCTACACAGCTGTTGTTTATGCAGCAAGCTAGTGGCCCTCCCAAGCCCCATGCCTCCTCTCTCTGCTCCTCCTCTCTTCAGGGCAAGACCACTCTATCCCTGCTTTTCTACATGCTTAATCCCCCTTATCTATAACCATAATTACTGCTACCATATGTGAAATTAATTGATAGCTTGCAAATGTGTAAATGTGTGTATTTGACTGCTAATAAAGGCTTATTGCTAGTTAATCTGTACTGTCAGGGAGGGCGCGTGCAAATCGATTGAGTGTGTCAGCCTTATCATTACAAACAACTGTTTTCATGAGCAAATATAGAAGACTTAATCCCTCTGTAACTCACGCTGGCATGTATGACATTATGGTAAAGCGGCTAATCTTAATCTTATTTGTCATGGGAATCAAATGTATCAAAAGAAGGGATCGGGTCCACTGTGTATCGTATGAGTGTAAACATCATATACGCTGTTTAATCTGATCAGAATGCCAGACGGATTACATGGCAAAAGTTTTTAAAAAAAATTGTCCAAAAAGTAAAAATACATTTAAGGTTACATTAGGCACCTGAATTAGTTGAATGAAGAATATGTATGACAAATTTAAAGGTGCACTATGTAACTTTTCTGGTCCACTTGCTGGTTTCCATGGAGATGTTATTTGTTATTTGCTATGTTCCAAAATACTGCATGAAATGTATCCAGCTTGTATTTATTCAGTTACAGGCGTTTTAATTACCTTGAAAAATATGCATTCTAACTGTGAGTGGTCAGGTGAGATCTCGCCACAGATCTGACCTGTAACTCCTGGTGACTGCCTGGTGACATCAGGAACTTAAATGTCATACTGTGAAACATTCCAAGCAAAATACCGTCTCTATAGAAACAAGCAGGCTGCAAACCCACCACAAGGAAAGTTAGATGCACCTTTTAGTATTGTTGTTGCTCAAAAAAGATCTCACAATTTACAACTTTGTACCACCACCACTGATAAGCAGTCACACTAAAACATTCATACAGGGAAACTAGGCAAAGTGTCTTGCTCAAGAGCATGATGGCAGTCTGATTCTCGCTCACTTTCAACCAACTTTCTTTTTTTAATTGACCTTAAAATATGAATAAAATCACTGAAGTTGACAGGTGCTTAAAGCTGCAGAACCGCATTTCTCCACTAGAGGGAACATTGCATTGGAACAATTTATAATGGCCTACTTCTTTAACACCTCCTGTTTAATCCGAACAAAACAACAAATGCTAGCACCTGCCTTATTAAAACATGAAGTAATGAACTAATTAATATTTTTCTTTGTTAGAAACTTTTTGACAGCTTGTTCCTCCACTAATACCCACCAAATCCATGCAGTTTGATACCTGTATATAGTAGTTTAAGTCTTGCCTCTCATACTTATCCCTGCTGTCGCCGTGGTGATTAACTGCTATGGAGACTTAATTAAGCGCTCACACATCTGGATTGTCAGACCAGAGCCAGTGCGTCTCTCTGTCCATTTGATGTTTGAAACTGAGCGGCCGCATGTGTCTATAACTGCTCCCATCTGCCTGTTTGATAACTTCATCTGTACATCTCCTATTTTTTATTTCATGTTGTTAATTTTCAGGTGTTGTGCTGATTTTTGGTGAAATAATTCATATTTATACATCAGGAAGAAGAGAGGGATGCAAATGCAGAAAATAGAAGCTGTCAGATGCCTGCGAAAAAGTAAACTATTAAGTAAACTACTATGGGCTACCTGTATTCAATAAGGGAATGAATGGGCAGTGGGTCAGGACCTACAGTATGTCCGGTAGTGTTTGCCAGTGGTTTGCATATCCCATAAACGTGTGGCAGACTTATTCTTTTAAACACCACCAGTTTCAGTTGTGTGCTGCTTTATTTTTTTCTCATGAATTCACTGAAGAAGGAGATACTGAGGAAAAAATAAGGAGCACAGACCTAGTATTTTTAATGCATATATATATATTTGCATTTATCAACATTTTCTTAGACCTAAATGAAAAATGTGTTATTTAATGTTAATCAAAGGTGCCACTTTTCTGGTGGAGGCTCCATCACTTTCTTATATGGAAATGTTATTGCTTTGTCTTGAATGTTCCGTCCACAGTGTAGCATGACTCCATGACCAGGTCAATTTACAGATCAGTTCTGTGGAGAGACGACCACTCACAGTGAGAACACGTTTTATAGTATATTTGAACAATTAAAATCTGCAATAAATTCAATGCAAGTAAAGTTTAAATCCACACTGTGTAATATTCCAGGCAAAGCTGCAACATCTCCATGGAGACAAA
Source organism: Taenioides sp. WSHXM2023 (assembly GCA_029959045.1). NCBI lineage: Eukaryota > Metazoa > Chordata > Actinopteri > Gobiiformes > Gobiidae > Taenioides > Taenioides sp. WSHXM2023. The sequence goes on along the minus strand of CM057096.1, from coordinate 11,498,619 downwards.
CAGGTCAAAGGTACATAGTGCACCTTTAATGAGAGGGCAGTTTGAGTATCTCGTGGTAAAAGTTAGAAATACTCAAATCAGTCAGAGCTCACACAAGGTTGATTACATTGCAAGAAAAAGTCCAAATATTATAACCCGCTGTAGGCAGGCTGCTGTGAGCGGTGTCTCCTCTCCACAGATCTGACCTGTAACTCGGTAGTCTCTATGGGATTATGAAGTTTAATGTTAATACCATACCGTGAAGCATTCCAGGCAAAGCAATACCATGTCTATATTTCCATGGAAACAAACAGGTACATGCACTTTTAATGTTTTGCTCCAATGTTTGCTCCATGTTTTGCACCAATAAAAATATGGGCTAAAACATGGCCTGCATTTCCTTAGACATTAATAAAGTTAATCAGAAATCATAAAGTCAATACCACCTTTAAAAACAGCCTTCCACTTGTATCCCCTGTGACCTAAATGTGAGTAAAAACATTTTGCTCTTGTTTGTGGCCAACCAGACCTGGACTTCAGACATGGCTGGTGCTCTCTGCTCTCTCAGCCCCAGTCTCTGTGTTCCTGGCTTGTCCCTCTGTATCCGCGGGCCCCACCAGCTGTCTGCCTCCACCCCTCCACCCCTCACCCGAAAAACATCACCCTCTTACCCACACCTCTCACCTCTGCACCTACACCGTCCTGCGCTCCCTCCATCCCACTCCAAAAGGTGAACCAGAAGTGATTTTCGGTGGTGCGGTGCATGACTAATGGTGGAAACATGTTAAAATCATCGCTGAAATGTCCTTGGGAAGACAAATGAATTTTCAGCAGAATAATTAACTTAATTAACAAATTTGCATGCATATTCATCAGGGCCATTGAAGTCTTTCCAGCCTGGTTTGATGAACGTTGCTGTGTAATAACCAGCTCATTTACATTCTGCCATCCACTGCCATTTGTGCGGATTACTCCAATACAGGGGGATGGACCATGTATGTGGTCTTATAGTGCACTTCAACGCAACATCAAATCTGAGCAAGATTTCTGATATTAGCTTTAAACATGGATAAGGTCAAGTTGGTGACCACTGCACAAACACAGTAGTTTTCAATGTGTTGCATTTTTGAGATGACTGTTGCTGGTTTGATTCTCACTATGAACCAGAGCATACTGCTGTAGTGTCCATGGGCAAGACATTTCACCTGTAACGTCTCAGCAACAGTCCTGTAAACAGGTTGAAAGAGTACCATCCTATTGAAGTTAATGCTTTTATTCCCACTATAAACCAGTGCATGCAGTTTGTCATTGAGCAAGACACTTCACTCATGTCTTCTCATCTTCAATGATGGCTGTGTATCCTAAAACAACAGTATTTAAAAATGGCTCATGCTGTTAAAAATGTTTGACCTCCATTTTGCATTTTATCGTAATGTTCTAAATTACCCATAAGGCCTTTAAACACATTGTGCAACCGCTTATATGTTTATTTACTCAATAATTCAAAACCTACACAATATATAATGTCACTCTTTCTATTTTATTATTTTATATTGAGATGTAGTAGATTGAGATGCAGATGTAGGATTAACTGGAAAATCTTACTTCTGAGTATCTGAATATTTGCCTGTGCTAAGTGCTAACTCATAACCATCGCTAATTTAATTACTGCTACAGCGCAACATGACAAAACGCACCATAGCCTTGCAGGAGGACATTTTGACGAATATATTTGACACAGTATTTGCTCCATACACTGATACACGATAAGGGGACATTTGAACACATAGTCATGCAGCGTGTAACAGGGGCCCGACTTGTGTATGCATGTGTAAATCAGACTCAAAATCTCCACCCTACCCCCCTTGCTCCATCCTCCCTCTCCCCTCTTCTCTCTGGTGGGCAGTTCTTGGCACCGCTCCTTCGTCGTAAAGCTCCCGGGGTTGCCAGACTGTGAGTTGTTAAAAAACGTGAGGGCCCCGTGCATGCTTTACCCCTCAACTGCCCCCCACCAACCCAACCAAAGTACCCCCCTACCTCCTCCTCCTGCCCCCCTCCCAATCTCTGCAGGGCAATCTTTAAAGGCACCAAGGTGTGACGGCGCAGACTGGCAGCTTGGCAAGCCCAGCCCGAGGACACGCAGCCCCATCAGCCGTAAACGGGCACCGCCATGGCTGCGCGGGGTTTTGCCTAACTAACTAATGCCTCATCTGTGCCAGTCTGAAACAAAGGAATTCATTAAGAAATTTCACGTAGCGCCGTTGTTTTGCGTTTTTCAAAAGGGATATTTGTAGTTAATTGGGAATTTTGCAGAGGCTAAGGTAACTGTGGGAGAGATTATCCAAATGAGTGGGGGAAAAGTAATTACATTCACTTTGGCGGTGTGATCCGAATGGGAAGGGAGCAGCAGGAAAATGTGGATTTCCAAAACAATATGTATCTCGTTGTCATAATGGGTTTGTTCAACAGTGTCGCCAGCATCAAACTCCATTACTGCCTCTGAGGTGAAAGAAGTACTACAAATTTGTACTGTAGAACAATACTTTGGTTGCCACTGTTCCTTTCTGTTCAGTAAATTTTCCGGCGATTAGATTTCACTTACAATATCATTGTTACTACTACTTTACCATAAAGAAACACCGTGTAACTTTCTGGAGGTAGCACATTAAAACCATAGATATGTTTTATGCCATACTGTGGAATATTATAGCCAAAGGAACCATGGAGACAAGCAGAAGGTGTCCTCTTTTCCAGACCAAATGAGTCAGGTTTGTGGAGATGCAAGCCCAGTCACACTGAGGGGACATGTTTTCCTATGTTTTTCAGTGCAATAAAACATGCAAAATGAAAAACAAAAACTTTTATTTGATCACATTTTTGGCTGAAAGTTACACAGTAATACCTCAACTACCACTGCTATTCATGGATTTCACTGCCATTTGACATTATATAAGACATTATACCATTCATAAGATAAACATAATATTTTGTTTTGAATTGCTAAATGCCAAATTTATCATTAAACCTTCTTCAACCATGAATCTCTCCTGATGGTGAAATATAGCCAGGGCACTTCCAGCTCTGTCCTTGTTGACATTTCTTTGCTTATGGCTGTCATCAGAGGCTAGAGCTGACGTTTTGAATACCTCAGCTTTTACCACTCACACTGAGAAAAAAAAAATCAAATAAATCTTTTGACATAATTTATTGTTGTTACTATATCTAAAAGCACTATACAAAAACATATCCTTGTAATTAAAAGTTCCTTCCCATCATACTTCCTGGCAAGTTCCCTCCCTGTCAGAAAACTGCTGCGCTGTTAGCAATACCTCGCCAATAAAAATAATCTAATACATTTTCACCTTTAACATTACCAATATGGTGCAGTGTCCCGAGATTTCTCAAGAGCAATTAGCACTTATATTCCCTTAAAAACATAGGGAAAAAACAGCACCACCTTCCACGTGTAAAACTTGTGATGGTAGCGTGTACTTGCCTGCCGAAGCCCGCTCTCCTACGCTCGTCTGTAGACATATGTGTGACACTCAAAGCTGTGAGCGGAGATACAAGTGTGAAGCACGATTGTGGTAATATGCAGTGCTCTGAGTGTGGTGACAGGAAAATGCTTTTGCAGAATTATGGCACTTTCAGTCTGGTTTGTCTCTGCGCCACCCGGCTCTTGTCTGGTAACGCCACAGCCAAGTCTGAGAGTCCTTTAGTGTGAATACTGTCTTTGCTTTGGGGAATAACTGCATATTTTTATTAAATAAAATCTTCCAGTTAAATGTAAATTAATGTGAAGGCCTAAATAAATGTTGTTGTTTTTTTCTTTATTTTTATTTTATTTTTTTATTGTCAACTTTGGACAAAGGTGGGTAGTAATCAATTATTTTTACTTTAAGAGTACTTTCCTAGCAGAACAATCCCACTGTCTACAAGTATCAAAAGCTTTATGATGACAATATGAAATGATGCAGCTCTCCTTCACATATCATTTAGTTTTGTTTAATCTATTTTCATACCAGATTTTGTGTATTATTTAATGTTTTGTCCTTCCAAATACATTAAATTCAAATTATACATCAAATGCTATGCCCTGTTACTCTTTAAGTAACTACTCTAAGTAATTTGGAGAAACTGCTACTCTTGAGTAGGTGGGAGAACACCCACTCGTGATGGCATGATTTTCTCTGGAATGCTCCATAGCATTAGACTTTTATCTCCATTGAGTCAAGCAGGTGACAGTTACAGGTCAGATCTGTGGAGAGGTGATCCTACTTGCAGTAAATATGCATGCTTTCAGTGTGTTTTTTAGCAATAGAAACACCTGTAACAGAAAAAAAAAAGAAAGATAGTAATTTTAATGTTGTGGAGTAATCAAGGAAAAGCAATAACATCTCCATGGTGACAATCAGGTAACAAAGGGAAAGTTACATAGTACTCCTTTAAAAAATTTGATAACTTTGAAAGTTAGAGGCCTTTGACCTTATGGTTCTGAACGAAGTCAAGTCTCCAAAGTTCTAAATTTCTCTCATCATCAGTGGTTGTATTCAGCTGTAGTTGTCCTCCACATATTACATAAATATATGGAGTGTATATTTCATGGTAAAGTAACGTGACATTTTCAATTCCCACTTTACCGTCTACACTGAAGATAAATAGTTTGTGATCAGGAACACATTACATGCCTATCGAGAGTCTTATTTGCGTATTTAATGACATGTTTTACTCATAAAAATCCTCATTTACTGCGATGTCTGACCCTCTTTGTTTTGAAGCTTCCACTCAAGCACGACGAATACCAAACACAAACGGACCATTACACTGACCTTCATAGCCACGGCCTGTGAAACATCAAATGCCTGTCAATGCAATGATGGGTCTATGTAGAGGAGAGAACAGCCTGGTAGCCCGCAGTCAACACAAGACACAGCTAAACAACTAAAGTGAGTAAATCTATGAAAGCTTTACGATTTGGAGTGAGTTAAAGCCAGGGAAGGCGATAAAAGGTGTGTGTGGATTGGTTGGAGGGAGCTGAGTGTAGCCTGCAGCCTTGCCTTTCCTTCTTGATGCTTTTATTGTTTGGTTCTTCTATCGCGTTATTGTTCAAATGGGTGCTTATGATTCACAGCTTACCCTCAGATGCTCAAAAACACGCTCAGCTGTTGTACCAGACAAGATAAAACAGACATGGGATAAAACGCCACCCTCAGGATGATATAAAATATTACAGAAGTGTGTGGTGACAGAACTTCATAAAATTAAATAAAGTTTTTGTTTGTGTGTGGCTCTGTGCATGTTGGCGGAGTGGTTAGAGCTACTACAAACTACTACTACTACATTACTTTATTGTGAGAATTAGCTGAATGTCTCTCACCACTCTTTACCCCTCCATTCCATGCTATTAATGCCCAGTGTATTAAAGGTGCATTGTGTACTTTTCTGTTGGAGGGTCTGTTAAATGCTTTTCTCCATGGAAATGTTATTGCTTTGTCTGAAAAGTTTCACAGTATGGTATTAAACCAATTCTTATCTTCATGGAGACCAAACCAGACCAGTTACAAGCCAGATCTCTGGAGAGGCGACCCCACTCACAGTCAGTTTAGGCATTTTTGAACAGTAAAACCACCTGTAACTGAATCATGTATTTAGTTACAGGTGGTAAGGTTTTTAATGTCATATTGTGGAACATTCCAGACAGAGCAATGACATATCCATAGAAACAAGCAGTTGACGGACCCCCAACCAAAAAGTTACACAGTGCACCTTTAAAGCTTATATGGGTCATACAAATTAAAATAAGTTGTTGTTGTATATGTATTTGCCTCCATGGAGAAGTGTGAATTGGCGTCTCTACTATATTGTGCCCCCTAGTGAATGAATATGAGAGTTGTTAGTGTGTGTGTGTCAAAATATCCAAATATAATCTACTGTAAGGGAAACTTGAAAAGAACTTTGAAGAATACTTAAGATACTGTCATTATTTAAACCAAATCAGATCCGAAACAATCACATAATCTGTGCAAAATTGTACCTTTCCTTAGTAGTTTAAGAACCTTGATCTAAAACAGAACTATCAAACCACATATTAAAGAAACTATGAGATGGAAAATATATTGTAATTTTTTTTTTTTATTTATTATCAATGTGGTATTGAAATCAGGATTGAGTGAGAGTTCCCTTAGTGTTGAAACTGAGTTTATAATATAAGTATCATGGCAAAAGTCTCCTGCCAACAGCCCATAGTAGCCTTAAATCAACCATTACACATTACTCACATACATTTTAGATTTTATTTATTAATATAGAAAAAAATTACTGTAACCCTGGCCCTCCACTCTTTACCCGTCCATTCCATGCTATTAATGCCCTGTTCATTAAAGCTTTTATGGGTCATACAAATTAACAGTAACACAGCTGAGCGTTTGTCCACTGATGCGAAGGTTGGCGGTTCAAATCCTACCTTCGACATAAACGTCATTGGTTTTCAGATCCATTGACCCACAGGTTGGCGGCATGATTTCATATCCCACAGATGAATGCTGTTGTTGTGTCCTTAAGCAAGACACTTCACCTCACCTCACCCCTAGTGTTTGTGTACACTGGTGTACGAATGTGTGTGTGAATGATGTAAAGCGCTTTGAGTGCCTTGAAGGTGGAAAAGCACAATATTAAAAAAATAATTTAAAAAAATGTGCGTGTATGTGTGTGTGTGTGTGTGTGTGTGTGTGTGTGTGTGTGTGTGTGTGTGTGTGTGTGTGTACCAATCTATTGTTGTCTTGTCCAGATCATGGAAACACAACTTGACCGGAGGGACCCACACCAAACAGACCCCCTCCAGACGCTTTTCACTATAGACATCCATACTACAAAACAAACAAAACAAAACAAAATCAGCCAAAACATTACACAGGCATGTCTTTCTTTCTACCCAACCTCATAAACGAAAATCTCAAATCTTGTCGATTCCTTGCATGTCAGACTGAGGGTGCAGGGGAGGGGGGCGTGGGGCGTTTGATGTGAAAGTTGTGAAGAAAGTCCCAGAGCCTCAGTGGAATTTGATTACCTCCATCTATTATCTACACAGTGAGCAATCGCGAGGCCCACCATCTGTCATCCGTTTCATTTGCATCGTCAACACCTGCCCTGCCTGTTTATGCCTCCGCCATTTTTACAGCGTTCCTTTCATGGCAGGGGAAAATGTTGACTTTTCATTCTAAATACATTAATTCCACAAGTTCAAAAAGAGCATATTGGGAAGGAGCTATAGGTTTATGTGTGTAATAGATTTGGGGAAGTTGGTGTTTTATGGTGGTTGAATGGAAAGTGTAGGAGCTGAGGCGGTTTTTACAGTTTACTGAACAATAAAGGAATTAATTTCATGGGTAAATGACGAGCAAGATGGAAGCATATGTAACTGATAGCTTGTAAGATATCGGGATTAGTAATACAAAGCATAATGAGGGAGCTAAAGGCTTATCGGTTATAGACCTTATTGATTTACAGTATTTACAATGTGATGAAATGATAAAAGATGAAAGATTGATAGCTTTTTAATGATTAAATGATCAAACATTATTTCAAGGAATAGTTAATTTATTAGCATATATGGTTAGGGTACTGATATCGGATATCAGCACTGATATTTACATTTTTCATTAATTGGATATCGGTTCCAAGATGTTTTTTTTCTGTCGATATCCCATTTTGGCCTATAAACTGGTGTAACAAGAGAATTTACTGGCCAATGTTGGCTCAAAACATCTTGAAATATTAAACTTTTTCATTTTTTCAAAGCTGTTTTGTGTAGGCCTGCTAACCCATAAATTGGTAGGTGGATTCTCGAAACCAGCTGTGTTACTGTGTCCTTGAGCAAGACACTTAACCAACCTTTCTTGTGTGGTGGACTTAGAGCAAGAGATTGTGTTGACAAGAGAGGTAACATGTACTGAAAAGTAAAGTACCTGAGTGTGCCTGAGGAGTAATGAAGAATGCAACAAATTGTGTCTGAATACCATAGTTTTATTTGGGTTTTAAGTATAGCAGTCTTGCAACTTGAAAACATAACTAGCAACATATCAGTATTTTAAAACCGACTGTGGCTCAAAAATTACGTGCAAAAAGCAAAATCTTGAGTAATCTGAGGGACCATGATCAGAAAGAAATCAGGATACTCAGATTTAGTGGTTTGCATGTCATTTTAGTAATATGACAAGTCCAGAAATCTGATAATAATTTGATTTCTGTGCCCCTGTAAACATAGCCACTGCCATAAATTACTGCTATAGACCTGGTACTTGAGCAGGTTAGACAGAAGACAAAATGCCGTGTGAGTTCTGATGAGACCAGATGACACGGAAATAGCTATAAACAGATCGATAGAACATTCTAGCGGTTTCTGTTTGTTCCCAACACAATGTGCATCTTCTCTCTCTCCTCCTCTTCCCTCTCTCTCTCTGTCCCTCCCACTCTCCCCCGTCCTCCCCCATCCATCCATCCCCTCTCCCATCCCCAGGTGGCGCCGACGGCTGCGGGGCCCATTAGCGGCAGCATCCCAGCCTCCAGCCGGCCATGCGTGTCCCGAGTGACACATTTTTGGACTGGCACCAAGAATACAACCCAGGCAGAGAGGCAGAGAGAGGCAGGCAGACAGCTCACTCTCCTCCACCAGCACCACCACCATGCAATGGAGACGTACGTGTGTGTGTGCGCGAGAGGGAGAGGGATGGAGGGGAAGAGAAAGAGAGTGAGAAAGAAAGAGAGAAAGGGTAAAAGAGATGAGGAAGGAAGGAAGGAGATGAGGAGCGGTAGAGAGATGGTGAGAGGGGGAGTGAAAAGAAATTAAAAGAGAGAGAGGAGAGATGGAGGGAGAGACAGAGAGAAGGAGAAAGAAGAAAAAGAGGAAGGGAAGACAGGAGAGAGGGGGAGGTGGAGGGGGAGACGGGAGTTGGAGAGAGGGGCCAGTAGAGAGAGAGAGAAGGATACCAAAGGATGGAGAAAGGGGTGGGGAGGTGGAGAGAAAAAGAGGGAGAGAGAGGAGGCCTTGCAACACAGCAGGAGTCCCACAGGAAATGTTTGAAAGGCAGTATGGGACAGATTGTGAAGGCACAGAATGGACCAGAATACTAAAGAGATATTGTGCAGTACCAAGATCATAGTTGGACTCTGGTATACTCGTGCAGGGGGACATTTGTTACACGGAGAAAGTCTCTTCAAAAATCCCCCATCGAGTTCACTGCAAACTCTGAACAAGTTTAATACTGTGCCGAAAGATGAGAAAAGAGAACATTTTATTTGTTCATGTAGTACGCCAGCTGATGTCTGTGTACCAAATCTAATTTTACAAACAGTTCACCAACAATGAATATTTTAGGGAGATTGTGTTTTCATTGTGATCATGGAGCCCAAATTTATTGCTGATTTATTTATTTATTTATTTATTTTTATTATTTTATTTTTTTTTTTTGCAACACACTTAATAAATGACTGTGTGGCAGAGTAGTTAGCGCCCCGTCCTCTACACAAAGTGGTTTTGAGTTTGGTCCCAAAATGACATCCAGTGTGATTCAATGTGATCTTTATGTTCATGTGTTCGATGTATGAATGAATAGTCAATATATGTGAGACTGCATGAGATGTGTACAAGACAAGTTCAGCAAAATGGCCCACATACTGTATATTGTTTTCTTGGCATAATACTATTACGATATTTAACAGTTTTTTTTTTTGCATTTTGAAATAAAGTATAGCTATGTGATAAAGCATTCATTAAAAAATAAGTATTAACTAGTATTTAGGGCTTTTGTGTATACTAACCAAAAGGTTGATGGTTTGCAATGTATGCTGCCATTGTGTCCTTGAACAAGACACTTAAATGCTCCTATAAACGTGACCACTTCTTTTTCTGAAACTGTTTTACCATCATTTGTATAGTTAAAGTATTTATTTATAGTAACAAAAGGCAAAAGGTCAAAGTTCCCTCTGGTGAACTTTAAGCCATGTTAGAATGTTGTTACCTCTTCACAAACACACCTGGAGTTGAGTTTTGTTTCACACATGTTTGAGCGATCCTGCTTTATTCGACTGTCTCCATCTCCAAAGCTCAAAATGCTCTGCTCCACCTTGTGATGTCATTGAGCTGCAGTGTTCAGGTTACTTATTGTTCAGAGACAGGCAGTTCCAGGGCTGAAATTACCCAAATGATTCTAGCGAAGGTGTATGGAGGTTAAAAACACAATTGAGCACTTGTGTTATTACATGACATCACAAGGTGGAACAAGGTGTTTTCTGTTTGAGAGGAAAATGCAACCTAAATATGCAAGGTTTGTGTGTTTAACATTTGTGAATGAAGCAAAACACAACTCTGGTGTTTTTGATGAGGAAACAACATTATTACGCCCATGTTACGATATAAAAAAATAACGTAATATGGGCTCTTTAAGAAGCTAAACAAATATTTTTCAGCATTCCATCACAAGCAATTTTGAATGTGATTTTTATGTGATTTATGTGATTCTGTCCTTTTCCGAAGTTTTCAGTTTTCAGCAGTGTCCCTCATTTGCAGCCCAGTCCACTATTTGCACCCTGTAATTTCCCATAGTGCATAGCTCACCCCGGCGCTCTCAGAAATGGAGTGCTATTTGATGGTTGATCAAGGGTGGTATTAGTCATGAGGGGAAGTGATTATAAAACAATACGGCTCGAGTTAAGAAAGAGCAGTAAGTCCTTTTGCTATGGATATTATGAATGGATTTTTCCCCATACTAATAGATAGTTAATTATGTACCTAATGACTCCTCACAAAGCACTATATAATTAGTCTAGATGAGGCGACAAAGTTCCTACTTGTTCTTACATGTTTAATGTAGGTGATTCCTCATTTCCAAATGGGAGCGAGCTGATGAGGCCAGAGCCGAGGTGAGGACAGACTCATATTTATCACAGCAAAGATAAAGAGTTCACTCCTTTAGATACAGAAATGTAAACGGACATGTATAGTATTGTAGTAGTCTTTGATTTGAGAGAAGTGGTTTGATTTAGAATATGCTGAGTCAATTTGAATATTTTTGAATACAGTAATATAATTGTAATAATGTCAGTTATGTTAGTTGTCTCGTGGAGTTTAGTCATTCATTCAAACTTTGTAACGTCTCCATGCCATCGACATTCTTTGTTTCATAATGTTTCACAGTATTAGAGATAGGTTTTTTCATGGCCAATGCCGATACAGAATGTTTAAAACCCAAGCAAGAATTGGCCAATATTTTTGTGCCGATATCTAGGGCAAATTTTGGTCATTTTCACAGAATTATGTAATTTGAATTGATGACAAACTCACCTTCATTCCCTTTTTACCACAAACCTTCAAAAGGGCTATCACTGAGATTTTTATTGCTAAAATAAACATGTATCCTTAATGTGAATAGGGTTCCCTCTCCACAGACCTGACCTGTGATCTGGCTGCTTGTTTCCATGGAGACAGATATTACGCAAAGAAATAACATCTCCATGGCGACAAGCAGGTGGTGAACCTTATCCCATTATTAAATGCTTTTAAAACCTTTTGGCTAGAACTCAAATTCATTTACTTTTCAGTGTTATTGTAACTAGTACACTGGTAAATCTTCAAGAAATGTAAAGACTGTAGTCTGCTATCAACTTCAACATTTCAACACAAAATAATCACAGACTTTGCTGAATAAAAAAGTGATATTTTTGAGTAGATAACATCACATCACACAGACAGCATACTAATCTCAAAGGAATTCATATCCACCATGTGTTACCTTACCGGCTATGTTTCTGTTCTTTTAAATTACATTTGTTTATAATTGCACATTTTACAAAATTAAAATTGCTAATTGCTGCTCATCAAATCAACAATACATCATACTCTAATAGTCTTTTTGAAACTTGCCCATAAAATAAAGCTCATGTGTTTTTGAAGAGAATGTATTAAACCAATTTCAGGTAAGTATTTTAACATCCTCTGGTTATGTTACGTTATGTTATGTTACGTTATGTTATGTTATGTTATGTTATGTTACATTATGTTATGGGAAAACACATGTTCCTGCTGTTTTGAACAATGTAAATGACAAAGTGGAAGGAGCCGCTAAACAAACGCAGTGTGAAGCATCTTGACAGAGCTTAATGTTTCCCAAAAGAACGATTGTATTTGATAGAGCTGACCCCGTGACCTCGCCTCTAGTGCCACCCGGAGGCCAATTTGTACAAACGTCATTCCACCGGTGACATGAACAGCAGTGAGGGGCCCTGCATGCATTTAGATGGAGTGATTGTGCTTATAATATGTACTCATTATACACAAAAGCAATGAAAACACACATTGTATCACAACATGGTAATTATAAAAGATAGAAAGAGCTTTTATTGTTGTTGTTGGCGGCAGGATTACTTTTGTTTTGCATAAAGGGCTTTCTGGATGTTGAACCAGTTGTAACTCATTTAAGTAATTTTATTGCAATGGTTAGATTTAAGTCTATTAGTTATTATGTTTATTTTAATGCATATGTTTATTCTCCTGGTGCTCTTGCACTGTGTGTTGCAACATTGGAATTTCCCCACAGAATTACCCCAAATAAAAGTTCTTATATATTCATGCACATATGCGTACATATGTATCATGCTTTATAAAGAAAGACACATACATAATTACAAAAGCTGGTTGAAAAGAAAATATTCAGTCTGTTCTATTAAAGGGCTCATATTACGCTATTTTCTGATCTATGTTATAATGTTGTTTCCTCATCACAAACAGACCTGGAGTTGTGTTTTGTTTCATTCACACGTGTTTAACACACAAACCTGCATATTTAGGATGAGGTCTTCTCTCGAACAGAAAACACGCAGTAAACCTTTTCTATAATCATTTGAATAATTTCAGCCATGGAATTGGCAATTTCTACTGAACATAAGGTAAGAGGTCACTGTTAACATGAAAACTACCACTTCATGACATGATAATGTGGAGCAGGTAATATTGAGCTTTAGAGACATAGACAGACTAATAATAAAGGGTTATTCAAACATGTGTGAATGAAACAAAACACAACTCTGGGTTTTGAGGAGGTAACAGCTTTATAACATGACTCAAAGCTCACAAGCTCAACAATTTTGCGTAACATAGGACCTTTAATGTTAATTGAACTGTACTGATAGATGTTCATGTTAGGCGTTAAGACAAATTTATTTGAGGATAATAAAGTTTATTCAACTCTATTCCATGTTGAGACTTTCAAAAGCATTGATCACTGTATTGAGTGCTGTACTATGGACTGTATATACTGTATGTTTATATGACCATATGTGTAGAAAGAGCAACCACTAGTATACTACTATATGTCTTTATTCATTTCATTTATTTATTTTTGCTGTTTTTTCTGGTTCAACATTTAATTTAATTTAACTGAACCATTGTCTCATTGTCAATAATTCTCAGTTTCCCATGGCTGTTGCATGTCTGCCAGTTTGTCTTTGCCTCCGAGCACCTATGGGAGTACCAGCTGCTCGGGTGACGTCTGATCGGAGCACCCTGAAATAGTGGTGTTGCTGGGGTGTCATAGGATCACACCCTGTAAGCTCCCCACCTGCTCCTGGTCCGATCCACGTGAATTGACTCCATGTTCTGCCCATAAAGCACATTTACTCCCTTTTTCACACAGGGGGATTGTGTAGACTCACAAAGAAGGTGATGTAGTGACAGATGCTCTCCTTTGCTGCTTAGCATACCCCCACCTCCACAAACCAATCAGCACATCAGTCATAACGGAGATGGGGAGGAAACAGTTACATTTACGTGGCTCGTGTTTGTCATAAAAATACACTTGTATATTCTGATTTTATGTATTTTTCTAATATTCTAGTTGTTCTGGACCATGTGCATAAGCGGATCTCTCCTCCATTGTGGTTCTCTGCTTATATAGGCCTAAATGCTTTATTTTATAACTTTCATTTAGTAAAATCTACAATTTTGTGAAGCAAGGCAACTGTTGATGTGATTTTGAGCTCTAAAAATAAAATTACATTCAATATTAGTTTTGGATATTTCACATTTGTATTTTGTATTCAAATGTTGCCTTAATTATACCATCCTTTTTTCTTTTTTTTTTGCATGCCAGCACAAAACATTTGGGCCTAAAGACTACATTAGGCCTATTTAACCCAGATTTTATGTTTAAGGAAACAGAGGTGAATAGTAGGGATAGACATTAGTAAATTGTGGGACCTCATTTTCATAACAAAATCAAACCCCTAAGCCATCCTGCAGGAAACTTCACCAATTAACTTTTACTTGATCAACTACCACTTTAGTGTACTCCACTTGTGTTTACAACCTCTTCATTTTCGCTCCCAATTGGATAGAAACTGCACTTGAAAACCCGCAATCCTTTACCAATATTTACTCAATCTGACCAAATATTATAATTATAGCTTCCTCTTCTCCTCTCACCATCCCGTCGCGGCTATAACCTCTCCGTGCCAAATGTGTGGATGGAGAGAAAGTACTTCCTGTGAGGAAGAGAGAGTGGGGGGGAGAGAGGGGTCCCGGGACCGCTGCCAGGGAGACTGATCCTCCAATCTGACACGTTAATGAGATCCTGGCCCGTAGTCGCACGGTGTCAGGCCCAGGCGCATCCGAGGCTGCAGCCCGACCTCCAGCGCGCTCCTCAAGCCCACACAGTGATGGAGAGGTGCTGCCGATGCAGGGGAGAGGGGGAGAGGGTTCAGCTCCTTAAATCTGTCTAATTAAAACACCAAATCCCCCACGCACGCACGCATACGCACACAAACGTACCCACACACATGCACCCCGCGCGCCCCGTCCCGCTGCCACCCCCGATCCGCCGGAGAAATGATTATTAGGAATTTAATGGGGGACCGTTTCCCATCCCACACCATCTGGGGCTTGGGAATGGCACGGAATTTAAGGATGCTTGCCGGCACGGTGGCATTAATCTAGCATTTTCTTGACTGCTCTCATTCAAAATAAGTTAAGTTTTCTTCTTCTTTTTCTTTTCAACTTTGGGTGTGAGTTAGTAAAAATGATCAAAAAGGATTCGCGTGTATCCCGTTTCAAAACAGTGTTCTAAAGCGCAGGATGTTTGTTCAACTTTTGGAAATGGAAACTTCAGTATTTGGATCCATATGATATCTCAATGACTGAAGAAAAACTACTGTAAGTAACTGGGAATCACAAAACAATGTTCTGTTCTTGTAACATTCAACAGACAAGCTCACATCTCATTATGAACACAATTTAATATTTGGAAAACAAAGGTGTTCGTTTGGGTACAGTTGGCACTAGCCAAGAAAAGCAGAGGGGTTAATGAACCAGCCCCATCATTAAGAGAAACTCAAAATCTTTAGTTAATGTTGAAGTCTTGACCAGATTGTAAGAATATTTACAGTGGATTGTGATACCGACTAAGTTTACATGCACACTTTTTGCGCTTGCATTTAATGTCATAAACAGAGTTGAGTAATCCGATTTCTTTCAGATTATTCTCAGATCTGCTTGCCTGAGATCCAGAATACACAGTTCTTTTTGAAGTACTGGACTTTACAAAGATCCCTTTGTATCAAAAATACAGAGAGATATTCCTCTAGCAACATTGTAGATTTGCCAGGCAACAGCTCTGCAGATGTTCAAAAAGGAAAATGAGGCAAACTAATGTGACAAAAATGAAAGAGAAAAAGATTGAAAGAGTTATTGTAAAGGTCCTTGTACTATGTCTTCTAAATACAACAGCTACTACTAAAAATGCATGACATTATCACAGTTGATGAGTTCTTTTGGGGATGGGAACACAATCGGATCCGATTATTGGAGTTATGTGATTTTACTGCAACGTAAATGAGTGACTTAGACGTCCTCAGACTTTGATCAAATCCTGACAAAGAAGTATTGAGTCATTTGTTCTGCAGAGTTCCGATCAAGGGCATTTTATTCTTTCAGTATGTTTTAGAAATTCCGTTCCTAAACTCTTTTCCAGATCTATTGAAGTCAAAACTGCTCTCACAAGAACCCAACGCTTCCAAACACGACAAGTGACAAACTAGCGCTGTCAAAGTCAGAAGTCTGTCTAAAGGTCATCTGTTTTCAGTAAAACAAAATAAAAAGATGTTTGAAAGGACAGTGTTCAATGCAAGTGAATTCTCTAGATTATTTAATGGTCGTATCTTGTTTTTTGTTTTTTTGTTTTTGTTTTTTTTTTGTCTTTTTTTTCCAAGAAAATAAATAATTCGGTCCACCTGTAAAAGCTACAGGATGTGCTTTATGCAAATGAGCCCACCTGTCATGATGCGCTCTGGATCAGGGTCCCTTGGTATTTGGAGACTGCCAGTTACCTGTTCTGTACTTTATTTTATTATATATTTGTGCTGTATATAAGATGTAATGGTTGGATAAGTTCAGCATTTTCTTAGACATTATTCCCACCCAGATCTGATAAGCGTAAAGGAGTAAACTTTCCCTAAACTTCCCATATGTTCATTGTTAAAGGGCCCTATAGGAGCACGCTGTTTGTTGTGAACTAATTACGATTGCATCTCTCTATACATAGACATATACGCTATCTCACCTCCCACACAAACCCGGCCATATGCTCCTTCTCGATCTCTCTCCCTCCGCTCCCCACACCCCGCCTAATGAGCGACGTGAACGTGCGCTCGGCGTGTACACGTTTGACCCCGTGCTAAACTGCCGCGCGCAGCCCTAGACCCCGTGGGCGTGATAAAACACACCGCTCACTCCTCGGAAAAGGTCCCCAGAGGGATTTGAACCTTCAGTCACAAGCGCGTACCCGAGGGAGCGCGCACTGGGGGAGCGGAGTGCGGATGAGTGCAGGGAGGATGGGACAAGGGCCAACAGCGCGAGTTCAAAAGCCCGACGGGACTAACACTCGAGTCCACACGTTTTACGCACGGGGGGAAAGCGCTTCTCACGTTTGCGTTAGACCAAATCGAGCTGTTTTTGAAACCGCAAGGCTCCTCATCACACCCGAGATCTTGTGATTAATGTCAGATTCGTGATGTAAACGAAAACTAAATTAAAATATTACAGCCAACTGGTTGGCTCAAGTGTCAGATTAATTTATAAATACCCAACATTTCTGAAATAAGGTATGTTAGTGTCATGGATCAAATAATATTGAAAAAAAAAAAAAGGTCCGGTCAAGAAAACATAGGCCTAGTTGTAAAAGTTAGCAGCAGCTCCATGTGTCAGAGCGCGCATGTAACTTCAAATACTTCAAAATAGTCTGTATATTATATTATACATATATTTTTCAACAGAAGGATTAAAATTATACATTTTTATACGGATTCTCCCATGACACAGGTTGCCGTGTATCAAAATAACTTCAGTCAAATAGATATTTTACCCATGATTGCTTTTTATCATTCTCGTGTGGGACCATTTTTATTTAACAATTTTATTGTGTTAAAATGTAGAAGCAGCCAATGAAAATGAATGAGCCAAGATATAGTCAAATTTAGTAACACGTAACAATTAGGAAAACTCATCCACTCGTTTTATAGACTAAAGGCAAAAGTTCAAGAGGATAGATTGTAAATTTGCGATCTCATTCTCTAATGTCAATTTTCAAAACCTTTTAGTCTAATTTATCGCAATAAAATCCACACAGCACCCTCACATAACAGCGTAAACACAACTAGACTATTTAATAAATTTGTCTTTATAATTTCAAATAAGTAGAGTCGGTGTCATTTATTTTTAAAACATAATTTTGGACGTTTTTTAATTGTGAGTGGAGACGTGCTTGGAGCGCATTTCCTTGGAAACAAACCGTCTCTAGAGATTTGGGTTCCTCTGGCTGAGGACTGGGATCAACTGTCTGCGCTCTCTGGCTCCGGTCCAACAGCTCGTGGGCATTTGTGTCACAAATCAAGCATCTGATCAAGTCCCAAAGACGAGACACGTTTGGGACGCGTGCGTAAAAGTCATCCAAATCTATTCGTCTGGTGCCAATAATTTTAAACGCTCAGATATTTACGAATTTAATGTCATAACTGAT
Source organism: Taenioides sp. WSHXM2023 (assembly GCA_029959045.1). NCBI lineage: Eukaryota > Metazoa > Chordata > Actinopteri > Gobiiformes > Gobiidae > Taenioides > Taenioides sp. WSHXM2023. The sequence goes on along the minus strand of CM057096.1, from coordinate 11,480,581 downwards.
TGACTTCGTCCCGTTAAAAAAACTGAAAATATGAAACATATTTGCGTTTGTATAATTTAGACTTAATATAAACAAATGTTTTCATACGGAGATTTATTTTTCAGTTAAATGTCCATCTGGTGTCTATCACTTGTCATAAAAACCTGTGGAGATAGTGTTGGTGCGCCTCACAGCCTCGTTTTATTGCGACAAACACATCACAAAACATGAAAACATTACTTCACGAAGAGCTCGATCCATAACGAGTTTTCTTTTGTGTAAAGTGTATTCCACTGACCAAAGTCTGGACCAAAAGTCTGAAAATACACGAAGTGCGTCTGAGCAGAAAAGATAAATCCAAATTTTCAGGTCGTTGCATATAATAACTTTCCTCGTCTCGTTTTAAGGCATGTTCTGATTTTCCACTGTGACATTTTATCAACGAAATGCATGAATTTCACAGAAAACGTAATTTTACAATACAGTTTTATAATACTTTATGCACATTCAAGTCCATATAACGACATAGGCCTAAATAATAAATAACAACATGAAATAAATACAATCATGATTTGCATTCACCTCGTGAACACACTATTTACTCACTTTTTACAGATGACTTCAGGCCACCTTTAATCATTTGTTGATTACTGTTTTTCAAAAAGATTTTCAAGAGGATTGCATTAGCTTTGCATAGCTCAGTGTTGTCATGTTATTGCTAACTCCAATCATGTCTCAGAAACTCCCTGAACACACTCAGACAAAAGTTGGCATCAATTTGAAAATCTAAAATGATAGTCTCCACAGTGACCAGTGTGTCATCAAACTACTGTACATCTGTACTTCAATTTCAACTGCTTTGCGGTTAGGCAATAAAGTGAACAAATTCAACAAATAAATAATTACCTGAATAAATAAAATACATTGGCAAAAAAAGTAAATATTATCTTTTTTGGTCATAAACATGCCACATTCAGTTCATACAAAAAACTGACTGTGGATAAATTATATGTATAATATAACCTATTATTTTGACTTTAAGAGAGCCCATCTTTACAGCCTAAATATAAGATACAAAATGTATGTTTGAAACTGAATATAAAGTAGCCTACCACGTGACACATAGACGGTTATAATGCTGCATTAAGTCCTCTCCACTCAATCACAGGCTTAACCTTGCCCTGCAATCATTTGTCTCACCATTATAACTGCATCCTGTGAAACATACATGCACTGTTTGCACTGCAAAATGATTAAATGATAATTTTACATTTCCTGAATGTTTAAGGACACAGAAGCATGATTTAAATGAAGTATATGTCGCAAAAGCACAGTTTTTGAACCTTTTGAAGCACATTAAAATCTTGTTTGTTTGTTTGTTGTGGTTGTTGTTGTTTTGTTAAATTTAAGGACAGGCGTTTTGAGTTCAAGGTCAAACGTCACATTACACAAAAACTCCTGCTGTGCGTCAGTTGGTTACGTCCTCTCTAATTTGATTGAAGAGTTAATTGTGATATGACCCGTTGACCTCCCCCTGCGACTGGAAAGACTGACTGCGCATGTGGAGGTCGTAGGGAAAGCGTGCCTCCGGTGAGACTCTGTACATGGAGTTGTGCGTCAAAGTCGTGCGTCCTGGCGCACCGCAGTAACGCATAGCCCCATAGTGAGAAGCGGCAGAAGCGTGGCTCTTGCCGTAATCCGGCGGCTCATCGTGTTTGAGAGAGAAAATCCCGTTGAAGTTTAAGGGAGGACTGAGCTGCGGGTCAAAATGAGGGCTGCCACCGCTTTCCGAGGACGCGTTGTCGTAGTAGGGCTCGTACGTGCTGCTGTAGCCATAGTGACGGAATGCTTTGCCGCTGTCCACACCACTTCCGCTGGGGGTGTCCGTGCTGGGATACGAGTACATGGTGTCATACGGAGACCGCCCGCTGAACATGACCTCACCGTTGTGGTCAGTGAGGAAGTTCCGGGCGTTCAGTTGCAAACAGCCAGCCACGAGGTTGGTGGTGGGCTGGGACAGTCCTTTACACAGAGTCTGAACGAAGGCGAGCAGGTCCGGCCTCTTCCCCGCACTCAGCGTCTCGGACAGGGCCCAGATGTAGTTCTTGGCCAGTCTGAGAGTCTCAATCTTGGACAGTTTCTGAGTTTTGGAGTAGCATGGCACTACTTTACGCAGGCTCTCAAGCGCAGCATTGAGGCCGTGCATTCTGGAGCGCTCCCGGGCGTTGGCTTCTTGTCTCCGCATCTTGGCCCGGTCCATCTGTTCCTTCCCCTTTTTCTTTCGTGGACCCCTCTTTTTGGGCAGGCCGTCCTCGTCCTGATCGAACTCGCGCTCGTCCTCATCGCGGTCTGAAGACGCGTCACAGTCCACGTCCCTCATGTCTCTCATGTCCCTCATGTCCACCTTGTCCCGGTCCCGGTCCCGGTCACCGGGGTCCTCACGCGGGAAGTTGGCGCCGAAGCGGGGTTCACACATCATATGCGCTTCCTCGAATGGCAGTGTCAACATATTTCCTGCAACACAACACAAGCGGGGGATGAGTGAAGCGCGCAGCCGCTCACGGGAAGGTTGTTTCTTAATTACCTCGTGCACGCGCTCCCAGGAGGAAGACCAATGTCACAGCTACTTCATTGTCTCATGTCTTTAATTTAAGGTGTGAATAACAGTGTGGACAATGGGAAATGTCCATGTCTCAATTACTAAATAGACTCAATTGTTTTGCTTGCTTTTTATCAATCTAAATCTCAGTTGAGGAGAGAGACTTCGTATATCAAGCATAGTTTAAATGTTTCTTTTAGGATCCAATAAACAAGAAACTAAAGTTTATTCCACGGCCACCTTCTATCGTAGTAATTAGAAAATGCATAATATTATAGATTATATTCCGATAAATGACTAAATCAAAAAAGAACTAGACACAAGAGATGGAATTGAAAGAATGAATGGAAAGAAATATTTAGCTCGAAATACATTAAGTATAACCAACATAATAAAACATATGCCATAATAAAACATATATATATATATATATATATATATATATATATATATATATATATATATATATATATATATATATATATATGTATATATATATATATATATGCACACACAGACTTAAATCTTAAATAAACAAAATGTTTAAATTGAAATCAACATATTTTTCAATGAGGATGAAGTTTGACAGTGTGGCCAAGAAACCAAGCTGCTGTCATAATAATAAGGTGGATTCAAAGCGGTACAAACCAACATTATTAGGCCACTTTTATAAACAGAATAAAGAACAGTGAACTAAATAACTAAATTAAAGTTTGCCAAAGTGCTCTTACCTGTGGTCAGCGTGCACCTCGCATGTCTCCGCTTCCCCAGAGCGCGCGGTGCTGTTTCTCGTCTCAGTTCAAAATCAGGAGAAAAAGCCCGGTCTCGCGCTCCTTTTCTCCTCCTCTCTCAGCTACTCCACCCCCATCTCTCTCTCTCTCTCTCTCTCTCTCTCTGTTTGAGGAATGACACTCATGCCAACCGCGGGTACCGTGCCATCTGCCGCTGACGTCTCGTGGCAGCCTCAGACCACGTGTTCTACGTCCCACGGGAGCTCCACGGCGCCGTACAGCCGTCATCTGGCAGCTCCGGTAATGGGCACCGCGAGGACCGGCGTTTACAGTCAAAAACACGAAGAGGAGAGGGATAACAACTCGTATCCGCAGCCTCCAAGCCATGTTACAACGTCTGTGCGTGCGTCTGTCCGCGCAGGAAGATGGACCGGAAGAGACTCTCAACAGGTGAGAGGGGCACGAGCTTGAGCTGTCAGCAGGAGGCCAATGGCTCCAGCACGGGGCAAGTGACTTTTAATTCGGTTATACGGTGACAAGAACGTGAAATAAAGTAGGCCTACGTGGAAAAAGTCTAAACTTAGTGACGGACGGCATTATGCAAATAAGTAAAAACACGTCGATTAAAAACACTCCTGAATCCCATGAAACACACACAGATCTTTTTAGTTGAGGTTAATTAGCACTTTTGAGAACTATAACACAGCAATAAAAATAATTCCTTGGTGTAGTCCAGTTTAGCCGTATATCTCAAATTTTGTTTAGGTTATTTCTTTAAAGAATTATGTAACTTTTCTGATGGAGGGTCAAGTTGGTCCACCACCTCCTCGTCTCCATGGAGATGTTATCTGTTGGCCCAGAATGTTCCAGGAAAAGTACAAGCTATAAACACAACGGATTGTGGCCATGGACTCATTTCCGTCAATTTCCTGGAGTAGGCCTACTACACCATCATACACCAGTGGACACCAAAATGTGGGTGAATTGTCTTGCCCAAAAACACAACAACACTGAGCACTGCTGCCCCTAGGACTCTTAGTATTCTTAGTGGTCTTCCATCCAATAACAAGACCCAGCCTTATAGCTTTAGACATCAGGCATTCTCAAGGTGATGATACTACTACACAGTGCAAATTAAGGACCCGGAATCAGGTTTTGCAAAATTTTGAGTGGGTCTCATTGGTCCTGAGATTTGAGACCAAGAAATGTTCAAGGAAACGTGTGCCCAACATTCCAGCATTCATAGATATTTTACACAACTGTTGAACATGTATTAGATGAATGCAGTAGTGCTATTTTATGTGTAGAGATTGTGCAAAATTGTCCTTTTGGTGTTCCTCAGTGTGGAGACCAGCCTCAAATACAAAGTTGAAAAAAGTAAGGCACTCAAAAAGTCTCAACTTTTCATCTTAATGAAGACTGTTGGTGTAATTTTAACTTAATTTGCCATTTGGTAATTAAGGCTTTTAATAATTTTTGACTTTCTGAGTGCCTCACTTTTTTCAACCTTGTATTAGCTGAAGTCCACCTCCAAACCACCAGTGTCACTATAGCATTAGATTCTACATTGTGCTTTAATTAATAACCCATTAGTGAACAATAATGTAGGCTGATGTCCTCTTTGGCTCATGTAACAAACTTGTGTAGTCACTGTTTCACATCAGCTCTGTGACATGGTCCATGATCATCTCACCTTCTCATGTATGACGCATGAAAACAGTGGAACAAATAAAGAAATACACTCTGTCATTCTAACTTATTGACGAGTGAGCTGTCAATCAAAGCTAGCAGTTAGCCACCTATGACGACTACAGCTGCCTGATCTGTCACTCTAAGGCCACGCCCAGTGAGCCGAGCAAACGCACTTTTTAATCCCCCTCTTGGGTTTTGACTTAGTTTTGGAGCCAGGCTCTAGTGGTCGTCTGTTGAACTACAGACGCTGACGCAGTAATAATTTTGTCTTCACTGATTATCAGTCACCAAGTCTCATATTCATTCTATTGAGCCTAGCAATTATTTACGATTGTGATACAGTTTATAGGTCCCATATTGCGCTTTTTTTTTTTTAGGCGCTTTAAGTCTGTAATCCTAATCCAAAGGTCAAAATGCTCTGTTCCACATTGACGTCATGAAGCTGCAGTTTTCAATTTAACAGCTACCTTTTGCCTTTCATTCAGTAGAGATTGACAAATGATTGTAGTGAAGGTGTATGGAGTTTAAAAACACAGTGGAGCACTTCCTGTATTTTCAGTTTGAGAGATGAACGCAGCCTAAATATGAGTTTGTGTGTATGAATGAGGCAAAACACAAGTCCAGGTATGTTTTTGATAACAACAACAACAACATTATAACATAGATCAGAAAATGGGTCCTTTAAAATCAAGCAAGAATACTTCTGTGCACCCTGCTGTGTTTTTTTTTTTTTTTAATTTCATTAAACTCACCATAGGGTTTGCGTCTGATAATTTGTTTATTAATATTTGTGAGTACTGCATCACTACTAAATATCTTGCAACCATTCACATTTACCATAACGAAAGCATTACTTAGCGTGTGCATTTTATCACATTCACACCTTTTTTTTTTTTTTTACCTTGTATGCATCCCCTTTAACTGCTATACCTTATTATACGCTTTAAAATGGGTGAATACATTCCTGCACACGTCTGGGATGCACAGGATGTTGTGAGCACACCAGAGGGGCCAGCGTAGTGCAGGTACCTCAGGACTATACACATTAAGTACACCCAGCGGATAGGCCTGGTGGCGTGTTGCCAGATCTGCGCCGGGCCACAGCTGGCTCTTGATACGGCTATATGCTCTCCTCACTTAGGTGGAACGCACACACAATCGCTCCAATAATCCTATGCAGCCAATGACCTTGTTGGAAGGATAATCAATTAAAGCAACTTATCAATCCGAGTATTGGTCGTTACAAGACATCGATCAGCACTATGGCCCTGTGGTACATAGGGACAAGCTCTGATTACAGACCAGAGTGGACTATTACCATACAAAACAGTGAGGCATTGTTATAGGCTGGTAGGTAGTCACCATAAATACAACTTAGCGTTCAATATAAGATAAATAGAACAATCATTTTTGGGGGTCAGTATTTATCATGGATACTTTTTCTGTAGTACTGGGACATTTTTTTTCAGCAAAATGGTCAGATTTGAGCTGTAGAAGGTTGAATTATGAACTAAAATTGCATAAATGAATGACTTAAGTGTTGAGTTCTGCTATTTATGTATATAGTTTAACAACATGTAACAATATTGTACATTTAGAATACTTTTATTTGGATAACTTTGCTTTATGGTTTAGTTTAAATATTATCATTTATCGTCTATGTTGACTTCAGCAATGTAGCGTGCTTCAATATCTGTTATCGTGACAGGCCTATGTGTTAGAACCTAGAATCTAGTATTGCATTTAGATTTATGTTTTCAAATGTTTTCCAAATTTTAAGCACACCTTCAATCAAACATACTGATTATAGTGAAGACTGAAATGAACTGCAAAACTTATACAAGAATCATTTGAATTTCAGAGCATGTTTGTAAAGGTCTCAACTACAGGATTTACAAGGATATTTTGTTATTAGCAGAATACATCAAAGTAATTGCAGCCTTTGCGATTTGGTAATTGTGTCTTTGCAAGTAGCAGTTTCAACTTGAGTTCGATAAATTGTACAACTGCATGATGTGTTATATATACAGGTACGAGAGAGGCATCACACTGCATGAAATACATAGAAAATATCCTATGTAGTTATTATTGTATAATAAAGTAAGTAAATGTGTAATTCACTCAGAATAAATTATACTCTGCTTCTTAACATGAAAAATCACAAGACAAATGGGACGATATATAAACAGCCATTACATAAAAAAACAAAAAACAAAAATAACAACAACAAAAAATTGAATTATAGTATTTTTATAAGAACTCAGAAGACACTTAAGCAGTACAAATACTTACAAATAAGATTCAAACTTTACATTTTTTGACTGATGGAAAAGGACCAAGGGCAAGCCAGCTAACATGGGGAGAATATGTATGTAAGACACTGACAATTACGAAACAATGGAACTATACCCAAGACCAGACAAGTACAGTCAAGGTCATGAACAAGAGAGAGTACAAGAGTATTACAATATTACTGTGTCAAACATGAAAACACAAGTTAACATAATTTAGAAACATTATTTATTTGTTATTGTGAATTCGATTTTTGTATTTATATTTTTAGATCATTTTAAAACAGGCCCTGCTCTTCAGACAATGCTATGTTCAAGTACACTTAACCTCATGTGAGAGATAAGAGCATGGATATGAGTACAAGGACAAAGGCGTGTTTTGTGCATAATCTCCAAAAACACATCAACACACGTTCGGTTTGGTCTCCTTCCCCCAAATGCCTCAGCTGGCCCTTTCCTCGTTCTGGTCCAGCACGCACACACCAACAGCGGCATCTGATGACTCAAACTCCCCATCTCAGACTAATCAGTTGACTGCACTAATTGCAAATGCAAATATGCAAATTTATATTAATTAATTACTCCACTAATTAGTTCTCTTGTCTTTTCAGGTAATAAATCATGGTGTGGTTGAGAGACGCGGCAAGGGAGACATGGCTGGTGATCTTTTGTCTGCAGCAAATCTTCACCGAGCTTCAAGAATCCAAGAGAACGTTTGAAAGATGCTTTTAATCACATCTGTCCTTCGTGACGACTTCTTAACTTAAGTTTTCACAACTAGGCTGCCCTGGTTAATTATTTCAATTGATAATTTTATGTGTCAGAGCAGAAGGGTGGCGTTGTGCGATGTGAAAGGTATATGGGGTAGCAGAGGTTGGTAAATCAGAGCGTCTTGCTGACAGTTCGTGCCTGTCAGCTCTTTTAATTATCACATTATCAGCTTTTATAGGCACGGCGCGCGGTGCAGAGCTGCAAATGAAGGCACCACTGATCGCATGCTGAGAAGGAAGCGTTTCTCAATTGATGTCAGCAGTTAAGAGAAGGGAGTTGGATGAGTATATGTGCTCGATGATATATAAGGATATCAACTACATACGATTATTTGTATTAAATAGTATTGTCCAAAAATCTGATTGTCCCTAATGACATTTGGTTGTTCCTAATGACATTCATTTGACTTTGAGGCCTTAAAATCCCTTTCATAAATCCCTCTTGTAAATTTGGTGTCTTTTTTGAATATTTTTTCACATGTGTTAAACATATATTAATGTATATTACAACTTGTGCCATTAAAATGATTATAAAATAAAAGTGGCAGAGATTATTGCTCCTATGTGAGACAAAAGTAGGGACTCACAGCAGATCGTTTAGTGGGCACCTGCAGTGTATTGCCTAGGGACCCATCTCCAGATGGACTACAGAGCTGCTGGGCAATTTCTGTGCATGTTTTTGGTTTACAGAAGAAACGATTCATAGCTATGGGTGAGGCAGACCTTCTTGTTGAGAGGTGAAAGTGCTAGACAGTCAGTCTCCTTGCCTCCAGAATGGCTGTACTACTCACTTTATGTTGCCTTTAAGCCACACTTCTCACTCACAGCCTGACAGAGGCTGACCAATAAGAGGAGTTGGTGAGGAAAGGTACATGTGTTTGAGCAGAGAGCTGTATTAAACAGAAAAGCTCTAAATCACAATATAATAACATAAACAACCTAAATGCAGATGGACAGGGATTAGAACATGATATGACTTTTATCACCATAGCTAAAGCAAGTGGTCATTTTTTTCATTGTCAATAATAATAAACTTTGTAGTTAGTTTACCAGACATTGTAATCCATTTAAATGGCACTTTCTGAGCCTGAAAAGCCCCTCTTATTAAATGAGCTTATACATAATGCCCCATAAGCCACATATGTATCCAGGCTTGGGACGGTCACAAAGTCAGCACAGGCCTTTATTCAGGATAGCCCTATAGTATTTGTGATCTGCCATGAATTGCCTTCCAAAAAAACAAGTCTTCAACCCGACGCCTTCCTAAAATCCTCACAGTGATTCCGTAATGGAGCGTGTGATGTTAATTGTCAGTTTCTCAGCTAGCTAACAACTTGCACTATTTACTCTGCGTGCCTTACACAGAGGTTGCATGTACCAATATTCCTGTCAAACATCCAGGCTAAATAAGGAAGTGCTTAGACAGGTGCACCGGTCACAAAAAAACAAATGCTTTATGCAGAGGACGGGATGATGCCTAATTCTGCGCTGCATAATCGTCAATGGAATGTGATCACACAAAAAAAAACATAATTGTACAAGCGATAAATCCGACAGTCTGTAGTGTCTAGTGAAAGCTGCTTATTCCACCCAGAAATGAGAACATATTTAAACAGTGTGAAAAAGACTAAACCAACATAAGTGTGTTAAAATGTGTCACGAAATTAGCACTGTTTCAAATTTAGAAAATAACACCTCACTGGGTTGGAGTCCCAGAACAGACAAATAAATCAATGACTTGTATGTTAATCGGATTTAGAGCAGTTATTGTAATTTAAATGGTTAGTTTTAGTAAATATATGGGCCTATAACAATGTCATCCACTACAAGGTTCAAGGAGGCAGAGCTGAGAATGTTCCACAATATGGCATTAAAACAATATGGCTACAATGACATTGTATTTTTTTGTCTTTGTATTTTATTTATTCTCACAAAATAAATACAGATGTTTATGTATTTTTAAAAAATCAGTACAATAATGTGATGGAGAGTGACAGAGACATGAAACTGCATATCCTTAAGGTCACACCCCTCCATGGAAATACACAGGCATTAAACCTATCTACCTCCATGGAAACAAGTCAGATCTATGGACAAGTGAGCCTGCTTATGGAAAAAAAGCATGTTTTTCCATTGTATTTTTTCTGCAATAAAAACAACTGTAGTTGAATAAATGCAAAATATGTAAGTTTAATGTCATACTGTGGTACATGAAGACAAGTATACCCCTACCAGAAAAGTTACATAGTACACCTTTAAATATTAGCAAAAACACATGGTAAAATGTTGTATTTGAAAACAGAAAAGCAGAATAACTGTATTTTAATGGACTGAAATGAATCTCAAGGTCAATCCCTGATCTGAATCTATAGAAATGGAGTTTTAAATCACCACCTCTGGAGCCTAAAATTAGTTTCTTATATCTATGACGTTATTTACAGTTTTGCAGGTGGGTTGAGTTGGGAAATGCATCTGATATATGCAAATGCCCTGAACTGGAGAAAAGAGGAAAAAAATCAGAAAAGAGGTAAAGAAAAGAGTTTGTGGATTAGTTGATAGGATGTGGGTTAGAGTCTAGTAATCATGTATTTTCTGTACTTTTACTGCATTGCTAAAGCTTTGATTTCATTAGTCAGATAACACAGTCCCTTGGCTTGGGACACATCTTCTGTACCAGGAGACCACCACCTGTTCCAGAAGAGTCCAATCGCCACCACTCTAAACCCACTCACTTCTCAAGAGCCTTCAGGAGGAGAGCAGAGGATTGTGGGTATGATCACCAGGAGATGAGCAAAGCATTGTGGGTATGATCACAAGGGGCCAGGGCCTGGACTGGTGTCCTCCAGCTGCTGTTCTTCCCAATTAGGACGTCCATCTGCTGCTGTCTCAGCTGTGGAGGACACGCCCCCCTCACAGCCCTCCTCCCCCTCCTCCACTGGCCCCATACAGGTGTGTCTGTGCTTTATAGGTGATTTTAAAACAGGCAAAATACACTTTCTTCTTTCTTACATAGTGACTCTACAGTGAAGGTTTTTTTTATTTTTTTTATGTATGTATATGAACACGGTGAGCGGTAGCACATTTAGTACTGCAGATAAATTATTAATGCATAGGTTTAAACAAGTTTTTCCAAATACTCAAAGTCATCTGAGGCATATTAAGTGTGAGCTAGCACATTCTGTAACCACAGAGACCTGAACTGTACTGACCCAAGTGTGTCCACGACACTGTGCCTACATCCCCCACTGACCATCACCAACTCCTCATTCACACACCATACTGTATAACATAACCTTAACAAGATGGCTGATTAACCCTCCATTCAGAATACTGTACAATCTGTATAATGACAAGCACAATGCAAAATGTTTTTTTAAAGAGTCTTGCTCAATGACACAATGGCACTATGCAGTTAGAGCAGGGATCATACCATCAGCATTCAAATGCAGGCATATGATCTAACCATGTTGCAGTGAATGTAGTAACTGTGATAGCAGTCTAGTCAGTAGCAGTACAATAGTACTTAAATTTCTCACAGTATTTTGTAAGTACAGTCTCTGCGGCAGTATCAAGGAAACTGAAATGTGCTCATTGCTTTTGATGCTCCCCTGTCTGCCTTTCTGCGTCAAATCAAGTTTGTCATTTAGTCAAAAGTTAATTTGAATTGAACCATATACAATATATGTCCCCTCACTGTACACACAGCCACCTGTCTGGGCTGCTTTGATATGACACAGGTATTTGGGTGGGCGGCAGAGACGTGCTAATAGTATTAAAATATGTGGCTATGAATAATGGATATGTTTTTGAAAATGTATAATGTAAAGATGTGATTCCCTTTTCAGGAGGAGATGGGAGCCGTAGCTGGAGGCAGCCGTTGTTTCAAAGCACAATCTGTTCACGCGCGTTCAAAGTGCCACTGCCAACTGTCGCATGCTACACGCTCCTACCACTGCCACAAAGTGAGGAGATAAATAAAAATGTGTCACTTATTATTTTTACTAAGAGTTAGACTGTTTTGTTTGTTTTAGGAACTGTGCTAAAAGAAGACTGAAGTTGAACAGTAAAAACACCAGTGTACACTGTGTTTGGAACAGAAATAAAACATATAAAGAAGGAGTCATGCTGAGCCCAGAGCAGTGTGTGTAAAGACAGTCAGTAGGTTAATGATCAGCACAGGTGTATTGCTTCATTGCATTTACTTGAGTAACTTTTTGTTTTGTACTTTGGGGAATAGTTTTATCTATCTTTACCATAGTTTTATCGGATAGAATTTGAAATTATTTGCATTTCAGTATCAGATTTTGCCCTGCACTGAAGTAGACTAACTGAAGCGAGGCAGCACACCTGTGCCATCGGCCGCTCCGACCACCACCAATCACACGCCACTTTCACTATAGGCAAGGTGGGTGAAGTGTCTTGCCTAAGGGTGCAACAACAGAACCTGGTGAGAACGGAACTGAACTCCAACCTTTGGGTTGGTGGACAGGGGCTCTAGCCACTGACCCATTGCGGCTGATTCTTAATCTTAAGACATTTTTTTAGACAATTATCCAATCAGGAAGCAGAATGAGGCTCACAAGTCTCTTATTTCGGTTGCCAGATTTTTAGGCTTAAAATCATGAACCTAAAATGACTCTCGCTGATCTGAATCCTCACTACCTAAACCTCAGCATCTGCAGCCAATCATTAGCCAGTGCTAGTGCAGCCTCTGCAGCTCAGTGAGGGAATTCTGGAGGTTCTGAGATTTTACACAACAACAAAAACTTGTGTCCTCTATATGCAGATTAAAAGTGCACTGTGTAACTTTTCTTGAGAGGATCTGTAACCCATTTGTCTCCATAGAGATGTTAATATTAACGTTTAAAAATTCCACAGCATGGTATTAAACTAATCTGTCTTGCATTTATTCGTCTGCAGGTGTTTAAATGCTCAAAAATATCCTAAAAAACATTAATTCTTACTGTGAATGGGGTAGTCTCCCTACAAATTTAACCTGTCATTTGACTTGCAAGTTTCTGTGGAGATTCATAAGTTTATGGCCCTACTGTAGAACATTCTAGGTGCATCTTCAGGGAGACAAGTAGGTGATGGACTCAGTGCACCTTTCAGTGCACCTTTCACCACTTAACACATCTAATCTGAGAAATGCTCACTTGCTGCCCTAACAAGTCCCATGCCGAGGAGATAATTGGAGTCATTTAGCTCACCTGTCAGTGGTCCTAATGTCATTTCTAATCATTGTACAACTGAACAGTCAATCTACAGCACAAACAGCACATACGAGAAGCTTGGAATAGAGCAGCCAGAAACCACAGAGGATGAGCGAATACATCGCCTAAATATACACAAGCCCAAAGCAGCATCAGATATTGATTGACAAAATACCTATACATTCAGTTTCGTTGAAGTGCCAAGTTGGGTGCATATTTCTCGGTAAGAAGTTGATTGACAGAGTTGCCGTGGCGTTTTCTCACCCAATCGACACTTGGGGTGTTATGGTTTCTGTCACTCGTCACTGTCCTCGGCTTCCTGTCGTCTTGCTGCGTTTGAGATGAACAGATTAACTTTGATTTATCAGGCTTCAGATGAGTGAGGAGCCAGTGCCGAAGTGTAGCTCAATTAGTCTGATTGAAGAGCCCAGAGATCGATTTATTATGACTAACTTTTAACAACTGATGTCAACAAGTGACATTCTGTGACATTTCTGTAACTACTTCAGAGAAAGAAATTAAAAAACAGTATTATTAGTGTGGGGCTTTTCATAAATTTTTATAGACGCACATAAAGGTCCTATAATGTGACTAATGTGAGCTTTAAGTCCTGTTAGAATGTTGTTACTTCATCAAAAATATACCCGTTTACGTTGTGTTTTGTTTTATTCACACATATTTAACACACAAATCCTACATATTTAGGCTGTGATTCAAACAGAAAACACTCTGTTCCACCTTGTGATGTCATGTGGTAATACAGGAAGTGCTCCACTGTGTTTCTAAACTCAAACTTCGCTAGAATCATTTGGATGATTTCAGCCCTGGAATTGTCAATCTCTAATAAAAACAAAAGGTAAAAGTTAGCTGTTAACATGAAAATTACTGCTTGATGACATCACTAGGAGGAACAGAGCATTTTGAGCTTTGGGAAATGTAGACAACCTAATAATGTGTGAATGAAACAAAACACAAGTCCAAGTATGTTTTAACAACATTCTTACATGGCTTAAAGAGTTAATTTTGCGGCCTATAGGACCTTTAACTTTTAACAATAGAGATGTACAGTTACATACACAACCGTTAAAAATGATTACATAAACAGTCAATTCTAATATTAATATTAGCAATACATCTTCATATTATTATTAATATTATTATTAATATGTACTGCTAAATAAAGATGCGGAAATAAATAGGATGTACTGGGAATAGTTTGTTGCTCAGTGACTTCACCTTGACCCCCACTGCAATTTACAGTCACTTGTAATAGATGGTGTTGTAAATTGATGAAAACATGTCAGAACGTCAACATCAGTAATAACTAAAAAAAGCCAGTGGAGAACAAGTGTGCCCCCCCTGGCCTCTGTGAGTACTACACATGGCCCTCTAATGATCTCCATTGTACTGTTTCTAGAAATATCTCGACTTGACACTCCACCATCTGTGTTTTTGCAGTCTGTGAGAATGAAGAATGAAGTTGATTTGCTGTGATGAGTGGCAGTTTTGTAAAAGTCAACACAACATGCTCCAGTGTGAGGAGTCAGTGGTGAAGGGCCCGCCTTGATTTGGTCTGGTGTTGTGGATGTACGGTGGCCCAAAAGGTTTATAAGTAAGTGTTGTTTGAAAATAAAGATTCGGTGTATGTGGAACTATCCATTTGAAGTGCAGGCAACTTTATTGTGATGACATTTACAGCAACTCCAGCTCCCATTGGACCCAGCAGCTTTGTAACGCGGAAGTCGGCAGAGTTTTAGATGAATATTGCAATTTAAAATGTCTAAATTATAACATAATGATCCATGGGTGTCAAGCACAATAGGTCTTCTTTAAGCAAATTTATTTCCATGAAGACTAATAGGTGGCACCACACTGCAAACAGTAAGAATATATATTTTCAAAGTATTTCTGAGCAATAAATTAATCTGCAATTAAATAAATCCTAGACAGAACATTCAAGCAAAGCAACATCTCCAACGGAACAAGCAGGTGGCAGACCCTCCACCAAAACAGTTACAAAGTGCTCCTTCCATAAGTCATAATCAGGGATATGTCAAAACATCACATTTTTGTGTTACGATTATTGTGGAAAAAAAACATCGCAACTCACTGACAACATGGTAACAGTAAAAACGCTTAATTTTCTTTCATTCATACTCATTACCATTCTTATAGTTAGTATACCCTGAATAGCTTTATGAAATCAAACTTTATGAATGAGAAAGTAAAGTTATTGCAATATAAAACGCCAGGTTCAAATTTAAATTCTGCATGCATAAGTAATGCTTGAAAGAAATACAACATCAGGTGACAAACTTTTGAGGATGGCACCTTTTACACAGAATTTGAAGGTCCTATATTACACAAAATTGACTCTTGTGAGCTTTTAGCCATGTTATAATGCTATTATCTGTTCAAAAACATGCATTCATTCACACACGTTTGAGTAATCCTGCATTAGTTTACCTACATGTCCAAAGCTCAAAATGCTCTGTTCCACCTTGTGATGTTCTTCCTTGGTTCCAAGGAGTGAAGCAGTTTCAATGAAGCTAAAACAATAGCTGTAACTTCAAATTATATCCATGACTAAACTTATCAAAAATAATTCTAGTGAAAACACGTGGTGCATATCCCGTATTACCACTTAAAAAAAAGAACACAGTCTCAATATGCAAGGATTTGTGCGTTTAACATACTCCAGATGTGTTTTTACTGAGGAAATATTGCAATTAAAAAAAAAAAAAAAGCATAATATAGGCCCTTTAACGCCAGCCTCACTTTTTAAATAAATATGTATTTGTTTTTTCCCCATGGACCATTGCACTGTGATCTTAACCGCCTCTAATCCTTGTCCATGCCTCATCTGCTCTATGTCTGTGCCCCCGCCCTGCTCCGGGATGCCCTGCCCCCTTGTGTCCACCTGAGGGACTTACAGTTGGCACTTAAAGTCGTCCCACCTGAACTCTATCCAACTCGGAGCCGGTCTCGTGCCAATCCAAATAGCCTTTTTCCTGTTCGGGGGTAGGGCCTCCAGTGAAGACGAGGCGAAGCTTGGCTCTTTAAGTCTTGGGCCAATTCCCAGATACAGGCTAACGGGTGCTCTCTCTTTCTCTCCCTTTTTCTCTCTCTCCTTCTGGGAAGTCCATCAGTCACTCTCAAACCAAAAGACGAACTGTAATTTTATTAAACAGCTTGATATGCCGTGTGCGCGCTACATGCCGCGGGAGGGAGGGGGCGCCGTTGAGTTAAGTGCTTTGACAGCGGACTCCCAAAAGGCTCATCTTGCAGCATCACCGACACAGTCACCATTATATCAAGTGTGTATTTAAATTTAAGAATAAAATATATAATAAATATAGAAAATAACAAGAATATAGAGTTTATGGATGCTGTTTTATTTCATTGCACTTAAAGGTGAGTTTGTCCTGAAATTCCTTCCCATTTTCCTACTTTATTACTGTATTTACATTCATGTTTTGTGTTATTATTCATTTAAGTTTTAAATTCATGTTACACAATTACACATTTGTTGAGAACACTTTTTGGCTATATTATAAATTCATAATACTGTGTTAAGCTCTAATATGTAAAAATAAACACCGGCGTGCACCAGCAATTGTTGTAAAATTAAAGGGAAGGCAACTTAAAAAATGAAAACAACATAAAAAATAAAATAAAATAAAATAAAAATAGACATTCAGACGCTGTCCAATGTTCTTATTTGTGACATTTAATTAATGAAGTTCTTGTGACATTTAATTAGATTTTAATTAAACATGTATCTAGTGAAGTGATTTAGCTTCAATATTGTGGTTTATTGAAGTTGTAATTCTGTATTTAATGTGACATATGTCTATAATGTCCATACGATTATATTTGTCCCGGCGGTGAGTCTCTTTTGATGCTACAGACGCAACAGAAGTCCAGAATGTCCCAGAATCCCCCAAGTGTCTGTGTGAAGAGCTGCTTTCACATCCAGTTTGATCAGGACCAAACACGGCCTTCATCGCCTCCTCTCCTCCTCCTTTTCCTCCCTCAGACTTCTCATCTTCTCCCTCCTCCTCTCTTCCTCCACCTCCATTCCTCTCCCCTCCTATACTCCGCCCGTCACTCCTCCTACCGTCTCTTCTTCTTTCTCCTCCTCCATAGCTCCTCCTCTCGCCCTTCCCTCTCCTCCTTGCCTTTCTCTCACCCCGTTCTCTCTCCTCCGCCACAAACTCCTCTTCCCCTTAACTTCCCCTTTCTTCTCTCTCTCCCCTCCTCTCTCACCCTTGTCCTTATCCTCCTCTCTCCTTCTCTCTTACCTTGTCTCCTCCACACTCTCTCCTTTTATTAGCCCACTCTCCTCCTCATCTCTCACTCCCTATACTCCTCACCCACTCTCATCTCTTCCTCTCTTACCTCTCTCCTCCTTATTCTCTCTCCACCTCCTCGTCTCACTCCCTCTCACCTCCTCCCCTTTCTCCATCTTACTCTCCCCTCCCTCTCCCCATCTCTCTCCCTATTCAATCCTTCATACCCTCTCTCCTCCAATCTTACCCTTTCTCACACTTGTTCCCTCTTCTCTACCTCCTCCCTCTATCTTCCTCTCTCCTCCTCTCTCTCTTTCCCCTCCCTTTCTCTCTCCTCTTCCTCTCTTACCCTTTCTCCTTCTCACACCCCTCTCTCACGTTTTCTCTTTCATTCTCCTATTCCTCTTTCTCATCCTTTCTCCTCTTTTCTCCCCTCTCTCTCCTCTTCTCCCCCCTCTCTCTCTTCTCCTTCCTCTCTCCTCTTCTCTCTCTCCCTCCCTCTCTCTCTCTCTCCCCCTCCCTACCTCTCTCCTCTCTCCTCCTCTCTCTCCTCCCAAAGTGGAGTTGAATCCCGGCCCAAACCCTGACAGGAGGCAGGGAGGAGCATCTCGACGTGATGCATCCATCTCCAGGCTGGTCGGACGTCGAGTACAAGTTACTCTTCAGATGTTGTTTTTGGAAGCTCTGCAAAGATCAAGGGGGGCATGGTGGCAGAGTGGTTAGCTCTTCTGCCAACCAGGAATTTGGGTGCTTACACAATCTCTCGAAATGTCGTCCCTGTGTCATGAGTGTTCTTTGGCTCGTTCCCACCTTCCAAAGACATTCTTGTGTCCAGATCTGCCCTCACATTACCCCTTTAGTCAGTGAGTGTAATACACTCTGCTGTCCAGGCTTGAGGCCCAGTTTACAGAAAAATGGACAATGATTAAGACTGACACTTGAAGATGTGATGTGAAGATCGTATTACATATAATATTTTGGCACTTGAAAGGCTTCATGATGTATGGTCAATTACAAGGCATCAGAGTGCTGCAAATAAATAAATAAAAATAAAAGTAAATAAATGAAACTCTGACTTTCAAAAACACGTTTGCATTTAATATATACTTCAAATTGATAAAATAGATTGTTAAATAGAAAACATATTTTCAGATATCTTACTTTCACAAGGCTAGAACTAACAGGCTAGAAGTAACACTTAAACACTTAATATTACAATAATAATAATAATAATAATAATAATAATAATAGTTTATTATTATTATTATTATTATTATTATTATTATTATTATTTAGCTATTCAAATATGAATCAAATGAAACACATTTTAAGAATTGGCAACTGGTTATTAATTGCATAAGTATTGTAATCATAATAATTAACCCAATAATGTAATAAGATGTAAAAATAACCAGCCAACTAGGCCTATATAATATTAAGAGCGAATGGGTAAATAGGCCTACAATAAAATAATCTCTGTTCGGACGGTCTGTCATCTGTTCCGTGTAGGGTGTTGTTTTGTGTAAGTAAAACACAAATAAAAGTGTACAGCAGCCGTGCCAAAATGATGCATAAGTTTACCAGGACAAATCTCTCCACCCAACCTTGACTTGACTTAATACCGTCATTAAAGAAACCATTTGCGCATTTCACTTCCAAGCAAATTGACTCTTTAACAGCGTAATAAGCGAAAACAAACGTAAATCAACCACGATCCTATGCATGAAACTACAAATCTTTCAGACACTACGTAGATTATTCAAAAATATACACATTAAACGCTGCTTAAAAGTGTGTTGATGGCTTTTGGTTACCGGCAAGTCAACATTCCCGTCTCTGGCACTGGTCGTTTATGGGGAAGGGGGAGAGTTAATGTAAGATTTCTGTTCTAGAGCAAACAAAGTGGCCACGGGCACCAAGGAACAGCTGCCGTATAATTGAATTAAGATTCGCCTTCTGCTCCGGCACTCCAAACCCATGCACGGCCTCCATCAAGCCGCTCCCATGAATATGCATGCTCCCCCGGATAAATACGCACGGGCTGGCTGAGGTGCGTATATGTGGGGAGAGGAGTCGTGGTTTACATACATCAGCCAGGCAGCAGCGGCTCACTCATTTTTATTGCCACATGGCCTCAGAGGAATCACAGGGCAAGAAACGTTTGTGGAGCTGTGGGGCAATTGCGACATCTGGTGGAGAGAGGGGGTATGACAGCCAGACTTTATTTTTTTTTTAGGCTACTACACCATATAGTATTGTAATATTAGTATGAAATAAACTTGTTATTATATGCCTATAATGCAATTCAATGGTCCTACATTACACACAATTGTCTCGTGTGAGCTTTTAGTCATGTTTGAATGTTGTTACTCCATCAAAAACATAACTGGAGTTGTGTTTTGATCCATTCACACGTTTGAGTAATCTTTTATTATTAGTCTGTCTACATCTCCAAAGCTCAAAATGCTCTGTTCTACCTTGTGATGTCATGAAGTGGTAGTTTTCAAGTTAACAGCTACAGCTACTTTTTACCTTTTGTTTAGTAGAGATTTATGACTCCAGGGCTGAAGTGATTCAAATGATTCTAGTTAAGATTTATGGAGTTTAAAAACACAGTCGGGCACTTCCTGTATTTCCATATGACATCACAAGGTGGAACAGAGCGTTTTCTCTTTGAGAGAAGAACTCCTAAATACGCAGGGTTTGTGTGTTAAATATGTAATGAAACAAAACACAACTCCAGGTGTGTTTTGGTGAGGAAACAACATTATAACATAGATCAGAAAATAACGTAATTAAAGCATAAAAATACTAAAATAAAAGCATGTTTTGCTTTTATTACACAGATCTATCGTGGTTGAGGTCCAAATTCAAATAGCCTGAACATAGTCTATAATATTCCACTCACTTTTTTATTATTCATTATTATTTTTTAGTGCCCAGTCATTTCATATAAAAGATGTCACCAAGTGAAATCTCCTGTACAACTGTGATTCTGTAATGGAACAAAAGGGGAAGACTTTCTGTGTGCTTCTTGTATACCACTTTTGTTCTTGCCACTGTCTAGTACAATATATGGGATTTTATGTAACAATATAAAAACTTATAAAGGTTAAAGGCCTCGTACCTGATTAAGCTACACAGGTCTCTATGTGGTGGGTATATAGACTCGAGTACCCAGAAAACTGTAGTGTATAATTTCTTCAAAATAATACTCACATAGAAGTACAAAGTTGAAGTTCAAGAACTACTTAAGTAAAAGCAAAAAGTAATTGGGGAAATTACTTCTCAAATTAGAATAATTTTAAGAGTCACTATTACCATTGCACCTATATTTTTAAGTTAATGGCTCAATTGGAAGGACAGAACATTAAATAATGACCAAAATACCATCATATTTAATATTATCAACATGAAGCTTTCAACATTTACTTATAATGGAAGAGTAACTAAAGTTTTTTTTTCTCAAGTCAGAGTACTGTTTCACTCAAGCAGGTGAGTATAGTATAGTTCTGTTTAAAAGTTGCTCAAATGTGTTCTGTTTAAGTAAATGTTTTCATCTCTGTATGTGAGTAACTGCTTCCTTTATAATGCAAAATATTTTGTAAGCTACACAGTGATAATTAAGTATATGTTATTGTTCCTCCACTGCTCAGTGTGGGTTTGAGTGCGTAAAAAGAAGACAGGCAGACATGATCTGAGCCCTTTGAGTCCAGATTTATTGATACGGCTGTGCAGTCACAGAGCATGGTGGCACATGAGGCCTCCCGTCCAAAGGGGGCAGTGACACACACAAGCACTATCACACTCACGCACACACTCGCCACCATTCAGTCAAGAGAACAAGAAATCTGTCTCTACTAAAGCAGAGGCGCAGACAGTTGGTGATTTGATTAAAACCGAGTTGATGGGAAATACAAAAATATATTAAAGTTAGTTGTTTCATGATTTAAGTTTGTTCGTCTAAAAAATAAAATAAAATAAAGGTTAAAGGTGCACTGTGTAACTTTTCTGATAGAGGACCCGCCACCTGCTTGTCTCCATGGAGATGTTATTGCCTGGCCTGGAATGTTCCACAGTATGGCATTAAGCTTATCTATGCAGACAAGCAAGTGACACCTCCAGACCAAGTTACATGTCAAATCTGAGGGTGACCCAAATAAGAACGCATGATTTCAAGGTATTTTTAAATAATAATAATAATACTACAATTAAATAATTAAGAAATAATAAAAATGAATACATGTTAGATAAGTTTATTATCTTCAAAGCGCGAAAAAACAAACAAGTTACTTTTAAAGAGTTTGCAGTGGTCCAAACTTATTCCTCACTTTCCTCACACATTTCTAGCGTTTTAATTATTCACGGTGATGAGTTTATAAGCACGTTTCACAACTTTCAGAGGCCAGAGCGGAGTTTTGCCGTCACAGGAGTAATGCTAAGAACAAGCATGCTAACAGTGCACCAACTTTACTTCTTGTCTTTCAATAAAAATGCTTGATTGCGCTCTCATTTTTACCCTAAGAGCTGCTTTTACAATATGTCTGCACTGAGGCCAAGCAAATGTTACTTTAGTTTATTACATGAAAAAAATGATACAGCCCCTTTAATATCATAAAGTGGAAGATTCCAGGCAAAACAATAACATCTCCATGGTGATAAACTCCCCCCATCCCACAAGAAAAGTGACATAATGCACCTTTAAATGCATTGTTGCGTAGTCTTGTCCACACTCTCTCACTCCCATTCACCTCAGTAGTAGATCAGGTCACAGTGAAGAGATCAAGAAATGCACATTGTAAGTATTTCTGGCAGTTCACACACGCTTTACATCCATCAAAGTTTAAAACATTTGGAGATGAATTGAAAAGCAAATGACAGAGGATTAAATCTATAATCACAAAACACCGTATGTCAGTTTAAAAATGTTCTTTTCTTTTTTTTTTTTTTTTTACAAAACACAGTGACACATGTGGGATAATGGCTGGTACAAATCCATACACTAAAGAAGACCATCACAGGAGCGAGTGAAAGAGAAACTACAAGATTGTACTTGTGTTGGTCCCTTGGAAATAGTGTCAGGAAGGCTAAGTCCAGGTTGTGTCATATAAACTTTCCTCTATTATAAATCTAATCTGCAATAATTCAATAATAGCTTTGAATTTACAGGTAAGCCACTTGTTTTGTATGACTTCAGAGCTGGTGACATATTTAACATAGAAATGGAGAGATCGTCAAGGGACAAAAGGTGGAAGTGATTTCAAAACAATAAACAGCACAAAAGGTCAATATTTAAACTTAAAAGAAGTCAATAGCAGCCTTACGTCAAACTGCCAACTCAAACCAAGGCCTAGTCTTTTGATCAGAGGTGGAATTATTTTGCTTAGGTACATTTTGGAAAAAGAAAAGTGTAATATTGAGTCTTTTTTGTAAGTAGCATCAGATGAAGTAGTAGTTACAGTAATAAAGTAGTATTACTAGTAGTATTAGTGGAATCAAAAGAGTCACAGTGAGTGGACGCAGGTGCCAATTTACATAATAACAGTTGTTTTTGATTGAAAACTTTTTTGGTGTAGAAATCTAGTGACAGATTTTGGATTGAAAGGTACACTGCATAACTTTTTTGTTGGGGTCCACCACCTGCTTGTTTCATCGAGATCCACAATACGCTAAATATTTTTACTGGTCAAAAACATCTTGAAAGACATACATTCATTCTACAAGACCTTTCCACAGATCTGACCTGTTACGAGACCAAAATGAACCTCAATGGACTGAGAGAACCACATTATGGACTGGGACGTAGTAGTAGTAGTAGTAGTAGTAGTAGTAGTAGTAGTAGTAGTAGTCAGATTACATAAACCTGTATAAATCAGCTGACCAGACACACTAGAGCAACATCACGTGACCGCTCCGAGAAGACCGCTCGTGAGCAGTTCAAACTGTCGGGTATGAAAACAAACTAAACCTGGGTCTGAAAGAAGAATCTGGAGATGGATTGTTTAATACCGTACTGTAGAACATTTCCAGCAAAGCAATTCCATCTCCATGGAGACACGCAGTTGATGTGCACTACGTCAGAAAAGTTCTGCAGTGCACCTTTAAGTCAATTTTACATTCAACATTATAAACGCTTATACTAATGAATACATTTTTTCCTCTTTTACTTTTTTACTTCCACCTCTGACCAGGACCACATAAACACAAAGTTTTATTCTCTAAGCTCAAATGACATCACTAAAATCAGAAGAAAAGCGTGTGAAGCGATAGGCACACATTCTGCCAGCCGGGCTAAAGCTCTCAGCGCTGGCGGTTTCTTTTAGGTAGAAAGTAGCATGGTTCGGTACATAGTGTCAAAACTCCTACATCCCAGCTCTACTCGCCAGTATACAAAGTTTGGGATTTTTAACATGTAGTAGGCTGAGAGAAGTTTCCATAGCATTTCTATATACATTAGTTCAATCATTAACCCATATAGTATTTACACTGGCATGCACTAAAATGTATTAATTTAAAAACAGAAAAAATAAAAAATAAAAATTGGGGTCTATCGCAAATACTGCCAATTTTTCATTTTTTTTTTTTGTCACATCAAGCTGCAAAGGTACACTATGTTACATTATGCACAATAAGCAATATATTCATTTTCTATACACAACATTACAAGGCGTTTAGGAGGACAATCAGGAAGCAGACATTGATCAGACTCAAGATGACTGACAGCAAAGCATTGTGGGAAATGTATGCATTGTAAACACATAAAGTATTACAGGCTAGAGGACACTGGCGAGAGCAATTGGCTTAGAAATGCTACAGATACAAGAAGGCGTCAAGAAGGCAGAGAAATATGATTTAAAAGTTTTTTGTTTTGTTTTTTTGTTTTTTTTTTACAATTTAACATGATATGTGAAATCCTCTCTAACTATTATCTTACAGTATATGCAAAATTAACCACAGATAGACTCCTTCTCAGCTTACGTTAAATGTATGTTAAATACAGTACAGACAATGGGACGAACATCTAAAATGGCCACACCAAAGCCTAGGAAGGAACTAGAGGTGAGTTTTCTG
Organism: Taenioides sp. WSHXM2023; assembly: GCA_029959045.1. NCBI lineage: Eukaryota > Metazoa > Chordata > Actinopteri > Gobiiformes > Gobiidae > Taenioides > Taenioides sp. WSHXM2023. The sequence goes on along the minus strand of CM057096.1, from coordinate 11,455,943 downwards.
CATACTAACGCATAGGTTTTGTTGTGAAAATGTTTTTATGTTGTGAAAAGCATAAATGTGCATCTACTTTTGCATTTTGTGTTTCAGTTTTTAAATAAAATATAAGAAAGCTATTGTGAAACTGTACAATGGCTACAATGTAAGTAAAGAAAGACATAATTTTACAAACAAGTCTTCAGGAAGTAGAATAATGCACATGTTTTTATAGCGCTGCATACAGTAAGAATAAATATTATATTAAATAGACTGAATGCAGATGTAGGGAGGAGGTGTAATGTATGTGGTTGACCACAAGGGGGAGGCAGAGACCAGAAAAGTAGAAATAACAGTAGTTCCGTTGTTGTGAGCAGGAGTGTGGACTGACTGGGTGAAGCAGGTTTGGACAGCAGCAGCATTCAGAGAAACAGCATTCGGGCGCATAGGAGCTTATTATTCCATGGCTACCTCTGCAAAAGAGAAAAACATCAGGTATTATCAGTATGTGCAGTGCTGGGAAGAATACTCTGAAAATGTATTTACAGAATTGCTATTGGCCAATAATATTTAAAGCTCCTATATGACACAAAATGGACTCTTGTGAGCTTTAAGTCTTGCTATAATGTTGTTACCTTCTCAAAAGCATACCACACATGTTTAAGAAACTCTTTATTATTAGTCCAAGTGATTCTAGTGAAGGTGTATGGAGTTTAAAAAACACAGTGGAGCACTTCCCACATGACATCACAAGGTGGAACAGAGTTTTTTTTTTCCCGTTTGAGAGAAGAACTCAACCTAAATGTGGTGTATTAAACAGATGTGAATGAAACAAAACAAAACTGAGGTATGTTTTTGCTGAGGTTACAGCATTATAACATAGATCAGAAAATAACTTAATATTGGGCCATTTAAAACAGATGGGGGCAGGTAAAGTGAATATTGTTAAAATGCAGATTTCAGTTCTAATGCAAGAGGTTAAAGTGGGCCTATGATGCAAAATTGACTTAAAGCTTTAACCATGTTGTAGTTGCATTTACCCTCTCGACGCTGAATTTACCATGATTCATGAATGTCTGTGTAATCTTTATACTCCTGTATTCAAGATCAACCCTCGGTTTCACTGCCACCGGTAAATGCTCACTGCTCTGTACTTACATATTTATTTTTCACTGATTAGAGAAGTACTGTAGTTTGAAGTGAGTAAGGGTCTGCCAGTCCCAAAGTCCAAAGCACAACCATGACAGTGGGCTAAATACTGATTTATAGATAGTATTTATATATTCTACTACTGCCTACATGTAAACTGAAATGATGGTAGTATCTTCAATCATGGTTCAATGGTAACGATCATGAGTCTAAGCAAGGAAAATATCTCATTTTAATCTGTGAGGACATATCTCCAGATCTTGCGATAGTCTTGGTCAAAACAATCTTAGCAGGATGACGTTTGATTTGAATGCATTCTGCAGACTCACCATCCACCGCTTTGTTCTTGTTTTCGACACTTTCTGGAGATTCAGCTCCTTCAGACAGCTCTCCTGAAAAACAACCACCACGTCTGATACGTTTCAAATCAGAGACAAAAGATTATAGTTATACTCCACTCCACAGTCCTCAATAGTACTGCAAAAGAATCTGGTTTCTAACTTATGCTGCTAAACTGCAATGACTCTGGTTTGAAGAAGACACTATACTTTTTCCTGTATTTTACACTATTATACGCTACACTTAGATCATTTTACATTTTGTTAATTGTAAATCACAATTTCCACAAAAGCATAATAGTATCTTAATGATAAAAACGGGTCTGCAGATCTGAGAGACCCTGCCCTTCATAGAGGCATCGCACTGTAGCATGAGGTAGATTATCATTTTAATGTTGAAATTGTAAGTAAGTACAGTGGGGTAGGTAAAATTTTATTTTTTGAAGCGCTCAAGCCTCAAACGCAGAAAACATGCAAGGATATTGTTAATACTGAGAGAACACCATTATAACCTGGTTAAAAGTTATTAAAATAGATGTAATACTTAATTCCTTCATTAATATTCATTTTCCAGACACCAGGTTTTGTCCCTGTATCTTTCTGGTTGATTCTCTTTGCCTGTTTTAAAAGATGTAGTGCGTAATAAACTGATGAGACAAGCAATTATGAGGTGTGCCAGTCCGTCACAGTAAAAAAGCATGAAAGGAAATTGACCCACTAAGAGAAAATGAGCTCAGCAGCCTTGGCAGCATTGAGAGGATACAGGACTGGCCCATCTACACTGTACATTTACACAGGAGATGCACTTAACAGATGCACTTTATTTGCTTTGAGTTATATTTCCCATGTATTTCATTTTGATTTCTTGCATGTTTTTTCGTACGCCATTGTGCCACATTTATATTTAATGGAATAATTTATAGGTGATTACTGAGGCATATAATTAAACGTTAATTATGGGGCAGCAGTAGCTCTACCAGTCTTAAGGTTGGAGGATTGATTCCCATTCAAACTATACTGCTTTTCTCCAAGGAGATGCTATTGCTTTTCCAGGAATGTTCCACAATAAGGCATTAAACTTAAATATCTAGCATTTTTTTCAATTACAAGAGGCAGGTATTTTATTTTTCTTACCATGAGCAGGTAAATCACTCTTCAGACCTGATCTGTAACTTGGCCTGGTGAATTAACTTGTGCCTCCCCATGAATATAAGGTTAATGTCATACTGTGTAACATTCAAGGCAAAGCAATAACATCTCCATGGAGACTAGAAAAGTTACATAGTTTAAGCTACTGTCCAGGTGTCTGATTATAGTCTAAAGTATATAATCCATGAACTATTTCTTTCTAGAACTGTTGTCATGGTAACGTAGTACTGTACCATTCTGCAGCAGTAGGCTCCGGTGGTGGCTGGTCCCAGGCTCTTTCTCTTTATTGTCGTCTGGAGCGGTGACCTCTGCAGCCTCTGTAGTCGCCCCCTGTTGGGTGTGCTCCTGTTTTGCATCGGGCTCTGCTTCAGTTTGTCCCTGTGGGGGATCCATAGCCTCCTCCTGCTGAGCGCTCTCCTCTGCCTCACGTTTAGCTCGCTCTTCGGCCTCTGAAGTCACAAAGGGCAGAGGGACGGTCAACAGTCTGTGCTAGAAATGAGTGGACTAAAGATGAAATTATTATTATTATTGCTGTGACTACAGTTAATTATTTCACAAGCCAGTATTTAAATATGTTCTTAATGAGATGCATGTGATCAGATTAAGTGTATTTTCCAATTCAACTTCCGACCATTTTAGAGTCCAGATAGATAGATACTTTCCCGAAGGAAATTTAAGACATTTTTAAACATGATGAATTAATTACTATTACTAAATATCCAACAAAATAAACCTTAAGTACCTTAAAAAGGAATAAAAGTGTTACAAGACAAAATAACAATGTTACCAACATTAGAGCATTTAGAGTGCAGTACCTGTTGAAAATACATGTTATACATAATATTGATAAAATATCTGTAACCCTTTCGAAATATCTGATTTTAAATTGATTATTGTAATTGTACAGCCTGTTGGAGGGACCCGATGTCTTTATTTACCCAACCAAAGCAATAATCAGGACTATAGTACAGTTCAGTACTATGATCTGGTCTTTATTTAAATGCATTTGATTAATTTTACTTTTCACCTCTTTACCTTTACTGACCAACTATGCTACAGTCTATACCAACTGCTTTTATATGAGGTACGTCCTAGTACTTAGGTGTAAAGTTTAAGAACAGGATTACGTTCAAAGAGAGCCAAACTACTAAATAATATCTTAAAAGGACTATATTTGCTCTACTTTAGCCCTTATTTGGACACAAACTGAAAAACCCTGATGTACCTTGAGCATCTCACTCCAATAAACATCCATCAATTTTATAGCCTAATTTTTCTTGTTCTCCTTGGAAAGATCAGGTTTTAAGACTTGAATTCTCACTTTATATATAAATCTCTATTACTGGACACATATTTCCGTGCTGTAGACTGTACCTTTAGCAGCCTGTGTCTTCCACCGCTCCCTATTTTGAGACACTTCCTCGTTCCACAGAGCCTTGAAGTTTTTCATGTCCACGGTCAGGAGAGAACTTTGTCCGGACGAACCACTGTCAGACCCAGAACTCTTCCTCTTGCTTTCCTCTGAGCCGATACTGTTCAGACTGACACAAAAACAAAGGAAAATCATTTATTTAAAAGGCCCATATTGCACTATTTTCTGATCTATGTTACAATGGGGCGACAGTAGCTCAGTTGGTAGAGCATTTGTCCACTGATCCGAAGGTTGGAGGTTTGAATCCTGCTCTTGAGGTAAACATTAATGGTTGAGCGGTCAGATCCACTGACCCACAGGTCGGCGGTGCAATTCCAGCTCCCACAGATGGATGCTGTTGTTGTGACTTGGGCAAGACACTTAACCACCTTGCCCCTAGTGTCTGCATACAGTGGTGTGTAAATGGGTGAGTGGTTCTTTGATGTTCCTTGATTAATATGTTTATTGAAGTAACAGAATTCTTGAGTAAAAGTTTTGGTTACTCTTCCCACTGTGAATAACTCTACAAGTGACAAAAGTTTAATGTTGACAATATGAAATGATGCCAACATTTGTGTTTCTTGTAAAGTGCTTTGAGTGATAAAAATGTGACCATTTACCATTTACCATAATGTTGTTTCCTCACTAAAAACATACCTTATACTGTCATGTGGTAATACAAGAAGTGCTCCACTGTGTTTTTAAACTCCATACGCCTTCACTAGAATCATTTGGATGATTTCAGCCCTGGAATTGCTGTTATCTTAAAAACTACCGCTTCATGACATCACAAGGTGGAACAGAGTATTCAATAATACAGGATTACTCAAACATGTGTGAATGAACCTAAACACAGGGATGTTTTTGAGGATTAATAACATTATGACAAGGCTTAAAGCTCACCAGAATCCATTTTGTGTAATATAGGACCTTTAAGAGTTGGGGCCACTAAAGGAAAGACCAGAGGTGTAAAGTTGGCTATGCTGGAAATGCTTGGGTGTGGAGTAATTTTCTCACATAACTATGAACAGAGATTGAAGCATGAATTATTTATGGGGTAAGTGCTATTACTAGGTTTAGTTTTTTTATACAAAGGTTATGAGAGTTTGTTTGCTGTATATTTAGAGCATTTTTTTCTTAGCAACTTCTGATGGTTATGAATAGACTGAAATGTTAGGGCTTATACTCTTTAGCACTGGTACAAAAATGAGTTAAAACTGTGTAATCTGAGTTAAAATAGTGTAATCTATTGTTTCCACAGTCAGTAATGCCAACTAGGGACTGGCTCCAGTAGCCCCAAAATGTTTTGCTAAAAGATTCATATTTATCTTGGTTTAGGCAATTAGCAGAAACATCATAAGCAATTTGTCATCTTGTATCATTTAATCTATAATTTAAGAGTTTAGTGCTTCGCTCATTGATTCTACAGAAATCTGCAACGCTTTTCAGTCCTCTGTGATATTTTTTCCTGTCTTTTTTTCCTCATAAGCAGCCATATTTGTTTTGATACAGACGGACCATGCATGCTCTTAATCGGCTAATTCACTTGTCGATCAAGCCCATCTGAAAACTGGGAGATTCATCAATGACGAGGCTCACGTCTTTGTAAAGTATTGGAGAAGGGTGTATTCTGGATCCCAGTGGATAGAATTTTTGCATTCAAACCATCGACTGTACAAAGAAACGGACTAAGGAAGTGTGACGTCACCCAGTTCCATATTAGGAATAGGAATTTATTAATGGACAAAATGGTGAAATAAAAACACCAGGATCATGTAGAATGAGTTAATACAAACATTGTAAAACCAAAATGATGAGGCTCACATCAGCAGTTACAGAGAGACGGGTGAATATTTCTCAATGTAAAGTCAAAGGGAAACACATTCGAAGGAGCCGGTAGCACCTGAACACTTCCTATTTGGAACGTGGTGCCGGCAGGTTAACTATGTCCATTTCTACATAGTCTATGATATGATATGATCTTCAAGGTTGCGATAAATTTTTCTTGCTGTTGGTAATTGATTCACTTATTAATATGTAAAATGGCTAAACGCTTGTTAATCTTGATGACACACACAGCCATCTTTGGAGCTAGCGAGGAGGTACCACCCATGACTAAAAGGGACATTGATTAAAGCATGTTAGAGGAGAATGAGCAGAGACACAGAGACAGGTGGGTACGCAGGAAAAGGCACTGTGCTTGGATGGAGAGCCTGTATAACACTGCAGCAGCTGTGAGTTATACTGTTTGTGTGGTGAGGGGGAGGGGGGATCCAGCCAGAGTTTCCACACTGTTAACTTTGACTGCAGTGAATGATGGTAAATGCAGTCCTAGAGGAGGTCACTGAGGCTTGTGCAGGTGCTAAAGAAGATTCAGAGCTACTGTTACATACGGGCTTCTTGTAAATAGACACTCTGAAAGCTAAACAATAGTCCAGTACCATTTTGCTGTATTCATTTTCACAAATGAAAAAACTAAATGAGTAGTTATATTGTACAAATCTCATATTTCATTTTTCAGTTTGCTTTTGTTTGCTACATTTAATTACCTTTTTGTCATTACTATTGACTATTTTTCATTGTGTTCAACCAAGCTTTTGTGATTCTGCAAATTCCCACATGAATCAATAAAACTAAAAGATTTTTGGACACCAAACATATTTATTCAGGAGACTAAATTGCAACATCTGTTCCTAGAATGACTTTTACACAGTCATGACAGTTACATTTCCTTGAGTAACTTTATAAAAACTTTATTTTTCAGAGTACTTTTCTCGCAGCATATTTTTACTCCTGCTTGAGTAAAATATTTATTGAGGTAACAGTACTTTTACTTGAGAAAACTTTGCACTACCCACCTCTGCACTTCATTGTTCATTTTTAACAAGAAGGTTTTGGCTTGGCAATTTATAACACCAGATTATACTCATAGCAAAACAAATGATGCATTAAATTAACCAGAGCAACCAATTTTCTTGGCATTTTAGGGGGTCATTGTGCATGCCAAAACTGTAGCCATGCAGTGCTCAGTGCTCAGTAGTCATGGATATCTCTAAAACGTTAATTTCAAGGTTTGTGCCCCCGCTGGTGAAAGGTGGAAAGTTTTCAAGCATAAATGTAGGACTCATCTGTTTGCCTCAGTCTGTCTATTTGACTTTACTCATATCAAGAGCACACTTCATGTCTAGCAGATGTTACCCTGAAATGGAGTAAACAGCAAAGTCAATAGTTGATTTAAGGTCCTACATTACACAAAATGGATTCTTGTGATCTTTTAAGCCATGTTATAATGCTGTTACCTCATATATGGGCCCATTAAAGCTGCACTATCTAAGATTTTGAGGGGAGAGTCTGTCACCTTCTTCTCTCATGGAGATGTTTTTGCTTGACTTGGAATGTTCTGCAGTACGTCATTAAACATATCTATCTTGCATTTATTTAATTACTCATGTTTTTACTGCTGAAAGGTACCTGTAAAACATGCATTCTTACAGTTGGTTGTCTCCCCTCTCCATAGCTCTTACCTGTAACCTGGCCTGGTGCAGTCACTTGCTCATCTTCATGGAGATAGACATGTTTAATACCATACCTCAAAACATTCCACGCAAAGTAATAACTCCACAGAGATCCCCCACCAAAAACGTACATTACAAAAATTAGCAAAAAACAATAAAATTTTGTTCTAAATTACATGGATGCCTGGTCTGCAACTCAAAACCTGGATCAAAGCCACAAATCTTATCTACAGTTGCCTTTAAAACATAATGCATAGTTAGTTAGGTTGAAACGCTGCAGGTTAAGTTGTGAAAGTACATAAAATACTACATAAATTATTTTCCAATAACTGCTCAGCCTAACCTTGATCGTCTGAAGCCGGCCAGCCCTGTGTGTGCGGCCTCTTCTATGAGAGGAGTCACTATACGCTCCATCATGTCCGTCAGCACAGTGAACGTGGGCACTACAATGAAGTCAATGAAACCTGCACACATAGAAGAAATCATTTGTTTAATTAGTCAGTGCAAAATAACTGGCTTTCTTAAGGGTGCATTGTGTAACTTTTCTGGTGGAGGGTCCATCAAATGCTTTTCTGCGTTGAAATGTTATTGCTTTGTCTAGAAAGTTTCACAGTATAGTATTAAACCTGTGGATCTGTGGAGAGGCTCACAGTCAGGATGCCTGTTTTTTGTTTTTGTTTGTTTTTTTAGGTATTTTTGAGCTCTAAAACCATCTGTAATTGAATAAATGTAAGGTAGAGCTGTTTAATGTCATACTGTGGAACATTCCAGCCAAAGGAATGACATATCCATAGAAACAAGCAGGTGATGGACGGATTGTTGGATAACAAATATTAAAACTATAACTGGCATGGAAGAAGTTGAGTGTTGTATTCTTCAATTATAGGTAACAGCAATAATTGAGGGTTGTCATTTATAAACACTCAAATGGACTTTTCAGTTGTTAATGGTAGACATTTCAACAAGGTGCTATGAATTAAAAATGAAATTAAATGCTCTTGTGAACGTGCACTTTGCCAGGTTTTAAGTCAGATGCTTCCCATAATGTAAACTTCTCAAACTAGTTTCAAAAGCCAAAAGTTTGGACACACCATTTCATTCAGCGTTTTGTTTCTTTTTTTCTTACTACTTTCTACATTTAGATACACACAGACATCAGATATATGAAGCAAGATATATGGAATTATTTAGTAAAGAAAAAAAGTGAAATAGCTCAACTAAATATTTTTGACAAAGCAAAAGGTGGGTAATTTGAGGATTTGGTTATAAAATATATTTTAAAAAATATTTGGTAGTTATTTCACTTTTTTTTTCTTTGCTACATATTTCCATACATCTTACTTCATATATTTGATGTCTTCTGTATGTACATCAAATGAACTGGAACTAGTTTCAGAAGTACAATAACTTATAGCTTAAAACGGACATCACAATTGTAATGTTGGTAAAAAATATTACATTTCCCACCTGTTGTGCCCTTGTCTACTTACCAATCTGAGACTGAGCGACCATGGTTGACTTTCTATCACACAACGGAGAAAACGGCAAACCCAGCTCTGCCTCTTTGTCCCCCTGAAATATATATATTTTAAAACAACTGTCAAAAACATTCACAAAGTTCACTATATCATTTGACACACTCTTGCCTGGAGGCCTACACACTTATAATACTAACTACAAACCACCCACTCTCTGTATATACAAGCTGTCATCATGCCATTATTCCCCATATGCTCGTATTACCATCCACTGGCTCTGAAGCGTCTGGCCCCCACCCCAGCTACTTTCAGAGCCAGAAATGTGTGTTATTTTCTCTGCTGATTCGTCACAAAACAGATGAGACGTGGAGTTTGGAGAGAGCCAATGTTCTGGAGACAAGCTATTTATTGTCAATTCTGCCCAATCCCGGGAGACAGCGCACGGCTACAATAACAATGGCACTGATAATGAGAACAATATGGATAAATAATGGAGCACATGATAGCAATGCGGTTACACTTTTAAACTAATGTCCTACTTGACGATGTTCACGAATGCATTATTTATTGTTTATAGACAAACGGAATGGTTTGTCAAAGATAATGTTGTATACAAGTCTGGCAGAAGATAATAAAAAGTTTGATAAAAGATGTCATGAAAGACAGTAGGACACACTTGTTAATAACTTAATATATATTTGCGACAACTGTGATTCATTTTGAATTGAAGTAATAGTTTTGGCTGCTTCTATGTACGTACACTGATGAAGAGTATGTTTCACAGTATGTCTTTAAATCTATCTACATCCAGGCCAAATTACAGGTCAGATCTGTGAGGAAGGAACCCTGCTCCCAGAGCCGTAAAAAGCACATGTAACTGAGTAAGTGCTAGATCGGTCAGTTTAATGCTATACTGTGGAATATTCAGTCAAAGCAGTAATATCTCCAAGGGGAAAAGCAGATGCAAACTCCCCTCAAGCAGATGTTACATAGTGAGCTTTTTTTTTCATTCAATCACGACGGTTTGTAAATACTTCTTACTAGGTTTTTCTAGGGATGGACGATATATTGATACCAGTGTCTGTATCGGCCGATATCAATACGAATCCATCCATATTTATAGCGATATTTTTTGAGCTGCCTCATCCTCTGTGTGCCCTTTTTAAACAGATTAAAGACTCAAAATGGAAATATAAAAGCATTATATTGTTATTTTTACGAAAGATAAATCTGTGGGCCTCGCTATGGATTTTAAAAGCTAAATATCAGTATTGGCAAATATCGTTTTTTGGCCACAGCAGCAGACCAAATATCAGATCGAATCCATATCGGCCTATCCCTAGGTTTTTCCATTTATCCAAGCTTTAAAATGGCACATTTTTGCTCTACAGTTTCATAATACCCTAACACAACTGTAGTTTGTAGTGTTATCATAATTATTTCAAGTTGGTCTAAAGATTTTTTTTACTCTCAGAATGTTAGGAATAAGTTTGGACCACTGCAGACAGTTTAAATCCAACAAATGTATTTATTTACACTTTTAAAAAATGGATACTGTGCCTTTAATCCTTCATGTTCTACTTTTTGCATTCTGTTGTTGTACCTGTCTGAAGAACTCCTCGAGCAGGGAGGTGGTCCAGCGGTGGTGCAGGTCCCAGCTTTTGGCCGGGTGACTGATGTCCGCTGTGTGCAGGAGCAGGGACAGTGCTTTGGGCTTGTCGATCCTGAAAAAGAAGCACATAAAAAAGATTCATGATTTATAAAAACTTTAAAATGAAACTTTCTGTACAAATTTGTTGTTTTTTTTGGACACACCTCACTTTATTTAGCTCCAAGCAGTGTTATAAAATAGATCAATAAACTTTAGAATGACTTTTGCAATAAGGTTCAAATGAAGGATTAGTTAAGAATGAATCATCTTTAACCATTTTATATATTAAGTTTTTTTGTTTTGCTTATTTGTTCAGTGTAGTGCTTTGTAGATCAATATGCTCGTACCACTGTGTAATATTTCGAGTCTTTGTTCATGCCTTGTTTATGTTTTATTGAGGCCAATATGCAGGACACCAGTGTTAATTCAGTATCAGTTTATAAAGACAAACTTGGTTAAAGAGGGGGGATTTTACTTCTATGGGGTATTCACTACTAACTACTCCCTCTGCTCTTTCACTCCCCTTTCAGAGCACCATCACAGCACAATCAGCGTGCATCCCACTAATGAAACTCCTGCACATCGCATCAGGTTTAAGAAGTTGTTGTGTACAGTTTGGTATCATGTTTTGGAGAACTGTCGTAGGCTCACGAGCTTGAGCATTGGACAGAATCTTACAGCTAACCGTAAGGAGGGTTCTAATAGAGCCTGTGAGAGATCGCTAAATTACTCAAACATGCATGGATGACATCTAAAACCTCTACACGTATGTCTTTGAAGGAACAACATTATAACATGGTAGATTTTGTTTAATACCCCTTCTTTAATCATGTTATCCATAAAACATTGTTTAGCTTAATAGTGAGCAGCTGTTGTAAAGTGTTAAAGTGATTTACAACTTCAATGTAATTATACAGCATATACAAAATAAAGTTTTACACTTTCATTTGTTTTGCTGTGTCGTGATGTTTTTAGACACTAAAAGTTTCTCAAGTTGTAAATCTGCTAAACTTGGACAAAACACCTCACCTAGTTCATTGAGCCTCATTAAACATGTATGATCAACCAAGCAGCAAATGAACTATTGATATGCTGTAGTTCACTGGTAAGTGATTAGAGGTCTACCTTCATTACGTGATCTATTCTAGTTTAGAAAGGTATTTGTTAAAGATTTCATGTTGGCCAGCTGTATAACTTATATATAAAGTCCTATATTATGCAAAATTGACTCCTGTGAGCTTATAGCCATGTTATAATGTTGTTTCCTCATCAAAAAACATACCTGGAGTTGTGTTTTGTTTCATTCACACATGTTTGAGTAAACCTTTATTATTCGTCTGTCTACATCTTTAAAGCTCAAAATGCTCTGTTCCACCTTGTGATGTCATGAAGTGGTAGTATTCAAGTTAACAGCTACATTTTACTTTTTGTTTAGTACAGACTGGAAATTCCAGGCTGAAATTATGCAAATTATTCTAGTGAAGGTGTATGGAGTTTAAAAACACAGTGGAGCACTTCCTGTACTACCATTTTATGACATCACAAAGTGGAACGGGGTGTTTTCAGTTTGAGAGAAGAACTTACATTAACTCTAAATATGCAGGGTTTGTGTATTAACCATATGTGAATGATGTGAATAAGTGATGAGGAAACAATATTATAACAGACCAGAAAATAGAGTAATATGGGCCCTTTAGAGTCTGAATAGAAAAGTAGGCTTGTATTATTTGAAGTCATAGTTAATATGATTATAGTCTAATGGTTAATGCATTTATCCATTACTATTACTGTTACTATGACTAACATTTATACATAACTTTTAAGTCCAATGCAAACCTGAACCCTCAAAATATTTTATGTTGAAATCACTGAGGGACACTAATACACGATAAATAGTATATTAGAGAGAGCATTTTGATTTAGGTGACTTTTGGACAAATTTATAAGACAGTTTATGATCTACAGTCCAGAGAATGACAGGTCGTGGAGAAGCCATCAGACCTAAACCTCGATGAAAAATGGACCTGAGTGAAATTTATAACTTGGGGTGAGCCGGGGACTTGTGCCAGACAAAGTGAAATGCTGAATCATGGTATGTGCTGCTCTGATTGAGATACAGTAGAGTACAGACTTCCCACTTCAGAGAGAAGCCTGACTGATTGTACAGCAGCATAAAGACTAGAATGTTTTAAATGTCCTATATTTAGTGATGGGAAGAATATATGGGAATAGTATTCTGATGCATGGTCCAATTAGATTACTGCATTCTGAATACTTAGAATAATTTTACATCACGTTGCTTTTAAATTATAGTGTAAAGATGATTTTTCTCACTATGCAGCTTGAAGCCAAAATGATCAAATGCCATAACGTATTCCTTTAACTTTGTAAAGTTCGTTGTAGATTTTAAGTTAAGCTCTACCTTTTTATATTTAGTTCAGAAGACTATTCTAGGAAATCATCCAAATGATTCTAGTGAAGGCGTATGGGGCTTAAAAACACAGTGGAGCATTTGCTGTATTACCACATGACATCAGAGGGCAGCTAGTTGCTTTTATATTTTTGCTTCTCTCCCAAAAGTTTTCAAGTCTTCAACTGTTGTGTTTGGATTGACTACACCATGATTCCTATTACTTTTCACATCTCTCACTCTGTGTTTTTAACTATCCTCATTCATTTCAATGCAAATAGCTCAATCTAATCTATAGTGCATACTTTATTCTGCAGTATATACAAAAATAGCAGATGGTGCTTCTTACACTTTCAATTTAACTTTAAACTTGAAATGTTACTGAAAACCTGAAATTTAAACTTTTCACAACGCTCGCTATGAATATATATTTTGACACAGCTTGTTCTGTGTGAATAGTGACACTATTCAGATCCACAATGGCTGAATCTAGTATTTAGTGTCCTATTCTACCTTTTGAGTCAGTTTTTTGAGACATGTTCTAAAGTGAATGTGATTCTCGTATTCATTTAGCAGTTTCTATCTTCTCTCAAAAAGGAATGCTGCTGGATGTGTTAAAATGTGCACTGTGAACTGAATCCTGATTTTTAAAACCAAACTGCAAGTTTAATTGTAATCGTCATTAGAAATTGCCTCGAATTATTGTGCACATCTTTTTGTGCAATTATTTTTGTGGTAATTTAGTACACAGCAACGTTATTTATTTATTTATTAATTTATTCATTTAGTTAATTACCAATCTTACTTCATGTTTATCTTGTCCTTTCCAAAACTTTTTCTCATTTTTAATCAGTGCATAACTATTATTTATCTTGTGTGTTTCTATGATATGTTTTCATTGAATATGAGAGTCGAAAACAGTACTTTGGTCTTGTATGAATGTTGAAAATGGCTCTCTTGCTACACCTGTAAGTCGAATTAAGTAATATAAAATACACAATGCATCACAGCTTGTTAAATAATATGAGTATGATGTTTCTACAGGGAGCTGCTGTAATAGCGTGATTGGCATGCACATAGCCCCATAAGAAATGCATTACAAGGTTAAAGAGAGGTGAGCTCACGTTTCCTTATGGCCTGTTTATGACTGGCTGTATTAAGGAACCCTCTAAGCACCACTGCATTTGGCTTGAATTGCCATACATTAAAGTCCATTCAGCTCCCAGCTCCACACGGCTCTGCAATATTTCACTCCCTATTTGTGAGTATATTCATTCATGTAAGATGGATATAAAAGAATAATGTTGCATAAATCAGCATAAAAAAGAAGCAAAATAAACTTGTTTTATTTGCCCCCTTTTCGTACACACAAAAACATAAATATTAAAAGTGCTATAATTGTGTAAAGTTGACTCTTGTGAGCTTTAAGCCATGTTGTAATTTTGTTACCCAATTAAAAATATACCCAGACTTGTGTTTTGTTTCATTTATACATGTTTGAGTAATACTTTATTATTACTCTGTCTACATCTCTAAAGCTCAAAATGCTCTGTTCCACCTTGTGATGTCATGCAGTGGTAGTTTCAAGTGAACTGTTACCTTTTAGCTTAAGTTCAGAAGAGATTGACAATTCCAGGGCTGAAATCATCCAAATGATTCTAGTGAAGGTGGAGCACTTTCTGTATTACCACATGACATCACAAGGTGGAACAGAGTGTTTTCTGTTTGAGAGAAGAACTCATCCTAACTATGCAGCGTTTGTGTTAAACATGTGTGAATGAAACAAAACACAACTCCAAGTATATTTTTGATGAGGAAACGACATTATAACATATTGAAAATAGTGTAATATGGACCATTGAATTCAATTATTACCAGGGTATAAAGATATATATTTAATATTGCTGTTAGTACAAGAACAGCAGTTTTTGTCCATGCGGGTTTGTGAGTCAGCAGGATAAAAAAATGAAAAATATTAAGGAGTAGGCAGCCTTTGGCCAAAATTCCCTCACTGGGTAGAAAAAAAGTATTCTAATAACATGGAGTCAAAGAAGGTACAATTTTTAACTTTATAAAACTTGCAAGTCTTGGTTATACTAGTCACAGAGATTCTGAGTCAGTCAATAAAAACTAATTTCTGCCTGGGGGTAACTTAAAAGATAGCAGACCCTTCACTTTTCTGGTGTAAGATGCGGCGTCTGTTTGTCTACATGGAAATGTTTATTGCCTTGCCAGGAATGTTACACAGTATGGCATTAAGCAAGTGAGGCCACCAGGCTAAGCTACAAGTCAGATTTGCAGAGAGTATACACACAGTCATTGCATCTTTAAACTTCCTTTTTTTTGCAGAGAGCCGCCACCTTTTATATTTAGTCTGATGTTATTGAGGTTATAGTGATAGAATGACTTAAACTTGATGTTAAAATGGGTGCCTATGATCAATTTGGCCAGTTCAGAACAAGGCCTGAGGGTCAATAAAAACTGGTTAGTTTGGACACCCTGTACTACACCAAGGAAATTCTTGGCCAATATGGCAAAATCCCTTTAACATCTTCAGCCTCACGTTCATGACACATGGCCCCGAAATCTTGCACCGCCTTTAATCTTGTAACATTGTCTTTTTTGGAGAGTTTTCTAAGCACCAGGTGAAAATCAGCATCTACTAGTCTGTCAATCTCCTCAGCACCGTTGACGGCTGAGACACAACTGAGGTCGACTCTGGCCCGCCAAGCCCCTTTGACCAGCCCCCAGCCCCCAGCCCCTCTGCCCCCCAACACTTGAACTGGCCCTATGAGGCAACCCTCAAAAGTCGTTATGGCCTATTTTTTAAAATTACTTTTTGGCAAATAATAACATGTCTGCATCTTGTATTTTGTTGATATGTTCAATTAAAAAATTATATTTATATGAAGTATTTATATTTATATTTAAATAATTATATGACGTATTTACATTTGCCCCCAAATTTTCCACCAATTCTTTTTTATGTATTTGGTGTCATCTGCAACCCGGCAATTCAGTTCCATCTTTTTTTTTTTTTTAATATACTATCTTGTTGAGAGATTGTGAACTGTTAATATTAAAATATATTTTCAGTTTGATAAATAATAAATAATTCTAAACATGTGAACAGCCTAAAACCAAATAAATCCAAATAAAAGTCTATTCCACTTGAGCTCCATGACACATATTCAAACAGGAGGGCCACAGACTCAGATGGATGTATATTGTATAGCTTTGACAGACACACCTTATCTTTAATATTCATAGAAAACACTCTGTTCCACCTTGTGATGTCATGTGGTATTACAGGAAGTGCTCTACACCTTCACTAGAATCATTTGGAAAATTTCAGCCCTGGAATTGCCAATCTCTACAAAATAAAAGGTTCAAGGAAGCTGTTAACACTACTGCTTCATGACATCAAGGTGGAACAGAGCATTTTGAGCTTTTGAGATGTTGAAACCAAACACAACTCTAGGTATGTTTTTGAGGAGGTAACAACATTATAACATGGCTACAAGCTTGCAAGAGTCACACAGTGGATCTTGCAGATGGGTACACTGAGGGGCCCATATTATGCTATTTTCTGATCTGTTATAATGTTTTTTATTCATCAATGTTTTTGAGGAGGTAACAACATTATAACTTAATGTAAAGCTTGCAAGAGTCAATTCTGAGTAATATAGAACCTTTAACAATCCTGTCAACACACGCCTAGTATTTCCTCCATCTCCTTTAGCTGTTCAGCTCCTCCTCCCCTCCTGCTGCACTGTACATTATAGAGGACCCCCCTTTGAGGTCACCACATTCTTCCCTTCAGCCCTGAATTCTCCTGTCACCATTTCCGGATTGATGGCTCATTCCAGTTCATTTGAAAACTCCAGCTCTATCAGTCACTGTGCAGCCCAGATGACTAGCACATGGAAATAACTCTTAATACCCCCATATAGTTCCTGATTTAACACCAAATTACTCCACTTTCAATGGCTGGAAAAGTCTCTTCTGTTTTTTATTGCGCAGGGCTGAGCAAATCAGATTTAATTGCCACATTGTTTTACTACTTATTATGCTAAGTACCAGTATCTTAGCAGCTATAAACTTTGACAGCCGCATGTACAAACTATTAATTCGTTTCATTGGGTCTCCATTTAAATGTTAACCGGGCTAAGTAAGTGTTGAAACTGAATTTAATTTTACGATGCAGTGTTTGTCTCGACTTATTACGGCCAAACTGACGACTTTGCAGTTCATTTTAAGCTAACCCCAAATCAAAAGTGACAGCAGTAAACTTGTTGACAAAGTTTTATGGGTTCTGAGTTTGAAGAGTAGAAATCTGTTTGCCTCTATCTTGCAATTGTGAAGACATTATTAGCCATAACAGACCTGGGGTAAAATTGTGGTCCTAGTAATGAAGAACAAAATTCTCCAATGAATCAAACTACTCTGTTCCACCTTGTGATGTCATGAAGCAGTAGTTTTTCCTGGCCTGAAATCATCCAAATGATTCTAGTGAAGGTGTTTGGAGTTGACAACCACAGTGGAGCACTTCCTGTATTACCACATGACATCACAAGGTGGTGTGTTTCGTGTTTGAGAGAAGAACCCAGCGTAAATATGCAGGGTTTGCAACTATTTCTTCAATTGCAAAGAAATACAGTTGTTACAGCATTTATACATATGGCCAAAATAGACATTAATGAATAAAGCAGTGACAAAGCGGATCTATTTGAGACTCCTTTAGTTTTCCTTTCAGACATCTTAAAGGTCCTACACAAAATGAAATCTCGTGAGCTTTAAGCCATGTTATAATGTATAATTATCTCATCAAAACACACCCGGAATTGTGTTTTGTATCATTCACATATGTTTGAGTAATCCTTTATTATTAGTCTGTCTATATGACCAAAGCTCAAAATGTTCTGTTCCACCTTGTGATGTCATGAAATGGTAGTTTTAACTGCTACTTTTAGGGCTGAAATGATCTAAATGATTCTAGTGGAGGTGTATGGAGTTTAAAAACTCAGTGGAGCACTCCCTGTATTACCACATGAGTGTTTTGTGTTTGAGAGAAGAACGCAGCCTAAATGTGCATGCATGAATGAAACAAAACAAACCTCTACGTCTGTTTTTGATGAGGAAACAACATTATAACATAGATCAGAAAATAGAGTAAAATAGGCTCTTTAAAGATACACTATGCAACCTTTTTGCTTAAAGGCCCACGACTTGCTTGTCCCCATGAATCTATCTAGTATTTATTTCAATACACACACTTTTATTGCTCAAAAACACCTTGAAAGACATATAGACTTGGAGTGGGATTGCATTTCCACCGATCTGACCTGTAACTTGACCTCGACATCACTTGCTTGTCTCGACAGAGGTAGATACGTTTAATGCCATACCGTGGAACATTCCAGGCAAAGTTCCAGTTTTTCTACCTTTAACATGTGGAAAGACAAAGGAATTAAAAGTTTCTGAACAAAATTAAAGTTTAGTAGAACAAAGTTTTATTGTTAGTTCAGATCTCTCTCTTATCACAGTGGAAAAACTCCCCATGCAATCAGCCTCTGTCCACTCCTGCTGCCAGTGGTCAGAGTCAGTCACGGTCTATTAGGTTTTGTCAGATCTCCTCCAAAGAGCCAGCAGGGAAAAGATCAGATAAAATATATGAACCACATCACACCACGAGACCGCACACCACAAAGCACAGATGCAAATGTGAACGCCTGTTTACAGAGATTATTGGACTTTTATGGGGATTGAGAACATGACTTTGCAATATAGTTTTGATACACACAATTTAATTTTGACAGGGGTGAAAATAAAGCTTTTCATAAAATCGTGAACAGTATAAAGTTCAAAAAACAAATGACGTCCATGTTATAAAACTGTTACGAATCAATTTAATTGGGTTAGAAAACAAAAGAGGTGCCAGAAAGCCATCAAAGCTAATACTTTAAAGTTGAATATGGGGCAACATTAAATAATAATGCATTAGTCTTATACAACGCTTTTCCATACACTCCAACTCATAAAACAGTTTTGTGCTTTGTTTATTCACTCCACACTCGGTGATGGTAAACTATTATTATTGTAGCCACTAACGCCAATAGCCAAGTAGCTATTCAAATCAATTAAATCATGTTTTCTCTTATGAACCAAATGGCTTTAATGAATGCATGGTTAGCTATAATGTCCTTGTGTTTGACCAGGGCATTTGGAGAGTCCCGCTGTGAAGGGAGCAGCCAGTCCAATAATAGAACATATATTTTACCATTTTCCGCCTCCAGGGCCTCCACTAATGGTGCCACTAACTCCATTTGTTTACATCCTGGAAACACCGTATAGACAAGGCCAGGCCATAGGAAAGGCCAGCCCACCAAGGATACAAGTGAAAATCAGATCATGTAGTGGAAGTTACATTAAATGAGAAATGACAGTAAACTACAATATATCCTATAGAGATGTTGCGTCATGAGTTCATTACACTACACTCAGATTTAGACCTGATATAGACTTGGAGTAGTCCTGCTTTAGATCTGATTTAGTACCGGTTTCCAAGGATTTCAGAATGATGAAAAATTAGTACCATTACTATAGCGATTAACTAACAACTTAAAACAAAATTTTACATGCTTTGAATGGGAAAAATCCTCAAAATTTTCCATAAAATAGGACACTGAAACCAAATAGACCCATTGTTTTGTCCTACATTTATATAGTTCTTGTTTTGTAAATTTTTCAGGTTTATTTATTTTTAAAAAATTCTACCTCCATGTCTATTTTAAAGTATATTTTAATGATCGAGAACTACTGACTAAATACATGATTTGAATGGTAAAGAGATTATAGATGTTGAAAAATGTAAGCATCGCCTTGTAAATCAGTTTTTATTCCTCGCAGTTCGACAAGTGGGTATTTTGTTTGGTATAGTGGTGTGTGGTGCTCTGGCAGGATTTTTGCCCGCTAAAGCAAATATATCACTGGCTGCCAAATTTAGTGTTGGCGGACCATAAGTCTTCACCAAGCATAAACCTTTCACTGTTTGTGCCTCTGAGTTCCAGAGTAACACCTCACTGTAAAATACGCCGCTGCTACTGGGGCTGCTTCAATGATGATGTTTAATTTAAATGACACCTTCTTTTGCACAATTCACACTTTATAAAGCAGGGAAGTCTCATGCGTCTCTCGACACGCTTCGGGGCTGGGTTAATTGGGTTGTAAACAGCGTGAGGCACAAGTTAATGGACATAAAAATTGCAGGAGCTGAGGTGAAGGAGTGACCCAACGTTTCTTCGAGTAGTTTCCAAAAGATAATATTTAGCACAGAAACGTAGGGGGTTGTTTCTATCTCCCAGTAGTAAAAGTAACTCCAATCAGAAAGCTTTTGGTTAAAGGGTGGACGCTTGCAAGTCACAAAATCTGTATGTGCAATGACGAAAAATACTATGAGAAATTCTTGGTTTTCAATTGATCCTATATTAAAATAAAAATAATTTACTTCTTTTGAAATTTACTATCATAGATAAAAAATCAACCACATACACCATATGCACTATTTTCTGATCCATGTTATAATGTTGTTTCCTCATCAAAAACAAACTTGGAGTTGTGTTTTGTTTCATTCACACGTTTAACACACAAATCCTGCATATTTAGGCTGTGTTCTTCTCTCACTGGAGAAAAGGAAAACACTCTTTGTGATGTAAACAGCCTAATAATAAAGGAATACTCAAACATGTGTGGATGTAAGAAAAACATATTCTTATTGGTTAGTCTTGTCCGTCCCATGTAGTCAGTCATTTTCTGAACCTGTACTTGTTCTGACATGGTTGAAAATCGCTGTTCAATTATTACGTGTTTACTGTTTTCAAAATACTGCGTTGCATTCTACATTTTTCGATACGCTTCACGGCATGGTTAATTAGGTTGTAAACAGCATGTGCCAAGAAAACTGTCTGTGATGTTAGCGAGTTAATGGACATGTAAATTGCAGAGGTGAGAGGAGTGAGGAGGTGTTGGAGAAGAGGAGGAAAGGAGAGAAATTGGACGCACCCCTCGGGCTGCTGCAGGAAGTTCTTCATGGCTTTGACTTGTTGGAAGTGACAGGACATGTCTGTGGCCAGAACCATCTCCACCACTAAGGCTCTCAGCTCTCTGTGGAAAGAGAAGAGAGAGAAAGTGAAATAGAGAAGAAAGAGAGAGACAAAGAGGAAAGAGAAAGGAAGACAAAGAGACAATGGTTAAGGGCAACTGCTTCGATTTGGAATGATATACGATAGCTAATAACTGGGATACCAAAGAGTACATTTTGCAGATCTAAAATGCAAAAGCTACATTTGAGAGCTATAGAGAGTTATAGTTGTTTCCCCTTCTCATTTACCCTCCAAAGTTGTATTTGGAGTGATTTGTGCATGTCTAAGCAATCTTTAATTGCTTATTTTCAAGACACCATATTATCAATCAGCCATAATTTTTACATTCACCAGCATATGCCCACTGCTCTGTATTTAATTGTTTTCTGTTCGTTTGTTTGTTGTTCAGTTTTATTTTCATAATCAGTGATACACATAGGATTCAGCAACTTGTGTAATCATTTTGTTACTAATGAAAAAAAATCTGCAACTCGCTAGAGTGACCTGCAGCTAAATTAAAGTGCTATATATATATAAATTGCTTTTTTCTTTTTTTTCTTTTTTTCCTGCAAACATACCTGGAGATGTATTTTGTTTCAGTCACAGATGTTTAACACACAAACCCATCATATCTGATGCAAAACACTCCACCTTGTGATGTCATGTGGTAAAACAGGAAGTGCTCCACTGTGTTTCAAAACTCCGTACATCTTCACTAGAATCATTTGGATAATTTCAGCCCTGGAATTGCCAATCTCTACTGATCAAAAGGTAAAAGGTAGCTGTTAACTTTGAAAACTATCGCTAACTAACTAAAACATTTGTAAATGAAACAGAACACAACTGCAGGTATGTTTTGATGAGGTATCAGCATTATAACATGGCTTAAAACTCAAAAGAGTAAATTTTGCATAATATAGAGCTATTAATATAAATATACATACATATATATACACATATATATACACTTCCATTAATTTATCTGGGCATATATCACCACAATACACCCTGGTACTTCATATGGTCTGATATTAGTGCAATGACCTACAGAATGAGTATTATTCATTATAAAGAGTAACACTGTCCACTAACACGTGAAAAAATGAAGCTACCATTCCTATATAATCTGACACAAGTCGAAAATGGCAGAGTAGATATGGCTAGATGTATGTTCATTGGCTTTTCAACATTATCTAAAGGGCAGATCACCATCTGTCCATCTGTACTGTCAGTGTGTACAGTGACATTGATATGAGTTATATACTTTTTCACAATTTAATTTGACATTTCAGAAAAACAAATAAGATACTGTTCCTCAACTGTATTGAGATGCTCTCCCTGACTTTTAAGCTAACATACAAGGATAATTGAAATGTTGAAAACCCACCCACAGAAACTTAAAGGTGCACTATGTAACTTTCTGGTAAGAGTCCATCACCTGGTTGTGTCCATGGAGATACGCTAGGCAGATTGAAATGCACCACAGTATGGCATTAAACTTGTTTGTTGTTTAATCATAGGTGTTTTTTTTTTTTCTTTAATAAAACTATACCTGTCCACCTCTCCACAAACTGGACCTATAAACTGGCTTGGTGCTTTCCTACTTTAATATCATACTAGGAAAAATTCCAGGCAAAGCAACAACATCTCCATGGTGATGAACCCTTCACTCTAAAAGCTACGCAGTGCACCTTTAAGGGTGGAATACTTGTTTTGGCTATTATGTAACTGTGCATACAATTTGACGTTGTAAGTAAATCAAATGTCTCATAGTAAATGGACAGGATGCTGATTTCATACAATTCTCAAACAACCTTGCAAGTAGCTCTGAGTTAAATCCTCCTAAAGCTAAAGTTGGTGGAACTAACAATGTACGCCCTGTACCTTATACAGAATAGCAGTGGTCTAATGACTAATCTGTCTAATTTGACACTTCCATATTATTATATATATTATATTTATTCACCAACCAGAGGGTAACTGGTTCAAACCTCACCCCAGCACATATACAGCCTCCCTGGACACTTAACTCACATTGAGCATCAACGTAAAAAGATACAGGCTTTGACAGGAAGGTCATCTGGTGTAAAAACATGTCAAAAACCATGAGACTTGTTTATAGAGAGAGTATAAAGTACTGAGGAACAGAAAAGCACTAAATAGCCTAAAATAGCAGAGGTTTTAGGAAGGTCTTGAGCCCTGTATATGACTGTAGCTGCAGGAGCAGTGTGGTCTCCGCTGATATAAATATCCCATTTGTCATGGTTGACCTGTGTGTCAGTACTGTGCCTGACCTCCAGTCGTCCTTGGAGAGGTTGTACAGGATGTTCATCTCATCATCGTCCTGTAGGAGGCGATAGGCGGCACTCACGTGATGGCTCTCCAACACTGAGCGGTCATTGTACAAGATGGCTGTGTCTGACCTAATGAAAAACACACATTTAGTTTAAAAATATGACTGTCTTAATGCATCAACAACAAATTACTGGATCAGGAGTCAGATCAGCAGTACATTGGTAAAGTGAATGCAATCAGTTAATAATAAATAAGAGTATTTATTGACAGTTGTTGCCCCAGAATGTCTAATAATTTCAGAACTTATAGTTATGGAGCTCAAGAGAGACTACCCACTTGAAGGTTCCAGAACTGAATTTCCTATTTATTTTCCCCACAGACAAACAAAAAATAATAATTAAATCAAACAAACTTCTTTCTGAAAGCTTGCTAGGGGCTATGTGGAGACTTAACACCACAAGACCTCATTTTATTTCAGATATGCTTCTGAAACTTTATCAACTGCCAAGTTGTTAAAACAGTTTGCAGATATTTTTAAAAAGTTAACTGGAAAAATGAATGGGAAATTTACTCCTGGAATCTCAACGGCGGATTATATCCTCGAAATCATTTGTTGCTGTGGGGCAACAGTGAAGGTTAATTATTTCTCCCACATAAATAAAATCTATAATAAGATAATCTTTAATGCACACATTCAGCTGATGGATTACAAGTTCTAAACTCAGTGCTTGGGGTAATGCTGACTTCAACTCCCATAAAGATTACAAGCTAAACTTTATGAGAAAAGGCATGGT
This sequence comes from Taenioides sp. WSHXM2023, assembly GCA_029959045.1. Classification (NCBI taxonomy): domain Eukaryota; kingdom Metazoa; phylum Chordata; class Actinopteri; order Gobiiformes; family Gobiidae; genus Taenioides; species Taenioides sp. WSHXM2023. Next base: position 11,431,639 of record CM057096.1, on the reverse strand, counting down.
TAGTTTTGATTACTTTGAAAAATGGTGGCTTTAGGTCATGGTGTGAGGCACTATATGTATTTTGTTTTCAGTTAAAACATCACAGACGGAGGTATGAAATATCTAGAGTATTGTAAATCCAATCAAATCTTAGGGGACAAGAGGTATGCAATATGTTTTAGTGCACTATGTAACTTTTCTGGAGGAGGAACTGCCACCTGCATGTCTCCAGGGAGATGGTTGTCTGCATGTTCCACCGTATGGCATTTAACACATCTATCACTATGGAGACAGGCACTGGGCATCACCACGCCAACGTGCAGGTCATATTAGGTGAGCCTAGCCAGTTCACAGAATGCATGCTTTTAAATATCTTTTTTTTTCTTCCATACAAATGCCTATCACTAAATATAAACGCAAGATAGAGATTAATGTCATACTTTGGGACATTCTAGACAAATCAATAACATCTCCATGGAGACAACCAGGTATAGCAGACTCTCCTCCAGAAAAGTTGCAGGTGTGTCTTTAACTATACATATTATTTCACTCAGTTCACACAGTCTTGCTTTCTCATGCGCTGTTCAGTAATTTAACTGTGGCCTTGATCATAACTTCAGTTTCCATTAGATTATAAAACTGTTGTCTGGAAACATTGGGAGTGTTGTTTCTAAAGAATCAATGCCTTTTTAACTCTGTGATGTTGAGCACAGGGACAGGGTCTGCAGTTCATTTGAGCACACACACTTTTACACTGTACCATTAGCTCAGTGTGTAGCCTGCCTGTCAATGGAGAAATGCACTGCTCCAAATGAACACATCGATCTGCAGTAGTGCCATGCATTTTTGATCGGACCCTCCATTACCTTGTCTGGATGTGGAAGTTGTTAGTGGTCCCAGTGTGCTCGTAATCGTGCACGGCCGCCGCGAAAATCATGGCGAAAATCTCCAGCTCGGTTAACCAGTGCTGGAGGAGAGAGAGATCGGAGGTATAATCAAAAACAACGTGTAAAATAATATAATAAAACTATAATAGGTAAAAGACCTGAACAATTTTATGTAAGGTGCACAGGTATAGTGGATTTAAACTCATCCAATGTTGTGAAGCTGAACAAAGAACAACAATAACTGCTGCCAGTACTACACTACTCTTATTACTCTTACAACTGCTACTACTACTACTACTACTACTCGACAAAGCATGCTTATTTGTAGTTCACAATTTGTGCACAAAGAAATTCAAAGCTCACATAATAAGAAAGACATTAAAATAATAATAAAGCCAACAACACCAGCCTCCACTACCACTACTACTACTCTAGTAATACTATTTGGTTGTGTCTAAAAGGGCATCTAGCACAAATTACTGCTTGGCAAAGTGTACTGTTGACAGATGCAGAGCGCTCTACATTCATCAAGGTGACCAAAGATGTTAACAGTTATTTTGCAGATGGCTGAGAATTGGTAGAATAAATGTAAAAATGTAAGTGTGTATTATTTATAATTTATTTTTAATATTTCATGTTTGGTCTCTATAGTCTGAAGCAGGCCACAAAAGTTATATATGTGATAAAATACAGAAAAATATGTCTAGTATGTTTGATTTTTAAAAGGTAAAAAGATGAAATAGAAAAACACAACATGAAATTAAGGTAGAAAGAAGAAAAGTTAGTGAATGGAAAGAAAGATATAGTATAGGTCGTCTGTCACAATTGAAATCTAAGGAACAATGGTGAACACAGAGAGCGCACTAGCACTAGAATATATTAAAGTCAGGCCATAACAAATGGAGAGGAGGAGATGGAGAAAAGGTCAGAGGAAGTATACGACAGCGCCAATCCAGAGGCACATTTAAAAACCGCCACTTTAAAACCTCCTCGTTCCACTCAGCTGTCCGCCTCAATCACTCTTTTTGCAAATATAATAAAAGAACGTTCTAATTTTAGCACATGTTCTACTTTTCAAACATCAAAGTGGAAATGTCACAGGAGTGAAAATAGTTTGGGCACTTTTATTTAGTTAGGCGACATAAGCTTCAATCATTGTGTACATATCAAGGTTGTATTTTTCCTCCTTAAATATCATATTGACAAGGTTCATAGTGCCAATACAAAGGCGACAGAACACCTGACAATTATAGCAACAGTTTGTACAATAATATGCATTATCCATTTAAAACTGATTAGTGGTAAGATACTTGTGCCATAGCTGCCCTGGGGTAGATTAATAGAAGCGTGGCTGCTAATCAAGACAAATAGCCACTCCAATCACTACCAATCATTGAAGTGTCTTGCCCAAGGACACAACAAAACAAGTTGGAAATGGGATCCAATTAACCATTAACAGTTGAGTTTGTGGGCGAATGCACTGATTGTAGCAATGCAGTACGACCATTTGTGTGTTACTGGCATTCCTCCAACACAGTTAACAAAATGGTGGCACAGTGCCTGAGTGGCTCACACTCTCGCCTCACAGCAAGAAGGGCTGCCCGGGCTTTTCTGTGTGGAGTTTACATGTTTCTCACCGTGTCCTGGTTGGATTCATCTGCAATCCCCATCCACTCAAAACATGCACAATTGAATTAGTAAACTAAATTGATAAAAGACATTGTAGCACCAGTGTACTTTCTATGTCACCTCTAAAAGTGAACAAATGTTAGATATATTTGGTGTATTCTCAAACACAAGGTCATTCAAGACAAATGTAGCCCTTTCCTAGCAAAACAGTTGATGTTTTGGAAAGCCTTGATATGAAAAGAACATTGGCTGGGCTCTTGTGGAGATTGGACCTCCCACTCAACCTTCTGAGCCTGTGTCATAGAAGTCTTTGGCTTTGAAAAGCCATTTGTGCAGAAACACCTGTATTCCCTCAGCGCTGCACCCCACCACAGGCACAGATGGATTAGGCTTGCTCGATATTGGTGACTAATCAACAATGGGGGGTGGGTGGACATCATTAGAAGAAAAGAAAGGGAAACTGAGACAGAGACAGAGACAGAGAGACAGCCAGAGAGAGAGAGGACAAGGTTTTCAGGGTTTTTGAAGTCACTCAGTATTAAATTTAACTATAACTTGATGTTATTTGATCAAAAGGCAACTAATACAAAGATGAAAATCAAACCAAATTGAAAATCAAAATGAATCAGTCAATCAAAATGATCAAAACAGTCGCCCCGGCCTAAAAGCCATTTTTGTGATGGATAATTTGTAGTAATTCATTAGTCTACTAGTGTAGTCAATATTGTAATCAGTCCAATAATTAGATCTTATTTGAGTTGTTTCAAACCATTTTGTAATTATTACATTCATCTTATTCTACTAGAATATCATTTTTGCATCATCAGCATCAATTGCAGTTAGACTTTTCATTCACTGCCCACCATACACCATCACACTTACACATTCATACAGATAGGGTAAGTAGGTGTCTTGCTAAAAAAAACACAATATTATTTTAACAGTCAATCCACAACCCTTCCAATTAGAAGACAAACAACTACAGTATACCATTTGATCCTATATCTGATCTGCTGCTCTTGACAAATATATTAGCAGCTATAAATAAATAAAACAATAACATTATATACTGTACCATGATGTATAAGACTTTTATGACCTTGGGGCGACATAAATGACGGGACTGCCCTGTCTCTGCTCCTGTTGTGAATGACTGGTTGATGGTTGATTTAATGGAGTGTGGAGCAGAGAGATGACTGATGCAGTTCTCTCACAGGACTCTGCTGTATAATGTGCCATATCTCTGAGGAAGTATTCAGTGTATGTGTCCATGTAACTATCATTATCACCTTACCAATGTCATCAAGAACAATTAGGAAGTGAATGTTGTTTTAAGGACATGCAAAAATAGAATATTGACTATATTGTCTATAGTTAAAACAGCTTGAAATGAGAGAATAAACAAACAAACAAAACAGAAGCATATAGTGTAATCTAAAAAGTGTAAAGTGATATTTCTGCACTTTTCTGGTTAATTGCATTAATGTTTTCTGTGATACTTGAACCTCATCCAAGATAATTACAAACACATTTTAGCACATTTCTGATGCATTGTTAAAATATAATTCACGAGATAATGCAAAAAATAATAAAAATTAAAAAATATGTATACATTTTTATCAGCATTGTCGACCTATAGGGAGTGTGATCTGGCACACACTATTTGCCGTACACTTTTTTGTTCCCATATGTTTGTGCTTTGCTTTAGATCCATCCTTCAATGACTAGCGCAGGGAGCAGTGGGTGACCGCAGTGCAGCACCTATGGACCCATCTCTAGATCGAGGAATTTAACCCATGACCTTCTTGCTGTGAGGTCAAAGTACTTGTGCTACAGAATTTCTATATAGATGTTTGCAGAAATCATTTCATTAGACAACGTGAAGCTTGATGTTTTATTTCCCTCTATCACTAATGCACACTGCCACTGCGCTCTTGAGCAAGACACTACCTACATTATATCTGCAATGTTTGTGCAACTGGTATGAATAAGATATTGTTGATTTGTTACCCTGCCATGACAGTCTGGTCAGGCTAATGAATTTGACAGTGGAAGTACAAATAATGAACTAATTACTGTAAGCACATTTTGATATGTCTGGGTAGGGAATTATACATTGTATATTTTGTTATTTTGTCCTATAAATTGGGTAAGTTTCAAAAGTACTAATTTTGCACCTGGGTCCGTGGATCATTTTATCTCTACACAGTCTGGACTACAGCTAGACTTTACATAAATATTTCTAGTCTCATAGTTAAATAATTATTAAAAACATCTTGGTTACACTTCCTTGCATCTGTTTGACAAATTGTAATTAGGATGCACAAAGTTTCTGAGGCTCCTTGTACTGTATCACGCTCATTAGTGGCAAACCAATAGGCTTAACTAGCATATTTAAATCTGTTTTAAAATAGTTTTTACTTTTTAAAGCGCCTATGTAACACAAAATTGACTCTTAAGCCATGTTATAATGTTATTACCTCATCAAAAATATTCCTGGAGTTGGGTTTTGTTTCATTCACACTCACGCTTGAGTAACTGTCACGGTGTCATGAAGCAGTAGTTTTTAAATTAAGTTAACGGCTACATTTTACCTTTTGCTTAGTACAGATTGAAAATTCCAGGGCTAGAAATGATCCTAATGATTCTAGTGAGGGTGTATAGAGTTTAAAAACACAGTGGAGAACTTCATGTATTACCAAATGACATCACAAAGGGGAACAGAGTGTTTTCTGTTTGAGAAGAACTAAACTATATATGCAGGGTTTGTGTGTTTAACATGTGTTTAACATGTGTGAATGATACAAAACTATTGGAATATTTTTTTATAAAGAAACAACATTATAACAGAGATAAGAAAATAGCGCCATATGAGCCCTTTAAACATCATAGTTTCAGGGGCAGAAATGAAAAGCTTTGTGAAATATTGACACAATCAAAGTAGCAATGATGATGATTAAACCACAGAGAGAAAGCTTAACTAACACAATTAAACGGTTAAGAATTATTCTTACAAGATTTTTAAAAACATTATACCTCAGAAGACAGAGGAAATGAAGTTTAAAAGCTATGTGAAATATTGACAAAAACAAAGTAGCAATGATGATGACTAAAACGCTGAGAGATTTCCAGGAATAGTTCTGAGAGCCGAACTGTGTAATTAAGATTCATGGGTAATTGTCATCACATCTCTGCGTCTTCCTCCATGTGAAAAGAATGGCAGTTAGGTTTCTCGTGATAAAAAGGGTTATTTTTGGAGGAGCTGCATGTTGAACAAAGCTGCAATTAGGGACTCTGACGAAGATGTTTCAGAAAAGCATGTTGACAAAATGCCTCCCTCTCATCACAGGCTTTTAGTGATAAAACACTTCTTTGCTGGTACTTACCACCACAACTGGTAACTACGGTATGCAGGGAAAAGATTAAAGTTGCACTGTGTAGTTTTTCTAGTATGGGGTTAGTGGAGATGTTATTGCATTGCCTTGGAACGTTATAGTGTACGGCATTAAGCTTATCTGACTGGTATTTATTCAAGTATAAGGGTTTTTATCATGTCATGAAAATCATGCATATAGCGGGCTCACCTCACCACAGATCTGATCTGTAAATTGGCCTTTTGTAACCTGCTGTCTCCATGGAGATAAATTAGTTTAATGCTATATTGTGGAACATTTCAAGAAAAGAAGTAACATCTTCATAGAGACATGCAGGTGGTCTTAAAGTAGTTGCAATAATGAAAAAAGCAATTATAGAGAAAACTAGTAGTGACATTTTGTATTTCTTTTGAGAATATCTTTAATGCCTGGTGGCTCATGGAAGTACAATATAGAAAGTTACTATGCAGTGTTATCTGGAGTGGAATCTACAAAGATTTTATTCATTATTTCAGATAATGATTAATGCATGAGTTGGTCCTAAAAAGTATTGTTCGTGTACAGTACAAAAAACATATATACAAAATCTGGTATTATTTAAATTACATGTACTGAAAAATATGAAAGTACCCAGCTGTACTTACCACCATGCCAGTCTTGAGCAGCAGGTAATGCACAGTCTGCGTTACATCGGCCGCGTGCATCAGGTTGTGGTATGGGTTTTTGTGTTTACTGTAGCCGACCTCCAATGCCTCAACGAAGGACACTACTGCAGAGATGGGGATCTGTGGGAGGCGAGAAGACAAAATAGAAAAAAACAGATAAGATAAGATGAGATAAGATAAGACAAACCTTTAGTTGTCCCACAGTGGGGAAATACTCTTGGACACTAAAGGATGCTTTTTCATGGCTTTCAATCTGCACCAATGTTGTTTTCAACCACAACCACTCACTCATTTACACAACACATTCATACTTAGGCAAGGTGGGTGCAGTGTCTTGCCCAAGGATACAACAACAGTATGCCCTGTCTAGCTGGAATTGAACAGGCAGGATTTAGGTAATAAAACAACCAGTAACTATTTCAATAATCTCCATTATCTGGGGCTTGGTTCATGAGTTGTCAAACCAGCTGACCAAGAGCCAAAATGTCAATTCACTGGTTGAAAATAATGGATGATATCGACTTTAAATGTGCATCTTTAACGTATTTAAGTTCATATTTTTGTATTATTGTACTTTAACAAACAATCTAAAACTTGAACAACAGCTGTAGAGTTATAATACTTTATTCTTGTCATTTCTATGTTCTTAAATGTGTCCTTAGGCAGTACAAAAGCCCTCCAGCTACATGGAATGACACTTTCAAAAGGCCCAGACTGGTGCTTGTTGTTTCTTATCCTCACCTTGAAGCGGCTGATGAGATCGTATCTTGTAAGCAGTTCGTAGAATATAAATTTGAGTGCGTGCTCCCCGCTGGCTTCATTTAGGGCAAACACGTCAAATGACCATTTGTCGACATTCTGAGGGGAAAAGGTTCAAAATGTGACAATCATTTTGGAAAAAAAAAACAAAAAAAAACAAAGAATGGATCATTTATTTTATGGTTATGCATTTATTTTGTAATATTTTTGTTTTCTTCCAGCCTTTACCCATATTCTGATGTCATCCAAAGCAACAAAATGAAATCCTGAATTCAAGAATAATGCAAATGTATAATTTTTATCATGTAATTATTATTATTACTATGTTAAAGCTAACTTTAGTTGCGCACTGTACAACTTTTCTGGTGGGGTGTCTGCCACCTGCTTTTCTGTGAGATCTCACAGCTTTGCCTGTTGTACAGAATGCCACTCAACTTATCTGTCCTGTATTTACTGAATTACATGCATTATCATTGTAAAGAATAAAATAAAATAAAATAAGTAAAGAAAATCCTTTAAAGCATTTTTAGAGTGAGTGGGCATCACTGGCTTTTTTACACGTAGATAGTTTAATGCCATACTGTGGGAGATTCTAGGCAAGAAATAATATCTCCATGGAGATTGCTGCTTGTTTATTAGATATCGATATAACTGTACTTAAACCTAAAAAGACCCACCACAGCTTAAACTTCAACCATCTCAACTTCAGCATGTCTGTAAATGTCATGTGATTTGTCGATTAGATATATGGATTAAAATATTTGAAGAGTACCTATTAAAATGACCAGTGGATGTGTGTGTGTGTGTGTGTGTGTGTGTGGGTGAATACCTTTAGCACAGATATCACGGTTGGGGGGTAGCTGAGGCCCACCATGTTGGAGGTCCGTCTGTACATTCTGTTGAGAAAAGATAAAACATCAAACACAAAGAGGTCATAACCTGAAGTGGACCAACCAATCAATACTGTACATCTGGATTCTCTGAAAAAGAAAACGTTTGAAGAAAATAGTAGTGTATTGACAATAAAGTGACATAAGCCTACTCTGTAACCTCAGTGGGAGAGGCTAAACTACCATTGGTTTGTAGGCAGCATGAATGAAAAAGTTGAGCTTGGATTTCATATATATTTTCTATAAAACGGTTTTGTACTAGGATAAATATTACAAAGAGTAAAAATATTTTGTGATAAAAATTACAATAATATTCAGTCAGAATTATTATTATTATTATTATTATTATTATTATTATTATTATTATTTATTTATTTATTTATTTTTTTGTTTTAAAATGTAGTAGTATGACAACAGATTATTTACTATATGACCAAACACAACGTTTTGATAGAGCAGAGGGCTCTTTAAAATTCAACTTTATTCCATTTCAAATTGACTTTTTGTTTTTTTTTCAGAACATCTCCATTGACAGTATATAACACATTTAGGGCCTTTTTTCCCCACTATATCCTAATCTTTTTCACTGTAAATCTCAGAATACGACCCTGTGTCTTACACTGAAGTGAATGCATGTTCTGTGTTGGGAGTGAGAGGCTTTTCACTGTGAGTAAATTGTCAGCAATACAAATTATTCAAAATCAAATATAGATGACCGCTGAGAGAGACTGCTGGCCAGGTGCCTATTCCTGTTGTGTTCTTTGGCAAGACACTTCACTCACCCTACCCAGCATGAAAGTGCTGTGTGCAGTGACTAGTGGTAGTTGGAAGGGCCAATGCCGCAGATTAGCAGCCTTACCTACGTCAGTCAGGGCAACTACAGTTACAGTAATAGTTTACCAGTGAGTATTATACAGCTACCTATATATTTAAAGTATAATATATCTATATTTAAGTAATTTAGTAAATTTGTATTTCTCTGATGATAAAAATTCCACTCCAGTCTGCTGCTTTCAATTGTAATTTCTGGTTGTATGACTATCCCTTTCGATTCAGGAGTAGTTGTAGTACCCTTTTGCACTATTTACATGCTATTGTCTTTGATTTATAAATCTGTGGCCTCACTGGTTCAGACAGCCCTTCTGATCTCAGACATCAGAGCAGGGAAATGGCTGGTGGTCTGTTTAAATAATTGAACATCTGGATTTGTCTGTAGTGTAGTCTGCTGCGATGAGCCCTATCATTGTTTACTCTACCTCTCCACGAAGATGCCGGCCTGAACAGCGTGGACGATGCTTCGGAATCTGGGTTTTTCCTCATTTCTTCTCAGCATCAGCCCCATCTGTCGCGTGAAAGTGGAGGCAAGCCAGTCCCGCACCTCCGAAGGGACAGACTCTGACTGGATATCACTGAGCTCATCCTCTGTGTCCACCAGACGCCTGCAAAGGGACAAATACACAGGTTTTCAAGAGGAAAGAACAGTAATATTGTGATTAAGACGGATTACACAGGATTTCTTTCATGTCTCTCATTGGAATTTGGTTAACAAGTAGGTGGTTAAAGCTGCATAATTATGAAAACTACTACTCAAGACTTAATTGAAATCATAACTATTTGAAATTTGTGTAATCTCTAATGTTAAAGGTGCCCTGTGTAACTTTACAGGTGGAGGGTTAGTTTACATGGAGATGTTATTTTACCTGGAATTTTTCACAGTATATTAAACGTATCTATTTCCATTGAGACAAGCACCATGACAATTTACAGGTCCGATTTGTGGAAAGGCGGGGCTCCTTACAATAGAATGCATCTTTTTCAAAGTATTGTTAATGCACTCCCTACACTTTAACATATTGTATCTCTCAATTTTGCAGTTACTTTGCCAGTTCAGTGATGGGTGTTTAATATATACTATAATAAAGTGGACTACTAGAACTTTACTTATTTCTTTGCTGTACTGTCACAGATTGAAGATGAAAGTTTCTTCAGTTTTATCTTTATGAATAAATAAATAAATAAATAGTCACAATACAAAATCTTATTATTGAGAAGCCAGCAAACGAAAGCAACTGAGGCAGCTCCATCTAGTGCTAAAATATGCACCATTGTTCACAGATATGCTCTTAAGGGGGTTAAGTGAAATCCCGGCTCTGTCCATCAAATAATATCACCTGTTACGTAATGGCTGTGTCCTATTCAAATCCAATTGTGAGCTTGGCTTCAGTGTGCTGTTGACATGTTTGAGGGATCAGGGGAAAAGCTACTATCTGAGCTGCCAACGTGCTCCTACGGGCCAGTCAAAGTGCTCCTATCTCCATCATAATCTCAATAATCACAATATGACATGAACCAGGCTTTAGTCCTTCAGTGTCCGGTACAGGGCTCTGCTGCTGCTGCTGTTGCTGCTGCTGCTGCTGCTGCTGCTGCTGCTGGCTCTAATCTCACTGAATGTAGATGATGGACGGGTTACATAATGCCATAAGCCTCGTGGTGGTTGTGGCTTGGATTTTTGGATTTGTATTGGAGCTGTGGTCAGTAAAAATATGTATTTGAGTGCCCATGTAGTTAAAGGTAGCACAGGATACAACAATGAAAACATGTGCTCTTTTACATTTTGGGATTTTTTTAGATCTTATTTGAAACTTTTAAGTTAGGATTCCAGATAGGCAATTTTGTATTTATTTTTTCCAGTACTATAAGCCTGATAATGGATGATGATGATGGATAATGAATACAACAGTGAAAGCAGACAGTTTGAAACTTCCTAGAGTCTATCAAATAATTGAGATTTTGATTAAATGTATTTCAATTTAATTTTATATTATTACTATTTCTTTATTTATTTATTTTTATGTAATTCTTTGTTTTATTTATTATATTATATGTATATTTTTCTATATCAACTGACATCATATACAAAAATAAAAAAAATTAAAATCTCAGAATAATAAATATATAATAAAAAATAAATCTTGACAAAAAGTAGCCAATTGGATAATCTTTCTAGAGACAATATAACAGGTTTGATAAAATGCAGTTTTGAATTTGTATATGTCTTACTATCTGATGAAATTCTTCTTTAAAGACCTCCAGTACAAAACACACAGATAAATCACACTGCATTCATGTGGTCCTCGAATAGCCTCTGTATTCACAAAAGGAAATTGTTTCTACAAATACATTTTACTTTTAAAAGACAGGTCCAAATGAGATCATGAAGTAACTATCAATTGCTTATTGGTTATTTTGTCATTTTGTCCTTACTGTGGGTACAAGTCAATTTTTGGCTCTAGTTAAAATGTGATATTGACAAATCCAAAAATGTCCCGAGTCTATGAGAGAACCATGAATGCACCATCGCTAAAGAAGTCCACCTCACACCACACAATGCTAAGCTATTCAGTCTTTTTAGAAAACCAATTTAATAGAAGTATAATAGGAAGGCCTCTCTAAATTCAACCACAAAGAGTCAAACAGGAAAGAAGATAGATAAAATAGAAACTTTTATATTTTTTATCTCATTATTGTTAACTTCAGCCTCCGCAGAGTCACTTAATCTAGCCTCAAAACAGGATTACCTTTCACATAATGTACGGCAGGATGGTAAGAGGACACTGTTCCCATAAAATTAGAAATACATTTCATATTAATGCCACTGTAATGTGATAATAACTATTCTAATATGGTGATCTAAAGCAGCAGATCGCAAACTTTTCACACAAAGTTTTCAGAAGATATTTAGCCTTCAAAGTAATATAGTCGAAAAATGTCTAGACTGTGACAACAACAAAGCTGATATCCCAAGTCATTCAGTTTTAGGGATGTAACGATATCCAAATCTCTTGGTACGATATTTATTGTGATATTTTGTGGAGACTAACAAAACTGTGAATATGCTACTTTTTCTTCTTAAAATGCCTAATCCAAAGAATTATTTCTTATTAGAAGAAATATTTCTTCATGTAATCTACGTTGAAACGGAACATGTCATGGTCTATGTAGTTCCCTTTAGCTATAATAAACATTCATTCATTCACCCAACCTTTTCTGACGACTTATGTGTGAGAAATTTGCGCTGTTGCTCTACACAGACTTCATTATAACCCCACTATATTTTGTACCTTGTTTCTTCGATGTAGACCGACTCCAGTACAGTGGCAGCATACTCCAGGTTCTTCTTCAGGTCCGTGAGTGAGGCCTCTCCTCTCTCCAGCTGCTTCACCAGACATCTCAATCTGTAACACGCACACACACACAACTGCAGTATTAACAAATGCAATTACAGCCCCGTTCTGTTGACATGACAAATTAATTCTGTCCTATATTGGATTAATCTGCTCTGAAGCGCTGGACAACATTAGTTTAGAGCCAAAATGATTCACTGTTTCTTGTTATTATAGCTGTCAACTAAATAACAATGAGTCTGCCTTGTGCATTTTAATATATCAGCTTTATTTGTAAGTTAATATTGACAGTTTGTTTGGTCCCCTAGTGCAAGCTCTTTTATTAAATGCACTTGTTTTTGTAGCAAGTTTGATGAACATATGAGATTCACTATAATGGTGTTTTTTTCCCTGGACAGAATATCTTTAAAAAGGTTAGCTGACTTGCAGAATGGAGTGGATATCGGCAGCTTTGGCTTGAGGTGGGGTACACACTAAACAATAGCTTTAAGAAAAAGTTTAGTTGTATTTTAGTTTGTAGTTGAAAATGAAAAAAAAACAAAACAACAACCTTATCTTATCCTTACACTTACTGCCAGCTCAGTCCATATGATCTTGGCCTATGTAATCAGAGGTATAATAATCCCTACAACAGAAGCGTAGCCAGACTGGACCCCACTAGACTGGAATGGTAAATAAACTTCTTATTATATGATGGTTTTGCTAAAGGGTGATATTGGCACATATTTAAAGATCTAAAATGACTGTATAAAAAATGGCTTTCATATAAACTTCTTCTCTTTTCACTGACCAAATTCTTGTAAAATGCAGATTTACCCAAGTGTATCTGAGGTTAAATATTTAATGACTTGCTAATGTGCTCTCTTCATTAGCTAACAGCGCACACAATAGCCCATTGTTTGATGTTGTTTCACAGACCAGTGCCCCTAAAGTTTATTTCACAAACTTGTAGCCATATAGTCCATACAGTATGTGTATTCCGAGCATATTTACTAGTAGCACTTGTACAAGCCATTGGTTCTTTCATGTAAACAAAAAACAAACAAGTACACAAAAAACACTGAACATTTTCATCTTTCCATTACAATCACTTTCAAACCTTTATCGAAAACTGTCTGAATCTTTACTCCACTTTTGATTAAATTAATAAAATCCAATATTTGTATATCTGGCAGCAGGTCTGTCTGAAGGGCCTCCCTCACCCAGCCTTATCAAACACAGACGTAATTAACCAAAGTGCACTGCTCTCCATCTCTAAGTGTCAGCCCGGAGCAGCAGCACACACACCGGGCCACAGCTAATGAACCCAGAAGAAATTTATCACTACCTCCACCTGTGTCTGGAAGAAAGGGGTCTGTTCATGAAGAAAACGCCATTGTTCATTAATATGCATCAATCTATTATTTATCTATTTGTCTGTCTGGCTCTCTATATTAATAATAAAGATAATGCCATGGAACATTCCAGTCAAAGCAATAACATCTGCTTTCCCTTCATCTCCATCACCCTTAATCTATATTGAATTGTAATGATATTTTAAACAAAGAAAAAAAGAAAAAAATCAGCAAGTTAAGTTTCACAATCGAAAATAAAATTAATAAATAAATAAAAGCACATATTGCATTCGTATTTGCATTCATATTTTGGTCAATAATCACTTAAAGCTGGAATATATAGTCCCTTTGCTTATCACAAAAACAACTCGCAAATTTAACAGATTGATTGCAATCAGCAGATATTTTTCGCAGTTTAGATTTTCCTGATTTTTTGATAGCACCCTAAATGCCTCATCAACATCGTTCAGCAGCCTGAAATGCATGCCATTCAAGCTGTTTACAAATTTAAGATGTAGCCATATTTATTCATTACATTTATGATACCTTGTGTGAAAACTGAAAGTATGTTTTATTAAATTTTCTACAAAATCAGTTCTGACCAACACAGAAAACAAATCAATGAATGAGGTGTTGTAGTAGCACCATATGGCCAATGTAAAAAGTACAACTCGGCATTCTCTTTAATGATCTGTAATCCATGGCAACAAAAACATAAATAATCTTTGGTTTGGACCATGGTGACCTCTTGCCGAGTCCCACCTGCTGCTACACTGGGGTCTTACTCTGTCTTTCATGGTAAATGCCCACACAGGCTACGCTCCAGTTTGAATTATTAAAGAGGCTCAGAGGGAGGGCAGTTCAGATGGGCTCATTGATTACATTGTACAGGTGCAGCTTTGCTGGGTTGTGTTCACTTCATTTTAGAATAGGGCTGTATGAGTTTGAAGAAAAAAATCAAATTGAAATTTTTCTGATTGCAATTAGATTTGCATAATGTTTAAAGTGGAACTCAACACTACTTACACTTATTTCACTACCAAACTGTGTTGTTTTAATAGCATTACCTGTTCCTAGTCATTTTTTGGCAACTGGTGCATTTGCAGTTTTCTGGTCAAAAACAACTAAATATAGATTTGTGCTGCCTTCAGTGGCCTTTGCGATTTTAAGTAGTTTTCAAGTAGTTTTCAAGTAGTTGACGTGTGGATACCTGTTTGACCAATCACACTGTTCCTTATAACTCTAGACCCCGCCCCTCATGCCCCTCATGCCCCTCATGCCCCTCATGCCCCTCATGCATATAGTAAACAACATTTGTTTGTTTGTAGAGGTCTAAAATACAGGTACAATAAGATTTTTCTAAAGACAGGATCATTTGTTCTTTGCAGAGCACATTCTGTTATCTAAATAACTGCAGCCTTTGCAGTTTGATAATTGTGGCAGCTCAAATTGCAGTTTTGATAGTTTCAAATAGAGGGCAGGAGTCTATAGTAACTCTAGAGAGTCACAGTTTTTGAAAGAAGTAACCAAACTGAAAATGCAAGGTTTAACTTGATCATAAGAATCAACTCCACAAAAATGCCATATTTACGATTTTTTTTTTTTTTTTTTTTGGACAATTTAAAGGTGCATTGTGTAACTTTTCTTATGGAGGGTCTGTCACCTGCTTGTTTCTATGGATATGCAATTTCTCTGCCTGGAATGTTCCACAGTACGATATTAAACAGCTCTACCTTTACATTTATTCAATTACAGGTGGTTTTATTGCTCAAAAATAACTAGAAAAACTGGATTTTGACTATGAGTGTGGTTGCCTCTCCATAGATCTGCCCTGTAACTTGGTCTGGTTTGGTTTCCATGAAGATAGAAAGGTTTAATACCATACTGTGAAACATTCCAGACAAAGCAATAACATCTTCATGAAGGAAAGCATTTGATGGACCCTCCACAAGAAAAGTTACACAATGTACCTTTAATAAACGTACCAATCAGTTTTCACAAAAGGTACCAATAACAGAATACCGAACAATTTATAATGTTATGATACTTGAACCTAATCTACACTCTCAACACCTTGTGAAAACCAGAGTCTGTTTACGTGAGTACATTTGTCCTCATCTGTTGCACTTGTTATGTTTCGAAGCTTGAAGGCAATTTCTGGCACCGCTGTGTATTCGAGGCTTG
The DNA here is from genome assembly GCA_029959045.1 of Taenioides sp. WSHXM2023. Lineage (NCBI taxonomy): Eukaryota > Metazoa > Chordata > Actinopteri > Gobiiformes > Gobiidae > Taenioides > Taenioides sp. WSHXM2023. The sequence goes on along the minus strand of CM057096.1, from coordinate 11,415,754 downwards.
CTGAGAGACTTCCTGCCATAATGTCACAACAGACTGCACCTAATTAGTATTAACATGACCAGACATTTAAACAGGCACAGCTGTTTACAAAGGGAGGACGCAAAGGCTGGGGCAGATGTTGTGAAAAATACAATTTTCATAGAACCATATTTCACATAAACTACAAGGTGTTGAAAGTGATTTGGGATTGTTTTGCTATGGGAAACCAGCTAAAGTTCATGAGTAAATGCAAACATAAGTAATTTCTCTACAAAATTTGGAAAAAAAAATATTGCACAAACAATAACTTTCTATGTTAGGGTTGTCAAAAGTATTGTAAATCAGATACTAATCAATACTGAAACTAGTATCGAAACTAGATACTCATTTAAGCAGGTATCAATACAAAAAAGTCATATTCACAGGACAGAAATGAACTTTTTCTGAATTGCTTTTGAATGATCTTGAGCTGTATCAGAACAAGCATAAGACAACACCCATGGACCACTAATAAAACCTACCTGGATGGCAGGGATTACACAGATATAAGGCCACATAGTAATATAAAAGAGAGTACTATTATTTAATGTTAAAAATGACATTCTATTGTCTAAATACAGTATACTTTTTTATTATCATCGTGGTGGTCGAATTGGTGCTGAGTATCAAGTGTATTTCTTAGTATCAAAATCAAGAAATTGTAGTATTGTGACAACACTAATATATAGTTTAAATATGACATCTGAGAAAATGGCTATGTATTCCTTAAGAGGAAAGCGACTGAAGAGTTTATACTTCACGTGATTGGTTAAATCCACGTGTCCCTCACTCAGAGCATATCAGAGGCTGAGAAGTACTTAATAGCAATATGACCACCAAATATACTATCATTAATATAGCATATCGTCACCTAAGCCTTAAAATAAAAAACTTTTGAAAAAAAAATTGAAACAAATTTCAGCAACACAAACTTCAACAACCAACGCAACATGATTCACCGATGGGATATATGACTTCCAAGTATCAGCCATGCAGGTATTACATTAAAAAAACATTTGAGGTAGAATTCAACTCTCCAGACGCTTATTGACTGAAGAATAAGTGGATTTAATGGTGATGTTTGGAGCTTTCAGAGATGAGATTGCCGCAATTTGATTTGAAATGTGCAATTATGTGAAATTGCTTTGTCAACATTAAAACCTGTGCTCACTAAGTAGCAGATGATTTGCTGTGGGGACCCTGGAAAAGAACTGCCTGAAGGAAAAAGCAGGAGTGTAATATAGACAGTAATGACAACATGTACTTCCCCGGGTGAGACCTCTAGCTATTTAAGTATCATAGGCAAATGAATGGAGCCCTACGCTTGTTATCTGGATGGTAATAATGGTTATTATGAAGAACAGCTGTGTGCCTCCACAAACGCATCGAAAAAGAGAGAAAAAAAACATGCTCACATCTTCAAATGCTCTGGCTAAGTGCTTAGATACACGTCGGAAATACCAGAATGGACTCTACATGGCCACACTCTTGGCTTTTGTTTGTCGTACAATACAGCTAAATAAATGGGCAATAACATTTCTTTGTTCAGTCAAAAAATAATTTTCTGAATCCACTGTGTCGAAGTTTGGGTTGTTTGTCAACAAAGAAAAATAATTGAAAAGAGAAGTTGTTGTTGTGACAGTTGAGACGCAAAATCTATTTCTTCCCCAGTATCAAACATTGCTGCTAGATTAATAATTCCATGGACAATGTTTGACAAATATGGAGTTTGAGTGGAAGTTGTCAAATTTAACATCAAAGTAGCTGCAGCAGTAATGGAAATGGTTGTAGTAGTAGTAGTAGTAGTAGTAGTAGTAGTAGTAGTGGTAGAAGTCTTTGTCATGATAGTATTATTAGAATAAGCAATGGTACAAATAGCTGTACTCAAAGTAGCAGAACAAATATTGTAATAGAAGTTGTAGTATAGCACCAATACCGTCCCACAAAGCAAATTATATCTGTGAATGCATGCCTGCTTGACAAAAGTTCCAAAGTAGTAGCAGTAGTAGTAATAGTAATAGTAGTAGAATAGTAGAATAGAATATATTTGCTGATGATACAAATATATTCTATTCTAGTGACAATTATAATAATCTTATAAATACAGTAAATTGTGAGTTAATTACACTAAAAGCATGGATGGATATGAACAAATTGTCTATTAACTTAAATAAAACTAAGGTAATTATGTTTGGTAATTATAAAGAAAATCTAGAATTATTAATAAATATAAATGGTATTGTACTAGAAAAAGTATCACAAATTAAATTTTTAGGAATAACAATTGACAGCAAATTAAGTTGGAAACCACACATCAGATACATTCAAAATAAAGTATCCAAAAGCATCTCAATAATTAATAAAGCAAAATATGTTCTGGGATATAAACCTCTGTATATATTGTATTGTTCATTAGTTATGCCATATCTAACTTATTGTATAGAAGTGTGGGGGAATAACTATAAAACCTTACTACATCCCCTCTTCAAACTCCAAAAACGTGCAATTAGAAACATGTATAACGTTGGATATTGTGATCACACAAATGGATTATTTCTGAAGTCTAAACTGTTGAAATTCTTTGACTTGGTTGATTTTTATACTGCACAACTCTTGTATAAAGCCAGTAAAAATATATTACCTGGTAATATCCAAAAGTTCTTCACAGAAAGAGAGGGGGGTTATAACCTGAGAGGATGTAGTAACTTTAAAGTACAAGCGGTGAGAACTACCAGGAAAAGCCTGTGTGTATCTGTGTGTGGAGTCAGACTTTGGAATGGCTTGGGGACCCAGCTCAAGCAATGCTCAAACATCCATCAATTTAAAGCAAATTATAAAGAAATGGTGATGTCACAATACAGGGCTGAGGAAGGGCTCTAAATGTCGCTTTGTTTTTTTGTTTTTTGTTTTCTTTCATAAAATGTGGTTATAATGATGGTTTTATTGTAAATATATTATTATTCATATGATTAGTAGTATTATTATGATATCCTATCATGTTATTAATATACTTAATCTATGATGTTGGGATTGTTAGTAGTAGTATTATGATATTCTATCATGTTATTAATATAATTAATCTATGACTGGGATAGTAATAGCATTGGAATATTCTTTAACGTTATTGAAAATATTAATCTATAGTATATAATTATAAAATATATGAATGTATAACTATAATAATTGAATTAACGATGGCAACCATATGGTTTAATATAAAGAAATAAATTAGGGGTGGGAGTCAATAAGTTTTTCTTCTTCCCACTCCTTTTCGAGCGGACTATATATTAAATTATATTATATGTATGTATATATATATGTGTTTATGTATATAGGTGTGTGTATGTATATATGTATATACAAGTATGTATATAAGTATGTGTATATATATATATATATATATATTTTTTTTTTTTTTCACTTGCTCGAAATAAATCAATCAATCAATAGTATTGCTAGGAGTAGCAATTAGTTATAGCTAATAGTTATAGCCAAGGCAAATGTATTTGTAGAGAACAATATATTCAGAAAGTATTTCAGCTTTACAGAGTAAGAAGTGTGCACAATACAATAAATATTTACAGGCAGTATAAAAATAGAAGTAGTATACATAATACTGCAGGAAGCTGTGTGTACAGTCATAACTTCATTTTATTCACCTTGACTAGAATATTAAAATATCAAACATCATTGTGAAATCACTGTATTTTGGGTCTTGTCTGAGCACCTCTGCTCTGAACAGGATCTGCAGACTCCCTCCTCCAGATCTAAAGCTGGTCCTGTTCACACTGTGTGATTAAAGGAGCAGAGTCGGGTTAATAACATGTTCAGGGCCTGAGCTCTGAGCCCAACACACAAATCCACCAAAGACACAAGACATCACTCTATAAAGGCACTAATTCGGCAATGTGGGCAGACAATAAAACACATTTATTTGAATCATTCCATATTTCACATTTGATACTATCTAGGTGCACTGTGTAACCACAGTAGGACATTAACCTTATCTATCTATAATGCAATTAATTGCATGGACATCCCTATTGGCAGTACACTTGCCAATTGTAGCAATTTATTAAAAAGCAATGAATGTGTATAAATTTGTGTACAATCTTTGAAATAAATGAGAAAGATATATATTTACTTTAGTTATGCTGAAATCAAATTTGAATCATCTAGAATGTTATTACAGTTGAAGAAAATAACAGTGAGCAATTTCAGTGGTTTTCAAATAGAGATATGTCAGTTTCACAAGACATCACAAACATATGTGCCTTTATGTACATTTCCAATTACTGGTGATGTGACTATGTAAAATGATGAAATGTATAACTGCACATAGTAGTAGACTGTGGTGTAGTGGTGCAAGTGTGTATAGTTTGAAACACTGGGCTAATCTACTCCATCTGTCAATCATGCCCTTCTGAATGCCCAAACTCACATCCTTGTAAAGTGTTGATACTATTGATACTTTACAGTGACATCACGCTGGGGGTTTTCTACATGTATGCGTATTGGTGGAATGTTCACCAGTTACCACGGTGACACATTGCACATATTAGCAAACACAACCCAATACGCTTTAAGACAAGTCAAGTCTGACTCAAGAAAAAAAGACAAAATTGATTTAAATAACACAACTGTCAGTCAGTTCTTTCTGGTTTGCTAAAATAAAGCTCAGATTAAAGTCTAACAAAGCTTCAGACAGAGCATAGCCTACAGTTAGCATCACACCCTAAGGGAATGTTAATGACATTAGCTGCAAAGTTGAAGCTATTATTGTTTTGAAATGATATACACTAAATAGTTCTTGGGGTTGTGCAGTTTGCGCTCTTATGAATTCAGCTGTGGTCCTTTCACAGACTGACATATTGGACTATAGCTGATCTTTCTATACCCCAGAGCTTTATGTGCAGGCCCCGATACGACAGGTCAATAATTCACTGACAGTTCAGCTCCAGAAAAGCTTTGATGCTGCTCACTGATGATGAATGGCTTTCTATGAACCAGAAATCAAATCTGTGACATAGGTTCCTTTCCCCAGAGGTTTACCTGGAAAAGAGGAGAAATTTCTTTAAAAGTCCTGTACAGTACAGCACTTGATTAATCGGTTAATATATGAAAGCTGGAACAATATATTTTGGGACTCAATATTTATCGTGTGTAAATTTTTTTGTGTAATATTTGAGCTGAAGAGGTTGAATAAATAACTGCTCATGCCTTATAAAGAAACTGTCTATTTAAAAATGGGTTTATTGGGATTCTCTTGCTTTGTGTTGGTATCTTAAAGTATTTTCAAAATTATCATTTATCACAACAGCAATATATTATTCTTCAAAATGTGTTATGGTGGTAGCCCAGTATAATGTTTCTTTCACTTGTGTCTATATCTTAAAGGGCTCTTATTACACTATTTTCTACACTATATCTATGTTATGTTGTTTTCTCATCAAAAACATACCTGGAAGTGTGTTTCGTTGCATTCACACATGTTGAACACACAAACCCGGCATATTTAGGCTGAGTTCTTCTCTCAAACAGAAATGGGCTTTGGAGATGTAGACAGACTAATAATAAAAGATTACCCAAACGTGTAAATGAAACAAAACACAACTCCAGGTATGTTTTTGAGGAGGTAGCAATGTTCTAACATGGCTAAAAGCTCACAAGAGTCAATTTTGCATAATACAGGACCTTTAAGCAGTTTCACTAGCCTGATAATCGGTCTAAAACATTAGTGCAGTTTACATTATACAACCAAAAAAGTATATATTCACACATGGGCCCTGAAGTTAAACTGACTTGACTTCTATAATGTACAGTCAGTTTATGCATGCAGAGTACCACCGTTTATCATTTCACTAATACCCTGTCAGTGGGTTTACAACAGGCTTAAACTTCAAATATTTCAGCCTGTACTGAATAACTATCAGTCCATAAAACTCAATCTTTAAGCCTTAGCCCAAATCCTCTGCTTTCATGTAAGGCATTCTCTGACAGGGTGAGCCCTTCTATCTTCCTGTACGAGAAGCAAAGAGATGTTTTCTTTTATAGAGGTAAGCACGGAGTTCCAGCAGTGGTTTAAGGATGAGATCGCTTAAATGGGCCTTTCTTATATCCACTCTGGTTCCTTGACCCATGCTGACCTTAAAAATAGAGAAAATTGGACAACTTATCAAAAGGATTGGGTGGATATATAGTGCCATTTCTGCCTTTATAAAGCCATACGGTGTCTTCAATTGAGCTGAAGCAAGGTGGAGGTGAGAGAGACACAATACTGAGAGAATTGTCAGTAAAAAAAAAACCCAAAAACACTTGGGTAAATTTTCTGTATTTCCAAGAAAATACAGACATTATATCATCTATGGCTTGTTTGCATAAAATGTTCACATAAGCATCAACATCTCCATCAGAGAAGTTACATGTTACAACAAATTTACTGTGCTTCCCTGTGAAATATCCAAAAGGAAAAGTCACAACATGTTGAATCTAATGATTTCTATTAGTGACCAGACCCCAAAACTCACAATCTATTATTGTCCTTTAGAGTATTATGATGTAGGGCTGGGAATCACAGGGTCCCTCACAGTTCGATACAGTACACGCTGCCGATGCAATATTATCACAGTATAGCGATACATTAAACATGATACTCTGAAATATTGCTGTTTTTTAAGAACCAAATACTTTTTAGCAACATCTTTCTTTGTTAAATCACTACCTGTGCAAAGTTTATATGAAATACATTTATTTTACTCATGAAAACAGTGAATATGTGTATGTATGTAAGTGAATATATAGTGTGGACAGAAAAAAATGACTAAAAGACACCAAAAATACTCTTGCCGATAAACCGTTACAGCAGCCCATGATAACAAGAATGTTTTACGAAATTAGTATCACGATATACATTGATATATACGATATATATATAATACTGTAGAAAATGTAACAGAATACTTATTGCCTATCCACCTCTTCTAGTGAGCAAAATTGAAGAGAAAGCACAGATTTCAAACTGCACTCTTGGCCCCTATTTCCCAGCTGTTAACCAACCATTTGCAGAGGAATTGTACCTCATTACAATCTAAACGGTAACAAAACAACCATATCCTCCACTACTCAAATCAGCTGGAACAGTAGGAGCCAGTCCCCCTCTACAGTGATAAAACATTGTGAGAGAAAACAAGATATTCCAAAATTGTTCCCTGTTTTCCAAATGACATTTTAGCCTATTCGATCAATGCCCCCGGGGTCAATGCAATCAGAACAAACTGAGATTAGGACAGGTTTGGGGCTGATAAGTCAAGTGACTATAAAAACATGCTGAGCTGTGAGAACAGGAGTATATTGTAGTAGACAACCTTTTTGTGCTCACAGTGGACAAATCGCAACAAGATAAAATACTGTCGTTCTGGGAAATGTCAAGATGAGCGGGTCAGTGTTTAATCTACATGATGGTAAGATCAACAAAGATGGCGGCCGCAGGAGCTGTTCACTATTGATTATGACTAATAGGGCTGTGTCCTCTTATCTCACTATTGATTATGTCAGATTCAGACAAATAGGCTGATTGGGGATAGGTGTTGGAACAAGACTGGGAAAGGCAAACAAGTGGGAGAGTTTGGACATGAGGTGTAAGTAGAATAGAAAATATCATGATTGAAATAACTTTTAAATTTCTCTTACAGGTGACGGCAAAAAATACAATGGTTTAATTATGGAAAATCTTAATTGTAGAGGAGAAAGAGGTAGCTTTCTGAACGTGATTCTCATAGTATTTGCTGGTAATTATTTGTGTATATACTGAAATAATGTTCTCAATAATTGAAATATCAATTCTGATACCAACTACATAACAGATCTTGTACTTAAAGGGAATTGCTTCTTTCTCCAGCAGAACACAGTAGAACCCTAATCTTCATTTACAATGTACATGAGGATGTACTGTAATTAATTACTGTATAAAACATTTTCACAAGTCACACTATAACAGTTAAAATCTTCGTAGTCATGCACTCCTTGAAATACCCTTGAATTTCTTACATTTAAACAGTATATTTTTAGCTCACTTGTACTTTTCACTTTGAGCAGAAGTTGGTCTCATTTACCTCCTGCACATTTGTGGTTTGGAGGCGTCCCACCAGGGCCCGCCAGGTCTCGTATCCAAGGACACTTTGACATATCACCAAATGCCAGCACTTTTACACTTGACTGAATCTGATTCATCAAACACTTGTACTCACTGAGAAAAAGAAGGCAAAATATCTCATGCTGTATTCTTAGTGTAAAAAAAACCCCAAAAAACCATAGCAAGGGATTGTCAGAAGTTTAAAAAATCTGATACTAATTGACTAATTGATAGTAAAACTAGTATCAAAACTAGGTATCTAGTAGGTATCGATTCTTAAAAAGTGACATTCACGAGACAGAAATAGCTGAATAGCTTTAGAATGATCTGGAGCTGTATCAGAACAAGAATAAAACTACATAGACTAGTAGGAACCACTATGGAATTTACCTGAATGAAAGAGATATAAGGCCACATGGTAATATAAAGGAAAATACTATGATTTAATCTTGAAAATGACATTCTATAGTCTAAATAAAGATTGCTTTGTTATTATCATCATTTTATCAGAATCGGTATTAAATCTGCAATAGCAAACCACTGCAGGCTTTAATTAGCATAACCAATGGTGTTAGAGCACTGGTGGGCAGGCTGCAGTGTTGGTTAGTCCTTGAGAAAGTTCAGATATGTGCTCTAAACAAAGCGTGTCCCATGGGAGGAGCAGAAGTGACAGATGTGACAAGACAAGATGGCGGGCGACACAAGGAACCTTAAAAAAGATCAGCCCACTCACACCACCATCTGCCAATCAGACACTGCACAAATAGTAAAAAATGTTCTAAAGAGAGATATAGGAAGAAATGGAGTTATACAGATAGACCTGAGCTTTGATTGTCTGTGGAGGTTGTCAAGGTGAATTCAGTTCAGGTTCAATGCAGGTCCACGAGAGATAAATTAATATATGGAAATAAATAGTATACTAAAGATTTGGTGGAACAATATATCCCACATAATACTGTTTAGGAGTAATGAGGCTGTTGTTTGTGTAAAATAACATTGAAAGCTAATTCTACTTAAGCCCATATACTGGAGGAAATAAGTATTTGATCCCTTGCTGACTTTGTACTTTGACAAAGAAATTAACAGTGAGAGATAGAACATCAAAAAGAAAAGGACCAGGTTTGCGCACATAGCAGAAGGAATTTTGGTCCACTCTTCTTTGCAGATCATCTCTAAATCATTAAGGTTTCGTGGCTGTTGCTTGGCAACTCAGAGCGTCAGCTCCCTCCATAGGTTTTCTATAGGATTAAGGTTCGGAGACTCCATGACCTTAATGTGCTTCTTCTTGAGCCACTCCTTCGTTGCCTTGGCTGTATGTTTTGGGTCATTGTCGTGTTGGAAAACCCATCCACGACCCATTTTCAGTTTCCTGGCAGAGGGAAGGAGGTCGTCACTCAGGATTTTAACGGTACATGGCTCCGTCCATCCTCCTGTTGACGCAGTGAAGTTGTCCTGTGCTTTTGGCAGAAAAACACCCCTAAAGCATAATGTTTCCACCTCCATGCTTGACAGTGGGGATGGTGTTCTTGGGGTCATAGGCAACATTTCTCTTCCTCCAAACATGGCGAGTTGAGTTAATGCCAAGGAGCTTGATTTTGATCTCATCTGACCACAGCACCTTCTCCCAGTCACTCTCTAAATCATTCAGGTGTTCACTGGCAAACTTCAGGCGGGCCTGCACATGTGCCTTCTTAAACAGGGGGACCTTACGAGCACTGCAGGATTTTAATCCATTGCGGCGTAAAGTGTTACCAAAACAAAAAAAAACAATACACACAAAATAGTTTTAAGTCTATGGGCAATAACGGTTCAGTGGATCTCAATAAAGTATTGAGTTGTGTAAGGCTGGGCATCTGACATAAAGAAGAATTCAATACGTAACTGCATGCTTTGAGGCATGTGATTTGCTATGGCAACACCAGGAAAAAATATAAAAAGAAGTTATATGGGAAAAATATGGGAAGAATATAGTCATTATTTCATCTTGGATAAATTGGTTCATGTTTTTTGTTTCCTAGTACCCCCTAACATAATAGGATATACTTTATTTGTTTATATTCAAATGCTATTCAATGTCATCCTTTTTCATTGAAAGTACAACATGCATATACAACCTAAACTTATCCTATACTATGTCCTATACTATGGATATTACATATGGATTTTGCCTTTTGCATTCAACATTTAATATAGAGGTGGTATGATCTTAAAATAGTGTGGTGCCATCTGCTGCCCTGGATGACCTGTAGGTGTCATAAATCTGGTCCATATGCTTTCCCATATAGTAAACACAAATGTAGCACAATCCTCATAGGACAAACTGTTATGGCCTCAGTCTTAGCTTGGTCTTTGCATTTTATTGAAAATATATGACATCTTCTATAAGCATTTGAACAGTACAGGGACCGGGGGGTAATCCTGTATAATATCACTGTAAATACCACCTTTGTTATAAAAATAAATGCCAGAGTTATAGAGCTGTTTTATGCAGAGGGAGCTAACTGAAATCCTAAACTGAACTTTATGTCTGGACGGGAAGGTCCGCCAGATGCTTGTTTCTGTGGAGATGTATTGCTTTGCCAGGTAAAGTAAGGCTTCCAACTTATTTATCTCCATGGAGACAAAAGTTACAGGTGACATCTGTGGAGAAGTACACAGCTCACAAGTATTTTTTATTTATTTTTTAATAACAATACTGCTGATTGAGGTCAGGTTAGTGCGTCTTTAAAATCACTTTTTAATACCCTTTTGACCAAGTGGCCACTGAACTATACCTATTAAGGCTGTCAAAGTCAGATACTAATCAATACTAAAACTAGTGCTGAAATGATATACTCATTACATACTCATAAAACCACATAGATTAGTATATGCCCATGGAACACTGTGGAACCTACCTGGACAACTGAGAGATTACACAGATATAACACCACATGATAATATAAAAGAAAATACTGTGATTTAATATTGAAAATCACATTCTATTGGCTAAAGAAAGAGTATTTTTTTTAATTATTGTGGTATCGAAATCAGTATTGAGTATCAACTCTATTCGTTAGTATTGAAATTTTAAATGTTAGTATCATAACTATAATTGATCAGCAGAAAAAGCCTGTTAATAAATGGGTATGGTGATGGAAGGGCAGCTAGCGTTAAAAGCCATATTGTAAATTATTACACATTATTGGGCTATAATATATTAAAGATACATATATACAACACGAAACCTGAGACTATAGAACAAGTAGTGTGTTGGGGTATATTAGCAGGCATGGAAAAAGTGCTTTGAACAGCCAAATCTGTCCAGTTTTAGTTCAGGAAAAAAATCTAATTAAAAAAAGTAGCTTGCAGGTGTTGGGTGAGTTAGGGCCAATTTCAGACTTGTATAAAGAAAAATAGTCTTTCAAATAAGAACATCTGTGCACACTGTACCCCAAAAATACTTCTTTTATGGAAAAATTTGCATAGGCTTTTTCGTGATACCGAAAGAACCATAGAGAACCAGGAAAGACATTGGGGCACTGACACTGTAAGTAACTAAAAAGCTGTGGGGCGTTTGGTAGTGCTTAAAATGGCGGCTCTGATTTACCCTCTGCCAAAGTCATCATTTTAAAACGTTGGGACATTCATCTACCATGTGGGCTTTTATCATGGCCGCTGGACTCTGTATGTTCTTCTGATCATGCAACATAAATCACACGCCACGCAAAAGATCTCCATTTAAGTCCATGACAGCCACCAACTTCCCTGTCACAAGGGTTTGCTCCACTGGGTTTGAAGGGTTAGTCAGTCACAGCTGCTACAGAGGGAGGAGAATAATGTCGTTCAGTGGCTTCCCCAGGACGGCTTTAAAACAAAGAGCAGCAGTGCATTTTACAAGTTAATCCCAGCAAGGTTTTTGGACCAGAGCGACAGCAAATGAGCACAAAGTAATGTTATCTGAACTGTTGTGCACTTTAAAGGGCCCATATTACACTATTTTCTGATCCATGTTATAATGTTGTTTTCTCATCAAAAATATACCTGGAGTTGTGTTTTGTTTGTCTGAGTTCTTCTCTCAAACAGAAAATACACATACAGGAAGTACTCCACTGTGTTTGTGCTACCTACTAACTTCATAGAGCCAAGCTGGGCCAAGTTACAAGTCATATCTGTGAAGAAGCGAAACAAGAGTGAGAATGCATATTATTCTATGGATGTTTTTTTTTTCCTTTTTAATGCCATATTGAGGAATCTCATAGGCAAAGCAATAGCATCTCCATGGACACAGTGTACCTATTTGTACAGTATTTGTGTGGTATTGTAGTCTATTGTAGCTTGTGTAATATTGTAGCTCTAAAAATCCAATTCTGAAGTGTTCCAACAAGACTATATGAATGAATACTATGCATATGTCTGTAACCAGTTGTTTAATGCTGTGGCTACAAAGAGCTTTGTCAAATCTACACAAGGTTCTTCTTAATCCCACAGAGCAATTTGTGAGTTGTGTGAAGTCTTTTATTCTGTGTCGACAGCTTAACAACAGTCAACTCTGCTCCAAGTCGGCTACGGAAAGCACAAAGGCACATTCAGAAGTGAGATTAAAAACTCAGTGCTGACTAATCACTACGAGTAACAGTTCAGAGTGTGGGGAAGCTGGTTAATGTGGTCTTAAGCAGGAGGCAGACTCAGAAAATGTTCCATTTGACCAGAAGGTTTATTCAAAAATTCACAGTGGCATTGTGGCAACAAAAATAATACAAACTTACAAAAATAACTGTGCTCAAAATTGGACAAAAGCAACAGAAATTAATGAAACTAAAAAAAAAAAAAAAAAAAAACACGAGTACCCGGCTATACTGATGTGACCCTCCTGAGAGGCTGAGCTGAACTGGTTTTATAGTTCCCCCACAGGAAGCACCTCCCTCCAGGTAAGTTCACAATCTTTTACCAGGTTGGATATAAGGCAACTTCACTTTAGTCTGAAGTTAACCGTTCAAAGTCCCCTTTATATTAAAGTGCTTAACATAAACACTAAACACTGAAACACTGATATCAAATATACAAAACCTTTAAATATGGCCGTCTTAGACACACCAACAAATTATATTTAAAGTAACTTGAGTGTGTTGTGTTTAACTTAAAGGAACTAAACAAAGACTAAATAAAACAAACCCGGGATAGTTATATTTCGTAGTTTAGCTGATTATGGAGAAATTAACAACTGTGAAATTAAATTAAGGTGAGTATACAGGGACAAAGGCCCTCTTTGTCACACAGAGACAAAACTACGCACTTGGACTGAAGATGGATGAAAATAGTTTTTGACCTAAGCTTGACATAAGAGTGATAAACTGTGCTATTATTAAACCATCATTATTATTGCATGCATCAGAAATTTCATTTTCAAATCAACAAACTGACTCCAAAACCACAAGTCCAATTAGTACAGCATCTCGATGACTCACTGTTCATTATCGGAAGTGGATAGTGAGAGATGCAGGTCAGATACAGGCAGAGGGGGGGCATAGAAATTTCTTGTTTCTTGGCTTCTATAGACATAGACAACACAGCAGGCATAATTAAGCAGCTAATAGAGTGATTAAGGACTAGCTATGGCCTGTCGACAGTACAATTTGAAAGATGACACATTGCTGTAGAAAAATATTCTGATAAACAATAGTGGTTGTACGGGCAATTTATACATATATTCTATACAAAAAAACATCTCAGCATGTCTACATTTTCCAATTAAATTTCATATTCATTAAAAACAACTAGCTGCTTTACAAACATGTAGTTCCACTAGCGCCAATAAAGCAATGTACAGGTCCAAAAATATGGGGGAAAAGTTAAATTTAAATGGGGATATATTGTGTCTCTTTGCAGTGACATGACGCTGTTCTGCATGTATGAGTAACAAGGACTGAAAACGTGTGTAGAATCCCTCAGTCGTCCAAGTAGAATTCATGGCAAAAGGAGAAATTCAATTTGTCAACTGGAAAAAGTTTATTTGGTCGAATACGTTTCGCAGCTCATCCAAGCTGCTTCTTCATTTCAGAAACAGAACTGAAGAAGCAGCTTGGATGAGCTGCGCAACGTATTCGACCAAATAAACTTTTTCCAGTTGACAAATTGAATTTCTCCTTTTGCCAAGGACTGAAAACTCAAGAAAAAACACACAATGAATTTAAACAAGACATTTTCAGGAGCCTATGATCGATACAAGTGCCCATGGTCCTGTTTAGGAGTTTGATTTTCAATAAAAAAGGTCAGAGTGACTAACTGAAAAACTGTTGTCTAATGCTAGCGAGCTTTTGACTGTAATGTTATTTGAAAGGGACTTGTTTAACAGTAAAAAAAAAAAAAAAAAAAAGCTCACCTGTTGTACTTCCAACTAAGTAATTTATTTATGGTCAGATTGTTTTAAAAATAAATAAAATAAAGCTCAGATTAAAATCTAAAAGGTCTCAGACAGAGCATGCCTACAGTTAGCATCACACTCCCAGGGAATGTTGATGACATCAGTTGCAAAGTATAAATAATTAGCCAAGATATTCTGGGTCCTAGTGCTTATAAATCCGATTGAATAAATACAACTGGATTCTGTAGTGGCTGTTTCAGGACTGGGACTGGCAGTGTGGATGGGGGTTTGAGCTGCACATGAGGAAATCAGTGGCAACAAAAGCAGGTGTATATGAGAAGAACTGGGCTCAAATGGTAAAAGTCTGTGTAGAATCTGTGTGTGGAGTGGTAGTGGATTGCTGCTTGTTGCAATAGTCATACAATAAATGCAATAGCCACTTTTAACAGCTGTTACTGTGTTTCCAAGTGAGTGCAACAATGAGTAGAGACTTTAACCTAAAGTAAAACTGTCATAAATGTGCAATCTTTTCTGAAACATTTATAGTTTAAATGTCTGATGAAAGCTACACCAATGGGTGATGGGGGTGGCTTGGTCAAATTAAATGAGTTTGAATTAAAATGTGAAATTTGAATAAACCAAAATATAAAAGCCCTTTGCTATAATAAGTTTGTATTTGTGCACATGCTCCAAAATATCTGCATATGTATATTAGTGTTAGGGTTTAGGGTTTTTTGTGATCTTGACTAGGAACAATTAAGATTTAAATGCATCATTTCACAGTTTTTTCTAATATTAAGAACACAAATTATTTGTACTGTATTTCTGAATCTGAATTCACACTTCCTGAGGTTTGATCAATCACCCACCCCTCCCCCCGCACCGCTGCATGGGCTCACCTTGTCTCCTGCACAAAGGTCCAGACTGCCACCTCTTCACACCTCTGCCTCAGCCCCCCAGCCCCCGAATCCACATCAAATACTCAGCCAGACCTCCAGCACACACCCCTGCTCTTTGTCTGTCACAACAGCTCAGGTTAGGAGAGAACTGAGCCGGATAAGGAGTAGGAAAGCTGCTGGACCAGACGGGATCAGCCCCAGGCTCCTTAAGTCCTGTGCAGATGAGCTGTGTGGAGTTATGGAGCATGTCTTCAACCTGAGCCTGAAGCTGAAGGTGGTGCCACAGCTCTGGAAGACCTCCTGTGTGGTACCTGTGCCCAAGACACCGCACGCCAAGGACCTCAACAGCTTCAGGCCAGTGGCTCTCACGTCTCATCTGATGAAGACTGTGGAGAGGCTCGTCCTGGGTCACCTCCGCTCTACGGTGAGCTCAGCGATGGACCCGCTGCAGTTCGCGTATCGGCCTGGCATTGGAGTGGAGGACGCCATCATCTCTCTGATGCACCGCTCGCTGTCCCACTTGGAGAGGCCCGGCAGCACTGTGAGAATCTTGTTCTTCGACTTCTCCAGTGCTTTCAACACCATCCAGCCGCTGCTCCTGAGGGACAAGCTGGAGTGGGCAGGAGTGGACTGTGACCTGGCTGAGTGGATCCTGGACTACCTCACAAACCGGCCCCAGTTTGTGAGAGCCCGGGACTGTGTGTCTGACCTCATGACCTGCAGTGTGGGGGCGCCCCAGGGCACCGTCCTCGCGCCCTTCCTCTTCACACTCTACACTGCAGACTTCAGACATAACACGGACAGCTGCGTCCTGCAGAAGTTCTCCGATGACTCCGCCATCATCGGTCTCATCATGAACGATGACGACACGGAGTACAGAGGACTAACGCAGGACTTTGTGGACTGGTGTCACCGGAACCACCTTCTCATCAACGCGGGGAAGACCAAGGAGATGGTGGTGGACTTCCGTAGACGCCACTCTACTGCCCCCCCACCAGTGAACATCCAGGGAAGAGACATTGAGAGAGTGGACTCTTACAAGTACCTGGGTGTTCATCTGAACTATAAACTGGACTGGACTCACAACACAGATGCACTATACAGGAAGGGCCAGAGTCGGCTCTATCTCCTGAGGAGACTGCGGTCCTTTGGAGTGAGAGGGCCACTCCTGAGGACCTTCTATGACTCTGTGGTGGCATCAGCCATCCTGTACGATGTGGTCTGCTGGAGCAGCAGCGTCACAGAGAGGGAGAAGAAGAAACTGGACAAGGTCATCAAGAAGTCCAGTTCAGTCCTGGGCTGTCCTCTGGACTCGGTGCAGCAGGTGGGGGACAAGAGGGTCCTGGCTAAACTCATGTCTATGCTGGACCATGAGTGTCACCCCCTGCAGGACGCCCTGTCTGCTCTGGAGAGCAGCATCAGTGACAGACTGATTCACCCTCGCTGTGTTAAGGAGAGATTTCGCAGGTCTTTCCTTCCTGCTGCTGTCAGACTGTATAATGATCAATGCTAGTCATGTGTCATCGCCATAGTAATAATAATAATAATAACAATGTGCAATACTATTTAAAGTCACTACCTGCTACTTATTTATTTATTTATTTAACCACCACTGTCCATCACTGCACTGTACACAATATTTTGATTGTAAATACTTATTATTATTTATCTTGTTTTTGATGTGTGCTCTTGTTTTCCTACTTTTTCTGAAACTTGCTTTGTGACATTGAAATTTCCCCACTGTGGGACGAATAAAGGATTATCTTATCTTATCTTATCTTCTTCTTCAACTACTGCTAATTTTCAGCAATTTCCATGTTCAGCATCGTATGTGGCACCGTTATGTCCAAAAGTAAACCCAGCTCTTGTCTAGGTCCCCTGCTTACCCAGTGTCAGAAATAGGCAGGTTTTAATAGTTTTATAGCCCTGCCCTCAGTAAAGAGATGGTTCACTGTCACCGTCATGCAGCTCCATGTGTAACAGTGCGTACCCCTGCAGGCGCCACTGATCACTCTTACAGCAAAGTCATTTCAATGGGACGAACTCATTTTTTGCAACACCATTTAGAATAGCTCTGAAAACTGTATAACGTAAACATTCTATGAAACATGTTTGCTTTTGTTTGTAGCTGTGTTATAATGTTGTTTCATCATCAAAAACATACCTGGAGATGTCTTTTGTTTCACGCATGTTTAACACAAAAACCCTGCATATTTAAGCTGAGTATGTCTCTCAAATGTAAAATACTCTGTTCCACCTTGTGATGTCATGTGGTAATACAGGAAGTGCTCCACTGTGTTTTTAAACTCCATACACCTTCACTACAATCATTTGGATAATTTCAGACCTGGAATTGCCAATTTCTACTAAACAAATGGTAAAAGGAGCTGCTAACTTGAAAACTACCACTTCATGAGATCACAAGGTGGAACAGAGCATTTTGAGATTTGGAGATGCAGGCAGCCTAATAATGCAGTGTTACTCAAACATGAGTGAATGAAACAAAACACAACTTGAGGTATGTTTTTGAGGAGAAAACAATCTAACATGGCTGAAAGCTCATAGGGGTCAGTTTTGCAAAATATAGGACCTTTAATAGTAAAGTAATACATGAGAGAGACTAATGAGAACATAACTAGCTACTTCATTCAGTTTAGATTTCATCACATTTCTCTAAGACCCTTTAAGTGTCTTCATAATGTGAGGGAATCCTTTCAGGGACTCACAGTGTGGGCTGTGAAGACTGGTCCACAGCCTTGGATTTCTTTGCCTACAGTGTCACTGTTGGCATTTAGAAAACCTCCCACTGTTATAATATTTACCAAGGCTCTGGCATATTGTGTGGAGTATAGTTGAAACAAGAGTTGAAACAATAGCGAATCTTTAAGCCTGAGGAAGATAAGTTACTTTCAAGGATTTATGAGTACTTATTGATCCACAAGAGAGATTTAGGGTCACAGCATGACTAAATACATGAATAAATAAACAGAAGGAAAAAAGTATAATAATCTATTATGAGTTGCTGAACTAGAGATTAATATACAAGATTTGAATACTTAAATGTAAAATATGCTGAATCATGTGATGCTGAATCATCGTGTTCTACAATACAAAAGTCCCTTTTGGAGTAAGACTTATCAGTTTAAACACATGCTTTAAAAGATATGCAGCTTCTCTTTACTTTTCATAACATAAAACAAAAAGAAGTTTATAGAAGTGACATTATCTGAAATAACCTCACAGAAACAGCACTGCTCCATTTGCATAAATTTGTGAGAGCTGTTACAGATATTGCTTTTCTGCATTTGATTGGCACAGACACCAGAGTGAAGTGCCACTTGTCAAATGCAACCATGAGATTTGAGACAAGTTTATGACTACAGATAATAATAAGGCGTTGGATATATATATATATATATATATATATATATATATATATATATATATATATATATATATATATATATATAGTGTAGAGAGAGAGAGAGATTTTAAAGATACTCATAGCCATATAGAGGATAAAGAGCCATGCCCAAGGACACAACAGAAGAGATTTAACCTTTGGGGATGTACGCACGGGGGTGAGTTACTGCATAGGTAAAATACATTTTTTAGAACTATAATAAGGATTTAATAAACAAAGATTTTGGCGTATATTACGCTATTTTCTGATCTATGTTATAATGTTCTTTCCTCTTCAAAGTTTTGTCTTGTTTCATTCACGTGTTTAACACACAAATCCACCACTGTGCTAAGTTACAGGTCAGATCTGCAGAGGTGAGTCTGCACACAGTAACAATGCATGTATTGATATTGTTCCCTCATCAAAACATAGCTGGAGTTTTGTTTTGTTCCATGCACACATGTTTATCACACAAACCCAGCATAGTTCTTCTCTCAGACGGAAAACTCCTATTCAACCTTGTGATGTCATGGGGTAATACTGAAAGAGGTCCATACACCTTCACTAGAATTATTTGGATAATTTCAGCCCTGGCATTGCCAATCTCTACTGAGCTAAAGGTAAAAGGCAGCTGTTAACTTGAAAACAATGACATCACACGGTGGAACAGAGCATTTTGAGATTTGGAGATCTAGACAGACTAACAATAAAGGATTACTCAAACATGTCTGAAAACAAAACACAACTTCAGGTATGTTTTTGAGGAGGTAAATAATAATAATAATAATAATAATAATACATTTTATTTGAAAGCGCCTTTCAGGACACCCAAGGACACTGTACAAGACAAAGTTAAAAACACATAACATCATTATAACTTATAATTATATAATTTAGCATAATATAGGACATTTAATATACATACACAGGGAGAAATTACAGCATATAGTACATACAGTAAATATATAGGCCCATGGTAAATATAGAGCCATGGCCTTTAAACCAGAGCCCCATATGTGTCCAGTGTTTACCCTCAAACACCATAATGTCTGCCCTCACTGCAGAATGCACACGTCAATAAGTCAGAAACAGACCAAACTTAATTGTGCAAAAGCAAATATCATAAACTTATTGAATACCTCGCTCAATTACCGTAATATGGACCCTGGTTTTTCCATCACATTTGTCAACAGTGTATTTGTATGTCATTGTGTAACAGCCATTGCAGTTTTAATTGTGGAAAGTAAATATTAAGGTACTGATGGTTTTGTGTGGTCAATGTGTAGACAACAAACGAGACCAACTACTTCCTTAATAGCTTTTCTGGTAGAGGGTCCATCGCCTTCTTGTGTCCATGGAGATTTTATTGCCTAGCCTTGGTTGTCTCTATGGAAAATTGGTAACTAATGCCCTACTGTAGAACATTCCAGACCAAGCAATAACATCTCTATGGAAACAAGCAGGTAGCGAATCCTCCACTAGAAAAGTTATGCCATGGATCTTTGACAGAAATAGTGAAACATTAAAAACAATATTCCAATTGTGTTATAGACAAAACGACAGACAAATCAACAATAAAGTAATGTAGAAAACTAAAACATCTGAATATTTGTATTGAGTATGTTGATACAGTGGTGTTAAATAAATGTCAGTTATTCACTCCAGTCTCATCAGAGGTAAACCGGTATTTAAAGGTCGCTGCAGTCCCCTGTCACATGACTCACAGGGAGATTAAAAGTGGCTTTATCTCTGTCTGTGACACATACTGGACAAACATCAGCTCAACACAAGCGACCTGCATCATATGAGCTATTTTAAACTCATCTGTGCTTCAATGAATAGTACCTGACCTAACTCCACAAACTCTGGCATTGAGCAAGAATGAGGAAGGAATATGATACAATATTAAAAATCTTAGTTAGTAAAGACATGTAAATTAGAAGGAAGAAAATAGTGGACAAAAAATGTGTAGTATTTCAGTCTGCTCAAGTTAAGGTTAACACTTTATTTAGTCCTCTTTATTTGCCCTATCCTCTGGGGCACCTCATCAGAAGTATTAGTTGGAGGATTGTACCCATGGTGCATGTTATACGTTGATGGGGGAAACTGGAGGACCACTGCAGAAATCCACCCAGACACAGAGAGAACTTGCAAACTCCATACAGAAAGGCCTAATCGACCTGGGAATCAAACCTGGACTTTTATTGCCATACTGAGTTGCCGCAGTATTTAATCAGATTTCTAGTGTTAAGATTATGTGTGTGTTGAATGAGCTACAGGTTATGACAGATGCCCTTCCACTCTTGGATAAAAAAAAACATTATTTTGCACTGAACAAGATCTCACAAGGTAAAGTGTTCTCATCTTTTGAGAGATGCAACAACTAAAAATTAGTTCTAAATAAACAAGGTTTTAAGTAAAAATCAAATATAAAGCAAACAAAATATAACAACAGGTATTAAATGTATATTTTAAAAATCCAATAAAAAGGCAACAAATATATATTGGTGCATTTGTTAAGATATATTGCCAAAATGTATAGTCCCTCCCACCTCTATATTGTCTGTGTCTAGTTAAAGCACAAGATGCATTTGCCAGTCACACATGCAGCCTACTCCCATACTACAATTAGATGTACTTGTCAAACCTTGAACTTCTTAATGATCTAAGTATAGCGTGTTGACAGGAGCAGTGTTCGGGAGGTTTCCAGCCCTGATTAGCTCACAGTGCTGTGGTGCCAGCAGCAGGTGTGTCACTGCCAAACGCTACAGTTGGCTGGAGGTTTGAACAGGCATTTATTTCCAACCTGACAAACACACATGTGCCGCTCAGCAAAGTCCACACAAAAGCCACCAATCTGTGTCCCTATAAAGACAAACGTTGTAGTGGAACGGAAAATGCATTGTTATTGTTATAGCAATGAAGTGAGAGAAAAATAATAATGTGTTCAATGTAAACACTTGACCTAGATCACCTTAAATGTGTGACTTTTCAGGAAGAGGGTCATTCACCTGCTTTAGTCTACTCTAAGGATGTGCAAAAATATCTATATATTGTGATACTAAATTTGGTGATACAGTATTGTTATTATGGGCTCACACAGTGGAGCACTACCTGTGTTACCACGTGACAACACAAGATGTTATCAGTCTAAATATGCAGGGTTTGTGTGTTAAACAAGCATGAATGAAACGAAACACAAATCCAGGTGTGTTTTTGTTGACAAAACAGCATTATAATGTAGATTAGAAAATAGCATAACCCGGAATATACACCAGGAGCTTCAGCAATGTAAGCAAAGCTGCATACGTGCATATTTTTAAAAGCATCAATTTACACTAGAGGCAACAGAGCTGCTCCTGCAACACAAGCCTCTGTATATTCTCACGTTTAAACACCAAACTCTTTTACATTGCTTATGTATTCATTGCTGAGTGGATGAATTACGTTTTAAATCACAAAACAAAAGTTGACAAGAGGGACGATGCTTTGCAGCGATAACAAGTCTTATCTGTGGTGCTTGCATTAATGAAACTACTCATCATTTAACTTTGGTTGTCTGCAACACGCACCTTTTCCTTCAGAAGTTGTTCTTGTAAAGTTGCTGTTTCATGTTGTAAAGTCCTGGATGCGACGCACAGTGTTTACGTGACTGCAGGGCCTTAGACTATGACAGGCTGGTTTTATTTGGCTATAGTCTAAAAGTCTAGTGGGCTCAGACTAGACCCTGTTAAAAGCGTAGACAGTGATTGGCTTTGACATAGTGATAGCTCATCTGATAATCTTATCTTGAGTAAAAGATTCTTCCCCAATGGCCTAATGAAGAAGATGATGAAGAGAGATGTGACGCATATCTGAAGCTGGCTATGACATAACCTTTCAATGTTCTTTAATGTGGTCACATCCCTGGAGCTATAGAAAAGCCATGAGTTATACAATTCAATCCAATAGAAATCACTGCTTTCAATTAGATTATCTCTGTGATGGTAAGCCCTGACATAATACCAGATAGGGCACACAGCTATCTGAGTATTACCACTATAATCCTGATATAACCTGCAATGGCCAACCAGAGGCTGTGTAAAATGAATAGCAGAGGGGCAGTTCTTCTTTATTCTCCTGTAGAGTAATATAATGCTATTTAGCCCTGGTTTAATCTAGGTTCCTTGCCTGGTCAACCAAGACTATGTGCTTTTAGAATACGTTACATTTGGTCTGGAACTGCATCCTCCTGATTTCTGATTGGAGTGATTGACAGGCAGATTAACCTATTAGAGAAAAGCACTCACCCATTCACACACACATTCAGACACCAGTGTATGCAGAAACAGGGGGCAAGGTGGGTTAAGTGTCTTGCCCAAGGACACAATGACAACATTCATCTGTGGGATCTGGAATTGCACAACCAACTTGTGGGTCAGTGGTTCTGGACACTGCCAGTGATGTTTATATCATATATGTGTGGGTTCAGTGGGCAAACAGTCTACCAACTGAGCTACTGTTGTCCCTCATTCTGGTTTAGACCTGGTTTACTTTTGATCAAGTCTCTTGTTTAGTTCTAGATAAGATATAGGTTCATTTTAGTTAAAGGGCGGTGATAATGTCAATTGAATTTTACAATTTCGATTGACCTATCAAAGTATCTGGAGATCTGCATGGACAATGGAAAACTGAGAGGGAGGAGTCCTGACACCACCTAGCCTGCTTTGTCCTTGTTGTTTTTGACACAGAGAGCACACAGCAAATCAATACCATCTGAAAAGTGTTGGACTGAGGTCATCGCCGACTGCCCTTCAACCTCTGCACTAAACAAGGACAGCACCACACAGCACTTTAACTGGCACCCGAACTGGACATGTGCTACTGAGCCATAATGATACATATATAGAGGGAGGGAGGGAGAGAGAGAGAGAGGGAGAGAGTTGGCATGATTGTTATTTGTCACATTGGCGGGACTAAAATACACACACTCACATCAAGGCAATAACAAAGATAAGGTCCCCATGATATCACATATGGGTTACAATAGGTTAACGTTAGAGTAGGGTCAGTCTCCAGGAAATGAATCAATATAAAGTTAATATAATGTCCCCAAAAAGCATGGAAACGAAGTACATGTAAGAGAGAAGAGGAGGGGGATGGGAAAGAGAGAGTAGAGAGGTAGAGTGAGACAATGGGAATGAGAGAATGGGGGGGGGGAGGAAGTGGAGAGAAAGTGAAAAGGGGAGGGAGCTAGAAGAGGGGTGCACGAGCTGCTATTAAACAAATATTATGGTCTTATAAGTAGGCCTTATGACAGTCATAAATACTTGGTAATTCAGCTTAAGGTCAAGAATGAACTGGTAATTCAATAAACAGATGTCACTGAGAAGAAAAACTACAGTATATACAACTATATTCAAAACACTATTACGATACTTTGCAGCTGATGTCATCAACATTAACGTTCCCTGGGAGTTGTCTGAAGCTCAGCCAACAGTTTTTCAGTTAGTCGCTCCCCCTCTTTTTTGTTGAAAATCAAACCTAATGAGAACATGAAAGCTCGTATCATTTCGTACACTTTTGGCAGTGTTTGCTAATGTCTGCATTGTGTTACCATGGTAACTGCTGAACATTCTACTACAGGCATACAGGAAGAACACCCCCAGCATGATGTCACTGCAAAGTATCAATTGTATAGAGGTTAGCTTTCTATTTAACTACTGTTTTCACCAATGGTGCTGTTTACCGCTGCTTCACAAAACCCTAGATTTACAAGGAAAATGTCAAGGATTTTCAACAAATAACTAAAGAAATTTTAGAAAATGTTAACTGTTTTAGACCAGTTAAGATCATAACCTTTTAAAACTTACTGTTCTACATGTTACTGAAAAACTAACAAGAATTTTAAGATGTTTAATTTTACATAAAATGATGAAATAGACATCCCAAAATGCTGTCCCTTTGAGCTATTTCGTATCAGTACAAAATCACAACCACGCAAATTAGCATTACATTTGCAAGTCAATTTCGCATCATTATCCTTATGGGGAGTGCACAGTGTGGCGCAGAGGAGAGGATGGGGTCCCTCTGCTGTATTTACTGCTGCCCTTAAGGTCCACTTATTTAGAGCAGATTGGTGCAATGAGAAGAGGACTCAAGCAGCTGAAAAGGGCCCCGCTAATGGTGCCTTACCAGTGCTACCACTACAGTAAAGCCAATGCACCCCTCCTATCAATTTACAGATGGAAGAAGACCCTGGTGAAGTGGTTGTATTGAAGTAAGTGATTGGGCCATGTAAGTGACAGTATAAAAATACATGGGAGTGTCTGATTAAATGACAAGTTTCACCATGAGAGTAAGAGCAGAAGGAGGAGGAGAGAGAACTATACAAGTTTTAGCATATTCTTGACTCAGTATGTCCTTAATCCACACACAAGCTCTTAGTATAATTAGTATAATTACAAAATGTTAGTTGAATCTGAAATAAAAATTACTTGTGAATTTTCAGTTATAGGCAGTGAGAAAATATATTGTCATGATGGTGTATAATTGAAACAATATAAATCATAATCAAACTAGCTAAAATAAATAGATGCTGTGACCATAAAGGTTCTATATTACACAAAATTGATTCTTATGAGCTTTAAGCCATGTTAGAATGCTGTTACTTCCTCAAAAACATACCAGCGTTGTGTTTTGTTTCATTCACACATGTCTGAGTAATCCGAGATTATTAGGCTGTCAGTATCCCCAAAGCTCAAAATGCTCTGTTCCACCTTGTGATGCCATGCAGTGGTAGTTTTCAAGTTAACCTTTTTACCTTTAGATCAATAGAGATTGGCTATTCCAGGGCTGAAATCATCCAAATGATTCTAGTGAAGGTGTATGGAGATTAAAAGACTGTGGAGCACTTCCTGTATTACCACATGACATCACAAAGTGGAACAGAATGTAGACAAAAGTTACAGTGCACCTTTAACGTTATAATTTCTCTGTCTGACAATGTCTTCACTTCTGACAAATGTTGTAGGTAAGACCACAGTTCATGTTTAGGACCAGTCAAAAGACAAAAGTGATTATTATCAAACGCTAAATTTGTTTTGTTCTTGCCTCAGACTCTCCAGAGGGTGCTATTCTTCATGATGGAAATTTAACTCATTCTGTCAGGCTTTCTGTAAACTCTTACAGAAAGCCTGACAGAATGAGTTAACTTTATTATACCCCTCTGTTTTATTTATACTTTATTTGTATGAAGACTGTACTGTGTATTCTTGGCTGCCATCTTGTAAGCATAGACATAAAATAAAATGTGTTGAAGTGTAAAATTATGGGACAGATTTATTTACTCGCACATAAACTGCAGACATATGCGGCACAGGCGTGAACTGGACTACTGTGATGTTCTGGTGTTTACTTTGCAGAGGATGTTTAAACCAAAGGCGAGTTAGAAAAAGTGTGATTGAAAACAGAGTCTGAACTGCATCACTACGGCAACATTCCTGGCACCTAACATGGTTCTACGCAATAGGCCATTGGCACCTACATAGTTTTTAGTCAGTGTTTGTGTATGTGTGTGTCCCAGTTTGAGGCTAGATAATGGAATAGCAAAATAAGAAATAAGACAAAGTGCAAGCTATTTAATAAAAATGTACCGATACAATACTGATATTGGATATTGGTGCTTATATTGAAAATTTTGGTGGATCAGGTATCAGGTATCAGTATTCAGAAGCCCCTATGATGAAGTTACGTCACCCGGATTGGCGTTACCAGGGCCCCACCCTGGAGCCAGGCCTGGGGTGGGTGCTCGACAGCTAACGTCTGGTGGCCAGGCCTTCCCCCACGGGGCCCGGCTGGGCACAGCCCAAAGGAGCAACGTGGGGCCGTCCTCCTGTGGACCCACCACCCGCAGGAGGATCCATAGGGGGCTGGTGCAGGGAGACATGGAGACTCGCTCTGGGGACATAGAACGTCACCTCGCTGGGGGGGAAGGAGCCTGAGCTTGTGCGGGAGGTTGAGCGTTACCGACTAGATATAGAGACGAGACAAGAACGACTGCAAATACTATGCTGACTGACAGGGCATAAGGTTATCTGTTAATTAAGATTGAGTTGTTGTACAGCTGTATGGAGTATGGTATGAATGTAGTCCTGTATCTCTCACTGTTTGAGCGGAGCTGTAGGAGCCTGTTGGAGAATGAGCTCCTCTGTCCCTCTTTAGTCTGGTGCAGTGGGTGAGAGCAGTTTGTCCAGTGTCCTCTTGTCCCTCACTCTGACAAATGTCTCCAGCTCACAGCCAATCACGTAACCAGCTTTATGGCTCAGTTTGTCAATTCGCCAAATGTTCCATTTACTTGGTGCCGCTCCCCCAGAAGACCACAGCGAAGTACAGGGCACTGGCCACCACAGACTGGTAGAAGATCTCCAGTAACTTGCTGCACACATTGAAAGACCTGAGCTTTCCCAGGAAGTAGAGTCTGCTCATGCTCTTCTTGTAGACAGCATTACATTACTCCAGTCCAGCCTGTTGTTCACATGGATGTCATGGTACTTGTAGCAGCCCACTATTTCCACGTCATGGCCGTGGATGGTAATGGGCTCCACTGGTGTCCTCTTTCTTCTGAAGTCAATGACAGGTACCGGTGGGCCAAGCATGCTGCAGCCTGGGTGGTCGCAGAGGCAAAAACTCGGGGTTGGGAGGAGTTCAAAGAGGCCATGGAGGAGGACTATCGGATGGCCTCAAAGAAATTCTTGCAAACCGTTCAGTGTCTCAGGAGGGGGAAACAATGATTCACCAACACTGTTTACAGTGCGGGTGGAGAGCTGTTGACCTTGACTTGGGATGTTGTCGGACGGTGGAAGGAATACTTTGAGGATCTCCTCAATCCCCCTGTCACGTTTTCTGAGGAGGAAGCAGAGGCTGGGGACTCAGAGGTGAACTTGTCCATCACCCTGGCTGAAGTCACTGAGGTGGTTGTAAGCTCCTTGGTGGCAAGGCTCCAGGGATGGATGAGATCCGTCCTGACTATCTTAAGTCTCAGGATGTTGTGGGGCTGTCTTGGCTGACACGTCTCTACAACATTGCATGGCGGTCAGAGACAGTACCTCTGCACTGGCAGACCTTCTCTACATCGTATTGACCGTATTGACATCGATATTAGAAAGGAAAAACCTGGTTCAGTGCATCTTTACAATTTAATGTTTATTATTTACTATTTAATATTTAATTAATAAAGTGTACTGGAATTTACCCCAATAACTATGTTTTTTAGGGCAGGGGTGTTTTATAGTAAATTAGGCCTAGTGTTGTGTATAAACATAGCTACTTTGTTATTGTACATTCAATACTAGGGGGTATTCCATCGAAGTCACTTAAGAAGTCCAGGCTTATCCTGAAATCCTGAGCTGAAACTAGCTCCATCTCCAGTTTAAGCCTCAACTCGTTCCAGGACAGAAATAAACCTGAGTCTGACCAAAGATAACTTGGGCCTGAAGTTTAAGCTGCACTTTGTGCGCGCTCCCGGTGACTCTGACATGGCTAATGGAGCACGGAAAATAGGCTCAAAGTGTGACTTTCTGATTAAAGGAGAGAGGAGCCACAGCGCACACAGACAAGAGTTTGATGTAGGACACAGAACTTTTCCGGTCATTCTGATCTAAGGAGCAAGGGTTCATCTTCATCCTTCAAAAATGAAGAAATATTACAAAAAAAAAAAAAAAAAAAAAAAGTGTAATCAACCAAAGATTTTGCGACGCCCCTGCAGTACCTCCGTGACCCCCCTGTTGAAGACCTCTGTTTTAGGGTATACAGTGTTATACACCCTCAACATTTGGACTATTAGCAGTGAGTGGCAGAGCTGGTTGAGCCCCATTTGAACTAATGCCTTTTTCCTATTTAATAAGCTGTTTTTGAGTATGTGTTAAGGAAATTAATAGTGAGTTCAGGGAAAGTCCCCGGTGTTAGCCAACAAACTAGCTCTAGTGGACTAACAATGGAAACCACATGTATTATGTAAATGGCAAAATGGAAAATAAATTTGAGTGAAGCAAGAAGCTAAAGGTGTTGGTATTTGCCTTATACAGTGGGCCTATTGTTAGTGAAATGCACAAGAATAAAGCATATTAACACATAATACACATTCACTCTCAAATCTTCAGATCACAGGACATATAGGCAACCCTCTTGCCAAAATATAAAAATTCTTCGGCTACATAACCATTTTGAAAAGTAAGTGTGTGTCAGCAAATATCCTAAAATAATACTTTGACTAAACACAATCTGAATATCAAAGCGCTATTCAACATTTCTGGATCTCACCTTATATTGGAACGCAACTATCATCACGAGCTGTTATATACTTGCTACAGAAAGATTACCATCATATATCAGCACAAATAAAAACTCTGCCAAAAGATAAAGCATATTTTTCACACTTCCATATCCCTTAGTGTCTACTGTTTACACGATATATACAAAGATGTGCTTCATTGCTTCTGCCATTATAAACTTGGACACAATCCAACACTATCAGATAGCACCTTCCACTCTGTCATCTTGTTTACCTGGCACAACAACAACCAAATGTCTAATGCATTACAAATGTTAACAGTGACCAACAATATCTAATGTATTCAGCTCTGACAGCAGGTGATCTATTTTTATTCATCTGTATTTGACAAGTGCATCTGCTCCCATCAATCACACCACTAGTCATGTTAGGTTATATTACTGGCAATGGCATCGGTCCAACCTTCAATTATCACCTCTAGAATTCTGCACTGTCCCTCAGGGGTACGTACTAGGGCCAATTGTATTTTTACCCCATTCGTCATGTCAGGCCACCTTGTAGTAATTTAAACTCAAATGACTGTGTTTTGAATACAAGAGAAAGAAAAACAACAAGCAGCACTTAATACACTTCTGCCATGGTATTTTCTTCTGGTATAGTGTCCATTCAATTGTCAGGGTCCAATGATATGAACAAAAGGTCAAATATAGGTTTCTCTTATTGTAAAAATACTATTAAAATTAAACAACTGTCACAGTGGACACATGTCGATGCCAGTGGCCAGTATGTTTAAAGGTGCAATGTGTAACTTTTCTGGTAGAGTGTCCATCAATTGCTTTTCTTCGTGTAGATGTCTGGAATGTTTCACAATATGGTATTAAACCTTTCTATCTTCATGGAGACCAAACCAGGCCAAGACACAGATCAGAGCTGTGGAGAGGCGACCCCGCTCACAGTCAGAATGCCTGTTTTTCTGGGTATTTTTGAACTATACAACCACCTATAATTGAATAAATGTAAGGCAAAGCTGTTTAATGTCATACTATGGCAGAGTAATGACATATCCATAGAAACAAGCAGGTGACGGACCCCCAACCAAAAAAGTTACGTGGTGCACCTTTAATGCCATACTATGAAACATTCCACCATGTCAAGTTACCCTGTAACAGAAACAACCCTGTAAGAGATAGTGCAGTAACCTGCTTCCTGTTGCTGAGTCTTTATTGTGACTCAAAACATGACCTTTCGGACATTTCTCGTGACTAGCAACTTTGGGCAAGTATATTTATTTTGTCAACAAAAAATCATTTAAAAAAATTATCAGCACCCAACTTAAAACATACACAACTTTCCCTGACTGGAAGATCTGAAAGAAAAACAGCTTTAACGTGCTTTCAGCTCATGAGATCCATATAAATAAACAAATAAACCCACAATAGAAAATATAAAGTTAGATAAAAGAGTTATAATTTTAAATACCCAGCAGCACACAAACTTATCTTCTTACTCTCTCTTTTTAGCTGATTGATTCTTTTGATTTCACCCTAAGATAGATAGTATCAAACTCACTAACTCACTAACCTAATGTTGCAATACAATTAAATAATCTATTTGTCAACTTAACAAATATCCTATACCTTTTTGTTATCTTGATTTAGCATGGTCAATACATAACAGAAATTACTCCCTGGAGTTAATATAAATCTTGTGCATGCAGACAGGTCTTTAAAAGCAAGATAAATTACGCTGCAAGATTTCCAATGGAGGCCATTTTATTTTCCATCTTTTTCATTATTGCTTTGGCACCAAGCCTACTTCTGCCATTAAAATGTATTCACTTGCTTTCGATATATCCTTTTATGCAGTTGGTAAGAGTCATTTTGAAAAGATATTTCTAGTTTAATGGTCTTGACAGAAGCTGAGGGTATTTGACTACACAATGGGGGGCAATGGGAGTAAAGTGCCTCCTTGGTATGGCTGAGATGAGATAATAGATTTCGCCGTAGTGGCTCACTCACAGATTGTTGCCTGGACTTTGAATATAGTAAACACAAACAGAATATAAAGCCTTGTGTACTTTTCACTGCAAACTGGATGTAATGTGTTCAAATATTTTTTCTACCAAATGAGAAGAAGAAAAGCTTTAGTTCAATATTGGGATGGTCTGTCTGGGTATTGGAGTCTTTGGACATGCATTGGAGAAAGGGCTGAATATATAATAGCCTAGAAGAGGGCACAGATGCATAAACAATCAGATTATAAAATCAATCACAAACATACATTTGAAATATTATTTTCTGTAGCCAGAAATATGATGTGCTTTGAACCAGGGGAAACCAAGCACCTAGGATTGCACACTAGACTATATTGAAAGAGTATGGAAATACTGACCATTTGTATCAAAAGAATTGGGTTATATTAAAAATAACTATGCTATGCGCTTGTCTCCATGGAGATAAGTCTAATGCCTTCCTGTGGAACATTCTGGCCAAAGAAATACCATCTGAATGGAGACAAGCAGCTTTAAAAGTTCTGGTTTTATTTATGTTCATGTTCACATTTGATCCTGGTGGTTTGTACCCAGTTTAGCCCAATCGTAGGTGCCCAATATTATATACGTATTTTACACAAAGCATATACATTTACAGAATGGTTAACAAAGCCCCAAAAGCAGCTGTCATTTTGATAAACTTAATACATAGACATGACCTTTTGGATAGTTTTATATTTTCAATAAACAGCCTGCCAAATATACAGATTTCACAAGCCAGTCGTTCAGGTAGGATCCATAGCAAAGGAGAAATTCAATTCTGTCAACAGGACAAAAGTTTTTTGATCAAATGCGTTTCGCAGCTCATCCAAGCTGCCTCTTCAGTTCTGGTCAGACGCTGGTGGACACTGCCTTATATCTACCTGAAGGAAAGCGCTAACTGCACATCTACTTTACAGTTTCTGTTTGTTAGCTAGGTCTATTGAACTGCACTAAGTGGAGTGAAATCTACGGCCATGGGCTCACCGGTCTCTCCTATTTTTGCTGAACAGAGTGCATTGGCCTTGTTTCCAGGCACTCCATCCACAAATTGTTATCATTATGTTGACAATATTTTTTCTAAAATCAAAATTCAAGATTTGGAACCTTTTACTGTACATATTAATGCTATAGATCTGAACATCAAATTCACTCATGAAGATGCCAAGGAGAACACATTGGGTTTCTTAGATTAGATTGTGCAGTAACGATAAGAGAAGACCAGTAAGACTCCAGGTAGGGGTCTTTAGGAAGCCCACACACACTGACCAATACCTGCTTTTTGATTCACACAATCCACTGCAGCACTCAGACATCATCTGCCTCTTATTTACAAGTCCATCCGCAGACCTAAATCATCAGCTGTCTGCCGGTGCTAGACTAAAGGAGCATCAACACTAATCGATGTTCAAATATCCTCACATGGACTGACATGTGCTTAAGTTTCACTTTTCTTTTCTCCGTATACACAAAGACATCGCCGCGGTTACCTGGTTTATGGATAACTTTACTCTGTCTCGTTTAGCTGCATCTTTACGCACACACGCTCCACACTAGATATATATAGAGAGGAGGAGGATGTTGGCATGTTTCTCTCATATTAGTTATTGTGTAACCAGTTGGTCTTTGTCAGGTGTTACAATTCTTAAGTCAATAGAGTCCCTCTACAAAAAAGCTTTGAAAATATTGGACAAAAAACCCTTTACTTACCACAGCTGCAATGTTCTCTCCAAGTACAATCTATTGAGCTTTCAGAATTTTATTAAATTTAGAAATGCCTGTTTGATGTATAAGACTTTACATGGTTTAGCTCCACCCCCCTCAATGACTATATTAGGTACAGGTCAACTCTTACATCTCGCTCGACCAGGGCCACAACCAGAGGTGACTGCATCAAAAATGTGTACATTTAAGAAGCAGGTACTTTTGAGCAGACAGCACTGCTGCAGTTTGTGCATTGATGAGGCTTTATAAATATGACAGTACTTGAGCATTGCTCATTCACAAAGTAAATCATGTGCAACATGCTCACCAGCTGCACACACTTTATTTATTTTTTTTTTTTTGTACATGCCATGTTGCACCTGGATTGATAAATCTGGCCCTTATCAGTGAAGAAGCTCTCTCATCTTTACAAAAAGGCCATTCAAGAAGGTTTTTAGATGGAAAAAATACAAAGATTTTAGCATCATAATATTGAGCTGTTTAAAGTAATGGAAATTCTTCCGACTAACATGTGCTTGCATTAGATGCATATAACTTTTTCTGAAGAATACATGTGAAAGTATTGCTCTTGCTTTGTGGTGTCATATGAAAAGTTAATGACTTTTTCATGTATTTGGTGTTAAACTATAACATAGGTAGATGTTTTTTGTTCATTGTAAACAGCAAAACTGATATACAACAGAGTAATTATAGAAAAATAGCTTCACTGACTTCCTGTTACAGTGCAGAACTGAAAGGCCCTGCCTCTTCATAGTGGCATTTCAACGCGACAAGCAGTGGATTTTCATTTCTGTTTTTACTGTTGAAAATGGCTTTATTACATTTTTGAACCTTGTATGACACAGAGTCTGATTTTTTTAAATAATCACAAGAGAGTACAGAGCAGTGGATGGACATAGGGTGTAGGTGAAAACGGACATCTTTTTAGTTACTTGTGTTTTCCCATACAATGTTGAAAAGAATCATACCATTGCATATAAATGAGTGTATAAACATTTTGATGGCCTCCTCTTGCACCTGCTCGTGGAACTCGTAGTCTGTGATGCATGCTAACACTACATGCTAACTCGTGCGATCATTCGAGCAGAGAAAGCCTCACCTGACGTTTAGCGAAGGGTAAAGGGATGAGGGTAAAACTGTTCAGATGCTTGTGAAGAATGTAATTAGCCGGAGCTATTAGCCCACTAATCATGAGGTAGTAAAAGGAGACGGTGAAAGAGTGACAGACCATTGGCATACAGAGGCGTAATCACGGGTCTGCCTCCTGTACAACGCAGAACACAAAATCTATGAATAATATGCAAAAAGGTTGTTGCAAAAAGGTTAAGCATTCAAATGTCTAAAGAGAATGGAAAAGCAACACCTCATTATTCATGTAAAAATCACAGTGTGGGTGGCCAATCTAGTACTCAAAGCAACAAACCTGGAAATTCACTGGTGTACAATAAACTGCATAAAGGCTGCCACACACTACAGGATGTTTTTTATCTTAAACAAATTTTAAACATACAACAAAAAGGACGCACCACGGACACGAGGAGAATCTTATGATTTTAAATCTCAGAGCGCAAAGACTGCTGCAGGATATGGCTGCGGTTTTACCTGTCTCAAGTAAAACCACTCGCTTTTAGACTCTTAAGTGTTCAAAAGATCAGAGCATTGCATATTGAGTCTATTCCTAGAGTACTGAAATCAAGTTTGAAATTTTAGTATTGTGACAACACTATACTCTACTATGCTATACTAAGTGTATGTCTTATTGTAGTCATTTTTTGCTTTCCCTTTTTTTTTTTTAATAAGAACAACCACCAATCAGGGTAAATACAATGGACAGGTCAATTCCACCAACTAAATAAGATTTTCCTTACAGATAAGATGGGTTAAAAGCTTCCTGCGTTTTTCAACCAGTATCCACCAGTGTGCCACTGTATTGGAGCTCACCCTAACCATTAGCCAAAAAAACAATGTTGCACACGAAGACACTGCTTTAATTATCGACCAATCCAAATGTAAAACCAATAAAAGTATTTTATTGTAGCACTAAATGTAAAGCTAAATTGCGTGCTAGCTGTGATGACTGTCAAATGGTCCAGAAACACGAAAAAGGGGAGAGGGAGAGGCTGGGATAATGGCGCTGCTAATGGGATGTTCTTGCCAATGGCTGGAAGATCTGCGGCCTGATTACTAACATTAACCAAATAGTTCAATTTTCTGTCCTCCTCTCCCTGAGTCAATGTGTTCAAGAGCTCTATTCACGCCACTGTCTGCTGGTATTTTCATGCAAATGCACGCTCCTCTTTGCTGAATAAAATGGCTGCCCTGTGCAACAATGAAAATGACACAAGATTAAATATCCTACGCAATCATACTTGACTTTGTGAAAACTTGACATTGCATCACGAAATTTGCAATGAAAACAAGTTTGTGTTATCTATCCAGTGAAACAATACACTTAAAAATGTAATCCGCAAAAGTCCAATCACTTTTTATCATTCGTGATTGTAAGGACAGTGGAAGTTGGAAGGTTAAATTGGAAATGATTTGAGTGTGAAATGTATCCTGGCAGGCTTTGGTTAATTTGCATTGATGTGGAATCGATCCCATTGCAATAAGGAGTCTACATATTGGCAGAACAATGCATATACAAGAATTGAACCATAGAGCAACTGGGAAAGAGGCAATCGACAGACAGAAATATAATAATAAGTGTAGGCCTGTCATTTTTTAATAGTTTTAATTATAGACCACATACTAAATATTAAAAATGTTCACATCTTCAGAAAAACATTGCAAAATTATCTAGCTGTAGTTGACTGAAGCAATTCTGTTCTGCTGATCAATTAGTTACTTAAAAAGGGGGTGTGGCTTTCAAACCTATTTCAAATCTCTATCTGACGCCACATGCATCAAACTAAAGCAACTATATATGTGGAAAAAGTACTAGGAAACAGTGCATTTATATCAAGACAGATTAAAGTTGTGAATCATGATTTTACTTTGCCTTTTTACATACCAAATCTTCAGATAACTCACCTACTTTCTGCTGTTGTCCCATTTAAAACCTTTTAATCTACATAAAATGATCGGCTAATACAAATACCAATATATTTAAACAAATATAGGCCTACAGCTCTAAATATCATATATTATATAGACATCACTTACAAAGAAACATTTTCTTCTTCAAAGTAAATTGCTACTTTTGTTATGCTGTGCCTGTATAAGTGTCCATAATCCTACCCATGTAACATAAACAGGCAGATAGCTGTTGTATTCTGACACACAAAGCTTGTGAAACTGGGACTAGACACATTAGAGACATGGGAGCTGCCAAGAAAACTCCAACACTTTCACCTGGAGCTCTGTAAGCTAGCAGTGAACTCTCTGGAAACAGCAGGCAGTGTTTACAGAGCCATACGTGAGGTAAGAAGCACACAGAGGAAGTAGACAAGTCTGAGGAGGAGTGACTCATTCAGACTCTGAAAACACCAAATCTGTATCCTGAGAGCTGAGCACACAAACTACAAGTGTGAGCAATTCAAGGGAGGACACCGTCAAGTGGAAATGCACACTTCAGAAGCAGGAACAAACACCTGGAACATTCGGAGCCAGCGGTTAGTCTGCAGCAAAGACAAAAAGTCGAATAAGGCTTTTAAAGTTCTTCAGACTTAAAGGTGCAATATGTAACTTTTCTGGTGGAGGGTTTGCCAGATGCTTAACGTAATTGTTTTGCCTTTGCCTGACCAGCCAGTCCCTTCTACATTCTGTTCGGATCCAGGAGGGACTGGAACTGGACAACAGAGGATGACGATCCAATCACAGCTGCTAATTTGTATCATGTGTTGCTCAAATGCAGAAAACATCAACCTCACAAAAAATCTTGTAACCTTCAAAAGAAAATACATAACTTCTTTGTGCCCCCACTGTTGATTCTGCAAAAATCTGCGCTGTTTCTCAGTCTTTTAAGTTGTTTTTTCCAGCCGTGTTTGTTTTGACGCAAACGAAGCATGCATTGCTCTGATTGGTTAATCTGCCTGTCAATCACGCCCTCTGAAATCAGGGAGACAGGATACGGCTCCAGATCCACTTTACTTTATAAAGTTTTGTCAAATAGTGCGGTTATGGTTGGAAAGGTCAGCTTTGCCTGGAATGTTTATCTACAAAATGGAATTAAACATGTCTCGCATTTATTCAATTAGAGGTATTTTTATGACTAAATAATACCAAGAACAACACGCATTGTAAGGTCACTTCTTCACAGATCTGAGCTGTAACTTCGCCTGTTGACATCACCTGCTTGACTCCATTGTGGAATATTAACTCAATAGCATCTCCATGGAGACGAGCAACTCTGTCTCACATGCAATTTGGCACATCACTAGTAACATGCATTATTATTAGTCAAGAAGCCATTAATAAAGTTTGATTAGAGTTGACCCAGACCCTCTCTGCTAAGACAGTGAATGGATTTGACCAGGCTAGCATTTAGCTGTCAGATGAGTGTGACAGTGAGACAAGTGGGGGTAATTACTTAACGCTCGCACTTAAGAGATCGATGTTTTTTTTTTTATTACTTCAAAATTACACAAACTCCTAATTGCAGAGGAGAAGACTCACGTGAGCAAACTCAAAACTACCCACGTAACTCACAATAGAAATGTCTTTTTGAGCTAGACCGGCCCTTTGCGAACAATGGACTACTCTCTGTCTTCCCCTACATCTGCGAGTGCGAGGGGCTGTCCTGGTGAGTTGGTAATGACAACGTCCCCGTGCTCCTCTCTGCCAATTAGCCGGGCCATAATTACACAGACACATATGGAGATGTCAATCAAAGAGGAGCACCCACCATCGGCACCCGTGATACAGACAGAGACTACAGCTATGGGCCATATATCACCACATGCTGGGCCAGTAAGTACAGCCATGCAAGCTCCGTTCAATTATTCCGACAGAGAGGCAATCCCACAGTTCAGAGGGAAATGCCACAATGGTGATTTAGAAACAAAACACTGGCGGACTATTTCTGTTTCCTCATTTGTGAAAACTGTAAAATACTCTGTTAGGAGTAAATGCGGTCCAGATGTTTTTCAGATGGAAGCCAGGCAATATTCAACTGAGCTGAATCCATATAGAAGAGCATTTGACGGGCAAAATTGAATCGATTGTTTGAGAGATGAATTGCCCAAATAGGGGTGGGGTATATGTAGCCAAATGCAGTGGTTCTCACTTTTCACATCAAGTATCACCACCAAGAAAAGATTCAAGAAAGAGTATCACCAGATTTAAACCAGTCCGATTAGGTTCACTAGGTCTTCTGTTATGATTATACTTTTGATTCCTGTGTACAGACCTCTTTTTATTTCATACCTTGAGAGTTTCGGCATGTTTGAGTTCAGTCTGCAATCTCAGACCACAGTTGAAACCATCTCACGGATTTGGACAACGCAAAGGTCATAGGCACAGAGAGTAACAAGTTGGATCAGAGAAGCCATAGACAAGGAAATGCCCACTAGACTGTAAATTGGGCTGAGGGGGTGTACCAACTTTCTTAAACCTATTCTGAAGAATTAAGGCTGCAGATGATCAAAACCACGTCTGTCACAGGACTATACCAAGTGAAAATAAGGGCATAAAGTATCGTCATTGGGATAATACAACATTTAAATTAGTGTTTAATACACAATAGAAACATACACATAAAGACTACACAGTACACACAATGCTAAATACTGGAATCATAAGGTTTTTCTGTCAAAGCGATTGAAAGATCAGCATGATTTGTGATTTTAATCTAAAGCAATCTTAATAGTGGGCAGTATTATCTCACCTTATAGACAGATAATAATGGCACGGTATATGACAACAGGAAATTAATATAATGTCTACTGGTATTGTTAATTGAGATACCAGTCATTTGTGAGGATTTCATAGTCATAGTAATGTTACACACAGACAAATATATGGACATTGGACACTGTTGTTCATTCTTTATCACTACAGTATCTTCCTTGAAGATCTTGCCTCGAGCAGTTCAGATAATGATTTGTGCCTGTCATACTTCCCCTGTTCTGAACCAATTAGAGCGACAAGCAAAGATAGGATCACATTTACAAATCAAGCTAAACATATGGCTTAATGTTAAACAAGCCTGAGTGCTTTTGCTTGTTAGCTGCAGTACATGTGCCTGAATGATCCAATTTCCTCCATCAACAAAGATGTTTGAAATAAAAAAGTGAAAGATATTTGTTTTTCCTCTAAATTACACCTTCGGTAAGGTCAGCTTTTGTTAAATAAACAACTGTATTAGGTGGTAGATAATGGCAAGCTGGTTTTAAAAAGTAACAAACAAAATATTCTTAAAGGTGCACTATGTAACTTTTTTGGTGAGGGTTTTGTCTCCATGGAGATGTTATTGCTTTACCTGAAATATACTTTTCAGTACAACATTTATACAATAATGGCATTTTTGTCTTGAAAATCATGTATTTTCTACAAATCTAACCTGTAACTTGGCCTAATGGCTTCACCTGCACATCGCCATGCAAATAGTTAAGTTTAATTCTATATTGTTGAACATTTCAGGTAACAAAATACATCTCCATGGACGTAAAGAGGTGTTGGACCCTGCACCAGAAATGTCACATAGTCCGCCCTTAATAACAGAGATAGCATGACTATGTTTGCTTATCAAGTTATGTTTAAATTGTCAATCAAAGCCATCATTTCTTATAAAGAAAATACCATTTGGCAGTGGTAATTTGATAAATCAGCACAAGAGGAAGAGGGTTGAGAAAATGTTGGACCTAAAGGAGAAATAATAAAAGGTCACTAGCACAATCACAGCAAATACAAGATTTTTATTTTGACATTATCGTCACAAAGCAGAAATTTTGAGTTAAATTGTGAGAAAATAAATCAAGGTTAGGGAAGACACGGATCAGATATAACATTATGACCACCAGCTAATACTATTTACTAGTATACACGAACATTGAGCTTTATATAAACCAGTGACTCTCAAACTTTTCACATCAAAAAGATTTTGCGTTCCAAGTAGCAGCAGATCTAAACCAGGTCTATAATAGGACCATCCAAGGTCTAAATAAGAACTAGGGATGCACCAATCCAGCTTTTTCATTTCCAGTACTAATATCGATAGTTTGCCTTCACATATCTACCGATACCCAATATTAACCGATACCAGGGTAGGGACAGAAAATGGCACTTATTTTCTAAAAACCCAGTTAACTTATTACACAAGCGATCCAATAGTGTTATGTAACTGTTATTAACTACTGAAGAACTTAATATGAATAAAAGCATTAATATTATGAGACGTTCTAGGCTAAAATCAGCCTGTAAATCGTCCTATTACATCCAATTAAAGGCTCAACCAGGATATCAGCTAAACCGATATTATGGAAACGATATCTGATCCAGCTAAATTTTCGGTATCGGCCCTAATAAGAAGTAAGCCAAGTGTAGAATATGACTACTACATAGCTATAGAAAACATAACCAAGCTATAGCAAATCTAACCAAGAAGAAGAAATGTGGATAAAATTGAGGGCTAGCGTACCTCCTGCTGTCATATACCACCATTTGAGAACCACAGCAGTAAACATAACGCAATAGCCTGTGTGGTCATAATGTTATGGCTGATAAGTGCATCTTTGTTGAATGAAGATGTATTGAGAGTAAATGGCGATGAATACACAGCACAATGTCCACAGTCCCATGACCAAACCTTACCTCTGGGACGTCTTCTTGTACTTCCGCCTGTCAGAGAGAGCACATGCACACAGCCACACATTAACACACAGGCCAACACTAGGACTGAGAAGCCATTTTAGCCCCAAAGACTGTCTACTGTTGTTTTTGTGTGTCAATGTCTATCGTTTTAGAGGGAAATTTGTAGTTTATGTCTTCATCTGTGTTGTTGTGTGTCTACGTTTTATATGATTTACTTGGAATGGTTTGTAACAGTGAGGCTGAATAAAAATGTAAAATAATCACAAAATAAAAAAAATAAATAAATAAAAAAAATAACAAATTGCAAAAAAAAAAAAAAAAAAAAAAAAAAAAAAAAGCAGAGGTTGACCACTGTAGTCATTTAATCAGTGAATCTATATTATCACTATGCTATACTGATATATTTTTTTTTAATCTTGGAACTGGTCAGTAACATTATGATAACTACACCTTAATTAGTCTTAAAGAAGCATGAAGAAAGACCTAACTCATAATGTACAAATAGTTTATTAAGAATGATTCACTAACGACTAAAGTGGACCTATTATGCAAAATTGACTTCCAGAGTTTTTAGCCATGTTATAGTCGTTTCCCTGCTCATTTACCCTCTCAAAGTTGTATTTGGAATAATTTGTACATGTCTGAGTAATCTTTAATCACTATAATCACAGTACAACAGATCTGCTCTAATACCTTAACTCTAATCTTTAATTAATTAGTTACTAAGCTTGAATCATTCTTAATAATCCTGTTAATAAAATCTGTTTGTTATGAATGAAATCTTTCTTCCTGCTTTAATAAGGCTGGGAATAGAGTAGTTATAGTGTTACGAACTGGCCTGATATCATATACCAATGTTCCCAATTATTTTATTGTGGTGCTAACTTTTACAGTAAGTAATCTAAAAGTTTTAGGTGACAGTCTGCCCACTTTGCTCACTGACCAGAAGTTTTCCAGGTTTTGTAAATAATTGTGGCTGTAACAATAAAGTCGCCTGGCATAAAAATCAGCCAAAATGAAAATAAAAACTTTGTTGGAGATTCAATTTAATTTATGTTGTATTTTTTTGTAATTAAAATAGATATAAATGGTTGGTAGATATAAAGTGCCTGGATTCTTAGGCAACACAGTTTAAAAAGTACTTTTCTTGTTTATCACGATCAGGTCCCAAAGCACCAGTTTAGAAGTATTTAGATAATTCAAACAAACCTGTAGATTAAAATGGTGCATCACTCC
The DNA here is from genome assembly GCA_029959045.1 of Taenioides sp. WSHXM2023. NCBI lineage: Eukaryota > Metazoa > Chordata > Actinopteri > Gobiiformes > Gobiidae > Taenioides > Taenioides sp. WSHXM2023. Next base: position 11,373,948 of record CM057096.1, on the reverse strand, counting down.
TATTTTTACTTTCCATTAAATAAACCTGAGATACAAAAGGCTGCATAGTCTAGTATATCTTCATTCACAAAACTGATCCATGTTTGAGTAAATTATTTAAACCTTGTTCCTGAGCGAGGCTTGAAAAATAATCCATAGCACATTTCCTGCACTGCATATCAGCAAAGGGTAGAAATGTCTCCAGGCTGGGTTATAATGGACTAGGTGACGTGTAAACATGCCCGCACACTATTGTCAATGGATTCATACATGTTCTAACACATAAACATGGCCAGATTTGTCACCAAGATACACTATAATGGAGATCTGTGAGCTGGAATATCATGTTATATCAGTCAAGCAAGTCAGCCAACTGAATGTATCAATCTTGTGTTTATTAAAAGTTTTATGATAAAAAATAAAACAACAAAAAAATAACAAAAGCAAAACAAAACATGCATTCTTAATGTGATTGAGGTTGCCTCTCCACAGATCTGACCAGTAAGAGATCGATAAGGGTTTTTTTCATGGCCAATGCTGATACAAATTGTTTATAATTCAGAGAAACTGATGGCCGATAATATTTGCTGATATTTTTGTGCCACTATGTAGAGCTGCTTTTTATTTTCTCCCTCAAATGATATAATTTAAATTGACTATAAACTCACCCACAGCCCCCTTTTTTACCACAAACCCATAAGAGAGCAGTGTAATCACGTTTTCATTTATTTATTTATTTGATTGGGACAGAGCATGTTAATGGACAAACATGACACAACATGAATGTAAACACACCGGATTGTAGCCTAAGGCTAATTTCCATCCGTTGTCCCTTAGGACATCAGTTATCTATTTGCACTAAAGTGTTCAAATAAAGCATTATGCTGGAGATTTAAGGCCGACAGCTGAAACACTAAAAAGTGAAAATATCAGCCCGATCTGTCAGCCAAAAGATCAGTCTGTCTCTACTAACCAGTATCTTGACCTGGAGGCATCACCTGCTTGTCTACATGAAGAAAGATAATCTAAATGCCATACTGAGGAACATTCAAGGTAAGGCATGCTTGTATCCATGGATACAAGCAGGTGGTGAAGAAATGTTATGTTAAACATCACACCTTTAGTTTATAGTGTATAGTATTTTTGAGCAATAAAACCACTTTAATTAAATGAATGTAAGGTAGCTGTTTAATGACATACTGTGGAACATTCCAGGCAGAGCAGTGACATCTCCAAAAAAAAAAGCAGATGACGAACCCTCCACCACAAAAGTTACACAATGCACATTTAACACTTGTACTGCCTATCACTAACCTAACCTTTTTGAATGTTGGTCTGCAGGGGAGAAAGCTAGAGTGAAAAGTCACCGCACTGCGGTGAAAACAGCCGACTTTTGTAATTACTTATTTAAATGAAGGATGTAAAAAACCCAACTGAAATGGACTATGCAAAAATAAATACATGAAAACTCAGGCACACACCACACACATTTACATAGTGGTCACCTACACAGGCACATTCAAAACACTCCCACTATCACTTAGCTGCACATTTGGCCTTAAAACCGTCCCACGCCTCCACCATACAGATAAAACAGTGAGCCTCTAAAAGCTAAACACTTAACTCAACTCATAACACTGAAGTGCAAAGATGGCCCCTATGCCACTGTACAACATAGAGTCAATTTAAATTCCAGTCAGGCCCAGCTAGCAGCACTTAGCCTGATTTGTTGCCCCAGACTGTAGCAATATCTCCCACAAAGTAGAAAAATGCAAGCTAAGGAAGTCTGCGAAAAGGAACTGTTAAAAGCGGGCTTATTATTACTGACCCCAAGGACTGTAGAGCTCATTTGCGATCCATCACAAGATTACGATTCAATTGGAGCAAATGGATTACAGGCAGGTGTTTGGCTTACGCAGTTACGGGGTCCCTACAAACAGGATTTTTTTAAACTTCATTGCATTGTCAGCCACAGTGCAGTGTAGATTTAATCAAGGTTAAAGCAAAAAGATTGCACAGTATAGAAAGGCTTGGGTAATGCTATAGCTGCAAGGAAAGTGCTCAGTTGTATTGAAGGTTCAGGGGGGACAATGAGTTCATAGACCAGATTTAATTTCTTGCATTTGCTGATATTGGGATGGCATAAAGTTGTGGTATAAATTGTACATTGGTGTTTATTATTTGCATTGTACCAGGACTGATTGATTGATCTAGCACAAATTGCAAAAAAAAAATGTATCTTATGCAAGTGTAAATCCTCATAAAATATTTAAGTGGTGATTTACTATTCATTTTTGAGTCATTTTCACTCAAAACAATGGATAATTTTCTGGCATGTTGAAGAGATTATGGGGAAAAATAGATTAGAATTTGTGTCGACAAAGAAGATGTAAAACTTCTGCCATTCTTTAGTGAATATACATAATAACTAAACTAACTATAACTACGTAACAAAACTAACTATATTATGCAAAATTGGCTTTAAGCCCTGTTATAATGTTGTTACCCCATCAAAAGCATAGCTGGGGTTGTGTTTTGTTTCATTCACACATGTTTGGGTAATCCTTTATTATTCGTCTGTTTACATCTCCAAAGCTCAAAATGCTCTGTTGCACCTTTTCAAGTTAACAGCTACATTTTACCTTTAGTTCAGCAGAGATAGGCAATTCCAGGGCTCAGATTCACATAATTCTAGTGAAGGTGTATAGAGTTTAAAAACACAGTGGAGCACTTCCTTTATTATCACATTACATCACAAGGTGGAAAAGAGTGTTTTCTTTGCAGGTATGGTTTTGATGAGGAAACAACATTACAACACAGATCTGAAAATAGCGTAATATGGGCTCTTTAAATAAGCCTTTTATAAGCTAGCTATTCAGTCCAGAACAGTACCCAGTATTTGCAGTAGAGCCCCTCATACACAGTAACAGTGTCATACAGGGGTCAGCTCGTATCTGTTAACAGTAAAAGAGCTCACTGCAGTGTTGATCAAATGATTTAATAATTCATTGATTTCTATTCATCATTGGGTCACACCGAGGTTGGTCCATCGAATCGTCTCATTTATTAATGGAAATCTATGGATCCCTATTCAGTAATGAAAACATGAGGCCGTTTGTTAGAGGGCGTCATATATCAACCACTGTGCCACCGGAGCCTTGATCACTGCCTGTCCAGGGGCTTTGAATGCACCACTAAAGAATGATAAGTGTACGTTTTCACTGTTTTTGAAAGGAATATCGAAATTTATGATCCACAAATGTTGACCTTATCATTAATTGTTTTAGAATTGCTACACAAAACTTGCCATATTAATCTTATTGACATCCTTTCAATGGACAAAAATTACACCTTTTTAGAATAATGACTTTCTGAAGTTACTGTGGAAACAACTTTTGTTTTTCTTATTCTGTTAGAGGAGACACTGAATGCAGTGCCAGTTTTTGTTTCATGTGGATAGGCCCAGTAATAGGGATTCATGAATGTTGTAAAGTCAAGTGAAACCCAACCTATTACGATTAGAAATGTGACTCATGTTTTAATAGTGGTATTCTGCGAAAAGTTCATATTTTAAATGCACCTAGATACAATAACATTTGAGAGAAGACTGAAATATGACCTGATATAAGATACAACAAATACAAGAGTCACATTTCAGAACAAGGCTGGAGAGGTCAGGAACTTTTACACAGAATATAACAGGATATCTGGTTTGGTGAGGAAATTAATAATGGCGACATCTATGATTTTTATAATAAATGGATACTGCGTTTGCGATTATCAGACTGCAATACATTGTCTGGCCCTGTATTGTTAGAACTTTCAACACTTTGAACATGCCTTATCTTGCGGTACCCTACTATACTTATTTAGAATAATATTGTCACACACTGTTAGCCTTCTAAGACTGTAGCTCAACATACAAAAACAAGCTTATCTTATCTTATTTCTACCCCTAATCCAATTTAGACACTGGTCAAAATGTGTTCCTCTGTCTACTATATGCATTCTGTTGTTGCTCATATTGTGATAAGAAGAACACATTTACCAGCCCTCTCCCCACACACCCACACACACACCCACCCACCCACACACACACACACACACACACCATCCGTACACAACCCACACACACACAAATGGTGCATCTGCCTAACAAATCTCTGTGGATAAGCTGCGTAGAGTAAATGCCAGCAGCCACGCGCCTCAGCTCACATCCAATCCTGATCACGACTCACGTGCACAACCACAATCACAACCTTTCGCCTGTCCGTAGACTACCAGTGCTGCCTCCCCCTCCCGGATCATTACACAGCGCTGGGTCCACATGTGTATGGGACCACTAACGGGGACTCTTTGAGAGATTACAGCCTCTAATGTGAGCTCTGGCACGCCAAAGGAGTTACAGCAGCAAAGCAGTGAGCAGTGATAATGGGAAACTGGTATCCCAAACAGTATAAAATGCCTCTTCAATATAAAGGGCCATTTATTTATTTATTTACGATATTGCAGTAATTTTATTTCGATAGACTTCCTCTCAGAATTGAAATATAAGCTATTATGACTGCAAGTAAACTACCAATCAATTACAATACCTTTCAATGATAAACATTAAAAAAAAAAAACTATAAATATCAGTTTCTTCATATATGAAATCTTGTAACACTTCCAATAAAGATGACAACTATATAAAAATATTCAGGTAAGGCCAAAATAAATATTGATACTTAAAGGTGCATTGTGTAACTTTTCTGGTGGAGGAGCTGTCATCTTGTTTCTATGGATATGTCATTGCTGGCCCTGGAATGTTCCACGGTATGACATTAAACAGCTCTACCTGACATTTACTCAATTACAGGCGGTTTTATAGCTCAAAAATACCTACAAAAACATGCATTCTGACTGTGAGAGGGGTCGCCTCTTCACAGATCTGACCTGTAACTTGGTCTGGTTTGGTCTCCAGGTTTAATGCCATTTCAGACAAAGCAATAACATTTCCACAGAGAAAACTATTTAACAGACCCACCACCAGCACCTTAAAGTATCAAATAATTCTCTAGTTTCAATACTAGTCTTAGTATCAATTAAAGTTTGGGTATCACAAGTTGAACCTATTGCATTGTCCATATTTTCCATAGATATTTACAAAACATTTCTTATGCAAATTGCTCAGTAATATGAGGAAGCAGACACATTTTTTAGTTAAGTTGGGTAAAAGTTACACTGAAATTTGCAGTTGAGGGTAAAAGTTAAAGCTGAAAAAAATGTGAACTTTTCTTTTATGGTGAGTAAGAAGCAAATACTAAAAAAAGACTATAATCTCTAACACCAATCACTTGAACTGCCCTATCTGCACTTCTATACAGACTGTAGTAAACCGCAGCCTGGCCTGCCCCTGTGAGTCATCCACACAGCGGCCGCTCTCATCCCCAAAGACAGGAGCTCCTGATGGCCACTTTGCGAAGCCCACAAAATGGAACGGACACAATCAAGTGATCCGAGGAAACTGACCCTGACATTTTGATGGTGGAGCACAGGCGCAAACACAAACAAACCCAAAAATAAAAAAAAAACATTTAAAAAAACTATTATATAAAGCAGTAAGACCATGTTGCAAAAATGTAATATCTAACCAAAAATAAAAATAAACTAAAAAATCTACTTTTTTGCTACCAAACTGTGTACATGGTGTTGTAATAGCATTGTCTACTGTACTAATATACTGAAAACTGTTTTGGTTCAACATGTTAGTAAATCTTTAAGTGCCTGTGTAGATCTGGAGTGAAGAACAATCCAGAATTAGGACAGTCAGAGGCAATTGTTTCTTTATGTTTGTCATTGTGCAAAATGCCTTTTATTCAGTTTAAATGTGCACTATGTAACTTTTTGGTTGGGGGTCCGTCACCTGCTTGTTTCTCTGGATATGTCATTGCTCTGTCTAGAATGTTCCTCAGTATGACATTAAACAGATCTACCTTACATTTGTTCATTTACAGGTGGTTTTATAGCTCAAAAATACATAGAAAAACAGGCATTCTGACTGTGGGCGGGGTTACCTGTCCACAGATCTGACATGTAACTTGGTCTGGTTTGGTCTCCATGAAGATAGAAGCTTTAATACCACATTGTGAAAATTTCCAGATAAAGCAATAACATCTCCATGGAGAAAAGCATTTGACAGGCCCTCCACCAATAAAGTTACACAATGCTCCTTTAAACTAATCTTTTTTTTTGTAGTGCAGCCACACTTCATACACTTCAACCTATGCTGCCAGTAAAACTAACCTTTTTTTTCCTCTAATTTTTGGTTAAACAGCATCTCTCGTCTCCACTGAACTGAAATGACATGAGCTAAAAATGAGCACTGAATAATTCCCATTTTAGCTGCGGTTACAAGTGGTGGGCAGCGTTCCCGGGGTGAGAGGTCGCACAGGTGTTGATTGGTTGGTGGAAGTGTGAAGCCAAGTTGAGTTGTTAAAGTATCCTTATTTTAATCTGCTCAGGAATTTATGGCATTTCGTTGGAGACAGATTATAATTTTGGAGTAAACTGTACACGTCGCAAACCTGTGAAAATGTGCATCTTTTTGACCTGCATTGTTGACTTTGTGCAAATGCAAACAGCTTGAGAATATCTATGCTTTACGTTTGTCAATCATTCCACGCACCCACGCGCTCACTCACAAAAGCAACAATAAAAATCAAGTAAAAGCAATCAAAAAGGCTGGCTCGAGGAAAAAAAAAAACACAAATGTGAATGAATATTTTACCAACAGAGATGAGTTTAAAAACAAACTGATATGTACAACTTGTTGCTTATACTGCAGTGCGCCTGTGAGTAAGCAGCCATGTTTTCATCATACTATTTTAGTTTATTGTGTGTGTTCCTTAAAGGCTGAAATGTATGCATATTTTGTGGACAATTTACCTATTTATTGAGTAAGGGTTGCCTTGAATGTCTAATATAACTAAATTAAGTATACAATATCCTCAATGTAATGTATGACGTAAGGCTCAATTAAATTAGTAGATATTGAGATAGTAAAAAATAATTTAAACTAGTCATTATGAAGTTCACCCAGTTCAAAATGATATAGTATTTTCTTGCATATTTTATTGTCTTGGTCAAAGTTCAGAGAGTAAAGTGCATGCATAGATAAAGATAGACATATAGATTGGTTACACCCTGCCATAATTACAGTTTGCCCGACTGGACCACAACAGCTTACTTGTTGTTTTGTCGAATTCGCATAGGTTTATATGGTGAATTACATGGTCTCAATTGACATATTGTGCACTTTATATTGGACAAAAACGTGTTGAAATGTTGAAACAATAATAACAATTCTAAATACTTACAATCCTCTAAGTCGAAGCCAAATTTTCTCTATCTGTTCAGGCTGGAGGTACTTCAGTGCAGTGCTTTCAAATTCTTCTATCTCTTTGGTGGGAGACTCCATGTCCGAGTACGAGATGCGCAACCGATCTCCAGATGTGCCAAGATAAAAAAGAAGAAAAAACACAGAGGACAAAAACTTTAATCCGTCTTAAGCAGCAGGCAAATAGAAAGGTTGGGATGCCGAGCTACCCAAGATCGGACTTCTTTGGTCTTCATTCACGATTTTTCCAAACTTCTAAACAGTAGAAGTGGCGAATAGTGCTGCTGCTAGTAAATGAGTAGTTCTGTCTTTCTTCTGTCTTGTTGTTTGTAGCTCAAAGTTCATTGGTTTATCTCTCCTCTATTTCTGTGTGTGGAGTAGAGGGTCCGGAGCTGTGCCATGCCCACCCAGCAACAATGATGGGGAGGACAAGGCAGCCGCAGCAGAAGCAGTAGCGCAATCTGGGATTAACGTTTCGCCTTCTGAGCCCTCTCTCCTCTTAGATACACACACACAGATGGAGTGAAGGGGGAGGAGAGGGGGAGGAGTCAAGAACGATGGGAGGAGCTTCATAATGACGAATAGTGTTATTGCAAAGAGCGCGGGCAGCAACAGAGGAAGGAGAGAGAGAGGAGGGATGCTTCAAGGATGATAAGTTACTATGTGAAGGAAAGGGTACTGTCTTTTCTTTTCTATGTAATATGCAATGTTCAATGTAGGTTAATTTCAGGAGGATTTAAGTTTGAATTATATGTCAAAGGTAAAAGAGCCATCATTAGGGTTCCTGTACTATGCAAAACTCACTCTTATGCGCTTTAAGCCATGTTACAATGCTCAAAAACATACCTGGAGTTGTGTTTTGTTTCATTCACACATGTTTCAGAACAAAATGCTCTCTTCCACCTTGTGATGTCATGCAGAGGTAGTTTTAAGTTGACAGTTAACAGTTATATCTTTTGTTCAGTAGAGATTGGGAATTCCGGGGCTGAAATCATCCAAATAATTCCAGTGAAGGTGTATGGAGCACATGACGTTACAGGGTGGAAACAGAGTGTTTTCTGTTTGAGAGAACCTAAATATGCAATATTTGTGAGTTAAACATGTGTGAATGAAACAAAACACAACTCTGGGTATGTTTTTGATGAGAAACAACATTATAACAGATCAGAAAACAATGTAATATGGGCTCTTGAAGCTGTGGTACCTGATTTTCAAACCTGATTCACAAGTAGATATTGAAATCTGTGTAACTGTTTTTTTTAATTGGGCTATAATTATCAGTTGCAGTTTTTTATTTGATCTGTTTTTTTCTTATTAAAATCCAGCCATTTTAAATACTAAACAGCCATGCTCCAAACCACATGCTTATACTGACAGAGGATTGGCTTTAGAATGTTCAATTAAAAGGACCTAAGTATATCACTGATGATTAGAAATTACTGAATCTCAATCAAAATGACTAAAAATGACTCTTTCTATTTTCTATTCCTAGCTTTCACAAATTCTTTTCACAAACACAATGCTAGTATTAGTTTTTCTTATTTTTCCCATACAGTAGTGTATAATGTTACCCATGACTCGTTTCAGCTGCTCTTTCTGCTGCTCATGCACAGAGTAATGTAACAGTGAATGAGACAATTACCAATATGATATAATTCCACCTGACCTCCAACTATATACTGTATGCCTCTATAATGTCCAGCAAAGATGATTAGAAATTATGTTACACTATGAATATCATGAATAATGTTCCATTTGGGTCAATCTTAAATGTAGTTGATTTCAAACCACACATAATCTCTCATATTAGACCGTATCAAGCAGAAAATACCAAAACCAGATTATATTTTTCCAAGGACACTGTTCTATAAGGTCAGCTATATCAAGGCTATGCTAGGTTAAGGTATATTGTTGTGGCCGTAGGGAAATCTTGTCATCTACAGTTGACCCGTACTTCAACGTCACAGGGACAACCTGTCAAGAGCAGTGGGCCTCTAGTAGATCTTAGAGCTAAGGACTATCTAGCAGGAGGATTAGAAAACATACATGTTTTAGGTAAATAATTTATTTATTTAAAAGTGCATTAAACTTGTCTGTTTTATTTAATATTGAGAGTGTTTTGTTAAAGAGGGTGTATTATGCAAAACTGTTTTTTAAAGATTTCTACAATGTTACATGCCTGAACAGGTTTTAAATGTCATCCATGCATGTTGCAGTAATTTAGCGATCTCTCCGGACCCTATTTGAACCCCCCTTCTGTCCAAAGCTCAGCCCACAAGCCTATGTCATCCATGCTCCCACATGACAATTCTCTATAAACGTACAAAAGCAGGATACAAAACTGTAAAAAACAACTTGACAAACCCGATGATACGTGCAATTGTTTCATTAGCGGGATGCACACTGATTGTGTTGTGATAGAGCTCTGAAGGGGGAGCGCAAAGGGAGATATACATATAAAATATGCTAATATATTGTTTTTGGCAAATATAGCATTTTCAAAACAATAAAAGGTAACATGGTTATAATATAACCCCTATTTAAAATGCCTAGAAAAAACATGGATTCCAATTTTAAGCAACCTTGCCTCTCCAGAGAGCTAACCTGTAACTTGACCTACTGTCTCCAGGTTGATGATTGATGCATGCGGCGAAGCATTCTAAGCAAAAAATCTTCATGGAGACAAACCCTCCACCAGAAATAAAGTTACAAAGTGCTGCTCTTCTTCTTCTTCTTCTTCTTCTTCTTGTTCTTCTTCTTCTTCTTCTTCTTCTTCTTCTTCTTCTTCTTCTTCTTCTTCTTCTTCTTCTTCTTCTTCTTCTTCTCTGTTATACTTTTTCAATAGTATGACTGTAGTAGACATGTCCTGCTGAACTATTAGTTAACTAAAATGGGGCTTGGCAGAATCCAATCCAACTTTATTTGTATAGCACATTTTACCAACACAAGGCGGCACGGTGGCTGAGTGACAACACTCATACCTCACAGCAAGAAGGTTACGGGTTCGATCCCCGGGTCGCCCGGGCCTTTCTGTGTGGAGTTTGCATGTTTCCTCCCTGTATCTGGATGGGTTTCCCCCCATCAACCAAAAACATGCAACACCCCTATGAACAGTTTACAATCAAGGACCGTCAAGGAATTCCTCCCTCCTGTGGGCTCACCACCTGCAGAGGGGTTCATAGGGGTCTGGGTCTGGGTCTGGTGCACAGAGTAATGGGCAGCGTGCTGCCCCCACGACCCAGCCGGATTAAGCGGGAGAAAATGGATGGATGGATGGATTTTACCAACACAAAGTCTCCGCACAGAGTAGGTTAAATATAAAATTAGCAATAGAAAAATAGAAAATAAAAGCAATAAAAGACTGTCAGAGGACCACACAATTCTCATGTTAAAAGCCAGTGAGTAAAAGACTGTTTTAAAGCTCTCAGAACTACTAACTACTACTACTAAGCATCTTTTTGTGCCTGGCTCAAACTTGTGAATCGTGATCACTGATTAATCAACTAAACAACTAAAGGTCTATAGTCCTATTCAAGTTTCATTTAGTTGGTCAGACGTAGCTGCAAAAAACAGGTGGTTAATAGAACAGATTATAATGGAAGAAATGGAAAATCACATAGCACAGAAAAAGCACCCACACAGTTCAGGAATGAAACTCAGTTTCAATTTCTACAGTAAGGGGGCATATCCACTTTGCCACAAAATGTAATTCTGTGACCATTACCTATAACACAAACCACACAAAGGAAATGTTCAAAAGACAACTTTTTACACCTAACTTGCACCCTCACTTTTGTCTCATCCTTTCAACTTTCCTCACCAACTCGCCCCTCAATTATCACTTTGGTACAGGTTCAAATCCCCTGAGGGTGACTCAGATAGGACCATCTTCTTCCACTGTGGCCCCCCTACTACAATCGGCTTCTTTCAATTACTTGATGCAGGCTACAGCCGGGATGCCACCTCAAAAACATCACCACATGCTTTCATCTTCTCCAATAGGGCTTTGTAAAGAATACAGAAAAGGAGAGTACAAGATAAAGTCGGATGTTTTCTTCAAAGCACGTACTTATCTGCTGTCTCTTTCGCTTGTTAACTTTCCTTTCAATTCATTTCAGGATTTGGTGGAGCAGAAGGTATGCTGGTCCCTGTGAGATTCAAAGCTTAGGAAACAGAAATGACAGGTCAACGTAAGGCCAAATCACAAAAGCAACTCTAAATGTTCACACATTTGTACTCAAGGGGAGAGGCACTGCGCTGGGTTGAACCGGTTGTCAAACAATGCTCAAACAAGGCGGTCACATAACAGGAAGCTTATTTAGTTTCTTTTGTTTTATAAACAAGTTTAAACCATGACTATTTCAGGAGGATGCTGCTAGGCGTCAATCATGACAATTTTGAAATATCAGTTTCGATCCAGTGAAAGAATTATCAATATAATTTTAATTCAATATAAATTCATGCCCTGTTGAGGACATTTTTCTTAACACATTCTTTAATTTAATCATTTAAATTCTTATTTCAATATTGGAATTAAAAATACAATTATTTATCTCAAACCCATGAGTCAAGCCACTTCTCTAACCTATCTAGATTTAAAAAAAAAAAAGTGACACAAAATATTAAAATATAGTTGGTTATAAATTTTCACTACAGGGTAATTTTGACTGTGTAGAAGTAATCGTTTGAAATAATGTAATCAAGCAGACCTACCACAGAGCAGTACATGGGTGCATCACCAGATCTGAAATTATAGCATTTGAGGGACACAAGAAGAGCATGCAAACTCCACACTGAGAAGTCCTGTTTTATAAATAATTCAAGTATCATATTCAAGTTTCTTTAGCATTAGCACAGGAGCTTGAACACTGTGTACATTCATTCAAGTGCTCATTCATGCTTCCATTATAGGGTTTGTCATAATTTCTGATGATGTAGTTTCACAGTTTATTGTCAGTCCAATCTTATTTTTGTACAAATATGTCTTTATTACAAAAATATAACTAAAACTATAGGCTGTTTGTGAGTGAAGAGGTTGCTAAAGCTGTCTATGAGTTCTTTTTTTTTACAACACCTGGAGGGCAAAATTGAGGCTCTTTAAAGACGTACTCATTCAACGCATCCAATACTGTCCGTCTCCAAAGCAGTAGTGCTATTATACATTGATCACTCCCCTGTACAACTGCAGGGAAATTGCGCAGTGTATTGAAGCTGCTATTGGACTTGTCACCACTTAACAATAGAAACAGATTGCCTTTGGTACGTCTTGTCACTTGGTGGGACAGTTTCACAATCTCCCACAGTTACTGATTAAATACATCTAAAACAGCATATAATTAAAGGTCAGAGTGCATAGGTTATTCACACCTTGACAGTGAAGAGTCCAGTGAGTGCTGAGCTAATGCCAGTGCCCTATTTGAATGGCTAATAACTGTAAAACCAAGCAATAAGTAGGTTTAAAGATGCACTATGTAACTTTGTCCGGTCTGCCAACTTCTTGTCACCATGGAGATGTTGCTTTGTCAGAAATATTACACGAAATGGCACTGAATTTATGTATCTTAAAATTATGACATTATGATAATTTTTGTTGCTAATAAAATACCTTGAAAAACATACATTCCGACTGTGAGCGGGGTCACATCTCCACAGATCTGACCCGTAACTTCCTTGACCGGACTCGTCACCTGCTTGTGTCCACGGAGATACATAGATTAAAGGTCCTGTATTACTCAAAATTGACTCTTGAGAGGTTTAAGATATGTTAAAATATTGTTACCTCAAAAACAGACCTGGAGTTGTGTTTTGTTTCATTCACACGTGTTTGAGTCTTCCTTTATTACTAGTCTGTTTACATTTCCAAAGCTCAAAATGCTCTGCTCCAACTTGTGATGTCATGAAGTGGTAGTTTTCAAGTTAACAGCGACCTTTTACCTTTTGTTCAGTAGAGGCTGGCAATTCCGGGGCTGAAATTATCTAAATGATTCTAGTGAAAGTGTATGGAGTTTAAAAACACAGTGGAGCACATCCTGGATTACCACATCATATCACAAGGTGTCATAATACACCGTGTTTTCTGAGAGAAATATCTAAATATGCAGGATTGTGTGTTAAACATGTGTGAATGAAACAACACACAACTCCAGGTCTGTTTTCGATGAGGAAACAACATTGTAACATAGATCAGAAAATAGCAAAGTATGGGCCCTTTAAATGCCATACTAGAACAGAACATAGAAATTCCAGGTATAGTAATAAGATCTAAAAGCAGGTGGTACTCCTTTCCAGAAAAGACACAGCATCTTTCAGTCAAACACAAGATAATAGTGACACAACTTTGATTAGAACACTATTTAGAGATGATATCACACTTGGGCTCAGGTAATGAGAAGTGCAAAGACCTAAAACAGGCTTATTGAAGGAAATAACCCCAAGCTGTTATGCCCAAACAGTATTTAATTACATTGCAAACTGATGAATGAAACGCCTTAGGGCAAAGTACAAACACATAATGCAGAGGACTGCTGAATGATCTAACACTGTGGAAACTTTTATAAAACCTAATCTAAACTGGTCATTGGTGACAGTTTTTAAAGTTCACGGGATGCTGTTTTTCACTACATTTAAATATCATACATTTTCAACATATTAGATTATAATGCCTATTTAATTCATTCAAAGACAAGCAATTGACCTGGCAGAAGATACATATGTTTAGCACAAATCTGGATCGGCTCTCTTTGAAAGAAAAGAAATCAACCTTTCGTTCTAGCTGTGAAGTAAATAACACAACATTGTATATTTTATAATTAAAGAGGGGGTGTTTTACTTCTATGGGCTATTAACTGCTAACACATAACATTTTCAGATCACCCTGTTATTTTTTAATGTTTGAAAAATTTTGCCGAAAACAACATCGCTCTATGTCATCCCTTAGCTTTGCTCTCTGTGCTAAGTCCTCCCCCTTCAGAGTGCTATCACAACACAATCAGCGTGCATCCCGCATCAGGTTTGTCAAGTTGTGAACAGTTTTGTGTATTTATGGAGAATTGTCATGTGGGAGTATGGATGACGTAGGCTGAGCACTGGGCAGAAGCTAACCATAAGTAGGGTTCGAATGCAGCCGGGAAAAGATCGCTAAATTACTGAAACATGGATGACCTCTAAAACCTGATGAGGGGAAGAGGGAACAATGTTATAAGATGGTAGAAAGCTAAAAAAAAAATCAATTTTGCATAATAACCCATGTTTAAAAGTTGCACCTGAAGGCCAAACAACACTACATGTATAAATGAAGGGTTGTCATACGCTAAAGTACAGGCACATATAACAGCATTTTATTCAATTTCAAGAGTAACAAACCAACAGCACAGCTAAAACAGACTGTTCGTCTCCATATGCTGATAATCTAATACAATAATAATAATTTTTAAAAACCTCATTATTCAGGCTTCATGAAAATAAATGATTTGTATGCACTGACAATGACTTACAGCCCTACTCAGACATTCACATCTGCATAGGCTATGGGCTCCCTCAAAGCCCCCAGAACAAAATCTCAAACATTAACAACCCCAGCCATTTTGAGGTACATGAAAAATTCAAAATCTCATTTAAATTTCTAGGCCAACTCAATATCTATGCATCAAAATAGCAGCCGTCTTTCCAATGTAATGACCACAGTACAAAGAACATTCATTATAAAAAACCTTCAAGATTTTCTACCTCTCTGGGACAAGGCCTATTCTGTATTTTGTTGTAATTAAGGACAAAAAGGTGAAGGGAAACTTACTATTACTCAATGAAGGGCAGATTTTATGGGTGAAAAAATGTCAAAAGGAGTATAATGATACTGTAAGGTATGGAGCAAAATAATTCCTGGGTTGCTCCTGTGTTGTTGCCTGGCATGTGAATGCTCTCTCTCTGTATTATTTATACAGAGGGATCTCAGTCTGGTCCCACGCCCTCCACTGCATCTTGAGCCAGAACCAAATATGATCGTGCAATCAGGTTTGTTTTCTTTCAGTGACACATGTGAAAGAAGGAGCTCATTGGTCACCCATCATTTTGGCTAAAAATGATATTTCTCTCACCTCAGATTTTACTGCTTTGCTCAATGATTCTTCAGAAGACTGCATGTTTTTCAGTCTCTTGTGATATTTTTTTTCCCTTTCTTTTTTCCAAGCAGCCATATTTGTTTTGATACAGATGGGCCATGCATGTCCCTAGTTGGTTAATCCACCAGACTTACATCTTTTGTAAAGTATTGAAAAAGTGTGTATTCTGGGTAAACCATATGTTGGTCTGCAAAAAATCAATTCATCGTGCAATTGAATCTAAGTAAAATAGATACACAAATATGAAATATAAAAAATATCCCACCAATCACCAAATCAAACATCTGAAAGAAATCAGATTGCTAAACTGTGTGTCCAGAAGGCAACTTTACATTGTATTAGGAGTTGTTAGTGTAAATCTGGACCCAACCAAGGCTTACAGCAGCTTAGAGCTATTATTAGGTTGACAGGAGGTGATACTGTTTGTAGTGTCTGGGACTCCACACTTTGACATTTGAAATTGAGGAGCAATGTTTAAAGCTAACTCAGTCTTAAGTATAAGTATATCCAGTGTATATCTATAGAAAATACAAATATGACATTAATTTTACAGGTCAAATGAACTTAAATATTTAAAACAAATTATTCAATTCTTTGCTTGGATCGGCATAAGATTACATTAATTACATTGAAAAGGTGACAATACATTTATTTAAGTTCAGATTCAACATTTGTGTAAAATCATCATAATTAGCTCAAAGTAAATGTTGTGTTGTAGCAAAACACATAAGTGCCACTGAGATAGTCCAAGTCATTATAGTTAAAGGGAAACTCGCTGAATGTAAAACTACAGGTCCTGATTTGTGCTGCCTGGACAAAAGCCACTGTACTGTAGAAAATGTCCCCTCAGCTGAACCTGCTCTGATGCTATTAGTGCATTAAATGGTCAATACCAGTTGTAAAGACCTCAGAGCACAGATGACACAAGGAGGTACTTAAACCACTGTCTTATGAGGACACTGCACAGATATAGATACAGCTTATGTGAATACCTGTGTTGATGCGGGTAACTGTATGTTTACACACTGTATGTTTACTTGAATCTACTAGACTTCCATACTGTGAAACATTTTAGGCAATGCTATAACATCTACATGGGCAGAGCAGAATAACTTAACTTAACTATCACCATGGTAATAAGCACATGACCCCACTTCCCAAGTTACAGGTCAGGGGTCTCATTCATAAAGTGTGCACATGCATGGGGTCTAATAAACACAATGGTTTGTATTCAAATGAATGTATGGTCATTTCAAAGCTGTCCACTGGCACATGCATAGAAACATACAGGTGGAGGTGCTGGCTCATTTTGTTTTATATAAGGAGAAGTTGTTGCGATAATCACTGGAGTAAAGTAAGGCAAAAGTAAAAGTAAAGCAAGCATCCAACTGTCAAAGACCTCCTGTAATATGCAGGGACCAATGTTCTGCTACACCTCCTCCTCTGCACTCCACATCACCAAGGCTTCACCTTCACGCACTGGGCACCAGGGCAGCACGACTCTGTGCTGTCCTGGTCTCTCTCCTCTGCACCTCTACACACACACACACACACACCCAGACCATGGCGGTGTATGTCTCCTTTGCCCTTACTTACTCACACTCATACACACACACACACACACGCATGTGAAATGAATGAGCAGACCTTTATCCCATGGTTTGGAGTGCATTACACATAAGCACAGATAAATGTACAGGCTAAAAGCCACCACCTACTACTTTATTCAAACTGTTGTGTTCATACGTTTAAGGGCAGGACAACTGTCTATGTTTGTTATAGAAACACAGTTCATTCTTCACTTAAATTCCATGTGCCTGTGTCATCTGCAGCAGTATTTCGCCATAAGCCCCTCCCTCTGTGCCCCTGTGTGTCAATCAAACCCGCTCATTATCAGCTCTTGTTTAGTGTTGAAGGTTTATGACCACAAGTGAAACCTTGTCTACACTGAACCACTCCTGGACAAATGAAGGATCATGTTTAGGTAAATCTCATTCAGAAGTCACTTTGCATTGTCCTTTTAAGTTGAAATGGAGGCTTAAGGGGTTGTGGCTTGAGGTGGGATCATCTGTAGATTTCTGTGGCAGGTGTGATTTATGAGGAGGAAATGACCTGCTGGAGTGCGTACGGAGAGTTTTATAAATGAGACCCCAGATGTGGAGAGATGACTCTGCTTCTAGTAATAATACATGTTTTTTTGAGGTATTTTTGAACAATAAAACACACATAACTGAATCAAAAGTAGATAGATGTATACCATATTTTGTAACATCATATGCAAAACAATTGTAACTCCAGAGCGACAAGAAGGTGGTGTACCACACATTAGAAAAGTTATGTAATGTATCTTTAAGTTAGTAAATTGGAATAAAAAGTTGTGTAGTTTAGTGCTTGTATTTTGACACAGTATATTTTCTGTCACTAAATCTCACAATGGTTGACAGTGCAGCAGGATTGAAACGGCTCTTTAACTTCATAAGTGTGGGGTCAGGCCTCAGTTATTTTGATAAATTTGTCTGTCGTTTGTCACCACGGCAATTGCAGGAGGCTCATTAGTTGCCGCAGTGACCGGAGATGGGGACATGTGAACCAGACGCCGCTGCAGAGGAGAGGGTCAGACTCCAAGCCGACAGGAGACTTCATCTAATGCTGGGCTCACAGCTGCAGTCAGAAACCAATTAACAAAGGGATAAATCAGAGCACTGACCACCACTGTGAGAGACAGACAGAGACAGCGGTCAGGAGAGGAACGCGGCTGCACATCATAGGGTTCTTCACAATTTTAGTAAACTTATTTTCAAGATGTTGTTGTTGTTGTTGTTGTTTTAAATAATTTGTGAAGTTTATAATTTTACTTCCCTACATACCTAGATTGAATTCTATGATTGTGACCTACAGCAACCATAATCTTAAATAAGGGCCAAAACTTATCTAAAGTGCACAATAGTTATGTTTTGACTAATAAAAATAAATGACAACCCCTTTGTTAAGTTAGACGACTATCTTTATTTGACTATAATAGTGTTGTCACAATAATACAATTTCACTAAGGAATAGACTCGATACTGATTGCGATACCAATTGGTGTAAAAACACTTTTTCTTTAGACAGTAGTGATTTTTTAAAATTAAATATAAAATCAATTAAATACTACTTTCCTTTATATTACCATGGGGCCTTATATCTGTGTAATCCCTCAGTCGTTCTGGTATAGGTACCACTGTAGTCCATGGGTGTATACTAGTCTATCTTATACTTGTTCTGATACGGCTCAAAATCATTCTAAAGATATTCAGGAAAGGTTCATTTCTGTCCTGTGAATGTGACTTTTAAGTATTGATACCTGCTCAAATGAGTGGTTTTGATACTAGTTTTAATATCGAATAGTATCTGATCTATATCCCACTGAAAACATAATTCATTTTTAACTTTTGACAAATGAGATATATAAGACATTTTATCTTAAAGGACTAATAGCACTGTGCCCAAGGTTAAATTCACATGGCTCTGATTATTGAACTATGAGGCAGGCGTGGCAGTAGACTTCCATGAATTGTTATTAAGCTCTTCCAACTGTGAAAGGAAAGAATCTGGCCTTGGTGAATGAGAACAACCACATTTCATATTGAACATACCACTACCTTTTATAAAAGTGTTGACAGTTATAAAAGCACGCCACTGGGCAGGGAAGATTATGTACCCCAATAAAGACTACTGTATAGCTGGGTTTCAAATGACAGTAAATAACAATACAACTGTTTACAGATCTGTATTTTTGATGAGTTAAAAGTTGGAGTAGTATGGTCACGATAGTAAAATTTCAAACTTGATTTCAATACTAAGGAATATACTTGATACTCAATAGAGATTCCGAAAAACACTCTTAATTTAGACAGCAGAAACTCATTTTCAGCATTAAATCATAGTATTTTCTTTTATATTTCCATGTGGTCTTATTTCTGTGTAATCCGTCAGTCGTCCAGGTAGGTTCCATAGTGTTTCATGGGCGTATACATTAGTCTGTGTGCTCTTATACTGATACCACTAAAGATCATTCTAAAGACATTCAGGAAAGCTTAATTTTTGTCCTGTGAATGTGACTTTTTTGTATTGCTGCTCAAATGAGTATCTAATTTCCATACTGGTTTTTGTATTGATTAATAAGTGATTTTCAATACTTTTGACAAGCCCAAGTTGAGAAATTTACACTTAGAATACTCTCAAATAATTTACACTGGTTCTGTCCATGTTGTATATTTTTTTATTTGGATTTTAGAAATAAAAAAGTGAATTATCAGCATTTGTAAATTAAAATTTCCTTTTGAATAGTTAATTGATAAATACCATTGATAGAGAAGTACAGAACTGGGTATGCGTCATCGTCACATTTTACGATATGAAAACAACTCATTAAGCAGGAAGTGTTGATTCTAATACAATAAAGGTTGCACAGCATCATAGCTTAATGAAACATGGATTTCCGCAATTAGGGTGTAAAAAGTAATTAGAAATAATGACCAGGAGAAAGCCACCAGCCCAGAATCAGATAACCTCTATGGGACTCTGCGTTTACATAACTTTGACCGCTGTACCCTTTAAAGACAGAACTGTCACAAGCATCAACTCACTTTCAGTGTAATTCATCATGTATTGACTATTTGTTTACAGTTTGATAAGAGACAAATAGACTAACCAGGACAACTCCACTAGGTGCCCATTTGAAATTTGACATTGTAAGCTAGTTATAATTCTACTTTATTCACTCAATACAAAAAAATCCAAAACATGTTTTATAATTACTTGGTATGCTATTGTATCTTTTTTTTTTTACCTCCGCCAAGGAGGTTATGTTTTCGCCTGCGTCTGTCTGTTTGTTTGTTTGTTTGTTAGTTAGCAAGATAACTCAAAAAGTTATGGACGGATCTTGATGAAATTTTCAGGAAATGTTCCTAATGGTAAATCCAACAGATGATTAAATTTTGGTGATGATCCAGAAGAAATCCTGGATTCTGGATCACTTTGAAAACTGAGCTGCTTGGCGGAGGTCTGCGATCTCTGAGTGCTTTTCTAGTATTTTATTTTAATCCTTGTTTGCATCTTATATCAAAAGATCATAATTGTACACTTGATGCCCTTTCAAATACAACCATCTTCATTTATCGAGGCTTGGGACTGCCACAGAGTAGAAAGACTGTATATTGCCAATCTGTGGAGTCTATAGTGACTTTAATTGCCCCATAGTTATTTAAATTGCAGTTAAGTTGCAGATTCAGACTTAACATTATATGATCTTTGATAACTTTACTTGAGCAGCGGTATAATGGGACAAACTTTAAAAATCTCATATAACAAATCTTAAAGCTCCTTTTCTTTGCTACTTTTAAGCCTTTATTTGGAGAGCATTGAGAATGCACGGCTAACATCGTCCTGGCCTGCATGCTTGTATTAGTGTTTTAATCCTTTTTGTTGGTGAGACTGCCAACCAGATCAGCCTGAGCAGCTTGTACATTCATTAGACTAGGCTTTAAAATGTAACACAGTCTAATGAGGAAAAATGGTGGCAGTGTGACACCTGCAGCGCAAATGAGTCAGCGCTTTTTAATACTTTAATGGCATTAAGTTGTCCTCTCTCCTTGTAGTACTAAAGATAACGGTTGAAACAGCTTCAGGGAACTGGTGTTTGATGGAGTTCATTATTGTGTTATAAAAGTAAAAATCATGGTGAGCATCTTAATTATTCACCGCAATGAGTACATAATTGTACCTTTCAGAGACCAGAGACAAGTTTTGCCATCATGCTAACTACACACTTCCTGATTATCGGACAGTAAAATGCTTTCTGTGTGCTCTGTGCATGATGTGATATGTTTTTAATGTGGACCAAGTAAGTGATTTGGCTTTAATGTGGATAAAAGACAATTAATGTTAGTGAATACATGTAATAATAACAATGGTAATACCAAGTGCAGTGGTAATGGTAGTAGAAGTAGTAGAAGAAGTAGCAGTAGTCGTAGAAGTAAGGTAGTGCAAAATAAAGCTTGATCGCTTTTTGGTCATTTTCTTTAATGTTGCAAGATAGTGGCAAATAATGTAGATTTTTTTTTGTTTACTGTTAGGGAGCAAACCAAGGAGAAAACTATTAATTTCACAGTTACTACCTCTCCTACTAAAGTCCCTATATAGTCCATATTTCCCACCATCCCACAAAACTGCTCATATTTTACAGTAGACCTTGGTATACTTTAACCTTCAATCAACCCCAATTTATAACAGTCAATAACTACTGTCATTTACCTCAGACCCATCCGAGCGACCAATCACACAGCCCCCTCGTCCTCCAGTAAAATCTAATTATGCCGGCTGAATGGAAGAGGTGACACGGTGCTTACATCATGTTATGGATTATGGCGAGTTCACGCTCATTTAATCGCTCATACAATAATCTCACCATTTGGCATGCAGCTGCAGATGGCCGTCAGTCCCTGCGGGTCTGGTGTCTATTAACCACTCCAGGGCTGGACCAAAGGAAGTCCCTGGTCTCAGGTCTTTTAGTGGGACTTCCCAGACAAATGGACTCAGCACTAGGTGAGTCATGCGTTGAGTCAGGTGGATATGAGGTGTTTCAACAGAGGAGGTAGAAATATTGAAACTGCTTCCAAGACACAAAGAAAGTACTATTAGTTTCAGCGTATCAAAACTACTATGAGAATAGTACAGAATTCTTCTGTTATATCAATAAAAAAATATAATCTTTCTTTAAAAAGATTTGGTCTTTCAAAAGTAGCTAGAATAGTTGGGACTGAGCATAACATATACAAATATTGGATCAAGGTGGCAACTGAGATCCAGAAATGCACCCACAGGACAGTGAATAAGGACAAGGGGGCCTATCAGGTGTCAAGGACCTGAGATACTGTCCAAGAGAAGACTGCAGATGGCGCTGTTCCATAACATCATGTGACCCTAATAAGAAAGAATGCAGAGGACATCCAAAACATGTCAACGTATGAGAAAATACAGCACAGTCTGTTTAAAACACTTCTAACAACTGACTTGTTGCTTTTGTGATGGTTCAAGATCATTATTGATAATTTGCAGTGACATTACGCTGGGGGTGTTCTGCGTGTATTTCCATGGTGGAATGTTTCTGTAGTTACCACGGTGACACAATGTGCACATTAGCAAACACAGCCAACACAAAATGTTTTAAGATAGTCTGAAAACTCAAGAAAATTTTCGGGAGCGTGTGATCTATACGGCGTTCATGGTCCTTTTTAGGTGTTTGATTTTCAACAAAAAAGGTGAGCGTGACTGTTGGCCAATGCTGGCTAGCTTGTGACTGTAATTTTATGTGCGAGAGACGTGTTAAACAGCACAAATCAGCCCACCTGTTTTAGTTTCAACTAAATCAGATCTTTCTAGTCAGATTGTGTTCAAATAAAGCTCAGATTATTGTCTAACAAGTCTCAGAATGAGCAGTGCTTACAGTTAGCATCACACCCCCACAGAATGTTCATGTCACATCAGCTACAAAGTAACTATTGAAAAATACAACTTACTTATAAAATGTAATGTACAGTGACTAAAGAAATTATTAAAGAAATCTTGAAAAATGTGCATGCCAAGCATCAATGCATTAAAATGTGCTCGTAACTGGCCCTGTCGCATCACTGGGCCCAACTCTACATAGCGGGTCAAAACACTAATGCAAACAGTTCAGCTCCAGCCAAATATTTAACAGTGTTTAGCCTCTGCAGTATAAACCTTCAGTGTGTGCGTACGGACAACACACACAATCATCTGCCAGAACGCACACGAGTGGGTGGGTCCTAGGATTGCCAATAGCAGCAAGTCCATTGGCTATACTTGTCACATGAAAACACCAGACTGAAGAACCAAAAATGCATCTTCTGCTTATACAGAAGATAAATCAAATGTTATAATATGTGTTACCATAGTTTTAAATTTAGTAGAATGCCATGCGATATAAGATGAAATTGATGTTATGCAAAGTGTACAAAAATCATTGGTTGGGTTGTCAAAAGTAAACAAAAATCTGATACTAATCGATACTAACACTAATATTGAAAATAGATAATCATTTGAGCAGGTAACAATAAATGCAAAAATGAACCTGATTCTGAATAGCTTTAGAATGATCTTGAGCTGTATCAGAACAAGTATAAGACCATAGAGACGAGTATACGCCTATGGAGCACTATGGAACCTACCTGGACAACTTAGACTTAGACTTAGACAAACTTTATTGATCCACAAGGGAAATTATTTGGATAAACTGAGGGATTACACAGATGTAACACCACATGGTAATATAAAAGAAAGCACTACTATTTAATGAGTATTGAGTCGAAGTCGAGTTTGAAATGTTAGTATCGTGACAACACTAGTAACTGCATAATGGAAAAAGGAAGCAAGACAAAATAGGAAAAATAGCCATTTAGCCATCCACTAGCTCACAGTTCCTCCAATCACTTTCAAATATAATATGTGAATGCTTTTCTCCTTTCCAAACTCTTAACCCTCCCACATGTTTTGGTGGAGCAGATCGTTCATATTAAACTAAATGTGTTTTTGTTCTGTGTTGTGCAGCTGTGTTGTGTAAAGGTGGCCAGTGCCTTTAAATAAAACAGGCTGTGGTCGGTCAGGTGGAAAATCACTTTCTCTCTGTCACCATCCGCTCCTCTGGAAATATGACCTGAGGAGCCTTGAAAAGACCAATGTAACAGGAGGAGGGGGCGTAAAACAGACTAATAGAGGCTCCCCTATCTCGTGTAATGTTGACTTTTTTGTATAAATCTAATTTATTCTAATATATTGTCAATTTCTATCTCATTTTTTCTTGTTGTAATGAGATTTATGTTAAAAGATATAGCATTTATTACAAAGAAAATACTATTCAATTCTACCTTCATCAAGCTCTGAAAATTATTCCAGCTACCGCCTGTACCCCCTGTTAAGAAACTGTGTACTCCAACAGGTCCCCTTACACCTGGTTATAAAACACTACAGCTTTACAAAAGTTAATATTGTACTAATGATATTGCCAGAAATGTTTATGTGTACTTTTAATTATACACAATACTCAACTTGCTGATTAGATTAAACTGTAAACCACGACAAAACAAATGGACTAAACCTGGATTACAACAGGACAAAACCAGGTTCAGTCGAATTAAACAAGTGAAACAAACACTTAACTTGGACTAATAAGTGATTGCTTTCACAAAATATAAAAAACATGACAATACAAAAGAAACCAGGACTACACCAGGTCTTAACCCTGATTAAACCACTTCTAAATTTCTCATCAAGATATTTAGAATCTTATAATTACAATACTGTTTTGCATTTATAATAAAAATATAGTTTTCTATGGATATTGGGAAATCGTGAATACTGCAACAACAAGAACACTCTAACTAATTTATGAAGAGTCTAATATGTGCTACTCCAATCTCTCCATCTTCCCTTCTTGGTTTGTAGCTTTCTTAAACACAGCGCTTTAAGCATCTTGTGACAAATGCGTACTCCTCTGCACCTGTGGCATTTGTATTGGTCTCCGGAGACGTCAAGGTTAATTGGAATCAGCCGTTAAAAGACGTTCAATATTCTAAAAGTGACACCAAATTATGTTAATGGTGGTTTGAAGTCCTTGTTATCAAGGTGGAATCAATCATGGCTGCGTCCCAAGAGGTCAGTAGCCATACATAGCAATTAGCACAGTGAAGAGAGAACTACTGTTGTACCCAGTCAGCTAAATGTCACTCCAATTCATCCCTGCAAATGCTAAAGAGATACCCCTTCATATTGTCATAACCTCATAATAGAATATTATTTACAAACAATGAAAGGTTTGTTTTCAGCAGCAAGTAGAAGAGGTAGTAACAATGGCACTCCTTTATAGTGTATTATGTAATGGAGTGGGTCTGTTATCATCAAGGACTGTTTAATATTCACTGAGCACTAACCATGTTCAGTACTGCCAGTGTTTGTTTATGTGATAATTGTATCATCTGATAGTTTTTGTGAACTATTTTAAGTTAGATCATACAAGAAGGACTAACTTCCAGGGATTCCAGCTCATACAATAAAATATTAGGTCTAACACACTTTAAACTATTCACTTTATCACTGCTTTACGCAAGATGTGCAGACTTCTCTCCCCACGCACACTTTCTCCTCTCCTAGTCTAGTCCTAGGTCTTCCTTAAACCTCTTAACTGACTTCGTTATGTGGAATGTGAAATTCAAGCTGTTGAAGAGAAGTTGAAAATTTTATAATAAACTGCAACAAAGATCAGGTATGTCCCAAAGAGCAACCACAATCCTAGAATAGACCAGGGTTAAACCAGGACTAGAACAGGACCAAAAGTATCTAAAATAGTAGTTTAAGTGTTGTTTTTATCAACTTGTACCCACCTTTATCAACAAATACCTATAATATTTAACCAAACCATAAAGCAGAATTATTTTCCAAAAGGTATTCAAAATGTACAAATGGTTAGTTAGTTAAAAACAAGAGCTCCAATGCAACACGAACTTCTACAGCTCAAACCTTATCATACTGCAAAAAAAGTTTCCCACTAGTACAAAGAAAAGGTACCAATAATTAAATTTACCTGAGAAAGTTATTGTTCCATCTATCACGTAACCAACGATAAGCTGATATAGTACCCCACCCATAGACTGTATATATAAACGGACATAGCTAATTTGTTAGCCACTGTGTTTAAATTAGGAAGTGAACATGGGGGCACTTCCGGCTCCATCGACTTTACATTGAAATATTTTTGCCCCACTCTCTGTAACTGTTACAGTGAGCCTCATCATTTCTTAAAAGGTTCGTACTAACCCGTTCTCCGTGATCTTGCTGTTTTTATTTCGCTAGTTTGTCCTTAAATAAATTCCTATTCCTAATACGGAACTCGATTCGAAATTCCCTCCTATTTCCACTAGCATCTTGAGTCTCATTTGACCGGAGCCGAACGCTATGGATGACATCACACATGAGTCCACTTCTTTATACAGTCTCAGGCACAAAGCACTCTGGGATATCCTTTACCCAACAACTTCCAAAATATTGCATTTCACACACCAGCCTCTATTACACTTTACGCATTATGAACTTGTATGCCCCGTGCCACGGCCAAACCTGATGGCTGTTTTCTCTGTGGCGTCTGGCTCGTCTGTGCCTGGGAGCTCATCTGCCAGGATCTCCTCGGGGCTGCGAGGGTCGTTCAACAGCGGTGTCTGCTCTTTGCCTTTGATGCCCATTCCCGCCGTGATGGCATTCCACAGCGCGCTCTGGGACTTGGAGCCTGGCACACACATGAAAGACCAGCCATTTGTGAATAAGAGTGTAGTATAGTTGTTATAGATTGAACAAATATTAGGTTTAAAGTGCATATGATCAATTAGACGAGAAGATTTTACTTAGCATTTCACTTACTGGTTAGACATGGGCATCAAATGTGACATACGTAGAGGCGATGCCAGTTCTGTTACCTAGCAACAATAATGTTAACTAGGGTCAAAAACCTGTCTAAACTGCACAATAGTCATGATTAGACTATTAAAACAGATGACAGCACCTTTATTTTATTAATGAAGGTTTAAACTGCCAGTAAAATGCCTTCCTTGTACATAAATTGTTCCTGCATTTGAGTGGAATTTTTCATCTGGTGTTAATGACGTAGATAGAGATATTCTGTTTTAGAACTCACCACTACTTGCTGTATTTTTGTGCTTTTCTTCTCAACTTTTTTCCCACAAACTGTCATGTAACTGATGTGATAAACATTTACAACATGTGCTATCCAAACCAAATAATAATTGAAAACTTGTCATATGCACTTTAAACATAGATAATAAAAGCAATTTAAAGCTAGGTACATGATCTGTAGTTACAAGCTTTTTTTTGGATGGTAGAGAGAAGCAATAGAGGAGCGAGAGCCTTTAAGATGCTGCCCTCATGTGGACATAAATGGTATATACATTGTAAGCTTGTGCTAGCCTGTGTTGGCCTTGGATTTTCCTTAAAGCAAAATAATTATTGCATTGTTATTTCTGAAGTCCCTGTGTCTAATATACAGTATGCTACAGCGCAATCAAATCTAATTTACACCAGCAGGGACTGACAGATTGATAGATAGAGTAAAGAGTAAACAAAAAAGCTCCTATGAGTATTGACTAAACAAACTAAACTAAAACATATTTTGCAAGATTACGTCACACTATATACGTAAAACAATTACAACTGAAGATGTTACTCACGTGAAAAGCTGGCTGTTGGTCTGCTGGAGCTGTCTGCATCTTCATTTGCCACTAGAGAAAAAGAGGCACATTTATAATTCACATTTTGAAGTCTTGGTTATCGTTGGTCATCATTGTAAGTATTTAGTTCTTAAAGTGCATTTGACAGATAATTATATATTTTTTAATTATAATCCCGAAGTAAATATTTATTTGTTACAGGAAGTAGCAGTGAGTTCCTCTCTCTACGTATGTCATATCTACCCATGTCCAACCAGGAAATAAAATTATAACATTCACCAAAATTACAAAACTTGAAAAAAGTAGACTAGGATTTTAGTAAAATCTTTAATATAGTAATGTTAAAGGTGCACTGCGTAACATTTCTAGTGGAAGTTCCGCCACCGTATGTCTCCATGGAAATGTTATTGCTTTGTCTAGGATGTTCCACAGTATAAGTTAAACCTAAAATAGATTAAACTTATCTACCACGACAGAGACAGGCAGGTTACAGCACTATTACACTACTACTACTACTACTACTATTACAGTTCAGATCAGTGGAGAGGCGCCCCTATTCACAGAAGGAATTAATGTATTTTTTAGCAATAGAAACACAGATATTGAATAAATGTAGATGGAAATGTTTAAAGTCATACCATGGAACATTCCAGGCAAAGCAATGACATCTCCATGGAGACAAGCAGGTGGTGGAAAAGTTGTGCAGTGCACCTTTAACCAGTTATTAATTACTAGTCAAACCTGCCATACACACTTTAACAAGCTTAAAGAGATCTGCATTTTTATGAATCACTTACTGTAGGAAATCTTAACTTTGCAAAATAATATGTTTTGACAGTTTTGACAGCAATCTGCCCAGTTAAAAACCCACAACAAAAATAATCACATGATAACCGTCAGTTCTGAATTACCATCATTAAAGAAGACCTCAAACTGAATCTAACATCTCCACTTCTCACAGTTTAGACAGGAGGAGATTCACATGGTTTAATTCGTTACTTTAGTCCTGGTTTCCCTGTGTAATTGGACACTATTGTAATTTCACGCTATTATAAAAAATGTTGGTGACCCTTTGAATAGACAGACAGTAACAATGAGGAGCTCTCTGCCACAAAACACACTTTCACTGAGGCTAATTGCTACCAACTACTCGCCAACTACTCAAATGTGCTCAAAATGACGATCCACCTGTATTTTTCTTCTATATAATTTAATGAACCAGCTCGTTACTGCACTGTCTAATTAGCTGTGGGCAGATACTGCTGTAACGACTGACCCCTGACCTTTGCTCTTTAAAAAGCAGTATAGATCTATTAATGCATTGGTTTATTGAATATAAACTGGACTTCTATACTGTAGGTGGACCCTATATAATGAAATGAGTAGCTGATCGATTAAATACATAGAATACATACAATTTCCTGGAATGATCAATACTACAATGAATCATATTATTATTAGTTTCAGAATTACAGTATTTTCTTTGCTAATGATCATAATAATATTAATATTAGGCCTTATGTACTGCCCCTATTTTGCATTAAAGGTACACTGTGTAACTTTTGTGGTGGGGGGTATGCCACCTACTTGCTTTGCAGAGAATGTCCCATAGGGCATTAAACTTATTATTTACCATGAAGTGGGTGGCAACACCAAGCCAAGTTACAGGGAAGATCTGTGGAGGATGACCCCTCTCACTGTAAGAATGTCAGAAAAATGACATGCACCTTAAACTTTAGTCAGGTTACAGTTTTTTATACATTTTAACTTCTTCAAAATGTGGTAATTCCTCTGATAAAGTCTCAGATGTTCAATATAATTTCATAACACGTCAATAAGGCATCACAATTATTTAATATTAAAGTAACAGTTTCCAGGCCATGACCCTCTTCACTTATTATAATGCAGCTTTTGGCCTGAGGTCCTGTCTGAGTGTGTGAGTTGAAATTGGATTTTTTCATCTGGGACTGGGACTGTTTGAATGGAGCAGAGCAGCAGATAAGAGTTCGACCTTCACTGGGCTGCAGCATGTTCGGTCACTATTCACTTCTCATTCATGCGCGATTAGCATATTAGTTTGGGTTGTACAAGGTTGCTGTTAAAGGAATCGCTTGGTGGTAAAATCAAAAAGCAGGTAGGTGTGAAAAGGTAGGTAGGCAGGTGTGAAAAATACTGTAAATTAGGAGTTCTTCCCTCATGTTTAGTTTTTGTAATAAAAGGCAGAAAATAATGAACTATGAATATACTGGAACACTATTTATGCAGTTGTTTTGGTCAAGTATCCCATGTATAGGGAGTGACTGGTGGTGGTTGAAGAGGCACAGACAGCCACCGTCAGTCTACCCCAGGGCAGCTGTGACTACAGTACTAGTTTATCATTTGCTTACCACCACTGAGTGTGGAATGAATAAATAATGATTGTAAAGCGTCTTTGTAAGTCGACTGGCACTATCTGGTTCATCAAATTGGTCTTTTCTCTGTTCCTGTCGGCTGTAGCCCACTATCCTATATGACGAGGACAGGCTTTTCTCTTATGGTATTTGTTCTTTTATTTCAGTGTTGGAGGACGAGTACTTTGGCACATAACAAGTGATTTTGTAGAGCTGGAAAAAATAACAAAGCAGGTTATAAAATGTGGTAATTCAAAGCTGTGGTTGCAGAAATGTCAGGTAGAGGAGTGAATTTGGCTCGTGGTGGATGGTAAACACTGCGTCGCCATGGAGATGGGTGTTAAATGTCATCATGAAAATAAAGCTGTACTCTGCATCAGATCAGCGCGAAAAAGGCGGTATTGAAATAGTTGTATTCAAATTTGAAATAATAAAAGCACTACTACTACACATCTGTCGCTGCAACATAGTGATTTATCAATCCACTGTTATCATACCTCTTACCTTAAAAGTGTATGTAACTTTTAGGAAGGGGTCTGCACCTCTTTGTATCCATGGATATGTTAGTATGTTGCATGGAATGTTCCACAGTATGGCATTAAAGCTATATATTTTGCACTTATTCATTAGGCTCTGCGCACAACAGCCAATTATAGGTGGTTATTGCTCAAATATACCTTGAAATTACATTTTTTACAGTGAGTGGAGTCACCTTTCCACAGATCTAACCTGTAACTTTGGTCACCTGACACTCTCCCTGGAAGATAGATACGTTTCATGCCATACGGTGAAACATTTCAGAAAAAACAATAACATCTCCTTAGAGGCAAGCACTTGGCAGACTCTCACCTGAGATATCGTAATGGACTTTTAAATTTGAACATTGCTCAAACAAGGTAATGTCAACACAGCATCCATAAATAGTGTACCACATAAGTACATGTGTTTACCTTAAATCAAGTAAAAACCTGAGAACATTGCACTTTTCACACACCATTTACGCAAGAATGCTACGAATTAGCGACTTTCAGCAGCCTTTTGGGAGAAGCACAAACTGAACATGTGTAATGTGTAAATAACAGGTAATGATGCCTGAGGTGAGACTGATACATTCACACTTTGACTATCTGGGAACAAAGTGAAGTAGTTTAATGAAGCATTAGCATATTTCTTAGACTATACCTTTCTATTTTTTTGTGCTAGGACTAATTATTACTTGGTTTGGTGGTATAGTACCTGTGGTAAAATATTATAATAGTTCACATCAATTAAAAAAGTTAAAAAGTACGAAAAGACAAGAAGTAACTGTGAGCCAAAATGAAAAGACTATTTAGACAAAAGGAAGGCATTTAGTCTAATCATAACTATTGTTTAAACCAACTGGTTTTGGCCCTTGTTTAACATTATGGTTGCCAGGTAACAGTGTGCTGTGTCCAACCAGGAAATAAAATTATAAACCACAAAATAACAAAAAAGGTAGTACTAGATAATACTTTTACTTTCATTTTTTGTTTCATTCACACACGTTTGAGTAAACCATTATTATTAGTCTGTCTACATCTTCAAACTCAAAATCCTCTGTTCCACCTCATGATGTCAGGTCATTCAGTAAAGACTGGAAATTCCAGGGTTGAAAATATCCAAATGATTCTACTGAAGGGACATGAAGTTTAAAACCACAGAGGAGCTCTTCTTGTATCACCACATTACATCACAAGGTAAAACAGTGTTTTCCTAAATATGCAGGGTCTGTGTTAAACATGTGAATGAAAGAAAACACAACTCCAGGTGTGAGGAAACAACAGTACCACAGTATCCAGCCCTGATGATAACAAGTGTGTCTGCTTGTTTCTAGAGCATATCATGCATGATTTGTGAAGATGTTGCCCCTCCCATGCTCGAGAGGGGTGAGAAGGAAAACTCTGAGAAAGAAATACAGGGGACAGATGATTTGTCTTGTGCACCTTAGGACTGCAGGGTTTATTCTGCTTTAACAAATAATCATTTCCATGTTGTCACATACATTTATAGTACAACAGTCGCTGTATATTTCACTTTCAGGTATCATTAATACTCTAAGTTTTACATTTATTAATAACAAAACAAACTTGTACTGTTATATTTTCTTTACTAACTATGTAACTATAGCAACACAAAATGGCGGCCAGCCTGTGTCAGCAGTAATCACACTGGCACTGCCCTTGCACATGAACTGCAACTTCAACTTTTGGACTTCATAACATGTATAAAATAAATGTTGAAGGCATAAGTGATAGCTCACAGTGTCTACTAAAATGAACTCAAATACACCCGCGCAATCTCCCCACAGCTATAACCTTAAAAGTGCGCTAGCTCAGCCTGTGCTAGCTTAAAATGTGATTTACATATAACCTCGCTTTAACCAATGTTCACATTTACACAGATACATATTTAAAGTTTTATCTTAAAATGTTCATATTAACCCGGTCTACATGATCCTGGGTTATTTGGGGGGGTTTTTCTGCTATTTTATCCATCAAAAAAATCCTATTCATAATATGAAGGCTGGCTCCAAATTTGCTCCTGTAACCGTTAGCGTCGCGAGCTGAACGCGACGGGTGACACGGGTCACACTCGCTTAGTCCACTTTTTTCCCAATCTTTTTTTTATCTATGTGCAGCGCTGACCCCTGGAGTCCTAACTCCTTCTATTGGTGCGCCCCCTAGTGACACTCCAAGGTATTGTACTACACAGTTAAAGGCACTTTGTTTGCTTATTCCAGACAATGTAGTATTTAAAAAAATAAATAAAATAAAATAGTGGGTGTTTGTTTTTAATTACTAAAATTAACATATGAAATGCATTATTCAATTTTAGCAATTTTTAACCCTTTTAAAGTATGTTTAAATGATGTCTTACTATGAGCCTTACAAAGACAACATTTGTGGCAGTCCATTTCAACAATTTAGTCAGGCAAATGTCAAGAGCTCATTTTATATTAGTGAAACTGGTCAGATACTGTACAACCGACAAGTCAACAGGGAGCAATGAAGCACATGCACCTTTGCCTGTACATAGCATGTAGATCTTTAGTCAGGAGAAGACTTCCCTTGTAGACTGTCAGCACTGTATTTTTGGAACTCAAAAAGAATGTGCAGAAGTTGGAAATCATTTTGGGGAAAAAGGAAATAATCTTGCTCAAACAAAAGAAGTTGTCGAGTCTCTTATTTTTGATTAGAAAAGAGATGTCAGACAAACAATGATCGTTGTCACGAAAGGAGAACACCAAATGACTAAATGTGTGAAGCTTTTGTTGGTTAGAATAACACAAGATGATATTGGTTGGTTTATAGCTTTAAATTAACCTATTTCTCAATTTGCTGAAGTTCCCTTTAAAACTATGTGCTCTCATGACAAGCCAGGGATTTCTGAGTGAAGGTCAAAAGTAGTAATGTTTACATGCAGACCAAAAATATCGGATTTCGTAATGCTTTTGAATCTTTTACCTCTTTGTCTTTCCCATATAATTTTGCGTTGTTTTTTTTTTGTTTGTTTGTTTGTTTGTTTTTTTGCCTTGTTAATGCATGCACAGATGTGGACAGTCAGAAAGAAATCAGATTATTCACAGCGGATGTAACGGTTTACATGACATTTCAGAAATGTGATAACCCCAGAAATCAGATAATGAATGGATTATTGGTGTGCATGTAAACCTACACAATTTCACACTGCAGAATGTTAGTGTTGCCAAGGTGTTGTCATAAAATTGCACAGTTTGGACATTCAGAATGATTGACTCCATAACCAAACAACAGTGGAATCCCCTTTATGAAATTAAACTGAATGATTAAGTAATTTTGTGACATGTGACATAAACAGCCAAGTAAAAAAGCTCTTACCATTTGGCTTTACTTTTTGGATTTAGGACTACACTGGAAATACAAATATTTGGTGGGAGATGGTGTAATCCCTCATTTAGAATTTTTGATTCATAAATTCTGATGATTTTTTTTCCTAGTTTTTACCTCATGAATAATCACAGTTTAATTCAAATTTACTGATTAAAGCAGAAGTATTATGCAAAATCAACTTTTCAGAGCTTTTTACCATGTTATCTTTGTGTCCCCTATAATCCCCCTTTAATTTACCCTCACAAAGTTGTATTTGGAGTAATTCTTGCATGTTTAAGCAATCTTTAATTTAACGTATTTTCGAGACACCATACAGCAGATCAATCCCCGTTTTCACTGCTCTGTACTTACTTCATTCTACGTTTTCATTTTCAGCTTTGCGTAGTCATTTTGATACAATTTTTTTTTTTTAATCTGCTCGGTAGTGTGATCATTGTCTGATTTCTGGATTGATTAGATTATTGAAATGTCATGTAAACAAATTATGCAAATAATCTGATTCCTTTGACTGTTCACACCTGCACAGGTTTTGACAAGGGAAATTTTGCATATTAAAAAAAACAAACTAATGTGGCAAAGACATATACAGTACAAGATAAAATGTTAAAGATTCAAAGAGTTATTTTCAAGTTGATTGTACATTGTCTTCCAAATGAAATACTCTAAAAATCTCTTGAGCAACAGGTTGATTGACAGCCTCGTTGCTAAGTGACAAGAAGGGGCGTTATCTTCAATAGCCTTGCTTCTGATTGGCTCTTTGGTTTTGCGCTCGGATTTCCAAATATGGTTCTTGGTTACAGATTACGCTATTTTCTGATCGATGTTATAATGTTCCCCCATCAAAAACACATGATTAACACAATAATCCTGCATATTTAGGCTGGTTTCTTCTCTCAAATAGAAAACACTCTGTTCCACCTTTTGATGTCATGTGGTAATACAGGAAGTGCTCCACTGTGTTTTGAACTCCATACACCTTCACTTAGAATAATGTTAATAATTTCAGGCCTGAAATTTCCAATCTGTACTAAACAGGTAAAAGGTAAGGTAAAGGTAGCTGTTAACTACCACTTCATGACATCGTAAGGTGGAACAGAGCATTTTGAGCTTTGGAGATGCAGACAGATAAAGGATTGACTTAAAGCTCACAAGAGTCAGTCCAAAATCATGCTGGCCTTTATCTAATATATAAACTAGCCATGTAAATGTACCCACTGACTGCCTACCACGCAACAACAACTCTAACCCAGCAGCCAGGGACCTTGACGTGACCAGGCATCTGTGCGTGCGGGAAAGCAGAGCCAAAGCTGTTTGTCTGCAGTCTACAGTGTGCTCCTAATAAACCCACTGAATACAAGGAGTCCAGCTAGGTCAATGAGCAGAGAGAGCGCTGGAGTCACGCTTGGGAGGAGGCGATTGAAGGAAAACCTGGGCGCAGCATCAACCCCATTGATTGTGACACTTGGGGGTTTCCATGGTGACCGCATTTCGAGCCACGTGTTGCTGATGATGATGATATAAAAATGATCTGGCAACGAGAGCAGAAAATCCAAAGTCTGCTGTCTATATGGGGTTGTAAAAATGAGCTAACAAAGCTTTTAAGGTTTCTGTATTGTTGTGTATTTAAGGGCTTCCTGTTTCAAAGCTGTAGTCCTTATCTCCTCATGGGTTTATCGTCCAATCAATGCAGGTTGGACTGATAAGACTGTGGACAACAGAAGAATAGTGTTACAAAGAATGGAGACATCAGCAGGTCACTGGCAAATTGAAAATGATGAGTTAGCAAAATGGTTTTAGTCAGTGACAGTATGGCCAATGTCATCATTTCAGATGGATGGCAGGGATCTATGTAACTCTATGGGAGATTTAATGTTTTTGTTTTTTTTAAGAATTATCAAAACTTATTTGTTACAGACTGGCATTAAAGGTCTTAGAATACTGCCTTATCCAAAACATACCTGGAGCTGTGTTTTGTTTCATTCACATTTTGCATAATCCTGCATTATTAGTCTGTCCACATCTCCAAAGCTCAAAATGCTCTGTTCCACCTTGTGATGTAATTTACAGCTACCTTTTATCAGTATCAGTTCAGTACGGATTGGCAATGTCAGGGCTGAAATTAAGATGTAAGGAGTTTAAAAACACTTCCTGTATTAACAAATTACATCACAAGGTGGAACAGAGTGTTTTGTGTTTGAGAGAAGTGCTCAGCCTAAATATGCAGGATTTGTGTGCTAAACATGTGAATAAAACTAAACTCAACTCCAGGTGTGTTTGTGATGGGGAAACATAGATCAGAATATAGCGTAATACAGGGCTTTTAAGTTCTTTCGATGGAAAACAGTCTTTGGGGTTGAATAATGACACCACTTGCTAAAGTTATTCTGAATAAATATTAGCAGCAAAAAGACAAATCATATCACAATTACAATGAACACAACATAGGGCCACTGTACTTTTTCTGCAACTGACAATTTAGGGATGGCGTTGCTTTGCCAGGAATGTTCCATAGTGTATCTATCTCCTTGGAGACAAGCAGGTGAGGACACTAGACCAAGTTACAGCTCAGATCTGTGAAGAAACTAATTTGACACGGTAAAAATGCATGTTTTTCCAAGTATTTTTGAGCCATAAAACACATGTATGAAGAAATAACAGTTAATACAGTTAATGCCATATTGTGGAACATCTATGTAAAGCAATAACATCTCTAAGGCACATTACATGGAGCATAAGTAAAGCACATTTAATATTTTATGTTTCAATTTCTTACATGAATACATAGTGCTCATATATAATCCTTCAATCAGCATAAAGCCTGCTTCAATAAATTAACTTCGATTCCAGGTCAATGTCAATGTCACACGGCCGTTCATTTTAGCTTTTAATAAAATTGCATGATGTTTTTGGTTGGGTTTTTTAAAAAAAGACTGAAAAAGCATATGTTTCTAATATTTTTAAAATTCTCTGAAACATTCCTTTGCAAGTACACAAGAAAGCATCAGGTTGTCTAAGAGAAAATGATGAATAGAGCGTGTTTGCTCTACAAGGCCAGTGGCACAAAGAGATCATTTATTCTGCAGCTATTACAACATCACAACGATCAGGTAGATAATATTTTTCAACTCAACCTTATATTCCGTCAAAGTAAATCTTTACCGACATGCATTTCCAGTTTGTCTTGCTTAGTTTCTGCTTTTAACCGCCCAAAGGAATTCATAACATTAAAAAACTAAAAAAGTTGCCTCCTCATGAAAATATTGGTTTGAACAAGTGCTGAGTGCAGAGACCGCCCACACAGCCACACAGCAGCCCACAGGTTTAAAAATAAATCACTTTTTGACACGATAAAGTTTAGTATGAAGTCATTATATACAGTAGACAACAGGACTTATTTGTATAAGAGCCAACTCTGACAACTTTATCTTTTCTGATCCACCACCTGCTTGTCTCCTTGGAGAAGTTATTACTTTGCCTGGAATGTTCCACAGTATGTCATCAAACGTATCCATCTTATTCAATTACAGGTGTACTTATCTCCCAAAAACACATGGAAAAATTCTTACTGTGAGCTGGGTCATGCCTCCACAGATCTGACCTGTAACTTGACCTGGTGTGGTCATCTGCTTGTTTCTATGTAGATGGATAAGCTGAGTGCCACTTCTGAAACCTCCAGCAGAAAAATTACTCAGTTTACCTTTAAGTGACAAAAATAAAATATTATACAAGTTACAGTTAAAGCTAATTGAATCAGGAGTTAGCAAAGCACATAAAACATCTCTCCATGGGGTCTTATTGTGTAAAAATCTGTTTACCAGGTAGTTTAGCAGTTCATAATTCTTCATTTTCTTGTCTAATTTTCTTCTAAAAATGTCACTGGAAATATTTTTAACTTGACTGCTAAGTAATTTCCCATTACACACATGCATTCACATGTTTTTTTCAGGTCAGCCCTATGTCTCTTTGACTAGTTGTGATATTCAACCTCAGTTTGTGGCGTAGCGATAATACTGAGTTGCTCTCAAGATGTCAGTTGTAGAGGAAGTGGTCAAAATGCTGTAAAAGGAAGATCAGATATGTGTTGTGAGAATTTTATTTTAAGTTTAATATATCATGAAGGATTTGCAAGTCATAGTTTAGTCAAAAATATAAGTTAAAATTGTTGGAAGCAGGTCACTATTTAATGAACAAGAAAAGTAAGCAAGTTGAGAACTGTTGATGATATGTATATTTAAAAAAAAAAAAAAAATGCATTAAACATCAAATTTGACTCAAAGACTGAGCTCAGCTTTTCTTGGTTTATTTCATATTCTACAGTGAGATATTATATTATTCAGGGGAGCCAAAAGAAATGTATCCTCATTGATTACATGGTATTTTCATATGCAATAAAGTGAACTTTCCATTTCACAACAAAGTCTGAATAATCAGATTTGGCCTATATTAAAATTGATAATATTGCAATTGCTGTTCTGGAAATATTCAAAATTAGAACACTGAGTATATCATCTATAATTAAAACAAAAAGTGCTGATTAAAATGAACAGAACCACTCATGTTTTGTCCTAGACATCTACACAGGCATATTCAAGCACATTTGTGGTACATAGTCTCCATCATAAATTATAGGGCTATAGAATGTTGTGATGTTATCGGAATGGGGCAGTTTTGGCTGTGGAGATGAGGAGCAGATGTTGGGTGTCACCTGGACCACTACACCTGCTGTGAACTCACTAAGCGCCATGGCAACAGGTCAGCTACACTTTACCCTGACCTAAGATTAAGATGGACCCACGCCAGTTTCATATCTGCTGGTTTTCATAGGAATTATTTCAACTATATATTTTTTATGTACAGTATATACAGCAACAAATCAGCCATTTACCTGTATGTTGTTGCTTTGTCTAGAATGTTCCACGGTAGAGAGACAAGAAGAAGAGAGGCAAGAAAGACAACTATAGACTACATTACAAGTTAGATCTGTGGAGAGGCCTGTTCACAGAGAGATTTTATTTTTGAGCAATAGAAACACATGTAATGAATAAATGCTAGATGAATGTGATAGATGTGTTTAATGTCATACTATGGAACAGTCCAGGTAAAGCAATAACATCTCCATGGAGACAAGCAGGTGACGGGCCTTCCACCAGAAAAGTTGCACAATGCACCTTTAAGAACATCTGTAGGTAGAATCTAAATTGTAAATGAAAATTAATCTGTCTATCTTGTCATGTTACTAAAATGTCAAACTAAATTGTGATTTTAAGGGAAATGCTTGATACTAGATATATTTTAGTACCACAATGATAATAAAAGCACACACTATTTGTAATATAGTCTGTAATTTTCCACTCAACTTTTTTCCTTTACATGATTTTTTTCTCAATATTGATACCTCCTGAAATGATACTTCTACTATTTTGAGAACCCTTTAAGCGTTTTTGCTTTTAAGATATAACAGCATGAGCTAAAGACAACCTAAAGGTATGCTGTATTTTAAAGTCTGATTAAGTTTAATCTAAACTTTATATTTTCACAAGTTTAGAGGCAATTCTTTAAAAGCCATTCACTAAAAAGCACTTCACTTCAACTTCACAGACTTCTTGATTCCTCCACTGTCTTATCCAAAGCATTTCTATTTTCTAACCTACTTCTCACACTCCAGCTCCCTCTCTCTCTCTTCCTCCTTCCCTCATGACTTTTTTCTCACAAACGCTACACAAAACACTAAATTACACACATACACACACACACATTCAAAAAGTGCCACATTGGTTGTCAAGACAATGGAGCGAATCCTGGTGACGTCACAACATCAGCTTTGAATAAGAAATAAAGCTCTCTCATAAATGTAATCTTCTTTTTGTGCATTTACTGACTTGCTTATCTGTCAACATTGTATTGTCAATCAAACAAACTCTACTTTGAATTACTTTGTGTAGGAATTCTGGGTAACAATTTATAATAAGTACTTTAATTAGCCTTAATAAAGCATGAAGACTATCTATCAATCTTAAAGTACTTAATTAAACCCTAAGTTATAACCCTAACCCTTTAGTTACGAAGCCTGAAGCATTGTTAAGAAACTATTTTTTTCATTATGATTTCATGCTTCTTTCATGCTTGATTAAGACTATAAATAATGTAGTTATTATAAAGTATTAGCAGATACTGCTACAATGAATTCCCCTTTAGCTTTGCCTTTCTCCTGTTTCCATGGAGGACTTGCACTGGATAGCTAAGAATCAACTTCAGCCCCAAGCATGCAGAGGCAGTGAATGTGACATGGTTTAAGATGTATTTGTTCAGACTTCATCTCCTCGCATGCAAAAACTCCATTGACTCTTACCTATAGTGATGTTGAACCCGTCTATACTGAAGGTGGCACTCCTCCCTTTCCTAAAACGATGCTTCCTCGCCTCCATGGCTCAAGGTCCTTCCGTACTTCTCCTTTTCAAACCCTCTTCTTCTTCTCCTTTTCTTTTGTTTTGGCTTCAGTCAACTCTCGCAACTCGGAAAAAAAAAAAAAAAAAAGCCAGAGGACTCGCGGCGCAACTCTCCAAAGATTGTCCCTCTCTCACTCTCCTCCACTCGGTCTTTTGTTTAACATAGCTTTTCCTTTCACACCTCAACTAGCTCATTTCAAACGCCTTATGGCACTTGATTTGTTTTTCTTCTGGCTCTGTACGCGGCTCCCTTCCTCTCCTCCTCCCTCCCTCTCTCTCTCCTCTCGCGTTCTTGCTTTCTCTACAGTAGGTGTGTGGTGGGTGGCTGTGGCGCTACAGATCTCCATAGGTCTTTTAAACAAACACCACTCCTCCCAAAGCGATTTATAGGCTACGAGTGTGAGACAGTGGTTTTCAAAATGTGGTGTGTGGACCAGAGAGAGTGCTCAAGAGCAGTTTGGATTTAAATTTTCAAGTTTCCATCTATTTCTGTTTTAAAGTTCAAGTTGGAGATCAATTTAAAGAGAACTTTTTTAATTTAGCACAGTTTTAGTCCCAGCTTTGCCCTCTCCTTTTGTCCTGGTTTAGACCTGTTTTAGTCCACTTGTAGAACTAATGTAGACTCATGGGTAAATTGTCGCTTACTCCTGCTTTAGCCTTGGTTTTCATGTTATTTTATCCTAATTTGTCTGGTTTAGTCCTGATTTAAAACTACTTCTTAACCATCTGTACTTTAATCTATAACATCTATAGTCCTGGCTTAATTTAAAAAGGGGGTATTATACAAAATAGATTTTTTATTTATTTATTTTTTTTTTTGAGCTTTCTACCATGTTATAAGGTTGTTTCCTCACCTTCAGCATGCCTGAAGAGGTTTTCGATGTCATCCATGCATGCTTGTGTATTACCCTATTCGAACCCTCCTTATGGCTGTAAGATTCTGTCCAATGCTCAGCCCACAAGCCTACATCATCCATGCTCCCACATACAATTCTCCATATATTTAAAACTATACACAGCAATTTGACAAACCTGATGTATGATGCATAATTATTATTATTATTATTATTATATAGCGCTCTGAAGGGGGAGTGATTTAACGTGGAAAGCAAAGGGAGGGGAGACGCAAGTGTCAAAAACGAAAGTGAAACTTAGAAAACATGTTAATGTTTTCAGCAAAACAATGCAATGTAACATGGTGATCTAAATATGTTATGTGTTAGCAGTTAATACCCAATAGAAGTAAAATGCCCATCTTTAAATCCTGGTTTAGCCTGGTTCATAAACCTAGACAAAACCCGAGGGTAAGTTCGCACATTCAATACATCAAAATTGGGACTAAACCTGAAACTAAACCTGGACTAGACCAAGAGTAAACAAGGACTAGAACAAGACCAATCCCAGTCCACATCAGGTCTAAAATGAGCTCAGTTTAAAACCAAACAGACCCTTAGTCCTGGTTTAATCCTGGTAGGACCCAGTGTAATCCTGGTTCAATTCTGACTGAATTATTGTTTTGTGGTGTTTTTTCTTCATTGAATTCCTTTAATTTTAGTTCTGTAAAGATTGTGTTTTTAAATTCATTATTTATTTTAAATCCATCCAACATTTTCAGGTGCAGTCGGTGCTAGAAATGATGGAGACCACTGGACTAGCACATGCATTGAAACATCTCTGGGCTATTCACTGTCACTTTGCCTAAGCAGGGAAATAGTGGAAGGCTGCAGATAAAGGGACACAGATGATTGCCTGTATTGAGCTCAAACTAGTCATTAAATCAATGCCAATGCTTTTCATTTGCTCAAGTTACTTCCACAGGAAACGAGCCCAGTGCAGAGCAGCAGAGAGCTCTGGGAAAAAGCAAAGCCATGTTCTGCATTATTAAAGCAATGGTATTTTTGACACAAAGTGGTTTCTGTTTTCTACTTTTACTTTTCATGGAATTGACTGTTGTATGTGGTCATTGTATCTACTACAGTGAGAAAGTTAAAAGGTAAGTTAGTTCATTATGTCACCCCTTAAAGGCCCTGTACCTGATATTTACCTTTATTGTACCTTTATTTAGTTTTCACAATTTTCAGAGACCAGAAAACTAGCATGCGCACCTCCAGATTACAGGACAGTAAAATGTTTTTGAATTAACCACCACACAGCTGATTTATTCTCACTTCAAGAGCTGCTTTTACAGTATCTGTCCTGGAGCAAGACAAATGTTGCTCAAATGAGACAAATCTGGACCTTTAAGACCATTTTCTACAATGTTTTAAAAGAAAATTGGCACATGGACTTAAGATATGATTTGTGATTTATGCAATTAAAGATATTAAAATTCAACAAGGGTAAATATTTTGCTGTTCAAATATGTAGGCATGGCAAACAGAATATATTGTGAAAGTGTGCAACAACAGCAATCCTTAAAGGTGCACTATGTAACTTTTCAGGTGGAAGGTACACCACCAGCTTGTTTTCACAGCGTGTTATTTACATGTTATTGCTTTGCCTGGCATTTCCCACAGTATGACATTAAAAGTATGCAGGAGAGGAAAGCCGGCTTACAGTAATGCTTGTGTTTGTCAAGGTATTACATCTCCATGGAAACATGCAGCTAGCAGACATCCCTCCAGAAAAGTTACAAAGTGTACCATTAAGTGTAACCATACTAAAATGATAAGTTATACAAAAGATGTTTGCCAAATATAATACATATAGATTAACTTCCATAGCAATTCCATGTAACAATTCATGGATACATATATATTATTATTTATATTTTATTTAATATGTATTTCAAACTGTAGCCAGATGGTAGACAAACTTAAGATTGCATCGAAACAGTTATCTCTTGTAAGTGAAATAATCAATGACTCTGATCTCGTAGAAAACCATATATGCACTGCAGTAATACTGTACAGACCCCGCATACAACAAGTTCAAAATGTTTAAGAGGCAACACTGATTGAAGCAGCCACACAGCTCCCCCATTACAGTGCTTACAAAGGGCGTTATATTCATTCTTGACATAACATCCTCTTAAAGCCTATAGACACCGTTAACCTCCGCACACTCAAAAAACAAAAACAAAAGAAAAGCTCTCTTTATTAGCACCATCTGACATTTAGAAGAAGGATTTTTTTCATGTTTCAAATTCCCATCTGATCAATTTCTGTGAACAAGACTGAATTCTGATTCT
The DNA here is from genome assembly GCA_029959045.1 of Taenioides sp. WSHXM2023. Taxonomy (NCBI): domain Eukaryota; kingdom Metazoa; phylum Chordata; class Actinopteri; order Gobiiformes; family Gobiidae; genus Taenioides; species Taenioides sp. WSHXM2023. The sequence goes on along the minus strand of CM057096.1, from coordinate 11,330,265 downwards.
TTTTACATCTTAAAAAATCAATACATGGACTGAGAGGAGTGCATAAAGATGATGAGTTGAAGGAACTGGAACTGATTTTTACTGTCTTAAAAATGTGAAAAACAGAACTAGTTCATTGTAAATCGTTTGTAGGGCTCAAAGTTTTTTCCTCACTATCCTTATGCATTCAGAACATATTATTTTTCACCGTGATGGGTTTATAAGGGTTTTTCCACTTCCTGATTAACAGATAATAAAACGCAGCAGACATATTTTGACCTCAAAAAGCCAGTATATCTGAACTGGGACACATTTTGCCCAAACACAAATACATGGGGAAAATGGGGGCTTTTAATTCTCATGTTATAAAGCAGTGAGGTTTGTGCATTTCAGCGCCAAGCTAGCCATACAACTTATTTTGTATTATTTTATTCTATAGAGAAAGTTGGCCTGTATTGCATTGTTTGTTTGTCATTTAGAGGAAGAACTAACAAGCGCCGAGGTGGCTGACATATTGACAGGTAAGAAATTCTGAGTCTGTAACATCACTAACTCTCCTGGTTGTGCACAAGAAGAAATCAAACCTCAATTGATTGATACCAGACTGATTTGATCTATAAATAACACAATAAGAATGATCTTGATACTCTAATCCAGATCTGTTAATCTATGGTTTTAAAGCTTTATAACTTTATTTTTAATAAATAAATAAATATTTTATCGTAGACAAATGGCAATGATTCAAGTTTGTGGTTTTATTTTATTTAATTTTTTTCTTTTAAGAGGATTAATATTGAAAGCATTGTGTATTGTTTTGAAATAAATAGTGATTGATCTATAAAGGCAAGCCAGTTTACATTAATGCTTGTGTTTAATTGTTTGGTCATATCACCCAGTCCTATCATAGAATTGTTATTGTATACTGATAATTGAAGCTTTAAAATTATGTATAAAATCAGTTTTTAAATCAGTGTATCTCTCGTATAGACAATATTACCAGCTGCCCCCATCTGAGCCTGTGACATAATCAGTTTCAAGGATATGAACACAACAGATTAACTCCAATGAACATTTATTGTATGACTTGTGGTTAAACCTAAACCTATTTCACCTTGGTAATGTAACACAATCCTTATAGTTCAGACATCTACTTATCTTCTCTTATACAAAACATGACGTTGCCAGAGAGCGACTGTAACCAAGGATACCAGAGTTCTTCAGTTCCATGTTGAATATTGCAATGGCAGTATGACCCGCTATCACGCTATTCCCTTTAGCATGTCTCTATTACCAGTCCACCCAGTATTCGTTTAATGAGAAAATAGCCAAGGCAAACTGTGACCGTTCAGTTCCTCTTATTTTGACTACAAGCCATTTTGTGCATCTTTTTGTCTATTTCAGAGTTTGGAGGTGGTTAGTGCAGCGCCTTGGATTCTTAAGAAGAGATACATTCTGTACAATATACATTTTTAGAAGACACAAAAAAGACCAAAACATGCATAATAATAATAATAATATGGTGATATGATGGAAATAGTTGTACATGGACTTTGTCTAGTTTGCATTATGGGTTAGAGTTAGGTTAAATCATATTATTCTATTGTCCTGTTTCCATAGTACTTGTTATGGCCTCCACCCCTCCTTCTCCCCACATTCTGCTGAAACCCTCTTACACGCTTTTCTCACCTCCCTACACTACTACTACTGCTATTACTACTATTACTACTACTACTACTACTACTGCTGCTGCAATAACCTGCTCTACAGTTCACCACCCAAACTCTTCAGTAGACTTAAGTACATCCAGAACTCTGCTGCTCTCCTCCTCCCATGAACACATCACCCCTGTCCTCAGAGATCTCCACTGACTCCCCATCCCCCAGCACATCCAATTCAAGCTCCAACCTCCTGTCTCCCCACATCAGGACTAAACACAAGACCTGGGAGGACCCCAGAGACCCCACCCTCTGGAACTTCCTGCCTCTCCTGTTTTATCTATTTGTTTTTTGGCTGGGGTCCTTCACAATTCAATACAATACTCGATACATGGCTCACGATGCAATAATGTCACAATATGACAATACATATATATTACAAATGATATTTTGCAATATATCACTAGAACCAAATACATTTTAACGACAGTACTTATTTGTTAAACGAGCTGTGTAAAGTCAATATGGAATAAACAAACTGTAACCAGTAAAAATATGAATGTCAAATGTATTGCATGAAAAAGTTTCCTTTCTCGGAACAAAAATCAAAATTGTAGCACTATCACAAAATTATTTAGTAAAATATACCAAACAATACTCATTGCTACACCAGCCCATGATAACATCCTGTATCATCAAATTTAATATCACAACATATCGATATTTCAGTATTTTAGCACACCCCTATCTTTGAGCGTCATGAAAAAATCAAAATTACCCTTTAATTTACCATTTCCATCCTTTTACTACACTGTTCTATAAAATGAAGTGCTACAAATTAATGTAATGTTAACATGACCTTTAATGACATATACTTTTTCAGTTTTCACCAAGTATATGAGATTTCTGTGCTGTACACCAAAGTCAATATATGCTTTTAAAATGTTTAAATGAACTGAAATAGTATACTGTAAATATATGTTTGTTTGTTTTTTTTGTAAACATTATCCACCTCTAATCACTAGGGGAGGGACGAGACAGAATTTTCAGGAGACGAGACATATTATATATATATTATATGTCTTTGAGGATCATTTCCAAACAATGTTTAAGTGTGTAAAACACCACGTTTTGCGCTGTCCTCGAGTGAATTAGACGCTTGTATATTTGATCATATTATTTATATCATATATCTTTTTCTACCAACTTTAGCACTGATTATTTGCATCAATACTGGTCCTATTACTACAAAATAAAAACTGGGATGGAGTTTAAAGTGTTCTCCATCTGAATATGTGAGCTACAAGTCTCTATGTGGAAATCTTTTAGCTACAGCTGGTCAAAGATACGTAACTTTCCAAAGCCTGAGTGAGGCGCTCTTTCATGCCCTTACCAAGTGTAAAGACAGAGGATCAAATCTCGTGAGATAGTTTTTCCAGTGTGCGCACAGTCTTGAGGCAATTTAATCTCACACACAAGATCTCATCCCATCCCTACTAAATACGGCTATAATGCATCATATACAGTAGCTGTGAAGACACTTTACACAATTTATGACAACCTAATTTCAGCACAGATTTTTTAAAATGACAGTGACACTGACCAATCACACAACTTTAAATTACTTTATCTTCCTACTTACTGCATGTAACTCATCAATGGTACTTCAACATGTCCCAAAGATTAGACAAGTCCTCACCACCAAACATAATCATTCATATCAAAGTACAATACAATTACCCTCAATGTATAATACTGCCTTCTCCATCACACTCATACAATATTATCAGCAGTAATTAAAGAATTCATACGTTTGTCGCTCAATCATATTTCCTGTCTTATTATAAGAGGGCTTATTTTAGCTGCTGTCTTTCCATTGGGTATATTACACATTTGTTTGATAATTATGCTTCATTGCACTTGTTTATAAAGTACAGTTCGTGCGCTGTGCTGTCTCCCTGATATTCCCCCAGTCTGCCATTGCAAACGCATGTAGCAATTTGTGTACAGCCTAATTTTACCAAGCAGTGAGAGGATGTTTCTAAGAGTGGGTTTATGCAACTAGGAGAGTGCTTTAATTTCTAGAGTCTTGCAATAATACAAGGTTATAGATGTTTTTTTTGTTTGTTTGTTTTTTAATAGAAGACTGTCCACTCGATTGTCTTTTGACCAGGAGAGACATTATATAACACACTTAGCAGCATTGTGCATCCGCTTTTTGCCTTGAAGTCACTTTAGAAAACTACAACTAGAGATATCAAGTCAGTACATTTAGGCAATCAAAACTAAAAATACCAAAGTACTAAATTACCTGGGTACGTATACTGTAAATGTGGAAATAAAAACAATCAGTTCATTAAATTTTCAAATTTAACACACAACCTATTTGTCTCCTGAGATGTTATTGCTTTTCCTGGAGTGTTTCACAGCATGTCATTAAACTCGATATCCATGGAGACAAACAGGAGACACCATCAGGCCAAGTTACAAGTCTGAACTGTGGAGCGGCGACTCCACTCACAGTAAGAATTCATGTTTTAAGTAATAAAAACATCAGTAAAGAGAAGCAGAAGCCTGCCACATATTATCATGGTATTTGGAATGTTTTCCAGAACTGGTTGCAAACAGAGTTTTGTTTTCTTCTTTGCTTGTAATTGGGTGGCACAGTGGTGCAGCAGTTACCTCAAGCACTGGCACAAGAAGGTTCTGGGATATCAAAGTGGCATGAGACCTTTGGAGTTTGCCTGTTCTCCCCATGTCATGGAGACTCCATGTACATTAGGCTTCTCCCCTTTGGGGCCAGGAGGAGATTCCACTCTCAGAGGGACTTTCCTGGTTAAATAAGGAGTGATAAACAACTATTGTATTGTAATTTTAAAGCATCTGTCTTTTTCTGTAAAGAGCTTTGTATACAAAATGTGTTGCCATGCCGATTTGAAGTGAAAAGTCTGATGACTAGACACGTTTAAAAGGTATTACATAAAGGATAAGTGCATTATGTTGAACAGAGCTGCTCATTTGGGGCTGTGTGGTTAGGATCAAGAGAAAATGACAGGGTATTACAGTGGGGTGAGAGGAAGGTCTTGCATGTTCCCTTTAGACCTATTAGAAAAGTCAACAGAATAGAAACCATTATTACTGCTTTATGAACTTGACAATAGAAGAGTAAAAGTGTCTTTATTGAAATATGGCTAATTGGTTAATACTGAGGTTAAGAATACTAGTGTACACTTGAGTGTCTTTAACTCCCAACAGTGCCTGGTAAAATAAATTGCTTAGAAGTCATACATGACAGTTTTTCTGATAATAATTTTGAGTGAAAAAGCAAATACACATTTTCATAGTATAGTTGTGCTTTTACAAATGTGAATTGTATAACAAGTGTGACCCAAAGACTAGATTATGGTGAAATACATTAAAAATAAGTAGAATATTGCATCTTTAGCTTGGTGTTCGAAGTAAACTGTTTTAAAAAGGCACTGTGTACATTTTTTAGGTCGGGAGCCCTGCTTGTAAATCATATCTTTCAATTACAGGTGTTTCTATTGCTCAGTGAGGTCGTCTCTCCACAGATCTTACCTGTAACTTGGTCTGGTGGTGCTACCTGCTTGTCTCCATAGAGATAGACAAGTTTAATTAACTTAAATTCTGTTTAACATTCCAAACAAAGCCATAACATTTCCATGGAGACAAGCAGATGGCAAATCTGCCACCAGAAATGTTACATAGTACACCTTTAATAACACTTCAGAAAAGTTGACATAAAAATAGATTGTGACATGTGAAGAATGAGAGCTGTCAGAGTCACACTGCTCTCCTTCAAAACCCTATTTTGAGTCTAGAGACCACTGTCCAGGGCTCTTCATGCAGTGCACTCCTTTTCAACCACTACATATTTGGAACACTAGAAAACTGTATAATCACAAAACTACCCAATTTTGTGCTTTGACTCACAAAAGTTACAGTGTATATGTGACTAATGGATGAATTGACAAATTGACTTCAACATCTCATGCTTGAATTGACTGCTTATAATAGCCAGCACATAAAAAAAAAAAAATGCATTATGTTATCTTTTGATGTCTAAAAATGTAATATTAATTAAAGCATGTAATTTTGATTATATTACATCACAACTTTAACTAAAAAGGTGAACTAAAAATGCTACGTTAACTGTTTTAAGTAGGATTAATGTCAGATAATAAAAGTGGACAGCATGTTTATTTTCTTATACTGAAGGTGAACTATGATATATATTCAAGGTTTCTCTCCAGGGAAAAGCTACATTGCTTGGAATGTTCCACAATATGGCATTAAACTTTTCTCCTTGAAGACAAAGCACCACCAAGGAAGTTACAGGTCAGATCTGTTGAGTGACAACCCCACTCACAGTAAGAATGGAAGGTACAGTTATAAAGCATTAAAAAACCTGTTATGAAATCAGTGCAAAACAAATGAGTTTAATGCCATACTGTGGAACATTCCAGGCAAAGCTATAACACTGCCATGGAGACAAGCAGGTGGCGGACCCTCCACACTAGAGGGCCCTTTAAATCTATAAATACAGGCAGATTTGCCGACAACAGGGAGTCACAGGCTAATTACACGGGGGTAGACGTTGACATGATCTAATCCCATCTCTGTGGGGGCAGGGGGTAGCAGGAGAGATTTCAAAAGCATGCGCTAGAGTGGAGTATTATAGCCTCTGTGATCAGGGGAGGGCTAAATGTGCTGCCCAATACGTCTACCCAATCCGTACCATCCATTTCGTTTCAAGGGTCATCGCTACAGCAACGTCACTGTCACCTGGCAACCACTGACCTATATATAACTAGCAGTTTAATATCATAGGTTACTTTAAACTTAAGGCCACAGTATGTAACTTTTTAGCCAAAAATTAGACTAGAAAAAAGCATGTTTATTTATTTATTTTTCATTTTGGTTGTTTTATTTTATTCTACAAATCTGAGCCTTCTCCTACTTGTTCCTTTGGCTATCATCTGTGTCAGTATGGCATAACACTTATCTCAATGGAAAATGTACCAAAGTATAGTTTTAACTTTCTATTTTCATGGAATCATGCAGGCAACATGCCACCTCCACAAAGTTACATACTGTACACTTAAGATCCATGAGGTTTTATTATATTGGAATTAATGCAAATTTAATGGACACTTTTAGAGAACAAATATGCAAATATTTCAGTAAGTGGGTGTGGTGTCTGAAGTCAGTTAAAATGGTTAAAACTAAAAAAAAAAAAAAAAAAAAAAAAACTCTTTAAAAGTTATTTTCTTCACAGGACATGAGCTGTTGAGGTTAAGGTAGACTTTACTATCACCACTGGGAAATTTTGCTCTGCATTTTACCAATCCTTCAACCAATGCCACTGGGACCACTCTGCAGCAACAGCAGAGGCAGACAAGGCCCCTCTCTCCAGTCTGAAGCAGGTTCATGGTCAGGGCAGATGTACATTAGCTGTAGGACTAGCATATCGTACATTGTATTACAATGATACACTTCCTTTTAAAAATATAGACTTCAGATCAGCAAGGCTTTAATGATTGTGGTATCACTAATGTTAGCTTGACGCAAACAATGATAGACCATAACCAACCAAAAATAATTACGCTGATGTAATGGACTTGTTTATAGAACTCCTGACTGATATATATAGAATAAAATTCATCAGGCCATGCAACTCTAAATATGACCTTTTATTCAGTAATAACCAAAATGAGCAGACCAATTTAATCTTATGAGGATGATCCCTTTTTAATATCACTTCTTTACAGCCATGAGTAAACTCCAGTCCATCACGTACCTCTGGATGCTGTAATGCTGTAATTTCTTTTATGGCTTAGCTTGTGTAATCAGTCCCAGTAGCACATGGGTATTGAAGACAACACGACTCAAGCAAACAGAAAAACAAGCTCATTAGAGTCTCCTCTCCACACACACTCTTACAGTATCCACAGTGACAATAGGGCTCACAGTTATCAGGAGCCGCACTAGCTCCCCTGTTAAATACTCATTAGAGGGACTTTAGGGCCGATGTGGGGCTGTCTAACAAAGACAAAAGGAAAATTAGATGACAAAACAGAAGATATGATCTGAAAGTCACTTTTTTCGGTCAGTTTGTTTATATATATATATATATATATATATATATATATATATATATATATATATATATATATATATATAAGGATTGGACTAGATATTACATAGTACTTTCTAATCAAGTTATATATATAATTTGAGCAGACATCAATATGAATGTCAGTCTTAAGCCCTTTACAAACATGCACATTCATACAGGCTTCACTAGGACACTAGGTTACTTGTATACAGTCACATCCACTTTTCCCATCCACAGGAGATACTTGGCGGGCTCTAGTGCTGAGTGTGGGTCGGTCAGCTGTTTGTTCATAGGACTGTGCAATGTGCCAATGGAGCCCGCTGTGCACCACATGCTTTAGCATTTTATAGTGTTATAGTGTTTATAATGCCACATGTGCAAAGAACTTGCTTATTTCCACTTGTTTCTTCAACATTATCATGTGGTCTTACAGTTATTATTTCTTCAGAATTTTGCCTTGGACAAAGGATAGAATCGGAGTATATGTTTTGTTTTTACAAGATTATCTAAAATTTGATAATATTGAGATGATGAGAGACAGGAGTTCACTGCATTTGACCACTACAACAGTGTATCTTGTTTCATTTTTTTTAATGTGGCATCAAATATCAAGCATTTTTCTTATGATACTGGATATTCTTTTGCTTGATAAGAGGACTCAAAATGAAAAAGAAGCCTGTTCTAACCAGTTTATGTGTTTGTACAACCACACTGGGCTGAGATTGAAAAGCCAGACTCAAAGAGAATGTTTAGGAAGATGTTGGACTTTTATATTTTCAGTGTTGTGTCATCTCCAGTTAATGATGTTGACTGTGCAGCTCCATGTTGAAAAAGACATATGATGGAAAAATAAAAAATAAAAAAAAAAGCTTGTTTCTCATTTTACACAGCCAGACTCCAACTCTAACAAAGATATTTTTGTTATCTGTAGTAGGAGAGCAGTGAATGCAGGCCCATTAGGAGGAGGCACTGAGACTGCTGTAAGTCAGACAGACAGATCGCTCCAATAAGTTCCACAAAAATTACATCTGAGCTCTGCCCCGCACCATATGAGCCAGACGTGTTTTTCTAACTAAATTCTGCAAACAAAAAGGGATCAGCTCTGTAATCAGCTCTGTTACGGGACAAGAAAAGTCTATCATGTAGTGTAGAGGTTATGGGGTCAGGGGTGCCATTTATCCAATACTCACAATCATAACATCTTAACTCTTTTATAATCCAGGAATATGAATAAGGGAAATATAATAACAATAAGTGATGAATAAAAAGTGATAAGTGATGCTATCAAATATGAACCAAATAATCACCCTTTGAGCTGTGACTGTCACTCAGTATGGTCAGAGAAAGTGATTATAACCACCAGGGGTCATTAGTGAAACAAATACATGATCGGTTTAACCTCTGATCAAGAAGACTTTTGGTTAGCTTGTGTTCAAATGTGTCAAAATCAAAACTATGATCACACGGGGACCAAGAAGGAGAAGAAGAAGAAGAAAATCATTTTTGCTGATACTCTCATTAGTGTCAAATCGAGACAACACTATCCTCCACTACTGTTTTCATGTTGTTGGCAATACACCTCCTTTCCAGTTTTTAAACACTAAACAAAAGTTAAGAACTGCTGCTCTACAGTTCACAGAGGTAAGTGGTCAGGAGAGAGCTGGTGGGCAGAGGGTCAGGGCGGGACTCATTCATGTGTTTGGCCCTGAGCCCGCTTCTCTGTGGGGGGACGGGAGGGCAGGGGGGGCACGTCCAGCACCTTTGGGAGTCACTAAGAGCGCTGCCATCTGGACACTGCATCTGAGGCACTGACAGAGGAAGAGATATGCCAGTTTTTATTCCATTTAATTGTTCTCTTGAATTCACTAATATTCAGTTCAATGTATTTCTGAATAGCCCAAAATCACGACAGCAGTTTTTGGTCGATAACCAGGTAATAAAGATTAACCAACATAATTTTTTCTTATGCTCAAACACACTTTATCCCACCCACTCCTCCTATTGGTCAGCCTTGAGTGAGTGACAAGTGGATTTTAACGAATTGCCATGAAGTGTGAACTTTGAGAAGAAGTAGATGATTTTAATTACCTCTTCAAGGCAATATAAAGATGCTAACTTTTACATTAATAATCTGGATCCAAGACAATCATCATGTCATATTGTCATTTGGTGTTTACTTGCTCAAATTAGTATCTAGTTAACTAGTTATAGTAACAATTAGTGTTGAGGTTTGTGTTGTCAGAATACTAAAATTTCAAACTTGTTTTCAATACTAAAGAGTAGACTTGATAGACAATATCGATTCCAATACCACAATGATAGTAAAAACACTTTTATATTAGACAAAAGAATGTAATTTTCAGTATTAAAGTACTTTCTTTTGTATTACTGTGTGGCCTTATATCTATGTAATCCCTCAGTCGTCCAGGTAGGTTCCATAGTAGTCTGGGCATATACTAGTCTAGGTGATCTTACACATAGACTAGTTCAGGGGTCGGCAACCTTAAATACTCAAAGAGCCATTTGGACCGTCTCCCACAGAAACACACCCGGAGCTACAAAACCCAAAAATCCAAAATGAGGATAACACTGCATATAATTTTTTTTACCTGTATGCTCTGTATAAAAGACTATAGTGTGTTGCATTTATAAAATCAATGAAATGCTACAGAAAACACGGAATTTTTATCTCTGCATTTAACAAAAAACATTTTGAACTCTGCAAAAAAAGATACTTGGTTGATGCTTACTTTCAAATGAAATACTCAATGTCTATTTGAGTCCTCCTCGTACGAAATAAAAATCAAACTTAAATTATCCACCCGCAGAGAACCAAAAATGCCATCTGCTTCTGTGTTCCGTCATCATTTTATCACATGTACTGGAGTGCACATAATTAAGCAGACTGGTAAACCAGTCTCATCAGCTGTGAAAGCAAATGAATCTGCCCACGTAGCATTAAACATTCTGTTTTCTTCAGAAACCTTTCTTTTCTTGGATTTATCCATCATTTACCTACCAAGGGTCGAAAAGCTCAGTAAATCATGCTGCTGGTGTAGGTGCCGATAAGTCTGGGCTGCCGGATATCTGTCGGGTGTAGCACATCGGAGGCTGTGATGCATATTTTGAACAACAAAAATATTAAAAACATTTTATTTTAATGTTACAGGATTACCATTATCTACAAATTTAGAATTACATTTAAAAACAAACAAACTAAAATAAAAATACACTGTAATTAATTACTCCAAAGTCACAGGGAGCCACAACAGAAGGATGGAAGAGCCACATGTGGCTCTGGAGCTGCGGGTTGCCAACCCCTGGACTAGCTCAAGATCATTCCAAAGCTATTCAAGAAAGGTACATTTCTGTCCTGTTAATGTGACTTTTTTAGTATTGATACCTGCCCAAATGAGTATCTAGGTTCAATACTAGAGTTTCAGTATTTTTGACAACCTTAGTCTGGGTATTGATTTTTTAAACAACCCTATTAAGATGTAAACATTCTGAAATGTGTTGAGACTGGCCCTCATTTATATCTTACACCTGTATTCATAAGATTAGAAGGATTAAGACAGCACAAAAACCACACTGACCTCCACCAAGGCACTGGTCTCTCAGGCAATGCTGAATAGTAATTAGTCACATATGGGTCTTTATATTCGACAAAATGCAATGTATTGCCTGATCAGTGAAAACCATTTCAGTTCTGATAATTTGATAGAATCCTGGCAGTGATTTTACCTGGAAAAAGTATCCTAAAACAGGAGTGTGAACAGGAGTAATACTGACTAGGAATATTAGTTTCTTTTTAGGTGCATTCCTAATCCCTGTTATTACACTGTGTGACTCCACTCTAAGCACAGCTTTCTCCACTGCTCCATTCAAACTCACTCACCCTGACAGACACATGCACAGGGAGAGACTTCATGTACTCTGTGGGAAGCTCTCAAATACCACCCAGCTCTTCCGACCGTAATGCAATCAACAGCAGCTAATTACAGCTCTTCACTGGGACAGTTATTACTGAACATCTCCAGTTATATTTACACCTGAAGGATTTTATGGGAGACTTTTTTCCAAAATCAACTTAGAAAATAAATGAACAGCACAACCTTCGCACTCTAACCATACCTCACAATGACAAAAATACACCGGTTAGGCATAATAAAAAGGACAAATGGCACTGTGTTGCAAGATATCAGTACTAGTCCTGTGGTTTTATGGTTGAAAATTAGATATTTCTGAACCATTAATGTGGTCTTCATTTTAAGGTTAAGGTACATTTTACTGTGCCCGTAGGGAACGCCCTCTGCGTTTGACCTATCCTTCAATGCCCCTGGGACATCTCATCAAGAGCAGTGAGCACCACAGCGCATTGCTTAGGGACTCATCTCTGTGACCTTGTTGCCAGGCATTAGTACCTTAGCTGGTGGATTTCACCTATTGTGCATGTTTTGAGTTGATGGGGGAAACCCAGACACAGGGAGTTTAGCATAGTGACAACACTGACAAGTGACAACTACAGGAACATGAGCGAAGATAGGGGATAGGTGAAAATAGGGATTTTGTGAGCACTCAAGCCTCAAATGCAATCAAAATACAACTTTGAGTGAATAAGTTATAAAGAACTTTCATCTTTCATCTGATGGTTCAGTATTCAATATTTTGTCACTGTCATAGAAAACAACAAAACTAAATTATTTTTAGAGCATCAAACATTGCATAGTTTGCACATGTGCAATAACAGGATGCAAGACCCCGTACAGTAATCTGCAAAAATAGTCTCCATAAAAATAGTTTTTGCATAGTATGTGCCCTTTAATGTTTTTAAGTTAAAAACCTTAGACATGATGTCACAAGCTTGAGTGTTTAAAGCTTAGCACCGCTCGGGCTGTCTGGCACCAAAGGCCGGTGGGTTGGTCTGTTCCTGTGAGGGGAACAAATGAGCACATGGAGTGCTCAGAGCCAGAGAGGAGACTCCAGGAGAACCAGGCTCTTGGAAACACCATGGAACAATCGGTATTTTGGGAACCCCCAGAGACGGAGAACTTCTCTACTGGGACAGAGGTGGCAGCAGAGAGTACAAAGGCACCAGACAAACACATAACCTGAGGGAAACTTGACCATGTCCATTTCCATTACATCAATTACACTCCATTACAATGGAGTGTAATTATTTTACACTCAAAGGTGCAAAGGCTTATTTATTTATTTGAACTCACCACACATTTGTGAGTCAAAAACTATATATATATACACACATACATATATATATATATATATATATATATATATATATATATATATATATATATATATATATATATATATATATATAATTTTATATAATTATATAATTATATATAATTATATATATTTATATAATTATATAATTAAAAATAATTATATATAATAATTATATAATTTTATATAAATATATAATTTTTTTTATATTTTTTTTTTTATTACAACTGTATATCTTAGTTAACTTTTTTGTGTATTTTATCTTTTTGCAAAGCTTTGTACAACATAAAATTAAGATAGCTAGATATTACACTATATTATATTATGGCAGAACATAAGATTAGGCCTAAATAACATGTTAAATTGGGATTTCAAGTTCAGAGTATAATTACTATCTAACAAGCAACTTCATCCTTATAAACTAAATATGTGAATCCAAGAAAATAATTAATAGATTTCCACAGAAATAAATACAAATTGAATGACCCAATTATTACACGGTGCAAGGAAATTTTGCGAGACAAATAAAGCTATAAAAACACTCGTAGAAGGTTTTAATGCCATAATGTGAAATTTCAGGCAAAGTAATAACATCTCAGTGGAACAACAAAAAAGCTACATAGTGCACCTTTAAATGTATTCACTGATAATCTTGTTTATATAGAGACTCAGCCCCATTGTATTTTGAGTAAGGCTGTTATCATGATAAGTTGAATTTTGAGGGGAGCTATGAGATCAAAAAGATGCTTTGGTAGTACAGATATGCTGCCCTCTTCAAACAGCTCCGGGCTCATTCAGAGCCATATTCACAGGGCTCCTCTGAAGTGACCAATCGCTCTCATCTCTGCAACATGAAATGAATGTGCAGTGGGCCAGAGCAGGCAGCTATTAGCGTCCATCAGCCTGTTTTAGCTGTTTTATGTGGTATTTTAGGTGCTCAGTAAATTGTGTTTACTTGTCACCATGGGTGCAAATTTACTACTGAGTTAGTGGGTATTCACAAGTTACCCAAACAGAAAACTACAAAATAAGACACAGTATTTCGCACATGTTTTTGTGAGGCTATAGTGACGCAAGGAATCCTTTATTGAATCATTTGATAGAATGCACATTTCTGGGGTAAATATGTCACTTATCATTGCCTCTATTAATCAAAGGGAATGATTATGGATTAAATGAAGTACTACACATTTATGATAATACAAGCAAAAGTATAATTTTTAATACCAATTCATTGCTCATCTTTTTTAACACTAAAATTAGACTATGGGGGGCGACTGCTCTGTTAATGGGAAACAGTGAGGAGAGAATGCATTTCCTTTTTGGTTCAGTTTCTGCTAAAATCTTATGCATAAAGTATAGTTATATACCATAACATTGAACAACAACAATGTTACGCATAGTTACAGCCTAGTTCAGCTAAATGTGCAGCTGCCTGACTAAACGTTTAGTGATTTTTCTGTACTACAGTGAGATTTGAGCTGTTGAGAATTGAATAAATAACTCTGATGACTCATTAAAGATACAAATTATTGAACAAATTTCATCTTTTAGGTTTATTGTGTTAGTGACATAAAGTCCCACTATTATCGTTTATCATTTGTATTTTCTTCAGCTATATCACACTAAAATTTGTGATGTTGACTGACCTAATATTATGTACTCATTCGCATATGCATGATACTTGAGAAGAAAAAACATAGTTATTTATAATGAAAACTCTTGCATATGCAAATTAAAGAGTGTCCTGTGATAAGGGGCACTTAAAGGATCCGTCCATAATATCAAGTGCATTTAGTTTTTCTTCTTTGTATTTGATGTGTGTTCTCTTATGAATTAAAGTGCATTAATTCAGTATGATGAGATTTCTTTTCTTTTGACTGCCATCTTTTACAGACATAATTAATAAAAATAACATGTAGAGGATTTTATCTAGGAAGGTATAGCCTAATATTGTGATTGCATACATTTTGAAAACGTGACTAAACAAAGAGTAAACTGGAAGCATCCAATGACATTTTATCTGCTTTTGCCAATGATCTCTTGATATGTTAAAAAAAAAAGTTACAGCCTCCTTTGCAAGTACAAGTACATTGCAAAGTCAACAACAAAGTGTGAAAGCTGCTAAAAGTGATCTGAACTCAATCAAGTCGAAAACATCAGTTATGCCTTATGCCGTATACAGTGTTTTCTACTACTCACGTTTCTGTTGTCCATCGGAAGTCCTTTTCTTGGATCCTGAGTCCTGCCTGCTCAGCACCTCAGACAGCGACGTGCGAGAGCTCTGACGCCCGGTCTGGATGGAGACGTGGAACCGTGCGCCTCGCTTCTTGGCTCGGTCAGACTCCGGGGCGGACTGGCTCCTCTCTGGGTCATGGTTCTCCGGCTGTGAGCCCACTTTCACTAACGCGTTTCTAGTCCTCGTGAAAGCAGAAGTCACCGAGCCCATAACCTGAGTGAAGTAAAGTAAAAAAAAAATCAAACTAACCTGCCATCGTGCTCAAAACATAAGAGAAGTTGCAATCATGTTCGCGCTCTAGTCGAAAAAGCTATGTAAAAAGCAAGAAAACAACAGCAAACTCGCGAGTTTAAACTTCATTTAGACCGACACTACCTATACGTGACCAATAAAAATAATGACAGCCTATAATAATTAATTTTTTGAGCGGTAATATTGGCATCTCCCTCGCCATTTCCTGGCGCGTCAGATGGAGAAAGTTGCTCGGCACCGTCCCTGGGGGCAGAGGCTGAAAACAAACCACTGTAATTACCCCCTTATGTAAATGAGCCTACATACAGCCATGACATCATATAAACACATTCAAGGGCATAGGAAAACGCGCCATGTCTTAAAATGAAGCTCAAGAAATATTATTTAGAACAGTTTATTAAAGGGAGAACATGCACGTATTTAAGTGCACATGTCAAATGAAAAAGAAAAAAAGTTAGTCGTTTTTGGCCATCAATCAATGCTGATCAATCACCAATAGAGGGCAGTCACACATCATTATTCACAAAGCTCCACATACAAAGCAATATGTGATGCAGCTTAAGGTATATTGGTAATATTGAAATTTAGTATTTGACATTCGGCCAGACTTTCTTCTCTATGTCAACTTTTAGTAATTTTACACAGTTTTTAAGAGAAGTAATTAATAACTAGTTATTATCTCTGTGTACTTAGATATGTTATGTACTTGAGCATTATATCAGGGTAAGTGCATCTAAAATGACCACTCAGTAAAATGAAAACTCTTCACCAGCGTCCACAGTTTAAAGGTACATTCATGTTTTTATTTTTGCAAACATGCAATCTGACATTCTGCATTTTCCATACTGTTCAAAAACCAACTCAAAATATCACAAAGAAAGATTTTCTTTTTGCAGACCTTTTCTACTGTAAGCTGTTCGGTTCCCAGTATTTCTAAAAACATGACAATTTTCAATACTTTTGTGCAGAGAAGTGGAGAGAACAGTAATCTAACTCAGTGGATCATTACAAAGAAAGGCACTTGATAAGCTGCTGTAGTTTGTGCTGGCTTGTGAAATCTTTTTTTTTTTAAATTTTTGTATTGCTTTGTGGTTGTTGGAGGAAAGAGAATTATTCAAGACTGTCGTGGTTCTGGGTGGATTCATTAATCACCTGCAAAAAGGAGAAAATATTTGATGAGTCCAAAATAGCATCTGTGAATAAAAGTTCTAAATACAATTGTACCTGCCCATCCCTGGTATCAATAGTCTTGATAAGGACCTTCTTGGTGGTGGTAGTTTCAACATGAGGCTTGGAGTCGGTCATAGCTTCTGGAGTTATAAATAATAACAGAAATGATCAGTCAGTCAAATAACTTTATTTACCCCAGGGCAATTATGCATTTTTGTGAAATGTGTGACAAAAATGTGATCATCTTACCTCTCAAGTTTAGGGATGAAAAGTTTGGCAGAGGAGTAGAAATTCTGCAGAAAGGGGGAAGAATTTTAGAACAGACCTTATAAACAACAAATTATTTATGTAGCGGTAGTATCAATGGAAACAGGAACAAATGGATGTAAAATGGGTGTTTGTAGTGTCTCCATAAATAGTAATACAAATGTTGTAAATATACAAGAACCATAACATACTATAGCAGGTTTAATAGATACATTAATGAGGAATTGTAATTAGAAAGGAGTGGATAGATAGTAGATAGAACTGTTGTTTTATTTTCCTAATATATCTTTTAATATTGCTACTCTCTTTCAATAGCCTTTGCAGTTACTATTTCTCAGTTTTTACCACTATTATATTATAGTGTTGCAATGCAATGTTCAATTAAAGTAAGAGAATAAGAACACACAATCAAAGTTAAGATCAAGATAAAAACTATAAACATTTACAACAAACTAGCATAAGACTGAGCCATCAGAGTAAAGCTATAAGGCTACTAAAAGTTTTGTATAAGTGAGTCTGTCTGCGATTATGTACAGTGCAGAGTGAAGGCTGCCTCTTCCTCCAGTCGTTTCAAATTTGGTTTCAGTTGTAAAGTCCGTTACAAAGAAAATACATTATAACTGAACCTGTCTCCCTTTCTCACCTGCTCTCCTCTCCTTCCAGAAGTTTCCTGTAGGTGGCAATCTCGATGTCCAGGGCCATCTTCACGTTGAGCAGGTCCTGGTACTCGCGGAGGTGACGTGCCATCTCGTCCTTCATGTTGTGGATGTCCTCCTCCAGCCGTACGATGGTGTCCTGGTAACTGCTGCTCTCTATGGAGAAGGTCTCCTCCATCTCTCTCATCTGACGCTCCAAGGACTCGTTCTGGTGTTTCAGAGAGCAGGGACAGAAACAATGACTCATATCTTAACTACATATGTAATATTCCCTGCTGGACCTTATAACAAATGATGAAAATTACTAGAACATTGGTAGGGCACTGCTAGGAATTGGATTCTCTGTTGAGAAGGTATCGAAACTAAAAAACATTTTTTGGGTGACACTTTATAATGACTACACTATAATTAACTTTAATAAATAATGAAGAAATAATGTTGTTTGGAACTAATACTAATTCCTAACCCTAAAACCACATGTTAAAGAAACTATTTATATTTTATGTTGAGATTAATATTTAGTGTGTAAAAATGAAGGTTTTCACTATCATTGGGGTATCAAAATCAAGTTTAAAATTTATAGTGACAATATTTGACAAGTAAAGGCCCCCTCTGTATGATTTGTGGGATTTATGTGACCACTTCTATTTAATCTGCTGCTGTTTCCATAATTAGATTGAATACTCACAGTTCCTTTGAGAGCGTCCACTTCACAGGTGAGAGCTTGTACCTGGCGTCTATAATCGTTGGCCTCCTGTTTGGCTACTCTGAGAGCCTCGTTATTTCGAGCTGCAGCTTCAGTCAAGTCAGCAAACTTCAAGAACAAGAAAGGATTTCATTAATTTTAGGGAGAGGGAGAAGGTCTGGTTAAAGGGTTTAAATGAACCCTAATATCAAACCATTCTTTCCAAAATTGGATTTATGTAATTAACAATATTACACACTCAAACAATATTAAACCTTCCAGCAAACAGTTGATTACCTTGGACTTGTACCACTCCTCTGACTCCTGGATGTTTTTGGAGGCCAAAGTCTCGTACTGCAGCCTCACGTCCCTCAGAGCCGCTGTCAGGTCCGGTTTGGCCATCTCCATGTCCACCTGCACATGCTGCTGTTGTTGCATCTGATTCTGCAACTCCAGCATTTCCTGAAAACAACATTGAGAATAAAGGATACTAATAAATATTGATTGTCATTTCTGGTATAGTTTTTATTATTATATTATAGGGGTGCCAAGTAAAGTGAACCTCTGTGATTTTATAGTCTTTTACTTATCTATTATGTTGCATATCACAGTTTTCACAATAGCACATGTCGGCCACAGGAAGTTCACCTCATCATGCAGTTTTTTGAGGAAGCTGATTTCATCTTGAAGCGACTCCACTTTCCGCTCCAGGTCGAGTCGGGCCAAAGCAGCATTATCCACATCCTGAACACAGTTTAATAAAGGGCAATAAGAAGTCATATTATGAATGACATTCTCTTACTATTGTTTACATGCTGTACGGGTAGTAATACAGTCAAGATCAGATGCACACAGTAATTAACTGAAGCTAAAATGTGAAAAACATAAAGGTTCATGTCAAGAGACCTGATATTAATATCAGTAAATTCTGCCCTTTTAGGTCTAGTTTTAGCAAGCAGCTACTTAAATAATACCATTGAATCAATTCATTGTTTGAATGGCACATTATTTTTATTTGTATGGTTTTAAGCATATGACTAAACACAAGACCGTATCGTATCAAGACCGTATTGTCAGCCTGTGCACAAGTGAACTAATGTACAGGGTTTCCCAATGCCCAGAGCAGGGGCTGTGACTGTGTGTTTAAAGGAGTCAATACAAACTGGAGGCTCTGCATTGTTGTGCTTTGCCCCCAGGCGGGCAGCAGGGGCTTCCTTCCTGCCATTCACATTGAAACAGATGGAAGTCATTTGAAATATAACTGTCCTTATCCTTAAGGGGTTATTGTTAGTAAAACAGTCAGTCAGTGCTCAGGAATTTTGACAAATAGATTATATGATTTTGTCTGGAATGTTTTGGCAGCATGGTGGCTGAGTGAAGCCCTAGCATGCTTCACAGCAAGAAGATATCCACGTCTTTTGGTGCGGAGTTTGTGTCTGGGTGGGTACTCTGGTATCCCCCATCAAGCCAAAACATGCAAAATGGTACAATGATGTAAAGTAAGCTAAAGTAGTCCTGACTAAGCCTAGCAACAAAATCGTGGCGATGGGTTCCCGGAATGCGGCACTGCGGTGCCCACTGCTCCTGGCAGGTTGCTCCAGTGGCATTGAGGGATGGGTCAAATGCAGAGAACAAATTTCCCTACAGGGACCTTAACCTTAACCTTATGGCAGAATGGTGTGAAAATTATCTGTGTTGCATTTATTCATTTATAGGTGTTAACTGCTAATGAATGCATCATACTGTTTTCATAGAGATGAATATGTTTCATTCCATACTGAGGATCATTCTAGGTAAAGCAATAACAGTTCCAGTTTTAAATTACTCCTTTAAATTACTTGAGAAAAATGACAGCTTTCCATCTTTATTCTTGTTCTACTGTGGTAGAAAATACTGATTGTGTCTCTTGAAGCCCATTGAAGCTCCAAGTATGACTGACTCATAATAATTTGAATTGTTCATAAAATCTTGTGATAGAACAATGTCTGACAGCACCATAACAGAAGAAATTTCCCTGCCAATGTCCCTTTTAGAGGCGCAGACAGTGAATCACATGGTGGTTTGTGTTCTCGCTCTGATAACCACATTTAGCCCACAGCAGGATCCAGTTCATTCTGTGTGACCAGTCAGACTTGAACAGATCTGGTCTCACTACAAGCCTGATTTAACTCATAACTTCAATCTTGGCCCTTTGCACTGGGGCCAGGGTAGCTCAGTTCTGCTCCAACGCCATTTGGACCATGCAAACTTTTGTTGTGGCTGTGTCATCATAAAGTGCATTCCTGTCCTTATAGCTCAAGAGAAGCAATTAGATTAGCTTTCTTTGAAGCACAGCATGTAGTGAGTTCAAGTTAACAGACTCATCTCCACACATCTTTACTGAGCACCTTTTTCCCAACAATCTCTGCAAGCTGAAGTCAGTCAAAATGTAACCAGTTTGTGAGTTTCTTAAATAACTAAATCTATGCAGTGATTGTGAGTAAGGGCTGAAGCACTTCAGATGGAAACATCACCAGGTCTTTCTTTTAGAGATTTGTATTTTAGAGATAAATACAAACATAACTTTTGCAGGTCACTCTTAAATACTTTTGTCCAGTTTACTGAATAAAATGTTCTTTTGTTACGAATCTTGAATAAACAAATGAGGGATTGTGTTATTATTATCTCTAATCAAAGTTTTCCTAAAGCATTTTGTTTTTTAACCTTAACCATTAGGTAACTTTTCATAATTGTCTACGCTAATGGCACAAGCCTGGACAGGTTGAGCGTAAGAAACTAGAGCCTAAGATTAATTCATGTATATAGTAGGGCCAAGTGTAGAATTGTAACTGTAGTAATGTTATTTTTGCATAAATTGCTTTCGATTACTTTTATCATACTCTGCATTTATGTTGCATATTTGATGAGGTGCACCATACCTGTCTGAAGCTCTGCATATTGGATTCAGCCTCCTCTCGCTGCGCAATTTCATCCTGCAACCTGCAAACACAGCAAAAACATGAGCTGATGTTAAACCCTTATCAAAACACTCATCGACTAAATCCACGTGCACATTCAATCTGATTATGACTGGTAATCTTGTAATAAGAGCTATTCATCTTTTTATTATGTAACAATACAATAGTATCCTAACACAATAGAAAGCAATAACACAGTGCCAGGCCCCTACTTCTCTCTGAGTCTTTCGATGTCGTCCGCGAGGTTATCCCTGTGCACCTCCACGCGGGCCTTCTCGTTAGTGAGTTGGTCCACCTGACGTCTCAGCTCCCTCATCTCATCCTCGTACAAATCTCCAACCCTGGACGTCCCCTTTCCTCTTAGCTGTTCCAACTCTGCCAGTAAGATCTTATTCTGCTGTTCCAAGAAGCGCACTTTATCGATGTAGTTGGCGAAGCGGTCGTTTAAAGACTGCATTTGCGCTTTCTCATTAGTACGGGTGGTTATGAACTCGGAGTTTAAGGCATCGGACAGAGAAAAGTCCAAGTTTTCGGAGGTGAGCCGGGGCATTGGCGCACTGCTCCGGAGGCGTATTGTCTTGGAGGCATAGACGGTCGGAGCGGAGGAGAGACCGAAAGAAGTGCGTGAAGAGCGGATAGGACTTGAGTACTGGCGGCTTGTATAGGTGGTCCTGGCCGTGGCTCTGTCCCCTCCGAACATCTTTCTGTACGATGAGCGCTGTGCCGTTGTAGTACCTCTGTAGGACATGTTGTAAACGTAGTCTGGATACTTTTCTATGCGTCAATGTGGAGCTATGCGTCCTGCCTCGAGCTGTGGTCCCAACAGCATCCGCAGAGCGCGCCTGGGAGGGCAGCTTCTCGGGTCTTACTCATTTATACTGTGGCCCTCATGCAAATAGCGCCAGAGGGACGTGAGTGGCACCTCGGGAATCCAATAACACGCGGGATGTGTCCATGGGAAAACACTGTGGATGACTTTGCAGGAGAAAAGATACAAATTTGGGAGTGTAGTTGGACAAACAATAACACTGAGATAGTGGCTGAAGTGATAAAAGTAGTAATAGTAAATACAGGTAAGTACGAGACAGATTTGGCTAGTCAACGTGTTTTAGTAGCCTTAGTAGTTGTGACAATTATTAGACAAGTTTTTCCTTTCTGAAGTCAAATCATCTACCATAAAACATGCACCAATTTTAATATGGATTTGAGATTTAGATATTCTCCCTTATTCAAATTGAGGTTTGGGACTGACCTCTTATAATGATAATTGTACCACATTTTAATTCAGTATTCACCATATATGCCTTACTAAATTATACCCTATACCATTTTATTGGGAAAGAGTTATTTTAAGGTGTTGACATCTGAACTGTGTGTAAGTGTAAAAGCAATCTGTGTACTGTTAAAATCACATTTGAGTAATTGTGTTGGTTTCCTGAAAGCACAGCATGTGAATGTCAGGGGAGCACTTAACAGAAGTTATTTAAGGATTTCTTTTAAGGTCAAAATGCCCTCTTGTGTGTTGACCTCATTACGATCAAGTCTGTCTGTGTCCATGCCAGTAACATTATCCATTATTTGCAGATTTGGCACAAGTTTCTGATAGTTGTTTGTTATCATAAAAAAATGCATCAGACTGTTAAAACATTTATAGTTCTAAAGCTTTTTGTCATGACTTAATAAAACGGAAGGAAACTGCATTATTTGCTATGAGATTGCAAAGCTGAATAATATGACCACAATATGTAAGTGTTTGAGGGTAAGTCATGGATAGACTAAGGAAAAATAGGAAAGAATGGGGCAGGGACTTACGCACTGTATAAATTTGTGTCATTATGTTTTAGACTGTATGGCAAACATGCACCAGCCAGACTTAAAATCCCTCTTAAGTGATGCTTGGTCAGATGTGGAGTGTTGGGAACTGCTGTAATGCTGACTAGGTGATATTGGGTGACTCAGTATCACTAGTTCAGACAGTGACTCTCTATTCCACTAAAAACACTGGACCTTCTAGGAGCATGTTGTGTAACAGAGCCATAATATGTGAGTTTTATTAGACATAAATTGTTAAGAGTTAATTATAAAAGATGGAATTTTACATAATGCCGTATTGCTGATAACTAAAATCCCACTTTTATTTATGTGTATATTTGTTTACTAAAGTTATGCACTTTTAATCCAATGTAGTCTTCTACAATCATATTAAGTTAGGATTTTGGATTGACTTACAATGGACATGTTAAGAGGTTAACAATTTGAAAACAGGGACCAATTGTTAACAATGTGCAATTGTTAACCAAAACAAATAATGTTGTTACGTGTAAATTATTATTTTTTTAAAATCAATGTATTGATATTTTGCTTATTTTAATAAAATACAAATGACTGAAACATCTGAAATATTATCTCTGGTTTTTTATCTTACTGTCCCTCAACCCTCACACTTTCTGCAGCTGGGTCCGTCTCTGGCTCCCGCAGTGACCGCTAAAGCAATAAAGGAAGAATTGAATTGGCTCTTTAATTTCGCAAAGGCCACTGCGCTCCTTTGTCCTGCTCTATTACATAACCAGGGATTTAGAAAAGGTTATTGGAAGTTTAATTACTGTAGGATAACAATTAAATTACTTGGACAGTTTTCAGACACAGCAGTTAACTATCCAAAATTAAAAAGGTGAATAAATAATAAATTGCTTGCCAGAGTAAGGTTATGACGACACTGTGCAAGCGGCAGCCAACACAAGCTGAGGCCAGTGCATTGGTAAACAGTGAAACCCCATTGCCAAAAGCTTCCATTCACATGATCAACATTCACTCTTGGAGGCAGAGGAGGGGCAGTTGAAATTCCTGCTCTCGGGCCCATTATGAGGGCAGCTCTGCCAATGTTCACCATAGACAGAGACAGGGAAAACAGGATTGTCCAACACAGTACAGGGATTGTATATTGCTGATCTGTCAAACTAACTGAGGCAACAGAATGCAGACAGTAGGCCCTAATTATTGTTGGGGGACGCGTGTTTGTCTTTTGGGCCAAATAGTTTCCATTCTCCTGGTGATGCTGGGAAACAGAACTGGACATTTTTTGTGATGGTGAAATAATTGAAAATGTGATGATAATAATAATAATAATAATAATAATAATAATAATAATTAGGTAGTTACTACGTCTAGATCATTTTAGTACTAATGTACGGTACTAATTTAGTACTAATGTAAGGTACTAATGTACATTTATAAAAACATTTTATATATAATTGTATATTTATGTATCAATATCGCTAAGATCCCCAGCCCACCAACCAACATAAAATGTGTAGTAGGAGACTTCTACATAAAATCTATGTATACAATATATCAATACAAATTGCATAGTGTGGGCTAATGATTTTTTGTAAAACTCAAAAGAAGTAATAAGAACACATAAAGGGAATATATCTATAGCTATACAATGCTGAAGTTTCCAATTTTAAATATGTTGGGGGGTTTTTATTCTTAAGGTTTGACTTTGCAAAAGCAACAGCACTACAGGGGAGCTCATTACACGACCCAAAACTAGCACAAGCAGAAGTATCAAAGAGCCATTAGTCAGTCAGGCCAGCTATTATGAAATGGGGCAAACGATAAACTCAAGCTTTTTTTGTATTTTCTGTGACTGTTTTAAACCTGCAGGGCGACACAACAAAAAGACAAGTTCTGTTTTGATCTCCCATGATGGTGAATCACCAAACTGTGCTAGTAACCATGGCAATGTCTTCCAACAAAAAAACAGAAAAATTGTAGCTATTGTTTGCAAATAAGAAAAACACACGAAACAAAGTCTAAAATTCTTAGGACACTACCTAAACTTGTATTGCGTTTCATTCAAATGAACAAATATAAAAAAGCAAGTGCTCAAATAGACTACAGATTTAATGAAACAAGGCTGCTAAAATGGAATGGTGGATGAAATAGAAAAAGCAAAAGCAAAACAAAATCTAAAAATCATGGACAATATCTCCTAATATTGTGTGCTGTATGCTGCAAAACTTAATAAAGGGTTGCTTTGAGGGTGAAGACAGATTTAAAGAAGGGGGCTGCTGCACTACAATGAGTCTTTGCACCGTAGTGAGCACATACAGAATGGACTAAAGTAAATCTAAATGATGACAGGAAAACCGTAAATCAATGTCACAGGCCTATGGAGGTTCTCATGTGTAATATTTTACAATATAAAAGATATTTGGTTTTTCATCTGGCATTCTGTTAGTTACTTTTATTTACTGAAATATAGATTTATTTCACAGTCATTCTTTTAAAATGCGAGACAAGCCTCTATTCAAATCTAATTATTTTTGTGCATGACTGAAGGAAATTGTTCTACACTCTCTCTTTAAAAATTCTCTTTAAAAAACTTGTTTTTATTGACTTGAAAAATTGTGGTTTACAAATTCATTTTCTTTGCCTAATTTAAAAAAAAAAAAAAAAAAAAAAAAAGAGTGAATTTGGGATGTTTTGTTCAAAACTTTTCTAATGGCCAGCCAGGCAAGAGTAGTCTCTGAATTTGGAGAGCTAAACTTGCCCCAAGTACCTTTGGACCAACAGAGGAATTAATCCGTGCCTTTTTTTTTTTTTTTCTCTAGATCACCATGACAACTGACAACCCCCTGGAAAGTATCCAGACTCCAAAAAAACGTAGGCCATTCTCTTTTTGTCTTTCTAATTCTTTGTTTCTTTCAGTGGAGGGTCAGGAATGGGGGAGAGAGACCCTTAGACACCAGTTACAACTTCTACTTTGCCCTAAACCTAATTTGTAGATCACCAAAGCTTCAGTAAAGTTTGGTAGGGCTTGTGGTTGGGCCTATTTCAAGAATATTGTCTGCTGGTTATGAACGCATTTGAACCTTGTCCGTCAGTGTTAGTTAAATCAACTGTCACTTGCATATGTCGACTTGTATCAGACACACACTTGGGCTCAAATGACACTGGCAGATGACACTTGTCTTCTTCACCCTTGTCTGCAAAACCAAGACACAAAAACTTAAAACATCAAAAGCACCATTTTTTGTACAATGACAGAAGACATCCACATACTGAAGAATATTAGACCCAAGGCTGGTTAAAATGCGTCATAAAGCCTAATAACCTTGGAAAAGTGAAGCGTCCCCACAGTGAAAATCTGCTTCTAGGCAGTACTCATAAATGGTTTGATTATTTTTCAAAATACTCTTTACTCTGCTGTTATGTTATACTGTCTCATGTGATTTACAAAAGAGTACAAATAAGGATTTGTAGCCATTTGTTAGATTAAATTAAGCTTATGGTAAATCCTTCAATGCAATTCTAGAAAATGAATGAATGAAACCTGCATTATGGAAATTACACCCAACACCAGTATTTTTATTATCATAAAATGAAGAATTAATAAATATATTCAACCATTTGTGCGAAAGTACATATAATCACCTATTAAATCCTTGGCTGAAAAGATATACCTGAGATATACCTAATATTTTAAACAGAAATCATCATCTTACACAATTAAATAATATGCCTAAAGGTACGAAAATGAGATGTTTAACAATAATGGCACATTGCCCAGAACACATATCACAATATTGGACAGTACTGGTTACATCTCCACTGCAGTGTCTCCCCCGAGTCATGGGCTTGCACTACACTCCGTTCTCCACTAGATGTCCTTCTTGCCTGTACTACAGCTGAGGACTCCCCTTCAGGATGCACTTTCCTATCTGACAGTTTAAACTCCACTGAGGTAAAAGAGGAAAGACTACCATTCTTGTTTGCCCAGGTTTTTGTGGCATCACCTTGGGGCTCGACTTTGACATTTCCAACTCCTTTTTCACTACTTTTAATACTTGCATCATCTAAAAAGGGGTCAGAATCACTCCCATGTGGCATATTGTAATAGTTGCACTTTGGAGTTGCAGGCCTCGCCATTTCTTCTATCTCAGATGATGATAAGGCAGTGAGGGGGTTGGCTTGCGGTTGGTAATGAGTTAGGGAATCCTCTGCTACACTCGTATCAACTGAAGTGTTGTCTAAATGTCCGTACATGCCTGAAGACTCTGGTGGGGACTTTCTAATGAGATGATTCTCCTTGAGTAGCCATCTACCGTGGTCAATTAGGACTCCATCAGGTGAGTGTTTTCCAGGAACAGACGAAACACATCGCTCTGTCTCTGGGGCTTGAACAATGTCTGCTTTTAATGAGCTAGCAGTGCTCAACTCAGACAAGCCCTCCCTCGAGCTTTTGGTTCCTGAGTCATTGGAAGAAAGACTGCCCTTGCTTTTAGTAGTCTCATGTGACAATTTGGAGTCCCCGCTCTTCAAATTTCCTTGCTCATTTGAAATATCTTGTTTCTTATGTGCTGAATGCTTGCACACCGGAAAGGGTTCATTCAATTCCTCACTTTCTGTAACAATATCCAAGGATTCCTGCGTTTTATAGCCAACACTTTCGAAAGATTCGGACCTATAATCAGTTATCTCAGATGTATTTGGACTAGGAAGACATTTGAAACCATATGAACTGCCTCTTTCAGTTTTTTCAGCAGGTTTTAAGTTTGGTGCAACTTTGACATTACCCTGAGAATCATATGTAAAAATAAGTGAGGAGGACTGTAATGCAGAGTTCACAAAATCTAATAATTCTTGTGATATTTCAACTGGATTAGTCAAATTGCAATTCTCTCCAGGCTCAGTCTCAAGTTTACCAACACTATGACTCCCATTACATTTTTTTTCAACACATCTACCCTCAGATGAGTACTTGATTGTCGATTTAACACTTGAATCTTGCAAGCTTTCACTTCTTACTTCATCACAGCTGCTGTTCTCATCATCCAAATATAAATCTTCTAAAACATTTTTTGAAGCGGCATCTTCTGGGACACTCCTTATGCTTACCTGTTCACATTTCTCATCCATCTCACCAATTGTTGCAACTGTCTCACTTTCATTTCTATCACCTAGATAATCACCTGCATTGTCTATCATGTCATCTGCAGATTTTGGCGCTTCCTCTTGTGAATAATTCTCTTCATCTGATCCTTGGCTGTGTTCCTCTCCTACTTCCTCACAAACCACTTTTCCATCATGAATAACATTACTGTCAACATTTTCAAATTGATCTTTATCTTCCCCTTCCCCTTCCAATTCCAAGTCATTTTTCTCAGTAATCACTTCAGTTTGTTCATCCTCTACTGTGCTATCCACTGTGTCCCTATCTCCCCCTGTCTTACATCTATTTTCACAATCTTCAACTGTAATTTCATTTTCCAAAACATCATCAAGCAAATCCACTTGTTTTGCACCAGCACTCTCTTTTTCTACTTCCTTATTTATTTCTCCTCCACTTTGACCTTTTAATGACACAGTCTTGTGAGGTGAACCGTCCAAGTTTTCTGCCTCTCGATCCTCTTTGCTTGCAACCTCCTCATCGTCTCGAGCACCTTTTTCATCCTTTCCAATAGTTTCTCTTTGAAAGATATCTTCAAATACTGCTTCCTGGTTTGACTTTTCACTCACATTTGTACACTTTAACATTGGTTCTTCCATTAATGCAGATTGATTTTGTTCATATTCTGCCACAGAACTCTCACTTACTGGGCAACAACAAATAGCTTGTTGGATAGCTGTGGAAATCTCTACTCTTACATCTGCTGGCACGTTAAGCTCATCCATAATTTCATGAATGCCCAATTGCTCATCAACAAATTCATTCATGTTTTTACAGGCAACATCCATTTCAATTTCTGATACTTTAGAAGATGCTGGTTCACTTTCAGACCTCCCCCTTTTCATCTGATAATGCTGCCATTGCTCTTTCAGCTGAGAAGAAGCCTTGTTATGCAAATCAGACAAACTTGCTCTCTGTTTTTTCTCATTGTCAATAGTGGATATCTTTTGCAGGGACTCCATCATTAGCATAGCTTCTGAGGAGATTCTTGGACTACTGCCATGACTGGGTGTAAAGCCTCTTAGACTGTCTCGCAAAGTCATCATTGATAAAAATGACAGAAAAGTTTTGCATGAGGAGCCAAACACTGATGACACTTGTGATGGGAAATCCGGACGACTGGTGGACGTCTTGATATTGGACATAGAGTTAGAGCGAGAAGTTCTATTAATAGATTGAACAGATGTGCAAATATTACGAATGACTGGTTCAAGTTTTTCTTTAGGGCTTGAAATAATATCGCGAACACAATTTATGGCCATGTCAGATTTATGCATTTTCATCTTTACATCTTCCCTAACTGTTGGCATTGAAACAGCACTTTGTATTGGCCCTTCTTGGCAAACAGGCACTGAAAGACTAGAATCTGATTTCGTAATATTGTCAGTAGATGTGCAACTATTTTTCATGTAAAAATGACTTTGATTCTTATCTTCGCCTTCAGAATCAGCACCTAATTGAAATTCAACTTTGCTTTGAGATTTCAGGTCTTCATCCACGTATGGCACTGCTTCCGGACTAACTTTTTCCAACCAGTTTTCTACATATTGATGAATTTCTGATGGTGAAGGATTGACAGAGGGTAGGGGTGTACTACTCTCATTGGCTTCTACAGACTTCTTGAAGGAATGAAGATTTTTATTTATCGACTTAGATTTTGAGCTAAGTGTCTTTTGGCTTGCTGGGAGGGACTTTTTAGGCTTCAAAATATCTGATATGCTCTTTTTCATTTTATTTGTAGCAGTCTTTGTGTCTGGAACATTTACATTATGGCCATTGTATGGGGCTACTTTAGTTGAACTTCTTGTATTGATTTCTGTAGTAACTCTTTCTTTAATATATGACTTGTCGCCAGTTAACTTCTTCGCTTGCATTTTTTCACTTAATGTACTTTTTTGACCATTTTTAACACTGTCCGTTGAACTCTTTTTACCAACACTAACTTTGTTGCTTAATTTACCAGACGATGTCTTCTTACTATTTTTTGAAGCATCTACAACTCTCTCTGGCTTTTTATCAAAACTAGGTTTTGACTTTGACTCTGCATGTTTAGCAATCCTTTTCTTGTCTCTTTTATTTTCTTTCACTACATTCTCTTGTAGGGGCACGATTTGGGCTAAATTGTCTATAGCAGAGGCAAGCTTATTTGTAATCTTACAAGAGGTGGACAGTGGCTCGGAGGATAAAGACAAAATCTCCTCATTTTGATGGTGCACTGGGTCAACAACAGGTGGCTGCCAGCAAGAATCAATATCATAATCATTGTTTGAAGATTGTCTCTCGTCACTGGCTGGTCTTACTGCGGGGGAGGAACCATCCAAAGGCACACTGTCCCCACTATATTGCTCATTCACAAAACAAGCATTATAGCAGCCTTGGCTTTCATAAATATGCATAACAGTCTCTTTAACTCCAAATCCATTATGCTCAACTTGGAGAATCTCAGCTACTCCAGTGTTTGAAGTATTTTTTCTTGGTTTTGGGACAGGCCGATTACTGCGACTACTGCTATGGCGGACCACATGGTATTGCTCTGTTGTATCATTATCAGATGTTTTTTTCATATAGGTATATTGGTCCAATTCTTGCACTTCTGAGTGTGGTATCATTTTCACACCATTCTTTTCATAATGTTTAGGACCTGGTGTTGGAGCACGTCTAAAAGTGGATTTTCTTTCAATAACTTCAGGAGTATTGGATAATTTCTCTTCAATAAATCCAACGCTACTTTTTGTTTCAGTAGGAAGATTTGCCTCTTTTGTCTCCCCTTCACTGTTATTATGTTTTTTGCCCATTGCATTATTGCAAGGTGAACTGTTGTCTGATTCCAAAATCATGGGATAGGCAGTCTGTTTGCTGATGCTAGATCGGTTAAGTGTTGTAGTCCAATGCAGCATCTCCTCTTGCTTTATTTTCAACCGAACTTTCATCTCAACTGTCATGCTACCATCTTGATTCACACGAAAAGACTTCTCAATGTCTTCATCCTGAGGTATAATGCCTGCGGGGTATTGATTCTCGATTGTAGAGTTTACACATGTTTCGATGGCTGTCTCTGGGTCCACTGGTCCATTGGGAATGCGGTGGCTATCCACGTTTCCATATCTGGATTTATTGATTTGGTTCACAATGTAACGCTCTGAAGATGAAGAAAATCTTCTTGAACCTTTTCCATACACAGGGGATTTATTGTTATCTGTGTTTTGAAAGACAAAAGGAAGAAAACAGCAAACAAAATTATTAAAGCTCATGGGCATGTAGTCTGATTTTACCCATAATTTATAATAACTGACACTTACAGTCTTGGCGTTGTGGGATAGATCCTTCACTTGTCTCCACATACATGGCCTGTGCTGTTTGGCTACTCCTCTGAAATCTGTAGTTTGCCAGCCTGAATGCTTCATTGCCTGCTGCCACAATGACTCCAGAGCACAAGATGAGGGCAGCAAGTCCATCAACCTGAAAGTAATATAAACACAAATTAAGTGTATCATACAAAGATCTTTATTTTACTTGACAATAATTTGAAAATAATTAGCATGAAAATGTAATACTAGTATCCATATAGTGTATGTAGTATTAATGTTCAATTAATGTGCAAACATTACCCCAGATTGTAAAGAAAACATGAAAAAATAACTTGAATTACTTGTTTTCGTGATATTAATTTCTGCTATATGTCCCTAATGCCCTAGGGCTGTAATAGAGTAGTCTAAACTGATCAGTGCTATACCTATATACAGTCCCTGACAAAAGTCTTGTCGCTTATCCATTTTGTAGAAACAAAAGCTTATAACCTGACTTTAAATTAATCGATTGGTTTTAGAAATGTCTCATATGAAAGCTAAAACCCTCCCAAATTATGCTCAATATACTAAAATAAATTTGCTTCACTGAAGAAAGATTGATCATTTAATGAACACAGAAAGGTCAGATTTTGGCAAGACAAAAGTCTTGTCGCCTTGTCATATGATGCACCCAATCCTAGATTACAGCCTCACCTGTGATCAGTTACTGATCAATCAATTAGTGGGTGTGTATAAAAAGAACCCCAGCACACCAGACCTTCACATCAACTGCAACTTGACCTCTGACAACATGCCTAAGATCCACCCTGAGACCAAAGCGTTAATTATCAAGAGGCTGAAGACCAGATCCACTGCTGAGGTGGCTGACACCTTCAATGTGTCTCAGCGTCAAGTACAAAGAATAAGAAAAAGATCTGAAAAAACTGGAGATGTTTTTGACAAGCCCAGGTCCGGCAGACCCCGCAAGACATCTGCTCGGGAGGACCGTTTGTTGATTCGAAAATCCAAGGCCAGCCCCTTTTCCACTGCAGCAGAGCTCCACCAGGCCTGGTCACCTCAAGTCCCTGTGTCAACCAGAACAGTTTGTAGAATTCTGTCTCGAAATGGCCTCCATGGTCGAATCAGTGCACAGAAACCAGCACTAAACAAAAGGCAATTAAAAAACCGTGTGGCATTTGCCAAGGCCCACAGCCTGCTAAAAGGATGGACACTGGAAAAGTGGCAGAAGGTGGATTTCTCAGATGAATCCTCGGTTGAATTACATCACAGCCGCCGCAAATATTCCAGGAGACCTACTGGAGCCCGCATGGATCCAAGATTCACCCAGAAAACAGTTAAGTTTGGTGGTGGAAAAATCATGGTCTGGGGTTACATCCAGTATGGGGGTGTGCGAGACATTTGCAGGGTGGAAGGCAATATCAATAGCCTAAAATATCAAGAAGTATTAGCTACCTCTTACATTCCCAACCATAAAAGGGGTCAAATTTAGCAGCAGGATGGTGCTCCATCGCATACTTCTATCTCTACATCAAAGTTCCTCAAGGCGAAGAAGATCAAGGTGCTCCAGGACTGGCCAGCCCAGTCACCAGACATGAACATCATTGAGCATGTCTGGGGTAGAATGAAAGAGGAAGCATGGAAGGCAAAGCCAAAGAATCTTGATGAACTCTGGGAGGCATGTAAGACTGCTTTCTTTGCTATTCCTGATGACTTCATCAACAAATTGTATGAATCATTATCGAACCGCATGGATGCAGTCCTTTAAGCTCATGGAAGTCATACAAGATATTAAATATGGATCTCACAGCACCACTACTTAATTCACTGACGTTATGCAACATATTTTTGTATTTGAAGTAAATTATTTGTTCAATTTTCTGTAGGCGACAAGACTTTTGTCTTGCCAAAATCTGACCTTTCTGTGTTCATTAAATGATCAATCTTTCTTCAGTGAAGCAAATTTATTTTAGTATATTGAGCATAATTTGGGAGGGTTTTAGCTTTCATATGAGACATTTCTAAAACCAATCGATTAATTTAAAGTCAGGTTATAAGCTTTTGTTTCTACAAAATGGATAAGCGACAAGACTTTTGTCAGGGACTGTATACACACCTCAATTTTGTGTCCATAGGCATATAAAAATATTATATACATACACATTATTACGCAATTATATTGTTTCATATAGAACTTATCAGTGCAGTTTATCCATATAAAATGATTATGTTATTTTCAAGAAGACTCACCCTTTTTCCATCTGTGGAGTATAGTTTCAGCACAGGGAACTGCAGAATTTGGGAAAGATAATCCAACAAAGCATCAAACGTTGGCGCAGTCCTTTTTTGTAAAATGATTGTGCGTCTAACACTGGGATCTCTATTCTTAATAACATCAAGTCTCTTTGGTGTCCTGATGGCCACTCTCTCTGTGACTTTTCTCATAGTCTTTATAATTACTCCCTGGCGCTTCCGTTTTGCACTGACTGGTCTGGTGGTATTCCAAGGGACCTGTCGTCGGTTCAACTCCTTCAAGTTTATAGGTTTAACACGTTTTTGGTCTGAACAAACATATGAACCTCCATCATACAAGTCGTCCAATCCTTTTACAAAGTGTATTCCACGAGGGGTGGTTATTGTCCTCACTCCAAAAGCCAAAGGCACTTTTTTAGATAGAGCATCCAGAAGAGCGTCAAAGGTTTTAAAAGTGCGAGCATTGATGACCATACGATGTCCATTGAATGTGTAATCCCCACTTTTGTAGAAACACACTCTTTTGGATATCACGGTGTCGGAGGCAGGTAACTGGCGGGATGGCAGTGTATAACCACTGCCAAAGGAGCCCCCCTGAGCCAGTGGCTCCTGGGAGTGACTGCTCATGATGATTTAGCTGTAAATAGCACAATAGTATCAGTAGTTAATGTAAGTAGTTACATTTTCTAATTTTAAAAACTGAAACTATTGATTATCCTTAATATTGACATCAGGATGTGAAGTATACATCAGTTCAGACATTTTTGTCAAACCAGTGCCAATCATCCATTAATTTAAAAATAAAATGTTTGATAGTACGACTTATTGAATATAAATTGCCTTAATTGTCTTAAGAAATTAGCACTGTTATTAGCCTCAATATGACTGACTTACAATAGAGTATAACGCACATTTATGTATGTATGTCATTTTTCTTAATAATAGCAAAACGTTTTACTTTAAAAGTCTTACTTTAATGTAACCTGTTGGTGACCACAACAAATGCTAGCAAGCTAAAGCTTGACTGACACAGATTAAGTACGGTAATTACACAAATCCCAGGACAATAGAAAAACTAAATGAAAAGTATGCATAAAGTTAAATTTGTACATTGAAAACATGCTTACCTTAAAGTCACATTTCGTCCAGAAAGTAAATTCCAAAGTGAGTGAAAGTCGAGTCCTGTTTTCCTCCGAGCACTGGGTAAAGCTTCTCAAAGGAGCTATTTTAGGACTTGCACCATCAAGGACAATCTGCATAATCTTTTCTCATCAGCATGTGAAAAGGAGACAAAATGAGGCACTGCTAGATTACATTTATTTTTACAACTTTGTCACTACTTTACCACTATAAATATATTTATATTTATTTTTCAATTTATCTGATAATAGTAGTTGTATTCAGTGAAACTACGTACAGGGCCAGAGGCTCCAATTATATATAATGAAAAAAAAATTCAAGATAACCACCTGACATAACACCGCAGCATTCCCTCTATTAATAAATCATAGTCTTAATTCACTGTCTTATTAAAACTATTCAACTGCAAATGATATGGACTATTTGTAAATTGGCCGGCAGCCGAGCTATATAATCTGATTTGCAGCGTCCTGACCTAAAAGGGATTAAGGTTGCTTGCTTTGCACAGCATAAGGAAAATAGGTCCTCGGGATGCACCTTTACCTCTCAGTAGACAGTGGAAATCTTACACTTACTGATAAATATGATCAACATAAATATTCTGATTGTATAATTGTGTTTTTTTTCTGTCATAAGTTGCTTGACTTCATGTAATATCTTAAAAAGAGATCAATGAGAGCTGTGCCATTTCTGTAGAGTGTGCCATTTACATGTGGCCCCCGAGTAAACCCGGCTTAGACCTCACTCTGTCCCTGAGAGAGCAGCCTTTGCATCACTGTAGTGAGACGCAGACAACGTAAACATCTAGCTGTGTAAATAAAGAAAAGTGTTGTTTTCAAATTCTAGAATGTGATGATTTTATCTGTATTCATTTTATTTTCCTTAAGAGTTAGGTGCATCCAGAAGAAACATCTAAAAAGACCAGCATCATCATTATGGCATATTTTCTTATAGACACCATCTGCATGATCTCCTATAGCCATGGTTCCCAAAGTAGGGGTTGGGACCTCCCAGCTGGTGAAAATATATGAAATTATGACATTATATTTAAACATTTTTAAATGTTTTGCAGTGTTTGAATGAATTACAGACAGCTTTTTTCATTTTACAATGGGGAGTATGTGGTGTGGTTTTGATATAACCGACTGAAAATGTTTGTGAACCTGTCTTATCCATTACTCCATTTCTACACTAGAAACCCAGCAATATGGTTTATGGTCTTATTCATTCTAGAATAAGTGGAATGTAATGCTTTGCTAGTGTAGAAAATATCACGGGTAGGCAGGTCAGTGTTCAGCTTGGCTATCAAAGTCAATGTTTTATAATTATTTACCCTAATATACATTTCGCGTGCTCATGTACTCACCTGAGACAAAAAACTAGGATTTTGGCGCCATCTGACGACTTGAAGATATTTTGTTTAACTTTCTAGAGGAAAAAAAATAGTCATTAGTGCAAAATGAATCCCTGTTTTGCGACATATAATTGAATTTGGGTATTTGTTTTAGTTTAGTTTCTAGTTTACTTCATGTGCTTGCGTTGTTGCCGTTTTTGTTTGTTGCCGCTGGGTTACCTGCTTGTTTTCTAGATAGATCCATGGCTCTGTTTCGGCTAACCATCCTGATCAGCTCTTGCTCTGCGCTCGGACATCGACTCGCTCGGTCTGCTACACACGGGTCCACTGTGTGCGGTCCGCCGAGCAGCCGCCACCGATTCCGCTGTTGTGGCGTGGTCTTTTGTCGCCAATTTTCTTTAATTTTCGTCTTTCGGCTCACGGGACACTCGCAGGCATGGGTAAAAAGGAGGAAGAGGAGATCATAAGAATCGCGAAGAAAATCGATAAAATGGCGCAGAAGAAAAACGGGGTAAGGCGACTGAAAAGAATGAACGCTTACCTGCCTTTAGCCGATCAAACTGGGACGATGTGTCGCTAATGATGTGCTGTGCTACTGTAGACCGTGGCATTAGCTTTTACTATAACATCGTTGACTTTACCACGATTCAAGCGGGATTTCAGTCACCATATCCCAGTTTTAAGATATACCAAAGACTACTGTTGTTATTTATTGAGCGCAACAAGCTAACTTCTCTTGTGTTTATGTTGCTGCATCAGTAGCGGATTCGTTAGCTACAATGCTAACCTCTTATTTCATAACAACATCATTATAACCCAGGTCATCTAAAAGTCCGATAAATGGATGTATGTACCCAAAACATTTCACAGACATGTAATGCACATTGTTTTTGCACAATGTGACCCAGTACGTCATGTTATGAATGAAATTAGCCGTGTTTGCTGTTAGCTGCTCATACTGTACTCACAATAATACCGCCCCCAATTACACAAGCTCCACCACTGATTCACATTGATTGGTCTATATTCAAATCTATATAAAACATTTTATCTCTTTAGGTATCTACTATTAAGTAAGTACCTTAACTATATACAACCCCTCTCTAGCGAGGCTTCTCAGATTGGAGAGGTCCTATTTGGCTTCTGTTATCATTTGTCTAAAATGGTACAATAGTAATTACCATTTATGAGTCCTTGAAAATCAGTTGTTATGGACTGTAAAATAAATAAATAGTCTGTTTGTTGTAACTAATTTTAGTTTAAAGGAACTTTAAAGTTTGCCAGCACCTTAACCCATATAGAGGACACATACATGTTTCCACAGTCTAGATAGACCGCATATACTGCTGCAGCAGAGGCCCCTGATTAATTGCTGCAGATGCTGGGGTTCAGATCAGAGAGAAGCTTTTGGATTTAAACCAACTGGATTTCAGTATTGAAACTCACAGTCCAAATGAGAGCCTTGTGTTAGGCTCATTCTGCATTCTGATTCTGCATTCTGGATATTGGATAGTCGTCTTGAGAACCAAAACACCAAATTATAACAATTTGGCCATCATGGCCAATGTTTTAAGAAATCAGCATTACAGTTGTTATCAGTAAGAGCTATGTTTCATTTGATCATGTTAACCTCATGTCTGCGGACATAGTTAGGACATGTTTATTTAAAACAAAAATCTTACATACATTTATTTTAATATACTTCCTTAATGTACTGTGTGTTTTCTATGTTTGCCATATAATCATTCTTCACACATTGTTTTTTATTGTTATTTTTTTCAACATGCATTTGTTTTTTAATTTTATTTTCTTATGCAGGCTGGGGCCTTGGACCTTCTGAAAGAGCTGCGTTCTGTTCCCATGACTTTGGAGCTTCTTCAGGTATTAATATGTCCTTGTTCCCATAGAACACCAATGAAGTGAAGTATATTAAATATGAATTGCAACTGTTTCCCTTCAGTCAACCAGAATCGGGATGTCTGTCAATGCCATTCGGAAGCAGAGCACTGATGATGAAGTGACAGCTCTTGCAAAATCTTTGATTAAGTCATGGAAGAAGCTTTTGGGTAAATATATATTCCTTTTAATTATGCATGATCATTGTGTTCAGTAATCTAGTCTTAAACATAACTATCTTTGTTTAATGCTTGGCAGATGCTGAACCAGGGGCTGAAAAAGCTTCAGAAGAGAAGAGAAAAGAGTCATCTGCCTCAGCGTCTCCGTCACAGGGCAGCCCAGAAGTTAAAGAAGAAAGGTAAAAAACTATGAATTTTTAGTATCAATCTGACCCAGTTCTACATTTTATTATGTATCATGTGTTATGTTGTCCTTGTCTGTCCTAGCAGCAGCTCCAGCAGTAACTCCAGCAGCAAGAGTGAGCCCGCGGATGTCGCACCAAACGCATTAATCAACACCTTTCCTCGAGCCCCCAGCACCTC
Organism: Taenioides sp. WSHXM2023; assembly: GCA_029959045.1. Lineage (NCBI taxonomy): Eukaryota > Metazoa > Chordata > Actinopteri > Gobiiformes > Gobiidae > Taenioides > Taenioides sp. WSHXM2023. The sequence continues at coordinate 11,291,574 of CM057096.1, read as the reverse complement.
GGACTCCATTCGGATCAAATGCAGAGAAATGTTGGCTGCTGCTCTGCAAACTGGAGGTAATCACAACAGGAAAAAACAAGTATCTGTTGTTGTTATTCATTGATAGTAATTTTAAATGTAATGTGTTTTTTGTTTGTTTTTTTTAAAGAGGATTACATTGCTATTGGTGCTGATTGTGACGAACTTGGAGCCCAAATCGAAGAATATATCCTTCTGCTTATAACTAATTACTTACAATTACACTACCTTACCTTATTTGTGTGAGCCCCAAGTCTGGATAAACTGGGAGCATTTTCGCAAATCTTATTATTTATTGTTTGCATATCTAATCTACTTGTCTTATGTTGAATTCCTTGACCTACCATTACGTATCTACCAAGAGTTCAAGAACACAGACATGAAATACAAGAATCGAGTTCGAAGCCGCATTTCAAATCTGAAGGATATGAAGAACCCCAATTTGAGGAGGACTGTACTATGTGGCAGTATAACTCCAGAGAGGATGGCTAAGATGACCTCTGAGGTATTCTATTCTGCCTATGCATGTACATAATTGAAATGCTAAGAATGTACATCATTTATTGTAAATTATCAAGTTAAGGTTTATAATGATTTAATTGTTATCTGGCAAAGTAGTCAGACATTATTCATGAATCAGCATACTGTATTTTCATTCTTTGGCATTGCCTGCGGTGTCTTGTTCAGTTTCAGTTTTTTTCATAAGTAAACATGGTGAGTTTAGCTTGTCTAAATAAAATTGCATAACTGTGAGTTAGTCACTAAGTTTCCATCATGTACCTTAACCAGTATTAACCTAGTATTGCTTATCTGTCCATGGCGGTCTAAAAATGCATTGCATTATTATTATTTATTATTGATTAAACACAATGTTTTGTATGTTAAGGAAATGGCGAGTGATGAGCTGAAGAAGATGAGGGAGAATCTGACCAAAGAGGCTGTGAGGGATCACCAGATGGCCACCACAGGAGGCACCGTGACTGATCTTTTCACTTGTGGCAAATGCAAGGGCAAGAGCTGCACCTACACACAGGTAAAACTATTGTTGAATCAGCTGAGTTTGCAAAGCTTTTTAAATACAAAGGTTATTCAGGAGATGCTTTCGTCTATTTAGTTTTCAAGCTGTGATAATTACTTCATTTTGTTACGTATCATTGTGCAGTGTCACAACCCCTCACTGTCATATATATGAGTTAAAGTGGCTTTTGTATTCATTGTATCTAAAAGCAGTTGCTTGATGATTTGGCGAATTTAAAAACTTGTCTAAATGAATGTTGCATTTTTTTTGCAATTGCTATACGAGTTTTCATTTACTTTTAAAGCCAAGATTATAGATTGTAAACACAATTAGGAGTATTACATTACATTTGGTCGAAGACTAAAATGTGAACTGCTAAACTAATAGGAGATTCAAGAAATTTCAGTACTGCGTTGTAGAGGTCTAAACTGTGGTTGTGTGGAAAGATGCAAACAGTTTATTTTAAATGATGTTTGGCCTGCGTTGCTTTGACACAGGGTGTGTTGATAAAATAGATGCCGGGATGCGAGCAGGCTGGGGCGGGTTAGTGAATTGTGCATCGCTGTTACACTGTTCTCTTGTATTGTTATGTTTGGGGATGCATATTTGCTATCCTTATTCTTTAGTTATGTAGGTTGTGCTGTATTACATAGCACATGTGCATCTGTTAAAGTTATTTGTGTCACTTTACAGGTTCAGACACGCAGCGCTGATGAACCTATGACCACGTTTGTTTTCTGCAATCTGTGTGGAAATAGATGGAAGGTATGTTTTAGTTTTGGCTTATCACTACATACATCATATACATCAATAAAAGATTTAACAAAGGTTTCTCTGTTTTTGTTAATCTTTATTTTCTTTTGTTTCTTGTAGTTCTGCTGAATTCACAAACACCTTTTATGGCACTCCTTCAACAAGTAGCAAAAGTCCCGGACCAGATTTTGTCTAAAGCTCCATTATTGGATCTTTGTGTTCTGTGGTACATGGTACACACACAAACGTTTAAAGATGCCACTGCAGCTACTGCTCGAATTGTAATTACTACTTCGCTCTTCATAGAAGTAAGCTGAGTGTCAATGCCCCTCCAAGTCTTGACATATTTTACTATTGTTATTAGTTGTTCTTCACTGTCATATATATGCGATTTGTCTCTTTTATGCATTTTTATAAGTAGTTTTAACACATTGATGATGTTTTGCTTACCCCTTCACAACATTACAGTTGTTTATTTAATTTCCCAATAAAGTGTAATCCATTTGATTATACAGTGTCTCCTTGTCTTGTAAATCTTAACACAGATGAATTGAAGAGAAGCTGAAATGAGTGAGGGGAGGTATAGGTGTGTTTGAGTGTTGGTGGGATATTTAACACATCAAAGTGAATGCAGATGTATGCATATGAGGGCGGGACAGTTTGATTGGCTGAAGCTGAACACACAATTGTTGCCGTGGTTATCAGTTTTTTTTTTAATTGCCAGGTGCAAGGGCTCTATGTTAATCAGGTCTAACACAGTTACTTACCGTATATGACAGTCGAAAGCGTCAACAGAAATCATTCAAGTTCCAAATTTGTAAATGTTGCACCCTTTTGACCTAAAGCTTGTTTTTCATTATTAATACACTTACTATGATTGTACACATTACTTTTTGTGCTTATAGTTATATCCATTAGACATTCAGTACTTTTCAAAATTTGCTTAAATAAAGTTGAATAACTTAAAGGTGCAGTGTAACATTTCTACTGCTTGTCTCCATAGAGATGTTATTGCGTTTCTTGGAAGGTCCCAAAATATGGCATTAATCATATCTATCTCCACAGTGACAAGCTGCAGACACCTTCAGAACAAGTTACAGGTCAGATCTGTGGAGACATGCCCTGCTCATAAGCTTGTATATTTTTCAAGGTACTTTTAAACGTGTACTTGAATAAATGTGAGACTCATTAAGATTAATGCCATACTGTGGAACATTGAAAACATCAACACATGACTACTACAGATTGAATCACTCAAGAGTTAGTTAAAATTATTGTGCTTTATTTTATCTTAATCAAAATGCCCACATGTCGTTATTTCTTGGAGAGTTGCAGGAAAAAAGTAAAACGTATACTGTAAACATTCACATTATTTGTCTTTATCTCCAGTAAACTCAGAGCAGAAGAACACATTTGTTTTTTTTTAATAAGTAAACTGAAAAATAATACTTGAAACAACATATATAGGCATGACTCCAAACCATTGCCTTAGATTTGAGGTTGATCTGCGTGGTGTCTCCCAAATTGCACATAAGATAGGAAAAAGTTTTTTAAGACAAGTCCACACACGCTGGTTGGCAACCCTTTCAGATCAACGAGCCCTATGCAGTGGTCTTTGCCCTCAGCACTGCTCTCCCAATATGGATTTAATACCCAAATAAGGAGCAAAGACAGAATACATGCAGTGATTTGGCCAATGTTAGACACTGTTTCCCATTTAAACTATTTAAACCACACTGGAAATATAGAGATGTAACAATGCATCAGGAATCAGTACAAAATATCAAATAAGGTTCTCAATCACTAGAAACAATGATAATCCATATTAAAATTGTGTTCAGATCCAGATATTAAATTGACTTTTTAATAGAACTACAATGAATCCAGACCAGTAGGCTATGACTAAACCAAAACAAAATCAGGTAAACAGTGGTCACAGCTGCAGATAAAACTTAATCAGGGTTTCCGTTTCCTGTTATGGACGGCATTTTGAGGCCTTTTGACCATCTAAAGGAGATTATGTTTTGTTAATTGCTAATGTAACCTTCCCAATCTTCCATCACTGTCATATCTCTGATACCTGTGATACCAGATACCATAGTACTGACCTGGGTGACCACACGTCGTATTATGGAATCTGACTTGCCTATGTGAAGTTGATCGATTTTTATACAATGTCCTAATGAAACAAAACAGAAATAATTTAATTGGACCTCACTGAACCTTTTTTACTGATTCAGACTTATGCATTTTTACATCAGTATTAATATGGCAAACATAACTCCAACTGTTGCCTGTGAGAAAGATGTCACAAAATTGAATGTAAAGGCACTTCCCCATGTATTTGAGGATCTTGTCTTTGAGTGACGAGTTGTTGAGGCAACAACATAAAATATCAACCAAAATATAAATATTATAATAATAAATACATATAATAATTATTGAACACTTGGCAACTCCAATTTTAGTGAATGGAACAATAATAATAAAATAGAAGACACAGTTTTATGTGGTAGCTTTGGTGTTGTTGCTAATCTGGCCTGGTACAAGCAAGTTTAACTACAAATCAGTTTAATACAAACGTTTGTGTGGTTTGAACTTATCTGAATTCAGTAAGCCAAAAATACTTTGTGCACATCCCAAGTTTGAATAAATTAAGAGGAAGGGCATCAGCTGTAATACCTAAAATCAACTCATTATTTATTACCATTTAGCATTCCATATTGTATAGTATTTTTTCCCACTGTGTTAATGTATGCTTATAAGTTACATAATTCTTATACACTTAAGGTAGAACAGAAATCTACCATTTTAATACAATGCAATAAATATCCATGAATAAAAATTTGAAATTAATTTGACAAAAAGCGTATACATTTTCAATATTTAAGTGATAAAATCCCTTTTAAATGGATTCCGTGCATTGTATACTGTGCAAAAGTCTTAATAATAAAGAAAACATAAACAATAAAGGCGTAATACTGGTCCAAAATCAAGAATGTAAATAATATTTGAAAGAACATATATTCCTGTGATAACCTTCACAATGGTAAATAATAGAATAAATTACTTAAAACAATACCTGGATCTAAAATATGAACCAGACCCATATCTTTGCTTTGGCTCACGCACATGACCATTTTTACAATTTCCATGATATATTGGATTATTATTGAACTGAACACTTTTTCACATCCAGCTTTATGTAAGTCTTTTGCACAGTGCTTTACAATGACAGTGAACTGGAGTTGCCAAGTTAATAGAACCAAAGGTGTGAGGCTGTTGAACCAAAAGGTAGAAACATACAGTACCCCACAAAGCTGCCTGCAAAAGTAGAGCTAACATGTAGCCTTTTTGACTTGAGCTTTGATTTTCATACGCATTAAATAGTATATACTAATATAACTCAGGCATTTCCACATTTAAAATACTCACATATTCATTTTTGCTATGTACAAACTCATAAATATATATATATATGTATATATATATATATAGTCTACAGTAGGAATCATTTATACCCCAGACAAGCATACAAAAACCATAACAGACCATAAAAAACATCAAATAAAATAGATTGTTTCTATCACAAATAAAGAGAAAGAAAAACTGAAAATAATGTATTCCTTTGGAGTGTTTGCTATGTTGATCTTGTAGCAGTACTTGTGATATCGAGCCCTCGGGTAAAGTAGATTTTTTTATCCAAGACCTGAGAGACTTGGGTCAGGTGCAGATCACAATAGCGCAGAAATCCCTGGTTTTAAAAAGGGGCCATACGCAAAGGGCCCTGTAATCTTGTAATCCTACACTGAACATTGAAATCAAATGTTTTTAAAAGAAGTTTTGTACGGGGAGAAGATATTGGAGAAGGAGGAGGAGAGATGGATAGATAGATAGGTCTAGGATTCGGGGGACTGCTCTGATAGGGTGTTCAGAAGGTTTTTATAAGCTGGGGAGTTCATGTAGCGGGGGTATGAGTCTCTTTGCATTAGCGTGTAGATCTGGAGCTGCGCGTCGTCAAACGTGTGAGAGGTGGGCTCCTGCATGCCCCTGTTTATGGCCTCGCGCACTCGGGAGTCCAAACTCACCTGCCGGGAAGCAAAGGACAAGCTCATTAGTCTGATGAAAACTGAAGATGAAGCAATACTGATGCTATCCTGATCAAAGGTCTTGCACAAATTAATAAGACTTCCTTTCATTTTGCAGTTAGAAGATAAAATAATACAACTAAATGTAATGCGGGATTGGGATTCACATACTCTTACATTAGAATATTGATTTTCTATATACTTTATTTTTCTTTTCCATGTAATTACATCTTTGAGAGTCCTCAAAAGTGCAGTATACATTTGAGGTATTATGTAACACGTGTTAACTGAAAAAGCTGTAGCCTTCCCCATTCATATTAAAATATGTTAAAACAAAAGAAACTATTTGCTATACAGTTAATATACATTTTCTTAAAAGTTGCACTGATTGAGGGTATTTATTTCTATAATTACTAAATAACAGGTTCTTTTATTGTTCAGTATAAATGCATTTGGTGACCTTGTTTGTGCCAAATGCTTGTCTTCATAGAGATAAAAAGATTAATGGCATATTGTGTAATATTCTCATCAAAGCAATAATATTTCTATGGAGACAAGAACAGAAAAGTTACGTTAAAGAGTTAAAGAGAACCTTTAAATACTTTTTTACCAGATTATTTATCATTGGGGCTATGGGTTTTATTATACAGACAGGACAGTTGTAAGTGTGTAAGTGGGCTGAAGAGAGAGCCTAGCATACACACTGCAGTTTAAACCCAAATACAATTATGCAACAAAGAGGGAATTAATATGCTGGTTTATTTATGAACTGAGGCAGTGCTGTTTAAAGGTGCATTATTTAATACAAATGAAGTAGTAGAGTGTCATTAAGAGCGCTCTAACCTCTTTCGGAGACAAGATGGAGATGTAGTCTTCGTAAATGATCCGCGCCTTCTCCTCGATCACACTTTTATTGGTCTCTTGGCAGAACTCTTCACAGGCTAACCAGAACAGCATATTCTCCTCGCTGAACTCTGTGCGCAGAAACTGTCTGAAGGAGTTTCTGCCAGCTGGACAGCACATCAGCTTGTCAAAGGACTGGCCCCACAAGCGCACCTCCTCCAGTGTGGGTTTAGGGCTGCGGAGGGGAGACGATTCATTAAACTACAGCAGCTATGTTTACATGTACACCAAGAATCTAATTGTTTAAATGTCCCATGACCAGGTTTCATCTGATGTAAGCAGTGGTGGAAGGTAGCAAAGTAAAAGTAGTAAAGTACCGTACTTAAATATAAATATTAGGTATCTGTATTTTACTTAAGTACATTTTAAATTGGATACTTTTTACTTTTACTTCACTACATTTGAGAGCAGGTATTGGTACTTCTATTCAACTACATTTTGAACAGGACTGAAAAGTAAAGGTATTTTTTATTATAGTTTGAGACCTGCAGAAAAGGCTGAGGGTTTATTTTTAGCACATTTGTAATTTGAGCAAACAACATCGATTCACTTGTTTTTATTGAGCAAAATTCACCGAAGCTTCTACATCTGAAACTTTATTAGCTCTCAAAATATGTGTGAAATACTTTTACCTTTTACTTTTGAAGTACACATTTAAACAAGTACTTTAATACTTTAACTTGATTTTTTCATGTGATATTTTTTACTTGAGTATTTTTAGCTTCGGTATCTGTACTTTTACTTAAGTAACAAAATTGAGTACTAATCTGATTTCTTTCTGATTGTTCACACCTGCGCTGGTTTTCACAAGTAAAAACTGCAAATTGAAGATAAAATCTTAACGTTTGAAAGAGTTATTTTAAAATGAATTGTAGTTTGTCTTCCAAATACAACAATTACTCTAGAAATCCATTGCTTAACAGTCACATGTCACCAGGTGTTTTTGAAGACCAAATTTATTTTTTGCATGTAAACAGCAAAAATCTGATCTAATTATTGGGTTATCTAACTATTCTACTTTCTGGACATTTAAATGTACCCTCTGTGTTTACGGGATAACACTGAACTATGAATGTCTAAAGCTAAAACCCATTCAAAAATACTACTGATTCAACATAGTCAAGCAATCTGAATAAGCTCCACACTTATATCACAACTAGGATTCATCTAACACACGTGTTACTACTCTGAATTTAAGTGCCACAACTATTTTGGGATTATATATTATATAATTTAAAGAGGTAAAAATAACATCTATATGTGCATTAATGTAAATTATGTGAGTCTTAAACTACTTAGTCACTATCCACCTGTACAAATGAAATACTGACCACTCTTCACAGTCTGCGGTCCCCTCTTTGACGTCATAAGAGACTTTTCGATTCCTATCATCTCTGTCTTCATTCCTAGAGGACAGAAAGAAAAACATTCAAACACAACTGTCTTAATGCATACTGTTGTTGTGTCCTAAGGCAAGACACTTCACTACAAGAGTGGCTACAATAGTATAGACTACCACCAGTGAATGAATGAATAATGACTACAGTACAGTGCATTGTTGAGTGTTGCTGTTTTTGCTAATGTGCCTATGTAGGTTTTTCTGTGCTTACAAGGCAGATTTCCCCAAAAACTTTCCAATTATGATGTGTGATTACAGTGACCGCCTGAACCTGTAATCTTGTGACATCAATGAAAAAGTGGGACATTCTTTATATAAGTGGGATGAGAGACACCATATATAATGTATATTTACACAACATTGCTCAGTCCTACTTTAGCACTTTTAGCTAAATAATGACTGAACCAGACCAGCATTGGTGGGTTTCAGATCACAACAATATGAATATTATTTGATACAGGGGCAGTTAAAATGAATACTGTTAGAATGCAGATGTCTGCTGTAATATGGCTAGTTCTTCAGTTTAGTCAGTAGTAGAAATTAACAGATTCAACATTTACCTTTTGGATATTTCATGATAAAGTACAACGTAATCAATCAAAAAAATTGTTGCTCTGCTCTTGCCCCCCGTCTGGGAGTATAACATCATCACATTCTCGAATCTGAAAACCACCACTAGGTCTGAGCGGCCCTCACCAGGAGCAACTACAGCAGCAGCACCAGCAGAAGCAGCAGGCGTTGGAGGCTCGTGGGCTGGGTCCCTGGGTCTGCGCCTGTCCTGCTCGTGGGCTGGGTCCCTGGGTCTGGGCCTGTCCTGTCGGTGCGGCCTCATGCTGCACCGACATCTGCCTCTTTCGCATCTCCATCCGCTCTGATCCCATGGGCTGCAGAGAGGAGCACCCGAGGAAAACATCAGGGTGGTATTACCAAACACACAGCAAATGCACACAGCTATAGAGGTGGGTCCAGAATGTTGAATAATTAGGGCCATGCCCCTTGCCTTAGCCATTAACAATTTAACAAAATTGAATCTTATCTCTTTTGAATGGAAAAAACTCCTCAAAATGTTGCGTATAACAGGAAGCTGAAAAGCATGTAAAAGCATGTTAAAGTGTGTATGAAATATGAAATATAAAATGTACTGCTACAGAAAATATTGCAATAAAAATCCTCTTGCAGAGCATGCAGTGACATAGATACTGTAGCCCAATGGTGTTAAATGTAACTGTACACTACCAAATATTATATAAAAAAGACATAATGTACTATAAGAATAGCTTGTTAGTAATGAGTCATACATACATTCATTATTCAATCCTTTACAGCTCAAATGTTTTGTACAGTCAACTCACATTTGTGCTGTATACTTAAGCACATTTCTGAGCCAAAATCTTTTGTTAGGTGCAGGGCTAAAATAGTATGACACTGGCTCAGATAGTATCCTCCCTTTACCCACTAGCCTGAAGGTTTGAAGTTTGATACTCAGTATTGCCACACTGTCCCAGGCAAACATTTATTCACTAAATGTTGTTTAAATGACTTTGGAACACAAAAATACAGTTTGGTGACCTAGGTTAACCCATAAAGAAGACTCTCAAGATGCAAGGACAAATATATAGTTTATAAAAATATCAATGCATTTATATAATCTAGCAAGATAAGGAGCAATGGAGAACACCAGGTGCCCTGTCAAAACATCCCAGAGGAAAAAGCAAAAAACAACACTTCTTTACAGATAAAAAATGTATGCTAATGACCAATCCCATGGGCCACACCAATTTATATGTTGTACGGTAAAGTGCTTTAGATGCTCTCGAGAGAAACTATCAGTGTCACTTTGCAATGGTAGGCTTTAAGAATTTTACTATACTGTATACTTATACTTATATACTGTACGTACAATCTTTTGTACTGGACATTTTCCTTAGAGAATTTTGTCAATTGATCACACAGGAGCTCCAACCAAATAGATGACTGTGCAATAAAAAACAATTAATTCATGAATGATTTTTTTATTCAACATTTCTATTTGGATTGTTGGAGGGAGCCTAGGATAACCCACAGTAACAAGCACAGGGCATACAGAAACAGCTGACCACATATGCCATTATCGCAGTACTAAATAATACACATATTTGATTCCTTATTCTTGTTCTGTCCTGTTCTGTTGTGATGAGTAAATAGTTGTCTGACAGTGTGTGTCTAGAAATCCTTAGATCTTTGTGGACATCATTACCCAGAGTAACCTAATAGTAACAGGTAAATAGTATTATACACAGCCTTGGTCAATGCCACACACATGAACATAGCAGCAATATTATTTAGAGCCCCTTTTAAGCACATTTAAGAACTGATTCATTGATTGGCTCTCAAGAACATGGTATATTCATAGAAACATTTACTGCACTAGCAAAGATGAATCACCTCAACATATCAGTATTTGAATGCATAAATACATTTGTTTGGTAGCAGTAGCTGTAGTCTAAATTTTGAAATAACCCACTGCACCAGGAATGCATTAAAAGATTTTCAGTAATGGGCTTTGCATGTAGAACACACGGCAAACACTAATCTGTTATATAAGTTATTAATCAATTCATACAGTAGAAATCACAGAGATGGTTTCAACTATAGGGCAAAGGGGGACAGGCCTGTGTGTGAATAGTAGCTACACAGTAAATGATTTCAACAAACGTGTCACCCCAAGCCAAATGCTGTCAGATCGTTTTCGTATTAAACCCTTGTCCGTGAACGCCTCTTCTGGTGACTATACCTGACTACGAGGTTCGAGGGATGTCAGAAGATTTTGTCCATAATGAGAGGGGGAAAGAAGAGGAGGAGATGGGGGGGTATCGGAGAAGCAGCTCGTAAAATCTCACCACAGCATCGCTCTATCACAGCTTTTCAGTGAATACAATATTTGGTGTGCGCTCTAAAATGAATCTTCACCGACTAGGCTGCAAGATTGTGGTCTATTTTTTCACCGAATACCATTTTACGCGTTGTAGGTGTAGGCTATTTCCAATGGCTGTGTGACTCAACAGCTATAGACGATGCGATGAGGGGGGGTCGTATCCATTCAGAGGGAGTAATTATGCCAACACCAAATCCAACATCCGAAATCTCAGCAGTGGATTCGAACGACGCTGACACTACGTGGTTTGGGTGACAATCAAAAACGGAAACCCACGGCGTCGCAACTTGTTCATCACATCAATGAAAAGTGGCGTTCTGGACCAGCGTTACAAAACCCTCCTCGCAAAGGATCGCCACCGAAAAATACCGTGCCTAGATGTGGTAAAAGCCAACAGAACAGCAAGCACAGTGACATGCCACCTTCAAATAACGCAAGGAAACGACATCAAAACCCCGCGCTCCTGAAATGTACGCGCAACACTACGACGCTTTTGCTTTTTAAATACTTACAATTTCACCATGTATGCACAGCGAGAAGAGGTAATTCTTTGCCTTGATTACATCCGATGGCACATAAGGGTTTTTTCTCTTCTCCCCCGACCGGCTGCTTCAAGTCACTACGCATGCGTGTACCGTCCGACTTGTAGTAGCCCAATGTGAAGAGTAAATGCGCCCTACGGTACAGAAGGGTTCACAGCGCGCGTCGTGTCCTTTACCCTGACTGGACAGATAGCGTGACTGAAATAAATGGACTTTGGAACTAAATTTAACTTTATTTTATATTCTACATGCGTTATAATTGCATTACAAGATAATTTGGAGCCACTGTAGGGTCGCACTTTAATAAATAAAAGGGTCACACACACGTTGTTAAATTTCTTGGGACATGAAGGGATTTTTTTTTTTTTTTTATTATTATTTTTTTTTTAATCAATCACTTATATACAATTCCATGGTATCAATGAAATCAAAACAGGGACAGGTGGTCACCCTTTTTGTAAAGTGGGTCTACTAGGCTTGAGTGGCTGTCCATGGTGCTGAAATGCTCCTTGAATCACTTGCGCTTTCCAAATGACCGCGTGTGTATTTAAAGCCAGGAGATGGTTCTGTGCTGTTTCTAACTATATTTATCTCAACCCCCTCAGTCTCCTTTCCAGTCCTTCACAGATGACTAGCATGTGCTTTGAAATTCACACTAAACGGGCTTGACAGTATCGATGTGGAGGGCAACACTGCCACCTCAAGGTCAGAGAGGTAATAGCATCATTTCGCAGGAGTCTCCTCTGATGCTACAGAATTATTGCATTAATTTCTTTACAAGTAGAATAGAATAAAAAGTATATTAAAGTAAAAAGAATTGTATAGACACTTAACAAATAACCCTTTCTTAGTCTGTATAGTAAGTACATTAAGTAATATAATTCGTATTATTACTATTATACGTCTTTGTCATTAAATTTAGAAAAAAATAAAAATAAAAAAATAAATAAAATCAAATAATAATACATAAAATTAATTTGATTTATTGCAAAATAATACATAAAATAACAATGGCATAAGCAGCGTACTTGTAAATTATCTTATCACAATGTTTTATTCAAAATGTTACTGTAAATTCAAAGGCTACAAAAGGGTGGACACCAAAACTCAAGCAAATAACTAAACAACTTTCTACTGAACAACAGCAAACCTTTTCCTTCCTTCATTATGTTTTGTTTAATGCAAGCACCAGATGGCACTGCACTCTCAGAAGCCAAATATGTTCTGAAGTGCACCTCAAATATCTGAATCAACTATGAGTCATTCATTCATCATTTCATTCATTTAAACTCCAAGCCCCCACGCTACAGTATATAAAGACAGAACAATTACCGCAAATATTTTCCAACTTTATCATAACAAACATTTAGTCATGACTATCTTTAACTATATACCTTTAAGTAATACTGTATATCTTTTGGGAACTATACAGTTTGGTAGCATTATTTTGGTTGATACTCTGAACTGTTGCAAAAAAAAAACAATACTCAATACTTATTTTAATGCCACAAAACAAAACACAAACAATAGTAATATTATCTTGTGATCTTATACTAGTTCTGATATAGCACAAGACTATCCAATCTAAGACTGTTTGTGAAAGGTCCAGTTTTGTCATATACTTGTTCTGTAGTGAGTATTTCATTTCGTTATTAGTTTTTGTATTGAGTTTGTATAGATGCAGGTATCAACTTCTTAAATGTTCTGTATTTCTGCGCAACGGTGTATTTCAAGATTAAATATAAACCTACATAATCATATTCAGTGAAATCACGGTGGATGAAGTGTTTTACCCAAGGACACAAAAACAGTAGCAGAGATCAAACTACTGCTGCTTCAGTTCTGGAGAATGTTCTGATGCTGTCGTTGCATATCAACCACTGAATTCCCCTTTTCCTCCTCTGTAGATGTTCAGTTCTCACCATATACACAGACACATACCCATACATATTTATTCCACTAACATGTGACTTAATTCACCACACTTCATTTACACCTTCCTCCTCGATTCACCCATTATGCAAGAGCGCCCCTTAAAAATAGCTTCAATGCTGCGATTAATACATGCAAAGACATTGTACATTGCCGAACAGGAGGCAGATTGTGTTCTGATTAAGCCAAATGGACAAGGCTAAACATTACATCTGGACTCAAGGTCAAGTGTTTCCAATATGTGATTAAGAGGATTGAAGTCACTGCTTTAAGTATAGGGGAATTACAGTACAATCTATAGCAGGACTGGACATAGAGGCTCAGAATACAGAAACACTTGACTTTGAAGTTGTCCATGATCAAAATTCCTTCAACAAATTGTGTTTACTGAAGACTATATTACACATCATACAACTTGATTATAACTGTGATTACATTAAAATCCCCTACTCATGGGGTTCTAGCTTCCTGTTATAGGTGACATTTTGAGGACCCTTCACCATTCAATTGTTAATTGCTATGGGAACAGTCCTAATTTTTAATCTTTCTGAAACCCATGGACAATCTTTATGTCACAAAAGTAAAGGATCGCTCGCTATAACTGTGTCCTTTGCTTACCCCTTGTGGCTGAAGTTAATATATTTTATCTTCATCCAACAGTATTTCACAAAAACAATATGGTATCGCAAATGTTTTTTGTTTTTTTTAATATGTAACATTAATGTAGTCTATAATACAACTATTTTATAAGGTAACAAAAATGCTGATTAACAATAATCTTCCAAACAAGGGTATAAGGGTAAATGTCAACCAAAAAAACAAAACAAAACTGTTTTATATCATACTGTGCCACATTCCAGGCAGAGCAATGGCATCTCCACAGAAACAAGCAGGTGACGACCCCCAACCAAAAAGTTAGATAACGCACCCTTAAGTAATGTTATGAATCCACACTGAAAGCAATATATTTAGGTCACATTTGTGCACAAGCCAACGAGTTTTGTTTCTTTAAAATCTCAAGGCTCATGTTGAAGTATAAAACGTATGCTTCAAATAAATTAGTCTTATAAGTAAATTAGAAGCAAGAAAGCAAGTAAATGTAACTAAGCAAATAGTACCATTCACTTATCTTAACAACCAGCAATTAATTTAAATACAGCCAGCAGAGAAGTGCTATTACAATTCATTACAGCTACAATAAAGTAAGACATCATTCACCACCATGGCCTTTTACTGTCAGTGTCTGCTATGGTCTGGACTGGCTCAACTGAAATGAGCTTGCTTGTATGTCACTTGCTTGTCTCATATGCCTGGAATATTCCACAGTATAGCTGCTGTAAATTCCCTAGAGGAACTGTTGTAGGCTGCTGTATTTGCTCAGGCACTTGCGGGCAGCTCAGGGGTCCTTAGCACCATGGTAACACTGTTGCTAGAAACAGTGTTGCCATGGTGCTTCTGGCCTTACTTGTGGCTTCGGTTTGTCCTGTTTTGTGTCTGCGTCTGTGACAGAGGTGGGTTGGGAATGTTTATTTGATTGTTCTTTAATTGTTTAACTTTTGGAAGTGATTCTGATAATAATTGACTTAATTAACTTGATTGATTTGCATATTTTGAGTGATTGTTAAGATAAACTGTTTTAACGTTTATTAATAGACTGATTATATTTGTGTAATTTTCAGTTAGTAATAGAATTCAAATTGTTGTTATAGATACTATCTAAAAGGATTAAAGACAGTACATTAAATCTCCAAAAATACGTTCCTGTGTCCGTTTCTACTCTCTCATCGGAGTATTGTTCTGGATGAAGTGTCCCAGTACAAGTATACAGTCCTAGAAATCTCCAATAATAGCATTATCCATGGAAACAAGGCGGTGACACCACCAGGTCAAGTTACAGGTCAGATCTGTGAAGTAGCAACCCCTCACAGTAAGAATGCATAAATATGTTTAATGCCATACTGTGAAACATTCTAGGAAAAACAAAAAAACATATCCATGGAGACACTGCAAGTGGTTGAACTGCCACCAGAAAAACTACACACTACTTTTAAGTTTAATGTGTAGCATTGTGTCTTAATTTTCTAACTTGCAAGGACAGTACAGTTACTATATTTGAATAGTTAGTCCTCTAGTTGCTGGTAGTAACTTATTTTTACTCTGGTCTATTTAGCTTTTTCCTAGAAGTAGTGTACTAAAAATAACACATGAGCTATCCAGTTTTTAGAAATCCTATATTATATTACAGTAATTGATAGGTTGTACATGCTGTGAAATATATACCCCACCCCCACTACTGTGTTTAGATTTATAATGACTTGAATCGGACTATTTAAAGACACACCATCTCCTTTAATCTGCTTACGCCTCACTCAGACAGGAAGAAATTCCCAAAATAGAAATTTGCCTAAAAAACAAAACATCTTATTATCAGTTAATTAAGTGGAAATATTTAGATCATGATTCTCAACGTCACATTATTAGAATTACATGAAATGTGATTATTATTAGGATTATTTCAGAAGTCAGACTTTACATGTGATGGGCATAGCAATAGAACTACATACTGCTGCCAGTAGGGAAACAAAATCAATTAACTACTGTAAGGATCATTGTAATTAATTAACATGTTACAAGTATAGTATCTTACGTAAATACAGCATTATGAACCCAAATTTAAAACGGCTCATTATTCATTCACGCTCAGTCTTAGTGTTCAGCTTCTGTAGCCATAGCTGCTCTGGAGCTGACTGTAGAGAGATATTACTGCCACTGCTGCCATCATAAGTTACCCTTACCCTTACAGACCAAGAATGCCATCACAAGAGTACATCAGTGCTATAATCTACATATTATTGTTTGATATATATTGATATAATATTGCTTAATAGAAACTGCCACTTGTGTTTTTTTGGACAAGAGACTTC
Organism: Taenioides sp. WSHXM2023; assembly: GCA_029959045.1. Lineage (NCBI taxonomy): Eukaryota > Metazoa > Chordata > Actinopteri > Gobiiformes > Gobiidae > Taenioides > Taenioides sp. WSHXM2023. The sequence goes on along the minus strand of CM057096.1, from coordinate 11,275,083 downwards.
TTCTAGCTTGTCTGTGTGAATCAACAAAAAACACCAGGGCAGCTGTGGCTATATTTTAGATCATCATAGATCAGAGTAGAGGAATATATATATATATAAAACTCTTAACTTAAAAATGGCAGCAAAAAGGAGACAAGGGTATAAAGTGCTAGTGTATTTCTGCACTTTTGTGTAATAGCCAACTTGAACCTCAATCAAGACATTTAAAAGCACTTTTTGGCACATTCCTGATGCATATCATCTGAATATTGTTGTTAAGATAATGCAAAAACACCTACATGTATTCTCATCATCACAATGTGGGTCCACTTTGTCCTTACCTCAAGGCACACAATCTCCTGCTCCTCCCTGTCTTGATCATTGTAGCTGACGGTGTAGCCCACGCCACGTTGACAGGCTCGGGCCAGCCCCCTCACTCGCTGCCACATCAGGGTCTTGGAGTGGCGGACTCGGCGCACCGTAAACGTGGGCCTGACTTCCCACTGTCTCACTGTTCTAATACATGGCATGCTCCGACCACAAAGCCCAGTGCCGCCGCTGTTGCTGCCACCACCGAATGCGCACACGATCATGAAGAAAACAAGAAATTGGTGACTTTTTCCTCTAGAGAGTCAAGCAGTTTGTGTGTAGTTTGAAGCATAGTAGTAGAAGATGCATCAATAACAACGTAGTTTTGATGAGGCAGAAGGACAGTGGAGGATTAGGACAATGTGATGCTGATTCTTCCCTGCTTTGCTGCACCGGCTTAGGCCAGATTAACTGTGAGGTCTTATGTCTGTGTGGGAGAAAGATACAGGGAGGCCAAGACAAGTGCCCAGATTGTACAAGGCCTAATGTTTCTATCAGAAAAAGTCATATTAACCATAGATTAAGTGGATTTACTGTCAAGGACATACCCTACAGGGTCCACAAGCATCATAGATATCAATGCAGATGCATTTAAGACACATTTTTATTATAGATACTTTCACTGGCCTATCCGTCCGTTCACCATCACATCACAGAGCTTGCATGAAATGAGGCCTTGCTCAAGTGCCTTGTCTAAGGATACAACAACAGCACTGTATGCACTGATGGGAGTGGGGATTGAAGTAAATTAAGATGTCTTCTCATTAATCGGAAAGCGTGAATGTTGAAATTGGTACTTTTCTGGCTTATGATAAATACGTGGTGTTAAAGAAGTTAGACTCTGAAACATTTTCCAAAGGTTTTCAATGCATTAACAGAGAAACTTCAGAATTGGTTGCCATTAAAGTCATAAACACAAATGCTTGCAGACATACAGCTTGCGAGATGGATGTTGTGCAAGCCATTAAAAAACATTCTGAATAGGAAAGAAACTATGTTGCGAGGTGAGATATTTCAGGACAGTGTTCAAACCTACATTGTAATTGAACATTTGGACTGCAGTATTTTTTACTTTAACTGTCTTTTTTAAAGACAGTACGGTAAAGTGTATTTATCTTGTTGACATGTGTCGGCTGCTAGCTGCAAACCATCTTCAGAACTATCTCCGGGGAACATAAGAAGACAAAATGAACATCTTTGGTTTATTTTTGACTTTGTTGTAAAGAGAAGAGAAGAGCAAATGTCCCTCAGCGAGATCCGTGTTGTAGTAGAACAGCTTCTTCTAGCTTTAAATGTGATACATTCATTAAACATGATGCACTGTGACCTGAAGCCAGACAATATCATGCTGGTAAACCAGGCCATGGAACCTTTCAGAGTTAAGTTAATTGACTTTGGATTGGCCCATTTAATACCACCTTTGCAGCAGGGTATGGAACTTCAGGCTTTAGGATAGTGTCCTCCAGAAATTTTACTGGGACTTGAAATTACTACAGCGATAGAGATTTTTGCCTTGGGATGCTGCTTTACCTTCATATATTTGGGTTGGAACCTCTTTGGTGGTAGCAGTGACTATGACAATCTTCAATCAATAATCCATCTTCTTGGACAACCAGACGATGAGTTAATTGAGTCATCACATTATAAAGATAATGTTTTCAACCATGGACATTTTTGTGGTTCGTGTTGGTGTTTAAAAATAACTGGGCAGTACCTTGAAAAAAATGAGAACATGCCAAAAATTGACAAGCTATTTTATGAATCTAACAGGGTAAGAGATTTAAAAGATCCCATCATGAATGCCACACCAAGGAAAAACAAAGTAGATTATTTTGACAGGTTAGAATTCGTAAGATTTCTGAAGAATTTGCTCGACACAAACCCTAACAAAAGAATCACTATTAGGTGTGCCTTAGAACATACCTTTATCACCAGAAAGCCTATAATGACATACATAACTGAGGGAGAACTTCTAAGAACAAATGTAATGGAACAGTTAAACCTAACAATAGACCTATATCTGTGATAATGACAGGTGACACACCAGCTCCAAAAACAAATAATGAAGAGAGTGTGGATGATGCAGAAGAGGGTTGTAGTCACCATATAGTCCCAGCTCAGACTGTAAACACTACTGCAGTTTCTGTCCAGGGTGAAGTAGAAACAGTGGCTTGCCCTGGTCAGAGTGGAAAGGATGATTTGGCTACTGCACCAGACAAACAAGAGGTTTAGTTGAATTCTGACATATGCGACCGGCACTTGTCTTGTGATTCCTTTAGTTCTCTGCCAGATACAGGGACATTATCCGAGCCAACCAGACTGAGGACTGTTGTGGTGAAGAGGGAGCTGAGCTGAAAGGCAAAGTTCTTGATTTACCGGTCAACCTACGTTCCTACCCTCACCTATGATCATGAGCTTTGACTGAAAGGACAAGATCCCGGATACAAGTGGCCGAAATGAGTTTCCTCCACAGAGTGGCTGGGCGCTCCCTTAGAGATAGGGTGAGGAGCTCAGTCACATGGCTTGGGCATCTGTTTCGGATGCCTCCTGGACGCCTCCCTCAGGAGGTGTTCTGGGCATGTCCCACCGTGCGGAGGCCCTGGTGAAGACCCAGGACACACTGGAGGGACTATGTCTCTCGGCTGGCCTGGGAACACCTTAGGGTCCCCCCGGAGGAGCTGGAGGAGGAAGTGTCTGGGGTGAAGTAAGTCTGGGAGTCTCTGCTTAGACTGCTGCCCCCGTGACCCGGCCCCGGATAAGCGGAAGAAACTGGATGGATGGACAGACTGAGGACTCGCAATTGAGTGTTCATATTCCAAATATTACACTGGACGAACATTCTGTAAATGTACATTCTCTCAGCGAATTCAGGGAAAAATCTTCAAACAAGAAAAATTCCAGCAGGCTAATAAGATTGATGAGGTGGGTCAGGAAGGAGTGAGGTCTGGTTAATTCTAGAGGATAAATGCTTTAGAAGATTTTTGGACTGTGCGGTGCAGTTGATTGCCCAAGGAAAGCTGTAACACACAGGTGTTACCCCTTTCCTTGGACAGTCAACTGCACGGCACACGCAATGAATAAACTTGAACTAGAACAGGACTAAACCAAGGACTAAACCTGGACTAAAATGGACTAGAACAGGACTAAAACAAGAACTAAAGCAAGGACTAAACTCAGAGTAGAACAGGACTAAACTAAAGACTAAAGCAAGGACTAAAAATGGACTAGAACAGGATTAAAGCAGGACCAAACCAATAGGTCAGGTTATTGAAAAATGTCAATAATCAGACAATTGTCACGTTCAAAGGCCAACATCACCAGTGTCTGTCCAAGTGACAGACGGTTAAGGCCTTCCACAAAAATATGCTCAGGGTAGAGGTGCTGGGTTTGTCTGTTTATGCATTATTTTCACAGAACAAAGCATAAGATAAGATAAGATAGATAAGATAGATAAGATAGCATAAGATAAGATAAGATAAGATAATCCTTTAGCATGACAGTCCTATTTGCTGTTTATAATTTTTGGCAAGTTAATTTTGTGTTAGTAATAATCTACAGATAAATGTACTCTTGCATTGTTTCAATGGTCTTCTGCTGCCTTCATCACATGACCCTGGGGTGGCGTGTCTTTAGGAATTGGTTACAGTTACAGTTAAAGATGACAGCTGATGGTCAGTGTAAAAATTAGTCTTTGTCTCTGTTACGGCCTCAGGCCTTCAGTTCTCTGCCTTGTCTCGTGCGTGTTTAATTTCTTTGCTTGTCCCTAAGGATTTCGTTTTGACTGGTGGACTACTCTCCCGCCTGGTCCTGGTTGACCCCTGCGGAATGCAGGAGTCAACCAGGACCAGGCGGGAGAGTTCCTGATTGGTGGGGCACTTGTACACCTGGCCAATTCTGCCTCCCCATATTTAAGAAGATCATCCACACCTATTCGGGGCTGCTGGTCTTTGTGGCCGGTATGCCATTTAGTCTGTTTCTTGTGTGTCAATCACTTTGATTTATACTAGTATGTGGCTGACTTTGTGTGTGTTGAGACACTTGGTTACTGTTAGTTTAGTTTAGTTTAGTTTAGTTCTGTTTTGTGTGTTTTTAGTTGTCACTCGATTCTCTTTGTAGGTTTATGTGACTTTTGTTTAGGAACATTTGTGGTTTTGTTATGTGGTATTTGTCCCTTAGTTTGTCACTGTTTTGTTTTTTTTATACGTGACCTTGTTTTTGACACAAAGCTTGTTTTTTGTAAATCCTTTTGTTTCTTAGTTTAGTTAATGTTGTGTATACATTTTGGATTCCCTTTTTTAAATTTACCTTTTACATTACTGTTCATTAAATTATCACTTTATTTAACCATTTTACATCTTGGTTTTTTGTTACTTCCTGTACCCTAGTTGAGCTGGGTCATAACAGTCTCGGCATTTTAAGTTAAGTTACTCCAAAGCTGAGAAACAATTTTTTTTTAAATAATATGAATGGGTACTGTGGTACAAAAGATTTCACAGCTAGTCATATGGACATTGTTTTTGAAATCAAGATGAAACACTTTTACATTTCACAATACACATTAACAAGTTTAAAACAAAATTACATTTAAAATACACCTTTACATCTTGAAAACAAATTTACATTTCATAAAACTCATTTTTTGTTTGCACATTGCAAACAATGTTTTGCCCCAATTGTGGAGTCAGCCTTCTCCACTTTAAGCACTACACGGAGCCCAGACCAAGCGGAAAATATCCTGCAATACTGTATTGACTATTTCAATGGGAGTCACTCTTACAGTGTCATATTGGATATGCTGTCAACTTTGCATGGCGTACAAATGAGTTTAAGGACACTTAAAAGTAAACTGAATAATGCTGGGCTGTGTCAACGAAAATATTACACCCCCAGAACCACTTGTAGTTGCCACATGTAGTTGGGGCCCATTGAATGGCAGGTTCTTCTGATGATCCGTCTGCATCCTTGAGGATTAAGTTCTCGTAATATATGCATCACGTCATCTCTCTTGACTTGAATATTATGTATTTACCTAAGGGTGTGCCACATGGTGAGATAACCAAAGAGTTGACCAGGTCCACGGAGTTTGGTTCTGATCGCATGAATTATGGTGGGTCTGGGGGTGTAATATTTTCATAGTCCAGCATTAAATGTCGATATTTTCCACTTGGTCTGGGTTCTGTGTGATGCTGAATTGGCATGATTTCAAAACATACAGATAGCCAACCACCTCTGAAACCTTTTCGACTATAGACCACACCTGGACAGATGTGCAGATAATGGATTATACTAACTACATTATGAATGGATACTACTACTACTACTACTGCAAATTACTGCAAATTACATTGTATATGCATAATAAAGCCATTTCCACATTTTAAAATGTATTTTAGTTTGCATTTTTTACAACCTAAAATGTCAGAATCTCAAAGGCCACCACCACAGTTGATAGTTGCTATTTTCCCTCATGGCTGAACAATAGGCTGTCATAATATACATGAACTGAACCATCTTCTAAACTTTAGAATCTAAAGAAACACAATGGTTTACAGTAGAATTTCTGTTTCATATAGACTACTATGGGCCTAATTCAAAAACCTTAATATTGAAAAATAAGGATTATCTTCTTTGCCTAACGCTTTTTTCTTTACCTAATGCTTTTTTTAAATCAATACAGATGGAGAGACTAAATGGCTAAGTAAATTATAACCAACGATATATTTATATTCAGTCTGTGGCACAGGCTGCAGAAACAGGAAGTGCGGGTGCCGCACGTGACCGTCACATGACTACAGCAGTCAGCTGTTCTTCTGGAGAGAAACATATCTGGTAATTTACACTTTTAATGCATCTGTTTCTTTTGAATTGTGTACATTTGTATGCTCTACTGTTGCGATTATCTCAACAATGTCTAATTATTTAGCTTTGATCAGACTGTGCTTCACGGTGGTAAATTGAATGTTTTGGAGTTCCAGCTAAATGTAGGCTCTGTCGAAGCATTTGCGGATAGCCTCAGCTGTGGGGACATATTTGCTTGTATATTTGCTTGTATATTTGCTTGTATATTTCCTTGTACTAGTTATGGGGTTCTTTAATAATCAGCGTTATATCTTAGCTTACAGTTGCACTTTAAAGTCGGTGATACAGGGACACACTCAATGTCGTGACACTGGGCTAGCGTGGTTAGCATGTACTTATTAAGGCTGGTAGGATACCATAAGAATTGGCTCGAGTAATGCAGTGTAATTAAATAAAACGAATCAAAGGCACATTAATACACGTAACGAGACAAGTAGTTCATTTACCTACCTTATCTAGCTTAGTTTATTTTGTGTGTCAAGAGGTAGCATTGCTGTCTATGCTAACAGTAGCTAAAGTCTGATATGCATGCAGCTCATTGATGTTTTCTCAATGCAGTGACATAAACATCTTTAACAATGGATATCCGCGGGGCTGTGGATGCTGCGGTCCCCACCAACATCATCGCGGCCAAAGCTGCAGAGGTCCGGGCTAACCTGGTCAACTGGCAGTCCTACCTGCAGTGAGTCAATACCCATCAGTGCAGTTTTCAGAGACATGAAATGCTCCTACATATACAGTATATTTACTATAGAGTACTTTTTGTTTAACATGTGTATACCATGACTCCTTTTGGGCACTGTGAATCACTGCTTTATGTGAGACTTCCTGTTTATTCTGACTTGTTATACTCCCATTTCCCAAATTGCTCATAGATGTAATTTTTTACTTGACCAAAACCTAAAGTCTGAGAGGTCACACTGAGATACAATGATTTTTTTTTCTGTCATGGAGTTCTAGTCAGTATTTCATCTTAGACAAACTTGTTTACTATATTTATCTATTATGGTTGCAGCTACAGAAATGGCTTTAATGTTGTCACAAACTGAAATAAAAAAAAATGCATATTTTAGAGTGAAAATTCTTGGGTAATTGGGCCAATTGTAGCCGTTATCTGTCTATAGCAACTGTTTTATATCAGCTTTTATTTGCATTGGATTTTATAGAACACTAGATGTTTTGTTTTGTCTTGTAGGAGTCAAATGATTTCAGCTGAAGACTGTGAGTTTATCAAGAAATTTGAAGTGGCCAATTCTGAGGACAAACAGATGATACTTTGTAAAGAGGGACACCAGGTATTTACTTTTTGTTTATTTAGTTGCCTTGCTTGCATTTACCTATTTAAAATGTTCTTGTGGGTTTACCTTGTCAAACTCTGTGTGTGCTGTATTTCTGATACTGAAATACATTTTGTGATTTGTTCTTCCTCAGTGCGCGAAGACTTTCTTGAATCTGATGGCTCACATCTCGAAGGAGCAGACTGTCCAGTACATCCTGACACTGATAGATGACACTCTGCAGGTAAGCTGAGGAATGACATGTGCCACTGTGAGGAGACTGTAATGTTATTGTTATTCATTATCAAATTTACATTTCATGTAATGGAAGTGGAATAAATGTAGGCAAAATGTTAGAATAATGTGCTAAAATAAACAGCTGCATCAACTAATAATGCACAATTCATGAAAAGATTAATCAAACAAAACAATAAAAAGTAGAAACAAACAGACACATATTATATGATATTATATTATATTATTCTTTCAATTATATCTATTTTTGAACATTGCAAACTACTTTTTTATTTCTATGACTATAGGAGAACCATCAGAGGGTGAACATTTTCTTTGATTATGCCAAAAAGACAAAGAACACTGCCTGGTCATATTTTCTGCCCATGCTGAATCGCCAAGACCTTTTCACTGTCCACATGGTGAGTAAATCTGCAGCCAACTACAATCTCTCAGGAAAGCTTTAGCGTCTATACAATCCAGGCAGGATATTCAACTTTGTGTATAAATGTTTTTAATTGCATAACTGTACATCTTTTAAAAGTAAGCAATTCAATTTAATGTTTTTTTTTTTTTTTTAACTGAAATATGCGAATGGTTATATTTGACGATATTCAACAGATGTAGATATATGTTCTTTATGCATGCTCAGTTTCTTCGCTTACTATTCAGCACATTACCTTGGTAATTTAATCATTAATTCCTCACAAACTGGGCGGCCATGGTAATGAGCATATGAAAGGATGACCACCCAATGACATTACAGCACTGCAATAGGGTAATTAGGAGCACTAACCAGATGGCATCTAGCAGGGGGCTGCTACTGACCCTGTGTCTTTGATGCTGCTCTTTCACTTGATGGACCTACATGTTGACTTATTCTACTAAAATGCTATTGCCCTCCCCATCAGCTTGAAGAAAAAAAAAAATACTAAAACCAGAAAAATAAAAAAAGTACTTCTTGTTTCTTCTGACCAAACCAAGATTAAATTAGTACTATACTACTATAGAGGTGCTAAAATTTGCTCAATCTTTTACCTTTTTAATGGTTTAAAGTTTTAATGTTAATTTTGTTGACTAATATTTTTATCAATGTAATTATTTTACTAACAAAATTTAAATCAAAACTAAAGTCTTATCAGTACTTACCAAAAAGACAAATATTTATAACTACTGAATATAAATTAAAATGAATAGTGGGGGGAATGGAGACAATATTTAAGTTTTGGGGTTTTTTTACCAGAGAAGTCAAACCAGCGCATAATCAAGCTCAACATCTTTCTACAGGTCCATGAAGTACTGTTAAATCTGGTCATCTAAATTAGCATAACATTTTATTGATTGATTACAAAAATGCAGAGAACACCAATGTGGTTTAAAGCCACAATGTGGTTTAAATCTAAAAAAAAAAATGCACCAGGGACTACAGGTGGAAATTAGCTCTGGTGCTACAACCTGCACAATGCATCTCTCCTGTTAAGGTAAATGTAGGTTGTGCACTGTCCCTGTCTCATAAATAAACTAAGTAAATACATTTTACAAAGTATGGAAGTAAAAACACGCTAGGCTGAAAACTGAAAAGTATAACAACTTAGAATTGTTTCAGTCAAAATAGTCAGACAAAATTAAAATTGGGTTTTCAACATGAACTTTGAACAACTTGGATGACATTTACATCTTCTCTTGTATTAGGCTGCCAGGATCATTGCTAAGCTGGCTGCCTGGGGACGAGACCTGATGGAGGGAAGTGATCTGAACTACTACTTCAACTGGATCAAAAGCCAACTCAGTTCCCAGGTATGTATCTATATGTACTACAGAAATAATATGACTATTTTTATGTGCTCCTGGTGGTACGGATTCCCTTAACCTTCAAACTGTGTCCAACTTTTGCCTAAGAAAAATGGATTGGCTCCTCACCCAAGACTCTTTACAATAATAGGTTGATGAAAATGATGAATTTGATAACATGGTTTTAAGTTTATGTGTTTTCCTACAGAGTTATTTTTTTTGACACACACTTTTTTTGCTTTAATGCTACCACAAAAGTATAATTTTATCATTGATTACTTCTTGCACTCCTAATTAAATTACTTTTATTTTTTTAATTCACAGCACAAACAATAATGGGTGGTGGTAATCTTTCTTCGCAACTCCAATATGAAATTAAAGTAAATGAATTGTGAATCTCTTTTGCACATTTTTCTTTTATCTTTCATTAGAACCTACATGGTACAGGTCCAGAAACAGGCACGGGAGCAGGGACTATCTCTCCCAGTGAAGTGAGTATGAAGGGAGTGCAGCTTTGGCACTTCAGGCACTTCCAAATAAAACAAAACAACATGGTTTGTATAAGCGGCGATTATCTTTCTCTCTTGACCTTCCCTTCTTTATTGATAACACGCTCAGGTTTTTTTCAGAGGTGGAAAGTGTAATAGTCTCTTTGGGCCTGGGTACAGTTTAATTAGAACTAAAATGGTTACTAGTCAGACTTTGTCAAAACTGAAACTAGATTAAAGTAGGACCAAAACAAAGCTAAATAAGGACTAAATGGAGAACATCGTGATTAAATTGAATTTAATTAATTTATTATAGATTCATATTTTGATTTCAATTGCATATTGCTTTAACAGAGGACTGTTGCCATGCCAAATCTTTATGCCTGAAACCTGTGAATACTTATGATGCATTCAAGTTGTCCTCAGAGGTCAGATTTTCCAAGTTCTGACTTGTAAATTTTACACTGGAACACAGAGCGACCTCGTCATTCATTCTTGGAAACTTGGGCAACATTTCAGAACCCTGAGCTGGTCCTTAGTTGGAACATGGCCCTGCGTATGGATAAACTTTGAAATATCCGACAATTCACAAATATTCATCGTACTTGTGTCATTTTCCCTTTAGTTGCTCCTGTCCACCCGCTTCTGTGAATCTGCTCCTGCACAGTGGTTGAACCTCTGCAGTTTTAAAAGCGCTGTTATGCTCCATTATACAAATGATACATGGAGCTAATGAGAACAAAAGCAAAGATTTACTCTCAAACGTTGATTTCAAAGTAACAAATGTAATAACAATGCCCGGGTAAATTAATTGACTCAAATTGGCCGGCATTTTGGCAAAATTTCCTGTTTTCCTATATATACTGTAATGTACTTGATCACTGGAACACAGAAACCTGGAGGAAATGTTATTCCAAGGTCCAACTTCCGAGCATAAATGAAACGGAGCATTACTACTATACAATAAGCAACAAAGTGTCGTATTGTTAGCCCAATGTGTACTTTCTCTAAACTTAGTCGTAGGTTGTTAATAGACTATAGGGAATGGTTTTAAATCTATAGTCTACTCTAACAGAAATATTTATGGATAATGCGTTAGCAAATTTTATGAGAATATCATTTTGCGATATATTGTGCAAGCCTAGCAGATAGTTATGATTATTAATACTTCTAGTTCTATCTTGGCATGATGTTATTTTAGGTTGCCTGGTTCATAGTTTAAGTTACAGTGAACAGTGAACAACACTTAAATCTTTCTAAAGCATGGTGTTTGCTGCCACTGTTGTATCTATGAGGAATGATTAGTAATGCATGCTTCAAGCCACATCTCCCCAGTGCTCTAAATGCATGACAAACGCAGCTTTGTCCTGTACATGACCAAAACTAGATGAAATTGATCTGGCATTTGCACAGCAGCTGCATCCTACCATTTTGATTACCCTTTCTGCAGACTATTTTCATAACACTATAAAAGTGTGTACAGCTTCCTTTCTCAAAGCTAAAACTTTGTCTTAACAACTGCTCATTTGTGTGCGTTTTCCACCAGGTAACATCACCACCTCACTTCTCTATCACCTGTCTAATTGCTGGACCTTTGCTGCTAAACTTTTCTCTCAAGAACTTTTGAGTCTACTTTCTACTATGTTTACTTGTTTTCTCTTCTCAGCTTCTTCCAGTCTGATCTCACTCTTCTGCCACATGTGATGGGAAATGCGCCCCCCTATGGCTATTGCTGTGTATTGTCCTATGTCAAGTGTGTACTAGCATGTGTTTTGGTATTGATCTATGGACTGCATGTGCAACACTGCAGGATGGATAGGTCCTTTTAAAATTGTTTTTACTCTATGGCCATCTTGTTTGGGTCCCACAGGAGGTTGGTCACACACGTCTGAATAAGATTATTTGTGTGTTTTTTCCACAGAGCTCCCAGTATGTCCAGTGTGTAGCTGGCTGTCTGCAGCTGATGCTAAGGGTGAATGAGTACAGGTTTGCCTGGGTTGAAGCTGATGGCGTAAACTGGTGAGTAACATAATCAAATTCCAAAGTTTTTGTGAATATACTCAGTTGCTAATCTAAATGTTGTACTATGTAGTTTTCCTTGGTTATTTTCTTTTGCCAGCTCCTCAGTTTCAGCTTCTCGTCATCACATTTTGTTTTGGATAGTTAATGGCAATGGTACAATTACCCATGGTTATTGCATTTTTGCAACGTTCTACACATTCAATTTCTAAAATTAAATATTAACTTCTAGAATTTAGGTTTGAGCCAGTTTCCTTGATGTAGTATGTCAAGTTCTCATCTATCAATCTATCTCTTATCATTATCTGCCAGGAAGGTTTCTGAAATACGATTTTTCACCTCTATGGACTCAAAGTTGTTTTGCTTGAAATGAATAAAGTTGATGCCAGCTTCTAGAATATAAGATGCTTAATACTAGTGTTCATTCAAGTGTTCTGAATCTATAGTGTGATAAATGTATTTACTATAATTGACCCTGCCTATTATCCGGTTGGCATTCGATCTTGAGCTATATTAAGAATCACAAGTCTACACTTGCAGACAGTGTATAGATTCCCAATTCAGACCCCTAACCCTTTTACGTGTTTGGACACGTTTTTACACTTTGTACAATCAGATAATAGTGGTCTATAGCCTGATTTCTCCCTCTGACCAAACTGTTGGTAGATAAACAGAATCACTTTGTACTTGATCCACGGGGCAGACACAGAGAAATGCAGCTCTGACTTTGACCACAGTGTGTATTGATCACAAACTTTAAAATGTTTGTTACAAGCTTTTAGCTGTGCAACTAATGCATTTCTAAATGTGAGTGATCGGTTATATCAGCACTATAAATAAAATTTAATTAGCCATTGGAAACCTATTCTTTGTTGATGTACCAATAAAGTTGTCATATTGTAATCTTTTTGTATTGAATGAGGAACATATAACAAAGGAAGCAGCATAATTTAATGTAAAATGTATGTTAAAGGAAGTGATGAGGTGTGGGAGATAATAATTTCACCACTTTTTGAGCTAAACAGAGTGCTTTTTATTTATTTTTGAGTCAGAATTGATGAATTATGGATTATTATTGATAATCCTTAAATGTACATCATTTTAGAGTAAAATAACTGAACTTTTAGTTTAGTTATACTTTTGCAGACAATCTAGTCTCAAGACCATCACAACCTTCACCTAATCATTTCTGTTGGTTTTATAATCCAAGTAAGACACATTTAAACCAAATTTTCCTCTCAGTCCTTTGATTTGTACCCTTTTTCTTTCAGCATCACAGCGGTGCTGAGTAACAAATGCGGGTTCCAGCTGCAGTATCAGATGATTTTCTGTGTGTGGCTGCTGGCCTTCAGTCCTCAGCTCTGTGAACAATTGAGGCGCTACAACGTGGTCCCGGCCCTGTCCGACATCCTCCAAGAGTCTGTCAAAGAGAAGGTCACGCGCATCATTCTGGCTGCATTCAGGGTATGGGCAACAGCCAATATAAGAAATAAATCATAAAAGTGCTGTAAAGGAAGCTGAGATGGAAACAAATAAGAGTATGAGTGTTCTTCTTCTTCGTTTTCTTCTTCTTCCTCTTCTGTGGTGAAGTGACATTAATAATAAATATACAGTACAGTGCCAAATATCTATATTAATTGAGTATAAATATATTAAATTCATTTGTAACTGAATCAAGATACTGTCATAGTATTACTTGGTATCGGATCAAAACAAAAATCAGTTATCGCCCATCGCTAACAGATTATGACTTAATACCCCTTAGACTACACTGCATGTTTCTTTATATTTTTTTCCAAAGACATACCTATTCTTGCATGGACGTAACTTTCTTTTTAACAACAGCATTGTGCATTTCCCTGTTATTATAAAACCCATTATTATCTTTTGAATATACTTGTTTTGCTTCCAGTTGGGTCCTAATTACTCTCAGTATTTTTGGATTAATAATAATAGTTCTTACCTAAAAAAACTGCGCCACACTTTATTCATGCCATTCCTGTCTGATAAAATGATTTCTAAATGAAGCTGTTGGTCCATTGTCGTGACCGCTGTGAGGGAAATTATGTGGTAAATGGACATGATTGCATGACTTAAACATGAGGCTCACTTGGTGCTCTTTGCCCCGTGGAGAAAAGTTTGAGCAGTGCATTTTGGGTGAGGATTTGTTCAGCTGCTTCAGAGTTTGATTTCCCTGCGGTCATCTCACAGAGTTTGTTGTCTATTCATGCGTTAACTGAAATTAGATTTTGATTTTGGAGTGGTATAAAGTTTGTATTTGGTAAAGTATTGTTGAGCCCATTTTTATATAATTTAATGTATTTGGAACACACTATATACAGTTACATTTACTCTAACATATCCGTATTTTTGTTAATGGTGGTTTTGGCTTAAAAAAGTACTAACAAAGGTATGAACTTCGCTAAGTTTCCCATAACTGTTATTGGCAACTTGATTAAATGGGAGATGCCACTAACTTTTATCTCATTATTTAAATTATATAACAATCAAATTAAGTACAATTTGAACTTTTAAACTTTTAAAGAAACTATGACTTTTTGAGTTTTCAAACATGTTTTACTTTTATGTCCTCATCGATAATATAAGTTTGCGTTTTGTTTCTATCACTCCTCTACCTAACTTCTGCCTTCTAGTCTCTGTTAACTAACATGAAAAGTGCTTTCTTTTTCATAGCGTCAAGTTGCAAGCATTGTACCTTTTGCTTTCTTTATAACTTCTTAATAACTATAGAGCTACCGAAGATATTCTATATAGAGACATTATTGTAGGTTAAACTACTGGAAATACCAATGATTAAGTTGTTTAAAAGCCCAAAGCCCAAATAATGCATAAAAAGTGCTGTTTATTTTTGTATAAATAAGTTTGAAATTCCCTCTGGCACTTGTCAGCCAGCTGTTCTATCCTAATCCTGTTCACCTAATTCCCAAATCAAATTGCTTAGTTTTACGTGAATTCACATTTTGATCAGTGACTATAGACCTAATTAATTAAAACTATGGTGTAGGATGTGCTTTGCTTTATTAAAATATTGTCAAGAGGGCCTTACTTATTGTAGAAGCAATATGTGGACGTTCTTAAGAATGTTTTTCTTTCTCTCAAAAGTGTTGATTATGTTGATGGATTCTCTTCACCTGGGAGTACTATTGTATCTTAAATTATTCATACCATCTGGAAGTCCTTGAACACATTCTCAATTGTAAGTTTTCTTTGGTTAGATTTTGAGTTAATGGAAAGTACAATTTCTCACCTCTTACCACGAGTCAGTTCCACTTGGTACATTTGTCCAATTCAATCTGTTTTGAAGTGATCGTTTCAGTTGTATTGTCTTTCTCACCTGTTGTTTTCTATTATATTTTTCCCATAGACCAGGTCTTTACAGTTGCAAGTGTTTTACAAGCTCACAATCTCTGCCCCTCTGCACATTTCAAGTCTGAAACACAAGCTCACAATAGCAGCTACACACTATATCTTAACCTTTTGAATCGTTGATTGTCGTTGAAACCAGTTGCTTTGTATTATTTGTCACACAACTGACAACTAATCATTATTAGCAGTAGTGGGAAATGGTGTTTTCAAGATGCTAACATTTCAAACTATTTCATTCTAAGGAGGACAACTTAATACTTCTGTCCATTAATATTTATTTTAAATTGGGTCAAAATCTTGCCATGTTCTTGTAGACCCAATCTCATGTCTGGTCTCCCACCCCTAATAAAAGTGTTTATACCATAGTGTTAGATGTTATTATGACATTACTATTAACATCAGTACAATATTTTGCTGTTGTCCTTCAGAACCTTCTGGAGAAGTCTTCTGAACGTGAGACCCGTCAGGAGTACGCTCTGGCCATGATCCAGTGCAAAGTCCTGAAGCAGCTTGAGAACCTGGAGCAGCAGAAGTATGACGACGAGGACATCACTGAAGACATCAAGTTCCTCCTGGAGAGACTGGGAGAGAGCGTGCAGGACCTCAGGTAACACTGCACTTATGGAATCATACAGGTCTTACAGTACAGGTTTACAGTTTACAGAAGCACATACTAGCATACAAAATAAATTCCTTTGCAGTTCTAACACTACGTAACTATGCAACTATGTTTCTACGTGAGGGTTCGCCACCTCCTTGTCTCAGGGAGATTATAATCATATTTGCAGGGACATCACGCTGGGGTGCACTTCAAATATATCAGGTACGGCAGAATGTTCAACAGTTACCATGGTGACACAATACACACATTAGCGATCACTAACAAATAAGTTTGAAGATTCGAGTCTGTAAACTCAAGAAAACGTATAGAATGGATTTAAACAATTATTCAATAGCCTGTGATCAATATGAGAGTGGTTGTTGGATATTACTAGCTGTGTCCATATATCAGACTATAATGTTATTTAAGTGGGACTTTTAACAGCACAAAATCCTCTCTTCTGTTGTAGTTCCCAGCTAAGTCAGTTCTTTCAATTCAGATTGCATCACACCCTCAGGGAATGTCGATGACATCAGCTGCAAAGCATCAGTTGCTTTGTGTAAAATGTTCCACAGTATAGCATTATCTTGCATTTCATTTAAATTACAGGTGTTTTATTGCTAGGAAAATGCATTTGAAAAAATGCATTATTAGTAGACTGGGGTCACCTCTCCACAGATCTGATCTTGTAACTTGGTGGCCACAGGTGCTTGTCTCCACAGCTAAGTTTAATGTCGTACTGTTGATCATTCCAGGCAAAGCAGTAACCTCACTACTGAGACAAGCAAGTGATGTGCTATGCTCAGAAAAAGTTCCATAGTGCACCTTTTAAAGAACATGTGTATTTATGATGATATTTTAGGTGTTGGTGTGAGGCAAAGTTGTATAATTTAAGACATGTCTCAGAGTTGCTTTAATTTAATTTGTTTTAAACACATTTCTGTCTGTTGTATACATCATTATTTAGGAACTTGTTAAATTTTTTTAACTACACCTTTAAGAGGGTAAGAGCCCATTATATTCAATATTTAGCCATCACAGAAATTCATTAAACAACTCTGAATTGAGTATTTCTTTAGAACTGTTTGAGATAAGTAACTTAATACAAAATAGAATATATAATAAATAGATCAAATGACTGACTGTTGTAAGATGATTTTTGAATATCTTAAAAGGTAATTTCTCATGAAAGGAAGAGAAAATGAGTTTAGTTTACAACAGAGGCTCTTAAAAACTCATCATTTGACCAAACTGTATGAACTTTTGCCATTGCCTCTTTTATCTCTCTCAGCTCCTTTGACGAGTACAGCTCTGAACTCAAATCCGGCCGTCTCGAGTGGAGCCCTGTGCACAAGTCTGAGAAATTCTGGCGTGAAAATGCGGTCCGCCTGAACGAGAAGAACTACGAGCTCCTTAAGTAAGAAAAAAAAAATGTCTTGAAGTTAATAGGAAGCTCTTGAAATGCTTTAAACTCACACAGAATAATGAAGGCAGGAGGACAAGGACATTTCTGATTTTTCTCTTGATGTGAAACTAGATTAAAACAGCCCAAGATGAAAAAGTTGAAAGTAAAATGTCATAAAATACACAGTAGCCTTAAAACGGTCTTGCTGGGTTGACATCTCAAAGTTCTATAGACAGCTAAAATTAATCAAGCTGAAATGCAGATTTTACTCGTAATGCTTCTTTTCAGATAATTAGTCTGATTATCAAATAATGTAACTGACAAATGTTTGAAGTTTTTGTAAATCAGTAGAAGACAATTCCAGTTGCTGGAAAAGACTGCAATGTAAAGACCATAATCTAAAATGGTCTAAAATATTGGTTAACTAATCCCAGAAAAAGTGAAGGAAAGACTTTGCTGCTACTAGAAATTCTAATGTTTGCCAGCTTCTTGTCTTCATACTCTTACAACTTTTCAAAAAACTTTCTTCAGATGTTGAATATAATATATGTATCCCATCATTAGAAAGACCTAATAATTACAGTTTTCACCCAATCAAAGCCCTGTATTCCTAATGGCAGCATTTTTAGGTGTCTGTTAAGATATTTTCCTCCACGAGACATCAGAGATCAAAAGATATAAAACATCCATCTGAGTTTAGAGGCTTTGCTATTCTGGTCACAGCCCTTTAGACGATGATGTTTTACTGAATGTCCTATCAGTGTTCTTCCTCTGTTATAGACTCAGGCTTTATCTCAAATCCAATTAGCACTTTTCCTTATTAGCTTTTGTTTTTAATCTTGCAAAATAAATTGGCTATTTGTCCAAACCACTTGTACTTCAATTAAAGTGTAATGTTTTTGGTGGAGGGTCAACAGACTGATGCTATTGCATTGCCTGTGATGTTCCATTATTGTCATTCCAGGCAAAACAATAACATCTCCAGGTAAATATCAGATGGCAGACTCTTCACCAGAAAAGTTACATAGTGTACCTTTAAAGTTATATGTGATGAAGCAGAATATTACAGTCACTGACAAATTGCATTAAAAACAAATTATCTCCTCATAAATGAAATGAAAGAACAGAGGTGAACCAGCCGAATGCGAGGTACATGGACTGTAAAGTGTTTTTAAAAGAACACTCTGTCCATGAGGAGTTACATCACAGGTAAAGTTAGGTTCATTGCATTCATTACATAAAGATAATTAGCAAGACTAAATCAACAGGAGAAGTAAGAGGAGGGACTGGAACAAAAAACCCTGTACTTTTGAGATTTGCTCATATTCTTATACCCGGTGTCATAATACATAGTACATTCAAATAGACCATGATTAGATCACTGAAAAGACATTATCAACATTACTGGTTTGTTTGGTTAAAAAGAAGACTTGGTAAATGCAATAAATATATAAATATATAAATATATAAATATATATATATATATATATATATATATATATATATATATATATATATATATATATATAGATAGATAGATATAGATAGATATAGATATAGATATAGATAGATAGATAGATAGATAGGATTTTCCGTTTGCATAAATTACATTTAAACCCTCCTGTTTCCTGTAGGATCCTGACCAGGCTGCTGGAGGTGTCTGACGACCCTCAGGTCATCGCCGTGGCAGCGCATGATGTTGGGGAATATGTGCGGCACTACCCACGTGGGAAACGGTGAGATGCTTTTGTTCTTAAAGAAGTCTGAGCTTTTGTCTGGCTGTTTCACAGTCATGCAGAGTGCGGAGTTGTATCTCATTGTAGCAAGTGCTTACTATGCATTTAGTGTAAGAATTCTCAGAGCCTTGTGCCTCCGCAGGGTTTTTCAGTCTTTCAAAGAAATACTTTGGATATGCATATGTACACGGATCAGTGCTTCAGCAGATATTTGATAAGTGTGGTTTTGGTTGAGTTGAGTTTATTACAAACATTTAAAAAAAGATACACATTTGTGCTACATTTTGCTGATGCATAGTAATAAATAAAAAAAAAAAATCCCATGTTATACCATCCATCCATTCATGTTATACCTTGTCTGTTTTTTTTAATGCATTTTTGAGATTTTATACTACAGACAGCTGCTGAAAAAATTTAAAAGAACGCAGCACATCTCATCTTACTCTTTTTACTACAAGCGGCTATATATTGCCTCGAAGTAGTTTTGTCCAGTGGGCTTCTTTAACTTTCAGTCTTTCAGTTCAAATGAAATACTGTAATCTGTTTCTTACAATATTCCCCCACTGACCCCTTTTGATCACTGTAGTAACTTCTTGATAAACCAACAAAAATACATTTGAGGCAAAAATATAACACACTAGATGGTTCTGCTCGGATAACACTAAAATAATCTTTTTAGAGTCAGAGAAAAAAAACAAAATTTTTTAGTGATAAGCAGGGCTGAAAAACATCTGGAAAAATTGTGATTTTTCTGATAAATCACAAATCTAATTGAATTTATTATGTTTTAAAATCAGGTTCAGTACACAGTGCACTAGTAGTGGCGCTGCAAGTCCAATTCAAAATTAAAGGTACAGTATGTAACTTTGGGAGGTAGCAGGTCACCTGCTTGACTCCATGGAACTGGAACATTAGAACCATACTCCATAACATTCCCCATTAGTAAAGATATTTTTTATGCCATACTGTGGAACATTAGAGCCAAAGGAACAACATTTCCATAGAATCGAGCAGGAGGAGGCCCTCTTAAAGGCCAAATAAAAGTCAGGTTTGTAGAAATGCAATGCAAATGCTCAGAGCAAGGGTACACGTATTTCTGTTTTTCAGTGCAATAAACAAACAAAATGGGGGGGAAAAAGCATGCTTTTATTTTAGTCTATTCTTTTCCTGAAAAGTTACATACTGTGGCTTTAAGTGTAATGTTAAAGATGCTCCTTTGAAACTTTTCTGGTGAAATGTAATCCACCTGCTCGTCTTCCTAAAGATGTTTTTATCTCCATGGAGACAAGCAGGTGATGGCCTCAGACCAAGTTAGAGGTCAGATCTGTGGAAAGCAAGCCCAGTGCATGTTTTTCAATGTATTTTTGAGCAATAAAATACCTTTTTAATAGTCATAATGTGGAACATTACGAGGAAGCAGAGGATAAGGTTAGACAGAAGATTAATTGAGCCTGGTTCTAAAAGGCAATACTGAGCAAAAAAAAGAGCTATTTGTGTGTTGTCACACACATTATAGCTATTTGTGTGTTGTCACACACATTATAGCTATTTGTGTGTTGTCACACACATTATACCTTTTTAATAGTCATAATGTGGAACATTACGAGGAAGCAGAGGATAAGGTTAGACAGAAGATTAATTGAGCCTGGTTCTAAAAGGCAATACTGAGCAAAAAAAAAGAGCTATTTGTGTGTTGTCACTCTCCTATTTGTTATTCTAAATGCATTCTGTGATTGACAGAGCAGCACTGTGCTCTTGTTTGGGCAAATCAATCACATTATAGTATACAACCAGCGCTGCCCTGCTTGCTCCTGTCGGCATTACGAGCTATTCTACCAGTCAAATAGGCTGTTTCCATTTTCACACTGTTTATCCTATGTATTTTATCTATTTTGAAGCGCCTTGAACCTTTGTGGACCTGTCTTATTACATTGCATAAAACCAAACCAAATGTGGATAAAAAGTGTTTGTTTTTGTCTTACTAAAGGCTCTTTTCTCCAATTTTCAGAGTGATTGAGCAGCTGGGAGGTAAACAGCTGGTGATGAATCATATGCACCATGAGGATCAGCTTGTTCGATACAATGCTCTGTTGGCTGTGCAGAAGCTTATGGTTCACAACTGGTAAGAACTACGCTGCTAAACCATTATGGATGTATAGCTAGTTAGAATATAGTCTGACATTTATTTTTTAAAAATTTGCAGTAACATATTATAATAACTACACTTCAATTAGCCTTCGTAAAGTACAAAAAAAGCTTAGACCATAATACACTAATAGTTAATAGTAAAGTGTACGTTCAATTTTTGCCAATCATCTCCCGTTTTCACTGCCACTGGTATATGCCCTCTGCTACGCACTTACTTTGTTCTCCAATTTTATTTTCTTAATCGGTGATGGGCATAGAATTTGGCAGTGTTGTGTCATCATTTTGGTACAAATGAAAAAAATCTGCTAATCACTAGCGTGATCTGCAGCTACCTATCAGAGGGGCCTACAGCATGCGGCACTTTGTTGTGATGACATTTATTGTGACGTTAGCTCACTTTAAGCACCGCAGTTTACTAATGTGGAAGTCAGCAGACTTGTTTCTTTTTTTAGTCATTTTAGATGAATATTGTGATTTGTGTCCACATTATAACATAATGATCCACCGGTGTCATACATTATAACCATAAATCTATAGTAAGAACAGGATAAGACACACCCTTCTGTCCACGATCGATTAGTGGCCGATTTATAGGTACTGCAGCTCCCGGGAGCTCCGGTCCAGAAAGAATTCTCCCATAGAACGCAGTGCGTTTTTTGTGAAATCAAACTGTCTGTGTTCGGCTGACAGGGCATCCTCAGCTTTCACTGTGGGGATTCTTCTGTATTCTTACAATATGAACTTTAAAATATTTTTAAATTGTCAAAGCACCTAAAAATCTGCTTTGTAAGAGTTGGCCTAGTGCCACTCTGAGTCCGCGCTAGCGCCGCTCTTGCAGCTAGCACTCTGATTGGTCACACATTTTGTGGCGTAGGGCCGGTATTCAGGAAGTAACGCGGAAGTAAAAATCTTTTTTGGCACGATGCACCAATGAGCACAGGCCATTGAAAACAATACAACTTAAAATACATCTGGGATTCATCTTCCAGATTTTATTATAGTTCTTTTTATTTTATTATATTATTATAGTTCTATGATTATAACTATATAGAATACACAACTGTTACATACAATAAACACATGCACATCAGTAGAAACATGTTTCTTGAAGTCTACAGGTTTGATGTAGAATAAGACCACATGGGCACTAGGAAATATTGGTCTTTTGCAGAGAACAACCCTAGTTTATATGAATATGAATAGATTTATGACTTTAGTCACACATAAACCTTCCCTGCATATTCCCAGTAGTTTTACCTGGGAAATTGCCAGATCAAAAATGCCAGGATATTAGACAGTTCTGACATAGTTCACACATGATCCTGTTCCGGTTGCTTGGGATCCAGAATAGACACTTCTTCAATATTTTACGAAGATGTGAGTCTGGATTAGCCAATAGGGACATGCCCATATCAAAACAAAGCACTAAACCCTGTTAATCTGTCATTCTGGACTTGCCACGGTGTTCTTGCAAACTGCTGGGTAAATGTGTGAATGGGGATTCAATTCTATTAACAATAACAGCGGTAGGACAATTTGATATTTTTATGATGTGATTGAGTTCCACAGTGAGGAAGTTGCTCCTGTATCAAATTGGGTGAAAAACATTTACTAAGAAAAAGAAAAGGTGCAGAGTGTTGTGCATTCACACCAGTGTCTGCCTTGTTTCCTCCTTATACACTGGAGTTTGTTTGTGGAAGTGTGAACATCCAGTCAGACTGCTTCAAACAGGAGTGTTGTGATCCTCCTGCAAACACCACATGTGCTTTAGCTTGTGACGAAGCCTTAGTGCAGCCTGAGTGAAGCAAAAATGGAATGTCAAGAGATAAACAGGAAGGAAAACAAAACAACGAAACTGGCAGTGTACATATAATGAAACATTATATGAATAGGTTAGCCTAAAATGTCAATGTCTAATATTGTGATTGCAGTATCGAAATTGGTACGCTTTTACGATGGCTTTATACTGTTGCAACAAGGTAACATTTATAACACAATAACTACACTATTTATTCCCTCAATAAAGCATGACGAAAGACTTGAATCATAATGAACAAGTTGCTTCAAACTTGGTAACAAAGTAGTTGCGAAGCCTGATTCATTCTTAATAAAAGTTTATAGTTTATTAAGAATGTAAGTACTTTTCATGCTTTTAATACTAATTATGGTGTAGTCATTTTGTATTATTCTATAGTTTTTAGTTATTGTATAGTTTTGGATGCAATGTGCAGTAGTTTCATTAGTGGGCTGCACGGTGATAGTGTTGTGTGAAAGGGGCAGTGACTTGGCGCTGAGTGTAACGGGGGGGAGACTCAGAGCATCAACAATGAAAATGAAACCTATTAAACATCTTCATAGCATGGTGATCTAAATGTGTTATGTGTTAGCCGTTAATACATCATAGAAGTAAAATACTCCCTCTTTAATGACAGTATATGAGGCCAGAATGCAAGGTCTTATTTTCTTTGGCTAGGCTATTAGTGTGTTTTATTTGCATTTGCAGTGTGGCTTTTTAATAAATTGAAAATGTGGAGATTTTAGAAGCACTTAGCTTTCGAAATAAATTGGCCTGGCTCCTTTTTGACATTTTAACAAAACTAAATGCTTTTGAACACCAGTCCACATGAATCCTGCCTCTGCTGGAGCTCTTTAGTTGTACTGCTCTTGTAAACATTCACCAATCACCAATGCCTTAATCAGACAACAAGAATTAATAAACTCAAGCAAAATTCAACTCAAAAATAAATACATGTATCTTGGTGTTGTATAGTCATTATATAGTTATTTTGTAAAGATTCATAATTAAAATATTGAGTATATTGTGTTTAAATGGTTAAAATATTTGATAATGTATACGTTTTTGTGACTATTAACAATCCATTAGCCAATGTGTAATACTGAAACGCTACCAAGACATTTACAGGCATGTTTTAGCATATTTTCTGAAAAAAATATTAGACGTTTTAGCACATTTCTGCAAAGAATATTGTTTAATGGAATATCGCTCACCCCTTATTAAAGGCCCCGTACCTGATTTTTAACCATGAGTGAAAATCATGTTTTAGTTTCAACAGTTACCACACCTATGTAGTTCATTCTCTCTATTATACACTAAACCATGACAAACAAACAATAGTCTGGGATAGTCTGACAGCTGTTTCCACATGGATCTCATGCAACAATGTGTCAGATTGAACAAAAAGTCTTTAGAATCATAACTTATTCCTTCTGTATAACTGTATTTTGTTGCACACCACATCTCCTAAACACAGCCCCAGTAATGACTCCCATCTCTTCACATTTGTGTTTGAAATTCAGTCTAATGATATCCAGTAGGTTTTGCTTTCATGCTTGTGTTGTTTTCCTGAATTTTCTGTCCCCCGGGTGTTAGGACAAAGTTTGTAGCTCTGGTTTATTTGTGTTTAGACAGAGACAGCTCGTCATAGCTTATTATCTGTTGTACCATTTTTCAGCGTGAATTTCCGTGTTCCCTTCATATTCTGGCCGTGCTTCCGTGCTTGCAAACTGGGCTAATGCTCTTGAGTTGTTTGCCTTGCATTTACTTAATTAGGCGCTCGCTGTGTCCTCAAAATAAATGTATTCTAGTAACAACAGCCCATTGCAAAATTCTCTTTCATTCACTGATTGTGCAGCACTTAAGCCCATAGTGATGTTGTACATATAAAAGACCATTCTAAAGATGGGATATTTTGTTTTAAATTGTTAATTACTATGACAATGGTCCTAATTCATCATTCTGACCTACTAAAGCTTGTGTAACTCGTGTGATAACTAATTATAACCACATCATTTAAAAGTTTTTTCGTATTGTTTTCCAGTTTACACAAAGGATCTCTGTGTCCCCACTTATGCGATACTGGCAAAGCTGCAAATAGTCTGTGGAGCAGTAGCTAACACAAGCTGAATAAAAATGATCCATTTTACATGTCTATTCAGTGACGTAATCTACACAGTCTCCAGAAGGATTGTTGTAGATTGTGGCGTATATTTTCTAGTGTAACAGTAGTACTATTTGAGTACAAGTCTTGGTTACTCTTCCTACTCTTCTGAAATGACAATATTGAAATTAAATGAATGTACGAATGATGTGTCCTTCCAGTTGCAGTAAAATCTGAAATCAGTTGTACAGATAATTGGTCTACTTGAGTATCCTCATTGTTTTTACTCTTAGTTTCTTAGATCACTGTCTTGAGGCTAGTATTATGTCTAAAGTAACAGTAATTCTACTTCAGAACTATATTTGTTATTCTCTCCAACACAGATTTTCTTTAGAGCTTATTCTATTAGCAAACATTTTAACAGTATTAAAGTATATATTTTCCTTATTAATTTAAATTAATTTAAAAGCCATAAAAATGCTGAAAATATTGTATACCCTGAAACCAAGATGGAAACAAGCGCATGGATTCGTTTTTTAAGAGGTGTAAAAAGTCCCCTTAAAATTTCATGTTCATACGTTGAAATGAAAAATTAAAAAAACAAAAACATAAAAAACAAAATACACAAAGGAGTGAAAAGCAACTTCCGACGAAAAATAATTAGTGTTAACTAAATAAAAATTTAATAAATTGTAGCTTAAAATTCAGCTCTAGTTTGTACTTTTTAACTTGTAAACATCTTTTTTCTAACACTTCTTTTTAACTGTTTTGGTGTTGAAGGAATAAAACGTAAGTGAAAGAGAAAATGATATTTTTCAGCCTGTATCAGTCCAGTTTTTGTTCCGAGTCAGTTTGTTTACCTCTATTTTGTTTGAAGGTTGTTGTGTTACACTGAAGTATTCAATACACACTGATTTCATTGCAGCAAATAGCCATGGATAAAAAAGATGAACAAAATATGATTTAAGCTGCCCATCAAGTATTACCTTGAGAGAGTTTGTTGCTACGATTCAGGAGAATAACGAAATCTGGAGGACCTTGGGGCGAAACTGGTAGGGCTCAAATCAAACAGAAAACGCACACAATTTCTTTATAGAGAGCCAAATGCAAGGAGCAGCAACTTCAGTGATTTGTCAACTAAAACTATCTCAAAAGTATTCCTCTATGATCACACCAGGTATTTGACCAAACGCGCAAAACTACACAATGAAAAGACTTGTAGACTTGCAAACTATTTATTAAGGTTGTATTTGACTAAAGAAATTCAAGACATGCAGATCAGTTAGTGCCTAAAAAGGAGATGTGACAAAAAGCTCTCAAAATTATTACCGCTCTGTGTGTCTGTATGGAAGTTCTTGAAAAAAATGTGCAGAAAAAAGAACCAATGTATTCATATAAAGACAGACAAGATACCAAATCCTCAGCTAACTCACTAACTTTCTCCTTTGGTCTCATATAAATCCTTATTATATTGGTCAACTAAGACACCATAGACTGATTAATCGACTGAATGACTAAAGGCCTATAGCTCTAGTATTTATCTGTCAAAATGCAGATTAAGTAACAGTTCACTCTCATATCTCAAACTAACTCACTATAAGCCTCCACCTTTCGCTGTGGCCCAACATTTTAATCCATAAAACCTATAGTCAATTAATAAAACTTTCTTTTATCATCTCATAAATGCCCCAGTACAGATATATTTTATATAAGCAGCTCTTAAGGTCAGAATAAGTCTGTGTACTGTCTGCATCTAATTAGAAAGCATTTTTCACATTTTAAGATGGTAAAATATTGGAATAGCACCTTTAAATCACTGTGTTAAAAACCTGATTCCCTTTTTCTTGCATTGAAAATCTGTCAGACAAGGGCACCTAACCTTTTAGAATATGCCTTTAATTTGAGCTTTCTGCCTAAAAAGCACTTCAGAATATTTTTCAAAAACTAATTTCATAAAATTCACAAATTGCTCATCTTTTTCTTCAGTCTTTTCATCTGTTCGATAAGTGCCAGTCATTTTCTGTGCTTAGATTCTCAACCTTGTCTGCCCATTTGTGTAACTACATTTACTTACCTAAATTGCTAGGAAATTTTCTCTACAAAAGCTCTACAGTTTCTCTTTCTCTCAATTTTTCTTCACCATGAACTATTCATTATAGTAATGTAACAAAATATTGTGATTATACAAATTTAAGTACATTTAGTTTGACAGAAAGTGAAATTTTTTTAAGCAATGTTTTATGCAACACTAAAATGTTATCACATATTTTAGACTGCACATTTTGCACATGTATTTTAGACTGCACATTTTGCACATGTATTTTAGACTGCACATTTTGCACATGTATTTTAGACTGCACATTTTGCACATGTATTTTAGACTGCACATTTTGCACATGTATTTTAGACTGCACATTTTGCACATGTATTTTAGACTGCACATTTGCATAACTTCAAGGCACAGAATCAAGTCTACAAAACAAATATGCTTTTTCCACATTTTTGTGAACCACTGAAATCACACATCACTCTTTCTTCACTCTGTTAATAATGACTCTATTTCATGGTATCACACTTAGTAGATTTCTTTTTTTTTCTTATTCGTCAAGGCTAATGTGGTTTCTTTTTACAAACTTGTATTATATGAAATGATTATATGAAGGTGCTAATACATGTACTGTTCACTTCTCTACATAATTAAAAGTAATATAGTACGATAATAAATAGTAATGTAAAAATGACTGTTGAATTGTTTTTAGACATCCACAGCACCGTGTCCCGGGCAGTGTATTTACATTTTGTGCAGTGTGTTCTTATTGATTGCACTAATTATTCAAACAAAGCTTCATGTATCTCCTTTAGTCACATGTTCATCCAAAATATCATCTGGATTTAATGGAAACTAGTGTCACAATGCTAAAATTTCAATTCTAACACTCTTTATTTAGACAATAGAATGTTAAATAATAGTACTTTCTTTCATATTACCATGTGGCTTTCCTTATATGTGTAATCCCTTAGTCGTCCAGGTAAGTTCCATAGTGGTCGTACTTGTTCTGATACAGTTTAAGACCATTTTAAAGCTGTTCAGGAATGGTTCATTTGTGTGAATATAATTTTTTTTAGTACTGATACTTGTTCAAATGCGTATCTAGTTTCTATAGTAGTTTTAGTATGGATTAGTATCTGAATTTCAATACTTTTGAAAACCCTAGTGGAGACATATTACCCAAATCAACTTTTACCAGTCAGTGTAAAATCAGTGAGCTCTATAGTTTTCTTTTTTGTTTAGCACTGGGACTTCACAATATATGTTTTAATAATAGTATTGTGTTTATATGTTAAATGTCTACAGCAAATTTTACAAAAAAGACTAACATTTCAGAACAGATCTAAATTACAGGGTTAGCAGAATAAGATAGAAGATAAGATATTTTCATGGAAATTTTAGTTCTTCAAAAATTGCAGCCTTTGAGATTTGCTAATTACGTTCACTCATAACCTACAGCTCTACCTAACACCAGTTTATTTTATTTATATCAGAGTTACTCTATCACAAAACGCCATTACTTTATTATGAGCCACTGTTCTAACTGTGCAACAACACCGACAAACTGTCATTGTATAAAACACAAATTATAAGTAATGGCCTCACACAAAAACATATAGATTGCATAAATGAGAACATCCTGGTAGCATGTCCCCTATTTGAACCAGCTCTACAGTATAATATTGTGAAGATAGCCTCACACTGAGAGTAATAGCCAGTTTAGATTGCATTTTACCTGATATATTTGAACGAGGCAAGTTTTATTTTCGAAATGTGTCTAGATTTCCCAGTGTACCTGCCATCCAAATAATATATACCCAATGCCCAATGCCAAAAGGCCATTCTATTCCCCATTGGTTAAATTGAAGTTTGATTAAAAAAAAAAGAAATGGCATTTTAATGGTATTTTTCAGCATGTTTAATGTTTTGTTCACACTTATTCCCCGTGTCAGCCTATAGCATAGTCCTAATGTAGACTTGGTTTGGTCCTGTTCTAGTTCTGGTTTAGTTCTTGTTTAGTTCAGTTTTAGTCCCAATTTTGATGTCGTGTGTGTGCAAGTGTGATGATGTTTACTCTCATGTGTTTCCTATGATAACACATGTCGTTTAAAGTAGCAGACAGGAGCAATGTCAAAGACGAAATTGGTTCTTGGTAATGTATGGTGTACAGCTATGATAAAATCCTCAGTACATCTCTTCTTTGGAATTTCCTTTTGTGTGTGAATGCGTTTGCTCTTATCCCAAGCCTTCAGCACATTCCACTTGCATTAATTACCTGTTTCAGGCATGTGCACAGCTTTGTCAGACAGGGAACTAAAAAGATGCGGACCACGATTCTAGTAGAATTCATGTCTCAAACCTACTTAAGGTGCATTAGGTAGCTCTTCTAATGGTGGTGTTCATCGTAGGGATTATTATACCTCTGATGATGTAGGCCATGATAACAAGGACGGAGCTGGAAGTGAGGGCTCTCAGTACAGCACAGAAATTGAATTTCTCTAACAGAGATGGTATTGCTTGTCTGGAACATTCCACATTATGATATTAATCTTATCAAACTTGTATTTATGTGTTTTCATATCTTAAAAACATGCGTTCTTACTATGAGTGACTTGGCCTATAATCTGGCCTAACGTCATCGACTGATTGTCTCACATAGAGAGAGAGGTTTAATGCCATACTGTGGAACATTCTAGCTTTTGATAACCAAATTGCATCTGTATATTCTCCAGTCTTGTTTTGTGTAGCCATGTAATTCCTCCCTAAATGTCTCTAAATGAGTGCTCGACCGTCCTCTCCTCACTCTCGGCTGAGACACCGATTCATCTGCTTGGTTTTCAAAGGTCGCCATATTTAAAATTTTAACAGCGCAACTTCCTCAAATTTCTTCCATGACCTTAAACGCCTCCCAACCCCAAAGTCAGGCGTACTATGAAGTCTATGGAGTGAACTACATGGACAAAATACAGCCAGTTTTATCCCTGCTTTTAGTGTGTTAGCTAATGTGTTTGTGACATGTTCTCTTTAGTGCATCATTTTTCAGTTTTTCTCATAATACGCAGGCCATTTTCTGAGTCTTTAGAAGCACTCTGAATCAGGAAAGAGAACAGGAAAGACAAAGAAAATCTGCACTGAACTAAATTGTATTTTGACCTTAAAAATTAAAAAAGAAAAAAAAAAAAAAAAAGTTGTCTAATATTTGAAAAGGATGATGGGTAATGAAGAGACATAGTGTAGTGTGGGGTGAGAGGGTAATCTTTTTCAGGGTGACGCCTTTTATTTTCTGTTTTTCCCTTTTTCTACTGCTCATTTATTATGAGGTTAATTGTGGTTTATTTTTATTTTGGTCTTTTTTGTTGTTGTGAGATAACTGGACAAAATCTGCCTTGTTCAAACCTAGCATACATTTAAAAAAGATGTTATTGCTTTGCCTGGATGTTACACAGTATGGCATTCAACTTATTTATTTCATTTCTAAATAAATAAATAAGCATTCTTAATGCATTGTTACTGTGAGTTCGACTCACTTCTCCATAAATCTGACCAGTAACTTGGTCCGGTTTGTCACCTGCTCATCTCCTTGGAGATTTGTAACTTTAATGACATACTGTGGAATATTAAAGGCAAAGCAATAACATGAAGACAAGCCTCAACCAGCAAAGTTACAAAAAATACTTTTAAATCATATTTTTCTGTCGTAGCTGTTGTCACATGTCCATTCAGTATCATTCCATTATCCCCCTCCTTCAGTAACGTAAAGTTAAAGTACTTTTTTGGTGTACTTTTTTCAATTACCTCTTTACATTTAGAAATAGGAAAAACCTTTAGAAATTTTATCGGCCCAATATCACCAATACCGATAATTACATCGATGTATTGCCTATCCCCAAATATACACATTTAAAGGTCACAGAAATCTGTTAAAGTGTTAAAATGAACAATATAGCAGATATAGGATGTTCAATATACAATTTTACAAATGTTCTAACCTTTTATTTCTTGTATCTTTTCATAGGGAGTACTTGGGCCGTCAGCTGCAGTCCACAGATCAACAGCAGGCTCCTGCTGTGGCCGCTAGAAGTTAAACCATGTGTTTGTGATCAGGCAGTATTTATGTGAACGGATGTGTGTTGTGTACAGTAGTGTCACTATTGCAAAACTTTCTCTTTGTTTACATTCTGGTGTAGTCATTCCTCTCCATCTCCATGGCGATCTCCACGGCGATCTTCCCTTGACGGTGTAACTATTATTTGTGTTTTGTGCTAAAACGTGTGGCGTTTTTGAGTCGCTCTTTAAGTATGTGATGTGTATAAAAGAGAGATGTTTAACTGTAAAACATTGGCGGACTAATAATAAAGATGTTATCATGTTAATTTGCAGTGTTTTAATGAATTTTAATGTTAAACTTTAAAATAGGGTAACTGTAGTTTATTACAGTGAATATAGCAGTAGATGATTACTCATTATATTGAACTACACACAGTAGCACTCACAATAAAATCACAAATACTGTATTATAAATATGTAATAAAGTTCAAAATAAAGTAGCAAAAATTGTAAATGGTATGTAGCATCAGCATAGTAACAGTGGTCTAATAATAATACACATCTTAAATTGTACTTTTGTTTACGAGACAGTAGTTACACCATACTTTTACCTCATGATTGATATTAAATTTGAGGTAACGATGCCTTTACTTTATTAAAAATTTTGGCTAGTCTTCCCACATATATTTTACAAGTGACAAAAACTCTATGTTGACTTTATTAAATAATTTGAACAACTGCTTCTTGCACCTTCAGATGTTAGTAGTGTTCTCTGGAAATAACAGCATTTGTGCATTATTTAAAGCAGCACTGTGTAAAATTTCGGAAGACTGACACACCACCTACTTGACTCCATGGAGACAGAAAGTTAAAGCCACCTTGGAACATTCTCCATAGAGGAAGATATGTTTTGTACCACACAGTTTTACAATCCAGCCAAAACAATAACATCTTATTTAGACAAGCAGGTGATGTGTCTAGCAGCAGAGTGTTATGAGTAAAGTCTGTGGAGAGGCAAGCTATTTTTTGTCTGAAATTTTACATGGTGGGGCTTTAATATTTTATTGTTCAAATTGTAAATCAAATGTGATGGAGTAGACACCTGGAAACTGCAATTTTATGTCAGCACAGTCCCTCCTCCAAGTAATACACTGCTTTCCAAATTAGACTTAGACTTAAACTCCTGATGCAAATGATATTTTTTTCTCTGATTTTGCCAAACTGTCAATATAAATAACAGTAATTTTCAAGTCATCAACATTTAGAGTACAATTCGAATGTTATTGAACAAACCTCCCAATGATAACAGTATTTTTTTTTCTAAAATAAAAACTTAAAATGCACTGTTCCAAATTATTATACACAACAGAGTTTCAAACCATGTTATTGCTGTAAAGAATTGAAAATGGTCATTTGTTTATTTTTCAATCAGAAGCATTAGCATATTACTGAAATCAAAAGCTATTTCAATCAAAACATCTTAACAGGTTAAGTTACATTTTAACATAGGACCTCTTATTTGATAGGAGCTTCACAATTCTTGCATCCATTAAACTTGAGTTTGTGGAGAGTTTCTGCTTGAATTTCTTTGCAGATGTCAGAATAGCCTCCCAGAGCTGCTGTTTGGATGTGAACTGCCTCTGCCCTCATAGATCTTTCGCTTGAGGAGCTCCAGAGGTTCTCAATTGGATTGAGGTCAGGGGAGGATGGGGGCCACACCATGAGTTTCTCTTCTTTTATGCCCATAGCAGCCAATGATGCAGAGGTATTCCTTGCAGCATGAGATGGAGCATTGTCATGCATGAAGATGATTTTGCTACGGACAGCACGGTTCTTCTTTTTGTACCATGGAAGAAAGTGGTCAGTCAGAAACTCCACATACTTTACAGAGGTCATTTTCACACCTTCAGGGACCTAAAGGGGCCGACCAGCTCTCTCCCCATGATTCTGGCCCAAAATATGACTCTTCCACCTCCGTGCTGATGTCGCAGCCTTGTTGGCACATGGTGGTCATCCACCAGCCATACACCACTCCATCCATCTGGACCATCCGGGTTGCACGGCATCATCAGTGAACAAGACTGTTTGAAAATGAGTCTTCATGTATTTCTGGGCCCACTGGAGCTGTTTCTGCTTGTGAGCTTTGTTTAAGGGTGGTCGAATAGAAGGTTTATGCATAACTGCAAAGCCTCTGGAGGATCCTACACCTTGATGTTCGCGGGACTCCAGAGGCACCAGCAGCTTCAAATACCTGTTTGCTGCTTTGTAATGGCATTTTAGCAGCTGCTCTCTTAATCCGATGTATTTGTCTGGCAGAAACCTTCCTCATTTTGCCTTTATCTGCACAAATCCGTGTGTGCTCTGAATCAGCTACAAATCTCTTAATAGTACCATGATCACGCTTAAGTTTTCGTGAAATATCTAAGGTTTTCATACCTTGTCCAAGGTATTCAACTATTTCATGCTTTTGGGCACTAAAGAGATCCTTTTTCTTTCCCATATTGTTGAAAATGTTGCTCTGCTTAATAATGTGGCACATCCTTCTTCAGTTGTTTTTCCTTTAATTGGATGCACCAGGCAAACTCATTGGCACAGGTGTGTGAGACACAAGACCATCCATGAGTTTCACTGGAAAACTGAACATTTGACACTTACGACACTTAAACACTATTTGCATAATAATGTGGAACGCGGTGTAGTACCATAACTGTTTCATGTGAGTAGCTTTTTAACTGAAACCTTTTCTCTTCCTCTAAATTGCATGAGACAGGGCAGAGGGCATAAGGGTCTTTTACAAGAAATCAGCACTAGAGAATGACTTTACCATGGAAACACCTATTACATGGGATTTCAGTTTGAACTGAAGGTTAGTTACAAATGGACAATGCATTTTTCTTAAGTTAGAAAATGTTTAACTTTTTCCACAACCTGTACTCTTTTGACACAGAGTTGTTGTTGTTGTTTTTTTTTTTTTTTTAATTACCTCATGCAGTTCTTTAGTCTAAAGAATCAGAGGTCACATATGTGTAATAAATTAAATCCCTTTGTGCTTTGCTTTTCTCTCTAATTACATCCTAGAATCTTGTCATGTTTGCATAATCTTGTCTATTCTTTCTTCAGTATGATAAATGATTATTAGTGGAGGCTTTGTCCTTGTGTTATTGCTTTAGTTTTTTACACAGGTTTTTATGTAATCAAGTGCTTACATAAATTATTCATCCAGTCATTATAAACTGCACCGTGAGAACCATTAGGACCAAAATCTGTCACAGGAATAAATATATAATAATGAAATATGAGTGTCCTTCCACATGCAGTCCAACGGTGAATCATCCGTTTAAATAGCCCATAGTGAATGAATGAAGGAATAAACGGATGCTAACTCTGTAATTAACTAGCCAATGGTTTAGCTAAGGCTGTACAGTACAGCAGCATAAAAAATTAAACGAACATGCAAGATTTTATTATGCTCCTCCTAATGATCAGCTTTGGCATGCAAATTCAACAATGAACTTAGAACAGAAGATGGCTTTATTAACATTTTAAAGGCAATTTTACAATTTCTTTTCATGTATTTGAGCAAGTACATGTATGTTGTATAAGTAGCTCTTGAAGTCAAAATAGGTATGTATTCCACTAATTATAAACTCTAATTATAAAGGGTTTTGTTTTCAATTGGGTGGTTAACATGCTAGTTATTGTTAGTATTAGTATAATGATGACAAAATTCCTCTCTGGCCTCAGAAACCTGTTAAAGTTCGCATGGATGTAAGTGAGGAATAACTTTGGACCACTGCAAATCTAGTTTTGTTTTTCATATTTTGAAGACATTAAAAATCAGGTACAGCACTTTTAAAATGATAAGAATGAATGAGTTAAGAATACATGCATTAATTGCAATAAAAATGTAAATCTTCACCTGAATTTAAAAATGTGTGATATTAATATTTGATCATATTTTGTATCTCCCATCCCTTAGTTCACCTTACCTCATGCCCAGAGTTTTCCAGCTGTAGAGGTAATTCCCAAGAGTGTCAATTACAGACACTGAGATGGCTGTACACACTGAAATTCATACTATGGGGAATCCAAATAAGTTAGTCCAGCAAACTGTATTTTGCGACATCTTGTATAATCTTAAACTGTACCACTAATCAGATCTACAGAAAACGCAAGACTGGCCTAAGGCTGAATTGTGGGTTGAAGAGTTGAGTTTGTTGAGAAACTGTACTGCTGACAGGCTGCTTTCGTCTTTTATTCATAAATGTAACATGTTTAGTCCAAAGTTAACCCCACATCATAAGTTTTGGACTTGATTAGATCCAGTTTGGGGCCCAATAAGCCATTTGTCATCAAACAAATAATATTTACTTAAAAATGTAATTAATGAAAGAACAGGGAAACTTAATAAGTGCAATCATTACAGAAATAATGGTGAAAATGTAAAGAATAGAGAGAGTTTACCCATGGAGGGAGGTAGTAGTAGTAGTAGGAGGAGGAGGAGGAGGAGGAGGAGGAGGAGGAAGAGAAGGAGAAGGATTTAGATTTTTTTATTTCTTAGACATGACCTAACCCTGATGTGAGGTAAACATTTTACTGCTTTAACTGATACAATTCCAATGCAGATTTATTCTTAATTACAAAAACTGGACATATAGTTCAAGCAGAAGTAATGTGATTATGTCTAGCAAATATATAGTTTAAGTATTGGATATGTGAGTATTTGCTTTACAGCTTGGGCATTCAGGAGTTTCAACTTCCTCTTAAAAGCATCATTTTGACAGCTCACCATACCTATAACTTTACTGGGAACTGAACTGCCAACCTTCACTTAAGCTTATTATGTAACTGTATAACGGCTTCAAACTTTTTCATTCAAGTTTGTGATACTTTTTGCTTATCTGTTGTTGAATAAGTCACATTTTCATTTCCTAGTAGTTATGTCTGCATACATTAAGCTTTGAAAGAAAAAAAAAAAAAATCGTTTTTGTTTGCACTGCCCGCTGCATATGTTTTATATACATTCATTAGTTTTTACACAAGCAACAGAGTCGAGACATTTGCATTAATATGAGACAACACGGCCTTCCACTTAACAGGGAAATACAGGATACAGGCAGCATGCATAATGTTGTATTGTCTCCACAAACAGCGTTATTACAGATAGATTATAAATATATTTTATACGGGTGTGTACACAGCCATTGTGTAGTGTGAAACCCAAACAGTAGATGGAAGGTTTTATATCAGATGCCCTTCCCTAGCTTTCTACATTGGCAAGACAAATGTTATGTGGACACCAAATACCACCAAACACAAGTTGACTTGGTTAGTCACCCTCACAACAAGAAGAGCATTTACACATTTCAATATGCCTGTATAACTGAAATAATATTTGAAAATATTGTTTTATCAGTTAATTTTGTAAATTAATTTAGCTACAAACGCGCAGACTGTGTTACTACAAAATATAGCAGCTTTTAGCATCATTATCAAAATATTAATATATTTGCTACAACTTGAAGCCCAATTAAAACAGCTTGGATTGTAACACCCCCTAAGGGCTTGACCACCCCGCAGCAGCAGATATTGTAGATAACCAGAGAACAATAGACAGACTTTAGTTTCAATGATTTTATTTGCAATAATCCTCAGCACTTTTAATTTAAAAAGGGAATCAACATGTCACAAGGGTGGGGAAAGTCCGTTAAGGAGTTTGTTAAAAAGTTAGAACAGAGGTCCGGGCGTTTGGTCGGCTAGCGTGGCGTTTGTGCCAGCCGTCAATTGCCCACCGTGGAGCTGGTGGGGAGCCTTGTCCCCAGAGTGTTTCACCCACGGAGCGGCCGACGCGTCTTAGGACTGCCCGGGGACCTCGTCTGGACAAAGAGACAACAAGGTGTGAGAGAACACGTCAATACAAATATTCAGTCCAAACAAAATTAAGTCTAACTAAACACCCAATTTAATATTAACATCCCTTTAGTATTTTGTGAGTCCTATAAGTATCATTTGGTGAGCTGCTTCCTACTAACCTGGACAAAGAGACGACAAGGTGTGAGAGAGAGAGAAAGTACACAGGGTTTTTAAGCAGGAAGCACCGCCCCCGTACTACACTACACTACATGGCCATTGTCCCACACCAAACATGGAAAAGTCACAGAAAAAAAAAAAACACACCCAATTAAAGAGGCAGGAGAAACGATACTGAGCTAGTCCTGTTACAAGTGGCTATTGTATGTTCATTAATATGTTCTACCTCAACCAAATTAAGCACAATGACTGAATGAAGATTCAGTAGTAATGCTTTATGTTAAGGTTAATTCGTAAATGCATTAATAAGCACTATTCATTGTTTTGAGCATGTTTAAATGTTGTTTAAATGTTGTTTAAATGTGTTTCAATAAAATTTTGATTGGAATGAACTTAATAAAGCATGAGTAGAGATCTGTGAGCTGGACACAGTGATATGCAAATCAAGCAGATATCTAAAAAAAAGGCTTTTCTAGTGCCCACCAAAGTTTTATTTTGAAGAATTCATAAAAGAAAATCTGTTTGTTGAGAGCTTATTTGTGATGGGAAACATCTCATTTTTAGATCTGACTTTTAAGAAAGGCAAATAAAGGGTGGGAGATCAGTTTCCATAATTATTATTATGCGCTCTTCTACCTCAAATGTAACAAGTACTCAAATATTGAATGTTTTGTTTTTGACACTCGCTGTTCTGTCACGGGAGGGCTGAGCAGAGACGGGCAAGATCACTCAAACTTGCACAAATGATTCAGAAAACCAAAATCTAGGAGAAAAGCACTGAGTCACCCGTAGACCTACATTGGTCCTTTTCGCCATGAATAAATGTGAAACACTTTATTTTCTAAAAGCCTGCAAATCACATGAACAAATTAGAGTTTTTCAATAACTTATTCAGCTTCAGCATATCTTTTATTTCTGTTTGACTCACTCATGTTGTTATCAAATGTCAGACTGTGATCTCGTTCTTTAAACTCCTCTTGTGTTTCTTGTGTGTGTGTGTTTTCCTCAGCCTTGGCCCAGACGCCGCTGAGGGCTACGCTCCCTGTCCATGTTTGATTGCCGTTCAAAAACAACTCCCTTTTTTTGCTCTTGGTTTCTTTGTTCACATCTAATACGACCGCGTACTTTGGCGTTTTGGAAGTTAAAGGTGCATTGTGTAACTTTTCTGGTAGAGGGGTCCGTCAAATGTTTTTCCCCATGAGATGTCATTGCTTTGTCTGGATTGTTTCACAGTATGGTATTAAGCCTTTCTATCATGGAGACCAAACCTGACCAAGTTACAGGTCATATCTGTGGAGAGGCAACCCCGCTCACAGTCAGAATACCTGTTTTTCTAGGTATTTTTGAGCCATAAAACCACCAGAGAGTTAATAAATGTAAGATAGAGTTGTTTAATGTCATACTGTGGAACATTCCAGGCAGAGGAACGACATATCCAGAAACAAGAAGGTGGTGAACCCCCAACCAAGAGAGGTGAGGGAAATAGGACAATTTAAAATAGGGGATAGTAGACAGAGAGTAAACAGAGTAGGACAGAGTAGTAGTTGTTTTTTTTTTTTTTTATGTTTATTTGTTTTATTTATAAGGATAACTGGTTTCATAACTAGTTAATAACTGCACCTAATTAGCCTTAATAAAGCATGATCAATGACTTAATTTATCATTACGAGGGACCATGCAGGGGTCCTTGATCTTTTTCTTAATCAATTTCTGTTTGTTCACTTCATCTGTAACCCACTTATTTTCAGTCAAATCAACCATTCTGAGAACAAGAGTTTTTATAAAAGAAAAAAAAAATCACAAAAATGTAATACCTAGTCCCTGAATCTCCTTTTAGTGAGGCGTGCTTGAGTGCTTAGTGAGAATTGTTAAGACCCAACAAATACTCGATCTGCTGTCTCTCACATCATCCTCAGGGACACCAGCTACACCTATTCTTATATTTACCCCAAAAAATTCAGGCAGAATTTGAAATCTGTCTTTTTTCTCTCTTGTTCCCACTTAAAATGAGACTAGCGGTCATTTGTTTGCCCTTCAAAGGGTTCAGAAACAGATTCAGTTTGCAATTATCATAAATTAATCTAAATCTATTCCTTTGCTTGGAATATTCCACAGTATTATGTTAAAATGGGACTAAACACCTAAACTCTGTCCACAACCAAGTTTCAAATAGAGCTGCTAAACTGGGTAGTACCTGGAGGACTAACGAAGTGAGGCAGGAGGAGGGGCGGGGTTTGTGGGTATCAGGAACAGTGTGATTGGTCAAACTCCGCCCCTGCCGCCAGATGTAACACCTGGCTGTAATCAGGGTAGTCTTTTGTGATGTCACCAACTACTGGAAATTACAGAGGCCACTGAAGGCAGCACAAACATAGGTTTAGGTTTTTTTGACCAGAAAGCCCCAGATTTACCTAGTTGCCATAAAATGACTGGGAACAGTAAATAATAAATAAAAACTCCTGTACTTGAATATATGAAAAGTAGGTGAATGGTTGTATTCCAGAGCAGGTAGCAGATCCTCCACCCAAAAAGTTACAAAGAGCTCCTACAATGTGGCTGAACCATCCTTCCAATACCAGGCTAACCCGTCAGGAGCAGTTGGTGACCGCAGTGGAACATTGGGGACCATACTCAGGAGTACAAGATAAAGGATTATCTTATTGAGCAGGTTTTGGGGTACCATCTATCACGACGGCACAGTACACATAGACCCAGGGTTTTACTCCCTGGTGATGTGAGCCCTTTCTGTGCAGAGTTTGCATATTCTCCCCATGTCTGAGTAGGTTTCTTCTGGGCACTCTGGTGTTTCACATCAACCCAGAACATCAAAATAGGGAAAATCCTCTAGCTAAGATTTTGATCAAGCCGAGCTCAAAATCTGGACATGGGTTCCCTGACCACAGCTTTTCCTATGGTGTAACCTTGAACTTTATGTATAAAGGATATAGGAAAGGGTTTTTTTTTTTTGTTTTTTTTTTTTCTTTTCTGAAGTTTTATGTTTTTTTGTTTGTTTGACTGCATATGTGTAGCAATCAAATCTCACCCACAGTGCAATGTAACAAAACACTATATTTGTGGTGTGGATTGGTCCTTTCCATAAGTGCCAGTGCAGATGGATGTGCAGACCTTTACCTGAGCCAGCATTTTATTATTCTACTCAGTGTGTTGTGGGTCAGAGCTCTGGGTTAAACTATGCATCACTATAGTCCATGCTCATGGTATATCTCCCATCCCCCTTTAATGCACCATGCCACATGTGGGGGACACTTTCATGTATTTGTAAAGAGAAAATACACTGAGAAACATGTCATATGTGTTAAGATTAGCTGAATTTCTAAGCACAATTAATACTGAATACTATTAATATTGATATTAATATCAAACTTGGCCCTCCAGGGGGTCTCATTTGGCTCGTGAAGGCATGCTGCAATTTACAAGGAATATCACTTTTGCATTAAGGTGTTTTTATTGTTCAAAATTACCAAAAACCTCTCCTGTTTATACTGTCTCTACCAGAAAGGTGGACGGTTAGTGCTCTCACCTCACAGCAAGAAGGTTCTGGGTTAAATTCTGGGGCAGCACAAGGCCTTTGTATGTGCACTATAGGGTTCCCTGTGGGGCCACAAGTCCCCTGAAAAAAACAACAAAAAAAAAACAAAAAACATCTCAGCGGGACTGGTTAAATACAGGTATTAACTTTTATTTATAGGTCAAATAATGTTTTCAACAATATTTGATTAGTGTGTTGTTTTAGTTTGCTTCTCTGCTTTGACCATGTTTGTTTTGATCAGTTTGGTGTTACAGACCCCTCAACGAAAAGAGGACTGTTTTCTTTTGTTTATCCATAAAATATTTTGTTTTTATGGAAAGAGATCACAACATCCAGTTGCCATAGTGATGCTCAAAACAAGGCTAAGGTGCTCCAATTTATGCAAAACCAAAGAAATAAATCTCATGTTTAGCGTTGTCTGTCATAACATAACATCAAGAATACGTTCTATTGCGATATCTCTCACTACAGAGGTAAACAATAAATCAGCTTTAGTGCATCCAGACTCCTTTGTTTTAAGTCTCCACAGCTCAAGTAATCTGTGCTTTCAGATAGTTGTCATGCTGTGAGCAAAACTACAGGGAAAAAAAAAATAAAAATAAAAATCTTGCAATCTTGTTTGTCTTGTTGGCCTGTCCTAAGGTTGTCAAAAATCAATACCCACATCAAAACTAAAAATACTATACAGGAAAAAAAAATCACATAAATGGCAAAAGTGGACCATTCCTGAATATTTTTGAATGGTCCTGATCTATAGCTTAACTAATATTAAAGAAACTACTATTATTTAATGTTTTAAAAATCATTGTGGTGTCAAAATATGAATACAAAATATTTTCTTTAATAGTGAAATCAACTTATTTATTTATTTATTTATTTATTTATTTATTTATTTGTCAGGACAAGACTAGCCTTTGCAGGTTAGGTTTTCTAGTATTTTTTATTTTTTTTTTGTCATGTAGGTCAAATAAGAGTCAGGTTTGTGGAGATGCAAGCCCGCTCAGAGCAAGGATGCTTTTTTGTTTGTTTTTGTCAGTGTAATAAACACAACTAACATGAGTAAAGCTTGTATTTTAGTCTATTTTAGGGCTAAAGTTACACACTGTGGCTTTAAATGACTTATACAGGATATTAGTTCTGAAGACATTTTTCTTAGATATCTTAAGAATTTGTTCTATGTTCAGATCGGCTCCTTGAAATAACCTGGTTTGTTGTGATTAGATGCAAATGTTAGACTGCTTTGATGTAGTAATACTATTTCTACTACATTCTTTTATTCATGCTTTTTAGTTTGGTTTTGGGCAACTTTGACCCCAGCACATCATTTTACAAGTCAAAAACCA
Source organism: Taenioides sp. WSHXM2023 (assembly GCA_029959045.1). Lineage (NCBI taxonomy): Eukaryota > Metazoa > Chordata > Actinopteri > Gobiiformes > Gobiidae > Taenioides > Taenioides sp. WSHXM2023. Next base: position 11,232,871 of record CM057096.1, on the reverse strand, counting down.
CTGGTAAGTACGCTACACTCCACTCCCCAAATGACTTAAAACAATCATAAAATGTGATTCTGTTACTACGCTAGCACAGACTAAAGTACTCATAATGTGCTTTAAACTGTGTTAAATTTCTGCTCATAGTCTTGAACTTTATACCAAACATTAAGAGTTCTGGCTCCCACAGACCAGTTAGACACTCCAAATCAACTTGTCACCTAAATTAGACTGAATTGTTACATTCATAAAAATAATGGACAGCACCTTTAGTTTGTTGCATGAAGGTTTAAAACGCCAAAAAAAAGCCTTCTCTGTGCATAAATCATCATAACATTTGAATGATTCATTTTGCTGTTGTGACATAGGTAGAGGTATTCCATTTTCGAACTCAGCGTTACTTCCTGTATTTTCACACTTTTCTTCTTAACTTTTTTCCCACACACTAGCACTTAACAATGTTATAATAAATAATTAGCACAAGTACTATCCCAGTAAGCTGAGTCATAAGTAGAAAAACATGAAAACCTGTCACATGGCACTCTTAATTTAGCCTGGGATGTGATTACAGATGCAAGACCAGTGTAACCAGCAGCGACTATCAATAAACGGCATTAAAATGCAGAGCACATGGAAGATGAGCAAATTAATCAGACTGATGCAGTTTGTTGGAAGCTATAAAAGCCATTGCATGTGTCCCACGGCAGGATGGATGACTACAGCAGTGTGTAAATGAGGGAGGACATGCAGCCAACGCTCAGGGCTCTGGTTTGGTACTGGTCCTGGTATATAGGCCTGTCACAGAAGTACATTTTCAAGCGTTATATATTGCTACTGAAAATATCATGACAAACAACACTGAAGCTATCAATCCCCAATCCCCCAAAAAACTACTGTAAATGTAAATAGTTAAAAATACACAACCTACAACAAATAATTAGCCGAATAAAACACTATAAAAGAGAGGGTATTACACTTACACATACTACACATACAGTATTAACTGCTAACACAGAACATATTTAGATCACCATGTTGCCTTTTATTGTTTTGAAATGTTTATATTAGTGGAAAACAACATATTAGCATGTTTAATTAAGCTTCGGTTTCATATTTGACCCTTGAGTCACTCCCTCTTCGGAGCTGATTTAACATAATACCCTCTCTTTAATAGGTAGTTGTTGTCAATAATCCACAATGAGTTCTTTATACCAAATCTTATTGTAATACAAAAATATGATTTGAAATTGAAATAGTTTCTCATATGTGCAAATAAAACATGCACATGATACTGTTACTGAGCTAAAACTATTCTTTCTAACATATATTGAACCATAAATCTATTTAGTAATGATCTGCAATAATAAATATGTTTTTGAAGCTCATTCTTTGTTATAGAACTCCTCCTCCTCCGGCTGTTGCTGTTTTAAAGTCTATTATGTTCATGTATATTTATATATGCACATATGGTCTTTGTACATGACAGCACTACATGCCCCCTCATGAACTCTTTTAGAGAGTCATATCTGTGTGTCACCATATATGTCTTATTTGCTGTGAATACACTATTTCTCTCTCTCCCTTTTATCAAAGCTCACTTGATTTAGAACCAAATAGAACAGGGTTAGTTAATCTATGCATGCAATCATCAGTGATAGTCCTGATGGAAATGTTTTGGTCTTCTTCTAGTCCTGATCTAGTCCAGATTTATTTTATTTCCAGTCAACACCCATTTATTTTTTACAGATTCTTTTTAAGCCTGTACTTTTTAAGCCTGTACTTAAATTAAAGCTCTATAGCTAGCTCCTTATGCTACAGACTTTTTACACCAAATATAAGGGCAAATGTGGCAGAAGACCTTCCAGAGGAAATACTGTGAGGGAATGGCCCATTTTATCACCAACAGAAAACAGAGTGAGGGGGAGACCTGGCTGATGCTGCAGGACACAGAGGAGGGACACTTTTGGCTCTTCCTCTCCTCAAACTGCCCTGACACAGATCTGCTGACCCTAACTGACCAGTGCTCCTGTTAAACTGCACAGAAACCTTTGACTGAGACACAAAGGCCACTGAAACACAAAGGTAATTGAAAAGAGCTTGAGTTTCCATCTGGATTAATAAAGTATCTCTATCTCACTCTCTCTAGAGGGATATTTTAAATAAACTCTCATGATTATCTGCACAGATGGAAGTACTCAAAACCTGTGAGTAAAATAAGTTAACCAAAGTGTCATAAGACTAGCAGGAGAAGAATCAGTCATTGTAATTACTTGAAAATTAGATAACTTTATTATTCCCTGAGGATCAATTAAGTTTGCAGTTGTGGTTCATAAGAAGAGGAGAATACACAGTGACTCACAAAACAATAAAGCAGCAACAGTGTCACATCTGTCAGTGTCAGATGAGCAGGGACAAAACAACATCCTCTGGGGAAAAGTAGACTGGAGCAGCAGAGACTAAATAAATAAAGGTGCTGGCAATATAAAAATTGGTCTACTCAAATCTTACTTAAAGTTTCATTAGGTAAGTTATCAAAGGAGGGTACACCACCTGCATATACCATGGAGATGTTATTGCTTTGGTCGTTCATGCTTTTTTTTTTTTTTTTTTTTTTTTTTTGTGAACAATAAGAACAGCTGTAAATTAATAAATACAAGCCGGGGCAGTACCAGGGAGGGCCCCTCTAGAATGGCCAATGCTCCCCCATGGACCCCTCAAAGATTTTTGACCCATTTTCATAGGGCATTCAATCTTGACTAAAAATATTCAAATGGCAACTACAAAGTGTTTAAAATGAGAATACAATGAAACAAGAACTCCATATTGGGGTTTATAAATCACTACAGGGGCTAACTAGGCCTACATTTAAACTTTAAACAGCAAAACAAGTATGGTGGGGTTGCGCTCTCAACCATAAAAGGCTCTAAATTAACGTGTTAAGTGAAAACTTAACGCCAACCGAAAACGAAACATTTATTGGCTAAGCAATAACATCTCCATAGACACAAGGAGGTGGTGGACCCTCAACCACAAACGTTATAGACTGCACCTTTAAACACTTCTCTTAAAGAAGTTTAAATAAAAGTCACACCACTGCCAAAGTTATAACTATATTTCCACTGCAAAGAAAACACGAAAGCAATGTATTTTTCTTGTGTTGCTTCTGGCAATCTCAACATTCTTTTCTCACCTCGGTTAGCTTCTATTTGAAGAAAATTTGTCTTCCTTTGTACAGATATATTGTAAAAGCAGCTCTTGAAGTCAAAATGAGTCAGCTGTGTACTCTCTGCATCTAATTATGAAGCATTTTATTGTAAGAGAGTAAGGAAGTGCATGTTAGCATACTAGTTGTTGCTAGCTTTACCGTGACAGCAAAAGTTATGTAAGTATGTAAGTTATGTGCTTATAAACTCATTGTGGTGAATATTTACGGTGTTTGGACAGCGTAAGGTTAAGTGAGGAATAACTTTCAACCACTGCAAACCATTTAAAACCAACTTCTTCTGTTTTTCACGTTTTTGAGACAGGAAAATAAGGCACAGACTTTAATTGTCTTTTCCACTGTTTTAGCATCATGGATAGAGCCACTGCTGTTACTGCTACCGTATTTACTTCTTCTTTTACAAACCACTCTCCCACATTATCCCAACCAGTGACCTCACAATGCTGGGTCCTTGCCTGCATAAAACATTACCTCCGGAAAGGCATCTAGTTTTAAAAAAAATTACCATACACTTGGCTGCAGCAACTTCTGATCACAGAGTATAAGTAAGTGTATTCAGTGTATTCAGAGGAAGTAAGTTTTAGAATAACCATTAAACAAAATAACTCAAATAAAATGATATTATTGCTCCTACAGGAATTTCCTCTTTCCAAGTACCACAACTGCTCTTAAAGGACCTTTTTTTTCTGATCTATGTTATAATGAGTTGTGTTTTGTTTCATTCACACATTTAACACAGTTTTTCTCTCAAACAGGAAACACTCTATTCCACCTTGTGATGTCATGTGGTAATATAGAAAGTGCTCCACTGTCTTTTTAACGTCCATACACTTTCACTAGAATCATTCAGCCCTAGAATTGCCTCTGTCTTCTAAAAAAACCACAGTAGCTATTAACTTGAAAACTACCACTACATGACATCATAAGGTGGAACAGAGCATTCTGAGCTTTGGAGATGTAGACAGACAAATAATAAAAGGGTTACTCAAACATGTAATAATAATAATAATATGTTTTTGATGAGGTAACAACATTATAACAGGGCAAAAGGTCATAAGAGTCAGTTTTGCATAATGTAAGACCTTTAAGTTGTTAGTAAATAATCCGATGTCTAATATAATTCCTTAGCTGCTGCAAACCAGTCTACATGCTGAAGTCTATGCGTACTTTTTAGCCTTGACCCCAGAAGCACAGTATATTCTCCCTGTGTACATGTTGCAAATAATCAAAGCAGTTTAGATGGTAATTAAGTGAACCGTGTGAGAGATGAGAGGAAATGAGTATCGTAGCAACTGGTGACAGCCCTTGGCACTCCCCTGTAATAAACTCACTCACTCTCAAACATACCCAATAAATTAGCATAAAGGTGAGTCTATGTAGCGTACTATGTAGCAGGGAAAAACACGCTTCTAACGAGGTCAGTACACTTCAGATCATTGCTGACAACAACATGTTTTATAGCTTTAAAGCATTAGCTGATACATGATGATGACAAAATTGGTTGACATGTAAGTGGTCTAATTTATTGTTTGGTGTTTATTTGTTCAATTGGTTGCATTAATGTTTTGGGAATTGATTGTATAATTCCAGATGGAGGGCAGGGGCCTGTGAGAAATTGGAGTTTTTGGAATAAATATCCAAACTTATGAACAAATGTTGAACTTCATTATTTGTTAAGGATTTGCTCCACAGACTTACTATATTAACAACAAAACAACATTCTCTGGGGAAAAGTAGACCGTAGCAGAGACTAAATAAATAAAGGTGCTGACAATAGAAAAGGTGGCCTACTCAAATCAAGGTCGTATATTATGCAAAATGACTCTTTTGAGCTTTAAGTCATGTTGTTGTTACCTTCACAAAAACATACCTGTTAGCTGTCTTTTGTTTCATTCACACATATTTGAGTAATCATTTTATTGTTGTCTGTGTATGTCTCCAAAGCTCAAAATTGTTCTTATGTCTTTATATTATGTAATATAATAAATAAATAAAGAAATATTTCTAGTTTGTGGATTTTTGTTCACTGACCATGCCAATTAAAGCTGATTTTGCATTACCTTCTTCTAGCACTTCAGGGGCTCTGGTTGATCCAACTCATCCATAAAGATTATATTGGCTTGTTAACATCTGTGATTTAATTAATTAGTTGTGAATTTTAAGTGACATGGTGTTTTACAGGATCAACAGGACCATGGACAGCGCTCTCCACTTATCTACACACTCTACAACCACATTAAATCCAATACACCATATCACTTTTTCTGTCAAACTCAACCTAAAATGACATCTAGTGAATATTTTATTGATTCCTTTCAGGTCATCAACATTCCTTGTAAGGGGAAAAGCTAACTGAAGGCACAGCTCTCTCTGAAGCTTTGTTACACAATCTGAGCATAAATAATTTACTAATTAAGACTACAACAGGTGAGTTGATCTGTGCCGTTAAACATTTCGCTCTGTCACATTGCAGGTCACAAGCAGGTAGCATTAGCCAACTGTCAGCTGTAAGGCTTGATCACAAATTGATTACAAGCTCCATATAATTTGTTGTTTAAATTTTTTTCTTGAGATTTCAGACCATCCAAAATATGTGGCTGTTTCCTCATGTTTGTACAGTTTGTGTATTTTGTTGACCTGATAACTGACCCCAAGCAGAACACAATATGATGTCACTGAAAACTATCCATATTATATTGCTTATGTGTGCTGTTGTTGTATGTTTATTGGACAGGACAGAAATCACTGTAGAATGCCAATAAAGAGTGGGGAGTGACATTCAGTACCTGTCACAAGCCCTTGCTGTGTCCAAACCCACTGGCCGCCCTACAGCTCATTTTATAATACTCTAATCACAGAAAAATATGGGTACATGTCATTTTCTGTGACAAAAGAAAAACATTTAATTTTTTAAACTTGTTTTGTTAATATTAATTCTTCATTCATGCTCACTACAGGTCAGTCTGCTTTCAGAACACTTCAGGACCAAGGACAGCTCACACCAGAATCAAATATGCTGCAATAAAGCATTTATGTGCCAGTTATTACCCTGAATAAAACACAATCGTATCAACAATACGACATCAAGAGTACTGAGTCACCAATTTACGGAATACATGTCTATTGATGCTTTATAAGAAAGCCTGGCAATTCTATTGAAAAGAAAGTTATTGACTTCACATTTACCCTGCAAAAACAGCCTATTAAATTAGCATGCACACTAGCTAAACAGCACAATTCCCCAAATAACCCACATCTGGCCTTGAGCTCTCTTTTTTCCCTTAAATGTACTGAACAAAATGAACTATGGGGCACGTCTGTTTTTCCCCTAAACTTCCTTTTGAAAACATAATAACAAATAACCGTAGGTACTTCTGATGAATTCAAATGACGTTGCCTTAAGAGAACCTGCCATCTGGAAGAGGTCAGGGAGGGTCATGAGCCAAAGATCCAAACTACATCTGCATACAAAATAACCAACGGCTTCTATGACAGATATAATGTTAACACTTTAGAATAATTACTCTTTAAACAGCACTAATAAAGCATGAGCAAAGACTTGATCAATGATTCAGACTTAATACTTAATTAATAATTAATACCATCAATCCATCTCTTGGCCATGACCTCTAGATTAAGGGGTTACGTCTGAATCATTCTTAGTAAACTATTAATAAACTACTGGTTTATAATATTTTATGTTTGATTAAGGCTATGTGAGGTAACCAACATATAGGCCAGACTAAGTGCAGGTAATATTCAAAAGATATTGTTTTGTTAAAGGGCCCATATTATGCTTTTATCTGATCTATGTTATAATGTTGTTTCCTCACTAAAAACATTGTGTTTTGCTTCTTTTGAACACACAAACTCTGCATGTTTAGGCTAAGATTTCAGCTTCTCTGAAACGGAAAACACTGTTCCACCTTGTGATGTAATGCAGGAAGTGCTCCACTGTGTTATTAAACTCCATACACCTTCAATCATTCGGATGATTTCAGCCCTGGAATTGCCAATCTCTAACTGAAGGTAGAAGGCAGCTGTTAATTTGAAAACTACCATTACATGACAGAGCATTTTGAGCTTTGGAGATGTAGACAGACTACTAATAAAGGATTACTCAAACTTGTGTCAATGAAACAAAACACAACTCCGGTTATGTTTCTGACGAGGTAACAACATTCTAACATGGCTTAAAACTCACAAAATCAGTTTTGTGTAATATAGAACCTTTAATAATATGGATTGGTTTTGCCACTTCAGTTCAGTTACATATTATTAAGATAAGATAAGCCTTATTTGTCCCACAAAAAGGGGCATTTCAGTGTTGCAACCCAGGGTACAAAAACAGCAGGAGAATAAAACATATGCAGTCAATAATAAGGATAAGTAAATTGACTTTAATGTAACCAAATTAGAATATACTTTGAATGGAGTTAAGTTAAAAAAATAAAAAGACACACAACACTGTGCAAACAGAGTAAGAATACGGTTACCAAACCACTTTGTATTACTATTACATTGGATTTTTCTAATTTGGACATGTCAGTATGGTATTACATGTTGTTTCATTAGCTGGTGTTAGGTAATAGGTACAATGCTTTCTCCAGTATTCGAGTGAACTCATATTTTTCTAACAGCTTTATATTTATTCACATTAATGTGTTTTATACCTTCATTATACATACATTCTATAGAGCTCAGTATTCACGGTAGTTTGTTTTACATTATTTTACCGACCACTGTTGTCCGAGGCGACACATTTAAGTGGACAAGCTCATGTCATGGCTGATTTTGCTTTTGAAACATAAAGGTAGAGTCCTGTGTTAGTGCATGCTGCTTTGTACAGGATGAATAAGTCTATCAAACCAGTCTGATGAGTTTTATGCCTTCAGTCTCTGAAGAATGGCTCTGGTGCACTGAGGCTCATTTGTGCCACACACCCTCAGCCTTCTGAACAAACACGACTAGAAATGGGTGTTAATGGGTACAATATTTCACATTATAAGATGTATTAATGTGATTTGCATTTGGAGATTATGTAGGTGCCATAATGAGGCCGCGATGGCTCTAGTCTAGTGGATAATGCCGTGCCATTGTATCCTTGGGCAAGACACATTGCCTTGTATAAATGTGCCTGTGAGTGTTTGGTGGTGCTTGGAGGGGCTGATGGCGCAGGTTGGCAGTCTGCATGGAATGAAGGAATAAAACACAAAGTGACTTGAACATCTGAAAAAGTGTTGTATAAAGACTTGCTAATATGTGAAATGTGCCACCATGGTTACTGTTGAACATTCTGCCAATAGAGATACATGTAGAACACCCCCAGCGTGATGTCACGGCAAAGTATCAATTATTATTCTTTTTAAAAAGATAATTTCTCCCCTTTATACTACAGCCAAACCCTTTTCTGTACCAATGAGGAGTTTTAATGAATATTGAATTGCGATGTCTAACTAACTTTAGAACAATAGCATCTTGTACCCCAGGCCCACTTTATCATTATGTCTACAGCAAATTATCCCTTTTGTTTCTCAAGAATATCAAACACAAGCCTGTAATGAATCTTGCCACACTGAGATGCTGCCACCTCTGATAAATGGTCGTAGATTGTTAAAATCTGTAGTCATCTGAGTGAAAAACTGGATTAATTATGTCTTTGGACTCCGCAATTTGAAGACGTTATGGGCTCCATCATGATTAGATTATACATGAGCCCGAGGAATGGCCTAATCGCTCAGTATTTGCATGAACTTTCAAATGAACTGGAACAGAAGATCGTGCATACGGACTGTTTGCAATTAAGACTAGAATTTCATGTGCTATAATTTGCTTTCAAGTGGATGAGTTTTGTTCTAAAGTATTTGAGATCCTCTGGGATAGGAGGCTCACTCCTTATAACAGTTAATTATGTCTGCAGCTTTAAAGCAAATCTTTTTCCAATAAATTAGGCTCAATATAAATAGAGAAATGAAATGAAATTAAATGAAAATATCACAAGAGAAATGGTGGAGAGGGTTGAGTGGTAGGGCATCTGATGTAAAAACATGCCAAATCTCAACTTGTGCATATGAATGTTAAAGATCCTATATTATAGTAAATTAATTCTTTGTGAGCTTTAAATCATGTTATAATCTCATCAAAACATATTTGGAGTTATGTTTTGTTTCATTCACACATGTTTGAGTAGTGCTTTATTATTAGTCTTATTAGTCTACATTATTAAAGCTCAAAATGCTCTGTTCCACCTCATGATGTCATGAAGTAGTAGTATTCAAGTTAACAGCTACCTTTTACCTTTAGTTCAGTAGCGATGAGCAATTCCAAGGCTGAAATTATTCAGATTATTCTACTGAAGGTGTGTGGTGTTTAAAAACACAGTGGAGCACTTCCTGTATTACTACATGCCATCACAAGGTGGAACAGAGTGTTTTCTGTTTGAGAGACGAACTTGTGTGAATGAAAAAAATACAACCCCAGGTATGTTTGTGATGAGGAAACAACATATAGATCAGAAAATAGTGCAGTATGTGCCCTTTAAAAGAGGTTAGCTGAAATATTGTATGAACAATGAACAATGAACAATGAACAAAATAAACAGCAGAAGTTTAAAAACGCTAAACTCGAGCAGCTAGGATAATGGGTTACAATAATGATGAAATAATGCACTACATTCAAGTGTCCCTCAAACCCTCAAGTATCACATTCATTGAGTGAAGTGTATTGACCAAGGATACAACAACAATGAACTGGTATTCATCACGCTCAAATCTGTATACACACTCATGTCATGGCGACCTTCCTTCATGATGGGAACAAAAATCAGATCCCAACCAAATAAATCCATTATTATTAGATAAACAACGTGATTTAAAGTTCAGATGAGGATTAAAATAGGTTAAGGTTAGCGTTTAGGTTAAAGGTGCACCACGTAACTTTTCTGGAGGGCCTGATTATCTCCATGGTGATGTAGTTGCTTAACCTGAAGCTTTCTCCATGGAGACAAGGAGCTGACCCCACAAGGCTCATTCACTCACTTACTCACTCACTTTTTCAAGGTTATTTTGAGCAATAAAAGACCTGTAACAATGCTAGCTGTGGAACATTCCAGGCGAAGCATTAATATTTCCATGGGCCAGGGCAGTCCTGAGTGATGTCGCATTGTACTTGAAATTGCATTGTCCACTGGAGGCAGCACTCAGTTTTTGAAAGCAGTAGACAAAACTATTAAAATAAAACATGATGTGCACAGTTCAGTAGCAAAAAAAATTGTTTAGTGCTAGAGTTCGTCTTCAGGAAATTAATGTAACTCTTTGTAATGGTCAGAAATGGGATTTAAAAACTATACAATTACCGTATTATTGGCTGGAATCTTATGTATGATAGTGATTTGATGCATATGTATTATAAGTCAGGTATTAAAGGGCCCATGTTTTCTGATTTATGTTCCAATGTTGTTTCCTCATCAACAACATTCACATATGATTGATTGATTGATTGATTGATTCATATTTATTTCGAGTTTGTGCCAAGAGAGAAACAATAATCACATACATATTTTATATACGGTGTAAACAACAGAAAAGCACATTTCTTGAAAAGGAGTGGGAAGAAGAAAGACTTATATTAACCCACCCCTATTCATTACATAGTTTCAAAATTAAAATTATGATTATGATTATGTGGTTGCTTATGTACATTGATCACAAAACTTTACAAATATTTACATATAGCAAAATAAATTACACACTATGCATACTTACTATCATTTTTACCCAAGGTTTATGTGTGTGCGCTGTGTTCTTCTCTCAAACTGAAACCACTCTGTTCCACCTTCTGATGTCACGTGGTAATAAAGCAAGAGCTCCATTGTGTTTTTAAACCGCATACACAACTCCAGGTATGTTTTTGAAGTAACAGGATTGTAACATGGCTTAAAGCTCACAAGAATTAACAGCTATTTTTTTTGTCAAGCAACAGACGGAACTGACTTTAGCAGTGCAGTCATGTTTTGTCTGTAGCTCTCATTTCTTTCATATAGCAAGATATACACTGTAAGATATGTGTAGTCCCAGGGGTATTGCTTCTGTCTGCTTTCCCATTGTAGCAGTCCACTAAAAAGCTTTACTGTGAGCAATACATTACCAATTCAAATGTATCTCCGAGATTTACACGAAAACATCCTTACAGTCACAGCTACCATTGCAGAAATTCCAAGTATTTCATTATTTTTCATTAAATTGTATTACTATACTTGGACAAACTTTATTGATCCACATGTAAAGTAATTTGGACATAGCTCAATAATGCAACAAAAATCATAAAATACTAGCAGATGGAAAGAAGAGTGAAAGTTTGAATACACCTTGAAAGCTTGTTAAAGTTCCTATATTACTCTAATTTTTGATCTGTTATAATACTGAATCTTTATTAAAACACTGAGTTGTGTTTTGTTTCATTCACAAATGTTTAACACACCAATTCTGCATATTTAGGCTGAATTCTTCTTTCAAACTAAGATTCCTCTGATGTCATCAAGTGCTAATACAGAAAGTGCTCCACTGTGTTTTTAAACTCCATAAACCTTCACTAGAATCATCTGAATAATTTGCACCCCTGGAATTGTAAAACTTTGAAGCTACAGCTATTGTTGTGTTTGTTGTGTATAAAAGCAACAACTTAAGGTTTTTGTAGTGTATTGTAGAATAAATCAGTTATCACTTATATGTAATAACATTCCACCTATAAACAAAACTTGATACATTATTTAGAGCTCTCCTCCTCTAGTCCAGTACGTCCAAGACCTTTTGTTTTCACATCCATTGCCACTGATTTATTCATGCATAGCATACAGTATATGGTGTTACCATAGTTACAACCACTACTGTCCAAGGTTCAAGTAGAGTGTTTACTGGAAGTTTCATCAAATATTTGCAGAGAAAAACATCCGGTTCTTATTCACAGTCAGTCCCATAAGGCCCCCACAATGCACCAGAATGAGAAGTTTGGAAAACAGACAGGAGCAATGACTTGGCATCAAATTGTGCAGGAAGACATATGGTCCATGTAACTAGTCAGGGAGCAGAAGCATTAGCAATGTAAGATGTTCTTATGGGTTTCAGCTTCTTGCTTTCATTCCAAAAATGTCATATTTAGTTTTGAATTGTTAATTACAAAGGAAACTCATGGATCTAAAGCTAATTCTCATTAAAATATTGTAAAGAAGAACTTACAGAGCCAAGAAATACTGCTCTTGTATTGATATTATTATTCATCCCCGGACATCATAGCCAACAGAGTTGTTAAGTGTGAAGTCACTGCTCAGTCATTCAGCTGATTGAAAACAATGAACATGTTTACAATTTCCTCTTTTTACGTGACACCCCATAATAATAATGATGTCTTACACTTGTAATAAGATAAGATAAGATAAGATAATCCTTTATTTGTCCCACAATGGGGAAATTGCAGAAGTGCCTCACAGGCTTGTCAAAGCCTCTCAAAGTGCTCCACACTAGTCATTATTCATTCATTCCATACTTTGTGGCAGTAATCTAGTATTTTAGTCACAGCTGCCCTGGGGCAGACTGACAGAAGCAAGACTGCCAATCTGCACATCAGCCCCCAATACGGGTTAAGTGTCTTGCCTAAGAACACAATGACAGAACTTGGTCTGAGTGATCCTGCTTAACCAGAAATGCCAACCGTAACAGAAGTGCAGGTTAGCAACAGTCAGGGGTAAAAGTGAGAGGATAAGGTGGATATGTCTCAATGCTTTTATTGGCATCAAATTTGTCTCACCAGCAGAGGGCGCTATTGCAGCCTCTCAGTTGAAAATTGTAGTGATCGCTATGACAACATGCCTGATTTTTCTAAATTCTGAAACTCATTTATAGCTATTATGGAAAATTAACAATAAAAATAGTTGAATGTCAATTTCTAATCCACCACTGTGCAAAGTTCAAATGGGAATCTTTAGTAAATATTTGCACAGAAAAACACTCGACTGTAAATCAACCCCAAATGACCCTGACAATGTTCTAGAAAAAAAGGTTTGGTCACCTGGTTTTGAAAGGTCTCCAGGCAACCAGCGTTAATGTACAATTTGACAGGGAGGGAGTCCTGCCTAATTGCTCAGCTCATGATGTACTAAAGAGGAGAGGGGAGGGCAGCTCTGGAGCGGGCAGATCACATAGAAAATATGTGTGAAATTGATGAGTTTTGTACTATATTTTTAAATTAATAACAACGGGAGTCATACGTCCATTCAATTATAATGTGAGGAGCTGTAAGTTGAAAAAACATGACTTATATAAGATCAAATCATACAGTATCTTATTGTAACAAAGAAAATCAAATGAATGGTTAAACAATCTGGTGGTTTATCTAAATATATTATGTCACCTTTTTCCTGTTATATATTTTATCCTTTAAACAGAGCGCCTTAAAATCAACATTACATGGAAAAAATAATATATTTAAGTAGGTCAACTTTTGAGAGATACTAATTTAAAGGGACCATGTTAGGATATTTTCTGATTTATTTTATAATGTTGTTTCCTCATCACTGTGTTTTTAAACTCCACACACCTTTACTAGATTCATTTGGATAATTTCAGCCCTGGAATTACTCATCTCTACTGAACTAGAAGCTAAAAGGTAGCTGTAACAAGGTTCTACAATGTGGAACAGAGAATTTTGAGCTTTGGAGATGTAGACAGACTAATAAGGTTTACTCAAATATGTGTGAATGAAACAAAACACAGCTCCGGGTATGTTTTTGAAGAGGTGACAACATTACAACATGTCTTAAATCTCACAAGAGTCAATTTTGCACAATATAGGACCTTTAATTTGTTCATTTGTTCATTTTGTTTATATTTTTTTGTAAAAAAAACTCTGATCTGGAGATAAATCCTGACGGCAGCAGTCCCATGAATGGAGAAATTACATTCACAAATCTGGCTGTTATGTTATTATATTTATGTGACCATAAAGCTGTGTTATTATTTAAAGCACTTGAAATGTAATACTGCTAATTTGTCTCTAAAATGAAATACTTCATAATAAACATTATTAAACCTATTACTTACAGAGCATGTTTTCAGCCCAGAGCCATAACAGAAGAGCTCGTTCTTTTATCAAATACAAAATTATCTTGGAAATATATCTGAATTTAAAGATAAATAGAGTTGTCTTTTGGTTTTAGTTCAGTTGGTTGTAACAGAAATTCAGTCGTATTTTGAACAGTAAACAAAATAAAAAATTTAGAGTCCTCATTTTTAATTTGATCACTTCAACCTACCAAGGTGTTTGTGCAGAAAAGCTACAAGAAGCTGGAAAAATGTGGGCTTCTAATTATAAAAAACCGGGAAGCAGCAATTAGCAAATGATTACACTAATTTGTGACATCAGATTGGCTTGGCAGTTTGTCTATATTTATCTCTCAACGTAGTGAATGAAAATGGGGCTTTTTAACCAAACTGCACATTGAACATTTTCCTTGATATTACTTGCTATTAAATCTATGTCACTGCTGCTTTTGTTTATTTTTTGTAACTTTGACTTCAGATGCTTTTGTTACCTTTTCACTGATAAAATACACTGGCATTTTTAAACATAGTTGTGTTAGATAAAAGTGACTCATGATTTACCTCATGTGTTATTTTTAAACTGTTATTCATTTGTCGCAGTGGCAGGTATATTGTCATTACTTTTATTACTGGTCTCTATTGCCAAGCAGCAGCTTGTCCAACTACCCACATATAATATTTGAGTTTAGATATCACATGAAACAGAATAAAAATAACATCAAAAATATCAGAAGGTCCCCTAATTTGGAGCAGTTCCTATGAGTTCATACAGTTCTCAGGCTTTTTCTCAGCACACTTGACATAGCTCTCATTCATAAACATAAGTACATGATTAATGAATTCAGCTTTTGCTTTTTTCTAAACTACAGATCTGTTCTCATGTGGTAAAGGATGTTGGCCATAACTCTGTCACTTTCAAAATAGAAATGAAAATATAACGGCAAAAATCTGCTGTTTGTGAACACTTAAAATCTAACAACGAAGGATTTCACACAAGCATCAGACAGGGAGAGCTGAGAACAGACTAGAGGCTATGTGTATATGTGCATACAGATATACACACACTGTGAGATGTGTACATGTACAAACAGATACACACACTGTGAGATGTGTACATGTGCATACAGATATACACACACTGTGAGATGTGTACATGTACATACAGATACACACACTGTGAGATGTGTACATGTACATACAGATACACACACACTGTGAGATGTGTACATGTACATACAGATACACACACTGTGAGATGTGTACATGTACATACAGATACACACACTGTGAGATGTGTACATGTACATACAGATATACACAAAATTCATCAGTAAAGTGTGAACTCCAACGATAATTTTGATGTTAAAACCTGCTTTTAGGGGATGATTGATCATTTTTAAATGATCAGCATTTTGTTTACATAAAATTTTGTTTAGGAAAACTAAAATTGTGTTTAGGCTTTTGTGTGAGCTGTTTTGCAAATCTCAATTTTGAATAGATAAATGTGCCAAGCGGCTGAAAAAAAAAAAAAAGAAACTGTAAAGGTGTGCTCTGTAACTTTTCTGGTAGTTGCCATGGAGATGCTATTGCTTTGCTTTGAACATTTCACAGTATGACATTTAACTTAACTATCTCCACTGAAACAACGACAGTCAAATTACAGGATCTGTGTAGAGGTGGCCCCACTCAAAGAAATGCATGCTGTTCAACGTTATTTTTAACAATATAAAAACCTTTCATGGAATAAATGCAACGTACATACGTTTAATGCCATACACTGGAACATTCTAGGCAAACAATGATACATTTATGGAAACAAGCAAGAAAAGTTACACAGTACACCTTCACAGCAAACAAAACTAAAATCTTTCACAAAAATTAAATAATCTTTGAACTCATTTCTGTCTTGCAACTCAAACATAAAATTTATTTTGCAATGATTACCAAATAAAACAAATTTCGCTTGCTGCATCATGGCACATTTTGATCGCTTTGTTATTTTTCTTATTTCACTTTATTTCACCATAAAACAAACTTCAAAACTCTCTTTAAAATCAAGATAACCACTGTCTCCAATGGGTTTATCTAATGTCAGATAAATGGATGTTCTCATCTAGTGGCATGGCATAGTCCAGATAGGGCCAACTGTCATATTTTGTTTTGAGATTGTAGAAGAAATACTTTGGATAAAATAATCAATCATTTGCACTGTATTTTATCTAGTAAAGGGCAAAACTTTGGAATGAAAAGTGGAGGTTTTATCTATAATCACACTTACACCTGGTTTTAATGTTTTAAATGGACCTGTGCAGTTATTTGTTTTGTTTGTATTGTCTAAACAGGGCACTGGTGAAAAATAGAGTCTGGTATTCTCATCGGGCTCTCCCTGTATAAATAAAGATAAATGAAATTCACAGTATATGGCCTGGCAAGTCCAGAACGGTATCTCTTAGTATTTTTATGCAGAGGGGTGTCAGAGGGGTTGCATCCAATTTTTTGGATTTAAAAGGTTCATGCATGTCCCCGATTGGCTAATCATGTGTGTGTGTGTGTGTGTGTGTGTGTGTGTAGGAGTGAATGAATGAAGTGCATATTTAAAAACCAAATATGTTTTCCAATCAAAACCACCCACCAACAAGTCCAGCAAATATTCTGAATATTTACTGTGCAACTATCATTTTTCTTCTGAGGTGAGAATGAAATGTTCAGGTTTGGCTCAGCCTGTTTCTGGTTTGAATCAGCTTATCCATTTGTTCAAACTTGGGACCGTTTTGCCATATTGCCCACCACTAATTAGCAGGTAAAGGTTACTCTCTGGCAGCTTCTTGGTTCCTGTTATGTGTGATCGATTTTACTGCCCATACCATTAACATGTATCAAACTAACTCACTGAGACCAAATGGGAAAAGCCAAACAGTCCTGGGATCCTCGTCAACGCCTCTCTGCAGGTGCCGCTTTGCCTTGCAGCAGCTCAGACTGTCAGGAGTTGCTAGGGAACATCTCAAAGCTTGACAAGGATGGGAATATTATAACACTCACAAACAGATGGTTGCATTGTTAACTTTTTTTGTAATCTAGCTACTTTATTCATTTCCAAAGTAGTTCATTTAGGTTTGATTTGATTATTGCATCGCTGGATTGAGGTGCTACCCCGCTTCGGTGTCTATATATTTTTTTTTCTGATGTCACTGAGTGCTGCGAAGCTCCAACGCGCGCATTCGGGGGCGCAGCAGTGGCACACGCTTGGATCAGTCTCACCGCTCTGCTTTTCCGTTTTTACCCATGTTTATATCTTCAATGAGTTAATTGTTTTTTCTATTATTGATCGTGTGAACTTTTTGTGAACCAGGTAAGGCTTATTGTGCTTGTACAGGCTCATTGAACTGTGCTGTCCTTGAACGCTTACTGGCTGCTGTTGGTGCGTTTTGGAGATATAGGTACTGTTATGCTGATTTAGACTCACTTTCTCTCTGTTTAGATTCGTGTTGTTTGTCTTGGCTTGACTCCTGCTGAGCGGTCAGTTTACGCCCAGCTGCCCAGTCCGGTGCACACGCGTCTCGGTCTGATCTCCCCTCAGCACCCGGCGCGATGGCTAACGGAGTGGTTCATATTTTCAAAGAAGACCGGTGCCCCTCGAGTCATCCGGACGATTGCCTCCCAAACTTTACTTGGCAGCCCGCGCTATCGGATATGTTCAACTACACACCCAATGGCACCTGGGACTCGGACGCGGAGCCAATGTCGCCTATTATTCCCATCATAGTGGCTGTGTACTCGGTGGTTTTCGTGGTGGGCTTGGTGGGCAACTGTCTGGTCATGTACGTGATTATAAGGTAAGTGCCCGTGCTTTAGAAATGATTGCGTTTGATAATGCCATTCGTTTTAACCCGTGCGTAATTACAGGGCGTACGAAAATGGCACTCAGAGAACGCAGCTTGTTTTGCAGAGGCGCTAATGTTTATTAAAGCCTAGTAATTTGGGGGCCATGCTTGAACACTAATTAGTGAGGAAAAGTCAAACGCATTGTTTTTAATTGCAGATTTAGATGTGTATAGACTCCTGGATTAAGCAGCTGTCCATTATACGCCTTTTATAATGCACATGCTAAAGAGTTAAAAGGTTTAGAAATACTGGCAG
Source organism: Taenioides sp. WSHXM2023 (assembly GCA_029959045.1). Taxonomy (NCBI): domain Eukaryota; kingdom Metazoa; phylum Chordata; class Actinopteri; order Gobiiformes; family Gobiidae; genus Taenioides; species Taenioides sp. WSHXM2023. Next base: position 11,214,436 of record CM057096.1, on the reverse strand, counting down.
ATTTTGATACAAGTAAATGTACGTTTTATTATGTTAGAATATTACTGAGCTATTTTTGTTTTTCTGATTCATTTTAAAGGGCCTGTATTATACAAAATTGAATCTTGTGAGCTTTAAGCCATGTTACAATGCTATTACCTCCTCAAAAACATACCCTGAGTTGTGTTTTGTTTCATTCACACATGTTTGAGTAAGGCTGCATTATTAGTCTGTTTACATCTCCAAAGCTCAGAATGTTCTGTTCCACCTTATGATGTCATGTAGTGGTAGTTTTCAAGTTAGCCGCTACCTTTTACCTTTTGTTCAGTAGAGATTGGCAATTCCAGGGCTGAAATCATCCAAATGACTCTAATGACGGTGTGTGGAGTTTAAAAACACAGTGGAGCACTTCCTGTATTGCCACATGACTTCACAGTGCTGTGAAAAAGTATTTGTCCGCTTCCTGATTTCTTACTTTTTTTGCATGGGTGTCACACTTAACTGTTTCAGATCATCAAACAAATTTAAATATTAAACAAAGATAACCCAAGTAAACATAAAATGCAGTTTTTCTGTGATGATTTTATTTGTTAAGAGAAAAATACTATCCAAACCTACATGATCGTGTTTGAAAAAGTAACTGCCCCCCCTTGTTAAATGATGCATTAACTGTGATTAATCGTATTATTGTGGAAAGCTGAGTTTAATTTCACAGCCACACCCAGGCCTAATTGCTGTCAAAAGATCACTTAAATAGAAGCTGTCTGACAAGGTGAAGTTGGCCATATTGAACCCAAGACATCATGCTGCAATCCAAAGACATTCAGGAGCAGATAACAAGAAAAGTAATTGACATGTCTCAGTCTGGAAGTCTGGAAAAGGTTACAAAGCCATTTCTAAATCTTTGGGGCTCCAGCAAACCACGGTGAGAGCCATCATCCACAAATGGAGAAAGCATGGTACAATGGTGAAACTTCTCAGGAGTGGCCAGCCTACAAAAATTACCCCAAGAGCACAGCAACGACTGATCCAAGAGGTCACAAACAGAGATGTATAGTAACAAAATAGAACCACTTAAGTACTGTACTTAAGTACTAAAATGCAGTATCTGTACTTTACTGGAGTATTATTTTTTTCTCCTACTACTTCTACTTTCCACTTTTACTTCACTACATTTATTTGATTAATTTAATACTTCTACTCCGATACATTTTTCATGTGCTGAATCGCTACTCGTTACTATTATAAAAATGTTACGAATCATACCGAACCTATCATACCAAGTATCAATGCCAGAGCGGTAGATGGCTCTGTCACCAGCTTTTATCGGGTTTGATGAAGCTCATCATTGGGCGAGTCAAGTGATCAAGCTGTAGGCTTTATAAGAAGACCACATGCTCCCATCCGCCTTTCATTTTTACATATGTAATACTTGTATGTGGCCTACGGGGGGTATTCTAAGTAGTTGGTTAAGAGACAAACCTAAGTAAGTTGACCTGGAGGCAGTGGTTAACCTGATGATGGAAGAGCCCTTTGGCTTTGTGAGAATGATTCTTCCGGGCTGTTCTATTATAGGTTTACTATTAGGCTTAACTTGCCCAGGTTTGTCCATTTTCTTGGAATCCCCCTCCAGCCTTTGAGATGTTTTAGTCGTGTTTCTTTTATATTTATCATTTTTTCATACACAGTTGTCGCCTTTTATGTCCCTGTACTGCTGCTTCAGCCAAACAAATTGTGCCCTTTAAATATTTGAAATACAAACCATATGATATTCAAACTGTTGACTGCTATCTTTAATATACACAATACTTGTACTTGTACTTTTACTTTCAGTACTTGAGTAGTAATTGTTTAAATACTTCTACTTGCAATACTTAAGTACAAAACATTTTCAATACTTTAGTACTTCCACCTAAGTATTGTGTTTAAAGAACACTTCAGCTTTTACTCAAGTCAGTTTTTTGATATAGTGCTTGTACTTCTACTCCACTCCTCTACTCCAGTACTTTATACATCTCTGGTCACAAAGGAACCCAGAACAACATCTAAACAACTGCAAGCCTCACTTGCCTCAGTAAAGATCAGTGTTCATGACTTAACCATAAGAAAGAGACTAGGCAAAAATGGCATGCAGAGTTCCAAGGCAAAAGCCACTGCTGACAAAAAAGAACATAAAGACTCATCTCACTTTTTGCCTTGATGATCCTCAAAGCTTTTGAGAAAGTATTCTGTGGACTGATGAAATAAAAGTTGAACTTTTTGGAAGGAGTGCCTCCCGTTACAAGGAGAATGTCTGGCCATCAGTTCGCGACCTCAAGCTGAAGCGCACTTGGGGTCTGGAGCAGGACAATGATCCAAGACACACCAGCAAGTCCACTTCTGAATGGCTTAAACAAACAAAATGAGGGTTTTGGCGGGGCCTAGTCAAAGTCCAGACCTAAACCCAACTGAGATGCTGTGGCATGACCTTAAAAAGGCTGTTCATGCTCAGAAACCCTCCAGTGTAGCTGATTTAAAACAATTCTGCAAAGAAGAGTGGGCCAAAATTCCTCCACAGCAATGTGAAAGACCCATTGCCAGTTATCGCAAACGCTTGACTGCAGTTGTCGCTGCTAAGGACGGTTCAACCAGTAATTAGGTTTAGGGGGCAATTACTTTGTCACATGGGCTATGCAGGTTCAGATGGCTTCCTCATTAAAACATTCCTGGAGTTGTGTTTTATTTCATTCACACATGTTTAACACACAAACTGCATATTTAGATTGTGTTCTTCTCTCAAACAGAAAACACTCTATCCCACCGTGTGATGTCATGCGATAATGCAGGAACTGCTCCACTGTGTTTTTAAACTCCATACACCTTCACTAGAATCATGTTAATAATTCCAGCCTTGGAATTGCCAATCTCTACTGAACTAAAGGTAAAAGGTAGCTGTTAACTTGAAAACTACCACTTCATGACATCACAAGGTGGAACAGAGCATTTTGAGCATTGGAGATGTAGACAGAGTAATAATGCAGAGTTACTTACAGGTGTGAATGAAGCAAAACACAACTCCAGATATGTTTTTGAGGAGGTAACAGCATTATAACATGACTGAGCTCACAAGAGTCAATTTGACATAATGTAGAACCTTTAATCCTAAATGCTAACTAAACTGTAGCTTTAATCTAACTTGACAACCATTATCATACACATCATTATGCCACTGGCCCTTTGCTTAATCCAATAAACGCTGTCATTGTCAATTAGCCCCCTCTGTGTAATGTCAATGTCACAAAGCCTCAGGTGTTACTGCTGTTTTCACCAAACCCCATGTCCTCTAATCCTGCCCAAACATGTACCTTTCCCACTTTCAGGTACAGATAGTAGCCTCTGTGATAATGGCACAATGACACTTATTTAGAACACATTTTGAGACAGGAAACGTAAGTACAGAGCAACAAAAGCCCTTGAGAATTACATTAGTGTAGAGTAATAGTTGTCTCTGCTTGTCTCTTCTCCACTCTCTACAGAACAAAAGCTAAAAGGTAGCTGGTAACTACAGCTTCATGACATCACAAGGTGGAACAGAGCATTTTGAGCTTTGAATAGAGACTCATAATACAGGGATACTCAAACATGTTTGTGTGAATAAAACAAAACACAACACAAAAATATGTTCTTTAATATTACAGTGTGGTCTTATACTACTTCTGATCAAAATCATTCTCAAAATATTCACAAAATTTCCAAATGTATGCATTTTTTTAAACTGATGTTTGTTCTGATAAGTTTCAATACTATTTCTGACAACCATAATAGACACAAAACTCACATGCTAATGAAACCACTGTTGGCTATTGTGAAAGTAGTTTTATAGTTAGTTAGTATTTGTTTTCTAAATATTAAGTTGTACCTGTTTACAGTATAATGCTGCTTTACATTCACTCGCAAAATTCAAACTTGACTAGCGGCTACCAATCTACACAGGAACTGCTCCAGCCACCACCAATCTTTAACTAACACATTGCATTCATACTTAGACAAGATGGGTGAAGTGTCTTGCCCAAGGATACAACAAAATTATTGGCAGGCCAGAGTTGGAAATGAACCTGGTTAGGGTTTCAAGACGATCACAGGAAACAGCCATAATCCGTCATCAAACAGAACTTGTGACCTGGATTTGTGAACTAATTATTTAAACCTGCATGTGTACACTTCTCTTTGAGCTAAAAGCTGTTCATGAGCCCTCTTTTTAATTTTGCTAATCCTCTTTGACTTCCCATGAAACCCAACTTCTATTTCCTACTGAGTCACTGTTACAGAAGTCAAACACAGAGACCGTGAAATTGTGGCATCAATAGCTTGTTAAGGGGAACATTTGCTTTCTAACCTCATGCTTCAATCCCTGCTCTCCTCATTGCAGTCTGTTGTTGTGTCCTTTGGCAAGACCCCCCATCTTGCTGTGTCTGCGAATGAATAGGTGTCATTTCCTTGGTGATGTGTAATGGGTGTTTATGTAGTGGAGGCAGAAGAGCTCTTTACTGTGGCTATTATAAAAAGGATCTTGCTCTAAATGTGCATTATGTAACTTTCTCCTTATAGATGTTCTATAGCAGGGCAGAACATTAACCATGGAAACTAGTCACCAGGCTAAATTACTGTTCAGATCTACAGAGAGGCAAGTTAATAAAAACACTCTAATTGGACAGATATGTTTAATGTCATTCTGCAGAACATTCCAGGTAATAAAGAAAAATCTCCAGCAGAAAAATCTCCAGCAACCTGAAGAAAAGTTATATCATGCACCTTTAAACATGAAAATATGTTCCCGTGAGGATGTTAGTTTCTGGTGTAAGCATCAAAGATGACCATGACTCTGAAATGTAAAGTCACAAGGGTTTATTGAGTCTCACATAAGTGAAGCTAGCAGCGTAGCAAAGGCCCTCTAGGAAAGCATAGGGGTTGAGCTCTGAGATGTGTGTGTTTATGGATTTTATATTGTGTATCAGTGCATGTGTGTGTGAAGGAGGATCTTGTGGTCAGCAGAGCGTTGTCTTCGTGAGCTCTCATGCAACGGCAGGGCCACAGGAACTCACAGTCCTGTCCTTGAGTCTGAGCAGCAATGTGTTCTATTGTATTCTGTGTGTGTGCAGCTGGTATTCACAGTCATTAGCATCAGCATTACTACACTGCGATAAAAGTTTAATAGTAAAAACACAATGTGCATACTTTATAGTTCCCCCTTCTTATACCATGCCACATTAAAACATGAAAAACACAACACAAAATCCTAATCCTAAACCATCTAAAAACAAACCCATAACCTAAAACCTAAAATTTATGTACAGATTATCTCTCTTCAAACTGCCCAGATGCAGGATCTGCTGACCCTTGCTGACCAGTCCTCCTGTGATGCTGCGCTGAGACCTTTGACGGAGACACAAAGAAGCGCAGTTTGTTTCTGCAGCCAAAATTGAATTTCCCTCGGGATCAGAAAGCATCTCTCTCTCTCTCTTATCTCTCTTTTCTCTCTCTCTAATTATATCATTGTGATGGGGGAAAAAGTACATAATTTTGCTTTAATTTTGGTAAAGAAAGTTAGTTTGTCAAATTGAAATGTTAACAGTTACACTGTAATAGATGTAATGGAGCAGCAGGCTATGTCTTTGATCTTGTAGCTTCATCCACTTCAAAAACTCTTCCGCCACTTTCTTATGTCTAACAAAAGTTAGACATAGTCCATACTTTTTTGTCATTAAATTATCCAACCGTTTCCTTGGTCATAGGATATTTTCACAGTGTCAGAGTCCAACTCTGGGTGACAATAGAACTATAGTCAGTCTTGACCGGCCCTAATGTCACCTGTTCAACCAGGATTTCAAACTCTATCACAGTCCATCCACAGTCTGTCTTCTTGGTCATACGGTGTCTACAGTCCCTGACAAAAGTCTTGTCGCTTATCCATTTTGTAGAAACAAAAGCTTATAACCTGACTTTAAATTAATCGATTGGTTTTAGAAATGTCTCATATGAAAGCTAAAACCCTCCCAAATTATGCTCAATATACTAAAATAAATTTGCTTCACTGAAGAAAGATTGATCATTTAATGAACACAGAAAGGTCAGATTTTGGCAAGACAAAAGTCTTGTCGCCTACAGAAAATTGAACAAATAATTTACTTCAAATACAAAAATATGTTGCATAACGTCAGTGAATTAAGTAGTGGTGCTGTGAGATCCATATTTAATATCTTGTATGACTTCCATGAGCTTGAAGGACTGCATCCATGCGGTTCGACAATGATTCATACAATTTGTTGATGAAGTCATCAGGAATAGCAAAGAAAGCAGTCTTACATGCCTCCCAGAGTTCATCAAGATTCTTTGGTTTTGCCTTCCATGCTTCCTCTTTCATTCTACCCCAGACATGCTCAATGATGTTCATGTCTGGTGACTGGGCTGGCCAGTCCTGGTCTGGAGCACCTTGATCTTCTTCGCCTTGAGGAACTTTGATGTAGAGATAGAAGTATGCGATGGAGCACCATCCTGCTGCAAAATTTGACCCCTTTTATGGTTGGGAATGTAAGAGGTAGCTAATACTTCTTGATATTTTAGGCTATTGATATTGCCTTCCACCCTGCAAATGTCTCGCACACCCCCATACTGGATGTAACCCCAGACCATGATTTTTCCGCCACCAAACTTAACTGTTTTCTGGGTGAATCTTGGATTCATGCGGGCTCCAGTAGGTCTCCTGCAATATTTGCGGCGGCTGTGATGTAATTCAACTGAGGATTCATCTGAGAAATCCACCTTCTGCCACTTTTCCAGTGTCCATCCTTTTAGCAGGCTGTGGGCCTTGGCAAATGCCACACGGTTTTTTGATTGCCTTTTGTTTAGTGCTGGTTTCTGTGCACTGATTCGACCATGGAGGCCATTTCGAGACAGAATTCTACAAACTGTTCTGGTTGACACAGGGACTTGAGGTGACCAGGCCTGGTGGAGCTCTGCTGCAGTGGAAAAGGGGCTGGCCTTGGATTTTCGAATCAACAAACGGTCCTCCCGAGCAGTTGTCTTGCGGGGTCTGCCGGACCTGGGCTTGTCAAAAACATCTCCAGTCTTTTCAGATCTTTTTCTTATTCTTTGTACTTGACACTGAGACACATTGAAGGTGTCAGCCACCTCAGCAGTGGATCTGGTCTTCAGCCTCTTGATAATTAACGCTTTGGTCTCAGGGTGGATCTTAGGCATGTTGTCAGAGGTCAAGTTGCAGTTGATGTGAAGGTCTGGTGTGCTGGGGTTCTTTTTATACACACCCACTAATTGATTGATCAGTAACTGATCACAGGTGAGGCTGTAATCTAGGATTGGGTGCATCATATGACAAGGCGACAAGACTTTTGTCTTGCCAAAATCTGACCTTTCTGTGTTCATTAAATGATCAATCTTTCTTCAGTGAAGCAAATTTATTTTAGTATATTGAGCATAATTTGGGAGGGTTTTAGCTTTCATATGAAACATTTCTAAAACCAATCGATTAATTTAAAGTCAGGTTATAAGCTTTTGTTTCTACAAAATTGATAAGCGACAAGACTTTTGTCAGGGACTGTATGTTTGTTAGTTAGTAGACACTCGTCAGATTCTATTCCAAGAGGTAATTTGATTAAGAATTAGTCAAATTAAGTGTTAAGTATGTGTTTAATGAAACTTAACAAACTCAAACAAGCAAAAACACCACAAATTTGTGAGACAGAGAATTACAGATTTCTGTGACCCTGACCTGTGCAGAAATTGTATTAAAAAGGTTTTCTCTTAACTTATTTTGGTGTCATCATTATTTTGGTCATCAGACTCTACCTTAATATGCCCAAAGGTCCTCCAGACCACTCTGCACCATCACATTAGTTCACCAAGTTGTAAGGATGTATTTGCCACCATTAACTTTAGCATTACTACAGTAAGATAAAAGGGTAATAGTGAAGTGCACTGCTAAATGTGGATACTTTATAATCAGAAACACTTTTTCCACAGATACACCAAAATGAAGACGGCCACAAACATCTACATTTTTAACTTGGCTGTAGCAGATGCTTTGGTTACCACGACGATGCCATTCCAGAGTACAGACTACCTTCTGAACTCCTGGCCTTTTGGAGAAGTGGCGTGCAAAGTGTTCATCTCCATTGATTACTACAACATGTTCACCAGTATCTTCACCCTGACCATGATGAGTGTGGACCGCTACGTGGCCGTGTGTCACCCTGTGAAAGCGCTGGACTTCAGGACGCCACTCAAAGCCAAAATCATTAATGTCATCATCTGGGTTCTGTCGTCCGGAGCGGGAATCCCTGCCATGATCCTGGGCAGCACTCAGACCAATAATGGTAACCTTATACATACTCTGCATGTCTCTATGGATTATAGATATGATTAATGCCATAATGAGAAACATTCTAAGGAAAGAAACATCATCTCCATAGAAAAAAAAAAAATCTTATACTTACTGTAACTCTGCTATTTCTGCTATTTCTGCTATTTGTTATTTGGTTTCTATTTCTCTTATTGTTTTTTGAGGAGTTAAATGTGCAACTTTTCTTGAATTGGAGGTGGAGTGGAGGGTCCGCTGTTTGCTTGTCTTCATGGAGACATGGCTTTGCTTGGAATGCTCCACAGTATGGCATTTTACATTTGCTTATTTACAATTGTTTTTACATATAATATAATATAATACAATCATTCTTACTATGAGCTGAGTTACAAAGCAATAACGTCAATGGGGACAAGCAGGTAGCTGACCCTTTAGCACAAAAGTTGCACCTTTAAAGATAAACTCAACAAATCTTTTAATATGCTATTTTGGGTTTATGTAATTTAAGCTGTTGTCATGGAAATACCTGAAGTAGCCCGAGACTTATAAAGAGAGGCACGGGACTTCAAATTTGATTTACGTTTATTTACCTTCCTTGAGACACATGAGTACAGTATTGATCGTAAAAGTGTGCCTATGCTTCTATATAATAACTTATGATGAAAGAAATCAGCTTTCCTTTGTACAGCATACACTTTTCTCCATGATGGCTTCTTGTATGTTCTAACTCCTGAAGAATGGACAGTCAATGCAGCACCTGGAGTCATTGGTCCATGCCTCCCAAAGGGGTGAAAAGGACTGTAAAAAGACTTGAGCTGGAAGTCAAAGCTCTCAATTTAACTGCACAATGACGCCATTCTACTGCAAAACCTGCCCATCAAATAGACCACACATAAGAAAAATAAATGTAAATTAATTTTTTGATTATATAAACCTCAAGAAGGCACCAAACGTTTAAGTTAGAAACATTTTCATTGTACTTCTTTCTTGTATTTTGGATTATTGGATGCTAACAAGATTCTCAAAAATTAGTTTTTTGTGCACAGTGCATGGCGTGCATTTGGAGTACAGCCTCTTCTCCTCCAGATTTAGAGGAGCGCACTGAAGTGACTCGGGCATCTGTTTTTGTGCAGATGCAATTCAAAACAAAATATTATATCAATGTGAATCCCATCAAATGACAAGACATAAAATCAACCTCTCACACCTAATCTGAGATAAAGTGCTCATGTTAAGAGGGCTAACTGGCTCCCAACTACCTGTGGCCCTAAATGTCATTGGTAGGGCTAAAGACCAAAGAGCTTGTATCTGGCTCAAATGGAGTTTCATAATTAATGACCTTATATTTCAGACATTTCCCTGTGAAAAGGCCTCTTGGACTATTGGGGAGCTATGATTGTTTTTTAGCCAATGAAGCCCTGACAGTAAGAACAAATATGTCAAAGTTTTCTGTTTCCACTTTCATTACCATCACCTGATTTTGCAACTATTTACTTTCAATGAAGCATAAATGCGCATTATAACTAAACGTACGTGGTGTAACTTTTCTGGAATTTTGGCCATCAACTTGGCTCCATGGACATGTTATTGCTTTGCCCAGAATGTTCCACAGTAAGGCATTTATCCATGGAGACAAGCAAGTCACCAGACCAAGTTACAGGTCAGATCTGTGGAGATCCAACCCCGTTCATAGTAACTATAAATGCATGCAATAACACGGAGACCAGCTGGTGGCAGACCACATGTTTTACCACATTTGAGTTAATGATCCAATTTTACACTCATCAAATTCCTAATGTGCAACATCTTGAGGACTTTTTACTATTCAAAACTGTATTTTGTCATTGAATTGTTATTTGCTACAGCAACGGTGCAGATTTTTCATCACTCTGAAACAATGGGCTAATCAGCTACAGTCAGCTGCTTTTGAAATGACAAGCCTTGGATGAACAGGGAGGGGACACATCTGCTGAGTGATGAAGCATTTAAATGTGGTGATAAGGGCGCATACAGCAAGGACATTAAAACTATAAAGAATGCAGTAGCTCTGTCATCAACAACCTCAACATATTGTCCAAACCTTTTTTTGATACAATACTTTACAATACAATATTAACTTTCAAACTTTTGTCACTTTGCAGGTACTACCGAGTGTGCCCTCCAGTTCCCAGAACCTTACTCGTACTGGGACACCCTGATGAAGATTTGCGTCTTCATCTTCGCCTTTGTTGCTCCCGTCATCATCATCACAGTCTGCTACACGCTCATGGTTTTAAGGCTCAAAAGCGTCCGCCTACTTTCTGGATCTCGAGAAAAAGACCGCAACCTTCGTCGAATCACGCGCTTGGTTCTGGTTGTGGTTGGGGTTTTTGTTATATGCTGGACTCCCATTCATATTTTCATTTTGGTCAAAGCGATATATGCAGATGTCCCAGAAACCACTGCGGTAACGGCAGCCTATTTCTTTTGTGTGGCGCTAGGCTATACTAACAGCTCTCTCAACCCGATTTTGTACGCGTTTTTGGATGAGAATTTCAAGAGGTGCTTCAGGGACTTTTGCTGTCCGGGTGCCCAAGGACAGGGGGATCTCCAGGGGGTGAGTAGAGTCCGAAGCACCCTCAGAGACCACTCCTGTCCAGCAGATGGCAGCAGGAGGGATGGTAGTAGTAGACAGCCTAGGCCCGTATGACTAGCCATGAACACGGCCAGGTATCAAGTCTGGGAGGACTCCAATGATATGGGTTTAACGCAGATCACAGCTATTTAGGAGCAAAGTGAAATATTTGATATTTGTATTTACATAAGAATAGGGTTAACTGGGTGATGGTTGAGTAACACGCACTATACTAGGCTACGATCCAACTAGCACTTCTTCATACATTTTAAATTTTATATATATTATGCCTTTTAAATACTTTTGACATATTAACCTTGGAATTTCTTTATCTTACAGAGAAAACAGAAAATACCTGCTGGCTTATCATAAAATATTTATCAAATATTTGCGCTGGGGGAGGGCAGTGTGAGATACAACCACCCTGAGTTGTTGTGTAAAATGTTATGTTATTTAAAGTGGAACTAAACACTAAATCAACTTTGCTACTACCTGTACAAGGTGTTTTAATGTATGTATGGAGAGAGCAAGAGATACTTTGTTTAGGTGTTACGTTCCACTTTAATAGAAACAGTGGCTTTGATGCAGGTACGCAATCTGGATGAAATACTGTAGTCCTATAAAAGCGTTGCTACCTGGCTTCTCCCCCTCCCCCTGTCAGAATGTCACATTGCCACATGTTACTTCCTTTCACCCCAAGGTACAGGTTGTAACATTAGCACCCAGCAACCATATGACACAGAAATAGATTATGGCTTTCATAGTAAGTATTTGCATTGTCAAAACAAGGCGGGAGTTCATAAAACAGAGAATCGTAATGGATTATTAAGTTCAAAACACAGCTCCAGTATACAACATTAAAACAGGAAACAAAAAGTATATTTTGCATCATATAGGACCTTTAACATTCATACTCTATACAAGGCATGAACTAATGTGTAAATACCGGAAATAATCTTAAAATACTGGAGACAGAGGCAGTTGGATAAAATGGTGAGAAAGACAAGTCATAGCCACTTTAAAAATAGATTTCTTGAAGTGAGTTTGACAAAAGACAATTTAACATTTCTGGACCATAGTTTTAGTTTGATTTAGTTAATTTTTTCCCAACATCTCATGAGGTTTTCTCAGGGCACTCACTATAATGTTGGTACTCTGATCCAAGTATGAAATAGTAGTTGTATTTACTGTAATTTACATTGCTGTTTTTGAGGCAGGTTTTATAATATGATGACAAGTTAGCTGTTGAATTACATTAAAAGTTGCAGTGTTTGTGTGCTAGAAGTCTGTATTAAAATATTAAACGACAACAACTGAACTCGCATCCACACAGTTATGAAAACATCTGAGAAAGTGATCCATAGATGATACACAGGGAAGATCGCAGATTCTTCAAACAAAGATAAGAAAATAAACACAACAAAAAGATGAATGATGTTGATTGATACACTTGTGTATTCAGGCCTGTACATGTGCTTTTTCTCTATATAAAAATACAGAAAAATATGATGACATTTGTTGTGTACATGATTGGTATTTCTTATGCTTACTTAAATCATGAGGATGATCATGATGAAAATATGACTTTAAAAGAGACTTAGTCTAAATCCAAGTTTGTTTACTAATTCTGTTCATTTATTTTCACTTGACTGTGTATACGCAACATTTTGAGGACTTTTTACCATTAAAGATAGGACAGGACATTTTGTTAAGCTTTTGTGAATAGGATATATTGTTTTAAATAGCTATGGCAAAGGTCCAAATTTGTCATCCATCTGAAATCCCTGGGTATGCTTTTACTGTAAATGTTACTGTAAATTGAACTATGCACAGCTCACAAATGTCTGTTCACTTTGTAAAAAAAAAAAAAAGAAAAAAAGAAAAAAGAAAAAAAGAAAACGTGACATGTACTCTTTTTAAATACAAAAGAGATGTAGCCTATATAACCTTTCATTGTACATAGCCCAGACAGCATCTTATCGTCTTATAGGCTCATTTCCTGTTAAATAACTGCATTTTCGCACATTTGCTCCCAGTGTCACTGATCTCAGCAGGTTTTTGCTATACTTGCTGCACATATGACAACCTATATAACATAAGGGAACACGTATAATCTCACACTGATTTTCACGTGTTCCAGTGGCATGTGGTGACTCGTCCAATATGTCACATAACCAAATGGGCAGAGGGCTTTGGCAACAGTTGTGTTGTCAATAATGTTTACAGTAAAAAAAAAATCTGTAGTATTATCTCTGTATTATAGGGCTTGTATGGTGGTGATTATCAACTGGTCCTTACAAATTATTAATACTTGAGCATGTTTAATGTATATTGGGTTCACAATAAATGTAAAGAAATATAAGGAGTATTCTTTAATTAAGTTAAGTTACATTGTTTCGGTAGTTGAGTTATTTTAATGCACAATTCTTAGATTAAAAAAAAAAAGAAAATTGTTTTGAGATCTTATATTTGTATCAGTATTACTGAAATAATAAAACTATTGCTATATTCTATTTCATTCCAGTTCTCAACGAACTATGACCCCCATTTGCACTTTAGTTGATGATCACTGCTTAAAACTGTCTGTACATATTTTGTCTTGAGATGTAAATAATACCAATTGTTGAAGTGGTATAATTTGAACCAAATGTAAAAACAATGTAAAACAAAGTAATGAGTGCTTTCAGCTGCATGTGTTTTTGAGATTAATGTTAAAGGTTCACTGTGTAACATTTTTGGTGGAGAATGTCTTCATGGAGATGCTATTGCATTGCTCTGAATGTTACATAGTATGGCATTTTACTGCAAAAAATACACTGCTTTATTACCAGGGTTGCCTCTTCACAGATCAGAGCTGTAGCTGGACTTGGTGCCTCCACCTGCTTTTTGCCACGGGGAAGCTAAGCTAAGTTTAATGCTATAATATGGAACAGTCCATTCAATGCAAAACATCTCCAGGGGGCTCAGCCTCCACCAGAAAAGTGACAAAGAGCATCTTGACTTTGTATGTAAATAGTGACATTTGAATGTGCAGATCACTCACATTTTTTTAAAATATGAATATCAATATTTCATATGACTTGATTGTTTCAGGTCAATACAAGTTATTTGCTTAGTTCTTTAAATGTATTAGGCATCATTTACTTTGTACTGAGCATTGAGCCTATGTTTTGTGCCTTGTTTGTGTGCCTTATATCTTTACCATCTAAACTCACTTTGTATTGGCTTCATCAATTGGCAGCACACAATGTATGGATCCACCTTCTTTAATACTTTTGTTATTAGACCATTGTATTTTTAAGTAATCATAAAAAGTAACTGCCAACAAGGTAAAACCAGGTCTGATATCTGATTAATGTCATTCATACTTACACAATAAAGTCATAGTGCTGTCACCTCACCTGCTTGTCTCCATGGAGATAGATACATAATACTCTTATATTACTGTTATAACTGTATATATATCTATATATATATATATAGATATATATACTTTTTTTTTTTTACCTTATCCTTCTCAGATCAGTTTAACATTTTTGACAAATCCTATTACTTTAAGCTTCATAATTATGAATAGAGTGGCCAATCTGGGTGAATTGTCTTGCTTTATAAACAACATTTGCAAGCATCCACTCACTCAAACAACCATTGACCTTGAAAAATTAAGGATCAAGAAATTGTGTGTTTACTGAAGTGTATATGCAAACACAACCTGGTAATGCATGCCAAAGTAAACTGGTAGTAGAGACCTATTGGACAGTTATAATGACACGTAGCCTCCCTCCCATCACCTCCCCATGACAGGCCTCTTAATCGACCATTTAGTCGATAACATGTTTTTTATCCTGTGAATGCCAAAAGAGCCAAAAGGTGAAGAGCTCCATTGATGATGTGAATACTTTGATGTTAGCCATGGCAGAAGCCTTGAATGTCAAATCAACCTGCTATGAAAAACAAAAACACTTTGTGGGGAGAATTTATCTATTATTATTATTATTATTATTATTATTTTATGTATTATTTGTGTATTTATTTTATTTTAATGAAGCATCACTATTAACCAAAAAACTAGGTATGTTTTAAAATGTCTGTGTTGGTGGTCCAGGTAGGCTCCATAGCAAAAGAAAATTACACTTGAAAGAATTATATTATCTTATGTTACTGAATAAAATATAATCATATTTTAACACTTTTAATCTCTTCTTTACTAATGTTAAAATACTTAATTGCTTAATGTTGTAAAAAGGTTGTATTTTATTCTATTTTTAGTAATAGTTAAATGCAGTATTAATATTAAAAATGTAAGGCACACTGATTTTTCTGGAGGCCAGTTGGAACATTGTATATGTGGAAATAGATATATAGGTAAAATGCCATACTGTGGAACATTCAAAGCAATAGCATCTGCATGGAAACAAGCAGAAGGCAGTATCTTCTATTTAATAGTACTCACTTGGGCCAAACCTACCATCCCCACTGCATCTGTGTCAGCGTAATAACCACTAATATAAGCAATAAGGTTTCAGCATTTAGTCAGTGTTTCCATGGTGAAAGCTTTGACAGAAGCAGATGATCCAAGACCTCAGGTGACTGTACAAGGTTTTTCAATCTGTGGCCTTGTGGGTGAATGAGAAGTAGCCACAATATTCAAAGTAAGTCTGCGGCACTAAGGAAGGGAGGCAATGTTATGATTATAGGAGATTTATACCCATTAGACTACTATCATCACACAATACAAATTATAAATAAGGTACAGATAGTTGAAGTAGAATGAAACACATTCTATGTGTGTGTGTGTGTGTGTGTGTGTGTGTGTGTGTGTGTGTGTGTGTGTGTGTGTGTGTGTGTGTGTGTGTGTGTGTGTGTGTGTGTATACATATACATATATACACACACAGTTTATGTCAGTGAGAATTTTCAGTGAGAATATTTTAATTTTCGTGACGTGCCTTTAGCTTACTGATCTTAACAAGCCATGTATTTATGAGGAGACAAATATTATGAATTATTAAAAGATTCAGTTGAAATGTATTTATATTTAGGTAGAATCATCACTGGTCAATTGGAAAGCTGTGTGCTGCTTTTCCCCCTGTTTTTTGAAAAGCGAAATAAACTGAAATGAAAATGAAAAAAAACAAAACAAAACAAAAAAACCCAAGACTAAAGATGTCCAGCTGGAATCTAACAAAGACTTTTGATAATGGGGAGTCAATGAGGACAAAAGGCTTTCACAAACTCCTGCTACACCTGCTCTGACCACAAGATGTCCTCCGTGTGTCTTATATCTGATTGGTCACAGCTGTTCCCTTCAGCCAATCACAGTTTGTTGCGTCCCTACTGTCACTTCCGGGTGTCCTCAATGAAGAAATCCATCCATTAGCCTTTAATGTTTTTATATTTTCTACCGTGATCTAAAGGGAGTTCAGACTTTTACAAAATGAACCGGATTTTCGGAAGAGGGAAGCCGAAAACGCCACCCCCAAATCTGTCGGATTGTATCGGAAATGTGAGAACTGTCGACTCAAATGTCGTGTTTGTTATTGTGTAATCTAACGGGACCATCGGTACAAAGCTAGCATTATTATTGATCTGAGACGGCAAACACATCCTGCTAAGGCTAATTAGCTATTGACAAAATAACCTAAACCCTATGCCCTTTGCATGGTAAATAGGCGAATTATTATTTTGTAATTTACTACAGGGAGATAAAACATAAAATATAGACCAGCTATATATCCAAAGATAATGAAATACAATGTCATCGTGATTGTGAAGTAAATTATGTGACATGTCCATTTGTGTCTTGCAGGTGGATGCCAGGGCGGAGTCTATTGATAAGAAGATTAGCAGACTAGACAACGAACTGATCAAATACAAAGATCAGCTTAAAAAGATGAGGGATGGACCAGCAAAGGTAAACAAGAAGACAGACTTAAAATTTAAGATGTTATGCACAATATTCATACATAAACTAGTCATTATAATTACAATTGCAAATGTATACTTTTCTATATATATTATATATCATCTCTTTAATTGTTTTCCTTTTACAGAATACAGTGAAACAAAAGGCAATGCGAGTCCTCAAGCAGAAAAGGATGTGAGTGTTAATGTAATACATGTGTTTTATATAATCTGGTTGTTAAACGTTCTACATAAACTTGAATACTTTTGGGAACATTTTCTTATACCGTGCAGCAACCGATAACGTAATAGTGGCCAATAATGTAACAAGAGCCAATAACGCATTCATTTTGGCAAGTCGATAATGTAATAGCAGACCAATAATGTAATAACGGCGTAATGTAATGATGTGCCAATAATGTAATGACATATTGCCATTAATTACTACATTTACTACATGATTAGCTACAGTTATCACATTATCAAAGGAAATGTTCCTTAGTCACTCCAAAGATATAATATCCAGACAACTTAGACTTGCAGGTAATAGTACATTATACTACCCTACAGTTATTACAACAAATGTTTGTTCAAAACTAGGTATGAAGGTCAAAGGGAACAACTGGCACAACAGTCCTTCAACATGGAGCAAGCAAACTATACAATTCAGACACTCAAGGACACAAAAACAACAGTAAGAAAATGAATTAATGATAATGTTAATGGTAGACACATTAACATTTATTGTGGTTTTATGTTTTTATCATTTTTAAATCTAGGTGGAGGCCATGAAGATTGGAGCCAAGGAAATGAAGAGGGCTTACAAAGACGTGAAAATAGATCAAATTGATGTAAGCTTCTTTTTAGTGTACAATTATACATTTTACAGTTAAATTTATAAAGTGAACCTGCCGTCTACAGCTCGGCCTTGAGAATCTTATTTTTGCTGACACATGCCTAACAAAGACTCACAACAATTAAGTGGCACATTTTATTGACAAGGCAAAGTTAAACCTACCAGATATTAGTACATCTCTTTGATAAGTTTATAAGGTATCAGTATTGCAGTATTGTATAATTTTAGGAACTAACTACTTTACTAACTTACTAATTAAGTTAACAAAACGTAGAATTGAAATCAAGCATGATTTAGAGCTAACATACACAGATTAGAGAGAGATAGCACATTTCTACTTTAGTTAACAGTAAATTATATGTAGAAGCAAAGATGAATTGTTGTTTCAGAGATTATATCCATCCATCCATTTTCTTCCGCTTATCTGTGGCCGAGTCATGGGGGTAACAGTCTAAGCAGGGACTCCCAGACTTCCTTCACCCCGGACACTTCCTCCAGCTCCTCCGGTGGGACCCCAAGGCGTTCCCAGGCCAGCCGAGAGACATAGTCCCTCCAGCGTGTCCTGGGTCTTCCCCGGTCCTCCTCCCGGTGGGACATGCCCAGGAGGCATCCGGAACAGATGCTCAAGCCACCTCAGCTGGCTCCTCTCGACGTGGAGGTGCAGCGGCTCTATTCTGAGCTCCTCCCGTGTGACTGAGCTCTTCACCCTATCTCTAAGGGAGCACCCAGCCACTCTGCGGAGGAAACTCATTTTGGCCGGTTGTATCCGGGATCTTGTCCTTTCGGTCATTACCCAATGCTCATGACCATAGGTGAGGGTAGGAACGTAGATTGATGGTAAATTGAGAGCTTTGCCTTTCGGCTCAGCTCCCTCTTCGCCACAACGGTCCGATACAGCGACCACATCACTGCCGACGCTGTACCGATCCGCCTGTCAATCTCATGCTCCATCCTCCCCTCACTCGTGAACAAGACCCCGAGATACTTGAACTCCTCCACTTGAGGCAAGATTATATATCAATATTGTAACGATATAACAAAACTAAAACTGTATTGATCCACAGGGAAATCACGTGGACATGTCTTTTACGGTCTGATTATTGTTATCAAGATAATGACAACATCAAAATATTTACTTTTTCTCTTTTGTTCCCACCCTTAACATGCCTCTTACAAGTATGTATAAATTCAGGATCTGCAGGACCAACTGGAGGACATGATGGAGGATGCCAATGAAGTTCAGGAAGCCCTCAGCCGCAGCTACGGCACTCCAGATATTGACGAGGATGATCTAGAAGCCGGTGTGTTTCTTTATTTTTAAATGCAAACATCTCGAGAGACAAGACATAAATAAAACATTATACATTTTCTAATTAGATAATAGACCTAAGTATCTGTCTGTGTTTGTGCTAATCAGGTCAGTCAGGTCATAATGCTTGTAATCAGACACGAGCACTCCGGGTAACTAGGGCAAGTCTCTTACAATTGATTATAGCATGGAAATCTACCATAACAAACAAAGTGATTACTCAGTGGGAAAAATGGTCTTTGGAAACCCTGACAGTGCTGAACATACATGCTATTAATAAACATATCTTTCTTTACAGAGCTGGATGCCCTGGGAGATGAATTGTTGTTGGATGATGATAGTTCTTACCTGGACGAAGCCACAGCTGCCCCATCTATTCCTGAGGGAGTTCCCAGCGACAGCAAAACAAATAAGGTAACAGTATATCTATGGAAAATCAAGGGGCCAAACGTAGCATCTTCCACAGTAACAGTATGGCTTTATCTCAAAATACAGAGAACCTTCAATGGTTTGGTGATTCTCCAACCGGTTATGTCTTGCACCTCCTAAAAACATTTGTCTTTTCAGTTTTCATGGACCACTAGAGCTAGATTATGTCTTTACCAGCTGCAAATAGGGGTTAAATCTGGTCTAAAATGTGACACATAGATGTTTGTGGGTTTTATTGTCATGTAAATCGGAATATTTAATTATTTTCAAGAATATAGTAATCCTCCCGAGAAGTTTATTGTCATTTTACAAAAAATGGTATATGCATGCACAACTACTTCCACTGTTGTTTGTATAATGATAATGTAAGGCATTATTATTCTTAAAAATCTCCTACTATTTAAACATACTTACATTTTATTTCAGGATGGTGTTTTGGTGGATGAGTTTGGGCTGCCTCAGATCCCAGCCTCGTAAAGCACAAATGGAGACTACAACTGCACTTCGACATCACTTTTTCATATAGAGTAACATTAAAACATTAAAATCCATATTGACCCCAAAACACTACATATTTGGAGATGTCATTGCGGTGGGTTGTGTATTGTTACTGCTACCACTTTAGCATGAGGCCTTGTAACAAACTAAAACATACTTTCTTCTGACACTGGTTTTACATTAAATTAATTAATTCAGTTTTATTTTATTTGTGTTGTATTATTTAGTGATTTATTGTGTATTTTGTTACTATTGTGTTGTCTGTCACTGAAACTGCGAAATAAATGTTTTACTTATTCTCTGCCTTATATTATTATTCCTATGTCTTAACTTTGTAAGATAAAAATATAAGTGTAACATATAATGATAGTAATAATAATATAATTTTGTAATACGATACGTCAACAAAGATCCGCCAATAAAATAAATAATACTAAATCACAGGTTTATAATAGATCTATGGTTTAACACCGTTTCCTGTCGGCACCGGAAGTTGTTCATTGTAGCTTTTAGTTAGCTTAGCTTTGCGTTTCCTTTTGCATCTTCTTTTAACCTGTGATTCTTATCGCACTATTAAACTATCATGTCAGAGGAAACACTAACAGTGACCGTTGCCTACGGTAATGCTATTATCAAATGAATAGAGAATAATGTTGATTTAACGTGAACTAAACGTGAAAACGATAGTAAAACATGTAGCGGAAATGTCTAGCACGCCTCCTGCTAACGAAAGCTAATGCTAGAAATGATAAACAAAACGATATTGTAACCTTATAATAGGTAAATTATCCATTTGTTTAGTAAGACATACCAGAATTGCATCCATTTATAATATGAATTCATCTTGATAACTGGTGTAGTAATAATAGGACCCTTCTTTATCTTTATTGTAAGATTTATTGATTATCCTTAGTAATAAGAATGAAGAAAAGCACGTGTGTAGTCTTCCTAAAAGGATTTATGCTTTCACTTCAGGCTCTGCAAAACACAACATCACAATATCAGGAAATGACGGCAATGCTCCCACTGTCAAAGATCTGTCTGATGCCCTCACACAAGCCACAGGTGTTCCACAACCCTCCCAGAAAATTATCTTCAAAGGTATGAAATGTCATATTTACTCAGAAATTGGATAGTTGTGAGTTTATAAGTAGACTTTTGTTAACAATGCTATTTGTTTGAATTGTTAAGGTAAATCACTAAAAGAAATGGAGGAGAATCTGTCAAGTTATGGTGTTAAAACTGGCTGCAAACTAATGATGATTGGAAAAAGGGTGAGACTGTTTGCTTCATCATATTAATGTATTATATTATTTTGATCATCATTATATTACTGACACATATATATTACTGACACATTTATTCTTTCTGTTGACAATTTAATTATAATCCGAAAATATTATTTTAACTAGTACCTTAATACCGTATTTTAATCAATGGTACACTCACTCAAAAATTATTCATAAACCATTGTACCATTTTAGAAATGGTGATGTTGGTCCTTTATTTTGGTTTATTTTATTTTTATGAGAAATTAATAAAGTCATACCTGGTCTCAAATAGAATAGTCCAGAAGAAGAGGCAGAACTGAAGAAGCTGAAGGATATTGAAAAATCTGTTGAACAAACAGCAAAGAAACTGGAAAAAGTGGATGGGGAACTAACTGGCCTTAAGAATGCAAGTAAATACAGTATCATTAAAGTATATTAATCCATATGTAATAATCATCTTTTAAAATACATATTTTACAGGGCTTTTTGGCCAAAGACCTTCAAGCAGAAGCACTGAATAAACTTGACCACAGAGTGAAAGCTGCAGCTGAACAATTTATGAAGCTCTTAGAACAGATAGATGCTATGGTAAATTGTAATAATGGTTTTCTGATATGTGCATATATATTTTTTTCTAAATGGGTTTATTTTCCACAGACCTTACCAGAAAATTTTAATGACTGCAGACTGAAAAAGAAAGGGCTTGTAAAAACAGTACAGGTAAACCTTTCCATCAACATGTACCAGTTATAACAATGCACATGTGTATTAATTATATTAATTTGCCTTTAGGATTTCCTGGCGCAGTGTGACAGAATTGAAGCTTGCATATCAGACCACATAACAAAGATCCAGTCTAAAAACTTGGCCTTGGCAGAATAAACATATTTTAAGTTTTACACTGTTCAATGAGCAGTGGATGTACAGAAAGCTTCAGGTGTGGAGCAGTTTTTGACTTATTTATTTTGCTGTGTTTACAGAAAACGGTGTGCTGAGTCTCTGTAAAAAAAAAAAAAAAAAAAAGGGAACTCTGGCTGATTGATCCAGCCTAAATGTTAACGTTTGTGTTGAATTATGTATGTTCCCTAAAGTACACTTCAGGGAAGAGCATCAATTGGAATCTTTCTGGAAAAAAATGTAATATGTAAAAAACATGTACGTGCTATTGTCCATTAAAATACACACACTCAATGATATTGAAGGTTTATTCTTTTAAAATACAGTCATAACATCACACAACAGTCTATTTAGATAAAGTCCAGTTTTTACAGCATTTGTGAGTCTTTTTAAACATACTTTCTAGTGAAACCCTTAAAATTGTGCAAATATGCTTCAAAGCTGAGGGATTAAAGAGGGGATCCAGCAGTAAGCGTGTACAAATGACTCAATGAGGTATACCACATTCAAGATTTCATAAATAAATGATACATAAATGAAGAGTTACAAGATTAAGTAGTGATTAAGTGTATATAATTTTGTTAGTCATCTTTGTCCTTTGCACCGTGTTTTAAAATGCGGGTAAATGCTACATAGTTGAAGTTGCCTTTCTTGTCGATTGGTGCTTCACGGAAAAGCTCGTCCACTTCTTCATCTGTGAACCTGTCTCCCATTGTAGTCAGCAGCTCACGCAGATAGTCCTCCTGGATAATACCTGTGCAGTGAGAATATCATTACATTTGCATCTGTTTCTTAAAGCTCTGTCATTATGCCACTTGCAAGGGAAAAAAAAAGTTGAGGTTGTTAATTAGTCCAGTAAACCAATTTGGTTTGGCATTATGGTATTATCTTGGATCATTTTGACAATAATAATGCATCATCTTATATGGTGCTTTTCCAGTCGCTTTACAATTTGGTGTGTTATTCATTCACTCCATACTCAGAGATTGTAAGCTACAATTCTAGGCACAGCTGCCCTGGGGTTGACTGGCGGAAACAAGGCTGCCAATCTGTGCCAAATGTCTTGCCTAAGGATAGCGACAGTTTTTGTCACTGGCTACCCACTGAGGCATCTGATATTTCCAGCGGTCTCCCGTCAAAGTACCAACCAGGCCCAGTCCTGCTTAGCTTCTGACATGATCAAGCTTTTGTAAGGAGGTTTGGGCCACAAACTATTTAATGAACAAAATTAACTACTTAATGTAAATATTAACCCAAGATGCTAGTGTATTTTAAAATATACTCCAAAAACACAATAATAGACTTCAACAAATGGCCCATCTCTTTCATTGCTTTAAACAAATTCATTAGTTTGTCTTGTGTGGGAAACTACTAGTAGGTCTTTTTTATAATTTGGTTATCATGCAGACTAAAATTACATTGTATTACATTGTTATAAGGTATTCCCTTTTGGATAGTTTTACTGTTGACATTACTACAAACTCACCAGTTCCTTCTTCATCAAAGCAGGCAAAAGCATTTCGAATGACGTCTTCTGGATCTGTTCCATTCAGCTTTTCTCCAAACATGGTCAGGAACATTGTGAAGTTGATTGGTCCAGGTGCTTCGTTCATCATTGCCTCCAAGTATTCCTCTGTAGGGTTTTTACCTGACACAGGTAAGGTATTACAGGTATTACACACTTACAATTCAACTCAAAGAATAATCATTTTGTGCCTTACCCAACGAGGCCAACATATCGTGGAGATCTTCTTTGTCAATAAATCCATCTCTATTTTGGTCGATCATGTTGAAGGCCTCTTTGAATTCCTGGATTTGAGACTGATCAAACATTGCAAACACATTGGAGGTTGCACGCTGAGGACGCTTCTTAGTGTTCTTCCCCTTGGCCTTTTTGCTGGACATTTTGAAAGCTGGATATGTACCTCCTTCTAAAATATGAATTAAATATAATGGTTAGTACACAATATCATATTAATGTTTAAGAATAATGCACCTCAATTATGACCTCGATCCACAAACTCTTTCTACAAATGGTTCATTTATGAAGACTTGGATAAATTACATTCCCTATTACAGGAACCACAATGGATTTCATTTGCTATATTATATTATATTATATTATTAATTATATTGTATTATATTATATTATATATAAATATCACAATTAAATCCATTGTGATTGGTTGAACATCTTTACCATCCAAACTTGAACCAAATGTTGCACTTTTAAAAGTTAATAACATATTGAGATTAACAGTGCAAAAGGCACTTAAATGAAACAAATGAGACAGTGCTTTTCATTGTGAGACATCCCTTTAACCCTGTTTTCCTGATCAAATATGCTAACGCGCTAGCTCGAGTTGACCCACATTTCTACGTCTAGTGCACGAGTCAAGATTTGTAGCAAAGATCAGACCCAAAACATATATCTTATCACATAGCACAAAATACATATTTTGATAATGTTCAATTAAAAGACCCACCGTAGAAAATACGGATTATTCTCACACCTGTCCTCCAGACCAGCACAAGCCAAAGCTGTTGTGATGTTACACTTCCGGTTTCAGAACTGACCAATCAAAGTTGAGCCTGTCATATTCCTTACGTCACCTATTACATCATTACATGTCAATCTTTTTATTGATTGATTGTGACCGCAACAATACAACAATGTCTTATAGCATGTCTTTAAATTATCAAGTCAAACCAAACCCAAACCTCGAAAATGTTTTCAGTGTTTTTATTTCACATGACATACAACATTTGGTCAGGAGAGGGCAGCATTATTCAAGTATACAGACCTACAGCCAATTTTATTTACTGACAAACCATGGATCTTTAACTGATTACTGTGATGTACTTCAGCAGCTGGTGTGTGCAAAGTTCCCTTGTTAGTTCATTTTGTTTAGTTGTTGTGGTTTTAAATTTTAAGGGGAGACTCTGTCCCTGATTGTGGTGACTTTATCAGCTCTTTCAGTGGCACCTTGATTAATATACCTTTTTCTTCTTCCAGCCTGTGTTCTCATTCCTCCTGTTCTTGAGGAAACACCAGGAGAGCCCTGCTCAGGTCTCAGGGCCCAGGCCTGGCCCTCTCAGTCTCAGTCAGGTCTAAATTTAAAGCGGGCCCAGCCTTAAAAGGTCCTGACGGAGTCTTGAGCATTCTGCAGAGTGGCAGCATTATTTTTGTTCTGTGGACTGCCGCCCTGTCCACTGCCCCTCTCCCTGCCGCTTTGCTCTATCTGGACCTGTTTTTCCTACTTTTGGATTAGCGTTTTCGACCTTCAGAGGTGGATTTCATTCGTGGTAAGTAATATTCATTATGTGTTTAATTTATATGAATTGTTAAAATTATCATTATGTTTGGTGTAATAATCATCTGAAGGCAGAAGGCCCTGAGGCCTAGCTGGTCTGGTTTCTTATAACAACATCCTAAAAGCTGGCTCTTTTAATCCATAATTCACTGGACTTTGGGCTTTGAAAGTCCTTCACACTAACGTCATATAACATTTACTTTGTCTACTGTGTCATTGTCTCTGTGTCACTGACTAAATGAAGAACAGCCAGTGCTTTTCATTGTGAGAAGCAAGTGTCCTTATTTATTATTAGACAGGTTGCTTTCATAGTCCATCTGCATAGTGTTTATGCTACTAGTGTGTGTTACATGTTCCCCAAGGTACAAGGGATAAAAATACAATGTTGGTGTGTCTTGGACATAAGCAGGTCAGTAATTGTCTTTAGTCACAATTAAACAACACCTGTTGTTTACAAATGGGAACAACATTTCATTGTTGGTATAAAAAGATGTGAGTCAACTATATCCAATACAGACAGAAGTCTTCCATGTTCTCTTATAGTTGATGCTGCTTCTTCATTTAACACAGAAGAACTAATACTATTTCACCTCATTCTCAAGTTTCACCATCTTTGAAATATAACCTCTAAATCATCATCTCTAATAGCTAATACCTCCATCACGACCAAACTAACCAACTTAACGTCAAAACAACCCTTTACATTAATCAGATTGATTTTCAGAGCTGACAAAGTAAAGTTTTAAAAGATGGCGGAGAAGTCAGGGGAGGTTCGTGTGAAAAAGAGAAAACAGCAGCATCGTGTCCAGCATCAGCAGCATCAGGAGCAGAGGCAGCAGCGTTATGAGAGCAGCTTTTACCAGAGCTCCAAGTCCTCTGTTAGCAAGCAGTCGTTCAAGTCTTACAGCGCCAGCCAGACAAGCGAGAGCCTGCAGTGGTAAGAAAACAAAATACTTATCATGAGACAGCTCTGTATTTGAAAAGATGTTTTGATGTACCACTATTATAACTTGGCATAACATTAAGACCACTGGTAAATAGTTTTTGGGTTTTTTTCACATCTTTGAATTAGATGATGTTATAATTTCAAACTATATGACTCTATATAACTATGAGAGAAAAATACATCCCAACTTATGAGCCACATTATTTGTTTGGAACTGGCTCCACAAACTTGACAAATTCATCTTTAAGTCATTAAATTTAGGGGTTGAATAATGACACCACATTCTGCAGCTATGGATAGGCTCAGTAATTACAGATTTATTAACCACAAACAAGGAGAAACAGCTGTATTTTATTAGTTAAACAGTAATTTCCATCAAAGAATTCAAACCTGTCCTCCCGCTCAGTTCTAAATTTTATAATATAACCATTGCCTCAAATATCTTTCTCAGAATAAAACGTTATATAAATACATTTCACCTGGCTTACAGTGGTCATAATGTTATGCTTGATTTGTGTTGCATCAGTTTTTTCAAATACTCAGTTGTGTATAATGTATTTTGTACTGAAGTGGAGTGACGTGTGCAAAAGGGGACGGGACCGACCCATTTCTATTTGTTTTCATACGGTCCTTGCTTTCATTGTTGGCCATTTATATACATACAGTACTGTGTCACATTTAGAGGTATGGGAAAGGTGATGGGAAAATAGATCAGTGATGTACTAAAGACAAATGCATTTTAGCTAAAAGTGGGCAAATATCTTTAAAGGTGCACTATGCAACTTTTCTGATGATCCACCATGTGCCTGACTCTGCAGAGTTTTTGCTTTGCCTGTAATGTTCTATAATTTTTTTTTTCAGTTTTTATTTCTCAATATTTACATTCTTACTATGAGCGGGGTGGTATCATCTGCTGGCCTCTATGGAGATTTAATGTTATATTGTGGAACATTCCAGGCAAAGCATAAATATCTCTATGTAGGCAACTTTAACGAGTTAATAAAAAAAAACAGGACAAATTATTTCTCTTCCAATCTAATTTAATGTCAAATGTAAGGATTCTGAAGCTAACTGCATAGCGCAAGGGTCTTTGAGTATAGTAGATTTTTACCATTGTGAGATAGGACCAATTACCATAGCTTAGGTCTCCTAATACTTTTACTTTTTTCTGAAAATGTACAGTATTATGTTTATATTATGTTATATAGCCATTATGTTGTTATGTTTTGTTTGTCTATCTATCTGTGTATGTGTATTTGTTTGTCCATTTATTCTTGTTCTTTTGTTCTTCTTTCTCTGTAACACTTGTCAACATGAGGTCTTTGTCCTTCAGGTGCCAGGGGTCAGTCCATGTAGGAAACAGGGACAGCTTTCTAAACCGGGGCAGAAAGAGTTATGTGAGACACGCTGTCAGTGGTATTTATGGACCGCGGGGCTATTTCTGTCACAGTAGGCCTGACGATCTGTGTAAGGCTAGTGTAAAGCTACTGTATAGAGCTAATGGAGTTATAATGGGATCTTTGTTTGTTGGAAGACAAGATGTGATTTGGATAAACATGAAAATTTCTCATTTAGACCATAACAGAATTAAGGTCAAATGTAGTAGGCCCAATAAAAAATGTCTATAGCACCATTATGAGTAAAGCAGTATCCATCTGGCAGATAATGTTATTGTCTTGATTTAGTCTCCGTTATATTTTAGTTAGGTATTGAATATTGCATTTTACTCATATTTAGAAGTATATTTCCATTCTACCGCACTGTTATATGTCTTTTCCACAATGCTACCAAACAACATAAAAACATTGTCTTTCTTGCTTCATTCTTCTTTCATTTTTACACAGTGGCACCTCAAAGTAAGTCATGACACTTACTCCTTAATAACTTTCTTTTACTTTGTTAGACCTGTGGCTTTTAGATTTGCTGAACTAAAAGTTTCTTCAGACTGAGCTGAACCTGACTCAGCTGTACCTCTTTGACACCAGAGTCTTGGTGTCTGCTCTTCCTGATCTTCTTTTTTTACCACAGTAAAACACTGTAACTTAATGTTAGAAATCTTTTTGACCGTTTGAAGAGTCCACAGTACAGATTTGTTTTATTCATGGGTTTCAGCTTCCTTTTATATGATGCCATTTTGAGGATGGTTGACTATTCAATAGATATAATACTTTGTTTTGAATTGTTCACTGCAGCGGCAACAGTCCTAACTTTTCATCATTCTGAAACCCATAACCCCGTAAAATTAAGTAGCATTTTTGTACACATTTTAGGTCACCACACAATATTGTAATACATTGCTACGACCGCATCAACATTTGGACTAAACCCTGAACTAAACCTGATCCAGACTGGACCAGGTCCCGGACTAGAGCATTTTCATAGCTTTAAATAATATTATGCCTACCTTCTTACTTTCTAGGCATGTGGTTATTTTTATCATTTTAAATATTGATTCAATTACATTGAGACAATAAAAGATGGTTTGATATCATTAAACTGTTTAGATTCAACATATAGTACACTTGCTGACCACATTAAAGTAATCATGTAACTTACTTGGACCTTAAATCGGTAATGTTGAGAACCAGTCTGAAAGTCAAGATTTGGCAGACAAGGAACTATTGCTTCTTTATGCATATCCTATACCTATCCTTCTATCCTACATCCTATGTGATAGTTCAGCAGGTACAGCAAATATGTTACTCTGGTATTGTTGATATGTCTTGTCAGTTGCCCTGTCCCCTGTCCTTGTTCTAACTACTGTTGTCACACCAGCCTGAAGAGCTTCCTGAAGACCAAGGGGGAGGAGGTGGTGAGACTGAGCCTGTTACCTAAAAGAGCCCAGCGCGCCTATCTGGCAATGGACACAGACAAAGAGGTCATCGGCTACGTGGTGCCACTATTCAGAGCCAAGTGAGTGGTGGAGACCAGGTCTAAACCAGGACTACCCAAGGTCTAAATAAGAACTAAATCAAAACTAAATAGTGCCCCATTCAGAACTAAAGTGATTGGACAAGAAACCAGGTCTAAACAAGGTCTAATCCAGGACTATACCTCAGGTCAAAATCAAGATTAAAACAGGAGTAAACAAGACTAATCTACATAATGCTCCTATTCAGATTCAAGTGAGTGGGGAAGAAACCAGGTTTAAACCAGGACTACAACTGGACTAAACCAGGACAATAACCAATTACCAAAACATGGTGACCGTAGTCAGAGCCAAGTGAGTGACGGAAAAACAGATTTAAACCAAGAACTAAACCAGGGCTATACCCCAGAACTATACCAAGTTTAAACTAGGTCTAAACAAACTACATGGACAAGGAGGTCATAGGTTATCTGTGCTATTCAGAAATCAGGTTTAAAGCTGGTCCAAACTAGGTCTAAACCAAGACTAAACAAAGACTAAACCTGGTTTAAACAAACTGCACAGACAATAATGTCACTGGTCATGTGGTGCCCTAGTTCAGAGCCAAATAAGTGGGAAAGAAATGAGGTCTAAACCAGGTCTAAACAAGGACTATAACCCAAAACTCAACCAGGTCTAAAATAAGTCTGACTGGGTCTGAACAAGGACTAAACCAGGACTATATCTCAAGACTATGCCAAGATTAAGCCTGATCTCCAAGAACTACTAGACAAACAAGGAGGCTATAGGCTCCATAGTGCTTCTTTTCAGAGCCAAGTGAGCGGACAAGCAATTAGATCTATACTGGGTCCAAACAAGGCCTAAACCAAGAGTAAAATCCAGAACTAAACCAGGTCTGAACCAGACTAAACCAGGACTATACACCTGTCAATATTAATAAATGAAGGACCATTGAGTTTCTCAGATTATGACGCATCGTTACCATTGATCCAGACTAATAGGAGTTTGTATTTCCAGTCATGAAGTGGTCCGTGGTCTGGTGGAGGGCCATGAGGAAGGGCAGGTGGAGGAGGGCATACAGTACGTAGCCATGAGGAACCTGTTCACGCGGGAGGCTCGGGAGGCCATGGAGGTCAAGGTGGAGAAGAAGAGCCACTCCAGACATGTCAGAGAGTCTGCCGAACGGGTTGAGCTCGGAAAGACGGTAAATATTTATATTGTACTATAGTATGGGAAGAGGGAAATGAATCCTCCTGCTCTTTGTTACCTCTTAGATCATTTTACTTGGTATATTACATGTTTCTACCACTGTCATCACTGTTCCATTTATTGTGAATCAAAACCTCTGTAAAAACTCAAAATTCAAAGCTTGTGAAAAGTGCATATTTTAAAAAGTGTAGTAAAATATACACTTTATAACTTTCAAATATTTTACTAAAATGGCATTGACATTGGCATTGGCATTGTTTCTCAAACATTAGTACAGAAGCTCCTTCACGTAGTCTGCGGATTCTTCTGCATTTGCTGAATTTAGAGTCAATTTAATCCCTGTTTTGTTTACCTTTGGGTTAATTAATGTATAGAATTTGATACTCAATACCGATTCCTATACCACAGTGATAATGATCCCTCAATTGTCCACTTATGTTCCATAGTGGTCTATGGGCATATACTGGTCTATGTGGACTTACAGCTGAAGAACATCACATCCTAAAACTATTCAGGAAAGGTTCATTTCTGTCCTGTGAATGTGTTTTTTAGTATTGATACTTGTTCAAATGAGTATCTAGTTTCTATACTAGTTTTAGAATCGATTAATATCGTTTCAGTACTTTTGACAACCCTATGTTAGACCTGGTTTCATATTATGTCTAACTTCTCTTGTTTTTGGTTCAGCTGGAAGAGTGGTCTGAGTTTCGAAAGAAGATGAACCCGGACAGCCTGACACACCCCCCTGAGTTCATAGTGAAGCCCCGTGGACAGACTGTGTGGGAGGGCAAGACGGTCAAACTGCACTGCACTGTGGCTGGATGGCCCAAGCCCAGGATCGCCTGGTGAGAACAACACATTTTGGCTCTCTTTGATTGACTCACTGGTCTGAAGGTCCCACATAGTCCAGAAAACTTTCAAGTAAAATTGTCTTTCAGTATTGATTTTATGAACATGCACAACACAGACTTTTAATGAGTCCAAATAACAAAAGTAGCCAAATTTATTCTTCCAAAGTCTGAAACCAAACAACATGCTTGTGCTGACAGAGAATTGTCTCTTGATTAAAAAAACAACTCAAGCATATCACTGACATGACTGAATTAAAATTAAACTAACTGCTGAGCCCTACTGCCATATTATGCATAGTTTCCAGGGTACTACAAAACATAACAGCATCTTATTTACGCTTATAACTGATTTCTAGGTATAAAAATAACATCCTGATTGATGCTAAGGCCCACCCGGAGAAGTACACCACTGAGAGCAACTACAACATGCACTCCTTGGAGATCAAGAAGTAGGTAATCTTAAACTTAAGAGCTTACAAGTCAAACCTGTTATAAAGACGTCATCTTATTATTTGTGATCATGTAAATGAGGTGTAATTTATTCAGTGTTTCCTTTGGCATATTTTCAGCTGTGACTTCTTTGACACCGCTCGGTATCACGCCTCCGCTCTCAACATTAAGGGAGAACTTTCTTCTGTTGCAACGATTGTTGTCAAACGTAGGTGTTTTATTCAAAGTGATTCTTAAGATTTCTTTGGGAAGCTGAAGTAGTGATGACTGTTTTGCCGCAGGGTTCCAGGAGGGTGATGAAGTAGGTCTTCTTGATCCCAAACCACGTAAGTGCTCTAAGCATTTTGAGTTTGAACAGATTTCAACTGCAAAATTAACTTTAAGTGTAAAATACCAATAATAGCAAATGTAAGCTGCCTAGTTTTTACCTAAATCGTGCTTTCTTGCAGTTATCTTAACTTACTACACTGGACATTTTCTGTGTACCATAAACAATAAGTTACAATAAGCCATAATTAATAAACTCCCTATAGTGGCTAGCTATAGTTATAGCCATAGCTGCCCTGGGTCAACAAACAATCAAGCCCCAACTTGGCTGTCTGTGCCAATGGCCTCTTCAAAACACCAGAAATTTCTCACTGACACTTAACATTCATACACACAATTTACATGTATGCTCTGCGCATCATACCACACCTACAGCTAATCGACATTTGGTATAACTTTATTACATGAAAATACAAAGTAGTAAACAATAGCAAAACCCTGTGAGCTACCTAATAAACACCACACTCTCATGTTTTTTATTGTGTCTTGTTTGTAGATGGTTACAGCGCTGAACATGGCGTCACCTTTAACACCACCATTATTGATAAGTTTGAAGTGGCTTTTGGTCGTGAGGGCGAGACCATGAGTCTGGGCTGCACCGTCATCGTTTACCCCACAGTGAAGAAATACCAGCCTGAAATCATCTGGTACAGAGACTGTAAGTACTCATCAAATTATGCTCATTTTTGGATTTTAGTCTCTGACATTGAGGGCAGTTGGCAGTATTTATTAATTTTCAAGAACTATATAAGAAGAAAATATTTGAACCCAATTATGTATTTTATTAACAAGGTTCATTATGCTGCTGTATTTATTCAGGCACACCAAAATATTTACATATTAACATTGTACTATCCTCATTTCAATTAAACAGTCCTGTCCTATAGATGTGATGCCATTTGAAATCAGTTTAAAATGTTAAGGTATAACAGAGATTTTTAGAGCTAATTGTGCCTTGTTGTGATTACCCTCCTCAGCTGTGCCCCTGAAGCCTTCTAAGTGGGTGCACACTCACTGGTCTGGAGAGAGAGCCACTCTGACTCTGGTTCATCTGAACAAAGAGGACGAGGGCCTGTACACTCTGCGTGTCAACACCAAGTCTGGATTTGACTCTTACTCCGCCTACGTGTTTGTCAGAGGTACTACATGTCCTTATAATAGATGTAGTACTGATAAAAGCATGTACAAGGCCAATCCTTCTGTTAGGTACTGCTGAACAAGGTCCTAGCTCAATATCTGGATGTGGGTCCCTCTAGCCCACTGCTACTGACAGGTTTTCACAGAGGCACTAGTTGGAAGATGGGTCAAATGCAAAGGACAGCCTTTCCTGCAGAAGCAGTAGTTGACTAATAGATTCAAACTACAAAAAGAAACATAAATGGGAAGCATACTGTAACTAGAAAAGCACTCAGAGAGCGCAGACCTCCGCCAAGCAGCTCAGTTTTCAAAGTGATCCAGAATCCAGGATTTCTTCTGGATCATCACCACAATTTAATCATCTGTTAGATTTACCATCAGGAACATTTCCTGAAAATTTCATCAAGATCCGTCCATAACTTTTTGAGTTATCTTGCTAACTAACAAACTAACAAACTAACTAACAAACAAACAAACAAACAAACAAACAAACAAACAAACAAACAGACAAACAGACTCAGGCGAAAACATAACCTCCTTGGCGGAGGTAACTAGTTAAGCTAACAAACATCATATTAACTTTTAAATTCTAATTATTTAAATCACTGAATGGTTGAAATGCATGGAAAGTTGTATCCCAGATCAGTGCCCTTTGTAGTGTAGACTGAAATGACAGAAGACTGCCTGAATTTTCCTGAATAAAGAAAGAGTAGTAAAATCAGGGGAAACGCTGCAAATGTGTTATGCTCAAGAATAGCCTGAAGGAATTAATAGCATTTGTGGTGTTGTTGGAGACTGAAGTGGTATAGAAAAGTCTGTATTAATTAGTATTTGTAATTAGTAAAGTTGACTGTTGATGCTAAGTAAAGCACAGAGAACATTTGGTTTCATATGCCTTTAAGCAGAGTTTTGAAGGTGTTACATTTCTTCTGTGGTATGTTGCCATTATTGTCTGTCTCAATGCCTGTGATACCACATACAGTACAACACTCCTCTTTTAACATTACATTTACAGATAAGTTACCACTCTCTATACTAGTAATATGGTACAAAGTCATCTGCCGCAAATAGCCACACTGCCCTCTCAAATACTGTAGATGACAGTGGGTCAAAATGAAATCAGATATATCGTGAGCAAAGTCCTATATTTAGACACATGACTTCACTTAACATATTCGTATCTACCTCCCTAACACTGATGCGTTTTATATTCTAAAAATGATATTAGCTTCCTATTTAAAATGTACCTGTTGGATATTTGTATATTTTTGTGTGTGAGGGGGGCTGGGTGTTTGGAGTGGAAGGTGCTATTGAATTAACATCTGATCTAAATCGGGCAGAGGGATTGGTAAATTATAATGCTAGACCTTTAAAGTTATTTTTTAATATTTTAGGTTAATATGTAGAGGAGTGATTGTCAGACTTTTCTCTCTAAATGCCAACTATGGAAATATTTTCAAGAACTAAGCCAAAACAAGACGAAAATGTGGATTAAATTGATTCCCTAGATTTTTGTTTACTGCAGAGGCATTTGCGTATGAGCTTGTGAGGTACAACTGAGAGGCACCAGTACCACAGTTTGAGAAACACAGATTTAGAGGACAGCTGACCTATGATATATATAATTGTTAAAATGAAGTGTATCTGATCTCTCCTGCTCCTCTCCTCACTGCATACTTGTCTCTGTGTGTGCAGATGCGGAGGTGGACGTTGAGGGAGTCCCCGTGGCTCCTCTGGATGTCCGCTGTCACGATGTGAATAAGGATTATGTGGTGGTGACCTGGAAACAGCCGGCAGTGGAGGGCAGCAGTACCATCCTCGGATACTTCATTGACAGGTTGTCTTTTTACACTCTACTTCAGACATATTCTGTTTGAATGCATAATATTGTGCGTTACAATAATAACAATTAGATTTGTCATAATTTATTACTAAAAGATGAAATGTCTAAATAACTGGTGGACCCTCTACCAGAAAAGTTACACAGTGCACCTTTAAGAAATGTCATATTTCTATGGTAAGATATGCTACTTGAATATACTGGTCTCATAGAGATAAACGCATCTAATGAAGACAGAATATATTGTTCTTTTCAGCCCTACAGTAGTTAAGCATCTACTAAACTGTCTCTCTCTGTGTAGGTGTGAGGCGGGCACTCTGCATTGGGCACAGTGTAACGACATCCCTGTGAAGTATGCCCGGTACCCTGTGACCGGGCTGGTGGAGGGCCGCTCGTACCAGTTCAGGGTGCGGGCGCTGAACAAGGCCGGAGTGAGTCGCCCGTCCAGAGCCTCCGAAACTGTGGTGGCCATGGACCCTTCTGACAGGGCACGCCTCAGAGGTCAGACTTTAAAGAAAAAGACTTATAATGGAATCACTAGTTAGATTTCTTTCTATTCCCTTTTTGAGCCACAAACAGTACTGCAAAGTTTGTTTTTGAAACTTACTGTGGTATTATGTTGATTATCATAAAAGATAAGATGAATATGAATATGATATCCAAGTTTGAAATAAATTATTAAGTAAACATTTTATTAGTTTAATAGTAATATGTTTTGACCTGTCTATCAATATATCTGATTTTCATTCTTCTTTCTATCACCATCCGCAATTAATCACCAGCCTTATTAAAGCTTGAAGAAAGACTTAATTAATAATGAACAGTTTATTAAAAATGATTCAGGCTTAGTAACTACTTAATTACCCTCTTCCTAGCCTCTTGATTCGGCTTCTTTCTTGTTGAGAAGAATGTGAATTTAATCTAATAATTTAGTACTAATAATCTTTCAAAACTGCTAGTTTCTTAAACTCTATAATGTGTAAGTAAGTAAGTGTGTAGTGGTTGGTGTACACTGAAAGCATGAAGAAATAACTTTGGGGCGATGTACCTTTTAAATGTCAGTGAGTAATTCTGTAATGAAACACCCAGTGGCACTTTCTGGTTTTGTTTCTCTTTGACAGCTGGTCCGTTGGCTCCTTGGACTGGAATGATCAAATTTACAGAGGAAGACTCCACTGGTAATATCTGGTTTCATGTAGTTTTGTGACATTTTATACTTGACATTTCCTGTTCATAGAATACAATAAGAAAATAACTTCTTCGCGGTCCTTTAGCTGGTGTGGTCCCTGGTGAACCCACTGATGTTGTTGTTACCGAGGCAACTAAGAGTTATGTGGTTTTGGCCTGGAAACCTCCGGCACAGAGAGGTCACGAAGGGGTCGTGTACTACATCGAGAAGGTACAAAACTATCAATATATCTCACCTCAGCTGAATCAACTTCCTAGAGTTTTCTTTGGAACATATTTATGTCAATATTTTGTCAAAATGTTTTGCTTTTTTATCATATTGACCGCATGATATGGCATGGTATTTTTGCAATACTGTGTTGGAAGTTAACATTTTTAGCTGCATTAATTCCCGTTATCAGAGAACACAATATTTACCGCAATATTATTTTCTCTCACATGATCAAGTAAACATGCTGGTATTGTATTCAAATTGTATTATTATTGAAGTTAATCTAGCAGTCTAAAAAGCAATCATAAAGAGGCAATTAGTGATTTTTTTTTTCTATAAACTGTATAAAAATTATCCATAGAGTTTGTTGAAATATGTAGGAATGATTACAGTGCTACCTATTACCTTTGTTTGTGCATTTATTATATTCGAATTGCAAAAGACCAAGACCAAAAAGTTTTCACATGTTGCAATATCACATTTACAACATTTTTACCATTCCTTGTGTCTATGCATATGTCCAATCTCAAATCTGAAATCTTCATTGTTCTTTGTCCCTTGTTGCAGTGTATCTCAGGCACAGACTCTTGGCAGAGGGTCAACACTGGGATGCCTGTGAAGTCTCCACGCTTCGCTCTGTTTGACCTGGCCGAGGGAAACTCCTACAGCTTCAGAGTACGCTGCTGTAACTCTGCAGGCACCAGCGAGGCCTCCCAGCCCACTGCAGAGACCACTGTGGGGGACAAGATGGGTATGGTTTGCATTGACTGTTTGTTTAGGTTTATTAGACAGCACCATGAAACTGGGGTGAAAAGTGGGAAGACGCATTCAGCAATGTTGTTGACAGCGATCAATCTCACACTGAGGCCACAGAGCCTGGCATTTGTGTTGTGAGCAATCCCAACGCCAGAATGCAGTCAAATATTAATCAGTACTAAAGCTAATATCCAAACTAGGTACTCATTTGAGCAAGTATTCAACACAAAAAAATCACATTCAAATTTGAGCTTTCCTGAACAATTAAAAGTATGATTTTGAGCTCACAGCAGGAATATAAGACCTCATGGTAAGATAAAGTACTATTATTTTGTATATGAAAATTACTTTATTACTAAATATGGAGCAATTTTTATCTTCATTGTGGTATCATAACTGGTATCAAGCAATCAATGAATATCGAGTTTGAAATGTTCTGTCAACACTAATATGTGGCAAAATTACCATATGGCCAGCTACCTCTTATTATAGTATCCAACAGTTGCCATGACGTAGAAAAAATATTTTCACAACTTTTCAATGCCTGTTTTCTAATATAAGTACTTATTGCTTATTGTATTTTTCTTTAAATTCCAATGTATACAGACCTGCCCTCAGCTCCAGGAGTCCCAGTGGCCATCCGAAACACCAGTACCTCGGTGGTTGTGTCTTGGTCCGGGTCTAAAGACGTGAAGCACCTGGCTGGATACTACATTGAGTGCAGTGTGGTGGGCACCGAGGAGTGGCTGCCCTGCAACAACAAACCTGTCAAACAAACCAGGTATTTTCACACAAGATGAAAGGTTTATAATTTAACAACAATCTAAGAGTGAATAGCAAAGAAAATGGCTATAATATTTACTGAAAAGCATATATGTTGGCGAAAGCTAAAAATATATTAACATCTTTACACACCCTACCCTAGAAGAATAGTTGGTATCACTCAAGATTCAAGAAACCCCTCATGTTTGCTTAGACATCGCATTAGAGATGCAATGCAGAATTATATTATCTATTGCATTTGGCCACACAGATAGACTATCAAAAATAGGTAATTTATAATACCTAAAGTACTTTTGAAAATGTATATTTCACAGATCAGCTGCAGTTACTTCCCAAAATAAATAAATAAAGATATTTTTTCTCTCCAGGTTTGTATGCCACGGGCTTATTTCTGGTGCAAACTACGTGTTCAGAGTGAAGGCGGTGAATGCTGCAGGTTACAGTCAGGTTACAGCCAGTTCAGAGGCTGTAGTCGTCGTGGATGCTGTGGGTAAGTATCAGGCTTCTGCATTGTCCATCTCACTATCGCCCTACAAATCAGTGTGCTTCTCTGTTTCATCCTAATATGCATGAGGATTCTAACATTATAATATTTAATGCACATGTAATTTACATATGTAATACGCCATCCTTTCTGCAGCTATCACATTATAGGTCATTCACCAGGTATTTTCAAACTAATTTCTTCATGATTTAAACTACAATAAACATAAACGTTATTTATTTTTTATTGTTTTATGTTTTGTTTTATATTCATTATATATTCAATCTGTATGTCCATACATATTATTTTGAACTCAACATCATTGATTCATTACAGTTGTACTCACTTTACTTGCCTGGTTTTGCCTTTCATAATTATGTAGGTACTAACATCCATTTTCTGATACTCACACTTTGCCAATTGTAGCAATTTAACAAAGGTTTTTAAACTGTAATATTATAAATATTTTTTTTCTCGGTTGTGGCTTTGTTTTGCCAATAGATAATTCTCTAGCGGTACGTCTTGGTGCATGGCCACGTTGAAGGCTAAGCATATTGTATAGTAAGAGCATGAACTTAACCAGCGATTCATCTGGCTTTGGATATGACCATGGAGTAAGTATTTAAATGTTGACCCTAAATTTTGATATTGATATTTTATATTTGATATTTTAAGGTGTAGTAATGTTGTGGCAAATTGGTATCCATGTCTCTGTGACTAGATTAGAGGCTTAAATGAAAAATATTAAGTGTCTTTAAGTTTGGTTAAAAATCTAAATCTAATCTATGAAGCACTTTTAATTCAAAGAAATCTAAATGTATTGTTATCATTAGACCAGAGGTGTAAGGTCAGTGAACTTAATTAATGAATACACATTTCTCTTAATTAATTTAAATGCATAATTGGCTTGATGTATTACAGCCCTTTCTGGAAAGCCGAGCGGTGTGCGTGTGGTGGAGGCAGTGAAGGACTACATGGTTCTGACCTGGGACCCTCCAGCTCACAACGGAGGAGCCGACATCAGGGGGTATTTCATTGACTACAGGACAGTCAAAGGAAGTGCAGCCGGACAGTGGCACGAGATGAACCACCAGGCCGTGACCACCAACACCTTTAAAGTAGGTCCTATTTGTATTGCCAGTAGCACTTATGTGTAAACTATAGTGTAATGATGAGGGGCTTCTCTTGAAATGCTTTATGTACCATATACTCATACAGACATAATCATCATGACATACAGTTCAGTTTATTTGGTAATTGCAGTATAAAACTACATTTAGAGCTCAAAGGTAAATGAGTTAAGCTAAGTTAGTAAAAACAAATTTCCCTCTAATTTCTTATCAAGGAGTGTAACAGTTTAAACAAAGCTAGAAGCAATAGTGGCTAGCTTGAGGTTTTAATTTTTATTTCTGTTTTAGGCTGAGAACCTGAAGGAGAACGTGGTCTACCAGTTCCAAGTGCGTGCGATGAACATGGCTGGAGTCAGCAAGGCATCTCTGCCCAGTGTAGCTCGGGAGTGCAAGGAATGGACCATCACTGTCCCAGGTAATAAAAGCACTGCTAAATCATTTATAAACTGCAACAAGGGATCCGAAATTGGTTTAAATGATTTGGCGTCAGAATTTTGAGTAACTGAGTAGTTTTGACTAGTAGCTATTACATAATGTTATCCACTTTGAGCAAATCTAATGTACCAACAAAGGTAAGTTTATTATACTGTACAGGTATTAAATTGTGCCTTAAATTTTGCGTTTGAATGTGTTTTTAGGTGTCCCTGTTGGCCTTCACGTGCTGGAGGTCCGGGACACGTCTGTGGTTGTGCTTTGGGAGCCTCCTCTGTTCGATGGTCGCAGTCCAGTGAATGGATACTACCTGGACCTGAAGGAGGTCTCAGCTGGAGAAGAGGGCTGGGTGGCTGCTCACGAAAAGGCCAACAAGAAGCTGTACATGAAGGCAAGAACAACACACTGACTTTTATGTAATTCAAATATTGATTACATTTTTGAAAAACAACCCAATATAACACATTTATAACAGCAATACCATAGCATAAAACAGTGAAGGGTAACACATGTTTACGTTGCATTTCTACTACACATTTATTTTTACATGTACATGGTAACAAATTATTTTACTTACTTTATTGCTTTTTATTTGATTTTTACCTTTTTTCAAGATTTTTTTCGTTATGTTATTGAGCTAACATGTCCAAGTAATTTATACTGTGGCTCAATAAAGTTTGCCAAAGTACACTCCTACAGTGATTTGGAACAAAGTAATAAAATACATACAAATTCAAGATTTTCGTGAGAACTATTTTTATAATGTACCCTAAGCTTGAGTGATAAGAAATATTACTCAAATAAAAAATAAACAATGATGAATTTAAGCCAAATTAAAAAAATAAAATTAATGTAAACTTATCTAACATTTACTGTATTTTTAGGTCACTGGTTTATCATCAGGTGCCTCTTACGTTTTCCGTGTCCGGGCTCAAAATCTCACTGGAGTTGGAAAGGCTTCTGCAAACCTGGGTCCAATCCTTGCCCAGACTCGTGCTGGTAAGTTTGATTCTTGCATAATTTAGACTAGCAGGAGCAAAATGTTCAAATTACTTCCCAAATAAG
This sequence comes from Taenioides sp. WSHXM2023, assembly GCA_029959045.1. Classification (NCBI taxonomy): domain Eukaryota; kingdom Metazoa; phylum Chordata; class Actinopteri; order Gobiiformes; family Gobiidae; genus Taenioides; species Taenioides sp. WSHXM2023. The sequence goes on along the minus strand of CM057096.1, from coordinate 11,173,334 downwards.
CATATTAATGTTTTATATGTATTGCTACTAAGTTTTTGTTGTTTTTGGCATGTTAAAAGACAAGTTTCTTGTCTCCTCTCCCTTCTTCAGGCACTAAGGAGATCTATGTGGATGTGGACGATGATGGCATTATCTCTATGATCTTTGAATGCTCTGAAATGAAGGAGGGATCTGAGTTTGTTTGGTCCAAAAACTATGAAGCCCTCACAGATACCTCTCGTCTCACTATTGTCAATGAGGGCGGCAAGTACGTATCCAAATCTAGGGCTGTAACTTTGCTTAGGTCTAAGTCTAAATATTAATTTTTGTTTGAGATGGGCGTGGGAAAGCATTTTAAGGTACAATCAAGGGTGTAATGTGAAATTTTTGCTATTTTATACATCTGTTTTTTGTTTAAAAGTGTATTATGGGACTTTTTATGGAGGTTCTGCCACCTACTCGTCTCCATTATTGCTTTGCCTAGAATATTCCACAATATGGGCTTAGACTCCGTGGAGACAAGCCGATGATCTCACTAACAGCTCTGTTTTTTCAAGGTGTTTCTGTGCAATAAAAAAAACCTGTTTATTGTCATACTGTGGAACATTACAGGCAAAGCAATAACTAATTTCCATGAGATAAGAAGGAGCGGGCCTAGCACCAGAAAAGTTACATGATGCACCTTTAATTTGATAGTTCACAATACGTATCTGAACCTCAAATTAAACATTTGTTGGAAATTATTATTATTATTATTATTATTATTATTATTATTATTATTATTATTATTATTATTATTATTATTATTATTATTATTATTGTTCATTTTTGTCAATATCAGCCATCCCTAAAAATGTCCATGTAATTGGCAAGTAAAGAACCATCCAAAAACTTGCCACATCAAACTGTTTAAATAACTTATTTCTTTTCCAAACTCCTTTCCTACAGAACCAGGGCCATCTTTAACTCCCCCTCTCTGGATGATCTGGGCACTTACTCTTGTACAGTCACGAACACAGAGGGCATCTCCTCCAGCTACACCCTGACAGAGGAGGGTGAGTCAACCTTCTATATGACGTCTAAGCTCGGGATGGATATTGGTTCTTATATTGATTTCAGTCAGTATTTGGGGTTTTTCATTTATTGGTATTGGCTTGATATTTAGAGCCAATATGTTTTTCTAAGCTGCTCTAGACTGTGTGCTAGTAGACAATTCCCAATCTGTCCTCAGATTTGTATCATATTTGCCTTTTAAATGATCTAGTGAGTCAAAAATGAATTATATATATTTTAATATATATAAAGTGTGTTTTTCAAATAAAGCATACAACAAATTATATTGTTAGCATATCAGATTTTTGCAAAAGTAGAAAGTCAACTTACTGCAACTATTCATGAGTTTTCAAAATGGCAATGGTGATCTGTTATTATTAAGAAAACTAAATATTATATCATGTGAATGGAGAAAGGTCCATACAGAATCTTGAAATCAAGGAGTGATTTGACTGATACTGACTACATTTAAAAAATATTTATACTGATATCTGCAAATATTGTCCACAAAAGCAAGACAGATGGGATACTGGTAGAATAAATCAATATGAAACCATCTCTGGTCAAAGCCAGTGACACCTGATCATTGTGTGTTTATATTTGGTTTGGATGACAGTGGTGCTAAAGGTGCTAAAGGTGCTAAAGGTGCTAAAGGTGCCTGAGGGCCCTGTCTGTTGTTGTCATGTAACAGCTGCTTCAGTCTGACACCTGTCAGCCCAGTTTACACCTGTCAGGCCAGTTCAGGTCTGTCAGGGTCTGTGCAGAGGTCACAGAGGAACAAGGTGTCAAACTGACTCTAACGTAAGGGGGACTGTGTTTGGGCCATCATTCTAACAAACAAAATATATTGGAGCAAAAGTTTTGGTGAAAAGAAATGTATTGATTTTGCAAAGTAGCAATAAATACTAATATATCAGATTTTTTTTATAGATTTAAATGAATACAATCACTGTGTTTATAGCATGTAAACAAGGTGAAACACACAATCAGTAGTTGTCCTGCATTTATTGCTGTATAATTGTTACATACATTTTATGTGATAGATCTGAAGTACCTGACTGGTAGCATTTGTTGTAATTCCTGTAATTGTTGTTGCTGTAATTCCTGATTCCATTTTACCAGATTAGATTTATGTTGTTGTGTACTGAGATAAAATGAGCCTCCATCTTATCTTATCCAGCCATACATGCAAATTTATACATAGCACATATATTAGTTCACAGGTAATTCATCCCTCATTGTCATCACTATTATAATTTCCTAATCTTCACACAGTATATCAAAGTAAAATAAATGTTTTGTGTTTTACAGGTCTGAAGCGTCTCCTGGATCTCAGCCATGAGCACAAGTTCCCCGGTAAATAAATACTTTTCTATTTAACTTTCTATGTATGTAACATAGATAATCAAATTTATATTATTATTACTAGAATCAGTACCGAAATGTAATAAATAAAGTTTTGTTCCTTTTCTCGTAGTTATTCCCTTCAAAAATGAGATGTCGATGGAGCTGCTGGAGAAGGGCCGTGTGCGTTTCTGGTGCCAGGTGGAGAAGTGCACTTCGGCCTGTGATGTGGAGTATGCTTTCAACGATGCTATCATCACTCAGGGAAAGGTATTAACTCAACCACCTCCAGATCAGATCTCATTTATTCTTTGGCATGCACACGTTTTGCTAAAATATCTGTGTTTTTATCATTACAGAAATATACAATGAATTTCGACAAGACTTCTGGCATCATTGAAATGTACATGGACTCTCTGGAGGTGACTGATGAGGGAACTTTCACCTTTAAACTGGTCGATGGCAAAGCTAAAGGCACAACTAGTCTGGTGCTGATTGGTGATGGTAAGAGCTAAATTATAACATTCTATTTGTTGCAGTAACATGGCAATTGAAAGTCTAAAAGATACTTATATGTGTTTAAATTATTCTTTTATTTGAAGTTTTATTTTCAAAAGTATACTATTTCTTTTAAAAACAAAGTGGGGTACGTACTTAGAGACTACAAAATTGTGAACATGAGTCTACAGTGGCCAGTAGTAGTAGAAGTATTAATTGTATTTATTGTAATAAAACATATTTGCATTTTATATTTGTTCAAGACATTTGTAATCCTAACCTTTAAGAGTAATACAGTACTTTCCCAGTACAAATTGCTTTATTGCTGGTCTAATGTGGTTTTGTGGATCTTTACTTTGCAGTTAATTACTGTGTCCATTGGATGGCAGTAGAGATCTACTTTCCATTGAATGTGTTTTTTTCATTTCATTCATGCTTTTTTCAGCTTATCCTGCTATGAGTCATACTGTACAACTGATACTGGCCATTCACCATTCACTTGAACTAAACTTTCCTAAACAGTGAATGGAATTTTTTTGTGTTGAGATAAATATTTTCACATAAATCACAAAGAATACAACATTAATTTCATTTCCCTTGTTACAGAGTTCAGGGAGCTGCAGAAGAAATCAGAGTTTGAAAGGGCAGAATGGGTCAGGAAACAAGGTAAGACTCATAATTGTTTACAAATGTTTAAGACTGTATAAAAGTTGAAAGTGAAAGCATTTTAATGACACTGCCATAGTTATTCACAAGCCAATGTAGTACTTTGATGCTTGAAAACAAAGCATTGGGATTCATATAAATCATTACAAGTAACAATATACTGTAAATTAATATTTTAATAATTTAATAATTTTGTTATGTACAGGTCCTCACTTTGTGGAGTACCTTGACTTCGCTGTTACTACTGAATGCGATGTGCTGTTGAAATGCAAGGTAAGAACACCAACTCAAAAGAGTTTTAATGAATTCAGGTATTAGAAATTATATTCATCCTTTTTTTTTATTTTATCTCTCAGATTGGAAACATTAAGCCTGAGACCGAAATCATCTGGTCCAAGGACAGTATTGAGATTGCGGAGGAGGATGAGGAGGCTGCGCAGATTGAGATGAAGGACGGCAATCTGACGTTCAACATCGGAAAGGTCAGACAGTTGAGACTGTTTAAGTGGGAGTAGCTCTTATGAGGAGCCGTAGACCAAAGGCTAAAGGCAGTGCTTCTCATGCAGTGTGCTTTCTTCATCCTCACCTGCCCATGTCACTCTGCCAACACCTCTCTGACGCAGAAAAACATCTGAATAATACAGAGAAGTAATAAATAAGTCAATAAATAAATAATGACGCGCATAAAGATGTAGAGTTAAGTGTGTCGTTTCATATTGAAATTTAAATTCAGTTCTATGATGTGCACAGGTGTAAGTTAATACATTTGTATATTGTGAAAATTAAAGTTAAATGCATGTGAAATAATATGCATAATTACTGCATATTATTTCAATTGTGCCTCTGCCACTTGGCTAGGACACTTGTAAAAGATTTTTTTTTTTAAATCTCAATGACTTTTTCTCTTTTAGATAAAAGATTGAATGAAAAATAAGGTAAAAGTATTTTCAGTGCCAAAATATTTCATTTAAATTTTAGCTTTCACTTCTTGAGTCCATTCAGTGATATTTTGGACTATAATTATTAATTATTATCAATAACCCTAGCAACAAATCATAAATATGTATATTGTGTATTACTGTCTACTAAATGAACTCTAAACAACATACGTAAATCAAATAATTTAAGCTTACAATATTGAAATGTATCCACCTGCACCTGTACAACTAAACAGGGGGTGTTGGCACAAAAGCACCTTCATTGCTACTAATGTCATTTGCTCCTGCAATAACTGCTTATATCTGTCTAATTCACAGTGGGTTAATAAGCAAGAAAAACTCAAAGAAAAAGAGAAAGGGAAAGAAAAGCCACGCCAAAAGCCTGCTGCAGAAGAAGTCCCCAATGGACCAAGACCCAAAGTCTGGACCCAAACATGCTTCCATAAGTTCATTTGTCTCTTGTTTGTCTCTCATGTCTGTGTCCATTCAAGCTTTGCCTTTTCTGCATAGCGGGTCTCTATGTGGCTCCTGTCCTATTATGTCTGTCTATATGATTATTGTATATATACAGTTTACGGTTTTACATTTTTTTTTCCTCTAGCTGCAAAAGGGGACCCACTAATGTGATTTAACACTAAATTTGGTGTTATGGTAAATTTTAGATCAGCAAGAAGGACGCCGGAATTTACGAGGTGTACCTGACAGATGACAGAGGCAAAGACAAGAGCGTCTTTAACCTGACAGACGCAGGTAAACACTCTGGCCTTGGGTATGCTGGTTGTCTCATGGCAGTTTTTTTCTCTTCAACAATGTATTCTCTGCATCTTCTTCCCACACACTTAAATATTTAAAGCCCTCTCTTACAAAATCAGTTTTCCTTTCTAGCAGCTCTACCTATGCCTTGCATTCATCTTACCTATACCTAACTCACACTTATTTTTATGCTTTTTTGTAGGTTACCAAGCAGTTATGAATGAGCTGTTCAGAGTTATTGGTATGTTTTTATTTAATCTTTTGCTGACAGTGTATGTTACTAAGATATTTCTGTCTTTTTGTTTTAAATTAATCAATTTGTTTGCCCAGTTCTAATTGTGTATTTCTACTTACAGCCAACTCCTCCACTGAAATCCAAGTTATTAGCACCGAGCATGGCCTGATCCTTTATTCAAATGTCACATATTACAATGAGGACCTGCGTGTCGGATGGCTGCACAAGTACGTATTTTCACAGATAGGCTCAGGTATGGTGACTCTGAGGATAAACTGTTCTTTTGCAGTTCATTTAACTTAATGTTTGGAGCCATGGTTATTATGACTAACCTGTTAACATAGACCTTGGTAACTCCATCTCACTAATATATAAGAATTTGCTGACAATTGCACTGTAATCACATTTTAATCAAATCGAGTTTTGGTAGTTTCAAACTGTCAGTGATCGGCTTGGGTCTTATTAATCAAGAGGTCTAAAGCTAGTCAGTAAAAATGTTTTATTGTGTTCAGAAAGAAAAGATTAAATTGGATTTTTGGCGAAACTAAACTGACTCATTCATCAAATTAATATTAAAAGCCATTTTTATTTGTTTTTTGTGATCGATCAATCTGAAGGAAAGAAACTTTGCTTTACCCTATAGTATTGCATATGCTATTTTGAACAGCGCTAACTTTTTAACTTTGACATAATTCTTCTTTGTGGCGCACTTTTCCTGACCCTGTTGTGTCCCTGTAGAGATGCTAAGATTGCTGCTTCAGAGAGAGTGAAGTCCGGAGTGACTGGAGAGCAGCTCTGGCTCCAGATCAATGAACCCACAGAGAAAGACAAGGGCAAATACACCATGGACATCTTCGACGGCAAAGATGGAGTCAAGAGAGTGTTCGATCTGAGCGGCAAAGGTCAGTTCAATCACTGGTGGTCATGAAAGTCAAGCAGAACAAAGGCTAAAAGAATTTTGAAAAACAAAAAAAAAAAAAAAAAAATTTCTGATGCAGTTGTGATAATATTTATGCTATTTGTTTAAAATCAGAATCCATTCATAGTGCATGTTTCAAAGAGGCACTATGTGGGAAAAAAAAGAGATGATACCACCAAATCAAGTATTTCTGACAATAAAAACTGTGGGACATTTCAGGCAAATCAATAAAGACAAACAGGTGGAGGACCTGTCACCAGAAAAAATGCATTGTGCACCTTTAAACATGTGTAGGAGCATTAACATGTGAGATAAACTACAGAGTTAGTTGTTTACAATTGGGAAGCAATTTTGTTGGTTGCAAAGGACATGGTATTACTTAAATAGTTGTAACAGAAGTGTGGTAATTGCAACCAAGTTGTGATGAGCAAACCTGACCTAAACTTGAACCATGAATGTGTTTATTAGTGTGATTTAATGCCACTTGCTCAATAGACAAAAACCTAAATGTATTTAAAGTTTACATTTTTGTTTACAAATGTACTTTTATTTTGTACTTATGAAAACTTCTTTTCATTTGTTTCAGCCTGGGAAGAGGCGTTTGAGGAGTTCCAGAGGCTGAAGTAAGTATAGATTTATTTATTGTATTTTTGGACAAATAGGATGTTTGCACAAAAAAGTAATATTCATCATAGTTTTAAAATAGTCCAATGCTGAGACCTGTGGAACTTCTGCCCACCCCAATTCATTTCCTGATATTGTCGTTGTTAACTGAGATAAGATTTTCTGGTGATGCTTACACAATGTGTCTGTTTCCTTCCACAGGGCTGCAGCCATTGCAGAGAGAAGTAAGTGAGAGTTCATTATTGTGTGTCTCTAAAGATGGTCTCACTGGAAATGACATATTGCTTTTGTGAACATAAAACAAACACTGACTTTACCTGCCTTTGTCCTCTCTGTTTAGATCGTGCTCGTGTTATTGGAGGGTTGCCAGATGTTGTTGCTATTCAGGAGGGCAAGGTAACTGATTATAGTTATTACACATTTACTAAGCAAAGCTGTTGTGTAGTAAATACAGTTAAAGACACCTTTTATTCTCATAGTCCCTGAATCTGACTGGCAATGTGTGGGGCGAGCCGGCGCCGGAGGTGAGCTGGACAAAGAACGAGAAAGAGCTGGTGTGCGACGATCGCTACAAACTCAAGTTCGAGCATGGAAAATTCGCCTCCATTACCATCGCTACTGTGACGACGGCTGACTCCGGCAAATACGCTCTTGTGGTTAAGAACAAGTACGGCACAGAGGCGGGCGAGTTCACGGTCAGTGTGTACAACCCGGATGAAGAGGAGAGCAAGAAAGACTAAAGATCAAAGTGTCATGTATCTATGGTAACCAGAGAATGAGAGACTGAGCTTTCTCCAAAGCATTTACCTGGCACATGCCAGTGCTCAGACCAGTCTGAATAAACAAACAAACAAACACAGCACGCGCTGCTTTCCTCATTCTTTCATGTGCTGGGCTAAAGGGCTTTGGGCAGAGCTTGTCAAGATTAAACTCATGTGATAAAGTGCTCTGTGGTCTGTACAAGTCACAGTAACTATGTAATGTAAGTAAAAGGAAAAGGTTTTTCTGTGATCAATTTTTGTTTCTAACCAAAGGCCAATAAACCCCATGCAATCCTGTGCAAACTACTTTCCTTATACTAAAACAGCACATTGCATAGATACATTTCATGTTTATTTTGTCAGAAGTACAGGAACATTGGGCTAATCGGGTTGCTTTGTCTGAAATAGTGATGTCAAACTGCCATTCACAGCTTCTGTGGAGTAGTGTATGTGACACATATGTTTTTGAGTTGTCATTTTGTCTTGTCTGCAAGTTGTTGGAGTTGACAGAAAAAGGAGGGGCAGGAAATGCATGACTGCATGTAAAGTAGTGTGTTTACACCAGAGCTGAAACGTGTTCTTTTCTGGTGTCACTCAGAAGCTGATAGTAACTGTATTTAAATTTGTTTAAGTCGTATTAAGAAGATGTGATGAGGTAAAAAAAGTATGTGGTCTTGCAAGTCCAATCAGACATTACAACCGCATTGTATCCTTTAGGCCTAGAGCTTTTGTCTATGGGAATAATGTTAAGGTTGAACTTTCTGTTTTAATTTTCACCTATTTATGGAGAAAATCACAAATAAATTCAATATTTTGATTTGCAGAAATAAGCTACAGTGTTAACCTCTTTTGTAATAAATTACCCTCTAAACTTGTGTAGTCTTATTAAAATAGCACCAATCATAAAGTCCCATGATGGCACACGACAGTACACCCGCTCATCTTGGCTGCATCATTTCATTCTTAATTAATGATTGAACATTAAACACGGCCAACCCAAGAACATAGGCTGGACTGTTTGTGTGGCGGGTTATTCCGGTTCATGTCCACCCTCCTCGGCCGCTGTGGGGCTCTGTATCCCGCCACGGACCACCTCCAGCTCAGCCTTCCCACAGCACCACCGCCTCCACCAGGCTCCAGCCCAGTCAACCCGGTCACCAGCACCATCCTGAGCAGCCCCGGCGGTCCTGCCGCCGACACAGCGATGGGGATCCTCTGAAGACTAATCAAGACATCATCCTCCACTGACAGAAACCAGCGGGAAAAGGATAAAGGTAAAAGCCGGTGATCTGACGCTGAAACTCGGCTTGTTTCTGTGTATATCTCCGGCTAATGTTAGCTAGCATGTAAGGTGGCTAATACTCGCTAGCAGTGATGTATTAACGACTGGATGAGTAAAGACATGAATGTATCTTTGATTTGTACGACATTTTGGATAGAATAACATATCTTACGCAATAGATCATATGATTTTGTTTGTGTTTGTTTAGGAACTAGATAAAACCAGCTAGCTCTTCTTGACAGCCATTAATTTCTATCATAAGCTCCTCTGGATCCAGCTTACCACGTCGTAAACTGGGCTCACGTATTTTATTATCTCTAAGACTAAGTTATTTTATTATTGTGTTTTTTCCTTTACCCTGGTCCTTGTTTATGTCAGTCTAGACGTGTATATTGGTTAAGTTTAGTTTAACCTAGCTGTATTGTGTGTGTCAGGTGTCAGATTTCATGCATTTTTTCCTCAAAACAGAAACTTAGTCCCTTTTATTTTCTTACACACTTGGCATTGAAATAAAAGTAAGCCCAGTCTTTATCATGTTCTTCTGATTATTGTCAATCTAAGCCAATGTTAGTATTTTAGAAATGGTCAAATGTTTCAAAAAAAAAAAAAAAAGAAAAAAAAGAAAGAAATAGCTCTTTACAAGAATACGCTTAAAACATTATACCATATTATATAGGGAGACAAAGTAGTACTATAAATAAATCAATGTTACAATGACAAGATGGAATCATTATATTTAAAATATCCTTATTATCAAAGCAATGATAGCCTCTTATCAGCATGTTGTGTAAGACAGGAGCAATGGCCTGCCCTATATTGTTGACAGCTCTGAGTACAAGTTAGTACAAGGATCCTTTTATAAACTACAGTGTCAACATAGAGAAACATGCTGGTATCTTCTGTCATGTTACTGTTAAAAAAGGCACATGGAATGGCAAAAATGAATGAAAAATGAAAGTTGTCTATGTTAGTAGTTCAAGTACGGTAGTAGAGATTTATTTTACACAGATTCTTGATGCTTCTGTTGTTTCTAGTAACTTGAGAGTTGACAGAGTGGAATGTGACCCTTGTTTGGTCTGTGCTTGGTCAACCAGCTCAGAGATTGTGGCGTTGTCAAAGCTGGTCTGTCTTGGATCAATGGAAAATCCTCCTGGTTTAAGTTCATGGACTTAAAGGGGGAGAAATGGCCCTCTGATGCACTTTGTTATTACATGAATGTGTTTTGAAAGGGGCATTATAGTGGTATTTTCTCCATAGGGGTACAGACTGGAGTGTATGGCTGTTAGCATGTAGGCTGAAATCAAGCAACAGAATAAAACAGTTGGCTGTCTGCGAGAAATCTTGGAGTGCAAAGTCAATAGTTCCTAAAATATCACAGAGTCAATACCTGAAAGGAGGTTACAGAAAGTTTAAATCATGATTCAAAGCAGTGGCATGCATATTCTGGCCTAGGGCTCACAGTGTATTGAGTAAGTATGGGGTGATACAATTTTAGAGTAAAAGGAAAAAAAAAAACGTTTTGAAAAGCCTATAAAATTTTGCCCTACCAGAGTGAATCACTTCAGTGTATTAGTTACAATGTTTGTATGGATTACTATTGGGCTTGATTATATCATTTTGCAATATATTTACATAACTATTCAGTTGATTTTGTATTATCAAAAACAAATAAAATGACCTTCAATATTTTTTCTGAATATTAACAAGACAGACTTTTAATCGTTGCCATTTAAAACAAATACATTGTCAAATTACCTTCTGTCTGAAAGTCTGAACTCTGCTCCAAACCACATGCTTTTATTGATACAGGATTGGCTGTAGACTTCTCTATTAAAAATACCCAAGTTGATCATTGACTATTAGAAATGATTAAATCTCTATCTTGAAATTTCATTAATCCTTGTTCCGCTATGTTTACATATTCTGTACATAAAAAGCCAGAAGGTATGCTATTATTAATTACTGTTTATTGGCAAAAATTCATTTTTGACCTTGCACTATAAGCTCTTTCACGGTAGGTCTCTAAGGACAGACGTGCGTGAGAGAATTGTTACCACACACCATTTTGGGTCAGTAGCCTTAACCTAGTTCAATAGTGTTTGTTCAGACTTCAGCAAATATGTGGCATATTTACCATTTTCACCAGAATCAGATCACCAGTCCACCTTAGAATAGTGAATCAAATATGCCCCGTCTGAACATTGCTTTCCCAGTCTCTTCATATTTTTTTTTTTAAATATCAAGCGCTGTCTATGTCACATTAACTAGAACGTTTGATTTGATTGATTCTTTGGTGTCAGTAATTGTAAATAATCTTTTAAGGTCCTATATTGCACATATTCTTGTGTTAAAATGCTGTTAACTCCTCAAAAACATACCTGGAGTTGTGTTTTTGTTTCATTCACACATGTTTGAGTAATCAAATTCTCTGTTCCACTTTGTGATGTCATGAAGCTGTAGTTTTCAAGTTTTTCACCCTAAATATGCAGGGTGTGTGTGTTAAACATTTGAGAATGAAACAAAATACAACTCTAGGTATGTTTATGATGAGGAAACATTATAACAAAGATTAGAAAATAACATGATATGGGCCCTTTAAAATGTGATGTTTCCTCTCACTATAACTGTAACACAAAAATATGGCATTACGACATCTCTAGTAAAAAAAATGAACAGGATGTGTAAATAAATAAAACTTCCCTCTCTGTCAAAGTGCCCAGTAGTTTGCCATTGTTATTGCAGCAACCAGTGGCAATAGCCTCTTTCTCTTAGTCAAACAAACATGAATAATGCCATGTGACTATACCCGACGTCACTGCTAGCTTTTTTTTTTACCATAAGCGCTTATCAACACTTTAGCGCTTCAACCGAATGAGTTTCTCCCCCTTATCAGTAATACACTGCTCCCAAAGGGGCCTTCCCATTGGTTGAGCCTTGTAAAGTGTGGAAGAACACAGAGTTGCATTATATTTGTAAATGAGAAGTTTATGGATGTCTTGCACAATCGAAAGCGGGCATTATTACCGTAGATAACGAGGGTACTCTCTGAGAATTAGTATGGTATGGATTCAGTGTTGGCACATGCCCAGCAGAGTAGAAGCGTCACTGGAGTATGTTGCATGTAAATGTTTAATAATAATATTATTTAAGTCTTTATAATGAAGAGACAGAGATCAGCAGGGGATATAGGCCTGAGGAGATACCAGCCAGAGGAAGAGGAGGATGTACGGTCACTACGGAGGGCATCGTGGTCCCTGGTGAGATGTGTGGGAACAAATCAAATATAACTTACGCTTCAGTAACAATGTGTTTAACACTTTTGATGTTGGCCTGAAAAGAATTACATGATAGAAAAATATAATTTGTTAACAATTTGTAGTTTATCCACAGAGTAATGCAAATTAGTTTAATTTTTAATTGTGTATTTAGTTGTTACAGAGATGTCATAACAAATATTACTATTGTAGATTGTAGTTTTAATACGTTTCTTATTAGCTGCTCTTACATGATTATTAATCTGTGCATTATTCCTAACTATAACAAAAGTATTTTCCACACCCATTAATTTTTTTGTTTAGTTAAGTATGTGTGGTTTGCTCATGTATTTAATAGCACTAGTTGTATACTTTTGTACAGAGCTTGCTTAGCTGTTAGACTTTGGACTCACTCCAATCCGTCTGTTCAATGTCAGTTAGTGCAAAGGTCTGTCATGTAATAACATCAAAAATTGCTGAGTTGTGCAGCCAGTTTGGCACATTTCTGTTAAAACTATGCTGGGAAATTATCAGTACCCTCCAGGTTTAGTGTGAATGGACAACAAAGTCACATAAACTCGCAATGTATTTTTAAGTTTTAGCATTTTAAAGTACTTTAATTTTCATAAAGGAGGGATCAACATTACTTTTCCACCATCTTTATTGCTCATGTTTTCCACCGCCCTTGAGACAATACAGGACATGCTGGGTGGTGACAGTTGTCTACAGTAAGACTTTCCATGATCCTAAATGTCCCATAGACCCTGTTAAAGTTGCTATGGTTTTAAAAATGGCAAATTTCAGAATTTTCTATCAATCAACACCTGCCCCTCATGAACCAGGACTTTGAACTAAACAGTCACTTGAGGTCAAGGCCTGTTTCTCACTAAAGACACTCACTAAAGTTTCTCTTTTAGTACATTTTAACATAATATACTTTTTTCAACTTCTCTTCAAGCCTGTATTTTTATTTTCAGTTTGTTGACTCATAATCTAATTCTTTCTGGGAACACATTCATGAAAGTTGAGTTGCTTTGAATGGCTTAATTACAGTTTCCACTTTTTCTTTACTAAAGGAAAAAATGCACACTAAACTATTTGCATTTTTTTTTTATTATGGAATAGTTTAACTATTTGGATTGCTCGGATTTGGTCTACTTGTAGTGATATTAATTCATTTGGATGGTAAAAATATAGAATTTCAGAAATGATTGGGGAATGTACACTGTAAACCAGCCTTAATTGTCTTTTATTGGATTTAACCATTAGGATAAAATGAGGATCAACTAAAAAATGCATCATTTACAAAGATGGTATTAAAAGATCACCATGTTACCTTTTTATTGCTTTGAAAAGTGCTATATTGCCAAAATGTGTTATCATGGTTAGTAAGTTTTCTCCCCTCCCATTGTTCTCCGCAAGTCACTCCCCCTTCAAAGTGCTATCACAGCATAATCGGCATGCATCTACCTAATGAAACTACTACATATTACATCAGGTTTGTGAACTTGTAGTGTATTGATGTAGGCTTTTGGGCTGAGCCTTGTATGCTCATACTGCTAATTGTGAGAGAACAATGTTATAACATGGTTAAAAGCTCCAAACACTGATGCATAATAACCCCTTTTTAAGAAGCACTATAAAATAACAGTTCAGTTCAGTCAGAACAATAAAATTCACTTTATTTTTTACCACTAACTGTTTAATCACAGAAGACCCATTAGTTTAATGAAATTTGAAAAATGTTAATAATCAGTTTTTGAATCTGCATTTTATACTGTCCAAACGTACCCTTTATATTGTGATTTTGTGTCGTGACCTAGCATGGCTGTGTGAACAAAAGGTCAGTGTGATACCAGCAGGTTACATAAGGCTGCATTAGAAACAGCTGAAGTTGTTTACAAGCCCTCATAAACCCAGTGCTGACCTAACTGAACTTGTTTGCTAATTTAGCTTGCATCAATAATCAAGTCACACAAATTAAATAGACTTAGAGAAAGACAGAGGGTCTTTGCATTTGGTGAAGAGTAAAAAATGTGGAAAAGCAGTCACCAATAATTGAGTAAATGTAAACGGGAGGTGGTCAGCTGGGTTCTGGGTGGGAGGTTATGGGAACTCTTTTCTTAATAGTTTGAGCCAAAGTCTTTAGCTGCATGTTTTCTTTAAAGAGGCTCCAGAGGGACAGACTTGGGTAGACTGGACCAGAGGCTATGGGGGATAGAGGTAATTTAAGGTCTAGCACATGGCACAAGTATACTAGAGCTATTTTTAAAAATATGGGGTTTTCTAAGATAGGTCTGGAACTTATTAAACAAGGCTCCAGGACAAATGCAGATCTTTATTAAGTGCAGAGGAGGGTTTAAGACAAAATGTCAGCTAATCCAGGACTATAGCTGGACTAAATCAAGACTAAAGCAGAACCAGAACCCGCACCCGCACTAGAATCCGCCAGATTAGAACCCAGACTAGAACCCAGCCTAACCCATTACATATTGAGCTATCAGGACTAATGCTGTGTTCCAGGCAGTAGGTTATTTTCCATGTGTTACATTACAAGTACTGACCACAGACTGTTCCAGACAACTGAATTAACTCTTATGTAAACCACCGCTAATGTTAATCAGTAGAAATGTATACGTTAGTTGAATGTCTCTAATGTTAAATAACTGAATATTATTGTCTTTTATAACAATTGTTTACATTGTTTATGTGGTGGTTAGCCACTCAGATCCTCTTTTTATCGTTTTAGTTGTGATGGATTAGAGTTGTTGTAATGTGAAGTGAGAGTTCCCTGTTCATCTCCCGGTTTGCCTGTAGAAATTATTATTTTGCGTTCCAGGGAATTTTTTCAAGTCAGAGGTGCAAAATATCCCAGTTATCAGTTGCTTGGAAAGCATCATAAACTGTTTTACCTAGGCCTTGGCATTGGTGAAAAGAAAAGCATGAATTACTGTCTGAATACCACATGCAGAGATCTAGCCGATTCGTAACAGAAGTAAGCTTGTACTTGGGGAACTGCTTGTGAAAGGGAAATCTATTAACGTTATCACTGTTCTTAACCTCTTTTGCATTGAGCTAACTGGACAAATGTGGAATTACATCATCACATTACATTTAGCTAAATGTATTTTCAAATTAACTCTCTTTCAGTCGGACACCATGAACTACGTGGGGCAGCTGGCTGGGCACGTGCTGGTCACGGTGAAGCAGTTGTACAAGGACATAAACCAGGCTACTCTATCGGGCTGCATCGACGTGGTGGTGGTCCGCCAGAGGGATGGCACCTACCAGTGTTCCCCCTTCCACGTGCGCTTCGGCAAACTGGGCGTGCTGCGCTCCAAAGAGAAAGTGGTGAGTAATGGACACATGTTTTAGTGGGGGTACTTGGATCGTACATATGGATCTTTTCTGGTGGACAGTATTGCAGTATTGAATTTATTTATCTCCCTGGGAACAAGCAGGAGATGACACCAGGTCATATCTGTGGAGAGGCAACCCTGCTCAAAGAAAGGATACATGTTTTTTAAGGCATTTGTAAGCAATAAAAAAATTGTTGGTATAACGGTTATTTACCTACCACAGATGAATATCGAATATCGAAAGTCGTTCTGTCCTTGGGCAAGGTACTTAACCCACTTTGCCTCCAATATCTGTGCACATTGGCGTTTGAATGTGTGTCTGAATGAGTGGTTATAAAGCACTTTGACTTTTTTAACATAGTTCCTCTTCAGGCATTCAAACCTGTTTAATATTTGTCTAGCTTAAATGTCATGTTATGCTTGTTTTCCTTGATCAGGATCAACTCCTCTGCCTGAACAAATTAATAACTCCAGTAGAATGAAATCTTTATGCGAATGCAACATAAACACTGTTGAAAAAATGTTTTCTAAACTTTGCACAATTTGACCCACATTGATAACATTCCTATGCAGAGCATTCCTAGAATGTACATATGTATGTACATAACCTGGTTTGACTACTGGCTTATCATACAGCATGTTGTGGTATTTTGTCAGCTGAATCATTTCACAAGAACGCTCCTGTGCACAACATTCATTCTTAAAACGTCATCAGCCAATTAGGAATGAGACAATACTGAAACTTTCTGATTATCATGGCCAAAACAATTACAGTTAACTATAATATCACTATAAAAATGCTGAGGGTTTAAAAATAGAAATGAACTCTAGTGACATTACTTGTCTACTTAAGTTAAAGCAACTATATGTAAGATTATAATTTTAGACATGACATGTACAAATCAGATATAGCTATTACTGCCAATAATTGAAATGCAGATTTATTCTTAAAAACAAAAACATTGGGTATGATGGCCAAGCTGTTTTGTTATAATTAGGTGTTTTGGTTCTCAAGACGCATATCCAATCTAAAAAAAAGAACAACCCTCTCTTCTGGGTTGCTAGTTTCAGTGCTGAAATCCAGTTGGTTTAGACCTAAAATGGCTCTCTTTGGTCTGAATCTTAAACCCCACATTGCTAAAGTGAAATCAGCAATCGGCGAACGTCATAGGTATTGTATTGTCTTCCTTTTTATCATAATTAGCCATGTTTATCATTTACTGTCCCATCCGTGCAGCCAACAGGAACTATTGTGTGTCTGTCTCTTCTTAACTTGTGTCTTGTGATTTGGTTTCATTTTTAGTTTTAATTAATGTGACTCAGGCTCACTCCCACAGTTCTGGTTGTCGCGCAGATGGCAGGTGCTGTGTTCTCCTCCCTGTAATAGTTACTGTACATTCTTGCCCACAGATAAGTCCCATTAATCACACTGGAGAAACACAGAGCTATTTTTAGGCGATATGGAGGAAGAGGCTGCCTGCTTTTTGAAGTAGAAAATCTCAACCAGCCTGCTCTCAATGCTCAGGAAATACATTGTCAGTAACTGCATTTTTAACATAACATATACAAGCTAAATTGTTATGACATTGTTCATTACAGACTAATATCAGCTCGTACTATCTGCTTCATGTTTAAATTATAACAGTGCAGTGAATCCAGTATGCTGTGCCAAAGAGTGTTTTAATGCTTAGATGTGATATTGTGAAAAAATATTCTAAAACAATTGTAGCTAACGATTGCTCATAAAATTGACATGAATAGTAGGGCTGTAGGCCTTTAGTCATTTAGTCCATTAATGGGTCAGTGGTGTCTTAGTAGGCAACCAAAATCTTTATATGGATTTATATGCAACAACAGCAAAAAGGAGAAGTTACTGAGTGAGTGCGCTGAAGATTTAGTATTTTTTTGGTATTTATAAATAGTTTTTGCATGAACATTTGTGAGTGCAGTTTGGGTCAGAGACGGAGATACGTATGGTAATAGTTTTGAGAACTGTTCCCACGGTCCTTTTTAGTCGACTAATCCATCAACAAGCAATTTCTTTAGTGGACTACAGCGCTAATAAATATTAAGAGTGCTCAGATACCCAAACTATCACAGCCCAACACACAAACGATTAAAATTACAAAGAATGTAAAATATATTTGATTATTTGTTCACTTTATCCTCCAAGGCTCCCATTTAGATTCTGGCACAATGTATTGGTACACAGAAATATGGAAGATAATTTGTTCCATTAGATTTTCAACTATCGCTGAATTTCTCACTTAGAATTTTTGAACTCTGAAAAAACATGTTTGAATTATTTTTATTCTGAATTTTAGTTGCTGATATTTTAAGTGTACATTTTCAAAGTGTCAAAATAAAAATTTCACCTTTTAAATATTCACCACATATATTTTCAAGTCCTCAATCAAAATTCAGATTGTAAAATTCGCAATGAAAAATTTCACAGCAAACAGCCAAGATGCCAAGGCAGAAGCAATCGATCATGCGTGAGTGAGTAGGACAGAGGCTGTTTCCTATTGGCCGTTCTCATCTGTGGGCGGGGTTTAAACTTTACAAGTAAAAGAGATGAGGTTTTGATGAGGCTAATTCTGACCAGTCAGATTGGTTCACTGCACCATTTCCTGTTTACTAAATTACCTCGATCACTTTGGATCGATTGCTTCTGCCTTGGCATCTTGGATCTTTCCTACGAATATTTTTCACTGCCAATTTTACACTCTGAATTTTGACAGATATATGTGCTGAATATTTAAAAGGTGAATTTTTTATTTTGAATTTTAAAGACTGTATAAATGTACACTTAAAATTTCAGCAACTAAAATTCAGAATAAAAATAATTCAAACATCAGAGTTAAAAAATTCAAAGTGGGAAATTCAATGGCATTTAAAATTCAAAATCTGATGAGACAAATTATCTTCCATACAGAAAACTATATTTGCTTGTTGTAACAAGTTTTCTGAGATTGAATGGCTGATGATTTGTCAGAGGCTGTAGCACTTTCTCACTACACCCTCTGAATGTCAATGTGGTCGAACGAAGGAATGAATGAGTGGTTTCCATGGTAACCGCTCCACAACCTCTGTATCTGTGTGTGCGTGGGAGGAGGAGGAGGAGGAGGAGGAGGAAGAGTAGAAAATAGATGTCCTGGGTTGGTTGTTGTGTATTGTTGAGTTTATTTATAATAGGCACTAGGCAGGTAACTAATTTGTAATACTGTGATGCATTAAAGTCCATTTTGATCTATTTATCTCTTCTTAAATATTGACATTTATTCCATTTAGGCTTATCGGAGCATTTTAAAATATATTGTTAATAAAGTTAAGAAGAGAATAAATAAATAAGAAATAGTATGATTATTTATAGTTAGTACAAAACATAACACATACATCATTATTTAAAAATGTATTCATTTTATAGCTCTAAAACTGCTAAAACTAAAAAAGCTGGTCCATTGACTTACTGATTTTCATTTACATGTTTATTACGTGTTTTTACTGTTGAAAAATGGCTATGTGACTTTTTTAACCCTACATAAAAAGTTATTATTGAATTCAGATGTTCAGTGCCCAGTAAAACTACATTATTCATTAACCATAGTCCTTTCTGGGCCTGTCCTGGTTTCCTTTGTGGTGTCACGTTTTATTTGTCTGGGAAACATGAATGGAACATCTGTGTGTTTGGCAGCACCAGTGTAATCCGATACAGCCCTCACAATTAACATGTTTGGGGCAGAGCCTGGGATAAAAGGGCTTCAACTACCCACAGGAGTCTCACTTCCCCCCACGAATACAAAACCAAAACAAATCCAAGAATGTAGTAATCATTAGCATGCTTTGAAGATATCAAATAGCCATTTACGGTTCACAAATGTTTGATTGTACAGTTGCACTAATATTAATGGTCTAATGTGTTTTGCTATTGTCTGTTTCAGATTGACATTGAAATCAACGGTGAGCCTGTAGACCTGCACATGAAACTGGGTGACAATGGAGAGGCCTTTTTCGTACAAGAGACTGAACAGCAAAATGTAAGCGTTGAAACATAGGCAGATTTGTATTTGATAGGCAGACTAGGGACTAGACCAGGACTAAACCCAAGGCTAGATCAGGTCTAGACATGAGCTCAAACCAGGACCAAACCTGAGAAGTCTGAACACACCCTATATTAACAGACTCTAAAATACTTACATTTGATTTGAATTATTGCCAGCAACTAATATTAGAAATGAAAAGGCTTGGGGCTAGGCTCAAAATTATTATCCTACATATGTGCCTGAACATGCAGCTCAGGGGGTGGAAGGATGTAGAACTATTTTCTAATATGCAACATGGTGAAGTATTGACTGACACATGCATTAAGTATTCCCTAATGGTTAAAACTGTCTTTGTCTGATGGAGCACCCAGTAATGATTTCACTGTGCTGTTACTCAATCTGTGAGTCATATGTTTGTGTCAAATGACCTCATTCACAACAACAACTGCTCTGTAGTGTTGTCTTCTTGTAGTGTTTACCTTCCCTGATAGATCTGTACAAGAACAATCATGCTCAATTTGGGGCCACTATAATTCATCAGCTATTACAATTTTTGCAATTTGCATTTCAGAACACACCAGTGCTAATATGTTGCATGCAAAACTGATCTTTTCCATATCTACTTTCTATAGTCACACCTGTAATAAAACCATCAATGTTATAAACAATAAAGAATGTGGGCAAACGCCTTATAACATGTGGTAGTATAATTTATGAAGCAAATTTTAATTATAAGAAGAAATAGATTTTAGATGTGTTTGTTTTGGCACTGTTCAACAACAGTACACTATAATATTGTCAAAATAGCCTCAATGTATTGCTATTTGAATCAATATCATGTAACAAGAGGAAAAAATACACTATTTGCTGATCGTGTTACTTTATCTGCAGAGGTTTGGGTCCTGCAGTCATAAAATCTCTAAACCTACAAGACAAAATTAAGTGTCATCACAATATAGAAGTGATGCTGAATATTTGTGGTTGAAGCTATAGCTTGAATCTAAAACTACATTTGCTCAGTATATCTACTATGATTTGCAGTCTAATATCCTGTCTCCTTTATCTCCAGCAGGCTATCCCGGCCCACCTGGCCACCTCCCCGATCCCCACCGAGAGTCACCTCTTCTGGATCTCTGAGGTGGAACACAGGGCCCCTAAAGATCTGGAGGACGAGCAGGGCGACGCAGACGACCCCCCTGACCCCCCCACCTCCAGCACTATGAGCACCAAGAAGAAGAGACGGAGGAGGAAGAAGCACAAGGGAGACCCACGCAGAGAGGAGCTGACTCCGCCCATGTCTGCTGCTAATGCTAATGCTAACGCTGCTAACAACACACCTGCTGCTATGTCCGGCAACGGGCAAAATGAGGAGATCTTTGAAATGGACCTGAGCTCTGATGAGGAAACTGCCAATCATGTCTCGAGGTGAGGGATGAGCTGATGGAGGGATATAGTTTGTAATTTAATTATGAATAAGAAATGTCAATTAAAAATTTTAAATATTTCTTAAAGGTGCTCCATGTAACTTTTCTGGTGGAGGATTGGCCCTCTGTGCTTCTCCAGTTCGAAGTTTTGCCTAATGCTCCATAGTATGATATTAAAGAGGTGTTGATCTGAAAAGGTGTTTAAGTGTTAAAAATTACCTTGAAATGTGCTCTTTTTTTTAAGTTGAATGCCCTACAGTGTTGTTTTCCAAGTAAACAATAACCTCTCCATGGAGACAATCTTATGGCAACCTTCTACAAGAAAAGTTACATAGTGCATCTTTAAATTCGAATTGGCTTGATTTATCTTGTTAAAAATCACACAACACAACTGCTGAATTATTAAACTAACCATAATGAATCAGTACACTTTGTTTGTGTAAAGATGTTTATGCCAAAGTGGCTAAAGACCTGTATAATAATAATTAACAAAGACTATGCTTGTTATAATTCTCTCTGAGCAATTAATTTGATTACAGTGTATGTCATTTGTGGACAGAACTGTTGAAGTAGATGCATTGATGTGCTCTGTATGTGCTGTATCTACATGGCACATAATCAATGCAGCCTAATTGCTTTATCAATCTGACCTTGACAGTACAGTGTCCCTCTAATGGTACAGCTAATGGCAGTTTTAGTGCTAATGTGACGACAGAGAGGAGAAAACTGCACATCAAAGTTCAGTAATGGGAGCATAGAACACATGGGTTCAAAACTAATAAAAATTCGGTAATGCAGGATTGCAGACTATATTCCAAAATATTGTTATTGCAATGCTAGCTGTTCCATCATTTGACTTGTACTGCAGAACCAACTCTATGTATTCAATATAGTAATAGTAAATTGTAATAAAATCTAATGTATACACACCATTGTTTAACAAACAACTCTGGTTATATAGTTTTATAAGTATTAACATAACTTCACTATA
Source organism: Taenioides sp. WSHXM2023 (assembly GCA_029959045.1). Classification (NCBI taxonomy): domain Eukaryota; kingdom Metazoa; phylum Chordata; class Actinopteri; order Gobiiformes; family Gobiidae; genus Taenioides; species Taenioides sp. WSHXM2023. Next base: position 11,151,211 of record CM057096.1, on the reverse strand, counting down.
AAAATAGATGAGATATTGTGTATTTTCTCCTTGTAGGTCTCCTTCTGTCACCACAGTGAAAGACACCGAGTCCAAACTGCCTGCTCCCAGACACAGCCTGGACTATCCAGTTTCAGACGGAGACTGGCCCCCAGACGACAGGTACACAGCCACACTACTACATACTGTATGACCACTATTGCTGTTAGTGGCTTTGTTTACATGCACAGCACTCATTTTTTCTTGAAATTTTATGTAAATAGATACATCTGTTGTGAGTAATCGGATTTGTTTACGATTATTCATATCTATGCATGTTTTGAAACTTATGCAAAAAAGGCAAACAAATGTGACAAAGACAAAAATGAAAGAAAATGTTTATGATTTTGTTTGTTCAAGTAAATACACACCATAATCTGCTTATTCTAGTTATCTGATTTTTACTTAGTTTCTACTTACCTGCTCCTATAATTTTAAATATCTGTCTTTACTCTGTTACCTTTTGCAGTCATGATCTGTCTGAAGCGTTCTCTCCCAAAAGTGACTCTGAACTGATGGTTCGACCCTCGGAGAGCTTCCTGAGGGCGGAGTCTCACATCCAGTGGACCTGGGGGGAGTTTCCTGAAACAACCAGGGTATGTTTAAATATTTAACTTTAGAACAAAACAACTGGGCTGTCAAAAAATCTTAAAAACACTACACTGTACTATGAAAATAAGTAGTATTTCTCAAAGTTGTGACTCAAAGAAGCACACTGCAAGTGGCTTTTTCTGTTAGCAAAGTAAATTTCATTACAGTCCTCAAACTGTAATATAACTTAATTCCGGCACTATGCAAGGTAGTTTGTGGGTGCAATGTTTGCCCAATTTAGAATCTATTTTATCCACCTTTTTCAGTAATTTTTTTATTTTAACTACTGTAGCTATGGTGCATTCTGTTTATAGACACTTTATATTTGGTAGTGCTCGAAAAGCCATATTTAACTTAGGTAATACTTTGTGTGAAAGTGCCACTTTTAATAACTATTAACTATTAATAAAAAGTCTGGACAATTTATTCTGAACTTCTAATTATTAAAATGTGAGGATGCCACACTGATAAGGGCAGGTTTTTGCTAAATACATACTTTCACTAAATATTATAGTGAGCTAAATCTATTTTGATACTTATTCTCTTCAGGTGACCAAAAAGGAGAAACCAGAAGTCAAAACGGTCACCATCACTCCGTCAGAGAGCACACACTTTCGAGTGATCCTGAGTTCAGAAGCCATGGAGGACGACACTGATCTCGAGAGGAACAATGCTGCTGCTACTTCACAGTGCACTATAGTCAAACCAGAACCACGCACACCAGTCGCTCCTGTCCCCACTGTCGCACCTGTCGCACCTCTTGCACCTTTAGGCCCTTTAGATCCCAGTCCTGGTCCAGATCCTGCCTTGGGTCTATTGAGTCCCACTGAGCCTCTGGATGTGCTGCCCTCTAGTGTCACCACCTCCGCGCCTTCACACAACCCACTGACAGATTCACCCTCCAAGAAAAAAGGTGTTTATCTCATTCTTATCTATGTATTAGAGTTGTCACATTCTAACATTTTAAAACTAAATTTTGATACTAAGGAAACTGATGTTGATGCTTGATTTCAATACTGCAATTTTGACAATAACAAACATTAGTCTAATGCAGCAGTTTCCATTGTTATTATATTTGTGATTTATGTATAAAAAGTAGGATTCTGTTTAGAGTACACATTGTAAACAACTCCAGAGTATTAACATTTGAGAGTAGGCTTAAATATAAACTGATAAACTAATCCAAGAATCCCATGCTTCTCATGTTTGTAGAGTTCTAAACTTCAGGTATAACAAGATTGTTATAAGATTGATTGATATTTTGTACCTTGCAGAGGACATTGTATTGCAGTGCAGCATTTACAATTGAAGTCACATTCCGATTTGATTACAATATATTGTGCAGCCCTAAAAAGTACTTTCTTTAATATTAACCTATGATACTGTTCTGATATAGATCAAGATCTTTCTAAAACTATTTGGGAAAGCTTTTATTCTGTATCAATACTTAAAATACGTATCTACTTTCAGTGCTAGGTTCAGTATAGATTAGTATCTTGGTAGCAATTAATAACCCCATTCTACATGCCATGTTCTTGTCACTCCTGTCTTCATACATTAGTAAAGCTGACATGTCTTACACATATGTGCAGGTGTCCCAAAGAGGAGCCAGCACCAGGGCCCTGAGGATATTTACCTGGATGACTTGAATGTACTCGAGCCTGATGTTGCTGCAAGATATTTTCCCAAGAAGTAAGTTCAAGTTGGCATTTAGTTGTACAATTTTGGAATGAATGATTTTTTTTATATTTTTTGTCCCTGGAGTTGAACTTTCGTGAACTTCAGGAAACGGCAGCTAATAATGCCAATACTATTATGTAGAACTGGAATAAGCCTAGTTTTTGTTGCAAGATTGTGTTGATATTTGGTGAATTCAGTTTTGGTTGGCAATTCTATCTTGTGTCTTAACAAGAATTGCCTTAAATGTGAAAAACAACAACAACAACAACAACAACAACAACAACAAAAATCATACAGTTTTGGAAACATTAGACTTCGACAAATGTATTGCTCCACAAGGGAAATTATTTGGACACAGTAACTTACACATCACAATAAATACAATAACAAAGAATCAAAATATAATCTCTTAAAGCTGCAATGTGTAACTTTTCTGAGGGAAGGGGTCTTGTCAATATGATCTCACTTATCACTGTTTATCTCTCTCTGTTGCAGTGAGTCTGAAGCTGCCACTAAACACTGGATGGAGTCGGAGATGCGCTCTGGCTCTCAGTCCCCTCAGTCTGTGGGCAGTGCAGCGGCCGACAGTGGGACCGAGTGTCTGTCAGACTCAGCCTCAGACCTGCCAGACGTCACCCTGTCACTGTGCGGAGGCCTCACCGAGAACGCAGAGATATCCAAAGGTATTCATCTGCAAATTACAGCATTAACAACGCAGTGCATCAACTACCTTTATACCTCACTACTCGACCATACCTTATTAGAAAGCTCCGATCCTACTTCAGTAAAATGAGAACAATTTGCTAGTATTAGGGATGCACCAAATATTCTGCAGCTGAATATATTCGGCCGAATATTGAAAAAAAGAGGTGGAGTGAGTAAAAAGTAAGGCCAAATAGTTATGTGTGACACAATGACACAATCAAACAACGTGCAGTTGCGGTGATCTGACGCCTTCTTTAAAATCCTTTAAAATTACTGGAAAGGCTACTGGAATATTTAAAGAATATTAAATAAACATTTACTTTCTTTTAAAAACATGTCCAAAAATTTATTCTAGGCTATTCGGTTTCGGTATTTGGCAAAACGTTAAAATTTTATTTGGTTTCAGTTTCGGCCACAAATTTTTTGTGCATCCCTAGCTAGTATATTGATGTATACCTAGATTGACTTGTATGTGTATGTGAATACAGGATATAGAGTGATATTTTTGAACTGGGTGTCTTAAACCTATTTAAAGACGTCTTTTAGTATAGATTATTTCTGTCAATATTGCCCACCCCTAATCATATACTATCATCTTTAACAAAATTTTAAGTTTTAAGAGTTATTGATAAATGAATCTGTACTACAAATACATTTGACTTGAACCAATTATTGAAATAAAATTGAAATGCTTATGTAATGTAGAATTGTAATATAGTATTAGCATTTTTTCTGAATACAAAATAGACTGTCTTGACCATCTGTGTAGATTATAATATATTTAGGCTAGAGACATGTTTTGGCTAACTCTACCAGACCTTTTTATCTCAACATTTTTCTTTCTTTTTGTGGTTGCAGAAAGGTTCATGGAGCATATCATTACCTATCATGAGTTTGCTGAAAACCCAGCAATTATAGATAACCCCAATCTGGTGGTCAAGATAGGAAATCGGTGAGTCATTTAAAACAAGAATCATGTATTTTTACAAGGAAAGTATTTAATTAGTATCTTCCTTTTCAGATTTTACAACTGGACCCTCGCTGCTCCCTTAATTTTAAGTCTTCAAGCATTTCAGAAAAACTTACCAAAGGTACAGGGCAAGATAAGATTTTGAAGATACTAATGTTATAGTCGAATTTTTACTTAATAGATGTTTATTGTGAACGTTAGGCTACAGAAGAGGCCTGGATGAAGGAGAAAATGCCAAAGAAGTCAGGGCGCTGGTGGTTCTGGCGAAAACGGGCGGATAGTACAATCAAACAGGTCAGTATAATGATAACTTCTGTCTAAATAAATGATAAATATAGATGAACCATTTTAGAAAGTACCTTGGTAGGATATCACAATACAAGTAGCATTAATTTAATATTGATCCCACTGCCTTTCTCACAATATACACATTTTTATGGACATTTAACTTGTTTTTGTCATATAGTCTGAGACAAAGCAAGAAGCCAAGGAGGAGTCCCAGTTAGAAGAAGGACCCTTGCTGCCTCAGGACAAAATGCCCTTAATGTAAGTTTGAAACTAAAAGCGTGCACTTTTGCATGACATAAACCAATGCACATCACTGCATAGTAATAGCATGGTTACAGGATGAAAATGTCATGATAACTAAAAGTGTAGTTATGTTTTTTGGTTTTCATTTAAAAGTGACTCATCTGTCATTCTTTATTTAATGGGAATAATGTTATAATCTTGCCCATAGCCCAGTATGAAGACTAAATTAGTTAGTATTTGCTTGGTCGTAATACTCAAAACAGGGCTGCAAATGGCATTTATTCCTCATTGCTGTAAATATGCACTTTCTCTCCTTGGGTTTCAGAAGTACGAAAAATTGCGATTGTTGCCATAGTAGTATCTTTTATATGGGGAAAAAGTCCTTTAAATGTTGCATATAACAGGAAGCTGAAACCCATTGATTGCCATTATATGAATGTCAAGTAACATGCAACGGAAAAATACACACCATAATAAACATGGCACATATTTGTGGTCTAGAGCTAAAGTAGGAGACTCGTCCAGCGATGAGGAGGCGAAGGAGGTGAGCGCCGCCTCGTGTCAGGACAGACTTCAGAGTGGAGAACTTCAGCACCACACGACCGTGCACACCTACAGGAAGTCCCTACGCCTCTCCTCTGACCAGATCGTAAGTACTGCACACCACATATCACAATATAATGTTCATGTTAAATAGAATGTTTATTGGTAATATCAGAGTAACATCTAACCAGAAGTGCATTGAAGCACCTATTAGATTAATTATTTATTTACAGTATTGTATTTATTCATGCAAATTCAGTGAACTACAACTAGTTCTATCTACATATTTGCATTCTTTCATTAATTTACCTCTAAACCAAACATATCCAGATTAGAAATTCCTGTAGTGCCATCTGCCGGTCAGTTGTAATACATAATGCACTTACACGAATTGTCCTGCAGATGGCTCTAAAGCCCTATACCTGTGCATTCCATTGAGTTGAGAAAGTCCCAGAATGATGAATGAATGGTACATTGAAAAAAGAAATCAGCCATTTCACACCCACCACCAGGTCTTTAAAGAAGAAAGGATTTTTCTAAACAAATTCATATAACAACTGTATTGTTGATGTATCCACATTTACAAAAACACATTTTGGTTGTCAAGCTGTTGTTTTAATATATTCAGAACATAAAAGGAGCTCCTTATTGGGTTGCCAGATTCAATATCTAAAAAAACAGTTTGCAGTCAACCCATACAGGCTTTATATATGATGTATTCTCAGGAGAAAACAATGACATCTAATGGCTTCCCAAGTTCAGCTGTGATTGTTTTGTTTTGTTTTGCATGTGATTGCATACACATTGTATTTAGTGCTGAACAGGTGTGATGTGAAGTGTTGTGTGTTTTAGGCCAGTCTGAAGCTGAAAGAGGGTCCCAATGAGGTGACGTTCAGCATCACGACTCAGTACCAAGGCACATGTCGATGTGAGGGCACCATCTACCTGTGGAACTGGGACGACAAAGTCATCATCTCTGACATCGATGGCACCATCACCAAGTATGGACTCATAACATAATATAGACATGATTTTAAAGTCTCACTTATGGTAATTTCATTATTGTGGAGTAAGATGTTCTCATTTCAGCATGAACCATAGTTAACAATTGCACTGTGAATTATTTCTGTAATCCTACTTGATTGCATAAAACTGTAAAAATGTAAAACAAAATACTTTAACCATTAACCTTTGCAAGTATCACCTTTTACATGCAATGCCATTCCAGAAGAAGAATAACTGTATTTGATTAACAAGTGGAAAATTAACAAAATATTTTACATTTTAAAACTGTTGTATTAGCTATTTAAAACATACACTTTGAGTTTCATGCCAACAACCACTAAAAGTGAATGAAGGGCGTAAAAAACAGAAACTGTGTGAGACAAGATTGAGGCAATTAATCATGAAGCAGTACATTGTCAGTTTATATTGGCAGCTATTGGGCATAACTGTAATTGAAAATTCTCCAGTGACTGAAAATTTACTCTAAATAACAAATGTTTCATTTATAGTTTGCCAGCTTTGTTTTAAACTGTGCTCTGCTCTGGGCTGCTTCTGGGTCCATTCAGAAAAAGAAAGTGTGCCAGCACTTGAGCCGCTGGTGACTCAGACTGCAGGTGGAGGGAATATTTTTACACGTCTCTCTCTCTCTCTTTTTCTGTCTCACTCTCTCTTTCTCTTTCTCTCTTTTTCTAGCTCTTTCTCTCTCTCTCTTGGCCTCAAAGGTAGCAGCTGAAGCAGTGGGCTGCTCTACTTTCACTGCTACAACACATTTTATCATTTCTATTTTAACTCAACTATTCTCACTGCAGAATATATTAAGTATTCCAGATAACTATACAACAATAATTGTAAAGTTGTGCAAATATAGTGATTTATTGTTATTAACTAAACATTAGTAAACCGTAAGTTGGTCTGGTGGCCTTACCTGCTTGTCTCCATTGTGATAGAAGCGTTTAATGCGATTATATGGACCACATAGAGCTAAGCAATCTCCATGGAAACAAGAATTTGGTGATTTACATAATATGTTTAGAAAATAAAAGTACATTTGAATATCAAAGGCAGTCTATGAAGCTATGAATTATAATAATTTAGTAAATATACATTAACGTAGATTATAGGTTTAACGATCGCTTAATTACTTTTTTGTAACACCCCTCATGTCTTTGAGAATCTCTTCATTACCAGTTGTTTAAATGGCCTGTCTTAATTAAGTCTATAACCCTTGTTCTATTTACTTTGGGCTTTTAATTATTCCCAAAATGAGCTGGTTCTCATTTAGAGCTAAATTGACGTTGCGAGCTGTGTCGGGGCCAGGAGGTGGTCAACATCACAGCTGCCCGCACTGACTAGACCTTGTTATTGGCCTGACCCCACAGGCCAACCTGTGACATTTGTGGCTTTCTTTGAGTAATGGGGAAGAGCACCGTCACTATAATGAGCCTATTTGCATTTCAGTGGGAGGCTATACTCTGCCATAAGCTCCAGTGCAGACAGCTCCTCCCATATGGCTATTGTATCCTCATTAACCGGAGCTCTGTTTGTTATTTATAATGAAAAGTATCGATGAGGAGAGAGTGACCTTCTTTAAACCCCTAAAAGACATACATTATAGGATTTACAGGGCTATCAAGATGAGTCTGTGGTTCCCAAGTGGTGTTATGTGGACTTTTGGTGATATCCAAAAATCTTTACTGCTTAAGTCCTGATCTCTTGTGTTTGTTGAGTTTGACCTTTGCGTGGAAGATACAATGATACGAAATCTAATTCTATGATGCAAATTACTTTTTTCCACTCACACATTTCTATTGGTAAAAGTATTATACCCATAAGTGAATTTGGATATAAAAGTGCTATATTATGCAAAATCAACTCTTTAGCTTTAAGCCATGTTAGATTGTTGTTACTTCATCAAAATGATACTTAGAGTTGTGTTTTGTTTCATTCACACATGTTTAACACACAAACCCTGCAACCCTGCACAAAACACAACTCCGGGTATGTTTTTGATTGATTTTGATTTGATATTATTATTATTATTATTATTATTATTATTATTATTATTATTATAAACATAGATCAGAGAATGTCATATATGGACCATTTAAAGGTTCATTATGTACCTTTACTGGTAGGTGGTCTGATACTTGCTTGTCTCCATTCAGAAGTTATAGTATATTTTTCCTGCATTATTCCATGCACATTCCACGTATATAGATGCATTTAATGCCATATTCTAGCATTCTTTCCACGGAGAAAGAAGAAAGAACATGCAGAAAAGTTTGTGCACCTTTCAATTTACCTAATAAATGGAAATGTGGAAAATAAGGGGAATTTTTGTAACTTTCTAGCTTCACCTTTAACCAGTGACATGAGAATTGTGATGCTTTTTTTTTTTGCTTTATCACCCACTCCTGTTGCTAATAATTTGACCTTTTCTCTGGTTTAGGTCTGATGTATTTGGACAGATTCTGCCTCAGCTGGGGAAGGACTGGACGCATCAGGGCATCGCTAAACTCTACCACTCTGTCGCTGAGTAAGTGCCACGCAGCTCTGAGTTCTCATTATGTTTGAAAACAATCTGATGCTATGTGTTTGGACAGTGTCTGGGTACAGGTCCACTGTTCGTAGTTTGACCGATGCATGACTGAGTAAAACTAGCCTTGCATTTTTTCAGAGCAACATATTGAATGCATGTACTAATGACCAGTAATGACCAATTGTTTTATTCTAAGTGTAAAACATCTCTTTACCAAAGGATACAAAAGGTATTTTGGGAATAATATTTAAGCATTATAGACATCTTGTTTATCATTTTAACTTTTCTTCTTGGTAACATCAGCTCTTGAGAATGGAGAAGTTGTATTTTGTAGAATTATATTAGTGTTATAATACAATACAATACACAGATATGAATCAATACTAACACAATATAAATACTGTATAGTGATTTTAAAACAAGTATCAATACTGATAACAAAATAGTCACTTGGTGTCTGAAGAAAGTACTATCACTCTGTGTTCAAAATTACACTATGATGTCTAAAAAAAGAACAGTTTTATCAAAATTGACCATATTGTAATATTAGATAAACTATTGTTTTATCTAATTATTTTAAACATTCTAAGGAATCAGAATTAGTATTGAGTATTATACCTTTTTCTTAGTAACAAAATAAATCAAATATAAAAATACAAAAGTGGAAGTGTCTGGGGTGAAGGAAGTCTGGGAGTCCCTGCTTAGACTGCTGTCCCCAAGATCCTGCCCCGGATAAGCGGAAGAAAATGGATGAGTAAAATGGAAACACAAAATAGTATTTCACAAAGCAGTCAGTTTAGTGTCTATTCTTAGTATCTCTATTGACCTTGGTCTCGATGGTTAAGTCCAGTGGCTCGGTCCCTAATGAGCTCTCTGTGTCTGTGTTCAGAAACGGGTACAAGTTCCTGTACTGCTCTGCGCGGGCGATCGGGATGGCGGACATGACACGCGGCTACCTGCAGTGGGTCAATGATGGAGGGATCATTCTGCCCCGTGGACCCCTCATGCTCTCTCCCAGCAGCCTCTTCTCTGCCTTCCACAGGTAATGCACATCTGAGGCAGTGGGCAGGTTAGGCTTTGGCTTTCTTGGTTCCTGGGTTTATCCTAGTTTAGTTCACACTCTTGATATGATGTATATGCATGGTCTGATTTTGGTTTAGTCCTGATGTAGACTTGATTTGGTCCTGTTGTAGTCCAGGTTTAGTGCTGGATTTATTCCTTCTACTTAAAAAAAGCAATTTACTCCATACTGTGTCTTGAAAAGTATCATTGTGTGAAATTCAATTAAACACAACAATAATGGCTATACATTTTAAAATGCATTTTGTTGGATGAGGACCATGACTAAGCAACTGACAGGGGCAGAATATTTTACCCAGTCAGATGCTGTTTGGTGAGAACTATGTGGGAACTTGTGACTATGGCAGACCGTCATTCGGGCAGAAGCAATGCAATCTTGAATTATGCATTGCAACACTGAAATTTCCTTATTGTGTGACTAATAAAGGTTTATCTGATCAACAACACCCAGTCACCCACCTAATTTACATGCTACGTAAAATATTATGAAAAAAATATTGTCCATGCCATGTCTAATCAAAGTCCTTTTTTGTCTTTCAGGGAAGTTATCGAAAAGAAACCTGAAATCTTTAAGATCGAATGCCTTACGGACATCAGGAACCTGTTCCAGCACAACAAGCAGCCATTCTACGCAGCTTTTGGGAATAGGACTAATGTGAGTTAATGGACATTTCATAGATAGAGCCAGACACAAGAAACACACCCATAGATCTGTGAATCACAAAGTTTCCAGCAAGCTACAGTAACTGCATACAGGAATATCAGGAGCACACTAAGGTAACACATGATATGAGCGCTGTGTGAGCCATGGCTGAGGTCAGAGACAGAGGACACTTCTGTCTGTAGCTTCAGTATTTTCAGAAACCCAAAACCTGCACTAGCTTCTAATCTTTATCTGCAGAGCTCCGTCAGAGATATTTTGGAGTAAAATTCTGTATAGCAGTGTATTTGATCGCTCTATGACGCACACTCAACTCTTGTTTTCTGTTTGCTGTATCAAGTAGAAAGGCCTCTTCTGCATGCTCTTCAAAACTTTTGTTGGGGTTAGGGATGTCAAGAATAATCTATTTACTGTGATTATAATAGAAGTTTCAAATTTGATCTTACAATTTTTAAAGTATAATTGTAATACACAATGCTTAAAATTATTACTAAAAGTATGTGATTTCAATTACTTTGCACTAATAATTGCCATTGCCCCAATATTTTACCAGCTTTATGAAATTTGAAAATATAAAGTAAAGTTAAAGTGCTTTTGATTATTAGTAATTATTAGATTATACTATTACATTTATTATATACTCATACTGTATAATAATTGTAATTATTGATTAACTAAATAATCTTGACATCCCTATAGTAGTTTTATTTTAGGAGGAGACCTATTATTCAAGACTTTTTAACATGTTATAATTATTTCCCCTCCCCCCTTTGTTTACCCACTGGAAGTTGTTTAGAGTGATACGTGTAGGATTCTGCATCAATATTGCGATTTAAAATGTTCAAAATATAACATAACGATCCACCAGTGTCAAAGATTATAACAATGCATCAGACAAAAACACATAATGTCTTCTTTAATATGCAGCACATAATAATTAAAATATGATAGTCATATGCTCCATCACAAGATTACAATGTGTTGCAATCATTCATTATCTCTGCCAGTTAAAAACAATGGCCTTTTTATGACACACTATTCCAATAGAATTCTCTCCCTCATGTTTCCTATAAGTACCAGTGCTTTCTACAGTAACTCCATATGCTGTGATTTTACCACACCCCTAAACAAACAAATGATATCAATGTTGTGATGACCCATAGCTGAGGTCAGACTATCTCTAACTGGGCACAGTGTCACGTCTTCAGCTGAACAAACAAGAACCACCCCGCTACATAATCTTTCTCTCTGTCTCTTTAAAACAATATGAGCATTCACTGTCCAACGTTTAGCCCAGAAGTTCTCTCATTTCATGCATTAGTGAATGGCACAAACAGGAAATTAGCAGTTGATGTCAATAATGTGATTATTTTCCACTTTCGACGAGTTACGAGAAAGTAGATTTTTAAATATAATGACATTCAGACATTGAGAGTAGTTAAAATATTCTTCTAAATAAGAAATATTTGACTCTGCATGCAATTATTATTATTTCTTTTTACTTTGTTAAACTTGTACTCAATAACAAGTCCTGCTCCCAAATGTTATTGGGGACTTGCTGCTGCTCAGTAATTTTAGACTTAGACTTAGACTTAGACAAACTTTATTGATCCACAATTTTAAGTGCAATTGCATGGCTAAAATTTTTGTCAATTTCAAATCTACTTAAAAAAGCCCAATTACCCAAAAAATTTACTCTTTTATAGTAACATGAATATTTGAAATCAGGGTTGTCAAAAGTATCGAAAATTAGATGCAAATCGATATTAAAACTGGTCTCAAAACTAGATACCCATTTGAGCAAGTACTAAAAAAATCACATTCACAGGACTTAACCTTTCCTGAATAGGTTTAGAATGATCTTGAGCTGTATCAGAACACACGCAGAGTAGTATACACCCATGGACCACTATGGAATCTACCTGGACAACTGAGGGATTACACAGATTTAAGACCACATGGTAATATAAAAGAAAGTACTATGATTTAATGTGGAAAATTACATCCTATTGTCTGTCTAAATAAAGAGTGTTTTTATTATCATTGTTGTATCAGAATCTGTATTGAGTGTCAAGTCTATGGCTTTGCATCGAAATCGAGTTTGAAATTTTCATATGTGACAACACTATTTGAAATTGGTCACTTTCCACCCCTGAATACAACAGAAGTAATTCATAAGCCACACCATGCAACCTTTTTCTTGCAAGGTACCACAATGGTTTATGTATACTGTCAAAACATTTCCAACCAAACCTAAGCTAATCTCTTCCTGTTTTCTTCAGGATGTGTTTGCCTATAAGGAGGTGGGGGTCCCCGAGTGCAGAATCTTCACCGTGAACCCCAAAGGAGAGCTGATCCAGGAGCAGACTAAAGGCAACAAGTCCTCGTAAGTCCACTCATCTTTCAATCATTCGGCTTCTCATACTGTGTGTGTCTCATTGGATGTGGTTATCTCCCAGGATTCCTGCTACAGCTTTGGTCCTTTTTGGCCTTGGTTATGTTTATGCCTTGTAGTCATGAGTTCTCAAATGAATGAACTCTTCAAGGCCTGTTGCCTGGGACCCAGAATACACACTTCTTCAATACTTGAAGATGTGAGTCTGGTCATCGATGAGTCTCCCCATTTTCAGATGGGTGTGATTGGCAGGTGGATTAACCAGTCAGGGGCATATATGGTCCGCCTGTATAAAAACAAATATGGCTACTTGTGAGAAAAAAAGATAGAAAACTATCAGAAGGGACTGAAAAACAGAGTGCACCTGCAGAATCAATGAGCGAAGCACTAAACTCTGTTAATCTAAAGTGAAGGTAATGTGATTTTGTTTATAAATCATAAGTGATCAATGAGCTCCCTCGTTTCACATGCGTCACTGAAAAAAAACAAATGTGATTGCACCATCATGTTTGCTCAAGACGCAGCAGAGGGTGTGGGGACCAGACTGATCCATCTGTATAAAAAATACAGACATATCCTTCTGGATTTGTCAGGCAACAAAGCTTGTGATTCAGTAAATGATAGTTTGCTAATAAAAGGATAGGCTATTGATAATTAACGTTCTTAGAGGTTAAAAAAGCAAGGTATGACACTTCTGATAAATATTTTATTTTATTATTTTATTATTGTAGACATAAAAATCACATGTAATTTTTCCTGATTGGTTTTTCAATAGTCTCGACTTATATCCAAACTAAAAGACAAATGCATCAGTGAAAAGCATAGCAAAGCAAAAGTGAACTATTTTCAATTTGTTGGATCATGACTTAGCAGATCAGACCACTTGGAGCAGTGCTTAAAACTGTATAACTAACTGCTGCGAGTAGATAAATCCTTTTTTGTCTGGCATAGTCCTTGTTATCTTGGCTTAGTCTTTCTTTAACCCTGGTTGTTTTAAATCTGACTCACAATTTTAATCTCACCAGTGTCATTTTGTTCTGTTTTGCCCGGCTCACTTAATTTTTCACATTTTGTATCATTGTCCTTGCCTGTCTTTGAGTGACCATGGGTTCTTTTTCTCTGCTTTTCTCCACTCCTCTCTCTTCTCTCCACACCCCCCTCTCTCTGTCCATCAAACCCCCTCTCTCCTGCTTTCGCTTGCTCTGTCTCTTGCTCTCTCTCTCCAGGTATTGCAGACTTAGTGAGTTGGTGGAGCACGTCTTTCCTCTCTTGAGTAAAGAGCAGACTGAGGCCTTCGTGTTGCCAGAGTACAGCTCCTTTTGTTACTGGAGACAGCCTCTGCCGGACATCAACCTGGACGAGCTGCTCTGATCCAGACTGTACCAGACCCTGCAGTAATGAGCGCAAACAGGACGCGAATCCATGCACTTCAATGCAGCTTTAGGTAACTAAGCAACCAAACAACAAAACCGCACCGCAACAAAAAACACCTCTTCCTCCTACTGACCAAAAGCATTCATCCAAGAGTTGAAATAATGGTTAAACTAGTTTAAAGGTGCACTATGTAACTTTTCAGAAGGGGCTCCACTACTGGCTTGTCAGGGATGATTCAGAGTGTGGCATTATAGTTTCTGTTTATTCAATTACAGGTATTTTTATCAGTTGGAAAAATACATTTGGAAAACATGCATTTCTATGGAACATTCAAAGTAAAGCAAAAACATCTTAATAGAAGTGACAGACCTTCCAGAAAAGTTACATAATACACCTTTTAAAGTAAATCAATTTGGTCACCACAATAGTAGAGGAACAAAACTCCAGGATTGTCACATAGTTCTCATCCAAATAAAACTGGAAAATGTATTTAATTTTAACTTTTACAAAGTTGCATAAAGTAAAGGGTGTTTTTATGAACCAGAAGCAAGGCCAATATAACGCACAAACAACCTGTAATTACACCCTAAGTACTAGTTACATAGTATTACAGGTTATTACTTTGTACTTAATGAGGTACATACAAGGCAAATATAAATAATGTGATCAAGTTTTCAAATGGTTTTCATGTTAAAGCGGCCAATTGCATTTTAGTATTGTTACAGATCACAGTTCTGCTTATGGGTATAAGTTTTGTACAAAATAATGGGTATCTCTGCTACTACGGCCTTTATACACAGTACACAGAGTATTCCCTGGTCAGTGCCATGTTGGTTAGTTGCAAAGTAGCCAGCATAGCAAGTACACACATTCATTCAATTCAGTTCCCATTTAAACTTTTACATGTATGTCTTTGGACAGCAGGAGGAAGCCAGGCTGAACTCAGTTACACAGGAAGGACACAAACTCCAAATAATAATCATCATAATAAAAAAAATCTGCTTTTCATATTAAAAAGACTAACTTTTTTGATTAAGAATTATATGACTTAACTTGAAAATAATTCTTTCTACACCATATTAAAAAAATATATAGTTTCTGTTATTACAAAAAATGAAAAAATAAGTTGCTGTTTTTTTGGTTGTCTGTCTGGTTGGTCAAAATAGTGAAGACTATTATAAACAATTTAAGTAAAAATATATAATTATAGTATATGCTATGATCAGTGAATAACAACGTATTACTATAGTAGTAAGTCTATCTGCGTATATTTAGATGATGTTTGTTTCTAACCTTAATACTCCCGGAAAGGTCATAATTTCACTTGCAGATTTTGATTTTATTTTTTTTTCCTAGAAGTTTGTACTAAATAAGTAAGATGCAGAGACGCAGTAAGATATTCTATAACCAACAAGAATGTGAAAAGTTAAATATACAAAATGCAGCTATTGTCTATTGCTGTTGTTTTAATGTTATGTTTTGTACACACTTGGGTCGATCATGTGTGTTTAACTTTATTTATGTCGATTAGTATGTTTAAATTATTGATCTGCGTTGCCTTTGGTTGTCTGAAATTTGACTGTCAGCAATGTAATGTGGAGATATTGGGATGCACTAATAATAATGATAATAATATACAGGTCTACATCAATGAATTAGAACTTGTTATTTCTGTTATTCGATTCAAAATAAAAGTGCACTATGTAACTTTTCCATTTGGGGTTCGCCACCTGCTCGTCTCCATGGAGATGTCATTGCTTTGCCTGGTATCTTCCACAATATTGCATTATTTTTGTATTTTTTATTTTCTGCTTAAAAACAAACAAACAAACAAACAAACAAACAAAAAACGCAGACTCGCCTCTCTTAGCTGTTTGTCTCCATTGTGGTAAATAAGAAACAAAACTGCCTATTTGAGCTGGAAAAAACATGCATAGATTTTCATTTTCCTTACTACATTTACACATTTACTAAAGTGAAATAAATATCTTCTATCATATTTTAATTCATTGATGTAGTGTTTCGTCTGGACACAATCTTGTACCAACTATTTTTTGTTTTAGAGTGATACGTGGAATAACACATGATCCACTAGCACCATTTTTCTGCAGCTTTGTATTCAAATGTGTATCTCGATGTGAGGGGAAAACGCTTGAGATGGAACCAAGAGCTTAAGTTGAGAGATTTCTGTTCGGGAAATGTCACTTGTTAAGACCATGGGGTGCTTGCCAGCTTGAATGTGTGTGTATGTATTGATTGTGTAGTGGATCACGGCAACCAACCGAGTATCAAAATCCAACGCACTTTGACTAAGCTGCAGCAGAGATATAGGTTTTCTGTAGTTGGCATATGTCCCTGTTTGTGCTATAGGCAGGAAGAGTATGCAAGAGTTGAACATGTACCTCTATTATGTGGGGCTTATAAGATATCACATGTATTTTTTCACTAGTGCTTGGATTCTCATCTGGTATTTAGATTAAGGTACACAGTTTTATTGAAAAAAAAAAACTAACTGTCTAGCATGAAGCATTTTGCTAATTAATCCATCCATCTATCCAAATATTATATGATTTTCTTTTTTTTTCATCAGATGCCCTTCCAGATTGGACCCTTACTGGATGCATTTCCTAGATAGCTAGATTACATCGACAATTAATGAAACGTATTTAACAAATGTACTGCTATTTTGGTTCATTTTAGTCATGGGTTAGAAAAACTGAAAAATAAAAGGATTATCTTAAAAAAAATATACTATTACACAATCCAAATTAATGTATACCTTTTAGAAAACTCATAGTGGTCTAGTCCATGTTCAGTTCCAGGTTTACTCCCCATTTTCTCTTTTCTCTTTTGGACCCACCATTTGAGAATCCAAGCAATGAAGTGACTATTTAAATATGTTAATTATTTGTTGGTACTATATGGGTGTTTTGAAACCTAGTGTTTTGAGGTAATCGTGTGCATGATCCTTATCCTTTCGTGAGAAGGGGAAGAGCCACTGTTTTTTTTGTGTAGAAACAAACAGGAAATACTTGACTGAGTACAGGAAGCTGTTCAAAATTCTTTATTGAATATATGTGTATGCGACAATGGGCACATGGTAAAAAAATGACGATGTTTGAGAGAAATGCAAGACGAAATTCAAGAAGCACAATTTGTAATGATGACAGCTATAGCTTTGTTTGAATCGCCACTATAGGTCGACATTATTTCATTTATTATTTCATTTAGTCAATTAGCTTCAATGTACAGCTCGAGGAAAATGATAAGAAACCACTGCAATGTTTAATTTAAATGTAAACTATTGGCCAACCATTAACCTAACTTGACGAGGATCATTATAAAACAATTCTTGGACTAAACTAGAACTGAACCAGGACTAACTTTGAACTAAGCAGTACTAACTAACTGTGTCAAACAGTGAGGACTAACCAGAAATTAAACCAGGGTCTTTAAAGTTCCACTATGTAATTTTTCTGGTGATTGGCGACACTACCTGCTGTCTCCACTGAGATGTTACTTTGTCTGTAATGCCAAACTTGTATTTCTTGCATTTATTCTATTACAGCTTTTTATTTAGCCCCAAATACCTGAAATACACACATTAATACTGATAGATCAGACCTGTAACTTTGCATGGAGACGAGCAAGCTGATAGACAGATTTAAGCATGTGGCTGTCCCTCCTCCAGAAAAGTTACATATGGCCTGAGCTGATCTTGTATTCAATCAGGTCAACAAAGTACCACAAGTATACCACAAGAGAAATCGGGTTCAAAACCAGGTCTAAACCAGGTCTAAAAGTGTTATATCTATTAACTTGCAGTGGTCTCTGATGTTGTTTTCCAGGGCTGACTTTTTAGTTTTGTCACTTGATCTAATATGATGCTTCATTTTGTTTGCTTGCTTGTTACATATGAAGTCTAAATATCTATGAAGTTTAGTGAAGTAGTTTTATCTTCAAATTAACAAAAGGATTTCCATTCTTTCTATGAAAGTGAAGCATCTTGTGTGGACACATCACACTCATCTTCTATAATCCTGGGAACACGGTATATATTATAATCTATACTCAATAATCGTTTTGTTTTCACTGCTGTATGTTAGCAGTCTACTGTATATGCTGATTTCACTTTTGCCTTTTGTTTCTTATTGTATTTTATTTTGTTGGACATCTATTTTATTTTGTTAGGTGATGCTTGCTCTGTTTGATTGTGTCTGAATACCTTAATTGTATGCTGTGTTGATTTGTAAACATGTGGTTTGAAGTATGTAAAAAAAAAAAAAAAGATCAAAAACATTGTTGTAAGAAGAGACCAATGACCTAAAGCTAACAATCTGGTCATATTTGTATTAAATAAACTTTCTAAATTATGGCGGTCATTCATTTCTTCAGATTCTAGCATTCTAATACTATTACTATAGGTTTAAGATGGAGGAAAACCAATGGGGAAACAAATTAAACATAAAAAAATATTGTGACTAAATAAATACTGTACAGGCATTTTAAATGGCCAGTGTTGAGCTATTTCCATGTTCTAATGTTGTTTCCTCATCAAAAAAAACATTCCAGGAATTGTTTTATTCACACATGTTTAACACACAAACCCTGCATATTTAGGTTTTTCTCTCAAACAGAAAACATGCTGTTCCACCTTGTGATGTCATGTGGTAATGCAGGAAGTGCTCCACTGTGTTTTAAACTCTATACATCTTCGCTAGAATCATATGAATGATTTCAGCCCTGGAATTTCCACTCTCTAAACTAAAGCTAAAAGGTAGCTGACAGGCTCTGAACCTCTTCATGACATCACAAGGTGGAACAGAGCATTCTGAGCTTTGGAGATGAAGACAGATTAATAATAAAAGATTACTTAAACGTGTGCGTTTGAAAGGAAACACAACTCCAGGTATATTTTTGGTTCTAACAAGGTTCTAACATGGTTAAAAGCCCACAAGAGTTAATTTATAGGACTTTTAACAGTGAAAGAGGAACCACTGTTGTGTCCTTAGGCAAAGCACTTACCTTGCCTATGTGATGTCATTCCATTTTATGACAACTGCTACAGCACAGTACAATAAGTATTTTGCCACCACCATGGAGAGTGAATGAATAATGCACGAGATTGTAAAGCAACTTTGGCTTAGTTTCCATGCACTCATTCTTATCATTACCTCTAATTGGGCTTTACTTTGAACTAAGCTAAAAATAAGAATCAGATCCACTTTATTTTTATAGCACATTTTACAAAGGTTGTTTCCAAAGTGCTGCACATAATGAAATAAAACCAACCTTTAATTAGTGTAATAATTATTTTATGTGAATGTATTTTGAGTGTTATCTTATTTTTTCACACTTTTCACACTTTACTATAAAGCAGTCATATGATGAGCCTATTTAATTAGTCTACAGGAAGAAGTTGTTACACTATTTTCTGATCCATGTTATACAAAGTTGTTTCCTCATCACAAACATACCTGGCTTTTCCTTTTTTGTTTCATTTGTTTTGTTTTTCTCTCAAACTGAAAACTCTCTAGTCCAACTTGTGATGTCATGTGGTAATACAGGAAGTGCTCCACTGTGTTTTTAAACTCCACACAGCTTCACTAGAATCATTTGGGTAATTTCAACCCTGGAATTGCCAATCTCTACTGAACAGAAGGTAAAAGGTATAGCTGTTGACTTAAAAACTGCACTACATGACATCATAAGGTGGAACAGAGTATTTTGTGCTTTGGAGATGTGGACATATTACTCAAATATGTGCAAATATAACAAAACACAACTCTAGGTATCTTTTTGATGAGGTAAAAACATTATAACAAAAGTTGGACTAGATGTTTTTGTAAATGGCAGTAGCTTTTAAGTGTGCAGGAAAATCTACTGAAGAAAATTAGTAAAGTGCCTCTTTGTCTTTTAGCTTGTCAGCAATGCTCGTTTAAAGCTTGACTTCAAATGAGCTGCTAAGCTGCAACTTAAGCAAAGCACAATGTGTAAAAAGATGCGTACTAATACATAATAGTCCAACAAAATGAAACTCAAATCAATGCGTTTTTTCCATAGTTTATTTTTTACATCAAAATAACACTCTTTGCATTGGTTCGTCTCAGAAAAATAAACATTTAAAACATAAAGCATTATTAACACAGTGGAAGAAGCCCATTGAGTGTCATTACTTCCTGTTTCCAACTAGAGCCCAGAGACGCTGAGATCTGCCAGAGGAGAAGCAGTTCATCACAGGTTATTTTATGCACATATTTATTTACATATGTTTTATTTTATGTTTAATTTTTTAACTATGTCAGTGGTTAAAAAAAAGTCAGATTGTGGAAAGCAAATCACCCATGAACATTGCAGCGTAGCCTACTTGAACCAGAACGGAATGTTATAAAGCTTTGAATTATATGAACTTTTTATCTCACCAAAACAATCATTTAAAAGTGCATTATGTAACATTTCTGGTAGATGATTCACCTCATCCTCCATGGAATTGTTATTGTTTTTTCCTAGAATCTTCCACAACAGGTGACCCCACTAGGCCAAGTGACAGGTCAGGGTTCTCATTTATAAAGAAAATAAATTTGAGGATGTTTGTATTTTATTCTGATGTACAATTTTAGTAAGAATACCGAAAATATTCTAAATGAGACCTCAGATCTGCGAGTCTCAGTATGATATTTCAAGGTATTTAATAAGAATACCTGAAATTGAATAAATGCACAAAATGAGTTTAAAGTCACACTGTGGAACATTTCATTTCAATCACCATAAAGCCAGGGGTCAGTTCCTTCATCTAAAAAGTTACATAATGCACATTTAACACTTAAGACATTGAATTATTGGAAAGTCAATTTGACCATTCACCGCACATCTCACTTTCATGGGCAGGTTTTGGCATTCTTTGTGTTTACAAGTAGTATTTTTTTTCACAAAATAAAATATTTTTGCATATTAATTTATAAACAAAACATTTACAATACAGTAGGTAGAAAAAAGTTATTCAATATATTAGGCACAAATCCTGCTTTGTCACTACAGGTGTAAAGTAAATACACTTTAACATCAAGAACTGGAGATCTCCACACTCCCAGTGGGTGTAATGGTCTCTGCTACATGTCCTCCAGTCCAGTCGCTCCAATTTAAAGGACACATATTATGCGAATCCGTGAGCTTTCAATCCTGTAATATTGTTGTCCCCTCATCAAAAACACACCAGTACTTGTACTTTACTTCATTCACTCTTGTTTCATGAATCCATTAATCCAAAGTGATCTTCTCTGAGCACTCAAAAATGCTCCGTTTGCATTTTGCCCATATTGTTGTGTCACAAGTAAAATTCCGGACATCTCCTATTCCATTTTTAAGCCCATACACCATCACCGGACTCATTCAAATTATATTCACAAACACGTGGCTCTATTAGCGCTGCATTCAGGTTTATTTTCCCATTGTTCATTCCCGTTGTTGACACCAGAGGGAGTTTCAACACCTAAATCTCTGGTGTAATTTTTGTTGTGTGTAAGTATGTTTTCCAAATGTAGACTTTTTAAATGTGAAATACTAATCCCAAATTGACCAAAAATATGTTTAAAGGAGAATTACAGCCGTTAGAATGCATAATATGTGTCCTTTAATGCCATAATCGTCCCTCATTGTTGATTTAACCACGGCTATCTTTTGGCTTGTGGTGCGTAGAGAAAAATCGCACTAAACGTTGATAGGACTTCTCTAGCTGCTGTTGTTGCTAGATGACCTCTTGTCCGAACCAACCCGACCTGTTCTCCTTTCCTGAGCGGTAGGATTACGCTGAAGGTCACAGAACCTCCACAGCCACAGCTCCCCCCAGTGTTAGATCCAGGTACTGCAGGTAAAAAAGTGGAAGTTTGTAGTTTCTGGACGCTTCGGTTGGAGACTGAGAGTACTGCCTCGAACTGGTCGCCTGGTCTAGCTGTCAGTAGACCGGAGATCAGGTATCGACCGTCCACCGGCGCAGTGAAGATCCCTGCAGACCAGATTTACACACATCAATAATGTTTCTAATTCAGGAATGCAATGGATTAAGTTTGTTAGCAGATCGAACACCACAACTCCCCAGTTAAAATGGCCAAAGCAGCGCTAAAGATACCCAGTATTAAAAATAAAATTCCATTCTCGATTTTGGAAGATTGTTTTACCCCAGTCCGGATATAAAATTATTGCGATCAGATGTTTACTTCTAAATATAACTTTCTTGGATAATTCACTTTGGTCTTCAAGTAAGATGTTTTTCCTTCCAAAATTAAAATGAAAAATGATGATGTTAACCTTCAATTAATATTTTGTCCCACTCAATGCCTCAGATATCATATGGAGAAGAATACAAGTAAAGTAAAGGCATTGTAAATGTAATTCCACATAAAAAGATTAAAATCGCTAAAGTAACTGCAGTAACTAACTCTTCATTAAAAGACATACAATCACTTGATCTCACATTAAACACTGCAGGCAACATACACTAAATCATGTGCAATAATCTTATGACCTTCTGGCTTAGGGGCAGTGTCATTAACCACTGTGCCAACATGCAACTTTGAGGTAATTTAATTACTATGTAATTGTAGATGCAGTCTCATAATGTTACAGTTATGGGCTCTTGATTAGAATTGTAAATACATTATCATTACATAGACATTATACATCCTTGAATCTATAAGAAGTACTAATTATCATTTCTAACAAACAAGTTGAAATATGTAGTAGATATGATTGAACTAGGAAGGACATCTGGCATAAAACAATTCTAAATTTATTGTCAAATCACTGCAAAGGATTTGACGTGGCGACCCCAGAAGGCATATTCAAAGACTTTTCTATTATGGCACATTACCCAGAATTACCAAGTTCTACTTTATTTATCATACTATTGCTATTCTCAACAGAAATAAAGATGTTCATCTAGACACCATAGATCTGTTTGTACCTGTGTGTGGACTGTAGTGCCCCCCGTCGTTCACCAAAACCCTGTTGAAGCGAATCAGACCAAAGTCTCCAGCAGAGGGAACCTGAGTGAGTCCAGCTGAGAAAGAGAAGGGCTCTGAGAAGGAGCTGGGGTCCATGGACACTGCAATGAAAACAGCTTTGGTAAGTCTTTCAAATGTTTAGTTTCCACAAATATTACATATATACATGACAGAGAGAGAAAAACAGTGATAATGTGAACATATGGACACCCTAAGACGCTATTTATGGATTGTCAGTGGGTTTTCAGAATGATGATTTGGTCCGTTTCCGTAGCATAATATAGCAACATAAAATCATTTATGGCATTATGGCAACTGTCCTAATTTTGCAATGGGGTCCAATCATCGACTCCAACATATACCTCTGTGCACAATAAACATTTAAGCAGCTTTGTATGATTTTATCTTGTCCGTTACATGTACTCTGCAAACATATTTTAATATGTTAAAGGGCCCATAATATACAGTTTTCTGACTGATATTATAATGTTATTTCTTCATCAAAAACAAACCTGGAGTTGTGTTTTGTTTCATTCACACATGTTTAACACACAAATCCTGCATATTAACAGAAATGCTTCATGACATCAGAAGGTGGAACAGATCTTTTGAGCTTTGGAGATATAGAGACTAATAATAAGGGTTTAAACATGTGTGAAAGAAACAAAACACAACACCAGGTTTGTTTTTGAGGAGGTAACAACATTATAACATGGTTTAAAGCTCACAGGAGTCAATTTTGTGTAATATAAGACCTTTAAATAGAAATGTTTACCCCACTATAGATTCATGAGCAGCTCTTGAGGGGCAAAACAAATATTTAAAACAGAATTTATGTATACAGATCTTTCACCACAGGAGTTGCAAATGCTGATATAAAAACATTGCATAATTATTATGTATTTTATTAATGTATTTATTATCCATGTAAATGGGGGAATGCAGATGAATTAAAGAGCAACGTGATATGGGTGGATACTTTGACATTACCTGGTGCATTAGCTTGATACAACTGGTTCCATGGCTGCTTCACTGCCACAGGAACTATAAAATACACACAAATTAATCATTCGTTTTCTTTAAATAAACCATTTGAACTTTTAGAAACTTGCAGCTAAAAAGTTGTATTTCTGCCCCCTGTACTATTTTTTACTTGTTCTAATGGCATTTCCAAATTACCATCAAAAGTAACTTGAAGCCAAAAACTGTCTTGTAAGTGACTACGGCTCACACAGTCCGCCCCCACATGAGCTTAAGCGAATGCATCCAGTTCCTTCTGCAAATTATTCACAGCTTTTGCACTTTCTTTTCCCACTGATGGCGTCAAAATGGCTGCCCCAGAACATGCATGTGTCTGTTTAATAATGAAGAGTACCTTGGCGTCCGTTGGTGGTTTGAGGTCTGAATGCTGCAGGCTGAGGGGGATAACCTGTAAAAGATAGATATACTAGTAAATATATACAGTTCAGAAGAGGATGCCATAGCAATGTGTATGTGGCATCTGTTAGTGGGTGGGGTACATTAGATAGACAGCACGTTTTTGCCAAAAAGCAGAAATACATGGTTAGGATAACAATTTTAGTGAATTTAACAATATCCACGTGATGAATAGTCAACCTGGTCGGAGAATTTACAAAACTACAGTTCTTATTTAAGGGGTATCAATGGTAGGGGAGGGCAATATGTACCTTAAAAATCATATAATTTTCTTCAAGCCTTGACCCTGATTTTGATTTTATCATGATTCATGTGAGCTTGATTATTTTTTATTACTTTTAAGGGATGTCAAAAGGAGAAATTCAATTTGTCAACTGGACAAAAGTTTATTTGGTCGAATATGTCTGAAGAAGCAGATTGGATGAGCTGCAAAATGTATTCAACCAAATAAACTTTTGTCCAGTTGACAAATTGAATTTCTCCTTTTGCCATGGATTCTACCTGGATGACTGAGGGATTCTACACACATTTTAAGGGATGTAACTAAAGCTGTTTTATTCTTCACACTTTGAACTCATCGATTGGTTTAATCCATCTGCTAGTCTCTCAGAGCATAAGAGGAGCTGTAGCTTGGTTTACTGATGATGATAAAGTAATGATCCTTATGATAGAAATAAGTTTAAGTGGAACTAAACACTAAATCCACTTTTGCTACTGTGTATATGTGTTTTAATAGCATTATATACAATTCTTTGCCAACTTTAGTGCAAACTAGGTAAATTTGCAACTTTCTGGTCAAAAACGCCAAAATCTAAGCATTCAGTAGCTATTTCCAGTAGTTGGTGACATCATGTAAAATAAAATAAATGCCAAGTATTTATTTGGCATTTATTTTATTTTTAAGTATTTTAACTAGAATGAATTGGATAGCAAAGACCTCTGCCAAGGCACTCCTCCAATCTTGCAACTACAGCGCTCAAATAAAACCAAACATACAGTATATTGCTTTTATTTGTGAAGTTAGCAATCAAAATTATTCACTTGCTCCTTTGCCCATCAGTGGTCTATTTTACATACCAAAATTCTGTATCTGTCAATGCATTTAAAAGCCCCACTTAAACTTTAGTCCAGTTTGCTTTCAATTAAAACTTCACACTGCGGGCCGTATAATTGTGGTTTTGAGCGACTTGGCTATCGACTCGGCCTGTTTGAGAACAATGGGATCTCGTATTGACTAGACTCAGGGAACCTTGAGATCGATGTGGGCATTTGTGAAAAGAGCCAAAGAGAGGTGTAGAATACCCATTTACACATACATTCACAATAAAAAGCCCTATTGTAAAGTCATGATAATGAATGGCATTTTCTATGACATTCTCTGTGTATTGGGGTGACGTAGGTTTGCTTTCGACAGCTCTCGTGTTGACGCACAACACTGTACCCCTTGTTCTGTTTTTCTTTATCCTGAGTTAATTTAAAGCAGGAGAATAAGTCATATTTACTGTAAGCGACAGATGTTTTGAGTAATACAGTGAAGTGGTTTGATGAGTAAATGCAGTAAAAGTCTAGCATGCGTTACTAATGAACTGCTCATGTGTGTTCAGGCCTGGAGCTGATTAAGTTTAATAAAGAAAAGGTTGACTCTACCATGGGCATGGAATATATAGTTTGAGTTGGAGATAGTTTTGAACCATGACGAGCGTAATAAATTGTATTAATGTTGTACATCAGATTAGATATAATACAGTAATTATAAACAGGCCTTAATACAGGGAATAAATAAATAAATAAATATAAAATGGTACTTTTTGATCTGCTAACTGCAACCATTCAAATAGCAATTTATATTTGTTTTTATAATTTTATAGCATTATTGGTCACAAAAGCCCAGCTAAATTTTTCAAAATCCATAGAATTGCAAAGTTCTCCAAAAGTATTTCAACAAGTCTGAAAATACATAAGATACAGAAATATCAATTAAAGGCGCACTATGCACATTTTCTGGTGCAGTGTCCTCCACCTGCTTGTGCCAAAGCAATTCAATCGCCATGGAGACGAACAAATGGCAGACCCTCCACCAAAAAGTTACATAATGCACCATTAATAGATTTTTTGTATCCAATGCATTTTCAGACTTTATGAAATACATTTGTAGCACTTTTGTAGCAATTCTATCTAGTATGAAAACTGTAATTTAAGTGATTGATCGGGCTGGTTACATTTTACAAGTTGATTTCTGTTGAGTTTGTCCTCACCTGGTGCTCCTGCAAACCCAGTGAGCGGTGGGCTGCTTCTGCGGACTGAGTCCTCGGACCCTCTCCTCACGGTGACCCTGCGCACATATCCAGGTGGTCCAGCCTCTCCAGTCTCCACTACAGGACGAACCGGAACCAAGGGCTTCACCGGAGATACGGGCTGGACCGGGACTACTTGCTGCTGGGGAGTCAGAGGGTGGCCAGGTCCACTCGGCTTGTGGACTGTGGTGGTGGGACGACCTGCCTGGGTCGGGGTCCGAGAAGGTTGCCTGGGGTTGGTCGGGGGGAGGATGAGAGGGATGTGGATGTGTTTGACTCCATGGTTAGAGGTGGGAGAAGAGGATGGGCGCTCCGGTCTCAACGTCATACCTGGAAAAGGAAAATAAAGTTTAGTGATTCTTGAGGAAAGTCACTGGAGATTTTCATATATGGAAGGATTTGAGGTGCATTGCAAACAGGGTGATATGGCAAACATCGAATGATGTTTTTACCCTCATACTGATTCATTTATTTTACTTTTTCTTTTCAAAAACAACATTTTTAACTTTTAATCACTGCTGTTTAGCACAAACCATTTCCCAGAGTCTGAATTTGGCTTCAAACCACATGTTCATACTGATCTTGAAATGTAAATAATTATCCAGCCCTAATTGCAAAGGAATTGGTTCTAAATGAAAATAAAATGGTTAAACTAAATTTAGTTAGAGAGAAAAAAACACATACCATTTCCCATTTTCTGTCTGAAATTTCAATGTCTAATCTATGTCAAAAGAAGGTTTTACTTTTATTCCAAAATAACATATTTATTTTGTGTGACTTTGAACTTTTCTGAAAGAGTTTTTTTTTTTCATCCAAGATTAATAAATAGAGGAGACTGTGCAGATCAGATTGCCCTTTCACAAGCAAACAACAGACAGCCTAAATAAATAAATTACATTTTGTTCAGAATTGACAGAACTACTGAAAGTTGAATAAATGTTTCTATACTCAGACATGTTTTAGCACAGTTTTGAGCCTAATTAAATGTTTTATTAGCTCTGCTGTATTAATGTGGTGGTATTGTTAGTCCACAAGCTGAAGAACCTCTGGCTGAGAAAATGCAATGCCCTCAGTGCTCTTTCTCTCCCTCTCTCTCTCCTCCTTGTGAATTCTCACTAACTCTTTGTTCTTATCACCATCCAAATTTGACTTAACTTGCGGCACACCTCTAAGCTTTTCTTTTTAGCAGTACAATCACATGCACTACACATCAGATTGGCTCTATATTTGAAACCAGCACAATTGGCTACTATCCAGTGAAGCCCTGAAGGAGCCAGACATGTGCTGGTGAGATGCTATAACTTCTATGTCCTGAGGAAAAACCACCAAAATAATAATTATACTTCTTATATTGTCCCAGGTGTCAGCACCAGGTGTCCCTGTGTCACCTGTCATATTTAACACTTCATATTGAATAGTTCTGTTCCTGAATTGGGTTTGTGCTATTTTTAAAGCCACTCGGTACATTTAGACATGAGCAGCCAGGGCACATATCCCAGTATTACAGTAATACATTGAGGCAGGCAATTAAATAAAGGAAATGTTCACTTAATGCAGCTGGTGCTATAGCTACACACAGGAAAGGGCTATATTATGTTATATGAGACCACTTGGGGCGATGCAAGGAAAATTAGACATCTACTCTTGTATAATATAGAATGTAGTAACAATCTTCTAAAGCTATAAGACAATCGAGAATAGTCTCATGTCCCTATAGTCTCCCCCCCTATAGTCCATGACTTCTCAGGCCAGGACCTCCCAAATAATGTAAAATTAAGGTACAATAAAGTGTGCCATCTGTCAAGAGCAGTGACATACTGCCATACAGTGCTCTGTGACATATCTCCATGATCTTGAGCTAGTCTTGGTCAGGACTATCTTAGCTGGATGATTTTACCTATAGTGCATGTTTTGGGTTGGTGAGGGCTATCTATTTATCCATCTATCTCTTTATATATATATATATATATATATATATATATATATATATATATATATATATATATATATATATATATATATATATATATATATATATATATATATATATATATATAAAGAGAGAGAGAGATGCTATTGTGAATGCAAAATTAGATTTGTTATATATGTTTTTAAAGAACTATTCTGTTCAGAGTGCATATTGTAAACAACCCCAGGAGCAATAACAGAGTAGACTGAAATCTGAAACTAATAAACTACAGTAAATC
This sequence comes from Taenioides sp. WSHXM2023, assembly GCA_029959045.1. NCBI lineage: Eukaryota > Metazoa > Chordata > Actinopteri > Gobiiformes > Gobiidae > Taenioides > Taenioides sp. WSHXM2023. The sequence goes on along the minus strand of CM057096.1, from coordinate 11,122,182 downwards.
AACAATCACGTGAATTTCAGAACGTTTGAAGAAGTCTTACTACATGTTTTTTTCCTATAAAAAACAGGACATTTTGTTCTTTGCAGAGGACATTCTAAGATAAACTAAGATATATTGTGCAAATGGGACTCCAGATAACCAATATCATATAAAAATAAATCAAAGAAATGAAATGTGAGTAAATATGAGAATGGTGATCTCACTCCATAAAAAACTTAACAAACAATATATAAGGACCACCACTGTTGCAAAGACTGTCTGGTATTTCTCTGTTACTTTAATGGGAAGCTTCTCAAGAACAGTAGCAATAACATTTTATCATGTAACATAAATAAAACAAGCCGATACGCAACCCAAGAGCCTCTTCAGAGCACTGTTTACATCCTCCTAGCGATCTACGCCTGAAATACTAACGATATTCAGCAATATTGTAATCCAGACTCAAGTGGTCTTAAAACTACTGTAAAGTATTGAACCCACTGCAAACGATTATGAAAGAACTAAGCAATTCTGTACTTCTGTATCAAGCACCACGTCTTCCCTTTTTACTGCCAGTAATACCACAAGCTACTTCTAAGCCACAAGTATAATAAAACGCGAATTAAAGCCAGCAATCATAGTGTTGTAACGAGATAATCCGAAATATCTGGTTCATTTCCGCCCAATGTCTTCTCTAGGATGCTGGCTGCTGAGTGCATATTTCCCATGAGCCTCTAGTTGGTATCTCTCTGAGGGGGAAACCACAAAGACCAGAAAAAAACATGCACACAAACAAGAAAAGGGGCTATGGAGCAAGAGAACAGCACCAATGATGTCTCTTATAAATGTTAAAAGATACAGTATAATGCAATAATCATGTATCATAATGCAATAGATTCTGTGAAGTTCAGACCTCACCATTCTCTTGTAACTGGTCAATGTTCAAAACTAGTGGGTCAGGAACTGAAAGACGGTCCCTAAGATACAGCCTGTAGTTCACAATTTTGTTTAAATAATTGTATGTTATGAATGATGTAATATTTTGTGGAAATTTGTGTAAAATAACAAAAGAAATCTTTAAAAGTGCACTTTTGTGGGGGTCTCTCATCTGATTTTTTTTCCATGGAGCTGTTATATCTTTGCCTGAAACGTTCCACAGTGGCATTAAACGTATGTATCTCATTTATTCAATTACAAGTGGTTTTATTGCTTAAAAACACAAGAAGTGTCACATCTGCACAGAGCTGACATGTAACTTGGCTTTGTGGTCACTTTTTTGTCTCCATGGAGATAGATGCGTTTAATACAACACTGTGGAGCATTCTGGACAAAGCAACATCTCCATGGAGACATTTCTTACTCTGCCCAAAGTTATAGCATTTTAACAATTAGCATTTGAGATATTACAGATCAGACAACAAAGTAAGAAACTAAAGACTCTCATCTCTCGTGTTATGATGACAAAATTTCAAACTTACTAAAGAAAAGTCTCAATAATCAATACTTATCAATACCACAATGTGTTTAGACTAAAGCTGAACAATTTAGGAAAATATCTAATTGCAATGTTTCTGACAAGCATTGTAGGATTCTGGTCAAAGTCCCCATTTTAAACACGTCCAGAAGAATTGGCAAATAGGCCTTGGAACTGACAAACAAGAAGCATGTGTGTTTTAGAACATGTTTGTAAAACTCTAAACTACAGGCTTAGCAGTTTTTGTGCAGAATAAGAGAAGACGTATTGTTATTTATGGAGGTAATTATAGTACTTCAAACATCACAGCCTTTGCGATTTGCTAATTATGTCCATTCAAATTGTGTGTAGAATCTGTCAGTCATCCAAGTAGAATCCATGGGAAAAGAGAAATTAAATCTGTCAACTGGACAAAGTTTTTTTCTTGGTCGAAAACTTTTGCAGCTCGTCCAAGCTGCTTCTTCAGTTCTGGTCAGACACTGGTGGACACTGCCTTAGGGAGAAGCTAACTACAATGAAACTACTCTGCACTGAGTGTGGGGCCCTAATGGGTGCTTTCACACCTCTGGACCTGACCTGGCTGCCCTATTGTTTTCTTTGTTTTGATTTTGGTTTGAGGATGGAGTTGTAAATGGGAGACAGACAGTCCTCCATTTCTTGCTCGGTGCTTTGTTCTTTGGGTGGACCAGTTTCTGTCTTAAAGTGTTTGTAGGTTTGAAACAGACTGGGATTTCATGTTGTCTGAAAATCCTCTGTAGTTTTTTCAGAAAGACAAGCCAGTTAAGGAATAGTTACACCCTTTCTCCTGGGTTCTGATTCTCTGTTGTCCTGTTTTTTAGCTTGCTTTGTTCTATTGAAAGCCCAGTTTGGATATCCAATAGAGAGTTTTCTGCACATGTTGTTCTTCTTTCTCTTTTCTCTCTGTGCTTGTCGGAACCACTTGGGCCCTGTGCTGTAATGTCCGAATAACACCAAGTTCGTGCTTTAGTGGGTGGTGTGAATCAAAAAGCAGGTATTGGTCAGTGTGTGTGGGCTTCCTGAAGACCTCTAACCTGGAGTCTTACTGGTCTTCTCTTATCATCTTCACGAGTGAATTTGATGTTGATTTTCAGACAACATGAAATCTCAGTCTATTTCAAACCTACAAACAATTTAAGACAGAAACTAGTCAAAGGACAAAGGACAAAACACAGAGCCACAAACAAAGCAATGTGGTCTACTCCATTCAGTGTAGTGAAGACTGCAGTGAGCGCTACATTGGAGAAACAAAACAACAGCCACTTCACAAGAGGATGCACCAACACAGACGGGAGACCCAGAGTGGACCTCAGTCTGCCGTACATCTCCACTTAAAAGCCACAGGCCACTCCTTTGAGGACAGTGAGGTCCAGATCTTGGCCAGAGAAAAGAACTGGTTTGAGAGGGGAGTTAAAGAGGCTATTTTTGTCAAGAAAGAGCATCCTTCCTTGAACAGAAATGGAGGTCTCAGACATCATCTGTCTCCCATTTACAACTCCATCTTCAGACCTAAATCAAAACAAAGAAAACAATAGGACTAGCCAGGTCAGATCCAGAGGTGTGAAAACACCCATTATAGACCTGAATGATTCTGCTAATATGACTCCCCACTTAGTGCAGCTCAATAGACCTAGCTAACAAACAGAAACTGTAAACAAGTATGTGTGTTAGTTTCAGAGTAGTTTCAGTGTGGTTTGCTCCTTCCTTCAGGCAGATATAACGCAGTGTCCGCCAGTGTCTGACCAGAAGTGAAGAAGCAGCTTGGATGAGCTGTGAAACATTCGACCAAAAAAATGTTCCAGTTGACAGATTGACTTTCTCCTTTACTGTCCATTCAAATAGCGATTTCGATTTGATAGTAATTAATGCAGCCCAATTTTAGGCAATATATAAAGTTATTTTCAACACAAAATAATACTAGCAGTAGTTATTTATATTACCAGGTGGCATTGTGTAACTTTTCTGGTGGAGGGTCTGTCAATTGCTTTTCTCTATGGAGATCTTATTGCTTTGCCTGGAATGTTTCACACTATGGTATTAAACTATTCTATCTTCATGGAGACCAAAACAGACCTAAGTTACAAGTGAGATCTCTGGAGAGGCAACCTCACAGTCAGAATGCCTGTTTTTGTTGGTATTTTTGAGCTATAAAACCACCTGTAATAAAATGTATCTTTGTATAAATGAGAACACAAGCAATTTTTATCTAAGTCTCTTACGTAGCAATAGCTCTGAGACAGTGTGTGGATAGAAAACATGTCAACATAATCCAACCAGAGCATTTAATTTGTCTGTCTTGATATAGCGAGACTCTAACACACTGTACAATTGTTTCTAGGAACCAAATTGAAATGGGGTGGGGGTCCTTCTTGATCTAGCAGCGTTTGGTGTTGAAACCCATCAGGGCATATTGCAGCAGACAGACCGGCCGTGCAATGGAAAAATGGTGTCAAAGGGGCAAGGGGAGAGGTGCGGTGGCTACACGCACACACGCCCCCCTAAAAAAAATTCGTGACATACATTTTTCATTCCCTCTGCTTTCTCCGCTGTCTCTCCACCCCATTTTCCTGTTCGGCTGTTATTGATGGGCGAGTATGGAGCCCTGTGGTACACTTTCAGAACTGCCTTTGTGTCCTATGAAGACTTCCATATGGCAACACCTCAGTTTTCTCATGAGAAGAAAAGTTAAATTGTGTATAACATGTTTTCATTACTTGGTTTGGTGGGATAGTACCTGTGGGGAATATTTATCTTACAAGCTGTTGTGTACAGTTTTGTATTATGCGTTTGTGTATTTATGGAGAATTGTCACATGGGAACATGGATGACGTAGGCTTGTGGGCTGAGGACTGGACAGCTAACTGTAAGGAGGGTTTGAATAGGGCCCAGGAGAGATCGCTAAATTACCGAAACATGCATGGATGACATCTAAAACCTCTTCAGCCATGTTTTTGATGAAGGAACAATGTTATACCATGATAGAAAGCTCAAAAAAATCTATTTTGCATAATTGAACATAAAGTTAATAAGAAAAGTACAAAAAGTAGCAGTATGTAACACTGAAACTTCCATTAAAAATGCAGGGACAATTATTCTGAGAGTTCCTTCATTTACCAAAATGAAGGTGGTGTAATTTATTTTTGTGAGTCTAATCATAACTATTGTATAAATCTGACAGGTTTTGGCCCTTTTTAACATTATGGTTGCTAGGTAACAAGAATTACTCCACATATGTCCTATCTGCTGCCTGCGTCCAGCCAGGAAGTAAAATTATAAGCTTCACCATAATTGTTGTTCTCATTATATAGAAAAAACTTCATAACTTCAAAATAATGATTATTATTTATTAAGACTTTTCACATCAAAGGGCTCATATCATGCTAGTTTCTGATCTATCTTACAATGTTGTTTCCTCATCAAAAACATACCTGGAGTGGTTTTCTTCATTCACACACGTTTAACACACAAACCCTGCAAATCCTCAGGCTGTTCTCTCAACCTGAAAACTCTGTTCCACTTTGTGATGTCATGTGGTAATACAGAAAGTGCTCCACTGTGTTTTTAAACTCATCTTTACTAGAATCATTTGGATGATTTCAGCCCTGGAATTGCCTGTCTTTACTACACAAAAGGTAAAAGGTTACTGTTAACTTGAACACTACCACTACATGACATCACAAGGTGGAACGGAGCATTTTGGGTTACTGAAATATGTGTGAATGAAACAAAACACAACTCCAGGTATGTTTGTGATTTGGTTACAACATTCTAAAGGCTGCCAATTTTTCAGTCTTAAATGATTTTTAAACGTGCGACAAAAAGCGCACACCACAGACACGAGGAGACTCTTATGAGATTTGAAATCTCCAATCACAGAGACTGCTGCGGGATACGGCTGCAGACCACAAGCTGTTTAGGTACAGACACACGTGAGGAACTACTCTTGCCTTTTTACTTATAAAGAACGCTTCAAACTGGATTAACAGCACTGTTTTGTGGACTGGGTGTCATTATTTGCTTCAGTTTATATTTACAACTTTACGAGGGGTTTTGCTATTTCCTTGTATGTTGCGCCTCTGTGTCCGTCACTCCGTCTGCTCCTGAAGCTCTGTTTTATTGGCTCTTATCGGAGCATTGCTGATATTTGGTGGTTACGATCTGAAAGAGCAGCTCAGAGTTACATTGACACCACACACATGAGGAGCGCAAATCACATATGAAGACACAAAGTTTCCCCGAACTCGAGGAGAAGCAAATCGCAGCCTAAATCGGGCAAATTTTCCTGTAGTGTGTGGCGGCCTAAACATGGGTTAAACTCCCAAGAATCCATTTTGTGTAATATGGGACCTTTAAAGGATTAATAAGGCAAGATTTGTAGTAATAAAATCTTTAATATCATCATGTCAATTGTAATCCAACCTGTTTAAATGAAAACCACTTTAAATTCAAACTTTCAAAAAATCTGCCTAAATATATTCAGTGTGTGCGCGGTTTTGTGTCCAAGCTCTCTCTCTTTGTCTCTCTCTGACTTCAAAACGCCTTTCATGTTTTGTTGTTTATGAGTGTGCGCCCTCATCATGGCACCGGCTAATCTCCCCAGACACTTCACAGATACACAGCTAACGTGATCAATTGTAGACCACTGATCCATGAAATCAAAGCAACTATCCAGTTTACCCATAGCCCTTTTTATAGCTTGCTCAAGAGAATGGGAAAGTCCTCCAATGTCCATACAGTGGGGACACATAAAGGCAAAAAAAATGACCAAAACAAAGGAGGTATTCAGCAGCAGCAAAGTGATACATAGCAAATCGTTATGAGAGGCTAGAAAGTTGACTAATAAACTTGAATATAGTTTTGTACATGCACTCAGGCTATTCTGAAATAAGATTACGCATGGATTAATATAGCAATGGTTGTATAAGGATATTAACAGAAAGTAAACAAGGACGCTATGCTCAAGGCGTAGTAACGTACTTTGTGTATCCGTATATAAAATATGTATTAAACAAGAATCGTTATTAAGGAATCCTTGCCTTGGGGTGGTACAATGTGAAACCTGTATAACATGATTACTTAAAGGTCTTATATTAGATGTCATTCATGTTTTTAACTCGTTTTGTACACCTTCGCTTTGTTCTTTAACTTCGTATCTTGCAATGACTATACTGTGGAACATTCCAGGCAAAGCATAACATCTCCATGGAGACAAGCAGGTAGAGGAGCCGTATTGTGGGAAATTCTGAACCCATTGACCACTTTTGCAGTCAATTGGTTAAAGATGGCATTTTTTTCCCAGAACGTAACCAAATTATTTGTTCCTAAACCTAACCCTAATGTTAACCTGATGTGAAATAATGTAATGTAAAATCTTTCCAGTGTTTCTATTGTGGAAGAAAAAGAGAAAAGGACCAAAATTAAGTCATTTTAAAGGGCCTATATTACAATAATTTCTAATCTATGGTATAATGTTGTTTCCTCATCAAAAACATACTTGGAGCCTGAGTTCTTCTCACAAACTGAAAACACTCTGTTCCACCTTATGATGTTATGTAGTAACACAGGAAGTGCTCCTCTGTGTTTTTAAACTCATCACACCTTCACTAGAATCATTTGGATGATTTCAGCCTTGGAGTTCCCAATTTCTACTAAAGTAAAGGTAAAACGTAGCTGTTAACTTAAAAACTGCCACTACATGACATCACAAGGTGGAACAGAGTATTTTGAGCTTTGGAAATGTAGACAAACTAATACCAGGATTACTCAAATATGAATGAAGCAGGTATGTTTTTGAGGAAGTAACAACATAACTAGAAGCTCACAAGAATTCATTTTGTGTAATATAGGACCTTTAAGTTAATGCAGGAGCCAGTGTGTCAATATGAAAATACATTATTTAACACAAGCTGAGTATAAAGAAAATTTGTGGAAAATGTCTTGTTAATGTATTGACAACCTTGTTTACCAAATACTTTTACAGCATAAACTTGCCTCTAATAAAGTCAGTAGCAAGTCACCCTGCAAAAGCCACAATGAAATGGCAAAAAACTCCACTGCTGATCTGATATGAGAATTATTCCCCAAAATCACCGCACAAAGAGTAAACTATACAACCAGGGGCCATCTAAATAATTAAACACCAACTTCCAGTGAAAAGTTTGAACTCACCCTGTCATGCAATGTTGTTTTTTTTTTCTATATGTTTATTTTTTTTCTACATTTGATATACAAATATATGAAGTAAGATGTATGGAATTAGTAAAGAAAAAAGTTAAATAACTACCGGTACTACTTTTTTTATATTTAATTTTTAATTTTTTTATTATTATTATTATTTTATGACCAAAATCTTAAATTACACAACTTTTGACTAGTGCTGTTTCATTCAGTGTTCTGTTTCTTTTCTTTTTTCTACTACTTTCTACATTTCGATACATACAGAAAACATTAAATAAATTAAGCAAGATATATGGAATTATTTAGTAAAGAAAAAAAGTTAAATAACTCCAAAAATTATTTTTCGACCAAGCCAAAGGTGGGTAATTTGAGAATTTGGTTATAAAATATATAAAAATACTTAGAGAGTAGAGAGTTATTTTACTTTTTTATCCCTTTTCTACATGATTCCATACATCTTACTTCATATATCTGATGTCTTCTGAAACTTTTTTCTTTACTAAATAATTCAATATATCTTGCTTAATATATTTAATGTATTCTGTATGTATCTGAAATATAAAAAGTAGTAAGAAAAAAAGAAGCAACACAATGAATGACTTTTGACTGGTAGTGTAGATTAGTGGATCTGAAGACACTGCTAAACAATTTCACTTTCACTTTGATTCAACAGTCTTAAACCTTTAAACCACACAACTCCCCACTGGCACAAGACAAAATACTAAATAAGAACGAAGGCCAAAACCCCCAGTGCTCTGCAGCTGTTGTTGGTAAAACACTGCCAACAACACAGTGCAAAACCAAGTCACACTATTCTGCTTAGCGCGGTTGAATAAGGACACAGCTATTCTCGTGTCACGTATTATTACAAAACTTCTTCTGTTCCCCACGTCCTCAGGGTTTGCATATGACTGTCTGGAGAATAGATAGAAAGATATTGCTCTGAGAGATCCACATAGACTTTTATAACGTTTACATTTTTCAAAGTTAGAGAAAAGAGTGTAGGTTTTCAAAGAGCCTTCTTGCAAAGATCTTGGGGATTATCTTAAAACTACGCAGAGGTTAAATAAGAGCATTTAATATAACAAAGATATGTATTTTCTTATACCATCTCATTGTATTCATATAGAAACTTCTTGGTGCTATTTTATAACGACTACACCATCATTTATATAACTTTGTATGTACGGTAAGTTTGTCAAAAGTATAGAAAATTAGATACTAATGCATTCTAAAGCTAGTATACTCATTTGAGCAAGTATCAGTATCATTTATTAATCCAATTGCAATTATTTTTATTGTTTGAAAGACATGCATTCAAACTGTGAATAGGGTCACCTCTGCACAGATTTGACCTGTAACTTGGTCTGGTCGCATCACCACTCTTGTCTCTCTAATATAATACTGTGGAATATTCAACGGAAAAGCAAAAACATCTCCATGGAGACAAACAGGTGGCAGAAAAGTTACATAGTGTACCTTTAATACAGCATGAACAAAAAGTAATTCAATGAACACATAAGAATGTTTATTTGTTCATGCGTTTTTAAAATTGTGGTTATTATAAAGTGTCACCAACTTCCTGAGAGATTAGATAAGACTTCTTTTAACTGTTTTTGTAACTTTTTCAGCCAGTCACACAGAATAGACCATCAGAGTCAGAAGTCTTGATTTTGTCACTGATGAGCCACACACACAAAGATGTTTTTAACTGGGTGACGTCTATGAGGAGACCACTTGTTGATGCAATTAAATAAATATGTCTGCAACACCAATGCCACTGATGGAAAGAATCTGAAAAGTTCTTCCACGGCCATCCCCTTTTCGCAATTTCACTGCCCCATGACTAATCCGTGAACTGTCCGAGAATAGTGAGTGAACTGTCTCCAGATTATGTCATAAAGATGCAATTTAAAAGGGGAGGAACCCAGTTGCAATATTGTGCTAAACTTTCTACTTTATAGTACTTTGAATATAGGGGTGTGTCAAAGTACTGAAATACTGAAATATCGTGATACTACTGCAACTCCAGGAGCATTATCATTTGAAAGAAGACTGAAAGACTAGTGATAAACTAATACAAGGATCCCATGCATTTCAGACTAAACTACAGGTACAAGACTGAATAAAACTGGATATTTCGTTCTTTGCAGAGGACAATGAATAATTTGTATTATATACATTATAATTTAAATATAATTGCATTATATAAATGTACAATTTGTAAATAAGGATGCATCTATCCAATAATGGTATCGAATAACGGTACCAATACTAAAAAATTGCTGGATTGGATATCAGCTACCAACTTTGGCATAAAAATTGATGTAGTAAAAATATTTCCTGGTTGCATTTGGCCCAGAAAGTCTCATTAATGATTTAATTTTTATTTGTACAAAGCTGTTCTGTAGTTACTTATGGGATAAATAAGAGCTACATAATAAATTTGGATCAGTTTTGTCTTATTTTTGTTTTAAGGGAATAAATGCTATTTTTAGTCTGCACTGGTATTGGTTGATATTGAGTATTGGCAGATACCGAAAACCATAGTATCGAAATCGGTATCAGAATCATAAAAGCTGGATTGGTGCATCTCTAATTTAATAATTGCAGCCTTTGCAATTTGATATTGGATTCAAAATTGTGATTTCAATTTGATCATAATGTATTTTGCAGCCTTACAATAGTCTGCAAAGGTTGCTGTCCAGAATGCAAGATATTTATTACATATCACAAGTTTACCTCATATGGACTTTCCCATTTTGAAAAGCTGTAAAATCCAGTACAAACTCCCGCACTGCCCCCCACTATTCAGCGTTATAATGTGTGCCAGGACTCTGTTGCATTGTTCCATGTAAGGTAATGGGATTGAATATCAACATTTTGCAATAACAGACCCACAGTATCTGGCAACAAATTTGAAAATGCCTTTGTGCTCTGTATTTTAGAAGTCTTCCACCCCTTCGTCTCTCCACTATCACATACATTGTGTTGGTCCATGGCCCAGATCTGAGTGCAGAACAGGGAGGTGACCAGCGTCGGGGGGCCCAGCCATGACATCACATCTGGGGCAGAGCTTCCATCTGGTTCAGGGTGTGGGCTGGAGCTCTCCGGGCCTCTCCAGCAGTGACTCAGGGACTTAATGAAGACCAGACCAAAGTCTTTAGACTGAGGTCACTCAATGGGAATCTCTAGAGGTTGGTATGTGTGCAGAAGTATAGGAGGGACTGCAAGGGGTGGGAGGAACGCATATAGGCAGTGTACAATGGTTTCAAGGTTTGGGGTTTTTGTGGTTGTGGAGTGAAAAAGCTATGTCACGGTGAGAGAAAAAGGAGAGCTCACAACTCAACATGATCATAAAGGGAGTAGGAAAGATTGGGGGGCAGGTTATAGGCTGCAGCAATGAGGCATAAAACAGGAAAAATAAATCACCAAAGTGGTTCCACAAGGCCACACACTCGGATGTAAACAAACAGTTCGAGCCTGTATGCAAGTTTCAAGTACTTTCAAATATTTCTATAGGTACAAGTAAATACTCAATTACACGTGCTGTACCTGATTTTTTTACCGTCTTTGCCACGATGGTGAAGCTAACAACTACTAGCATGGTAACGGTAACATGCACTTCCTGGTTATCAGACGGTGAAACACGTTACAATTAGATGCAGACAGTACACAGCTGACTTATTAACAAGACTTACTCAAATGAAGTCTCTTTTGAAAATTCACTCAGCTTTTCATTTTGATTATGTTGTTTATGTCTACAATTCACCCTAATTAGACTGCTTTGAGTAAACATAGACAAGTCCTCATTAAAACGTCTCCTTGGGGATAAATTAAGTTATTGATTGACTAGATTGCTTGTCTTGTAAGACTTGATAACAACATTGCCTTTATATACAATATTTTGAAAACATTTTGGCCACCATCATCTTTCAAATTCACAGTCTAAAATACCTATTCCCTTTGTGATATAAAAAAGAGGAATTTTTAGATTCACATTAATCTGGGATGTTGTAGGAAGTTTCTGCTGTGGGCCTCTGCAGACAGCGCAGCTCAGACTCAGATTGAATGACACTGATCATGAGGCCCAGGACTGAACTCGTCTCCGCCCACTTTGGGAAATACCCCGTGGCCATTCGAGGTATCCGATCCTGCCCTCCCCGCTACCATGGCAACCTACCAGGCCCATTGCATTCTGGGGGATTATCTTCAGGAAGAGGTTTGTGTTTGCACAGATGTTAATCGGGCATAATAAACTCGTATGGATGAAATTTAAGGAGGTAGCTCTGTACGTTGTGAGGATATACGTAGCTTAAGGGACAGTTTCACAGGCCATTTGTAACTATGTGAATATCTGTGAGCTGTCATTGCGCTTAAAGGGTTACATTATATTATGTGAAGTAGTATTAGAAACTTATCCGTAGCCAAAATATTGTTTTATAGCCAATGTGAGTTAGCATACGTCCTGTTAGGGCTCAGGGCTGCAAGATTTGATCAAAACTGTAATGGAAGCTAAATCAAAGTTTTGTTCATGAGATACAAAGGATTCATGTGTTAGTTTTGCAGTTCATATTTCAGTCTTCTCCCCAGTGTTAAAGGTGCACTGTGTAACTTTTCGGTAGGGGGGGCGTCACTTTCTTGTTTCGATGGAAATGTCATTACTCTGCCTCAAATGTCCCACAGTATGACATTAAACAGATCTGTTTTACATGTATTCAATTACAGGTGGTTTTATTGCACAAAAATACCCAGATGAGCAGGGTTGTCACTTCACAGATCTGACCTGTAACTTGGTCTGGTTTGGTCTCCATGAAGATAGAAAGGTTTAATGTCATACTGCGAAAGATTCCAGACAAAGCAATAACATCTCCATGGAGAAAAGCATTTGGCGACACTCCAGCAGAAAAGTTACGCAATGCAGCTTTAATGCTTCTGCTCCTCCCAGTCATTTGGTTGACTAAGTTGACAATGACATACTATTAGATGACACAGAGTTTACTCAAAACTCATTACTTAATTTTTGTTATACTTTTTTGCTATAAAGTTACGCTAAACTGAAGCCTTCCTTCCTCTACCCCATTATAAAACATTTTTATTGTGCTACCTGTTGATTTTGTACATTAATTTTAACATGAATGATGCTAGGGGGCAGAACTATTTTTGATTAATGGCTATATTTATTAAGCCTCTTTCTATTGGCCTCAGGGTGGTGACAGTGAATGATTTAGTGGTTTGTATATTGTGTTTGACATAGAAAGCCCTTCTGGTCATTTTTCATAGCTCAGAGTGAGGCACAAAGCTGATCGAGTGCCCTTGAGCTTTGGCCCTCTGGGAATCGAACTCTGACAAGCCACTCACCACTTCACTTGGTAAAAATATGATCTAAGTGTTTGAATAACCTAATTTAGAGCATGAGATACACCATGGCAACCAATTCCAACATACTGACTGAATGAATGACAAAAAGAATAGTTACAATTACACAACAATTACAACTTTCACCAAACTAGAACACAGTATTTCTAAAACTACTGGAAAAGGTGCACCCCGCAACTTTTCTAGTGGAAGGTCCGCCACCTGCTTGTCTCCATAAAGATGTTATTGCTTTTCCTGGAATGTTCCATGGTATGACTTTAAACACTTCCATCTACCATTTACTCATTACATGTGTTTCTTTTGCTCAGAAATTAAATATTGCCTTCTGTGAATAGTTACGGCTCTCCACAGCTCTGAAATGTAATGTAGTGTAGTGCTGTAACCTGTTTGTGTCCCTTGTGATAGGCAGGCTGAATCTATACTGTGGAACATTCTAGACAAAAGTGGGACCATCCACCACAAACGTTATGCAGTGGACCTTTAAGACAATACTTCTACAACTGTGAAGCTAAATTAAACTTGATGTTCTGAAAAGCAACATAAAATCTGTAAACAATTGTCTAAGTTGTGGTAGCCATTATGTTTAATTTTTAATGTGTTTACCATTCATGTCACTAAAACCCTTATTCAGGCTGTCTAAGGATCCAATTTTCTGTTCCAAAGTTATAGCTTCTGGCATTTGTTTATTTAGCTTCAACGCAAAGAGTCTGCTTCAACTGAATAAAACAATAGCAAACACAGACACTAAATTACCAATTTAAAATATAGTATGAGGCAGCACAACTTTCCACATTTCTCCGAGTGCCTTATAATAGTGTGGAGACATGCCATGGGCCTGTCACTCGGGTGCACTAATGGGGTATTTTGTCCTCTCTCCAACATTTAGCAGCTTAGTACTTGGGATTTTATTGTGAACTTTGCTGTCACTGCCTCACACACCAGGTTCAGTAGGGGGAGCGCTAGCATATTCAGCCTATGACAGGAAATAATATGTGTTGTGTGACTCAAAAAGAATCTCATATATACATTTAAAGTTGCACTGTGGAACTAGGTCTGCCACCTGCTTGTCTCCGTGGATCTTTGTGCTTTGCCTGGAATTATAGCATTAAAATGTATATGTTGTGTTCATTCAATTAAAGCTGCTATTATTACCCAAAAATACATTCTTAATCTGACAGGGGTCACCTCTACACAGATCTGACAGATAACTTGACCTGGTGGCATCAACCTGCCTGGAGCTAGAGATGCCTGGAATACCTGGAGTTGTGTTTTGTTTCATTCACACGTTAAACACACAAACTCTGCATATTTAGGCTGAGTTCTTTTCTCAGACAGAAAACACTCTGTTCCACCTGATGGCATGTGGTAATGCAGGAAGTGCTCCATTGTGTTTTTAAACTCCATACCCCTTCACTAGAATCATTTGGATAATTTCAGCTCTGGAATTGCCTACTCAACAAAAGGTAAATGGTAGCGGTTAACTTGAAAAGTACCGCTTCATGACATTACAAGGTGGAACAGAGCATTTTGAGCTTCGAAAATGTAAACAGACTAATAATAAAGGATTACTCAAACATGTGTGAATGAAACATTTTTTTTTTTTAATCTCTCACTATACAAACAAGACATCTGATGAATTGCAAGTTGTTTTACAGAATTGAAAGTCAAGGACAATATAGATTTACAAAGCCATCCCTTAAACCCTAACATGCTTGGACTACAGAGGAGGACACTTTGGTGGTTGCTGTTTTATTCAGCGTGTGATTTCTGATGCTTTAGATGTGCGTCCTGTCTCAGCTGTCTGCTTTCACCAAAGCCTGTCAGTGGAGGTACACACAGGTTGTTTTCATCTCTTTGTACAATTCGACAGAGAGCTACTCACGGCGGAGAGTCCAGCTCAAAACATCGGGTAGATTTCAAGAAAAACAATCTGACCACGTCTCCGGACAAGAAAGGCACTGTGCAAAAACTAAATCGGACAAAAATGTGACTCCAAACCAGGAATGAGCAGGAAATTCCTATAGGTCTTGTCTGTTATTTTGGTGGATGATGTAAACAGCTAAGATAGGAGTATGGTGGGGCAGTGGTTGTGAACTGGCTGACTGTGGTTTGATCCTATTTTATTGTAAGACATCTTTTACAAAGTTTTTTTTTTTTTTTTTTAACGACAACCAAAATCAAATTAACAAGTTTAAATTAATTGTTTGGCTTTAAATAGGCTGAAGAGTGAAATTAATTTAACTTAATTTAATTTAATTTACACATAAAAAGCAGAGAATGTGTGGGATAGGGACTGGCGCATTACCACCTCAACCATTAAAACATTAAAATGCAAAGTGTGGAGTTCATACAGTTCATTCAGTTAAAAATTATGTCTAAATGTCAGTCTTAAAGGGGCACTATGTAACTTTTCTGATGGGGGGTTTGGAATTAAACTTGTCCATCTTGCATTTGTTTCATTACACGTGTTTTTATTTCTCAAAAACTATCTTGAAAAAGCTTTTAGGGCCACCTCTCCATAAATTTGGCGTGTAACTTTGCAACCTATACTTATCTCCATGGAATTAGTTGTTTAATGCCATACAGTGTAACATTCCAGGTAAATAAATAACAGCTCCATGGAGACTAGCAAGTGGCTGGTCCTCTACTGGAAAACTTTACAGCTCTACCAACTGTGTATGTAGAGTGAATCCAGTAATCGTGCTATGTAAAATTCACGACAGAGGTCTAAGTCCAAACCAACAATTGACCCATCAGCGACCTTTCCTGAAAATCTCCATGAGATAAAGGGTGTACTATTGACTATTGATTTTATTGGCTTTTATTGCTAAAAAGTGACAAAAAACGCAACACCAAGTAGACAACGTCATAGATTCATAGATAACAGCACGTAATCAATCAAAATGCATTCTTACCTGGCTCTCTAGCAGAGATGTCCTTTGACACGTGTTTGGCCAGTGAAGACAGCTGTGTCTGGAGGCTCTGTATCGCCCTCTGCATTTCTGTTAGATCTGCTCCATGACTTCCATTATTCTTCACCATGTCTTTAAGTCCTAAAATGGTTTTCTCCAATCTCGCCTTCACATTTTGGATATTTTCCGAAAGCCCATCCAATCTTCTGCACATGTTTTCTAAGGCTGACACACGATTATTGACTGTTGAAAGATCATCCGTAACTTTTTGGTTGTTCCTTTCGCATTGTTCGAGTCTAGATGTTACCTGACTAGTCAGTGTATCTTGCCCAGTGACAGAAGTTGCGTCATAGTTTTGCCTTCTGATACTTCTCTGATCCAAATGACAGCAGGTTGAATTCAATGCATGCATATCGTGGTTATTTTTATTAATTTTGTCACTCAAGCCAGTAACAACTCCAGCTAAACTCATTACATTCTCCTGTAAGTTAAGCAGTCCCTTTTGGAAGTCGACCACCATGTTATTGTGCCTCTCATTGCTAGATTGCTGCCTTCCAATGACTCCTTCTAGATCTTTGACTTGTTCCGTGTTGACATGTACCTTGCTGCTTAGGATGTCCAATTCATTTCTATAGCGCTGCAGATCCTTCATAAAGTGTGTGAAACCAGTAGGGGGCGCTGCTGAGGAAGAGGTTTCACTTTCAGCATCACCAGAACCCACACATCCCGAAACACAAATCTCCCCAATTGCATTGATCTTGTCATCCAAAGTTTGAATCAGTAACTTGTTGTTGTTGACTTGTGTGTTAATTCCATCCATAGAATCTCCAAACATACCTGTGAGTGATCTGTTGCTAATCTCCACTAGCATATTTGTAAACTCATTCTCCATATTGTTCACACGTTCGTCTATCAACTGTCGAATTGCGGTGGCTTCTTCCGTGATGGTTCGCGTCAACTTTTCATCGATGTAAAAGCAATGCGTTTCGGCGTTTTGTTCTGTGATGTTGACCCGTGCTTCCAACTCCTCGATCAATGTGTAAACATCACTGCTCCCCTCTTGGCTGGACAGGTGTGCCAATTCGTTGTCAATACGTACATTCAGTATTCGGTGGGCCTCTGCTATACGATCGATCTCCCTCCACAAGTCTTTATGGTCTTTGTCCTCATCTTTCGCTCCATCAGTCTGCCTTTGCATTCTTACAGGGCCATCGTTTGCGGCCAGCTCTAAACGCAGTGCCCGTATCTCCTTCCTAAGATCACCCTCTTTAACTTCTACAAGCCTGCCTAAAGTCATAGCTTGATCGTCACAAGTCTTCTGCACTGTTTGGATCTTGTCGTAACATGAGACTTGAAGCTTCACCAACTGTTCTTCCATGTTTTGATTCAACTCTTTCTTGAGTTTGTCGAGTTTTCGGTCAATGTAAGTTTGGACCACATCTATTTCAGGTATGGATGGCGTTTGGGATTGCGATGCATCCATAAGAACACGTAGTTGCCCCTCATGGCTAGACACGGTTCCTTTTAAATCTTCCAATGCGTCGTCTTTGCTTTTTAAGGCATTGTTCATGTCATCCAACCTTGCAACTATCTTCTCTATCGCCTTATCCCCAACCAGTCCTCCTCTGTTGGTCTGATGTCCATCCAAAACTGCAGGACTCTCCTCTTGCGTTGTAGTAGAGTTTTCAGGTGGTCGCATGTTGTTCAATAATGTTACTAGCATCTTTTTGGTGTCATCCTCCAGGTTAGTTTTCAGATTGTTGGTCAGTCCCGTCAGAGTGGACTGAAGATCCAGGACGGTTTGAGACAAGCGCTGAACCTCATCCTCCAAATGACGAACCTTATCTGGACCGCCATGTCTTGTCTCCTGCTGGCCTGTCTCCCTGCGCTCTGTCCCTGCAATAACACAAGAGGTTAGTGTCGAGACTTTTGAATGGAGGGTAGTTATCACATAGTATATTGTAATATTATGGATTTGGTATGAAAATGCTCAGAATAATATTATTAGGACCCAATGGATTTTCTTCTGTCTTTTTTAGATTTTACAAAGACTGGTTTCTACACTTAAATACACAGCTACAGGAGATAACCATTTAGGCTTTTATCTGTGACTGTGTTCTCAGATAAGATTGTATCCATCAGTCCATTCATCATTTTGAGAAATGTTGCCCTTTAACTTTAAGGAAGAACAAGCTGTTTTTGCTCCTAAATGCCGTGTTATAGTTTTTAGGACTGCCCTTTAAGAAGCAGATGAACTGAAATGAATTCGCACAGAATTGTTAAATAGTTTGGCAGGGATTGCCTACATTTGGAATGAGATTAGGAAAGGACAGCAAGAAAAGTTGCAGTCTATCAAAACATCTGTCTTTAAGATGATAATTACAATTCAAGTCACGCAAAGGAACCTTGTTATCCTAATTTCAATAGTATGCTCTTGCACTTACGATGTGTTTTATCCAGGGAGTTACAAAGAAGAGTTTTGGACATGCAGATTAACTGAAGACTATATAAATAAATACAATTGATTAAATGGTCTTACTCTGTGTATGCCTGGGGTATGCTGGGTTTTGTGGTATGAAAGCCTGGGTCCCTGGGTGAGTCGGTTGATTCGTCACTGGCTTCATGTCTTTACAGTCTGGACCTGTGAAACCAGGGCAACATCTCCACTCCAGATCAGTCACTCTCTTGAAGGCAATCTTGTAAGTCGGTCGGAAACGTGTTATGTATCTGTAAATAATCAACAAAAAGAAACACATTTTTAAAGAAATATAGATAGATGGGGCCTATTGGCCTAGCTTTGGGCGTTGTCTTTTTTGCTTCCATTGAATCTGCTAGGCTATAAGTGAACTTTTTTCTTTCCAGAGATGAAAAGCAACTCGTCAACTAGGGCTATCACAGTGATCACTATATTGACTTACAATAAATACAGTTTATATTTCACTTATTTATTTGCACTAGCAGAGAATTTATTTTTTCTTTGTAACTGAGCTGGGAGACCCATATAGTCATTGGTTGGACTCTTTCTTTTTCTTTATTTTATTTTTTTTTTTTTTTAAACAGTGATTGTGTCAAATCGAGTTTGAAATTTTAGTATAGCAAAAATACTACCTTAGCTTGCTACTGCTTGTGACTGGATTGTAAAAATAAATATTGGAAAAAAGGCAGAAAATCTCTCTAGAAAGCATCACTGCAACTTATTATTCAACATTTATATACAATAAAAGCAGGCAGTTCACTATTTTCTTGCATGGTGTTCAAGCTTGTCTTAAAATTCTCGAAGAAAGACACACTGTTTCTGGATCTATATGATGCAATAGATTTGTAAGCTTCTTTACTTTTCCCCACTGCAAGAAAAACTTCACATCTTTCAGACCAAGGCACTCAGCTCCCACAGAAACAATAGATGACCTCACTTCCCTGTAGACCGCTGATGTCAAGAAAAACATCTGGAAACTGGAGGAATGAAACTACGCACATCTCAGTCTGATAGCACACAGCAATGGCTCAACAATCACAAAAAACGTCAAGCAGAACTGTGGGCAATTAATCAGCAACTCGCATGTTCTATACAGTATCACCAACTATTGTTTCTGTGGCGTGTGACAAAAATGATGTTAACTTGTTAATGATGTTAACGTGTCTTTGTAATGAAAATCTGAGAAAAAGCCAGGGGAAAATCTGAACTAAAGCTTGATCTATTTGACACACCCATAAGATGAGTTATGAAAAATAAAATAACAATGAACCCGGACTAAAAAGACTGAGCACTAAGTAAGAACCAAAAAGTAGAGTTGGGGGTCTGCCACTTACTTGTCTCCATGTATATATTATTGCTATGCCAGGGATGTTCCACAGTATGGCATTTAAAACAAGTACTGCTACCAGTCAAGGTTAGCAGTCAAATCTGTGGAGAGGTGAGCCAGCTCGCAGAAAGAATGCATGTTTTAACAACAAAGACACCTATAATTAATGCCATGCTGTGGGACATTCTAGAAAATATCTTAGTGGAGAAGAGCAGGTGGTGGACCCTCTGAACTGCAAAAAGAGCTGATTAAAAAACAAAAAATCCAAAATTAAAAAAATATATATATTGCTTGCCACTAAATAAGTGATATATTTGCACTTTTATGCGTCACTTAATATTTACCTGTTTAGATTCGTTATTTGGGATACTGCCAAAAATTCTGAGTCAATATAATATCATCTACCCCAAAATGGGCACAGTAGATAGAAGCAGCAGCCTCAGAGGTGTACACACACACACACACACACACACACACACACACACACACACACACACACACACACTTGTCTGAATATTCTTTAAAAATACTTTTGAACTGTAAACGTGAAAAGTGAAACTGTCTGGACTCTTGATGCCAGTTTTGCTTTGGTGCAGAAATCCTTGCTCCTCTGGTGACCCCGGACTTTCCAGGAATCACTCCCACAGCTCACCGAATGAATCCTTCACCACACATACCACACGCCATTCTCAAACGTGTGGTTCATCCAACTTAGAAATTATAACTGTATACAACACCAAATTACTACTATACATACTAATTGCTTCTACCTCAGGATAAGCTCGTCAAAATGTTATGGATGTATTTGGACTTGAGCTAAAAGTAAACAAAAGAATAACGTGTTAAACTATATATGATTTAGTGTATGCTTAGAAGAGGGCTTTATTACAAATACTAAACATTTCTTGTCAACTGCTGTATTCCCAATAGTTGTTACTCATCAAATACAGCCATTTACCTCATGGCAAGTCGAGTCACAGATGCAATGTTTGGTTCTTCCTGCGTCATAAAAATAAATCATTATTCTTCCATGTCAAAGCGCGTGCGTCAAAAAAGGCACCATAAAAGTATATTAGAAATAATAATTCTTGCTCAGGAAATGCTAAGATGGATTTTGGCATTCAGCGGTTTTGTTTTCAGATTTGTTTATTTATTGGCAAAATAAATAAGGTTTAACATTTTCAGAAAAAGGAAAAATGAGAAAATAAATAACCTTTTAGTTCCAAGTGCAGGAATTGTGTAAAATTGTGAGAATGAGCCAAAGACACTAAACCTGGTATTGTTTATAAGGTCTCTGTGAATCAAGTCATTTTATAGTGTTTTTGGATGATTTCACACACACATATGAAAATTAAGGCAAACTTGGACTAAATCTGGACTATACCAGAACTAAACAGGGACTAGAACAGGATGAAACAAAGTCTACAACTGGACCGAACCAAGATCATGGGAGGTTGGAATTTGAACATTATCTATAAAACATATTTCAATTTAATTCTCCAACCCAAATTAGAAACTGCATAATTTGCTTCACTAGTCAAAACTGACAAAAGTGATTCAATAAGAGACATGTACATCAGATTGCACTACACTTTATAGTTGTTACTAATCAAATCACTACAACGAACACTAATTAATTACACTTAGAGCATTGAAATAGTTTATGAGTACTACTAATACTATTTAGACTTGCATTGCACATAATGTCGTACAGCCAATAATATGTGGTTTATTTCACAATAAATATTCAAATTGAAATGCCTTACAATCATCTAAATCATATAGTGTGCAGTGCTGTTCATCGGGACAAAGACAGAGAGGAGGCGAGCTTCTGGTTACGACTTGAAATTCCTTTAGATTAGGTTTCCAAATTTCTTAACAGGCGGAGCGTAGTTTATTATTCTTATGCGCAATAAGCAGTGAGGTAGTAAAAGTGAAAATGGTCATCAATTAAATGCAGTGCACGACCCATAAGACGCATATCTGCAGTAAGTTATACTCAAATGAGACTTGTACAGGATTTATCATTTGGTTGGACTTGAACCAGATCCAAAGAAACTAAAGCCTGCATAGTAAAAAGAGAGAAATATGGGAACACTGTCTGATAATGTGTTTCTACTGTATAACCCAGGTTTTAAAATGGAGTTATCTTTACCTGACGAAACGAGTGCTACATCAGGAGTGAACTGGTTCAAATAGAGGGGCAAAGTCTTTATATAGTCAAAGCAACTTAACAAAGACTAAAACAGAAGTACACCAGGCATAACCATGTAATAACCAAATAATAATAGTTATGCTTTACACTTGTGTTGTGTTTTGTGTCAAAGCCTCTGTGGTGGTAAGTTACTTCTGTAGCCATAGTTGCCCTCAGGTAGACCAAAGAAAGCCAACCTGTCAGTTCGCAGCACCTGCCGCTCTGATCACTGGTTACATGCGCACACAAAATGCGCACACAAAATGCGCACACAAAATGTGATTATGGAGTTACAAGATTATTAAAATGACACGTAAACAGCAAAATCATCTGGTTTCTTTCTGATTATGGTCCCTCTGATTATACACATTCAATTTTCACATGTCATTTAAATCAACTTAAAGGTCCAGAAATCAGATAATAATCAGATTTTATTGTGCATGTAACCACAGCAACGCGCACACCACATTCATACTAAGCAAGAAAGATAAAGTATCTTGCCCAAGGACACAACAACAGTATGCACTGATCTGAGTGGGGTATAAGCCGCAAAACTACAAGCTGGTGGACACATGCTCTAACCACATGAAACGTTGCTCCCCAAAACAAGGCAAAATTACAAGCTCAAACTGTGACAGTTTGACCAAACTGGTTTATTTCTATAATCAGTGCTGAAGAATAATGACCAAGGGCAGGACTACAAGAACTACATAGACTTTATTCTATATCAAACATCAGACACAAACGGTGTCTCACCAGGACTGTATGCCAACTATTCCTATATTCTGGACTTACATGGTTAGCTTGAGTTGCCCTCATCCAGTCCAGCGTTGGTTTGGCTGAAATGTGATTGGACATTGTTTACTGTGACCATGAACACACAGCTCCCCTCTCTCCAAATATCTTTCCTTTTTAGGACACGTGAATGAATAAGAAACCTTGAATATTAATTATATAAAGCACTAAATAATAGCTCAGTTTATTCAGCAGGCAGGCTAAAATTGGTCATACATTTTCCCAAGATGACCGACTGAATAATTTTATAAGAACTATGTCTTTTTTAATTGAATTTGGAAAAAACACTAAGATAAACTAACTAAAATAGAAGGTAGCCAACTTTTTAATGTGTTTTGAAGTGAAAAAATTCCATTGTAGATGACTGCTTTTACTATTACTGCCACTATTACATGTACTACCACTGTCCTTTCACTATACTACTGTTTGTACTGCAACTCCCACTACTACCACTTCTATTCACTCCCCAAATTTACAACACCCAATGTACGGCATGACAGTAAAGGTTAAACAAAAAACAATGTATTTCCCCCTTCACTTACTTGTGTAATTTGCAGTAACTCATTTACTCGACCCTAAGCCAGGACAATGGGGGTCCCTTGTTGTCCCCAGCTTGTATTCAACACATTGTAACTACAGCACTAAAATACAGATGGGTTGTTTTGTAGGGTGTGTTTTGGAAGTTGTAGGTTTTTGTGTCCTGCCAAGATATGTGCGCTCATTTGCTTAGAACTTGCCCAGAAAAATCAGTCACAACAGGTATTTTATTTTTGACTGGGGGTTGGGTTTCCAAAATGTAAGCCAAATTATGAAAAATAATGCATGTCAGGTATTTTTCATTCTTGGCATTCTGACTTTTGAATATTGGACTGGCCCCTTGGATAATTTGTTATAGAAAATAGGCGACTTTCTTCTGCTTTTGGGGTTACCATAAGATATGTTTTTTGTTTAAGTGTGTGCAATAGAATCATCTTTACACCAGATGCCCTGCCAAACGCCACCCAGTACCGTTTATCCAACCTTTAGGCTGAGATGAACACAAGTTGTAGCTACTGGCCTAAAAATATAGTTTATTACTATAGATATTGCCTATGTGTGTAGTAGCTCTTTGTTTCTAGTGTTCAATCTATATTTCTTTATATTTATGTCATCCCATTATCATATACAAGGAGTATTTGTGTCTGACAATAAGTAATTTAGGCCTCAGATGTTTTCACTGGCACACTGACTTTCCCATAAAAATGAAGAAGAAAAAAAAAAAAAGTTTGGTTGATTTTGGCAACTTTGACTTTTCTCCTAACACATATACCATTTTCTTTTTTGTTATTTTAGCTTCGACTGTCAGAGGAACACCGAATCTCTCCCATCCTTCCTCCTCCGATGCCCTCTTCACCTCTCCTCCGCCCTCTCCTCTCCCCGGGATACTCACGTGACTTGCGGCTGGCACTCGGGGCGGTAGTCTGGGCACCGGGGCATCGCGGGCTCTTGGTACGTCTCCACGCCACTTTGCACGGCGCAGCTCACGTTTTTCTGAACCACATAGGCGCACCAGTTTCTGAAGAACAGGATGTTTTAGAATTAGGAAGGAATTATAAAAGAAACTCAACGTACTTTTGCAGTTTCTCAACTTTAGGGGGTCAATGTTGTGGTTTTACGCAATCCAATAGTGCGTGTTCTCGTCGCTAATTTGAGCTAACGACTGGAAATACGAGATTATCTGATGTTAGATTTGACTAGTAATCACACATTCCTGTATTTATCTGCATCTTATCACCTCAAGGGGTTAAAATTAAACACTAGGCCGATAACGCAAACCACTGCATGATAAAGAAAACAAGAACAAAGTTGGTTATTTTGGTGCACAAAACGTGGGATTTGTTGATTTTAACGGGGCAGCAGCGCAACAATTACGCGCCATAGAGTGCAAAAACTAAAATGCTAATTAATGCCAGATGACTAGGGGAAATGTACCGCTATATTCTTACCTGTTTCTGTGTCTGTGCACGGCTCCAGTGTATGCGCTTCCCTGGAAGAGGTCATAGGACGATGGCGAGCCGTAAGACAGCTCCAAGTTGAAAAGCAAAGTGAAAAGTGCCCAGCAACGCCACCCGTCCATCTCTCCATATCTGTAAGTCATGCTCCAACTCAAATAACTTAAATATCTCTAACTATAACACAAGCCTAGTTTGTTATTCTCGCGCGTACACCGTTCACGTATACCCAACACGCATTGCTCCACTCCACTGTGGGATACTTCAATAATAAGTTGAAGTTTGGGGAAGTCCACTCCACATCCAGAGTTAACTCCCTTAAAGAATGACGTCTGGGGCCAACGCACTCCCTCCCTCCATCCCTCCATCCCTCCCTCCTCCGCCTCCCACAAGAGTTAAAGGATCAGAAAAAGAGGGAACAAAAGCACCCCCTTTCTCCAAAACTTTAAACAGCCTGGGGTTCGCCTTGCCTTTCCCCATCAAGTTTAAAAGGACTCATTAATTACTATTATGAAGCGGTTTGGGATACAACACACTGATCTTTGTCTGTCTCCCAGCAGCCGATAACTCGCACCTCTCCCTCTAATGATGTTAACAAGCTAAAGCCTTGTCTTTGTAAGTGTTGATTCTTCACAGGTAATTTGCATGGAGGCACAGATTGCATTGTGTAGTCTGTTCTTGTCTTTAGGCCTATGTGAATTCCTCAGCAATGAACAAACTCTATTTATAAGCCAAAGGTACAGGGAAGAAGTATGCAAAATATTTAGCCTACAGTTAGTCAGTGTTGGATCAGTAATTGTACTTCTACTGATGCAATATTGACTCAGTATCAACCACTGACATAACTGCAAGGTGAGGTAAGATATACTACTACCAACTTTGGCTCAAGGGGAAATGTTTAGAAATCACCTGAAAGAGGAAAAAACTAAAGTGGAACTTGGGACTACACCCACAACTTAAGTAATAAGAGCTCACTTATAGGTGTAGTTAATTAAAATGTATACTGCCTATTGTATGACTCTTGATTTAAAGGCGCATTATGTAGCTTTCCTGGTAGAGGGTCCACCCACTTCCTTGTCTCCATGTTACAAAGTATGGCGTTAAAGTTATCCATCTTGCATTTTTACCATTATAGTTTTTTTACTGCCCAAAATACCTTGAAAAACATACATACTTATTGTAAGTGAGGTTGTCTCTCCACAGATCTGACATGTAACTTGGCCTGCCTGCTTGTCTCCAATGGTAACAGATCATTTTGATGCCTTTTTGTGGAACATTTTTTATTTAAGCAGTAACATGTCCATAATGACAAACAGCTGGTGAACCTTCCATCAGAAAAGTTACACAGTGCACCTTTTTTGGGTTTGGTATTGCTCCTACTTCTACCCATCTCCACTAATACTACAACTACTTTTACTGCTACTACCACTACTACTACTACACACTTTGCCAAAAATGCACCTGTACTAAATGAATGAGCTGCTTTCCATTTCTTTTATCCTAATATCCCCGTGGCAGAAGCAAAGTCACACATTTCTTGCACAACAATTTCAATTTACAACACTTCAGGGAGGAATCCAATTATGTTGTGTGTGAAAGAAGGTGAGGGATGTCAAATAAAATGGTGAAAAATTTGTTAGCGAGCAAGTTTTGTTCCTTAAAAAGTCACATTCACAGGACAGAAATGAATGAGCTTTAGAATGATCTTGAGCTGAATCAGAACAAGTATAAAACCAGACAGACATAGACATGGACCACTATAATAATATAAAAACTACTATGATTTAATGTTGAAAATGACATTCTGTTGTCTAAATAAAGAGTGCTTTTTATTGTCATTGTGATATCAGAATCAATATTGAGTATCGAGTTTATTCCTTAGTATCAAATGTTAAATTCTGATCTCCGTGTGTGAAAAATAGCGTATGTCTTCTTTAGAGAGTAGAAATACAAATACAGAAATCCCGCTACTGGAAAATGACTCATGTGATGTATAAAGATACTACAGGGAGGGAGGGGTGTGAATGGATGCGCAGATAGCAACTCCCGCCTTCAGCTTAGGCAGCCTTTTTCTAGAAGAGCAGAGATAACCCTGCCTAAAATACGTCTTCTTGTTCTTCTCCTCTCCGGGTCGGACAGGCTTCAGGATAGCTTACGTAACAAGTGATGGATGTGCACTGGGACTATAGGCTAAAGACTTACATTTTATCATCATGAGTCAGTCAGGAAATCATCAGCACTCCACAATAACACGTTAGTAGTTATTTCAATTATTGCTACGAAGTTATGTACTTGAAGGTGCAGTGTGTAACTTTTCCGGTGGAGGGTCCGTCAAATGCTTTTCTCCATGGGGATGTTATTACTTTGTCTAGAATGTTTCACAGTATGGCATTAAACCTTTCTATTTTCATGGAGACCAAACCACACCAAGTTACAGGTGAGATCTGTGGAGAGGCGACCTTGCTCGCCATCAGAATGCCTGTTTTTCTAAGTATTTTCGAGCTATAAAACTGCGTTTAATTGAATAAATGTAAGATAGACCTGTTTAATGTCATACTGTGGAACATTCCAGGCAGAGTAATGACATATCCATAGAAACAAGCGGGTGACGGACCCCCAGCCAAAAAGTTACACAATGTTCCTTTAAGTAGTTGAGTCAGTGTCAGGAAATCAATAATTTTACTGTTGTATTTTTAGGTTGTCATTACATACCAGCTTCCCTGTTGGTAGTTTTTCCATATTTATCTTGCATATTTGTTTTTTTTAGACCAGATGCCTTTCCAGACCCATCCTGCATCTTCAGTAATTATTTCTTAGGACAATGCATTGGCTTGCTAACCCATTATAATGTAAAGTGTAGTTTTAGAGTCGATACACTGCCAGTAAACTGTAAGAAACCTCTCCCTTTGGATTCATTTAGTTTATCTTATCTTAATTGTCTTCACTATCTGTTAAGACACTCCCAATTTTAAGAAACAAACAGGCATCCACAGGGAGTAAAGGATAAATGGCATATTACTGGGCAAGTGAAATACTCTTAATACACTTAGGAAACTAATTCAGTTTTGGCAAATAACACACACCTTTACTGCTGGTACTATTTTTCATTCACTTATATACAAGAGAGAAGTAGTAGCACAAATAGTTTAGACCTGTACAAACATAAGATAAGATAAGATAAGATAAGATATGCCTTTATTAGTCCCACAGTGGGGAAATTCCAGTGTTGCAACACACAGTTCAAGAACAGCAGGAAAATGGAACATGCAATAAAACAAGATAATAGATAATGGCTAAAAAAAATAATAATTTAGAAATAGACTTAAAGATAGACTCTAATTTTGTTCCGGTGGAGCAAAAATATAAAATACAAAATATAAAATATAAAATACCAAAAAAACTATTATGTACAATAAAAGTAACAGTGCAGCATATGAACAGAGTAAATCTCAGTAAAGTGACTTCAGTATATTATTTACAGTAATATGACTATGTTTATGTACAGACAGGATAAATATCAGTAAAGTGACATGAGTGAATTGTATCAGAGGTCTTCAGTAGTATATAGTTGGATGACACATGTTCAGTGTTAACAGTGTTCATTGTACAGTCTGACAGCAGCAGGAAGGAAAGACCTGCGAAACCTCTCCTTCCCACAGCGAGGGTGAATCAGTCTGTCACTGAAGCTGCTCTCCAGAGCAGACAGGGCGTCCTGCAGGGGGTGACACTCATGGTCCAGCATAGAGATGACCTTAGCCAGGACCCTCTTGTCCCCCACCTGCTGCACTGAGTCCAGAGGACAGCCCAGGACGGAGCTGGACTTCTTGATGACCTTGTCCAGCTTCTTCCTCTCCCTCTCTGTGATGCTGCTGCTCCAGCAGACCACACCGTACAGGATGGCTGATGCCACCACAGAGTCATAGAAGGTCTTCAGGAGTGGCCCCCTCACTCCAAAAGACCTGAGTCTCCTCAGGAGA
This sequence comes from Taenioides sp. WSHXM2023, assembly GCA_029959045.1. Classification (NCBI taxonomy): domain Eukaryota; kingdom Metazoa; phylum Chordata; class Actinopteri; order Gobiiformes; family Gobiidae; genus Taenioides; species Taenioides sp. WSHXM2023. The sequence continues at coordinate 11,093,483 of CM057096.1, read as the reverse complement.
TAGAGCCGACTCTGGCCCTTCCTGTACAGTGCATCTGTATATGGTCTGATATGATTCTTGTATTAGTTTGTCAGTTTATATTTCATTCTTATTGTCAATTCTAGCTGTAGACCTTTGTAATATGTATTTTGACGCTCATACTAGAATACACATGGTGGTTACATTTCACCCTCTGATCCTACATCTCGAAAACACCCCCTTTTTCTACAATTTCTTTCTCATTTCTCTTTTTTTTATCAGACCCAGTTTTTGTGTCCAGTAGAGGGCAGCACAGCAGCAGGAAAAAGACAGTTTTTAATTGTAGTCATGGCAATCACTTTCCATAGAGTTTGAAGTTGTTTATTTATTATGGAGACAGAAAGAGCAGCCAGTTTATCTTACCCCATCACCTTTCAACTATGATTTATCAATTTATGTAAATTTATACGCTTTTCCAAATCTGTCCTATATCGTCATTGTACTATTTTGGTCATCTAGGTCTATACATTTTTAAACCTGATGAATCATACGCTTTTACTATTTTGAGAAAGGCCTTCCAGTCTTATAAATATTTCCTCTGACAGTTTTCTAGAACATAAACAGTAAAGTTGGAAAATAAATAAGTTTAGGTATTTTTTTCACATGTCAGAATATGGTGGTTAAATTAGCGCTAGTTCCAGCTTCTATATCTGGTATATGACTTATATACTTATAACTGACCTTTTGCACCACAGTTTTAAATGACGTAGGGAAGGAGGGGTAAAAATTATAATTGAAGTAAGAAGTATATAGGAAGTTACAACCTTTGCAACTGAAGTACCCCTGACTACAGTATAGAAAGTTTAAAATAACTGTATTGTGTATTTGCATTGTATGGAAGTAATTATCTCAGTAGAACAGGTTATGATCTGTATGATAATTAAGAATGTGTAATCAAAATATAGCAAAGGAAAACAACAGTATTTCAACTCACATATACAGACTTATGTATGAAGTGTTGAATTCTTGTTTCCTAGTAGCAGCATGTAGAGATCAAAGATATTTTTCCTTTTTCTTAGTTTTATTATAATCATTTTTTTTTATGTTTAATGTTAAATGTTTTAATGTTGGTGCCAATAATCTTTATTTGTTTTGCCATGTATTTTTACTGTAATAATTTAGTGGATATTAGGGTGTATTAGCAACTATTAAAAGCATCGATTTTCATTGTTGGTTTAAAACTATTTCAACAGACTGCAAATTATAAAGTAGCCTACATGGTCTGTCGAAATACGATTGGGTGTGTATGATACTAAAGAAGAGACTTGATACACAATACCAGTTTTGATACCACGGTGATAATAAAAAACACTTTTTATTTAGACAATAGAATTTCATTTTCAGCATTAAATCACAGTACTTTCTTTCATATGTGGCCTTATATCTGTGTAATCCCTCAGTAGCTTTCCTCAAAATCATTCTAAAGACTTTCAGGAAAGGTTCATTTCTGTCCTGTGATTGTGACTTTTAGTATCAGTACCTGCTCAAATGAGTACCTAGTTTTGATACTAGCTTTAATATCGATTAGCATCTGATTTTTGATACTTTTGACAACCCTAGTATGTATAAATATGCAGTTTCCCTTAAGTCTCTATGAGTTTTATGACTATAGACATTTGCTAACATTTATATCCCAGTCAGCTCTTATTGTAAACTATTTATTTATAAATACACTGTCTACTGTATCTTCAGGTAAAAATACCCTTTAACTTGATATTGTACAGTCCTGACATTCACACAAAACAGACAGTGGGATGAGTCACCTTTGAGGAAAATACCAACAAATATCTGAAAGTTGGAAAAACCCTGGTTATAAATCGAAGGGCATTTCCTCGTTTCACCTCCACACACCCATGTCTTGTTTTGCACTGTTTGGTATTGGAAATCAAATGAGAATTGAATAGAGAAGGATCCTTTTGCCCTGTCTTTTTGCCCTGCATTCATCACCAGGATTTTGCAGAGCATTTCTATATCCCAGACTGCTGGTAAAATTTCTGATATTACGCGCCCCTTCCGTGCTCTCCTGTTTGCTATTTTCTATTGAATTAAAAGAAGGTTAATTTTGTTGCCTCTAGCTACAGGGGAGCTGTGAATACACTAATAATATTTCTGTGTTATTCACTATCCATGTTGATCTTGTAGTTTAAAGATACTTGGTGTGACTTTTCTGGTGCAGTGTCTGTCACCTGCTTGTTTCCAATGAGATAATGTTTTGCCAGATTTCCTCAGTATGGCATTTAATAGTTGTATCTTGTACACAGGTATTTTTTTGCGCTATATTTTGAAAAACATGCACCTAACCCAAAATATGCATTCTTATTGTGAGCTGCTTGTCTCCATGGAGATAGATAAGTTTCATGACATACTGTGGAACATTTTAGGCAGCTCAAGAACCCCAATAACAGGTGATTTTGGTCTGGAGTTTACTGATATTCATGTCCATATCTGGTGCTATAGGTGTCACTATAGCAATAGTGTGTCGTTGCTGTACAGATAAGGATAACTATTGACAGAAAGTATATTTGTAGTATTCATGGATTTAGTTAGTTAGTTTTGTAGGCCTGGAGCAATATTTTTTGGGCTCAGTATTTATCGTGTGTACAATTTCTTTAAATTTCTTCTTCAATTTCTTATTTTTGTTGTAATATGATCAAATTTGAGCTGGTTGAATAAGTGACTTTTATGGATAATTATTAGTTCGTTCTGCTCTTTATTTGTTGCAGCTCAGGCCTTTTAATGATTCTGCCTATTTAAAAATGGTTTACTGAGATTATATTGCATTATTGTTATTGTATCAGTAGTTTCAGTATTATTTATTGCAGTATCTCTCTGGAGCAATATATTGTGCTTCAAAATGTGTTTGTGACAGGGCTTTTCACCATTTAAATGATATAATATATCATTTAAATGGTGAAATAAAAATGAGGGGTTTGAATGATTTTGTGATCTCTCCTTTACGGCTTGCTCAGTCCATAAGCCTACATTACCAGGAAACTCTCTGCAGCTCTTCCCATACTCCCACCACATGGCCCCTCCCTTCACAGTACAGCAAGCAGCAGAGAGACGTTTTACACGCTAAAACGCAAACACTACTTTTTTATAATATGTTTTTGGTGAATATTGCATTTTCAAGCCAATAAATGGTAATATAAATATGTTATGTTTTAGCAATCAGTACCCCATAGACAGTGTTGGTAAAGTAACTGAATACAAGTACCGAGAATACTAATTTTGAGTATCTATATTCTGGTACAGCTACTTTTTCATTTGGTGATAGCCAGAATACAGTTACTTTTCTAAAATCAAAGGAATACTTTACAGTATTTGATCATGTAATTTAGGCTTCAAATTCGAATCCCGACATAAAATGTTTCCATCTCAGTTAGTGATAGGAAATGCTTTTAAAACACTGAAATAAATATAAAGCTGTTATTAAAACTATGTCGCATTTTTACGCTATAATTTAAATGCAATGTGATGTAAAAGAATTATATGTATTCAGAACACAGTACTCTGATTGGACCATGTATCAGAATAAATTACAAAATATATTTTAACGTGGGTATTCAGTATTCTGTAACTAAATGCATTTTCAGAGTATTTTTCTCATCACTCCCTATAGAAGTGTAATACTCCCTCTTTAATTTCTATATCAAAAAGTATAGTTTACCAGTACAATCTTAGAACGTGCGTTACTTTCTGATCATACCACACAGATGGCGTCCGGATGCATTTTCATACCTGGCCTTGTCTTGCTGTGTTTTAGCTCACTGCATACACAGATTTAGTTCAAAGTGAGTTACAAAACCATCAGGGTGTGATGTTTTGAAACGTAAACTGCAATTTCACTCACCTGCACCTTTCGCCGCTCAGTGTGGCAGAAGACATGACACTTTGATCACATTTTATTTCAAATATTCACGGAGGTATTTGGGTTTGGGTTCAGCAAACTAAGTGTCAAGGTTTTAGACGAAGAGCGCTTTGCATTTAAATCTACACTACTTATGTGAAGATACTGCACTCATCGCATGTTCAGATTCCTTGTGCTCTAAAAGTCTTTAAAGTTTTTCAGTTTTTATGTCTCTTATGAAACTTAAAGCGGGACACAACAGAACTTTCAATACACACTTTCAATGCATTTCAGAGCATATAAGTACAGATAAACATAAAGTTAATGATTTAAGTCTTGCTCAAGGACACCACTCATGTTCCTTATTGGTTTTTAATGAAGGGGAAGGGGAAGTCTGGAACTCAGAACACACACTTCTCCAATACTTTACGAAGCTGTGAGCTTGGTCGCTTGTGCATTTCTCTGAGTTCAGATAGCGTGATTGACAAAAAATATCAAAGGAGACAAAAAAAACATTGTGCATTTTTGCAGAAACAAGAAACAAAGCACTAAAATCTGTTCATCTGAGGTGAGAGAAATTTGAAATAATGGGTGGCCAATGAGCTGCTTCGTTTCACCTGCGTCACTGGAATAATTGGCCCTCAGACATTCTGCTGAACTGGCCCTTATTATCCTGAGAAGTATTTTTATTGCTAGTTTTACATCTTCTATGATTATAACTTGAATATGAAATAAGTTAACCATTTTGATCTAAGAGACAGGCTTGATATTAAGGTTCAAACAATGAATTACGTCATGGTGGCAGTTTTTTTGTTTTGTTTTGTGATTCACGGTATTGATCACCGGTCTATAGTCCTAAATGTGGTCTGTTTCAATATGCGGCCTCAGTAAAAAAGGTTTGAACATCCCTGTGTTAGATGGAGCAATTGTTTTTGGGGTCAATATTTATTGTGGAGACTTTCATAGTACTAGTGGGGAACTGTTTTGTTATTTTTCTGTACTACAAAAAGATTTGAGCTGTGGGGGTTTGAATAAATAATTTCTGACTCGTTACAGATGCAGACTAAACTTAAATGTTTCACTCTGCTGTTCATTTATTGCAGTTGGTGTTTTTAACCGTATTATCCATTTAGAATAGTTTTTGGGGATGATTTTGCTTTAAGGTTTTTGTGTCAGGTGCATAAATGAGTTTCAATATTATCGTTTATTGCCTATATTTACTTCTACATACTGTGGTTGTGTCCTTGGACAAGACACTTCACCCATCTTCTCCCTGGTGGTGTATGAATTAGCGTTTGTGAGAGCGGACAAGGATGGAAATTGGCCCATGGCAACAATCTAGTGCATTCAACATGTATTAATAACAAGCACCATTCCAACAAAATAGACCAAAAATTACAAAAAATAAAAGTTACTCCCAAGAAGCTACAGTTACAGAATTACAACTACAATTTACTGAGAAGACAATGAATAATAAACCCAACTGTGAGAAAAAAGCACTATCTTGTATATTACTGATGTATTATTAATTATTTATCCAATATTACAATGCCCTTCTCCCTAGAGGTGCACTGTGTAACTTTTCTGGAGGGGATCCGCTGCCTGTTTTGTCTCCATGGAGATGTTAATGCTTTGATTTAAATTGTCATGCATTTATTCAACTACAGGAGTTATTTATTGCTCAAAAATATCTTAAAAATCATCCATTCTTACTGTGAAAGGGGTTGCCTCTCCACAAAACTTACTTGTAATTTGCCTCACAATGGAGATTCATACATTTATGGTCATACTGTGGAACATTCTAGGCGCATCTCCATGGAGACAAGCAGGTGACTGGAGAAGCTACACAATACACCTTTTAAAAGTCATATTAAGGGTTTTAAGGACAGGCTGTACCTTCTCTAGTACTTATAACACCAATAGAAAAAGACTTTTGTGTGCCTATAAAACTAATATAAAACTTCTTCTCAATCTTTTACAAATATCAAGTAGCACACTCCAAGCTCACCCAACTATGAAATCCAATAATGGGTCGATTTTTTTCATTTTATTTTTCTAAGCCCAACAAACATTTATACTTCCTAAGAAGCTAAGATTAATAAGAGAAAGTTCAAACAGAGTCATGGCCACAGATTGCGACTTGGACACAAAGGCTGTATACTATCTGTTGGAAAAGCTGAACCACAAATAACCATCCGCCCACGCTCTTTCATTCCTCCTCCCTCTCTCCTCTCCTCTGCCGGTTCACTTACAAAGGCTGAGGCAGGTTTGCCACACATGGAAGATTAGAAAAGCTGATTTATTAGTTGTAAAATGTTAATATAGCTATAAGCCATGCTCATGCATTGTTAATTAAACCCGGTGACATGCCTGTCAAGCTAAAATGTTAATGAGATTAGATTGCATTGGGGCTGGAGAGGTCTCTAAGTGTGAGCGAGCGAGCAAATACAAGAAATGAGACCAAGACCTCCGTGTTGCTATAATGGGTTTCACTGTAGGCATCTGACACAGGCATGGACCAATCAAGCATATAGAAAGCATGTTATGACTTTAGTTAACGAGGAGGAGTAATCAGATCAATTGTAAGAGATACGACATGAGATAGGAAGAGATTTGTTAAATATAAATTAGGGTCAGATTACCAAGGATCCAAGGATGGCTAGTCAGGAATGAAAGTTTAGAATTTTGAGGTGGTCCATGATATATATATATATATATATATATATATATATATATATATATATATATATATATATATATATATATATATATATATATATATATATATATAATTATTATTTTTTTAAATTAAATTAAATTTTTTTAAATTAAATTAAATTTTTTAATTAAAGGACCCATATTACGCTTTTTTTTAATCTATGTTATAATGTTGTTTCCTCCTCAAAAACAGACCTGGAGTTGTGTTTTGTTTCATTCACACATCTTTAACACACACATCTGGCATATCTAGGCTGAGTTCTTGAGTCCTTCTCTCAAAAGGAACACTCTGTTCCACCTTATGATGTCAGGAAGTTTTTTTTGTTTTTGTTTTTTTAACTCCATACACCTTCATTAGAATTATTTGGATCATTTCAGCCATGGAATTTCCAATCTCTACTGCGGTAAAGGTAAAAGGTAAAGGTAGTTTTCAACTTGAAAACCACCGCCTCATGATATCATAAAGTGAAATAGATAATTGTGAGCTTTGTAGATGTAGACAGACTAATCATGCAGGATTATTCAAATATGTGTGAAGGAAGAACAAAACACAGCTCTGGGTATGTTTTTGAGAAGGTACCAACATTTTAACATGGCTTTACTAGCAAGGACCACGCCATAACAATGAACGATAAAGATATTTATTGATGGTGGGTAGATGTGACGGCTGGGGGGAGACTCAGGGTGTATGGAATGTTCCACAGTATGACATTAAACAGCTCTACCTTTCATTTATTCAATTACAGGTGGTTTTATATCTAAAAAAAAACAGGCATTCTGAATGTGAGCGGGGTTGCCTCTCCACAGATCTGACCTGTGACCTTGTGAGTTTGGTCTCCATGAAGATAGAAAGGCTTAATACTATACTGGGAAACATTCCAGACAAAGTAATAACATCTCCATGGAGAAAAGCATTTGATGGACCCTCCACCATAAAAGTTACACAGATTTTGCAAAATTAGATAAGGGCAGATTTTTTCTTTGTTCTCCATTTGATATGATTCATGTGTTTCATAAAAATCGCTGTCCATCTCCACTATGAAGATATGATTTTTATTCCAGCAAATAAACACTTATTCAGGTCAGATGATGGTGTAGACAGCACTGCACCAAAGGGTTTGTAACTCTAGAGGTAAGAAAAAAAAAACAATTGAATGTACAATTAGATAATAACAGATGAAGCCTATGAAAAGTAATACACTGGAGGTGGAGGAGTGGACTGAGACAGCTTATGTTGTTCACAGGATATTGAATTGCTTCATTGGAATTAGCGGAGATAAAATGTTGTGGATTACTGCACGGTTGTAAATCAATATCACATTTAGCCTGCGCAGAAGAATGAGGCAGTAACATAATTGAATATACAAAACTGCAGATACAATAAAATACACCTACGGCTTACGCATTGTGCTATATACACGCCACAGCAATAAATCAGATCTCATTTGAAAGTATGATGAATCTGGCTGTAGTTTGTTAATTCTGTGCTAATATTGGGACTTCCATGTTGTCTGCATGGAAACACATGACATCTCTTTGAATGACCAGCTAGTTCCTTTCTTCTCCGTCCAAACTTGAGATGATCCAACCACAGCTGCTCGTTTTGATCAAATGTGGAAGACGTCTCCTCTCGAACACTGTCGCAACATTCTGAACAAAAATATGTAACTTCTTTACCTGAAATAAATAATAGAAATAATAATAATAAAAATCTGCAGTGTCTCAGTCCTTTATGCCGTTTTTTCCCCTTTTTTACGTAAGCAGCCATGTTCGTTTTTGAAGCATGCATCGCTCTGATTGGTTAATTCGCCTGTCGATCACACCCTCTGAATTCAAGGAGGCAGGATACAGCTCTAGATCCACTCGTCTTTGTAAAGTTTTGTGAAAGCGTGTGGTTCTGGCTGGTCAGGTAAGACATATCTGTAATACAAAACCAGTTGTTCTTAATTAATCTATTGGATTTAATAGCACCTTTCAAGATACTTGAGCGCTTTTATAGGATTATTCATTCACTACTAACCGCAAGGTGGGTGAACTGTCTTGCTCAAGGACACAACCACTATGCACGCTTGTCTTCATCAGAATCAAATAGCAGACCTTCAGGTTGGTGGGCAAACACTCTAACCACTGAGCCACAATCACATACAGTATATTAATAATTATGAGAAATCTTAATACCGTTTTTTCTTCGTCTGGTGAACACTTTGTATGAAGAAATGTGTAATGTAATCTTTCTGATGGAAGGTACACCAGCTGCTTGTCTCCATGGAGATGTTATTTCTTTGTGAATCATTTTATGGCTTTACAGTAAGCTTTTTTTTTTATCTTTTATTACATTGCATCTTCCTACTTTTTTGTTTGCTTTGAATTACTGCCATGTTGAGGTCAGTGGCTTTTCACTTTTTCTTTTATATTATTGTTGTTGGTTATGTCATTTAGTGACGCACAGTATATATTTTATTTGATTGAAATTTGACAGCCTTTTTTTTAAGCCTTTTCATATAGACTTTTCGGATGGGCCTAGTATAAAATCACAACTTTACCATAAACATACAGGCCAGTGGTAAAGCTGGTGTTGTGTACTTAGGCAAGACACTTCACTCACATTGCCTAGTATGAGTGTGGTGTGTGCGTGAGTGTTGGTTGTTGTTGGAGTGGCCAGTGGCACAGATTGGCAGACTCGCGTCCATCAGTCTACCACAGGGAAGCTGTGGCAACAATAGTACGTTAAAAGTGCACTGTGTAACTTTCTGGACGAGGGTACATCACCTGCTTGTCTTAGTGGAAATGTTATTGCTTTGTCTAGAATGTCCCACAGTATGGCATTAAACTCATCTATATCATGGAGACATGCCCACAGTGCCTCCAGGCCAAGTTACAGGTCAGATCTGTGGAGAGGTGAGCTCACTGACTGTAGGAATGCATGTTTTTTGTAGTATTTTTGAGCAGTAAAACACCAGTAATTGAATAAATGCAACATGGATGAGTTTAATGCCATACTGTGAAACCTTTCAGGCAAAACAATAATATTTCCATGGAAACAAGTTTGTGGCAGACCCTCAACCAGAAAAGCAACACAGTGCACCTTAACACCACCGAGTGTGGAGTGAATGAAAAATGCATACTGAAATTGTAAAGCTACTTTGAGCATCTGGAAAAGCGCTATATAAGACTAATGCATTATTATTATTATACAATCATTATATATTATTATACAGTCTGAGTATTACTGTCTATATATATGATATTTCCTTTCATTTCTCTTATTGAACTGATTTATATGTAAAACCCATATGACAGTGTCATCGCCACACTAACTCACTGTTCATATCCAGTGCTAGAATATATCAACTCAATTCATTTCTTTCAATTTATGGAAAATACAGCACGCTTCGTAACATATTTGGCGAGCTCTTGTTCACTTATTGATGCGATTAGAGAAATATCATGTTTTCATTTGAGGCTGATCAAAGCTACATGTTGTGTGATTTAGCCCTTGTAGGCATAAAGAGTAGCAATGCAGAAGTCTATTCACGCTGGTTACTTTTTTTTATAATTAAGTGTCAAAAGTTAAAGTAAAGATTTATTTTTAACGTTGTATTTGCGTCATATTGACAAGAAAAATATGTCTTTTGTCTCGTACTCCTGTAAAAAATAAAGCTCTATTATTCTATTCATGTAATTTCTCCTTGAATTGTTTTGGTCTCAGAACTGAAAATTGTCAAAAAGATAATTTAAAGGAAATTGCTTTTGTACAATTTGCAACAATTTATATACTGAACTTACTGACTCACATGACAGTTATTAGGTTAGAATGAAAAAATAAGCATTTTGTGAACACACTATGGGCACATCTAACGCTGACCTTATCTCGCAATGGTAAAGATTTAGTTCCCATATCAGGACTTGGTGAAGGTATGTTTAAAAGTGCGTTGTGTAACTTTTCGGGTGGAGAATCTGTCACCTGCTTAGAATGTTCCACAGTATGACATTAAACAGCTCTACCTTATTACATTTTGTAGTTTTATAGCTCAAAAAAACCTAGAAAAACAGGTATTCTGACTGTGAGTGGGGTTACCTCTCCACAGATCTGACCTGTAACTTGGTCTGGTTTTGTCACCAGGAAGATAGATTCTATAATACCAAACTTTCCAGACAAAATAATAACATCTCCATGGAGAAAAGCATTTGACGGACCCTCCACCAGGAAAGTTACACGATGCACCTTTGTTTACTGAGTGACACAAAAATGAATCACTTTATTTCCCTCATATTGATCTCAATACTGATTACATTTTATTTTGTCTTATTAAAACATAAAAATGGCTTGCAAAATTAATTTTCTGAACATGCTATTTAACACAAAAAACTTGCCAACTATGTTTTTAAAAAGCTTTAACCTGCTTTATTGTGTCATTAGTTTCAATATTATAGTTTATCGCAATGTTCCTCTGTAGTCCTAGTGATCTGAAAATCTGCGTATTGATTGAACTTAACATAAAGCAGCAGTTCATATACTTAGATAATAACCATTAAACTCCCATATTACACAAAATTGATGCTTGTGAGCTGTTAGTCATGATGGAATCTTGTTACCGCCTCAGAAACTTACCTGGAGTTTTGTTTCATTCACACATGTTTGAGTAATCCTTTATTATTTGTCTGTCTAAAACGCTCTGTTCCACCTTGTGATGTCATATAGTGGCAGTTTTCAAGTTAACAGCTCCTTTTACCTTGTTCAGTAGAGATTGGCTATTCCAGAGCTGAAATGATCCAAATGATTCTAGTGAAGGTGTGTGGTTTAAACACACAGTGGAGCACTTCCTGTTTTACCACTGTTTGAGAGAAGAATTCAGCCTAAATATGGAGGGTTTGTGTGTTAAATGTGTGAATGAAACAAAACACAGGAAACTACGTTACAACTTAAATCAGAACATAGCATAATACAGGCTCTTTAATCCAGAAGTGCATTGAAAAATATACAAAATATACACAAAAAAAACTTTATTTGGAGACTTTTATTTGAAGATTTGAAAAATACATTTTTTCTCCCTACAGTATACGGTATAAGTTTATAGAAATGTTTATTAAGATTACCGTTAAATGACTGCATTGTCTAGTCTAGTCTTCACATTTTCACCTTCCACGTACTTTTCTGAATATTCTTTTGATTAGTTTCTTTTCACAATTTTTCAGTTTGGCGCGTCGATTGCCAGCGCGACATAGTCAAGGTCCTTTTGAGTGAATCACAAGCTCTGATGTAAGGTCCCTTTGTTTTCACGAGAACAAACATTTCTTTGGCTGTGATTGGTGTAAAAAAGTGTGAAGTAAAAACTAACCCTGACTTTGAATGCTGCAGTGTTCGCTCGCCAAAAATCTGACTCACCAATTTCACACAAGTGGTACCTCAAAGTTTGGTTCAAAAAGTGCTTCGGGATTGTTCGAGAAAATCAAGGAATGGCTTGTTGGCGATTTTAAAGTAGATAAAAAATATACTGCTACTACTACTACATCTACTACCACAGCTACTACTACTACTACTACTAATGTGGAAGAATTATTTATCACACAAAGACAGGAATAAGAATATTTTCTTCATAGTATAAATAGTTATACATTTCTATCACACTAGTACTACCACCACCACCAACACCACTACTATTACTACTACTGCAACTACTATACTACAATCTGCTTTCTTATCTTAGTTGGAATCACAGTAAATTGTATGTACGTAATCTAACCTAACATGAAACACCATATAATTGAATCTAAATAGGAAAAATAGGGTGTATTTATGGGTTTCGTTGTTTGTCTTGTAATTTAATCTGTTTAATCAACTTTGAATTGCACTTATGTCCCTGATGCAATAACAGTTGTTTTTTTTTATTGTAGAAGAGCAATTTTACTTTTGTCTTAATGCTTGTGCCAAACTATGAACATTGTAAAGGTAAGTTTTATTGACTGAGCTTGCTTGGAACCACAAGGAACTGAAAGGCATAAACAAGAGCTAAAATCCTAGAGAGGAAAGCGGATTAAGCCTGAAAAAGTACTAGTGAAAACGGACTTCACTATAAAGCTGAGCAGGTTGTTGTATCATTAATAAATAATTGCTGTATTCAACTGTAAGTCTGATCAATATGACAAATAATTTAACATGACACGTTTCCATTATTCATGCCATAACTATAAACTCCTTCTTATACACTATTAAAAGGCCAATATTACACTATTTTCTGATCTATGTTATAATGTTGTTTCCTCATCAAAAACATACCTGGTGTTCCCTACACCTTCACTAGAATCATTTGGATGGTTTCTGCCCTGGAAGTGCCCATCTTTACTGAACTAAAGGTAAAAGGAGCTGTTAACTTGAAAACTACCACTATGTGACATCACAAGGTGGAACAGAGCATTTTGAGCTTTGGAGATGTAGACAAACTTTAGGATTTCTCAAACGTGTGTGAATGAAACAAAACACAGCTCCGGGTATGTTTATGATGAGGTAACAACATTATAACATGACTTCAAGCTGTGTAATATAAGACTAATATAAGTCTGTCTTCATACTTTATTAAGACCATAATATAGTGTAGTTGTTCTGGTAATTTATAGTCATTTAGACGTAAACACAATTGGTTTTTAGATTGTCACAACGTGCCCTTTGCCATTGCCAATTAAATACAAGATAAGTTGCTTATCCATCTGACTATTGCAATGGGAATCTGATATAAGGTGTTAGTAAGTCGATATTATAGTGCTTACAGTGATCAGTGCTCGGACGAGAAATGACCTCAGCGCAGTATTGACCGCTAATTTTGGCCGCTGTATGACTCAGGTCCGGTAATGTGTTTCATATTTTATGTACTGTGAGTGCTCCGTCCCGTCTGTGTGGGCTGAGGGGGCGGGGTTTGGCGAGGTGATGTCACGATCATGTCACCACCAATTACCACCACTGTAAAAAAAAAGCTGGTTTCACTTGACACTGTAACGTTCAAGACTGTCCACAGTGAGGTGGAAGGCGGGTCAGAACACCCAACTTTAGCAGCGGGTGTCCGCCCTTATGTATCTCTTTCTTATTGTGTGCGGGCTTGCCTCTCCACAGATCTGAACTGTATGATTTTCAGTTTGATTATTTCTTTAAAGAGGTGGTATTACGCAAAATCTTTTTTCTTCATAAATATACCAAGGCAGGATACAAAATAATAAACAAATAAACAAAATAATGATTGTATTGTAATAGAGCTCTGAAGGGGGTGTGACAGCGCTGGGAGCAAAAGGAGGGGAGACTCAGAGTCAAAAATGAAAGTGAAGTTTATTAAACACTTAAATAGGTTGTTTTTGAATACAGCATTTTCAAAAGGCAACATGGTGATCTAAATATATTATGTGTTAGCAGTAAACACCCCATATCAGTAAAATACCCCCACAGAATTGAACAGGCCCCTGCTCTCTATCTGAAATTATGACATAAAATTCTGAACTTAACTTGTATCATAATATGCCGTAAAATCTTTATCATACTATTTTTTTTCTATTTTATTTCTTATTGAACATCAGTTATTAATGACTTGTATTAATCCTTTAGTTCTTAATACACATCTTACATATTCCAGCTACGTCACATGAGCTCATGAATTATTTTCTGCAGTGACGTTTGTGAATTAATTTTACCCATTTCAGCGTATATGTTCTTTTTCACTCCTCCTGCGCTGTACCCGTGCACCCAGCCAAGCTTTTCAAAGTGTTTCAAAGTGACTGAGACATGGTGAGGGGAGAGGGGGAGCGGTCACAAAACACATGCAGATCACCAGCAGTTTCAGATCTATACTGGTGTAGACGTAATTGAATTCCTGCTGTGTGGAATCTGTCGTTCTCAATCACAGAACAAATGCGCCTGGAGGAGTTGAAAGGGTTCAAAAGTCTGGCTCGTATTTCTTTATACTGTTTCTGTATCTGTTTTATCGTTGTCAAACAGTCCGGCGATGCTTTTATCCCAGACCTATGGAAAGGGCGCACAGGCTGGGAATGAAATGGGCTTGTTTGTAGAAAATATATAAGGCTAACAGCAGAAACAAGACAGTCAAATGTATAGGAGCTGTGTTCACTTTAAAGCCAACATGTGCAGAAACCTGACCACAGTAACAACCAGAGCTGGGTAGAGTAGCCAAAAACTGTACTCAAGAGTAAGAAAAAACAATACTCAAGTAGTACAAAGTAGTGATATAGAAAGTAAAGTAAAAGTTAAAAAAAAAAAAAATGAGGAATGAGAAAAGTACTGCCAGGACGTGACATCTGACTTAAAATTCCAATTTAATGTAATTGGAAGGACAAAATACAAAATCTACTATATTCAAAGGATAGAAAAAGGAAAAAAAAAAAAAAAAAAAAAAAAAAAAAGATACCTGAAAGAGCAGGGCATAAAGCTTTCGTCACTTGTAGACTTACTCATAGTAGGGAGAGTAACCAAAACTTTTACTCAAATAACAGTACTTCAATAAAAATGTTATTCAAGTAGGAGTAAAAGTATGCATTTAGAAAAGTACTCTGAAATGAACAATTTCTTTAAAAAGTTACTCAAGTGAATATAACTGAGTAAATGTAATTGAGTACCACCTCTGGTAACAACCTACACATGAAGCCATTAGAATATGTAGAAAAAAAGTGAATAAATCTACATTGCAATTCTTAACAGTGAAAAAAACAAACAAAAAAAAACCTGCTAGCTGCCAAGATTCTGAGAAGTCTGTGGAATATGTACATTTCTGGAAGTAGGTCTGTAACGTTCTGAGAAATTTGGAATTTATTTGTATCGTATTTTTGCAAAACATCCTAAAATTATGTTTTTAATTTTCTAAAGTGGGATAACCATTATGCTGAAACCCAATGCTGACTAGAACTTTGTGTATTCTGAATTACATGTAGAGTTTTGTGGAGATACAAGCCTATTAAGAGCACATGTTTTTTAAGTTTATCAGCGCAATAAAAACCTCCAAAATGAATAATAAAAACAACAAAAACATGCATTTATTTTAGTGTACTGGCTTAAAAAGTTACACAGTGGGGCTTTAATAGCAAACAGGTACCAAAATCTCCATAGATTTTACACCCTGCTGAATTGTCTACTTGTATGTTTTTGTCTTTTATAAATTGCACTTGTGTCCCTGTCACGTGTTTCTTCATCAAACTGTATTTTAGTTTCATTCACACATGTTTAACACTCTGTTCCACCTTGTGATGTCATGTGATAATACAGAAAATGCTCCACTGTGTTTTTAAATTCCATACATCTTCACTAATCTTTTGTATAATTTCAGCCCTGGGATTGCCAGTCACTACTGAAAAAAAAGGTAAAAGGTAGTAACTTAAAAACTACAGCTTAATGACATCACAAGGTGGGGCAGAGCATTTTGAGCTTTGGAGATGTAGAGTCTAGACTGTCTAATAATGCAGGGTTACTCAAATGTGTGTGACTGAACAAAACATAACATAACTCCAGGTATGTTTTTGAGGCGGTAACAACATTATAACGTGGCTAAAACAAACTCACAAGAGTCAATTTTGCGCAGTACAGGACTTTTAAATCTGATGCCCTAAACGTTTCAGGTTGTATGTGTGTGATTTTAAGTACTGGGAAAAATAAAGTTGTTGATTGACTGACTAATACTTCTGCGTGACCTCTGTAAAGCCCAGCTCCCCATGCAGTAAAGCCCATATGATACCAAAGAGTGAAGACAGTGATTATAGCCACTGGATCAATAATACATGTTGAGGGATGGATAATGTACCTCAGGGAATGACACCAGCCCTCCATCTCAGAGTCTCAGAGCCAGACACAACAGGGAGCAAGATGCAACCTGGGAAATAAAAGGAAGGTTAGATTAACGCAGCTACAAACAATAAGAACCAACAGGTCAGAGTAAGAGGCTATTGAACATTCATCTATAGGTTTTTCTAGAATTTGTCATAATCTCAAATGGTGGGCAAGGGACAGATTTTTTGAAGGTTATCCAAATCTACAAATGTTGAACTATTATTTGTTACAGATTGGCTCCACAAACTTAGCAAATTAATCTCCTTTCAACTGACGGCAATGACGCATTTAGAGTTGAATAATGGCACCACTTTCTAAGGCTATTAATATTTCATTTTTTATTTATGAGAGGATCTTGAACTTTATGCTAGTTTTTGTTTTATGTGGATAGGCTCAGTAATTACAGAGATATTAACCATAAAACAGGTCAACAAATCAAGCAGTTAAGCAGTCTGATAGTAAAACAGCAAATTTCACCACAAAGATCTGACTCGTGAGCTTTTAGCTGTGTTATAATTCTGTTACCTCGTCAAAAACATACCCAGAGTTGTGTTTTGTTTTGTTTAATCATGGATTATTAGGTTGTCTGCCTCTCCAAAGGCTCAATTTCAGTAGTTTTAAGGATACTTTTATTTATTTTTGAATATTTTTGTTTTACCTTTTTACATTTTCAATAAAAAGTCTCTACTATCTGCTACTATCACTAAAGAGTGAAGCAGTTTCATTGATGCTAAAACAATAGTGGTAACTTCAGCGTTAGGCAAAACATGACTGAAATGATCAAAATCATTCTGGTGAAGGTGTATGGAGATTAAACAACATAATGGAGCATTTTCTGTATTACTACTTAATAACATCACAAGGAAGAACAGAGTGTTTTCAGTTTGAGAGAAGAACACCGCCTAAATCTGCAGGATTTGTGTGTTAAACATGTGAATGAATAAAGAAAACACAACTCCATGTACATTTGTGACGAGGAAACAACCTTATAACTTAGAGCAAAAACAGTGCAATATAAGCACGTTAAACTATAGGGGTTTTAGAATGTTCATGTGAACCCAAACTATTAAATCAATGGACAGACAAATAATGGCTGCGCATCACTGGAGTTTCTTTATTGTCCAGAAGAAGTGAACAGCAAACAGCGATGGACAAACAACCAGCTTATTAGATGTATGTGGCAGACGGCGGAAAGGGATTCATACAACAGCACTCCAACTCGAATCAATACAGGCCTGTGTGAAACCGCGAGCCAGAGAAGTGTGTGGACAGAATAAGACTGGCAGGAGAATGAAAGCATGCTACTGGACTGGTCTCAGGGGAACGAGGAGCAGTGGAGATTGGGGTTAATGCCTTGCGTGCATTAGCAGACAGCCTGACAGTCAGCTGAACTCCCAGGCAGAATACAAGAGGATACAAGCAACACTGATGATCTCATTAATGACTTACTGCAAATGGGGCTTCCTGTGTGAATGCCACCAACTTCCACAGCACATTATGGCCTCACAAGCTTCCACCATTCAGATGGTATGTGTCTGGCTTCAACAGGAAAAAAAATAATTAATAAAATAAAAAATAAATAAATAAAACAAAAAGAAAATGTTGACTTTAAAGGTGCATTGTGTAACTTTTGTTTGCCTGGAATGTTCCACATGCTTTATGCCATACTGTGGAACATTGTAGGCAAATGTATGTTATTAGGTTATTTTTTCAGAGCAAGAGTTTGTTTTTGTACCTGACAGATTCGGCTGCTCACTAGTAGTCTTCCTCAGAGTGATGTTCCTGTGATGTGTCTGATCAGCTGATTCAAACAGGTTTTCGATTAATCCAGCGACGATGTTTGTCCTTTATCCTGTTTGCAAACATCAAACATCAAACACTCAAAGCAAACATCATTGAGCCAAAACCTGTATAAACCAGCTGACCGAACACTTCACAGTAACATCACGTGACCACTCTGAGGAAAACCGCAAATGAACCTCATTGGACCACTGTAGGCAAATAACATCTCCATGGCGACAAGCAAATAGCAGATCCTCCAACAGTGTGTTTTTAAATAAATGTATTATCCACTGGTGTTTTGTGGTACTGAAACTTTTACCTCCACTTTGATACTAAGGAAATAGTTTGTACTTGGTACTGATTTTGACACAATTAAAATAAAAAAACTCTTTTTATACAATCTAAAGTAATTTTCAACAAAAAGGCTATTACTTTCATGAATATTATTATTGGTATTACAGCGTTCTGAAACTATTGAGAAAAGGGTGTATGTGTACTGTATATGTTTTTCTGACGTCACTCTAAAGAAGCAGACTACATGTCAGATCTGTGGAGAGGCAACCCTGCTCACAGTAAGAATGCAGGCCAAGCTTTTTAGCAATAGGTTTAAAGCCATGCTGCGGAACATTCCAGGCAAAGCAATTACATCTCCCTGGAAAAAAGTGGGTGGTAAAATCCCCAGTGCCAGAAAATTTACTTAGTGGACCTTTAGTAAAATCTTTGTTAGTAGTATGAGAGGTTGACAGAAGAGATTTAAGTGCATTTCCATACTCCATGTCAGATAGTGTTATTGTGAATAAGAGCGCTGTTGTCAAAAGCTGTGACTAAACCTCTTTCCCACAGACTCTGTATTGATCGGTGCAGAGATGGGTCGATGTTTGGCTGTGCGTCAGACAGAGTATTTCTCACATGTAGTGCTCCTCTCTTTAGCAGCGCCCTGTGACAGAGCCCTGTTTAACCCTGACCCTGAGGAGCAGTGGCTTCTGAGTAAAATCACTGACAGCGTGCCACCTTATCATGTTCCTGGCCAGTGCGATGTGGTCTGGTTTGGTCAGGACCACAATGACCTTCACTTTACTTGTTTTCTATTTCCATATGCTACATAACCACAGTCATGTAGACAGTTATTGTACATGACAGTGCTGTAGCTTTATTTTAACTCTACTGGAACAGCCTTGTGTTAGATCTAAGTATTAATAAAGAGGGTATTTTACTTTTATGGAGTACTAACGGCTAACACATAACATATTTAGATCACCGTGTCACCTTTTAGTGTTTTAAAAATGTTAAATTTGCCAAATCAACGTAAGAGATTTGGCAAACAAAAGAGAAATTTATAAAACATGTAAATGATGCTGTAAGCCCCTCGTTCAGAGCACTATCACATTACAATCAGTGTGCATCCCACTAATGAAACTGCTTCTACTAAGTATTACTACTGCACATTTATTTTTTTTTCCATGTTTTCATTTTCTATATTTATTGAGAATGTGGGAGCATGGATGATGTATGCTTGTGGGCTGAGCATTGGACAGAATCTTACAGCTGACCGTAAATTACTGAAAGATGCATGGATGACATATAGATCCTTTTCCTGCATGTCTTTATGAGAGAACAGCATTATAACATGAAGGCTCTAAAAAGTCAATTTTGCATACCCATTTAAGTCCCCTCTGTCTTGGAATTTTGCAAAACTGGAATTTCCTCATTGTGGAACAAAAAAGGTTATCTTATCTTAATGATCAGTTCAAAAAAATCTTAAAAACAACGCAAATAGTGACAAAATAATATGAATAGGTACATACATGCTGATAGCTCCACAGTTCGATTGAGACGTGCATGGGTGCCCTGAACCTCAGTTTAGGAATCACACCATGACCTTTACTCTGGGATGAGAGGAGCTCTTTAAAATGCAAAATAAAGCTCTCTATCTTTATTTCACCTGGCAGTGTCAGAGCTTTTTTATTTATTTTTAAAATTCAATAATGATTCATGCAAGTTCAGCAAGGTTGTTGAGTGTAGTTTTATTGTATGGTTGAAATTATAATTTTTGGGCAGCACTTTTGGCATGGCACTCTTCAGCCTTGCAGCAACAATTTTCTTGGCTCGAGGCCTGGATTGGGCCTTCTATGTGCGGTGTGCGTGTTCATGGTTCAACAAAAGCAAACAAAAGGTTAAATCAACAGTGTTACAGCCAAATTATTTCATTATTACATTAAATTATCCCAATGTTGTCATATTTAATAGAGTGAGGAGGCTAGTTTTTTTTTTTTTTTTTGGCTTTATCTTAAAGGCCTTATTGTGCAGCACTCCAGGAAAAACAAAAACATCTCCATGGAGACATAAGTTGAAGCACTATGTAAACAGAAAGGTTACATACACACCTTTAATTAAAGCCCCTGTAGATAAATGTAGCTGCTTCAGTATTCATCTGTATGGCAAACATTTAGCAATCTCCATGAAAACCATCAGGCACTGCCAACAAGCCAAGTTACATGTCAGATGTTTGGAAAATCGAACACACTCCTAATAAGAATGCATATTTTTCAGATATAGCAATAAATCTAAATTGATTTAGTGAGTGATGGAAGAAGTACTCAATTTTGTTACAAGAACAAAAACATATTCAAGTAAAAGTATCACTTGAAAAATCTACTTAAGTAAAAGTATTGAAGTACCTGTTAAAAATGTACTTAAAAAGTAAAATGTAAAAGCATTTTGCTGATTTTGCGGTCTAATAAAACAACAGAAACAACTGAATAGCTAGAGTAGATTTTTTTTTTCCTGTCTGTTTTTATTTGTATGTTTGTTTGGTCAGACTATGGACATGTTAAAAATAAACCCTCAGTGTTCAGCAGGTCTCAAACTATGATAAAAAGTATTTTTTACTTTTCAGTCCAGTTAAAAAATGTAGTGAAGTAGAAAAAAAAATCTACTTAAGTAAAGTACAGATACCTAAAATTTATTCTTTAGTACAATACGTTACTTTGTTACGTTTCACTACTGGATTTCATGCAGTAAAATATTGTTTTATGTCATACTGTGCAACATTTCAGTCAAAGCAAAAACATCTCCAGGAGACCATTCAAAAAGTTACATATTGCACCTTTAATGTATCTGTAGACGTAGCTGCTCCTCCATGGGCCTTGACAGACAGGACACCCTACACCTCCTATCCTTCCTCCTCCTCCTCCTCCTCCAAACCAGGTTAAACTATGAAGAGAGCAGCTTATATCTTGAGGCCTGACATTTTCATTTGACGCACAGCCGACATCGCCGTAATGAGAAGCTATCAAAAAGCAATCTCCTAAAATAGAATGGGATCTCAATTCGAATCTATATTGATATGCAAAATATGTTTAAGAAATCTTTCAACTGGATAGAGTCTTTGTGGGGCTGGAGTGGTGGGCGTGTGCCAGAATCAAATCAGATTAACAGGAATGGAGTGACGAAGGGAAT
The DNA here is from genome assembly GCA_029959045.1 of Taenioides sp. WSHXM2023. Classification (NCBI taxonomy): domain Eukaryota; kingdom Metazoa; phylum Chordata; class Actinopteri; order Gobiiformes; family Gobiidae; genus Taenioides; species Taenioides sp. WSHXM2023. The sequence continues at coordinate 11,071,842 of CM057096.1, read as the reverse complement.
TCTGAAAACGGATCAAAAATATTAACCCTGGATTTCCATTATCGCATAAAGCTTATCGTATTGTGTCAGAGATAAAGAGGTTTTCTTATCCACTGACTGAATAAAGCATAAACATTCAACTTTTTGCTTTGAATGTAATACAATTGAGCAGTCAAACTGTATTGCTTTTCATTACTGATTTTTTATTAAAGGGCCCATATTACGCTGTTTTCTGATCTGTTATAATGTTGCTTCTTCATCAAAAAAATACCTGGAGTGTTTTATTTACACATGTTTAACACAAACTGCATATTTAAAGCTTAAAAAATAAACTTTCTGTTCAACCTTGTAATGTCATGTGGTAAAACAGGAAGTCTAGTGTGTTTTTAAACTCCATACATCTTCACTAGAATCATTTTGAGTATTTCAGCCCTGGAATTGACAATCTCTATTAAACTAAAGGTAAAAGGTAGCTGTTAACATGAATACTACCACTACATGACATCACAAGGTGGAACAGAGGACCTGTAAACATTACAAACATTATTTTATTTTATATAGTTCCAAAGTCACTGTATTCTTTCATTTGTCCAGGGATGGTTCAAAACGGAATCAGCTATTTGGATTGGGGATATACTTCTTTTTTTCTGGTACCTGAAGAAGACACGTGTGCTACCGTTGATGTAACACTTACCATTTAGAGTCCTGAGGTTCTATGGCTTAATCATTATAACTAATTTATCCAGTTTGACTATTTTATATATTAAACAATTTAGACATTTTCAGGTCCTATATTATGCAAAATGTATTGTGAGCTTTTAGCCATGTTATAATGTTGTTACCTCATCAAAAACATACCTAGATTTTGTTTAATTCACACATGTTTCAGTAACCCTTTATTATTATAGTCTGTTTACATCTTCAAAGCTCTAAATGCTCTGCTGCATGACGTCATGTAGTGGTAGTTTTCAAGTTAACAGCTACTTTTTATATTTTGTTCAGTAGAGATTGGCAATTCCAGGGCCAAAATGGAGTTTAAAAACACAGTGGAGTGCCACATGACATCACAGGGTTTGTGTGTTAAGCATGTGTGAATGAAACAAAACATGTTTTGCATGTTTTGATTAAGAAACAACATTATAACATACATCAGAAAATAGAGTAATATGGGACCTTTAAAAATAAACACTGATAATCTTTCTGGAATACAGTAATTGCATAAGAGATTTTATAAATTTGATGTGCCTATGACAGTATAGACTCATTTCACTAAAACAGTTCAGATCATTATTTGTAAGATTTTACAAAAAAAAAATAAAAAATAAAAACTCCTCTAATGTACACAGAAATTATTATTTGACAAATAAAATGATAAGACAGCACTAATTTTTAAATTGTTAGAAAATGTGTCGAACTTTTGGATTAAATTCTTCCTAGTCTGATGTCATCAATATGGAACTGTCTTAAAGGTGCATTCTGTAACATTTCTGGTGGAGGGTCCGTCAGATATTTTTCTCCGTGGAAATTTTATTGCTTCATCTGGAATGTTTCACAGTACTGTATTAAACCTTTTTGTTCATGAAGACCAAACTAGACCAAGTGCCAGGTCAGATCTGTGGAAAGGTAACCACCTGTAACTGAATAAATATAAAGCATAGCACTTTAATGTCATACTGTGGAACATTCCAGGTTCAACAGTGACATATCCATAGAAACAGGCAGGTGACAGACCCCCAAACAAAGTTATTTAGTGCACCTTTAACATATTTTTCTACCTTTCTTCACAAATTTCTTTTTGATAGGCGTAAAATGAGAGAATCATAAAAACCTGCCATATGCACTTTAAATGTAATATACAGTATTTGTGAATCAAAATCTCAGATACTTATTATTTAATTTCACAATGACGCATGAGTTATGTGCTTGTCAATGCGCAGGATTGATTTCAGCTTTCTCAATTTGATCTCCACACAGCTGCCATTTGACATCTGCTGCTCATCTCCATCTCGTATCCAATAATATCTGTGCTATAGTAAGTAACAGGTTGTAGTATAGTGCAAAACATAAACCAGAATATTGTCATTTATTACGCAGCATCAAGGCATCAATCACTTAGAGATAAAGCAAGATGCAAGGGTAATTTCAGTTTAATTTGGCTCCGTGGGTGAGTGCCGATGAAAACATTACATGCTCGGCTGTCATGGCGGCGGTTTCATTTTGTGCAGAGCTTGGGTGAAATCTACGTTATTGCCACAGCCTCCTCCTCCACCGTGGCCTCGTAATGAGAGAATATTTCCCCAGAGTAAGAAAGCAGATCTGAGCTGTACTTTTCGAAACTTTATTAGACCAGGCTAACCAATTACTTTTGTGTTTGCCCTCCTGTGTGATGAGTGACAAAGCATTCAATAAGAGCGCTAAATGTTAATGTAAAATGACTGTTGGCTAGTTGTGCGGTTTGTTCCATCAGACTGTTTGACCGATCTTTGTCTCTTTGGGTGCAGGCCATGTAAGCAGTTCTATTTTATATTTATATTTTAGTGGCGGATTAACTACTAACCGGTTATTATGTAAATCAACTTTGAATGTCACAGATTTGACCAAGCCCCTATCTCTGCTCACTTCTCTGTACGTACTTGTGAATGTTTTAAAAATCTGACTTCCGGTCATACAAATGCCACATAGACATTTGTGAGTAATAAACATGTCAGTGAAAAAAGTCACTTCTGAGATTTTTTTTAGTAAATACACCCGTTTATATTAATCTGTTTTAATATTGTGGTTTATAGTGAACAAAAAGCAGATGTTCAGAGCTCAGAATGCTCTGCTCCACCTTGTGATGAAATGGTAGTTTTCAAGTTAACAGCCTCCCTCAGTGAAGTGGGGCAATTCCAGGACTGAAATTGTCCAAGTGAGATAGAAGAAGGTGTATGAGGTTTAAAAACACAGTGGAGCACTCCCTTTGTAACCCCATGACATCACAAGGTGGAGCAGAGTGTTTTCTGTTTGAGAGAAGAACTCAGCCTCAATATTATCAGACTGTGCCTTGCTTTTTGTATTTTTTGTATTCACATCAAAATATTTGTTTGAAACATGTGATACAGATACTAGTCTACCAACCTGACCTGTTGTGCTGTACCAACGAATACTTTTACTCTTATTTTTTTACGGCGTTTAGTCTCAGAGGGATTGCATTTTAATACAAAAAGCCTGACAGGCCTCCACGTGGCACTGCAGCAGCTGGAGCAGTGTCTTTTATCACAGAGCACAAAGCGGCCATGATCAAACGCCTGGGTGGGGACTTCATCGATTTATCTTTGACACAGGAAAAGGTTTTAGAAATGAGGATCTGCTGTGTTGGAGGTGATAGATGTCTCGTCAACGGCTATTAGCGACGACTGAGCAGATGTGAGGGATTCCTGCACAGGTTTATTAGTCAGATAGAGGACAGAGTAGGTAGACGGAGAGACAGGTTCAGGCTCCTAAAATATGCATGATTCTGTTGAGTTGTGTTCAAAAAGACTTCAGTAAGACAATGGACTCTAGTGGGAGCTGAGTGTGGCCAGGTTGTGTTGTCTTGTGTTGAAATTGTGAGATTATTTTTGTTTTGTTGTTAATTGTTTTTACATTTCTGTTACTGCTGCATACAACCATCTTCATGCTTACACACGTATTTCTCTCAGTTTTGCATGATTTACTCCAACTGACCCTCTCCTCTGCTTCCTCTGCTCCATCTGACCCTCTCCTCTGCTCCATCTGTTTTTTCTTCTCCTCTGTGAAAAGTTTTTTTTTTACTACACATATTTTTTTTTTAATCCTTGTCTAGCATTGTATTAGTTGGCTTTTAAACATGAAATTCAAAACACTGGTTTCTTTAAAAAAGACTTTGTGAATAGGTCATTTTATTTGTTGCTTGGGAAGACTTTTGTGACTATAAAAACCTCAGCCACCCAGCACTGCATAACAAGGACCGTCTCCAATAAATACCAAAGCGAACGACTTAATGTCAAAAGCAGATTTAGCGTTTTCCAACTAAAAAGATTTTCCAAACGCATTTCAATGTGGTTTTTTTTTCAAAGTCAGCTGCTTTTGTTTGTCATAGGGGTCAAAGTTCAGAGGTCGCCGGGGGTTGTTCACACCTGTGGCAGTAACAGCTCTCACAGGTTGACTGGTCTGAAGCCAGCTGAACTCACTGCTTTTATGTCCTGGCCCTCAGACACACAGCGGATTAACTGTGGAAAATAATCCTTGTATTTAAGTAACAGTAACGTCATGTCCATTCAGTGATTCAAGATGCAGATGTTAAATTTTTCTCTTTTCCTCTTCTCTTCTCTTCATTTTGCTTCTTTTATCTTAATCAACACCTGAATAGAAATGTAGAAATGTGAAATATATATAAGAAATATATATAAAAATATATAATTTTTTTGTGCTAAAAATTACATTCTATTGTGGTATCAAAATTGGTATCTAGTATCAAGACCTTTCCTTAATATGAAAGTTTGAAATTTTAGTATCGTGACACTAGTTTATAATACCAGATAAGACTTCTCAACAGATTTTTTTTTTTTTCCTCAGAGTGGTCACGTGATGTTGCTGTGACACTGTCTTCCATATGAAATGCAGGACAACAGCGCCATCTGCAGCCCAGCTTCTTCAGGACAGGCTCCCCGGTGTGTGAGAGTAAATAGGCCCCCCTGATCCCGGTTTATTACCCATGGGTCTATAAACCAGAGTGAGGAAGACAAAATAACCTCATAAAACACTAGATGGAACTGTTAAAGGTTGGTTTTACTGGATTGTGGCTTTATTTACAATTTACAACTGAGAAAGACTTGTACTTTTGTATTAGATTTGACTCTGATTTTGTTTCATTATAATAATCATTAATTTTCAATGATTATTTTTTCTTTTCATTCCATTGCAAGTGTAGTTTAGCAAATAACCATCTCATATTCCTCAGTACATTCATTAAAGATTATAGATTGCTTTTTCCTCCCATATAATATATAATTTTATCATTTTCTTTCCCTAAATTAAATTAGTTAAACTAGAGTTTGTCCCATTGGCACTGAAGTATGGGTCAAATACAGAGGAAAATTTTATATCCTTCCCGAATAGATTATAGAGTACACCCAAGTGGTTGCCAAGATTAAGTTAAAGGTCCTATATTACACAAAATGGATCCTTGTGTGGATCCTCATCAAAAACATACCTGGAGTTGTGTTTTGTTTCATTCACACGTTTGACTAATCCTTTATTATTAGTCTGTTTACATCTCCAAAGATCAAAATGTTCTGTTCCATATTTACCTTTTACCTTTAGTTTTCCATACCTGACATCATCTAGGTGTATGGAGTTTAGAAACAAAGTGGCGCATTTCCTGTATTATCACATGACATCGTAATACCACTTTTTTTTTTTTTTTTTTTTGATGAGGAAACAACTTTATAACAGATCAGAAAATAACATAATATAGGAACTTAACCCTAACCCTAACTTCATCAGACACTTGAAACCACCAGTTTTAGATTTTACTATTGCACCCCAAAGAGTAAACACAGACTTTGTTTTGTCCTTGCTCCATGACTCTACCTCTTGTTTGGACAAAGGGTGACAGCCAATAGAGAGGCACATCCCATCACCCTTAAAGCCTCATCCATCAAACTGTCAGACAGATGGAGCCACGGAGAATACCCAAAAACACATTAGAATGGAGCATCAAGAGGGGAGAAGGGAGACACATCGCTTTAATAATGGATTTCAGCTTCCTGTTTATTGGTGACATTTTGAGGACTTTACTCCATTCAAAAGATAGAATGTTTTGTCTTGAATAGTTAATTGCTATAGCAGCAGGTACTCATTTGTTACCACATTGAAACCCATACTAGAATATTAAAATCTGTCATAATAGTTGTAATTTATGGTCTATAGTCATTAGACTCACGCTCCCGCTTGTGAGTGGAGCGTGAGATTGACAGGCTCGGTGACAGGATCGGTGCAGCGCGGCAGTGATGTGGTCGCTGTTTCGGACCGTTGTGGTGAAGAGGGAGCAGAGCCGAAAGGCAAAGCTCTCGATTTCCCGTTCAGTCTATGTTCCTAGCCTCGCCTGTGGTCATGAGCTTTGGGTAATGACTGAAAGGACAAGATCGCGGATACAAGCGGTTGAAATGAGTTTCCTCCGCAGAGTGGCTGGGCACTCCCTTAGAGATAGGGTAAGGAGCTCAGTCACACAGGAGGAGCTCGGAGTAGAGCCGCTGCTCCTCCACCTTGAGAGGATCCAGCTGAGCCATCTGTTCTGGATGCCTCCCTCAGGAGGTGTTCTGGGCATGTCCCACTGGGAGGAGGCCCAGTGAAGACCCAGGACACGCTGGAGGGACTATGTCTCTTGGCTGGCCTGGGAACTCCTCGGGATCCCCCCGGAGGAGCTGGAGGAAGTGGCCGGGGTGAAGGAAGTCTGGAAGTCCCTGCTTAGACCATTGACCCCGTGACCCGGCCCACTTTTTAAAATTATTTGGAATGTTATTATCATGGTAAAAAAAATAAAATAATATATGTATATATATATATATATATATATATATATATATATATATATATATATATATATATATATATATATATATATATATATATAAGGGTAAAATTTCAAACTCGATTTTGATGCCAAGGAATAGACAATACCACAATGATTATAACAAAAACTCTTAATTTAGACAACAGAATGTATTTTTTAGCATTGTATAATAGTACTTTCTATTATATTACCATATGGTGGTATATCTGTAAAATCCCTACAAGTCTATGAGGTCTTGTTTTTGTTCTGATACAGAGCTAGTACAAGACCACAATACAAGGAAAACAATAGTGATTGTTGTTATATATTTACAGTATGCTAGTAGATGTGAGCGCACCCATTAGAGGCCTGAATGATTACAAAAATATGACTCAGTTCACACTTATTGAAGTTCAGTAGCCCTAGCAAACAAACACTCACTATAAAACTATAACTATAAACTATGAACTAAACTATAAAAAAGTAGGTGTCTTAGTTTTACTGTAGTTAACTCCTCCGTTCAGGCAGATATAAGACAGTGTCCAACAGCAATCTGACCAGAACTGACAAAGGCACATGGATGAGTGGCAAAATGTCTTCACTCTAAAACTTTTGTCCAGTTGACAGAATTTAATTTTTCTTTTGTTATAGTTCTAATACAGCTCAAGATCATTCTAAAGCTATTTAGAAAAGGTTCATTTCTGTCCTGTTGATGTGACTTTTTTAGTATCGATACTTGTTCAAATGAGTATTTAGTTGCGATACTAGTTTTATTATTAGTATCTTAATGTCCATACTTCTGATCACTCTTGTAGAAATAAAGATTAACTGTAAACAATTTAGGTGCAGTACAATAAAAAGTAGACTCACTAACTTCAAATGTTTGTACTTTTAAGCAAGTAGTCCCTGTGGTTCTACTTAATAGACAATTACATTTTTATTAAGTGCAGCTTTATTGCTATTCTTAAGCTTTATGTGTCTTTTAAAATTTGTATACATTAAATAATTCATTATTTGGTGGTTGGAGTCTGACTATGACTATGGGCTTTTGGTGATTCCTAGACCATGGCAGGTTTGTTCCAATTAAGTTCAATCATTTCATTCACATAATTATTCGCTACACAGGGTAAATGAATCAGTAAACACATGTACCTCTATGGATTTGGACAATGCATTAATTATCCACCCCCTTTTAAAAGCAATATATACTTATATGTCTTTAAAGGTCCTATATTACACAAAATTGACCCTTGTGAGCTCTAAATCATGTTAGAATGTTATTAACTCATCAAAAACATACCTGGAGTTGTGTTTTGTTTCATTCACATATATTTGAGTAATCCTGGTTTATTATTCTGTCTACATCTCCAAAGCTCAAAATGTCTGTTCCACCTTCTGATGTCATGAAGTGGTAGTTTTTAAGTTAACAGCTCCTTTTACCTTTTGTTCAGTAGAGATTGGCAATTCCAGGGCTGAAATTATCCAAATGATTCTAGTGAAGGTGTATGGAGTTTAAAAACACAGTGGAGCATTTCCTGTATTACCACATGACATCACAAGGTGGAACAGAGTGTTTTCTATTTGAGAGAAGAACACGATTTGTGTGTTAAACATGTGTGAATAAAAACAAAAACAACACAATTGCACAATTATAACAGATCAGAAAATTGTAAAATATGGGCACTAAAAATGGCAATAAAAATGCACTGTGTAACTTTTCTGGTAGAGGGTCCTCCACCTGCTTGTCTCCATAGAGATGTTATTGCTTTTCCTGATATTTATCTCTATGAAGACAAGCAGGTAAAACAGGTGCAATCTATGGAGAGGCGAGCCCAGTATTTTTTATTTTATTTTATTTTTTATATATATTTCAGGCAAAGCAACAACATTTCCATGAAAACAAGCATAAGGTGAACAGTCCATCCAGAAAGGTTACACAGTGTGGCTTTAAAAGTTCAACATTCAAACCAAACAACCCTAAAGTCAGTGTCTCATTAAGCCACTGTAAGAATCCATCTGCACTATCAAACGCACACTGTCATGGTTTAAATATTCATTGGGTTGGATTGAAAAAAAGTGTAGTCATTATTTGTCAGGCTGATTAAGTATGTATTATTTAGTGTGCTGTGAATTTTAAGGGCTATTAAGTGACCATAGCGCTCCAAGTTGCCAATGGTGCCACTGTTCTGCCTAATTGGACGGGCACATTCACAATTTACGAGGCTGTAATTCAGATTGCAAGGGAGGGGACCAGCCAGTGAAAACTAATGTGAGTACAATCAACAGACAGGTTAAATATTGAATGAATGGTGTGATATTGGCCTTATATATGGACATTAACTGTATGGAAGTCACAGTATGCCGCATATAGGAAAACACATTTAGTTATACACACAGGGTTTCAATGACAACTGTTGCACGGAGGGGAAAACTCAATTTGCACCTCCACCACCTCCCAGCGGAATAACCAGCTGTTTCCACGGCAACGGGCTCCGAGCGAAGAGTCACAAATCAAACAATACGAGTCCTTGAAGCGGATCACATGACCAGCGGCGAGAAAGTTCAGGAATGTGAGGTAAGTACCCTTTTATAACCAGGGGTTGTATAAATCTTTATTGTATTTAAATTGAAAAGTTTATGATAGGATTAAAAATAATGGAATAACCAGCAAGACTCAGCGGGGGTCTTTTAGTTCACTGTTCTTTCCATTCACAAAAGACTAGTCCTTGAAGTGGATAATGTTTCCAGCTCAGATACATAATTTTTATATCGTCCAAATGACTATGACATTGGATAAACACCCTCGTATGACAGTGAGCAATGAGCAATGAAATACCTGCAATGGAATAAATGTATGTTAGTAAGCTAAATGCCACACTGTAGAACATTCTAAAATATAAAAAGTAAATATATGGGTAGAAAGTTGTCACGATACTCAATATTTTTTAACTCCACCAGGTGAAAATCTAAGAAATTGACAAAACCACATGAAAACCACTGACTGCAACCTTATCTTATACCCAACCAAATCTTTCTTTTAAAAAATCCATCTTCGTGATTCTCTTCTTTCCTCTCCCCTCAGATTTCTCACAGGTTTGTTCTTGTGCTGTGTTCTTGTCGTGTAGGGTGCTGTGTTGGTGCTTGGGTGACACGGGGAGGGTGGGGTCCGGCTCCCTCTGCTTCTTAATGATGAGGCAGATGTATGACAGTCCCTCACAGCACAGTGTCAGCTTATTTGTCTCCCTGTCTGCGCACAGAGATGGATGACCCTTCTACTCTCCTCCACAGGAAATATTCTGTTGTGAGGTGTCAGGGGCCAATCAGCACAGCCCGGCACCCTGTCACTCACACCCCAGAGTGGTTTGAAGAGAGGATTTCAGAGATTAAGAATTTAACATACGCTGGGGTGAGTGCCAGTCAGAGATACATACTTTATTTGTGTCTTTTTATTCACCTGCAACTTTTTTCATAACTTTTATTTAAAAAAGAACAATATATAAACTCACTCTAGAACTGAGTGATTGTATTATGAACCCAGCAGTACTTTAAGATTAAAAGACCCATATTACTCTGTTTTTGATCAATAGTATAATGTCGTTTCCTCATCAAAAACATAACCTGGAGTTGTGTTTGTTCCATTCACTCACGTTTAACACGCAAACACAAATATGCTCCATTGTGTTTTTAAACTTCAACACCTTCAGTAGAATTAGAATAATTTGGATAATTTCAGACCTGGAATTGCCAATTTCTACTGAACTAAATGTAAAAGGTAGTCATTAACTTGAAAAACTACCACCTCATGACATCACAAGGTGGAAGCATTTTGAGCTTTGGAGATCCAGTTAAACTACTGAGCCAGGATTACTCAAACATGTGCGAATGAAACAAAACACCAGGTAACAACATTCTAACAAAGCTTAAAGCTCATATCAGTCAGTTTTGTGAAATATAGGACCTTTAATAAAACTTGAAAAGTAACTAAATACAATCTATGTATTCAGAAAACTAATTTTGAGTATCTGTATTCTGGTCCAGTTACTCTTTCATTTAGTGGTGATCAGTGCAGTAGGGCATGGCAAAAGCTCTAAAGCTATTACATATCTCTATGTATCTGACCCAAATTGTACTCCCAAGACTACATCTGTACGGGAGTTCATGCAAAAACAACTATTTATGCAGAAAAAAGTACTAGAAAACAACATGTTCATATAGACAAATTAATTTTGTGGATTGTGAGTTTAATCTGAATTTTTACATATAAATACCAAAAAATACCAAATCATCAGCAAACTCATCACTAACTCTTTTCTGCTGTTGTACCAATATAAATCCTATAATCTAAATACAATGATTAGTCGAATAATACACATTTTAGTCAAGACTAAGAACTATCGTGCATTTTAGGCTGCTAACTATTATTAGTGAAAGAAAAGGATAACACAACTCTTGTGGTGAATGCATGTGTGATTTTTCCCTTCTCTCATCAGTGATGAATGAATGCAAAACAAATGGTGCAACAAATATAAAGCTTATGTTGCCTTATAACACTCTAATTTGTCACAGCTCAATGTGAAAGTATTCAGCACACAATACTCTGACTGGATTGTGAAACTAAATTCATTTTATATAGAAAGTATTAAAATTTTATTAAGTTATATTCTGTAACTAAATACATTTTCCATCACCGATGGAGTTGCAAGCATTTCTTTCAGTATTTAATCTAATATCTTTTATCATATTTCCTGTTCTTCAGATCTTGCCCTTATTACTACGTATCTGCCTTTATTACTACAATCACATAATATCTAAACTTAAATGTGCACCATGTAACTTTTCTGGTAGAGTCCACCACTTGCTTGTCTCCATGGAGATGTTATTGCTTTGTGTGGATGTTCCACAGTATGTACGCTCTGTAACCTTAGTGGAGCTTGAGTTTAGTTAGTGAGAATTCCTCTAATAATACAATTGACTATCTAGTTAACATGGTCACTGTGAGCATGACCCTGCATTTTTTTATTAAAATGAAGTACTGTATGTTGAATAATTGATTATTTTTTAATTAAATAGTAATACATGTCAAGTAATGATGCATTTCCTTTGGCTGGTGTTAATTATAATGTGCAGAGGAGTACAGAGGAGCACCACAGTGTCTCGGGGGACAAAGCTGACAGAAAGGAATAGAAAGGAGCAGGGGGCAGCACTGGAACAATGGACCAAATAATATTTTCAGACATTTTCAGATAAGGGTGATGTTTCCCCTTATCTGAAAATGTCTGAAAATATTATTTGTGTTTTTATGCATTTGTACTCATTAGACAAAATAAGGTTTTAAGATCCTCTGCCCTTCTCAAACAATGAATTTGAATAAATACAAAAAGATGACAAAACAAAAATAATGATCTTCCAGTTGATTTGGAAAATTTTGGCAATGGTGGCTGATGGAGTCAGAGCATCTCCAAACATCCAGCTGTAGAAGGTAGAGTACACTTTAAAGGGCCCATATTACACTCTTCTGTGATGTATGTTGTTTCCTCATCAAAAACATACCTGGAGTGGTGTTTTGTTTCATTTAAACGTTTTAACCCACAAATCCTGCTTATTTAGGCTGAGTTCTTCTCTCAAACAGAAAACACTCTGTTCCATCTTGTGATTTCATGTGGTAACACAGGAAGTGCTCCACGGTGTTTTTAAACTCCATACACCTTCAGTAGAATAATGTGAATGATTTCAGCCCTGAAATTGCCATTTTCTACTGAACTCAAGGTAAAAAGTTGCTCTTAATTTGAAGACTACCACTTCATGACATCACAAGGTAGAACCGAGCATTTTGAGCTTTATTTATTTATTATCTTGCAAATGTGTGTGAATGAAACAAAGCACCACTCCAGGTAGATTTTTGATGAGGTAACAACAGTATAACATGGCTAACAGCTCACAAGAGTCAGTTTTGTCTAATATAGGACCTTTAAAACCAAACAGAATAGAAACTTGCTCTGCAAATGTGCAATAAACAAGGGTATAAAAAACATTTTGTGAGATGCTCATACTGAGGCACATTTCTGATAGACTGTCGTGCTATCTTCTTCATATCAATCATTTATTTCGAGCTTGGTTATTCAATTCCTTTTCACACATTACTGTCATGGCGGTCAATTTAACATTAAAATACTTAAAAAGTTTTCTTTGTATCAGTATCACCATCCTGTAGTGGCCATTGCTTCTTACTTAGACTTTAAACTTTATTGATCCACAAGGGAAATTATTTAGAGTAGCTCACACAACACAATATAACATAATATAAACAAAAAATGAGAAATTAAGTAGCAAAAATAACAAGATACAGGTGTCAAATAGATCATAATTATGTAAATGTATATGTACAAGTAAAAATAAAAAAATATAACCATATGAACTTACCTGTCTGTGTTTGCATATACCTGTACAGAGCTCGACCTAGGAGGAAGACCAAGGCTGTGGTAGTGGGGACTAAGAATAGACACTCACTCGAAGGGTCGATGGAGCCACATTCCCCATCAGTGGCACTTCCGAGCGGCTCCCGATTCCTCCGCTCCTTTCCGCTCAGCTGCTCGGTGTAATCAGCAGGTGAGTATAAATCTCATTATCCAGGGTCCTGATCCCAGAGTCCACCATAGAATAGCAACTAAGGTCCACGGCTGTATTAAAACACTGACCTCTGCATTAATTGGGTATGACTTAGTGGGTGCCTGCTTTGGGATTGGCTCAGGGGATTTTTCCGCTGCAAAGGATTGTGGGTAGCTCGGCAGCTGGTGGGCAGTCTGTGCAGGAGGGCTGAGGACTCACAGGGCAAGAGTTCACCGAGCAGAGCAGGCATCAAATGAGATAATACAATATTATTTGGAGTCTGGTTTTGTTAACTTGCACAATTAAACAATGAAGCAGGCTGTGGTGTTGTTAATTTGGGTGTGAATTAAGAATCTCTTTGTGGATGTTGCTGATTAAATGTGATGAGACACATAATGGAAGTCATGTAATTATAAACTTGTTATTGTGTAAGAGGTCAGAGGCTGCAGATAGGGAGGTGGTTGGAGTCGCTCAACACCATCAGTTGGAAGAGGGTGAAATCATAGACTGTATTTATAAATGGAAACAGCTAACACGCTAGCCGCCGCATGCCAAATAGGAGGTGAGCATGGGCTTTTGAGCTCTGGTTGCAGTTGACTTCTATTGAATAATCTTCGCCCCTTTCTCTGTAACTGCTGCTCTCAGGCTCGTCATTTTGGTCTTAAAATCTTCGTTTTAACCCACTCTGCATAATCCTAGGGTATTTATTTCACAATTTTGCCCCCAAATTAACATATGAACAATAATAACTGACAAATCCAGTGCCCGTTTTCCCCGAGGTCACTCCCGCTAACCAGTGCATAACTAAGCTCCCTTCAAACCAGCAGTACAGGGAGGGGGCATGTACCTTCAGTAGCCTCCCTCCCGATTGGTTTTGCGCTCGGATTTCCAAATATGGTCCCTGGTTGCAGATTAGCCGCTATAGCTACTAGCCATGATAAGCTTCATTTGGTTGCATTGAACACTATAATCATTTTCACCATAATCTGGATAAAATAGTGTAAAAATTCCAAAGATACAGTGTAAATAATTGCTCGATAAGTTGAGTTGTAGGCCTGCTTTAAAGGTGGTTTTCAGGTTCTAGTATGTGATGAGGATAAGGGGCAATAGTCAGATTTTCCTATTGATTACATTGTACTTTACCATAAACATGCTCTCAATGAAATCTTGGAACATAAAATCCATGATTGCTCTCTCTCTGGACAGAATGACTACAATGACTCAATGATTGTCATATATCCCGGAGGAGCCCCCACTTTTTTTAATGAGACATGGAGTCAACAGATGTTTGGCTGTTTTATTTTGGAGCCAAAACATTCAAAAGAGTTCACATAAAATGGTGGGAGGAGGCGCGTGCCAGTTGTGCCAAAAGAACAAAATCAAAGTATAACAAAACAGGGCCTAACTGAAACCTGGGCTAAGAAAGGAAAGAAATCAAAAGCCTAATCTAAGGCTTTGATACTATAAAACAACAAGGGTGGCAACAACTGATAAACCTAGTCTGTATAAACATAATCCTACGTGATGTAAAGCGTATAGTGTACCCACTCACCTAAACCAACCTCCCAACCAAAATTACCAGGCTAGCATCCTCTAGCCATGGCAGAGGAGAGTGAGAGAGCTGGCAGAACACAGCTCCTTCTCAAAGTTTCTCTCCATGTTCTGATTGGTTGCAGCTTGCCAATCAGGGATCTCCAACAAGGTCCCGCCCACAGCACTTTCACACCGGGCGGAGGAGACAGCAGTACACAGAATGGAATAGTGCTTGCATGTAACAATAACCAAAACCTGATCATTGAACCTGATCATTTCTATTATTGACTAAATCCTAGAACTCATTGTATTTCAACAAAAATCAGAATTTGAACATTATGAATTTTAACTGCTCCCATCTGTATTAAGTGTCATTGACTCTGGGATGTTGTGATGTCGTCTGAAACCCATCAATATGAATGTATTGGTGGGCTTGGAGTTCTAGAGACTGAACACAACTTCACGTCTTTGCACTGATGTTTTTATAACTTTAGCCTGCTCTGATAGCACGTACATGTGACAAGACACATTTTATATGAATTCAATTAGTATTCATTGTAAATATGCAAATCTATTCGCTTCTTCATTTGAGTATTCATTAGCAACTTTACAGATAGCAACAGCACCTTCATGTTTTAATCTGTGATGTGTCTGCATACACTGGTTTATAAATGTGTGTGTGTAAATGATGTGATGTAAAGCGCTTTGAGTGCCTTGAAGGTAGAAAAGCATTATATATGTGACCACTGACCACTGAAATTATGTACCATATTTACTCTACCAAGCCATGTATTCTGTAACTACTGAATTGTGAGGCACTGTGTGATTTCAGATAGCGGTGTTGCTGTTGTGAATGACCAGTAAATCTCATTAAGTCTGTGCTTGTGTGTGTAGAGTATGTGTAGAGTATGTGTACTGTTAAACCAGGGGAGCAGACTCACTTAGCCCCTGAGATTTAAGTGCAATAAAAGAGGATGAACACGTCCGGAAAATTCAGGCTATACGTGCACCACACTGCTGTCTTACACTGGAAATCAATGGGCCCCTGTGAGCTGGATTTAAGTGGGAGTGATGGCACAAGGCAGAGGCAAAGAAAACAAAGTGATGAGAAGGAGGGGAAAGGAAAGAAAGGTGTGTTGGCTTATAGCTTCATATGGAGTTTTGATTCTTCACTCCCAAACATTTGCTGAATGTCTCCCTCAAAACCTTAACCAGCTTACATCTAGATTGTCCAATGAAGCTATATGGTAGAATGAGAAATATATATATAATTGCAATTTTTCTGAAAAGTATTATTATATTTTATTTTTTTATTATATTTCAATTATTCTGTTCAAAGTTCACATTTTGCATTGAACAGACAAAAAGTCTGACAAGTTAATACAAGAATCATTTTAGAGCATCTTTGTATAGATCTACACTACCCCGTCTTGCCGACGTCGGCGTTGCCGACGTATAATCTTAGACGTCGAGCCGACGTCTACACGACGTCGTGCAGCCAACGAACATTACGCAACGTCGAACCGACGTTGTTTGAATGTCGTGATTTTTCGGTATTCCGTCATATCTGACACAGGTTAACGACGTTGGCGCGACCGTCGAGCCGACGTTTGTAATGACTATTCGTTTCAATAGAGCTCCGGGAGATGACGTCACGCTATCCCAGCATGCACCACCGGGCGCCATCTTGGCAGGAATTATTGTAAACAAACTAACTAGCCTACAAAACTTCCAGCTTACAACGATGTACAAACCACCGAGGACAAGTTAAAGATAAAGCCTTTTATCGCATTCCCAAAGATCCAGCTGCGATAAAACGGGCAAGAAGCGCGCTGAAGAAAACCGAGCGTTGGAACCCGTCACCTAATGGATTTCGCTTGTGCAGTGACCATTTCATATCAGGTAATTTCACGTAAACATTATACATTTAATATTATCTTAAATGGTGCTGATAGTTATTGTTTTGGACAATAAATATCACCGACTAAATTGGGTGGATTGTATTTCAGTCGGACGAGCCGAAACGTCCTCAACCTAATCTACCAACCCAGTCTAGTTGGCGATATAAACCTCACTGCGGTGGTTAATGTCCAGACCTAAAAACGTATTAGCTAATGGGTTGCATTCATGTGACATCACAACATTTTAAACTGCCTATATCATTGAATAGTGAATATTTTTTCTCAGTGTAATCTTAGTGGTTTCTTTACTTAACGTTACTTATTTTGTGTCCTAGGTAAAAAGAGTGACAACCCGCTTTCACCTGACTACATCCCATCGGTTTTCAAGTATGTGCCGTCACCCGTGAAAAGTGCTAGATTACTCACTGAATATTGACTAATTATCCATTTTCCAATTGGATTTTGTCCCACGTGGTTTATCGGCTTGTATTTGAAATTCACTTTAGATATATTGTCTGAGATTTGGGTTCGTAATTTTGGTTGTTATTTTGTTAGTAATTCCATCCAGTGCTGGCACACGCACGGTGTATGCATAGTTAGGGTGTGTTTAGTTGATAAAAGTATACAAATATGCTATGTTTTGGTGCTATGATTTCTCATGATTGTTCAGGTATGTTTTGACATGTTGTTAGTATTTTATTTTTACATTCAGAAGTTGATCTCATTACATTTATTTCCATCTACTAATATAGGTACACAGAAACTTTGAAATGTAGTTAACTTTTTCTGTTGTAAATCAGCCTTCAGCAATATATTTTGGTAACATTTTTTGTACATTGTAATTAAGAACCACCCTTGAACATTATATTTTGATAATATGTGTGTACATGAATTCAAGTATTATCAATAAATGTTGCAATACTGCAACAAAACCTACATGCACTGTTCACCTGTGATTACTTTCCATAAAGTATGCAATTTAGTAGTACAATATATACAGTATATAAAAAGCTTAATTAATAGTTGGTTAGACGTTGGGCCAACGTCTGAAACTGACCAATTACTCACCTATTAAATGTTGGCAAGACGTTGGGCCAACGTCTAGCCAACCGTCTTTTGATGACGTTGGCCCAACCACTTGCCAATGAGCAAAATGACGTTGGGCCGACGTCAACTGCTAACGTTGGCCCAACGTCAACTGCTAACGTTGGCCCACTCACCTATTAAATGTTGGTTAGACGTTGGGCCAACGTCTAGCCAACCGTCTTTTGATGACGTTGGCCCAACCACTTGTCAATGAGCAAAATGACGTCGGCCCAACGTCAACTGCCAACGTTGGCCCAACGTCCACACATACGTTGGCCCAATGTTGGCATTATCAGGGACAGTGTTGGGTATAGTACTTGATTGTGATTATTTTTTTTTTTTTTTGATTGATCCACTGTCTTAACTATCGATTGCTTCTATGTTTCAACAGAGGCGGGTAGAGTAGCCGAGCATTCTACTCAAGTAAGAGCAACCTTACTTCAAAATAATATTACTCAAGTAGAAATACAAAGTAGTGGTCCAAAAAATTACTCAAGTAAGAGTAACATATTTATAATTTGAAGTTAATATAATCTGAAGGACAAAAATCTGGCATTTTCAAAGGATAGACAAAAAAATTATTTATTATGAATTATTGTTAGCATAAAGCTTTTGTCACTTGTAGAGTAAGTCACAGTGGGAAGAGGAACCAAAAAAACAATAAAAAATGTTAGTCAAGTAGAAAAGCTGCTTGAAATTAAGCAAAAAATGAGTACTACCCACCTCTGTTACAATTCAAAGTTTGAACACCTTAACTATTACTACTATTATTACCTTTTGTAGTACCACCACTATAGCCTGAATATGCCTGAGAGAAGGCTGTCGAGTGCAGATTGAGCAGATAAACATTCACAGAGGCAGTGCTTGTGTTTGTTTTGTCCTCTCATTGGCTGATGCTGGGCTCCATTGACCGCTCAGGCCCAGACTCGATATGACTGTGAGTTTAATAGCACACATACGCTGAGGTGAGCCACTCTCTCTGCAGGAGGCAAATAGATGAATGACAAAGGTTTACTTTTCGCAGCTTTATTTGGTCTTTTTCAAACTTTAGCAGCTCTCTCTTTAGGGCCAGATAAGGCAAAGGTCAACAGCAATATCTTGCCAAATACTAACAACAACAGATTAGTGAGGTAACAATAGTGGAAAGTGGAGTATTGCCTTAGTTTATTTACAGTCCTTTGAAAATAATACAGTTTCTCTTTCCTGTGTAGAGTGCCTTTTATAGCGGAAGTCTACTACAGGTTAAATTTTCAACTTTTTCCAACGTTTCCAACAAGAAACAAAGATAAATGGTGATTACATTTGAACCAAGAAGGCTCTTCTTAAGTGGTAAAGGCCACTGGAAGAGTAGCGACATTAATAAAATCAAGTTAGTGGACTTTTAATTTGCAAAAATATTACTCAAATAGATATTTCTGAAAATAGTACCGAGTAATGTTTTTATGTTTTGGTTTTTCTTTCATAAAGTTGGGAACGCTGTCAAAAATGACTCATGGAAGCGTAATGTTCTTACAAAATAATGATTTTAAACTAAGTAAAAATTAATAGTACGATGTAATAAAAGTACGATTAAGTACAGTTTCTTCCAAAAAATACTACTTTATAGTATTTGACCCGTCCTTCAGTGCCTCTGGAGCAACTTGGACAGGATTTTACTTTTTTACTTTAGCTGGGAGATTTTACGTTGGGCACATTTTTTGGGTTGATGGGGAAACCAGAGTGCCTGGAGGAAACCCACTCAGACACGGGGAGAACAACAACTCCATACTGAAAGGGCGGCCAGTAGCTATAGTGACTTCTATAAGAAATCAGATGTGATGAGTAGAGTAGAACATAGATATAAATATAATTTAGTATCCTGTGATGTTTGGTATTAACCTTCTTAATTACACACACAACCAAAGCCTTATGAATCTTTTTTTAAACTTAAACTTTTTCTAACAATATGAACAAATGTGTACTTACAAGTTACAACAACTACACTAACCTGCACAGTAACAACACAGTGGATTCCTTGTAAAAACAGTGTGACTCTACAGAACACTTTGCTCTCACTCTTTAACCAAAACAAACCCATTGTTCCCTCAAATGTGTCAGAGGTGTCAAATGTCTTCAGCAAATGACAAAACGGATCTTCCTCTTCCTCTCACACTGTCTGCGTACACACAAGTGAGAACACAGTGAAAAGAATGCGAGTGCTCATCTCCCAAAAGCTACAATACTCTGCGGAGGTAGTGTCCTTATAACACTGGTTTGTTTAGACCTTTAGAGCAAGCAAAGTGAAGGATACAGATGACGAAGGCTATAGCCGTGTAGACGTATTAATGAGCAAAGCACTGAATAATAATGTATAGTCTCAAGGACAGCCGTCTGCATCACCTCCTATGTATATAAGTGACTATAGCACACTTTAATTAGGCTTTTTATACTTGGTGGAAATAGGACTTTAATGTGCTATTTCCTGATCTGTTATAATGTCATTTTCTTATCACAAACATACCTGGAGTTGTGTTTTCACTCATACATGTTTAACACACAAGCCCTGCATATTTAAGCTGAGTTTTTCTCTCAAACAGAACTGTTCTACCTTGTGGTGCCATGTGGTAATAAAGGAAGCGCTCCATTGTGTTTTTAACGTTTTCACTAGAATCATTTGGATGATTTCAGGAATTGGCAATCTCTACTGAACTAAAGATAAAAGGTAGCTGTTAGCTCGCTTCACATGACATCACAAGGTGAAACTGAGCATTTTGAGGTTTTTAAATGTAGACATTATTATTATTATTATTATTATTATTATTATTATTATTATTATTATTATTATTATTATTATTGCCATACTGGATATATTAACTGAATATTTTTGCTTATTTTTATTTTTATTATATTGAAAGCATTTTGTTTACACACCATATGCAACCTTGCACACCACACACCTTTAACAAATTCCTAGAGATTATTTATATTTGTAAGTACTTATTCTTCCACTTCCACATTACATTTACTACATATTTTTAGTGTTTTAAAAGGTGCACTGTATAACTTTTTGGTTGGAGATCCTTCACCTGCTTGTTTCTAATGGTAAGAGTACGACATTAAACAGCTCTACGTTTATTTAATTACAGGTGGTTTTATACCTCATAAATAC
Source organism: Taenioides sp. WSHXM2023 (assembly GCA_029959045.1). NCBI lineage: Eukaryota > Metazoa > Chordata > Actinopteri > Gobiiformes > Gobiidae > Taenioides > Taenioides sp. WSHXM2023. Next base: position 11,051,036 of record CM057096.1, on the reverse strand, counting down.
CTAGAAAAACAGGCATTCTGACTGTGAGCGGGTTTGCTTCTCCATAGATCCGACCTGTAACATGGTCTGGTTTGGTCACCATGAAGATAGAAAGGTTTAATGCCATACTGTGAACCATTCCAGACAAAGCAATAACATCTCCATGGAGAAAAGCATTTGATGGACCCTCCACCAGAAATTTAAACAAGGCATTTTTAAAACTTCTAATCAATATACCCATAACTTTACTAAAATGTTTTTTTAACATAATAGAATGGCTCTGTTATGGTGATTCACAATAACTCTTCAGCAGTATTATATAAATTAGGTTTTAATTGTTTTGTCAAGTAAATACCAGATGATCCCACTAACTAATAGACTTTGTTGTTAATACCGGGAGATGAGGCAAAACATAAGTGATTTCTGTATTCGTTGCTTTTTAATTAAATTCTTCCTGACTGTTTTTCCACAGAGACGCTCCCCAACGCACGATAAAACACTACTTCTTCTTCATTATGAAAAATCATATTCATCGCATCAACAACATAAACAATATTTAACTACTCACCAGGGTATATCAACTTGCCTGAAGTTGTATTTCCCAAAAGCTAAACAAAACAAAACTAAAAACTCTTGCTCCAATAAGCTCAGTTCTTTAATAAATATGTCAAGTTGCAGTAGTAAGTCCTAACTTAATGTGAGATAGAGCTGGTATAGGGTATGCTTTTGTTGTGTCCTCGGCTAAGACACTTAACCAGCCTTGCCCTCATTGTCTGCGTACACTGGTGTAGTTTATGAATGTGTGTGTGAATGGGAGGGTGATTCCCTACAGCTTTGATGGGCATTGGAGGTTGAAAAGTTGAAAACTACTGGAAGTTCACAAGGAAGTTCAATTAATAAGTAAAATATGACTAAATAAATGTATATGTGTATATGTGAAATCATGAAAAACACTTTCCTAACTGGAGCACCTGGAGTTCTGGGGGGTATGCGAGCACTTGTCAGGGGGTACTTGGAATAATTTCAGATTTAAAAGAAAGGTGACATAATGTGAAATGTTGTTTATAGTACATTTTACATGTTTAATGTTCAGTTTAGTGTTGGTTTTAAGTATCTGCCGATCCCCGAGATCAACCGATACTAGGGCCGAGACAGAAATTATGATTTATTTCCTTTAAACACAAATAACATATGGTAAAAATGATCCAAGTGTGTTTTGTAACTATTATTTATCACTTAAAGTAACTACAAAACAGCTTTGAAAAAAAGTGTAATATTATGAGACGCTTTGGGCCAACATTGGCCTGTAAATCATCTTATTCCAACAATTTATAGACCAAAATGGAATATCAGCTGAACTGATATCTTGGAAGCCGATATTTTCAATTCCTTAATTAAAACAAGAAAATACTGTATAACAGTTAGAATTGGCTATAATCCACTAAATAAATGTATATTTACCAAACGCCAACAAATAATGACAACAGTAAAAATTCTAGATGGTAGATTAAAGACGGGGTATTTTACTTCTGTGTATTAACTGCTAGTCACTCCCCACAACACAATCAGCTCTCACTACTGCACAACGCATCAGGTTTGTTAAGTTGTTGTCTGCAGTTTTGTATCATATTTTTGTATATTTATGGGGAATTGTTGTGTGGGAGAATTAACGATTTAGGCTTGTGGGCTGAGCATTGGACAGAATCTTACAGATAAGCGTAAAGAGGGTTTGAATAGGACCTGGGAGAGAATGCTAAATTACTCAAACTTGCATAGACGACATCTAAAACCTCTTCAGGCCTGTTTTTGATTGAACATTATCACATAAGATAAAAAACCAACCATAAGAGCTTCAGGTTTGATCTCTTACTAGTACTTTACCTACTGCATGTGTCAGTATTCTGCAGTAAACTCTCCTTCCAGACACTAAGAGGAATTATCGATGTGGGCAAATACAGCTAAGTGAATGCATGTTGGGGCTAGCGCTGAGTTAGCCGCGAGCGTTGTGTGAGCGCTAAAGTGATGGAGGCTCCTCACATGCACCATACTGGGGTTTATTCACACTCCAAGCTGTCGGTGTCATTTGGCCAGGGCCCAGGCGAGCTGCTGGAATAAAACTGGGCTCCGGCTCCATCTGAAAAAGAAGACCGCATGTTGTCAAGTCAATACTGGGCTATTGAAAAGACAGACAAAGAGTTCGCTGTAAGGAAAGAGAGACTGACCTTCAGCAATTCTGTCTCTTTTAGCGTTCTGTAAAGAGCTGTTTCTGTCTACTCTGCTTCCAGTGAATTAGCTGTAGTCAAGGTCTGAACCAACACATGCATAGAATAGTATGTGCATGTTTAGCTATATTATATTCAACATGCTTATTTTATCCTGGTGACACACATCGAAAACACGTCACCCCAAACGTTTCTTACATTTTTGTGAAAAGACCAGTTTTAGTGTTGGCAGGTCACTTTTCTTATATTATTCAAAGGCGTTTAGCATTCTGTACTTCTGTATCCACCTTATTCCGCTCTTTCTGATTTTCTGGGGGGCTTTAAAACGGCTTTGTAGTCCATTTTGAGATTATTTGCTGTCAAGATCAGCAGCATTATTTTACAAAATAGTACAACCCAAATGATGAAGGAGGCACCCATGGTAACTTCTGGAATAAGGCGGATACTCTGGTCTTATCTTTACGAGTTGCTATTGGTGTGATTGGCAGGCGGGTTAACCAATCACAGAAATGCAATGAGAAATGAGAATGAGAAATCGTGCTATCGTGTCTTTTTCTGAGCATTCAAAATTCAGTTTGAAATTTTAATATCGTCAACACATTAGCGTTCAATTTTAAGAGAAAAACAGCCAAGAATAATATGCAATCAATCTACTCCCTGTTACAAAAATATTTCCAGCCAGTCAAGACAAGACCCAGAAAAAGACTACATATGTCAGACTTTGTATTTAAGAACAAACTCCATCAGATCAAAAGTGGTGCGTGTTGTTTTTTTTTACTGCTGTGCGTAAACACCAGCCCAGGAGATGAGCTCTGAGTCAGGAATGCACACGATCAAAACATCTCACTGTCATTACAATCTCATATTCCCATTTGCCCAACTCAACACCAGGCTGTGATTCACCTCATGTCAATATATGGAGATACATGTCAAATAGAAACAGTTTTGTTACAAAGACTAAACCAGGAATACATTAATTGAACATGTGTTGATATTTGCCATATTTCTGTCAGTCATCTCCAGGGCAGCTGGGATTATTGTACTAGTATACGAGTACTAGTATTGTCACCATACTATACTAATACTAAAACTCGAGAAAGCTCTATTTTAAATTGCACAATACTCCACACAATTTAGAAGTACTTCTAAACAATATAATGCATTTTTGAGACTAAATATTTGTAGTTTCTTAAACCATGTGGTCTTACAGTATGATTTAGGTCAAAAGAGACAACTCCGCTCACAAGAATGCAGATTTTTCCAGTGTCATTTTGAAAAATAAAAACACATGTTACTGAATCTTCTTCAGTGAGTGTGGGGTATGGCTGGCCTAAATGAAAATGGCTGCTCACTGCAGTCACAGGGACTAAAGGGGATACATATTTAATGCAGTGGTTTGTTTAATCTTATTCATTAAAGATTTTCCCAATGATCACTGACTACAATCTTTTCTGTTTTGACCATTTTCTGTAGTTTACATTTTTAGTGAAGACAGGGAAAATCATTGAAAATGTATTTATTATTATTATTATTATTATTATTATTATTATTATTATTATTATTTATTATTATTTTTTTAATTATTATTATTTTTTTTTTTTAAAGAAAAAAAAAATCTATTTTATTCTCAGGCAAAATCTCCCAGACATGGTGTGGGGAAGTACAATGTAAGGCTGTAAGCGATTTGAGTAAGCTAGCACTAAAATAATCTAAGACATTACTATGATTACTACTGTGAGAATGTAGTATATTTGTCTCCCCATGCATGCTGTATGTTGTTTGTGAGTACTTATCCCAGTGTTTTCCATGCAGAGGAGAGAGAAGCTAGCTTTAGGCACACAGGCATTAGCTGGAGGCGAGATCTCAGGATGCACCCGGGGCAGACCTGACGTGAGCCGCAGTAAAGAAGGCACTTCTCTCATCAATCACAGCTCCTCCCGGGCACAGGCGCAGCACTTCACAGGTGGTTGTCATGGAGACCTTTCACTTCGGAGATATCATTCATTCAGGGAGATTACGCTGCGTTCATGTGGCTACTGGGAAAACAGGAGAAAGAGAGCCCAAGTTTGAGAAATACATTAATCCCTGCTGACAAAACAGTTTTGGGCATTGTTTTTATAGTGACACACAATATTAGGCCTGGGCGATGAAATGATCAAAATTTAAAATTTAAATGACTGAAATACGACATTGATTATGGTTCCATTTGTTTCACAATCCTAACTTCTAATTTACCTTGAAGCTATTCATGCATTTTAATTGTTAAAAAATTACACACTACTAACACTAGGGTTGTCAAAAGTACTGAAAAATCAGATACAATTCGATGCTAAAACTGGTATCGAAACTAGATACTCATTTAACCAAGTATTGATACAGATACAGATAAAATGACCTTTCCTGAAGAGTTTCCTCTAGAGTTTTATCAGAACTAGTGTAAGGTCACATGGTAGAATGAACAAATCAATAAATTCTATTATTTTGTGCTGAAATTATAATATTACCTAAAAAGAGCTTTCAAAATGATCATTTGGGTATCAAAATCCATATTGAGTATCAAGTCTATTCTTTAGTATAGAAAGTGAGATTCAAACACATGAAGCACTTGATTAATTGAGAGTAAAAGATGTCGCCTTTTTCTAGGGATGGATCGATCCAACTTTTTCAGTTCTGATACTGATATCGATACTTTAGCTTTAAGTATACCCAGTGTCAACTAATACCAGTGTAGGGACAGAAAATGGCACTTATTTCCTTAAAAACAGTTAACTTATTACACAAGAAAGTCAGTTGTATTATGTAACTGTTATTTATCCTTCAAATCACTACTAAACAGCTTCGTATGAATAAAAGTTCAAACTTTATAAGACATCTAGGCCAAAATCAGCCTGTATGTAGTCTTATCATATCCAATTAAAGGCCAGTATTGGCTTAACCAATATTATGGAACTGATACTGGTGCCGATATCCAATGTCAGTATTGATATTGGCACATCCCCTACTTTCTTCTTTGTGGTGTATGAACGCAAAGGGTCAAAACTCCAAACTCCAAACTTTTGAATTATTCATACTTATCTCAGGGAGTTGTCTTTCGCTGCTACAATTTATGAGAATGTGAACGACATTGCCAAAGCCTTGGATACCCCAGGTTTAGACGTCCTATTTGTCAAATTAAGGCAGAGATAGTGGATCCATGTTTTATCAGAGGAGAGGAGACAAGCTTTCCAACAGGCTCCTACAGTTCCGTTCAAACAGTGAGAGATATACAGGACATATCATATCATTTTTGTCTTCCTTATGACCTCTTGTATATAGCTGAGATTTTTTATGACTTATTTTTCTATTTTATTTTGACTTCATATAATTATGCCTTATTTGACACCTGTCTCTTGCTATCGTTTTTGCTACTTATTTCAAATTTATTATTACCATTTATATTTTTACTCTATGTTATTATATTATATTGTGATGAGTGAGCTACTGTGTCCAAATAATTTCCCTTGTGGATCAATAAAGTTTGTCTAAGTCTAAGTCTAAGTGAAAGTCCAAACTCCGAACAGGACCCAAGTGTGTGATAGTGTCTTTACTGGTGTTGCTTTGGCTCTGCACATGACACCCTGACATGGTCTCCTCACTCGTAGGTGAAAGAGACGAACAAATGAGCTCGTTTAGGTGGAGCCTGTAGCTGTGGCCGGGCTAAATGTCACACAGCAGACAGGGGCAGACAGGGGCAGACGTGGACAGACAGGGACAGGTGTCAGTTGCTGCTCTCATCCACACCCAGGGCATGGCTACAAAGGGACTTTCTACACAACTCAAAACAGACCAAGTGCTATAAGAGTGCTAATGAGACAGGCACAATGGACAGGGTTAGCAAACAAATAATGACGTTTTGATTCATTTTACACTGTATTCTGGTTGTAGTGTGATGTTGGTTAATCTTCTTGTCTTTTTTGACCAAGAGCTGTTTCATTAATTTGGTCTGTTGGTTAAATAAACTTTTTTGTGAAGCAAGGGGAGGATGATATGTCAAAAATGTGTCTGTACATGATTTTATTTTCTTCAGATCATGATTTCAGTTTGATCATAATTTATATACACTTAAGTAGTAGTAGTAACTAAAGTCATCTGCTTGTTCTGAGAGTTCTTAGCTCACTGTGATGGATTATTTCCATCTGTCACTTGCTCAGCCTAAGAGAGGCTGACCAATAGGAGCAGTGGGTGGGAATATCAAACGTGTCTGTGTTTGAGCCTAGATCTACTAGTATGTATCTATCTTTATATGACCCATGTGAAGCCCTGCGAGGCAACTGCTGTTGTGAAAACTAAATTGAACAGACTGTTTTTGCCTTGGTTGCTTCTGATCTTTGAGAGATCACAAACTCATGATAATCCATCTTGAGCAGCTCACTGCTGTGCTTGAACTCAAACCTAACAGGGATCAGACCCATTCCACCAATCACAGGGCTGCATAGTGGTTTGGGCAGAAGACAAAGGCGAACCATAAAAACAAGACAGCACTGACGGGTGAACATAGGGCTGTTTCAGCTGAAATATAGTCTGTTTTGGATTTGAAGTGGAGCAGAGGGGACAGTGTTTTACTTTTGTGAATGGGAAAGATGTCTATGCTTTTCTCACAACTAGATTTATCCAAATTTGACTTGTCAGTTTACTCCACTGTTAAGATGCTTTGCCCAATCAGCTTGAAATTTGTTATCCACCATTAACTAAATTTGTCCCTGGCTCTCTATCACAGTATCAATCAGTGAAATCCTTACATACAAAGATTAAGAAATAAATAAGTATTTTGTTTTGTTTGTTTTGGTTGAAAGTCTCATTTTCTGTCTTAAACTGATGTGACTGACAGCAGATTGAGCATTCGTTGTGTCTTGACAATTCTCATATCAAGAATGAAGAATTATTTATTGGGTTTGGAGTACAAACTGGTCCAGATTCTTCTCAGAAAAGTTGATTTGACGGAAAATAAGTGGACTACAGATTTCATGAATGTTTTACATGTCCATGCGATTCAGAGTTCCCTTTTAACAGAAGGTGGACAAACACAAATTAATTAAGAAAAAGTACAAGGGCACTAGCATGGTCCCCTGGAATGGTAAGGTGTTTTTAATTCAAGGCAAAGCTATAGCATCACCATGGAGACAAGCAGAAAAAAGTTGCATAGTGCACCTTTATGAATAGGACTCGACTCAGTTCATTTAGTCAGGGTGAAAGATTACATAGAGGCAACAAAAGTAACATTTGAATAATATTTCTTCTGACCAATAGCATCACTATGGAGACGACCAGAAAAAGGTCCATAGTGCACCTTTATTGATACGTGTAGAACTCGACTCAGCTCATAAGTCAGGATGAATGGGTTTGAGTGACACATGGAGCCAACAAAAGTAACATTGGAGGACATTTGAGTCTTTCTTCTGAGGCTTTAGGCTGGAGACAGAGGTCAGGGGCAAAAGAAGTGTGTTTATGTAACTGGAAAAGTCTGACACAAGAGACACAAATTCAAAAGGAGGAGCAGTGAGTCACAAGTCACAGTGACACCACTGCACTGAAGATAGAAAGAATAAAGATACATTATATTGCCAAAAGTATTCACTCACCCCTCCAAATAATTGAAATCAGTTGTTCCAATCCCTTTCATGGCCACAGGTGTATAAAATCAAGCACCTCGGCCTGCAGACTGTTTCTACAAACATTTATGAAAGCATGTGTCACTCTCAGGAACTCAATGAATTCCAGCGTGGTACTGTGATAGAATGCCACCTGTGCAACAAGTCCAGTCATGAAATTTCCTCGCTCCTAAATATTCCACAGTGAACTGTCAGTGGTATTATAACAAAATGGAAGCGATTGGGAACGACAGCAACTCAGCCACGAAGTGGTAGGCCACATAAACTGACAGAGTGGGGTCAGCGGATGCCAAGGTACATAGTGCGCAGAGGTTGCCAACTTTCTGCAGAGTCAATCGCTACAGACCTCCAAACTTCATGTGGCCTTCAGATTAGCTCAAGAACAGTGCATAGAGAGCTTCATGGAATGGGTTTCCATGGTCGAGCAGCTGCATCCAAGCCATACATCACCAAGTGCAATGCAAAGCGTCTACTGCAGTGGTGTAAAGCACGCCACCACTGGACTCGAGAGCAGTGGAGACGCGTTCTCTGGAGTGACGAATCATGCTTCTCCATCTGGCAATCTGATGGACGAGTCTGGGTTTGGCAGTTGCCAGGAGAACGGTACTTGTCTGACTGCATTGTGCCAAGTGTAAAGTTTGGTGGAGGGGGCATTATGGTGTGGGGTTGTTATTCAGGAGCTGGGCTTGGCCCCTTAGTTCCAGTGAAAGGAACTCTGAATGCTTCAGCATACCAAGAGATTTTGGACAATTCCATACTCCCGACTTTGTGGGAACAGTTTGGAGATGGCCCCTTCCTCTTCCAACATGACTGTGCACCAGAGCACAAAGCAAGGTCCATAAAGACATAGATGAGAGAGTTTGGTGTAAATGAACTTGACTGGCCTGCACAGAGCCCTGACTTCAACCCGATAGAACACCTTTGGGATGAATTAGAGCGGAGACTGAGAGCCAGGCCTTCTCATCCATCATCAGTGTGTGCCTCACAAATGCGTTTCTGGAAGAGTGGCCAAAAATTCCTATAAACACACTCCTTGTGGACAGCCTTCCCAGAAGAGTTGAAGCTGTTATAGCTGCAAAGGGTGGACAGACGTCATATTAAACCCTATGGATTAAGAATGGGCTGTTACTTAAGTGCATATGCAAGTCAAGGCAGGTGAGCGAATACTTTTGGCAATATAGTGTATCAATAACATCTGAGAGACCTGGACAGGCCATACCATGAAAGAAAAGCAAAAAATAGGCTTACAGAAAACAGCTACTTTACAAACAAAACACAACAACATAGCAAAAAACATGAAGAACTGAAATATGTATTAATGTATTTAATTTGCAACAAATAGCTTTAAGAACTAGATTTTAGCTACACAGTTGTTTGAGTAAATGGGCATCTTGATTAAAGGTGCATTGTGCAACATTTCTGGTTGAGGGTCCATCAAATGCTTTTCTCCGTGGAGATGTTATTGCTTTGTCTGAAATGTTTCACAGTATGGTATTAAACCTTTCTTTCTTCATGGAGACCAAACCAGACCAAGTTACAGTTGAGGCAACCCTGTTCACAGTGTTTTTCTAGGTATGTTTGAGCTGTAAAACCACCTGTATTGAATAAATGTAAGGTACAGCTGTTTAATGTCATACTGTGGAACATTCGAAGCAGAGCAATGATATATCCATAGAAACAAGGAGATGACGGACCCTCAACCAACAAGTTACACAGTGCACCTTTAAAGTCACAGTATGTAACTTTTATCCAAAAATAATGCAAGCATGACTTTTGCATTTTTGTTGTTGTTTTGTTTTTATTGCGTTCGCATATGTCCCTACTGTGAGCAGGCTTGCATCTCCACAAACCTGACTCTTATTTGGCCTGTCCTGCTTCTTTCCATGGCAATGTTGCTCCTTTGGCTATAATCTTCCACATGTGTCATATACAACATATCTAACTCAGTGGAGAATGTTCCGAAGTATGGCTTTAACGTTCTCTTTTCCATGGAATCATGCAGGTGACACGCCTCAACAAAGTTACATATTGTACCCTAAAACTAAAGTAAAACAAATTTAAAGTATTACTGTAGTCTCAAAGTAAAAAAAAAACAAAACAAAAAAAAAACATCAGCAATTCAAAAACAGAGTGAAAAAGCATAAGTTCATTAGGAGAAACACAGATATCAGGCTATCTTCCCTGAAAACATTGATCCGTCTTGCCGTCTTGCTGACGTATAATCGTAGACGTCGAGCCGACGTCTACACGACGTCGTGCAGCCAACGAACATTACGCAACGTCGAACCGACGTTGTTTGAAGTTCGCGATTTTTCGGTATTCCGTCATATCTGACACAGGTTAATGACGTTGGCGCGACCGTCGAGCCGACGTTTGTAATGACAATTCGTTTCAATAGAGCTCCGGGAGATGACGTCACGCTATCCCAGCATGCACCACCGGGCGCCATCTTGGCAGGAATTATTGTTAACAAACTAACTAACTAGCCTACAAAACTTCCAGCTTACAACGATGGTAGACTCATGCTGTGCCCCTGGATGTACAAACCACTGAGGACAAGTTAAAGATAAAGCCTTTTATCGCATTCCCAAAGATCCAGCTCGGAGGGGAAAATGGATTTCTGCGATAAAACGGGCAAGAAGAAAACCGAGCGTTGGAACCCGTCACCTAATGGATTTCGCTTGTGCAGTGACCATTTCATATCAGGTAATTTCACGTAAACATTATACATTTAATATTATCTTAAATGGTGCTGATAGTTATTGTTTTGGACAATAAATATCACCGACTAAATTGGGTGGATTGTATTTCAGTCGGACGAGCCGAAACGTCCTCAACCTAATCTACCAACCCAGTCTAGTTGGCGATATAAACCTCACTACGGTGGTTAATGTCCAGACCTAAAAACGTATTAGCTAATGGGTTGCATTCATGTGACATCACAACATTTTAAACTGCCTATATCATTGAATAGTGAATATTTTTTCTCAGTGTAATCTTAGTGGTTTCTTTACTTAACGTTACTTATTTTGTGTCCTAGGTAAAAAGAGTGACAACCCGCTTTCACCTGACTACATCCCATCGGTTTTCAAGCATGTGCCATCACCCGTAAAAAGTGCTAGATTACTCACTGAATATTGACTAATTATCCATTTTCCAACTGGATTTTGTCCCACGTGGTTTATCGGCTTGTATTTGAAATTCACTTTAGATATGTTGTCTAAGATTTGGGTTTGTAATTTTGGTTGTTATTTTGTTAGTAATTCCATCCAGTGCTGGCACACGCACGGTGTATGCATAGTTAGGGTGTGTTTAGTTGATAAAAGTATACAAATATGCTATGTTTTGGTGCTATGATTTCTCATGATTGTTCAGGTATGTTTTGACATGTTGTTAGTATTTTATTTTTACATTCAGAAGTTGATCTCATTACATTTATTTCCATCTACTAATATAGGTACACAGAAACTTGTAGAATTGTAGTGCATTTTAATGCATTTGAAATGTAGTTAACTTTTTCTGTTGTAAATCAGCCTTCAGCAATATATTTTGGTAACATTTTTTGTACATTGTAATTAAGAACCACCCTTGAACATTATATTTTGATAATATGTGTGTACATGAATTCAAGTATTATCAATAAATGTTGCAATACTGCAACAAAACCTACATGCACTGTTCACCTGTGATTACTTTCCATAAAGTATTCAATTTAGTAGTACAATATATACAGTATATAAAAAGCTTAATTAATAGTTGGTTAGACGTTGGGCCAACGTCTAGCCAACCGTCTTTTGATGACGTTGGCCCAACCACTTGCCAATGAGCAAAATGACGTCGGCCCAACGTCAACTGCCAACGTTGGCCCAACGTCCACACATACGTTGGCCCAACGTTGGCATGACGTTGTCATGTTATCAGGGTTATAGTTAGAAAATATTTGAAACCTTTATTTATGGAGGGCAGGACACATTAAAAACTCAGGACAAGTTTGTGATGGACAAAGGAGGTGAGTACCAATTTAAGCTCGCAGATTGCAGGTATGCAAGCTTTTAAAATACTTTCTAACCAAGTGAATGTCTCATATCTTTATTTTTCTCTTAAAAAACACCAGCACACTGGTGGAAAAAATGTAACATGAATTTATCCTTGGCAAAAAAAGATGTACAACAAAAGATGGCAAGCTTTGTTTTTCATGTTGCTGTTGTTGACAAAAAATGTTTGTGTAACCGTTCTTTCTTACGACCTATAAATACACAAAAAACTTCACAAGCTTTTGTGACAGTTTGAAGAACAAGCTCCCCTGATTATCAAAGGTCCATCCTTTTGCTTATCCGGGGAGGGCACCTCCCCTATCCCAGGGAGGCATGCAGGAGGCATCCGGAATAGATGTCCGGGCCACCTCAGCTGGCTCCCCTCAACATGGAGGAGCAGCGGCTCTACTCCGAGCTCCTCCCGTGTGGCTGAGCTCCTCACCCTATCTCTAAGGGAGCGCCCAGCCACTCTGTGGAGGAAACTCATTTTGGCCGCTTTTATCTGCGATCTTGTCCTTTTGGTCATTACCCAAAGCTGATGACTATAGTGAGACTGCCAATCTGCGCCATCGGCACACACACACACACACACACACACACACACACACCTACACACACACACACACACACACGCACGCACGCACGCACACACACACACACACACACACACACACACACACACACACACACACACACACACTCCACTTTCATACTAGGCAATGTGGGTAAGTGTCTTAAAAAAACAAAAACTTTTATTTTTGTAAAAGTTTGAATTCATGCTTGGCTACCTGTTCTTCAGACAATTTAGTTGAAGAACAAGCTCCCCTGATTATCAAAGGTAATCTAGGTAAATCTCCATAGACCAATATAGTGAGAACACACCGTCAATACTCAATACAAACAATATGGCTGCTCTGTCACTCTATCAATTCAACAGGGAGCTGTTTACCTTCCCTTTGCTATGCCTGTCTGCCTCTGAAAACACACACCATATCCACCCAGACAAACCTTGCAAAGCTAATTATCACTACGAAAGTTATCAAAGTCCTCCCATCCACTCATCTACATTGGCATTTAAATTAATTTGTTTATCTATATATTTTATTCCCCATTGTGTCGCCCCTTTTCATGTTTCAAACACCAAATTCCTCACGGAGTCCATTGCGAGATAGGGTGACAAGCTGTATCCAATTAAAAGCCTCTCATGACATGCTTGAGAAGGCAATAATAAACAATGGTGATTGCAATGAACAGGCTTGCAAAATTATACGGAGCATATTTCTTCTCATCACACATCAAAACTGTTTAGAAATATTTGCGTGCCATTCACTGCTTTCCTGCATTAATTAGACGCTAATACCAAAAAAAAAAAGTTTCAGCCAAATCATGAAAATCTGCCATGGAGTGAGAGATAGGGAAGATATCTAGACTTTTTAGTATGTGTGAAAGACAGAAAAAAAGTGCATTTGGTTTGTGTGTGTCTGGGTCCCCTGCTGACAGCGCGTGGGTGAGGAATGGCATTTGTGCGTACCGGCTGTTATGTCATACACACACAAGCGCGCCCCGATGAGCTGTGGTGAGTTTTTTATTATTATTGCAGTAATGTGGACTAGCTTGTGTTGCTAATGGACCATGTGAACGCTGTGTCACTCTTTGGCACACGACCAGCGATGGAGACGTGTCCGTATTCTCGCAGCATGTTGACGTGCAGCTAATGAGGCAAAAATATCAGGATGTTACATAGAAAAGAAAAAAAAGGATTGATGAGGAAAAAGAAAATGAGTCAAATGGACAGTTGGGACAGATGGAACAGAATGTCAAAGAGTTATCACATAAACTTGACTTTATTGTCGCCCTGTCTTCTGTATTAGATGTAGCTGGGGCAATCTGTCAGGAGCATAGACTGTATATATAAATGGACGTAGCTAACCCGCTAGCCGCCATCTTCGGCTCCCTCTGTTTCCAATTGACTTTACATTGAAAAATGGTCGCCCCTCCCTCTGTAACTGCTGCATTGAGCCTCGTCATTTTGCCCTTAAAATGTTCGTATTAGCCCACCCTGCATGATCCTGGTGTTTTATTTCCTTATTTTGTTCATTAATAAATTCCTATTCCTAATATGGACTTGGCTCCAAATTTGCCCCATAACTGCTAGCATCATGAGCTTCATTTGACTGGAGCTGAACACTTAGTCCACTTCTTAATACATTCTATGGTCTATTCTAAGAGCAGAGGGTGATTGTAGTGTATTTTGTTTTTATGCATGTATTTATTTATTTGATAGGGACAATGCACATTAATGAACATCGGTATAAAACAAATTAAACTATGCCACTTTGTAGGTATCAGGGTAATTTATATCAGCAGTCCCTAGACAGGCAACAATACAACATACAAATAGAAGATTAGTACAACACAATGAAATGTAAAAAAAAAATGCCTGTAAAAAGACATATCTTTAGATCTTGGGTTTGGCTTGGTCTGGTCTACTGGAGGATTAACCAGTAGTCCACTCACACACCACAGTACAGCAGCTGAACGGTTAACACTCTTAAAACGAGGAGGACACTCTGGTTATCTCCATCAGTCCAAAACATGCTCCACAAGGAGCCCTCCATCCAGGAAGCCCAGCTCCATGGAGATGGCCCCAAGCTGTACACTGTGGCACCCACTGTTCTTGACTAGGGTTGTGAAAAGTATCAAAAAACTATAATTGAAACTAGATACTCCTTTGAGCAGGTATCAATACTAAAAAAGTCACATTCACAGGACAGATATTAACCTTTCCTGAATAGCTTTAAAATGATCTTGAGCTGTAACAGAAAAAGAATAAGATTACATAAACTAGTATACACCATGGACCACTATGGAACCTACTTAAACAACTGAGGGATTACACAGATATAAGGCCACACGGTAATATAAAAGTATTATTATTTAATGTTGAAAATTAAATTATATTATCTAAATAAAGAGTGTTTATTATTATTATTATTATTATTATTATTATTATTATTATTATTATTATTATTATTATTATTATTATTATTGTTGTTGTTTTGGAATCTGTTTTGAGTGTATTCATTGGGGTGCCAGTGGTTGGAAATCAAGTCAAGAAATTTTAGTATCTTGACAACACTACTCCTGACAAGTTGCCCCAGCGGGATAGAAGGATGGGTCAAATTCATACAATACAAATTCAGATACGTGCCATTTCATTGGTTAAACCCAGTTATATGAACTCTACGTAAAACCTTTAGACAAATAAGATTTTTTTTTTCTTTTTCTTCTCATGTTTGGCCCACAAAGTAAACAACAAGGAGAAAATTGTGTATTGCTTTAATGCAGTTTCCCAGCACGTTTCTCCAGTTGTATCTCCAGGCTGCTGCTGGGGTCATTAGTTGTGATGAATTGCTCACCACTCGTGTAAAGTAATAGTTAGATTAAATGGATTGAGCTGGCATTTTATACAACACTTAAAACTATTATATATGTCTCGCTCACAGTAAATGATGGTTGCTAAGCACTTTGCAGAGATATATAGGCCCAGTTTGAATTAAGTATCTGGTGTTAGTGCAGAACAGAACACGCCCTGTGCATTATGGATATGTACTTATACTCTCTGTCTCTCAAGGCCCCAAATGTTACAGCTGATCTGTTAAAGGTCCATTATTACGCAAAATTGACTCTCATGACCTTTAAGTCATGTTATAATGTTGTTACCTCATCAAACATACCCAGAGTTGTGTTTTGTTTCATTCACACATGTTTGAGTAATCCTGCATTATTAGTTTGTCTACAACTCCAAAGCCCAAAATGCTCTATTCCACCTTCCAAGTTAACAGCTACCTGTTACCTATAGTGAGATTGGCAATTCCTGGGCTTAAAGTATGCATACGATTCTAATGAAGGTATATAGAGTTTAAAAATGCAGCAGAGCACTTCCTGTATTACCACATGACATCACAAGGTGGAGCAGAGTGTTTTCAGTTTGACAGAAGAACACAGCCTAAACATACAGGGTTTGCGTGTTAAACGTGTGAATGAAAAGAAACACAACTGCAGACATGTTTTTGACAGGGAGACAACATGATAACTAGTAGATCAAAAATAGTGGCCCTTTAATTACAACATTACAGTATATCTGTACTGGGGCCTTTCAGTACAGATATATACTCAAATACATGGGGAAAATGTGTATAGTACCTTTAAATAAACTAAAATAGGCAACCACTGTCTTGTAAAATAAAAGATTTAGCATTTTTTTGGCCATGGTATGTCATTCTCACACATATAACGGCCCCATAGTATTTCATATCGACTGAGTGAAAGTGAGGCTGACCTTACCAGCGTGATGAATGAGAGGTGTTGAGCGCTGCATACTAACAAAGCTATTGTCTCAGACCAGGCCCCCAACGGATTACAGCTTAAGGTCACACTAGCCCCCTATACAACCCCTTCCTCCATTTTTCTCTTTTTTACCCTCCCAGGTGTGTCACGGAGATTTAGACAATCTGACTAGCTCAATAATTGGTTTCTTGGGAGAGGTTTTTAGAGCTGACTGTAGGTAAAGGGTGACGATTTCCATCCAATGGTTAATTGCAGTCTCCACAAGTGAGCGGCATCGTTAAAAGGAGTTGAACAGTTTTGGTCATATTTCTTGCAGACTTTCATAAGAGAGTCTGACCCGCTGCTCAGTTGGTGTAATTCAAACGGGTCGTGACAGGGAAACTTGGGACTAATGAATGGAAGGAAAGCTGTGATGGTTCTTGATGTGTTCAGAGTGGACGTGTTTTGGCTAATCTTTTGATGTTAGTGACGGGAATATAAATACAGTATGTCTATCAGGGGAATTTTATGGGCGCATGCCATGGCTTTCCCCTATAATGTTTATATATGTTGCCATGGTGATGTGGTTGTCTTTCATTTTCTATAAGCCTTTGTTCAACAGGATGCACAGTATCCCGCCTCAGGTTCAAATAGCAGCCAATAATAAATTAAGTGTGTAGAGTTGTCACCATACTAGAATTTCAAACTTGATTTAGAGTTTAATATTATAATTTCCTCAGTACCAATATCAATAGCTGTGCACTGAAGCACAGGGTAACGCGTTGGTCGCTAAATTACTTCTGGACAGGTAACTTCTGCTTATCATTTGAAAAAGTACAGTATAGTTACAGCGATTCTGAAGGCGCATCGGTTATAAACAAGCAGCGTAAGCAGAAGGAGGAGGCGGGAGGAGGTGTTTCTGTTTAAGGAGCTGTGGGGGAGCGGGGTGGTTTCACACATGAGCAACATTTGAAAAAGGACAGTCGCTGGATTTAGTACAGTGAATTCACTTCTGAATTAGGTCTAAGTTAAGATATGTAAAAAGGTCTGTAGATTTGATTTTGTTTTGACAATATATCTTGATACTCTTGGGTGACAGTGGCTCAGTAGTTAGAGCAAAGGTCCTCCAACCCGAAGGCTGAAGGTGTCGCCCTCAGTGTCTGCTGAGATGGGTTAAGTGTCTTGCCCAAGAACACAACAACAGCATTCATCTGGGGGAGCTGAAATTGCACCGCCAACCTGTGGGCCAGTGGAACTGACCGCTCCATCAATGATGTTTATGTCGAGAGCAGGATTCAAACAGCCAACCTTCAGATTAATGAACAAACACGCTACTGTCACCCCAATCTTAATGGTTGATTTTTTTTTTTCTTCACAGCCATTCAGATTTGCTCCACAACAAGGATTTGTATCCTTTTGTATACTAAGCTTTAGTTTTGAAGTATGTTTTCTAGCATCTGTAATCCTCTCCTGCCTCTGCTACCATATATAAAAAGCCATTACATCTTTCTGTGGTCCATCAAACAAAATACACTTCCCTCTTTATTCTATCCTTTAAGCGTTTGTGGTTCATTTGAAAGATGTCTGCCATAAAACCATCTTTGAAATCTCTGTACACTGTGTTTTCCTTCCACATCACTGCAGGCACACCGCTTCATGACAGAAAGCTCTAGTTTATAATATTCTGTAAGACGTACTTTGTTTTAAGATGAATTGTTGCACACTGGCTATGGATGGCTATGTATGTGCATGCGTATATGTGCGTGGGCAGCAGGAACTCAAAAATAGCAACACAGTAAGGAACAGTTTGTACTGGCAGGACACGTTTTTCACCACTAACTCCAAGCCTTCAGTGTTCACCTTGAAGCTGAGCAGGAGTTTTGAAAAGTTAATAGCAACACAGAAGAAAATAATGTTGAACTTCCAGAAATACAAGTCAGATCTCCAAACTTCAGAGAATTTCCAGGTCAGTGCGTCGGAGCAGTCT
The DNA here is from genome assembly GCA_029959045.1 of Taenioides sp. WSHXM2023. NCBI lineage: Eukaryota > Metazoa > Chordata > Actinopteri > Gobiiformes > Gobiidae > Taenioides > Taenioides sp. WSHXM2023. Next base: position 11,032,837 of record CM057096.1, on the reverse strand, counting down.
TGACCCAAAACAGAAATAGAATAGACAGAGTTTGAATGCTTTTTCTCAGCCGTCTCTCTCGGGTATGATGATGTAGGGTTGGTGATGTGCCAGAAATGTTCATGTATAGGAATTTTCTTAGAGCCAGTATCACAATTCAATTTTAGTATGATTCACGTACATGTATTTTTATATTGTCTTTAAGGTCCTATATCACACAAAATTGACTCTTGTGAGCTTTAAGTCATGCTATAATGTTGTTACCTCATCTAAAACATACCTGAAGTTGTGTTTTGTTTCATTCACAAATTTTTAACACACAAACCCTGCATATTTAGGCTGACTCTGTTCCACCTTGTGATGTCATGTGGTAATACAGGAAGTGCTCCACTGTGTTTTTAAACTCCATACACCTTCACTAGAATCATTTGAATAATTTCAGTAAATCATCTTTACTGAACAAAAGGTAAAATGTAGCAGAGCATATTGAGCTTTGGAGATGTAGAAAGACTAATATTAAAGGGTTACACAAACATGTCTGAGTTGATTCCATGGACCTAAATAGCCATTTATTTATTCATATGAAGGCTATTTAAGATTTTGAAACAAAAACACCCCTAAAATATTTATCTAAAGAGAAAAAGTTTCAGCCAGTTTGCCAAGTTGCCACTGGCCTTGCAGTCCATCAGTATTAAAGGGGCATTCAACAAGAAGTCTGTTTCTTGCTTTAACTTTTAACAAGTTCCTGCAAACTCACTAAAATCTAATTAGTAAATACTCACAAGCTCAAAGTTAAAAAGGGGATTGTAATTTGTTATTTAGAACACGGACAATGACATACATGACTCTCACACTTAATTACTATTACGATTAATTACTATTAATAACATTTTTATTACTTATATATTATATACATATATACTTATATACATACTTTTGAATTTATTATTACCATTTATATTTTTACTCTTTGTTATCATAATATATTGAGATGTTTGAGCTACTGTGTCCAAATAATTCCCCTATGGATCAATAAAGTTTGTCTAAGTCTCTTCAGACATGTTTTTGATGAAGGAACAACATCATAACATGCTAGAAAGCTCAAAATCCCCCCTCACTTTCATTATTGGCGTTGCTTCTTATTGTTTTGTACCTTGTGACTAAATGTAAAATGATACAGATTCTGTTCAGACATCTAATCTCCCAGACATCAGCTGCACTTAGCCTGGTGTCAGTCCACTTCTCACTGTATCACTCTGACTGTGTGGGAAATGGGCCGCTCTAGCAGACATGTTTGAGCTCATCACTGTGAAAGAATCATGACAACATCTCATCTCCTGACGCAGAGCTCAAAAGTGGAGCCATATTTTATACTGAGAGCCCCAGTCAGTCGTAATGCCAAAAGATAGAGGAAATAAATTTACCAGTGAAAAAGGAAAAGAGGTGTCTGGCTTTGAAACATGACTGGTTAACAATAAGAATTGTACTTTCCATAGTATCTGAGTATCAAAGTATTAACCTACATTATTTTTCAATATATTACTCTAGTATTTAATATTTAGTATTTTTTAGGGTTTTTCTTTCTTCTTCTTTTTTTTGTGTACTTTTTTATATTTTTGTTCTATATTAATGTAAAAAGTTAAAGTTACGTTTTGGTTTTTTTTGGTATTTATTTTACATAATTTACACAGTAAAATATGAAGTGTAAAATACAGTAGAATATGAAGTGTAGGCTTACCACCTAAAGAGTTCTTTTCAACACAGCTTCAGTGAACATATGGTCCTGCTCCACTCTTGAGATAAAGTCAAATTAACTCTTTTTGACTCTGTATGGCCTAACTCTGTGCATTAACACCAACACTGGGAGAAATTTAACTCTGATCTTTCAAAAACAACTCTGATGAATGTTTATTTAAATATTGAAGAGTTAATCATGTTTATTTATTACTCTATTACTTTTTTACTGTTTATTTTGTAGATTTACATTCCAAACAATACCTTTACTGACAGCACTGACCATCATAGCTATAGCATTATGGGTTTGATTATCGGATGAAACAATGAGTTGAATGTCTTTTGCAAAACCCTTCATCTCTTTTTAGGATCTGCTCAATTAGGCCCAACTTCACAATTCATAGTTTTCATACTGAGCCATTTTGAGGTCCATTCAAAAGATGTATTTTGTTTTGAATTGTTAATTGCCATGGTGTGCTTGATGATACATACTCTTTATACTCTACAATCAGATAATGGAAAACAAAACAAAACTGCAGTCTTTCAACCATTTCCATGTACAGTATTAGCATGTTTGAACAATAGCTTTACTTAACGCTCTCCGCTAAACTACTTCTCTTTTGAAAAACATCTGGCCCTGACCCTCCACTTTACCATTTCACCCTATTATGAGCATGAACAGCTCCCCTTTTAGCCTACAATAAAAAGTGTCTTGACACGGACATATGCAGCTTCAGATAGTAAAACATTCCTTTGCCGTTTAGCGCAATATAGACACCACAATAAACCTATTTTCTACTCTCATTTTATTATTTATAGGGTTATTTCGAGGACACTCTTTGCATTAGAGCGTAGGATCTGGCTTCACTTGCAGTATCCCTGACAGGCTATTTTATTTAGAAGAATAATACTGTTAGTGGAGCCCTATCTCCATCTCATGCAACGGTAATGTTGATGATAGCTGTTGAAGGTGGTATCTGTTTTGCTTTGATGATTTTTTTGGCGCAGGTTAAATTGTGATGAGCGTACAAGTGTTCAGCGGAGTTCAGCATGTTAGGGTTTGTTATTTTAGTGTGTGCAAATGATTGGATATCAGAATTTTAAATGAGATAACCCTTTTATGCTTTCGTGAATGGTTCAGTGAATAAAAAGAGTTGTAAAAGAATACGGTCAAAGGTGACGAGGAGGCTGTGAAATGTTCCAGACCCAAGCCTTGATTAATGGGAACGGTAGGGCATCTGGTGTAAAATGTAAAATCAAACAATTACAACAGACAATTCCAATCACAATACTAGAAATGAAACCATACTAACAGCTTCTTTATAGTATTCTTATGTGATTTAAAGAGCTCGTGCCCATTTATTTCACATATTTGAGCAAAATGTGTCTTGCCTTTGTACAGATATTTTGTGTAAGCAGCTCTTGACAATGTGTAGTTAAAAAGCATTTTATTGTCCGAGAATCAGTAAGTACATGGTTAGCATTAGTCTTCTCTGGCCATTCTGGTGAAAAACACTTAGAAACTCGTTGTGGTTAATAATTAGGATGCTCAGAAAGCATAAGGTAAGTGAAAAATAAATTTGGGTCCCTATAAAGGAGTACCAAAATGGAGGATTAATCTATTGTGCATGTTGAGGTTGAATAGGGAGAAATAGATGCTTATACTATAAATGTCCATCGCATATCCACTAACTCAGTGTTGAGAAGATAAAATTATCTGATTTAGGTGCTGCCAACTGCTATCAAACATGGAAATGCGTAACAACAAGAGATATTTGCTATGAAAATAAGCGCGTGTAATTCAAGTATTTGTAATATAAAGTACAAGATTAGTTCTTCTTGGAAAAGATCCCATTGCACACTTATACTAGTAGATACTAGTACAGAAAAATTTAAACTTTCTTTTATATTATCATGTGGTGTTATAGTTTTGTAATTCCTCAGTCATCCAGGTATGTTCTGTAGTGGTCCATGGGTATGTGATCTTATACTTGTTCTGATACAGCTCTATTCAGAAAAGGTTACTCTCTGTCCTGTGAATGTGACTTTTTAGTATCGATACCTGAGTAAAGTTTCTAGTATTGATTAGTATCTAGTGTTTTCTATACTTTTGACAACCTTACTGCATATGTCTATATCTGTATATGTTAAAAATATCAGTATGAATGAACACAACCCCTGTAATGCTATGTATTCGTAGACAAGCTCCAAAATTCAGCCAACACAACATTGCCCCAGCTGAATTCCCTATGGAGAACCTACATTTAGTTTATAACACACTTCACCTAGTAAGGAGGTTTTGGAATTCGTAGTTTCAAAATGAGGAGCATTTCAAAGAGAATATGATATTAGTTGTCAGACAGTCTCATATGTAGAATATTAGATCTTTAATCTTGAGCTAGTCACCTCCCGTTCCTCACCATGGGCAGATGTCTTCTCTTCAGTGTCAGGGTTTATAAATGTCCCTACAGTATATGTCTGCACCTCCTCCTTCTCTGCTCTGCATCTCATTCAGGAATTAAACCTTTCCCTTCAATTTATGCTTTTAATCACAAGGTCCATGGGAAGTGACAAGCTCAGAAAGTTAGTGCAGTAAAAATCTCAAATGAAATGACTTCTTAACGGTCCTATATTACGCAAAACTGACTCTTGTGAGCTTTAAGCCATGTTAAAGCTGTTACCGCATCAAAAACATACCTGGAGTTGTGTTTTGCTTCATTCACACACGTTTGAGTAATGCTGTATTATTAGTCTATCCACATCTCCAAAGATAAAAATGCTCTGTTCCACCTTGTGATGTCATGAAGCGATAGTTTTGAAGTTAACAGCTACATTTTACCTTTTGTTCAGTAGAGATTTAAAAACACAGTGGAGCACTTCCTGTATTACTACAGATGGAACAGAGTGTTTTCTGTTTTAGAGAAGTCTAAATATGCAGGGTTTGTGCGTTGAACATGTGTGAATGAAACAAAACACAACACCAGGTATATTTGTGATGAGGAAACAAGATTATAACATAGATCAGAAAATAGTGTAATACAGGCCCTTTAAACATCACAATGGATTTTTTTTTAAAAAGTTATATTAATGGGTTTTAGTTTCCTGTTTAGGTGACATTTTTAGGACTTTGGAGCATTCAAACAGAATATTTTGATTTGAATTGTTAATCTGAAACCTGATACCACATTTTCTCCATTGTATTGTCTTTGAACTGTTGCTGCTCCAATTGCTACAACTCCAAATATCACCCAGAGTTGACATATTGTGAAAAATATAGTCTCTTTTAGTGTAGTTGGAGCTAATAGACACCAGGATCACATGGCTGCAGAGCTGTGGCACAGAGCAGGTTATAAGAGTGTGGCATTTAGAAAACAAGTGTGCATGTGTTTTTTGTTGTAGGGAAATTGCTTCTCGTGTCATATTAGTTCTGCTTGACCAAGTTTGCACTTTCTCTGTCAGATCTGTCATAAATATAGAAATACAGGAACAGTGACTTTGCAAGTTCATATTTTACTAGGATTTCTTAGGTATGTGTGTACTGTTAGAGATTGATTTTTCAAATTATTTTAAGAAGTGTTGAAGTCATATTGCTAGCATTTGGTTATATACTTAATTGTCCCATTGGGAAATGTGTCCTCTGTATCTGATCCATCCTTCGGGACTACCTTTTCTACTTTCAAGCCACTCAAAGCACTTTACATCAACGAACCACTCACCCATCCACACACACTGACGCACCAGTGTACGCAGACACTGGGGGCGAGGTGGGTTTAAGTGTCTGGCGCAAAGAAACGGTGACAGTATTTGTTTCATTCACATCACACGTTACCAGCTACCTTTTACCTTTAGTTCAGTAGAGATTGGCAATTCCAGGGCAGAAATTATCCATATGATTCAAGTGAAGCTGTTTGGAGCTTAAAAACACAGTGGAGCATTTCCTGTATAACACATGACATCACAAGGTGGAACGGAGGGTTTATTTCTCCGTGTGCGCCTGCTCCATCTAAGAGGCTCCCAACAGTTTCTCCCCAGAATCTGATATTTATGGTGTGTGGGTGGTGTCAGTGTATCTCTATATCATACGTGCGTGTGTATTGGAATGTGATGGTGTGTGTATTGGAATGTGATGGTGTGTGTATTGGAATGTGATGGTGTGTGTTAAACTAAGTGGGATCTGCTTAAGTGTTGACGATATACGGATTTGTGCGGCAGATTTAAATTGCTGCCAGTCCATCCATGAAACTGGTGGCAAACAGAAGCAGCGGTGTGATGATAACATGAATAATAAAGAGCGTTTTGTGGGAGCAGTCTGTGTTCTCTCTGTGTGTGTGTGTGTGTGTGTGTGTGTGTGTGTGTGTGTGTGCGTGCGTGTGTCTGTGTGTGGTGGAGATGAGAAAGTGAAGTTTGGTGGAATCATCTGGGGTTTTAAATCATCATACAGATATTGCATTGCCTTTCGGTGGTGATGACTGTTGATACTTTACAACTGATGACGCTGTTCCCCGGAGGTGTGATGCTAACTGTAGGGACTGCTCTGTCAGAGGCTCTGTGACTAAAGTTAGACTTGCTTATGATCTGAGCTTTGTTTTAACATTATCTGACTTTCAAACTAAAAGTCTCTCTCAATTAACAATAGCTAGCATTAGCGAACAGTTTTTCAGTTAGTCACTCTCACCTTTTTGTTGTAAATCAAACGCCATGAACGCTCCTATTGACCACAGGCTCCTGAAAATCCACTTGTATTTTTTCCAGTTTGAGTTTGTTCTTAAAACATCAGTGTTTGCTGCTGAACATTCCCCAATAGACATACATGCAGAACACCCCAGTGTGATGTCACTGCAAACAATTATTTGTATTTTTGGTAATTATTTCAGTTACTTCATACACTATAACATGTATCTGCAGAGAAAGTATAGCCCTAAAATAATTTAATATGAATATTTTGTGACACTTTTAAAGCCGCTGTAGATTGGAAAAATGGGTATGGTCCAGGTGTTGAATGGCAGAGCAAGCGCACACACCATTCATATTTTTTGTAATTTAGCATATAGTTCACAATTAAAAACAGATTAATTGCACAGCCCAACACCAGCCCAATTTGAAGATGTTATATTTTGATTCAGTGCTTTTAAATGCAGCTCTATAATCATGCAGAGATACTTGCCCATTTGTTTTCCCCTCGCACTCCTTCTATTGGTCAGTGCTCTGAGTGATTGACAGGCAGATTTAAGTGAAGTGTGGACTATGACCCTACATTAATGCTATGAAGCTACCAACCCTGTAACTCCTTTTATTTTCTACTACTATTTACACTGCTACTACTACTACTAATGTTACTACTATACTGATGCAATACTACCACTGCCACTATTCCAGACACTACTACTTATTTCACTACTGCAATATGAATACACTGCTTCCATTTGCCACTAAAATTCTGGCAGAATACCTTCCCTTTTCCTCTAAGTGCATTCTCAATTGTATCTGCGACACTTTTATTACTACATTTCTTTCAGTCTTTGCCTCCTGGAGAAAACAGCTCTATGCGCCAAGTGCCAACCACCAGCCAAGAAACTTTTAACTAAACTCATTTAAATCAGACTTTAATATCATGTGTGGATATGAAGTGTTGCTTATGCCTATTTCACACAAGAATCTTAATAATAATAAAGCCAAGGTAAAACATACAGTCCACAGCGGAGGCAGTTAAGCTCTGAATCTCATATAAAGTCAATAGTTTATCTCTGTTTTTCTCATTAGTGAAATCCACCATAGACTCTTTGTTACACTCTGGTTTTGGCCCATTATGAGCTCGTGAGCACTTGGAGAGAGTCGTTAAAGTGCCATTTCCTTAAATGCAGGCCCCTCTCAGCCAGTATAGTGCACTTGTATTCAGCTCTATGGGCAATTAAGCATTCGGTACAGTTAAAGTAAAAGTGGATTTTGCTGTTGTGTAGGAAACAGAACTGCCACATTTAAATGTATGATAAAAGATGTATTTGCCAGATAAAATGTCTGATATTATGCAATATTAAAGGTGCATTGTGTAACTTTTCTGGTGGAGGGTCCGTCAAAAGCTTTTCTCCATGGAGATGTTATTTCTATGTCCGGAACTTTTTAGTATGGTATTAAGACTTCTATTTTCATGGAGACCAAACCAGACCAAGTTACACATCAGATCTGTGGAAAGGCAACCCCACTCACAGTCAGAATGCCTGTTTTTCTGGGTATTTTTGAGCTAGAAAAGAGCAATTGAATAAATGTAATGTAGAGCTGTTTAATGTCATACTGTGAAACATACCAAACCCCCCTACCAAAAAGTTACATAGTGCACCTTTAAAGAAGACATATTGCTCTTGTGTCTGTTATATAGTTATAATCTATGACACCCGTGGATCATTATGTTATAATTTGCACATTTTAAAATGCATTATTCATCTAAAACAACTTCATAAAAGAAACTCTGCAGCTCACTTCCACGTTAGAAAACTGTGGTGCCCAGTGGAGCAGACGTTGCTGTAAATGTCATCACAACAAAGAGCTGTACAGCTGTTGGCACCTCCTGTGGATCACATTACTGATTAGCAGATTTTTATTTATTTTTCATTTGTACCAAAGGGACTATGCAATGCTACGGAATCCTACATGTATCACCAGTTACAAAAATACATTTGGAGAACAAAGTAAGTACGTCACAATGGACGTGTACCAGGGATGGTGGAAACAGGAGTTGATCGGCAATATGGCATCTTGGAAATAAGTGATTAAAGATTGCTCAGACATGCTCAAATCACTCCAAATACAAATTCAAGAATGTAAATGTTAAGGGGGAAAACTATAACACGGTTAAAAGCTCTAAAAAGTAGGTCTGCTTTAAAGAGTGTGGTTGATTTTGGTATTTGCTGCTGTAGTTTTATAGTTTATTAAAATAATGGCCAAGAATATGAATAAATCACATCAACAGAAATTACTATTACAAAACTATTGATGATCAGAAAATACACTTTTGACAATTCCGCAGCAATTATAACCCATTCTCATAAAACAAAACTGAAGATTCAAGTAGACTCTTGTATCGATCTGAATAATTTCACATCACTTTGACTAAAGTCTTTCCTATACACAGTGATCTAGGCTTGAATAACTCATTGTCCCTTTGGTGGTGTTGTCTTTTTAATCCCATATTAAATTATAAGATGGTATTGTTCCATTCTGCTCAGTGTGCTGGCTGTGACTACCTCTTTCATCAGGCTTTAGTGTCTCCATTCTTGACAGTGGGCTGCATTTCTGCCTTCTGCCACTAGAGCTCACTCTTGAGCAGAACACAGCGCCCAGTCTGATTTTTCATCATTATCATCGCCCCTCTCATTCATCCCATCACTGCTCCCTGCACATATCTGCTTACACCAATACAGGGCTGTATGTTTGGCAAAGTGATTCCTCGTGGCTATATTTAGAGCCTTTTAGCAGCACATGCCCATGCAGAGTAATGGATCTATTACTTAGAGTGAGATAAAGTTGGGAGCTGACCGATGTATTGTTGCTAAAAGAAGAGACACATTAGAAGAAGCATTCAAACCTATCAGGGCAATGCTGAGGTGCAGCGTAAACAATAACAGGAGACTGTGAAGGCATCTACAAGGGTTTCTCAATGTGTTGTAGTCCAAAGAAATCATATTTAATGACTTTAAAGGGCAGTTTATGCTGTTTTCTGATCTATGTTATGATGATGTTTCCTCATCAAAAACATACCTGGAGTTTTGCTTCATTCACAGGATTTGGATTTGTTTAACACACAAATCCTGCATAGTTAGGCTGAGTTCTTGTCACAAACAGAAAACACTCTTATCCACTTTGTAAAGTCATGTGGTACAACAAGAAGTGCTCCATTGTGTTTTTAAACTCCATACACTTTCACTATAATAACTTGGATGATGATAAAAGTTAGCGGTTAACTAGAAAACTACAGTCATGACGTCACAAGGTAGGGAGCATTTTGAACTTTGGAAACTAATAATGCAGGATTACTCAAACGTGTGAATGAAACAAAACTCCAGATATGTTTTGATGAGGTAACAATATTGTAACATGGCTTAAAGCTCACAAGATTACATTACATGTAATATAGGACCTGCTTTTCTCCAAGAAGAATGAAAAATGTTCAAGCTTGCATTTATTCAAAAGTGTTTTGTGACTAGAAATAGCATTAATAACTTTCCTTTTTTTTTTTTTTTTTTTTTTTTTTTTACTGTGAATAGTGTTATGACCTGTACCTTGACCTGGTGGTGTCATCTGCTTGTTTTTCTATACATTTAATATCTTATTATGGAATATCCCAGGCAAAGCAATAACATTGTGTGAAATGAACTGTTTGTCTTCCATGGAGACTGTGCAAGAGGCTAACTAAGGAGCTAGCTATGGACATTTGAGATGCTACAGGCTTTTTACACCACATGTGGCAGGAAGTGTGGCACCTTCCATCTTCCAGAAGAAATACTTTGGGGGGGACCATTTCATCACCAACCAAAACAACAGAACGGAATTGATACTAAAACTAGTATAAAAAAACAAACAAAAACAAACTCACATTCATGGGGCAGAAATGAACTTTTCGTGAATAGCTTTAGAATAATCTTACTGACCACAAAGACTTGTATATGCCCATGGACAACTATGGAACATATCTGGACAACTGAATGATTACACAGATATAAGACCAGTATGGTAATATGAAAGAAAGTAAAGAAAGTACACTTATTTAATGCTGACAACTGCATTCTGTTGCCTAAAGAAAGTCAAAAGAATCATTATGGTACTGGAATATTGAAATATATTGGATATTGAGTATCAAGTCTGTTCCTTAGTATCTAAATCAAGTTTGAAATTTTAATACTTGGTACTTAGTTCAGTACCAACAGTTTAGCTTTAAGTGCAGAAAACACAATTTTAAAGGATATGTTAAAATGAAAGTATGCAAAGCGTATTATGTAAAAGTTGCCCCACCAAAGTAAAAGTCTTGCTCTTGTCTCTGTAATTTCTAAAGCTGGGCCAGTGGAGCTGAGTCACGATCTGAAATCATTGTCTAAGCCTCTCAGGTTTAATTCTATGAGCCGCACTTGTAGCATTGAAAATCTTTGTATTCCAATCTGGTCATGCTGATGATGCACTGCACAAAACAATGAATACATTACAACACTATCTTCTTCTTTCTGGCCCCTGTCTCTCTTTGTGCATGTCCAGATACTAAATAATACCTGTCAATATTAAAAGATAATACTCATTTGAGAAGGTATTGATACAGACAAAAATACATATGGCAAATGTTGAGCTTTCATGAAGTTTTAGAAATATAGATGTAATACCAACAATGAAATTACAATTTATGTTGCACAATGCCTACATTATATAGGTATGATTAGAGATGCACCGATCTGATAATGGTATCAGATATCGGTGCTGATACTGAACATTTTGCTGGATCGGATATCAGCTTTCACATATTGTTTCAGCCAATATCCAGTTTGGACATATAAATTGATGTAATAAGACGATTTACCGGTTGTAGTTGGCCCAGAAAGTCAGATACTTAAAGTTATGGTATCGGAATTGGTATTGGAACTGAAAAACCTGGATCAATGCATTCCTAGTTATGATATTAGTATGCAGATGGTAAAGGTTATGCTATACTTTATTGATTCCTGTGGGGAAATTTGTCCTCTGCATTTGACCCATCCTTCATTGCAACACCAGCTGTGGAGGGATCCATTTTCAGCTCTTGAGCTATATAGCCTTGGTCAGGACTATCTTTGCAATTTTGCTTAGAGTGCTTTTTTAGTGTATCAAAAATTGTGCTTATCCTTAGGTTTTTCATCAGAATGGAAATAAGAGTTTTTATATTTTCAAGTCAACACTATTCTGGAGTTATTTGGAGTTTTGAAGACACTGTAGGAAAGTCAAATCTGCAAAGTCTGAGACAGCCCCTCTGTATTGAAAGTAATATGACAAATGTCGACTATAGAAGCTCTCTTATTTCGCTCTCTTGGGGCACAGGATAAACTGGATGAGGGCACTGGAGTGGACCACAGAGGCAATGTAAATAGTGAGAAGAAGTTATATATTTGAGTAATCAAAAGATACTGGAAATGGAACTAAACACCTGAACTGAAATAGAGCTGCTAAACTGGGCTGTGCCTGGGGGACTAAAGGGGAGAGTGAGGTGAGAGGAGGGGAATTGTGATTGGTCTAACAGGTAATACTTCAAAGTCCACCTCTGCAGCCAGGTGTTTGTGTGATCACAGGTCTGAAATTGTAGTGGCCACTGGGGGCAGCACACACTTTTAGGCCGAGTGATACCATTTGGAGTTTACCAATTAATCAACCAGAACCTTGCATTGAAATTACAAATCAATCAATCAATAAATAAATGTATAAGTAAAAAAGTAACCCATTTACACACTTAAGTAGCAAAAAAAGTTGATCTAGTGTTTAGCCTCACTTTAAGGGTGCATTCTTACTCTGAGTAGGCTCGCCTCTTCAAAGATCTGATCTGTAACTTTGATTGGTGGCCTTACGTGCTTGTCTCAGTGGAGACAGATACATTTAATACTGTACTGGGCGACAGTAGCTGGTTGATGTTTGAGATTCTGTCCGCTGTTCCGAAGGTTGGCAGTTCAATTCTTCAACATAAATGTAATTGGATAAGCGGTCAGATCCACTAACCCACAGGTTGGCAGTGCGATTCCAGCTCCCACTGATGCTATTGTTGTGTCTTTGGGCAAGACACTTAACTTTTAAGGCAAAACAATAGCATCTCTAGGAGACTAGATGGTGGCGAACCTTGAACCATAAATATTACAAAGTTTACCTTTAATAAACCAAAAAGTATAAGTGCTACTTCAGCTACCACTGTGGCCAATGTGAATACTATTATCATAAATTGTACTACTTTTGGCAAAGGAAGTGATAAACTACAAGCTGCTGCAACATTTTGGCAAGAACACAGCTAAAATGCTAGGAGAGTATTACTACTGCTACTAACTATACTACAAGCTCTTCAACTTCCATTACTACAAGTGCTGCTACTATAAAAACTTTGGTCAAGTTTGGACAAGAAAGAAGCAGAGGTAAATTCACAAGAGCAAAGGAACAGAATGAATTGAATGAGGTTTACAGAGTTCCAAGAGAGCACCCATGGGAGTGTGTGGGCAGCAAGAAGGGAGACAGGGGGTGAAGAGAGACTTAGAAAGAAGAGTAATAATGAAGAATGAACGTGAGTGGGAGGGAGATGTCAAAGCAAAGAAAGTGATCAAGTAGGTGTGGATGTGCGTCTGGCCCTAGGGAGTGGACAGGACAGGAGGAGACAGGAGGGAGAGAGAGGAGAGATGACAGGAGAGAGGAGAGAGAGTGAAGACAGAAGGGAGGAGAGAGAAGACAGGAGAGAGAGTGAAGACAGAAGGGAGGAGAGAGAAGATAGATAAGACAGAAGAGAGTGTGTGTGTGAGAGAAGATAGAAGAGAGGAGAGAGAGAAGACAGAAGAGAAGCGAGAGAGTAAAGACAGGAGAGAGATAAGCCCACCAGTGTCTTTAAAAGAGGACAGAGAGAGAGCGAGAGAGCCCACCAGTGTCTTTAAAAGAGAAGAGAGAGAAGACAGAAGAAAAGAGAACAGGAGAGAGCAAGAGGAGAGGAAAGGAAAGAGAGAGAGAAGAGGGGACACAGGAGAGAGAAAACACAGAAGAAAGGAGAGGAGAGAGAGAGGGAGAGAAAAGGGGAGATAGGAGAGAGAGAGAGAAGATAGGAGACAGAGAAGATAGAAGAAAGGAAAGAGACAGAAAAGAAAGAAAGAAGACAGAGCAGAGGCAAGAGAGTGAAAACATAAGAGACACACAGAGAGAGAAGACAATAGAAAAGTCAGGAGAGCCACTGTTTTAATAACTGCAGCTTAGCACAGGTCAACTCAGACAATGTCCCCAAACGCACAGCTGTATTTTAATAAAAGTGCTGCTCATCACATTGAGAAAGAAAGAGGGAGCAATGAAAAAGAGAGAGAGACATGGATGTATGGATCTAGGCTTGTCTCCAAGGGCTGGTGTAGAAGAGAGAAAGAGAGAGGACACGTCAATACAAAGCAGGGAGATGTTTACATGAGATATTCAGAATCAGATGAGAGCACAGTTAATCCTGTACCAGTGGAATTATCCTGTTTGTTGAAGTTGACATGTATGATTGTGTACTGAACTGTCTCTTAAGTCTTCACTTATAGTCATACTGCGTCACAGAGTTTGGGGCATTTAAGGGTAATGCTAAAATAAATGTAGTGCTGTGGTTTACCCCTAAAACATGCTCACAAGTCTCTCCCCCCTTTGCTCTCCGTCACTCCCCCTTCAGAGCGCATCACAACACAATCAGCGTCCATCCTGCTTATGAAACTACTGCACATCGCATCAAATTTGTCAAGTTGTCGTGTACAGTTTAGTGCCATGCTTTGGTGTACCCATGGAGAATTGTCATGTGGGAGAATGGATGACGTAGGCTTGTGGGATGAGCATTGGACAGAATCTAACCGTAAAAAGGGTTCGAACAGGACACGGGAGAGATTGCTAAATTACTGAAAAATGCATGAATGACATCTCAAACCTCTTCAGACATGTTTTTGATGAAGAAACAATGTTATAACTTGGTAGAAAACTCAAAATATCAAATTCGCGTAATACCACCTCTTTTTTTTCTATTCTAGCTTTTCTATTGCTTACTGTGAGTGGGATCGCTTCTCCACAGATTTGACCGGTGACATGTTAAATGTTATAAGCACTTAAAATTACATGTACTGACCGATTGCATGCCAAAAGTAATAATGTACAATATAGGGCCTGCATGGAGCCTAATACTAGTATGTTCCAATAGTCCAACACAGAACCATATTCAAGCCAGTGAACTAAACTCTATGGGTGATAAAAATGAGTACAGTTGCCATAGCGATTATTTTTTTTTTAATTGTGAAAAGCCCTCAAATAATCTGGAAGCTAAAATCCATGAATATACAAATCTGCAACATTTCACAACCTCAAGCCTTTGAACGTATTGAATTCTTAATACATTTGCCAGAGTCCAGTGTTCCATATGTACACCAGGTCACATGTCCAGCCTCTCTTGTACTTCTGCAGTGTTTTTCTTTTTCATCATACGGTCCATGACGCAGGAGCCCTCAGCTGTCACGCCTTTTCTCCCGAGTGTGCTCTATTCTATGGAGAAGAAGATCTACGCATGTCTTTCCAATGCACGACTCCCTATACTCAGTGCACCTTTTTTTCCACTGCTTGCGTACGCAAAGCTGCACATGTCAATCACACGCACAAATATTCCCCGAAAGGTCGATGCGCTTGGAGAATTTTGAGGGATTTTAGGAGTGTATTAAAAAGTGCAGGAGGTATTTTCACCTGTTGTGTCCAAAGCGATAAGGGAGCACTGCACAAGAGTGAACTGCCGAGTTAATTTTAAAACCTTTATGAGCTCTCCTGATGTTTGACCAAAAGCCTTCTGGGATTTGTAGTAAAACACACATTCCCGTAACATGTGTACACTGGGGATATACAAACCCATACAAACATTATGAGCATGGTTTGAGAATAGACCTTGACATTTCTCTGAAGTGCATTATGTGCAAACGTTAAAAATGAAATACATATAAGCACAAACAGCTTTAAAGGGAATATATTACACTATTTTTCTGTTATAATGCTGTTTCCTCATCAAAAATATACATAAATACAATAAATTACAATACAAAACAGAAAACACTCTCTTCCACCTTGTGATGTCATGTGGTAACACAAGAAGTGCTCCACCGCGTTTTTAAACTCCATACATCTTCACTATCATCTTCATTTAGTTAATTTCAGCTCTGGAATTGCCAGTCTTTACTGAACTAAATAATAATAATAATAATAATAATAATAATAATAATAATAATAATGAGTTAGTCAAACATGCGTGAATGAAACAAACATAATTCTTCCACAAATCTGACCAGTAGCTTACTTGATGCCGTCATTGGCTTGTCTTTATGAAGACAAATTCAGTACTATGGAATATTCTAGACAATGTTATATAACATATCCACGGAGACAAGATGGCAGACTCACCACCAAAAAATACTGCACCTTTAAATTATACCTTAACCTAAATATTACTTTGACTTTTAACGAAGACCAATATGCAAATGAGAGTTAATAAAGAGTGTATTTAGAAAAGTGTATTAGAATAGCTCCATTTTCATCTAGAATCAAGAACAGCTTGATTCGAGATGAAAATGTCTGTGCTTACCGGAGACAAGTTCACCTTGAAATGTGTTGAGTTTGGATCGTGATCACCCCCACTGTCAGGAGACTCCCCTGGCGTATGACTGAAGCTCATGTTTGTACAACACTGACAAATTAGTACAAAACCTTTTGGATCTTTAAGAAACATAATTTTGTTTTCATACACAGTTTGAAAAGATTACCTCAGAGCCCAAATGTCAATGATTTTGATGGGTGTGACATAACCAAGGACAACATTTTCCAAGTTTGACAGATAATTCTCTTTTTAAAATTAGAGTGATTGGTCGTGCTATAAATAAACTTCTCAAATTCCAAAAAAAGCAAAACAAAAAAACAAGCACAGTACTTTTTGAGATGCACACTTTACATACATTAAAAATAAAAAGCAATTGCATTTTGTTTAGTTTTTTTTTTTTTTTTTTTTCTAATAAATGAATATTTTGTAATAATCCAATTGATTACAAAAAAAGAAAAAAATCAAATGGTTGATGCAGCAGCTGTGGAGGTTTGGCACAGAATGAAGCTCCAGTCCATCACATCTGGTTACAAATATCACTATATTTTTTTTAAAAATATGTGAACTATTCATTAAGTAACATGACATAACAGATGGAACAGTGAGAAGAACTCATCTTAAATATATAGGGTTTGAGTGTTAAATGTGCAAATGAAACAAAACACAACTTGAGGTATGTCTGCGATGAGGAAACAGCATTTTAACATAGATCAGACAATGGCCCCCCAATAATATGGACCCTTTAAGTGTCTGAATCAAGTCAATGCGGCGAGGTGATCGTGGGGACTCCGTGGAGGATATTAAAAGACAACAAGAAGCACTTTGTCCAACCAGAGGGAGACGAGTGTGAGAATGGCATTTAATAAAGCTGCGACAGGAGATGGTTGACAGACTTAAGGGCAACATACCAATGGACTGGGTCAACAGCTTTATATTGTGCCCCAATCAGTCTGTGGTTTCATTTCATGACATTTGAGATACAAGGCTGTGAAAATACTGTCCTCAGCGTTGATGTGTTATAGAAGTAGGGAAAACTGGCAACCTGAAATTGCAAGTTGGCATGTTTATGTATATTTTGCTGAGATATTTTTATTACTTACTTCTATTTTATTTTGACTTGTACATATGCATTTATATAATTATGCTTTATTTGACATCAGTCTCTTCCTATTTTTGCTACTTATTTCGAATTTATTATTACCATTTATACTTTTTCTCTTTGTTATTATAGTATATTGAGATGAGTGAGCTACTGTGTATAATAATTTCCCTTGTGGATCAGTAAAGTTCGTCTAAGTCTAAGTTTGATTGCCTTTAACCATTATAATGTAGTATATAAATGATGAAATGAAATGAAAAATAAACCTGGTATTGTATTATATTTCATTTGCAGGTTTCAATAAATTAATAATATTTAATCCATCTCAAGCTGTCCCTTTTCAATACCCAAAGCACTTCCCCTTCTCTGTGCAATATAACGCTAAATTTGATCAACAAAGAACAATTATATAGTATTAAGGGATGTACATGTGTAATGAAGGCTGGTCTGAATGTTTTGATCCAGCTGACAAACTTAGAATAACCGTATGTGACAGAGAAATTACACTGCTATGTTGTACTGAGAGCACTCACTACCAGCTCAGTCCTTGTTATCTTGGCCTATGTCATCAAAGCTTTAATACTCCCTACAATGGAAGCTAGCTGGAGGATGTAAATAAACTCCTGCGTCATACCTCTTCTCTTCAACTCATTGTTTTTATAATTCTCTAATTTTGACTTAATTTGGTGAGATTATAACTATTGTAAATAAAAATTATAGTTTTACATCATCGAGAAGCATTTTGCCAAGGAAAGTTGAAAAATATGTTGAACTACAGGAATTACAGGAAGTGGAGAGTTGCGAAACATTACACTAGGGAGAATATTATCCAAAAGTTTGTCACAATTTACATGCAGGAAACTGATTTTTTTTTTTTTTTCTGATACTTTAGACATTAATCTGACAAAATAAATGTGTTTTCTTATATTTGTATATGTCAGATAATAATTTCTGTATACATTACATGTTTTACTAGGTAACACTTATGGAATTTCCTGGTGTGATGTCACAATTTCCAACCAGAAAGTAAAATTTTAAACCTAAAAAATGTTCAAATCGGGGAAACTTATATATAGCGTTCTCAACTGCGTTTTAGTAAAATGAGTAGTTTAACCTGACATACGCACTCTAAGGAATATACGGGGAAATTCATCCTTTACTTTTTTACATATGACGCTGGGGCAACTTTTTCAAAATGTTTGGGTTGATGGAGGAAAATCTGAGTACCCAAAGGAAACCAACTCAGGAGCTCATTCTCCAACAGGCTCATGCAGCTCAAACAGTGAGAGATACAGGACTACATTCATACCATACTCCATACAACTGTACAACAACTCACCTTTATGTAATAGATAACAATATATCCTGTCAATCATCATATCTTTACACTGTTCATCTTACGACCTCTTGTCTATTGTTGGGATATTTTTATTGCTTATTTATATTTTATTTTTACTTTTTAATTATGCCTTATTTGACACCAGTCTCTTGATATTTTTGCTACTTATTTAGAATTTGTTATGACCATTTATATTTTTCTAAGTCTAAGTCTAAGTCACACCTGGAACCTTCTTGCTGTGAGGTGAAAGAGGTTGTGATGTAGGTATTGTGTGTGTCTGTGGTATTGTATTGTATGGTATTTTACTGTCACAGCTTTATTAAAATGTCTTGACGTGAGTGCTGTTTAATTGATCATTACCGACTTGGCAAATCATCAAAAATTCTCCAGAGACAAAGCTATACTGACAGAGTTATTACTTATTCTTGATGCATTTTTTATTCTGCCAGCAGCAAGGAAAAGACAAGACAGAGGAAAACAGCATAAATAAGGGCCCAATTAATCAGCATTATTGCTTTGATTTACTGCAGTTGTCAGTGTGTTTTTTGTTTTGTTTTTTTTTATGTGTGGGTTATGTGTCTTTACATATATGCATGTTTACACACTCATTTGAAATAGCTGGATTTTTTGCATTTACCCGAAACATACAAAAACATTCATAGTTTAAAGAGGACTTCTTTTCAAGCTTGTTACCATGCTTGAAAAGAAGCTTGTTACCATGTTATAATTCCCTCATCAAAATCATGCCTGAAGAGGTTTTAGATGGCATCCAAGCATGTTTCTGTAATTTAGCGATTTCTCCTGGGCCCTTTTCAAACCCTCCACAGTTAGTTTTAAGATTCTGTCCAATGCTCAGCCCACAAGACTACGTCATTCATGCTCCCACATGAGAATTCTCCATAAATACAAAACATGATACAAAACAACCTGACAAACCTGATGTCATGTGCAGTAGTTTCATTAGCGGCGCGCACACTGATTGTGTTGTGATAGCGCTCTGAAGGGGGAGTTATAGATATGGAGCACGGAGAGCAATGGTATGGGAGTGAAACTTTTAAAACATTTTAATACATTGTTTTCAGCAAATATAGCATTTTCAAAACAATAAAAGGTAACACGGTGATCTAAATAGGTCATGTGTTAACGGTTAATACCCCACAGAAGTGAAATACCCCCTCTTTAAAGGCCCTAATGTATGTCTTTTAAGCTACATTGGTATTTTCATAATATTGTTTAAAAAATGTCTTGAAAATCATCACATAAATAATCACAATGTCAATACAATACGCCAGCAAAGGGCGCTAGGCTTGCATCTGCTGTCACGTTGAAAAGAGAAGCAGTTTATATGAAGCTTAAAATAAATGGTGACTTGCATCAGTGGTTAAAATAAGTTTGAGGAAAGTGTTTAAACCTTAATAACAAGATGGAACCTCATCACGCTGACATAGGCCAGTGGGGTGCAAGAATTTTTTAGCTCTAGAGAGGGAATTATGCTGATTTTGTGCACAAATTAAATCAAATACAACTCCTGATATGTTTTTGATGAGAAACATGGTCTAACATGATACTACAAAATTACATTTAAAGGTCCTATATCATGCAAAAATGACCGAGCGAGCTTTACATTGTTTTATAATGTTGTTACCACCTCAAAAATGTACCTGGAGTTGTGGAGTTTGTTTCATTCACACGTGTTTGTATCCCTGGTTTATTAGCCTGTCTTTATCTCCAAAGCTCAGAATGCTCTCTTCCACCTTGTGATGTCAGGAGGTAGTTTTCAAGTTCACAGCTTTACCTTTTCAGTAGAGATTGGCAATTCCTGGTCTGAAATCATCCAAATGATTTTAGTGAAGGAGTATGGTGGAACACTTCCTGTATTACCACATGACATCACAGTGTTTTCAGTCTGAGATAAGAACTTAGCCTAAATATGCAGGATTTGTGTGTTAAACATGTAAGAATGACATGGCAGGTATGTGTATATTTCATAAAGAGAAAACATTACACCACAGATCAGAAAATAGCATAATATGAGCCCTTTAATACAGTTTTTACGTAGCCTTGTAGTCCTGTGTGACAAGAGTGGTCAAAGGCCAATGTGTGAAATTGGTCAACACAAGCTTTCCTCATTAGTACAGTGTCTGGCTGAAATCAGAGCAGTAACAAAGGCCTGTGCTGAAAAATAATGGAAATGTCAGCATGGACAAACAAACCAGGGCTCATTTAAAGTGCGACTTCTCTGCCAGTGTAACCAACTTCATTGTGTTAACATTTTCAAATATTCCAAAACATGGGCTCAGAGGAGGAACTGGCATTAGGCTGGGGCTCAGGGAGAGCTGTCCAAACAGAGACAGGGAGCAGATGACTGGACTAAATGAAGAACAGTCCCCAAACTGTTCTGGTTTGTCTCTCGCTGTTGATCAGGACTCAATTCAATCAGGAGGAATAGGCAATATGCTTTTCATGCAGTTTGTACTTACTATTTCTTCTTTTTTTACTGTATTAGTGTTAGGGGTGCGCAAAAATATCAAAATATCAATATACTGTGATACAAAATTTTGTGATACAGTATTGTTATCGTGGGGTGCTGTTGTATTGATATATCACAAAGAGTATTTTTTGCTATCTTTTAGCTATTTTTTGTGCTTATTTTGTGCAAAGAAACTTGTTTATGCAATATAATATTTTCATGATTAAATAGATGTATTTCATATTAACTTAAAGTTGTAGTTTAACAAAGAAATATTGGTGCAAAAATGCATTCTGTTTAAAAAAACAACAACAATATATCAGATTATCATGTGCAATACATTGGTTATTACATGTATCACTATATCTTGATAATTTCATATGAGATAATGAGTGAGATAATATATTGTGTATCGTATTAGATCATGAAGGTCCCTGTGATAATTAGTGGGATAAGGCTAATGTTAGTTTCATTTTTTTTCTATAGACATGGTTTGAATTAAATAGGCACTGTGCATCTTAATTGAAATCCACACATTTTATGCTTCTTGAAATTGAAAAAAATATATTATGTCTATTTTCTGATCTAAGTTATAATGTTTTTTCTGATAAAAAAAACAAAACAAACATACACAGAGTTGAGTTTTTATTCATTCACTCATGTTTAACACACAAGCCCTGCATATTTAGGCTGTGTTCTTTGAAAACTGAAAACACACTGCTCCACCTTGTGATGTCATGTGGTAATACAGGAAGTGCTCCACTGTGTTTTTAAACTCCACAGACCTTGAGTAGAACCATTTGGATGTTTTCAGCTCTGGAATTGCCAATCTCTGCTGAACTAAGGTAAGAGGTAACTTGAAAAGTACCACTACATGCCATGACAAGGTGGAATAGCGGATTCTGAGCTTGTGTAATCATGATGTACTCAGACTAATAATAAAAGATTACTCAAACGTGTGAATGAAACAAAACACAACTCCAGGTATGTTTTTGAGGAAGTAACAGTATTATAACATGGCTAAAAGCTCACAGTCCATTTTGTGTAAGATAGGACCTTTAAAGATACACTGTGTAATTTTTCAGGAGCAGGATCCGCCTGTTGCTTGTTTTCAAGGAGATCATATTGTGTTGTCTGGTGTTAATCGTCTCTATCTTGCATTTATTCAATTACATGTGTTTTATTGCTTAAAACATTACCTTGCATCATGTCTTTCCTGCTCACCACTCCATGGATCTGACTTGTCACTGGTGGTGTCATCTGCTTGTCTCCATTGAGAAAAATATGTTAATGTCGTACTGTGGAACATTCCAGGCAAAGCAATAACAGAGCCTCCACCATAAACATATTGCACCTTTAAATGCAGTTTTCTCTTTTTATTCAGTTAAAATTTGAATGTTGTATGGTTGTCAAGGCAACAGCACATATGCCAGGCTCTGTGCGAGCATTATTGTGAGATCGACTCCTGTCTCACCCCCGTTTGACACATAAAGCAGAAAATTGAAGCTCATATTTCCTGTGATCTATACTCATGGATCCTGACCCACTAGTTGAGACTCACTGCTAAACAGTTCTGTGGACATGATGGGTGTGGACGGCCTTGATGGTCCCAAATGACACAAATCAGAGGAAGATCAATGTGCTACTTATAAAATATGTATTTATTACATATTACATGATAGAAAGCCTCCGGCGCTATTCACTAGAGGCCTTTGTACATTTGCATTTCAGAACATGTAAAATATAGATCACATATTAGTGTTAATCTACAGTATGGCAAATGTGAGTGGCATTTATTAGCAGACAATATAGAGGAGCAATGTAATATTTGTGTTAGTCTTTAGTGTTTTTGTTTTAAATGAAATTTTATTGACTTATTTTTATTTTTATTTTTAGACTGAAATGATTTTTTACTTTTAGTCAACATGTCGTCGTTTGTATATTGAATTTTAGAACTGAAGAAGCAGCTTGGATGAGCTGCGAAACGTATTCAACCAAATAAACTCTGTCCAGGTGACAAATTAAATTTCTCCTTTTGCTATGGATTCTACCTGGACGACTGAGGGATTCTACACACAATTTTAGTTTAGGTTTACTCAACAATTTTCAAGCAAATTTAATTTGTATTAAAGGTCCTATATTACGTAAAACTGACTCTTGTAAGCTTTTAGCCATGTTATAATGCTGTTACCTCCTCAAAAACATATCTGGAGTTGTATTTTGTTTCATTCACACATGTTTGAGTAATCTTTTATTATTAGTCTCTCAAACTCAAAATGCTCTGTTCCTCTGATGTGACGTCATAGTGTCGTCATTTTAAAGTTAACAAATCCAAATGATTCTAGTGAAGTTGTATGGAGTTTAAAAACACAGTGGAGCACTTCCTGTAGACTGTACACATCACAAGGTGGATGTGTGAATGAAACAAAACACAACTCCAGGTTTGTTTGTGATGAGAAACAACACTATAACAAAGATCAGAAAATAGCGCAATATGAGCCCCTCAACATGTGGGAGGATATAAGTTCTCTAAAGACAATCCAACTTGCAATACAGAAAACCATGTCTTCTTTGATGAAAGTATGTGCATATGAAACAGAATGAATGCAAAACCAGGATAAGACAAGACAATAGGTTAGTGGGAGCGAGCTGCTGGCTCAGCTCCTGTGGTGTGTGTGAGGTGAAATGATGTGGGTGGACTTGTCAGAGCTCCAGAGCAGGAGACAGACACAGCAAAGGCAGAAGAAGAAGAACATGAATATGATATTAGACTTATATAGCAACATATACATAGCTCTACCCTCACACAGTGTGCTTGGAGCTGGGAAGATGACATAATAGTGTTGTCTCGATACTAAAATTTCAAACTGGATTTCGACTAAGGGATAGATTTGATACTGTGGTGAAAATTATTGAGGATTATGTGTGTTTTTCCGTTGTCTAAGATACACTGTAAGAAGTCAGCCACACTATTCTTTGTTCAATCTTTAGTCTCACAGGAAGGCTATAGGTACCTTTGTGTTTTCCATTTACATGTCTGCTGTTTTATTTCACATGTCTTCTGTTTGATCGTCCTGGCCTGTACTCAGATGCTTTATTACTGGTGCAAATGTAATAAACCAACATAGACAGTCTTCTTGTATGTATTGGTATTATTTTACAGATCATTTCCACGACAATACTCAATACCGATTCCTATACTAAGATAATAATAAAAAACAGTATTTCTTTAGATAATAGAAGGTCATTTTCTACATTAAATAATAGTACCTTCTTTTATATTATCATGTGGTCTTATATCTGTGTAATGCCTCAGTTGTCCAGGTTCCAAATGGTCCATGGGCGTATACTAGTCTATCTTATGCTTGTTCTGATACAGCTCAAGAACATTCTAAAATTATTCAGGAAAGGTTAATTTCTGTCCTGTGAATGTGACTTTTTTTTAGTATCGGTACCTGCTCAAATTAGTTTAAATTCTATGCTAGTTTTAGTATCAATTAGTATCCGATTTTCAATACTTTTGACAACTCTAGTCTATAACTTCTGACAACATTTGAACTGATCAAAATACAACTCTGAGTAAAAGAATGACCTAATTATAACATGGTAAAAAAGTTAATTTTTACATAATAAGTCCTCTTTAAACATGTATGTATGAATCCATCTCCAAATCTGGAAAAATCTGTGTTTACTCCAGGTTTTGACAGTTGTGGTATCACCTTTGACACAACACATGTAGACATGCAGTGACTCATGAATTATGAGCTGTGATTGGTCAACTGAGCTGTCAGTCATTGTGAATGGATAGAATTAAGATTTTGTTTTAAGTTGTACAGAAATAACAATGCAGGGGAGTGTGTGTTCCACTAAGACTTTAATTTACTCTTCATTTTACCAGACAAACAAAAGCAATTCTGTTTTACAGTGGTACCTAGGAGATCTTCAAAAAGAAAGAAAGTTGTGCTATAAACTATTACAAAACAGAATATCATTCATGTTCCAGACAAATTATATATAAAAAGTGAGTATTTTTGGCTGAAGATGAAGACTAGACCATGTCATACACTGGCAGCTCAGTAAAATAACAAGTAGAGCTAAGTGTTAAGTCCCTCAGATGGCATATGTGTGAGTGGGAGTCCATTTCATTTTGACACGTTTTTATTGTGCAGCAAAGACAACAGTTTGTGGACAAAAACTCGAGCGAAAAATTGGAGAGGGACCTGAGCTGGCAGCATTACTCACAGCTCACACGTGGACATTGGTCTTACAAATAGTACGAGACCCTGCTGCGAATACAGGACGCTTTGTTTCGTTTGGACAGTCTTGACAAATGACAAAACAATACAACTGCTACTGTTGCTATACTGAAACTGCTGTAGTGAAACAATGAAATACAGAAGTCGTCAATTACAGTCATTATTTCTCATCTTGACAGTGGAGGGTGCATTAAAATAGCTTTGGAGGATGATGGCCCTTTTTCTGTTATTTTCTATGATAACTGTGCAACCTATTTTAAGGTTCACTATGTAACTTTTTACGCTGAGGGTACCACACCTGCTTGTCTCCATGGAGATGTTATTACGTTGCCTGAACTGTTCCACAGTGTGGCATTAAACTTATGCTTGCATTTATTCAATTACAAGTGTTTTAATGGCTAACAAAGTACCTTGTTTTTACTGTGAGCAGGCTCCCCTCTCCACAGATCTGACCTGTAACTTGATCTAGTGACATCCATTGCTTTTCATGCCATACTATGGAACATTTCAGGCAAAGCAATAACATTAGCGGCAGATGGCGGACCCTCCACCAGATTTAATCAGGAATATGCCTCTGTTTGCATATGAGGCTTTATGGAAAGCCCCTGTGTCATAATGTAAAGAATACGATAATGAGGAAACTTACAGAGTGCTTAGTTTATATTGGCTATAGCACAGTTTCATTCCAGTATGGGTATGTTTTTTTGCGATGCCATGTTTGTCTCGATACATACACATCATGATTGATTGATTTGCCTGTCAATTCAGCGTGAATTCAGCAGTCCAGACTAATATTTCAGGGCAAAAGTGGACTTTTAGAATCTACAGAACCTTCCTGTGGTTCAACCCCAGCGAAGACCATTGGCTTTTGTAAATGTATCCTTAGGCAAGACACTTGCCAGCACCCTGCCTTTCGTGTATACTTTAGACCGTACTTTAGACCATAGACCGTATATATAAAAATGGACATAGCTAACATGCTAGCTGCCCCGTTCCAAATAGGAAGTTGGCATGCAGCTCTTCTGGCTCCTACTGACTCTGGCTCCCGCTGACTTACACTGGAATATTGTCGCTCCTCTGCTGCAGTGAGCCTCATCATGTTGGTCTTAAAATGTTCGTATTAACACACTCTACGTGATCCTGGTGTTTTTTCTAACTATTATGTCCGCTTAAAAAATCCTCTGTGTGTGTGTGAGTATATGTGTGTTTGTGTGTGAGTCTAGGGGAAATGACTTTACCTCTGCCATGAGTTCACAGTATAACATCCGTTCGCACAGCTGTTGTTTGGCATCTGCTAACCTAATTCTCTGCAGCCCTTATTGTATCAGTGCAAAAGATAGGAGCTGTGTACTGTAAGTGAAAGTAGTTTCACTTCAAAATAAATTGTTGTAAAGATTACACACGAAACTGTACCTTTAGTAAAGACATTTATAATATCTTACAAAGATTAGGATTTATTTTGTAATGCCTCGTTTCATTGAGCTCCATGACTACTACTACTACTACTACTACTACTACTACTACTACTACTACTACAAATGCTGCTGTATCAGTTTTGCACAAAAGGTACAAAGACAAAAATGCCTAAAACAAGTAAACTTGTTTTTTATGGTTTCAACATAAATTAATACTGAGTTTCAAACTCCAGAGGTCCGCCAATGGTTCTGACCAATCACAGAGCAGTAATGTGTTTTGGGCGGTGCCAAAGGTGAAGTGCCTAAATTAACCAAAACAAACATGACACTGCCGATAGACGATGGAGCTTCAAATATTCGTCATGATGTCATTTTTTCCCCAATCGCTTTCAGCAAAATTCCCCCTCTGATAGAGCTCCATTCAGTCTTGTCTAGAGTCAGTGTTGCTTCTTTGATCTTAAATGATATTCTACACTTTAAAAATGCTTTTAAGTTGTTAGGGTTTGTGGGACTGTGTGGACGCTCTTTAGATGTTATAAATATCTGCTGTGGTTTTCCATTCTTTCCTGTTCTGAGCGCTCCACTTCCCTGTGTGACAAACTGATACATTTTTGTGTAAAAATAGTCGAATGCACTCGCACCTTGTCAACATGGCCGTTACTGATCCAGTTCACACAGGAGCATGCTTACATAACACACATCTGCTGGTGCTTATTAACTACAGAAAGGACTGAGTAAGACCCAGTTCCTATTGAATGGTTGTCTGCTAGCAAGATAAAAAATATATATATAATGTCAAAGATAAAAATTGGTCAAATTAAAATTCCGGACCTCAATTTAAACATTGAAAAAGAAGTAATTTTTTTCCAGTAGTTAACAACATGCAATTTATCTTTTGCTTTTATTGGAATAGAGTGCTCTTTTTTTTATCCCCTTAGCCCCATGTTGAAGTGTCACCACCAGGTAGTTAATCTATATGAATAAACTTCAGATTCATTGTTAAATTCTGTGAGATTTCTTATAACTGCAAATTTGTCTCTCCTATTTAATAAAATATCATCTACAACAGTTGGTTTAGAATAATATAGTGACCTAGGGTTTTCAGAGATGCTCCACATGTTTTCAGATAAACTCATTAAAAAGTTTCCTCAAATTTCGGACAAAAAATTCCACACTTTAAAACTTACAACTGAACTAAACTCTAGGAACGTTCGCAGCGACCCAGACTTTGATTGACAGCTGGAACAGGAAGTAGCCCGCTTGAGCTCACCCGGCGCGCAGAGGCTAAATCTCCCTGTGATCCTGGATTATCTGGTTTACAGAATAAATGAATGGGTGTATCCGCATGCCCTTTAAAATGCCATTAGTATGCAATCATGCCTGGAATAGACCTCTCCCTTTCTGCTGAATGTAAATGAGAACAAAATGCGCCCGGTGTCAAGGAAAGGCTAAGAAATTAAATATCGCTGTAAATTGCAATTACAAAGTTTTGATAATTAAATTTAAGAAAGTAACTGGTGTAAGGTGATACAAGTGCAGTCCTAATGAAATTTCTGGTAAATTTAAAAAGAAAATGAAAACACTTTATAATAAGTACTCATTTAAAGGTGCACTATGTAACTTTTGGTTGAGAGTCCGTCACCTGCTAGAAAAACAGGCATTCTGACTGTGCGAGGGGTTGTCTCTCCACAGATCTGACCTGTAACTTGGTCTGGTTTGGTCTCTATGAAGATAGAAAGATTTAATGGCATACTGTGAAACATTCTAGATAAAGCAATAACATCTCCATGGAGAAAAGCATTTGATGGACCCTCCACCAGAAAAGTTACATAATGCACCTTTAATAAAAGACTTAATGATAAAATGACAAATAAGAATCATTCAGGCTTAGTAACTATTTATTTAATACCCTAATTGAGTCCTTTAATGAAGTATTTTTAAGTATTTTTTGTTTGTTTGTTTTGGCCATTAGAAAATCATGTTTGTCTGTGTTATCTCTCACATTACGAGTCCAAAAAAGATGGCAGAACATAGTGCATATACTGTTGTGTCCTTGGGCAAGACACATCTCTTCACCCCCAAGTGCCTTCAGTAAGGTATGATTTGCTTCCTATCTAAATTCAATAAAAAAATCACTTTTACCACAAATTTGATGGGCCGTAGATACTTGTTTTTACATATGATCTGCTTTTTTATGTCAAATGCTTTTCTCAATGGATTTTTTTTTTTTTTTTTTGCTTTGTCTGGAATGTTTCACAGTATGATATTAACCCTTTTATCTTCATGGAGACCAAACCAGTCCAAATTACAGGTCAGATCTGTTGAGAGGCCACCCTGCTCACAGTCAGAATGCTGTTTTTCCAAGGTATTTTTGAGCTATAAAACCTAAATAAATGTAATTAATATCATACTGTGGGACATTCCACATCTCCATCAAAACAAGCAGGTAACGGACCTTCAGCCAAAAAGTTACATCATGTACTTTTAAAATACTTTGCAGTCTTTCGTTGGCGAGCTGACACCATTCAAACTCACATGTCCCTCATCATTTTCAGAAGACAGGACAGACAGCATTTGCAGGTGAAGATTCCCTATTCATGCGTTGCTTTTCAAACTCTGCTTTATAATCATCCTTGGTAGCTTTTTTCACTTTAATGTCATTTGGTTTATGAAAGCTCTGAATACCACCGCGCTAAAGAACGCCATGTCCTTGGTGTTGCCTGACAACTACAGCATTTTTGTGCTTAATTGAAAAGGTATTCAGTGCAAAGGAGAGGCTTTACGGCTTCTACAGCATCAACAGAGGAAGACCTTGTACAAAAAACTCTTACACTGAGGGTTTTGTTTAGGCATGCACTGTGAATCATCTGCTTTTGAAAGACTGGAATATTTTCAGTATTGAATTATGTGTTTTGACTTAAAAAAAAACAAAAAAAACCCCCAAAAAAACCCCACATACATTGACTATGGGATCATTTTAGTTCTGAAGTTTCGATCGTTCTTCACAACTGATGCATGTTTGGTTCAGTGTCAAACTTTCTTCACTTGTGTTCTTCACACCCACTCCCATTGGTATTATATTTAAAACAAACCTATTTTTCTCATTTACCCTCTAGAACTTGGATTCCGTATTCAAGACGTCATTGCTCTGATCAATCCCCATTTTCACTGCCACTGGTTTTACGCCTACTACTCTGTACTTATTTTGCTTTTTTAGAGAATTTTGTCCCATGGCTTGGTCAGGACTATCTTAGCTGGAGGATTTTATAGATTGTACATTTTTACTACTACTTAACTTACTACAACTAAGATCAACTAGTACACTGCAATAAAGCAATATCTAGGTAAGTTAAAATTAGTTAACTTAAGAACATTTGACTTTATTTGAGTAGATTCAACAAGTAAAATTATCTACCAATGGAATATGTGTGTTTTTCGTAATTCAAGCAACATTAGATTTGTTTTTTTTATTTTAAGTACAAAGAGTTTGTTTTATCTGTACAAAAAGTCTTGTTCCACTGGTAGATAATTTTACTTGTCAAAAATTTACTCAAATCATGATAAAACTTTCTTAATTTGAGTATTCTTAATTTGGCTAGGTTTTAGTTTTTGCAGTGTAGGCCTTGCAATAGATTAAAATTGTGAGTCTTGCCAAATATCTTTAAAGGCTGAAAAAAATCCTTGCAATGCACTTAAAATAGCAATGTTTTCATCCTCCAATAGCACAAATGCAATATCCATATAAGTACCCTTTACCTTGTCTCGCAATGATAGTAAAAATACAGCATATATTTTACATCGCAAACAAGCTAGTATCAATTCAGACAGTCAGTACCACAGTCTCTCGAAGTAGATGCAAACTCCAACATTCAAAACGATACCCTGAATATATCTTCTCCTGGATTGAAAAGACAGAGACATCCCTATAGCGCGAGGTGATACTAAAAGGTTTTATACACTGCGGAGTGAAGCTATTATAGGCAATCTGACCCAGCCCTTAAAAAGCCTGCTATTTTCATTTTGAGCCCACACACTCGGAGTCTTGGCAGCTGTGAAGGCTGGGAGATCATGTATCAGTCTACCGTGACACTCACTGCGGCATCATAGGCACCGTATTCAGCACTGAACCAGAGACCAAGAAGGGGGAGTGGGAGAGTGGGAGAGAAAGACATCCCTATCACTCCAAACTTATGCTGTGGGACTCATATGAAGATTTGATTTGTTTCCGGATGCAAACTTCTGTCTGACATTTTCTACTGACTGAGCAGGTACATTCACAGATATTTGGGGCCCTGGGACAAGAAGACTAACATGGGACCCCCTTGAATTGAAATAAAGGACTATGGGTGGGCATATGTGTAATTTAATCCTAATAAATTTGAATTAAATGATGCCAGTACTAAGAGATGAGCGACCGTAGCTCAGGTGGGAGGCTGTTTGTCCACTGATCTGAAGGTTGGCAGTTCAAAACCTGCGCCCAACGTGAACATCATCGGTAGACGGGTCAGATCCACTCACCTACAGGTTGGTGGTGCTATTCCAGCTCCCACAGTTAAATGCTGCCGATATGTCCTTGCGCAAGACACTTAACCCACCTTGTCCCTAGTGTCTGTGTAAACCTGTGTGGGTGTGTGAATGGGTGAAAGGTTCCTTGATGTAAAGTGCTTTGCGTGCATTGAAGGTTAAAAAAAAATGGTATATCAGAATGTGACCATTTACCATTTATATTGTGATCCAGTGTTTTTCCCATTAATAAAGCATATATTCAAACAGAGACATCTACTCTTCATCATTGAGTGAGTGATAAACGAATTCAACCAATCATTGAAATTTATAAATGTATAGCAGAATATACAGATAGCTTTAGTAATCTAATATAAAAGCTACTAATTAATAGTCACAGTGAAATCAAGAGTAGTTAAAGGTGCATTCTGCAACTTTTTTTTGTGGAAGGTCCGCCATATGCTTGTTTCCACGGAGATGTTGTTACTTTGGCTAGAATGTTCGACAGTCCGGTATTAAACTTACCTATCCCCATGGAGACGAGCATGTGACACTGTGTAAGCTTTGTGACATTTTCAAACACAATTCAAACAATAACAACAGCGAAAAGGGTGTTTTGTCTACACATTGTCTAAGAATATCACACCCACGCCTGCCATCGCCCTAGCAACACAGGGTGGGTTAAGTCTCTTTTGATTCTCCTGCCTGTCTGCATGTGATACTATATAGTGATACTACTATAAAGTGGATCAGCAGGCCCAGTACTCAGTGTGTGTCTCTGAATACAGCACTGGGGTATGGTGGAGGGAGGCTATCACGTGTACATTTATAAATTATCTTTCTTTTCATCTAACAGACCTGTATGATTGTTTATCCTGACATGTTTCGACTACTTGTCTGCAGTCATCATCAGAAGAATCACGTAATGTTGCCAACCACGTTATGCACTGGGATGAAGCCAAAGTTATAGAGACTGACAATAAACGCCATCGCTGGATAAAAGAGGCAATAGAAATCTGGAAACATTCCCATGATACACTAAACCGAGATGAGGAGGCGTTCTTGCTTTGGGATACAGCCTGGGATACAGTTTAGCATCCTCCTGTTCTCTTATTAGTCTGTCTGCATCTCCGAAGCTCAAAATGCTCTGTTTCACCTTGTGATGTCATGAAGCGGTAGTTTTCAAGTTAACAGCTAACTTTTATTCAGTAGAGATTGGTAATTACAGGGCTAACATTAGCCAAATGATTCTAGTAAAGGTGAATGGAGTTTAAAAACACAGTGGAGCACTTCTTGTATTATCACATGATATCACAAGGTAGTGTTTTCTGTTTGAGCGAAGAACACAGATATGCAGGGTTTGTGTGTTAAACATGTGTAAATGAAACAAACACAACTCCAGGTTTGTTTTTGATGAGGAAACAAAAGTATAACATAGATCAGAGTTGATTCTGCTTGTGCATGTTCTATTCACATTTTACACACAACAATAAAAGCACAGACTTTCCTTCTTCATACTTTCTATTTTGGGTTCATTATAGTTGGTTTGTTTCCAGACTTGCCATTAGCATACACAACTTCTGCCAACTTTCTCAGACTTGGACAACGGAGGAATTAATCAATGGGAAATAATGCTCCTTATCTAATGCATGCAAGACCACTCCAGCACCCAATGTCCAATCGCAGACAGGAGGTAAACTTTCTTTGGCCTTTGCTTGAAACATTTCCAGAGATGGTGTAAAGGCTTGTCTCTGCGTTTGTTATTTAAATTGGACCTTTTGCCTGTGCGTTGTTCCTGGACCCCTGCTGTTGTGCTTTGGGGCAGAATTTTTTAACACAAAGTTTGTGTTTTTTCAATGACAATGAAAAATGATTATGATTGTGCACTAAATGAATTTATTTTGACATAATGTGCTATTCTTGTCTTAAAATGGCTAGCAAGCCATGTAATGTGTAATAATAATAATGATATTATACCTAAAGTCCTGTAATATTCCCCATACTCAGTGGTGGTATAGCCGCAGCTGCTCCGGGGACGGGCTGATGGGCCACTACTACCAATAACTAATACACATACTTATTCATACATAGACAAGTGAAGTGTCTTGCCCAACAACACACAACAGTAGCACTGGTGACTAATAGCATTAGGGTTTGTTGGTGGGTGTATAACCATTCTTTGAAAAAGGGTGACCACCTGTCTCTTTTGTGGTCTGTACTGCACAGACATTTAGGCCCCTGCCCCTCATACCAAACTCGACTCTTACCAGAGTGATATGTGTGCCACTCTGAATTGAGTTCTACACATTATCAGCTGGGATGACTCTTGCTCAGAGTGATCAGAAAACACACAACATCATGATGAATCTGATTGGGCAAACCGCCACAACAGCGGAACAAGGCAAAAAATCTAACTTTTGTTGCATCCAGTTAGGAGAAAAACACAAACAGCGTTTACCTTCTGCACATTTTTCACAAACAAAATATTTTGTATTGATGCTAAAATAAGCTGAAGTACGTCTGTTGGCACCACTATGTTTGTTTTGGTTCGTTTGGGCGCTTCAGTTAACCCAATTATCCTTAGAGCGGGCGCATGCCAAGATGGATTCTTGTGAGTTTGTGAACTCACAAATATCACCAGAATCCATCTTGCTGTGCAAGGTTATCTCAGACCATTTATCAGAGAATGCCCCACTGCCAAATGAATTGTATAGAATTGAGCTTAATATAGAAAATATATATTGGCACCTATTGCTATTCCAATCTCTCTTCAAGTTACGATTGATAAGAATGCCTACAAATCATATGGTGTTATTGTTATGATCTTAAACTACAACTACAATTGGAGGTGTCACCCTGCTTTCACACATTCAGCTTGCATCTGTCCTGGAATCATGTATATTGTATATGAATGTAATCAGTTTCTAAAGAACATGAGAATTGACTGGACAGATCACTTGATGTAATCTCACAGGAAATACCCCCAAAAGGAGTACTAGACTAGAGGATGTGGAGAAGTGTGAACTAAATGCAGAGCTCCACATGATACAAATGGGCCTTAGGCATTATTCATTTGACAGTGGATGGTTTCTCAGGTTCCTCTTCTCATGCAGTGTTTCTCTGTCACCTCTGTCACAACAAACACAGCCTTTCAGAAGTTTCCAACTTAGAAAGAAGGTGATAACAAGAGCAACAAATGCAGATTTACAAGTATTATAATACAAAGGAGTCATGGCAATAAAATAGAGAAAGCTGCTGTGAAGAAGCCGTATATCAAAGAAGCAGGTGTTTTAAGACTAGAAAACTCTGCTACATTTGTGCCACTGCATTTTCTACAACAATAAATGTGTTTAAAAGTGTTTAAATCTGCAACTGGGGCGTAACATTTACTGGATATTAAGCAGCTAAAAACAATTATGCATGATAATATATTTAGTGTGTTTAATGTTTTCAATCTCTAACGTTGAACCTACAATCTCCAAATGTATATATATCTTCCATTTATTCAGTCAAAGGTGTTTTTATTACAAATGATGCTTGGTGACATTACTTGCTGCAAGTGATGTCTCCATGAAGTTTTATACTATAAATGCCAAGTAAATCAATAACCTCTCCATTGAGACAAACAGACCTCCTTTAACAATGGTTACACAGTGCACCTTTAAGCGCCCTTATTGTGAAGAAAGAATTGCACTTTAAGTGAGCTTTAAGCCATCTTATAATGTTATCTCACCAAAACATACCTGGAGCTTTGTTTTATTCACACATATATGAATAATACTTTATTGTTAGTCTGTCTACATTTCCAAAGCTCAGAATGCTCTGTCAGCTAACTTTTACCTTTTGTTCAGAGATTGGCAATTCCAGGACTGAAATTATCCAAATGATTCTAGCGAAGGAGCAGTTCCTGTAGGTGGAAAAGAGTGTTTTCTGTTTGAGAGAAGCTGAGAGAACTCAGCCTAAATATGGAGGGTTTTAAACATGTGTGAATGAAACAAAACACAGCTCCAGGTATGTTTGTGATGAGGAAACAACATTATAAAAGAGATCAGAAAATAGAGTAATATGGACTGTTTAATTTCCATTCAAGGCAAACCAGTTTGTTGTAATGTATTGGTATGCCATTTCAGAGGTACATTTTGCTTATATTTTGTCAGATGCTTGATACTGCTGGACATAGTAGTAAAAAAATCAGTAGCGTCATCTGTTGCCTTTTTGTAGAATAGGGAGCATTGATTAATGGAAATCCCAACAACCATGGAGTACACAATATGGAGTACACAATATGGAGTACCACTTGAGACCACGTGTGTCAATTTGAAGGTACTCTCTTCTTATAATAAAAGTAAAAACAATGATCGCACACAAAAGCATTTCTCCATTGACTTTTAGGGCTGAAATTCCTCTGTATTATCGAGTGGAGTGACGCAGCATTGCCTCCTCCTCACAGGGCCCTGGGTGGACGGAGTGTGTGCAAACAAAGGACTGATCTTCTATTGAATCTGGCTGAAGTTTGTGTAACTGACCGTGCATATGTGTACTAGGCTTTGGGGTGGGATCATTTAGTAACAAGTCACATTTCACACTGACAGACAATCATTCAATCTGTATCAATAATCAGACTGTAATTTGTCAGTTTAAAGAGCCCACATTACAATGTTTTCTGATCTACGTTATAATGTTGTTTCCTCGTGAAACATACCCGGAGTTGTGTTTTGTTTCATTCACACATGTTTAACACACAAACTCTCCATATTTAGCCTGAATTCTTATGTCAAACAGAAAACATTCTGTTCCACCTTGTGATGCCTGATTCATATTCATGATATTTTGCATATCTTGAATTTCTTTTTCACTTTTGGCTCTTCCACAGGATCTGCTGACCCTGCCTGACCAATCTTCCTGTTAAACTGCACTGAAACCTTTAACTGAGACACAAAGGGCAGTGAGATGCACGATGGAAACTTGAATTTCCCTCGAGATTAATAAAGTGTCTCATTCTCTCACTTCCTGATACTAAAGGTACAGTGTGCAATGTTCTGGAGGTGGCACGTCATCTGCACGATTCCATGGATCATATTCACAGCCTGTGTAGTAAGAAGTGTCATGTCTCTCATGTCTGCAATTTCCCCATTGTGGGACAAATAAAGGATTATCTTATCTTATCTTATCTTATCTTATCTTATCTTAGTAAAACGCTTATCTTTTCATTTTGGTGAGTAACTAACGCTCGTATATGCTTTATATGTGATCCCAGAGATACGTGAATTTTCTATATTTGACGCAACTCGCATTTCGTAGTACAAGCTGTGGTCATGTTTAATGCAGTCTAGCTCAATGGAAAATGATTAGAATTCACAGAGGAGGAGCTGTGAGCTGCAGAATCCATCTAAATCCTAACATCTGTGCCTTCACCACTGGAGTTTACGGAACAACACTGGATAATACATGTGGGCATATGGCTGCTTATTAAAAGAAGAGAAGATTGCTGTAAGAAAGTGTTGCCAATTAGTGTTTTTCAGTCAAGATGGTGTAGGATTTCTAGCTAGCTGTCTGCAGTTTGTTATCATTTAAGAGAACATCATTTTAGTATTTCAGTAGATGGATGTGTGATGGATGCTCTGAATTATTTACTATAGTATTTGTATTTGTGTTTGCACCAGACTTGCCCCTGTAGGTAAATGTGTGCGTTTTCTTAAACCTGTGCTGTTAGTAGCGGTATAAGAAGTATTGGTCTACTGCACGTTTTGGGTTGATACCATATTTTTTTTATTATTAAGTATTTTACAAAAAAAGATATATGGACCTGTAAGGCTGTAAGTTTTGTGGTAGTGTTTCTGTTATGTTTTGCTTAATACGAGACTAAACACCTAAACTCCGCCCACAACCACATTTCAAATAGAGGGGCTAAACTGGGAAGTACCTGGAGGACTAAAGAAAAGAGTGAGACAGGAGAAGGGGCGGGGTCTGAAGGTGATTGGTCGAACAGGTATTCACCCTTCAGACTCCGCCCCTGCAGCCAGGAGTTTGCATCAGAAACACCTGGCTGTTATCAGGGTAGCCATGGGTGATGTCACCAGCTACTTGGAATTTCAGTAGCCACTTGAAGCAGCAAGTAACGGATAACCTCATGCCCTGTCAATCAGCATAGTATTTGCACTGTCGTTCTTGTCTCTTGTACATAGCTGTGACTATATAGTTTATTACTTTATTACTTATATTTCTATTTTATTTCGACTTGTACATATACATTTTTATAATTATGTCTCATTTGACACGTGTCTCTTACCCTTTTTGCTATGCCATCTATTTTTGTTACTCTGTTATTATATTATATTGTGATGTTTGAGCGACTGTATCCAAATAATTTCCCTTGTGGATCAATAAAGTTTGTCTAAGTCTAAGCACACTCTCATGCACTTTTTGACTGTTTGGCCTAGTTTGCAATAAAATTCCCCAAAATAACCATGTGTACAGTTTAGCAAAAAGCTGATTTAGTGTTTAGTTTAACTTGTACGGCTTCTGGATTGTTTTCGGAGTCTAGAAAGTGATGATGTCATAATCCCAGATGGGAGACAAGAGACAATTTTTCCTATTGATTACACTGTACTTTACCATGAAATGTCCAAAAGTTAAACTGACAAATGCTGAACCTGATTATTTCTATTAGTGACTGCATTTGAACAGTATTAATTTTAGCTGTTCCCATCTGTAACAAATAATATTGACCCATAAAATGCTGTGACGTCATCTAAGAAGTATTGTGAATAACGATAATTACAGAAATGTTGAACGCATTGTTTGGACTTGGATCCAAGTTATCCCTCAAAAGAAATTTAAATTTGGATAGTTAGAGCCATTTCAAGCAGATAATTTTGTTCTTTATTTGATCAAAACGTATTTCTTTTTCTAAATTCATTATAGTTTGGCAAAAGAAAAACTTTGCCTCGCCTGGCAGTATCAAAGAGCATTTTAAAATGACAAATATGTGTATGCTGGTTTGTGAAACTCAGTGTGAATCATGACCCACAGGTGAGGGTGCGTTGGATGAAATGATGTCCTTGGTCTTGTTAGTTCATAGCTCAGTCTTTTGTTGAGACCCTGTTTGGCGAATCAGTGGACAGAGGAGAGCAGAGCAGGTGTTCAACAAAATCATTCACTAAAGTCCCGCTGTCACCAACCACAGAGGAAATAGGACAACTGAAAATATTTTTACATGACAAAAAGCTAACTCATGTTGGGTTTTGCACATTGGATTCTAAATCAAAACCCAAAATCACTACAGGGTTTGCTAATTTGAGAGTCAAATTCAACTCAGAGAAAAGTGAGATGAGTGAGATGAAGTGCCTGAAGCTTGTTTTGTTTTAATATGCAACTTTAAAAGACT
Organism: Taenioides sp. WSHXM2023; assembly: GCA_029959045.1. Classification (NCBI taxonomy): domain Eukaryota; kingdom Metazoa; phylum Chordata; class Actinopteri; order Gobiiformes; family Gobiidae; genus Taenioides; species Taenioides sp. WSHXM2023. The sequence continues at coordinate 10,994,323 of CM057096.1, read as the reverse complement.
AACTGGACATTTTTATGCTAAACTGTCTAGGCTTTTAACCAGGATATAACATTGAATTCTCATCCGAAAACACATCAGGATTTGTGTGTGTTTCTGTCTCCCTCTGCAGAGCTCAAAATGTCTTCCCCTATGTCAATATATTGTAATCCGTGAAGCTCTTCCCTGTTTTTAATGTCCATATATGCGTACACCATCGCCATACTTATTCTGGACATGTCTGTGCTTAAATTACCTCCCCTGTGTTCGTCATTTAAGAACCTAAATATACATGTTTGTGTGTTAAACATGTGAGAATGAAACAAAACACAGCTCCACAACTCTCTGTGATGAGGAAACATTATAACACAGATAAGAAAATAGTGCAATATAGGACCTTTATTATTGTACCTGTAACAGTACCATTTTATAATACCTACACTTTAGTTAGCCTGGATGAATTAGATTTAATTCATGAACAAATAGTTTAGTAAGAATGATTCAGGCTTAATTAATACCAATTCTGTACCAATTCTAACTCCTAACCCGTTAACCTGTTACTAAACCTGAATCATTCTTAAAGGTGAAGTGTCCGCCAAACTGCTTGTTTCCATAGAGATTTCTTTGTTTTTCCTGGAATTTGGCATTAAATTGATAAATTTAGAAAGAAACAAGCAAGTAACACTACAAGGCCAAGTTACAGGTCAGATCTGTGGAGAGGTGACTACGCTCACTATGAGAATGCATGTTTTAAGGTGTTTTTAAGCAAAAGAAATACCTATAATTTACTTAATGTAAGATAGATACGTTTTATGGCATACTGCGCAACATTTCAGGCAAAGCAGTAATATCTCCAGGGGTGGTGGACCCTCTACCTGAAAAAGTTGCACAATGCACCATAAACTTTTCTTCCTTATGAAGTCGGTGTAGTTTTTATAAAGTGGTTTTATAAACTAGTGGACTCAATTTTCAATTCAATTTCAGTTCTATTTGTCACTGGGACACAGAGGACAGCGTAAACAGTGGCTTGTCTGTCCCCACTGAACATCTTTATACATGAAAATCATAGTAAATTTTGGAGTGAGTTTGGGGGTAAGTAGCATTGACCTGCCCTCTTCACCAGTACAGCACAGCACAAGTCAAAAAGAGCGTTAAAGGTGAAATAAATCCAGGCTTTAGTTTCTCTTGATCCAGACCCCAGAGCCGCCGTTCACAGACAGGTCAGAGAACATCCTGGCTATGTGTTATAAAAGAAAGTTTAATACAGGAACTTTTGACTTCCACTTCAAAGCATGTTGTTAGTTTGGTGAGTGATAGTCTGGGTGTTTGATTATATGGCTGTTGAAAAATGTGTTAAAAGTTTAGGCCTAATTTTTTGCTTGATGTCTCTGATCAAAAACAAAAACATTTAACGGCCTCTCATTGTCATATTTGATTAAAAGCACACACTAAGTCTAGTGAGTAAAGCATGGGGAAGTTACACGGGTATTGGTGCTATTGGTAGTTTGTAAAATTCAGCTCTGGCTGTTTCTGCATCCAGAAGCCCTTCTGTTTCAGAATGATGAAAAAGTACCAGGACCCGGAAGTAAACACAAGTTGTCATTCACCATTATTACTGGGTGTGCATAAGTGATCAGATATGAGCCTCTATCTCAGTACTGCATTGTCACATGGGATCAAAGTACTTCTAGTTAAACTAGTGCTGTTGCTACAGAGTGGGAGGAGTAGGCTTAAGAACTCTGATAAGAGCTGAAATAAGTGTTCAGAACCTTCTGTTGAAACAGGAAAGAATTAACTTTAACTTTTATATGAAAAGATCTGCAACACTTAAATTAATAACTTAGAAAATCACTTGTTATATTTCATTGTTTGAAGTTCAGTTCTCTTTTCAGTCTATTGTCAGTAGGTAAGTGGTTTCATAATAATTATTAGTGTATTGTGAACACATCTTAAAGGTGCCCTATGTAGCTACATTTTCTGGTGATGGTCTCCATGGAGATGTCATTGCTGCATTCTGTACCTTTAATAGTAGGAATGAATGGATAGCACTTTTTCTCAAAACAGTAATAACAGTACTTACATTGGAATACTTGCTCAAACAAAGTACTGATACAACTACAAGTCACTACAGTAGCTGTTGGATTCATAGGATTCTTAGATTTTAAGTAGTCCTATATTATGAAAAATTGTGAGTTTTAAGCCATGTTAAAATGTTGTTACCTCCTCAAAAACACACCCGAAGTTGTGTTTTGTTTCATTCACAAATGTTTGAGTAACACTTTATTACTGTCTGCATCTCCAAAGTTCAAAATGCTCTGTTCCACCGTGTGATGTCATGAAGCAGTAGTTTTCAATGGAAAACGGCTACCTTTTACCTTTAGTTTAGAGATTAATAATTCCAGGTCTGAAATTATCTAAATGAGTTAAAAACACACGGGATTACCATATGATATCATGTAACAAGGTGGTCACCAGTACTATAATTTACCACCGTGATACGTCCGCAAATGCGATGCCGTTCGTGGTGCTCCAGGCATCACTGACTAGAAACTTGAAAAAGGTGCACACGCCTCAGTGTTGTTGTCAGGGCTTTTTGCAGGTAGCTGTACACGGACCATGTAAGTAGCAAAGTTGTAATGTTGCCTGGTGGTTGTTACTGCTGTTAAAACCTGTTCTAATGGGTTTTACAGTAACTTGTAACTCATCTATTTTGTGTAATAGATTGCCCTGCTGCTCGTAATCTTGCTCTCAAATTTGGCTCTCAAATTCCTTTTTATCATTGTAGCTGTTGGCTGTAGTTGTGCTTATATATTTATTGGTCGCGATAGTCATACAATAGAGGGTAATGCAATGGGGGTTAGTCTGCTTTCGGGTCAGCAATAGCACAAGACACTTGTAGGCTGCCACCATCTTGCACTTTAAACATCTAAAACTCCAAGCACTTTAATCCCGTACACATAAGCACTTTACATCTGAAAAAAATACAGCACTTTATCTTGTATTTTGCACAGCATTAGCACTTTGGGTTACCGAAATATAGGATTTGACTGGTTGTTTGGGGTTGTTTAATGTTTGGTTTTGCATTATTAATTTTGGTTTTGGTCATAATTTAATTTAATTTAGTTTAGTTATATCCTATATTTTAGTCCCAATTTGTTGTGGTGTTTATTGTGTGTCAAAACTGTAGTTTTAGATGCTATAAAATGAACTTTTTTTAATATGATGGATTAAATCAGAATTTGTACAGTTCCACTATATACTGCCTGTCCTTTGTTTTGCCAGACTTGCCTGTATTTTAAAAATATATTAGTGGGGACCCTTAGCCTACCTGAGGTTTCAATCACAAGGCGGAACAGACTGTTTTCTTTTTGAGAGAACTCGTTTCATTCACAGGGATGTGTGAATGAAACGAAACACAAACAAGGTATGTTTTTGATGAGGAAACAACATTATAACGTTGTAACCATCAAAACCACATCGTAATATAGGCCCTTTAATAGCTGATCAACTTCTTTAGTGTTATCATTTCCTAGTATTGACAGCAGCTAATAGTACAACACCTGATTCGACCTGGATGCTTGATTCTGAGGTGTTTCTTTAGTTTCCATTTGTCTTTTTGGAATGAGAGAAACAAGTTGTGCTTCAGGTTACCCAGAAGTCATCACTGCTGCTGAAAGAACAGACTGTACTGAAGTAGAGAGTGAGATAATCCTAATGACACTTTCACAGGTTCTAAAGAAGTGCTAAAGAATAATGAGCAAAACAAAAGATTAGACAAAGTGCATTCACCCATAGTTATGTTTTAATGGATTGTTTGTGAATTCAAAATTATTTTTATGTTACGACTGTCTGCATAGTGTTTATCTACAAAGCCTATCAAAATCCTGTATGAATTATTTAATCACACAAATGAGTTTCTCTTTATATCGCTCCATAAAACAAACAAAAAATACACTAAAATTAAATGTGCACATGCAAAATTAAAATGGTGATTGGAGCGCTGAGCAGATGCAGTAAGAATATTATATTTGCAATGAAAATGAATTTTTTAAAGTTTCAGATTCACAGTTTTATAATATTTTTCAGACAAATAAGGTTAGACAATATCTTTCCAACTGAACCAACTTCGATTCAGGTAAGACTTCATCACAATAAAATAAAAAGTTCACATATTTATTTATCATTTTCACTGTTCAAAGTTCACCCCCTCCTCAGTGTGCCGTCTCACATAAGACAAGCTATAGCTAATAACGGACTTGAGTTTTCTACATGCTACTCTATTTTAACCTTGACATTTTCCTCGGCTGGTAACTATCTCCCTGAGGTGTGTTGTTTCATGTCAGTAGACTTACCCTTGAAGTCCATGAATTATTCCACCGTGCAAACTTTTGATCTCCATCTGCATTGTCCTCCAGTTAAAGTGGAACTAACACAAATTTTTTTTTTGTTTTTTTTGTGCTACTGAACTGTGTATGTGGTGTTTTAATAGCATAACCTAATGTTTCTAATCATTTTTTGGCAACTTTAGGGCAAGCTAGGTACATTTTTGGGTAGCATTTGGTCAAAAATGCCTAAGTCTAAGTTTGTGCTTCCTTCAGTGGCCTCTGCAATTTCCAGTAGTTGGTGACATCACAGAGAACTGTCCTGATTACAGACAAGTATCTCAGATTACAAACGCCAAGCTCCAGGGGCAGAGTTTGAAGTGTGGATACCTGTTAGACCCCTCCTCACCCCTCACTCTCCCCTTTAGTCCTCCAGGTACTGCCCAGTTTACCAGCTCTATCTAAAACGTGGTTGTGGGCGGAGTTAGGTGTTTAGTCCCACTTTAAAGGTCCTATGTTATGCAAAATTGAGTCTTGTGAGCTTTTAGTCATGTTAGAATCATCAAAAACACACCTGGAGTTGTGATTCGTTTCATTCATATTTGAGTAATCCTGCACTATTAATCTGGCTACATCTCCAAAGCTCAAAATGCTCTGTTCCACCGTGTGATGTCATGAAGCTGTAGTTTTCAAGTTAACAGCTCCTTTTACCTTTAGTTCAGTAAAGAGTAGCAATTCCAGGTCTGAAATTAGCCACTGATAAAGTATTTTATATAGTATTTCCTCACAGGGATCGATCTCACTTATCCTTTATCTAGCCTTTTTATGGTGGTAATTATTGGTAATAATATAAATGGCAGCCTGGAGGTATTTGGTGTATAAAATCATTGGCACTTAGATCCTGATAGACTAATGAAAGAAGAGTGAGATGGATCTGCTGGGACAATTATTTTTTTTAGACACTGACTTGAGAAACTGGCAATGGCTTGAGTTGTGAGAGGTTGTGATCAGCAGATTCTCCTATTTAAAGGTCCTATATTAAACTGACTCTTGTGAGCTTTAAACCATGTTATAATGCTGTCATCAAAAACATACCTGGATTTGTGTTTTGTTTCATTCACACATGCTTGAATAAACCTTTATTATTAGTCTGTCTTTATCACTAAAGCTCAAAATGCTCTGTTTCACCTTGTGATGTCATGTAGGGGTAGTTTTCAAGTAAACAGCTCCTTTTCTCTTTAGTTCAGTAGAGATTGGCAATTCCAGGACTGAGATCATCCAAATGATTCTACTGAAGGTGTATGGAGTTTAAAAACACAGTGGAACATTTCCTGTATTGCCACAGGGGATGTGGGGAGAAATAAAATATGTAGAGTTTGTGTGAATGTGTGAATGAAACAAAACAATTATAGATTTTGATAAGGAAATCAGATTATAACATAGATCAGAAAATAGAGTAATATGGGCCCTTTAAAAACTGTTCTACAACTTTCAACACCAAATTATTACTTATAAGGATAGTACTGTACATGTCCAAAATATTTTGATAAATAATATGAAATAACCCCACTGTGTGCTGATAAATGCACCACAGTGAACAGCATTATAACTTAGCTCGGAGTTGGTGTCAGGAAAATAAAGTGAGTTGTTTTGGATTGGACTGGTGAATGCAGGGGCTCTAGTTTAGCTGATTTACTTTTCAATTTACTCTCTTGTCACGAAGTTCCTCTTTAGAGACAAACTTCAAAGTGCCTTAGTGCTAAAACATTTACCATAACTCACAACTCCAGCACTGCAAATCCCATGGTGCACTTTTAAAGGTCCTATATTATGCAAAATTGACTTTTGTGAGCTTTAAGCCATCTTATAATGTTGTTACCTCATCAAAAACATACTTGGAGTTGTGTTTTGTTCCATTCACACATAAGGCTGCATTATTAGGTTGTCATTTACAGAGGTCATTTTCACAGCTTCAGGGACCCTAAAGGAGACCTGGGCCCACTGGAGCTGTTTCTGCTTGTGAGCTTTGTTTAAGGGTGGTCGAATAGAAGGTTTATGCATAACTGCAAAGCCTCTGGAGGATCCTACACCTTGATGTTCACGGGACTCCAGAGGCACCAGCAGCTTCAAATACCTGTTTGCTGCTTTGTAATGGCATTTTAGCAGCTGCTCTCTTAATCCGATGTATTTGTCTGGCAGAAACCTTCCTCATTTTGCCTTTATCTGCACAAATCCGTGTGTGCTCTGAATCAGCTACAAATCTCTTAATAGTACGATGATCATGCTTAAGTTTTCATGAAATATCTAAGGTTTTCATACCTTGTCCAAAGTATTCAGCTGTTTCACACTTTTGGGTGCTAGTGAGATCCTTTTTCTTTCCCATATTGCTTGAAAATGTTGCTCTGCTTAATAATGTCGGAGGGTCGTTTTTCCTTTAATTGGACGCACCGAGCAAACTCACTGGCACAAGTGTGTGAGACACAAGACCATCCATGAGTTTCACTGGAAAACTAAACATTTGACACTTATGACACTTAAACACTATTTGCATAATAATGTGAAATGCGGTGTAGAAGTCTATGGTCACAGCGCGGACTATGGGAGGCACTGGGAAAGTACATACACTTGTACACGAGAATGTGCTGTTTCAAATGTATAATATTGTCGAGAACAGTGAGTGGAATAAACAGCTCTTCTCCATGTTTCGGCTAACCTCTGCTTAAATACGCAAATCTGAATGTAATTCTTTTATATATGTGCATTTTCTGACGATTTCCTGATCAAACACTTTCTCAGACTCTCTTCACGAGTGTCGCTTTTTTCCCGTATCTCCAGACTTTGTGGAGAGCGTACGGCAGGGTCCTAGTTGGTGTAGAGATGAGCAAAGCGCTGCGCTTCGGAGGAGTTTTATAAATCCCGCGATTGGCATAAAGGCGTAATCAAGCTTTATAAATGAGGCCCCATATCTGTGGAGAGGTGACCTTGTTCTCAGTATGCAACTTTTTTAAGGTATCTGTTAGCAACAAATAAACCTGTAATTGATTAGGTGCTTAAGAAAGGCAAGTCCATCTCCTAGATGATCCTAGACAAGCTGACCCCTACCACAAAGGTTATGTAGTACATCTATGTACTATGTCCACTGACTTTTCACATAGTTGTTACCAGCAATCACGGTAGGATTTCCTTGTTTTCCTCACATTATTTGCCCATTCATTCAAGTAAATAATAAGTAAACATTTATGCATGAGACCCATCTATTTTTGCCCTTGAGTGAAAGACTCTACTGAATTTATTCCTTTCATTTAAGTAACAATGCAACACAGATCACCTTCAAATCTTTTATGGATGTTTTTGTGGATCATATTTATTTTTTTTATGTATAAAACAAAAGGCTCTATTTTTTATTTCCGGTTCTCAATCCCACGGCCTTTGTTGACGCCACGTCCAGCAGGCATGTTTATTTATAAGAACGCCTCTTGAGTAATAGATGATTTGGAGATTGAGAGTGATGTGGGAACGCTGCAGTGTCCATTGCTGGCCTCTAGGGACTGGCTCCGAGCGTGAGTCATCCTACGTGTTTTCTGTACATTCATATCTTCTAAAACTATGTGAGATGTGGTTTTTAATAGCTGCATGCCTGCTACTATGAAACACATCCACCCATATTGCTATAGATTATTTTTATATAACTTCTAATTATAAAGTTGGAATTTTAGTCCCCCTAGAAAAATCTATTTTAAGACCCATCCAGGTACCCTTTTTGCCTTTTTGATTGAAACTGTGCCTGAGCAGGTTGCACTATTTGCCCTATAACCAGTGTTGGGATGTAACTGTATACATGTACTGCAAATATATCCAGAATACAAATTGTGAGTAACATTATTCTGGTGCAGTTTCTCTTTCATTTGGTGTTATTCAAAATACAGTTACTTTACTAAATAAAAAGAAATACATCATTATGCAATTTATTGGAAATGAACAATATGAGTGAGCAAAAAAGAAAACACAATGAACAAATTGTAACAAAAATAAAGCTGTTTGCAACGATTGTTGGGTTTCAGATGGCATCACAGCAGATGGGGAGCAGGTAAAAGGAATATTGTTCAATTGCAGATTTTTGTTGTAATATAGCATGGTCTAGTCAGTAATAAAAATAATCAGGTTCCATATTCGGGAATTTACCTTTCTGATATTTCATGGCAAAGTACAGTGTAATAGAAAAAAACTGTCTCTTCCCCTATCTGGAAGTATGACAATCTAAAATCTGAAAACCACCAATAGGTCATGTTTTGTTTTTGTTTTTTTACACTGAATGCAACTCAGTGTAAAAGAATACAATACTCTGACCATGTATCAGAATAAAAAAAATTCTGTAAATTCATTTTCAAATTATTTTTCCCATCACTACCTCTAACTGAAAGCTTGGTGGTTCAGTCTTCACTACAGACTTCTTCAGTGTTTGTAAACAGAACCCCTGCAGTCTAAAAGCAGGTACCTTCCCAAACTTTGGCTCTAAAGCATTTCAATGGGAGAATTAGCCTCCAAACATTGGAAACTGTGAAAAAGCAAGTCTGTTTTAGGAACTGACAACCACCCAGGCAGTGCTTTGTGTAGTTTACTGACAGAGTGATTAGCAGTGAATTTAGCATAAAAACTAACAAGCAGGACAAATTGCACCATAAACATTTGAGGCCAGTTTGACAATGACATTTTACTTTGATTTCATTACGCAGCACAAATCCTACTTAGGCCTATATTAGTGAACTTTAGAAAATGAAGCTGGAAGTTAGAGACTGACTTTTAATATTTGCTGGTAAATAACCACAACAAAATGTCTGTTTTTAGTCTGCTGTCTCATTAAAATGAATGGGATAGAGTCTTTTGCTGTAATTGTTTCATTGTTTGTTTTTGTTTGCAAGATAGACATGTTATACAACCTCAAAATCTGTGCGAAATACATTTTACTCTTTAAGTACATTTTATATGTGTACTTTAACACTTTTACTTAAGTAGATTTTTTTATGTGATACTTTTACTTTTACCTTACTTTACTTTACTTTAAAGATGCACTATGTCTGTTTTTGGAAGGGGGTCTGTCACCTGCTTGTTTCTATGGAGATGTCATTGTTCTGACTGGAATGTTCCACAGTATGACATTATACAGCTCTGCCTTACATTTATTCAATTACAGGTGGTTTTATTGCTCAAAAATACATAGAAAAACAGGCATTCTGACAGTGAACAAGTTGCCTCTTGACAGTCAACCCCTGCATGCTGAGGACATGTGCTGCCCAGCTCGCTGGGATCTTGTACTTTCACTTCACCCTGAGTCTGAAGCTTGAAAGGATACCGGTGCTATGGAAGACCTCCTGCATTGTACCAGTGCCCAAGAAGCCTATTCCATCTGGACTTAATGACTTCAGACCAGTTGCTTTGACATCGCATGTCTGAGCTCAGCTCAGGCCCCTGGTGGCACCATCCCTGGATCCTCTACAATTTATCTATCAATGCCATTTTGATGTGGATGATACTGTAATCTGTCTCCTTCACCAGGCACACTCACGCTGATAAGACCAAGGAACTGGTGATTGACTTCAGGAGAAAGAGGACACCAGTGGAGCCCATTACCATCCAGGGTCATGACATGGAAATAGTGGACTGCTACAAGTATCTTGGCGTCCATGTGAACAACAGGCTGGACTGGAGGGACAACTGTAATGCTGTGTACAAGAAGAGCATGAGCAGACTCTACTTCATGAGAAAGCTCAGGTCTTTCAATGTGTGCGGCAAGTTACTGGAGATCTTCTACCCCTCTGTGGTGGCCAGCGGCCTGTACTTCGCTGTGGTCTGCTGGGGGAGCGGCACCAGTAAAAGGGACATTGGGAAGATTGACAAATTTATCTGTAAAGCTGGTAAGTGATCGGCTGTGAGCTGGAGACATTTGTCACGGTAAGGGACAGGAGGACACTGGACAAACTGAACGCCATCATGGACACTCCTGCTCACCCACTGCACCAGACGATAGAGGGACAGAGGAGATAATACTCCCTACAACTGTACAACAACTCACCCACTGCACCAGACGATAGAGGGACAGAGGAGATAATACTCCCTACAACTGTACAACAACTCACCCACTGCACCAGACGATAGAGGGACAGAGGAGATAATACTCCCTACAACTGTACAACAACTCACCCACTGCACCAGACGATAGAGGGACAGAGGAGATAATACTCCCTACAACTGTACAACAACTCACCCACTGCACCAGACTATAGAGGGACAGAGGAGATAATACTCCCTACAACTGTACAACAACTCACCCACTGCACCAGACGATAGAGGGACAGAGGAGATAATACTCCCTACAACTGTACAACAACTCACCCACTGCACCAGACTATAGAGGGACAGAGGAGCTCATTCTCCAACAGGCTCCTACAGCTCCGCTCAAACAGTGAGAGATACATGACTACACTCATATCATACTCCATACAGTTGTACAACAACTCACCCTTATCTAACAGATAATACTCCCTACAACTGTACAACAACTCACCCTTATGTAACGGATAAGCCTATGTTTCTGTCAATCACCTTTGTACTTTTTCTCCTTACGACCTCTTGTATATAACTGTGATATACTGTATTTATATTACTATATGTTTGTTTTTGTACATATACATTTATATAATAATGTCTTATCTGACACCAGTCTCTTGCTATTTTTTATTGCTACTTATTTAGAATTTTTATTACTATTTTTATATTTTGGTCGGGTTTGGTCTCCATGAAGATAGAAAGGTTTAATGCCATACTGTGAAACATTCCAGGCAAAGCAATAACATCTCCATAGAGAAAAGCATTTGACGAACCCTCCACCAAAAAGGTTACACAATGCACCTTTAAGTAACAAAACTTAATATTTCTTCCACCACTGCATATCCGGTAAATCATCACCATGACAAAAACGCAGCAGACCCTCCACCAGAAAAGTTACATTATTCAGACCCTAATTCATAACTGGGGAAAAGTGCAGAGATTTTTGTCGTTTTATGTATTTTGCCAACTGGCTGTGTTTACTTCCCATTTGTGGACAGAGAAGTCTTCTTTTTTAAATAAATTCCCAAACACAATGACTCATTAAAATCTTGATGAAAACATGATATGACGTCGTGCTTGGTACAGTTTGTTCCAGGCCTACCCACATATTTACTGTGAAACCCCTTCATGAAATACCATTTGTTTTCTCCATATTATTGTTTTGTTGCCAGGTTGGAAGTGTCTGCAGAGAGAGGAAGGGAGGAGTTCCTCATTTGGTGATGCTGCTCGTGCTATTTTGGTTTATGTGTGGGCAATTTTGTTGATGCTCCGATGGAAGATTACCAGTGTTACAGTTCTCAATCCCAAATGGCCTAATCTCTTGATGTTTAATTATTCTTAATTTAGGAAGTGTTTGGAGTATTCTAGATTAGGCATTGAGCAGATGGCATTATCACATTTGGCTAATAATTTCACATTCAGTATAATGAGTCGCGCAGGTCACAATCCTTGAAAGTTTAATAACAGTTTTATGAAATTAACTTTGGGACTGCACTTTTAATGATGATGTCTATTATAATGACTGTCACTACAGACTGAAGTGAACTACAGACCTGTCATCATAGCCACGGGTAATGGGAACAATTTGCAGACTGAAAGAAGACTCAAAGTAAATCAGTGAAATATGAATGGACTTGTTGAGAACACACCATGCTTTAGCCCTTGAATAGTTCTATGAAATGGCTTATGATTAAAGGAGCACTATGTAACCTTTTTGTTGGGGGTCCGTCGCTTGCTACTTTCACTATGAATATGCCATTGCTCTACCTGGAATGTTCCACATATGACATTAAATAACTCAGCCTTACATTTACTCAATTACTAGTGGTCTTATAGTTGCCTCTCCACAGATCCGACCTGTAACTTAGTCTGGTTTGGTCTCTATGATGATAGAAAGATTTAATGCCATACTGTAATACATTTCAGACAAATATCTCCATGGAGAAAAGCATTTGACGGACCCTCCTTGTACCTTTTCGGGTGGGAGTGTCCGCCAGCTGCTTGTTGCCATGGAGATGGAGTCACCTGCTCCATGGAAATAAATAAGTTAAATGCCATACTGTGAAACATTCCAATGAAAGCACTCACATCTCCATGGAGACAAGCAGATGCAGGACTATCCCCCATATTGTGTGTTGTATATTGAGAGAGCTAAGAATAAGGGTGACTGTTTATGTTCCAGTTTTTGTTTTTTATTCTGATTAGGTTATAAGTTTACAATATCAAAACAAGGTTGAATTCTGTGTTAGTTTCATTATAATTAGCTCCTCATTTCAAAAAGATTTTTACACCAGTCCTTTACTACCGACACTTTGTCAGAACTGAAGAAGCTATTTGGATGGGTGAAGAAACATATTCACCTTATTTTGCTATGGACCCTACCTGGGAATACTCAGATAAATTCATAATATTTCACAAATTTGCCACATGTTTATCAACCATCATTTTTTTCAGTTTTCCTTGGCTGAAGTCTGTCATAATATTTCTAAAACTACAGTGAACTCAGTTCTATAAAATATGCATTCTATAAGTTTCCATGCTTAACCTGCTTTTTTTTTTTTTTTTTTTTACTTTTCTCTGGCACTCCCCAAAGAAATCAGATCAGAACCTGTCAGTCACTGACATTTCGCACAGCTGACAGCATGACTACCTGCTTTTACTTTGTCATAGAAAGAGTCAACTCCTGCAGGTAACAGAGGCAGAACTACAGACTGCTGTTGTTGTGTTGTGTTCATGAGCAAAACATTTCAACCACTTTTTCTTCAACACCTACATAAAATCCGAATGTGCAATTTGCATTTGAGACTTCAAAGGGTACAAGCAAGAAATTCTTTTATATGTTTTTGGACATATCAGTTGGCTGCATGTATGTCTATGGAAGAATGTTCACCTATTAGCATGGTGACACAATGCACATATTAGCAAACACAGCCCAATAACTTTTTAGATTATCTGAAAACTCTGAACTGAAAAAATGGGTAATGCTAGCTAGCATGATACAGTTTGTATGTTATTTGATAGCGATATGATATTTATTTAACAGCACAAAACAGCTCACCTGTATTTCCAACTAAATCAGCTCTTTATGGTCAGATTGTGTTCAAACAAAGCTCAGAGTTTCAAACAGAGCAGTGCCTCTAGTTAGCTTCACCCACAGGGAATGTTGATAATGTCAGTTGAAAGGTGTACGTTTGGTTGCATCAGATAATACACGAAACAGATAAATGACTAAATATGAGTTAAACTGTAGAATGTATTTCTTTGGTATTGCACTAGTGTTGCAAATGCAGAAAGAGAAAAATGGTGGCTGGCGCGCCATAACAGCAGGACTCCTGTTTACTGCGTTGTCATTTTATCATGTGGGCTTTGATTAAACAGAGACGACATAAAACAAATCTATTTTAAAATAGATTCTAATCTAATCTAAATCTAATCTATTTTAAAAAATATAAGAGCCCAAAACATGTCTAAAGTTACTCCAACTGATCTGATAACAGCACAATCAAAGCCAGAGTTCCCAGTCAACTCTGTGGTTTCATTAATTATAAACTCAAATTGAGTGAGTCATCTTCAAACTGCATAAATATTAATGTGGGAAAAAAAGACTTTTCAAAGACACTTTCCGAGCATAGAGGGAAGAGGAGGAGGATGCCCTGAAGACTACTCGAGCAATTTACTTCCTGGAGGCATCCTTGAGTCGGAACACTGACTTATAAATAGTTTGCCTTAATTTGAACAATGAAAAAAAAATAGACTTACATAAATTATTCTGATGGTGTTTGGGATTCATTTTCACCAAGATGCAAAGCTGGAGAAGCAAGATGCGTTGGGAAAGGCTAAACAGGCTTTTTTTTGTTTAGAAACTTCACATATAAGGGTGATGAAGAGGAGATGAAGAGGATGAGGAGGCTGATGGTTCTGCAGTTGGATAATAGCAATTTATACTGGCTGGGGAGTGGCACAAAGAGCTTGTTTGCTACTGGGCTCTATGCAAAAAGTTACTGCTATGACTTTGGAATTATTTCTTGGAACATGATCTTATTGATACTTTACAGCTGATGTCATCAACATTCCCTGGGGGTGTGATGCTAACTGAAGCACTGCTCTGTCTGAAGCCCTGTTACTTCAATTAGACTTTAATCTGAGCTTTATTTTAACACAATCTCACCATAAAGAGCTGACTTAGCTGGAACTGCAATAGGCCAAACCTCCTTGTCAAAGCCTGATCTCATCAGATCTCAGAAGCTAAGTGGGGCTGGGCCTGGTTAATACTTGGATGAGAGACTGCTGGGAAAATCAGGTACCACAGTGGGGCGTCAGTGGTTGTTGTGTCGTTAGGCAATATGTCGTTACCCACATTGCCTAGTATGAAAGTGGTGTGAGCGTGAGCCCAAGGGCAGCTCTGGCTATAATAGTAACTTACCACCTCCGGGTATGGAGTGAATGAATAATGCACCAAACTGTAAAGCGACTTTGAGCGTCTGAAAAAGCACTATATAAGACTAATGCATTATTATTATTATTATAAAAGTTGACATGATTTGTGCTGTTAAATAAGTCCCTTACACATGAAGTTACAGTCTCAAGCTAGCTAGCATTAATCAACAGTTTTCAGATAGGGACTCTCATATTAATCACAGGCTTCTGAAAATGTGTTGTTGAAATCCATTTAAAAAATTTTCTTCATTTTTTTGACAGTGTTTGCTAATGTGTGCATTGTGTCACCATGGTAACTGCTGAAGATTCCATCATAGATAAACATGTAGAGTACCCAAGTAGCACAAGTGTCGTTAAGATAGTAGTGGCTCAGTGAGTGTTCACCTACCAATCAGAAGGTGGGCTGTTCAATCCCAGCTCTGAATGAAGCATATTGTTAACCTCCTTGCCTTTCCCCCAGTGTCTAAGTACAAATGTGAGACAATGGAAAGACATAACCCCGTCACAGTTGGCGTGTTTGTATGTCACTCATATACGCTCTTTTCTAGGAAGGACCACACCACAATAGTCATAAGCAATGAAGATATAGATTGATGGATAATATAACAGAGTCCAGCCGATTCACTGAGTGTTGGTGGTGGTCGGAGGGTCAGCATATGGCAGACCCGCTTTCTTCAGTTTACCTCATACCCTTTATCAAGAAGTGGCTCCAGTCAAATGAAGCTCATCGAGGCTGAGCAGTTATAGGGGCAAATTTAGAGCTGAGTTCCACATTTGGGAATCTGACTGCGAGTATCATAGCAACCAAAGAGCCAATCAGGATCAAGGCTGTTGAAGGTACTACCCTTCCTGATGCTTTAGCAGGGGGCTAGCACTTAGCAACACTGTCAATCAAACCTGTTGCTAATGTGAGCAGGAGTGACCTAGGGGAATGGGAATTTGTCTATTATTAATGTTCATATTGTGATTTACAGACAAGGAGCATATAGAGTGGATTAAAACAAACATTTTAAGACCAGAATGACGAGTCTATCAGCAGCAGTTATGGAGAGATCGGCAACACTTTTTGAATAGAAAGTGAATTGGAGCCGATGGACTGGAAACGCGCCCGTGCTCACTTCCTATTTGGAACATAGCTGCAGGTTAGCTATATCAAGGGCAATGGATTATTAGTAGTTTTACATATGACCTATGTAAAATAACTGTTTCTGTGGTGATATTGTTCCCCCTAAATCCATGGACAGCACCAGTGAGCTGAGTAAGCAGCTCCAGACCTCCTGCTGAGCTCTGCTGCATTATAACCCGACGGCATCTCATTAGAAAACACTGCTGTCCTTTTCACAGTTGTTTACTTCTTGTTATATTCTGGTGGCAGTGTGCATCTCCAGGAGTTATGTAGGCTATAACGTATTAAGAATTATTTAAAATACACTGCTCACTCTACCAGCATGGAATCTGGTAGCTACTGAACATGAACCTTTATTAAACTGATTGTAAAGGGCCCATATTACGCTATTTTCTGATCTGTTATAATGTTGTTTCCTCATCAAAAACATACCTGGAGTAGTGTTTTGTATCATTCACACATGTTATCACACAAACTCTGTATATTAAGGCTGAGTTCTTCTTTCAAACAGAAAACACTCTGTTCCCCCTTGTGATGTCACGTGGTAATGCAGGAAGCGCTCCACTGTGTTTTTAACCTCCATAAACCTTCACTAGAATCATTTGGATAATTTCAGAGATGTAAACAGACTAATAATGCAGGATTACTCAAACATGTGTGAATGAAAAAAACAAAAACAAAAAAAAACACAACTCCTGGTATGTTTTTGATGAGGTAACAACATTATAACATGACTTAAATCTCACAAGAATCCATTTTGTGTAATATAGGACCTTTAAAAAGACCTTTTTAGATTTAGATGACATTGAGGGCCTAAGGAAAAAACTCACTGTAGCTCATGTCTGGTTGATGCTGAATACAAAAGATGAAATTGTTATGAGCTGAAGGACTAGACCAGATTCTCAGAGTAGATAGAGTCAAATAAAATAAGATTCTAAGTTGTTCCTGGCTCTCACAAATCCTTTGGCACATTGCTAGTATTCACAATAGAGTGTGATTGTTCTATAGTGGTCCATTGGTCTATATTAGTCTATGTGGTCTTATATTTTATTATTATAATTTGCAGTTTCAGTGCAGCTTCAGTGTAGTTAGCTCCTCCCTCCCTCCTCCAGTCAGTGTCCACCAGCATCTGACCAGAACCGAAAAAGCAGCTTGGATGAGCCGCGAAACGTATTGGATCAAAAAACTTTTGTCCAGTTGACAGAATTGAATTTCTCCTTAATTCAAATGAATATCGATACTAGTTTCAGTATCAGTTTGTATCAGATTTTTTATACTTTTGACAACCCTGCACTGTAAGGAAAAAAGTTGTGTATACTCATTCCAAACTCCAAAGCAGAAGCCGAGCAAATAAATAAATAGATTTTTAGATTTTTAAAACTGACTCATTTATTAATGTTTCAAAATGTACCACGCTTGGATGGATGTCAGCATTATTTGCACTATAGCAGAGGAACCCGTTTTAACTTTTGCTTTTCACGTTGTTACTTTGGATGTACTTTACTTTTGGATGTAAATACCGTATTTTCCGGACTATAAGCCGCTACTTTTTTCTCACACTTTGAACCCTGCGGCTTATACACCGATGCGGCTAATATATGGACGGATTATTCGTCTATGAACACAGCGGATGCGCGCGCAGCTTGAGTGCAGAAAGCGCCGCTGTCTGTGCGGTGAACATGGGTTAGGGTTAGTTAGAACACTCGCTAGCGCTGTTGTCAGCACTAAAACAGTTTATCGCTGCGTGATAAAATAAGTTCTGCTGCTAAATGAACATTAGTGAGTGGGATACGTTTTAATGACCCGTATGTGTTAAATGCAGGTGAGGCGTAAATGACGAGACGAAACGTCTCAAACTTCAGTAGCGGGACATCCACTCATACATGATCGATACAACTAACCCCGACCCCCGGGAGAGCCTGAAATCCTGTTGAAATCCTACAAGACACTGACATGATCCCAGAGAGGACAGCGGCTCTTTCTGCTCGAGACATGCGCTGTAGAGCGCCAAGTGACGGGGCGCAAGAGCGAGACAGACAGGTGAAGAGATGATGTGCTGAGGAAGATGCTCGTTTGATTTTGTTTTGAACAGTTATTTTGTGCTTCATGCACACACCCTCCTCATGGAAAACATACGAAGAAATGCATATGATGCAGCTTTGAAGTTAAAGAGAATTCTGATCTATAGGGAAGAATATAGTCCCTCCTTTGAGCTGATAATGGAGGTTGTTTACTCTGTCAGTCAGTGTGTAGTGCTGTTGCTGCTGCCAGTGTTACTTCAGGCCAGGTATAAAATGTTTGTCAGAGAAATCCCTTAGAATAGAACTGTTTTTAGGGAGAAACTGTGTGTTTGTGTTTGCGTATATGTAGGAGTCCGTGGATTGAACTTTATTTTCTACCATAACTGTACTCAATAAAGTATTCTACAGCAAGAGGAAGTAAAACTGGATATTGGTTTGAAGCTGGGATTGAACCACCGTATAAAGAAGTGGGAGTGTGACATCACCTATAGCGTTTGGCTCCAGTCAAATGAAGCTAACCAAGGCTAACAATTATGGGGCGAATTTGGAGCCAAGTTCCATATTAGGAATAGGAATTTAGTTATGGCCAAAACAGCGAAATAAAAACACCAGGATGATGTAGAGCGGGTAAATACAAACATTTTAAGACCAAACTGAAGAGCCTGACCACAGTAGTTATGGAGAGAGGGGCGATGTTTTCTCAATACAAAGTAGAGTCGATGGAGCCGGAAGCACGTCCATGCTTACTTCCTATTTGGAACGTGGTGGCTAACGGGTTAGCTACGTCCATTTATATATACATATTAGTCAATGGACTAACCCACAACCTTTTCAATAAATATTCCATTCTGTTCCATAACTATATAACACACTTACTTTAAGATTTGCTCTATTTGAAAATGTATGGTCATTATTTTCTTTGACTAGAATAAGTACCAAATACTTTTTTACTAGAGCTCAGGATTAAACGTTAAAGTGTGATCTATTATCTATTAAATTACACACTATTACACTGTTTTCTGATCGATGTTTTAATGTTGTTTCCTCATCACAAACATACCTGGAGCTGTGTTTTGTTTCATTCACGCATGTTTAACACACAAACCCGGCATATTTAGGCTATTTAGGAGTTCTTCTCCCAGACAGAAAACACCTTGTGATGTCATGTGGTAATATAGGAAGTGCTCCACTCTATACACTTTTACTAGAATTGTTTGGATGCTTTCAGCCCTAAATTGCCAATCTCAACTAAACCTAAAAGGCAGCTGTTCATTTTAAAACTACCGCTACGTGACATTACAAGATGGAATAAAGCATTTTGAGCTTTGGAGATGTAAAAAACATTATTCTTGTGAATGAAACAAAACACAACTCCGGGTATGTTTTTGAGGCGGTAACAGCATTATAACATGGCTTAAGGCTCACAAGAGTCAATTTCACATAATATAGAACCTTTAAGAATGAAGTATTAAGTAAGAGTACTTAATTAGGTCACTGATACGCTTACTTAATTACAATTTCTGACTTGTTATCACCTCTGATAGATATAACAACATCATTTTTACTGAAAGTTCTTATATCTCTACACTGATCTCATATAATTTCCTCATCCAATATCTGTATAACTTTAAGCGTTAATGGCTAAGAGAGCACCATGCCTATAATACCCTAATTAACTGAAGATTTTTCTTCAGATGCTAACTAGCGACCACATGCTAAATATATCTGCGCACATTATGTACCCTGGCAGAAGAATCAGAGGATTTCAGGTCGAGCCCGTGGCCTTTTGGTTGGGCTGGTCTCCGCTCCCCACTGTGAGTTCTGCCTGTACTATCCACTGTAGCTCATTTACTATAGAGCATCAAAGCTCGCCTTGCTCCTCCACCCAGCCTGATCCCTACAAACATCCACCTACGCTCCTGTCTGCTCCACGCGTCTCTCACACACGTGTCCATTACCAGAACCTGGAAAGGCACCAAGATTCATTAGTCCGACCAGCGCTCTGCTAATATGTCTTCACTTCGCTTTTGACAGTCTTTCCTCATGATATTAATAGAAGTGGTTGGTTAAAGGGTCCATGTTACGAGATTTTCTGATCTATGTTGTAGTGCTGTTTCTTCATCAAAAACATGGACCTACCTGGAATTGTGTTTTGTTTTCATTCACACAGGTTTGCGTTATTAATCTGCCTAGCTCCAAACCTCAAAATGGCCTGGTCCACCTTGTGATGTAATGAAGTGGTAGTTTTCATGTTAATAGCTACCTTTTACCAATTCCAGGACTGAAATCATCCAAATGATTTGAGTGAAGGTGTATGGATGGAGTTTAAAAACACAGTGGAGCACTTCCTGTATTACCACATGACATTACAAGGTAGAACAGAGTGCTTTCTGTTTGAGAGAAGAACTCAGTGTAAATATGAAGAATTTGTGTGTTAAACGTGTGAATGAAACAAAACACAACTCCAGGTGTGTTTACTATAGATTAAAAAAAAAGCGTAATATGAACCCTTTAAACTTTTACCTTCGCTAGAATCAAATGGATAAATTCAGACCTGGAATTTCCAGTCTCTACTAAACAGAGCATTACCATCCAGGGCCATGATGTGGAAATAGTGGACTGCTACAAGTACCTTTGCGTCCATGTGAACAACAGGCTGGACTGGAGGGACAAATGTAATGCTGTGAAGAGAAGAGCATGAGCAGATTCTACTTCCTGAGAAAGCTCAGGTCTTTCAATGTGTGCAGCGAGTTACTGGAGATCTTCCACCAGTCTGTGGTGGCCAGCGCCCTGTACTTCGCTGTGGTCTGCTGGGGGAGCGGCACCAGTAAAAGGGACACTGGGCGGATTGACAAACTGATCCGTAAAGCTGGTTACGTGACCGGCTGTGAGCTGGAGACATTTGTCACAGTGAGGGACAGGAGGACACTGGATAAACTGCTCTCCATCATGGACACTCCTGCTCACCCACTGCACCAGACTATAGAGGGACAGAGGAGATAATACTCCCTACAACTGTACAATTCACCTACTGCACCAGACTATAGAGGGACAGAGGAGCTCATTCTCCAACAGGCTCCCACAGCTCCGCTCAAACAGTGAGAGATACAGGACTACATTCATACCATACTCCATACAGTTGTACAACAACTCACCCTTATGTAACAGATAATACTCCCTACAACTGTACAACAACTCATTCTTAAGTAACGGATAACCTTATGCCCTGTCAATCATCATATCATTGCACTGCCGTTCTTGTCTCTTGTATATAGCTGTGATTTTATATTTTATTACTTATTTTTCAATTTTATTTTGACTTGTACATACACATTTATTGATATAATTATCTCATTTGACACCTGTCTAGCTACTTTTTTAGAATTTAGCTACTGTGTCCAAATAATTTCCCCTGTGGATCAATAAAGTTTGTCAAAGTCTAAGTTTTAATAATGCAGGATTACTCAAATGTGTGTGAATGAAACAAAATACAACTCCAGGTATGTTTTTGATGAGGTAAAAACATTCTAACATGGCTAAAAGCTCACAAGAGTCAGTTTTGCAGAATCTTTAAATAAGTAAAAAAAAATATATATATATATCAGTCCTTCATATGCTCCACAATATATTCCCTTCTTTTCATACATCAGATACAAGCAAGCAGTTCCTCTTTCACATCCTCACCCAATTATTTTCCACTTTAACTTGGCTGTCATTTGAGCGTAATAACATTTTGAAGTAACAACTCTCCTGACCACAACTGACGGCCCCCTCTTCCACCTCTGTACTTGCTCTGTGTAATTGCCATCCCTCCGAGCCACAGGACAATATTAGAGTGACAAACACCATTCCAGTGTCTGTCCATCACAAATCCGCCATAATTGAGAGTAATGACCGACTACTTCTGCATCTTATTGACTTCGGAATTATTGCTAATAAATTGGATTAAAAGTTGGGAATGAGCTGAGGATGAAGTCGGAGGGAGGTGTAGCGCTTAGTCTCTCGGGAGTCGAGGAGGTGCAGGGTTTGATGGCGAGCAACTTGAACGCAAAGGTAGAAATTATTTGTACAAAGCGCCGCTAACCGAGCAGTCGATAGTGATTAGGGCTGTTGTCCACTCACACATGCTCAGTATCGATGGATGTCAAGACTCTGCTTCGAGTGGCTGGTTTGGAAGTAGACTGTGGGGTTTAAGGATAGCAGGTGGACACTTGTGTCAGATATTTCTACACAGTTATTTCAACTCTAAATTTAAAACTTTTAAAATGTATTTTAATGCAATTTTCTGTGATTTGCAAAGTTTTTTATGCCAGATGTGAATTGCCCAAGATCACAACCGCAGTGCAGGTTCTGACATCCCACATTGTCCCACATGAATGAACTTTTAAAGGTTCTATATTACGCAAAAATTGTCTCTTGTGAGTGTTTAGCCATGTTAGAATGTTGTTACTTCCTCAAAAACATACGTGGAGTTGTGTTTTGTTTCGTTCACACATCTTTGAGTAAGCCTTTATTATTAGCATGTTTGCATCTCCAGAGGGTTTGTGTGTGAAGCATGTGTGAGTGAAACCAAAACACAACACAACACTGTGTTCTTGATGGAGAAGCAACATTATAACACAGATCAGAAAATAGCATAATATGGGCCCTTTAATGCAGTCTGATTTTTTACTTCCATCCTCCTGAAGAAAACCTGACCTGACACTTGATCCACCCAATGAAGCACTCATCTTTCTAATTGAAGAATAAATATCACTTTGCCATCATTAGGGTGAAGTAGTTGGGAGCATTTCAAGTAATAGAATGGGTCAAATATATAGTATGCTCTGACCAATGCCATCTGTCCACTGTTCTCTATATATAATTGACTGATGGTGGGAGTTGATACAGATTAATTTAAAGGGCCCATATTATGGTGTTTTCTGAGCTATGTTATCATGTTGTTTCCTCGTGAAAAACATACCTGTGACATACCTGTAAGTTGTGTTTTGTTTCATTCACACATGTTTAACACACAAAGCCTGCATATTTAGGAGTTCTTCTCTCAAAACCCTCTGTTACTGAACAAAAGGTAGTGGTTAACTTGAAAACTAGCACTACATGACATCACAAGGTGGAGTTTTGGAGATGCAGGCAGACTACTAATAAAGGATTACTCAAACATGTGTGAATGAAACAAAACACAACTCTGGCTATGTTTTTGAGGAGTTAACAACATTATAACACGGCTTAAAGCTCACCAGACTCACAAGAATTTTGCATAATATAGGACCTTCAAATTAAAATGAAAAGTCTGTCTTGTTTATGTTCAGGAAATGAATATCAAAAGACAGTTTTTTTTTTTGTTTTTTTTTTTTTGTTTAGTTTAAAGAGAAAAATGAAATAAAAACGGGTGAAAAAAGATAAATTTTTGTTTGTTTGTTATATTTTATGCAATTTTAATATATTTCTGCGTGTCTATTTCTCACTGTTGCGGTTGTTTATTCTCTTGCTTCAAGCACCCAGACGGCCATAATTCCTCTATGCTGCCAATTAAAACCAGGGATTATTCATCTAAATATAGACACTGCATCTGCCTCAACTCCACCATCTTCATTATCAAATACTTATACATGGATTCCTGTGGGGACTTCACTCAAGCAAAAATAGTGCAAGAAATATCTGCAATGGTAACACCTGGTTATATTTATTGACACAAATCCAATTAAAACTGTTATATTTACACAACTGGTGACAAATCTCTTATTCAAACCTTATCTTACACGTCTTGCTCACTGGTAAAAAAAAAAATGCATTGCTTTATATATAGGTCTGTTTTGTGGCGTGATAACAATAGATCAACACATTCAGCGTGGCAGGTGTTTTATTCATGCTAGGCTTAAATGCATACATTCTCTCTGTGAAGTAAATATAATGTATTGTGAACACAGCTTTCATTATATTTCCATGGAATACCGCAAAGGCCCCTGAATGACGTCCATGGGACACACTCATGTTTTTTTTAAACAGATGTAGGTTTTCTCATGAATATTTGGGTTGTCATTCCAACAAATCAATAAAGCATAGTACCTCTGATTTATTCATGTTATGGACTGTCAGCAATGTTTTTATTTTATTTTATTTTATTTTATTTTATTTTATTTTTATCACTAGAGCAGGTGAACAATGTTAGAGTATGTCTTACTTAAACACGGTGATACACATAATATACACACAACATGCTTTTGTGTTATAAAACACCTGCAATTCAATAAATGCAGTTTGAGGATCAAGAAGGTTGTGTCACTAGGTCAAATCACAGGTCTGATCTGTGGAGGGGTGATCCCACTCACAGCCTGTTTTTCAAGGACATTTTATGCCCTACTGTGGAATATTCCAGGAAAAGTAATCTATCTCCATGATATATGTGCAGGAAGGGGGTGTAGGCTGGAGCCACTCTGTTCATCCACTGGAGACTGTGGATCAGTGAGAAATAAAATACCTACTGATTTAACAGTCACATCCAAGATTTCAAGATTTCGAGATTCAAGATTTCAATATTCAATTAAAGATAATACTGTCATTGTCATAGAGAAACAACAAAATTATAGAACTCCGCCATGTCTCAACAAACTCCCCACCTGTTTTCCATGGATACAAGCAGATGGTGGACCCCCAGTGATAGTGTGAATTTGTGACTCTAGACTACGTTATCATAGATTTCATTGCCAATATAAATTTCTAGCCTAGTTGCTGCAGTAGCTGTTTGACTGACTGAGTGAGTGAGCATTGTTTTGGATAAAGCCACACATGAGCACTTCCTTTAGTTTTAATTAGGCCATCACCTCCGGCCAAAGAGTCCATTAACAAGTGTGCTTCAGCTGTCAGACTGTGAAAGGCTGTGCACTTAATTGACTCCAAATGTGACTTGCCATTTCATGTCACAATCAAAGCACACGCTCATGTTAAAACAGAGGATTCTGTCAGGAGGAACTATTAGTACATAGTGTTAGCGTCTTGTAAAGGTAATGCTATTATGTGTTGAAATGTGTTGAAGAAAAAAAAAAAAAGTGTCAACCACGTGTTAAGGTAAAACAATTGGGGCAGGACACGATAACTTCAGCCTACTCCTTTTGAGCACTAGAAATGGTCATGTTCATATCCTTGTTTGTAATGTACCTTGCTCAAACAAATAAATAAATGGAAAAAAAAAAAATGAAAATGAATGTGAGGTTCTCAGTAGATTAAGTACATAAAAAGGATACAACAGTGCATATAGTGTTTAAAGTGTCTTGCCCAAGGACACAAAAAGAGTAGCGAACATCAAACTGCTGATCTCTGGGTTAGAACACAAATATACCAGCAACAGTTACCCTTTACATGATAAACAACAGATGATAAATAATTGGTTAAACAAATGAAAATATACCAGTGAATCAAAACGAAAAGACTGCAGATGTCAGATGAAGCCATGGTGCCTGGAATGTTCCACGGTAATACATTAAATATATGTGTCTCCATGGAAAGAAGCAAGGGACACCACCAGGTCATGCTGCAGGTCAGTTCTGCGGAAAGGCAAGCCGTCAGAAAAGTTACAGAGTGCATCTTTAAATAATAATGTCTTTTTTTACTTATGGATGGAATATTGTCTGTAGTAGCTCCATCCGGCAACCAGAGTATTCACACCACATCCTTGACCTTTTCATAAAAAAATTAAAATGAAACAGAAAACACGCCAGTAGAGATATTGTGCCCCGGTAATGTTATTGTGAAAAACGAGAAGAAGTATAACCCTAACCCTAAGAAATATAAATTAAAAGCTGTGATTAGAATATAGAGCCTCAATATTTTTGTGGTTCAGTTTTACAGTAGCATAACCTCAGCCTGGGAGAGAATTGCATTATGGGCTAGATTGATTCGTCTCTCCTTTACAAAAATGAAAACCGCATAAGTCGATTTCTGTTGCCATAGAATTGTTTTGATGTCATTACCACAGATGAATGCTGGAGCTGATCGCCGACCAAAACGATAGAGAAATCAAATTACTTCGGAGCTACTGACCATTCAAAACATGCCCAAGTATGGAGAAGCTAAATGTTGTCTGCAGATATGACCTGGGATCTATATGAGATTTAATGAAAACGTGATATTAAAGACATAAAACACGTGTAATTGGCGCTTCTAGTTTCACCAAAAGAATAGAAATACATCCCTCGTGGACCAGAATAGCTTGCAGAGGATTGCAGTTTATATTTCATTATCTCCCACACCTGCTCAGCGACAGTACCTACGACACTGACATTCATTAGTCTGCTTTGCTGCAAGAAGTCATTAGCGATAAGCTGACAAAACACAAGCCCACCGGTATATGTTAGCGGATGCAAACAGGTTTAGAGGAGGGAGTCATATAGAGCAGGGGGTTTCAAACTTTGGGACAAAGCCCTTTAGTGGTTCCCTGGCTTGTTTTGCTGTTGTTAGGAAGGAGTGTTGAGTTCTTGTGGAGGGCTGATTTGTAGTCCGGCTAAGATTCTTGGTTTATTTTAGTATTGTTCAAGTTCAAACACATTTTCTACAATGTCTTTTGGGCAGTTGTAATCTGTGTCCTTGTTTAATTGCATCAGTGAATTATTTGAGAGTGCCCAGATAAAACATCTGTATAAACCCTTTACAGCACAGGTACCATTAGAGTGTAGCAGCAGATAGGCCTGTGTGTACTGAGTTGTACAGATTTATCAATCTGGAACACATTGTGAACATTGTCCACAAATGCACAGAGCGCTTGTCTTCTGCATGTTTTTCACAAACAAAATAGTCTAAAATTGTTTTGGTTTTGTTAGGGCGCTTCACCTTTGGCTTCTGCACAAACCTCAGTGTTGCTCTGTGATTGGTCAGCCCGCTGCTGGGTGAATTTGAACCTTACAGTGGGAGTATGTCAAGAAGGATTCTCATGAGTTTGTGAACTCACAAATATCATGAGCATCCATCTCGCTGTGGAAGGTTAGTTTTATATATTAGTTTATGGAAAACTGTTGAGATTAGATTCAGATTTAAAAAGTCTTCTTCTCAACTTCTCAAACTGCTTTATACGAGGCTCTTATTCATTTACTCCACAGTCATACTTGCCCTGGGAAGACTGAAAAGAAGTTCAACTATTTTTAACTGACTCCATATGGTTAATATCTCTTGTCTATCTTGCAATAAGTCTCACTCCAACTCTAATTTCATACCCAAGTTATCATTGACCCATCACTGATCCATCACTCTTTACAGTGACAAATGAAGATGCTGCTTTGTTGACATAGTTGAAAATAAGCTGCACAGAAGGGAGACAGTATATTGATCAACACTGTTGAGACTATTTGTAGTTCATTCATTCAGCGTAATACTGTAAGTGAAGGATCAACAGTCAGTGTAATCCTCGCCTCTAACTATAAGAAGCCCTGCTTTTGTTTTCTATATTAAGCTCGAGCTTGTGGATGCTTGTTAGTGCGGCGTACAGTCTGAGCTGCAGAGGGGAAATGGACAGAATACACAGCTCCACTAATGAGCTTCATTATGATTTTAAGAGTCTTACTGAACAACTCAACTAATCCACCAGAGACAGGATCAGATTAGCACTAAACAATGATTGGCTTCTAAACAGTCTTTGATACTGAAAATCAAAGTTATCCCTCCCTCTGATTTGAGTGGGAAAATGCACTTTTATAGACTATTTTAGTATGTGCAGTATGAAACTTTTCTGGTGCAGTGTAAGCCATCTGTTTGTCTCCATGAAGATGTTATTGTTTTGCAGAGAATGTGCCACAATATGGCATTAAACTTAAAGTTCCATTACGTAAAATTATTACCTCAAAAACATACCTGGAGTTGTGTTTTGTTTCATTCACACGTTTGAGTATTATTATTCGGCTGTCTACATCTCCAAAGCTCAAAATGCTTTGTTCCACCTTGTGAGGTCATGAAGCAGTAGTTTTCAAGTTAACAGTGCCTTTTACCTTTAGTTCAGGGCTAAAAATATCCAAATTCTGCATTAAATAAAAACACAGTGGAGCACTTCCTGTACCACATGACATCACAAGGTGGAACAGAGTTTTCTGAGAGAAGAACACAGCCTAAATATGCAGAGTTTGTGTGTAAAATTTGTGGATGAAACAAAACAATTCCGGATATGTTTTTTGATGAGGAAACAACGATACAACATAGATCAGAAAATATCATAATATGGGTCTTCTGTGGAGACAAAAAGGACCACATAACAGGTCAGACGTGTTTAGAGGTTTAGAGACTCCATGTTTTGCACTGAGCTGTGGATTGACCCTCCAGCCGTGCTCTATAAAGCAGAGGTGGACTGCTCTGGTCCCTCACCCGCCCCATTCCTCCACCCTCACCAGCCCATGTGTCTTTTTGCATCGCATCTCAACACATTTCATTGCATGGTTATCAATTCGAATATCATTTACACCACACACTCCACAGAGTTCAAAATGGTTACTGGTTAATGGTTCTTTCCCTCATAACACTGTCCAAGACTTCATTATTTCTTCTGCCAAATCATTCAGGAAACCAACCAACAAATGCTACAAGATATCAGCCAGTGATTTGTTTGGAAATATTTTGATTACACAGACTAATAGCTTTGTCTGGAATCTTCCACACTATAGCATTCAACTGATGCATCTCCACTGACACATGCAGGTGACAGCTCCCAGGTCAAGTTACAGGTCAGATCTCTGGAGAGGCGACCGCTTACAGTAAGAATGCTTGTTTTTCAAGGTGTTTTTGAGCTATAACAATATATCTAATGCATCATAACTTTAATTCCATACTGTGGAGCATTCCAGGCAACAGGTAGCCTCATTTAATAAAGGTTAGGGCTTTGGGACAGGTTTGCTTACTCGGTTTTGGCAGAATTACTTTGGTGAAGAAAATTACGCAGTTAGAGCTTTAAAACAGGAACAATACACACTCTTGTACACTCAATGACTATTTTAAAGATCAGCATGACTTAAACCAAGTGCAAATTTTGATAAAGCAAAAGTTACCTTCAAAACAACTACACTGATCGGTGAGTCATCCTTGAGTTTTGGGCTGTTCCTTCCCTTCTCTTTCTCTCTCCCTCCCTCCCTCTCTCCTCTCTGGTTTCGTACATACCCCAGCCTGTGCCCCCCCTTCCTTCTCTCCACAGTAGTAAAGCAGTAGCAGACAGCAGAGATGGAGATCCAGACACCCGCTGCGCCGGTAAATTCTCTCAATTGTTGGCACTGCAATATTTTTACTCTATGACTCATAAAGAGAGAAAAGGTGCCGATGTCATTTTACATTTCTTTGAGTACACAGATGATTCAAATGCAATGTTCTCGAAGTAAGTGATTCATTCTGTTTATATCAGCAAAGCAAATCTGTTTGGAATATAGTGTTTAAACCACGGAACATATGAATGAAACAGGGATGCCTCTCGGAATGCCTATAGAGGTACTGAACATTTAAAGGCATAGATACAGAGAGCACCCCGCCTCAGGCTCAAAGTAGCTGGGAACTGCTTCAGGCACTAGTAGCCAGTAGTATTTTGCAATTGGCCTTGAGTCTACATGGCTTGTTAAAAGGGGATATTTTACTTCTATGGGGTATTAACTGCCAACACATATTTAAATTACCTTTTATTGTTTAAAAAATGCTATGTTTGCTGAAAACAACGTATTAACATGTTTTTTATAGGTTTCATGTTCATTTTTGATGCTCTGAGTCTCACCTCTCTTTGCGCTCCGTGTTAAGTCGCTCCCCCTTCAAAGCGCCATCACAACACAATTAGCGTTCATCCCACTAATGGAACTACTGTACATCAGGTTTGTTGTTGTCTAGTTTTGTATGATGTTTTTGTATATTTATGGAGAATATTTATGGAGGCATGAGTGACATAGGCTTGTGGGCTGAGCACTAGAGTCTTACAGCTAACCATAAGGAATAAATAGGGCCCCGGAGAGATTGCTAAATTATGACATGGTAGAAAGTTAAAAAAAAATCTCCCTTCACTGTACAAATGACTTTAGTTCATTTAGACGATTCTGTAACAAAGATCAGACTTACCAAATATTATTACTGATCATAAGTCAAAGCAGATTCTTCCTCTTACAGACAACATCCAGAGAACAACTTGTTTCCTCCATTTTTTAGCTATAATCACCATCACATTTCATTAAGGCTATACACCACAGGCATCCTCCGAACGTGAAGTTACAGTCATTAAAGCCATAATTAACTCTTGTATTGTCTCTAATATTAACCTATAGTACGACTTCCCTCCCACACTTTCAGATGACTCGCATTTTGACATGGATGTGAAAAGACACATCCTTCATCACGTTTACTTTTCTCTCCTGGACATCTAATTACGCTAAATGCTTGTGTTAGCGAAAGGACCCCTATCTCGTCTGCTATCTGCTAATCGTACTGCAGTGAGCTATAGCAGGACACTTTTAGCTGACCCGCTCATTATTTCCATAGGTGCCAGCTTGGCTCATGTTGAGATGTGGCGAACGTGCCCACCACCATCACCACGCGCACACACCGAGGTTAAAATGTTCCTTAAGGCAGCAATTTCCTGTCTGATTCTTTCCACAGAACTCAACAAAATGCTAAAATTAGCCTCATTAGGGGGCTGTCAAATGGTGGTATGTGTGATGAGACTTTGAAGGTGTGGAGATCAGAGGGAGAACTTTTTTTATAGCGTCGCAGTCAAAATCTAAGACAGATCCTCTAATGCTGGTGTAGTATTTTAATAGGCATCAGCACATTACTTTTATGATTAAAGGGGGATAAAATGTTTATAGTTTATGAGAATTCAATTTAGTGTTATAATCTTTTATAATATTATACTGGACATGACAACTGCAGAGGTGGTAGAGTAGCCAAAAATTGTACACAAGTAGGAGTAATGTTACTTCAAAATAATATTACTCAAGTAAAAGTGCAAAGTAGTGGCCCAAGGAATTATTCACCTTAAAGTAGAAAAGTATTTGGGAAAAGCAAGAGTAACTTAAAGAGGAACTGTAATGCAACATCTGATTTAGAATTTGAAGTTACATGGAAGGAATCTGGTATTTTCAAAGAATAGACACAAAAATAATAAACTAATTTATATCTGAATTAGCGGTGCAAGAAACACAAATGTTTGAATCATTTCATATTGTCAACATGAAGGTTTTGTCACTTGTAGACTTACTCACAGTGGGAAGAGGAAGCAGACTTTAAGAGTGTCACATTTATTACAATATTACTCAGGCAGGAGTCAACGTATGCTGCTAGAAAAGCAGAATTTCTTTAAGTTATTCAGGCAGTAAATAATAGTAAATGTGTACTCTATGGACAGATGCTTCTATCATTCATTTTGACTGAACTCACCATGTGATTACTATATTTTTTTTCTCTCCAAACAAGTTACATTTCAGTTTTCAAAATAATATATGTTGTAATTCTGAAGTGAAAATGAACTTGAATCTTAAAACTGAAACATTTTGTGATTGGACGGTTTGTAGTGTGGGTAATCTGGATGCCAGACTAGATTTTTGGTAAGAAATTCAATCAACAGTGCAACAAATTTGGAAAGTAGCAACAAAATGCATTGTGACAGAAAAGAAGGGAATTCCTTAAGGATCGACTTCACCTGTGACCTACAACATAAAAGATGGAGGACGAATGAAATATTAGCATTATTCAGTGTTGAGAATGGACTTATTGCCATGCAGAATGTGAATGAAGGCCATTTGTATTCATGTCTCCCCACTTCCGATGTAAATCATATTATGCAAGCAGACGATGAAGTGTCTATAGGGAAGCATTTGTGAGCTATACACTGTTTCTTATTATGTATCTTAACTGCATCAAAATCAATACATCTCTGCAATTACTGGCCAGTTAAAGCTTTCACCGGGTTTATTGCTATACCATGTGTTATTACTATGCTGTGTGTGATTTTTAAAGATGCGCTATGTCACTTTTTTCTGGTGGGTGGCCTACATCTTGTCTCCATGGAGATGTTTTTGCTTTTCCTCAAGTGTTCCATAGTATGGCATCGAGGTTGATCTTTCTTATATTTACAACTACACGTGGTTTTATTGCTCAGAATCCCTACATTTATTGATACTTTGCAGCTGATGTCATCAACATTTCCTTGGGATGTGATGCTAACTGTAGGCTCTGCTCTGTCTGAGGCTTTATTAGACTTTAATCTGTGCTTTATTGTAACAGAATCTGACCATAAAGAACTGACTTAGCCTAGGTGAGATGATTTGTGCTATTAAACAAGTATCTTGCACATAAAATTACAGTCACAAGCTAGCCAGGATTAGCCAACTGTTTTTCAATTAATCACTTTCAATTAACCCTAACCTTTCTGTTGAAAATGAAACTCCTAAACAGGACCAGAGACAGAACAGAGTGTTTTCCGTTTCAGCCTAAATATGCAGGTTTGTGTGTTAAACATGTGTGAATGAAACAAAACACAACTCCAGGTATGTTTGTGATGAGGAAACATTATAACATAGATTAGAAAATAGTGTAACATGGGTCCTTTAAATGTGCACTGTGTAACTATGCAACTTTAAGAATAGCAAGTAGATTTCTAAACCCAACAAACCTGCATATAAACACTATGACATGGCATTTTTATTCAATCTTAGCGCACGCTGTAATTATTATTCATACTCTAATGAAATATGGATGTGCGGATGACTGGGTTGAATAAATAATGATAATCAACAGCAACAGTTATTAATCTGATGCTTATTCAATTGTGGAAGTAAAACAGGTCATGGTAGAACTAGCAGACTACTTCTTTCAAATGTCAAAAGTGAAAAATGGCATAAATGATTCTTGCTTTGAGAAAAACGGTTAATAGACTCGGACCTGATCTGATTGAAGTTTAAACCACTGAATGAATAAACCAGTTTGTTCATTTATAAAACGCTGGTGGAAGAAATAATAGTAAATACTATGTATGATTATTTATCCCTACTATTGATACTTTGCAGTGACATCACGCTGGTGGTGTTCTACATGTATTTGTATTGGTGGAATGTTCGTCAGTTACTATGGAGACGCAATGCACACGTTAGTAAACACTGTCAAATAAGTTTTAAGATCTTCTGAAAACTACAAGTGGATTTAAATTTAAATTATAGCTCAGATTAAAGCCTTCAAAAAGTCTCAGAACAAAGCTTCAGACAGAGCGGTGCCTCCAACTGCAAAGTATCAACTGGAACTACTTCTATTGGTAGTTTTCAGATTTTAAAATGTGATGATACTCCCAGATGGGGGGGCAAGAATCAGTTTTTTGAATACATGTTTTTTATTGCTAAATCCTTATTGGTGTCTCATCTCTCCACAGATCTGACCTGTAACTTGGCCCATTTACATCCCCTGTTTGTATCCATGGAAATGAATATAGCAGGAACGTTCTAGGTTTGATTTGATTACATTTATGGTCAGCTTGTCAACCTCCCATATCCACAATTTTGATTTGTAAAACTTGTATGCAAAATTACAATTGACAAAGCACTTTATCTGTAAACTAGAGTGAAAGATTTGAAAACTTACAATGACGCATTATTCCAAAATGACTCAAAATCTTACCAAAATCACACCAAAGTCTCAAATCCCAAGACAATTCTTGCTCATTACTAATATATTCTAATTACAGCATCATAATAGCTGTTGCCTCCCCTACTTCCATTCTCTATATAGTTTCCATGTGCAGGTTGAGGGCAGCATAGGCAGTTGACAGATGTTTAGTGGCTTCCTACTCGAACACATTGTTATATACAGTATATCACACTCACCTCTCCCAGGGGACAGATGAGACTTCTTCTTCAGGTGATTTCAGCCCACAGCTACTTCCTAGTGGCCAAGTTCAAAGGTCATGTAGGCTGTCTTGTTTGCGCAGTAATTAGCCACCAGCACATTAGCACACACAGATGTTGAGGTGAGTTTCACTTTACATCTGTGGATCCACAAGAGTAAAACATTTGAATAAATTAGAGAGACATCAAGAGGGTTAGTTGTACTATGTTAGATTAGTTTCATGTGCAAGATACATGTGATTAAAGGCAGTTACAGGCATCTCATGAGAAATGCAATTAGCAGCAAGTAAAGATTATATGGTACCCAAGGCTACACACTTGCACATGCAGCACAAAAATGGGATAAACCTGGGTCTAAATCTGGACCTAAACCTTAACCAGGACTAGTACAGGGCCAAACAAGGGTAATTAATCGGGTAAAGGCCTGTCACCATAATCACGATATCATATTGATGGAACAACAGTTTTTGGGTTCAGTATCATAAGGACTTTTTCTTTGTACTAGTAGGCAATTTTTGGTGATCTTTCCGTACTACAATAGATATTTGAGCTGTAAAAGGTTGAATTATGAATTTCTAGACACATTATAGACACAAACTAACTACTTAAAGGTGCATTGTGTAACTTTTCTGGTGGAGAGTCCGTCAAATGCTTTTCTCCATGGAGACGTTATTGCTTTCTTTGTCTGGAATGTTTCACAGTGTTGCATTAAACCTTTCTATCTTCACAGAGACCAAACCAGACCAAGTTACAGGTCAGATCTGTGGAGAGGCAGCCCAGCTCACAGTCAGAATGCCTGTTTTTCTTAGTATTTTTCAGCTGTAAAACCACCTGTAATTGAATAAATGTAAGGTAGAGCTGTTTAATGTCATACTGTGGAACATTCCAGGCCGTGCAATGACCATAGAAACAAGCAGGTTATGGACCCTCCACCAGAAAAGTTACACAATGCACCTTTAAGAGTTGCATTCTGTAATTTATTTACTACAGTTCATATTATTTAACAATTTTGTACATTTAGAATAGTTTTTGGGGGATAATTCTACTTTATGGTTTGGTTTCAGTATCACTTTTCATCTATATTTACTTTTTACTTCAGCATTTACTATAGCAATATATCGATTAAAGATTTGTTACCATGACAGGCCTGGGTCAGTGTACTCTGATTAAGTAAACATTGACATTCATTCAAAAATGGATATTGTGAAAAGAGGAGGAAATAGAAAGGCTAAAGCTTCTACTACAGTTATAGAGATTGTGGAAAAGAGAGGGTGGGTTTTATAAGTACTGCATTTTAAAGTACACTGTGTAACTTTTCAACCGAATACGCCATCTGCTTGTCTCCCTGAAAATATTATTGGTTTTTTTGCGTGGAATATTCCAAAGTATGCCATCACAGGCAACTGACAGGTACTATTGAACCCAAAGTACTGAACCTGCAGCGTTAATCTCAAGTGTATATTTCAAAGTTTTGTGCATCTTTAAGTCTGGAATATCTCTGGGGAAAAAGCAGTGCCTTTGACATCTTTTTCCATTCCCAGTAAAGTGGGATTTAACAGATTTGATGGAAGTGTCACCACACACTGACGCAGCTGCCAGAAGACAAACTGAAGTGTGGACGGAAATAGACTTCTTCAAGTGTGATTTCTTTATTTAGGATTTGAGTAAGATTTGATAACGCTGCATTCAGCTGTGACCACCAAATTTCAGAGCATCATGTGATTCACACAGTATTAATACTAACGCCAAAAAGTTTTCATTACTAATAGTTTCTAGAGTCTAAGTGCCTTTGCTACCTGCTTATCAACTTCAGTGCTTGCCATTCTTGTTTTAGGCCTCATTTAAAGGTGCGCTGTGTAACTTTTCTGGTGGAGGGTACGTCAAATGCTTTGCTCCATGGTGATGCTATTGCTGTGTCAGGTCATGTCTGTGGAGAGGCAACCCCACTCACAGTCAGAATGCCTGTATTTTTGAGCTATAAAACCACCTGTAATTGAATAAATCTAAGGTAGAGCTGTTTAATGTCATACTGTGGAACAAGTGCACCCTTAAGAGCATTTATTGTATACAAAGTTGTGTTAAGAGTGATTCATGCATGTTTTAGTATTCTTTTTTCTTCTCTACAGTCAAACGAGTCGCTTTGAGACTCTTAAGTGTTCAAAAGTTCAGAATACTGTTACCGTAACGTTGCTGATGTTTGGTGGTTACGATCTGACACTGACACCACACACATGAGGAGCGCAGCGGCTTCAAAATCGCACACGAAGACAAAAGTCGGGTCACGCCTCCCCGAACTCACGGAGAAGAAATCGCAGCCAAAATGAGGCAAGTTCTCCTGTAGTGTGTGGCGGCCTTTAAATTGTCAGTATATATAACAGGCAATACAAGTGACATACACATACATATCACACACATAACACATATACAAAAAGTACTAGTATTCTACATTCTCCTGCATTCAAGAAGCCATTACTCTGAAATTCCTGTTTTTCCCTACCCCCCATACACACACCCTGTTCTTTGCTTTCTTCGTTCTCCAATGTTTTCTTAAACACTGATCCACGTAGGTACACACAAGTTCAGCACAAAAGAAAAACAAAATCCAAGCTCGCTACTACTGCAGCTATCCACTATTAATGAACATCGAGAGAGTTATAAAATGAATCTGCCAGGTTTTGACAAAAGCCCTAATTCATTTTTGACTGTGGTCCCTCAGCAGGTAACAAAGATACAAAACATTTACATAATAAAAAGCTAGCATCACCTCTTTTTACCACTGAAAACCTTCCCTAAGCAATAATCTCAGGTTGATTTGAGTCAAAAATCAGGAAACAAGGTTCAAGGTGCACTGTGTAACTTTTTGGTTTTGTTTAAATATATGTGTGTGTGTGTGTGTGTGTGTGTGTGTGTGTGTGTGCGTCATTTCTCTGCCTGGAATGTTCCACAGTATGACATTAAACAGCTCTACCTTACATTTATTCAGTTACAGGTGGTTTTATAGCTCAAAAACTACCTAGATAAGCAGGCATTCTGACTGTGAGCGGAGTTGCCTCTCCACAGATCTAACCTGTATCTTGGCCTGGTTTGGTCTCCATGATGATAGTGGGTTTAATACCATGCTGTGAAACAATCCACACAAACCAATAGTATCTCCATGGAGAAAAGCATTTGACGGACTCTACACCAGAAAAGTTGCACAGTGGACCCTTTAACTACTCCACTTACGAGACCCTTACTGCTTTCTGATCAATATTATGCAAACCCTTATAACATCCACCCTTTTGTTAGCACGATCTTTGTTCTCCCTCCCTCTCCCCCCCATGTAGTCTCCAACCTGAAGAAGTCATACACACCTTAATTTACACAGACTAATGAGGCAAACGCATGGCTATTTAATTGGCTCGAGTCTCTTAGCGCTCTCCTTTGGACAAGCTGCATATTTCAACTCAGCTCACAGGCTCACACGCAAGCAATAAACATCCACTGGTCAATTATGTTTGCAAATACCCACATAAATCATGCTATCTGCTAACACGGGGGAAGCGCCTGTGTACACAACCAAATAAGGGCGAAGGATGTTGGCCTGGACATTTTTCTCAATCTTGCCTGTCGTAAGCTGCTACATTCTAAGCAAGATTAATCTATAGGCTCTGGTTGCAGGTGGCTAATGCAAGCTTCGTCACAAGATGAAGAGGAGAGGAAGACGTAGGTTTGGAAATGTCTAGGATTAGATAGGCTGGTTATATTGGTTTCAAGGAGAGTTGGATTTCTCATGTAGAGGTGATTAAATGATCAACAGGTGGGGTTAAAGAAGATTTAGTGAAGAATGAAGACATGGATTTATAATGGCTGGGTCAATATACTCATAATTTGTTGGAAAGTGAGTGAAAACAGAATAGGAAGACTAAGGGCCGGGCCATGCTGCACACATATTTCACCCTTCGAGGGTAAAAACGGCAACTTTTGGACGCGTATTTTTTTTAGAATGCATTAAAAGTGAATGAGGACGGCCACACTACCCACACTTGGTGCACGTGTGGAGCAGCATGTCCCCCAAGTAGATTTCATAAAATAGGATCCATCCTATTTTTTGACACTCTATGTGAGCGTAGGCATGTATCCCCATCAAAATACATAGAAAGCATGCATCTATTGCTGTATTTATGCATTTACCATCAGCACAACGTATTTCGGCTGTGGTTTCACGAGGCTACGCGCATAAACGAGTGCAGTGTGGCCAGGCACTAGGTGCTATATTACACAAAATGAATTCTTGTGAGTTTTCAGCCATGGTATAATGTGGTAACCTCACAGTTGTCTTTTGTTTCATTCACACATTTTTGACTAACTGTATTATTAGTCTGTCTACAAAGCTCAAAATGCTCTGTTCAACCTTGTGATGTCATGAAACCGTAGTTTTCAAGTTAACAGCTCCTTTTACCTTTAGTTCAGTAGAGACTGGCAATTCCAGGGCTGAAATCATTTAAATGATTCTAGTGAAGGTGTGTGGAATTTACACACACAGTGGAGAACTTCCTGTATTACCACATGACATCACAAGATAAAACACAGTGTCTGTGTTTTTATAGTCCACACACCTTCCCTAGAATCATTTGGATATTTCAGCCAATCTCTACTGAACTAAAGGTAAAAGGAGCTGTTAACTTGAAAACTACAGCTTCATGACATCACAAGGCTGAACAGAGCGTTTTGAGCTTTGGAGGTGTTGACAGATTGTTCAAACAAAACACTATGTTTTGTTTTGTTTTTTTTTTAGGAGGTAACAACATAATAAGATCAGTCCACCTTTAAAAGTGTACTGTGCAACTTTTATGGTTCATGAATGGATATTATGGCTTTGACTGGAATGTCCCACAGTATTGCATTAAACTTATCTATGTAGTATTTATTCAATTACAGGCAATTTAATTCTATGTCACCTGCTTGTCTCCATGGCGATAAGTTTAATGCAAATGAAAATGCATACCTTTAAATTGCATTGTGACAAAACACGGTCCTTTATAAAATATATACAAAACTAATATGTCTAAATGGTATAGAAATAAGGTGTTATCATTTGAAAAGCCTGAACATATATGTTTTTATAATTAATTAATTTTACCTATAAAACTTTGCCAAATGCTTAAGATAAGACATTTTCAGAGACATTTTCTAACCTTTTGGTATTAAACCTGAGCTTTCTCTGTGAAAATTACAGTGAACTTTAGTTTGGTTAACTCATGAATCACATTTACTTCCAACCTAGTCTGAACATACTGAAATTTACCAAGCAAATAATTATCTCATTGGTCTATTTCTACATTTGAGTACCAGCACTGTAAACCATCTCTTTAAATCCGGTAGTGTCTCTTCCTTGGGGTCTCTCCACAGTCTCTGCTTGTGTCCTGGACTAGATCAGGTCTTTGGGTGCCAAACTGGACTATCTGGGATAACAGAATCTAGTTTAGACTGGTCAGTACAAGGTCAGCCAAAATACTACCTCACCATTACAGTACACCTGAGCCAAAAAAAAAAAAAAAAAACACCTGATAATTGACTAAGGACTAATCATTTTTAGTGGATTTTCAGGTTATAATATTAAAGTAACAAAATGCAGCCAGCCGGACGGTGTGAGTGATTAATTGGGTACTTAATTAGATTTGGAGATTTGAGGCAGCGCACTCACCAGAAACAGAGCTAATGAGAAATTGAAAGTAATTGAAAGTTTTCTTAATTTTTAAATCTGGTTTAGCTGCATGTATTAGCAATGCTTGTTACCTTTGCTTATTTAAGAGAAGCCATATCATTTATATTTATCATCAGGGATAAATAAATAAATGTACAGTAAAAGGTAGAGGAGTGTTATAGCGTACAACAAACCTGAGGAACTTTTTTACAAATCGTGAGCAAATATTGAATCAAACTTAAAAGGTGCTCTATGTAACTTCACTTGCTTGTTTCCATGGAGATGTTAATGCTTTACCTGGAATTTTCCACAGTATGGCATTAAATTATATCTATAAATGCAATAAAATTATTGTCTATAAATATCTTCATGAAGACAAACAGATGATGCCACTAAGCCAAGTGACAGGTCTGCAGTGCTCACGAGCTCATAAGTTTAATGCCATGCTGTGGAACATTCCAGGCTAACAATGAACATCTCCATGGGGACAAGCAGGTAGCAGATCCCCCCTATATAGTCATTTAACTCAATACAATTCTTTCTAATTTCACTGAAACTTTTAATTTGAATTCTGGAGATTTCTTGTGGGGGTTTCAGTGGTCAAACTTGGACCCAACCTACATGCAAAACAGGTGTGGTCACTAACAAAGTGTCAAGAGACCTCTGAAAGATTCCATTAGTAAACAAAAGGGTTCAAACCAGTTTTAGTACATGACATTTAACACAGAAAAACAAGGGGTCAGTGCATAGGTCCATGCTCTCCCTCTATAAACACTACAACACTGAATACTAAAAACACAACGACAGATAGTAGCTAATACAAATGTTCTACCTCCCCATAATCTTTTGGAGTCCCACATGTTTGAATGGCTCTGTGAATCATTACTTTGTCACATTCTTACATATTGTACTGTTGACGTTTTACTGGGTACTTTCCACTGACTCAAAATGATCCAGTCTGTATGCAGCATTTGGTGTAAATTACGAGTAACAAATAAGTTTTGCTAGATTACATTTGGAGGCAAATGTAGCTTAGATTAAAAATATTGAATGTGATGAATGATAAACACAAGTCTGTTTTTTTAGATAAAGGAGTGACAGCAGTACATATACTGAGGTATGCTGTTGTTGTGTCCATAGGCAAGACACACATTTTTCATTCCAGTCAACAGAAATCAGAGGAGCTTTTTTCCAAATTGCAATATATTTCTGCTAAAAATCAACACTGAAGTTAAAGATACACCGAGTAACTTTTCAGGTGAGGGCGTCCAACACCAACTTGTCTCCATGAAGATGTTATTGCTTTGCTCATATCAAGCTTTTGAATGCCACAAGGCTCTGAGGCTCAGAGCACAGTGAGAATGCTTGTTTTGCAAGATGTTTTTCTAGCACAGAATAGAATAACAACAGAATAACATCTGCATGGAGACAAGCAGGTGATGGACCCCTCATACCATGTTAAAACATTGTTCCCTCATCAAAAACATGTCTGGAGAGGTTTTAGATGTCATCCATGCATGTTTGAGTAATTTAGCAATCTCTCCTGGGCCAAATTTAAACCCTCCTTACGGTTAGCTTTAAGATCCTGTCCAATGCTCAGCGCACAAACCTACGTCACTCATGCTCCCACACAACAATT
The DNA here is from genome assembly GCA_029959045.1 of Taenioides sp. WSHXM2023. Lineage (NCBI taxonomy): Eukaryota > Metazoa > Chordata > Actinopteri > Gobiiformes > Gobiidae > Taenioides > Taenioides sp. WSHXM2023. Next base: position 10,953,178 of record CM057096.1, on the reverse strand, counting down.
TTCCATATATATATATATATATATATATATATATATATATATATATATATATATATATATATATATATATATATATATATATATATACAAAGGGATGGTACAAAACTGTACACAACAACTTGACAAACCTGATGCAATATGCAGTACAGTAGTTTCAGTAGCAGGATGCACACTGATTGTGCTGTGCTAGCGCTCTGAAGGGGCAGTGCAAAGGGAGGGGACACTCAGGGGTCCAAAAACGAAAGTATTAAAACGCTGTTTTTGGCAAATAAAGCATTTTCAAAACAATAAAAGATAACATGGTGATCTATGTAATATGTTAGCAGTTTAAGTCTGCTGAAGTAAGATTGCACAGTGAGCATTCTCGATATAATTTAAAATGGGTCTATAAAGAACTTTAAACATTTACATATATCTGTAACTCCCATTACCAACTTCAAGTTCACTACTTTCTCATCACCCTGGCTTTAGTCCTCCCAGTTTTTGTGAGCATTTTGTGGAGGAAGCCCAGCGAATATTAAGCATGATTCTGTTTGGTTTTATCGATCAGCCATCAGTATTGCTCTCACTCCTCTGACCTTTTCATGTCCCTGTGCAAGAGCCAGGCCACACATGCATATCGATATTGTCTCACTGCTGTCTCCCAAACTCTCCTTTCTCTTCTCTTTGTGCACTAAAATACTTAAACAAAAAGCAAATGGAGTGTGTATTCCACCTGTCATGTTTGCCTCAGATTGGTCCCTGCAGTCTTAGGTGAGGTTGCATTATGTTGTGTTTGATGCTAGCTTTTCCTGGGAAAGTACAGGGCTTTGAACTCCACACTTCCGCCTGTGCTGCTGTGCTGCTCTCCCCTGGATACTCAAATGCTAACTCAAACTGACAGGTATATTAGACCTGCCATTGATTAGGCTTCTACAATTCAAGGGTTTTATAATACCTTACAACACAGAAATCTTCTTCAGTTTTCTTTGGGAGGAGATTGTGGAAAAAACATACAAGATGTCACTTTATGATTAAAACGTCCAGAAGTAGATCCACTGTTAAATGGTCCTTGATATAACTTTGGTGTTTTTGTTAATGCTTAAATTAAAGAGAAGATATTATGCCTTTTTTTTTTTCTGCCGTGTTAGAATGTTGTTCCCTCATCAAAATCATGCCTGAAGAGATTTAGATGTCAACCGTACATATTTGAGTAATTTAGTGATCTCTCTCTCCTATTAGAACCCTCTTTACGGTTACCTGTAAGATTCTGTGCAACACTCAGCCCACAAGCCTACGTCATCCATGCCACACGACAGTTTCCCATAAATAAACAAAACGATAAAATTAATTTTGCCTCAAATACCTGAAAATGTACAATGTCATTATTTGTAGTATTTTCTTTTGGCAAGCCTTGATCTCAAGCTTGAAAACTGTATAGAGACTGTGGCCTTTTTCCTGCAGCATATGAGTGCAGTATAAGGATGAACCAGGCTGCTTCTCCACTGTCTCATGGCCTTTGTGTTGTTTGCACTGGCATTAGAGCAGAATTATCATCTTCATTAGATTAGTGTTACTGATGAGCAGGGAGGATTACACAGGCTGGACCACAGACTGCACGTGCGCCGCTCCTTCTGTCCCACTACAGAGACCAAAGCTTCACAAGATCCAAGATGGCTGCCTGTCTCCTGTCGTCGCAGCTATGAGTCACTCTCCCTCTGCAGTGCACCGTCACATCTCTACTCTACCCCAGCTCCTGTAAATTCTACTGGAGCAAAGACTAGGAGGTAAGATATGTGCCTTAATAGAAAGTAGCAGCTACAAACATGAAGAAACTAGATCATTTTAAAGGGCAGTTTTATTTTTGTTTTTCATTCTTCAGTCATTGCCTTGCCTAGAATGAAATTTCTCTGTCTTGTTTTTTTTTTTTTCAATCACGGGAGTTTTTATCCCTTTAAAACAGGTATTCACACTGAAAATTAGAATCAGTTTTACTGCCATTGTCAGTGAACAAAATTCATAAACAAAGAACTTTGGTGTTATGGTGAAACTTTCAAACAGAACAGATAACACTCTGTTCCAACGTGATGTCATGTGGTAATTTAGGAAGTGCTCCACTGTGTTTTTAAACTCCATACACCTTCACTAGAATCATTTGGATAATTTCAGCCTTGGAATTGCTCATCTCTATTAAAGTAAAGGTGAAACGTTAAGTTGAAATGCTTCATGACATCACAAGATGGAACAGAGCATTTTGACCTTTGAAGATGTACACAGACTAATAATAAAAGATTAGTCAGACATGTTTGAATGAAACAAAACATAACTCCAGGTATATTTTTGATGAGGTAGCAGCATTATAACATGGCTTAAAGTTCACAAGCGTCATATATGCATAATATAGGACCTTTAAAGTGACACTAACTGGTATTATAAAGTGACAGGTGTTAGAGCGTCTGCCCAAGGGGAGGCACTCAAATAATTCTCCAGGGCGAGAAGGGTCGGCTGTGATCCTGCTCGCCCTTAAGTCCTGGACACCTACTGGAGAGATGGGAGGTTGTAGCTGATCACTTTCTCAGGAGAGCACACAGTCCACAGATCTGACCTATGAGTTGGTCGTAAGGAAAGCAATAAGATCATGGAGACAAGATGGTACCCTCCTCTATAAAAGTTACATTGTACACCCTTAAGCACTCAAAACAGCTTCTTCAACAAGTTTTACCCCATCTTATAATGCCTCCCAAATGTTATTATTAGTTACAGTAATTTGCAATAAATTCCCAGACTTGATACACTTCTAGTCTGAGAGATCCAAGCCTTAAAAATTAATACTTTGTTGTTGCCAGTTTACTGCCCCTTTGTGATCAGAGTTAGCATCCTTATGCAAGTTCTTCTTCTTTTTTTTTTTTTTTTTTTTTTTTTTGCTACAGACTCACAGGAATAGGCTAAAGAAGTATTGAAAGAAAAATAGAACTTTTCCATCTACTAATAAACCAAGTCTTGAGGTGAGGCTTCGTGTGTTGCTCCCTGTGGATAAATCTAAAACATAGACCTGGAGCGCTTGCTGCTCTCAGTCTAAACACATATATAACTTTCTCCCTGGTGATTTTTGCCTCGCGAATCAAACCCATTCACTATATGAGCCATACACACAAACCTCCACTGACAGCAGCAGAGAATAACCTTCAAGGACAAAATGAAACGTCTTCATCAACAGGTTATTCAGCTCCAGTTCACCGGGGGGCACTGTGGAAAAACAATACAAGATGTCACTGTATGATTAAAACGTCAAGGTGGGGAGTTGCAGTTTCCCTTGATGGGCATGTACACAAACAATTTCTTCATATTAAAATCAGTGATAAGTCTGTGGTGATGTGGTATAGCTGTAAATTGTTTTTATTAGGGTTGTCAAAAAATGGGAATAGACATCCTGCTACTAATCAATACTAAGACTGATACTAATTTGAACATTTTTAAAGTAATTTGAAGTGAAAAATTGAACTCAGCTGAACATTTTCTGAATAGTTCTTCTATGCTGATAGAAGACAGGTCCTCGTAGTGGTGTTGTGTAGCAATCAGCGAATGCTGAAAAATGTTTAGGCCAAGTGGCCGAAGAGAGGGGAAGGTGAAACCAGGCATTTTCCAAGCATTTAAGCCTTATTATGTATAATACAAAATTACTAAACAAAATATAACTTTTAGTGAGCTAATGATGAGGGAACCCTGCAGACAGGCGTTTGTAATCAGAAAAAACATGCTGTGATTAAGCCAGTCTTTTGTGATGTCACCAACTACTGGAAATTACAGAGGCCACTGAAGGGAGCACAAACTTAGATGTAGGTGTTTTTAACCAGAAAGCTGTAGTTCACAATAAAATTGGCAAAAAAAAAAAAAATTAGGCACTATTAAAACACCATATATACAGTTTAGAAGTGAACATTCCACTTTAAAGGGCCCATATTACAATATATTCTATGTTATAATGTTGGTTCCTCATTAAAAACATACCTGGAGTTGTGTTTTGTTTCATTCACACACGTTTAACACACAAACCCTGCATGTTTAGGCTGAGTTCTTCTCTCAAGCAGAAAACACTCCTGTTCCACCTTGTAATGTCATGAAGCGGTAGTTAAGTTCTCGGCTACCTTTTACCTTTTGTTCAGTAGAGATTGTCAGTTCCAGGGCTGAAATTATCCAAATGATTCCAAAGAAGGTGACATCACAAGGTGGAACAAAGTGTTTTCTGTTTAAGAGCCTAAATATGCAGGGTTTGTGTGTTAAACATACGTGAATGAATAAAATGAATGGTATGTTTGAGATGAGGAAACAACATTATACAGTAAATAAAAAATAGTGAAATATGGGCCCTTTACATCTAATAAAAGTTGAGTTTACATAATGTGTTCCCTTTAAAATATCACATTAGAACTACTTCTCCACTCCATTATAATATAGACATATGTTCACCTAAAGATGTGATTTCCGTGAGCTTGTTTAGACCCCTGTCCTGTTGGGTCAAGAGCAGAGCAGGGAAAGCCCTGACAGGGGTCTCTCCTCACCTTTTTCCCAGACAGAGGAGCTGTTCTTCCCTTTTAGTGCCTGGTCCCTGGAGAGCCAGGCCTTCACCATAACCTTAAAACAGACACTGCCCTCCCACACACTATCACTGCTCAAGACAGGCTTTAAATGGAGACAGATGGGCCCCCATGTCCCACTGTACGATATGTTATAGTGTTTGTGTGTTTCAATTGAGGGGCTTTTTATAGTGTGGAAAAGGACTGGGTGTGTTATAAGTAATGGTACTACAAGAAGCTGCCCTCAATAAAATGTGCATGGAGAATTAACATAAATATTAAAGTGTAAATATTACAGCTATGAAGGATCAAGATAGGTAATAACCATAGACTGTATATATAAATGGACATAACTAATGCGCTAGCCGTTCCAAATAGGAAGTTCACATGCGGGCGCTTCCGGCTCCTACTGACCCTGATTCCCATTGCCTTACACTGGAATATTGTCGCCCCTCTCTCTGTAACTGCTGCTCCCCGGTACCGCTGTTTCTCTGTACCGCTGTTCCCCGGTACCACTGTTTCTCTGTACCACCGTTCCCCGGTACCACTGTTCCCCGGTACCGCTGTTTCTCTGTACCACTGTTTCTCTGTACCACTGTTCCCCAGTACCGCTGTTCCCCGGTACCACTGTTTCTCTGTACCACTGTTCTCCGGTACCACCGTTCCCCGGTACCACTGTTTCTCTGTACCACTGTTCCCGGTACCACTGTTTCTCTGTACCACCGCTCCCCGGTTCCGCTGTTCCCCGGTACCGCTGTTTCTTCTCTATACCACTGTTCCCCGGTACCACCGTTCCCCGGTACCACTGTTTCTCTCTACCGCTGTTCCCCGGTACCACTGTTTCTCTGTACCACTGTTCCCCAGTACCGCTGTTCCCCGGTACCACTGTTTCTCTGTACCACTGTTCCCCAGTACCGCTGTTCCCCGGTACCACTGTTTCTCTGTACCACCGTTCCCCGGTACCGCTGTTTCTCTGTACCGCTGTTCCCCGGTACCGCTGTTCCCTGGTACAGCTGTTCCCCGGTACCGCTGTTTCTCTGTACCACTGTTCCCCGGTACCGCTGTTCCCTGGTACCACTGTTCCCCGGTACCGCTGTTCCCCGGTACCGCTGTTTCTCTGTACCGCTGTTCCCCGGCACCACTGTTTCTCTGTACCGCTGTTCTCAGGTTTGTATGACCGTGGGACCAGTGGCACTGGAGAACAGCGGTACCTCATGTTTAAAAAGGTCCCAGTGTTCCCCAGTGCCGCTGTTCCCTGCACCAAAGAATAGGGGACATTCCCTGGGGTGTGATGCTAACTGATGGCACTACTCAGTCAGAAGTTCTATTAGACTTTTTTTAACACAGTCTGACCAGAAAGAGCTGGTTTAGTTGGAACAACAACATGAGAGCAGAAACAAGTCTGTCACACATAAAATTACACTCCCAAGCTAGCTAGCATTAGCCAACTGTTTTTCAGTTAGTCACACTCAACTTTTTGTTGAAGATCACACACCGAAACAGGACTATGAACGCTTGTAAACACAGGCTCCTGAAAATGAGCTGTTTAAATCCATTTTGTATTGTGTTTTTTCTTAAAACTTTTTGCCCAGTGTTTGCTAAACTGTGCATTGTGTCACTATGGTAACCGCTGAACATTCCATCAGAGATACATGTAGACCACCCCCAGCATAATGTCACTGTAAAGTATCAGTAGTTGGAACTGCGTGACCAAAACATTTGCAGCATTGTCAAAGACTGTCAGACTGTGGATTTTGTCAGGTGGTATTATACTATGGTATTGTATTATAAGAGTGGTATTAAAGAGGGACCAGTGAATTCAAATTCTAATTCAAAATACAAAATACCCTTCATCAATTTTAAACAGAATTTAGACGTCATCTCCTCCCAGGCCTTCCTCAAACTGACCCTTTGTCACTGGTGAATAGCAATGTCTGAAAATGAGCCCCTGACTGACAAAATTTGCATTTACAGCCCGATTAATATTAACAATTTAAAAACTTTACACAGCTTCAATTTTAATAGGCTCTATATTATGTCATAGTTTAAATTTACACATTTTATTATTAATGTTTCATGAGACAAGGAGAAATAATGTCTATTTATGTGCACTAGGACTGCAAATCATTCTCTTTTAATGATACAGAGGGCATTTTTAACTGCGCTACCCAACAAAGGCATATTATGAGGTCTTTACTCTGGGTTTACACAAATGATGCTCATGTCAAGGCAAAACTAGTCTCATGTTAAATAGCAGGGTTAGGCTAGGTTTTTATTAGCATATTTTATGTATAGTCCAGTCAGGGTCATATGGACAATTTTAAACCAGTAATTTTATGTGCACTGCATGTGTTAAACATCTGTCAGCTCATATGTACAAACTGTAATGTTGCTGTATGTTAAGGCTGTTGAAATGTATGACTTCTATATTATGTTGAAAATGATGTTATTGTTGTAGAGATTCAGAATTATAATGTATTATACAAATGCCTATTATAATGTAGTATTATAATGTGGTGTACAAATGAAAAAGGAATAAATTTGCAAGCTGAAAGCATTCTAAAGACAGTTTATTTTAACATAAGGGTCCACAAGTCAGTGTAAATAATGATTCATGCATAAATTTGTCAGCTCCAAAAAGCAATTTCCCAAAGACAAGTTAATATATTTTGAGGAATTAGCCTGATTCTTAAAGCTGCACTGAGTAACATTCTGGGCGGACTGTTCACCACCATTGAATTTTTCACAGTATGATTAAATGTATCTATTTAATGTATTTAATTTACAGGTCAGATTTGTTTGGCCCGCTTACAGAATACATACTTTTCAAGGTATTGTTGTATTGTAAAAACACCTATAATTAAATAAAAAGCAAGTTTTACCAGACAATAGAGGGACAGAGGAGCTCATTCTCCAACAGGCTCCTACAGCTCCGCTCGAACAGTGAGAGATACAGGACAACATTCATACCATATGCCATACAACTGTACAACATCTCACCTTTATGTAACAGATAATACTCCCTACAACTGTACAACAATGTGGAGTTAATATGATTCAAGAGATGAGATTCAAGAGCAGAACCACGCCTCAGCCTCCCTTTCCTCCTCACCAGCGAACCACAGCTCACCTCAACCACACCTCTAATTTCCCAGACGCCAATTTGTAGCAGCCCATCCCGTCATCCCAGTTTGTCTCGGCTAACTCGACCCCACCGTCCCACCCCTCTCATGTCTGTCTTTCAGCTATAAGACATCTACGAAGGGGGGTCCCGTACCAACTGGGCCAATTGATTGATTGAGACGAGCCCCCATCCCAGGCACCTCTAGCTCATTCATCCCGTCATTCATCTCACCATTCAGTAATAAATATCTTCATTGCATCATGGTGTTGGCGTGGTCCGCGCTAGTGAATCACCTTCATGTAACAGACAGCTGAGATTTTTTATTATTTATTTTTCTATTTTATTTTGACTTGTACATATACATTTATATCATTATGCCCCATTTGACACCTGTATCTTGTTATTTTTTAAATGTATTTAGAATTTATTATTACCATTTAAATTTTACTTGTGGTTATTATAATGAATTGTGATATGTAAGCTACTGTGTCCAAGTAATTTCCCTTGTGGATCAATAAAGTTTGTCTAAGTCTAAGTCTAATGCCATACTTAGACTAAGAGTTAGACTTTGACAAACTTTATTAATCCACAAGGGAAATTACTTGGACACAGTAGCTCACATATCACAATATAATATAAAAAGAGTAAAAAATAAATGGTAATAATAAATTCTAAATAATGGTAATAATAAATTATAATAAATTCTAAATAAGTAGCAAAAAAGATAGCAAGATACTGCGGTACATTCCAGGTAAATCAGTCACATAACCATAACAGGTGCTAGACTCATACCAGAAAAGTTACATAATGCACCTTTAAAGCTGCATAACACATTATTTTAATCCCAAAGGATGAAGTTGGTATTGACATCTATCTAGCTCTCACAAACCTTTTCACACGTAGTATTCACTTTCATGAAATTTGCACAGCTTTAAAAGTGCACTGTGTAACTTTTCTGGTGGTGGGTCTGCGAGCTGCTTGTCACCATGGAGATCGCTTTGCCTACAGTATTCCACAAAATGGCATCATCTATCCACAGAGCGCAACTTGTCTATCTCAAATGAGACCATGACCTAGCCAAGTTACAAGTCAGATCTGTGAATAGACATACCTGTTCACGGTAAGAATGTGTGTTTTGGAGGGATGTTTGAGCAATGAAAACAGTTGTAAATGAATAAACGCAAGATTATTTTGATATTCTTGATCACTCCAGGAAAAGCAAAAACATGGAGCATTTCCATGGAGACAAGCAAGTAGCAGAACCTCCACCAGAAAAGTTACACAGTGCATCTTTACGCAGCTTTTTTTTAAGACAGCAAAGTAGAAGTTTACCACCAATGTGCAGTTAATCATAATGATGTTTACAACAATAAAACTTCAAACAATACTATGAGCTTCAGACAGAATGCGTTTACAATACAATACAGAAAAATGCAGTTTACTTATTTCCTAGAAGTCAAGTACCCAATCTTATTTTACTTCTATGGGGTATGCTAACTTTACTGTTTCAAAAAGATTTCCAGATTTGCCAAAAACAATGTATTAACATGTTTTTTAAGTTTTAGTTTTGGATTTGATGCTCTGAGTGTCCCTTCCCTTTGCTCTCTGCCTTAAGTCACTCCCCCTCCAGAGCGCTACCACAACACAATCAGCGTACATCCCGCTAATGAAACTACTGCACATCACATCAGGTTTGTGAAGTTGTTGTGTACAGTGTTGTGTCATGCTAGTGGAGTATTACCTGTAGAAAGAACCCCCCCCAAAAAAGATTTCACATAATACCCCCTCTTGAACCATTATAGCAGTATATAGTTTCAAGTATTATATAGTCTTATAGTTTTATTTACTTATTTGTGCTGACAGAATAAAACACATTGAAATATAATATGGGATTGTTGCTGCTGCTACACATTTACTCTGAGTGCATAAAACTCTGACTTTTGAATGATCCCTACAATATTCAGACTTTATAACCTGCTTGTTGTAGTTAGCATCATCATTATCATTGTTATTTGGGAATAAATTCAGAGTGTTCTTGATGTAGCATTCTGATGGTTTCTGGAATGCAGTAATCATAGAGAGACAATTAAACAGATTAAAGGAAAAAAAACAAAAACAAATGCTGCAATAACCATTGTTTAGAAGACAGACATTTGTGGCCAATTTGTTTTATTGGTTTGGTACAACTCTTCTCCAAATCTTTGTTTTTCTGAAAATACACCCTCTAATTAGTGCGTGTGCGTGCCTGTCACTGAGGAAGCAATTAAAGCCAGCGGCCCTTAATATATTATCACAGAGCAATTGCTGTCATGAAAGTTAATTAGTCGTATTTCTCTTCTTGAACACTTGGTATTTACCTTTGAGTTAGCCTTTTGAGCCCCTGGAGGAGATGGGGGGACATTTTCTCTGCTGGTGTGGGGAATTATTTTTATATCTGTGTGTCTGTGTGGTGCATTGAGGATAGGGTTGGCACAAGATTCGATATCCAGATGATAATCAATAATAAAACGATAGTGATGATGAGAATAGATGTTAATTTAAAGGTCCTGTATTACGCAGCATTGACTCTTGTGAGTTTTGTGTTTTGTTTTGTTTCATTCACACACGCCGTAGTAACCCTTTATTATGTGTCAGTCTATATCGCCAAAGCTCAAAATGCTCTGTTCCACCTTGTGATGTCATGAAGCGGTAGTTTTCAAGTTAACAGCTGCCTTTCGTTCACCTTTTGTTCAGTTGATATTGGCAAAAAAACACAACTCCAGGTATGTTTTTGATGATGAAACATTATAACATAGATCAGAAAATAGCGTAACATGGCCCTTTTAACAGTATTTCTAATGGTGTACACAGCCTCTTTACACAGAATCCCTGCCTGTATTGACTGCAGAGTATGAGGGAGGTGAGGTGCTTTGTCCGTGTCACATACGGGTCTCAGCATCCTCCTGACCTCTGGAGGACCCTGGCCTGTTACTGGTGCAGATTAAATCACACTCTCTCCATCCACAGACGTGTCACCCTGTATGTGTGAAATGAATTCTCACAAATGGCATTTTTTCATTCTGTTACTGATCTGTAATAGAGTTCATGTTTTACGGTATAACTGAGTTAAGGAAGTGTGATTGAAGAAGAACTCCATTTTGTTACTTAAGTAAAAGGAAAACATATACTGAAGCAAAAAAAACAAACCAAAAAAACAAAAACAAAAAACTTAAAAGTTTCACGTGGAAAATCTACTTAAAATGCACTAAAAGAGTAAATAAATAAAAAGATAAAAGTATTTTGAGTAGGTTTTCAGGAACTGAAACTATTGAATTAATTGTTTTTTCCCTAGCTGTTTTTTTTTTTTTTTTTGTGTAGTTTTTTTTGGGTAGTTTACTTTTTTGTTTTTATTTGTGACAAATTGAATTTCTCCTTTTGCCTTATATTATGAACTTGATAAAAATAACTCCCTTAGTCCTTTCAGTTTCAAACCACAATTTAAAAAAAATAATAATAATAATATTTTTGAGTTCAGTTAAAAATGTAGTGGAGTAAAATTAAAGAGCATCCAGTGTAAATCCAGTATCCAAAAGTATCCAGTGTAAATAACTGTATTCTGGCATAGTTACTCTTTAATATGGTGGTATTCAGAATACAGATACTTTGCTAAAATCAAAGGAATACATTACAGTATTTAATCATGTAATTTAGGCTTCAAACTGCACATAATCACTGAGCAAGTATTCAGAATACAGTCCTCTGATTGGAATACATTTTAAAATACATTTAAATGCAGGTATTCAGTATTTTGTAACTAAATAGATTTGCATTGTTCTCATCACTGATAATGGCTTAATGAAAGAACTGAAACAAAAATGACTGATATCGCCCATTATTATTCTGTATCATGTGGGTATGAATTACAGCCGTGTCAACAAACTCAGTATCAGCTGTTAAAATATAGTTTGTGATGACTTCCACAAGATTAGTCTTTTTTTTATTTTCACTTCACATGCAGACCCCTGTCACTAAAACAGAAGTTAGCAGCAGAGTGGCTAACATTAAAAATTCAGATTCAGCGTCTCACACACAGCTCCCTATGTTTTTACAGCAGATGGGAAATACTGCAGGAGTCCTCAGCTGTCCTCTGGCTCTGTTCAGTCGTGTACTTCACCGACAAAGGCCAGTGTAATCAGTCAGTCTTTCTTCTCCGAGACAGAGGAGTGTGACCTCGCTGTGACCCTTGAACACCTGTGGTATCTTTACAAAAAAACTAGAGAGAGGGAAGAGAGGCGGGTTTTAATGCCACAGCAGTCCCCAGAGAGAGAAATGTCCAAAATCTCCAAAAGTTTCTACCTGCTATTCAAATTTAAAGGTCCTATATTACGCAAAATTGACTCTTGTGAATTTTAAGTTATGTTAAAATGTTGTTACCGCCCTAAAAACATACCTGAAGTTGTGTTTTGTTTCATTCACACATGTCTGAGCAGCCATTTATTATTAGTCTGTCTACTAGTTCCATCTTGTGATGTCATGAAGTGGTAGTTTTCAAGTTAACAGCTACCTTTTATCATTTCCTCAAAAGAGAAGGGTAATTCCAGGTTTAAAATTATCCAAATGATTCCAGAGATGAATTCAGCTTAAATATGCTTAAATTGTGTTTTAAACGTGTGAATGACGCAGAACACAACTCTGGGTATGTTTTTCATGATTAAACACCATTATAATATAGATCAGAAAATGACATAATATAGGCCCTTAAAAATATGTGAAATAAGAAGATGATGTTGAAGCTTTGCCTGAAATGACATGAGTTTTTTATTGCTAAACTTGACCTGATGGTGTCACCCATTTGTCTTCATAGAGATAGACAAGAGACAAGACATGATATATGATACTTCTAGCCTTATACGTTACCCACATGTTTTGCTCTGTCGTATAACATGTAGTTTAGTTTGCCTGTCCCTATAAAGGTCATGTGGTACAGGTCTCATGTATTTTCCATCAGTGGCTGTATCCCTGTGATAGGCCTTAACCTTGGCACCAGACTCCAGATGTGAGTCAGAGCTTCTTGGGAGTTGACACAGCAGCCAAAAGCTCATATACTAGTATGTGGTTCTTGTGTTCACTCTACAGAGATGAGGAGAAGGACAAGGAGAGCCGCTGTCCTCCACCAGTGCCACAGGAAATCTTGTAGACACCAGTCAGTAGAATAACACATGAGCTCATTTTTTTCATGTTGTTTCCTCGTCAAAAACAGACCTGGAGTTGTGTTTTGTTTCATTCACACATGTTTAACATATAAAGTATGCATATATAGGCTTAATTTTTCTGGCAAAGTGAAAACACTTGTGATGTCAAGTGCTCCACTTTGTTTTTAAACTCCATACACTTTCATTATAATCCCTGGAATTGCCAATCTCTACTGAACAAAAGATAAAAGGTATAGCCGTTAACTTGAAAACTACCACTTCATGACATCACAAGGTGGAACAGGGCATTTTGAGCTTTTGAGATGTAGACAGGGTTGCTCCAACATGTGTAAATGAAATAAAACATCTCCAGGTACGTTTTTGAGGAGATAACAACATTATAACATGGGTTAAAGCTCACAAGAGTCAGTTTTGTGTAATATAAACCTTTAAGGTTTAAATCCATGGTGAATGATGAGTTGTCACAAATGTATTGCTGTTTACTGCCCTTGTACGTACAAAGTGTTTTGACGGAGCACTTCATTTTCTCTTTATGTCCTCAAATTTCAAACAATAACTCCATATTTGCTGTTATTTCTTGTAAAATATTTCTATTGCTGTTTATTCCTCTCAAAATATGTATAGTCTAAGTCTAACATACTCGAGCTATATGAGGTCAAATGCTATTTCTTGATGCAGTTTTGCAGTAAAAGGCAATATTTTGTCTAAAAATAGTGACGAGTGTTGGCAAGGATCAGATTGGTCAAAAATAGGGGACATTTCTTGTATAAAACCGGGACAAATCACTGGTTTTGTATAAATCTACGGGGACAGGGGACACAGAGCTCAAAAGTGGGACTGCAGTGAATGGTATACCCTGCAGAATGGAAGCTAAACAAAAGGCACAAATTTAATACAGAAGGAAAGATTTATAGTGGGGTTGTAAACTTTCTTCTCAAAAGTAATCCTAAACCTTATGCATCTGAATACTAAGTGTCCCCTCTGATGCACGTTTCTGTTTTATTTTGAACTGAAAATTGTTCACAGACGAGTGACTTTGTTTTGATCCTGCGTGGCACCATCTGACAAACTCCCATAACTCTTATTATATCAAGTAAACACAGTTAACCAGACTTCAAAGCCTGGATTGATTAGCCCTGTTTTTGTTTCACATTTGATCACAAAGTTTCCAAATTGCATTGAATTTTCCATTGCACCTGCTCAGCTCCTTGTATGACCTCATATGTTGTGACGCATGTCTTGGGTACGGTATCCCTTACTGCACCAGCATATTTAGCCCTATAATCGATAGCGCATGAGATTTTAGTGAAAAAAAAGAAGGGTTACCATCTCTGGACTGATTAAAATGCCAGCTTGTCTCCAGCTGCAGCCATCAGATAGGCATAACCTTTAAGAGGGCCATTAGGAATATATTAAAAAAGACTCATTTCCTGGGGACATGTCACTGATGAATTATTAAAGCATCTAAAATGGGGCATACCGGAGCCCTAGACTTAATACCCAAAAAATACACTATTTAGTCTAAGTTAACCCTTTAAGACAAGAGCATGGGGAGATGGGAGATTCCAATATGTAGACCACATTGAGTCCCATGATATAATTTCCATATCGATTTCAGGTAAGGTGTGTAGGCTGGTCTCATGTATGTGTCTGAAATCAATGCTGCAAGCAGGGACGCTGGGACTAGATCTGTCATTGTCACAGGAGAAATACAAGGCATTCACAAAACAGTTTTGTTTTTAAGAGTTTACAGAAAATAGTTCATCATTCTCGCCTCAGTAAAGCAGATAAAATTACAGCTGTATATTATTAGTTAAAATGCCAAATTAAAGGCTCATGGACAGGAGCAACTAAAGGAAAAATAACTGCTGGATGTCAAACTTTAGCCACATGCAGGGCACCGCCATGTTGGATTTTCTAACTGGGACTCTGTTTTCAAGTAGAAAATGTGAGATGGCTGCGTGTTACAGTCGCTATGCAAGTCGTGCGAGTCAGAACTTGTAAAATACGACCTCCGAGGACGACCTGAATACACCATCATCCACCAATAGTGTATAGGAACTGAAAATGTGTTAGTACTAGACTTCTTTGACCTCAAGAATGTAGAAAGTTGTATTCATAAAACAAGCCGTATAAAAAGGGAGGTTGAACTAAAACAATATTAAATGAGTTTTTACAAGGACATAGGTAAGAGAGTAAAATCGGCAGTGTGATGATTCATGCAGATATTTCATTTGCATCATCCGTCTCCAGATGTGAGGAGAGTGAACCATAGTTTTGTTAAACCACATATTTTAAAGGATTTCGTTTTTGGAAGAAATATCTAAACTTATGATCCACATATTTGGAGTCTTGTCATTGATTGTTTGGGATTAGCTTCACAAACTTGCAGTTTTAATCAGCAACCACAAGACGTTCAGCTTTGTGCTAGTTTTGGTTTCATGTTGATGCTAATTACAGAGATATAAATCTTAAACCAGGTCAACAAATCTGCAATTTGACAGTAAAACCATCAATTCTACCATATCCATCTAACCTCCAGATCCATTTTAAATTGTCATGTTGTGATCATGTGAATGCAATATTTTGCAGTGACATCATGCTGGGGGTGTTCTACATGCATCTCTGTGGTGGAATGTTTAGGAGTTACCATGGTGACAATGCATATATTAGTAAAACACTGTCAAAAAAGTTGTAAACTCGTCTGAAAACTCAAGAAAAAACACACAATGGATTTAAACAACACATTTTCAGCAGCCTGTGAGGGAGAGTGGCTAAAAGTGTTGGATATCTAGCTCATGACTGTAATTTTATGTGTGAGAGACTAACTGCACAAATCATATCACCTGTTGTAGTTTCAGCTAAATCAGTTCTTTCTGGTCAGATTATGTTCAAATAAAACTCAGATTAAAGTCTAACAAGCTGCAGATAGACCAGTGCTTACACTTCGCACCAGCCCTGAGGGAATGTTGATGACATCAACTGCAAAGTATCAGTGACACTATCCATGATATTTTTAATACCAGAAGCTTTTCCAGTATTAGAGAACCAATTAAAAAGTAACATCTATAGGCCATCATGTTAATGTACATTTAAAAGACCATTCTGACAGTTGCTGCTGTGACGTAAAACGGAGTGAAAAGTACATGACTTCACCTTCCTCCAAACGTCAGCCATTAGCAGTCCATCCTGCCATTAGTGCACTGCAGACAGTGTTAAGTGTATGGGACACGGGGCCTCATATTCCCCACTGTAAAGTCACTGCTAATAGGCCACACTCAAATGTCGCTGTCTGCAGTCTGAACATCCAAAGGTCCCACATCATGGTCTCTGCTCCATAATTCCACTGGAGATTTAAAATTGTAAATAGATCCAGCCTAAACTATGAAAGGTCATATGCTAAACTTTTTGGGGCTTTGATAATGTTGTGTTTTTCCCTCATGAAAACATAACTGGAGTTTACATGCTCAAATTGTTCTCTGTCCCCTTGTAATCAATTTAAATATTAGTAGCAATGTGTAAAATGTACATAATATAAGAAGCCTAAAGCATGTTATTAACTGATAATGATTTACCACTCAATCTACATTCCTGACTGAAATAGCAAGATTGCAGATACAAGCAGTCGACACAAGTTTCCTCCGCAGGGTGAGGAGGGTGAGGAGTTCAGTCACACGAGAGAAACTTGGATTAGAGACATTGCTCCTCCACATCGAGAGGAGCCAAATGAGGTGGCTCGGGAATCTGTTCTGGGTGCCTCCTGGAAACCTCCATGGAGAGGTGTTCCAGGCACTTCCCCAGGAAAACCCTAGGACATGCTGGAGGGATTATTTCACTTGGCTGTCCTAGGAACGCATTAGTGTTTCCCTGGAGGAGCTGGAGGAAGTGTCTAGGATGAGGGGTTTGAGAATCCCTGCTTGGACTGCTGCCCCCGCAACCTGGGATAAGTGGAAGAAAATGGATGGATAGGTTCATGTGGCATCACAAAATGCACAAATGCCTATCGAGATATAGATCAAAGTGTACAATGTTAACACACCATGTTGTAATTCTATAAGAATTATTTCCATTGTCATGTCCTCATAGCTCAGGTACGCCTGCTTCACATGAAGTAGGCATGTAGTGGTCTGGGAGCACTCCACTGCTCTTTGCTGAAGAGGAGATGTGGTGCTGGGAGGATTATAACACACCACAGGCTCCCGGCAGAACAGGCTAAAGGGGCATGAGAGAGGTCATGCTCCAGTCTCCTCATGTCATAGACGGAGTGTCAGAGCTGGGCAGCCTGAGCCCCGACAGACTGCCTCAAGTGGAGCTCAGATGGGAATCAGATGGACGGTGTATGAGTCAAGAGCCATCAGCTTCCTATACACCACCCACTCACTGCCCAGAACTACAGGTCAGCACAGTAAAGCAGGACAACAGGAAGTCAACAGGAAATCAACAGGAAGTCAATTGAATTGCTTCCTTTGAATGAGTATGTCAATGACGTGATGACAAACACAGAAAATATGGCTTGCTGTCACTGTCAAAAAGCTTGCCAGTAACGGCAAAAGGAGAAATTCAGTTTGTCAACTGGACAAAGTTTATTTGGTCGAATACGTTTCGCAGCTCATCCAAGCTGCTTCTTCAGTTCTGATCAGACGCTGGTGGACACTGCCTTATATCTGCCTGAAGGGAGGCGCTAACTACAATGAAATTATTCTGAAACTACCACACCTATTTGTTTACAGTTTCTGTTAGTTAGCTAGGCCTATTGAATATGCAATGAGTGTGGGATGTTGTTAGCATAACCATTCAGGGCCATGATGGGTGTTTTCACACCTCTGGACCTGACCTGGCTGCCCTATTGTTTTCTTTGTTTGTTTTTATTTAGGTTTGAGGATAGAGTTATAAATGGGAGAAAAATGATGTCTGAGACCCCCATTTCTGTTCAAGGAAGGATTCTCTTTCTTGATAAAAATAGCCTCTTTAACTCCCCTCTCAAACCAGTTCTTTTCTCTGGCCAAGATCTGGACCTCGCTGGCCTCAAAGGAGTGACCCATGGCTTTTAGGTGGAGATGTACAGCAGACTGAGGTCCACTCTGGCTCTCTCATCTGTGTTGGTACATCCTCTTGTGAAGTCGCTGTTTTGTTTCTCCAATGTAGCGCTCACTGCAGTCTTCACTACACTGAATGGAGTAAACCACATTGCTTTGTTTGTGGCTCAGTGTTTTGTCCTTAGGATGGACCAGTTTTTGTCTGTGGGTTTGAAATAGACTGGGATTTCATGCTGTCTGAAAATCCTCTGTAGTTTTTCAGAAACACCAGCCAGGTAAGGAATAGTTACACCCCTTCTCCTGGGTTCTGATTCTCTGTTGTCTTGTTTCTTAGTTCTCTTAGTTTTATTGAAAGCCCATTTTGGATATCCAACAGAGATTTCTGCACATGTTGTTCTTCTTTCTCTTTTCCCTCTGTGCTTGTAGGAACCACTTGGGCCCTGTGCTGTAATGTCCGAATAACTCCAAGTTTGTGCTGCAGTGGGTGGTGTGAATCAAAAAGCAGGTATTGGTCAGTGTGTGTGGGCTTCCTGAAGACCTCTACCTGGAGTCGCCAGTCTTCTCCTATCTTTACTTACCATAAACATAAAACTTAAACAAAAATTATGGAATTACAAAAACAAAAGATGAGTCTATGACAAAAGCCTGTTTAAAAGTGTACTGTGTAACTGTCTTGTCTTCATGGAGATATTGCTTTGAACATCAAAAGTATGGTATTATTATTTATGCCTCTAGAGTATATTTGGTTATATTCAAGCTACCTTAAAAAACATGTATTTTTACACTGAACAGGGCTGCCTCTCCACAGATCTCACATGTAGTGGGGCCTGGAGACTGACATTCAGCGCTATAATGTTAAACATTGCATACAAAGTAATAACATTTCCATGGGAAGTAGGGTTGTTCCAATACCGTATCGACAAAAGCTCAGATACCGCACATTTTTCAGGTATCGTATCGGTGAGTACTCAGACCAAATCACCAATCCGATGCCACTATCTATTTTCCTGATTAAGGAGGACTCATAAATGCAAGCAACAGCTGTTAACTATGGAGAAAGGTTAGTGTCTTTATTATGAAATAAATATCACGCCATTCACAAATACATTTCTTGGTCCAGAAACAAATATAATTCATGACTTACAAATAAATGTAACAACATTCACAAAAGCATTTCTCAACTCAAAAGAAAATGTTACGCGATTCACAAATGTCAGTGCCGTTTCATTTATTTGCAAACCGATGAACTTGCATTTACAAACCACTGTACATTTTTGTAACTACCCCTGCATTTATTTGTGGATTTTTGAGACCTTCCTGGTGTGTGTGTGTGTGTGTGTTTTGTTTTTTGTTTTTTTTAACAGCCAATCACATCAACTGAAGTTCGAGCATATGGTTTATGATTAACAACATTGTGCTGCTATTGCACATAGTAGGAGTAGTCAAGTCTATAGGTTCCAGATCATTTTCAGGTTGACTGGCGAAAATGGCGGGGGAAGGTGGTTCATCAACTGTAAGTATAACTTGTTTATCTCCTCGTAATTTAAATTGTTTACTACTATGTGGAATAGTAGCGCAATGTTGTCAACCATAAACCATATGCTCAAAAATAAATAAATGCAGGGGTAGTCACAAATATGTACGGAGGTTTGTAAATGCAGGTTCATCGGTTTGCAAATAAATGAAACAGCACTGACATTTGTGAATCGCATTACATTTTCTTTTGACTCGAGAAATGCTTTTGTGAATGTTGTTGCATTTATTTGTAAGTCATGAATTATATTTGTGAACGTTGTTATATTTGTTTCTGGACCAACAAAATGTATTTGTGAATGGCGTGATATTTATTTGATAATAAAAAGGCTCTCTAAACACTTAAAAGACGCTGATGATAACAGTAAAGATATTTGTGTTTCCTCTTTGATACCATCATTTAGCCTTTGGTGTGGATGCTGAACTTAGTAAAATAACTAAAGCTACTGAGAGTGCAGACAACACCTATAACAGCTAAATGGACTTTGTTTACACTGCATAATTAGCCATGTGCTCCAGGGATTAACTTTTTTTTACAGGCCTCACTGTTGTTTTAATCTATGCATTGTGGTAGAAAGTGACAAAGTAGAAAAGTAAAAATGCTTAAATCAACACTACTTATGGTCAAGACCATTATACATTTAACTAATACGTTAGACCTTAAAATCTAATTTATTCTTGCAGATTTTCTTTAAAAATAGCCTTTTAGAAGCCTTTTATTTTTTGCTCTTGTACTGCAACAAAATTTCTCATTATGTGGTATCAGACTGTACACCAAGTAAACCAAGACCAAGTATTGGTATCGGAACCCCCCAAAACAAATGGTATCGGAAGAACACTAGGCAAGGAAAGTTTATTTGTAAAGCACAATTTGTACACAACATAATTTAAAGTTCATTACAGAAAAAGAAATACATTAAAATCACAATACAAACAAATCAAAACATAAATAATCGTATGGACCCAAGCTGCCAGCACTGAACAAGAAAAATGATAAAGATGTGAGTATAGCTCCAAATCATAAAAGCAGCTTTTCAGCCAATCTAGTTCCTGACACATCTGTGACCTGCTGGTAATACCTGAAGTGATAAAAGCATGCTGTCAAATTTTGGGCATGTTACACTGATTTTCACAAATCCCGATATGTGACAATTCCTGTGGTGTTTTTACTGACACTTGCATCAGTGTGTCAGACTATTTTAGCACTCTTTCAGTCGATTGATATTTTCCCTCTAAAAGTTATTACGCATTTGCAAAATCTTTACATTATTTGTATTTACATAAAAATGATACAATTATGTTGCATATTTTCTCAGACGTCTTTTAATATATATATATTTTTTCTTATTAAAGAAATTATACTGTGTTTGAGTCTGCTATTTATTCATTTGCAAAAATGACTATGCAACGCTGGCAAATCCTGCACTTATCACCACTTAAGAAAATAAAACTGGAAAATGATGTAAGTACATACTACTTCAAGAGGGTAGATGAAAAGGGGAAACAACATTTTTTTTTTTTTAAGTCAGTTTTGTATAATAGGTCCGCTTTAATTGAAAAACATACTGTTATTACATTATACATGACTATCATAATAAATTCCATGTTTTATTTTGAAGTGAAAATCAATGTTTAAAAGTACTGAGGACTTTTAAAACACTTAAACATAGCATTATCCATATCCACATTTGTCCTTAAGAAAAGAGTCTTAGTAAAGATGATTCAGAGTCATTTTGAGAGGTGTGGTGATGCAAGACTTGCACTGATCACATTCAATCTCTTTATCTTTTTGTATGGAAAACTTGGTCATCTTAATCAAGACCATCAGACTCTCTAATCCTTTAATATCATTTGTAATACTGCACACTGACACAGAAATGAATGTAATCTTAAGGTCGCCACTCACTACAGGATTTTTTTAATCTTAAACGATGTTTAAACATGCGACAAAACACGAACACCACAGACACGAAGAGAATCTTGAGATTTTAAATCTCCGATCGCAAAGACCGCAGCGGCAAACGGCTGCGGACCACAGGCTACACAGTTATGAGCGCATCACACGTCTGCTGTTTCCTGTCTACAGTAAAACCATTTGCTTTGAGACTCTAAAGTGTTCAAAAGATCAGAGCACTGCACTTCTAGTTTAGAAGCAAGTCAGAACTGTGTTAATATTATTTGTGAAATGTGGTACAATACTATGATGCATGATTTTTAATGCATAGAAGGCTGGCAATAAAGTACACAAGAAGAAGAGTCACTATGACTAATGTGCAGCTGCATGGACGTTTACAGGCACATGTGAGGAACTACTCTCGCCTTTTTACTTTTAAAGAACGCTTCAAACTGGATTAATAGCGCTGTTTTGTGGACCGGGTGTCATTATTTGTGTAGGACATATGCTGTGGATAATGTGGGTGAGAATGCTGTATGATGTTTACATCTTTACGAGAGGGGCGTAATAATTATTTTCACTATTTAGCGAGTTTATATCTTGTACCTCTATGTCCGTCTGCATAGAGATAGGCAAGTTTAAAGGGCTTATGTTACACTTTTTTCTTATCTATGTTTTAATGTTGCCTTATCAAAAACAGTTGTGTTTTGTTTCATTCACACATGTTTGACACACAAACCCTGCACATTTAGGCAGAGTTCTTCTCTCAAACAGAAAACACTCTAAAATTCCAAATTCCAGTTCAAAATTATGAAGTCATGTGGTAAAAGAGGAAATGCTCCATTGTGTTTTTTGAATTTCAGCCCTGGATTTGCCAATCTCCATTGAACAAAGGGTAAAATGTAGCTGTTAACTTGAAACCTACCTATTCATGACATCACAAGGTGGAACAGAGCATTTTGAACTTTGGAGATGTAGATGGACTAATAATAAAGGATTACTCAAACATGTGTGAATGAAACAAAACATAAGTCCAGGTAAGTTTTTGATAAGGCAATACAGGACCTTCAAGGCAAAACAATTACATCTCCATGGAGACAAGCAGGTCCCTCCTGCAGAAAAGTTACACAGTGCACCTTATTGCGCACCATAATCAGTCACAACATTTGTCCCTTTCTTTGGTAATGACTAGTTATTTAACACAGTGCACCAAGACTGCATATATATATATTCATATTTAGTTCATCTGTTATTTTAAGACATGCCATATACAGCAAATGCAGTATATGATTCGTCAGCAGCCTGTTAACTTGACTAGGTCACGCAAATGCACAGAAATAACACATCTCTGACATACAAACCACGCTTTGGGCTATACAGTGTGTTTATGGCCCTGTCTCATGTGACCACTGCTACTGCAAAAGACAGCACAGACATCACATCACACCATGCATATTTGAAGAGCTAGCATACCCCCATAAATAGCTCTGGGGGTAAATAATTGACGAAGATACAGCTCAAAATATATGACGAGGAGATAACGGAGAACCAGCTGTCTCCTTCTGTTCCCACACTGTACCGGTCAAGAAAGCACCAAATTATTGCGTAGTCAATCGAAATGCGTTGTGTTTTCCATTTGTTTTGGCGTTTTTGTTGACTACGCAATGTTGTTCCGGGATGTCAGTATTTTGCTTTCATTATAAAGAAAAATGGCAGAGACAAACACACGACTTTGAAAAAATGATGAAAACAAAACTGAAATGGCAAGAGAAAGTCCAAAAACAAAGTAAGCAAAGGAGTTTTGAAGGTTATGTGCAGCAGTATTTCTCCACCCAGCTAAATACTTTATCACATCAACAAACAGAGCTACAAACAGAGCTAGCCATGCAGTAAAAAGAAATGACCCAAAATAACCAAGATTGCCATTTTATTTATAAATAGGACCAGGTTCTACAAAAACTCCTTCAGACAGAATACTCAGAAAATGCTTTGTAATTAGGACTTCTTTAGACCCTTTGGATTTAATCTTGAGGTTTTATAGTTATGTTTGTTTGTCCCTTTTTATGAATGGGTCTATGTGAAATCCAAATTAGTTGTTTTTAGAATATTTGGTTTCATAAAAATATCCTTTTGGTTCTCTTGCATTCCAGTTGCCACCTCTGCCCCACAACAAATCACATTAGATCATTAATTTCCACCATGAAATGAAAGCTGCTGTACCTGATTTTTACTATGAAATACAAAGTTATTCCTCACTTACTTCATGCATTCTTAGCATAATTATGCACCTCAGTTAGTTTGTAAGCACTTTTCTCTACTGTCAGAGATCAGAGCAGAGTTTTCACGGTAAAGCTAATGACAATGAATATGCTAACACGCATTTCCTGAATATTGAACAATAAAACCCTTTTATTAGATGCATATCTTGCCCTAAAGAGCTTCTTTTACAATATATTTTTACTTGGGTAACACAGATTTTGCTGAAATACTAGTTCCTGTACTAAAAATGAGTACAGAGCCTTTAAAGATCTAAATACCCAGCTGTAAGCAGGATCACATATGTTACCTTGTATATTGTACATGTTTATTTATTTTCAGTGATGGAGTGAAGCTAACTGAACCCAAAAATAACAAAGTCATAAAGTCATGAAGTCACTGTTCTATTTGCCTTTTTAAACATTGTGTATTATTATGATATGAATCCCTATTATGAATGTGACCTGAGATGTTATGTACATGACGCCTGTATATATATATATATATATATATATATATATATATATATACAGGGAACAGTAACAATAGAAGAGAATACCTATATATTGTTTTCACTGTAGACCAGAGCTGTCCTATGCTGCACAACATAAAAGTCCTATGTTACACAAAATTGACTCTTGTGAGCTTTAAGCCATGGGTATATTTTTACGTAAAAGGTTTAATCTGTTTTTTTAAATACATTGTTATTTAGTACAGTTTTTTCTATAAATAGCTGTTTTTGCATGAACTCCCGTGGTATATTCTTACAAGTGCAGTTTGGGTCAGAAACATAGAGATACATAATCAATACTTTTGTGAGCTTTTACTTTTTAGCCGACTAAGAATTTCTTCAGTCTACTACAGTATTTCCAAACATATTTTATTATATAGGTGATATACTTGCATAATCCAGACCTCTCTCTCTTCTTCGTATCTAAATCTGCTTTCGGCATCCCCGAAATTCCCTGAGTCACATGTTTTTCAGTTACATATTAAGCCAATATTTGTGCATACATAATTTATTAGAGAGTTATTTTAAATGCAGTGGAAAGGCCCTCCAGTCACATTTGTTCCAGTTCATTTCACTTTTTCTCAGTTTTCTTAGAGCAAACATCTTGTAGTTTCGTGAGAGTTTGGAGAAATGCCCTGTTCATCCTTATGGCCTGACAATGTGTATCTTGTCACACTGTACTGGATAATTTTCAGAATAAATAGTACTTTTGACTGTAGCTTTTGTATGGAGAGATTTTTTTCAATGTATTTGAGCAAAATTTCTCTTGCCCCAGTGCAGATATATTGTATAAGCAGCTCTTGGGGTTAAAATAAGTCTGCACCTAATTATATAGCATTTTATAGCATCTGATAATCAGAAAGTGCACGGTTAGCATGCTAGTTGTTGTTAGCTTTACCACCATAATTACTTACAACCCTGGGTATGTTTTTGAAGAGGTAACAACATTATAACATACACATAAAGCTCACAAGAGTCAATTTTGCGTAATATAGGACCTTTAAACTTGAGTAATACCCACTTTGTACTTCTACTAGTAACATTATTTTGAAGTACAATTCTTACACATATCTACGCATGCACTCATGCACTGTGTCCACCAGCTCGCATTCTTTGAGCTATAACTACAGACCCGCAGGCTATCCTTGGGTGTTCCTCTATTTCCTGCTTCGTATTTCACTGTAATGTGTTCCTATTTGTTTTATGGCCTTCCATCTCTCAATTATTCAGACCAGGATCCATATTTCGTGTGCGTTGTGTGCTGTTTGTGTGTGGACATCAGGTAGAGAAAGGTGAGAAAATTGAATGGGCTTCTTGTATTGTTTGGTAAAATATTCATCCCACTGTTATTTTCACCAGGTACGAGAAGCGCAGCTGATCTGCAGCCCTAAACGTGTAGCAGTAAAAGCCAGGATTGTATTAGGGTGGAGGACGAGGGCATGCTATCTTCCTCACCATCACCAGCTCAGATCAGCTCAGAGAGGTGGGATATGGAATGGCACACAGCACAAGGTGAATGCGAAAGGTGAAGCCGTCCTCCTATCATGTGTTACAAAAGTCTCAAAGGAAAAAGTTAAAGGGATTCTTCAGAGAGATTACATGATTCCTTTGTTCACATGTAGACATGTGTGTGTATTAGCAGATGGAGAAAAAAACAATAAAATACTTTTTATTTATTTGTAAGGTACACTGTATTTAATGGTGCACTTTAAAGGTCCTATTTTATGCAAAAATTACTCATGTGAACTTTTTGCAATGTTATAATGTTGTTACCTCCTCAAAAACATACCCAGAGTTGTGTTTTGTGTCATTCACACATGTTTGAGTAATTATTAGGGATTATTAGTCTGTTTGCATTCCTAAAGCTCAAAATGCTCTGTTCCACCTTGTGATGTCATGTAGTGGTAGTTTTCAAGTTAACAGCTACCTTTTACTTTTTGTCAAGTACAGAATGACAATTCCAAGGCTGGAATCACCCAAATGATTCTAGTGAAGGTGTATGGAGTTTAAAAACACAGTGGAGCATTTCCTGTATTACCACATGACATCACAACTCCATATATGTTTTTGATGAGGAAACAACATTATTATTAGATCAGATAATAGTGTAATAAGGGCTCTTTAAAGAAGGAGTATTACACTTCTATCGGGTATTAACTGCTAACACAAAACATACTTAGATGATCATATTACTTTTAGTGTTTTGTTTTGCTGAAAACAAATGTTTAATACATTTCATTTTGTATTTTTTGAGTCGCACTTCTTTTGCTCCCTCTTGAGTCTAGTTTAGTCCTGGTGTAGACTTGGTTTAGCTTCAGGTTCAGTTTAGTCCCTATTGACAGTAGCTCAGTCAGTAGACTGTTTGTCTCCTGATCTGAAGGTTGGTGGTTCAAATCCTGCTCTCGATTGATCCACTGACCCAGAGTG
Organism: Taenioides sp. WSHXM2023; assembly: GCA_029959045.1. NCBI lineage: Eukaryota > Metazoa > Chordata > Actinopteri > Gobiiformes > Gobiidae > Taenioides > Taenioides sp. WSHXM2023. The sequence continues at coordinate 10,926,652 of CM057096.1, read as the reverse complement.
ACTCCAGCTCGCACCGATGAATACTACTATTGTGTCCCTGGGCAAGACACTTAACCCACCTCATCCCCAGTCTGCTAGAAAGATCTTGCCCTAAAGATTTTTTTTTAATCTGTTTTGTTGTTGATTCCTTCTTCCTGTTATTCCATGTTTTCCTCTTTTCTTTATGCTCCTCTGAGGCATAAATTGTCTGATGTCAGGGGTCAGTTAATAAACAATTACTGAACCACCGATTTTAGTTAGAGTTGTTATTATTGTGTTCAATTTGATTACTGTGGATCAATATGACAGATGAGGACGTTTATTTTGACATATTTTCATCGGCTGTTAAAGCAGGTAGTGAGAAGCAGGATAGCAGAGTATAGGGATGATATTTTGACTTATATTATTTCTATATGTGAATACTTATAACCATTTTTATTCTATATTTCATACTTTACATTGAAGTTTTATTCAATTTTGTGTAGACTGTCATGATATGCATTCTGCCATCAGCCCGACATGCTCCTGAACTTAAGGACTTCAACAGTGAACAGACATCTGGACTTTTTTACCTGTTGTTTCATATAAAATGGTAAACCAATCAAGCTATACATTATGAGTGCTTTAGTCCAGCTATACATTTCATCACAAATATCTGTCAAACTCACTGTACACTAAAAGTACCACTATATATGGCATGTCTCACCAAATTACTCTTAGCAAACAATGTGTCTGAATCTATGAAAATGAATAACCCTCTTTCAATTATAATTTAAAGGGCTCATATTACGCTATTTTTTTTTTTTTTTTATAATGTTGTTTCCTCATCACAAACATACCTGGAGTTTTGTTTTGTTTAATTCTCACATGTTTAACACACAAACCCTGTATATTTAGGCTGAGCGTTTCCCTCAAACAGAAACAGAATACCAAAAGTGCTCCACCGTGTTTTTAAACGCCACACACCAACTCTATTATCATTTGGATGATTTCAGCCCTGGAACTGCCAAACTCTACTCAACTAAAAATAAACGGTAGCTGTTAACATGAAAACCACCACTTCATGACATCACAAAGTGGAACAGAGCATTTTGAGCTTTAGGAATGCAAACAGACTAATACTAAAACATGTGTGAATGAAACAAAACACAACTCCAGATACGTTTTTTACATTCTAACATGGCTAAAAGAGTAAATGTTGCATAGTAATGGACCTTTAAGAGAAAAACAATGGTACAGTTCATTCACTTATAAAGAGACATTATCATAGTTATTAAGTGCTTTGTGTTATTTATACAATGCAGATGAATGAAGTTAAGTCTTATGTATTGGAATTCAATGGTGAGGGAGGACCATTAGAGAATAGCCCGGCCCACAGCAATCTCAGGGAGGACTTTGAGTGTCCACTATGAGACTAACCCTGTACAGCAAATGTTTTATGGATATCAATAACCGTTACTGAGACAAATGTGAGGACGTCTCCTGGTATTATTAAAATGTCATGGAACGCAAATATAATGCATTTTCTCTTATTTATGAAGACACATTGCTTTACAGTAGAGGAAGACTAACTATAATGCAAGTGAATCAACTTTAATTCCATTTTAATTTTCAGACATACGTTCACCCATTACTTGTTCTTTAAAGGTTACATTACACAAAATTGACTCTTTTGAGATTTAAGTTGTGTTAGAATGTTGTTACCTCATCACAAGCATTCTTGAAGTTGTGTCTTGTTTCATTCCCAACTTAATGAAAGTAATCCTTTATTATTAGTCTGTCTACATCTCCAAAGCTCTGTTCCACCTTGTGATGTCACCAAGCTGTAGTTTTTCAAGTTACATAGTGCACTTTTAATTGGAAATAAAAGTAGACACAAGCAGAAGTACATGGAAGTTGTAAAAAAAAATAAAAATACTAGTAACAGTAGCCTAATATTAATGGTAGAACAAACTTTAGTAATTGCTGTAGTCACAATGATAATAAAAGGAGTATTTGTATACTAGTACTAACTGCTACCACTAGCTTTACTACAACCAGCTCATCTGCAGTAGCCTATAGGAGTTTGTGCAGTAGTAGTTTTCCTTCTTGAGTTTGTTATTTTGCAGTAACTTTTCCCCATCAAAACCATGAGCATAAGTTTTGAGTCACGTCCTTCTCCACATTGCACCGAGTATATTTCTTTTGTTGTTGCTGCTGTGGTAAAGCTGCATTTGATTTGGTAACATCATATTTTTCATACCGTAATCCTTCTTGGGAGCAGAGTTAGAGTGACACATATTGTTACTTTTGAGCCATTCCTGTCTATAGATAGCTTTTTCTCTATAGGTCACCCCTGTACTCTTCTTCTCACTTGTTCTAATGGTTGGAGAGATAGTTCAGCTGGAGGTGGTGCATTGAATCATGTTTTTTTGACACATAAAATGACCTTTGGGTAAATGGCTTCACACTGCATTCGTTTGTTATTTAAAGGCTGACTGATCTCGGGGTGCACTTCTTTTGTTCTTCATTGTTAGCGTGGAGTCACTCAGCTGTCTCCTCACAATAGCTTTGAAGTGACGTAAATACAAATTCTTGGGTGATATTAATAAATGAACTTTGCAAGATAGGGAGTTGTGACAAGTTAATCCCTTTTGTAATAAGGGATGGTGAAAGAAGTTGAGGTTGAAAATATTGTACACATAATATAACACAGAGCATTTATATTATGAAACTTAAAATTGTACTTTTTAAGTTTACATGACTTCTACTGCCCACTGTATTGAACCAGACTTGCCCTACACCTCTCACTGTGGCCTGCTGGAAGTCAGAATTGTAGACTAAACTGGATTGAGTTTTTCTAATGAACTGAAATTATAGTATGGCATGCTCATCAAATTGGTTGATTGATTTTTCTTAACATTTGCCTGTTGCTTGAAATAAACATCTTGCTATAATCACTCCCATGCAATCAATCCGCAGCCTAAACATTAACTTTGAATACAGCCATTGGGCAAGACACTCTGGCCTGTAAGTTTGGTTGGAGAAGGTGGACTGAGGTGTGAAAAGATAATGAACCAAATTGTAACTGTGACTGTCTAGAAAATTTTTGCTTATTAAAGGTGCAACTGCTTATTGCTTTGGGAACACCCAATGTATCTCCATGGAGAAAAACCGGTGATGCCACAAGGCCAATTTATAAATTAGATCTGTGGAGATACAACCCCACTCACAGTAAGAATGAAAGCACGTTTTTAAAGGTATTCAAGTGTCAATTCAAGATTGATTAATTCCATACATCGAAACATTCAAGGCAAAAGCAATAACATCTCCATGAAGAAAAGTAGGTGACAAGTTCCCCACTATAAAAGTACATACATAATCCATCTATAATGCTTCATTAAAAAAGAAACCCTCTCTTCCAACATCACACATATTGTTTAACACATTTGCTGTGTGAGTACAAGAGTAGGAGTTCATATTTCCTATTTTACACCAACTTTTCCATCACCTTCATGTCTGCAGTTATTTGACACATCTTTGCCAACGTGTCATATACAGCTCCCACTGCCTTTAGTGCACACAGCCTGTAGGTATCTTAGTTAGAATCGCTGGCATAATTAAACTTCATTGCACTCACGATCAGCATCACCCCGTCTCTGCTCAGGCCCTTTTCTGTCTTCGATTGGCCTTTGGGATGGTGTCATATATTTAGTTGTGCTTGTGACGTCTCTCCCACAGACTCCCCCAGCTGTTTTTATCAAGTTAGTCAGGCAGCAGGCAGGCAACCCCCTCACTGCTGTATTATTCATCCTAGTGCTATGAAGAATGCAGAGTCGGAAGTCCCCAGCACACTTTGATGGCATGCAAAGGCGCTGGTGTATGTGTGTGTGTGTGTGTGTGTGTGTGTGTGTGTGTGTGTGTGTGTGTGTGTGTGTGGTGCACCCCCCTCTGTCAGTGGTGCTTCCCTGAATCCTCTGATCTCTCCAACAAACGCCTCAGATATGAGCCTGGAGCGAGCTGTGCAGAGGGACGCCATGATATGCAGGGTAAATATGGTGCGTATGAAAAAGAAATGGACGCAAAAGGCAAAATGAAGTTGTGCGCTCATCGTCGGTCTTTTAACACTGCAGTTTAGTGCACTGTGAGCTTATGTTTGTGATCTGCAAAACTGCTCCTAAGCTTTGTACTTCTTCTGTACTTAAGAAGTTTTATTTGGGTCTTCTAAGTTCAGTAATGTTCAAGCTTAGACCTAATTATCAGCCCTGGTTTAATCCTGGTTTAGTCTTGGTTTAGTCCTGGTTTAGTCCTGATTTTGTCCTGGTTTAGTCCTGGTTTAGTCCTGATTTTGTCCTGGTTTAGTTCTGGTTTAGTCATGTTATGTCATCTTCTGCCTTGTGTTGTGTCTTGTTTAGTCTTTATGTCTGATGAAAGTGAGGTTGCCATCTGACCACCATCAAGCCCACACCACATTTATGGATAAGCAGCGTGGGTTTAGTGTCTTGCCTAAGGATACAACAACAGTGCAGGTTGGACCAAGAATCGAACCATAAATCGTTAATTTTTTGTCCGCATTTATCCAGATTAGCTTCTTAAGGCTAATTGTAGTTCATGATTTAGACTGCTATGTGACTATAGTGAATGATAATCTCATTTTGAAACTTCCAATATCAAACTTTCAATATTGGTTTTAAAACTACACTAAGTTATCTTGTGGGAGGTCCGTCACCATGGTGATGTTACTGCTCTGCCAGTATGGCATATTTATCTCTACAAGTGATGCCACCAGGTTAGATCTGTGAAGAGGTGAGCCCATTATTCTCAAGGTATTCTGCAGATGGAGAATAGATGTAATACCATGTTATTTATTTATTTATTTATTTATTTATTTATTTATTTATTTATTTATTTATTTATTTTAATTAGGACAGTGCATTTTAATCAACATGTCAACAAACAGCATCAATGTAAATATGCGGAATTAGCACAATAGCTAGTTTACTTCCGTTGTCCTCAGGTTATGGAACACTCCAGGCAATGCAATAACATCTGAAGAATAAATGAGAAGAGCAGATGGCAAATCAACAAAAAAGAGACATACTAGGCCTTTCATATAGTAAAGATAATGATGTTTTGACCCAAGAACATAAATCAGTATTTGAATAACCCATAATTTGTTGTTGAGTAACTTCATACCTCACTCTCAGCTTTAAAATGTGACTTAAATGGGCCATATTACACTATTTTCTGATCTATGTTATAATGTTGTTTCCTCAACAAAAACATACTTGGAGTTGTGTTTTGTTTCATTCACAATGTTTAATATGTAAATCCTGCATATTTCGGCTGAGTTCTTCCCTCAAACAGAAAACACTCTGTTCCACCTTGTGATGTTGTGTGGTAATAAAGGAAGTGCTCCTCTGTGTTTTTAAACTCTATATACCTTCACCTTCATTATTTGGATAATTTCTACGCTGGAATCTCTACTGAACTAAAGGTAAAACATAGCTGTTAATTTAAAAACTTCCACTACATGACATCACAAGGTGGAACCGAGCGTTTTGAGCTTTGGAGATCTAGACAGACTAATAAGAAAGGGTTTCGCAAACGTGTGTGAATGAAACGAAACATAACTCCAGATATGTTTCGGTATGCATGAGGTAACAACATTTTAACATGATTTAAAAGTGCATTGTGTAAGAGTCCGTCAGATGCTTTTCTCCATGGAGATGTTATTGCTTCGTCTAAAATGTTTCACAGCATGATATTAAACCTTTCTATCTACATGGAAACCAAACCAGACCAAGTTACACATCAGATTCAGATTTATTTTGAGCTACAACCACCTTCAATTGAATAAATATAAAGAAGAGCTGTTTAATGTCATACTGTGGAACATTCCATAGAAACAACATATCCATAGAAATCAGCAGGTGATGGACCCTCAACCAAAAAGTTACATAGTGCACATTTAAAGCTCACAAGAACCCATTTTGTGTAATATAGGGCTTTTAACAGACATGATCTTGGAAGTGCTCTCATTCTTGGAGAACATCAACCCCACATTGCAGTGGTCTGTTTGGCCTGAGGTGTTGATAGCGCGTGCATCTCATTCTTTCACATCATGGCCCAAATTCAGTTTAATGCTGTTTTCTCCCAGGTCGTCCCAATGGTATTAAATTAATGCAATAGGTTCATTAAAGGCATTCATCATTCTCACCACTCGGGTTTCCCTGGTTCAGCCTCAGCTTTCCTTTATGCACTATAAATAACTCTCCAACGGTGAAACTCCCTCCTACGGCAGCAGGCGAGGCTAAAACCAGCGCCCATAAAACACGCTTTGTGCATTATGGAGTAATTGCATAATCTTTTGACAAGAGACGGATGAGATTTGAAAATGAAAAACGTGTATCCGTTTGTAGATATATTTGTCAAATCGTAGTGGTTTGGCTCTGATTGAAATGCCGGTAGGAAGCGAATCTAGCTGGTCCTCCATCATGGGATTTTCTTTAGTCAATGTAGAGCAGCGCTGTCAGACTCAAATGGATGGGCCCAGGACAAAGGCTAGAGTATTTCAGAGGTATTACAGCCAGAAAGAGCCTTCAATCTTGGTCACATATCCACTCAAAGAAAGCAAAATGTTGCCAAAAAAACTATTTCGGAGTTGAGTCCATTGCTAGATTGATGTGAACTCAAACTCTAACAGTACTTTTAGTATCCATACTAGTGTTGTCACGATACAAAAATTTCAAACTTGATTTCAGTACTAAAGGTGCGTTCTGTAACTTTTCTGGTGGAGGGTCCATCGAATGTTTTTCTCCATGGAGATGTTATTGCTTTGTCTGGAATGTTTCACATGATATTAAACCTTTCTATCTTCATGGAGACCAAACAAGACCAAGTTACAGGCCAGATCTGTGGAGAGGCAACCCCTCTCACGGTCAGAATGCCTCTTTTTCTAGATATTTTTGAGCTATAAAACCACCTGCAATTGAATAAATGTAAGGCAGAGCTGTTTAATGTCATACTGTGGAACATTCAAAGCAGAGCAATGACATACAGAAACAAGCAGGTGATGGACCCCCAACCAAAAGTTACATACTATGGTGCAAATTAAGGAATATACTTACTCAATACCAATACCAGTTCCATTCAATACCAATTCCAATACCATGATGATAATAATAATTAAAAAAAAAGCACGCTTTATTCTGACAGTAGAATGTAATTTTCAACATTAAAGGTGCAATGCGTAACTTTTGTGATGGTCTGTCACCTGCATATCTCTATTATGCTTTTCCGTCTCTATGGAGAGAAGCAGGTAATGCCACCAGACCAAGTTATGGGTGAGATCTGTGGTGAGGCAAGCCCAAGCTCAAGTAAGAATGTCTGTTTGTCAGTGTTTTCTTAAGCAATAAAAACATATGTAATTGAATGAATATTTGAAAAGTTTAATGCCATACTGCAGAACATTCCTGGCAACTCTAACCTAGGCAAAGTGATAACATGCAGTAGTGTAACCTCAACCAAAAAAGTTTAAATGATAGTATTTTCTTTTTTATTGCATTGTATATCAAGTTCTAGTATCTAGTATCAATAAGTATCTGATTTTCAATACTTTTGTCAACCCTAATCCTTACACCTCCATTCATTATTTTCTTCAATATATAACATGTAGTTTGTAGTCAGTGCTATACTTAGAAAACACTGCAAGTTGACAATAATAGTAGATAAATAAACCAGGTGCCAATTTGGTTCTTGGAAAGCCTCACAGTATGGATGGTGTGGGTCAAATCCTTTTTCCTGTCCACTTTGTCACTAGGTTATTTGTCTTCCTAATTTAATTGTGTATGTCACTGCTTGTCCCTGTGTGGCAACAATACAACTAACTGTTAAAGATAACCCCCCCAAGGGCCAAAAGTGTCAGCAAAAACAATAATGCAGTAGTGTAATATGCAGTCTAAGGTAGGTAGATACTTTAATATAGGCAGTCTCATAGCATAATGTTTAAGGTTTTCAGATACAATACAAAACAATGACTCGGGAGGTTTATACAGCTATAGTCGACTAAAGAAATTCTTGGTTGACTAAAAAGGGGCCTGGCATAAGCGCCCAGAACTATTACTTATCTCTGTGTATCTGTCCCAAACTGCACTCACAAGACCACATCTGTGCAGGAGTTCATGCAAAAACAACCATTTACACAGAAGAAAGTTCTTGGCAACACAGTACCTGTATAAAGACAGATTAAACTGTGAATATTGAATTAATCTACCTTTTTACATTAATATAAAAAAATACCAAATCTTCAGCTAACCCACTCACTCACTCAGTAACTTCGCATTTTTGCTGTTGTCACATATGAATCCTTATAATATAAATACAATGATTAGACGAGTAATACACATTTTGGTTCACTATCGGCCGATTAATCGACTAAAAGAGAGAACTAAGGGAGGTCCAGGTCAATATTAGGAATAGGAATTTATTTACATACAAAAGAGCTAAATAAAAACACCAGGATCATGTAAAACGGGTTAATACAAATATTTTAAGACTAAAATGACAAAGCTCACTGCAGCATTTAGAGAGAGAGGCGTGACAATATTCCAACGTAAAGTATATATACAGTCTATGCTACAGCTCTAACGGTTTGGTTGTAAAAATCTTTCTGATTGGCCAGTGGATGGAGACAATGACACTTACAGATGCAACAGGGTCTGGAGAGTAGAATGAAACTCAAAACTCAATTTGGCCAAAAATGACAAGAAGTTTTGGTATGAGACCTGCGATATGTAATCCCAAAATGTATGCCAGCTAAATGTCTTAATTCATTCCTAAATTAGGATAAATGTAGAAGGTTACATATAATTCTTTAATCTACTTCAAATAAATCCATGCACTACTAGACAGACACATTTCCATGGCAACTTCAGAAACAAAAACAAAGAGTTGTCGCTTTCCTCGCGCATGATCCCGAGACAACGCATGTCAAACTCTGCATATATAAAGTGATTACATGATAAACTATGGCGTATATGTTGGCACATGTTAGCTGATGTTTGCAGATCTCCCTGTTCGCCTAAGTAACCCTCTCCTCGACCCACACACGCTAACAGTCCTGCCATGTTGATTCAGTATGATTGACTTGAGGATATGCCCCATCTCCAGCGCCAATCGCCACCGTCCGCACCTCTTGTCTGCCTACCCATAATCCCTCTGTTAGCATGTGCAGGCACGTCTTAGCCCGCCAAGAACAGTCATCTCGGAGAAGCTAATCCATAGAACCCTGCGTGTGTCAGTGGCCCAGGCGGTTAAAGCTATGGGCACAGGAGGCAGCCGGTGTCAAGTGTAGCTCTCCACAATGGACAATCGATGGCCTGAAAGTCATTACACATGCAAATGTTTAGTGGTGTGATCCACAGAGTGAGTGGGCTTTCAAATAAGGGACATAGCAGTAGACTGTGTACAAGTATGCAACATTACACCAAATCTCTGTTGTTTTTAGGGATGCACCGAGCCGAATCTGAGTTTTGGAGATCGGCTTCCTAATATCAGTTCAGCCGATATCCTGGTTGGACAGATAAACTGATGTAACTGGTTGTAGTTGTCAACTTCAAAGTTCTTCTGTAGTTAACTTGAAGGACAAATAAGAGCTACATAACACATTTGGATAAGTTTTTTCTTATTTTGTTTTTAGTTTAAAGCAAATAAATCAGTCTCTGCACTGGTATTGGTTGATCGGTTATTGGTAGATACTTAAAGTTATAGTATCGAAATCAGTATTGGAACTGAAAAAGCTGTTTTCTGTTCTGTTAGTTGTTTTCATTGTTGTTTTCATTTTCATTTTCAACTGTTTGCCTCTAGATGTCTGCAGTGTAACTGTCTAGGATCAGTCCCACCTCCAACCCATAGGTGTCAGCAAAAATAATAAATGCAATGCAAACAGTATCTTTGGGCCACTGCCTTAATCAATTTTGGGGGTCTTTCTACTATATTATAACATCATAAAGATAGCTGAAGAGGTTTTAGATGTCATCCATGCATGATTCATTAATATAGTGATCTCTCCTGGGCCTTCTTCAAACCGTCTTTATGATTAGCTGTGAGATTCTGTCTAATGCACAGTACACAAGCCTGCATCATCCATGCTCCCAGACAACAATTCTCCATAACTATAAAAAAGCATGATACAAAACTGTACACAACAACTTGATAAACTTGATGCGATGTGCAGTAGTTCCATTAGCGGGATGCACACTGATTGTATTGTGATAGTGCTCTGAAGGTGGAGTGAATTAACATAGAGAGCAAAAACGAAAGCGAATCTTATAAAACTGGTTAATTCGTTGTTGTCGCATTTTCAAAACAATAAAAGGCAAGATAGTGATGAATATGTTATGTATTAGCAGTTAATACCCCATAGACGTAAAATGCCCCCACATTAAATAAATAGAATGGCATGTACTTTTGGAGTCATTTGTTCAATACTAGTACTTGACACGGGTCTAACCTTTCTATTATTTGTTTTAAATATGTTCCATTAGGGAACCCTATTTTGCATTCATAAGAAAATTCATGAATCACAATATGGTGATTTTTATCCAAACAGAATATTCTCACAGGAATGGCATTACAATTTGACTTTTATTAGCATATTGCCTAGTCCTATTTTCAATTCCAAATATCAGCAGTGGTAGCTTTTCATAGATTGTTTTTTTAATTATTATTTATTAGTTGTTGCTGACTACATATGATTATATTAATGTTAAGAAGCAAAGCAGTGAAGCATTTATTTAACCTGTAGTTAAATACATGCAAGGAAGTAAAGCTATCTCCATGGAGACTGACCCCACAAGAAAAGTTACAAAGTGCATCTTTAAAACACCACCCAAGGGGAGAAACCTCAAATAAAACGCTATACAAGATAATTTATGGGGCAGCGGAATGTAATAAGCATCTTTGTGTTATGCACAGGAAGCCAGTGCGGAGTGATCATGTATAAAGCAGACTTCCCCCGCTCAAATATTTATAGCAGCGATTTACTCATTAATCTTTCATTATCTACTATCTCCCCATTTTGCATACATCATGGGAGCAGGCCTGGTGTTGGGTAGAGCCTTGATTGTTTGACATCATCATGCATTGGGAAGAGATTGGGTTTAGATTACATGTCTTCTCACACAGAGTTTCAACAGAGCAATGGTAAAGCATTATGATATGTATGATAGGAGTAGTGAATACAAATCGCTCCATGTACTTCTGAATATCTGTGTATGTGTATGTTTTGTAACAGGTGTAGTCAAGAAATGTATATGGGACATTTTTATCATACAGTCATTTGCAGTTGTGGTAATTTTTTATGCAGTTTTGTCAATTAGTTAAAACAATAGAAAACAAGCACTAGCTAAGATTAGTGCTAGTGCTACAAGACATCAGAGGTGTAGTACTCAGCTACATTTATTCAGTTACATCTATTTGAATAACTTTGAGTACAATTTTTGGGCTACTCCCACCTCTACTTGACATTTATTCATTTGACTGCAGTACATTGTAAGTTATTGTGTTTAATTATCTCTGTAAAATTGTACACTGTCAAATGTAGTGCTATCATTAAAAAATGTTGAAACCATATGCTTTTTTTAAATTATTATTATAAAATACAATTCCAAATTCTTTGACCAGTCATTTCATTTCGCTTATATTAGTTCATAGTTTTGTTTAATTGATGCAAAATTGTTTCTTGTGAGCTTTAAGCCATGTTATAATGGAATGAAACCCAAAACACAACTCCAGGTATGTTTTTGATGAGGTAATAATCAAAAACATGCATGGAGTTGTGTTTTGTGTTTCATTCACACATGTTTGAGTAATCCTTTATTATTAGCTCTAAATGCTTTGTTCCACCTTGTGATGTCATGTAGCTGCTTTTTGTTTATAGAGATTGGCAATTCCAGGACTCAAATCACCCAAATGATTCTAGTGGAGGTATATGGAGTTTAAAAACACAGTAGAGCACATCCTGTATTACCACATGACATCACAAGGTGGAACACAATGTTTTCTGTTTAAGCGAAGAACACAAGCTAGACATGCAGGATTTGTGTGTTAAACATGTGTGTGATGAGGAAACAAGATTATAACATAAATCAGAAAACAGCGTAATATGGGCCCTTTAAAGGTTACGTTTTCATTTCACGAGCACATTCGTTTAGAGTGAATCCAGACATTCCACATGATGAGGCTTAGCACGGGCTTAACGGGATCTGCTCCTGTGCTTCACATTTGAGCGAAAGGCCACTCTCCACCTGCAAAAACACTCAAGCCAATCCTCATGTCCAAATACACCAGTGTACAGTTGTGCTCATCCTCTGGGGCTATGCCAGCACCTGCTCGACAAAAGAACGCTACAGGAACAAATAGTGTCAATCAATAGAGACGCAGGAAGCTCAATGTTGTGAAGATGTAATCAAAACTAATAGAACTGCATTAGATTAGATATTTTCTGAAGAAGGGCCTGCCACTTCTAGACCTGCTAGAGTTCATGGAGATATTATTGCTTTGCCTGGAATGTTCCACGGTATGGCATTAAAGTCCTATATTACGCAAAACTAACACTTATGAGCTTTAAGCCATGTTAGAATGTTGTTTCCTCCTCTAAAACATCCCTGGAGTTATGTTTTGTTTCATTCACACGTTTAAGTAATCCTTTATTATTAGTCTGGCTTCATCTCATGTTCTGTAGTGAATGAAACAAAACACAACTCCAGCTATGTCTTTGATGAGGAAACAAATTAAGATAGATCAGAAAATAGCATAATATGTGCCCTTTAATATCAAAATCAAGTTCGAAATTTTAGTATTGTCACAACACTACCTAACCCCATACTTCTACTCATCTTCTGCCACTATCCTGAGGGACATTTATCTATCCATAAAGCATATGAACAAACAGTGTAAAGTGTTACATGTTGAGGTACAAAAGTTCTATTATAACACTGTTTGGATCCTGTTCTCTTCTTGCTATGATGTTAGACACTAAATTAAACCATGGCAGGGTATAAATAGCACAAAATGGTACTGTCAGATGAAAGGCACTGCTTACAGGTCAGCAGTACATATCCTGCCCCCAACGTGATTAAGGAAGTACTGTGATTACCATATATGCGAACAAGAAGGTGTATATAGGACTTAAAGGGGGGTGGCGAATGACTGATGTTAATAATATACAGTGACTATGGCTTCACCCACACAGAGACATGGACAGCTATGTAACAGCTCTAGGCCTTCAGCACTTCCTATCGCTTTAAATGAAGATAATATCCGAATGTTTTGTTGACTTTTCTCACCCCACGATGATCATCTCCGACTCCGTATCCATGGTGATCACAGCCTCTTCTGCCGGTTCAGACTTTATGATAACAATGCCATTAAACAGGATCTCAGGGAGGAATATAAGCTGTCCGAAAACTCCAGACTACACTGCTTATTAGACAATGTGTTCTTGTATGTTAAAGTTACTGCAGGATTTTGCAGTTATAGGGAAAAGGTGGGCTTATAGACTTATAAACTTTTGAGTGATGGAAATACGAAAAAATACCTGTGACAGTTCCGAGGTTTGAAGGCATACCATGTTGTGCTACTTTGGGAATTGACTCTTTTAATTTAACTTTAAGCTATGTTATAATGTTGTTATCCCATGAGAAACATACCTGGAGTTCTATTTTGTTCCATTCACACATGTTTGAGTAATACTTTATTATTAGTCTGTCTACATCTCCAAAGCTCAAAATGCCGTTCCTCCTCATGATGTCATGTAGTGGTAGTTTTCAAGTTAACAGTTATTTTTTAGCTTTATTCTGTAGAAACTGGCAACTCCACGGCTGAAATTATCCAAAACCAGGACTAAATAAGGTCTAAAGCAGCATCTGTTGCTATTTTGTTTGTCTTTGTTGATGGACTGTCATCATTGTAGCCAAATATGAGCCTCTATTTTTGTTTGTATAAAATTTTCTGTGCACTTTTCATCTGTTGACACTTCATGATAACCATTTTTCCTCAAGACCATACATTTGAGTTAAAGGTGTTGACCTAAAAACAGGGGGAAAAGTTCGTCTTGTACGGTTTGCAATAATCCTAACTTATTCCGAACACATCCCAAGCATCTTAATTATTCACCATGATGAGTTTATAAGAGCTTTTCACAACTTTCAGAGACCAAAGTGGAGTTTTGCCATCTCAGTAATGCTAACAGAGAACCAGCCTTACTAGTTCGCAGACAGTGCTTTATGATTAGATTAGACAGCGCATATCGATCTCATTTTGACACTAATAATATATAATAACAATAATATTTTGACTCTTGTGAGCTTTAAGCCATGTTATAATGCTGTTACCTCCTCATCGTCTTCCTGGATTCATCTTTGACCTCACCCTTTCCTTCAGACCACACATCCGCCACATCACCAAGACTGCCTTCTTCCACCTTCGTAACATCGCCCACCTTCGCCCCTCCTTCTCCCCCTCTGCTGCCGAAACTCTCATCCATGCCTTCCTCACCTCCAGACTCGATTACTGCAATAGCCTCCTTTATGGACTTCCTTCCACTGACCTTCAAAAACTTCAATCTGTTCAAAACTCTACCGCTCGCCTCCTCACCTATACCCGCTAACAAGACCATATCACCCCTGTTCTGCAACAACTCCACTGGTTCCCCATCCAACAGTGCATCAATTTCAAGATCCTCCAGATCACCTACAAAGCTCTCCATAACCAGGTTCCTGCTTACCTCTCAGACCTCGTCCAGGCCCATCGTCCTTCCTGCTGCTTCCAATCAGCCGATTCTAACCTTCTCACTCCCACAGTCAAATCAAAGCACTGGACCTTGGAGGACCGAGCCTTTGCCATGGGTCTTTGCCATGGGTCTTTGCCATGGCCCACCCTCTGGAACTCTCTCCCCCTTCACATCAGAAACTCAGACTCACTAAACACCTTCAAAAAACTGCTCAAAACACACCTCTTCCTCACAGCCTACAGCCCCCGCACATGTCTGCTCCTCATTACTGTTTTGTCTGTCCTGTCCTTGTTTTAGTGTTACTTTATTGTAAAGTTTGTTTGTGTTACCATGAAAAGCGTTATATAAAACCAATGTATTATTATTATTATTATTATTATCAAAAACATACAGTACCTGGAGCTGTGTTTTGTTGCAGTCACGCATTTTTGAGTAATCATTTATTATTAATCTGTCTACATCCAGAGGTGAATCAGTACAAGAGGTGAAATCAATCATCCAAATGATTCTAGTGAAGATATATAGAGTTTAAAAAGACAGTGGAGCACTTCCTGTATTACCACATGACATCACAAGGTGGAACAGAGTGTTTTTAGTATGAGAGAAGAACTCAGCCTAAAAATTCAGGATACAAATCCTGCATTTTTAGGCTGAGCTAAACATGTTAAACATGTATGAATGAAATAAAACACAACTCCAGGTATGTTTTGATGAGGAAACAACATTATAATATACATCAATATGGGCACATTCAAATATCTAAATAGTTTCTCCATAAATCCCACCATTGCCAATCTGTTTTTTGATGGACAGCTTCAATCTCCAGTGACTAACATTACCTCTGGAACACTTTTGTATGTCAGGTGATATTTTCAGACGGGTGCTTGTGTTATGTCCATATCCATATCATCCTGACCACCCACGGGTCCCTGCATAGTTTATGTGCACTTTCTGTTTAGGTCAAACACGGGTGCTGGTCCCACTCTTCTCACAGACACATGGGCGCTGTGCTCTGTGTCACTGCTGATGTGAGTAATGCACAAGTGAATCACAGGCCTGCTGCTCCAGAGAGGTATACAGCCACCATCTGCTGTTGTCCGGGCCAAATATGACTCCACCCAGATAGAGCTAAACCAGGACTAAACCATGACTGGACCAGGGCTAAACCAGGACTAAACCAGGACTGGACCAGGGCTAAACCAGGACTAAACCAGGACTGGACCAGGATTGAACCAGAACACATCCACGGCTAAACCAGGACTGAACCAGGACACATCCAGGACTGGACCAGAACTGGACCAGGGAGAGCTAAATCAGGACTGAACCATGGCTAGACTAGGAGCGATGCAGGGCTAAACCAGTACAGAAACAGGGATAAACCAGGACTGAACCAGGGCTAAAGCAGGTCTAAACCAAGATTAAACAAGCAGTGTTAAACCAGGGATAAACCAAACTGAACCAGAACTGAACCAGGACTGAACTAGGGGCCAAGACTGAACCAGGACTAAAGCAGGTCTAAACCAAGATTTAAAAAGCAGTGGGGAATAAACCAAATTAAACTAGGACTTAAACAGGACTGAAACAGGAAAAACATGGAACAGAACCGGACCAGAATCATGACTGATTACACCATGGCAGCAGGGTTAAACCAGAGATAAACCAGACTGAACCAGAACTGAACCTGGACTGAACAAGGATTGCAAGACTCAACCAGGAAAGCAGGTCTAAACCTAAATAAAACAAGCAGTGTTAAACCAGGGATAAACTAGACGAAACTAGGCCTTAAACAGGACTTAACTAGAACTGAACAAGGACTGGGCCAGGACTGAACCGGGGAAAAACTAGGACAGAACCAGGGCTGTACCAAGACTGAACCAGGACTGGATTATGGTTGAGCCAGGACTGGATCAGGACTGGATCAGGACTGAACCAGGATGGAACCAGGACTGAACCTGGGCTAAACCAGGAGTGAATCAGTAACAAACAGGACTAAACCAGGTCTAAGCAAGGACTAAACAGGTTCCAGACCTGAACAAAACCAGGTCTAAACCTGATCTTTGAATTAACTACATCAGCTCTACAATAGATCTTTAACATTTGGCCTATTATTAAAAGACAAAACTCTAAAAGCCAAATATAGGCTATTATCCAGAATGTACTCCCCTCTGGTTTAGACTGCGATCAACAGGCACTACTGCATTTATCCATCTAAATATAACTGAATATATACATAAATAAGATATTGCATAAACAGTATTTGGGTCACTGTTAGGGGGGAGCTGCTGTTTCTATTTGTGTTTGAAATAATTCAGTATTTTCCGGTGTTTACTCTTCAGAGGAGGGCGGCCATGTTTAAAATGTCTCATTAGCATACTGTGGACTCACAACAGTAAAGACTATGTAAATGTTTAGTCGTTGTCTGAACAGATCTGCTGCAGTTAGAAAGTGCTGTTAAAAATATTTTGATACAAGTTTATGAAAAAAGAATATTAAAGTATTATTAAAGTTGTCACAATACAAACATTTAAAACTCAATATTAAGGTGTAGACTTGATACTCAATGTTGATTCTGATACCATGATGATAATTAAAAAACACTTTCTTTAGACAATAGTATGTGGTTTTCGACATTAAATCATAGTACTTTCTATTACTATGTGGCCTTAAATCTGTGTCATGGTCCAGGCAGGTTCCATACTGATCCACGGGTGTATTGTAGTCTGCGGTCTTATACTTCTGATACAGCTCAAGATCATTCTAAAGATATTCAGGAAAGGTTTGTGATGGAAATTTATGTTGTGGAAAGATTCCTCTCAATCTGTCTTTGTGTAAATGAATGTGATTTCTACCTGAGACCAGACCAGTCATTAACATGTGTAAAGACTCCGCAGACACAACTGTCCCCACCCCCAGGAAGCCCTTTGTTGTACCTGTCCTCAAATGTACGTTGAGTAGCACAAGTCCGTGAAACAAAAGCCACTCTGCTTTGATATGTATGTCTTGTATTTCTGTATAAATAGTCAGTAACAAAGTGCAGTAACAAAAAAGATTAAACTTTTGTTTGTATTCCAAAAACTCATTGAGCTTCGCAAATAGATTAATTATTTTTTCTTCAAGATCTATATATATTTTTTCCACAACAACTTTATTTTTGTCCTGTGAATGTGACTTTTTTAGTATCCATGCCTGCTCAAATGACTATCTAGTTTTAATATTGATTTGTTTAGGGAAGAAATGTTTTATTTTGTACAGCATTACATCTTGTAATGTCTGTCTTCTGTCTTGTGTGTGTGTGTTTTCTTTTTTGTTTTGTTTGTTTTTTGGTTTTTGGATTAATAAGCAATCAATCCATGGGTTTCAGAATGATGATGACAAATTAGGGCTGTTACCATAGCGATGAACAATTTTAAACAAAATATTAGATCTTCTGAATGGGGAAAAGTGCTCCGGTCCGAAAAGTGCTCAAGTTCAGTTATTAATTTTAATTAGGCAATTGCGTTTTTTGTTTTGTTTTTTTCCGTTTGTACTGTAGATTTAAAGTTCCTATATTACACAATATTTTACTTTTGTGAGTTTTAAGCCATGTTATAATGTTGTTACCTCATCAAATACATAGTTTGTTTTGTTGCATTCATTCACACATGTTTGAGTAACTCTTTATTTGTCTGTCTATGACATCACAAGCTGGAACAGAGTGTTTTCTGTTTAAGAGAAGAACTCATCTTAAATACGCAGGGCTTGTGTGTTAAACATGTGTGAATGAAACAAAATAAAACAACATTATAACATACTGTAGATTAGATAGTGTGAAATTTGCCCTTTAACTATGGTGATTTGAAGATCATTGGAAATTGTAACTATAATTTTAAAGTAAAGAAATCTTACTGTTATTATGAAATGTGTGGATGTTGACACTGAGAGCTTGTTGTAATATCGTACATCAATATCTTACATCCGACTTGTGATCCGCGTTGACCCTATTCCCAGTGGTCCTTGACTCTTAATTGTGTTGTTATGACGACTAGCACGGCCCTTTGTGTTCTCTCAGATCAGAGCGAGTGATACTGTCTGTACTGGAGATGTCAGAGAGGAGCAGACATGAGGAGCAGTGCTGGGGCCCCCTCTGCGTTCAGCCATCTGTGTCACTGTGAAACCCCCTCAAACTTCAAACGACCAATCACAGAGCAGCCTCAAGGTGACCCAGAGAACGGGAGAGGGAGAGAATCACCCGGGCTGGAGTAGGACAAGAGCCGGATAAAGCAGGAATATCCATGGGTTGCAGTGTGATACAAATTTAGTACAGCTGCCATAGCAATTCACAAATCAAAACAAATATATCCTTTGAACGTGCAAAAGTCCTCAAAGGGCCCATACTACACCATTTTCTGATCGATGTTATAATGGTGGTTCCTCATCAAAAACATACCTGGAGCTGTATTTTGTTTCATTCACACATGTTTAACACACAAACTCTGCATATACAGTATTCTCAGTGGAAAACACTCTGTTCCACCTTGTCACATGGTAATATAAGAGGTGCTCCACTATGTTTTTAAACTCCATACACCTTTACTAGACTCATGTGGATAATTTCAGCACTGGAGTTGCCAATCTCTACTGAACATAAGGTAAAAGGTAGTTGTTAACTTGAAAACTACCACTACATGACTTCACAAGGTGCAAAAGAGAAATTTGAGCCTTGCAGATGTAGATAGACTAATAATAAAGGATTACTCATACACTTGAATGAAACAAAATGAGGAGGTAATAACATTCTAACAAGGCTCTCACAAGAGTCAATTTTGTGTAATTTAGGACCTTTACAATATTACCCAAAAACAGAAAGCTGAAGTCCATGAATACGAGGTTTAAATTAAGACAAAGACTGTAATGGGAATGCTGAAACACTATTGCCATAGCAGTAAACATTATTTTGGATGTAATTTCTTGTATATTTCTATGCCTGTTTATCCTTCTATAAAAAGGCTCTTTGTCCTAACTGGTGGAGCCCTGAGCATTAATTTGCCTCTGACAGGTTATTTTACATTTTACTACAACACAGTTAAGATCATTATATTTAAGATTTTTCCAAAAACATTCTCAGTGTTTTCTCAGTTTGGCCAATTTTTAGGTTCAAAATTTTGTGTCCTGCTTGGAAATCGTGAGATCACACTAACTGTTATCTAGCAAAACTCTTCTAATGTACACAGAAATGATTATCTGACAAAGAAATCATATTTATTTTGCTGAAATCATGTTTAAAGGTGTAATTTTTCACAGTATCTTATTAAACTTTCCTATCTTCACGGAGACCAAACCAGACCAAGTTACAGGTCAGATCTGTGGAGAGGCGACCCCGCTCACAGTCAGAATACCTGCTTTTCTCAGTATTTTTGAACTATAAAACCACCTGTAATTGAATAAATGTAAGGTAGAGCTGTTTAATGTCATACTGTGGAACATTCCAGGTAGAGCAATGACATCTCCATAGAAACAAGCAGGTGACGGACCCCCAACCAAAAGTTACATTATGCACCTTTAAAGTCTCAGAACAAATATGTATCAGATGTGTAAATAACTTTTGGATAAAACTCTCCCTGGTGTGATCAATATATTTTAAAACGCTCTACTCCCATTTAATTTTCAACATGTTTTTCAACTTTTCTTCACAAATTGCTTCTTAATTGGTGTAAAACTATCATTTACATTTACAACAGGTATTATCCCAGCTAATTAAGTCAAAATGAGAATCATAAAACTCTCATATGCAGTTGGATTGATAATAATTACTTTTTAAATCTGCTTGCTGGTATCATTGTTTTAGCTTTGGTCCAACTGTTTGACTCTATATAGAAATGAAGATAATAAAACAGAAAAATGCACAATATAAGAGCTATGCCTAAGTCAAATGAAGTGCACAATTAAAACAGAGTGAAAACATATTGTCAGAATTGGCACGAGACTCTATGAGCCAGGAGATGCAGTGAATCACATAGAAAGAGCCGATGCCCAGAGCTCCAGCCCCTGTGCCAGCTCAGACAGATGGTCACAGTTAGCAGATGTGAGTCCAAAACAAGGTGTGTGACAAGATTCAGCTCCCCAATGTTATTTACTCAAGTCAAATTTAACTATATTCTGATCCTAACAAATAATTAGCTCCAACAGTAATTACCTTTGGGGTACTGGCTAGCAAATATATCAGAAAAGGTGAGTTCAAATCAGTACTGTGAATATGTGACTAAATATTGTGTTTGATTGCAGTTATTACAGTGGGGAGTTTAGAGAAGGAACTACTTGAGTAAAAGTATTTGTGACTGTAGCTATCTGGACAAAACATCCCCTTAAATGGAAGGGCATTTATGAAACTTAAGTGGTAATTCAAACAGATAGACCACGAATGAGAAAAACAAATTCATATCTGAGGGACCCGTATTACGATATTTTCTGATCTATGTTATAATGTTGTTTCCTCATCAAAAACATACCTGGAGTTGTGTTTTGTTTCATTCACACAAGTTTAGCACACAAACGCTGTATATTCAAGCTATGTTCTTCCCTCAAAAGCAAACACTGTGTTCCATCTTATGTGGTAACACAGGAAGTGCTCCACTGTGTTTTTAAACTCCATACAGCTTCAAAAGAATGATTTTGATGATTTCAGCCCTGGAATTTCCGATCTCTACCGAACAAAATGTAAAATATAGTTGTTAACTTGAAAACTGCTTCATGACATCACAAGGTGGAGCAGAGAATTTAGAGCTTGAGAGACTAATAATAAAGAATTAAAGAAACAAAACACAACTCCAGGTATGTTTTTAAGGAAATAACAGTATTATATCATGGCTTAAAGCTCACAAGAGTCAATTTTGTGTAATATTGAACCTTTAATATTCACAACATAAAGAGTACAGTTACATTGTAGAAATATATTAATCAAATAGGAGTTCTATGTCTGTGAACTACTGAAGTACAATTTTATTTAAATGTATTTGACTTATTGTAACTGATCATTGGTTATTTCTGTTTTAAGAAAGAAAAATAACTCCAGACTGCTTCACATTTTCTTATTGCAATTCAATTTCACACAGAATGTTTGGCATGTTTATAATTATTATTATTTTTAATTTTTTTTAAGCAAATCTCCCAGTTCCTCATGAATAAGTGTTATTTGAATATGTGCTTGGAACTTTTTTAATCAAACTTTTGGTAATATTGTAAAAAGAATATTTGAAAGAACAGTGAAGGATCTGTTCACTTTCTCTTTGTGATACATACACTATCTCTATCTTCTGCCCTTTTCTAATACTATTTATTTTAATATGCTATTTACGTTGGTTACAAGGTGATTTTTTTTCTTTAGAAAATATGATAAATAAACCAATTGCCAAATCACTGACGTTGCTATGACAATTTCAACAACTTTTCACATGTATTTTAAATCACACTTTGTGAACAGATTGCAGCAGACATTGTTATTTCTTTTAATTAGTTGACTTTGTTGTAGATTCTCACACTTCTTGCTCATGAGCTTGAGCCCAGAGAAACTGGAATATATGTCACGTAAATTAGGGGTTATGTATAGAAATATAAAGGAGGTGAAAGTAGATAGACCGTAGTGGAAAGGTTGTAGAGCTGTCCATGGTGCTAGTGCTGCAAGCGGAGTCTTTTTCTAATACTTTCGTTTATGTATTAAAGGTGCATTGTGTAACTTTTCTGGTGGAGGGTTCATCACCTGCTTGTCTTTATGGATATGCCATTGCTCTGCCAGCAATGTTCCACAGTAGATTAAACAGCTTTACCTTACATTTACAGTTTTACAGCTCAAATACCTGGCATGGAGACTGTGACCAGGGTTGCCTCTCCACAGATCTGACCTGTAACTTGGTCTGGTTTGGGCTCCATGAAGATAGAAAGGTTTAATATCGTACTGGGAAACATTCCAGACGAAGCAATAACATTTCCTTGGAGAAAAGCATTTGACGGACCCTCCACCAAAAAAGTTATACAAGGCACCTTTAAGTTGTTCTTCTCCAAACTTCTCTATTTTCAAACATACATCACTACAGTTATCCAAATTAAATCAGATTAGCCTTTCTTGTCTCCTCATACAGATTTTTTTGTTGGACAAGCAATGGACACAAAACACAACAGCCACATTCACAACACCAAAAGCAGACAGCATCAATCCAGAAGTGTTATTTACTGTGAAAAAGAACTGACAAATGATAGAATGAAATGAATTTGTCATATTATAAAGAATGCAGGTTTTGGTTATTTTTTGTTTTGATATCTTCCATTTTGACAGCCCAAAGGCAAACAAGCTGTGACTAAACAGCTTGTCTAGTCTATAAAACATTTATGTCTGTTTAAAAATTGTGCTACACTTTAGTGGCTTAAAGGGCCCATATTATGCAATTTTCTGATCTATAATATAATTTGTTTCCTTATAAAAACATACCTGGAGTTGTGTTTTGTTTATTCACACGTTTAACGCACACATCCTGCATATTTAGGCTGAGTTCTTCTCTCAAACTGAAAACACATACAGGAAGTGCTCCACTATGTTTTTAAACTCCATACACCTTCACTAAAATCATTTGGATGATTTCAGACCTGGAATTGTCAGTCTCTTCTGAACTCAAAGTAAAAGGTAGCTGTTAACTTGGAAACTTCCACTACATGACATCACAAGGTGGAGTATTTTGAGCTTTGGAGATGTGACAGTAGTTTTTGTGTAGTTTTTGATGAGGTCACAACATTATAACGTGGCTTAAAGGTTTTATAAGAGAAATACAGCGACTGTCCTTTTTCACATGTTACCCGTGCGTGAACCCGCCTTTTCCCCTTCTCTTCTTCTTTCAGCGACCTCAAAAACGAACTTTCTTTTGCAGCTAACTGGTAGTGGATTTTTTGTCTGCCATTGCAGCAAACTTTGTACTAACTGCGAGGAAGCTACAGTTGGAAAAAGCCGCTAAGAACCGCTGTGTTGGTCGAGTAAACAGCTTCTTAGGTAGCCTCGTTATCTATTGGCTAATGTTTAGCTGGCCCCATCACGTCCACAGTTGATGGATTTTCATTGTTTTTTTGTTTGGTCATCATAATTACAAGACTGCTGCATCTCTATAATGCTATTTTGAACTTTCATTAACAATTTGAAACACAAAAAAATCCTCCATACAACCTTTAAAGCTCACAAGTGTCAGTTTTGCATAATATAGGACCTTTAAAGGTGCACTATGTCCAATACGTGCTCGTCTCCATGGAGATGTTACTGCTTGGCTTGTAATGTAATTCCACTGTAAAGTATTAAACTTATTCAACTCATTCGTCTTCAATTTTAAATATTTATGCCACAAGTATTAACAGCATGCATAAAAGTACTAGCAAACTTACTTAAAACTCAGACACATCAGAGTCACCCCCAGCACTTCAGTCCACAGACATCTCCATCTACTGCAAACTTGCACCGTCTCCAAACTTATCACAATATTTTTTTTTACTGCAAATTGAACTCATATTTCTAAAGACCCCATACTTATACACTTCCACAGTACATATTTCCATGCATTGCCTGGTCTTGTTTTTATCCTTTACTTGAGAATCCCATTGTGTAGCATCTATATACGTTTTGGTACACAAGCCTAGAGCCCCTGACCCTGTGCCACTGCCTCTCTCTGCTCTTTATATTAGATTGCACTTTATTACAGGGTGCAGACTGAGAGAAAGAGAGGGATGTCCCCCACGGCAAAGCTGTTTTTCTCAAGTTTAACTCCAGTTCTTATAAATATGAGATTTTAAAAAGAGCGCCAAGGGCCGGAGAGGAGAGTCCCATGATAAAACACTGAGTGGAGGGCTTGGTTTCTCTCCCAAAGTTTGAGTTTACTTACTTGGCAGAAAAAGAAAAAAAAAAGAAAAAAATATATATATAACGCAGCAAATGCATCTGTATATTTGAGTAAAGGTACAGTTAACAATAAGAAGTCACGTTCATTAAAGAGGGGGTATTATGCAATTTTTTTTTAAGCTTTTTCTGTTCCCACATCAAAAACATGCCTGAAGAGATTTTAGTTGTGATCCACGCATGTTTGAGTAATCAAGTGATCTCTCCCAGGCCCTATCCACATCCACTTTATGGGTAGCTGTAAGATTCTGTCCAAGACTCAGCCCACAAGCCTATGTCATCTATACTCCCACACAACAACTTACCATAAATATACAAAAACATTCTACAAAATAACACACTACAACTTCACAAACCTGATGCGATGTGCAGTAGTTTCATTAGCAGAATGCACGCTGATTGTGTTGTGATAGCGCTCTGAAGGGGGAGTGACTCAGGGGGGATGACTCATATTAATTAATGCGTTGTTTTTGTAATGCCAAAAGCAACAAAATTATATTTTCTTGGAGAGCATGAAAGGTTGCATATTGTAACTTTGAATTTGTTTTGTTGTAAATCAAAACTTAGCATATTTCCATATTTGTTTGTGATTTGGGTTACATTAACATGTAACGCATATATTTCTTGTTGTGTTTTAGTGGATTATTGGTCCGTGCAGGAGGCAACTGTGCTTTGTGTCTGCAGGTTAGTGATGAGATGCTCACATACAGAGACATTTCTCCAGAGCACGCTGCTGTGACATGTGGCTTGGATTCTGTCTGATGGTTTCTGATCAGGAATAATCACCAAAAGGATAAAAACACTGCACCTCAAGGAATCAACAACTGTCAACCCTCATCTGTAAGAGACGGAGCTGTGGAAATGCCTCAAAGACCCCATGACACTTACATGTACAGACTTTTTCAACTTTTTCAACGTTGTTTTCACTAATCATTATCTACATCTACAGGGGCAACAGTAGCTCAGTTTGTACATCGTTTGTCCGAAGGTTAACGGTGCGATTCCAGCTCCCACAAATGAATCCTGTTGTTTTGTCCTTGGGCAAGACACTTATCCCCCTTCACCCCAGTGTCTGCATACACTGGTATATGAATGGGTGAGTTGTTCCTTGATATAAAGAGCTTTGAGTGCCTTGAAGGTGGAAAAGCGCTATATAAAAATGTGACTTCCATTTTACCATTTACATTATTATTTAAATACAGAACTACTCACACTATTTAAAGGCAAACTGTAGAGAATGCTTGAAGTCTTCCACTGTATGGCATTAAACATTTATATTTCTATGGAAACAGGTTTCACGATAGGGCCATGTATGGAATAATGCGTAAGATTAATGTCATACTGTGGAACATTTCAGGCAAAGTACTATAACAACTCCATGGAGACAACTGCTGGAGTTACATAGTTGGAAATTTGTCTTCTGCATTTGACCCATCGTTCAGTGGGGTCAAAAGCAGTGCAGCATCCAGATATTCATGAGATCTTGTGCTATAGTTCTTAGTCTGGTCGGGTGTACCTATAGCTGCAGGATCAGACTACTGTCCATGTTTTATCCTTAGACTTAGACAAACTTTATTGATTATAATAACAAAGAGAAATATAAATAGTCATTATAAATTCTAAATAAGTAGCAAAAATATCAAGAGACTGGTGTCAAATAGGGCATAATGATGATTGACAGGACATATGGTTATTTATTACATACAGGTGAGTTGTTGCACAGTTGTATGGAGTATGGTATGAGTGTAGTCCTGTATCTCTCACTGTTTGAGCGGAGCTGTAGGAGCCTGTTGGAGAATGAGCTCCTCTGTCCCTCTATCGTCTGGTGCAGTAGGTGAATTGTACAGTTGTAGGGAGTATTATCTCCTCTGTCCCTCTATCGTCTGGTGCAGTGGGTGAGCAGGAGTGTCCATGATGAAAAGCAGTTTGTCCGGTGTCCTCCTGTCCCTCACTGTGACAAATGTCTCCAGCTCACAGCCGATCACGTAACCAGCTTTATGGATCACTTTGTCAATCCGCCCAATGTCCCTTTTACGGGTGCCGCTCCCCCAGCAGACCACAGCGAAGTACAGGGCGCTGGCCACCACAGACTGGTAGAAGATCTGCAGTAACTCGCTGCACACATTGAAAGACCTTCAGAAATTGTATCATTTATTCAAAACATTATTGTAATCCAAATCAGGGTTTAATTTGGTATATAACTTCGCCCCATGCCTATATAAACGCGGATGACTGTATATTTCAGCAGACATTTAGAAGTTTATTGTTCCCCAGGTTTCCACAAGCACCAAAGGAGACATAATTTCTCCAATATCCTGACATGCTATCATGAGCTAACAGGCACGGTGTAGTATGTGGAGACGTCTCTTTATGCAATTTGTGAACAGCATGCTAACAGGTACATACAGGTCACTAATGAGTACTTTACATCACAGCAGCTGCTTGTTCTACCAGCCTGGTGAACACGAAGTCTGCCTCTTTTAGCCTATATTAATCCTCCATTCTTTGCACATTATATGATTTTGTATATTTTATGATGTATATATTTGTATCATTTTGTTTATGTATAAATAAAAATCTATACAGCTGGTTCAGTCACTGGCCTGGTTTGACTTTTCCTGGATTCAACAAACGCCCACGTATTTCACTTGCAATTGCATTCAAATGATATACTTTGTTTAGATTAGATAGAGTCTGTGGGATGATAGCTGCAAATACTGGGGACAGAGGTTAAATATGAAATAAAATGTTCTGAACACAATACAAAAATAGCATGGTCATGTTTCATTTATTGAAGGAAATCTGCGTTATGAACTTTAATAACAAGGCTGAATTTATATTTTGTGGTTTTAAGTCTGTAAAGAGGTGAGTTTGGCAGTATTAAGGGGTAGTATGGCAGTCCAAGTACTACATATAACATCAAGTACTAGTAGTAGTAGTAGTAGTAGTAGTAGTAGTAGTAGTAGTAGTAGTAGTAGTTTATTGACAATTCTACATATAATTGATGGTTGTGATATCTCTAGGTAAACACATAGTAGTATTCTTTTTTTTTTTTTTTTTTTTTTTGCTATATGTTGCTATACTGTTTTAATACAGATGCCCTCCCATTTACTCAATCTGTGTTTATCCAAGCTCGGGACTGGCAAAAATCACACATTCTCACTGTATATTGGTGTATTTGTAAATTTGGAATAGACTTTTACATCATAATACAACTTCAAATGAAAGATACATGAATAGGCTATGTAACTTTTTCTGGTGGAGGGTTTGTCTCAAGTCATGAATTGCTTTAGCTAGAATCTTTAAACTTATCTCCATGTAGATGAGCAAGTTACATATCAGATCTGTGGAGAGGAGAGTCCATACACAGGAAGAAGCATTAAAGGGCCTATATTACGCAAAACTCTTGTGAGCGTTAAGCCATGTTATAATGCTGTTACCTCACCAAAAACATACCTGGAGTTGTGTTTTGATTCGTTCACACATGTTTGAGTAATCCTTTATTAATAGTTTGTCTACATCTCCAAAGCTCCAAATGCTGTACTCCACCTGGTGATGTCATGAAGCGATAGTTTTCAAGTTAACAGCTACAGTACCTTTTACCTTTAGTTCAGTTGAGATTTGCAATTCCAGATCTGAAATCATTCAAATGATTCTAGTGAATGTGAATGGAGTTTAAAAACACAGTGGAGCTCTTCCTGTATTGCCACATTTTCTGCTTGAGAGAAAACTCAACCTAAATATGCAGGGTTTGTGTGAACGAAACAAAACACAACTCCAGGTATGTTTGTGAAGAGGAAACAACATTACAACATACATCAGAAAATAGCGTAAATGGGCCCTTTAAAAATACCTGTAACTGAATAAATGCAAGATAGAAACGTTCAATGTTACACTGTGAAACATTTCCCACAAAGCACTAATGCATTTTATTTCTAATTCTGTTGTTATTTTGAGACTACGATCTCTCTAGTTCAGACTTATCTTCTTCCAGGCTATTGTTTACTTGTATTATAGGTAAATGCCACCTCAGTGCAGTGCCTGTGGGAGCTTATGAATATATGCAAGACGTATTTCCCAGCCACATAACTCAGAGCCAGAGGAACGCCGTCCCTTTTTCATCATTTGAGATGAAAGAGAAAGCATCAGATGGGTCTTCCTACACAATCTACATCCACAGTCTATGCTGTATTTGCACTGGAGATGTGTCTAAACCAGGTCTATTTTTGACTTCAACGCAGGAGAGTGGAGCCACGGCAAACTCACTGAAAATGCACTACTTCAAACCAGCTTCAATACTTACTTACTTTTACATAGTCTTTTGTAGATTTTCTTACAACTACTGGAGGAAATTTGTTTTTATTATTTTATTATTATATGAAAACAGTTGAATGGGTTTCAGATGACATCATAACACTCTGTTGGCCAATATTATTTAATACAGACAGGGGCAGCTAAAATGTATATTATTCAACTGCAGACTTTTGTTGTAATATAGCATGGGCTTTCTTGGGTCTGGTCAATAATAGAAATGATGAGGTTCCATATTTGGGAATTTACCTTTCCGATATTTCATGGTAAAATACAATGTAATCAATAGGAAGTATGACATCATCTAAAAAACACCAGTTATGTTTTTGTGTGCATTACTCTTGCATAGTGGTGTGTGTAATAAAAATACTGAAGTTATAAAGGGATGGGAAAAAATGGACAGTTGACAGGTAAAAAGTCTTCAAAATGGCAGCGTCTATATCAGGAAAAAGTCAAGCAACAGAAAGCCATGAAAACCTTGCCTGGGATCCAGAATAACTCTGAGTGTATCTGCTCAAGTAGAGAAGGGCATGACTGACAGGTGGATTAGCCAATCAGAGACATATATGTCCCTCTATATCAAAACAAACTTATTCATTTAAAGAAAAACACAGAGGACGAAAAACCATCATGATTTTTTGCATGCATGTTTAAAGCATTAAACTCTATTAATCTGGTATCAGAGAAATTTTTGTTCATTTCATTTCACTGAAATAAATGAGTCTCACCGTTATGTTTATGGTTCTGGCTTAAGGCACAACAGATGTCCAGTCACCAGACAATTGAAAACTTTTATCACAAAACTAGTAACAGTACTACACTTAAAGGGCCCATATTACTCTATTTTCTGATATATGTTATAATGTTGTTTATTCATCAAAAACATTCCTGGAGCTTTGTTTCTTTCACATAAATTTAACACACAAATCCTGCATATTTAGGCTCAGTTCTTTTCTCAAACTGAAAACTCACTGTTTTACCTTGTGATGTCATGTGGTTACACAGGAAGTGCTCCGCTATGTTTTTAAACTCCATACGCTTTCACTAGAATCATTTGGATAATTTAAGCCCTGGAATTGCCAATCTCTGCTGAACAAAAGGTAAGGCAGCTGTTAACTTGAAAACTACCACTTCATGACATCACAAGGTGGAACAGAGCATTTTGAGATTTGGAGATGACAAACTAATGATGCAGGATTACTCAAACATGTGTGAATGAAACAAAACACAACTCCAGATATGTTTTGAGGAGGTAACAACTTTATAACATGTCTTAAAAATCACAAGAGTAACATTTGCATAATATTGGACTTTTAATTCAGCACTATTTATTTGAATGACCTTTTTATAAGTCAATACAATAGAATACAAAACGCATGGAGCTGTAGCACGCATACAAGTGTTGTAAACAGGTGAATAATGTGACAGGTGTGACAGGTGTAATGTAACGTTAACAAAGGAATGTGAATGAAATTACTCCTATACATAAAACCCCAGCCCTCTTGTAACATGTGTCATATAGCATTTATCAATTCATTTAGCATGTATTTTTAGCTCAATAAAAATAAAGTGATAATTGATTGTGGTTTCACTGAATAAATCTCGTCTTCACTTGGATACTATTTTTAAAGTGCTAGTGTGCCATGCTCATTATAAAATCTACAGTGTGGCTTAATTTGATCCCCTTTTCTCAGTGTATAAGTACAATTTATACACTGAGTACTGAGAAAAGTACTTATACACTTTTCTCTGTGTTTTTAAACTACATACATCTTCACTAGAATAGATCATTTTAGACCCGGAATTGCCAAAGGTGGCTGTTAATTTGAAAACTACTGCTTCATGACATCACAAAATGAAACAGAGCATTTTGATCTTTGGAGAAGTAGACAGACTAATAATCCAGGATTACTCA
Organism: Taenioides sp. WSHXM2023; assembly: GCA_029959045.1. Lineage (NCBI taxonomy): Eukaryota > Metazoa > Chordata > Actinopteri > Gobiiformes > Gobiidae > Taenioides > Taenioides sp. WSHXM2023. The sequence goes on along the minus strand of CM057096.1, from coordinate 10,895,773 downwards.
AACATGTGTGAATGAAACAAAACAGAACTCCAGATATGTTTTTGAGGAGATAACAGTATTATAGCATGGCTTAAAGCTTACAAGAGTCATTTTTGCGTAATATAGGACCTTTAAAGTTGTATTTTCTTTTTTATATTGTTTTAAAAATCTAAGCACTATCTCACCTGCTTTTAGCTCTTGGTTTAGTCCCAGTTTAATCTAAGTTTTGGTGTGTGCAGGGATGCCTAATGAAATTTGGGGACTTGGGGCAAGAAAGTTCACATGGGGCTATGTTTAATCAAAAATAATCGGACAACAGACCCTGTAATCTAATCTATACTACAATCACATAGAATATAACAGCACTGCATCACCTGCTCTGACTGGCCAGAATAGAAGAGTTCAGTTCAAAACAATTTCATCAATCAAGTTTTGTAGGCTCATCAAAAGTTAAAAAAGTAAAGTATTTTTGAGTAATATTTTTCATGAATAATTTTTCTTAAATGTCCTATACTGTATTACACAAAACTGACTCTTGTGATCTTTAAGCCATGTTTGAATGCTGTTACTTCACCAAAAACATACCTGGAGTTGTTTTGTTTCATTCACACATGTTTGAGTAATCCTTTATTATTAGTCTGTCTACGTCTCCAAAGCTCAAAATGATCTGTTCCACCTTATGATGTCATGCAGTGGTATTTTTTTACCTTTAGTTCAGAGAGGCAATTGGCAATTCCAGAGCTGAGATCATCCAAATGATTCTAGTGAGGGTGTATGGAGTTTAAAAACACAGTGGTGCACTTCCTGTATTACCGGATGACATCATAAGGTGGAACAGAGTGTTTTCGTTTTGAGAGATTAACCCAGCCTAAACACGCTGGATTTGCGTGTTAAACATGTGTGAATGAAACTAAACACAACTCCAGGTATGTTTTTAATGAGGAAACAACACAACATAGATCAGAAAATGGGGTAATATGGACCCTTTAAGTACAAATTTGGCAGCAATACTTGAGCACATATTTTCCTATATATTTGACTCTTTGCACCATTGAGTAAAAGACATATTGACCTCTCTCTTACTATCCCATATTAAAACTCTCCTCCTCGACTGTTCAGAATTGGTTTTGCCCTGCAGTCTTCAGATCTGTCCATCACTCCATTCAGTCTGGTGTCCAGAAGTGGTCTGAGTTCAAATGAAACTCTGTCTGTTTACACATTTACTCCAGAATAAGTGAGAGCGACTACTTGCCTTTTCAATGACAAAAGACCTCGCACTGCTTTTAATAAATAGCACAAACCCAAATCAATCTGAGTTAAAGTATTTGATTACCCAGTTTCCTAGCAACTCCAGACCAGGGCCATCTGTTGCTGCAGAGGCCTGTGCAGTCTCCAACAGGGAGGATAGCTCTGCACTTCCTCAGACTCAAATTCCTCCACACCAGTGACTACATTATAAAACATGCCCCTGATGAATAAGTACGCACTGAGCCAATACGCACTCATTTGGGATCAGATTAAAGATAAACTGTGAAACTTTTCTAGTGGAGGGTCCGGCAAATGCTTTTCTCCATGGAGATGTTATTGCTTTGTCTGGAATGTTTCACAGTATGGTATTAAAGCATTCTATCGTCATGGAGACCAAACCAGACCAAGTTACAGGTCAGATTTGTGGAGAGGCAACCCCGCCCACAGTCAGAATGTAATTGAGTAAATGTAAGGTAGAGCTTTTTAATGTCACACTGTGGAACATTCCAGGCAGAGCAATGACATCTCCATCGAAACAAGCAGGTGACGGACCCTCCACAAGAAACGTTACAAATACACCTTTAAAGCTAAACTGAGTAACTTTTCTAAGAGGGGACTGCTTCTTACTTGTCTCCATGGAAATGTTGTTGCTTTGCCTGGAATGTTCCACAGGATGGCATTAAACATCTTAAGTTCCAGGTCAGATTTGTGGAAAGGTGACTCCACCTGCAGTAAGAATGCATGTTGGTGTGGTATTTTTGAGATGTATAAATGTAATGCCTTACTGTGGAACATTTTAGGCAAAGCAATACATTCATGAGACAAGCAGGCAGCAAATCTCCCACTAGAAAAGTTCCATAGTGTGCCTTTAAAATGACCATTAGTATGTGTAGATTTTTCTTGATAAAACAAAATGACCAAAACTAAACAAATGGGTTAAGTGCCTTGTCCAAGAACACCTCTAAAACCTCCAATGATGGGAGCTGGGATCAAACCATCAACACTCAACTCTCTCTGTACTCACACAATGGAGGCAAAGGTGAATTTTGCCCAACGACACAACAACAGTGCAGGTAGAAACAGGGTTTGGACCATCAACCATTAGGTAAGTGGTAAGTAGGTCAGTTATGTTTTACAGTAATTAAAGCTGTTCCTTCTGCAGACACCTCACAGTTTTGACAATTCTAGTTCTGTGTAGTTCTTCTTTGAAAACATCAAACTTGGGGACAAAATGTTCACTTGTGTTTTATTCAGGGTATGAAGTACTCAATTTTGTTACCTAAGTAAAAGTATAGATACAGGGGCAAAAGATTACTCAAGTAAACGTATCAAATGAAAAGATCTACTTTAAAAGTCTACTACTACTACTACTACTACTACTACTACTACTACTACTACTACTACTATTATTATTATTAAAGTACCTGTTTAAAATATTTATGTATTTTGCAGAGACTTTTATAACAATTAAAGCATCAAATGTAGTGCAGTTTTGATAAAAAATGTAGATTATTTTAAGGAATTCAGTTGATTTCTTCATTTTTATAGCTGTTTATGTGTTTTTGTGTATGTGGTTTGCTTAAAGTTGGAACTTAAATTAAATGGTCTTACACCACAAAGAGTGGTTTTTACTTTTCAGTCCAGGTCTAAAATGCAGCACAAAGTACAGATACATGCTCTCAAGTGTACTGAAGTAAAAAGTACACAACTTTTATACTTTTAAACTGTAACATTCCACCATAGCAAATAGGTGCCATTTTGATGGTATTTCTTCTTCTCTCCACATGAGGCTCATTATTTTAACGTTAATTCTCTCAAGTCTTTCTATGAATTTGCATGTTTTCATCATTATACTCTCTTTGAAGGTTTAAAAAAATCACCTCATTATTTATCCAAACATTTTTGCCTTAGCTTCTTAGGGTCTCCATTTAAAAATCACCCCAAAAGACCAGATCAGGCTGTTTGTCAAAGTGCATTTCATTCAATAATTTAACAGTGGACTTGACACACACAATGTAATATTTATACAGACAAATGTTCAGCTCTGCTCCATTGAAGGCTCTGTGGAGATTTGAGAATGAGCGGTCCGTATGTGCTGTGTGCACAGAGTCAGGAGACAGTGAGATGGAAAGGATCAGTCCAGGATCAGGCTCAGAGGACCATATTTGGCTAAGAGAAACTTACTCTAAACTGCTATAGTAAAATGCAGGGCAAAAGCTTGTTTATGTAACATGTATAAACTAAATATGGATACAGTATTTTGAGTGGTTGGAGTAAAGACAGTGTAATCTATGTAATAAGAATGTCAAATCAAATATACAGTGAAAGCAAATGTAAAAAATAACAACAAGCTAACTATAAGGTTTAGGTTACCAAGTGCGTAGTTTCACATGGTTTTAAACATAGACAGTATAAAGAAATGGACTAAACAAGTGTGACGTCACCCTTAGCGTTCAGCTCCACTCACATGAAGCTCATAATGTTAGCAGTTACAGGAGGCTCTGTATTAGGAATAGGATTTTTTTTCACCAACAAAAGAGCAAAATAAAAACCCTAGGACCATGTACAGCGGGTTGATACAAACATTTTAAGACCAAAATGACGAGGCTCACTCCAGCAGTTACAGGGAGAGGGGCGACAATATCCCAATGTAAGTCAAAGGGAGCCAGAGTCAGTAGGAGCCGGAAGAGCCGCATGTGAACTTCCTATTTGGAATGCGCCAGCAAGAGCTTTAGCTATGTCCATTTATATATAGTATATGGTCTTAAAGCAGATCTATTATGCAAAATGGATTTTTCAGAGCTTTTAATCATGTTATAGCTGTTTCCCCTTCTCATTTACCCCCTGGAAGCTGTATTTGGAGTGATTTGTGCATCTTTGAGTAATATTTAATCACTTTTTTTCAAGCTGCTCTGTACTTACTGCTCTGTAGACATCTACCCCATTTATCATGAGATAAGATGGAACATGATCTTCATCCAAGTTATTTAGCAATTCATATTTTTTACAAAAAAAAGTGTCCCATGGTGACTGGACTGACAATTGATAAAAGTTCACCTCAACTACCTAATCAATTTCTCCATAGCCATTGTTTTTGTAAAGAGGTGTTAGCAAAATATGGCATATTTCAGTATTCACACAGCATCCTTTTTCATTTAGTCTCCAAATGATTCATCCATTGTAATTTGGAGCCGTATGAGGTCTGGCATACTGGCACACTTTCATCAATTACTCATCACCAATAATCTGTATTTTATTCAGTTATCTTCACCATCATCTTTCTTTATGGAAGCATCCCTGTACAGAATGAATTCATAGCAGATGTTAAAGGCCCTGTACCCGATTTGTTTTTCATGTCTATGACCAAAAATTGTCTTGCCTCTTTTTTTTTTTTTTTTTGTTTGTTCAAAGTTTGTTTATTGAACATTTAGTTAAATATACAATGTCAAACAAATTACAGGTTTTTTTTTTTTTTTTACATATATATAATACCCAGGCCCCAAAACAAACCCACCCTGTTGCACCATAAAAAAAAATTGAATAAATTAAAAACAGTCCCCAGAAATAAGTGAGGGATCAATATCTTTCATTTTACTCAAAATTGGTTGCCAGACACTGAAAAATCTTTCAGCACATCCTTTCATAGAAAATCAGATTTTTTCTAGTGTGAGATGGTGCATGAGGTCAACAAGCCATAATCTAAAAGTAGGAGGATGTTTTATCTTTCCAATGGAGAAGAATTAGCCTTCGAGCCAGAAGTGTAGTGAAGGCAATTACACTTTTGGATTTTTTGGGTAAATGTAGAGACTGCTGGGATATACCAAACACTGCAACTGAAGCTTCAGGAACAATATTTGTCCCCAATGCATCTGAAAGAAATTTGAAGATGCTTTGCCAAAACTTTTTCAGTGTTGAACAAAACCAAAACATATGTGACAATGTACCTAGTTCAATTTCACAACGATCACAATTAGCATTAAGGTCTGGTTTGATTTTAGCGAGCCTTACTTTGGACCAATGTAATCTATGAACAACCTTGAATTGTATAACCCTGTGTCTTAAGCATATTGAAGATGAATGAATATTAAATAGAGCAGATTGCCATACATCGTCAGAGAGCTCTGTAACCAAATCTTCCTCCCACTTCCTTTTGACACGAGTCAATGGATCCACGTGTCTTGCCTCTTTAAAGATTTATTGTATAAGCAACTCTTGAGATCAAAATATGTCTTTCTGCTGTGTTTTATTGTCCAATAATCAGGAAGTGCACAGTTTGCATGTTAGTATTACTGTGACACAAAACTCCGCTCTGGCCTCTGCTCCTCGTATGAACTCGTGGTGAATTATTAGGATGCTTGGAATACCTTTAGATCAGTGTAAACCATTTAAAATTAACACTTTTTTCCAAATTTTTAATACAGTAAAAATCCAGTACAAGGCCTTTAAGAGACCATCAGCTGCAGAATTATTTTTGTGGTTCTTGCCTGGAAGATCAAAATTTCTGCAATAGTCAACAGTCTGGACAGTAACAGTAACTGGAGTAAGAATATATCTGTTCGAATGAGACACCAGACAACTGAACTGAAGAAAAAACAAACTGATGTGTATTAAATTTGAGGATTTAATTTCCATGAGTTTCGATGGTGTCATAACTTGTTTACAGTCTATTCCCAATGCACACCTTTATCTAGAGATGGGACTTTCAGCTCTTTTATGGGATATGAATCTTTTGGATCAGTTCATTTCAAAGAGCCGTTGAGAAGGCGGCTCTTTTTATATTTATTTATTTATTTATATGACAATGTGAGAACTTATTTTTTCTACAAACTAATCACAGAGAGAAATGACCAAGATTCAGATTTATTTAAAATGGTTCATACTGGGAGTGGGAGTGTGTTTGAAATGACGCATAATCTAAATAAAACATTCCACTTCAAAAATAAAAACTTTTCAAATATATATATTATTATCCCGAATATGTGTTAATCAGAATAAAAATGCATAAATTACAAAGTAAAAGATCTGGTTCTTTAAAAAATGAGATCCGGTTTCAACCATTGACATAAAGGAATCGTTCAAAATCATCACATCGCTACTTTTAACATGTTCTAATCACTTTTCATTGCATTTACACAAGCACAAACCCCAGTCTATTTGACCTTCACTGATTATTTTCATCAATAGAATGTGCACTTATCCACCTATAGGTCAACATATCCACATTTTTAGAAAATAAATAAGGGAATTGCTTGTCATTAGCAAGTAATTAACAAGTCTACCTTTTCAGTACCACTTCATAATATCTAGTTTATTAAGAATGATTCAGGCTTATAGTAAAGATTCTCCATGGAAATGTTATTGCTTTGTCTGGAATGTTTCACAGTTTGGTACTAAACCTTTTTATCTTCATGGAGACCAAACCAGAACAAGTTACAGGTCAGATCTGTGGAGAGGGCTCACCGTCAGAATGCCTGTTTTTCTGTATTTTTGAGCTATAGAACCACATGTAATTGAATAAATGTAAGGTAGAGTCTGTTTAATGTCACAAACAACTGACTGCAGGGGCGTAGTTTGACGTGTGGATACCTGTTCAACCAATCACACTGTTCCTTATTCCCCAGACCCTCCTCTCCCTCACTTTCCCCTTTAGTCCTTCAGGCATTGCTCAGTTTAACAGCCTGATTTAAAATGTGGTTATTGGCACAGTTTATGTGTTTAATCCATGTTAAAGCATGTGTTCATTTTATATAGGCTCATTAAAGTGCAATTATTACAAAATGTTACCATATTTTCTCATTTCAATACTGAGTAAAGAGTTGAGTGGTATACAGAAACTTTAAAGCTCCTTGAATTTACTTCCAATACATCCTCTCCATCTTCCATTTGTTTATTTGGTTCTTGTCCGAGATGCTTTTTACAGCTTTCATTTGGCTCATAATATGTGTACCTCCATCGCAAATTAACTGGGTAGATTCTCCGCCTCCGGGATATTTATACCAGACGATTTTGGCAGCGGACATTTTAAACCTCCATTCAAGTCCCTAAAGTTTTCTTATTTACCTTTTTATCTTCCTGAGTTACAAAGTGGTCCGTCTGTGCGCTGGTTACACCACAACAGTGCCGGAATATTCAATAATACTTTGTCTAAAATTAGCCGCAGTTGTAGCTGGGCTTTTTCAGCGCTGTAGTGTTGGCGGGGTCTGATTACACAGCAGCACAGCATTATTACACAGTCCATAGCTGTCTGCCATCTCATAACTTCATCTTTATTACATGGCTTTCATTTCACTGTTTGAATATAGGGCAGTGCACAGTGTGGGTTCAGACTAGCATTGTTCTCATCTGTGTAAATAGAGCTATGGGGTATTATAGTGTTTTGTTTTTTTGTTTTATCCCAATATATGATCAGTTATGATGACTTCTTTTGATGAGGAGAAAAACAATTATTAAAGGTGCACTGTGGAATATCTCAACTTGTCTCCATGGAGGTGTTCTTGTGTTGCCTGGAATGTTCCATTTATGGCAACTTATGTATCTTGCATTTATTAATTTTCATATGTTTTTATTCCTGAGAAACGGTAAAAAGAAGAGAAAAAAAACATATTATTTTTGTGACTGGCCTTGCCTCTTAACAGGAATGTCAGCTGCTTGACTCCATAGTGATACGTTTAAAGAGAGAGTATTATGCAGAATCAATCTTTTTTTTAGCTTTCTACCATTTTATAATGTTGTTCCTTCCTCAAAAACATGCCTGAAGAGGTTTTAGGTGTCATCCATGCATGTTTCAGTAATTTAGTGATCTCTCTCGGGCCCTGTTTGAATCTTCTTTCCGTTTAGCTGTGAGGTTCTGTCCATTGACAAGCCTACGTCATCCATGCTCCCACACAACAATTCTCCAGAAATACACAAAATCATGATACAAAACGGTACTCAACAACTTGACAAACCTGAAGCGCTCTGAAGGGGGGGTGACTTTGCACACAGAGCAAAGGAAGGGAGACTCAGTGTCAAAAACAGAAGTGCGACTTGTAAAAAATGTTAATGCATTGTTTTTGGCAAATATAGCATTTTCTATACAATAAAAGGTAATATGGTGATCTAAATATGTTATTTGTTAGCAATTAATACCACATAGAAGTATAGAATATTACAGGCAATATTACAGGCATATAAAATTTAAATAGGAACATTTTTGACTCTTGTATGTTTATTTTTTTATTTGTTTATTGTTGAGATAAATAAATACACATTATTAACCCATTTTCGCCAACTATGTTCTACTCATCCATTATCTCAGCAGCAGAACAACCTCTTCATCTTCTCCTCTTCACAACAACTATCAGTCTATTTATCTATAAGATGTATTCATTGCATTTTAATTATTTGTTGTAAAAATAAGTAGTTTAATAATATTTTTGTGAGTATCTGTTTAGGAATTCATCTTGATCAATCATAATTTGGTTGAGGTCCTTCATGTCAGGATAGCTGGTTGTATATCTCATCCACTGGCCCGGCCCCCTGCAAATCCACAGAGACCAGAGGAACTGATTGAAAAAACTATTAGGGTGGGAGGTGTCAATCATGTCTGTCAAAGATAATGGACCAAACACAGAATGTCTCATTACATCTGCAAAACAAATTAAGGTAAATCATATTAAATCCAGGTCTCTAATCCCAGCTTGACTTTTGGTGTTGATGTGATGATGTAAAGTAAAATTGCATGTCATTGTTGTTGTCTAGGGTATCAAAAATCAGATAGTAATCGACAACAAAACTAGTATCACAGCTAGAGCTTATTTGAGCAGGTATCGATACTAAAAAAAAAAAAGTCATAGGACAGAAATGAACCTTTCCTGAATAGCTTTAGAATGATCTTGAGCTGTATCAGAACATACTATGGAACACACACTACTGGACGACTGAGGGATTACACAGATATAAGGCCACATGGTAATATAAAAGAAAAGAAAGAACTACAGTTTAATGTTGAAAATGACATTTTATTGCCACATTAAATATAAATAGCTTTAAAAAGCTGTTTTAACAGCAATCCAATATTCATTTTCTTTTCTGTGAGTCAAAACGTTAAAAGGAAAGTCATTTTATTACATTTTACATGCTTCAATTGGCAGTGCAGTAATATTATAAAACACTAATAGTTCATGCAACTTTTCTGGTAGACAGTCCATCAACTGTTTGTCTCAATGTTTTTTTGCTTTCCCTGGAATGTTCCGCATTACAGCATTAAAACTACCAATCTTTTACCTATTCCATAGCAAGTGTTTTCATTGCGTTTAGTTGTTATTATTAACCATGTATTTGCTGTTAGCTGAGTAGAATAAATATTGTAATTTAGTAGTTTAAGAAGTAATCACATCCCTCTTCTGTTGTGTAAACTCTTTTGAGAAGTACTTCACTATAGCTCATTTAACACAGCTCACACCATTCACGCACTGAAAGCCCACAATCAAACTTCTTTGTATTGCTCCAGTCCTGTTGTCTATCATCCTACCAGTCCCTCCCATTGCTAGAATCATTACTGCTTACTGCTCAATGTCGGAGTTAGGAGCTAAAGTGACCCCCCGGAATCCTTCAATGCCCATTATTAGTATTCTGCGGGGAATTAAAGGGCCCCATCTGTGGAAGTGGTGATGGGGAGAGGAGGGGGAGTCAGCAGGACAAGTGGGGGTGTTGGGGGGGGCCCCCAAGGGACACACAGGAATTAACCAGTGACACATGGAGCCCGCTAATAAGGCGATGGTGCGTAGATTGGAGCGAGCACGTGTAAAGCGCAGCAGGCGTCATTATGCGTACGTGATTATGCATATACTATTCAAGTACTACAGGGGGAGAGGGCATGAGATTAACTATGCAAAACTAAGACTAAGCTATAGGAAATTAAACATGTGCATTTAGAAGTGAGTATTGAACTTGTATTGAAACTTGATACTGATTTGAGCAGGCATCGACACTAAAAAGTCACATTTACAGGACAGAACCAGAACCTTTCCTGAATATCTTTAGAATGATTTGTATCAGAACAAACCTGGATGACTGAGGCATTACATCAATAGAAGGTCATACTGAAAATTACATTCTATTGTCTATTGTCTTTTTTTTAAAAATTATTATTATCATCATGGTATCAGAATCAAGTATCGAGACTATTCTTAATATAATGTAAAATCTGGATTCTGATTAAATCAATGTAAAAATACAATGGATACAACTTTTATCATGTTTTTTTTTTACTTGATATTAGGATTTTGTCTTTCAACCAAGTTAGCATAAATATATAATGTGTGAACCATTCTGCTTTTCTATTTCCTGGTCCATTTTTGTTTGTGGTATGGGTAGAAAGAAGTTATTTTTTATGTGCATGTATTGTAGACTCTTATTACAAGCATAGATATTCAAAGACTCTCTCACACACACACACACACACACACACACACACTTATTGTAATGCTGTGTGTTTATTAAATTTGTAGTAGGGGCCACATGTGGTCACGGGGCAGACAAAGCGCAGGGTGAAGGGGCCATGTCAGATATGGAGATTTGATGTGGTGATTCTGGTGTTGCATTAATGCGCTTGTGTGTGTGCGCTTGTGTGTGTGTGTGTGTGTGTGTGTGTGTGTGTGTGTGTGTGTGTGTGTGTGTGTGCGTGCAGGCAGCATCTGTCACGAGTGTAATTGGAGGGGGTCAGGTGTGGACAGGGCACAGATCCAGGCCCCGCCCACAGCATGGGTCAGCGTCTGGTACAAGAGGCTGGTACAAGCTCTGTCTAAGTGTTTCTATTTACAACAATGCTGAGCTATGTCTGATGGGGACGACTGTAGCTCAGCTGCATGTATGTCTATGGTGTTCGGCATTTACCATAGTGTCACAGTGCACACGTTAGTAAGCACTGCCAAAAGAAAAAAATATGAAAACTCAAGAAAAAAATACAAAATGGATTTAAAAAAGCTTGTGACTAATTTTATGTGTGAGACTTCCATCTGAATCAGTTCTTGGTCAGATTGTGTTAAAACAAAGCTCAGTTTAAAGTCTAACAGAGCTTCAGACAGAGCAGTGCCTCTAGATATCATCCCAGTTAGCATCAAGTATGAATATGAAAACATGGCACTTTTTTAGCACCGGCGCTAACCTAAGTATCGCACTTTGAGGACACCATGGGTTCTGTGGGCTCGGGGTTCTCTCTTTCTCTCCAAAATCAGCCCTGGTTTTAGACCTGGTTTAGACCTGGTTTAGACCTGTTTTAGTCCTGGTTCATTCCTGGTTCATTCCTGGTTTAGTCCTGTTTTAGTCCTGGTTTAGTCCTGGTTCATTCCTGGTTTAGTCATGCTTTAGTCCTGGTTTAGTCCTGGTTCATTCCTGGTTTAGTCATGCTTTAGTCTTGGTTTAGTCCTGGTTAGTCCTGATTCAGTCCTGGGTTCAGTCAGTCTGGGTTCAAAACACAACATTTAGTATCATAGGCCTACAAAATAAAATCTTACCTATGAAATGTTACGCTTTGCTGTTTCGTCTTATTCCACTCTTTCACACGTTCGTATGTGGTGCAAAAGTCCACCATCTTCGCTCGCTGATACTGTGAAAAACTTTACTTTAGACCGTGGAACTCCTGTACCAAGATGGCGGCGGTATTAAGCATCCCATGAGGCTGAACGCGAGATCTACTGTTCTATATCTATGAGTACGCACATACAAACCATAGAGTGTATATACAGTAAATGATACAAACCTGCGCCAGCCACTTGCCTGTTTGTTCATTAATTCCGCTCCTCGTCCGTCCGCTCTGTTCTCCGCTATATTTGCCGTTCATTCATTACAGCAGTGGTCTTGGGTGCACACCAGGCCACTGTTAAACCATCTATGTGTGTAGTTTTGTCCTCCAACAAACTTCAAATCAGTCTCCATCTCCTGTTCACAAGTTCCCACTGTCAAACTGAGCGCCTTGCTCATTTCCTTTTTTTGTTTCGTCATGTGCGGGACACTGGCTTCTGACATCATAGTGAAGTCACCGCAAAATGCCATTTTTTTCCCACTAAATGGGAAATGTTATTTTTTACAGATTGTGCTACAGGTGTAGAGATATGGCCATATTGCAAACTGTATTTTTGTGCATTTTTCCATATTTTTGTTATTATTGTTAAATTGGGTTTTTGCATAGAAAACCAGTGTTGTTGTGTTAACTGGCTTGGGGGAGGAGCCTTGGTGGATAAAAGACGGCCACTCTCCTTCCCTCTGTCAGTCTGGGCCAGGGTATGCACAGAGAAGGTAACCGTCTATAGCTTATCATTAAATCACCCAAAACAACCTTTGACTACACCACCATTGTTACACAGGAAGAGAACCCCGTCACAATACTACATTTAATACATTATCTATCTCTATGTAAGGCACTGTGTACCAACGTGTAATAGCAGGTACATAAAGTTAGAGTTTGCAGGTTTTTATGAGATTAGATGCAACTTTATTGAACGCACACTTCAGTCAGGTACAATGAGGAGGTACAATGCATCAAGGCTAGAGGTAAATAAAGGTTCACCGTGTAACATAGAATTTCCATAGTTTTTTTCCAAGTCTTTTCACCTGTTATTGAATAAATGCAAGAAACATAAGTTAAATGCCACAGCAACAGTGTGCAATAAGATCTGTATGGAGACAAGCATAAGGCAGCCCACCAAAACATATAGTGAAGCATAAATTCAACACAGAAGACAGATTTTTTTCTATTTCTACTTTCTCTCACCCTGCATACAAACCATGTTGGTGGGCCCACACTATATGATAATCACATTACTCATTTTGGAGGCCCCTTTCTTGCATTTGGCCCTGGTTAAACAATTACATACCTCTCCAGCTGGATGCCTAAGCAGGAAGCCAATCACAAAACTTGTACCATAGGAGGCGCCAACAACTCTGTGGCTCTTCGTTGTGATTACCGTTATAGCGACGTCTGCTCCCATTGGGCACCGCAATGTTTTTCTATTTGTCTATGTCTTCAGTTTGCTTCTTGCTGCTTGGAATGTTCCATAGTATGACATTAAACATCTCTACCTTACATTTATTCAGTTACAGGTGGTTTATCACCCCAAAATACTAATCAGGCATTCTGACAGTGAGTGGGGCTGCCTCTCCACACATATGACTTGTAACTTGGCCTGGTTTGGTTTCCATGATGAAATAAAGGTTGAATACCATACTGTGAAACATTCCAGACAAACCAATAACATCTCCATGGAGAAAAGCTTTTGACGGACCTTCCACCAGAAAAGTTACACAATGCACCTTTAAGTTGTTTTAGATGAATATTTAAAACGTCCAAATTATAGCATAATGATCCACGGGTGTCATAGATTATAACTATATAGCAGACACAAGCACAGTATGTATGTCTCAACCTCTTTAAACACCTTCTCTTCATCACCACTAAGAATAACAAATAATTCTTGAATCATTATCTTATTTTTATAGGTTTAATTACATTTCTTTTTGCAGACACCTAATCTCCTGACCACCAGCCTGTGAGACGCATTATGCTTTTACCATGAATAAAATCTCCAGAGCTTTCCTCCTGGTGTCAGCCGTAACCAGGGAATAGTCAAATCCTCCCCTTTAAATGTACACTGGGGTTTTCCTCCATCAAGCCCAGACAGCGAGGACCTCTGGGGAGCCTGGTTCACTGTACCACCTGTTCAGGCTCATCTTCAGATCCCAAGGGTGCAGGACATAAAAAGAAAATTATTTAGACAGCAAAACAAACACGGTTAATTACAGTGAGTGAGTCTACAGCAAGTATTTGGAGAAACAGTTTAAGGAAGACAAAAATAGAGTGGAATTCTCAGGAGAGGAGAGATCAATGGGTTGTGATTGAAATGACAGCAGAAAGACTGAAGGGCTGCCGATGAGGAGAGCCTGTTAGAAAGAGATCTACAGACTGGACCATCAGTCAAAAACACCAAGCAATTTTGTGTCCTCAACTAGAGTAGAGCAAGGATGAGATATTCACTTTTCATGAATTAAATGCAGTTGATATTACCATTGTGAAAAGTGGGTTTACAATTAAATAAATAAAAATAACAAAAAAATGGCAAATGAAAAAAAAAATATGGCATAAGCAGTTAAAATGTGTTTCAGTTGATATTTTTACTAATAATGAAACCTGTAATTGAAAAAACTGAATGCAAACTAGATAAGACTGAAGGTTGGCTCTTGACATAAACATCACTGGGAGAGTATTCAGATCCACTGACCTTCAGGTTGGAGGTGAGCTTCCAGCTCCGACAGATGAATGCCACTGTTGTGTCCTTAACCTACCTTGACCCCAGTGTCTATGTACATTAGTGTATGAATGTGTGTGTGAATGAGGTGGTTCCTTGAGAGCTTTGAGTGCTTTGAAGGTGGAAAAGCGCTATATATACCATAAATGTGATCATTTACCATTTACTGTGGAACATTTTCACAACAATGACATCTCCTTGGAGAAAAACTGATGAAGACCATCCAGAAAAGTCTGAAGCATCTTTAAATTAAACTGTAATATTTCCATAAATGTACCTGATATTTTCATAAACAATATATCATGCACTGTTCATGCCTCAGAATGCAGCGATTCATATTAATGTATATAATTTATCCAGGTATGGGACTGTAGCACTTATTAAAATACAGTTACTTGTGACCAGTGGTGGCTGTATTGACATCTCACTTGAGATGAGAATAGATGGTTTGGGTGGGACGAGAGATGAGGCACTGTAAATCAGGTCTGCCTCGCTTCCTGAGCTTGGACTGATCCAGAAATAGAATTTTGCTGACAGGGGAAGTTGTGGAACCAAAGATCGATACACTCTCACTCACAGAGCTGTTTCAAACCTCCAGCGTTTTTCACTGCACTGTGTTTTGATTTTGCCTCTTCCTCTGTGTTACTGTAGTAACATCTGTGGAGCTTTTTTTTTTTTTTTTTAATAACGTTTAAATCAGGAAGATGAGATGAAGCATTCATGTCAGTATGCCCTAGGGCAGGTATGGCTGCAAAACAAAATCTTCACCATTATGACCACTGAGGTGTAACTGTGTGACATGCATATTGAGTTAAAAATAAATAAATCTCCCCATAGTTTGTTTTCTATAGAAATGTACAGTATGTTCCTTTTCAAGTGGAATATCACTGTTTTTATTGCTAAAAATGCCATGAAATCTGCGCATCTGTACTGTAAGTGAGGTCTCCTCTCCCAGAAAAGTTACATAATGCTTTTTCTTTTTAAACTAGTTCACAAAGCTAGTTTTCACCCAGTTATTCATAGTAAAATTAACTGGGAATAGATGTGTGGCTAAACATTGTGATATAAAATTGTGCTTAGAATTAAACTTTATTACTGCAAACTAACTCATGCATATTTTTGTATCTCCAGTGTCCTCCTGAATCCATCCATACCTCTCTCCTGGTCTTTTATTCCGTTGTGCATGTGTGCGCATGTGTGTGCATGCGTGCGCTTGTTTGTTTGGAGGTCAGTGGTGTGATTGGGTGGGTCCCATTCCCATTCAGGAGTTCACGCCCGGCTGCATTAACATATGTCTGTGTATTGACTGTGACCACCGTGTTTGATTAAGCTTAAACAGAACCCAGCTCACTCTGCAGCAGTGACTCACTCCTTTTGCATATATGCAGATGAAGAATACACCAGTGATTTCATCTGTTTATAGTCATAAGAACACAAGACACGTCGTGTGAATAAATAAGACTGACAGTTAGTAAATATAGATTACAGCACATTTTTGGTTGTTTGGTGGATGTCTCTCAAACCCTGGTACGTGGGTCGCCTCTCATGGTTCATTGTAATTTTTGTATTTGTACTGAAATATATTCATGTTTTACTTTTCAGTTACTGCTCATTTACAACTACTTTTGTAATGGTTTAGGTCCTAGTCTAGACCTGGTATAGTCCTGTTTTTGTTCTGATTGTACTCCGTACCATATATTTTCTTCCAGGCCCACAAAACTGAAATTCTCTTATTTTGTGTATCATAAATTCTTCACTAATAAACATGCCCAAAATATAGTTATATAATTATATCTAACTGTATTGTTAGTTCAAAATGAACATACCAAAGTATAAGAAAAGATGTGTTGTAAAAACTATTATTTGAATAACAATCATTACTAATAGTTTCTAAATATACCATATAATTTAACGTTACCAGATTTTTTGAAAAGCTCCGTGAGGTGATTGTTATGATTTTGGGCTAACGAACCGGTATAATAAAAGTTGGTTGCACACACAGACTCTAGTCTTGTGAGTGATATGTGTATGAGCTTGTACCAGATGCTGTAAGTCAGTCTGTCCCACTCAGACTGCTCATCGTGAGGGGACTCTGTGTTACCCAGAAACTCAGGTTTGATTGACTTCACTGGGCAGATGTTAACATATAGCTTCATCTTAATGACTAAAGTGAAATCCACCTGAGACGTCATACCGTCATTTAATTTGTAAATCAGAAGTTACTGACAGCCTGGTAACACATTAAATGTCTCAGATATTGCCAGATACTCAATTTAAAAAACTTTTCACACACCCTGTTCTCTTAGAAATAGCATAAAGTGTGCAATAGCAAACAGGAGAATAAATCCACCCTGGTTAGAAGCTTGCACCAGATCCAGATAAGCACAAATGCAGAAGGGGCTACAGTTGCAAACTGGTTAGAGCACTCGTCCATCAAATTGATGGTGAGAGGATCAATTCTCACTGTGTTGTTGTGTCCTTTGGCAAGACACCTGGCCTAGAAAGAATGTGGCGAGTGCGTGAGTGATTGTGGTAGTTGAAAGTTTACCCCTTGTGGCAAAAGGAGAAATTCAATTTGTCAACTGGACAAAAGTTTATTTGGTTGAATACGTTTCTCAGCTCATCCAAGCTGCTTCTTCAGTTCTGGTCAGACGCTGGTGGACACGGCCTTATATCTGCCTGAAGGGAGGAACTAACTACAATGAATTCGACCAAATAAACTTTTGTCCAGTTGACTAATTGAATTTCTCCTTTTGCCATGGATTCTACCTGGACGACTGAGGGATTCTACACACATCTTTACCCCTTGTGGCTACCATCACAGGGTGTTGATGAGTGAATGAATAATGATTACAGTGTAGAGCTTGGAGAGGCTTGGACAGATTGGCATCAGACTAACTACTGCACATGAGGGAGCAGATATAATGGAGGGATATACGCATATGCAAAAGACAGTTCAGAGACCAAGGTTAGGCAAGGCAAAACACGGTGTGCATAAAACATATCATACCCAAATGTATTCATATTTATACATTAAAATCCTCAAAGTGCAGAGACAGGCCGTGACTCACTGCCGTCTAACCGTCCTCCTGCTCTCCAGGTTTATCTAACAGTGCCATTATCTTTTAATCTGCTCTTACACCATCCCCAAGAGACGCACTGTTCTAGATACAGCTCTTGATCTGTGACTGACGCTCTGCTACATGAATGAAAGAGGGAGGGTTTTCAGCAGAGGAGCGCTGCTTTCATCACACACTTTTACTACTAATAGAACAAGCCATATGGACTCTTTAAAGTGCCTATATTATGCTATTTTCTGATCGGTGTTATAATGTTATTTCCTCTTCAAAAGCATAGGTGTTTTGTTTTGTTTCTTTCACGTATGTTTAATTCACAAACCCTCTGTATTTAGTTCTTCTCTCAAACAGAAATCACTCTCTTCCACCTTGTGATGGCACGTGGCATTACAGGAAGTGCTCCATTGTGTTTTTAAACTCCATACACCTTCAATAGAAGCATTTGTGATGATTTCAGAACTGGAATTGCCAATGTAGATAGACTAATAAACCAGGGCTACTCAAACATATGAATGAAACAAAACACAACTCCAGGTATGTTTTTGAGGAAGCAGCAACATTTTAACATGGCTTAAAGCTCACAAGAGTCAATTATGTCTAATATAGGACCTTTAAATATAACTTGTAATTTTTCACACTAATTAGAAGTCTATTGCATTCACCATTAATTGTCATCTGACCCACATTTGACTGTTTATATATATTTCAGTTTATGTTTATGTATATTTCATATACAGTTCTGTGTGGACAAGGATTGTTGCACAGTATTGGCATTAAACTTATCCGGAAAAGTTACATAGCGTATCTTAAAGAGCATTTTTGGCTTTGTGCAATGATAAAATATGTTTCTATATTAACCCAGCCACCTTCTTTCACTTGATATGTATTAAAACAAATTATTCAGCATTCTCAATATAGATTACTCAGCTGTTTCACCCATTGTATTCTAAGCTGTCAAAAGAATTAAAATCTTAAATTTTAAAATGATGTGCAAAATGAATGTCTCTTTTATTTTTCCTTACTTTTACTTAGTTGTAAACTTTGCTCAACCTTGAGTGCGCCAACATGCCAGAGGTTAAAAAGACAGACCTCAGATTGGGGAAAACATCACTGACCTTTGGGATCTCATCAGTGAGTCCTCATCCAACCGCTCGGAGCAAACTGGGCGTGATTCAAATTTCTGAGCAGGAAATGGGAAGGCGGCCATTTTGATTATTTCAATTTAGATTTTGTATTACATGCTGTTGTTTGTAGTTTCATTTTGTTTTTACTTTGCACAGAACAAACTTGACAGACTGAAGCTTAACTGTGCTCTGGTCCACCACCATCTCCATGGAGACAAGCAAGTGACGTTACAAGGCTAAGTTATGGGTCAGATCTGTGGAGAGGCGACCCCACTCACGGTAAAAATGTCCTGCAATTTCCCCATTGTGGGACAAATAAAGGATTATCTTATCTCTTATCTTAAGAATGCAAGGAATTTCTGTGGCATAAAAACACCTGTAATTAATAAATGCACAATAAAATGGTTTAAAGCCATACTGTGGAACATTTCAGGCAAAGAAACAGAACAGAAAAGTGACATACTGGTAGTAGGAGGTTGTGTTTTGTTTCATTCACACGTTTAACACACAAACTCCATACACATTCACTAGAATCATTCAGATGATTTCAAACCTGGAATTGCAAATCTCTACTAAACAAAAGGTGAAAGGTAGTGGTTAACTTGAAAACTACCGCTTCATGACATCACAAGGTGGAACAGAGCACTTTGAGCTTTGGAGACACTGATAGACTAATAATAAAGGATTACTCAAACATGTGTGAATGAAACAAAAACAACTCCAGTATATTTTTGATAACAGGATTCTAACATGGCTTAAACCAGACAAGAGTCAATTTTGCGTAATATAAGACCTTTAATGTTGTAATTTCATTCATAAATTCTGTGTCACATTAGCTTAGCATGATTAGCGCTGTGTGTTTACTGTGATTTGGTCATGTTTTCAGTGTTGAGCAGTCATGGAGAGTGACTGGAGCCAAAGAGTGAAATCACTGCACTGAAGGGAGGCCATATGCTGAACAAACAAACAGACCATGCTGCTCTGAAACGCCTAATAGCACGACTAGCATAATGAATGCTAATGGGGAGACAATAACAGCATCAGTAGGTCAAGATAATAATGTAATCTGCCTGGTGTGTGTTGTGCTGTCTCTCACTAACTTTGATACCTTCACATACGAACTACATTATGCTGTGTTCAATCCAGACAGGCCTACACAACACTTCACAAGGCACTCTTTAAATTCAGTCAGTTCACTTATGTAAGTTTAGCATAAATAAATTAAGCAGTGCAGACTTCATTCATTAACATCACTGTTGGCTGGCCTTGGCTAACAACAACACTTTAAAGGGCCCGTATTACCCTTTTCTCTGGTCTATGTTGTAATGTTTCCTCATCACAAACATACCTGGACTTGTGTTTTGTTTTATTCACACATGTTTAACACATAAGCCCTGCATATTTAGGCTGAGTTTATCTCTCAAACAGAAAACACACCTCAAGATGTCATGAGGTAATACAGAAAGTGCTCCACTGTGTTTTTAAACTCCATACACCTTCACTAGAATCATTTGGATAATTTCAGCTCTGGAATTGCCAATCTCTACTGAACTAAAGGTAAAAGGAGCTGTTAACTTGAAAACTACCACTAAATGACATCACAAGATGGAAAAGAGCATCTTGAGCTTTGGAAATGTAAACAAACTAATGCTAACTCACTCCCCCTTCAGAGCACGATCATATTGCGATCAACGTGCATCCCACTAATGAAACTACTGCACATTGCATCGGGTTTGTGAAAATTGCCGTGCAGGAGCAGGGATGACGTAGGCTTGTGGGCGGAGTATTGGACAGAATCACACTAATAACTGTAAGGAGGATTCAAATAAGATCTCTAGATTACTGAAACAGGCATGGATGACAACTAAATCCTCCACAGACATGTTTTTTTTTTTTTTTTTGAGGGAACAACATTATAACATGGTAAAAAGCTCCAACACATCAGTTTTGCGTAATAAAAAATGACAAGGGTCAACATTTGTGGATTTCTATTTTGGGTATTCCTTTCAAAAGCAGAGGTACAGCTTTCATGGAGTTACATAGGCCCTTGCCCACTCTGTCCAGCATTCAGTTCTTTTCAGTTCAAAGACAGCAAACTCTCCCATGACACCTATTAAGCTCAGTGAACATTTTTGAAACATTTTAACATTGTGAGTGAGCTTTCTATTTGAGCTCACTTTCTCCATGGTTTTATTCAACATTTATGTTCACAGTTGCTGGGAGCTGTCTATCCCCAGGCTGTTGACTGATAAGGCTTCAGACAGGTTTTCACTTCACTTTCTTTGTCACTTAAAAAAATCACTCTTTGTTAAAAGTTTGCTCTCACTATTGCACACTTCACACATCAACTGGGTAATTTCATTCACTTGTAGCATGCTTATTTATTGACATGTGATAACATACAGCATTACAAGTATTTATCTCAGCATTACATGTATTTATCTCAACAGAGACAGCAGGTGACGTCATAGGGCCAAGTTACATGTCAGATATATGGAGAGGCGAGCCCACTCACAGTAAGAATCCAAGTTTTTAAGTCAATAAAAGCCCATGTTATTGAGTAAATGCACGATGGATACATTTAATGCCATATTGGGGCATTACAGATGAAGCAACATCTCCATGGAGACAAGCAGATGGGGGATCCTCCACCAGAAAAGTTACATAGTGCACCTTTAATAACGTGAGAGGGCCCACTTCTCTTGTCTCCATGGAGATAGTTAAATTAAATGCCACACTGTACAACATTCCAAGAAAAAAAAAAAACATCATCTACATGGACTCAAGCAGGTTTAGGCCCCTCTACCAGAAAAGTTACATGGTGCACCTTTAATCAATCACATATATATATATATATATATATATATATATATATATATATATATATATATATATATATATATATATATATATAGTGTTGCAGTAGAATTGTACAAAAGGCGCAATAAAATAAATACAAAAAATACATTAACTGACTCTTGTGAGCTTTAAGCCATGTTATAATGTTGTTGCCTCATCAAAAACAGACCTGGAGTTGTATTTTGTTTCATTCACATATCTTTTAATAATACTGGTTTATTCGTCATTCTACATCTACTTTAGTTCAGTAGAGATTGGCAATTCCAGGGCTGAAATCATCCAAATGATTCTAGTGAAAGTGTATGGAGTTTAAAAACACAGTGGAACATGATGTTTTCTGTTTGAGAGAAGCCCTATAAATATGCAGGGTTTGTGTGTGAATAAAAACAAAACACAACTCCAGGTATGTTTGCGATGAGGAAAAAACATTATAAGATCAGAAAATAGATTAATATATATATAAGCCCTTTATCTAATGTAGATTTAAATATAATGAAATAAAACAACCTATGAACCTATGAACATGTGACCAAAACCACGAAATATATTTGTCAAAAAAACACTCAGCTTTGATACAAGTTCGGTTCTTGAAATCCCACAATGCAACACTAGCCTTGCTCTTCTCTCACACGTTCCATCTTCCCCCTATTATGACTAACAGACCCCCCTCTTCCTCCTCCTCTTCCCCTCTTCCCCTCCTCCTCCTCCTCCATTTCTGAAGACTGCAGAGGAGTGACAGACACAGAAGGGAGGCAGATCCGGAACCTCATGGGTGTCAAACAAGACCCAAACTAGCGACATCATCTCCCTGTGTTCTCTCGCTCCACACCTTCCCAAGCGATCCCAGAAAGGTGTGAAAACAGGGGAAATCCAATGTTACACGTTGCTATGTGCTTCTGCTAAAAATGTATGATTCATTTTTGGTGCAAAGTAAGTTTTTTTAGATGATTTTTTCATTTTTGAATTTGATACCGTGATTTCAGATGGAGGGGTGGGTAATGATAAGATTCACTGTTGAAAGAAATCGCCCAGAAAGAAAATGGATGTATCTTAAAGCTGAAGGGATCTTCAGTTTTGCCGTATTAATCTTATAAGTTAAAGTAAAAAAAATATATATTTCACCTTAGCTGATTTGTGCTGACAAAGAAGATGCTATCTGAGACTTTTTTGTGGTTTGTGTTTTATGTGGATAGGCCTGGGACAGAGTCCAGTGTAGCATTGTGCTTCTTCTGAAAAGGTGTAAGTTTTTTAGAAAACGTTTCATTATTGGATGCTAGGATTTTAGATTGAGGTGTATAAGCATTTATGGAAGATTCACTGTATTTAAAAAAAGATTATGAAAAAAGACAATGTATATGTTGAACCTTTTAAATTTATCTCAGCGATTTTGATAAATGTAAATAATAATTTTGAGACTTTTTTTTTTCTTTTTTTTTTCCTTCTTCTTTTTATATGTGCCTGTAGATATTAACCACAAAACATCTGCAAATTCTACCTTTGATTTTTGACCTAAACGTCCAGCTCAGTCTTGAACTATAGACAGTTTACAACAGGCGTTTTACAGTAAGCCAGTCTGTTTGTAGGCTGTAGTTTCCTGTGAAAAGATTCTATGCACACTTTTTGATGCTTCTTCTGAGAAGGTGTAATCCATTTGTGGTGCAAAAGTGGTGAGTTTGAAAGATTTCTGTAAGCAAGTGACTTCCTGTTTGGAGCTGGGGCTGTAGACCACAGCGGTGCTGCTTGGTGCAGTTATTTTATCTGAGTATTTCTGTGTGTGTGATTAGGAACTGAGATCTTGTGAAAGTGACATGAAACTTGTCACTTTCGCTTCAGACGTTTACAAAGAGGTAACTGAGCTGTTCTCATACAGATGAGACATTCCTGTGATGGACATTGTGCACATTCAATGTTGTTACATGTACACATTACTTTTACCCATGTTTTTCATGTAATAAATAACATTCCTTTTGTCTCAGTACAAATATAATGTAAAAGCAACTAGGGCTGTCAAAAGTATAGAAACACAGATACTAATCAATACTAAAACTAGAATTGAAACTAGATACTCATTTGAGCAAGTTTCATTCAAACATTTTCATCTTGAGTTTTGCCAGAACTAGTGTAAGACCACATAATAAATACTATTATGTTGTGTTGAAAATTACAATATTGTCTAAAAAAGAGCTTTAAAATGATAATTTGGGTATCAACGTCAGTATTGAGTATCAAGTCTGTTCTTTAGTATCAAAATTGACACTAAAAGCAACTCTAGCAACAAAATAAGACTGGTGCATTGTTAGCATGGTAGTTCCTGTTAGCTTTATTACCATTTTTACAGGTGTAGGAGCAAGTGTTACATTTCTTCTTTAGGTCTAAATACAGTTTCCCTATGCAAATCACCACAAGTCATTAAAATTTGAAAATATATCTAAAATATGTACAGTTTTTATTTGTCCCTACTTGTCTCTACATACTTATATCTTATAGAAGTATAGTAGTATTTTATGTAGTATTTTATAGTATCTTATTTCTTCTTTGTGCAAATTGTGTAGAATATTGAATATTATTTATGTACAAATTGGTTCAATGGTTAGTCAGCCTTTTCTGGAGAAGTCTGGACAGTGTGACCTTGAATTGGATTGTCCCTGTACAGTAGACAATTGATTATGTTTAGATGTAGTGTATCGTACTGCCAGAAGGAATACAAGAATCGCAATCATTTAAAAATACATAAATTAAGCCATATGCCATTCATACTGTATCTAACAAGAAGAGTGTGCACCAATCTTACAGAAGAAAATGTTTTATTTTTTATTTCATGTTTATATTTTTTACATTTGTGAATAAGCTTTAATTGAACAGGAGAATCAAATCAATCTATGTGTCTTGGCTTATATAAATACTAACCTACTTGCCGCCACATTCTAAAGGATGCATTTCGGCTCCATCAACTCTGGGTCCAGTTCACTTTCCATTGAAAAAATGCCACCTCTCTCTCTATAACTGCTGCTGTCAGGTTATCATTTTGGTCAAAAATATTTGTATTAATCGGCTCTACATGATCCTGTTTTGTTTTTTCCGGTATGTTGTCTGTAAATCATATTATCAATAAACATAATAATCAACCTTCTTTTCCTGAGGTTGCTTCTTCTAGCGTTAGTAACAGGTTTGACTGACAACCTTGCTAAGCATCCACTCCCTGTCAAACCTGTTGGGGGCGCTACCCTCAACCTCACCCCTGATTGGTTCTTGGGTTGCTACGGAACTTGGGTTGCTACAACTGCTAGCCTTGATGAGCTTAATTTGACTGGAGCCAAACACTATAAGTGAAGTCACCCTCACTTAGTCCATTGGCATGAACAATTTTTCAAATTACAGGTCAGATTTGTCTACATAATTAGCATCACAGGTTAAATAGATTTTTAGAAAGTAACGGAATGTGCTATCGAAGCAAATGAAATGTATTGTCTTGTACAATTTTATCTGAAGGATAAAATTACATAGATTCTTGTCTGAGTTTGAGTGTGTAATTTTCTATGTTTTAGTATTGTATGTATTTGAGTAGTTTTTCCACAAGTTGTTTAAGTAACTAGCTGCTTTTAACCTCAGTCTTCAGCTCAGTGCTAGGCTATTTGCATATTACTGTATGTCTAAGATCATGTTTACATTTATAATCCCAGCATTGAAGTCTTACAAGAACATCTCTTGAACTCACACCTCTCTGTATGTTCATTCATGCCATTGCCAATCATTGCGTCACAAGCATATTCCATATAATCATTATTATCTTTGGTTTCATTCAGGAAAACTTGGACAGCTGGAGGAGATACGATAACAGGCTGTCTTCTATCTCTTGTGCAGTTAGCTCAGAAGCAGGTGCAAGCAAAAAGTGGCTAAATGGAGCTTCTTTTTGGCACTGATCTCATACCACGTTTTTGCACTTCAGCACGCCAGCATTAATAATTCAGTGTTTGCACAGCTTCACCCGAAATCACAATAAAACCTGTTATAGACTCTTAAAAACATGGCCTGCCATTGAACCGAGAGGGTCAGGTACATGGCTTGTTATTGTTAAACCTGGGCTTGCACTGACTCATTGTTCATTGGACAACTGTTCTGAATGGGGTAAGATGAAGTGAATCGGTTAGAGTCAAAACAGAAGTTATCTGCAAAGCTATTACAGGCACATGCATACATAATATTATCCAAGCAGTATTTTCTACTTACAGCAATGTAAGTGTTTTTTGTTTTTTTATGTTAAAGGTCCTACATTACACAAAATTGACTCTTGTGAGTTTTAAGCCATGTTATAATGTTGTTACCTCATCAAAAACATACCGGGAGTTGTGATTTGTTTCATTCACACATGCTTGAGTAACCCTTTATTATCAGTGGCGGTTCTAGGATTTTTCTGAAACAGGGGCCATTAAGGGGCCACATGTTACATTCAGGGGTCAAGTACAGGGTACATCCAAGCACACAAATGATTAATTCAGTATTCAGGTCTGTTTATTCTCCCATTAAGTTGTATTGACGCAATAGGTCTACTGCTGCCAGGAGTTTGGGGGTGGAATTGCATCAGTGATCATTGAATTCTCCAGTTGATGTCAATCAGTTGATTGACAGAACAGGGGCACTTCAGGGGCCAATCAGATTAGAGGTGTGGCCAGGGCCCCTGTGGTCCCTCCCCTAGAACCGCCCCTGTTTATTAATATTAGTCTGTCTACATCTTCAAAGCTCAAAATGCTCTGTTCCATCTTGTGATGTCATGAAGCAGTAGTTTTCAACTTCTTCCTTTTACTTTTTGTTCGGTAGCAATGGCCAGTTCCAGGGCTGAAATGGTGGTTTCTGTGTTTTCTGTTTGAGAGAACACAGCCTAAATATGCAGGATTTGTGTGTTAAACATGTGTTAATCACACATGAGGAAACAACATTATAGCATAGATCAGAAAACAGTGTAATATGGGCCCTTTGAATCTGATTTAAATCAGTATAATGATAATGGGAAGGGAGGGAAACCGGAGTACCCGGAGGAAACCCATCCAGACATGGGGAGGAAACATACAAACTCCACACAGAAAGGCCCAAGCCACCCGGGGGATCGAACCCATAACCTTCTTGCTGTGAGGCATGAGTGTTGCCACTCAGCCACCGTGCCGCCTTATATACCTAAAGTGCCATATCAGAACCCACTGTGATTCCCAAACTGCTGTACTCTCCACAGACCTCCATGTTGGTAAGTTCACACCCAGACCACAAGACATTGTGGCTGAAGTTTCCCTCATGTTATAATTGATCTGATTCATCTAAACTTGAAGGATCAGCAGGATCAGGCCTGGTTAGCACATAGGCAACAGTGGCTATAAACTGTTGGTGTGTCCTTAGGAAAAAAAAAAAACTTCATCCACCTTCCCTCGTACAAATGTGCTGTGTGATTGAGTGCTTTTGAGTAGCTTATCACCACCAGGTATGGAATGAAGGAATAATGTATGAACATTTAGATCATCTGTAAAATAAGAGTAATGTATTGAACCGTCTTGATTTTCCATTTCTTAGTATTATTTATATTCTGTTAGCAGTACAGTATATTTTACAAGTATCAGGATGATGTATTTATTGTATTTTGTTATAGAAGGCAATAAAATGTTATGTTTCTACAGTCCCCAATGAAGCATCTTGCACAGGACTCCCAAAAGGCTAGAAACAGCCTGTGCAAGCTAGTTTTCAAATGCCAGTGAGTGAGTGTGAGTGTATATCAAGGGGAATGCCCCTTTAGTTGCAAACATTTAGTGGCATTTGAAAACAAAAAAAAAGTTTGTCCAGTTTAGTCCTAGTCTAGTGCAGATTTAAGTCTCAAGTTTGATTATGCACTCACAAAAATCCTCTACATTTCTATTGCTTATTTTCTACTTCTAAGTCATGAAGCCTGTGCCAATATGTCAGATGCCTCTTTTATCATTAATAGAAAGCTAAGAGAATTATAAAATTATTCCTCTGTTGTTGCCAGTCTTGAGTCAAATGTGAAGACTGCAGTTGCACTGAGCTGATGAAGTGAACTCACAGAAGCAGCGTGAAGTTGAGCCTGCAGCTCCACAGGGCGACAGGTGCCCACCTGCTGCCTCCACTACTGCTCTGGTCCTGTCATCTGCTGCAGAGAAGCACTGATCCCCACCACAACTGAGGGGTACAAATGTCTGCTGCTTTATAGATGAGAGTTAACAGGATCCAACAACACAAAACATCCTGTGGACTTAAGCTGTTTTAGAACGAGGCTGTAAATGGTCATAAAGGAAATGTTGAGCGTAATTTAGACAAGCTTTTCATAGTGCCACAACAGCCACTTGTTTAACCACAGGTGCCAATCCTAGCTCTCACACTGTTCTTTTAAAGATAATAGGTGAAGTGTCTTGCTATAGAACCTGATGACAGCTCTAGTTGAAATCAGAATTGAACTATCAAAACTTTCATTTACAGCATGGACTTGGTTGCCTCTCCACAGACCTGAAATGTAACCTGGTCTGCTGGCGTCACCTGCTTAAAAACAGACTGTGAATATTTCCAAGCAAAGGAGTAACATTTTTAAGGTGACCACCAGAAAAGTTACATATCATACCTTTTAATTAGACAGAAAAACATGACCTAACAGGCTATGTATAAAGCAAACTAGTTGTCTTTGAGTAAACGGATTTTGTGGTGGTCAAATGGTTAATAAAATATCAGTTTGGGCTTTACAGTTAACAATTTCCAGGCAATGGATAAGGTAAAGTTTTGGCTCAGGGTTGTATTTGCAAACCATGAATGATGCGTGCACTCAGACCAATGAGATTTGCCTCTGTGGGACATTGGGTTAAGAGTCAGCACTGTCATCTGCCACACTCAAACGCTTCTGATTGGATTTAGTGACCTGTGAGCAAGACATGAGCAATGATACCAGAGCGAAGAATAAAAGGAGAAACTGGAGATGGATATTGAACATTTACAAAGCCAAACATCCAATTTTGTGATTTCAAACACACACAATTCATCAGTTTGGTTATAATTTGAATTTAAAGCTACATCACGTAACTTTTCTGGTGGAGGGTATGCCACCTGTTTGTCTCAGTGGAGATGGTATTGCTTTTCCCAGAATGTTCTACAGCTATTAAACTTATCTATCTCCTTGGAGACATTAGAAGAAATAACCAAGTTATAGGTCACATCTGTGGAGAGGAGAGCCCGCTCACAATAATAATGCATATTTTTCAAGGTATTTCTTTAGCAATAGAAACACCTGTAATTGAATAAATGAAAGATATATTTAATGTCATATCGTGGAACATTTAAGGCAAAGTAATAGGATCTTAAAAGGCCAATATTATGCTATTTTCTGTTCTATGTAATTATGTTTCCTCATCACAAACATACCTGGTGTTGTGGTGTTGTGCTTTGTTTCATTCACACAAATCCTGCATATTTTTTTAGTTCTTCTCTCAAAAGGAAAACACTCCACTCCACCTTGTGATGTTATATGGTAATACTGGACATGCTCCACTGTGTTTTCAGACTCCATACAATTTAACTAGAATCATTTGGATGATTTCAGCCCTGGAATTGCCATTGCCTACAGAACTAAAGGTATAAGGTAGCTGTTAATTTACCACTACTACTGCAGCATTTTGAGTTTTGGAGATGCAGACTAATAATTCAGGATTACTCAAACATGTGAGAATGCAACAAAATACTATTCCGGGTATGTTTTTGAGAAGGTGGCAGCATTAAAACATGACTTAAGGCTCACAAGAATCCATTTTGTGTAATACAGGACCTTTACATTATCTAGCTACATTGTCAGTAGTGGAAAAACTGCAATAGAAGGAAAATCCAGACCCAGAAAAGTTACATAATGCACTGTTATAACAAATTTCTAATGCAAAACTTCATAATCCAAGGAAAATGTGTTTTGGACAGCCCTAAGAATGAAAGACAGTCAGTTACAATATCTAACACATCCACAACGCTGTATCCAAATAATAACAAACCAATTTCACATTTGGCTTTCTTTCCTCTTCTCCTACCTTTGATTCTCCTCGCTTAGGTGTGTTTTGATCCGTAGACTCCTCTGTGCTGAACATGGATTACATCAGCAGGTGGTTAGGGGTTGCTTCTCTAGACAAAGACTTGGGCGCACAAGCGTTACCTGCCAACATCAAACAACAGACCAAGAGGAGGCGCACCCTGCTAAAACTGATGGATTATTTTTAGAAGCTAACGAGCCTGATACATCCCCCAGGAGTTAGAGCGGAGCAAAACACAGCTGAAAAGGGGGGAGTGCATGGGTGTGTGTGTGTGCGTGTGTGTGTGTGTGTGTGTGTGTGTGTGCGTGTGTGTGTGTGTGTGTGTGTGTGTGTGCGTGCGTGCGTGCGTGCGTGTATGTGTGTGTGTGTGATGGTGTATGGTGCATTGTGGGCACTGAAATCTGTACACACACACACGCATCATGAAGACCTGCCTTACTTATGGGGACAAATATCAGGTCCCCACAAATCACATGCAACATATTAGATCAGCTACATGGTCTAATGTTCAGAGATGGGTTAAAATAAGTTAAGGTTTGGCAAGTAATGACTATGAGGTTATCATCACTCTCCGGGAAATGAATGAGAGAAAGAGAAAGAGAGAGCACAATATAATGGCCCTGTGTTTCTAGGAATATTCTTGGAAGCACTATTCGCCAATTAGTGAATAGATTATTACATGTTAATGGCTTTGGATGATGCAGTTGCTTTTTCACCCTGCTTCTCTCTCTTTCTTTTACTGTTGTGATAATATATTTAGAATTCATCAAATGATTCAGTTTAAGGTGCACTGTGTAACTTTTCCATTTCCATGGAAAACTCTCTTTGTAGTGAACTAGTTTTTTTATAAGCTGTGGCCACTGACAGTAACGTTAGAAAAACTACAGGATCCAGTTGTAAACAGGAAGGAAAACAATTTGTACGAAACTGAGAAGTCCCGGTTGGAGCGTGTGTGCATGCGCACTCCAAAATATACGGCGAATCTGTGCCCACCCCCGACAAGGACTGCAGACAGTGACAGAAGCCCCGCAGCCTCCCGGCCACCCTCGCTCCCCCGCGCTGCCACCACATCCACAAATCCACGGAGGAGCGCGCACCGCAGCAGGACCCACATTGGTCCCACCACTCAATAGACACCCCATGTCGCTGGACCCACCCTCTCCGCCAAAAGAGCCAGCTCCACCGTGCGACATGCAAACAAACAGCGCCGTGCGACGACGCCATCGGCCGTGGCCCGGGCCACAGAACCCCAGACAACCGCGCCCGAGCACGGCACGGCCCAAAAGTTCCAGCGCAAGTCCGCCCCTAGTACAGCAGGTGTTGGGACAGACAAACACAGTGGCACTAACTGGAGATTACAGCACGTCAGTCAGTAATGAGAACTACCTCAGGGTCACAGCACATTATTTCACCCATAGTGGGAACTTCAGTCACTTTGACTATGATGAAGACAGAAGAGAAGCACTTCACTCACTGATGCAGAGCACTTCATGAAAGTGGAACATGAAAGTGGAACATTCAACACAAAGTTGTCACAGTGACAATTGTTATGGTTTGCAATAAAAACACATTTGCACAAAGCAAGGATATCCACTTGTCTATGTTGATAAGAGAATTAAAACAACGATTCAATGAACAAAAATGTGCGATTAATTTGTGATTAATCGCGAGTTAACTATGACATTCATGAGATTAATTGTGATTTAATAGATTGACGGCACTAATATATATAGCTTTTTTATTTTTTTTGAGCCAGTTGTGCAGACTGTAGACAACACACCTGTTTAATATGTTGTTTATGTCTAAGAAAAATGACAAATTCAGCAGGTCAAATGTAATGAATAATTGGGATTAAATGTATGTGTTAAATCCTGATTTATATAACACACATTTTTCTTACCAACAAGTGATCATTCAGCCAGAGTTACTTGCCAGAGTATTCTCTGGTGGTCCTAAATTCAATAGATTGTAGGCATCAGGGAGGGAGGGCTGGTGCTAAATCAACATGGATCTCCCCATACTATATATTTAATTTGGACAAACTCAAAATGCAAAAGCACATTATTCTTATTAAAGGTGCACTGTGTACCTGTTCTAGTGGATGGTTCAGCCATCATGCCAGTGGAGATGTTAGTGCTTTGCCTGGAATGTTCCACAATATGGCATTTAACATTCTATGCCCATGGAGACGACGAAGGTAATGCCACCAGACCAATCTACAGGTCAGATCTGTGGAGAAGCAAGTTCACTCTGAGCAAGTTTGCATTGCATTGTAATGACGTGTTATGCCATATTGTGGAACATTCTAGGCAATGACATCTCCATGTTGACAAGTAGACACAGACCCTCCACTTGAAAAGTTACATTGTGCACCTTTAATCTTAACACCGTTCCATAATCCAAGCATTCAACAAACAAAAAACAGACCCTTCTCATATATTTCTACCCTTAAGCTCCAAACTCCAAACTTAAGATATCACAATAAATTTCTACCTCAAGGGTTCATAACAAGGTGATGGGTTCTTTGTGGAACATTAAACCTTCTGTACCTGCCTGTAATGTGAGTAACACAGGTATATCCAATGGTTAACCTGATGCTGTGTGACGTTTATTCCCACTCACACCTCTGTCTTATTGCTGTTTTAAGGTGAGACAATAACGTCAGCTTTGCTCATATAGGCTCATAACACATGATGGATAGTGCTGGTTCCACACGGTCACCCAAGCAATACAACTAAAGTGTTCCCCTTCTGAACGCCACAAGCAACACCAGTCTTGATCAGCGGTCCGGCTCCTCCCACTCCCCCCTGGTTTCCGTGGCGCCTGTCTGTTCCGGCGTGTGGTTGGTCCCTGGGGGGTACCGTGCCTCCTGTTTAATGAGAGCCGTGACAGGCAGAGACGAGGTTTAAGCCCCGAATAGAGTCTTTACTGTGGGGCTGGACGGCAGGCCGGAGCAGGGGAGGGCAGGGGGTGGCAGGGGGCGGCAGAGGCAGGCACACCCCTCCTGTGTACATGTCCCACCAAGAGACCAAGCCCTGAATGATTTATGAGGAGGGGGGAGAGGGAGAAGGGCGGGGTGGCTGTTGCATCACTGTTGTCTGGGCCTGTCTATAGTGTTGGCTGTAATCCTGGTTCGCCATGGGGAAGTCAGAGTGCACGCAAAGGTGATGAGAAAAAGCAGGAGTTTAAAGGTGTATTATGTAAGCAGTGTTTTCCACTTGCCTCTAACCCTAGAGATGCAGTTGCTTTTCCTGGAATGTACCTCAGTACAGAATCAAACTTATATATCGTCATGGAGACAAGCAGTCTTCAATTTTGTGATTTCAAAATTCTCACAATTTATCAGTTTGATTAAATTTTCAATATAAAACTACGCTGTGTAACTTTTCTGGTGGAGGGTATGCTATCTGCTTGTCTCCATGGAGATGTTATTGCTTTGCCCAGAATATTCCGCAGGCATTAACCTAATCTATCTCCTTGGAGACATCAGATGAAAGAAAGAGGCCAACAGGTCACATCTGTGGAGAGGAGAGCCCACTCACAATAAGAATGCATATTTATCAAGGTATTTCTTTAGCATCAGAAACACCTATAATTTAATAAATGCAAGATATATTTAATGCCATATTGTGGGCCTATATTATGCAAATTTCTAATCTATTATAATGTATGTAAAATCCCTCAGTCGTCCAGGTAGAATCCATGGCAAAAAAAGGAGAAAATTTAATTTGTCAACTGGACATAGTTGTCCAGTTGACAAATTAAATTTTCTCCTTTTTTTGCCATAATCTATTATAATGTTTCCTTATCACAAACAAACACAAACTTATATATCGTCATGGAGACAAACAAGTGACATCATCTGGTCACGTTACATGTCAGATCAGCTCACAGTAAGAATGCTTGTTTTTTTCCAAGGGATGTGTCTTAGCGATAAAAACAGCTATTATTAAATCATTGCAAGATTGACACTTAATGCCATACTGTAGGATTTCCAGGCAGAGTAATAATATCTCATGGAGACAAGCAGGTAGTGGAGCATAGAAAGGTTACATAGTGCATCTTTAAAAGTCTTAATCTAAATAGGATTTTAATCTTCAGGTCTACTACAATATTTTTATAGTTTTCCGAAATACACATATTCATTTGTGTACATAGCTCTAAAGCATAACTTATGCACACTACTAGTGAAAAGTTTTGACACACATTTATTTTTTGTCTTTATTTCCATGATTATTTACATTGTAGATTCTCACTACAAGAGACAATTCATTCAAAACTATGAATGGACACATATGGAATGTACAAAGTAAATTTGTTTTATATTTAGAAAAATTAGAAATGGCCACTCTTTGCTTTGAACCCTGGTTTGTACTTCTGGCATTTCTTGACCCTGACAAGGCACAGCTGTGAAGTGAAAACTATTTCAGGAGACTTCATCAAGAAGCTCATTGGAGAAGGCCAAGGGTTTGCAGCGCTGTCCACAAAGCAAAGGGTGGCTACTTTGAGGATTTGAATTTAAAAGATGAAAAATATTTTGAGTTATTTAACATGAAACATGAAGAGAAAAAAGCACTGAATGAGAGAGTGTATAAACTACTGTATATTTGGATTTATTTTGTATGTTCTTTTTTGCTTAGAAAAGGTTAACAAATTCTTACCAGTTATTTCTAGAAGACCTTACCCCAATTGTGGCCTTCAACAAGCAGAAATTTGCAGTGACAATCCCATTGATTTGTCACAGGTTTTATTACCCCAGATGCCCTTAAAGATTTTTAAAATTATATTCTTCCATTCACAGTGTGACACTCAGCAGAAGCTACAACACAAAAACAATGAACTTAGATAAATATCATTGCTTCCCTGAGGAGTCGCCCAAACCATCTGCCTCCAAGTGTAAAGTAACTTGCCATTTTCTTTTTTTTTTCTTCTTTTTTTTTTCCCAGAAGAGCGGAATTGGCCCAAACAAACACTCATGCCTCATGCTGAAAATATAATTTGTCTTTCAGTCATAATTAAGATTTCATTTAATTTCAGTGAATTACACACTTAGGCCCTATTTCTTCTAGAATGTTCTAAACACAAACTATATGGTGTATATTACTATTTACCTATTTTGCCCATATCATTACCTTTTATGCCCTTTATAAATACCAACATTGATATAAGAG
The DNA here is from genome assembly GCA_029959045.1 of Taenioides sp. WSHXM2023. NCBI lineage: Eukaryota > Metazoa > Chordata > Actinopteri > Gobiiformes > Gobiidae > Taenioides > Taenioides sp. WSHXM2023. The sequence goes on along the minus strand of CM057096.1, from coordinate 10,860,978 downwards.
ATTGCAGATCAGTGCTCAGATGGTAACAAAGAGCTGGCTGCATGTCGACTGGAGGGCCACTGTGGGTATCCCCTGTGGAATACCCCAAACCCATCACCCTGCCCCCTCCTTATACTCCCTCCTCCCTGCCTCACTGCTGCCCCACGCACCAATGATTAAGACATGTCTGCGGGCTATGAAGGACACGTGTGCATTATTAAAAGATGGGATTCCGTGGTTCAGCCTGAATTAAGGACTTTTCTTCACAAATAATTACCAAAGAGCCAGGGAAAATAGCAAATATTAATGTGAAAAGAAGAAGAATGCCACAGAGGAGCAGTGAAGGCAGTCTGCTGAATTCATATTTTGTTTTGTTCTATGTCTTCAATCATATCTTTGTGTATGTTGTGTAAAGGGTATTCCCACTGCTTTATGAGAGAATGTACTTCGGCTGAATTTCAAATGCAATTCCTTTCTGAATATATTCTTTTATTTATTTCAGCACACTGTGAAATCCCAAAATGTCAGAGGGAATCTAGGAATTTCATCTTGTCGACGGGACAAAGCTTCAGTTTGGGCTGCCAGCTCCAAAACACAGAGGGATAAATAAAGAATAGAGACATCTCAACACAGGAGCTGACAAACGCCAATCTGCTTCTTAGTAACAGCGACTCCCACCACTCGCCTCCTCTGGGAGACTCACATGTATGTGTGAGCAGGTTCTCATGGCTAATTCATTTACCTGCTTTCATTAATCATATTTACCACCTGCTTCACTGTGCTGCTGCTACAGTATCAGTGTGTGATGTCCAGTGCTGCTTGTACTGCAGTCAGGTACAGGTGAGGACCTTGGTAGAGGTTTGTGTAGTTGTGTGTAGTTGTGTGTAGTTGTGAGGAGGTATGAAGAGCTGTGTGGAGCTGTCTGCTATGAATAATGAAAGACACTCATAAACATGTACACAGGGCTGTGAAGATGGCGATATACACACTCCTGACACATGCGTATACATAGCGCGTCCCTTTGTGGCCTGTTGCCATGCAACATGTCTCTGATTGGGTTAGCGCAGTGAGCCTCTTCACCACACCCTCCTCCTCCTTGCTCCCACGAGACCCAGCTGCACTTCCAAGGCCAAGACTGGAGCGAGGAGAGATCCACAAAGAGGACCTCTCAGTCTGGAGCAGGCGCCAACGCCTGTACACTCACAACTATTGATCCAGTAGTCTGATGCAGTCAGGACCTCTCCTTATTTTCATCTCAAATGGCCGTTTAAATGTGCTAGAAGCATACATATCTTTAGGTGAGGTGGAGAAGTAGATGTTCCCTCTTACACACAGTAGACCAGTGTGCTCTGGGCTGGGCTGCTTACAGGTGTGAACGCTCCTGGCTTATATTTGCTTTTCATTTGTGATGAGGTTTTGCTGGAAATGTAAATTGAAGCTGGCAGACTCTGTGCTCCTGAGAGCAGCTGGGCTGGATGTGAGAGATGTTTAACTTTATTTTCCATCAGAGCTTTTGGCTGCTGTCTGTTTTAGAAATGATCTGCTCTGAGGCTCCAAATCTGCACTTCAGACTCATGTGCCAGCACTCTTTATTTCATCTTAATACACCTTATATATGACTTTAACAATGGTTCTCTTAAAAATGATTAGACATTGATTAGAAAAATGTTGTTTACAAAAATTTATTCATACAAATCTTACAACACTTCATGACATTGAGAAACGTAAAACCCCATAAAGGATTCCTGTGTGTAGAACGATGCCACTTGTACTAAGGTTCACTTTGAAAACACAGAGTTTTGCAGATAGAGAAGAGAAGAGTCAACATTTAAAGTAAGGCGTTTGGCGCTTTCAGAAATATCAACAACAGGCATTTTCTATGAGCGGAACAACATCTCCATCATGGTTCTGTAACCCTTGTACTTTTGGATAGTGATGTACATGAGAAAGTATAAGTTATATAAGGGGCTAATTTCTTTATAATGTACTGACCAATATCAAAGAAACGACACCTCATATAGTCAACATTTATAATACCACTGGTGTTTGTTCACAACTCCCACAGACACTGAACACCCCATGCACACACATACATTGCCTGCTCCTTCAACATATACATTCTAGCCATTTTAATAATATTTTACTCACTATAAAGTATTGGCCATGCTTTAAAAAGAAAGCCTAATTACTACTACTGTTGGGGTGGACCAAGCCAAGCAATTCAACATTAAAAAAGGACGTTTGAATGTAAGCTCATGGACTGCAGCATCGTAGGGCCACTAAAATTGCCATCTGTCACTTGTGGCGATTTTTTTTTTTTTTTTTTTTTTTTTTCATTTTTTGTACATTTTTTTTCTCACGTCGAAAGCAAGGCACCGAAGCCAAAAGCTGTTTCCACCACCTCCACGTTTTGATCCTCATTCACACAAACAAACACATGGATACAGATATTTGCAAAACACCTACATTCATACCACTCTCGCACAAAGCCTGTAGGAAGAAAAGCCCAATTTGACAATGTATTTATAGTTTTGTATGAAAAAAGAAGAAGCAAGGCCAGAGATTGGATTACAAGGGATGCATAAAACGCCATTTGCATAATATGGAATAAATTCATAAGATATCAGTCTAATAAAAGTCAATAGGTAGGTCTCTCTGGGCTGGAGGGCTGTGAAAATCCGTTTAGTCTTTTCTTACAGTCAGCAATATCTACACTAAAGTGTATCTATTTCAAATCAGCATTTAAAATAACACAACCTTTAAGTCAGGCTATACGCCATTAAGGAAGCAATCTTATAGGCTTTGTCCACACTAATGCAATTTTGTACTTTAACATTTTTGTACATAGCATTTAAAAAGGAAAAAGAACAGATTAATTAGAATGAAGCATGGTCAAAAGGGGCATTTAGCATAAAAAACATATGCTAAATGAATATGCAAATCATTGTGAAGGCATGATTTGCAGTGGTGACATCAGAAGGCAAAAGACAAAAAGTAAAAAGTAAGAAAAGCTTTGTGCATGGCAAGTATGTAATAGCATATCAGCCATCTTGTATGGTTGGTTAAGTTTGGATGCAAATAAATACATTTGCCAGATCTGTGAAGTTATTTGCGAAGAAATTTGCTAACGAAAAATAAAACCATAAGAAGCAAGTTGATTATTAGCTTCAGTTGCTAATAATTCTGCCAAAAAATGTGGGATTAAATTTATCCAAACATATTTTTAATCCAAAAATATGTTTTAAAAAAACTGCGCAAACTTCAATGAATGTAAGCTCATTATTAACTTTAGGTGTTAATAATGCCAAAATGATGCAACGTGCTGAATCAAACGGCATTCGTGTAGATGGCCTCCAACTTCCAATTGACAAAGATGGGGGAATTCAACGCCAGATATCCACTGTCAGGCTCATTGACCCTCACGTTGTCCAGTCTACCTCTTTCCCTCTTTCTCTCCTGCATAAACGATCACACAATGGCTTCAACTCTTACACCACTTTTTTCTTCAGTTCTTCCTTTCCTCACAAATTTCCCATCTATTTATCACATCCTCACGACACACTCTCAACACACATCCAACACAAAGCCAACTACGGCACTGTCTAGGCTAAAGAAAAGTATTTATATAATAACTAGCACGGCCATCTTGAAGCAAAAAGAGAAAAAAAAATCAAATAGCTACTACTGCTAATACTACTACTACGACTATAGGAGACAAAGGCAATTAGGTTAAAAAAATATAGGATAAGGGCGTCCAGTGTCAAGTCAGTGCAATACCAGTCATCACCACACTGAAGCTCCTTAACTTGAGAAGGAGGAGCTGTGGTGCAAAATGAGGCTTAAAGCATAAGCCCAAATAAAAATCTCTATAGAGCACGTGTGTCATGCAATTTTTAAAGCAAAACTCAGCCTTTACATGCACCATTAAGGATGAAGAAGCCGATATAATAGTCCTCTTGTCTATGTCGGTCTGGTGCAGCCTGCGCTCAACAGTTTGCCCCCATTTTTCTGAATGAAACTGTGGACTGAGCAGGCAACACTGGGATTTGTAGTTTTTCTCGTCTGTACACAATAAACACAACTCTCTTTATGGATGCATTTTTCGTACACTTTTTTGAGGCAAGTGAGCACATCTCTGTAACACATGCCCCCACAATGACGGTTTTAAAGATTAGGCTATTTTTATATATATATTTTTTTTTCTATTTTCGCCACCAAATGAGGCCATACATCAACGCCACATAGCTCACCAGTCAGGTGTAAAACATTTAGAATTTATATCGGATAAGCCTCGGTTTACAGAGCATGCTCACTGCTTCTTTGGGCCTGTTCGAAAACAAAATAAACAACACTAAAAAAATAGCTTACAAAAATAAGTATAACATTCAATACTTTGATTGTCTTTTAAAATCTATTTATTTTCTGCATATGTAGATGACTTTTAAAGATTTCAAGCGCATAATGTTGAAGGTGCACATTTAAATCTCTTTTCTTTTTAAGCTTTTTTCTCATTTTCTTTAACATCTTGACATGAAAATAAAATATTGGTCCACAACTGTGTAGGTTATGTCTCAAGAAGTGCTTCAGTACAAAAAGAAAAAAAAAACGATATTATTAATAAAATATTGATTTTAATGGCTTTACTTCATACATAAATACATGTTGAAAGAACACAGGCGCAATCCACTGGTTGGCAGATATAGGTGGATGAATTTTATAACGACTCGATGTATTTACACAGTTGGGCAGTTTGGGGCGCGTTCTCGCAAAAAAAGACGCTACAAATAGGCCAGCCCCCGCCGTCCCTTGTTCCTAACTCTCTGTCTGTACCTTCTGCCCAGAACTGCTGCCAGGTATTTCTGCACGGCCATTTGCTTCCTATAACGACTGTAGCTGTCGGTGAAGATGCCATCCGAGTGTCTCTTGGAAAGGGGCTCCGACTCGTCCTCCACGCTGTTGTCCTCGCTGCAACAACACACAAACGAACAGAAAATGCATTTAAAACCTGCTCTTTTCGATCGTACAATTTCATTCGTGGATTATCTTTCCCTTTGCTGTCGTGATTTCTAACGTAAAGCGTCGTTGTTACGGCCTGCCTGCTAAAATAGGCCTTTGGATTTATGCGCGTCAATTATTCATTATTTTTTTGCCCATTGTGAATTCTGACGCAATTTTTTTAGTGCTGCACACAAATCAATGTATAGACTGTTTTGTAATTCACCCTGACCGGCATTGCTTATGGGAATAATAGTGACAGTGAACGAAATACGCCATGCAACACAGAAAAACCAAGACAGACATAGCTGAACGACGCACCAAAGCAGACTTTTATGCAGGCAAATGAAATGGATATGATAGCTGCGTAAACGCGAATAGAAGGATGCCCTTACCCTGCGCGTATTGTCATCAGCGAATGCAGATAATGTCTCGCTGTTAACTGACCCAGGATGTCCCTCAAGGCTCTATCTAATTCCTCCTCAGCATGCCTTTCTGATCTGAGATGATAAAACGCCAAAACACACATATCAATCCAAGGAAGACTTAAAAAGAAAAGCGCAGACAATGATCTAAAACGTAGCCTTAAATGCCCCCCTTAAACAAGACTATTAAGGCGTGTGCATTTTAGGTTACGTGAAAATAACACCGGACAGATAAGAACACGAGAGCATCAGATCAAGACGAACAGTACATGGTGCCAAAAATTTACCTCTTGTCTGGTGGGTAGTACAGGGTATACGACTCGTCCGGGCTACGTATCGCTATTTGGTCCGTGTCAAAACCCATGTCCGGTAATGTGTTGCCGTCTTCATCGAAGGCGTCGTTGTCAAGTCTGGATGGGGAGGGAAAAAAGGACAAATCAGGAAGGCAGGCGAGCGAGCAGCGTTCAGTGTCTACGTGGGACGCAGCAGTGGAAGAATATGGAACAAGAATGTGCAAAAACGCGCGCTCCAGCTATCCTTTTCCGGAATATTATATGTTAAAAATTGGAAAATTAACGAAAATGTTTAAAACTCATAACTGATGTTTAGTTCAACGACAAATATTACATAAACATAAATAAACCAATAATAAAACGGAAACAAAATCACGTGAATTGATTTTTATATTGTATTAATTGCTTTAAATACGATAAAAAGGCGTTAAAATATTTCAGTTTTGGTTTGGGAATCCGTGTCCTTTCATGGGCTCATTAATAATTAAATTAATCCGAACAATGGGTGTGAAAATTCCCACATACCGAGAAGGTGTGAACACTAAAATCTTAATATTGCAAACGGAAAACAAAAAACTATTATGCGGCTATTATGATGTGCACAATAACCACGCCCAAAATCATGCTTTTGCCACAATAGCAAGAAGGAAAAAATAGATGCAAAGTGGCTCAGATTTCTCCTCGCCATGCCTCGCCTCTGCGCGTGACGACAGCCCCCCGTCATCTGGCGCTCGGTTTCAGTTTAATAAGAAGGACTTGTGTGAAGCGTCCCACCGGACCCATACCTCACTGTCATACACACACCCAAACGCTTTGACAACTATGGCTTTCATCAATCACCGTGCGCGCAAGGTGTGGGTAAGGAGCGCAGCAGACTTTGTGCGTAATTACGCGGTGAACATACATAAAACTACTTAAATGTGCCGTGCAGAGAAATTCCAAGTGTTCCTGCTATTACCCGCAAACTTAAGTCTTGCCCAAATGATTTTCAACAAGGCACCTACCTGATTTTAGGGTAACTTAGTCCAAGGGGTGTGCAGAAGACGCTGTAGTGCACTAAGATTCCGTAGATGAGTAAGATTAAAGTGGCTTTACTCGAACTGGCCATGCTGTGGAGAAAAGTAAAACCATCATCAATGTACTAACACCAAAAACAATATAACATAATAATTACTACGCAATACACCATCATTTTTTTCTATTAGCACGAGTAAAGCCCAATTAAAGCTAAGTTAAGAGGTTTACCTTACATCAAAGTTATAGTTAATCCTTTACATGCAAAGAAGAAAAATAAACAAATTCCTGTGACTTTTACGCAGCGCTCAGCTCCATCAGTGTCCGTGCAGTCCGCGGTGGCACAACAACATACCTATTTCAAGAAGAAAGGGAGAACCGGAGGCGCGCGGTGCTTCTACTGGCGGCTGCTGCTGCTGCTGCTGCTGCTACTGGAAAGGAGGCAGAGGATGTGGGAGGAAGAGGGAAGGCAGGGTCCGGGCGTGTCTGTCGAGAGAGCACTTCTATCTCCCCTTGGCTGAAGCGCCGTCTCCGCGTTGACTCTGCTTTATGTTCCCCTCTGTTCCGCGTCTATCTCACTTTGGACTCGGTCAGTGAAAGAAAGAAAGAAAAAGAGGAGACAATTGCGCGCACGGTGGGGAAGAAGAATAAAACGTCTCCCGAAAAAGTCACCAAAAGCGCCCTGCTCTTGTCGCGTGCGTCTTCATATCGCTCGCTCGAAACTTTTGTCCTGTGCTGTGATTGCCTTGGATTTTTATCTCCCCTCCGCCCTCCCCCGATAAGTCACATTAAGGATGCAGTAGACGTCATCATGCCTCCCTCCCGGAATATAATAGTACAGTTCCTCGTCAGACCCTATCCCACCTGCCTGCATCTATAAGCTCCCACCCATCCCCCTCTTTTCTTTTCTTTCTTTTCTTTCAAGTTTTTCAACCCAAACTTTACTCTTTTGAACCGCAGAGACGCACACCGCTGTTATGCGAGGGCCATAACCAATCAATTTGTGCACTAGCGTCATCAATGAGTCCAATTAGGCCCGTATGATTATGGCAAAGCTGGGAAACGATTGGTTGGGTTTTGTCATAACAGGGATCAGGCTTCAGAAGTTCAAGGCCTCCAGGGACTGACGCTGTCCGCTGCTAGTGACTCGTCTCCGGTTGCACAGCAGCGCATCTCTGTCTTTTCTATCCTTTTCCAATCATTGCGCTGTACATTTTCATGTCGTTTTAATGGCCGTGCGTCTGGTGCGTTTCCTCCAAGCGTCATTTGGTGCAATAACGCAGGCCACATTCCTAGTCAGCGTTAATTAATCATTTTCTATGTACTGTAAATGTTAAAAATGAAATGTCTGAACGAAATATATCTACAGAATGCCAGTCTTTTTGTTATATGAATGGGGTTTGAAGTAGTAACAGCAAGGCCCGGGGAAGCCTTATTTTAGAAAATTCAAGTATCAAAACTGTCCTTCTTCTTAGCTGCTTTCTTGCATCGAGGAGCTCATTATTGTATATTAATAAGGCCAATTAACTGAAGCAGTACTGCGTGAACTTGGCTTTAAACGTGTGGAAAAGGAGTGAGAAGAGAGGGGAGAAAGAGAACGTCCAAAACGAGTGGAAGTTTTTTGGACACTTTGCATGGATCCAAATGTCCATAAATGTTGAAGGGATGCCTATGATAATTAAAAAAAAAAAAAAAAAAAAAAAAAAAAAAAGCAGGACATCGTGTGCTGCTACCCACAGTCGATTCAGACATATATCTCACCAAGCACTTGATTTTTTTTTATTTATTTATTTTTTAATTCACGTCAGCGTTTTTGTTTACTCTGACGCAATATGACGAACGGAGCCAGTCACAGCCTCCTGGGCCTATCCACAACTCCAGTTTTGTGGGGCGTGAATCCAGCTTGGAGCACAACTTAAAGCCCATATGTGCCGGAGAAGACTTCTAATGGTGCGACAGCCAGGTAGAGGAGGCAAGAGCGTTGAAGGATGTGCACACGGCGCCACCAAGAGGACAGCGTGCGGAACTGCGAGCGCACTGTCCAGTCAGCACGAGCACGAGAAGGGGAGAAGCATGAGTCACACACGGCCTCCCTTTGGTCATTAGAGAGTCTGGAAATCTAATTGCTCGAAAGCCATGCGATTATGGATAATGCCCCCAATCAAAATATAAAGGTTGAGATAACTTTGAAATCTGTAGCTGGGTCGCTTATGACTTTCAAAACTAATGAAATCATCGCAACAATTTGGCATTTCACATCCTGTCGCATCAGCATCTTGTACTATTTATAGACCAGGCAAGAATATATCTCTGCACTAGCTATTCAACTTCCTTAAGCAATAAAAACTGGACAGAAGAAGCATTTATGTCCCTCTGTCTCCTTCTTGTGTCTTTACTAAGTTTGTGAATTCAGCCTTAAGCTTAATGCTCCAAAGCCCAAGTATAGCTAAAATTAATCATAGCCTATTGTAAGATTACATTGTTTGCATACAGTAAAACATTATGCAATTAAAATTACAGCATTATGACCAAAAGTTACAAAGACAAAAATGAGTTAACATATGTCAGCAAAGTGTTGGATGTAGGTATAATGAAGGTGATGTCTTTACTTCATAATGATTCCACAATACGTGTTTGCCTCTATCAGATGTAGATTCAACGAGAAACCATTTGCATTAAAGATTTGCTTTTTATTTTAAACGTATTGCACGGTTTAAAATACAGTGCTAAACCCTTAGAAACAAAGTATTCACCCAGTTTGCCTCAAGCCGCTGAATGAAAAAACTGACTTTGGCGATGAACATACCACCAGTGAGAAAAGAACATGTATCTTGCGCAACATTACACCTAGGGGGCGCCAGAGGTCTGCATAATTTAGGTTTTCAGTCCAAGGTTCAAATCAGTCCCTTCAGTTTGAGCTACAGCATGCAGCATGCCCACTACTACATTTACGCACAAAGGCACAACCCAAAAGCGTATCCCCAACTAATATACGCAAGAAAAGTACAATCTAATAAAACTGGTGACCTTTGGTGCCGAATATTCTGATCAATCTGAGTGTCGGCCATATTGGGCTCACGGGGAAAGGGTTCAATGGGAGATGAAGGTGCTTTCAAAGTCCATCGAAACAAGGAATTTAAAGACTATACATTGATATTACAAAATCACTAGACCCCAACTACACATTGTGCGTTAAAGTGCCAAACAGTGTCTTTTATACGTTTTTATAGGCATTTGTTTAATGTGAATGAAATCAAATTAGTAAATCGTGATTAGGATTACAATAAAATGTTGCCTTTTGATTATGTAGGGGTTAAACTAATGAATGTGACATACTTGCATTACTTATAATATAGTTTGCATTGCCAGTAATATAATATTTCATACTAGTCATCTTTCTTTTCAGCCATCTGTGCTGCATTTACGCTTTGAACGTAAAATAAACGAGTTTAATCCCCGTCTTTGAACGCGACTCGGTTCCTTCTTTGGCCTCGTCGACTCCTCGCTCCTAGTCCGGCTATTGTTGTATCTCTTTTGAGGGCAGCCCTGACCTATCAGCGGGCGGTGATTTGGGGATATTTTAATTGCTTTGCCAAGCCTTTGCCCCGCCATATTAACAACCCTTTGTCAGCTGCCGGAGCATTGTCTTCTAGGAGGAATACTGTTCGAGATTCCGACGCAGGACTTACTTGGGATTGTTGGAAGTAGTTTATCGGTATGGGACAAACCGAGAAAGATTGAGATTTCATACGGTAAAGAGGAGATTTCTCGTAGCGGTTGATTCCTCGAAGTCAAATAACGTGGGAAGGGGACCACAGGACGCATGTGGCCACAACACAATAGTGCCAAGGTCGCTTTTGAGGTAAGTCACGTTTGCCTTTAGAGTAAAAGAAGAGGGCCTAGCGTGCTGGCACCCCAAGAAAGTTGTGCGTAAAAGTGCACGAGTTTTCCGGTTGAGCCTTTATAAAGTTCATGCTACGTGTTTTACGGCTCATACTCGTTTGTATCTTTTTTTCCACGTACTTTTACTTCTAAGTCTAACAGATATCACGTTCAAAAGTGTTCAAAGTTTGAAATTAGTCTGTTTTATTTCTGTTTGGGGTGATCTCTTACTTAAACAACTGCTGATTTGTATCTTTCCGTATCTTGTAAACATTATTTCCCCAACTATCCATTAGGTTGAAGCACTTAGCCCATGCCTCACCCTGTCCCACTGTGAGCTCCACTCCAGTCAGCTGCTGCTCTAGGCCCCAGCTGTTAAAGCCTTTTATTGCTAGACACACAGTATACTATTACTTGCTTCCCAGAATGACCATATACTTTTGTAATTTAACCCTGAAAATGTAATTCCCACGGATATTCCAATACCATGTTGTTATTTTTGTAGCCAACTTCAGTGATCTACAATCTATAAAATGCACACACTTAGAATGCGTAAAATCTAGTTCAGGGTTAGTAGTGGGAGTCAGTAGATCCATGAACTGTACTCTGGAGCCTCGATAATCCACGGTACTCCACGGTAATCCCGATGTTGGCTGAGCAGTCCCGTCTCGTTACGCATTACAGCTGGAGAAAACGAGGGCAGTTGGCAGCGTGGAGAGGAGCGCGAACAGGTGGCGTTGGCCTCAGATCAGGGACCTGGGTTAAATGAGAGGAGAAATCTTCTCCTGAGACTCCTGATGGATGGGGCCGCCTTGGTTCATTATTCTAATTAAGGATTTGAAGTTGCAGACTAATGGCTTTTGCAAAAACACGAGTGCTTTAGTTAAATTTCATCATGAGGATTGGCCTAAATTTGCAATCTGATGACGACTGAGGAGATCCAGTGGTTACTTAACTATTACTACAACTCCATGCAATAGTGCTGTCAGCTATTTAACATATTTGGAAGTGGATGGTGACAGAATAGTTTACAGCTAGGAGGTTGTAGGTTTGACTGCCTTATGTTGTAGCAAATTTAGGGTCTGCTGTTTAACATGTGCGCTTATTCAATTCAATTCAATTCAATTTATTTTTGTATAGCCCAAAATCACAACAAGAGTTATCTCGGCGGACTTCACAAAATTGTTGATTAATAAAGCAGAAGAAACATTCATAAATCAAAAATACAGAATGTCCAACAACAAGCAGGCAAATGGATAATTGTCCCAGCATCTCCTGTCCTTAGACCCTCCATCTCGGCAAGGAAAAACTCCGAAAAACCCAATGGGAAAACGGAGAAACCTCGAGGAGAACCACAGTGAAGGAGAGATCCTACTCCTAAGGACGGACAGGCAGATGAAACTACTAATCTATCTTATATAATACCCACAAAGTTCAGTGGCATATGGAGCATGGAAGTGTTTGAAAGGGCCCTTATTCTATCCATGTTATAATGTTGTTTCCTCATTAAAACATACCTAGAGTTCTGAGTGCTGAGTTCTTCTCTTAAACAGAAAGCACTCTGATCTGTGACCTTGTGATTTCTTGTAGTAATACAGGAAGTGCTCCACACATCTTCACTAGAATCATTTGGATAATTTCAGCCCTGGCATTTCCTATCTCTACTGAGTTAAAGGTATAAGATGGCTGTTAACTTGAAAACTACCCCTTCATTGCGTCATAAGGTGGAACAGAGCATTTTCAGCTTTGGAGATGTAGACAAACTAATAATAAAGGGTTACTCAAACGTGTGAATGAAACAAAACACAACTCCAGGTAGATTTGGTTAATTGATATAATGAACAATATAATCATAGGAAATAAAATGTGAGAATAAGCAATTTCTATTCCATTTATGCTACAAAACAAAACCTACATTCCTAGTGCATTATTATTATTATTTGGATATAAACGTCACATTATCTTAATAACTTAATCATTCATACAGTTTGATTTCATTGAGTTAGTCACATACTTGGGGAATGGTCATTATTGGAAGAACTGGGTTTTTACTATTATTTGGACATGATGTTAATTCTAAAATAGTTATTACAAAAAAATGTATATTGCCATCTCCTAATGATGATTATTATATGACTACATTTACAAGATGGACCAATTCTATGGCAAATTTTGATGATCTTAAGTCCACCTCCCCCAGTTCTCATACTTTCACTTGTGTCTTTAAAAAGTCAAGAGTTGGAAGAAGAGCTCTTTTCTCTCTGGGTTGGAGATGTCTCTGTCTCTGCATGATCCCAGGCTTTGACAGGCTCCGCAGGTGGCCCCACTGACATGAATGGTGTCGGAAGAGGAAGTCCCCCTTTCCTCTCCCCTCTCGTCTCCTCTGTGTGTGACTGGCAGAGATGGCAGACTGCCCTGAAGATAAAACTGTGCAGGGCCTATGGGAGCGTGCCAGGGCAATTACTGAGTTACCGCTTCAGTAGAAAGAGTTCACAGCCCCTGGTTTTCCACGTGTGCTAGTGATTGATGCAGGCATTTACTAAGCATGGCTGTCAAGTTTGGAATTTGGCTATGAATTTGTATCTGACTTTGTTTAGGTGGTGCTTATGTCTCTTTTTGTCAGTAAGAATGTAAAAAGAATGTTTGTAACCGCTGGTCATATGCTTGGTCAACTCTCCAAAACTTGAAGCTAAATAATTGTTAATTCTGTAAGGAAACTAACTTGGCCATTAGAGACTTCAGGAACTTTGTATCCTGATTATTCTAAAAATGACATTGTCAATGTACAACTATTTTACAATTTCAGTTTTAGATGAGTTAAAGGTGCACTGTGTAACTTTTCTGGTGAAGGGCCTGCTACCTACTTGATTTCGTGCCAAGTGAAAATAAAATTGAAAAAATAATTACTAAGTATGTAAATGATATGGTGCATGTTTAACTTCTTTAGGAATGTTGTGTTTAAGCAAATCTCTTGAGTGTACTATCCCAAATTGATGAGTAAATTTCTCCTTTTTTAAATATTTCTATTTAATTTGTCCTTGAGGTCCTGAGTATGTTATAACTTATTTTTTCCAAGCAACTACAAAAGGTACACGAGGAAGGAAGCTCAAAGGTCAGTAGGGCCTCTCCCAGTAAAGTGCCATCATAATTGATTTCGTGTGACGAAAGAAAACTGCAGTTGGGGCATGTTTTTCTCAGTCTGCTGTTTCTCGGCAAATCTCTAGAAACCATTGAATGTCATCCTATACAGTTGATGACTACTTCAGCTCCTGTTTGATCCTAATAACAATTTAATGAGAATATTGAAAGTTGGTTAGTGAAATATTCTTCTTTGGGCCAGTATGAAAAGTGCAAGTTAGTTTCTTCTGCTGTGTCATTTATGGTTAGGGTTAGACTTGTATGTAATAATGTCCATAGTCTTCAAAGTTATAATTTGTCATTATCAGAAAGTGGTTCCGAATGGCAACACATATTCAGGTCCATCATTTCCCCCTATTACTATTACTATAATATTACGCTAGTATGTCCACTATTTTGAGACCTAAAGTTCTCAGTTCAGTTGAGAGCTTTTCTGGTTTTGAGCAGCGATGGCCTTGTAGGTTTGGGCGATAAAAATAACTTGTATTGATTTGGCTTTCAATTTGAATTTACTGAAAATAAAAAATACACATTTTGGAAAAAGAAGTTTCACTATTTTTGTGTTTAAAGGAGTTATTCAAAGTCTGAACTCTGCTCCAAACCACATGCTTTTGATTTTGACAGGATTAGCAGTAGATCTCTCAATTAAAAAGACCTAAGGTGATCATTTGACAATTAGAAATGATAAAAAAAAATCTGTTTGCTCCACAGCCTTAATTCTCTTAGCTTCACAACAACCTTACAATATTATTTTAGAGGGTTTTTTTTTCTCTTTACAATCTTTGCAACTTCATCCTCCGACTGTTATGAAATTCCTCTCCTCGTGGGGTAGTATCCCTCAGTAGTGTTGAAGTTTTGATGGTGTATGGTGCAGATGCCGAGCACATGCCAGTCGTCCCTCCTGCAGTTTTTACTCTTTGATTGAAGCCTGTGGGAGGGAACGGTAACTGCACTCCGTCTCTTCTTAAAAGTTGACACAATATCAGTGGTGGTCTGACACATAACCTCTCATGGTTTTTCCAACATGTCTTTCGATGTATTGGCCTGTTGTTTTGTTCTCAATAGTGGGACTGGGAATCACAATCTCATATGATACGCAGTACATGGCTCACAACCATATCACGATTTTGTGATGTTCTGCAGTAGGATCATAGACTGTATAAAGATGCAGACTAGGCGAGTGTGACATCACCCACAGCGTTCAGCGCCACTCAAATGAACCTCGTGACGCTTTACAGAGGCGAATTTGGAACCAGGCTCTGTATAATGAATAGGATTTTTTAGGAAAATAAACCCACCAGGATCATGTAGAGGGAGTTAATACGAACATCTTAAGACCAAAATGACAAGGCTCACTCCAGCAGTTCCAGACAGAGGGATGAGAATATTCCAATGTGTAAGTCAATGGGAGCCAGGGTCAGTGGGAGTCTGAAGGGCCCGTATGCGAACTTCCTATTTGGAACGCGGTGGCGAGCGTGTTAGCTATGTCCATATATACAAACTTAATATGAAATACACTTATTTTAATCATCAAAACAGTGATTAGGTCAAATGTATGGTATGATCAAGTTTTCTTTCTGAAGCAGAAAAACTGTAGTGTTGTCACAAAATAATTTGAATTCAAACTTAAAATTGTCTAGATGTTTTCTTCATGCAAGTTTATGAGACTGAATTATACCCAAATAGCCAACTTACTTTGAAAAATTACCATAACAATTAATTATTTAAAACGAATGTATATATTTTTAATCTGAAAAAGTCCTCAAAGTTATAACCAGAAGTTTAAACTCATAATTTGCAGTACCCACATTGGATCAACAGGCCCATTTAAATTCCTGTCCTGTCCTTCACTAAGTATATTGCATTTGTTACATTTGCATCCCTATTTTCATATTCTCTACTCTGAGGCTCCGCTCCACTGGAGACTTGAGACAAATCTTGTTATGGTTATGTATTCATATGTAAATCATAATACATTACCTCTGAGATGTGGAGGTGTCCAATGTTAACAATCCATTTAAAGTGCAGTTAGCTGGGTGCCACTGCCTGAGCTGTGTGTAGGCTTGTAGCGGTAACAGCCAGTTTCCTTAGAGCCCCCAGCTAATCTCATTGTCAGTATAAGAGCCTCATTTAAGGGCCCATTGGAGAGAGGTACAATAATCTGCCTGTAATTTGATTTAAACCAAAGTCAAGTGGGCTCATTAGTTATGGTGCATTATAAGAACTCTAAAGGGGATTCCTCACTGACATTTTAACTTAATTTATGTGTATTTTCAAGTAGTCTCAGTAGAAAATGAGAATTCTGAGTTGCACTGTGTAATGTTTCTGGCTTTGGTTCCACCACTTATAGTTTTGCCTATAATGTTCCGCAGTATATTGCTAATGTCATGTGCATCCATTTATGCTGTGGGTGTGGTCACTTCGCCTGTAACTTGGAGTCACCCGCCTAGCTCCACGGAGATGGGTTTAATGCCATACTGTGGAATATTCCAGTCAAAGTAATAAAATCTCCATGGAGGCAGGTGACAGACCCTATAGAAATACACATAGTCCCTTTTATTGAAATGTCCTGTTGGCATCTACATTATAGCCTATATGTAGCAGTAGTATTAATAGTCTTCAAAGTTATAATTTTTGTTATAATCCAGAACAGCAACACATATTTAGGTCCATTATTTTCTCCTATTACTATAACATGATGCTAGTGTCCACAGATGTACTTCCATGGGTGGTAAAACACTGAAAATCTTATACAAAGAAGCAGAGTCGTGTATAAAATGGTTCAGTAGTTAAAAATGTTTGAGTGGCACAAATAAAAAGTTCTGACTGACAAACTTTCTACATCCTGTGTGGTTGTTTTGGTTAGCAGCAGAACAGTTTGCACCTCTTCCTCTCATTAGCATGTATGCTGTTAGGTTTTAGCATGTGTGAGAGTGGCTGTAGGTGCTGCTGGGATTGTGTGTGCTCTGTGGGGGGAGCTCTATGGGCTGCCTCCATTTTTCCATAACAAAGGACAACTGGGGCTGACAAAAGGGCCAACCCAAGCCTTTCTCTGCACATTCAGACAGACCGAGGTGTACGCTTCCCTGTTGTTGGTGAAATGAACTCCATTAAACCACAAAACATGCCCTAAAATTCACTTGGATGATGGCATCTATCAGTTTTGTACATCTAATTTAGTAGCAAAAATAAAAAATAATACCCTTACTTGGAAATGGGAAGAAAATGGCGTAGAAAGAGCAGCATTAAATAGAAAATTGGTGAATCACAATATGCATATTTCATTGAAAAAGCATACGTATTGTCAAAGATCACGGTAAAAATTTTGCCATATCGCCCAGCCCTAATCTAATTAAATTAAATATTCCTCTTCAAAATTGGAATGACTTGGGGCTCCTTGGGACTACGTTTTGTTTGTTTTTCTCATGTGATCCAAGTGCTGCAAGCAAGCTCAGGGCATTCTGTGCTATTGTTTGCCTATATAACAACTCAAAATCTCACAAATGAATAATTTGAGAAATATTTCAATGACACAGGAACAGCGCTGTTTATGGCACTCCCAAAATGGCCATGAATAAACAAAATGATAGATGTTAAAGAAAATAACTAATAAAGCTTTAGAGACAAAGCACTATAGTTCAGAATAGACCACTAAAAACAAACCCTCCCAGACCTGTACCAGTAAAATATTTACTAGCTCAATAATAATTTAGTTCAGGGCTTAACACTTTTCATTTCCCCATATTAATCATCCTTTTAGTGGGTGTATGCTATTTTTGGTGCATTCTCTGAATGGTATCAAATCTGTTTAAAGGTGCACTGTGTAACTTGTCTGGTGAGGGGTCCACCATCTCTTTGCATGTGGAACATCCCGTGCATCTCATTCTCCTTGGAGAAAAGCGGCTAGTGCATCCTCCATCAAAAAGTGACAAAGTGCACCTTTTAAATCCCTTGATAAAATAAAATAGTTTTCCATCAGCTGATTCTGGATTTCCTGAATTATAGTGGATAATTTTTGGCATCTTTCTATTACTTTTCTCTGACTTTTGCCAATTCCAATACAACATTTGAACCATGTCATAGATCAGTTTTCTTGTGCAGCGGCTGTAGCATTAGCCGTATTGTCATCGCTAAGTGTTTTTAGCATTTGGAGCCGTGGGTTGTTTGACATGTGTCGCAGAGTGGGATCAAAGGTCACAGGCATGTTTGTCTTGACCTTTGCTTTGATGTCGCTGGCTTCCATCTTGACATTTTGTTGTGTAACAGAGGTGACAGCACAGATCAGGGATGTCACTAATTGGCGTCCTTTCTTCATTGAGCAAATGTTGTTTATTATACAGTCAGTGGGTTTTCCATTTTTCCTGACACTGGATAATAGGGGTGTGCAATTAATAAAGTCTATATTTGTTTAAAAATGAATGAGATGAGCTAAATATTTGCTTTCGCCTAACCTTTTGGAAGTGACACAAACATTGCTAGAGATTATGATGTTTTGAGACTGAACTGGCTTGTAGCAATAAATGAACAGCAGAAAATGGTAATGCTTCTTGCTTGATTTGAGAACATTAATATCTTAACTGTCATCCTTAAATCTGTATTATCATTTTGTTACTGCACACAGTTGAGAAATTATTCGTGCTGCCGTTCTTCACTTTCTAATGGGAGTCTTCTCTTGAACATGCTGTGCTTGTACATTATGTGCCTTCCACCTGTGTGACTAAGGATATCAAACATGCAAACGCCACATGCTTCAGCGACATTTCTTATATTTTACGCTTCAACTCCCCATCCAGATTCAAAGCTCAGGGCTGTATACGTCATGTTTTTATTTAGACTTTGGCATAAAAGTGAAGTTAAAGTGTAAATCTGTGGCCATTTAGCAGCATTCTTGACAAACGATGTAGTCTGTTCAAAGCACTGAAGTGTAAAGGGGTATTAAATGTAACGATATCCAAATCTCTCTGCACAATTTATTGAGATATTTGGTGGAGGCTAACAAAACTGGGAATACACTACTTTTTCCCTTTTTAAAATGCCTTGACAAGACCTAAGATTTAAAAGTACTTAAAACAGTTTCTTTCTTCATGTAGTCTGCACTGAAATGGAACAATGGTCTGTGCAGTTCCCTCTGTTTTTTTGTTTTTTTTTAGCTATTGCTGCACCATAACTATTAATTTAAGTGAAGAGACGTGTAATTCGATATATTGTGATGGCCCACGATATTATTGTGAGATACAATATCACAGTATTATTGTTATTGTTACATCTCTAATTAAATGTGCATTAACATTTCCAGAGGAGGGTCTGCCACTTGTTTGTCTCAATGAAGATGTTCCTCACTACGCCACACAAACTCTTCTGTCTCCATGTGGACAAGCAGGTGTCCCTATCAGGCCAAGTTATTGGTCAGATCTGTGGAGAGGAGGCTGAGCTCACAATAAGAATGCTGGAAAATAACATAAAAACATGAAATGAATACACCTTTTTAGATAAATAAATGCAATGTGAATAAATTTATTTCAATACTATAAGTACTATACTATACAAAGTCCAGAACAATTATATAGTGGAACCGTTTAATATACAGTCATTTACACAGTTCTTACAAAAAGTCAGCACAAAACCTAGATCTCTACTGATAGGAGACAGAGCCTGAGCCTTGTGGGATAATGCCTAGTAGAGAACAATCCTGAACATCTGGCTTATTTTTCCCTCTTTTTTTTTTTTTTCCCTTTCTCTCCATCATTCACCCCCGACTCCTCTGCCCGGGTAAAGCTTTTTGGTCAGTATTTGATTTGCCCTGGTGAACAATGAGCCATCTATCTCAAAGGCACAGATCCATACATTGATTGGTGCACCTCAGTAGCATAGGTTAGAGGCTTCATTCAAGCCAAGGCCATACAA
The DNA here is from genome assembly GCA_029959045.1 of Taenioides sp. WSHXM2023. Classification (NCBI taxonomy): domain Eukaryota; kingdom Metazoa; phylum Chordata; class Actinopteri; order Gobiiformes; family Gobiidae; genus Taenioides; species Taenioides sp. WSHXM2023. The sequence continues at coordinate 10,841,348 of CM057096.1, read as the reverse complement.
ACATACAAAGCAAGGTAGTGGGTTTATATCATGGTTAGAAATGTGTTTATATTATTCAGTCTGAACTTCAGTGCTATTATAAATTACTGGTGTTGCCATTTGAATTGCTAATCTTTGAGATTACCAAATAAATCTGGGCGTAATTTGTTCAAATGAAAAACCTTTATTGGAAAAATTGTAAAATATTGTAAGTCTGTCCAGGTAATGTCTAAACTAACTGATGATGAGTGGACATTTGATGGAAATGTACAGAACCAAACTACATTCAACTGACATGAAATCAATATAATGATTCTCTGCAAGCATTTGGGCCACTGGATCATTGTCCACTGAACCAGAAGGCTCCATATACCATCCTACTTCTGTCTAATGGGGATGTAATGAATAGATAATGGCCATGTCTAATTGGGCATTTTAATTTTAGATGGTTACCGAAAGATGTGAAGTTTGGAAACTACGTATTAAATAATGTATCCTCCTTTTCTCTATAATTATGATTATGACTGAAGATTGAAATGGCTGCTGATCTATGTTTTTATGCTTTTGTGATTTTAAATAGAACAAGCATCACCACCAGGCTGTTACAGTTCAGATCTGTGGAGAGGTGACCCGAGCTCCCTCACAGTAAATCAGTTTCACACTAACTGGACTCATTTTAGCAATATGACATTTTAAGCTTCATAATGGTACATATTCGGCGTAATTAAAGCAATATAAAATACATTTGTAACCTTCCCACGATATCGCACGATAGTTTTAGAGTGACTATGACTTTGGATTTGATGATTCTCACATTTTGACTTGAATTTATATTTATAACAGGTATTATTCCAAGTTTTACAGCAATCAACAAGTAATTTGTGAAGACATTTTGAAAAATATATAAAAAATGATAGGAAGCAGAGTTCTGTTTTAGAGAGTTTCATATTGATGGGATCAGACTAGGGAGAATTCTGTCCAAAAGGTAAACACTATTTACACAACTTCATTTCAACAAAATACAGGTGTGACAATATGACATTAGAGGAGTTTTGGCCCAGCGTATAGTATGGTTGCTAGGTAACAGTTATATTCCCTAGTGTAATGTCATGATTTACAACCAGGAAGTAAAATTTTAAACCTAAAACATGGCAAAACTGGGAAAAGAAAAGTCAAATCTTAAATATAATGATCTTAACTGTGGTTTAGTGAAATGAGTTATTCAAACTGTCAAATGCACTTTAACTGCTCAACTGGACTACATTTCCCATATGGTGTTTCCAAGCTTCCCCATCCAGCAGTGCATTTTCCTGTCTTGTTTTCACCACACTTTGAATTAAAACCCTTTTTAGCTTAACTCATGTTGTTTCTTGTCCTCTCTCTCTGTCTTTATGAGTGGCAGTAGCAGCACGCCTTTCCAAAACACTGCTGTGCGACTGCAGATGACTGCATTTAAAACTGTGTAACATTTTACAAATTCCAGGATATGACTCATTCACACATGTTGTTTGATAGAGTATTTAGAAAGAAGCCCATGACTCAGAGGTCAAAGGTAATAGAAATATTAGTCAGTAAGCAACAGAGACCAGTATTTACGTTATTGTTTTCCTGGAGTGTTAAGCCACTTTTTGTGCAGAAAAATCAGAAAATATTGCTATGTTTGACGAGGCTTTCAAACGGGATCCTATTATTAATGGTCCTATATTGTGCAAAATGGGCTCTTGTGAGCTTTAAGTTGCTTTAAGTTGCTACCTCCTCAAAAACATACCTGGAGTTGTGTTTTGTTTCATTCACCTGTTTGAGTAACCCTTTATTATTAGTCTGTCTACATCTCCAAAGATCAAAATGCTCTGTTCCACCTTGTGATGTCATGAAATGGTAGTTTTCAAGTTAACCGCTACATTTTACATTTAGTTCAGTAGAGCTGGGCAGTTCCAGGGCTACGATCCAAATGATTCTGGTGAAGAACTTCATGTATTACCACATGACACAAGTTGGAACAGTGTTTTCCGTATGAGAAAAGAACTAAGCCTAAACAAAAAACAACTTCAGGTATGTTTTTGATAAGGAAACAACATTTTAACAGATGAAAATGGCATAATATGGCCCCTTTAAAACAAAAATCACAATTCTAATTACAATCGTAATGCTCTCAATTAGAGATTTTCTTTCCAAATTGCCCAGCCCTACTTTTAAGTCTGTGTAGTAGATCAGAGAAAGAGGTGTAGTGGCCTGAGGCTATAATCCGATAGGGCCTGGACTTTTGGTGAGTTACTAAGCTTTTGTGGTGAAACTGTGAAATCATCTGAGGTCATTACCAGGAACCTGGGAACCTCCCAAGAATCGCCCCAGGCCTGTCCAAGAACAGTCACTCCTACCTCTTTCAACACAGTACAGGGCAAATAATGTGTTCCTTTGATTTGGTTACATAGTCGGTCAAGTAAAATTAGACACTGTTTGTCTGTTCATTCTACCAGAATAACTATATCCAAAATGTACTGCATTTACTGTTCTGGCTTTGAACTTCATCTGAACTATAAGAAAACTCGGTGAAAGGTACTGGTAGTGTCTATGGCTGGTTTGGTCCATTAACCTGTGTTTTATCAGTGGTGTTTTAGGCAACCAAGTTTTATATTAGTTGTTTAATTATTGTATTTAGGGTGTCTACATGGAACAGCATCAGAAAGGAGAATGCATGGGATAATTTAGCTGAAGATTTGGGGGTGAAGGGTGTGTTTAACCTTTACATATAAATACACTGGTTCTTTGTTTTTCTGTATAAATGGTGTAGTTGTAGTTGACTACAGATACATAGTCAGGGTAAACAGGGTATGTCCTTAGTCCTTCTGTTTTTAGTTATTCACCATATTCCATTGTTGGGTTAGTTTGACTTATGATCACATGTGTTTTGTTGTTTTGTTTTTTATAAGGTAATAAAGCTGAAGTACACTCACATGAGGCCTGCAGCTAAGGATTGGTCTAGTCAGTGATTATTTCTATTGTGAGTTTAGATTTGTGAGCAGTGGAGGAAAGCAGAAATGAATTTGACATAAATAAATTGTTGATGCCACCCACTTTACTAATGTTAGAAATATGCCCACACCTTGTTTTGTTTTCGGTTTGAGATCTTAATTAAGCTCTTGAATCACACGATTATGAACACAGTCAGACAGCCCTTTAGTCACACATCGCTTCACTTTGAGAAGGAAACTGTAGACGATAGTTAGCATTAAGATGCCGCTTGGTAAAACTTTTCAATATCTTTTCACAGGCTTGAAGATGGGTTGTGTGCGGAGTAAAGAGGATAAAAACGCAGCGTTGAAGTACCAGCCCGCCAACACCAATGCCACTCCGATCAGCTCCCACCTGGGGCACTACGGGCCGGACCCCACCCTCATGGGGCACTCTCCAGCCATGAAGTCCCTCAACAACAGCTACAACCCCGGGGCCTCGCTCACGCCGTTCGGGGGAGCATCCTCCGCCATGGCCCCCTTCGGAGGAGCGTCCACCTCTTTCACATCTGTGGCCGTCAGCAGCCCCTTCCAGACCGGAGTCATCACAGGTCAGTACACTTCTATGCAACCATTTGAATGCTGTGATTAGTTTTTTAATGCAAGCAAAGGTCCTGGTCAGAATGAACTAGCAGTGGCTTGAATTTCCTACTTGCGTATTTTTAATTGATGATGGCATTTTATATGACGCTGTTTAAGACACTCGTATGCAGTTATGAGCCATTTTATTCTGGAATAAAATGTAAATTTCCGTATTTACTCATTACAATTACTATATTGTATAGATAGATATAGATGTATAGATGTATAAATTGCATTATTACTGCAAGCATTTATCAAGATATTTTACTTTGTAAGTTTTGAGTAATGGGCTCACTTTCAGTTCAGTTGAAGAGTTATGAACTAGGTAATTTATTCAATCCATTTAACTCAAAAAGCCAAATGTGTTATAGTTTATACATTTTAATTTCTAGCTTTATAATTAAATAGTCTAAATTTAGCTTGTCTTATTATCGTTGAGCAGAAAGCACTACTGAATTGGAATACTTGTGGCCTTTCCATATATAAATGAATAGACTATAAAATGGATATGGCATTTAAGCTTTTATATCATTATTTCCAATCTTACTTGCTTACATTAGTCAAATATATTCATAAATCGCACTCTTCTGTAATTTTAAAGAACTGTGTTATCCAAAGCCCGTGATTTACATAGTACACCATAGTAGATCACGCTGATTTGCAAATCTAAAGTCATGTTTTAAGAACTATTTTAAACTTCTCAAGATGTTTTAGTTGTATTAAGCCCATGCTCTGAAATAAACCTAGTCAGTCATTTCTTATGCGTGGGACGTTTTATGAGCAGCAGATGTTATGCAAATTAGACATTTAAAATTAGTCAGCCAAAACATCAAGGCTCAATAGAAAACCAATATAGCCCTGTAATAAAGGCTGGAGGCTGGAGCCGAGCCAAACAAACATGTGTAGAGATTGTGATTTAAAAGTTATGTTAAGAATTATCCAGCATTATCTGCATTAATTTAATAGAGACACCATAGAAAACTAAAGCAGCTCTTTCCTCAACAGTGGTGAAATGACAATGTGGGTCAAGGCAAGATAGATAATGTACTGTATAGGATATTGCGAAAACTGGAATATCTTAAATTTCCACAGTGAAAGTAGTCACAATCCACATAATGCCCATGTCTTTTAGTAATTCCTCCATTGAGTAAACTATTATATACTTGTATTAGTTAACTAAAACAGATTCCAGTATTGTAACAGCACAATTTTAACCATAACAACTGGAACAATCCAAAAGACCAAGATCCAGAAAATACTCTAGTAACAAGTCATTGAATACCAGAAATCAGATGTCATGACACTGTAGATTTGCAGTTTAAACAACATTGTGAATCTATATTTCTCTGGTTTTGCATTGATCTATGAACACGAATTTGCTTTTTCCACAATATAATTCATAATTGTTTACGTTAGGCCTGGGCAAGAGTATTTCTGGTGTCTTATACTAAATTATTTTGTGTGAAAGTGCTACAGTTTTGTTGCTTGTTTAGAATTGATTGTGTGTATGCAGTAGATTTAATACATTCACTGTTGATTTCATTAAGTGCAGATAGTGTCTTAAAAAATAAATATTGTTGTTAAAATGTAATTGGTTCTTCAAAAGTTGTGATATATCGTACGCCGTGTATCGAATATTGTAAAGAATTGTGAGGGACCCTGTGATTCCAGTCTTATTTATTTAAGAGCTAGTGTAGTAAAACTGTAAAAAACAACTTCCATAAATGATAAATGTGCTTTTATGAAATGCTTAAAATGGTCTCTCACCAGTCGAAAAGCACTGCTATAGTACTGTACACGTGAAATGCTGAGTAAAGAAAGGTGTGTGTGGAGCAGAGTCCATAGATAAACAGCAGCTTTGTTGGCTCTTTGGCATTGCGCTGTTATTGGTTAATCTGGCCTGAGGGGCTGCTGCAGATCTAATCCTGTCTGAACAATTTCCTCCCTCAGATAAAACCATCAGGCTCCGGCCAACTCCCTGATCCTGTCGCTCCTGTTGCCCCTGCCAAATCTACTCTTCATTAGACCAGAGATTAGATTTACCAAAGTGGGGACAGTGTTAAAGTGTGTGCCTCAGATGTCCTCACGGCTACACACATACACTGTAAATGTGTTAAACTTTAAACTGCTGAGTGCTGCTGGAACGTGCGCAGGGGATGAAGACTTTACTTAGGCTTTAGGCAGGGTGTGGTGTGCTCTAGGGTCAGTTAATCTTATTTTAAGTATAGGGCTGTGCTATTGTGTTATTCTGATTTTGATTATGCAATTTTTTTTATTTTTATTCAATGTTTAAGGTGGACTATGTAACTTTTTTTATTGGGGTTCCGTCACCTGCTTATTTCTCGGGATATGTCATTGCTTTGAGCTGAAGATTAATGCCATACTGTGAAACATTCCAGACCAGGCAATAACGTCTACATGGAGCAAAGAATGTGATGGACCCGCCACCAGAAAAGTTACACAAATCACCTTTTAAAATGTTGGTTACAAATCAATCAAATCTAGCTGATTATCTACTTGTCCAAATTGCATAACAACATAAATCTTTTATTCAGTGTTTTTACAGGAACAACTGCATAATTAAACATTACCAAAAGGAAAATTTGACAAACTCATATTTCAAAGTCCTTTAAAGCAGGGGTTTTAATGTTTTTCAGGCCAGGGACCCCCAAACTGATGGAGAGCTGGAGCAGAGACCCCCTACTATATATATGGAATACAATTTAGTGTTATATTAAATTGGGCCTAGTGTTGTGTATAAACATAGCTACTCTGTTATTGTACATTCGACACTGGGGGGTATTCCATCGAAGTCCAGGCTTATCCTTCTCCAGTTTAAGCCTCAACTCGTTCCATGACAGAAATAAGGCTGAGTTTGACCAAAGCTAACTCGGGCCTGAAGTTTAAGCTGCACTTTGGGTGTGCTCTTGGTGGCTCTGAGAAGGCCTGATCAATGGAGCAATGACATCACGGAAAATGGGTTCAAAGTGTGACTTTTTTTAATGATCGGATTAAACGAGAGGGGAGCCACAGCGCGCACAGACAAGAGTTTGATATAGGACACTGAACTTTTCCGGTCTTTCTGATCTGAGGAGCGAGAGGAAAGACACGACTCCTCCCTCCTCTCCCAGTCGCTCCCCCCTCCTCTCCCAGTCGCTCCGCAGGTAGAGAGGAGGCTGACTGCGTAGTGCGAAGCCTGGTTAATGAAGGGGAATGAAGTTGCCTCATCCCTTCCTGATGCGCAATAATACGTGTGGAGCTTAAATTCTGCTGTGCGTAAAAGTGAAGCTGTAACGGAACTCTTCACATGTCGCCTAGAAGAAACGACAAAATCCGGGCCGACGTGTTTGACAGGGAGTGAGAGACGAGGGAATGAAGAGAGAGACTGACGTGATGAAGGAGCGCACAGCCAGAACCCTCTGAAAACCAGTTCATCCTCATCTTTCAAAAATGAAGAAATAATAACCTAATAAGAAGTCTAATCAGCCAAAGATTTCGCAACCCCCCCTGCAATACCTCCGGGACCCCCCCCAGGGGTCATGACCCCCCTGTTTAAGACCTCTGCTTTAAAGGTTCACTTTCTAACTTTCTGGGGAGCTGTCACCTGCTAGTTTCGATGGATAAGTCATACCTCTGCCTGAAATGTTCCACATTATAACATTAAACATCTCTACCTTACATTTATTCAATTATAGGTGGTTTTATAGCCCAAAAATAAAAAAACGGTGCCTCTCCACAGATCTGACCTGTAGCTTGGTCTGGTCATGAAGATGGAAAGGTTTAATATCATAATGTGAAACATTCCAGACAAAGCAATTATGTCTTCATGGAGGAAAGAATTTGACGGACCCTCCACAAGAAAAGTTACACAATGCACTTTTAAACTCCATTGCTTTTACTATTGACTGTTTAACAATTGTAAACAGTTTCACACACAGGCATAGGTGATTTAATACAATATTTCTATTTCTAGGTGGTGTGACATTTTTCGTTGCTCTGTACGATTATGAGGCGAGGACATCGGATGATTTGTCGTTCAAAAAGGGTGACCGCTTCCAGATTATCAACAACACGTGAGTACATTTGCTTTGGTTACACCCTTCCCTGATGGGTCAAGGTTTAATCCTTTAACGTTCAGGTCTAATATTTAATCTGAATGGTGCAGACTGGCAATCTACTCCAGGGTAGTGGTAGCAATAGAACCATGCTGCCTGGTAGTTGAGTGGTCTAACTGTAGCGCATATGTTGGCTAGTCTCTGTTAGCTAGGCCTCAACTTTGATACTAATTCCTGGGTTTGCTGAATGCTCACCCTGCTCTTCACCCCCATTTTACGCTATACTGTCTTTCAAATAATGTCTAAATGGCAAACAAAGAAAAAATGTGTGTGACTGAACTAAGTACATCGAGTGTTAAACCTGTTTTGGCTTGTTATATCTAAATAAATTTGGTAAAGCCAATCTTTTCTCTGAGCATATGTGGGGTCTGTTGTCTCTACACTTTGCACAGCTTACAACAAAACACAAACAATGCTAATTACACAAAGTTGATCAGTCCCAGTGTTTTCAGTTCTGTTTTAGTCTACAGTCTGAAGAAACAGCATATGATGTGGACCCAGGTGAGAGGCACAGTTGGCTTATGTTGGATGAGTAGTTTTTATGGCACAATCTGGTAATAAATCTGCCATCTGCTTTTGAAGAAGGGAAGGTGGCAGGAGGACAGCGTTTCTCATCATTTAAACTGTACTCATGCTTTACGAAACTGCAGTACTCAATAAACTCATGTTTGAATTCTCCTCAGTACAGAATAAATAACTTGGATCCAAGTTATTTGTGTGTAACTTGGATCCAAGGAAATACTTTGAAGTTTTATGGCTTCTAACAGTGCTTTGTAGTACTTTGCATTAATACTTAAAGGTGCATTATGTATCTCTTCTGTTGGAGGGTCCGCCACAAGCTTGCCTCCTTAAAGAATGTTGCACATGTTTGCATTGGAGACAGACGGTTGACACAACTGGGCCAAGTTACAGGTCAGGTCTATGGACAGGCGAGTCTGCTCACAGTAAGAATTTTTGAGTAGCTAAAAACATGTAATCAAACAAATGCAACATAAATGTTTAATTCTTTGCTGTGGAACATCCCAGGCTATGCAATAACATCTCCATGGAGATGAGCAGATGGCAGACCCTCCCACCAGAAACTTTATGTAGTGCAAGTGCACCTTTAATTATATCTTTTAAAAAGCGTATCATCTAGTATGCCATCTATGTCTATGTTTGCTCTGTTGAGTCAAAACACTGGTCATTTGAAAATCATATCTTAAAATAGGAAGGACATTCAATTGTCTTGGGTACAATGACTCAATTATGACTCATTTTCCTTGGCAGGAACAGCACTTTTGACTGTATGACTTTCAGTTATGTTTCTACTCATGTTTTCACGTCCTCATTGTTGTTTCCAGGGAAGGCGATTGGTGGGAGGCTCGATCCATCAACACGGGACAGAAGGGTTACATCCCCAGTAACTATGTGGCCCCAGCAGACTCTATACAGGCAGAAGAGTAAGGACCACCATGCAATCACATACAACACTGCTAACAAGAAACAAGCCCCGTCTCTTTTTTATTGGTATCAAAAGTTGTGATAAAAAAAGAAAATGTTTTCATTACTACATTTACAGTACCAATTATTCTGTTTTCATGGTTCTAGTTGATCATGAATACAACTATTAGGCAAGTTGTATTTATGAGGATTTATTTTATAATTGAACAACTACAGTTCCCTTGGTCAATTCAAAATGTTAATAAACCTCAAACCTAAATATTTAAGAAAGTAAAAGTGAAGTTTTGGCTTTCTTAAGAGAAAATCTATGTGTACACAATTATTGGGCATCTATTAATGTGCAGAATTATTATGCAACTAAATGAAAAATGAACATTTTCCATTCTCACTTGTTTGTTTTCATTTGTCAAAATAGTAAACAACTCAAAATTTACAAATGAACATTTCTGACATTTAAAAAAAAAAAAAAAATTAAAAAAAATCAGTGACCAGTATAGCCACCTTTCTTCTCAATAATGGTCATGCGCCTTCCATTCATGGAGTCTGTCAGTTTCTTGATTTGTTGACGATCAACTTTTGATCAGCAGCAACCACAGCCTACCAGACACTGTTCAGAGAGGTGGACTGTTTTCCTTCACCATAAATGTCCCATTTAAGAAGAGCCCACAAGTTCTCAATAGGGTTTAGGTCTGGTGAGGAAGGGGGCTATGTCATTATTTTTTCATCTTTAAGGTCTTTATTGGCTAGCCACACAATGGAGTACTTTGATTCATGTGATGGAGCATTGTCCTGCATAAAAATCATGGTCCTCTTGAAAGATACAAGCTTTTTCCTGTGCCACTGCTTGAAGAAAGTGTCTTCTAAAAACTGACAGTAGTTTTTGGAGTTTATTTTGAGTCCATGTTCAACCCGAAAAGGTCCAACAAGCTCATCTTGTCTACAATGAACTATTACAAATTATAACATTAAAATTATAAACATGTACTTGAATAAACAAGACATTTACAGTCTTGTTTTAACACATTTCTGAGGGACTGCCCTATTTATGTCTGAAAACAGTAATTGGTGTAATCCAATAATTATATAAGAAATATTAATTTGTATCAGTATCGTCTGCCCTATTCGACACTCGTCTAAATCTTAACCACAGCACTGTACAAGTCACTTCACCATTTATGTTGACAGGACGGTACTGTCTCATGTGATTAAGCCCAAGTCTCTCAGCTGTCTGTGTTATGTAAACATTTGAACACAATGAAGCTTTACATTGTTACTGACAGCCATTAGTGTTTCTGTCCAACCAGTGTGACAGACTCAGATCTCAAGGGACTCCGAGCTGTTTCACTGTGGCTTTTATTGTCATTGAATCCAAGTTATTTGATACATAAATGAACACTTACTGTAAAACCAAACCAGGGAGATGGCTGTAAAATCATAAGATCAATTTCAATTTTGTGTAAAGACAAAGTATTGCACAGATGTTAATGGACTATAAAATATCACCTTGTAGCACTGTTGAAGATTATTATCTGTTCCTTTTTTTAATCTCATCAGTTTTTGCCAATTATTTCTTTGATAGCTGACCTTCTCAATATATATATAAAAAAATTCTTACACACAGCTATACTGACACTATTTTACTTGTAGAGGATTTCGCTTACCTTTTTATTTTTGGCATGTCTGAACTTGCAGAGAACTAAAGAGGAGCTATGATCTCATTCACTGGTTGTGTCCTATTTGCAGAAAGAGTCTATTAGAAGTTACTGAGACCTTTTTAATGTGAGGGGCAAACCAAGTGCCCAATAGCCTGAAGTGGTGTTTTAATGGGCTTAATGGTTGTTTACTGGCTTGTAATCAGGCATTTGAGCTTGTTGTTTTTGTTCGGGCCTGGAATGTTCCTCAGTATAGCATTAAACTTATCAATCTCCATAGGAACAAGCAAGTTACTCAGCTCACTGTAAGAATGCATGTTTTTCAAGGTATTTTTGAGCAATATAAATACTTGTAATTGAATAAATACAAAATAGATAATGCCATATTGTCATATATTCCAGGCAAACAAAAACATGTTATCTGTAAAGTTACATAGTGTAGCATCTATTCAATACATTTACCCATTTTACTGGCTGTAAAGTTGTATATCCTGGTACTACATCTGATGCATACTGACTCTTAACGCTGTGCTAACTGTCTCTTCTTCTCTAGCTTGTATTATATTAAAAAAGCTACATGCCTTAAGCCTCCTTTGATCTCTTCTCTCTTGTGAATCGTGTGTCTTGGCAGATGGTACTTTGGTAAAATGGGCAGAAAAGACGCAGAGCGACTTCTGCTGCTTCCAGGAAACCAACGGGGCACTTTCTTGGCACGAGAGAGTGAAACAACCAAAGGTAACAAATTATGACAGTATATATGGCATATGCAATTATGTAAGATAAAAGTACTTCAATTCACTAACTAAAGAAGTATAGGAAAGTAAATGCAGATGGTAAGAAGGTATGCGTGCAATCAAATAAAATGTATAATCAAAAGAAATTCATGCTGTAATAATGTGATTTGTACATATACAAGTCAATAATTCTCTTCCTGTTTGTTAATAAAATAAATAATATACAAATGGTGGTAACCATTATAGCCGAATGACAAAATGCAGCTTGTTGTTGAAAATATGAATCTGCCTAGATGGAGCTTCATTTACAGATTAAGGGTACAGGTTAATGTTACTTTATTATGGTTTAACAAGTAGTTACAGATCAGTGTTGTTAATAAAAATGATTTATTCTTAAAAAAAATTACAAAATATGCCAAGATAAAGTATTTGTGAATTGACAGCTCATGAGTATAATGTCCACTTTTCAAAACAAATGTAAACCATATTTTTTACTTACTATATCTATGGGTTTCAGAATTATGAATAATTAGAACATTTGCTGTTGTGTTTAATAAAAGAAAACAAAATATCTTTTGAATAAGGAAAATGTCCTTTGTATACATTGCATATACTAGGAAGCTTAAACCTTATAAATACTATAAACAATTCTTTCTCTCATAGGTGCCTATTCATTGTCTATTCGTGACTGGGACGAGATAAAAGGAGACAATGTCAAACACTACAAGATCCGAAAGCTGGACAGCGGAGGTTATTACATCACCACTCGGGCCCAGTTTGAGACGCTACAGAAGCTGGTGAAACACTACACAGGTATTTAACATGGCCGCCCCAGGTGCAGCTTAGCTAAAGGCAGTGGTTGGAGAAAATTGATGGTTACAGTCCAAAGATGGTGTCTGGTTTGGACAGTAGCCTTTTGAACATTCAAGAAGTAATGCTCACTGGGATGTACCATGTAGATGCACAATATTAACCACGATGAAATCAAAATTGAATAGACATGCTGACCAAAATACAAAGGTTGTTTGTTTAAAACCTGCTAACCCTGTAGTTTAGGTCTCTACAAGCATGTTCTAAACTGGCAGCATTAGTTTACTGGTTTTGAATATCACAAGATGAATGTTTGTTTGTTTGTTTGTTTATTTACGTTTTGAGGCATGTTTAGTTAATAGTGCTCTATGTAACTTTTTTCCATCGCCTTCTTTTCTCTATGAAGATCCCATTTCTTTGTCTGAAATGCTCCACAGTATAGTGTATTTAATTTATCTGTGTCCATGGCGACAAGCACGTAAAAACACCTGTAATTGAATGAATGCAAGGTGGATACAGTACGTTTCAAAACCAAAAGATTAAAAGAGGACTAAAGCAAGGAAAACATTGGACAACTATTTACTTTTAATATAGGAAAAAAAAGTATGTCAAAGGTGTATTGTGTAACTGCGTTTCCATGGAGACAATCTTCCTTTGTCTGGAATGTTTCACAATATGGTATTAAACTTTTCTATCATCACGGAGACCAAATCAGACCAAGTTACAGGTCAGATCTGAATGCCTTTTTTAAGATATTTTTGAGCAATAAACCCACCTATAATGTAATAAATGTAAGGAAGAGCTATTTAATGCACCTTTTTTAAAGTTAAAATCTATGTCCAATTAAATGCCGCAAGTGCTATTTTGTTCTATTGCGTTTCTACATGCTTGTATATCAACAGCAGTGGACGGCAGCCTCTTACTTGGTATTTCAGCCAGCATCCTCGCTGCTCCAAAGGAAATGCATTATTCAGCTGTAGTCCTGTGGCTGGGAATGCATTGAATATGTTTAACAGCGGATTTTGTGACAGAAACTCAAGCGGTGCACAGTCAGGGATCAGTGGACATGACAGAAATCCCCAAATACAAACCATGTGACCCAGAGCCAAAGTTTGTTCTGTAATAACACTGCTGGGACACTGAACTGGAGTATAAGATATGTGTTAAACTAGTTTCAGTGTTTACAGCACAACTACATGCATTATTATGGGTTGGAGATGCATTTTCTTCAAGATCATATTAAAACTGTTATGTAGGCCTGTCATGATAATTACTATATCGACTTATCATTCAATATGTGAAAGCTGGAACAATATTTTTAGGGTCAGCATTTACTCTGTGTACTTTTTCTTTAATTTTGGGTTATTTTTTGGTAATACGACAAGATTTAAACCGTAAAAGGTTGAATTAGTAACTTCTATGACTCATTATAGATGCGCACCAAGTACTAAAGTGTAGCATTCTGCTGTTTTTTATTGCGGTTGCATGATTTATTTAACAATATTGTAGATTTGGAATATTTTTGTGGTTTAAATCTGCTCTTGGATTATTGTGTCATAAATTAGTTGCAATTTTACAGTTTATCGTCTATATTTACTTCACACTTCATTATAGAAACATTGGCTGGAGCAATAGTTTTTTTTTTTTTTTTTTTTTTTTGTTTTTTTTACTTTCCTCCATAAAAATTAGGATAATCACTAAAAGATATAATTTCTCCTTTATTGCCTGTATCTGGAAACTGTTTTATGCTTCAGCAAAACTTGATGGAACAATGGATATATCTGAGCCAACTAAACGCAGTATTTTATTCTGTGGTATAATGGCGTTCTGAAATATTTAAATTGCTATAGAAATGAGGTGTGTGATTTGTTATTTTAGTTCTGTTTTTTAAGCACTTTGTCCTTGAAGAGGTTGTTATACATTTTTATTGCGGTTACTCATTAATCAAGGTAAACTGAGATGTGGCCTTGATAATGTCTATAAAATGTATGTGGTGCACAGAAATGGGCCTTTAGCATTTACTCTCCATGTTGAAAGTTTGAGTTATGCATTGTTATTCAGGGCAACTACTTTTCACTTCTTTCCTTCCGGGATCACAAATCATCTGCTGCCTTGTTTTTCCTGAGACAATACTTTTCATTGATTCCACATTGAGAACTAAACACAGGCTCATGGCATTTCTCACCCCATTCAAATCCTTCCAGTATAAACAAGTTTTTTTTTGTTTTTGTCTGACTCATCACTAAAACCAGAATTGAAACTAAATACAACAACTAGAACAAGTTTGAAACTATCTGTAGCTACACTAGTAGCTTTATTGAAAAATTGCAGCATAAATAGGACAAAATTAAAACAATTTCCTGAGTCTTAGAATGGTCTTAATATATATCAGAATTAAGGATGCGCCGATAAAGCTTTTCAGTTCCGATACGATTCCAATACTATAGGTTTTAATATCTGCAGATACAAGTGCTGGGACTGTGAACAGTATTTATTTTCTTAGAACAAAAATAAAATAAGACAAAACTGCTCCAAGCTGTTATTTATCTCTTTTGTAACTACAGAACAACTTTGTGTAAACATTATGAGACCTTCTGGGCCAACTATGACCAGTAAATATTTATGTGTCCAACCAGGATATTGGCTGAACCAATATTTGGAAGCCAATATCCGATCCAGCAAAGTTTTCACTATTGGCGCTGATATCTAAAACTAGTATCAGTGCATCCCTAATTAGAACTAGTATAAATACACACAGTATTATTAGATCACTAGATACAGATTTTGATACTCAAGATTGTTTAATTATCCTTGTAGTATCAAGCTTACTTTGTATCAGAATGGTTTATTTTGACACTAGTTTGAGTTGTAGATAGAACAATAAATACAACAATAGAATGATATTTAATTCAAGTCTCTACTCAGTTATAAATGTGTGCAAAGGTCTGTTATCTGAATCTGGTGCCCTTCTATTTTACAGTCTTTTCTTCCCTCTCTCTCTGAGCAGAACATGCAGATGGCCTGTGCTACCGCCTGACCACCGTGTGCCCCACAGTGAAGCCTCAGACTCAGGGTTTGGCCAAAGACGCCTGGGAGATCCCCCGAGAGTCTCTGCGCCTGGAGCTCAAACTGGGACAGGGCTGTTTCGGTGAAGTCTGGATGGGTAAGAATGAGATGATTACTTATTACTAATCATTTGGACTTCAAGTAAAAGTACAAGACACAAAATGTTCTCCATTAAAAGTATAAAGAGTAAAAGTATAAATTTAAATGCTACTACTACTCGAAGTACTAGTTACAAGTTGGTCTTAGTTGAAGACAGTTGTGGGTTAGGACTGTAAATGCTTTTATCATCAGTGATCATCTGGTTTTCCATTGCTTTTCTGGTTATTTAAAATCTATTGACCACACTGGAAACTGTAATTGTTGCCAAAGAGAGAGTGGCACACACGGTTGGCCTCATACAGTAAGTGGATTATGTTGTTTTCTCCCAAAATGCAAGTAGCATTAAGCTTATACATTAGCTTAAAAAGTTTTTGCATTTGGACTGTTACTTCAAAATATTATAAATGAGTTCAGTTAAAGAGTATTCCTGAAAATTCCACTATTTAAATTCAACTCACATTTCCAATGTTATTGTAAGCAGTGTGTATATATATTTTTACAAAACATTTCATGGACATCGGCCAATTTCGTCCATGGTGAAGTAAACCTGATCAAATTAAATGGTGGCACTAAGGGTTGCCAGATACCACAGCCAAAAACAATCTTTTGTGTACTTATTTTAGATGCCAGACATGTCATTTTTAAAGTTACTATTTATTTACTGGAAATATTGCAGTGCATTTTAAGTGCTTTGCGTGCCATTGCCTTTTATTCCAAGAAGCCCTTGTGAAGTATTTATACATGAATACTGCACAGACCATTTTATAGGTTAAGAAACTAATTATAACATGTGAACCAATCAAAACAGCAGCATGTACGTACATTGTTATTGTCAACAATAGCCCTTATTAAAAATGCATCAGTTACTGCTCAATGGAGCCATAAAGCGCTTTAACTGTGTATAGTTTATATAGAGGCTGATTCAGTGGCATTACTGCACAGCTGAGTGGAGCTGACCTCACTAAATCTCCATGTTTAAATCACGTTGGCCCACATACCACGCACTGACGACGGAAACGCTGAACTCTGCACACAAACCCGAGCACTGTAATGACAGGTCACCACCCACGGCTCATTTCTCTGGGCCCCTACGCGTGAGAGAGGGAGGGAGAGAAGAGATTAGAAAGGGGAAAGAGAGGGAGAAGAGATTAGAAGGAAGAGAGCAAGTGAGCGGAGGAGATGAAAGAAAGAAGAGGAGAAAAGTGAGAGAGGAGAGCGGTTTAAAAATGGAGAGAGGCAAAGAAAAGTTGCAAAGAGGAAGAAGAGTTGGAGCAGAGGGAGAGAAGACAGGGATGGAGAGATGGACAGAGGGAAGAGAAGGAGAGAGAGAGAAAATATAGCTGGGAAAGAGCAGAGAGAAAGCTATAATATCACAGATCCTTAGACTGGTGAAACTGGCTGTAACATGATGGGGCTGTCCTGTCTGACTCCTCCACAGCCCGTCTTCGGTGAGACATTTGTCAGTCCATAAAACCTATTAACATGGATGGACTGTTTGTGTAGAGCCGTGGAGCCTGAGCGGTTGTATATTGTCCAGTTTAATGTGTTTTTCTTTTGTATTTTTGTTATGTCATGTCATGTTAATCCTCCTGATCCCTGCTTTGAGCCACATTTCTGCATGAGGAAATGAAATAAACAAAAACCTAACCTAAACCTAAAGAGAGGAGGAGATCATGGTAGAACAGAGGGCGAGAGAGAAGATGAGGGAGGTGGATATACAGAGAAGAGGGGGAGAGGGAGGGTACAAACAGAAGGGTGAGAGAGAAGAGTGGGAGGGAAAAAGAAAGAGGAAAGATGTATACATATATATAGCAGAGAGGTAGGGGGAAAGGGAAATCGAAAGCAGTGACGGAGGGAAAGAGGAGAGAGATGGACAAAAATAGAGAGGGAGGGGGAGACGACGATACAAAAAGAGAGAAGGAGAGCTGAGAGAGAAGGGGGGGGTTTAAACAGTTCTTCTTTCATCACAGGCTCTTTCATTAAGCCTGCAGCAAGCCCAGACCTGCCAGGGTATACCATGCAATCCCAGGAATCCTCTGTGCCTCTGCCTCTCCCCAAAACTGTTTGTTCATCATAGTTTTTCTTTTCTTTTTTTTATTATTATTAATGAGATCTCATTCTTTTCATGTCAGCAAGTTGCAATGCTTTTGATCTCCAGGTATCTGAAGTTGCATAGTTTGAAAAAGACAGATGTTAAATGTCAAAAATTGCTTGCTGCATTTGTGAAGAGTGCGTCATAATGGGAGCGCAGAACAGTACAGCAAAGTAAAAACCTTGATCCTGTCTCAAAATGTCAAATGTGTACTTTAAATTGGCCAGATTTGAATTCAAACCAGGGATTGTGTAGTTCAAAGATCCAGTTTCTGTCCATACACCTCAAAATTCCCTCAGTGCAAAAAAGAAAAAAGAAAATAATATGTTACTAACCCCTTGTGGCTGGAGATGGTATGTTTGGCACAATCTTACAGTATTGCAGTAATGGTCTATCAGTTAAATTTCTATTGAACTATTTTGTAAAGAAATTGAAAACATATTATAAATCTAGTTTAGTTACTTTTTCAATGAAAGATGGTTAGTGCCTATAAGTTTAGGTAATTTAGACTTGAGTTTGGCATTTGAATATTTGCAATTTTAACAGATTACCCTAAACCCAAATCTTATATTGGTCAATTTCAAACTCTATTTCAATATTAAAGAATAGAATCAATACTCAGTACCATTTCCGATAACATGATGATAATAAAACACTCCTTATTTCGCCAATAGAATGTGATTTTCAACATTAAATAATAGTACTTTATTTTATGTTACCCTGCGGTCTTATATCTGTGTAATCCCTGGGTCGTCCAGGTGATGCAGCTCAAGATCTTTTCTAAAGCTGTTCACGAAAGGCTCATTTTTGTTATGTGACTTTAGTATCGATGCCTGCTCAAATGAGTATATAGTTTTGATACCAGTTTTAATACTGATTTTAGTATCTGATTTTAAATACTTCTGACACTACGAGAAGTAATTTTAGCATATCATGTTATATTTGTTTTGATATTATGAGGAAAGGGGATTATTAAAAGGGTCATTGGTTAAATATACATTTCACTCGTATTATGCTGCCCTTGTACCTCTTATCTAACCTCTTTGCTTGCACTAGACTATACTAACTGTACAGAGCTTCTTCCTGTTTGTCTAAGGTAGTTTGTTCAGCACACACAGTCATCTCTTTGGCAGTGGTGCTGGATCTCCTGCCTCAGCATTTTGTATGTAAGCAGGTCGTGAGCAAGAGGCTTTCAACCAGGAAGCCACTGATTATCTGAACTGTCAAGTGCTCTGTTGTTTTTTCCTTTCTTCACATCCTGTAAACGAAAGTCGAAATGTTTTTAATTGCGCCACTAAATGTTTGTGTCGTTTTGTCAATATGAAACAAATTGCCTGGTTAATCCGATAAGAAAAGGGCAAGAGTGTTTCAAAGCAGTCAGCAAACTATTCACCAAGTAGTGACTAATAAATGTTTTGATTATAGTTACGTAAAGGAAGACTGTGTAACTTTTGTAGAGAAGTTTGCCACAAGTTTGGAACACTCCAGGCAAAAGCTATGGCATATCCATGGACACTAGCAGGTAATGCCATGTGACTAAGTTACAGGTCAGATCTGTGGAGGTATGAGAAGGTATTTATGAGCAATAAAAACACCTGTCAGAATAAATGCAACATAGATCGTGAGATTTTCTTTTTCCATGTGTTCCATTTGGATTGGACAAAGAAAGGTTAAGTGCTGGTGAGTTACATGTGCTTGAGAGCTGTAGTTTCAAAACACAGTGCTATAATGACAACAAAAGTATTAAATAGAATAACTAGAAATGCTAGGATTGGACAGTTTTTTTGCAAATCTTTTCTAAGTCTTGTCTCGTTCTCGTGGATCAAGTCTGATGTCTCACATCGTCTTGTTGGATTTGTGTCTAGTCCCAACTCTGTAGATTAGTTTAATGCCAGGCTGTGGAATATTCCAAGCAAAGCAATCGTATCTCAGTGGAGTCATACATTACATTACACCAGAAAAGTTAGATGGTGTCCCTTTTTCAACCAGGTTTAGACAATGATGTGAGTGAAGTAATTACTTATTTAGACTTACTAAACCATAACTAAATCAGGATTTAACCTGAATTAAACCAGATCTTGCTTTTTACGAACGTTTGGCTTACTACAACCAGGACCAAGTCAGAACTAAACCAGGACTGTCTAATGTCTAAAATACATTTTACAAAACCATGACAGAGCACAATGAAAACAAGAATCCAGCTATTGTATTTCTAAATGAAACTTGTACCACCCAGATGTATGCTAATCACAATTTAAGACAATTAAGTTGTTTTCTTTTTTTAGGCACGTGGAATGGTACGACTAAAGTGGCCATCAAAACTCTGAAACCAGGAACCATGTCTCCAGAAGCATTTCTACAGGAGGCCCAGATCATGAAGAAACTTCGCCATGACAAACTAGTCCCTCTCTATGCTGTGGTGTCAGAAGAGCCTATTTACATCGTTACAGAGTTCATGGGCAAAGGTAAGAAAACATGAAGTAATGAGCCATAATTCTCTTCCCACAAACAATAAAAATATCATGTCTCATTTTAAAAAACTGTTAACCCTGTAGTTTAGAGCTGTGTCGACGTGCTCTGAAATGCATGTGATTCTTATAATTGTTTTTGTAAATTCTCCTAATACTGTAAAATGTGAACTTTGAACAGAATCCTATTATTCAAAATATAATTACAGTGCTTATCAGATAAGTAAAGTTGGATATTTTTCCCAAATCATTCAGCCCCATTAACTAGATTTTAATTATTTCATTATAATGTTTTGTAATAGAAAGTAATAAATGTTGAAACACGTCTTTAAACTCACCGTGTAGGCATGTTGTGGCAGCTAAATACAAAGCAAGGTCAAGCTAGTTATTCAGAAAGAGCTTATTGGAGTTTAAGTATTTGAGAATCTGGGTTATTGCATTGTGTTGCAATATAATCGGATTTCAAGTCTCATGAGTCATTGAAGATTGCAATCCACTTCTTAAAACTATCAAGCTTATGAATCATCATCACCTGCATCTCATCTGAAGTTAGTCTTTTATACTTTGTTTAATTAATAATAAGATGACGCGTTTAACCAGTCCTCTGTCAGAGAGCAGACGGTGTCGCTGTAATCATAGCAGTCATGTGTATTAATGGTCAAGCAAGTTTCATTCAATCGGTTTTAAAAAATTTTATGCATTTCTTGTACCTTTTTGAGAGCTGTTCCATAGACTGCAACTAACTGTTTTCAATAGAAAGCAAATAAAAGAAATGACATCAACAACAACTACGTAATATGATAAATAGATTTATATTTTACCCCTGTATCTATGCCTAAAGCACGCAGAACAATAAAAGCTTCTCACTGTCTATTTCACATTTGCAAGGACACTATTTGGCCCTGAGTCAATCAATAAGAACTACTTAGAAATAACACTGACAGTTTCACCTGAAGGCTGCTTCAACAAAATACCTTTTTACACTGTGCTTTGAAATTGCCAAATAATTTGTTGTGTTATAAATCTAACTAGGGTTGGTTGATATGATTTTGTCTTTATGAAAACCAAATAAAATTGCTTTGAACATTTAATTTCCTAAACATGAACAATCAGTACAATTTAGAGATCGACAATGACAATGAACAATGGTCAATAAGATCTGACAGTGTTTTTTTTTTTTTTTTTTTTTTTTAATGTAGGGCAGATTATGATTATTTTCATATAATTATAATTTTTTAAACATAAACCTTTAAGAGTTGTGTAATTATGTTTTGTACAGTTCTCTCCTCACACTAATGTGTTAAAACAAAGCTTTGTGTGTACTCTTTAGACTGCAGATCAGCCAAAACAAAATATCGGCCTCTGTTGGATATTTAAGGCATATATGTTAAAAAAGTGCAAATATCTGTAGTACAATTTCTTCTCCTAAAGTCTAGACAGGATTGGCTGTAGACCTCTTAATTAAAGAGACTCAATCAAATCATAGCAGCATAGAAATTACTGAATATTTAAATGTGGTTAATTTTGCATAGCCCTAAATCTAACTGCGTGCTATTTTCAGCTATTTCAGACAATTCAAATTCCTTGGACTTTTTACTTTAAACACCAAAACTTTTTGAACATCGCCTGTCTTTTCCAACTTTCTGCAGGTAGTTTACTGGACTTTCTGAAGGAGGGTGACGGTAAATATCTGAAGCTGCCCCAGCTGGTGGATATGGCTGCTCAGGTAAGTTCAAATCTCTAAAGTTTATATTCAGTCTAAACAACAGCTCCCTCTGCCCTTCACCCGTCTGCCCTTTTTTTCAAACTAACATGAGCAATATACAGCCTCTATCTCTACTTCCTGTGTGGGCGGGAGTCAGTCAAACGGTTCGCCCCCTTGGAAGACATCCTTTTGAGTTTTGTTTCCATCTAGTATCATATTATTTATTCTCCAACACGTAACCTCTAGCTTTGATTTGGTCCATCTCTTTCTTGCCCACCACTTACCGCCTGTAGCACTTAACAGTTTGTCATCAGAGGCCACTTTAAAAGACTAGTTGGCTCACCCCCTCTTTGCTGAAGTTTTGTGCTTCTTAATTTGCCTCTCCACGTCCCCCGGGATCCCCGTGACTTACCCGGTCGAGGGGAGACGTGTTTAGACTTCAGACATGAGTGAAAATGACACGCGCCTTTGAGGGAAAAGTTTGAGGGAGGTGTGAGACTGCTAAAGATGAGCAGAGCAGAGATCCCAAGTGCTATCGACTCCACTTCCTATTCCTATTTATAAAAGGTGTTATTATGTAAAATGTAAAATGATATCACTCATTATGGTTTATGGTTTTACTGTCCATTCCCTTTTTGGCTAAACTTAAAGGTGCATTGTGTAAGATGTTATTGCTTTGTCTGGAATGTTTCACAGTATGGCATTAAACTTTTCTGTCTTCATGGAAACCAAACCAGAAGTTATAGGTCAGATCTGTGGAGAGGCAACCCCGCTCACAGTCAGAATTCATGTTTTTCTAGGTATTTTTGAGCTATAAAACCACCTGTAATTGAATAAATATAAGGTAGATCTGTTTAATGTCGTATTGTGGAACATTCTAAGCAGAACAATGACGTATCCACAGAAACAAGCAGGTGACAGACCCCCAACCAAAAGTTACACAGTGCACCTTTAAAGTGCATATGACAGATTTTTATGATTCTTTAATTTTAACTTCATTTAATGGGATTATAACTATTGCAAAATTAAATTACAATTTTACACAAATCAAGATGCAATTTAAGAAGAGCTGAAAAATGTGTTAAATTACAGGAAGTAGGGAGTTCTAAACATATTGATGGCATCGTGCTCGGGAGAAGTTGTCCACATTTTACACTTAACACATTTTTTCTGATACTGTAAACATGATTTCAACGACGTAAAGGTGTTTTCTAATATTTGTATTTGTCAGATTCCTGTGTACATAAGGAGTTTTTCTAGGTAATAGCTATGAATTTCCTAGTGTGATGCTATGATTTCCAACCCGGAAGTAACATTGTAAACTGGGAAAACAAGTGTGAATGTTTTTTGAAAAAAATCTTAAATATAGTGATCTTACTACTGTATATGATCTTTCAAACAATGGAATAAAGTGTTATTGTAGTTAGCAGGACATGCACTGGCATTTTAGCATTTTTTTTATTTCATAAAATATGATCTGATTTTTGTCACCCTGATTATCCCTAAATAAAAGTTTACCGCCCACTTCTACAATAGTAAAAATGGGGTTTATTGATACAGAAAAAATACAGTATAAAAGTGTGGCCTGTGTTGATTCATTAGCGTGTTAATGTAGTTTCATTAACCTGCCCCTCCTCTCACTCCTCCCTGACAGATTGCAGACGGCATGGCATTCATTGAGCGGATGAACTATATCCACAGAGACCTGAGAGCTGCCAACATCCTGGTGGCTGATAACCTGGTGTGTAAGATCGCAGACTTCGGTTTGGCTCGGCTCATCGAGGACAACGAGTACACGGCCAGACAAGGTGCGTAGGTGCTGCTGTCTGCATTAAACCACTATAAATAGGAAGGTAATATATTTGGTGCCCCAGTGGTTCTCATGATGCAGTATTTTAAGAGTTTGACTTTTTGCTAGGTAATCTTTCATTCACTTCCACATCTAATGCAGTTCTTTTATTATGTTGCTTAGCTGTCTATTAAAGGTGTAGTGTGTAACTTTTCTGGCCACTTTCTAGTCTCCACGGAGAGTTCATTTTGCCTGTAATGTTCCACAGCATAATACGAAACGTCACTCAGAGCAATGAATATTCTCTTCTCCGTGTATTACGTTCACTTGAATAAAGGTTTAACTTGGTATCAGCCATGTATTATTTATGTATCAGCTAATTAACCCAACATTGTGTTTTGAACCTAGCCATTAGTCAGGAGGCTATTTCTGCCACTGAGACCCCTCTTAAATTACTTTTGGTGATTAACGCTGAAATAATAAGTATTTTTTCTCAAAAGGGGTGTCCTTGATCAGTAATTACTCACAGGTACAAGTAATTGCAGGAAATGGAATCTGGATGAGAGGGGCCTCATCCCACATTAAAACAATTTGCACAATTTGTAAATTTAACAACACATTAAAATACAAAATCACAGAGGGTTGCACAGAATAATTAATTTAATTACATATTAAGGTCCCTTCTTGCCTATTTGGATATACGGTTTTGCATATCAATTTGGCATATAGTAGTTACTTCTGTTAGTTGGCTTATGGAGTAATTTATATTATATTGAACAATAGCAGGTAAAAAAATAACTTATCTTACTTGTTTATCTTTTACTTTCATTCATTCCATACCTTTCATTCACCCAGGTTTGGAACAAATGTGTATACTGGCTTAGGTTCCATTTGTTGTTTAACACAGTGCTTGGTTCTTTTATAGTCAAATAACCGCACTAATATTATGCAACAATGAACAATCACTTAAAATTATAAATGTTTTTCAGGAGCTAAATTTCCCATCAAGTGGACAGCCCCTGAAGCGGCTTTGTACGGACGCTTCACCATCAAATCAGACGTGTGGTCATTTGGGATACTACTGACTGAGCTGGTGACCAAGGGCAGAGTACCATACCCAGGTAAATACTCACACTTGCATCTTTAATCTAAATAAAATGCATTGACCTATACAAGATATCATTAACTAGAGGGGGATTATGAGGTGTGAAAAGAATGGCATTATTTCAATAGTAGAATGTCCACTGTAAATAACAAAATATCTCAACAAACACTTTGAAATTCAGAATTCTTGGCTTAGTAAGTTTTTCAGTCTTCTCTCAAATGTGAATGCTCGTGGGCATGTTTTGAACTGAGCACTCAGAACAGAATTCTACTTTTTAAACAGAAATCGCATGTTAGAAAAATTTATTTTTTTAACCTGCAATCCTGGTATGAGCTGTTTTGCTGTATTCCTCATAATTTATTGTGCTTGTAATATGTGGGTATAGTCTGAGAATGTTTAACTAGCAGCAGTAAACATATAAGGAAAAACTTTAGTCCCTTCTAGAAACCAGCTGGGTTCCAACAAAAACATATTCCTATTCCTCAGTCGAACTCTGTGCACTTTTAGTCTGGTCCAAGTATATTTTCCTCTCACACGTGCAGTTTAAAATAGCCGGTATGAGTCAAAGCAGATGCGTAATTTCCCTGCCCATGGGAACTGCTACATCCTTCAGAAGTGGTTTACTGCTGTTCGTCTGCTGCCCCCTTCTGGTCACATGTGGTACTGCAGCACATCTGATGTTGACGGTGGCACAGACTGCAGAGAGTACCATATGGCAGCCTAAACCAGAGCGTCTTGCAGTGGGCCATCTGGCTGCTGTGCCCCCCTGGTTTTAGTGCTCCTCCTTTTGGTATAATTAATTTACCCCAGTGCCCCAAATTGTGTGGGTGGGCCCTATTTTTTCTGCAATCTTCTGACTCATGATGTATTTGACGCTCTTGTACTGCTGCGTTTGTCTTTTTATGGCCAGTCCTGAAAATATCTCCCAAAAAATTCCAAGAATCAGTCATTAAGTTAATTGTTTTTTACCATTTTAATCATGAAAAAAACATTACATTAGCGTTTAAAATGTCTAGAAATGCGCTCTAGTCTCCCAATCAATCAATATCTAGGGCTCTTGGAAAAGAGATTTTTAATCTCACTGAGATTCTCCTGGTTAAATAGAAGTTAAATAAAATTAAATAAATAATATTAATACATAATCATTATTGGTAATAAACTGATACCAGGATTCTAATCAATACTATAACTAGTATTGAAAATGGATACCCATTTAAAGGTACACTGTGTAACTTTTCTGGTAGAGAGTCCACCGCTTGCTTGACTCCTATGTTGTTTTTTCCTGAAATGTTCTACAGTATGGCATTTAATTTAACTCTCTCCATGGAGAAAAGCAGCCCACATTACCAGGCTAAGTTGCAGGTCAGATCTGTGGAGAAGTGGACCTACTCACAGTAATAATTTTGCAGTAGGTCTGAGGAATAAAGGCACCTGTAATTGAATAAATACAAGATATATTTGTTTATTTATATACTGTGGGACATCCCAGGCAAAAAGCAATTATCTCACCATGAAGACAAGCGGATGGCGGGCCTTCTACCAGAAAAGTTACACGGTGCACCTTTTAAAATTTGACAGGAATCAATACTAAAATACAAATCATATAAATGGGACAAAATTTGAATGGTGAGTTTGTTCGTTTCTGTTGTAAATTACAATCTTTTGTGTAAAAAAAAAATGTTGCTTTTATTATCATTTTGGAGTACTGAAACTTTTCTATAACTTTTTCTATGAATTTGTCAGATATGCTCATTGCCCAAAATTACGTTAACAGTCATATTTGGGTGTTTATTTTATTCTTGGAGATTGACATTTAATATACTCTACCTATATCTGTATTTTCTGCCTGTGCTAAAAGCAGGCCTCCCAAGTGAAATAATACGTCATTTGGTTTATTTTAGAGGAGTTATACATAGATTTCTTTCCATGCACAGCAGATGCATATGACAGTGCTGCTATTAGGGCTCCGTTTGACACTTGCAAGTCTCAAATCACACCATAGCTTCCGACGCATCCCGACACCAACATCCCAGCGCCTTTTTCTGCCTGAGTGTCAGTGAACTCACCATCCTTTGCTCATACAGACTGGGGGCACCACAGGGCACGTACCAGGGCAACTACCAGCCCGCCAAATCTGTGTCATAACCTCTTTTAGCAACGCCACAGCTCCCTGTGGGGTAGAGACAGACCGTGTCAAAGGGTTAACCATAACTGGCTTCCTGTCTCGAGATGACATGCACAACTCCTCACTGCACAAGGAGAGCTATAAATGGGACAGTCCTGAAAAAGATGGCTATAGTATGCAGTAAAGGGGTAAAGGGGGGAGAAATATGGGGGGAAAAAAATCATATTGCAATTGTTAATTATAGAATATTGAGTTTGCAGTGTTGGGAAGTAACTGAATACTTGTACCGAAAATACACATTCAGAATACTCCATTTGAATAACTGTGTTCTTGTACAGTTACTTTTTCATTTTTCAACAGTGCAACAAAAATAAAGCTGTTTGTAATTCTATGTTGTGTGTTTTCACTATAAAACAACTCGGAGTAAAAGTATTTCAGGTATTCAGAATACAGTACTCTGATTGGACATTTGAATTTTGGTATTCAGTATTCTGAAACTAAATACATTTTCAAAATATTCTTCCCATCAATGATTGTATGAAAAACTATTTAAAAAGAGCTGACAAAGGGTATAAAGCGATATTTCAGAACTCTGGTTACAAGTACAGTTTAGCACATTTAAGAGGGATGGCTGAACATTGTTGGAATATTGTCATTGAGATTCTAAAACGATTGTTGACAAAAATGAATACATTTATTATCCAGCTCTGCTTTGCAGTGAATACGAAATGAGTCATTTTTACAATGCTATGCATAGCTGAAAAGTTTTTGTCCTTTTGCTTTTCATTATAGGATTAAATCCTCTTCCCTCGAGTCTGGTTTCAATTGAGTTAACCATTTATTGCCTAGGGACAAAAATGAACTTTTTAGGGAATGTTTTAAATAGTCTCCAAGTGTTGATGCTAGATTTTGTAATACAACCAGTATACTTAATGAACGGTCTATCTGTGCACAAGAGCTTTAATTAACTTGTGGTTTTAATAATTAATTTGAGCAGCAAAGGCACAGAGCGCGTGTGCTCACCAATCCCAAAGCTGGCAGATGAACTGTTGTCGTGTCAATGGCCAAGACACTTCATTTATTGCTAACTTGATTCACAGTATATGGCTTGTTAGCTAGCCAAATTATAATGTGTAGTTTTTAAGGTTTATAACTCAAAAGATGACAAAAATTATACTAATCTACTGATTACTTTTTGTCACTGTTTGTTTGTGTTATTATTGAGATTAAATTATTGGTCTTTTAAAGTACTGTGTTCATACGTGTTCCCTTGTTTGTCTGCCTGTGCTATTGGAAACTGTGTGATTGTAAACAAACGGTAAATAAACATAAAATAAAATGTGAAACTTGTGTGTGTTCTGTAGGCATGGTGAACCGGGAGGTCCTGGAGCAAGTGGAGAGAGGGTACCGCATGCCGTGCCCACAAGGCTGCCCTGAATCCCTGCACGAAATGATGCGCCTCTGCTGGAAGAAAGAGCCAGACGAGAGGCCCACATTCGAGTACATCCAGTCCTTTTTGGAAGACTACTTCACTGCCACTGAACCCCAATACCAGCCAGGGGACAACCTATAAGAGGCCAATGAGGAGAGGGCCATAGCAAGAACATGGGCTTCCATACCAGAATGGGATTTTTGGATTTTAAACTGACAAAGAGCAAAATTGTATGCAGACTTGTCCCGCATATGTACCCAGGGACCAAGCATGTTTGGGTGGTGTCCAATTGTCCAGGTTGGTTCTGGTATAAAGACATTAGAGCTCTGGGAGAAAGTAATGCTACAGACTGGCCACAACACTGTGAGGCATTTTTACATTCAAAAATTAAACTTGCAGCCACTCGCAAATGCAGTTTTTGGGGTTTTTTAAAGATTTTTTAACAAATTTCCTCCACTTGTTTTTATATTGTTTTAGCATGGGATTTTTTTTAAAAAATTTTTTTTTTTAATAAAGAAAAAAGGTTGGAAAGTTTTAAAGAGACCAATCACAATGGTACAAGTATGTGAAGTGACTGTATTATTGAATAAACTAAATGGACAAAAGCGTATGGATGCAGCAGTTGTACAAAATGTGGAAAAAAATGTATTTGAGCAGCAGGTGTAATTTGATGAATGAATGAAATATTTAGCAACGGGGTAATTTTAACAAATCAACTTCTTTTACAGTGTATCGAGAACTTGAAATCCTTCACAGCTACGTTGACAATGTACCACTGCAGAAATCTTATTGTTTTAAAATAGACATGTGACAACTGTGAAACTTAAGATTTTTTTTTTTTTTCTTTTAAATTGTTTAATGCACAAATATAAAGACTAACTTGCACATAGCTACACAATAGCCTTGCAATAAATGGTACAAATGAGTCAAAATTCATTAGCTGTAAACTTTTTCTATACTTTTGGACTATTTTTTGGTACAAAAAGATATTTTGTTTTAGCGTAGGTGACCGAAAGAAAGAAATCCCCTGAAATTTTAATGTCATTAAGCTGGTTCATGTTTTATGAAACGAGGTGCTATTTGTCTTTGTCTCGATGGATGACTTTGTGAGTGAGGTAACTGAACCAAAAAAAACCTCTGCAACCGGTGGCCGATCTGAGCGCCCTTTTACATCCAAAATCTACATCAGAAATTATAATGTGCAGAGTCCAGCAGGGAATGAGTGAAAGTGATGTTAAGACCTCTTGACATGTTGTTCTACGTGATTTTAAAGATTGGAGAAAGATGTGAACAAACTGTATTTTGTCTGATTTTATTGTGAGAACTCCAAGTGTGACTGTTGCTAAAGAAAATGGGGACATGGAACTAGTCTAAGGTGGAAATATTGATAATTGTAGTAACTAATATGATTTTTGTACAGAAAAAATAAAAGTTTTACTTAAAGAAGACTATCTACTATCTTTTAAATGATACAAATGCAAAGTCCAACAATTATTAGTTTTTTTGTTGGGTATTTTTTCCAATTTTATTACACGGTTTTCTGATCTATGTTATAATATTGTTTTCATCATCGTAAACATACCTAGTTGTGTTTTGTTTCATTCACACATGTTTAACACACAAACCCTGTATATTTAGGCTGAGTTTTTCTCTCAAATAGAAAACACTGTTCCTGCTTGTGATGTCATGTGGTAGTACAGGAAGTGCTCCAGTGTTTTTAAACTCTATACAGTAAATACATTTCAGTCCTGGAACTGTTCATCTCTACCAAACAAAAGGTCAAAGGGCGCTGTTGACATCACAAGGTGGGACAGAGCATTTTGAGCTTTGGAGATGTAGACAGACTAATAATAAACAATTACTGAAATATGTGTGACTGAAACAAGTGTGAATGAAACAAAATACACCTCCAGGTGTGTTTTTGGTGAGATAACAACACCTTAACGTTGCTTAAAGCTCACAAGAGACAGTTTTGCATAATGTAGGACCTTTAACAAATCTGAAACTACATGGGGCTGGTGTAAAGGACAGTGGTTATTGCATGTTAAGTATTTATTTGAGTACTTCTATAATAAATAATCTTTAATTAACTAAATGATAATCTACAATAAATAGTAGATGCAATAGCTTTTTGATACAAATAAGCTTACAAATAATTATTACAGCTAAAGTGTCAAAGATAAATTGTATTATATAACAATTTTACACATTGGTGAACTTGATGCAAAGAATACATTCACAGTCTGTCATTAAAGTGCTTGGAATCTTTTGGAGAGGTACATTTGGGACTTTTACACATCTTCAAATCTGTGGAAAAAGAAAAACCATCATTACTAACTTAACATTCGTTACAATATAACTGGAACTATACATTTTGAGGCTCAGTATTTGTCTGTACATGAGTCCATTTCCTTTGCACTAGTTGGGATTTTCTTTTATTTTTTGTAGTACAATAAGATTAGAACCTAGGCCTAGTCACGCATAATAATGTCACTGCATTTATATTTTTGGTCTAAAGTGGGACCCTTACCTGACCATCTCCTTGTACTGGTCTAGTGCTTCTTGGGCGACATACTGAATGAAGGAGGGGTCTTGTGGCTCCAGTTCCCCCGGGATGGACAGCTCCAGAGGGGGAGAGTTCAAGATGTTCACCTGCACTTTGGTGTCACGCACGGGCAGGTTCTTATCATGGCTCTCTGGTGCTACCTACATGCAACAAAAGAAACATGCTTTTTTAGAAACTGATGGTATTGGATTCAAGTTGCATACAAGCATCAGTATCCTAAATTTGAATAAGAACTGTAATTTCTAATCATCAATGATCAATGTGGGTTTTTTTGAGTGACAGGTCTACATCTTCTGTCAGTAAAAGAATGTGGTTTGGAGCAGATTTCATATAATGGATGAATACATTTGACTGTATTAAATTATGTATTATTACATTGCCATTATTTAAGCATCTGTATTGATTAGTTTAATTTTGAAAGCAGGTTTTATTACAAAAGGACAAAATAAAATTGAATCAAATATAACCTCAGAAGGAAAAGTAATGCCACATTATAGTAAGTAATTATACCTATTGTATGCGTGTCTATAGCAGTAAAAGTAGTACAAATGAAAATGTACCAATATAAAATGTAAAATGTACCGATGCCTGTAATAGTAGCAGTATTTTCAATATATCAGTAGTATCAGTAGTTGTAGTAGCAATAGTAGTATTAATAGTAGTAGCAGTATTAGCAGCAGTAATTGCAGATGTACCATAGTAACCCTGAAGATGTTCTGCGGTGCACTTCTGTTAGTGGAGGGGTTGACCCAGGAGACCCAGCTGAATTCGGTGGCCATGTTGGAGAGCCAGTCCAGAGTCTCGTCCACGTGTGTGCGGACAATGGACAGCACCTCCTCATACTGCACTCTAGAGGCGTCCAGCAGCTGGGACACCTCATCCAGCTCCACATGAAGGTCACGCACACTGGGGCACTCTGAGGAGAGAGGGACAGAATGTTCACAATGAGGAGGGTGGAGGGGACAACACTGTATTTAGTGCTCAAGTGAGTGGGAATGTACTTCTGCATAATTTAACAAAGTGAAAAAAAAAATCAGAATTTTACATGCAAAGTTTATCACTGCCAGTCTATATTTTAGTTTTGCAGCTGCAACAAAAACATTGAAAAAGTTTAGTTGAATCATAATTTCCAAATATAACTATTCAATAACAATAATTCAATGACTTACTACTGGACAAAAAGAAAAAGTAAAGTGTAAACTATCTTAGCCATATGCCTAAATAATGTTGTATTATTACTACTAGAGGGACAATAGAACTTTACCTGTGAGTAGCGCCCCCTGGCAGGCCTCACACTGACTGTGCAGCCTCCAGCACTCTGAAGTCTGTCTGCGCAGATTTCTGCACAGCTTCCTGTTTTGGAAGAAACGAGGAATGCTTTCTTTCTCTGTAGAAAAACACACAGAAATGCAATGAAATACAAACACCAACTTTAAACTAGTTACGACTTTCTAATTTACAATATTATATTAAATCATCCTAGATTGCAGTATCACTACATCAAAATGTCATGACATTTTCTTCTTATGGTATCTAATGGATTGTCACTGACCTGTCTTCTTTGCCTCCTCCACAGCCTCGTTCAGATCTCCAAACACCTGAGTGACCACTGCCCCAAACTCCTGCACCACACTGCGGCCAAAATCATAGAAGGAGTCCAGGACCTCGTCCAGCCCCACCCCCTGCAGGAACCCAGAGTCCCGGGCCGGGTAGAAGGGGTCCACCCGCTCCCTCTCCAGCACACTGTCCAGGAAGAGATGCAGGTAGTACTCAGTTACATTTAATCACTTACTTATACTTTTTGAATATACTGTACTGCTGGCACCACTTTTACTTCTACATGAATAATATTTTGTTTAAAAGTGCACTATGTATGTTTTCTGATATGGGGAACACATGTAGCTTTTATTTAAAAATACTTCACAGGCTTACCACTCCACAGATCAGACCTGCATGTCTCCATGGAGATTGATAAGTTAAATGCCAAACTGTGGAACACTCTACCCAAAGCATCTTCATGGAGACAAACAGGTGATGGAGCATTCATTAAAAACTTTAGAGTCAGCGGCATCTTATTTGATTAAATGTTTATGTTACTCTTCCCACTGTGAGTAAGTCTATAAATGACAAAAGATTCACCTCACAGATCCGTATGCTTGAACTGTAACTGTGGGTGGAGTTTAGATGTTTAGTCCCACGTTAGGATAACACTTCTATTACATGAGTACTGGTACACATTCTGTGTACTCTACCCACCTCTGGTCTTGTGTATCATTCAGGAAGCTGTTCAGGAGGCTCTGGTCCCATCGGCCCTTCATCTGGGAGACTAGAGCCACACTGCGGTTCACCACTGCCCCCACCTGGGACATAAGCTGAGAGAAGGACTCCTCGATGCGACTCATGTTGGTCTCTGGACTGTTCTGATTCACCAGGATGTCCCCTGGCTCCAGTTTGGTCTGCTCTGGTCCAAAACGCCTGGACACTCTGCGAAAGAAGTTTTGTACCTACAAATACAAGTACAGCAGATTATACATAACAGTATACTGGTCTAATACTAAGCTTTTGGTGGAGCTCCCATCACCTGGCTCCATGGAAATTGTATTGCTTTGCCAGGAATAGTTAGAGATGACTATAAACTTCCATCTCCAAGAAGACAAGCAGCAGGTGATGCCACCAGACCAAGTTATAGGCCAGACATGTGGAGAGGTGAACCCGCTTACAAAAACAATGCATGTTTTTCAAGGAATTTTCAAGCAACAACCCTAACTGATTAATGAAGCACCATTCATTTAATTGTATATCTTATACAACTTTTACAGAATTAATGTAGTGGAATTATATAATATAAAACAAATTTTGCCAAAATTTTGGAAGTCAG
Organism: Taenioides sp. WSHXM2023; assembly: GCA_029959045.1. NCBI lineage: Eukaryota > Metazoa > Chordata > Actinopteri > Gobiiformes > Gobiidae > Taenioides > Taenioides sp. WSHXM2023. The sequence continues at coordinate 10,807,697 of CM057096.1, read as the reverse complement.
CAGTAGCAGTAGTACTCCTATAGTCCTAGTAATAGTAGTAGTAGTATTAGTAGTAGTAGTAGTAGTGGTAGTAGTAGTGGTCCTCAAATGAAACGCACACCAAAGTTTTTGTAGAGGTGCAAATGCAACGAACAGCAATTTAAAAGTAAAAAAAAATGGATAGCACACTCAGATGGCCGATGTCCAAAAGTGTATTTTATTTTTAAATTACATTTTGGCAAAAAGCCTTTGTCAGATCATTTTTCTTGCTTTGGACCACAGTATACTTTTTGTATACTGTCCAAAGCAAGAAAAATGATCTGACAAAGGCTTTTTGCCAAAATGTAATTTAAAAATAAAATACACTTTTGGACATCGGCCATCTGAGTGTGCTATCCATTTTTTTTACTTTTAAGTAGTTGTGGTCCTACCTTGTTGTGGAAAGTAGCAAATCCCCTGCGGCAGGTGGAGGTGTAGAAGTCTTTGCAGGCGTTTTCTAAACAGGGTCTGCACTCGTCCCACTCAGACTGGAGCGCGTCTTTACACTGCTCCTCTGCCTCCGTCAGCTTCACCGTCACCTCCTGCGCCAGCTGCTCTGCTTCCTGCAAAAATGTACACTTTGTACACTATTGTGACAGTCAGAGCTGTCAAACTGAAAATGTCAACCTGATGCAATATTATCCAAACTCTTATATATAGTGTATGTACTGTATATATAGTGCAATGTTCTTAACCATGGCAAACATTACACTTTTTGAAACCTTTTAAACTAATTTAGATTATTATTTACAGTTGCACGATTAAACAAAATGACTGCTGTATTGCTTAAATGAGTACTGTATGAGCGTAGCATTTCATGTAGACATATGTTATGACTGCAGGCTGACCTTCTTCTTGTCACTGCTCCTCTGCAGAGACTTCATGAGATGTTCATGTTTCTGTTCGTTCCTCCACATCACCTCTCTCATCTGCTTCACTCCGACCAGAGCCCTCCTCATCTCCTCATCCACCACCTTCTCACCTGCCCGGGACAGCTCTGTGGAAGACAGGCAAGTTATATTACCATAAAATATCTCCCCCTGTTTTTCATTTTACTTGATTTATGCTGAAGTTTAACTCACGTTTAAGAGTTTCCTCTGAGAAGATTCTGAGTTGGTCATCTGGTGCACATTGCAGGACACCAAGTGTCACGATGGCAATGGACAAACTCAAAAGGAGCTTCATTTTTCTGCTCAGGAAATGCTTTCACTGGTGGAAAAAGGCAAAGAGTTTAAACCATAAGTGTCATCCACCACGTGTCAATCAAATGAGCAAATGACATTGAACATTTTAAGGACCATACATACGTCCACCACTGGGGGGAGCTACACACTAACTGAACGTGACCAAAAAAATCAAACGTGCACAGTTTTTATATATATACTTATTATTTATTTACAGGTGGTACCTTGGGGTGTCACAGAAATACTCATTCAACATTTCAATATATTTGCCTTTATTACAACAGATTTTCTGATATAAAATTCTTAATTTGACTTTATTCTGGAATAGATTTTGTTCCTCTCCCTCCTCTCCTCTATTATCTCCACTTTTCTGCCACAGTGCTCCACTGAGCCCTCTTAGGGGGGATCCTACACTGTCTGCTCCATCTGCTCTGCTGCTAAACGCCAGGACACAAAACACTCCCAAACGTGCACTTTTTGATTACAGAAGTTTTCACTCATTTCAATTACCACAGTATTTGTTTGACAGGTCAGGCCTGATTTAATCTGTTCTTTGTGACACACGTTAGCACCAAATGTATGTCTTATTTTTTTTTTTATAGGTTTAGGTCAGCCTGAAAATCAGCTTGGTCACGGTCTGGACTGTCATGACACAATAGGAAAACAATTTACACTTGTGACTCTTTATGCTACCTGGATTTACACAAGATTTACATAAGAAGAAATGCCAACCCTCACAACACTAGCTCTATAAAATGATAGAGAAAAAACATGATATCATAGTTTGCAGTTTACATTACCAAATGAAAGAAATATGTGCCTTAAACTAGTGCTTTGGTCCCTTATTCCATGTATTATTAAAATATAAAAATCCTCAACATGGGGTAAAAATATTCTTAATTTTAAACTGAATTTACTTGATTTTGGTTCCTTTACTGACCCCTTTTGGCAGATGTTAGTCTGTTAATCTATATCTAGTAATAAAGGCATAAAACCTTTTTAAAAATCCTGGCTGCAGGAACTTACCATTGTTTTTTAATGACAAAAATACAACATCATACAATACTTATTCAAATATAATAAAATGGCAAATTAATAAACAATAAATAGCAACATAAAACTATACATTTGAATGAAAAGTATGCAGATAACATACCTGTGACTGTAGTTCCTCTCTCAATGGCGTGAAGTGTTGTTGTTCTGACTGGTATTGACCCAGCTCAAGCTATTTGTGCGTCACCTTCATCCTATTAGTGTCTTTGCCCTAATCCTGAATTTAATACTGTCCCCTCCACTGGGTTTGCATAAGAGAATGCTGCTTAGTCATGGAAGAAAGAATAGAATGCAATCAACTTTTTATCAAACTAGATTTTATAATAAGCCAATAATTAAGGTGCACTGTATAACTTTTCTAGTGGAAGGTCTGAAAATTGTTTGTCTTCACGCAGATGTTATTGCTTTACTTATGTTCCACAGTATGGCATTAAACATCCATGACAAGCAGGAGATGCTGCCAGGCAAGGTTACAGGTCAGAATGCATGTTTGTCAAGGTATTTTTGAGCAATAAAAACATAATGAGATGTATGCTATATAGATACATTTTATGCAATACCAGTAGGCCTTTAGTCCTTTAGTTTTTTAACTTGTCGATGGAGTCTTATAAGTCCATACGTTTTTTTGTTGGTTTTTTTATTTATTTATTATTTTTTAATGGGACAACAGCAGAAAGGAGAGGTTAGTGCGGGAGTTAGCTGCAAAATTGTTCTTAGTCTTTGTCTTAGTCAACCAAAATGTGTATTATTCAACTAATCATTGTATTTATATTATAAGGATTTACATGGGACAACAGCAGAAAAGAGAGTTTGCTGAAGATTTTGTATATTTTGGTATTTATATGTAAAAATGCAGATTCATAAAATTAATCTGTCTTTATATAAAAACATTGTTTCCTAGTTTTTCCTGCATAAATAGTTGTTTTTGCATAAACTAAAGTGGTGTAGTCGTTTGAGTGCAGTTTGGTTCAGATACATAGAGATACGTAATAATTTTGAGAGCTTTTGCCACACCCCCTTTTTACATAACTAATCGATTGGCAGGACTTGTCTTTAGTCGACTACAGCCCTAAATACCTGGGAACATTCCACTCAGTCAGTGTATACTTGCCCGTGGAAAAGTTAAGCAGTGCTTCTTTAACTAAACTGGATGGATTTCAATTATCCATTATCAAACAGGCAGTACAACAATTTTCAGAAAGTAGTACAACATTACAGAAAGAAGGGGAACTGTCATTTTGGTCAAATCCACTTAATTTCTCTCTTTGCATCTACTACTCCAGGCAATTAGTTTATTCAATAAGCGGTAGATCAGCTTTGTCTTCTTGTTTCCTCCTTTCAAGATTAATAATTTCTACATATTAACTTATTTATCAATTATATTTCATCACCAGCTGAAACACCAGAGTGGAGTAAGAACAAGGCCTTTCCTGTTGTGTTCACCTGGTTCTCCCTGGACACTGCTGTGATGCTGCAGGACACAGAGGAGGAACTCTTTTGGCTCTTCCACTTCCCTCGGGATAAATCATCTCTCTCTCTTTCTTTCTCTAACTATCTCTCTATTAATCCATATGATGAATCAGCAGTATCACATATGCATAATGTTCTCTATTGTTCTTTCTTGACGCTTTTAATGAAGACACAAAAGCTGATGTATAAATCACTGGCTACTCCTGCATTTGTACCCAGATGTGCGGCTGGATATTTTTAGTAAAACAAGCTTCAGTGTCTCGGCAGGGGGGCTGTTCAGCATCTCCACCTCTGCAGGAATGTGGGGTGAAAGGGCTGACAGGCTATTTCTTCTACAAACTCCTCTCCAGCGCCTCGGCTCACTCAAAAATGTGCCCTCTTCACACGCTTTGACCCAGAAAATAGGGCCCTCTCCAGGTAATAATTAAAAACACCCAGCCTCTTTTGCCCCACTGACACCTCCACCACATGGTTCATATAACGGCGTCGTCTCCTGTACTCTCACGGACCATCCTAACGCAAAACAGTCCATGCTAAAAGTCATTATGTTAACTGGGCACACTGAGTAACAACACTGGAGCTACGTCAGGCATGAATGAGGAGGTAAAATGTTATTCTGACTAAACCTAGGCCATAGGATAAAGAGAATTATAACTGAAAACTTAACCAGAACTAAACCGAGTTACAACAAGGCAAAATCAGGGTGAGGATTGAACTTATCTATAGTCATGTGAACAAAAGTCATACTGTAGAACTTTATAGGCTAAGCAATAACATGTCAGAGGCAAGTAAGAGGAGTACCTTAAACCAGAAAAGTTACATAGTGCAGCTTTAAGGAGTACCCCAAGGTTCAATATTGGGCATGTCCTTTTCACCGTTTTTATAAACAAATTGGGCAGTAATTACCAAGTGTTTTTGTATAGTCTTGTGTATGTGTTGAGGATGGAGAGAGGGGTGGGGTGTGGGAGAGGTGTTTTGTTTTTTTGGTTTTGTTTTTGTCTTTGTTGTTTTTGTTTACTTAATTTTAAAATTGAAATCTCGACACTAACCAAATTCTGCCCTCTGTTACATGTCAATAGAAGCGTATGAGATGGATTTTTAATAAATTAAAACACTACTATTAATTATTTTAAATTATATTTTGCATGTTATACTTGCAGTTTCTGGAAATAAAGAAAACAATAATATCTACAATAATGTCTTCATGTGTGTTTTCATTGTTCTTATTATGGGTACTTTAAAGGTGCATTATGTAACTTTTTGGTTGGGGTCTGACACCTGCTTGTTTCCATGGATATGTCATTGCTCTGCCTGGAATGTTCCATAGTATGATATTAAACAGTTCTACTTTAAATTTTCTATTACAGGTGATGTTATAGCGCAAAAATACCAAGAGAAACAGGTATTCTGACTGTGAACGGGGTTGCCTCTCCACAGATCTGACCTGTAACCTGGTCTGGTTGCCATGAAAGGTTTAATACATCTGCATCTCCACAGGGAAAAGCATTTGATGGACCCTGCACCACAAAAGTTACACAATGCACCTTTAAAACTCCTTCAAATGTGTGGAGCTATTAACTTTTTGGCAAGTTTTGGATCCAGAAGTTTGCTCACCTCGACCCTAAAGTTAAGGATTTGAAGGATACCATAGTAGGAGTAGCTTCATAGTACTTCTCAAGTCAGTATTACTTAGTGACATGGAGTGAGTTGTGATCAAAGTGAGACGAGGCTGAGGAGATAAACAGGTGCCTGGGATAAACTGCTTTACGAGACTCAGACGTATAATGGCTTCAGCATTTGGAGACCTGGGAACCTCCAGACCAGACCTGTGAGGGGAAGGTTCACAATTAAATAGTATCATGATTTATTACACTGATGTTTAAAATGACAACAAACAGCTGAAGATGTACTTGATGAAGCTAGACTATCATTTTTTTCTAGTGACTTTTTAGAATTGGCTTGGTTCTTTAACGAGAAAAACACAGCCAAAATATCCAGGTGAAAAATCTGGGGCTCACATCAGTTTAGTCTGTCTCATTCTTTTAGACATATTGTGATGTTTTTTTACATGCACACTGCCAGCAATGATTTTCTTATGTTAATTCTAGATATTATTTATACCAGTCTATTTACTGTATTTTGTCTCTCTTTTGCATTGGCCTAATTTGTGAAAATCTGTTCAAAATATGTGGTTGTATAATTAGGGCAAATGAATAGTTAAGCTATTTATGCAACTTTTCTTATAGGGAGTCTTTGTCTCCATGAAAAAATTAAGAGCATTTGAACTGTGAGCGAGTGGCCTCTCCTTAGATCTGGCCTGTAACTTGGTTATATCACCCATTTGTCTCAGTGAGGTCTCAGTAAGCGAGTGCGCGTGCGTTTTAATTCACACAAACTCTGCATATTTAGGCTGAGTTCTTCTCTCAAACAGAAAACACTGGATAATTGCTCATCTCTACTAAACAAAGGGTAAAAGGTAGCTGTTAACTTGAAAATTACAAAAACTACTGCTTTATGACATCACAAGGCGGTACAGAGCATTCTGAACATTGCAAATGTAGACAGTCTTTACTCAAACATTTGTGAATGAAACAAAACACAAGTCTGGATATGTTTTTGAAGCAACAACATTCTAACATGACTTAAAGCTCACAGCAGAGAATTGTGTGTAATATAGAACCTTTAAGTGTTGGAGATTAGTACACCATTTACATTTACTGTTTATTTAAAGTTAGCTCTGAAATGTATGAAATAAAGGCTTCTAAACCAAAGCTAATTTAGAATTTTATAACCACTGAAAACATATCCGTGACACAGGTTACATCTCTCATACAAAAAGTTGGTGGTACACACTGTTCGCGCGCGCAGATGTGGAGTGGCGAGCACGTGGTGTTCCTTAGCAACAGCCCTCCACTTCACCACGTTCAGAGCCCAAGTCCTTTTGAGCCGCTCGGGTTTCTACCACCACCACCACCACTACTACCACCACTACAACAGCTCCTACTGCTCCTGCTGCTCCTGCTGCTGCTGCTAGTGGTGGTACCGCAACAGAGGAGCTGTACTGGAAACTCCCCCTCACCTCCGCATCTTTCCAAACAACTCCTGAATTAGTGGTTTTGTCATTTTGCTCTCTCAACTCTTCAAAGCTGCAACAAAGTTCAAGCCGACATCAGTGGCGCTGCGTAAAGTTACCTGCACTGGGGGAGATTACCGCATGCGCGAGGAATAACGGATGGTTAATGCATTTATATAGATAAATTACTTTTATCCAAACGCGTTAAGTTGCGACCCGCGGACAGGGTGCACGTGTGGATCAGAGCGATGCTGTGGATGTGACGGACAGCTGCTTCAAACACGGTTCACTGCTTTCAGCCACAATGAAAGGTAAACTGCATTCATTTGACTAGTACTAAACACATTTCATCCATAAAGCTACTGCAACGGCTCGGCGTCTTAATATTGACGTTACACACACTTTTACGCACGTTACGCACTTTCTTTGTGACTCTGGAGTGCACTTTGTTTCTTCTCCACTTGAGAGGTAAGGAATGCGTGGGCTGCAACTCCACGTCCAACATCTGGAATCAATTAGGTCTCTCCGTTTGGAATTGTTTTGCATCTGGTTACCGCTGCTGCTGCGCCACACACCACCTAAGTTCTATTATTTACGCAAACAATTCCGAATAAATTCTAAACTATTTCAGTGCATTTTGTATTGATTTTTTTATATTCATTGCATTCTTTGACCTTTTCCACGTGCATTTATAGTGTTAGCTTGTCTCACTTTAGTTTATTAGTAGCTTTTCTGCTTTATTGTTATTGGCTGTGGCTTTCGCGCGCAATGATTTTATTTGAAAAGCTTGGATAGAGCCCAGGATCGCGCTAACACAGTTCAAAGTTGTTGGTAGTTTAGGTTTTTCAATAGGCTTATATTATATTTCATCCATACCTAAAACCACATCCTACTAACGATGTCTGCCTTTTATTTGCAGTGATTACTTTACCCTATGCAATTAAAAAGTGATCACTCAAGTGCACGCACTAGTTTGTTTTTCTTACCGCCCTCTAGTGGTTCACAACATAAAATATATCCTCCAAAAGCCTCTGTTTTTCTCATAAGATTTTGCTGATGTCATTGGCTTATGTCTTGGTAGTTATGTGCAGTATGGGACGCACATCTGCTTTGTTTATAACTGCGTGGACATGTTTTGACATCGTTATACTTTTTCAATGCTACTAACTATGTATCCAACGATTTCTAATGTCGTTGATAGTGCTTTGTGTCTGAACTGAGAGTTTAAAGGCCTTTCTGCGTCCATGTGTGTGGTTAAGATTTTGTATCCTTTCCCTTATTTAGTAGCCTACTTTGTCAGCTGTTGGGTTGTTTTTATTTTATTAATGAAAAGGTCCTGACTTACACAAAATTGACATTTGTGAGTTTTGTTAGAATGCTGTTACCTCTTCAAAAACACACCAGGAGTTGTGATTTGTTTCATTCACACTTTATTATTACTCTGTCTACATCTCCAAACCTCAAAATGCTCTGTTCCACCTTGTGATGTCATGAAACAGTAGTTTTCCAGTCAACAGCTAGCCTACCTATTATATTTAGTTCAGTAGAGATTGGCATTTCCAGGGAAGAAATCTTCTAAATGATTCTAGTGAAGGTACATGGAGTTTAAAAACACCGTGGAGTTTATTGCCACATGACATCACAAGGTGGAACAGTGTTCTCTGTTTGAGAAGAAGAACTTGGTGTGTTAAATATGCGAATGAAACAAAACACAACTTTGGATATATTTTTGATGAAGAAACAACATTATAACATAGATCTGAAAATAGTGTAATAAAGGCACTTTTACCTCACATTTAGAGTAAGAACATTCCTCCTTCACTCATATTTGGTTTTATAATTTGACATTTGTTTTGATAGCTTTCACACCTCCTAAATCATCATGGCTGCTTGTTTAAAATGCACCACTGAAGAGTCTAGACTACCATAACTTTCTCCTTTGACCCTGAGTCTGTGTTTTTGCAGTATAATTCTTTTATTCTCAACAACCATGTGTACCACGTGTTTTCTTTAACCATTTACATTAGATTTACTGGAAAAAAGTTTAAAGAGATAATTCAACACTTTATTAATGATTGTGGCCGTAACTTATTTCTTCTTTTTGTTTAGACGACTTTGCTGATGAAGAGGAGGTGCAGTCCTTTGGATATAAGAGGTTTGGTAAGTACACAATGCAGTTTCAAAAAGACTGTCACGTTGTCTGTGATTATTTTGTTTAAATCTAGAATATTCACTATGCCCTAATGAGGAAATAGTCTTTTTTTTAATTTCCATCTGTCCATGTGCTCATAATGTTGTGGGCCAAATCCCATATTATTAAAAATTATTAGTTTTTTCGAGTACCACCAGCACTAAAAACTGAATAAAACAGAACTACCGTTAAGTTCAAACACGTCTACGCAGGCAGATACTAATTGATACGAAAACGAATATAGAAACTAGATACTCCTTTGAACCAAAATAAACAATAACTGAACTAGGGATGCATACTGGTATTCAATATTGCCACCCATGGATCGGATATCAGCTTCCGAATATCAGTTCTGTCGATTTTCTGGTTGGACATATATGTAGTTGGTCCAGAAAGTCTCATAAAGTTTGAACTTTTATTTATCTTTTATTTATCGAAATCAGTATCAGAACTGTAAAAGCTGGATCGGTTTTCCTGAATAGTTTTAGTATGGTCTTGATCTTTATTAGAACCACATTGTAATATTAAATAAACTACAGTTATTTAGTGTTTTATTGCCTAAAAATGTGACAAATTGGTATCAAAATGTAGTTAATATTGATATACTCCCTCCCAGCGGCCTACTTGTGAATCCTGAGTAATACATTAGTGATACCATTTAACTACATGGATATATAGGATGTTTTTGTAAAGTCTTTAAAACCTATTATTTTCCTTGGCCTGAAAAAACTTAAAAAGGTAATCTCAAACCACACCTTATTTTGCAGACCCCACATTATTTTTGGCTGTTGTTTTAAATGTTATGAGCTTATGAAAACAGTAAAAGAGCTGAAAACAGTAAAACCACTGCATCCTGTGTGTTCTTGACCACTGATATTCAACCCAATCGAGAGCGGGCTAGATTGGCCCAGCAAGGCACGAAAAAACACAAATGCTAAGTTCATTATAATAGAAAACCTTGGGAACATTTCACTTCATGTAGCACCCCAGACTCTTAGGATTGTGCATAGTTTGTTACAATCAAAAACTGCAATTTTACAACACAAACTCATGACTAAACCAGAACTTACTAAAACTAAGACTAAAACTAAACTGGTAGTACAGCCATCTTATAAATGGAAGGTTGATGGTTCAGTTCCATCGCTGACAAATGTATGATGTTATTGAGCTCTTGGGCAACACATTTTACTCACATTTCCTATATGAATGTGTCATAGGTGCAGTATCCACCTGTGTTTTCACCATTTATGACTACAGTAGGCACCACCGCTGATTTTGGGGAGTTAATGAAAATGTCTTAGTGCCAATTCTATTATTAAATGAGAGCTAACCTTGGACAAATGGGACAACTACAATACGAAGAAACTATTACTACTACAATACTGTGAACTGAGCTAAACATTTAAAGTGCATGAGTACCATGTAGTGTCGTCATGAAGATTTCAAACTTGATTTCGATACTAAGGAATAGACTTGATACTCAATACCGATTCTGATACCACAGTGATAATAAAAACGTGTTTTATTTAGACAATAGACTGTGATTTTCAACATGAACTCTTTGTATCATTATGTGGCCTTATATCTGTGTCCATGGGTGTATTCTAGTCTATGTGGTTTTATACTTGTTCTGATACAGCTCAAGATCATTTTAAAGCTGTTCAGGAAAAGTTAGTTTCAGTCTGGTTGATGTGATTTTTTTTTTAGTATCAATACATGCTCAAATTTATATCACATTTTCGTTACTTTCACCAACAGTGATGCCAGCTCCCCTAAAAGACTATTTACATTTTTTTACTAAAACTAATGTAAATGGCTAAACTGTGGTTTCTCTCAAACTGTTCTGTGCCATACAAAGGGTTATATTGACACATTTCTTTCCCACCACAGCATACCGCAGTCATTTCCACTGGAGCAGACTGGCAAAACAAAAAAAACCCATATTCTTTGGAAAGTCTTTTGCAGTTTTCAGCTCAGTATGGAGAAAAAATACTGCAGCTTCAACTGTAATGAAGACATTGCTTTACTGGCATCAAGGGGATAAATCATTTTGGGAATGCAGTATTTGTTTCTTTAGATTAACTTGATTCTGGCAATGCATACTGATGCTGTGTCCATGGGCAAGACACTTTACCCGCATTGTTTTCAGTGTCTGTGTGTGCATTAGTTTTGAATCTTTGTGAATGAACACAACAGGGCGAATTATGAACCTACAAAGCAAAGAGCTAACACCATTCAACTATGTTTGCATATAAAAATTGTAATAATACATTGTTTTCAGTAGTAATATTTTATTTATTCTGCGTGTCTAGGTTGATGAAAATGTAGCACTGATATTACTACAACTGAAAACAAAATAGTGTATCTTTTGAAGGGGCAAAAGTCCCTAAAATATCACACAAGAAGCTGAAACTGAATAATTAGTTGTTTGTTTTAGTGTTGTCACGATACAAACATTTCAATTTTTTAGACTCTATACTGAATACATATATTACCACGTGGCCTTATATTTGTGTAATCCCTCAGTCATCCAAGTGAGTATCTAGTTTTGATATTATTTTGAGTACTGACTATAGTATCTGATTTTCAATACTTTTGACAACCCTAGTTTGTTAACTAACTTGCTGAAAGACCTTATTATTTAAGCGTGCCCTGTCATCTGCCTTGTTCACTAAACTTGCAGTCTTAGTCCGTGCATTGGGTGATGTATTGGTGGTGGTTTGATTGCGGTCCAGCCCCACAGCACAGATCAAGTTTCTCTGTCCACAGAAGCCCCTCGTGTGCTTTATGGTCTGTGGTGGAGCAGGTATCATCCAAAAATGTCACCAGCTGAGTGAAGAAGAGATGCATGAGAACATACAGTAAATCAGTGTGTCAGTTTATCCAAGGCGCTTTTGTCCTAATTAGCTCAGATTGTGTTTGTGTTTGATTAGGAAGCCTCCCTCATTAAGTCACTCCCCTTTCAGAGCGCTATCACAACACAGCAGCGTGCATCCTGCTAATGAAACTACTGCACATAGCATCAGGTTTGTGAAGCTGCTGTGTACAGTTTTTTATCATGTTTTTGTGTATTTGTATGTATTTTTGGCTAACAATAAGAAAGGTTCAAATAGGGCCCTAGGAGAGATTTCTCAAACATGCTTATGCTTATTGCTTTGTCTGGAATGTTTCACAGTATGGTATTAAACCTTTCTATTTTCATGGAGACCAACCCAGACCAAGTTACAGGTCAGTTCTGCAGAGATGCAAACCCCGCTTACAGCAAGAATGCCTGTTTTTCTAGGTATTTTTGAGCTTTAAAACCACCTGTAATTTAATGCACTAAAAGGTAGAGCTGTTTAATGTCATACTGTGAAACATTTCAGGCAGAGCAATGACATCTCCATAGAAACGAGCAGGTGATGGATCTTCAAACAAATAGTTACATAGTGCACCTTTAAGTAATACCCTCAATCTAACTTCTAACCCTGTCCCCTTAATGAAGTAGTTGCTAATTAAGGTGTAGTTATTATAAAGTGGTACCAACATTTCTGCTTAAAGAAAATGGTTTTGTTAAATTTGAGTTCAAGATTTGTGACAGGAGGCGTCCTAAAATAACAGAATGTAATGCATTTCCATATGTTGTTACTATAGTGAATTCTGGCTCACAGCTGTGTAGCTAAAGCAGATTTTATCCTTAACGTTTCCATAACACCATTATTCTCTTGGAGAGCAGTTTAAGACTGGATCATTTCTGCCCTCAAAGCATGTTGTTTCTAATCTTGTATAAGGAATGTTCCACAGTATGGCATTCAGTCTGTTTTGCATTTATTTCAAAGTTTTTAATGCAACATTGTGAAAAACATGCATTCTTACTGTGTGGGGGTTTTCTATGTCTGTATGACCTGCAACTTGACCTGGTTGTGTCATGATCTTGTCTCCGTGGTGATAGAAAATGGCGATAATAACTGTGGAACATTCCAGAAAAGCAATAGCATTTACAGACCTCCCACCAGAAAAGATACTGTATATACTAGTGTAGTTAAGTAAGTAAGACACCATAAACCTGGACATTGTGTAGTTATACAAGTAGAACTTAAAACTGTGTAACCTTTCTGGTGGAGGGTGCATCACCTGCTTGTCTCCATGGAAAGCCTGCAATGTTCCACAGTATGGCATTGCACTTATTTATATCTACAGAGACAGCAGTTGACACCATGGGCCCAATTTACGTGTCAGGTCTGTGGAGAGACGAAGCCACTCACAGAAAGAATGGAAGTTTTTAGGCCAATAAAAACCCATGTTATTGAGTAAAACAAAACAAGTCTCCATGGAGACTAGCAGGTGGCGGACCCTCCACCAGAAAAGTTACACGGTGCATCTTTAAATTGTTTTATTATGATTCCTTAACACAGTAATGTGGCAAAGAGTGAACAATACCAGCATGTGATTTGGAACCAACCAAGAGATTGACCGATATGTTTTTGTTTGTTTTTTTGTTTGTTTGTTTTTTAAGGCCGATGCCAATACCAGCTGGGGCCAGTATGTAGAGTCGATTTTGGTATTTTTTCCAAAATTATATAATTCAAATTCACTACAGACTCACTCTCAAACCTATAACAGAGTTTTGTAATCACATTTTGTTTTATGTCTTTACGTATCTGGTTGGCCCAAACTAAATATCAACCTTTGTTGGAGTTTTAAGGCCAACAGCCAATATGCAAAAAAAAAAAAAAAAAAGATTGTAATTAAAGTATGTGACATAATTTAAATGTAATTTTAGGGCTACATTCACAGATGCAGACAAATTTTATTGTTTGTTTTTTATATTCATATACTCCAGTGTCTGTTATGTTATGTTATGTTGAAAGTGGGACCCCATTTTAAACAACTGGATCCACTTTCACTTTCTGAACTTTCTTTGAACTTTATATCTTGCTTATGTAGATTGCTGTAATGATAAAAGTCCTAGGCTACTTTACAGTTTTGTCCATTATTGGGTTAGTACTTAATCCTCCTGTCTCCAAACGGACCATTAAACTTGTCATTCTATCTTATCTTTTCTTTCTCCATCCCTCACTGCTTTAAAGTTTTGATGTGTGTTTTTGTTCTAGTTCATATCAGACTTTCTTTCTTCGCATAGAGAAATGGGGTCTTGTAGCGTTTTTGACATCTGCTTTCCATAAGGGCTCAATTACCCCTCTGCACGTCCCTCCGAAGCGTACAAAATGCTGAGCCACTTCCTGTGCGTAGACCGAAAGTTTATCCAGTGCAAATCTATACTGTTTATATAAACGTGCTGTACTGACAGAAATAGCGTGGGCAGGAGGGACTATTTGGGTTAACCAGGAACAATCAACATACAATTCAGATGTTTATTAAAGGGCCCGTGTTACACTATTTTCTGATGTTATTATGTTGTTTCCTCATCAAAAACCTACCTGGAGTATTGTTTCATTTCATTTACACATGTTTACCTCTGCATATTTAGGTTGAGTCCTTCTCTAAAACTGAAAACACTCTGTTCCACCTTGTGATGTCATGTGGTAATACAGGATGTGCTCCACTGTGTTTTTAAACTCCATGCACCTTCACTAGAATCATTTGGATAACTTCAGCCCTGGAATTGTCAATCTCTACCGAACTGAAGGTAAAAGGTAGCTGTTAACTTGAAAACAACGGTGGAACTAAGGTGGAAAAGGTTTTTTGGTTTTTTTTGGGCTTTGGAGATGTATAGACAGACGATTAAACCAGGATTTCTCAAACATGTGTGAATGAAACAAAACGCAACTCCAGAAATGTTTTTGAGGATGTAACAACACTCTAACATGACTTAAAGCTCACAAGAATCCATTTTGTTTAATATAGGACCTTTAAGAACAGCAAAACATTTTTTGTTTATTTTGACTAGTAATATTAATAGATTGTACTAGTAGTAGTAGTAGTTGTAATATTACTAGATATTAGTAGATACATTTAATGGAATACTGTTACTAAGTACAACATCCCAGTTGAGGCGTTTGTGGCATACGCTCTACCCAGAAAGTTTCATATCATATGATGTATAAGAATTGCACAGCTGAGCAAAACTAATTCTTGAGAATTGTTTGTGCCTCAACACTGCTGACACAGTACTTACCATTGAAGAAGTGTGAATCATTCAGTGCAGTAGAACCTACTGCTTAATTGTGATGTTTCCGTTTCAGTTCATAATTAATATTAATATTCACCTCAAATGACTTGAATTTAATGAGAAAATTGTGACTAACCCAAATTTGTAATGAAATTTATTTTGACCTATAAGCCGTATGGGCCTAGTATACGGACTAAATACTATATAGCAGGTGCTGAGACGTTTCACTGTGAATTTCATGGTAACATAACAACAACAAATCAAATCTTGAAAATGTTTCACCAGTGTTTCTTCCATACAAATGTAACTTACACTGGTGGCCTTTTGGTACTTCTTGTTCATTGATAATATTTTGTCTATTATGTTATTCAACTCCATGGGAATCATTTGTCAACAGTTGTATTTTCAGCTGAGGAATCACATTCTTTACCAGACTTATTTTGGGGAGCAAAACAGCAAGTGGTTTTAATTTACGGTGCCTTTATTAGTGGGGAAGAATGCCTGGTACTTACTTACAGCCCCCTCCAGGGATCTGCGTGTGCATGCTTCTAGTTAGTGATGAAAAATGACTGTATCCATGTTTTTAATAAAAGGACAAAAGTAGATTACAGTAGAGTTCAGGATTCATAAATTGTTTTGTTGGTTTCTTTTTGAGGCCTACAGGAGTTTGTGACATTTTTCAGTGATTTTTTTTTGTGTTCTTTTTGAGTAATGTTCAAACTTGTAATTGAGCATAATCCTAGCCATCCAGTTGTAATTAGTTACATTTACACAGGGTTAGAAAGTAACTAATTAGATATACTTTACTGTAATTGTAATTAGCTGCTTTCCCTCTGTCTCTGCTCTTTTCTATACTGGCAAACACACATAGCAGCACTAAGAGAATATGCAGAATGACGTTTAAATCTTGAAGTTAATTCAGTTTTGTATAAAAGGCTCTTTTTCATATATGCATTTCCACCTTAACCTAAATACAGTTTTGGCAGCAGTACTTGTGCTTGTAATTCAGTAGGCTAGCCACGTAACTGTACTGTTTATTGTATTAACCTTTTTTATCCAGGTTAAAAACCCACTGAGCTTGAGATCTGAACTGCAGCTTCATCTTTAAAAAACAGAAAAAATAGAAAGAGAAATGATTCTCACTCATTGTTAAAATAGAGGGAAAACTGAAAGGAAAACAGCTCACAAAGTTTCACTTCTTTAAAACTAAAGACTTGCTTCCCCAAAATAGGGTATTAATAATGAAATGTTATGAATTTCATAGTGGAGTTCATCCCTCTATACAAGGGAGCATAAAGAGGAATGCCAGTCTAGTCTTATAGACCAAGGACATGGGTATAAGTCGGACCACTCAGAGAGGGCTCCTCAGCCCTGGCATACCGTTCACACCCATGGGTAAGTCCACCACCACTGCACAGTCATAGACAGTATTTAAAGACAGAATGTATTTTGCTGTTGCATTGATATAAAAACATCACCATAATTCAAAGTAGCAGATATCAGGTGCTTGTAGGCTGGAAGAGTGAAGTGAACACATTTTTATGTGTGTTATGTATGTTAAAAGAGAGCTCTTGGGGAAGAACAAAACCAGTTGAAACATACCCTATGCCTTACCCTGGGAAGTCGCCATTGGGGGGTCAACTGGTAATCCACATCCATGCAGGAAAATGGTTTTGGTTTTCAGGAACCGTAAACTGTACTTTTACTTGAGTACAGTTTTTCATTACTCTTTCCATCACTGACTTTAAGTTATACAGAATGGAGGGTCAGTCTCGAAGCAGGAGTGTGAGCAAAGCCTGGCCTGCTATGAGGAGGCATTTTGGGGGAACAGCCTCAGGTCAGCTCAGGGTCAATCTATGAGAGAAGAACCGTTTAACTCTTCACTTAACTCTGTCAAAGTGAACTGAAACATGCACAGGAGGCTTTGTTGGAAAAAGTACAAAGAAAAGAAGGATTTTTTGATTTTTCACCTGTATTGTCACGATTATACTGTATATGGCAAAGATCTAAATGGGTTCATGGGGACAGGGGTATTGAGGAATAATGCATCTAAATTATATTATATATTCTATTATTATATATTCCACAGACTGGCATTAAACTCTTCTATCTTGCATTTATTCTATGGCAGGTGTCTTATAGCTAAAACAAATAGCTTCAGAAACGTCCTCTGCTTGTTTCCATTGAAATAGAGATCCATATTGTGGAAAATTCTAGGCGATAACATCTCCATGGAGACAAGCGGGCTGTGGACTCCATCAGACAAGTTACACAGTGCACCTTAAGATCTTACTTCTATTGCTACTACTACTGTAAAAACTATTGACAATATGAAGCATTTTGTTTCACAGTCACTAAGAGGAAGTTGCAGACCCTGATTTGAACCAGGAATGAGTCAGTATTCTTTATTTTGCCATATCACAAAATCTCTTCAAACAAAACAGTGTAAAAAAAAAAAAATATGACTGCATAAACCTTGATTCACTAGACCAAATATTGCAAGACCTTTTCTTATGAATTTCAACTAACTTACCCTGTCTTTGCCTTGCCAGAAGCTTTTCACTCCTTCATAAAGCAGAATTGTTTGTTGGTAATACTGATCCTCCCATGCACTCCCTGTCTGAATTACTGACTGTTATAAATTATGTTGAGTTGCTGAGTGTTGATTTTCTTCTGTTCCATCTGGACAGAAGCTGTGGTAGGGTCTGGTGGTTTACAGAAAGCGCTGCATTTCCAGTCAGTGCAGCTAGATGCTAATGAAACATGTCATTATAGAGGTGTAGTGGAGATTTTGTCACTGAAAAAACACATTATATAACAACTTTATTTAATAACATGGGAACATGGGAAAGTGTAGGAAGGTTTTGAATTGCCAATTAGTTTGCACTTTATTTAAGCCCCAAGCAAATCAGACCAACATTACAAATTTAACAAAGAACATTTTAAGATCTTTAAGAACTTGCAATAAATATGTTTTTCATCAGTTATACATTTGTATCAGTCAGTCTTAATGCTCACAGTATAACATCTAATTTAATATTTAAAGGTCGTATATTACACAAAATTGACTCTTTAAACCATCTCTCCTCCAAAAACAAAAACAAAAAAAAACTGTTTTGTTTCATTCACACATGTTTGAGTAATCCTGGTTTATTAGTCTGTCCACATCTCTAAAGCTCAAAATGCTCTGTTCCACGAAGCAGTAGTTTTCAAGTTAACAGCCACAGGAGATGAGTTACTTTGCTTAGAATGTTCCACAGTACGGCATTGAACTTGGCTATCTCCATGGAGACAAGCAGGTGATCCATTTTTTTGTATATTATATGGACATTTTATAGTGATATACATAATAAAAGTTCTCGTTGGGACAGCGTCTGTCTTCTGTCCCATAACAGACTTGTTTGTGAACCTCTCCTTTTGCTGCAGGTTTTGGCTTTGTCTCAAGAACAACACACTCCAAAGAACTGGCAGTTTTTCATGTCAGCAGCTCAGACAGGATCAGTGGAGTTTTGCATATGGCCGTCACACATCAATGTTACATTAAATTTGCAAAAATAACTCTTCTTCTTCTCCTCTCCTTAAGACTTCAGGCCAAGATAAACCTCCGAGCTTCCTCTCAGAAAAAAATTGCAGAAATGAAAAATGTCTTTTATACTTTGTGCTGAGGTGGTATTTGGATTTGGTTTTGTTGGCCTTAAACCAGGAAGACTCATGATTGTTTCAGAATTGTTTATACTTTTATTTCAGGGACTAACTAAAAATTCCAGTATTGTGCAATGAAGAAGTTTTCCACAGAATTATGTCTTTCAGTTATATCATCGGCCAACATCTGTTAAAGAAAAAGAAACTGAAAAAACGCTGGTGTCAATGTCAAAATTAAGACTGTTGCCATGGGGATTAACAATTTAAAACAAAATATTGTATCTTTTCAGTGGGGAAAGATCTCGCAAAATGTTGCCTGTAACAGAATGCTGAAGCTCGTGAACAGGCAGAAATTAACAGTGACAGTGAACTGACACTCAGGACTATATGATATTTTGGCAAACTATTAAATTCCAAATTGACTTGCCTTTTAGTAAAATATTTAACCAATTCTGTATTACACATTAACTTACACAAAGATTTTGACCAATATTATCCTCATAGTGTATTTAATGTTTACCTTGCCAGTATAATCCTCTTCCAGAAGTATAAATGGTATATTGTTTGTGATTTAGTTCTTTTATAAATCACATTCTCTGTGGTTGCATTGAAAACTGGTATCAGTAGGTTCAGTGATAGTTTTATAGAAAGTTACCAAGAATATCTTATTTAAGTGGAGTTAATATGATTAACTTAGATTTAGGAGCTGGACCACGCCTCAACCTCCTCGCCAGCCAACCACAGCTCATCTCGACCACGCCTTCAATTACCCAAAGCCCAATTTAACAGCCATCGCGACATTACAATCCACGTCAGCTCTCTCAACCCGCTCCCTCCCATCCTGTGTCTCTTATCCATCCTTAAGCCTAAAGACATCATTTTTAAGGAGGGAGGTTCCAAATCAGCTGGGTGACCATTTTGGACTGGAGACGGAGCCCCCCACCCTCATCTACCCACCATCAATAAATATCTTTATTGTATTCCATTGTTGTGGCGTTTTGTTGTGGCGTGGTCCTTGCTAGTGTATTTGTGATTCTAGTAACACAACATGCACAAAATAATGTTCAGGTATTGACTTTATCTGAAAGCCAGGGATCAGATAAGCACAAATTGATTCATCTGTTATCTGATGAGAGGTTCATATCCAGAGAGAATTCCTTAAAGGCCTAACTTTTTGTCAGATTATGGTCAGATCTATTCCTGTAAGTAGAGTGAGCATAACATCTTTTCTCGCCTGTGGTCTATAGTTTCTCCAGAGGTGGACATGGTCATTGACTATGGTCCACTCTGTGGTTGTACTGCTCTGGTGTGTATGGGTGGAGAGTGTGTGGTATTCACAGCACTGGGCGATGACTGCCGCTCATTCTGGGATAAGTGTTTCAGGTGGGCCACCCAGTGTTCAGGACTGCTCCAAAACCAAACTACAGAAAAACTCTGCTCCACTGCAGTTTCAACTTTAAACTGTGTTTTGAAAATGGTGCATGGCAATTACATCTGATGTTTATTTGTGTTATATTCTCATATAACATTTTGAATTTATGTTAACTCTATTTGCATCCAGAAGTAGCAGGGGGACAACATCAGCTGGTTGTTGTAGCCATGCCTACCTGTCAGTGCCCAACCTTGTTAGAAATCAGACGCTAGTATGAATGTGGTAGATGAGAGAGTATTAGTGGTTTTGGAGGTGCCAATGGTACAAATTGGCAGATTGTGGCTACTCTGTGGTAAGATTGTGGTATCTTACCACAGAGTGTGAATGTGAGTGAAGGAGTAAAGCACTTCCTTTGGGGAAAGGCAATGTATCCAGTGCCTTATTCATTGATTGAATGTGATATTCCAAATGTGTCCAGAAGTCCAGATGTAGGCTTTCAGCCACTTCCAAAACTGAATCGTATAAATAATTTTATATAATATATAAAATTATTATTATTTTCAAAAGTAAATAAAAAAAAAAGTAAATTGTTATCAAGAGAGCTAAGTAGTTAGCACTTCTATCACACAGTAAAAAGGTCCTAGGGTTAATTCTTGAGTGGGGTATAGGCAGTGGAGCTTGTGTGGATTTTGCATGTTCTACCCACTCATTCCTGGGTAGGTTTTGCAGTGATAGTTTTAGTAATTACATTAGTTTTATCAGTTGTTGCAGTTGTGTGAGTGTATATTTTGAGTACTTAACTTAAATGGAAAGCAGCAGGTATGAGTTTCCTGCTGTCCCCAGTGCAATTAACCTATTCACTTAACCTCTGAAAGCTTTGTGCCCTGGATCGTCCCATGGCTTTAGTTTACATGGCATGGTTTAACATTTGGACATAAAATGATCTCATTCTACATGCCAGTGTTTAAACAACGAGGGCCAGCAGGTCTCATGTTCTCAGTACAATAAAGTTTACGGCACGCTTTTACATCCATGACTAAAGAGTGCCCATTAAAGACTGTTTTAAAAGTTCCATATTTCCTTCATTCTGTATTATGCCTCAATGTACTTCAAGTTTTTACTACAATGTGTCCATAAAAGTGGAGCAATATTAGGTGCAGTTTGATCTATTGTTGTAAAATGTCCATGTGGTTTATTATATTGGAATTACTTTGAGAATGTAATTTTAGGCATTTGATTACCTTGTGTTAAAATTCTGATTGAAAACAGCCTCTAGTTGCTTCTTGTAGTCTAAAATACCACTAAAAGACTACAAAAGACTAAAAAGTTCACAAAATAGCAATCAAGCCAATTCAGAATCTTCAATTTGTTTAACAGCACTTTGTGACTAAATGAGTATTTAGTTGATTGCAAACCTGTAAGAAAGCTGTTCTAAAGCAGTGCACGTACTTTAAAGGTCCTATATTACATATTACACATTTGTTTGATCCTTTATTATTACTCTGTCTACATCGCTAAAGCTCAAAATGCTCAGTTTCATGTATGTTTTTATTGAGGAAACAACATTATAAGATAGATCAGATGATAGTGTAATATAGGCTGTTAAAAATTCATACATGTGAATACTAGCCAAAGGGTTTGTGAAAGCTAAGAACAAGTTAGATAGATTTAAATATGTTCAGTATACTTTCTGAAGCACTACAGCAGTTGTAATCTAGTCATATAACATGTAACGACTTTGGCTTATTTCCAAGATTTGCTCATTTCTGCCAATACCCAACCGCTGTTTTAATAACTCCCAATTAAAGCCGAAAAAACCTGCTTACTATTTACTAACCACTGGTTTTCTACGCGTTATAGTCAGGACAATGAAAAATGTTGCTTCTTCCAGCATTCTTAGTTTTTACAGCTCATAGTCCAGTGAGTTGCAGTTGCTGATGTCATATCTCAGGTTCAACAGTGTATCCTGTCAGTAATAGCCTTGAACTTCAAATATATTTGTGTTTTTTGGCTTGCTCATCTTCTCGTGTGCATCTACAATGAGCTCATATCATGCTTTAAATCACTACCCACTGTCTCCTTTTTTCCAATGATTTTCTATAAACATGTTCTGTTGTTTTAATGATAAGCAGGAAGTTGGTGCGTCTCAGATGTTTGGCTAAGAGTTGCTGACTGTGTTTAACTTACCCTCTTTGTAGGCTGCACCTCTGATGTTGGCATGAATGGGCGACATATCAAATGTTTGAATGGGCTCCACTGTAACTATACCCAGATGTTGCCACGGCCCCCAGCCCTGTTTAAAGAGCCATAAACCTGTACGCAGCAGCACCGAGGTATGCAGGGCCAGCTCAGCAATCCCACCACTCTAAAGTCTGGGTAATTTGTTTCAGTGGTCACTTCCTCTCCTCTGTGTTTACTTGTTAACATTCCTGACGATGGCATGAATGCAGGGGATACTCCAGGGGACCCCATGGACCCAGCCCCTCAGGTCAGAGCAGTTATGAGACCTGGAGAGTAGAGCTGTAGTCCATTAATCAGTTGATGGCGCCATAATTGATCCAAATTTGTGTTAGTGTACTAATAATTTATTTGGGAGTGAATCCTGTGTTGTATCTGCTTTTCCATATAAAAACATTTAGCTTGTACTTTTCTGTATTGATACTTTGCGGCGACATCATGCTGGAGGTGTTCTACATTTGTCTCTATGGTGGAATGTACAGCAGTTACCATGGTGACACAATACACATGTAGCATGTACAATGCTGCAATATGGATCAGAGGAAAATGGGGTATTTAATGAGACAAAAACTGCTTAGTTGTGGTGTTATTTACAGTGAACAGACGGACATTATTTACAATATTTACAGCTGTAAATATTGGTTGTATTGAGTTCAGAGTCATTAATGAAAGAGAGTTCTTAATCCAAGCACACAAGATTCATTTAATCCGTAGGGGTCACGCAAAAAAACACAAGAGAGTTCCAAAGATTCCAGAGATATGGCAACGTGCGTATTGCCCAGTAAGGTTCATTAATTGCTCAGTGCCCACAGCAGGGGGCAGTGGGTGTGTGTGAATGTGTGTGTGGTTGAGCGGCTGCAACACCTCCTACCGCAGATACTTGCACTCTTTGAGTTCGGTTCAGGCTCCAGGCCTTAGCTCTCCATCCAGTGTCTGGAGCATCCACTTACTGGAATCTGTGCAAAATAGGACCAGCAATAAGAATCACTATAAATAGAATTTCACAATGTTATGATATTGTGTCATAATAATAGTCATGATAATAATCATCTAAATACATTTGTATAAAGAGTACCGTATTTTCCGGACTATAAGCCGCTACTTTTTTCTCACACTTTGAACCCTGCGGCTTATACACCGATGCGGCTCATATATGGACGGATTATTCGTCTATGAACACAGCGGATGCGCGCGCAGCTTGAGTGCAGAAAGCGCCGCTGTCTGTGCGGTGAACATGGGTTAGGGTTAGTTAGAACACTCGCTAGCGCTGTTGTCAGCACTAAAACAGTTTATCGCTGCGTGATAAAATACGTTCTGCTGCTAAATGAACATTAGTGAGTGGGATACGTCTTAATGACCCGTATGTGTTAAATGCAGGTGAAGCGTAAATGACGAGACGAAACGTCTCAAACTTCAGTAGCTGGACATCCGCTCATACATGATCGATACAACTAACCCCGACCCCCGGGAGAGCCTGAAATCCTGTTGAAATCCTACAAGACACTGACATGATCCCAGACAGGACAGCGGCTCTTTCTGCTCGAGACATGCGCTGTAGAGCGCCTGATGATGTGCTGAGGAAGATGCTCGTTTGATTTTGTTTTGAACAGTTATTTTGTGCTTCATGCACACACCCTCCTCATGGAAAACATACGAAGAAATGCATATGATGCAGCTTTGAAGTTAAAGACAATTGATCTGACTGTCAAAGAAGGAAACAGCTGCTGCACGTGAACGCGGCATCGATGAGTCGATGGTGAGACGCTGGCGACGGCAGCGTGACGAACTGACTCAATGTAAAAAGACGACAAAAGCTTTAGAGGCAATACAAGCAGATGCTCGGAACTTGAAAACTTCTTGAAGACGTGGACACTTGCGGCTTATAGACAGGTGCGGCCTATATATGTACAAAAATAAAATTCTTTGAAAATTTAGTTGATGCGGCTTATATTCAGGTGCGCTCAATAGTCCGGAAAATACGGTACCTACACGTACAAAATAATGTATGATGATCAGCGCCAGGAGCACAAGGCAAAGCTGTTCCTCCATGGTGATCGAAAGTGGCGTGTTTTTTAGTCCGGTTCCGGTGACGATGGTCTTCGCGGTCTATTTTGGTTCGTTTAGAACTATGCATATGTGAAAGCAAACCGTACCCACGTCTGTTTGCTACATTGTAACATTTTTCTGACTAGTGCGGACCAAAGCAATCGAACCATAGGTGTGAAAGCGCCCTAAATCTTGGGCTGATTCTCTGTTGTTAAAGGTGCATTGTGTCTTTTTGGTTGGGGGTCTATCACCTGCTTGTTTCTATGTATATGCCACTGCTCTGCCTGGAATGTTCCACACTATGACATTAAACAGCTCTACCTTACATTTATTCAAGTACAGATGCCTCACGCAGATCTGACCTCTAACTTGGTCTGGTTTGGTCTCCATAAAGATAGTCCCTCAGAATCAGAGCAGGATTTATTTTCAATATTTAGTCGATCACACAAAAACTCTTGAATGTTTTCTTTACATGAGCAGCTTTCATGATGCCGAACCCACTTGCAAACCACAATTTGTAGCTTCACAGACAGACAGTGACATTTAAAAGCTGCTTTGAAAGAGAGAAATATGATGTTTTCTCCCAATGGACCTTTAACCAGGCTGTTGGCACTGGGCCTGTCTGCAGATGTGTGTTTGGGACGGGACTACTGCTCCTGACTGCACCACACTTTTCATTTACACTAAAAGGAGGGATCTGTGAAGTGCGAAAGAATTCCTGTGGTATCCGCCCAATAGTGTATAGAATATAATACTAACAGTTACACAAAGAGGCTACACAGAACTGCACAGGACCTCTTTGTATTGAACTTGACGTAGAAAAAATTTATTGATCAACATAGAAGATTTCTTGTACACAGTAGTTTGAAAAACATCTGGAGAATATCGTAATTTTATTGTTAAAATAGTAAAAAACTACATTTATAATGATAGAAATCAAAACCTATATTTAAACAGGTCATGTGGGTGATCACATATTTGGCATGTCTAGTTTTTAGTTGCAGTTTGTTTCCAGACGCCTTGGTGCATACTGGGCTTTAAAGGTGCACTATATAAATTTTCATGTTTTGTTTTTGTTTTTTTTTAGTTCAAAAATACCTAGAAAATTGTGATTGTGAACGGAGTTGCCTCTCCACAGAAGATAGAAAGGTTTAATGTGAAACATTCTAGACATCCATGATCCATGGATGGATCATGGATCTCCATGGATAAAAGCATTTGAAAAGTTACACAATGCACCTTTAATAAAAGTATATATATATATATATATATATATATATATATATATATATATATATATATATATATATATATATATATATATATATATTCAAGAGGGGTGGGAGGAGGGGCAATGCAAAATCTGAACAAGGGAGGGAGTCTTGGCGCGGCTCCTTGTTACATAAGGGCAAATAGTATGACTTGCATATATACCATAGTAGTAACAGTAACAAAGAGGGTTCACATAGAAAGGGCCAGCTCTGTACAGGACGTCTTTGTGTTCACTTTGAGGTTTTTCCACTGTGGGCCGTGGGCGGGGCTTGTTCTATGGCAGGTACAGGCTCAGGCAGTCAGGAAAATCACTGTTGGTTTTTCTGCTGAGTCCAAATGAAATACAGCTGCTTCTTCGCATACAGACACCAGGCAAAACTAGAGCTGTCACTGTGATTTTCTCCTGTCTCATTTGAAAAAGATGAAAATATTTGGTGGAAATTCACTTTGTATTGATGCGTTCACAGTGATTTCAGTGTGGTGGCTCTGAGGTTGTTTTTATTTTGATCAGAAAATAAAACCCAAGTGAAAATGATGCACCATGCTGCAAAAAGCCTCATAGTGATAACAATATTTAACTCAAAACTACCTTTTTTTTTTTTCTAATTGCAGCAAAGAACAAGATATGTTCCCAAATCCAAACAGTACAAAAAGATAATTCATATAAAGGTGCACTATGTAACTTTTCTGGTGAGTGGCCCATGCATCATTGAGATGCATTATTGCATGAATGTTCCATAGAGTTGCATTAAACTGATCTACCTTGCATTTATTCAATTACAGGTAAAGCTATTGCTACAAAACAATATTCTTACTGTGAGTGGGCTCGCCCTTCCACAGATCTGATCTGTAACTTGCTTAATGCCATATTGTGGAAAACAATAACATCTCCATGGAGACAAACAGGTGGTGGACTATCCCTCAGAAAAGTTACATAATGCACCAGTAGTGATTTGATATTTGCTTCTTTAAACTTGCATTATTTTAATCGGGCTGTTTTATTATTATTTTGGGACAGGCTATGTTACAAAGTAGGACAGGTGATATCAGTGCGTGTGTTCATACAGTGTTTTCAGTCATAGTATTAGAATTTTTACTGTGAACTTGTTGATAATGTGTAACTGTTTACAATAACCACCCTGGAAATTTTCACTGCTTTTGGCTTCGTCCATGTGTCCAAAAACAGGCCTAAAGCACTCTTTCCTACTAGTAAATGTGTGCATGTGCAGGTCCCTGCGCTCTCTTTCTGCATTACTTCCCTTAAGAGGTGTATCTGGCCTTTGTCCAGCTCACTGATTGGCCCCTCCTGGCTTCCGTCCAACTCCTCAACAAGTTCACATTCACCAGGCGTTTTTCACTATACAAGACCCTGGAGTTCTCACTCACATTTCAACATTTTCAACATTCAGAGTTTATGTACCAAGAGGACAATAAGCAGTAGCATGACAGACATATGCACTAATGAGCTACTAGGTCCTGTTATTTCAGCTTAGCATGTTGAGAGAAAAGATGTGAGATGTGTTTCTGAGATCTAAAATGGACTGGAGAGGTATAATATGTCTTTATTACCAATTAAACATTCTATATTACATTAAATTGACTCTTTATAATGTTTTTACATCATCAAAAATATACCTTGAGTTTTGTTTTGCATCATCCACACATGTTTGAGTAGTCTTTTCTTATTTGTCTGTCAAAGCTCAAACTGCTCTGTTCCACCTTGTGATGTCATGAAGCGATAGTTTTCAAGTTAACAGCTACCTTTTGGTATGGAGGTGTATGGAGTTTAAAAACACAGCGGAACACTTCCTGTATTGCTGTGTTTTCTGTTCTGAGAGAAGAACTGGAGGGTTTGTCTGTTTAACATGTGTGAATGAAACAAAACACAATTGTGAAATAGGGGCCCTTTAAAGATTGCTCAAACATGCACACATCACTCCAAATACAACTTCGGGTGAGTAAATGGTGAGGAGGAACAACTATAACATTAAAAGCTCTAAAAAGTCAACTTTGCATAATAGGTTTGCTTTAAAGGTATAGTATGTAACATTTCTGTTGAAGGTTTTGCCTGCTTGTCTCCATGGAGATGTTATTGCTCTGCTTAGAATATAAGAACCCCATACCATTACTTGTAATTGAATGGAAATTAATACCATATAGCGGAACTTTCAGGCAACACAATAAACTCTCCATGGAGACGCACAAGAAATCTGTAGAGTGTAACACACCTTGATGTAAATATTGATCAAAGTCACTGTCATACAATAACATAATAATATTTTGACCTAGTTTGATATAATTAAAATAAAAAATATCACATATACCTCCAGACCTTTTGTAGAATATAGGGCTGGGAATCACAGGGTCCCTCACAATTTGATATGATACACAATACATGGCTCACAATACGATGTTATCACGATATGGTGACACATATTTTGCTTATTTAGGTTTTTTTTTTAAGAACCAAATGCATTTTAACAACAGTATTTCTTTGTTTAATCACAACCTGCAGAAACTTGATAAGAAATGCACTCATTTTAATCATTAAGACAGTAAATAAAAGTAAAAATACTCTTGACGATATATATCGATACAGCAGACCATGATAACAATACTGAATCACCAAATTTAGTATCACAATAAATCGATATTTCAGTATTTTTGCACGCCCTAGTAGAATATGCAACTGTTTTTAATATTTTTTCTTGTATCTCTGAAACAAACATTGTTTTGTTTGAAATGCACGGTTTCCCAGTGCATGTGAAATATTTTTATTCAGAAGTCTGCAGGGGAGCAGAATGTCTAGAGACAGGCTTTGGAAAATGTTGTTAAGTTGGACGGAGAGAGAGTTTGTCCAAGCCAAAATGAATGAACACATCACCAGTGGAGGGTACAGACAGAGATCCAGTGAGGAGCTCCAGAACTTTATTCAAAAACAGTTTCCTACCACAACATTTAACAGTATAATGCAATATTTGTGTTGTTTTATGCTAAGTTAAAGGTGCATTATGTAACATTTCTGGTGGAGGATCCACTCTGCCTGGAATGTTCCACAGTATGACATTACACATTAAGCTCTACCTTACATTTATTCAATTACACTGGATTTATATCTCAAAAACACCTAGAAAAACTGGCATTCTGACCTGTAACTTGGTCTGTTACAGGTCTGTTTCCTTGGTTTGTCTCCATAAAGATTTGGAAAGGTTTATACCATATTGTGAAACATTCCAGACAAAGTAATAACAATTTCATGGAGGAAAGAATTTGACGGACCCTCCAGCAAAAAAGTTACACAATCCACCTTTAAACAAAATGCAAATTCGAACATAAACATTTTCTATCTCTATTTCTGACAATTATAAAGGCAGATAAGTGCAGAAATTTAACTTTTTACCCTTGTTTGAAAGATTATAACATGTTTGGTGCATTTTTATCTTTAAGACGCTCATTTTGCAGCTTTTTGAGATTAAAATTTTCCAAAACAGCATTTACATTAAAGGTTCATTGTGTAACTTTTCTGGTGGAGATTAAATGCTTTTATTGTTTTCACAGTATGGCATTAAACCTTTCTATCTTCATTTTGTCCAAACCAGACCAAACCAGAAGCTATAGGTCAGATCTGTGGAGAGGCAATCCCGCTCACAGTCAGAATAGGTATTTTTGAGCTAAAAGAAACACCTATAATTTAAGAAATGTAAGGCAGAGATGAATTAATGTCATACTGTGGAAAATTCCAGGCAGAACAGTGATATATTCATTCATTCAGGTGATGGACCCTCCACCAGAAAAGTTACACAATGCACCTTTAATGGCGACCAACACAAACAGAAAATGATCAAAACGTTCCACTTATTATTTTGACGGTATAAGAATAAGCACAAGCTAATAGAAATGGCACTGCTTCATGACTCAAATTGGTGCAAAAATTCAAAACATTTAAAAATAATAGCTTATGTTTAAGCGCTTTTATTGAGTAACACTGTTATTGATATTCATTGACCCCATGGACCCTGAACACACCGTCCTCGTCACATCTGGTGTTGTTGGTCCATCTCCTCTCACATCTGCTCTGTTCCTGACCCAGGCATGCACCGGTCAGAGCCTTGTTTACGCAGTGTGTGGCTGTCCTTAAAGCAGCGGGTGATGTGTGTATGTGTGTGTCTGTCACTTTAAGTCCTCTCCCAGTCTGGTCCAGGACTATAGACTTGGCCCAGAGTCTTTGAGGTGGTCAGACGCCATGTTTGGACAGATGTGTGCCCCTCTGCTGAGCTAGTCCGACCCCTCACTGAGAGAAAAGAGGCTATAGATTATATCCAACGTGGTACAAATAGTGACACTGTGGTAAATATACAATGTTTTTGAGCTGTGAAAGTGAATTGCATAAGCTTTTTTTTTTTTTAACCATATAAGCCAATGGAATAATGCAATGATCATATCTGCTTTTCAGTTTGTCAATTTTGATACAAATGAAAAGTTTTGGTATACTGCAATGATTCATATACCACAATTAAGATTAGTTAATAACTTTTTTGTTTTGAAAATTAAAAAAAATAGTTGTTTATTTAATATAACCATGTGGTCTTCTATTAGTTCTGAGATAGATGCAGACTATTCTAAAAAGCATTCAGAAAAGGTTTAACTTGTGTCCTATTTATGTGAGTATCAATTAGTGGTTTTGTATATATTTCATACACATATATAGTCTCAAATAAAATCTCTCAGTCATTTCTAATTGTCAGTGATCAGCTTGGATCTTCTTAATCGTTTACAACCAATCCTCTGTCAGTAAAAGATTGTGGTTTGAAGCAGATTTCAGACTTTGGAGAAGTGGGGTAACTGACTATTCTTTGTGTTAAATGGCAATCATTTAAAGGTCCTATATTAGAGATAGATAAATCTGTTGGCTAGTACATCCGGCTGATTTTTAAATCTTCTGCAGAGACCAATACCAGCTGCCTAAATATGCATGGAAATATATACGCATAAAGCTTGGTTTGACACACTTTTATCCAAAGAGGGCACTGCAAAAATGTGTCTACACTGCACTCTACGCTGTTTGTAGTAAAAACAGGTTGTGGATGAATTTGTACAAATTTTTATTTGATAATTAGGGTAATATTACCTAAATCAGATCACTGGTTTATCTGGATTTTACACAATCGGTATCGGCATCAGCCCTGAAAAAATGCATAGCAGTCAGTCTCTATCCTATATTGAACAAAACTGACTCTTGTGAGCTTTTAGCCAAGTTAGAATGTTGTTACCTCCTCAAAACATGCCTAGAGTTGTCTTTTGTTTCATTTACACATGTTTGAGTCATCTTCTATTATTCGTCTTCTACATGTCTAAAGCTCAAAATGCTCTGTTCCACCTTGTGATGTCATGTAGTGGCAGTTCTTAAGTTAACAGCAACCTTTTACCTTGTGTTTAGTAGAGATTGGCAATTCCAGGGCTGAAAAATCATGGTGTATGGAGTTTAAAAACACAATGGAGCACTTTAAGTCATGAAATCACAAGGTGGAACAGAGTGTTTTGATGAGGAAACAACATTATACATCAGAAAATATCGTAATATGGGTTTCATTAAAATATGTATGTTGAGGAAATATATATTAAAATTTTAATTATTTTTTAAAATAACGAAATAGAATTGAATCCGTATGTTCCTGGTCAAACCGTGTGGTATCCTTTATTTCTAGTCAATTTCACTCAGTCTATACACCTCTGCTCTGTGTGTAATGTTTAAGGTCTCTGCATTCTTAACCCCTGCCTGATCTGGTCCGGAGTCTGCTCAGATAACATGTGTTTTATTGCACATTGTGAATATTTCCCAGCTGCCCTTGCATGGAGCCGCCAGAGGCACTCCTAATGAAGTCAAGCAAACATCCTGCACCAAAGGCATGTTAAGGATGTTTGGCATTGCATCACTTTGTTTGAGGAGGCTGTGTTAAACTAGTTAAAAGCTCACCAGCACACTCCCTGCTGTGAGAAATGTCATGTTTTAACGGACCTATGTCATCTCACGTAGGGCTGAACCGTTTGTGGAAAATATCAAGTTGCGATTTATGTTTTAATAATCGGATTCTGTTCAAAGTTCACATTTTTAAAGTGTCCAGAAGAACTGACAACAAAGACTTGATATATGAACTGCCAAATTAATGCAAGCATTATATTTCAGAATCCGTTTGTACAGATCTGTAGGGTTAGCAGTTTTTATGCACAATAAGAAAGAAATATTGTTGTTTCCTCATCATATCTGAGTTGTGTTTTGTATCATTCACACATGTTTAACACACAAATCCTGCAAATTTACGCTGACGTAATATGTGGTAATACAGGAAGTACTCCACTGTGTTTTAAACTCCATACACCTTCACTAGAATCATTTGTCAGTTTCTACTGAACTAAAGATAAAGCTGATAAAGCTGTTAACTTGAAAACCACTGCTTCATGACATCACAAGGTGGAACAGAGCATTTCGAGCTTTGGAGATGTAGACAGAATAAGAAAGGATTACTCAAACATGTGAATGAAACAAAACACAACTACCGATACATTTTTGAAGAGGTAACAGATTTATAACATGGCTAAAAGTTCACAAGAATCAATTTTGTGTAATATAGGACCTTTACTAAACAAAATTAAATATTAATAAACATAAAATACATCATGACTATACAAGATATCTGGTCTTGTATCATTATAATGCCAATAATTACTACATCATTGTTTCAACTTACAATGAATTGTATCATTTAGCAAGTCTAGCCACATTCCAATTTTATTTTGTTGCACTGTTTGTTTGCTTTAATTTATGTCTAATGAGAAATGAAAAATCACATTATCGCACATTTTTTCTAGCGTAGTATATATTTATTTTCCATACATATATTCAGTTATTTCCCAATACTGTCTAAGGGCTCGGTATTCCAGGGATCTATTATGCTGTGACTCAATCATTTGTTTTTATCTAATACAAGCGGGAAAAGAATTGTCCTTTTCAAACATATTACGCTCATAATCTAAAAATATCTTGTTTTGAGTACAATTATTCTGCGCTGCCTATTCCAACATCACATGGCCAACACATGTTTCTCAAGTTTTATAGTGAGTGAGTGTTACTGGCCGGGCAATTGTTTTCAAATGATTCTTGGATACAGAGAGCACAGTGTGTCCTCTTTAAGACTCTACTGAACGTAGTTATGCAATCAAATCCCATAGTGTTTGTTTGAATGTAACCTTACTTGATAATCTGCAAATGACAACTTTATGTAAATTGTGGTGTTTGTTTTAATGTGGTTGTTTCAGGTATTCAAGAGGGAACCGAATGCACCAAATGTAAGAATGACTGGGCCTTAAGAGCTGCCATTGCCCTTCTGTACGTCCTCTGTGCCATGCTCACCATCGCAGTTGCTGTCCTCGGATTCAAAGGTACGTTGGTTATTATAAGGAATTGGGAAAGTATTTATAGGAAAAATTTTGCTCAGGCCAAAGATGTAAAGTTCATACAGAAAGAAGAAGTTAAAGAGAAGAAGTTAGACTAATCCTAAGTGGATCAAAATCTTAATTTGAACCACAAAATATCCTGTCCTACTATGTAAACAAACAACTCTCTGTTTTAGGGCTTCACAAATTGCATGGTATTCTTGTATTAGTTTAGCAGTTCATACTTCAGTCTTCTCTAAAATGTTAATGATCCTCTGTATGTTTAAAAATGTTAACTTTAGTTTAGACCTGCCACCATAAATGCTACATCGACTTATCGTTCAATGTATGAAAGCTGTTAAAAGTTGAATAAGTGACTTCCATGGCTAATTATTGACCAATAACATTATATATTGTAGCCCACGCCTTTTAATGATACTGTCTATTAAATACTTTTTTACTGGGATTATCCTGCATTATTGTTATTGTGTCAATGACATAAAGTAGTTTCAGTATTATCGCAGTATATCTCTGTAGGGATATATCATGCTTCAAAATTAGTTATCATGACAGGCATACTTAGTTTCAGATCTTACTTTTAAAATGTAAATGGTAAATTTATATTTTACAATTGCAATGCTTGTCAGTAAAATTACAATTAGATATTCATCCAGATTTGTTCAGCCTTACAATATAAATGTATGACCGCTGTACTAATATAACTTATCTACTCCTGTGTAATTGTATCATTAAAAACTAAAAAACACACAAAAAAAACTTCACTAAAGAAACTCCATATCTGTGCTGTACTGAGGGCTCTCAGTGCCAGTTCAGTCCTGCACAGAAATGTAATTTCTCTAACTCTGACTAACTTCAAATCCTCTTGAACTGCATTCATAACTCTTGTCTTTGGTTTTGCTCTGGGCCTCTTGTCTGGCAGCTCTAACCTAATATATTTTCACTATCCATCCACTGAACATTGCTAGACCATCACAGTCAGGCTTTATTTTTATCTGCAAAACAACCAACAAGAATGATCCTCTCCTTATACACAATCACACTCCAATCCATTATTATGAACAAGTGAAATTTAACATCTTTGACATTCATTTTCCTCTTCTTTCTGTTGAGATATCCAGTTCTATCCTTGTATACACACAGTGGTGATTCATTACAAATTTCCAAATGTTTATTGTTTCTGTTTCGGTAGTGTTAAGATTCACATTGTTGAAATCTAGACTGTCTGGAAGGCTAAAGGATACCAAAAAACTAACCACTCTTCTCCACCATAAAACTAACTGTAATGCAGTAGCAAATGTAGTTCCACATGTCAGGGCCTTTACTATGAAGGTGGATTAGAAGGTTATCTGTGCAACTATGGGAATATCTAAAGCTGGATGACATTCTACTGAAGTAGATCTATAGAGTAACATAATTTGAAGATTAACCTGTTTTGGACCAGATTAAATTCCTGTATTTCTGAATAAGATAAAAAAGGCATGACATAACACGTGCCTTTTATCAAGTCCATAGTGCTACGGTACAGTATAATACTTTGCATGAATGTATAGATTACCACTGATATTCAAATGTGACAAAAATGCATTTCTCCTCTTCATTTTACTATGGTGATGACAATATTCTGACAATTTTATGAGACTTACCTCCATCCACTGGTCCCTAAAAGTAAACAAACACAGTCCATGCCAAAAGCCTGCCAAAGTCCACTGTTTCCTGGACACTCTTTTCAACTTTTCAACATAACATTACAAAAGTTGACACTGTTTTACACTAAGACAAGCCCAACCCCTTTTTTTTTTTTTATCTTAACCATTACAGATTTATTACTAATCTTGGGGATTAAATGTGCAATCTTTAAAGTGCTAATAAGTGTAAAAAAAATTAATTTAATTTTAGTAACATTTAATATCAAAAATGTATTAAAAAAATGTGTAATTAATTTGCATATAAAGAATAAACAAATGAAAATGGAGAGGGACGTGTGGATGGAGGTGCATCCTGGTGGAGGTCTGGATTTTATTGCATACAGAAATTTACAGAATTTATAAATGGACTGTCAATTTGAACACAAAAACATAACTTCATTTGTAAGACAATATAAATTTCTTTTGTTTTTTCTCAGCTCTTTTTGAATAGTTTTCATTATTATATCTCCCACCTCTAGAACTTTGCTCTCATAGTTCGATAGAAAAAAACAGGGTTCACTAAGACGTTCATAACCTGCTGTGTAGTATTATTATGAAGAGAGACATATCCGGTTTAAGTTCAGCCAAATCAAAACCAGTTACTGTAAACAGCCCCAGGTTTCTTCAGCCTGCCTCTCTTGTGTTCGGACATGACCCAGAAAAACAGACTTTCTTTGTACCTTTATATTTGTATTTTGCTTTGTCATAGCAGCTACTTCCCGGTGTTGTTTTGGAGCTCATCTGACGTCTGTGGTTTGGGCTGTAATGTTTAGCAGATGACCGTGCACTTTAACCACTTAAGGCATGCTTTTATGGCTCAGTAGTAATTTGTAAGGTTCACTTGCAAAAAGCAACAAGTCACAAAGATTTTTAAAGTTTCCCAGTTTTCTCCTGCTGGCCTGGATTAATATCGTATAACATCTTATCAATCATTACTTCATCTTTGGACAGTTTCTTTCGCTGTCTTTAAAGGCGCTATATAAATGCAATGATTAATTAATCTCTCCGTTAGAAAATTTAGATTGGGCACCTGCAACTTTTTAAATTATTTGAACATTTGAACCATAGTAAGTAGGCCCCTTAAGATAACAAATCTGGAAACACAAATATTGCTACAGAGGAATATTGTGACAAACAACAATATTTGAAAATACTGACACAGCAGGATAATGCCAGTAAACCATTTTATTGTGACAGGTCTAATAGTAAGCAATAATTGTTTGAAAAAGTGTCAAATGAGTGTAAAAAAGGAACAACAAAGAAAGGAAGTAGTACATAAATAAATTCCCCCTGTAAGTGTTAAAAATATTATTTGAAATTACTTGGTTCAAACTGACCCAAAATGGACCTCATCTGCTTTGTTTGTCTGTATTCTGATTGTTTCATGTTTTGTCATTTTTGGAATGATAACAAGGAAAGTTCAGGATGCTCTCTCCAGAACATTTTTTCTTGTCAGTTTTGGACGCCCACATGAGGAGAAGAAACAGAAAAAGGAAAGAGAGTCCGCATGTGATTTTTCATTATGTTAGCTGTTTGTGTCTGTCAATCCACAGTTGCCTGGTTACATTTAAAAATCAAAAAGTTTATCATCTTTTTAACCAAGCCACCCACCGAGGTTGGCAGTGGAATAGTATTACGTGTGAATGTTGTCTGCCCTCTGGTGTTTGGGGAATGTCATTGAAGAATTACGTTGTCACTACATTGTCATATTTTTTTTCCCCCAACCTTTGATAGTGGTCCAGAGAATGGATAATGTCACAGAAGGTATGCAGAATTATAAAGGCAAGATCAATGAAGTGGAGACGGATCTAAAGAAATTTGGTAAGTTTTTGCTCAACTCTACAAAAATTAAATTTATTTTGAAATTCTTGATATGAGTTGAATTAAAAATATGTATAATTTATTTTAGTCAATTGAGACCATTTAGGCAAATAATAATAATAATAATTATTATTATTATTATTATTATTATTATTATTGTTGTTGTTGTTGTTGTTGTAATAATTATTATTATTACTATTATTATTATTATTATTATTATTATTACTTTATTTATTTATTTTTATTTTATTTTATTTATGTTTTTTTTTTTTTACTTAAGAATGTGACTAGTTGCAGGTGTTTATTTTATTGTATTTGTATTTATTTTTTGTATTTTAATTAGACAGTGGGAGATACAGGACTGTACAACAACTTACCCTTATGTCATAGATGACCCTATATTCTGTCAATCATTATCTTTGCACTTTTTCTCCTTATGACCTCTTGCCATTTATATTTTTGCTCTTTGTTATTATAATATATTGTGATGTGTGAGCAACTGTCCAAATAATTTCTCTTGAATCAGTAGTTTGTCTGTCTAAGATGAAGCAAAATTGAAAATTCAAACTGAAATACAAAACAAAAATCTTATACCATTTCATTATGTATTTACTCATTTAATAAAAAAAAGTATAATTAAAGAGCCCATATTACACTATTCATTCACACATGTTTAACACACAAATCCTGCATATTTTGACTGAGCTCTTTCAAACTAAAAACACTCTGTTCTACCTTGTGATGTCATGTGGTAATACAGGAAGTGCTCCACTGTATTTTTAAACTCCACACAGCTTCACTAGAATCATTTAGATAATTTCAGCCCTGTCTATCACTATTAAACGAAAGGTAAAAGGTAGTAGCTATTAACTTAAAAACATGTGTGAATGAAACAAAACGCAACTCCAGGTGTGTTTTTGAGGAGGTAACAACGTTCTAACATGGCTTAAAGATCACAAGAGTCAAGTTTGTGTAATTTAGGATCTTTAAGCTCAAATAGTCTTATTGAAAATCTGATGAAATTTCATTTTAATTGTCATGTTGTATTTATTTGCTTTGCCATTGCATGCTCTGTGTCTGTCTGTCTGTCTGTCTGTTGTAGGTAACCAGGCTGGACAGAAGTCAATAAACGCCACCAGTGAAATACGGACTTTTAAAGCCGACTTAGAAGCTTTGAGGAGGCAGCTGGATGAGATCGCACTCAGAGCCACGAAGAACCGGGATGTCCTGGAGGAGCTGCGTCTGACGGGGGGAGATATGCAGACCACGCACACGTCTTTACAGGGGGTTTTGGACTCCAACTCTGCCTCTCTGCGCTCCGTCAACCAGACCTTGACCACTTACAGCTCCATGTTAGACAATCTCCAAACGGACACGGCCTACCTGCAGTCAGAAATACAGACGCAGGTGAAAGTGCAGGGGGAGAGCCAGGTCACCATCAGTGCACTAAACATCAGTCAAATTCAACAGAGGAACCTCCTGAGCAGTCTGCAGAAAACTGTGGAGGATGCGGGTCAGGCAGTGCAGAGACTCAAGAATGACTACCAGGTATTTACTTTCTGATTCATCAATTATTTCAGTGATTTACAATTAATTAACAGTAATTTTTATTTGGTCTATAAATCAGCTGTATTATAACATGCCAAGTTTTAATTCCAACTTGGTTTTCTCTGCAGAGTTAACTAATAATTAAATAGTTGTAATATTGTAAGTTGTTATTATCATGTTATCAATTATGTTACCATAATACAAAATGTGTAATATGGTCTTATATGTTTTTGGGAATTACATTTTAATGTTTATTAATTTATGTGTTAATGGATTGCTTTTATTTCAAACATGTAATAAATAATAAAAGTATAGATAATAATGTCAGTATGCTGGAAAAGGAGTAAGAAGAAGTTCTTAAGTTAAATGTATTTTTATTTCACAGCAAAATAATTTATTTGCTGGTTGTCTTTTAAATTACTCAAATGGAGATTAGTCTATTGAAGATCATTATCTCCTCTTGTAGGGTCTGCAGCAGAGCGCTCGTCAGGCCCGCTCAGACACTGAGTGGCTCAAAGAGAAGGTTCAGAATCTGCAGGTGTTAGCAGCTAATAACTCCGCCCTGACGCGCTCCAACGGGGAGGCGCTGGAGGACCTGGGGGCTCAGCTCAGCACTTTGGCCAGTCAGATACAGAACGCCTCGGCTCTCACAGAGATCCACGACCAGAGCCTCCGAGAGCTTATGGACCACCAGAGGGACCACGACAACAGCACCTCAGCACGCTTTGACGAAGTGGAGGCGCGACTGGACCGTCATGAGAGCGACATGGACCGGGTGACAGGGAATGTGAGCTTCTCCTCTCAGCTGCTGGGGGCCATCAGCTCTGACCTCAACGGGATGAGGGCGTGTGCGGAGACAGTGATGAAGCACACAGACCTCATTGTGGCTCTGAACAGCAGCGTGACAGAGACTCGCGCTGACAGTAGAGACCTGAAGGCCCAACAGGATGATCTGGTGTCCCGTTTGGACAAAGAGGTGACAAGTCTGTCCTCCGTCATGGAGGAAATGAAACTAGTGGACAGCAAACACTCGCAGCTCATCACCAACTTCACCATCTTGCAAGGTCAGACCTAACTCACCTCCTTATACAAGCACGTCTTACTCATTTACATTCAGTTGTAAACTGAGCCCCCCACTGTCTGTAGGTCCTCCTGGTCCCAGGGGTCCCAAAGGAGACAGGGGTGCCCAGGGCCCTGTTGGTCAGACTGGACCCAAGGGTGACAAAGGAGACAAAGGCTCAGCTGGGCTTGTGGGGCCTAAAGGAGAGAGAGGATCTCCTGGTCCTACAGGTGCTGTAGGGCCACAGGGTGCAGCAGGCGTCCGAGGTCTCCCTGGAGCGAAAGGGTCCAGAGGACCTGGGGGCAGGCCTGGGATACCCGGTGATAAAGGAGACCCGGGGTCTCAGGGCCAGCCCGGCCGGGACGGGCTCAGCGGACTGCAGGGTCCTCCAGGAGAACCAGGGCCCAGAGGAGCACCGGGACCCCCAGGTCAGGATGGTCCGCGGGGTCCTGTGGGCCCTATCGGCCCTCCTGGTCCTCCAGGTTTACCTGGACTCTCAGCTCTGCCCCCTCAGGTTCCCCCACAGCCTCGGCCCACGCAGCTCCCCAAACTCCCTAAACCGCCGAAGCCCGTTGCAGGCACAGAGCAGCCTGAAAGTACAGTGGTCCGGGAGGTCCAGCCCACTGCCCCTCCTACTGCTGTCCCCGGTGAGTGACATTTGTGCTACATTTATATCTGCTTCTAATTTTTTTTCTAAATATTTGGAATTTTATTCCAGGCTGCCCACTAAACTTTAAAAAGTGGAGAGGAAGTTGCTATTACTTTTCCACTGCTGCTCAAAGACTCAACTTTGATGAGGCCAATAAGTTTTGTACCAACATTTCAACACATTTGCTGATAATCAATGACAACGATGAACAGGTATAAACAGAAATGTTTTATTTCAAACCTCTAATGCTTCAGCATGAGTTTGTCACATTCTTTCTCCTTTAGCAATACATTCAAAAATCTGTTGCTGGGAAGACATATTTCTGGTTGGGCCTCACAGACAGAGAGAAGGAGAATGAATGGAAATGGGTGGATGGGACATTACCTGAGTTCACGTGAGTTAATGCAATTCAGCGCAGTTATTCACAACATATTAAATAAGAAAGCTTTGTATTTTTATCGTGCATTGATGATTTGAGGTAAAAGAGCCTTTCTTTGTTGCCTCCTGTAGGAACTGGAAGCCAGGGCAGCCTGATAACTGGACCCATGGACATGAGGACGGAGAGGACTGTGCTGGGCTCATTCACCAGGCCAAGTGGAACGACTTCTACTGCACTGACCGCATCGGCTTCATCTGTGAACGCACCTCTGATGGTCTGCACTCACTCTATTCTGTTTAGTCAAAAAAGATGGGGATAATGAGTCAAATTTATATGTACAGAGAAAGAACTTTAACTGAAGCTAAATTTGTAAAGTTAAAGGATTAAAATGTTAACATAAACTATAATATTGTGACAATAATACCATAATTTTAGCCCATCTCTAAAGTATGATCTTTCATGTGCACATTTATTATGAATGTATGTAATCCTCATATAAAAAGTTTTCATATATTTTTGAATGACATGTATTTTTTTTTTTCTTTTTCATTGTATAGATTTTCCAGTTTTATAGCAGAGGCAGTCCCACATGAGCATGGATGAAGGAGGAGCTCTAGCGTTGACTAGAAGACTCTGATAAAGTCAGTCAGTGTCATGGAGACCAGCACTGACAGGTCAAAAGGCACTTTACAACAGTGTGGTGCAAAGGACTAAACAAGCACAGGCCGGCCCACTGCTTTTGGGACAAAACGTTTTACATGAAAACATAAGAATGTTGGAGTCCAAGTGAAGTACTTATGTTGTACAGGTTTATTTGTAAATAGTGACAAATTGTGTTCAAATAAATACATTTTTACTCTGTTCTGCAAATATATGAAATTATATCGCTATTAAAGCTACCGCTATTTTGTATTTTTGATACCACATAGAAGTGAAACTGTGACTGTAACTAAGCATTCAGAAAGTGCCCATGGATCATTAAATGACTGCAACATTTTCTTACCTTGCCTTTAAAACCTTTATATGTACCTATATTTTTTAGACATATAAATACTATACAAGTGAGCCATTGTCCATTATGCCAAATTTGTGAATATCTTATTGGTTTGATTGTTTGATTGTGTGTGACTGATTAACATCATGAAATGAAAAAAAAAAAAGAGTTTATTTGTATAATCATTTAGGCCTATATTATGATTTTATATGAACCAAACCCACCTATAGCCTAACAGAACAACCAGTAAAATAGTTAAAAAGCTGTGTAACATTTGCTTTATTTAAATAATAAAATGTGATTTTAATAAGTCTATCTTTGTGTTATTAGTAATTGCTGCAATGTGTGGAATTAAACTTTAAAGATGCACTGTGTAGCCTATATAGCTTTTTCAGGTGGAGGGTTGAGCACCTGCTTCAATACGCGGTGTTTGGAATGTTCCACAGTATGGCATTAAATTCATGTGAAACTCATGGGTGATGACACCCAGATTTGTTGAGAGTAATCCCATTCATAGTATTCAGACTTGGCTATGAGAGGTTAAAGGTCATTTTGTGGAACGTCAGGTGATCAGTTTCTTAATTTGATTAATGATTTACAAAGTCATGAAAAGGCTTGTAAATTACTTTTGGCTTTTTGTCGTATAGCCTACTGTATAAATCAAGTCCAGAATTAGATTTAGCAACAACACTACTAGTCCCATAATGCTTTTGTGGTGACACGTCATCGCCGTGTGATCACGTGACCACGTCACCTGACGATGACATGTTATTTTTAGTGATTAGAGTGATTTCGCGTCTATATGTGGGTTAATAATATAGTTTGTATCAAGTATTACTATCTACATTATGAACTGTTTTAGTGGAATCTAAATCAGCTAATTTGCGGCTTTTATTCGGGATTGATTGTTATGATTACCCAGCATGCTTAGCTTGTTGCCGTCTGACGGAGCTGAGTGAACTGTCTGGAGAAGAAGCTAACAGCGAGCTGCATTTATGAAGTTACTATGATTTATTGTCGTATGGAATAAGGAATTGTGGGAAATAGACTAATAAGAAGTTGCCAAGACATCAGCAATGCCTCTCTTCACGACAAACCCTTTTGATCAAGATGTGGGTGAGTAAAAAAAGGGCAGGGGCTGCGCAGGCTGTGTGCTCCCTCCTCGGGCTAACTCCTCTCATCACAAAGCTTTGTTTGACTTTTATATTCACATCATGTTTCATGTTATTGTGCTGAGATACTGCTGGATGAGACAGGCTTTTCGGTTCACCATTGGCGTTTTTCTATTGTGTGTTGTGAACATAACGCCCAGGCTATGTCCATAATGTGGATGCCAGTGGGTAGCTGTCGAAAGCTAACATCTTTATACATTTTAGTCTTCCGTTTAATAATCAATAATAATAATAATCCGTCTAATAATAATAATCACAGTCTGTGGACTCAGGACAGACGTAGAACATATTTATAGCACTGATCATGTCGATTGCAAAACTGTACCAAACGGCATCTCAGACAAACCGGGTCTGACTTTATCACCAGTAATTATAATACAACTTTTTACATATATAACAAAGAACACAAACTGCCTTTTACATTAAAATAACAGTACAGCAAAAATATGTTCTACCTTGTATTCTATCATTTAACATTATGATTACAGATATTTATTGATGTTATCAGATACCTTAAATCCCTTTTGAAAACCAAATATTAGTGCAAGAAATATGGTTTATAAGAGGTTGGAAACCAATATAAGATCAGCCTTTATCTGTGCCACAATGGTTAATAAACATGAAGACTAAACAATAGACATAAAACCATAAATCATGATGTCTTAATTATAAAGAGCAAGAGGAGACTAAACCTTTAAGTAACAACTCCTATCTGATCAATAAAGTTATGAGCTCAAGGCCACGTCTTCCCCTTGTCTTCACTGTTGTGTTGTGTTTTCTACAGAGAAAGCGACCAGTGAGATGAACACAGCGGAGGACTGGGGCCTCATTCTGGACATATGTGATAAGATAGGACAGTCACGCACTGGGTTAGTGAACCGTCTTCATTTTAAATCTAACTTGAGAATGGTACGTAGACATGATTTGACAGAGTTAACACAACAATACCATGTATATCTTTGTAGGCCAAAGGAATGCCTTCGCTCTGTAATGAGACGGGTAAATCACAAGGATCCCCACGTGGCCATGCAGGCTCTTACTGTAAGAACTTCAGTACTTTTTGTGTCTAATTGCTTTTAAGGTTTAGGTCTGCTTAGATTTATGCATATTTTACTCTACCCCCTCAGCTTCTTGGAGCTTGTGTCTCAAACTGCGGCAAAATCTTCCATTTGGAGGTGTGCTCTCGAGAATTTGCCAGTGAAGTCAGTAGTGTTTTAAACAAGGTATTAACTTTTGTTTGTTTTAGAATTTCCATTTAATTGCTGTCTTTAAAACTGAAGGTAGTAAAAAATGTGTTACCTTAAATCTTCAGGGTCATCCTAAAGTGTGTGAGAAGCTGAAGGCTCTTATGGTAGAGTGGGCAGAAGATTTCCGTAATGACCCCCAACTTAGTCTCATCTCAGCCATGATCAAAAACCTACGAGAGCAAGGGGTCACTTTCCCTGCAGTTGGTTCCCAGGTCAGTGAAGAAATTACGTGAATAGATTTGGTATTTTCTTAACAAATTAACGTCAATATTTTATAGGCTGCAGAACAAGCAAAAGCAAGCCCGGCTTTAGTGGCAAAAGATCCAGCCACTGCAACCACCAAAAAAGAGGAGGAAGACCTGGCCAAAGGTAGGAAGGTTAATGGGATTTTATATGTATATTTTTTCACCAGTTGTTTTTTGTCACTGTCTGAATGGTGGTGATATAAAGGTTATGAGAAGTCTGCTTCAAATATGTCTATAGACAT
Source organism: Taenioides sp. WSHXM2023 (assembly GCA_029959045.1). Lineage (NCBI taxonomy): Eukaryota > Metazoa > Chordata > Actinopteri > Gobiiformes > Gobiidae > Taenioides > Taenioides sp. WSHXM2023. The sequence goes on along the minus strand of CM057096.1, from coordinate 10,763,532 downwards.
GCTTATTTTCATATAACTGAGATTAGAACAGCAAGTTTTAAAAAGTTATTTTTGTCGGCTAAATTATGTTAAAAGAAACAAGAAACTATACTGTATATATCGTGTAAGTATTTAGCTTCTAATATTACAGGAAAATGAAATGCAGTTTCTTTTACAAATCATTTTATACTGTTGTATGGATTTTTTCCGAGCTTATGAAAATATTACTTTCACCTTTATTAGTGTAGTGTAGTGCAGTTTAAGTAACTGATCACAATTTCCTCTGCTATTCTCTTTGTAGCTATTGAACTGTCCCTGAAGGAGCAGCGTCAGCAGCCTCAGACTTCCCTGTCCAGCCTGTACCCGAGCACCTCCAGTCTGCTCTCCTCTCACAAGTCCGACGGGAGGAAAGTCCGTGCCATCTACGACTTTGAGGCTGCCGAAGACAATGAGCTTACCTTTAAGTCCGGAGAAATCATTACTATTCTAGATGACAGGTGCAGTCAACTTAGGTTTTCATTTCACCTCTTACCAATTATATGTTTTAATTGAATATTTTTTGGGGTGTGTGTGCAGTGATCCAAACTGGTGGAAAGGGGAAACATATCAGGGAGTGGGTCTGTTCCCGTCCAACTTTGTGACAGCTGATCTGACGGCTGAGCCTGAAATGAGTGAGTATATTGGTTACATTAACATTCAAGAATTTGATTATGTGATGAGATGGGTGCACAGCCTATAAAACTCTATAGGAGAGTTAATGTTTTTGAAAAGAATATCCAAATTCATGATTTACAAATGTCAATTGTTATGATTATCTGTTTGGGATTGGGTCCAGCAACTTCAGCGCTCAAAGTCCTTTCAACTGACCAAAATCATGTCTTTGGGATTGAATAATGGCACCACTTTCTTAAGACATTAAGAAAACTGTTTCTCTCTTATTTATGGTGAGAGAGAAGACATTGACTCTGTGCCACTTTTTACATCATGTGAACAGACCCAGTAATTACAGAGATATTAATCATAAACCATGTCAAGTCTCCAAACTGATCTTTTAAACAGCAAATTCCACACTGAACTCTGACACCCCCTCCTCCTCACTGTTAAACTATAGGCTCTACAATGTTGTGATGTCAAATGAATGCAACCTGTTGGGTAATTTCTGGAATTTAAACTTTACTTTTGTTTTTTTAGCTTCGAGACTAACATTGTCATTGTTTTACTACATAGTAAAGACAGAGAAGAAGTCTGTGCAGTTCAGTGAAGAAGTCCAGGTGGAGACCATAGAGCCAGAGCAGGAGCCTGTGTACATAGACGAAGTATGTCCATAACTATACTACTATTAATTATAAATGTCAATATGCAGTACAATACATACCATATTAACTTTTATTATGCATTTCCTCTTTAGGATAAAATGGACCAGCTACTGCAGATGATCCAAAGTGCAGATCCCACAGATAACCAGTCAGACAGTGTAGAACTCCTCCAGTTAGAAGGTAAAAGTATGAATATATAATATGAAAATAAAATATTATAGGGTGACTTTTTAAAATGTGCAACACATTGAGGAGTTTAAAGGCACTGTATCTGATTTTTACTGTCTTAAAATGTGAAAAACACAATTAGTGCATTTTAATGGTTTGCAAAGGTCCCAGCTTATTCTTTACTTTCCTAACACATTAGCACTGTCCTATTTATTCATTTTATAAGCGCTTTTCACAACCATTCGAGGCTAGAGCGTAACTTTTCTGCCGCGATCATGCTCAAAACAGTCAGCATGCTAACAGTACACCAGCCTTACTTCCTTATTCATGTTGAGAAAAATACTTTATAATTACATCCAGACAGCAATATATCTGAACAGGGGTAGGACATTTATTTTATTACTTGAGAAAATAGGTATAGCACTTATTAATATTGACTGTTTTTGCAGGTGCTTGTAATCAAATGGGGCCTCTTATTGACCAGAAGTTGGAGGACATAGATCGGTAATAATCTTGAATAGTGTTTTATTTTGTATTTTATTCAGTGTGTCTTAATGTGTTATATGTTGTCAACAGGAAACACTCAGAGCTGTCGGAGCTCAATGTAAAGGTGATGGAGGCGCTGTCTTTGTACGCCAAGTTGATGAATGAAGATCCAGTTTATGCCATGTACGCCAAGCTGCAGAGCCAGCAGTACTACATGCAACAGCCTGGCAACGCAACACAACAGGTGAGAGAACAAGATAACATAAACTTTATTTGATTTTTATTGGGAGACTCGTGCATAGGCTTTAGGTTCAGCAGACATAATATAAGGTGTATGTAGTTTTTTCTTCCTTTTTTCACATATCATGTAAAAGGAGATAAAGAAAATTAAACAATAATACTGGAAAAGGAGGAAGGAAAACATGCGCAGTATATTTGTCCTCCGTCCTCAGGTGTACCCGGGCCCTCCTGCCCCTGGGTCTTACGGCATGAGCGGCCCCGCAGTCCAGGGTTACACTGTTCCTATGGAGCAACTCCCAGCTGGAGCACCTATTCCTGGACAACCAGCCCCTAGGTACAGTTTCCTCTCGTTCTTTTGAAGGAGTAAACAAGTGTTTTGTGAGTGATTTCAGTTTCTTAATTTTGTGTCAATCTGGATTCATTGTGGTTGAGACTTCATCTGTAGTACAGATAACATGATGTATCTATTATTCAAGGAGCACTTTGGTAGTTAAGTCCAAATGACATGTAGACCTAGATGATATGTTTACTAACGAACTAACTGGTAAAACTGATTCTTGAAATATAAGGTGGAGAATTCATGGACTCATTGCATTCACTTGCACAGATGACACCACATAAAAAATTAAACTAAACTAAACAAACTAAGCCTTGCCTAAACCAGGACTAGACCCAGGACTAGACCCAGGACTAGACCCAGGACTAGACCCAGGACTAGACCCAGGACTAGACCCAGGACTAGACCCAGGTCAGACCAAATCTACATTCAACTGGGCTCAAACCAGAACCAGATCAGGGTAAGTGTGAAGTACCCTAGTGTCATATGTCCTCTCTCTTGCAGTGATGTTCACATGTACATGGGACAGCCTCCGGTCTACACAGCGCCCCCTGGCAGCATGCCCCCCTCTGAAGTCCAGTCCTACCAGAACCCAGCCACTGGCCCCAACCCTCCTGCACTCACACAAACTCCTAACTACAGTGTCCCCTCTGGTCAGAGCATAGCACCTTCAGACGCTGCACAAGCCCCTTATCTTGAGAAGGCCTTGTTATAGGTCTCACTGTTAGGTTTGTTCACACACCACCCTTCAGGCCTGATCAAATAGAGGTTTAGAATGATGCCTGTGTCGTTAATTTCATGTTAGAATTGTTTATTGGGGGGCAGGGTGGTTGGAGTGCTCCTGCCTCTAAGCAAAACTGTTTATAAAATTCTCAGGCACACTAATAATAATCATTTTGTTGTTTTCCCAGTGTTATAAAGCATTCTGAAACTTCCTAAACAATGAAAACAATAGCAGTTAAAGATGGAATTAGTGGATGGTTGTGACTACCCAACAACTGATAAAAAGTAGCTATTGATCAGGTCTACCCACCTTAAGTAACTTGGATTTGTTCAAGCCATATATAAGACCCCTCAGCTGGAGAAATGAAAAAGGTAAATGCATTTACTTTGGTGTCATTTTACGTATTTAACATATTTGTATGTTTTATTGTTGCACTTTGGTTTATTTATAATTTTTCATTGTTTTGCAACCTCTTTTTGATCGGCCCTGAAAGAAACACTGGATTCATAATACACTACAAGACATACTATGGGAAAGGCATCTTCTATAGTATGTAATAACTTAACTACTCATACACTAACTAAACAGTCACTAGGGGGCAGCCTTCTCACCCACTCCTCCGACGAAAACAGGCTACGATTGCAAAAGCTTAACATGACGTTTTTATTCTAACGATGAAAGGACTTGTATGATTATTAAAAAATAGATTACTTCTCTGTATATGTTGTTCACTTTTAGAAGTATTGAAAACTGACGCCACTTTTTGTTTTTTTGGAGGGAAAATCTCAAGAAGCAGCATGCACAACTCTTTTGTAAATACTGTAATGACTTGGTAGTGACCGCAAATCAAGTGTGTTCAATCGTCAGCCTTAAGATGGACTATTTTATGTTAATAGTACTGAAAAAGTACTATGAAAAAGAGACAATATGCAAGTGCTTATGTTCTTTATATGGCAAAAATATATTATAATGCATACACTACAGTACTAGATAATGATACAGTACATTTGGACTTCTAACTCATGTGCGCCTGTAACTAACTGGTCATTTTTCCAAACCTGAATTTTACAGTCAATCTCTCTCAAAATATTTCTATTCTAACTAATTATTTCTTATTTATGGGTTTCAGGCAAATAATTTCTTCCTGATTTGAAGTTTTTGTGAGGACCTTTCCATAATCAAAAGATATAAAATTTTGATGTGATTTAGTGAATTGTTATGTCCACTGTTGTCATCGCAATTAAGCTTGAATACCCATGAACACTATAAAACCAAAACCAAAATTTGTTGCAGAACAGAGCATTAGCATTTGCCAATACTGAAATACTAAGAATCAAATTATGAAGTCAACTATTTGTAAATTGAATCTTCCGGCTGGTCGGTCACACTTGTATCAGAGGAGCATAGAACTGGCTGAGCCCCAAGTGTTAAACATTTGTGTTTCAAAACATCATTTTTGTAGTGCATTTTAATTTATGGTTTTGATTGTTACGCTGTTTTTAAAAGGGGAAATCTTTCAGGATTGATGTATGTATTCACAGAGCAGGCATATGACGTATTATTTAGTTGTATATTTAAATGACTCGAGACATGTCTGTGTTGTATCATAAGGTCAAATGCGAATAACAAGCCACCCTCAAAATTTTAGAGAGCAATTTTGACAAATTTCTGGCAAATTGGTCAGAGTTTGTTGACATTTCTAGGCTCTCAGTCAGTTACAGTGTTGAAGCTTTAAGAACAAAATATTCAAAAACTCACCCGTTCTCAAAATGCTGCTTCTCGAGTTGTCTGCAAGTATTGCTGGAAATGAAACTGCAAAGTAAATATTATGTTCTAGATATAATGTATAATGATGCACAGTGAAGGAAGAGTAAGAAAGAAAACTTAACTTTTTAGGATGTTGTGTTCTCAATTACAGTTCATTATTACACTGTTTTTCCTCTTTAATGCAACCACTAAACTACTCAGCTTAGATTGGTCTAAACGTTACAAATTCATTGAAAAGTCAATGCATTTCTGTTCCTCATTTTAAAGACTTTATTTAAATTTTCTGGTAACTTTGTTTTGTTTTTTTTTTGTTTTTGTTTTTTTTTCATTAGTTAGTGGTTAATATTTATCATGACTAATACAAATCCAGTGAATAAACTTAAAAATAAAAGACTGAACTGTATTGACGTTTCCATGATATGATATGGCTGATTTATTGCTGATTTAAGTTTTGTACTGCCTTCCTCTGGTATAAAACTAGTTAATAAGCAGTTGTATGTAAGATGGTATATGATAAACTTGCAGGTATTGTGGGACCATTATTTGACTTGGAGCCTGTCTATATCTCACATTTTGAACATGTAACATATTCCTGAGGCTTCCTGTTTAAGTTAATGTTGAAAAGGAACATTTCTTTATTGTACAAGTACTGTCTAAAGTTGTACCCCGCTGTTAGTATGTATTCTTTTAACAATACTTATTAATTGGTATTGACAATAAAAACAGGCCAAATGTACAGAATGACGAGTGTTGACATTTTTTGCTTTTGCACACAAATTTAACACAAATTTTAACACACAAATCCTGCACATTTGGGCTGAATTCTTCTCTCAAACTGAAAACACGCTGTTCCACTTTGTGATGTCATGTGAAGGTGTTTTTAAACTCCATACACCTTTACTAGAATCATTAGGATGATTTCAGACCTGGAATTACCAATCTCTACTGTACAAAAGGTAAAAGTTAGCTGTTAACTTGAAAACTACCCCTTGATGACATCACAAGGTGGAACAGAGTATTTAGAACTTTGGAGATGTAGACAAACTAAAGAATTGCTCAAACGTGTGAATGAAACAGTTTGTGGACGAACGTTGAAATGAAAAGCAAAAATACCGGAAGCAGCTGTGTGTTTCAAAACGTATTCACCTCTACCAATATCACACAAAAGATTCTGTATTGTATCTGAAAAGATTGACATACAATTTAACTAAAGAAAAGAAACTAAATAGAATAATGTTAACCTGTCATATGCACTTTTATGTGACCCAGATGTCAGGTGATTACTGACTGTACCAACTCTTAGTCATTTTTATACTTTAATTTAGTCAATCATTACCATCCTATTGTTACAATAAAATGACATCTGTAAACTCTACCAAAGCAGAAGCAGGAACGTTTTACATGTAATTAGATTTTTGTTGTTGTAATGTGTGTAGAAGAAGAAAAAAAAAAAAAAAATCATCTCATACACAAAATAATGAAATGTGGGAACTGTGGGTGCTGGAGTTTTATTCATTTGAGAGGAGTACGTCTCATATATCCACTGACAGACTGACTCATGTTTTTTTGTTTTTTTAAATATTTTTTTAATGAGATATATTGCCCATCTCTATTCCAGACGTCTTAGACTTTCTTTATTAGATTTCTTTTATTTTTTATTTTTATTTATTTATTAATTTTTTATTTTATTTTATTTTTTTAAGGCAAATTACAGTTGTTTTGGCTAAAATGAGGCAAATTGTGTAAGATCCCTTTAAAAAAAATCCCACTAGACTAACTTCGCGAGTATCACCCATGAGTATCACTTGAATGTTATGGGATGGGTGTGTGCTTTTCTGGCCCCATAAACTCTTGCACATTAAAAGAGTACACAGCCCGTGGTGCACTGTAAGCACACCAGCTGTCCAGAGTCCATACGTCTTTTGGAGACATGCTCGTTAAACGTGTTTAGCACCTGAACGCATCATCCTGGGGCCACTATGCCGTCTGGAAAAACTATCAAACTGTTCATATATGAAATCTTGGAGTTTACCGCTCTCGTTTCCCCGGTCTTTGTGGTTTTGGAGAGGTTTGCAGCTCTTCTCCGGGACGTAAACTACAGCGACTGGACCACGTACTGGCTGATCGTGGCCGTAACCGTCGCGTACGTGACCACCGTGACGCTCGTGGCGTGGGTTCCTCTGGAGTATATGGTCCTGAAGAGGCGCAGTTTCATCGTGGAAATCTCACAATGGTATAAGACTAACTAAGATTAATATAATGTTAGAATGCGATGGGAAATATTACTCAGTTTTATTTAGTGAGGTCATTTTTTATTCTTTTGGTGTCTCCCACTTTCAGCTCTGGCCAATCCCTTGTCAATTAAAGACAGTTTAGATGTGCTCATTGAAAGTAGCCTATTAATAATTAGTCATAAGAAGAATAATTAATCATACTTTGCAGGTATGTTTGACCAATTACACTGGGCCCATTAGTACCTGTTTACTGTCTTTATTAGTCAAACATTTGTATAGGCTAGTGGTAGAACCTAATTTAGTAGGCTGGTACAATTGAAGTTATGTCTAATTTGTTCTATATATACGAAATAAATGCGTATTATTCATTGTTTCTTTGTTGTGTCATCAGGAGACCCACAGTCCTGCTCTATCTCATCCTCTCCACAGCTCCATGTTTTGGGATTCTTCTTGCCAGCTCCACGGTACCACCATGCAGTGTTTTTGTAGCACATCTAATGCTTTATTATTGGTATTAAAAGCATTCACCATCATAGAGTGTTTTGACAAGGTACAACCCAATATCTGGGTGTTGTGTGAAGGACTTTGACAGTGACTGGACTCATCACGAGATTGGGATACTCAGTAACTCACATTGGATTTCTCATTAACACATACTTTATTATTATGTTCATGCACTTTTGGTTTTATGCTAGTAGTATCTTAGTATCTTTGTGTTCAAAAAGTTCAGGGAAAAAAAAGAGTTGTAGAAAGCCATAGCCTCAGTTTAAAGGTCCCATATTAGGGTATTTTCTGATCTGTTATAATGTTGTTTCCTCATCAAAAACATACCTGGAGTTGCATGTTGTTTCATTCACACACTTTTAACGCACAAATGCTGCATATTTTTGGCTAAGTTCACACCTTCACTAGAATCATTTGGATGATTTCAGCCCTGGAATTGCCGATCTCTACATACAAGGTAAAATGATCTGTTAACTTGAAAACTACCACTTTGTGACATCATAAGGAACAGAGCATTTTGATCTTTGAACTATGTAGACAGACTAATAAAATATAATAAAGGGTTACTCAAGCATGCGTGAATGAAACAAAACACAACTACAGCATTATGACATGGTTCATGATTCACAAGAGGCAATTTTGCGTAATATAGTACCTTTAAAATACAGTATGTTACATAGGTTGTCTCTTTGTAGAAGGAAAAAGAAATAAATCCCAAAAAATAAACAAAATATTAAAGTCTATCAATGCAATTTAAACTTTTAAACGATTTGCTATGGATATGAACTAAAGAGTAAATATTGCACTTGGGTTGTGAAGGTTTGTTATTATATAGTTGTATAAATTGCCAAATAAGATGTGCTATACAGTGTTTTTCTGAACTGCAGTATTTCTTCTAGCTAAATAAGTCTAATTTCTCCTTGCTTTGTTATTCTTAATGCCTTTGAGTCTGACGCAGTTCCTGATATTGACTTTTCTTTTCTTCTAATCGATCTCCAGGTGCAGGTGGACACAGGGTTGAGACTGGACCACTTTGCAGAGCTGCCTGTTTCTTTGGTGCTCTTTTCAATGATTTGTGTCGACATTGTGGAAAAACTACGGCCCCATCGCCTCCTGGGACGAGGTAAGAGGTTTTTTACTGGTTTCATTGCAATAGTTTATATATTTAATTATCAATCATTGGATTTCAAGACACCCACCACCATCACTGACACACACACCACTTTTACACTAGGCAATGTGAGCAAGTCTCCCATTCAAGTACTAAATAGGGCCGGCCCTGCTTAACATATATATTTGTTGTACTTTGATGTTTTAAGAAAAAGGTCACATTTCAGAGCTAAAAAGAATGCTCAGATGGTCTGATATTAAGCAAAATTGACTCTTGTTATATGTTATAATGCTGTTACCTCAACAAAAACATACCTGGAGTTGTGTTTGAGTAATCCTGCATTATTAGTCTGTCTACACCTCCAAAACTCAAAATGCTCTGTTCATCGTGGTAGTTTTCAAGTAAATGACTACCTTTTACCTTTTGTGCAGTATTGGCAATTCCAGGACTGAAATTATCCAAATAATTCTAGTGAAGGTGTATGAAGTTTAAAAACACAGTGGAGCATTTGTATTACCTCTGTTTGAGCGAAGAACACAGCCTAAATATGGAGTATTTGTGTGTTAAACTTGTGTGCATGAAACAAAACGCAACTCCACATATGTTTTTCAGCATTGTAACAAAGATCAGAAAATCGTGTAATGTTGGGCCTTTAAGTTAACTTGATCTAACTTAATTTATGTAATTTAACTTCTATTTGCTCCAGCGGATGACATGGATTCTTATTTGGTCGTGTCCAATCCTGTACTCACTCACCTGGAGACAGTCACCACCATCTCAGGTCAAATGACCTCTGACCCTGTTCAAACCGAAGACACCCCCAATGGAGTCGCCCACCCTGAACCCGAAGTCCGCAATGGTGCCCCCTCTGGCAGACAGCAGAACGGCACCCCTACTCGACCAGCATACACCCCTAGACCCACCAACAGCGATTATTTGTACTCAACCAGACCACGTGCCTATTCTGGACCAATGAAAATCCTATGGAGAAGAGACCCCAGGGCAGAGCTATGTGTGGAAAGTTTCATGTTTTGGTTGGATACAGTTGAGATGGTTCGGATAGGAGGCATACCTGATATCTTTTACTCAGGTTGGGTATTCCCGGTTTACATTTTCAGTTTTGTGTCAACTTTAAGACTGGCTATTACCCCAAACAACCCCCTCCATTCCTTTGCAGGGGTAGCTCTTCAGGACTTTCCCTTCTTTGTCCTCCGGGTGGCGCTGCTAACTGTGTTTGGATGTGTGACTCCAGTGTTGTTTCTGGTGAAAAATGTGATTGTCTGTCTCTCATATGTCTATTTCACATTTCTGACAAGGCTTAAGATATTTAAGAGGCAAAGCATGTTCTAAAGAGAGTATGCATTATGGTGGACAGCATTTTTGTAGCCCCTGTGTAAAGTGTAAAGAAATCTGAAATTAAACACATCAAGTAAATCAAATGTATAAATAATTTGAGAAATTAAGATTAATCAGACTAGTGTATAAGTTGTGTATTGTGTAACTATTTTCTCTGTGTCGTAAACTAAATTTGTTGTATTTATATTTTACCTTTACTGTTAAAGCCATAATATGTAACATTTTAGGCAAAAAATAGGCTAAGATAGAAGCATGTTTTGTTTTTATGCATTCTTATTCTGAGCAGGCTTGCCTCTCCACAAACCTGACTTTAATTTGGCCTGGAAGAGGGCATCTTCCTACTTGTTTCCATGGAAATCTTCCTTTGCCTATAAACTTCCACAGTATGGCATAAAATGTATCTATCTCCATTGAGAATGGTATAGTATGGTTTTAACTTTCTGTTTCCATGGAATCCTGTCATATGCAGATACATTTTATTGCCATTACGTAGCAAACAGTTTCTCAGTAAACTAATAGCAAATGTTTATCTGTACTGTACCAGTGATTTGATTTTATTTCTCTTTCCCCAAGTGATGATTTCCCCTTTAGAATTCATTGGCTTTTGCTGTTAATGGTTAGTTAAGTTATAAAAGGAGGAATTTTTATGAGGCATGTTTTTGTTGTATCTGAAGAAATCTTCTTTCCAACCACAACAGGTCAGTCAAGTAAAAAAGAAAGGATATTTTTGATATCTGAAAAGTATAAGTTGCTGTGGTCACTGTATCATTGCAAGTTAAGACCAATGCCTTAGAGGAGGTCTGGATCTCAGTGTGATCCTAGCTTTTGGTGACTTTAAGGTGTTGCAATAATGTTATTGCTTAACTTGAATGTTCCACAATTTTGCATTAAACTTATATATATTTGTTCAATTATTATTATTGCTAAAATAAATTGAAAAATATGCACAATTACCGTAAATGGACTCACATCTCCTCTGAGATTGTAACTGTAACTTGGCCTGTTGGGGTCACATGCTCGTCTCCATGTGGATAGTTACAGCATGTTTAATGCCACACTGCAGAAAATTCCAGGCAAAGCAATCAATCTCCATGTTGACAATCAAGGGGCAGATCCCTTACCAGAAAGGTTTCATAGTGTACCTTTAAAAACAAAACCCTGAAACAAATCTTATGTAGCTGCAAACGAGAAATGCTTACATATTTATTAGTTCTTTATACAATGGAATTAAATTGTAGTCTTGCTTTTATCTTTTCCCATTAAAACCATTATATTATCCCATTTTTCCTTACTGTTTTGCCCTTGGTTGCATCTCTTTAGCCTCTGGCACCACTTTGCTTCAGGTTGGTGGATCTTAATCTGGCCTTGCCCATTTAAGTGTATTGCCACAGTGACAAAGCAGCAGATGCAGTTCCTGTAATGGCCCTATCTGACAAAGATGGCCCCCAAAGAGCACTCGGAGTTTGTCTGCTGATTTGATGGATGTGAGGAGCTGTTTATGACCCAAAATTGAGACGTGGGAATAACTCAATGTAAACGTAAGCGCCCTGGTGCAAACAGTGTCTCAGAGCAGCTGTAAATGTCCAGCTATGAACAATTAGAAACATTATCTGATAGTGGTACGATTGCAGTGAGGCATGGTGTAATCCGCTTTATCACATAGTATTGGTGTTGGTAACATTTACTTGCATACTTTTCTTGAATATAAAGCATTTATATATTTGTTACATTTTATTTGCTATTCCACACTTAGCACGTGAATAATTATAATAATCAAACCTGCATTAAAAGGTCCTATATTACACAGCTGTGACTCTTGAGCTTTAAGCCATGTTATAAAGTTGTTACCTCTTCAAAAACATACCTGGAGTTGTATTTTGTTTCATTCACGTGTTTGAGCAATCCTTTATTATATATCTCCAAAGCTTAAAATGCTCTGTTTTACCTTGTGATGTCATGAAGTAGTTTTCAAGTTACTTTTTACCTTTAGATCAGTAGAAAATAGCAATTCCAGGTCTGAAATTATCCAAATGATTCTAGTGAAGGTATATGAAGTTTAAAAACACAGTGGAGCACTTCCTGTATTGCCACGTGACATCACAAGGTGGAACAGAGTGTTTTCTGTTTGAGAGAAGAAGAACTTTAATACGCATGATTTGTGTGTTAAACATGTGTGAATGAAACAAAACACAACTCCAGGTTTGGTTTTGATGAGGAAACAACATTATAACATAGATCAAAAATAGAGTAATATGGCCCTTTAAAACATTTTTAAATATAGTAAAAAATAATGTCACCTGAAGTAAATTTTGTCCAGTGTTCTATTTTTAAGATTGTTTTAGAAAGAGCTTTGCCTATAAAGTTTCAGTTCAATATTTCTCCATCATAAAATGCCCCCCAAAAATCAATGGGACTTGGTAGTCTCTCTGTGATGTTTGCAGAATTGTGCCTCTTGCTTGAAAACAATATCTTTAATGGTATTTGACCATGAAGAGAAAGCACATTTGCAAAGACGTCAAGCCTTGTTGTGTTCCCTAAATATAACTTTCTTCATTTCCTCTCAGCTACAATCCTCCCACTCCTAATGACTCACTATAATCTAAGCATTACTGCTGCTCAAGTTTCAGTGGCCATTTTACAACTCTCATTTGACCAACTACAGCTAGTTTCTTAAATATATGGGCTGAATCCTGTAATGATAAATGGGCCAAGACTGTAGATGGATTAAAGGGGCCATATTACACTATGTTTAAATCTACTTTAAAATGTTGTTTCCTCATCAAAAACATACCTGGAGTTGTGTTTTGTTTTATTCACACGTTTAACACAGAAGCCCTGCCTTATATCTGCCTGAAGAGAGGAGCTAACCACTCTGAAACTAACACACCTGTTTACAGTTTTTGTTTGTTATCTAGGTCTATTGAGTGCAGTTCTTCTTTGCTACGGGGCCTACCTGGACGACTGAGGAATTTCACAAACAAGCCCTGCATATTTAGGCTGAATCCTTCCCTCAAACAGAAAACACTTATGACCTTGTGATAATACAGGAAATGCTCCACTGTGTTTTTAAACTCCATACACCTTCACTAGAATCATTTGGATCCTTTCAGCCTTGGAATTGAACTAAAGGTAATAGCTGTTAACTTGGAAACTACCACTTCATGACATCACAAGTTGGAACAGAGCATTTTGAGCTTTGGAGATGTAGACAGCCTAATAAATAATGCAGGATTACTCAAACGTGTGAATGAAACAAAACACAACTCCGGGTATGTTTGTGATGAGGTAATATAGGTTGGTTAAAATGTGCCACAGTAAGGCATTTAACTTACTTCTCTATCTCCATGGAGACAAGTAGAGGACACCACCAGGCCAAGTTACAGGTCAGATCTGTGGAGAAGCGACTCACGCTCACAGTAAGATAGATAGATATACTTTATGCATGTTTTTCCAAAATATTTCTGAGCAACAAAAATAGATAAATAGGCACGATATAGACCAGTTTAATGCCATACTGTGGAACATTACATTAAACAAAAAAACATTTCCATGGACACAAGCAGGTGGTGGGCCCTTTACCAGAAAAGCTACAAAGTGCACATTTAAAACTGTTGTCGTCCCATAGCATTGGTACAAATAAGTTTTAATACCACTATAGTAAAATAGCTTTATACACAACTTAATACAATGTGTTTCTTCTACTTTTTCTCTATAAGTTTGTGGGTAAAAAGTTTTTGTACAGGAGGAGAGAGGGCATAATTAGAATGGCTGACCACACTGTAGCGCCATTGTTTGAGTTGACAGACCATGCATAATGTTGACTCAGCACAACCCATTATTACTGAGAAACCCCATTCATATTTTCAGTTCTTTTTAAAGTGCCCATAGATGCAGTAGACGTTCTAGACAATTTGAATATCAGGGTGACATTTAGAAACTATAGCTATTTTTTTTTTTTCATTAATTCACCTATGGATTATGGTTTTTGAGTGCAAGGAAGTAAGATTGGTCCAGGTAATTAAAGCTGGACACAATTTGGCGTACAGAAATCTGGTCTGCACAATTGCTTTGATCAAAATGTCACGCCATTTCTTGTCTGATTAGAGATAGAACTTCAAAAGGCCGTCATGAAGCAAAGCAATGAAATAAGGGTTTCTCCCATTAGGCAAGATTAGAATCATTTGTGACAAAGACAAAAATGGGGCAAATTGGTGTCTTTTGGAACAAGTATCTTGGAACTTTATAATTTGGAGGAAAAAAACTTGACTGAATTGTTGGTAAAAGACATCCATCCAACCAACATACTGTTTTGATTCAAAGTTGTTCAAAATACCAATAAGTGTTATACAATCAAAGGTGTGTTATCTTTGTAGATTTTTTTACATTTTTTTACTGTGAATGCACTGCCTCTCCACAGGACTGGCTTTGTGGCGTCACCTGCTTTATATGGAGCTCAACAGGGACCGCCTTTTCTGAATTCGGAAGTAACTTTTCTATGCATTTTTTTCATAGACTTTTCGAAAAATTCTAATATTAAGAGTTAAAAGAGATCACGAAGGCTAACCAGCTACATGATAACTGATATCCTCAACGCGGCTGTTTTAAGTCTGAAAAGCATATTAAAACGCATGATTATGTGAACTGTTTTAATAACTTTTCAGTTTATAAAGTTTCAGAAAAAAAAAAAAAATAAATAAATAAAATCATTGGTCTTGTGGACATTAGCACAGAGCTGATAGGCAGGCTTTCAAACTTTTAATATTATTTATTTATTTATTTATTTATTTAAATTTTTTTATTTTTTTTCTGAAAGTCTATGGGAGAAATGAATAAGAAATTTATTTCTGGAACCAAGGGGTGGGTGATCACTGTCCTCCATATTCATCACATTGTAACATTCTCAGCAAATATCTTCATGGAGACAAGCAGGTATCAGACCTTTTCCACACAAATTCCAACAAATTTTTAAACTGAGCAAATGCCTTTATATGTCACATAAACAGATCACTATATAAAAAGAATGATTACTCATATTAAATTATAAATAATAATTCTTAAACCACAGTGTTTGAGTGTTTGACATTTGACATTGTGGCATCCTTAGCAACTATTGCTAGAACTTGCTGACAAAAAAGATAATGCTACCATCCGTACATTTACTCTTTGAGTCAGCTTTAGTACTTATTTTTGAATACAAAATCTTGGGTCACTCCTACAGTTTTATTACAGAAAGCAGTGCAGCAGTTGTCATAATTATCTCCTACCTTAAAATGAATGGCAACACCTGAGAGGAAATTGGACCCATACATTTTTTTCCATAAATCTGTCCCACTTTACCTGTTTTAGGACTTGACTTTATTTAAAAATCTTGGATGATCTCTAACCTTGTCATTGAGTAACCCCTGCATTCAAACTGAACAGCGCAGCAGCCCTCACAATAGCTCACAACAACAGACGCAACCGTGTACATGGGGCAGAGATGAGCAAGAAGAGATAGACAGCCAGCCAGATAGCGGACAGAGGAGCGGGAGATGACGCCGGATGAGGGGAGGGGAGAGAGAAAGGAGAATGGGGTTTGGGGGGGTGTTAAAGAGGAGGTGGCTGGAGGCGCATTTGAATTCAGCCAGTGTGTCTAGTGCGCTAGCTGCTGTTACCTGCTCTAGCATGGCAACAGAGACACAGTAGACAGCAATAACAAGCGGTGGATGCAACGCTTTCCCCCCATTCATCAAAATCAGCGAAAGAAGAGCGAAGAACCCCCCAGGGAGTGGAGGAGGAGAGGACACCCCTTTGGGATTTGCCAGATTTGAAACGGATACCAGCTTGAAGCATAGAAAAGCATTACTGTGTTATATGAAACGGTGTAAGCAAGAAGTGAAATATTTGTAACAGTTGGATGGCTTATTTAAGATGAGGGAAAACACATTGATGGATGTTTAATCAACTAGTGCTGACTGGAAACTTATGCAAACTAAATTACAGCTTTGGGAATAGTCTTGATATGGGACCACCGCCACCGAGCCAAGAGGACCAGCGGAGAGGGGAGGTGATGGGGGCGTTGGCCTGATTCGACCCCCAAACCAGAGGCTACCAGCGGCCGGACCCTCCCCTAACACCTGGTACTGGATGTCTTGATGTATTGCTGTGGGCTGGGACACTGGCGGCGAGTGCAGTCCACCTATGTGAGTAAACAGGTAAGTCAGACTTTCTTATGTGGGAAAGTGGTGATTTTTAATGATTTGGGTTAGTCCTGGTTAAGTTCTGGGTTAGTCCAAATAGTCCAGCTTTGTTTAGAGATGAATCAACGTAGTCCGCAATTACTTTTGGGTTGGTTTATAGTTCCATTCTGGGTTTTGACGTAGTTTCAGTTTTTAAACTTGATATTAACATGCAGATGCTTTTGCAAACGCTTGGAATGTTCCACAAAATGGCATTAAACGTATTTATCATCATAGAGACAAGCAGGTGATGCCAGCAGGACAAGTTATGGGTCAGATCTGTGGAGAGGTGACTCTGCTTGACCCAGTATGAATTTGTGTTTTCAAAATACTTAAGAGCAATAAAAACACCTGTAGTTGAATACATGTAAGATGGATAAGTTAATGCCAAACTGTGGAAAACAATATCTATGGAGACAAGCTGGGGGCCACTAGAAAAGTTACATAGTGCACCTTTAATCATCTCAAGTCTTTGTTTAAACCTGGTTTTGCCCTGATCAAATAGATTTTGTTTAGTTCCACTTTTAGTCCTAGGTTAATGCCAGTTTCTTATAATTTATTCCTTATTATGTTAATTTTGGGTTTAGCCAAGGTATATATGTATTTTAAACTTTCTATTATAGGCATTTTTGAGGTTTATTTTTGCACATTGCTCTCTTTGTACATCCCAAACTACATGACACATATTATCACATTTAGATCAAATTCTCCCTATTCTTGCTCTGGGCTGTTCGGCAGTTTATCAGGACAGGCAGTGGTGGTGTAAAACAGCTTTGTGCTATCGATCTGATTAGGGGACGTGAGCGATGGGGACATTATAGATAAACTCAACCCAATGGCTTCACCTGTGGCTTAAATAAAGGAGAACTTGACATGGTAAAGTGGAGAAAACTTATGTGAGTTGAACACAATGGCTGGTGATACTACAGATATTTGGCCACATACACTTTGTCTAAGTCTGTGGCAGCCAAGGTCATTTCCTTTGTCCCCTTTGTCCATTTAATAATACACGTTGAAGGTCTAGTTATTATAGGCTATATATATATTTTCATTTGGCATCAAATATTTAAATGTAAAAGAGTTACATAACGTATATCAACATGACGTTTTTAAGTGTAATGATATAAGTATTTATGAATTATACCTCTGCTTATTCCACTGGACGGTTGCCCAGTAGGTCTAAAACTGTGCAATTTAAAGGGGCACTGTGTAACTTCTGGAGGTTGGTATGACATCTGCTTGTCTCCATGGAGGTGTTATTACTTTGCCTGTAATGTTTGACAGTATGGCATTAAATTTATCTATCTTGCTTTCTTCAATTACAAATGTTTTTATTGCCCTACTGTGAGCAGAATTGCCTCTCCACAGATCTAATTTATAACCTGGCCTAGTGGAGTCACTTGCTGATCTCTATGGAAATAAATGTTTTAATGACCAATCCAGGCAAAGCACTAACATTCCCATGGAGACAAGCACGTGGCTCTCTATACCCCTCTACACAGTGCACCTTTAAGTCTGTACTATCCGTTCATTCTTTCATTTCTTTATTTCATTACAATTTGTGACATAAACAGCCAAATAAAAAAGCATTTTAGATTTAGATTAACGTGTTTGGAGTAAATACAGAACTGAAATCACAGAATTTTGCTAATGAGATTCTCACAATGACTTTATTTTTTAGGATTATATTGTGACAATCTGGTGACTAAGCAAAGGCAGTACTCTCACTGACTTAATTCTTGACTGGTGACTTGCAACTTAAGTCTATCCCTGAGACTTAAAGCTTAACAACGCTGGCCTAGTTTCAACAGTGACTCTAGCAAAGAACTAGAGGAAGAACTGGGATCCTCTGTGCCGCTTTGGGAACAGAGGAAAACCCTTTAAATTATTCAAAAATGTGGTTTCATTCAATCATAACCACAACTAAATCTGTATTGATCCATTGTTGAATTACACCAGTGATGATTTGTGTTGGCGCGTGAGATGTTTTGCAGTAAATGGAGTGAAAATAACAGATGACTAATGTTCTCTGGGCTTCAGTGACCAAGACGACAACAATTTATCAACAAGTTTAGGTCTGAGTGCTTCCAAGATTTTAGAAAACAGTATTTACAAACGGGGGACAAACTGCTCAAAGAAATGGCGTATATATGTTGTTTCTGTCTTGTTTTGCTCAGGCGTATACTAGTAGATGATACAGCAAATCTCCCACATATCACACATATATTCACATTATCTATAGTCTATTTTCTGAAGCTGTAAGAATATTGTCATTTACAGTTAAATCTAACCTAAGTAATCCAGTTTCTTTCTAATTGTTCTCAAACTAATGTGGCAAAAGACAAAAATGAAAGATAAAATGTTGAAGATCATTGTATATTGTCTTCCAAATACAAACTTTCTAAACCCTAAAAATGCATTGAATCACCTGGTGTTTTTGATAAATCAGATTTCTCTTGGGCACTTATACTATGCCATCAACACTCCCTGGGGCTGTGATGCTAACTGTAGGCACTGCTCTGTACTTTGTAGCTGGAACTACAACAGGTGAGCTGATTTGTGCTGCTAAACAAGTCGCTCACACATAAAATTACAGTCACACGCTAACTAGCATTAGCCGGCGGGTTTTCAGTTTTCAATTTCAACGTTTGTAGAAAATCAAACTCCTAAGCAGTAACATGAATGCTTGTGCTGATTACAGACTCCTGCAAATGTCCTTTTAAATGCATTTGTGTGTATTGTGTCACCAAGATTTTTTGTTTTGTTTTATCCTACACTTAAACAGCTTGCCACTGATGCAGATAGTTCAATATGGTTCTAGTTCAATTATACAGGTATTATATTATCTTTCAGTTATATTATGTTATCAATTATATTATCTTTGTGTCATTGGGCAAGACAGAAAGATAGATAGATTTTGTTTTTATTTGAGCATAATTTTCCGTACATTACAATAAATGAATTGTGATTTAAGTACATAGCTGAGGTGCTCAAAAGGAGTAGGTAGACGTTAAAAAAAAAACGTTTTCCTACCCCTTATACCAGAATTTACTAGTTAGCTGCTATGCTATATCTGCAGAATTTAATTACAATTTAGAATATATCGAAATATTTGTACATGTGACAACAGCAGTGCAAGAATATAATACAGTAAAAGCACACAACAAAAATACATAATGCAACAATATTCAGTTCAGTTAACTGCCATGTTCTGAAAATCTACATATTTTTAACATAAATAACTTGAGCGAGACGGATAGATGGATGGAGAGATCTGCATACATATTTTATTCCACAAGCTGATTGGAGCAGAAGTGAAAGAAGTGACATTAAGCCTATTCCATGTGGTACAAAAGGATTCCTCTGCAGTCCACACAGCAACAGCACATAATGCATTGGCTTCACTCACTGCATTACTAACGGCACATACACACAGGTAGAGCAAAAGAGGGAGGGAGGCAAAATGGACAGGGGAGAGGGGGAATTAAAGCATGAAGGTGTAACTAATCATTGAAAAGACTAGCCTGGGCTGTTTTTGATTGTATTTTGTTTGTTTCAGTGGCAATAAGTATAGGTTTACCCACTAACTAGAAGGTTAGTAGATCAATGTTAGCATCACCTACTACTGCTGACTGTTGTGTCCTTGTGCAAGACACTTTAACTTCTTGTGAGTGTGTGATTTGGAACGGAGGCTGTAGGTGCAAAATGGCAGTCACAAATCTGTTAGTCAGTCTGAAATGAGATAACCGTAAAGCAAATCTTCTAGTTAAATAATGGCTTAAATATAATTATTACAAAATGTGGGTATTATATCAACCAGACTGGTGTCATGATTTAAAGACGGGCTATGTAACTGAAGGAGTCTGTCACCTGATTGTCTGTATGGATATGTTGCGCCATATGTTGGAATAAAAACACCTGAAACGTCAAGGTTAAAAGTCCATACAATTATTCCCATTGCTGTGCTGTAAAATTGACCATAACACAGTTGCGTGTGTTGATCCATAATATGTGAAACTCTGCAGTGTGATATTTCTGTCAGAATAAATGTATACAGTCCAGATCTATAAGGCTTTAAGGGTCTCATTGATCTAAGTGTGCATCCAAATCCTAGTCTACAGTACAAACAGACTGCAGGCTCATATTGACCGCTCTGTACCAACCTCTCAATGACAATTTCCTTTTGCAAGTCTAGCCCAAGATCTGTAGTGGGTCCCTGGGTGCTGCTCCTGATAGGCTGCCCCAGGATCAGTGAAGAATGGGTCAAATGCAGAGAACAAATTGCTCTACGAGGACAAAAAGTGTGACAGCATTGGATATTTTTCTAATCATCACTTGGTTTGGTGGGATAGTACCTGTGGTAAATACTAACCTTAATTTTAGGCAAAGCAGTAACATTTTCATGGAGTAAAATGCAATTGTGGTTTCATTATTGCGATATTTGTGAGCATGCCTAAGGTCTTATAGTGCCACAAGACCAGCTGATACAGACCACAGTGTATACAGTATAGATCAATGGGGAATAGCAGGGTTGGCTGTTTATGGACTGACAGAGGAGGGGCCAGAGCCAGATGTTACATTACATATCCAAATGCATAATGGGAATGGAATAGCCTGCTTTCACACTCAGAGACAGCAGCAGGGACAGGAAGAATGTATCATATCATCTATTTCTGCATTGGCGCACCACTTTTCCAGCTATTTTCTTAGTATCTTCTTCACTCCTACACTGCATCTTACAGGAGTTACGTTTGGAGTTTTTATTCTTTTCTTTTTTTTTTATTTATGGGATTTTTTGGTTTTTGAGCACAAAGCAAACTAGTTTTAACCCAATGAGGACTAAATGGGACAGATACTGGACCAGCAAAGGATGGCAAATTTGTCCAGGAAGATTGTCTCATGGGTAAGATACTGAAGGGGGTTGAGGGGTTGAGATTATGAGGCTTATGAGATCACTTTAATGGTGCACTTTGTAACTTTTGTGATCTCCGTGGAGATGTTGTTGCTTTGCCTGTATCTCACTGTCAAAACCTGTACATCTGCGTGTGAAAATCCAGTTTGGTCCTTTTTAAAACTTAGTCGTAGAGGTCCATATTGTGAAATGGAATCATAGAGCTTGAGCCATCCAAGTTTCCATGTCCTGCTTACATTCTGCTAAATTGGACAGGCACACAGATGAAGATGAACAAACTACTATTATTATTATCATCACTCAAAATCCAGTGGTGACAGCAACAGTTGGCAATAGCCTGTGTGTAAAAGTAGGGGATGATGTAAGTAACTTAGTCTGGACACTTATGGATGGGTGTGCGTGCCTCTCTGGGCCCTCGACTCCGCAGTCCTGGACACATTTACACAGAGGTTTGTGTAAGAGGCTTACACACAGCTGTTTGTTGATGTTTGTAGTGAGCACATGTGCAGCTCTGAACACGTGAGAGGGGCGGGGTCTGGGTATGGGGGGCGTGGCAATGAATGAACAGTTTTGATTTGATAAACTGAGAATGTAAAGGTGTGAGCATGCATAGGTTTGCAGTTTTCTCAGACTCAGAAATGATCAGGAGTACTTATGACTGAGAATCAATTCAGATTAGTTTCAATCGCGGTGTGACATGTAGATTTCATGTGATTGTGAAAATGAGTTTGACACATCTGGTTTACGTAGAATTAACTTACTGTCGAGTAATAGCAGGGTTTTAAAGTGCTGTATATTGAGGTTCGTGCACGGCCAGGCCCGCAAACAGTTCCCTGATATTTCACCAGAATGAAGAGGTGAACCGAGGACACACAAAAGCACTGCGGTTCATTACGAAAAACACATTTGATAATATGAGAAAATGTCAGAGGTTTACACAGCTTCGCCATGTCTGAAGGCTCAGCGAATTAATAAAATGTTGACTAATTTTTGGAAATAGACAGTGAGTTGCACTGCTGGGGGAATCAGACTGAGCGCTCCTTTCTGAACTCCTCTCTGAATGCACGAGGCACAGTCTGTGACCTCGTGGAGCGCGCGGCCTCTCGGGAAACTTCCTCTGTGTGAGGTCACTAGAGGCGCGTGCGACGCAACAGATGCTGCTGGGAGAAATAAGCCGTTAATTCCCGGCCCCGCGGAGGGTTACTCCACACTGCAGGGGACTCACCTCGACTCCTCCGTGTGTCAGTTGCCCTGACCTGCGTGGCTCCGTGGGACAACCACACATTCCATCACGGACACTTCCCGTGCACCGGTCTGTAGTGTGGGCCTTTCTCCAGTCCCGGGACCCGTGCGCGCGCCCTGGAGCTGTCCCATGGCGGTGCGCTCCGAGTTGGACTTACCGGAGTCAGGTGAATGAGGCTCGTAACTGACCCACGACGGGACACGGCTGAAGGAGCGCCCAAACCGCCATGCCGCCCAAGAAAAAGGTAAAACATACAGACAAATTTACTTCTAAGCTACTACTTGGACCTAAAGATGTGTATGCGCGTAATGGAGAAGGAGGAACGCCACCATCTGTTGCGCTCCGTGATAATCCCTGTGTGAGGAGGCCTCTCCACTCACCCCAGTGTGCGCTACGGACCCACTGACACCTGCATTTGTTAACATGTGTGGCAGTTCAATCAGGGGCATTAACGGACTACTTTGGTGTCCTGTTGTCCCATGTAGACGAATCTGGTTTTAGGCAGTCCGCCTTAATTATTAAAGAAACTCTTCACTCAAAATGAAAAGTCAAACTCTATACTAATTGAGTATCATGCAGCATAATTCAGTGATAATGACTGGATCATAGGCTACGTATACATACACGCCTGTCTCTTGTTATTTGGTTAAAAAGGTTTAAGTGAATAATTTTAAGTGAAGTTACTCTCCAAAGTGCCATTCCCTGGGACACTGGTTCTTGTTTTATAGTTTTTGTTATTTAGCTCATCCCAAAGTATAGCAGCAGGCTTACATTATTATGCAAAGGTAAACTGTTATTCCCGTAGAAGTATTGGCTTCTACGGGAGCAAATCATTTCCTCCCTTTCTGTCCTGTGTATTCATCCTTGACAAACCAATGTACTTTTATAGCATGTCCGTTCATATTTATTTTAGTGTTTAAGCGTAGGTCGTTGCATATGAGTAAGAGCTGATGATAAAGTGGGAGTGAGGAAGCACACTGGGCGACCCACTGTCTTGTGTTGGAGCAGGGCTGGTTCACTGTTGCTGCTCAGAATAGGAAAAAGCCTCTTAGCCTCTGTTAGTGGAGTAATACCTCCACCTACCTGCTCTTTCTGTAGAAGTGGGGCAATTAGCCGGTGCTCTCATGGTAAAAACTCGACATATAACCATGCTTTAAGACAGTATAAACAAAATATGCATTGTACAACTTCTCTGGTTGTTGAGTGACAGTATGAGCCTTAATATTAGGTATTATTTTGTGAAACTATATAGTTCACTTGCTCCAGTTCACATACCAGTATGGTACGAGAAAAAATGTGAACATACAACTGGTACCAAAAAAAAACCCAAAAAAACCCCCAAACCTTTGATACCTGATTTTGATGCTTGGTGAGAGAGCGCTAAAGTTAATTACAGTTTTTCCTTCACAGAAACCATAATTGAATTTATAAACATGATTAACAGAGAGGAATAGTAAGAAAAAAAAGTAGCCAAATCATTCAGGTACCAGTACCAAAAAACAGGCATTGTTCAAGTACTGAAACCTGATCAAATTTAAAAGTATCCAGTCCAAAGACTGGACCCACTGACCTAACTAACGTAGCCTCCCTGCTACTGGAGACTCAAACTCAGGCACATGAGAAATAACTGAACATAACTGGCCTTGCATTATAACTTTGTAATGTTACTCACACCATTTTGTCGATATGGTAAGGTTATCTAGTTTACTTTGGTCACGTAGAGACAATACTGAACAAAACCAAGTGCCCTTAATTGTTGTATTATAAAACAAGTTTGCAATAGTGACTTCACTTGAACTCAAATTTAACTTGCCCTCAGAACATTTCCAATAGTTTCTTAAGTCATTCTGAAGAAGTTCATAGTTGCATACTAATGATAATATCTCCTGTCTCAAGACTCTAGGTTAAATACATGGGCCGTGCTTGTTACACAGGATTTATTTTGTCCTAAATTGTACTCAAAATGGTGCCTATAAACATGAAACTGAAACCCATGAATTGCAGTTAGTTCTCCCAAGAGATCAGATTGTGCATATTTCATAATGACAGAGGGGAACAACTGTATTATATAACATCCTCTTTGTTTATTGTCACTATAGTGAGTGTCATTGCTAGAGCAGGAGGAGCGGAGGACTTAAGATGCACTGATAGTTTGAATGCAGTGGGTGTGATACCATTGCTGAGAGGAGGAGGCAGCGTTTGTGTCTCTGGCTCTAAATCCTGGATTGACGCATGCCATGTTAATCTGCTTATGCTCACAGACAATCATGACCCATAGACAGGCAGAGACACATTTGGCCTCTGCTGCTACTGATATTTTCCAGTTTTAGATTTGGCCGCTCCGATGTTATCAGTATACCTGACAGTGACAGATGCAGCACTAGACATGGAACTGTGGCCTATATAATATGTTCTTAATGTGTGACAAACCAAAGTAAAATACTTTTATACATGATATGTTTACAGTGTTATGTAATTCAATCAAGGTATCAGCAATTTGCAAAATTGTATTCATTAGTAGTATAAACAAAACATTCTTCTTCAAAAGGCATCAATTGACTACAATGTGTATTTTAAAAATCAAAATCGTAATGTTATAATTTCTTGGTTGACAAAGATATGTTCTGTGCATTGATCCACTGACTAATAGGTGTGGCAGTGGGTCTCAAATTTGCTAGGATCTTGCTCAAAAACTAGGTATACAGAGAAGTACGAGTAAACAGCATCTTCCTAAGTGAAAAAGCTGCCCAGGCACAGCCAAAACTCCAACTAGCTCACGCCATGCCATTTTTGCCGTGGTTCATATTAATCTTAACAATCCTTATAAAAACAAAAGTAGTCTAGCTACACCATCAGCAGATTAATTGAGTAAATAACTAAGGGCATACAGCCCAACTGCAAAAATATGCTATATTTCTAAAGATGCATATGTAACTTTCCCGGTAGCACATTAAACTTGCCTATCTTGCTTTTATCCAAGTGTTTTTATTGTTGAAATAAATGAAAAACATGCGTTCTGTTGAATAGGGCTGCCTCTCCACAGATCTCTCCGCAGACTCTGCAAAATCGTTCACAGAATAAAATGTGGCAGCAGATCTGTTGAATCCTCACCAAATTCTTTTCATAGACCCACCATGTGCCCAGTGCACCTGTTTTGGCTGAGCAGTGAATGATGCATGTGTCATGTGGCGCTTGCACATGGCTGTACAGACACTGCCAAACTTTAGAAAACAGTATTTCTTTTGCATTCAATTACATTTTATTTCACCAAAACATTTAAAAGCAACTCATTGTGATCAGTTATAGTATTTTAGTAGTATAGTGCATAAGTTTTAACCTATAGTTTGCCTCTGAGACTTCCAAAATGAGATGTAACAGGCAGTTGGTACCACTCCAATATGGCCGCCGTGGAAGGAGGAACACACATTTGATCTCACCATGAAACAGTCCCAAAAACCCTGAGTCCTGCTCCTCCAGACTGCTGCAGAGCTCAGTGTCAGCCGCCCACTCTGTACAGACCAGACGCTCTCTCTCTCTTAGACTTCATAATGTTGGAGACACTTGTAACATGACCAGTACTCACTCCACAACAGGATTTGATGAAAGCCATGCATATACGACGCAGGGTAAGATACAAGATCATTCAAATGTAATAGAATCAGCATGACTTCAAGTTTTTAAGATGTTTGGGTTCAGGTGTTTGGAAGATCTCTTATGTTATTTAGATTTATGTGATTGTAGCGGTGCATGAAGTCTAGCAGTTCATGAGATAAACTTAAACATGCCCTGTAACTTTTTTGGTCAATGGTCCTCCTTGTCTCAGTGCTGATGGTCAATCAATCAAATGTGTTTTTATGGCTAAGAATTTTGGTCTAGTGGCTTGTGATTTAGTACACTTTAGATTTTTACAATTCATAACAAATGAATGCTACAAATAGATGCTAATAGTGAATATACTGTGTATACTGTGCTGATATATTCATTGTATTCTGAGTTATGGCATGGACATTTTTATCTTTAATTCAAACTTAAATTGTCAAACTTCAGACGTGGCAGTGACTCAGCGCAGAGCCGCCTTTGGGCAAGACACGTAACTTTGTTTGCCTTAAATATGAATGTAGTGTGTGTGTGTGCGCGTGCGCGTGCGTGTGTGTGTGTGTGTGAATAATGGCTATGAGCAGCACTTCAAAAGCCTAGGTTCTCAAACTGTGGTACGCAACTATAGTATGTGGACTCCCCTTCAGTTACTAAAATAATCAGCTTTAGCCACTTTTTGGTCCGGAACTTTCATTATTGCAGACCTGCTTAGCCCTGGTTTAGACCTGTTATAGATCCTTGGTATGATCCTAGTTTTACACAGTGCAGTACATACAAGCAGTAGATCTGGTTTATATGTGGTTGTAATCGGAAGCCTAAATAATTTCTTAGGTGATACTTGGTGTGAAACATTTGAGACTGGCATAAGGTGTTATTATTAAACCTTCTAATCTCTGTGTCCATTAGCGTCTTTGTAGAGCTGTTGCTGATTCAAATGTCCACATCTGACCATTATCTCCTTCAATTAGCCTGTGTACAAGACATCACCGCGGCCTCCCTCTCAATGTGGTTTCATTGTTTATTTCTCAGAGCAGTTGCAGGAGTTGATGAGTCGATGCTATTTTTTGCTGAAACTGCATTTTACTTTTGGAAGTTACCATGGAAACGTCTTGATGAGAATGTGAGCTGCAGAAATGGGATAATAAAGGAAGAGTGTAGCCTATCTGATGGAAAGGATCATTTCTCCAAGTTTGGAATAAATTATAGATTATACAGCAATTGTAATGGTGAATAGGGACGGACACTTGGCGATATGGCAAAAAAATGTATGTCACAAATTGTATGTCACAATGTTCTTAAAGCCAAAAGGATCAGGATAACTATTCCTACAACTTGGCTGATTGTAAGGGTCAGTTACAGGGCTGGACAATTTGAGGTAAAAACAAATATCTTTAATCTACGTTGGATCAAGTGATTTCATTTTACATTTTCAAATCAGAATTCTGTTCATAGAACATATTGTAAACATTTGCAAAAAGACTGAAACATGAAATACAACAATCCTGTGCATTTAAGAACATATTTATATGTCTGAGGGTTAGCAATTTTATTCCATTCCATTATTTCAGACATTAAGTTTGGTTGTTTTTGTTGTTTGCTGAGGATATTCTGTCATCTAAAATCATTGTATCCTTTGCAGCATTTAGAAAAATGTTTATAGTGCATCATAATTACATTTTTATCACCATATTACACACTCTAAGTTATTAAAATTTTGTGTAGTTACTGTTTATATACCTATATTTATGGGGCTGGCATAAAAGGAATCATAAAACACTACAGTATGCACTGATTTTAGGTCAACTTTTAGTGCATGCCCTGAGCCTGGGCTTAAATACTTGTTATACAGTATTATTGTTTTACATCTACTAAAAGTTTACTATTCTCTATTATCCTGCTTAACAAATAACCATTAAGAAATACAAGTCCTTTGCCAAATATTTTAGGAGGCTGCACTCTTTGAGAAAGTTTAACACTTGGTGCTATGGACAATTGACCACTCCACTCCATTAGCTGTTGTAATGAGTGTACTTATAAAAAGACAATGTTGGTGTGGCTCATTGTGTGAAGTTAAAACACAAAATGGGCCTTTGAAATGTTACCAGTGCTTGTGTATGTTGTATTTTATTCTTGTTTGGGTATATGTCATTTTGGTATATGTCTCAGTATGGAGTTTGTCTTTTTAAACATTCACTTTGTCCACTCCAGTTTATAGACTAAACTCGTATTGGTCAGTATAGACATTATTGTATCAGTGCATCTCTAATTGAGACACGAGTGCTCTGATTGGTTGACTGGAGAAATTAGACACAAATTGCGTATTTGCGTATTGAATGCATTTGGTGTGATGTGTACGTGTAAATGTAGTGATGGTTTCCTCTTTGTCTCCTCTGTGAGCTGCTGTGAAAATGTTCTTGAGGCAGAAATCACCTTGAAGAAGCACACAAGAAGCCCTCGACACCTCCTCATCCCTCAGCACATATAATCAGGGTAATGGGCTGCTGCTCATACTGAACATTGACTTTAAACATTATATTTCCTTGTGTACGTCCTTCCCTTTTAGACTTACAAGACTTTAAAACAAATACATTTTTACTCTTCATAGTTGCCCAGTTAATGAATATAATAAGTGAAAAGCCAATCTTTTACAAACAGAAACAGAAAAAATGATTTGAGTGAGTGAAATGCCCACATTGTGCTGGTAACTTTTCCACTGGGTTTACACCACCTGCTTGTCGCTATGGAGATTGTGATTGCTCTGCCTGAAATATTCCACAGTATGGCACAGTATCACTTACCTACCCGGCTTTTATTTAACTACCTGGTATTGCTTAAAAATCTGGTTTCTACTCTGTGTTAGTGTCACTTCTCCACAGATCTGACCTGTAACTTGGCCTGGTCATTATGTCATGGTTGCATGTGGGGCAGTTACACCCTCTACACTGATGCTGAAGACTGGAGAGAATTATGGAAGACCTTAGGAGCCTTAGGTGGGCTCAAATTTGCAAGTTTTAATTTCATTCTCTGACTATAATGCATTTGTATGAGGTTATTAATAATTAAAATCTGTCCTGCAGCTGTACCTTTTACTCCTGCACATTAAATACATTTAGAGGACACACTGTTGATCAAACTCATGGGCATTAAGTCTTCATATTGTGAGGTGAGGAGGTGTTTTTGGCTGGCTGACTTTGAGCTCTCGGTGAACAGATGTCTGGTGCGGTCAGTGTAAACAAAATCCTGCCTGGGCATAACTCACCCACAGGAGGGCCACTTCCTCCTCCAGCCCCTGCCCCCACATTTACACTGGAAACAACTCAATTTCCTGATTAACAGCAATTCACTGCACAATAAAAATGTAATGATAATAAAAATGAATGACTAATAGTCTTGCCCGGTTTTAAAACAAAGCTGGTTTATTAAAGGGCCCATATTACTCTATTTTCTGATCTGTTATAATGTTGTTTCCTCATCACAGACATACTTGGAGTTGTTTCTTGTTTCATTCACACATGTTTAACACACAAACTCTGTATATTTTGGCTTAGTTCTTCTCTCAAACAGAAACACTCACACTTTGTGATGTCATGTGGTAATACAGGGAGTGCTCCACTGTGTTTTTACACTCCACACACCTTCACTACAATCATTTAGATGATTTCAGCCCTGGAATTGCCAATCTCTACTGAACTAAAGGTAAAAGGAGCTGTTAACTTGGAAATGTTTTGAGGAGGTAACAACACTGTAACATGTAACAACACTGTAACAAGCTCATAAGAGTCAATTCTGCATAAAATAGGACCTTTAATGGTATTTGTGGAGATAGGTTAAGTTTAATGCCATGCTATGGAACATTCTATTCAAAACAATTACATCTCTATAGACACAAAGTGATGTGCCCTCCATCAAGTTATATCACTTTTGTCATAGCAACACATAGTGTTTTTGCTAAATACCCCACTAAACCTTACACTTATTACTCTAGGCCAATTCCTTCTTAGCATTTGTCATCTTAATGACTCCACCCAAGCATTTAAGTGATATATTTTTGTACTGCCCTATATTATGAGGCTCTTAATCCATCCTTATCAGACTGATAGCGAGAGCAGAGGGCAGCCATTTAAAATAATGTCAAACAAGAGAAGACCAAAGGCGGGTGAGAAGGGACTGGTCTCTGTATAAGCATCATGTATATTTTATATCAGTGAGTGTGTTGTGGTTATGAAAAAATGCACTATATGACGTTTAGTGGTAGATGGGTTTGCCACCTGCTTGTCCCCATGGAGATGTTATTGCTTGGAATGTTCCACAGTACAGCTATAACTTGCATTTTGTCTGGTGTTTTACTGCTACTGAAATACATTATACAGTACAAATACACAGATCTGACACAGATCTTGACATGGTGGCATCACTTATCTTTCCCACAGAATTGGAAAAGTTTTATGTTATACTGAGGAACATTCCTGTCAAAGTAGTAACATCTCCATGGGAACAAGCAGGTCCATTAGAAAAGTTACATGATCTTCAAATCTTTGCTTAATTCCCACCACTAAACCTTTGGTATTCTATATTCTCAGTCTTTAGTTCAATACAAGCTACTACTACTGGAGCCACTACTACTACTATTTGACACCAGTCTCTTTCTATTTTTGCTACTTATTGGCCCTTGGCTGTTGTTCTTCACCGTATTTTCTTTCAGATGTGCACTGTCCAAGGTGCACATCGTCTGTTTCTATCCTGATTTTTTTTAAAAAGAAAAGAAAAGATGCTTCACAGACATAGGTAATGCCCTGCATTTAGCCTAGTTTGAGAAATGCTACCGTCGGACTAGATCCAAACCCAGACTCCTGAACCAGCTCTGGTTCAGGCCGGGCTCAGATGAGCTGGAGCGGTATTAACCCGGGGTATTAACCTGGGGAACATATGCACTGGGTAACAGAGGTACGACGGTATTGCTGAGCAAAAAATTATATTACAGACATGGGGAATTTTCAACAGTTGGCCAGCAGGGGCGCAAAGACTCCCGCAAAAAATATTTTAAAAAATCGTACCCTCACATGCTTAGACCGATATGAATCACTAATGCGTGATCTTGGCCAGAATATAACATA
The DNA here is from genome assembly GCA_029959045.1 of Taenioides sp. WSHXM2023. NCBI lineage: Eukaryota > Metazoa > Chordata > Actinopteri > Gobiiformes > Gobiidae > Taenioides > Taenioides sp. WSHXM2023. The sequence continues at coordinate 10,732,226 of CM057096.1, read as the reverse complement.
CTATAAAGCATATGAAAGTGTACTCCATAGCGCCCCCATCATACAAATGCAAATGAACCATTAAAAGTAAAAGCATTTTTTTCCAGATTTTTTTTTTTTTTTTTAACATACATTATTATTATTTTCTATTTCCACTTTACCAGTTACTACTTCATCAGGCTGATGAAGGTCTAGAGCCGAAACGTTGTATGTCCTAATAAATCTCACAGTTTGCAAGTAAGACGGTGTGCGGGATTTTTCTCTATGTTCTTGGGCTGCTCCCTCACCTCCAACGCACCCATTTCAAGAAAATTATGTGCGAAGTTTTCATTCCTTCATAACTAGAGATAGGAAAAGCAGAAATTCAATTTATCAACTGGAGTGAAGACTGCAGTGAGCGCTACAATGGAGAAACAAAACAGCCACTTCACAAGAGGATGTACCAACACAGACGAGAGAGCCAGAGTGGACCTCAGTCTGCCGTACATCTCCACCTCAGTCTGCATCTCCACCTAAAAGCCACGGGCCACTCCTTTGAGGACAGCGAGGTCCAGATCTTGGCCAGAGAAAAGAACTGGTTTGAGAGGGGAGTTAAAGAGGCTATTTTTGTCAAGAAAGAGAATCCTTCCTTGAACAGAAATGGAGGTCTCAGACATCATCTGTCTCCCATTTATAACTCTCCTCAAACCTAAATAAAAACAAACAAAGAAAACAATAGGACTAGCCAGGACATGTCCAGAGGTGTGAAAACACCCATTATGGCCTTGAATGGTTATGCTAACAACACCCCACTCCCACTGCATACTGAATAGGCCCACCTAACTAACAGAAACTGTAAACAAATAGGTGTGGTAGTCTCTGAGTAATTTCATTGTAGTTAGCTCCCCCCTTCAGGCAGATATAAGGCAGTGTCCACCAGCGTCTGATCAGAACTGAAGAAGCAGCTTGGATGAGCTGCGAAACGTATTCGACCAAATAAACTTTTGTTTTTTTGTTTATCATTTATACTAAAAAAGAAACTCATCCCAAATGTGACAAAAAATGCTGAAAATTGAAAAGACCTATATGTGAAATCTTTCAAACAAGGGTCTGAAGTGATATTACTGCTCTTTTGAGGACAATTTTAACATTTGTCGGAAAGTTAAAGGTGCACTGTGTTGGGGGGTCTGCTTGCTTGTCTCCATGGTGATGTTATTGCTTTGCTTGACATGTTCCACAATATGACATTAAATAAATATATCATGTTTTTATTCAATTACAGGTGCTTTTGTTTCTCAAAACTACCAATCCACTTCTTCACAGATCTGATCTGTAACTTGGCCTGGTGATGTGGGCTGCTTGTCTCCCTGGAGATAGTTAAATTAAATGCCATACTGTAGAACATTTCAGGGGAAAAAAAAAAAACAACAACATAGAGAGCAAGTGGTGGACCCTCTACCGGGAAAGGTGCACACTGCACCTTTAAATTTCAACTGCATTTAAAGACAATTTTTAGCATATTTTCTGTTTAATTGCCAAAATATCCTCTGAATATAGTCATCAGGTTATAAAATATACTCATTTCCCACTCGTACTCGTACTGCAAAACTCGCTTCTATTTTATTAATGTGAAAACCGTCTTTGACACCTCTTATCCTCATCAAGGACTTACCCTGTTCCGCTGTTATTATTCATGCAGCGTGTAGATACTGGTGGATACTGTGTGCTTGTATCTCCAGTGCCAGGTTGACTGTTGGCTCTTATATAAAGGGCATTAATTAGCATGTCTTTGAGCGGACGGTCTAATCTCTGGGATACAAGCCATAAGAATCTAAAAGGCCCGGTAGGGACAAATCTCCTCCCAGTGAAATAAACCCTGTGTTTATCAGTGTTTATGAGAAGTCAGCAGGGAGGTGTGAGTAAATTAAAATGGTTTGTGAAACTAAAAGTTTTAGAAAAGGCTTAAGGTGTGAGTGCTTCACTGGGTCAATTGATGTACAATGGAAAAAAGGCTGATAAAGCTAGAAGACTGACGATCAAATTGCGGAGACTTGGCTTCCTCTAGCGTCTAGAATTATAAATAATAAATTTGTATTTGAGTTAATACTTTTCTGCTTTTCTGTATGTTGAAAATGGTCCAGTTTTCTGCCACTTTTCACGTTTTTTGTAGTTATTTAAAGCACCAAAGTTATGCAATATTGAATTCTCATGTGTTATTTTAATTTGTATTAAGTATTTGAACATGTTCTTTTTTTACAACACTTTTCTTAAAAGGTCCTATATTACACAAAATTGACTCTTGAGCCTTAAGCCATGTTAGAATCTTGTTACCTCCTCAATATTGATAATATAAATATAATATAATATTGTTTCCTCATCAAAAACATACCTGGAGTTGTGTTTTGTTTCATTCACACATGTTTGAGTAACCATTTATTGTCAGTCTGGCTATATTCCAAAGCTCAAAATGCTCTGTTCCACCTTATGATGTCATGAAGCAGTAGTTTTCATGTTAACATACGATAAGATAATCCTTTATTTATCCCACAATGGGGAAATTGCAGTGTCACAACGCAAGTTTCAGAAACAGTAGGAAAATAAGAGCATGCATCAAAATCAAGATAGATAATAATAAGTATTTACAATCAACTAAAAAACACAACACTGTAAAGCTAAAAGGCACAGGAACGTTGCACAATAAGTGTCTTTGATTCTGAGCAGTGAACAAACAGCAGTTAAAGTGACTCCAGTATAGTAATATATAATATTACTACAATAAAGTAACAGTAAAGTAACAGCTACTTTAACAGCTAACCATTTGTCAATTCCAGGGCTGAAATCATCCAGATGATTCAAGTGAAGGTGTATGGCGTTTAAAAACACAGTGGAGCACCTTCTGTATTGCCACATAACATCACAAGATGGAGTGTTTTCAGTTTGAGAAAAAAACAACTGGATAGGTGTGTTAAACATGTGTGAATAAAACAAAACACAACTCTGGGTATGTTTTTGATGAGGAAACAATATTATATCATAGATCAGAAAATTGTGTAATATGGGTCAGTTAAAGTAATACTAAATGTTCACCAAAAGAGTTACAATGATATTAATAATAAATGCGTCTTCTTCTTCTTCTTCTTCTTCTTCTTCTTCTTCTTCTTCTTCTTCTTCTTCTTCTTCTTCTTCTTCTTCGTCTTCTTCTTCTTCTTGTGTCCTACAGGGAGAGCGTCAGGATTCGGACGGTGCTGAGGAAAGAAATGCTCAGGTGCAGCTCGACAAGGCCAAGGTATTTCCTGTCTAACCAACTTCCTGTTTGACTGTTGCATCATGGGAGCATTCAGCTGGGTCATGTTACATCACTCTCCACCACATCAGCATGGATTTGGATTATCACCACACTATTCTGCTTCACTGGAACACATGTAATCTTATCTGCAATTTGCATCTGACTGCTTCAAATGTGGAATTTATTTCTTAAAATTGTGTGTAACATAAGAAATAAAGAGCAGTATGGAGATGTTTTTTAGAATATCCTATCAAGGTTCATTGATTTATACCAAAGATACCATATCGTGTTCTCCCAAAGCAATATTATTACCAGTTTTTCTTCACAATTTTTAGTTTTACCACCCAGTCCTACTTCAGCTATATGATAAATGTATTACATTACCCCCAAAATCAACGTAATTTACAATCTATAATTAACTCTATTACATAATTTGTGTTTCCTTTTATTCTGATGTTATATTGTAATTTGCTACATGTGTGAATATAACATTTTTGTTGTGTGTTTTTGCAGTACAAGCCTGTTGCATTTGCTGTCCGCTGTAACTTCTCTTACACCCCCGCGGATGACGATAATGTCCCAGTCCCAGGACAAGCCGTCACATTTGAGGCCAGAGACTTCCTCCATGTCAAAGAGGTTCACACACTTCCTGAATGTGTTTATCATTACGTTTTATTATTTATTTGAAAAAAAAAACTAATTTATTGGCACAATGGAGGCTACCATGTAGTAACTAAAGTGTTTGTTACAAATAAATGTTTTAATAATTTTGTGTGGACAGGCCCAGTAATTTCAGAGATATTAACCATAAAATTTCCTGTTATAGGTGACATTTTGAGGACTTTTCACCATTTAAGAGATATAATTTAGTTATAATATATGGATGGAAAAAATGGTTTAATCACTTTAGCATTGGATAAAAAGAAGGTAACCGATAATCATTTCTTTCTATGCAGAAGTTTAGCAATGAGTGGTGGATCGGGCGTCCGGTGAAGGAAGATGGAGTTGTGGGTTTTATTCCCAGTCCAGTGAACCTGGAGACTATCCTGATCAGACGAGAAGTACAGGCTAGGAAAGCTGCCAAGGCCTTAGCCAAGTGCGTATACTGACCGCTGCTTAAACTGTTGGTTACTTTACTTATGTGAAATGCAAAACAACACTCTAGTATCTGGGTGGAAAATTACAAATATTTTAGTCACAATTTTGTTTTCCTACATTCATTATTTATTTTGTATCAATCTAGAAGTCTTCAGTCACCATATTCCAACCTTTACACTATTAACAGTATTTATTCTCAGTGTACAAGAGAAATAATTGTTTGACTAAAAATAGTTGTCTACTAAAAAAAAAAACACAGTCACAGAATATGACTGGTAAATAAGGCCATGAAGGACATTTTTCAAAACGCTGTCCTTGCTCAGGCCAGACAGATTGTGGGGAACCCCTCTGACCTGTTGCATGAGGAATACGAAATTCTTCCATCAGGCGGGCGCTTTCAAGCACATACTTTAAGAGTGACAGATATAAACTCTCATTTGTGCCTAGTTCTGTTGCACTTTTAAACAAATCTGCACAACAAAGGCACACTTAAGTCACTTTATAATCAATGTGCTTCATTTGAATTTGTTGAATTTGATGTGTGAACTTACGGTTGTTGTTAATTATATGTGTGCAATAGGGCTGGTGCACTAACTATTTGTGCAATAGGGCTGGTGCAATAACTATTTGTGCAATAGGGCTGGTGCAGTAACTTGGACACTTTATGGTTGTGCAGTGCACAAATGGACAATGGACAGATATGTATCTTGGGAAGAGCTCTGACTGTTGTCTGACTGTAGTGTATGTGTGAGTGAAACTGTGTTTTTAAGCTGTGGGCAGTGAGCCCAAGACAAATTTCCCTTTGGGACAATAAAGTTTATCTTATTTTATTTAATTTATTTATCATATTTAGGTTTGCATCACACTTTTCTTCAGTAATCAGAAACCAAGGACTTAAATGCATTTGAATAATTCTCATTCCAGTAAAGCTGCCGCTCAAGCAGCTCAAGATATGAATTCAAAGAAGTACACCCCTCCTTCACAAGGTCAGAGCAGTTTCTGTTCATCTTTATGTTCACATATTTGGAGGCCATTGAGGTTTCAAATGTGTTGATATTTTTATTTTCTTCAACAGCACAACAGCAAGTGAAAAAGAAGCCGGTATGTCCTCACAGAAACATATTAGCATATTAAAACAATGGCATTCTTCCGTTCATTCATTGGTAGCGCTTAACCATTAATATCATATGTATATCAAGGAAATAGCATGGTAACTAACTGGTAAATATAAGATCACTCTGTTCATTGTAATATGATTAATCCTAACTTCCTAACTATAAATTACCAGGAAACATTAATATTACACAACACACAATACTAGTACACAATATTAGTATTTTTGAATTGTGTTATTGAAACAACCAAAAACATTTATACCCCCATATCCCAGTTACTATGCTATTTCTAACCTTTCTAACCAATATTACACTATAACTGTGCTATTAAGTTGAGTGTGACCAACCGATTCTAAACATGCACTTCTTTGAATGTCCACAGGGGGAGCATGTGTCCATGTACGATGTAGTGCCTACAATGCGTCCAGTTATTCTTATGGGGCCGTCACTCAAAGGCTTAGACGTGAGTCTCCTCAAACACAATCAGTGCATACCTGTACCACGGTATTGAGAAACACTATTTCAAGTGTTGGCACTCATATTTAAATGTGTAACATTTCTAGTGGAGGGTCCTTCACCTGCTTGTCTCCATGGAAATATTGTTGCTTCGTCTAGAATGTATTAATTAAATCTGTCACAAGCAGGTTACAGCACTACACTACATTACCATTCAGATCTGTGGAGAGTCACCCCTATTCACAGAAGGAATTATTGTATTTTTGAGAAATAGAAACACCCAAAATAAGTAAATGCTAAATACAGTAGATGTGTTTAATGCCATACCATGGAACATTCCAGGCAAAGCAATAACCTCTCCATGGAAACAGACTTTTCACCAGAAAAGTTGCGCAGTGCACCTTTAAAACAGATACATCACACTTTGTTGAGAGTAAATAGTGTTTTAAATGTTTTTGTCTTATTGATATATAATACAAATCCTAATAAATATTAGGTTAATATTAGTTAATTATTAACATTAATTATTATCTGTATTAAATTTCCTCTCCATAGGTGACAGATATGATGCAAAAAGCACTGTTTGACTATTTAAAGCATCGATTTGAAGGCAGGTATGTTCAGTCAGACTCAGCACCTCTGTTTGTTTATAGATTATGAATTATTTATTGTACTTTAATACTTTTGACTTTTCAGAATAACAATCACGCGGGTCACAGCGGACATTTCTCTGGCAAAAAGATCCATCCTCAACAATCCTGGGAAAAAGGCCTTAATCGACCGATCCAATACTCGCTCTAATTTAGGTACATCGCCTCAAAGCTTGGCAGCTGTTTGTAATACCAATCACTGCACTGCCGGGTTGACCTTGGTCTAAACTTCTCCTGCCAAACTTTTCTCTCAGGCATTGTTGTTCTCTATAGCTAAACATGGCAAAAGTATTGACTTTGTATCTCTTTTTTCTTTTCTGTTCCTGTTAAGATGCTGCTGGTATGTACAATATATCTCTTTGGACTACATGTTTAGACTACGTAAGTGTTGATTTATTCCCATATTATATTATATTATATTCTGCCTGTGTCCACTGAAGCTCAGATCCAGGGGGAGGTAGAGCGGATTTTTGAATTGGCCCGCAGTATGCAGCTAGTTGTCCTGGACGCAGACACCATCAACCACCCGCTTCAAGTGTCGAAAACATCACTGGCCCCAATTCTCGTTTACGTCAAGATCTCCTCACCAAAGGTACTTTAGACTAGCTCATTTTTAAATTATGAAAATATGACTTTCTTTTGTACCACTTTGTAATAACTGAATCTTACTTAAGCTTATTTTTCATTTTCAATGTTATTTGCACTGAAAAACCGAAAAAGCATGTGTCTTTACTTTGAGCAGGCTTGCATCTCCACAAACCTGATGGTCTCCTATTGCTTGTTTCTATGGAAATGTTGTTCCTTAGGCTATAATATTGCAAAATTGAAAATAGTGAAAGTGCCAAAGTATGATTTTAACTTTCTATTTCTACTGAAATCATGCAGGTGATTTACCACCTCCAGAAAGTTAGGCATTGTTATTATAATTTAAATAAGGGGTATAAGGGGTATTAATTAAATAGCTAAGCCTCAGTCATTCTTATTCTTAACTAATTAAGTGTTAGCCTTTATTCTGTTTTACTTTACATTTTTGTAGGTGTTGACCAGGCTGATCAAAACACGGGGGAAGTCTCAAACCAAGCACCTCAATGTACAGTTAGTGGCAGCTGATAAACTCGCCCAGTGCCCATCTGTGAGTGCCCTCTTGTGGATACTGTTCACATTACACCCCTCTAAGAGCATGTCAGAATACATTGTCTACTCACTGTCATATATATTGTTGTGTATGTATATATTATATTTATTTACCTCAGTTCAATTATTTAAAAGTGCTGTACTGTATAAATCCTCTTATCGCTAGGTGAATTTTCTATACTACCAAAATATCTAAAATTGATCAACACCAATATAGATCTCAAATATTACAAACTGTTGTTACTGTTACCACATACCCTCATCCTTTTCTTTGTATGTTTTTCAATATTTGCTATTATTTCTGTGTCATAGGAAATGTTTGATGTAATCCTGGATGAGAACCAGCTGACAGATGCGTGTGAGCACATTGCAGACTTCCTAGAGTCTTACTGGAGGGCCACTCACCCCCCTGAGATGGAGCCGGCTAACGCTCTGGTGGCTACGCTCGCTGAGAACACCCTGCCAACCTGCCCCGCTGTCATACCGGTACAAGCAGTGTCGTAATCTAGGTCTACGTACAACTGTGAAGATTTGTTTCATGTTGTTTAGTATTAGGGGTGGGACACAAATGCCACAACGTGAGAAACATCATAGGATCCGTAGTAATTATTATAAATAGGGCTGCAAGATGAATCGACTGGAAAACGCAATTTGAATTTGCATGGAAATCGCTTTTTAAATGGATACTATAGCAAAGTGCAAAGGGTGCAGTTTTTGAAGTACAATAATTTCCTAGACAAACAACTTAATATGCTGTATTATTCTGTATAAACAACTGCTACCCCTACACAGTATGGCATTTACTTAGTTAAAGGTGTTTTTATTGCTTTAAAATACCTTACAAAACATCTAATCTTGCTATAACGGGGGTGGCCTTTACACAGATCTGACCTGTAACGTGGCCTAATGACATCACCTGCTTGTCAGTTTAATCATAATATACAATTTAATGCCGTATTGTTGAACATTTTAGGTAAAGCAATAACATCTCCATGGAGACAAACGGGCAGATTGGTGGCATTAAAAAGTATACCTGAGGTTGTACAAGGATGAGGCATGGTATTTTGATTGTGGAGGATCTTTTCCCATCCCTGTTCAACATATTTGTATCATCTCATCTGTTGTTATGAAAAAACATTCTGTCCATTTTCATCTAACGTTCATGTCATCTTTCCTCATATCACCCCCTACTGGACAGATAAAGAAGTGATGGAGTGGTGAGTGTCACTAGAACCATGTTGGGCCCTTTAGTGGTAGTAATCTAAAGGTGTAATAGTTTTATTGTAGCTTTGTGGTAATAGAACTTAGCCAGGCTAGATGTGAGTTTATCAGTTAATTCTATAGAGAAATATTGTTTTATTTGTAAAACTGCTTAAAACTAACATAGATATAGCATTATAACATAGTTTTCTACTTTATTGTTTTACATATTTTAACTTTGTAGTCAATGTGCCCCTCTATTCTACTTACCATCTTGTGTCCGATACAATATATGCTTTTTATAATTTTGACATTGTCCACCAGTGTTAATTTCGTTAACTGAAATATTTTGTCATAGTTTTTGTCAGTGTTTTTGAGGACTAAAACAAAATTTTAAATCAACTAAATCTATGGGTAAAATTACATACATTTTTGTCAACTAAAAGTACAGATATTTTTATTGAAAATGTTGTTAAATAAAACTAAACATAAATGAATGAAATAAATCATTGAAGACAAGATTCATGTTACTCTTGATTTTAGTCAAAATTGACTCTGTTGTTGATTTTCTCTCTTCCAGGACGAGCAGAAAAACAAGAAACCTGTGGCCTCTAAAAGGAAGGGGTCCCGGGATCAGCACTCAGAGCTGGACAGCGCTCCATCAGGCTCTGCAGCTCCTCACCACAACCCAAAACATGAGCCTGCCCACCGTCCCAGCGAGGAAGAGGAGGAGCGCCTACTGCGGTCTGAACCAAAGAGACCCTCCCACACTCACCACCATCATCATCACCATCATCATCACCACAAACGGACTGATCACCATAGCAACAGCCAACCAACGCAACTGGGGCGCTCCTCTCCCCCTGCTCCGGACTCAGCAAGGGAGCACCCGCAAAGACTTCCAACTACAAGGAGGCAACAACCGGAAATTAGAGACCGAGAACTTGAAGAGAGATTAGAAGAGGAATCGCACCATCATCATCATCATCATCATAATCATCATCAAAAGAATCATTCACGACATCACCAAACCCGAAATGTCCACGCAGCGCCCCCTAGCATGCATAGAGGGGAGGAGTACGAGCACAATGAGAGCAATAGGAATCACAGATACCGGCACCAGCATCACTCAGGCCTATCGTCCCGGAAACCGCTCAGCACTCAAGCTACACACTACAGCAACTATTACCATGGCCGCCACAACCATGAACGGGACCACCAGCCGGTCCGTGAGAGAGACAGAGAGAGGGAGAGGTTTAAGGATAGAGAAAGAGAGATGAGGGTAAGGGAGGGACGGCAGTGGTGTCAATGAGTGACTCCTTTTTCTTAACAAACCAGTGATTTTAAACGATGTTGGGTTCTGTTTCAGAACCCACCTAAAAGTAGTAAAAGTGGGACAAATTGTACATTTTGGTAGGGCAAACTACCTGTCCGCTACCAGCTCGTCTCCATGGAGTTATTGCATTGCCTTGAAATATTCCACAATACACTATTAAACTTATCTATCATGCATTTGTTAATTTCCAGTTGTTTTTATTGCTCAGCAATACCTTGACAAACATACATTCTTACAGTGTGTGGCCTCGCCTCTCCACAGATCTGACCAGTAGCTGGGTGGTAGTACCTGCTTGTCTCCTCTTTAGGTTGTATTATTTTGTATGGGGCTGCTGATCTAATAAGTTATTTTTACACAAATGAACTGACTTTATGTCATATTTAAGATGCAAAACGTTTCCCAAATTCTCCATTGACATGAATGGAATCCCTGTTTAAACGGAAGTGCCACCATAAAAAACACGGTTTAGGAGCGTTTAGAGACAAAAGTGGGCGGGGCGTAAGGTGAATAGGACTGACAAAGGCCAACTTTCATAGTAACTTTCTGTCCCATTACCCTAATATTACTGCTATAGTGAAGAAATAGGTCACAGTATTATGGTTAAGTGACCTTTTTTGTACAAACTTGGTCACAAAGATTTGCAGTTTTTATTTATTGTCAGGGCTCCTCATTCTTCTTCTTATTATTAAGATAATGTTTAATTCATTGATTAATCATTGAATTTATAAAACGCCTTTCAAGACATCCAAAGCACTTTGTTTTATGCTCTTGTCCAGGTTGTCTTTGCAAATGAGAAAGTGTTCACAATTGACTTGACCTGGTAAAATATTAAATAAATTAACTTAATTTTACTGAAAAGTTAATTGAATAGGAAAACAACAAGAAGGAAAAACATTTACTAAAGAAAGGGAAGCGCAAACTGATTCCCAACCCAAGTTCCAGTCAGCTGATATTTTTGTTGAGAAAATTTTACATCAGATCAGTAAACCTAATAGCTGTTTTAATGTAATTTTTTTTTACCCAAGTTGCATCTTAATTATAAACATTAACAATGCACATCACTGTTGTTCATTTTGGCATTTGTGCAAAAAGTAATTGCATTTGACATGATATCTGACCCTCTCATCTTGCATTACACGCATCTTGCCCCTCAGATAACATAATGCTGTAAATATGATTTATTTTACACATTAATGAAAGTATTTTTCTAGATTGTAAAGGGAGTTTCAAAGGTGCTTCCTATTTTTGTAAATGGTATAACAGTAAATACATGGACTTGTATTTATTCAAAAGCATGACTACTTTTGGTGACTACTTTTTGGCTACATGCTGGATATTCTATGCATTTTCTTGTGGTAAAAATGTATTGCTTTATTACAATCTCTATGCATCTGTACATACGTCATAAATGCCTTGTTAATCTCTGTATGCTAGTGTCGGACTTTCTATGTGTGATTGCATTGAACTGTTGAATTGTTCTTTTAAACTCTTCTTTTGGGTTGGTTTTGTTTTGTATGAGATTTAATGGAGAATGATAATTAAACTTTTGGCAATGCACAGTGCTTAAGAATGTCATTAAGAAATCTATCATGTCTATATGTATAAAAACTTAGTAGTAATACACCTGCAATAGAAGCAGCAATATTCAAAGTACTGGTGTTTTATGTAGTATTTGTAAGTGCTAAAATCTCCACATTTGCACCAAACAGGTTGTAGTAAAAGTACACAATGGACTTTTAATTAAAAAATACATTTTAATATGTTTCAAACATGACACACTAGCACAGCATAGTTCAAGTATAGGCACTGCAGCTTTATATAGAAATGTATTTACATCAGATTGCAGAAGAAAATGTTGCTACAGGGTTGTGCAATAGATCACAAATTTGTCAAATTGTTTTATTTATCTAATACAAATGCAATTTTGTGGGGACAAATAATAATCTTTGTTTTATATTCGTCATTAAGTTAAGATAGCATCTTTAATTCATTGTAACCCTAACATAAATCTCTTCATAAATTAGTTAATTAAACTCACATTTAACTATTAGTCCATGTCACAGTGCATAACAAACTACTAATTACCATGAGAATCTACTAATAATACCATCGCGAAATTTGACAGATTTTGTTCCAGTTTTATCACAGACTTATAATGGGCTCTGCGGTATTTTCTGCAGTGTTTTCAATTTCTTCTTCAGTCTCCACTTTCTCTATGAGGTTTTTGGTGTCTACCACGTCAGGCTGCGAGCGTTCGGTGTACAGCGGGTTTTCAAATGTGGGGAAGGAGTTCGGCGACCTCTTGTAATAGAAAATGGCAGCTGCGACTAAAGCAGAGATGACCATGATCACCAAGACGACCACCAGGGCATTATGGGTCCGACTAAGGGGCTCCTGTGGGCCCAGTGGCTCTGTGCACAGTGAACAGAGGTAAGAATAAAGAATAAAGGCATATATAGACAAAAACAAATATCTTCATTTCTTCAATAGCTACACTATTTTTTTTACAATATTCCAGAAAGGTGCTAAGACATGTTGTGAATAGACTAAAATTAAACTCAGAAATATTACTACCCTTGTTTTGAAAATGTGTTTTAATTAGTCAAATAAATTAATTATTGTTTTTGTCCTCCTTTGAGCTAATCTTAGACAAACTTTATTGATCCATAAGGGAAATTATTTGGACACAGTAGCTCACTCATCACAATATAATATGATAACAAAGAGTAAAGTTATCTAGACCTACTACATGGTTTAGTCTCGTTTTAGACCTTGTTTAGCTCTAAATTAGCTGTGATAAGGTCCGGGTTTAGATCTGGTGGCACTCAGGAAACCAAATATCTTCGGTGTGTAAAAAGTTTGAGAACTGTTGTTGTTTTTTTTTGCCTGAATAGTCCATAATATTTAACCTTTAATTAAAAATATGTTAATATATCAAGATAACTCACCTGCTTTTCCAATGTCTTTGGGTATCACTGAAAAGAGACGAAATTAAACATATTTAATACAATACTGTGGGTTTAATTTGTTTTTTCAAAACATCACCATCAACATATATTTATACCCAAAATCTTGTATACAGTACAGAGCAGGTGACAGGAAAAAAAAATCTTTAGCAGTGGAACCTACCTGGACTTAGGGATTGCACAGGCATAATGATTGTAATAGTATACAAAAATACCTTTAGCATCAATATTGGGGTAATAATCAACATTAACTGTAATAAATGAATCCATGGTTACATTTTTGCCCCAGTAATACACACTCACACACAATCCTTCTCTGTATTTGTACAATAAATAAATAAATAATACCTTTAGCAGTCTCACAGATGTAGGCGCGGTCGTGCCATCTTCTTCCTGTGCTCCATTTTCCGTCAGCTGTCCGCACCTCCCCGTAGTCAGCACGAGGCTCATCTTCATACCAGTTTGTGTAGTCCATCAACGTCTTATCCAGCCACTGCCACGTCCCTGACCACAACAACAGTCTTTATTTTAATATATTTGTCATAGTCTTTGTCTATGCAATTAGGGTGGCAACAATCAATAGTCTACTTTTAATAATAAAAAGTAATTGTATTTTGATAACCATTATTGTTTTTTTGGAGGAAAAAAATGACTAAGGCAACTATAATCAAATGAAAAAATCACCAGGGTAATTAGCTAAATTTATTTCTGCCCTAAAACACTACAGACTGTTCACAACTGTAAACAAAACTTAAAGGGCCTATATTACACTATTTTCTGATCTATCTTATAATGTAATAACAACACACCTGGAGTTATGTTTTGTTTCATTCATACATGTTTAACACACAAACCCTGCATATTTAGGTTCAGTTCTTCTCAACACTTTGTGAGGTAATACAGGAAGTGTGTTTTTAAACTCCATAGACCTTCACTAGAAATAATCGGATAATTTCAACCTTGGAATTTGCGTCACAAGGTGGAACAGAGGTTTTGGAAATGTAGACAGACTAATGAGGGTAACTCAAACTTGTGTGAATAAAACAAAACACAACTCCAGGTATGTTTTTGATGAGGTAACAACATTATAACATGGCTTAAAGCTCACAAGAGTCAATTTTGTGTAATATAAGACCTTTAAAATAAGGGGCAAATGGAAAGTAGATTCAAATTCCCCCCAAATGTTTACCAGTTTGTACCAATTTTTGGTACAATAAATAACCTTGGAGTTCCAAGAATCAAGAAGCAGTACGATGTAATTACCATCACTTGACTTTAAAAATCAAATCATGATCAACTAAATCCATTATGTCATTTCGTAAAAAATGCATAAAAAATAAATTAATTATTTCACTAGATTAAATTAAAGTTGGTTGTGATAAATTTTACATTTTGTACCTTTGTGACTTTTGAAGAGGCCGACCCAGAAGGAACTGTGCACGTCCTTAAATATTTTCAAACTTGTTTCAATAAACTCCTGCTCTAGTGGATCTTCAATACTCGCCAACATCCCACCTACAACATGGAAATATATGACAATAGTGATAAACAAATGAACAAATGCATTAAATAAATAGCACAATCGTAACTATAATGAGTCCTATACATTTATTATTAGACTTGCTTAAAATTTTTTGTTTGTATGTATGCATTGTAGAGAGCTTGTTATTTTCCAAAAAAAAAAAAATGTATTCACTAGCTGTCCCCATTTGTATTAAATATTATTAGCATATTGAATGTTGTGATGCCTTCTGAAATCTAGCAATTCTTTTTCAAACAGTAAACCTTGTCGGACCTTGTCGTCCATCTGAACATATGACATCAAACTAAAGCTGACATAATTATTATTGTAGTGATAATTTGTTGATGTGTGTTGATAGTTTTTCTCACCGTGTCTGGCACAGCTGCTGGCGGCATCCCCCCACTCCACTTCCTCGGTCACAAACAGGTAACAGCGGGCTTTGTAAGGGAGCCAGGTGTATGTTTGCCGATAGTCCACCTCTGTCTCATCAGGACACACCCCCGGGTACTCTGAGGACAGGGTCGGGGCCACGTCTGCAAATAACAATATTTAAGCATAGTTTAATGCAATAGTAACTCATGTAAATAAATATATACATATTCTACTCTACTACTTCAGCTTTTTATATGAAATGATCGTTTGCAAATTAAAGCAACAGCACAAAACTTTCTGGAAGTGGCATATCACCTGCATGATTCCATGTAAATAGAAAGTTAAAACCATACTTCAGAAAATTCTCCATGGAGATGGATGACTTTTATGGACTACTATGGAATATTATCATAGTCAAAGGAGCAACATTTGGAGACAAGCAGGGGGAGGCCCTCCTCCAAGCCAAATAAGAGTCAGGTTTGTGGAGATGCAAGCCAGGACAGAGTAAGGACATTTTCAGAGCAATAAAAACATCCCAAATGAAAAACAGGCTACTATTTGAGTCTATTTTTGTCTAAAACTTACATGTGAACATTCAAAAGAGAAGAGAATAGAAGGTCTATAATATTTATACATTTGAAAGACTGTCTGATTAGGTTAATACAAAATATAATAATGTGAACCTGCACAGTACCTGTGGACTGCAGACACACACTGTTCATGGTTGCATTACAGAAGGACGTCTTCCACTTCCCGTCTACGTCCATGTAAACACAGGACTTCTCCTGACGAGGCTCACCAATCGCCCAGGTTGCAAAGTTCATGCTCCAGCCGTCAATGTATCGGTAATATCCCTTTGTCTATAACAAAGGGAAACACCATTGTAACATTTACTCTAGTGAATATACTAAAACAAGGTTATTGTGTAAAGGTTATTACATTTACATGAAGCAAATGCATAAATGAGTCTTCTGAACTCTTGCTTTAAATATCTATTAATATCTGTCATCATTTACCTACACTTAGCCTGCAACTAACAACAGCAACACCACTGAGTCTCAGTTTATTTAACCATCTCTATTTCTAAATACTAGAAATTAAATTAAAGAATTTATATAATAATGTTGTATTATTTATAATTACGACTTTTACATTTGTAACCTTTGCGTGGTGTCTATAGAAATGCCTCCAAGTTGTCATGATATTTGTACAGAAAAAATGCTTTAGGGGGGGAGACAAACTTAATATGCAGGTTTACTAAAATAAGCTTGAATGAAACAAAACACAACTCAGTATTTGTGAAGAATACTACTATACTATCCTATAACATGGTCAACCTAATTTGTTTAATTTAGCAAAGTATAGGGCCTTTAGCAAATTTTCACCAGTATTCAGAGAGTACATATTCATTGCTTTCCACTTCTGAAAACTGGTCAAGTTGAATTTGAAAATAGATAAGGTGAATAGGATATAATGCTGAGTTTACCTCCTGTTTGTTGAGTCCGATCCACAAAGGGGCGTTGAGGGTCCTGGCCATCAGCTCCACATAGGACTGGGTCCACTCGTTGCGCAGGCTGGCCAGCTTTGCCTGGTCTTTATCACAGTTAGCTTTAGCATCAGCCCAGCTCATGTTTTGTGTTACCACTTTGATGCTGTCATTCCCCAAAGTTACATACACGTTCGGGACAATCGGGCTAGGCTGTGAGGGGATATTTTTATCTGTGAAATGTAAAAAAAGATGGTAAAATCTTCCATAATGATAAATAGTTTCTTACAAATGATTCAGGCTTAATATTAATAATAATAATAATAATAATAATAATAATAATAATATTATTATTATTATTAATAATAATAATAATAATAATAATAATAATAATAATAATAATAATAATAATAATAATATGTTAAACTGTCCGTAAAGCACATTTTCACTTTCCTCCTTCTTTTAAACATTAGTAACTGATGTTACCAAAAAACAAATCCGGGTTATAGTCCACTTGAGTAGTTATCTTTGTGTAGATATCTGCACTCACCAAGTTCTCTAATACAAACAAATCCATTGGTGTCATTGCAGGACCTCATCATCCATTTCCCAAAGCCCGTGGGATTGCTGCTCAGAACAACACAGTCCTCCTATTCCAAACACACCATACATTTAATGTTAGATCAATTCAGAAGTGATGAAATGTAAAAGTGATGGCAAAAATCAATGTACCTCATTCCATCTTTGATAGAAGCTTCCTGGTCTGCGCTTATTTTTCTGAAAAGACAAATTTACAGTTATTTTGCATAAAGACTGTTGCCTGTTCAGAATTATATCTTTGTATATTTTTATAGAGAGTGTCTGGTCACCACTCCCTCAGTCATGCCTCAAGCCAGGCTCAAACACGGCTGTGCATTCAGATTTGTATATTTCAGTGATACATGTTCAATGAAGGAGCTCATTGGGCACCCTTAATTTAAAACAAACTCAAATTCCTCTCAGTTTTACAGTTTAGTGCTTCGATTATTGATTCTGCAGAAATCTGCAATGTTTTTCAGTCCCTTGTGATATTGCTTTCCTTTCTTTTTTTTTTCTTGTAAACAGGCATTTGTTTTGAAATGGAAAGACCAATATGTGTCCCTGATTGTTTAATCCACCTGACAATCACACTCATCTGAACTCTGGGAGAATCACCTGTGACTAGACTCATATTTCTATAAAATATTGGAGGAGTTTGTATTGTGTTTGTAGTTTGTAGATCCCAGGCAATACAAACTAAGGTTGAACGTGACAAATTGAAGTGGTAAACTGACAAACTCTTTGGTGAAAGCAGGTGACGCATTGGCCAAAACAATATTTTAAAAAAAAGAACAATTTATGCACTTATATTTAATGGTTAACTGTGGAACATTCTGGGCAAGGTTATAATACCTTCTTGGAGACGAGCAGAAAAGTTACGTACCGCGTAGCCCCAGTTGGTATATTTCCTTGCTTTTCCATCAGTCCAGTAATATTCTTCTTGTTTTATACTGTTCAAACCAATCCAAAGGTCAGTGGATATGGCTTCAGCCATTCTGGTAGTCAGGAAAACTGTAAAAACAAATTAACATAGGATCTCCCAAATTATGTTCTACCATTGTTTGTTAATTATTAGTGCAATATTGTACAGTAGATTCATCAATGTGACAAATATTGAATAAGAATTATGTGTATTAAAATATATGCATTTTTGGTTCAAAATGGTCAAACCTTGGACATATCTTGATGGGATAGAGACCAGATTTCCTCCCATAGTAATACACTGTTTTCTTGCATCTTCCCAAGTGGATTTCCTGCTGTTCATGATGCTGTAGCACTACATAGAGAGTGTTAGTCACACGTCACGTATTATATCAATTTTTTAATATTCATTTTGACACTAATTCCTAACCTTTGAGTTGAACTGCATCCATGTGAGTGGACAGCCACCAGTAGGAGGCGTTGTTGGGGCCACAGTTGTGTTGACTGGAGCAGCAGAGCTTCGTTTGCAAATGGATTTTAACTCCTCTCCACAGTTACAGTTACTCCAGAAACCTTTAAATATATTTTAGTTACGCTGTGTATTTAATATTTAATATCATTTTTAAAGGGTGTACAATAACTTACCCATATAATAAGTCATAATGACACAGTTTTGATCAACATTTTCTTTTGGTTGATTTTGATCCCAACTTAGAAACTCCACTGGAGTGTTACTCATCCACCTACAAGCGTGTAAATACAATTTGATTAAAAAAAAATAAAAGAAAACTTATAGATTTTTTATTTTCTCTTACATACCAAAATGAACCATCAAGATCTACAGAAAGCCCAATATAATAACGTCCATAGCTTCTGGAAATCTGATGAAAACAACAACAATAACACACTCAAATCAGTTTTCACTTACTTTAGCAATGTATTCTGGTCTATGACATAACAATTTCACTCTGCAATTAACCCATTTAAACGTCTTAATATGGTGCAATATAGACAGAACAATATTTTTTAGAGGGGGAGGGGTATGTATGCAATGTATGAATATGCCAGACCACAATGGAAGTTCCCTTTCCAGGAAAATAAAGTTCTTAAAGTGCTTTGTTTGAATATATTTGTTTATCATTTAACTAGAAAACGTGTTATTGTGTCTGGCCGATTCAAATGTCTTTGTATTTGTTGAGTTACCTGTTTCCATATGAAGGTATTCTCGACTCGGCTGGTGATTGTGACCAGGTCTCCGTGGTTTTGCTGACAGAACTTACGGGCCTCCTCCATAGACAGCGACATTCTGTTTATATAATACTGATTCCCTCTCCATTCCAGCCAACCGTCTGCTGTTGTGTTGAACTCTGAAACAATACACACACCATTTGTTATATTACCTTTATTTAAAGTGAATAGGCTAGACATTTCACTTAAAATAGTTAAGATAATTATATTTAAGATTTTATTTTGAATCTCGCAAGTCTTTTCTAGTTTTGTAATTTTGGTGAAGTTTGGTCAGTGTTAATTCCATAACTGTTATTGTTACTTGTTAACAAGGGTCAAAACTATTCAAAATTACACAATAGTTGATGTTGTGAATGATTTGAAATATAATAAACCATTATTTTGTTGAATCAATGTTTAAAAATAATTTCTTCTGTGTAAATTGTCCCTGCATTTTGGATGAAATCTATGACATCTGATGACTTCAATATCTTGCTTTAGACCTCACTGAATACATAGCTTGGGTACCAGGTAATAATTACAAAAATATATTATATCTGTCAAATGCACTTTGAGTGTGTAAGTTCAAGTACTAATATATCATACAGACACAAATAACTGTGTTCTTACCTGACACAGTAATATTCCGAGGTGGTCTTGGAGTGACCCCTAAAAGAAAAGAACACAACACATTCAGAAATACTGTCATCTTGTTGCTGATAAATAGGAAAAATACTGATAAACAACATGATTTTTTATACAACAGTGTAAAACAAAACACTGATAAGGTCCTATCTGTGGTTTTCAGCTTTCTGTCATATGCAATAATTTGAGGACTTTTTCCTCATTCAAAAATATCATATTTAGTTTTAAACTGATAATAAATGTAATTGAATTGACTGCCAATCTGCTCCATCGTCACTTAAAGCCATCACCAACTCACTCACACACCACATTCATACAAGGCAATGAGGGTGGGGTGCCTTGCCTAAGGACACAACATCAGTTTTTTACAGCACTTGTTAGCGTAATTTGGCCCCTATTGTACTTCACCTGCGCGGATTTGACAGAGCCAGTCGTTGTAGGTCTCACAGTTTGCGTCATTCCAGGAACCTGACTCGTCCCAGTTGTAAATTGTAAACTCTGCACAGGCCTCTGCATTATTGAAGTTGTTTGGCTCCCCGTTCTGCCAGTGCTGGAAGTTCACCTACAAATACAGCAGAAAGATTTACTTTAATAAGCTTTTATTTTAGGAGATTTTAAAAGGTAAAGATTTTGTATTGGCTATTTGACTTATTTTAAAGGAACTGCAGGTAGCCTGCACTATTACCAGGTTAATTCATTAATTATAATGAACTACAATCACCACTGAACCTGGGTTGCCAGTGCCTTAACATGCATAAAGAGGCCCCATACAAGCTTTTCTCATTCTCAGTATGGACAGGCCATGTTTCCTGAGAACCTCCAGAATTAATTTATCAAGTGGATTAATGATTTGCTGTGGGTGCTGGAGTTTAGGTAGTGAAGATTCAGATCAGAGAAAGCCTTTAGGTTTAAACCTATGGAATCTTACATACAGTTTTTGTATTTAGAAGATCTGATAAAAATATTAGAAACAAACAAACCGGGGACCCGTCACTCCAGACGTATCCAGTGTTTGCGTCCGGGACATAGAGACCAATCCAAGCTTTTCCATGACTTTAGAAACACAATAATATATTTGTCAGGTAAATTCTCAGATGAATATAATATTTTTAATGAACAATGAAACAAACATTGATATGATCTAGTGAAAAAGTACCGTGCCACTCGTAGCTCGTCACTGCTGTGAATACTGAGCAGGTCTCCTCCAATGTCTCTGCAGTAATCTCGGGCCTCAAACCAGGTCTTCTCATTCGCTCTGGGCCCTGTGAAAAACTATAATACAGACACATAAGTAAGCCAGTGTTTCCCATAGTCCATGTCCATGCTTGTAGTAATGTGTAGTAATGTTAAAACTATTAGTAAGCAGAGGAGAAGAGGCAATAAATTGCATTTCTGCTCATAAGTTGTATTGACCATTTGGTATTACCAGTTGGAGCCTATCCAGAAATCTACCAAATAACCACAAACTCCTTTAAATCCATCCATCCATTCATTTGGCAACACAGGGTTTAAATGTATTAAGTTCATACTTGCCACTGCCTGGCTGCCAATATTCCTGTCAGATACACTGAAAATTTATAATTTGGGTATTTCTACTTTTTTTTTTTTTTACATTAAAAAAAACTTGAAATAACATACAAAAATGTATTAACTTGGTCTCGTATACAGGCTAGTTTGGCTGGTTTTAATATCTATTTTTTAAATCGTTGAAATTGTTAATCGTAGTTTAAAGATATTTAAAGAAATTTTGCTTACAACCAGAAAAAATACTCCATACCATAACAATAATCTAAAGGTAAAAAGGTGCATACCCTTATAATTATTTTGCAAGGTACTCTCACCTACAGTATGAAGAAAATACAGGCTAAAACAATAGTTGTTGATCAAACCTTAGAGCAGTAGTTTCTGGATGGGATCTTGTTCCAGCCCTCTGGACATTTGGGTGGAGACACAGTGGGTGTGGGCTGGGTGACTGTAGCGCCCTCGGCCTGATGTTTACAGATATACTTCTCTTTGTTAGTGCAGGGCAGGAGGTCCCAGAGTCCAGCCATAACTCCAGTGATCATCGCTACACAACCCTGTTGGTATCCTTGCAAACATAAATTAGATAGTTAACTCATTAAGTCAATTTGCTTTTGTAATTTATATATAACTATTACATAAAAAATATGTAAAGTTCTATGAGGTGACTGTAGCTGCGATATTGGGTTATGCAAAATAAAATAAATAAAAATAATTAATCTTAAATCTAAAATGTGCATTCTCCATATTTTCAGTAAGATATGTTCATATATAATTTCTAAGTAGAATAATAATCACCATACCAATTGCTATAAATATGATCTGTATAATAAATTATAAACCCCATCCAGTATCTAAAGATGCACTTTTATCTTATGCCATACTGGGGAACATTCCAAACATAACAACATCTCCATGGAGACAAGCCTAGGGTGGACCCTGTCACCAGTAGCACAGTGAGCCTTTACTTTAGGAATTGTATGAAACAAAGTACACAATCTTGACAAAGTGGCATTTTAAAGCATATAACAAAATATCCTTTTATATTTTTAGTATTCAGTGTTTCTTTTTAATTGCAGTGTGTGTTTTTGTGATGAAACATTATTTAATTTGTACCTGGCATGTTGGTGTTCCAGTGAGTGAATCTAACTTGGTCCGTATTGGTCCAAATAAAACGATCAATGTCGACCATATTGGAGAGACCAATCCAGAAATATTTCTCGGGCCGAATCCCCACCAAACTCACAAGGAATGCATTGTCCACTCTGTAACAGATGAGTAAAATAGGTATTTCTAAATAGGTATGGTGGCTAAAGTGTCTTGCCCGAGTACAAAACAACAGTATCAACTCAAAAGCACAAGTTTTTATACTTAAAGGTGCTGTATCTGATTTTAAAACTTGAAAACAGAACTAGTTCTTTTAAAATAGTTTGCAGGTGTCTTTACGCATTCCATGCATGCTAATAATTCACTGTGATGAGTTTTGAAGTACTTTTCACAACTCTCAGAGACCAGTTTGGACTTTCGCTGTGAGGGAAAAGCTAACACAAACTAACATGTGCACTTCTAAATCATTAGACAATAAATGCTTTCTAATTAGATGCAGACAGCATGCAGGATATTATGACCTGAAGTGTAGCTTCTGCATTATATCTGTACTTGAACAAAACAATTTTAGCTTAAATGCCTTACCCATTGGAAACATCAGCCAGGTAGGAGTCTGTCCTCTTGCAGTCATTATTGGCCTCATCAAATGTTTTGGTCTCTGTTCCCACAAAGTAGCAGTATGAGCCATGCCTCTTCCAGCCCTGTGTAGTTAGAATTACAGCAACAGTTTCATTTAAAATATGAACTTAAACGAGACATATTGTATTTTTTGAGGTATTTATTTATTTTATTTATTTATTTTTACATTTTGTTCATTGTAAACTACAATATTGATCTAAAAGGTCTTAATAACACTTCCTATGCAAATTTACAGAATTGAAAAACCTGCCTTTTGATAGTGGCATTTTATTTTAGCAAGCAGCAGATTGTCATTTACATGTTTTTACTGTTGAAAATTTTTACCTTGACCCAGAGTCTGATATATATATATATATATATATATATATATATATATATATATATATATATATATATATATATATATATATATATATATATATATATATATATATATATATATATATATATATATTTTTTTTTTTTTTTTTTTTTTTTCCAGTCACAGGTAAGTACAGAGAAATAGGTAGAGTTAGTTATTATATATATATATATATATATATATATATATATATATTAGTTATTTTCTGAGTACTCAAGTCTCACATGCAGGACAATATAGGATCACTCAAACATGCACAAATCAATTAAATACCATAAAACATTAAAAGCTCATCTAAGTCAAGTTACATCTTCTTTAACAACAAAAGATATATTTCATAACTGTGCATGACTTTGATTTAGTCATGCACAGTTATGTCTTAATATTACTCACAGGTTTGCAGCCCACGTCAAGATTGATCTCTTCTCCGGTTGGTTCGTTGCCGCTCTGCTTCATACAAATAAAACCGTGCTTTTCATTACAGCTACGATCTGCCCAGTTTCCTTTCTGCAAAAGGAAAATGAAGTTCACATTTAGCAAAAATATATACCAGGATTACACTAAAAACTGTGAAACAATTACGTGAATTCTGTCAATTGGACAAAGGTTTTTTGAGTGAAGACGTTTTGTAGCTCATCAAAGCAGCTTCTTCAGTTCTGGTCAAACTGCCTTATATCTGCCTGAAGGGAGGAGCTAACCACACTGAAATCACACTGAAACTAACACCTACTTGTTTACTCCATAAACTGAAGAAGCTGCCTGGATGAGCTGCGAAACGTCTTCACTCAATAAACTTTTGTCCAGTTGACAGAACTGAATTTTTCTTTTGTAACGGATCCTACCTAGAAGATTACACAGACATCTCCAAAGGTCAAAAATGCTCTGTTCCACCTTGTGATGCCATGAAGCGGTAGTTTTCAAGTTAACAGCTACCTTTTATCTTTTGTTCAGCAGACATCCGTAATTCCAGGGTTGAAATTATCCAAATGATTCTAGTGGAGGTGCATGGAGTTTAAAAACACGGTGGAGCACTTCCTGTATTACCACATGACATCACAAGGTGGAACAAAGTGTTTTCTATTTGAGAGAAGAACTAAATATACAGGTTTTGTGTGTTAAACTTGTGTGAATGAAACAAAACACAACTCCAAATATGTTTTTGATGAGGAAACAACACTATACCATTCATCTAAAAATAGTATAATAGGCCCTTTAATATCTTTGCTGTCATTGTGGCATTGTTTATTGGAACTACAGCAACTCTCCAACACCCACTGTTTGTCCAATCTAAATGTAAACACTAATGTTTGTCATGTGTGCACAGTCTTGTGGCAGTTTTGTCTCACAAGATCTTGTCCCATCTCTAACAATAAAAATACAGAAATACTTTGTCACAACCCTGTTTGAAAGGAGTGTGTTTGAGCCAGTACCTCTCCGGTCATGAGGACACAGTCTTCCATGTCTCCAGACACAGAGGGCTCTCCGTACTGCCAGCTGCTGAAGAGCACTGGGGACTGGTCGATCCACTCAAACAGACCCTCAGTCCTCTGGTCATTCAGGCCGATCCACAGCTCATCTGTCGCGGCTGCACTCACAAATATAATGTAGAAATAAGTTATAACAAATAAATCAATGCATATTTTTATTTTGACATTTTTATAGTAGAACTTTGTCATTGATTATTTAAAATAAAAGCAGTCTGAAAATAGCCATTAATGGTGCACTACATAACTTTTCTGGTAGAAAGTCTGCTACCTGCTTGTCTCGAAGATGGTATTACTTTGCCTTGAATGTTTTAAGTTGCACATTATAGCATTCAACTTAGTGAATCTTGCATTTATTCAGTTACAGGTAGTTTATTGCACAGAAATACCTTGTGAAACATGCATGCTTACACTGAACAGGGTTGCCTCTATTTGATGGCACCACTTGCTTGTCTTCATTACGATAGTTTAGTTTAATGCTATATTGTAAAACATTCTAGGCAAAGCAACAACATCTCTATAGAGACAAGTAGGTTGTGGACCCTTTACCAGAAAGGTTAGATAGCATATGTTCATCTTCTCACCGTATCCAAGCTGGGAGAGGACAAAGCTCTGGTCTTCCACGTGTCGAATGCTCAGCAGATCTCCGGCTTCTTTACGACACTCTTTCACAGCGTCTGACCAGGTTTTGGGCTCACGGTGAAGGTGGAAGCAGTGACCACTGTAGGGAATCCAGGGACTAGCACAAAACCCCTGTTCAACTGTGGAGTACAACAAACTACGTTTAATTTAAGTTTCAACTTATTACTATTTCTACTACTTCTATTGCTGCTCCTACTACTAAATACTTCCACCGCTACTACAGCAACAACTATTAGGCCTACCAACACTTTCATTACTGTAATTATTATTACAAGCTGCAATAACTGCTACTGCTATGAGCTGCTACTGCAAAAACTACTCTATAACTACTACTACTGCTGCTTATTACTAACTTCATCTAGTACTGCTGTTGTTACTCATTGCAATAATACTACTTCTCACAACAGCATCAACTGTTACTACTGCTACTACTACTACTACTACTACTACTTTCACTTCCACATCCTAATTTTGTATAATTTTACAGAAATGAAATTAACACTGGTCTAACCCAAGACAAAACCAGGACTAATATAACTGTATGACTTGACAATATTTCATCACAGTGTGAGATGGGATGAGTCATGGGTGAACTGATCAGTGTTGGATCGATATCGTGATACTTGCCGTAGTATTACTCAATACTGGATTGAATCAAAAATCACAGGTATTGCTCATCAGATATTATCCCATATATATTTATCATACGTATAATTGTTGGAGGTGGTGCCTCGCTCTTGTAGCATATGTAGCCCATTTGTTTTCCACAGGTTGAGCTCTCCCAGGTCTGCTGCCCAGAAGTGTCAATGACCCCGCAGTTGTGTCCAGGGTTTGGCTGTGGATTTCCTGAAGAATAAGTAGCAATGTGAGCTTGGTGAAATCACAACATTCAATAGACATATGATATTTATATGATATGATAAAATGAATATAGTTTAAAAGCTGATTTTTGTTGTAATACAGTGAGTTCTTGGGTCTAGTCAATAACAGAAAAAATCAGGTTGAGCATTTGTGAATTTACCTTTTAGGTATTTCATGGTAAAGTAGAATGAATCTGAATCTAAAAACCACCAGTAAATGGATAAACTAATCCAAGAGATCCATGTGTTTCAGAGCATGTTTGTAGAGGTGTAAACTACAAGTGCAATAAGATTTATCTATTAAAAAGACAGGATGTCTAGTTTTTGCAGAGAACATTCTATTATCTAATGAATTTCAATTTGCTGCAACTCAAATTGGGATTCTGATTTGATTACAATTAACTGTGCAGCCCTAATTGTAATTCATATGGCCATGACACGACAGTCAAATTAATATTTAATTAATAAAATAACTATAGTGGAAAGAATGTATATTGAAATCCATAAGTCAAATCACTCTCAGAAGAGATATCAAAAAGGATAGCCCACACAAATGAACCTGATAATTCTAGTGACATTTTAGAATCCAGTACTTGGTATATTACAACACAATTCAGCATCTTAACATAGAGGGCCCCCATCTGTAGCTGTTATTAAAGGGCCCGTATTACGCTATTCTCTGATCTATGTCATAATGTTGTTTCCTCATCACAAAAATACCTGGGGTTGTGTTTTGTTTCATTCACACATGTTTAACACACAAATCCTGCATATTTAGGCTGAGTTCTTCTCTCAAACTGAAAACACTCCACTGTTCCACCTTGTGATGTCATGTGGTAATACGGGAAGTGCTCCACTGTGTTTTTAAACTCCATACACCTTCACTAGAATCATCATCATTAATTTTAGCCCTGGAATTCCCAGTCTCTACTGAACAAAAAGTAAAAAGTAGCTGTTGACTTGAAAACTACCACTACATGACATCACAAGGTGGAACAGAGCATTTGAGCTATGGAGATGTAAAGACATAAAGGGTTACTCAAACGTGTGAATGAAACAAAACACAACACAACTCCAGGTACTCCAGTGAAATGATCTGACAAGTGATCAGATAAAATGTCACTTCTATAAGCAGACACAAGAGGGCACTGATTTTCAACTAATTTCACGTTGGATCAAACTCATGGGAAGAAGTAAGGATTAGTTTGCTCTTAGCTGTCTGAGAAAAGTCTAAACAAAGCTCATTGACTTACCAGGTGTCCATCGGATGTATCTGAAGGGTTGTCCATTGGTCCACTGCCAGCCGTGCTCAGGATTCAGGACTAGACCAATCCAGACTTTGTATCTCCCGGATCCAAGAAGAACTGCGTGGATGAAGATGGGAGAAAACAAACGAATAAAGGTAAAATTGTGAGCCAGGCTGCAACGATTAATTGACTGATCGTATTTTGATCGTAATCGTTATATGGACTATACACTCTCAAAAACACATAGCTAAAACGCAAAGCTAGCATAGTTACAAAAAGACCTCTTTATAACAAAGATGTTCAAAAACTATTTCTAATTTTCATCATGAATACATTTTAGCATTACACGTGGTTGGCTGCTCTTGTGGCTACCTGGCTCACACACTGAGCAGTTTTATCATGCGATTTTAACCAACTAAGAAGGACACAAGAGAGAGATTGTTGCAGCAAATGTGGTTGAAGACCTTCAGAGGAAATACTTTGAACACAAAGGTCTGTGGGATTGTGTGAAAAGAGCTGTTTGTTTTTCTCGTATCCACAGAGACCGCGTGCCCAGGCTTTTTACACCAAATGTGGCAGAAACTGTGGCAGATGACACTCTTTAATTAGCCCATATAATTATGTCAGGCTTCAAATGTTAAAATACATAATTTATATTTATACATATCTAAATATGACTATACACAGTGGTAATGATTTAAAGGCACACTATGTAATTTTTCTGGTAGAAGGCCCATCACCTGCATGTCTCAATGGAGATTTTATTGTTTTGCCTGTAATGTTCCACAGTATGACATTAAACTTGTGTATCTCCGTAGAGACAAGCAGGAGATACTTAAAGGTATTTTTGAGCAATTCACACCTGTAGTTGAATAAATGTTAGACAGGTTTAATGCCTTACTAACATTCCAGCCAAAGCAATAACATCTCTTTAGTGCACCTTTAATGATTAAATACTTACCACTGTAAATGCACAGGTTTTACTCCACCAAAACACAGAAACTGCCTAATTGAGATCACATGTTTACAATGGAGAACATTTGGAAAGCAGACGCCCTTAAGTTCCTCAACAGTCTGGATTGCACAATCAGACCCTGCTCTCAGTGATCTTTGGATTAACATTTTTAGGAAACATTAGAAGGATAAGATTTTGTTGCTTGCTTTCTCTCAGTTTAGTTTTTTTTATTACACCTATTTAAATGTTTAGTAACTATTAGACTCAAATTTTTGAAAACATATAACCTATACATCTTCATGTAATTACTGTAAGTGTCCGCCAGAGGGCGCCATACCTGAAACAAAGGCCTGTTCGTTGTGATCTGCGATGCTGAGCAGAGAGGCACCCTGTTGTTTGCAGCTGACTTGAGCTTGGGACCAGGTCAACACAGCCTCCAAGTTGATCTGGTAATACGCCCCTGTCGCTATGTTCTTGACCCAGTGCTCATTAGCTAAGTATAAACAACAAAAAGTCATATTTATTTTATTATTTCTTTTTGATAAATATTAGTGTTAGGCCTGTCACAATAGTTAGGCTACTATATCGATAGGTAAGTGATAGATGGGACAATAATTTTTGAGAGTCAATATTTATCGTACTTTTTCATTGCACTAGCTGGGATTTTTTTCCTGTACATATAAGATTTGAGGAGAAGAAGGTTGAATAAATAACTTCCATGACTCAAATAGAGCTACAAACTAACTATTAAGTGACTAAATATGTTTCATTCTGCAATTTTTTTCTCAAAATTTCACATTTAGAATTGTTTTTTTGTTTTTTGTTTTTTAGTTAATGAGACAATCCTGCTTTAAGGTTGTGTCAGTAGCATAAATTAGTTTCAATATTATAATTTCTGGTCTGTTTTCTACAGCAATATATATCACACCTTACAAAAATTGTTACCGTGACAAATCTAGTTATAATGTATTATTTAAAATACAAACTCACACATGGTTGGACAGTAGCCCCACCGTTCATGTTCATATTTCGTTTCAATGGCGCACCATGCCCTCCTGGTGGACGAATCAGTGACGGTGCAGTCTCCGTACCAGCGATCTTTGTACATGAAGGGGAACATGCAAGGCTTCCCAAACGCATTCCCCCCAATGCTGTACAGCTCTGGAAAAGGGAAAGAGATTTAAGTTGGATTATTCAAAACCAGTTACATACATATAACATGCAAAATATGAATAGCCAGATGGAGACTGCATAGGTGCATAGGTAATACTTTCAGTTAGTCTTTTATTTTCCACTTTCAGATATGAGTTAACAAAGTACATTTTCTCATGTTTTGCACCAGTATTGACAGTTCATCACAAAACATTCCACCACATTACTCAGGCTTATCAAAATACAGTAAACATTTGTTGCTATTATTCAGCCATCTTTTTACATAAGGGCTGTAAATAATCTATTAATCTGATGGATAATTACAAAATTATAGTTTAAAGACAAATTTTTTCTATCGATAATTACATTTTATTATAAGCTTTTGCTGATAGTCAATATTATTATTTGCAAACTCTCAAAACAATAATTTTACCACAAACTCATGAATCTTGTAAATCTTCAGCCCCCACAAAAGCATCAGATTATTCAATCAGCCTTCATTTCAGATTTAAGATTATTCGCATAGCCATTTTACAATTCCAATGTAAGATTACCGTAATTATTTTTATGGCCTATGTGACCAGACAATGCTTTGAGAACCACCTGTAATCTCCACTGACAAGATGGTATTTAACTCTCTTCAACACTTCATCTATTTACACTACTAGATTTGCATCATAATTGTGTCCATATTGTATATTTTCAGTCAACGTCTATTTCTACCTTATTGTTTGGATGGAATATTGGATATTATGGACTATAATTATTCAGTGTTTTATGTTCTGTACCTCTGTAAGTCCTGGTGCAGGCTCCACTGTTGGTCCCTACTATGGTGAGCTGATTATTGGGCCCCACAGTTCGGGACAGAGCTATGCTTTCGTCGTTTCGTACCTCCACGAACAGATTCTGGCCTTTCAGTACCAGCAGTGTATTATTTCGACATTCCCATTTCTGCAGCTGGCTCTGATCATCACAGTCGTGAAAACTGACTTCGCTGCCCACACTGTTGCCCTGGGCCTCAAGACATTTTCTGGTGGTAGTCACAAAAAGTCGGTTTCCAGTTGTCCAGCGCACCTCCGCACAGCGGGTGGACTTTTTAACCAGACAGAACCCAGTGGCTTTGTTGGTGAGTGTGAATGGGTTATCTACAAGAGACAATAAGAACAAACCATTATCAAAAATATTTTTGTTATCAAGGTTTTCATGATTGGTTATTGTTGATTAATTGACAAATTGCCATAATGAGCTTCTTTGATAACAAAGTGGTATTGTTGTGCTATATAGAGTAGAAAAATACATTGCCTCCTGAAAGCCTGGTCATGGGTTTCAGCTTTTTGTTACAGGCAACATTTAGGCAAGACTTTTCACCATTCAAAAGATACGATATTTGCTCTGAATTGTTATGGCAACAGTCAATTTTTTCTTCTTCTGAAAGCCATGGATATAATGAAGTAATCAATAACTATATACAACAAGTATACAAACATATCCAGTCCATAAGATAATAATATGTTTAAATTACTGGCCATTTAGAAATATTGCTAGTAGTTTGACCAAATCCAACATATGAACTGAACAAAATCATTTGAATATTAAGTCTAAAAAATATTTTATCAACCAATAAACCTAATAAAACTACAATTATAGTAGTCCAACTATTTACAAGACCAGACAGATTAACAGAACTAAATCCAAAAATATGTTAAAATATCTTTTGTTGCTTTGAAAAAATGTATGAGTATATAGCGAACTTAAAAAAAGATAATATAATAGTATGCAGTCCATACAATATATAATGGATCACAAACTGTACAACTGAATAAAAAACCTGTGGAAAAAAAATGTGTAGTTGACAGAGATTGCTATAGTCGACATATAGTAATTATCCATATACAAAGTTTACAAGATTTTTTCATACTTTACCATTTCCACATTGAGCAGTTGGGATTAAAACAATAAAAGCAGCCAGGGTTATCCACTGGTTCAGCGCTCTCCTGATAAGCCCCATTGCAGCCAACATGGTCAGTGCACTGCAGGCAGGAGACTTATGAGGCGGACCATCACAGAGACACAAACTTAAAATCACTGGAACCGCGTTTTTTTTTTCTTCTTCATTGAGAAAGTTTTGTGTTCCTGTTTACTTCCCATCCTCCACAGAAATGCAGATTTCTTTGGTAGACATGACATGGCACATTTGTAAGTTAGGGCTGAACTGAATGTATGGGCTCAGTAATAAAGAGTAGCAGATTGAAATTAATTTAGTAATCTTAGTATCATTCAAAAGTAAATTTAACAAATATGACATATTAAGAAAATATTAAATTACTGAAGACTTGTTCATAAGATAATTTGTCAGCGACAGAAGGTCGGTCCACTTCAGTTGAGAACCAGTGTTTTGAACTTAAAGGTACACTATGTAATTTTTGTGGTGGAATGGTCCACCATGTAGATGTTATTGCTTTGCCTGGAATGTTTCACAATATGGTTATACTTATACTTATCCACCTTCATGGAGTTAAAGAGATGGTGCAACCAAAAGTTACTGGTCATATCTGTGGAGAGGCGACCTCGCTCACCGTAAGAATGTACATTTAGCAAGGTATTTTTTTAGTCATGGAGCCATCTTCATGGAGACAAGCAGATGGCATACTCTCCACCACAAAAGTTAGTGCATAGTGCACCTTTAAAATCATAGTGAATAATATAACATTGCAAACCATCCCAGTATAATAAAACACAGTGAAGCAGAGCCTATAAAAAGGCTGATTGTCTGCATGTTGTTGCAGTCCAAAGATCTATATGTTTTACATGTCGGTGTCCTGATGTGGCTGTGTGCTGAACATCCTGTGCTCTCTGCAGTTACTCCTCTGAGTCATACAGGTCTTTAATCAGAGCGTTTCAACTGTGTTTTCACTTCCTCTGCAGCTTTTCTCCTCTTCAGGATAGACACACAAGTAGGGTTTTATTTGGCTAATACCCAATAACCCAGGAACTATAGAAAAATCCATGGTTGATGAAAAATTAACACCACTGCCACTGCAACATTTAACATCAGTACAAAATAATTTACATAATCAAATATATTATATAATACAAATAGAGTCTTAACTGTGAGATCAATTAACAGGTTGCATCAGAAGCGTTGAAGGATGGTCAGTGGTGAATATAAAATACATCTCAGTGTATTTGCCTCACCTTAGAATTAATATCCTAGATTACAGCCTCCCCCAACTGAAAATTATTCTTTATTAAAGAATGAAACTCAGTTTAAATCCATAAGAACTTATTTCCTGAGTCCTAGTTCACCAAGTCTTTCAACTTGATATGTCACAGTTTCAATGACAAGATTACACACAGTACACCTTGTTTTCTTAGCCTTCACCCTAGACGTGAAAATGTCAGATAAGGTCAGCCTTTCACCAAGTATGTCCAAGATGTCTATTAAAATCAAATTCAGTTAAGATGGTGCTCATCAGTTTAAACAGTAACATTAATGACAGTAGTATTTTTTAACAATGTGTGATATTTGCTTGATAAAATGAATAAAAAGAATTCAATTAGGCCATAAAACAATTGTCCCAGTGCTTCGTGGACTTTGGGATCCTAGATAAAGGTAAGACGCTTTCACTGCTCTACAATTAAACGTGTACAAAGCGACCGAGGAGGTTAGGTAGGGATGAGCTCAGTAGACTAATGCTAACAACTGGGATTTCATGCAGTTTTGGCTAAACATGCAGGCATTTCTGATTATACTGCCTGGTAAGAGACAAAAAGAGAGAGAATTGCATTTACTGTAGCTATTTTGTTGAGGAGAAATAATAATAATAATAATAATTTGTCCTTCTCAGTTTTTCTGGTTGCAGTGTCTCCATGTTCTCAGTTCAGCTGTTTGAGTGGAGAATGTGTGCCATCTGGAGTGAGCTGTGATTTCAAAGAGGACTGTCAAGATGGATCAGACGAGGACTTCTGTGGTATGTTTCTATTTTGTATGCGATAGTTAAAGTTGCACTGTGTAATTTTTCTGGTGGAGGGTATGCCATCTGCTTGTCTCCATGGAGATGTTATTGCTTTGCTTGGAATTTTCTACTGAACTGAATCAGTCTATCTTGCATTTTTTTTTTTATTTGTACTGCTCGACTTGAAAAACATGCATTCTTACTGTGAGCAGGCTTGCCGCTCCACAGATCTGACCTGTATCTCGGTCTGTTGGCATCACCTGTTTGTCTCCATGGAAATAAGAAACTTAAAAGCCGTTCAGTGCCACATTCCAGGCAAAGCAATAATATTAGTTCATTAGTTACACAGAGTAGAGTTTATAGATAGATAGATAGATAGATCTATATCTTAGTGATGACATTATTCACCTCAAAGACGTGATCGTTGTCAGGTGAAAGAACTTTAAGACGAGATTAATATGGCAAGTGGGTGGAGCCAGTCTCTAACCGATA
The DNA here is from genome assembly GCA_029959045.1 of Taenioides sp. WSHXM2023. Taxonomy (NCBI): domain Eukaryota; kingdom Metazoa; phylum Chordata; class Actinopteri; order Gobiiformes; family Gobiidae; genus Taenioides; species Taenioides sp. WSHXM2023. The sequence goes on along the minus strand of CM057096.1, from coordinate 10,697,859 downwards.
TTGGTAAGATTTGTATATCATAAGTTTAGATATTTCATCCCAAAACAGTAAATCTTCCATGTCATGATAAATACGTCTCATTGTCACAGTATAGTCATCATCACATTACATAAATATATACCTACAGTAAATAATGTCTGACATAAACAAGTGGCATAACTTTCACCCACCAATCTGAAAGTTGTCGGTTCAATACCAGCCCTAGTCTTTTGGCAAGACACTGGCATTGCATGTCCTGACCAAATATAAAAAATTAATGTATTATCCCAGGCATAACTTTTTGTTTGTCATTTTAGTTATCTCAGGTGACAGTATAATTTGTTGAAGATTTGTTTTTATTTTTTAAACTTTTTTTTGTCAGGGTCATGTGACTTCGAGCATCACTCGTGCGGGTGGAACTACTCTACAGGCGATGTATCATACACCTGGATACGGCAAAGAGCCAATAGCAGTGCAGTGCCTGGATACGACCACACCACAGGGAGTTCACTGGGTACACTTCCTGTCTGGTTATAAACAAAACACTATTACATTCATTTATTGCGTCTGAGATAAGATTTGATGATATTTCGTTTATTTTATTTTCTATGCAGGATACGTGATGGAGATAGATGTCAATGAAGGAGGGGGCATGTTTCAAAAGGCTATTTTAGAGTTCTCTGTTGACAAAGTATTGGGTCTTGGGTGCTCTCTCAGGTACTTATTGATATATTTCAACATGCTTTGATTGATTCATGTCTCTCTGAGTAATGCTGCACTGTCCAACACTGGAAGCTTGAGTGCTCAGAAAATGTCTGTTTTCACCTACTGTTAATCCCTGCCCACAGCTTGTAGACTTTGGGTCATACAAAAGGGCTAAGAAATGTAGCATAGCCATTTTTTAAATCTAAAAAAATCTGCTGCTTGTCATGCCACTATGCAGGATTATGGCCCTTTCAGTTTTGCAGTTTTGAAAAGGAAGTCATTGGTCCCATTTCTATTATTAAGATGTTCAATATAGATCAATATAGTAGAAGTGTTCAATGAAGAACATGTAAAATAATGACTAATGTATGTTATAGTTTGTTACCAAATACCAAAAAAACATTATAACTCTTCTTTCCTTTCAGCTTTTGGTACCACATTTATGACATGGACACCCATGCTACGTCAGACCTGAAAGTAAAAATCGTGAGAGGCTCAAGTGACAAAAATTTATTGTCCATTTCAAAAAGTAACACAAATGAATGGGAAAATGAAACCGTTTTCATTGGGAATCAACCTAAAGGATACAAGGTCAGTATTGATTGTAGAAAATTCGTTTTCGTGCCTTCTTTTGCACTTTAACAATTCTTCTTCTCAGGCTCAATGAACGGCTGTAACTCACCCTGATTCCTCTCAAATATGGTGTTCTACCTTTATTTTCCATTTATTTACTCCCACTCTGCACTTTATTTGAATGGCATAAAGTCACAAAAAATGTATGTGGATAATACTATAATAATTGCTTAGCTGTAAAAGAGTTTCTGTATTATCTTAAAGCAAACTATTGGCTTTTTAACCCTTCTCTCCCACTGCTTTACTTCATTCTCCGTTTTTATTTTCTTAATCAGTGATATGTGTAGGATTCAGTAGGGTCTCATAGTCATTTTGGTACATATGAAAAAAAATCTGTTATTCGCTGCTTGCATGATCTGCAATAATCCATAGGAGATGCCGACGACTGCGCGTCTCTTTGTAACGTCAGCTCCCACTGGACACTAGTTTTCTAATGTGTGACTCTGCTGACTTGTTCCTTGGAAATGTCCCTATATTGGTTGTAATGCTTTTTTTCTTTCATTTACTCCACAGCTGCAATTTGTTTCCCAGCGTCCCTTCATGGGCCGTAGCGATATAAAGTTGGATGATATCTTGTTTAATAATTGCGGCACAGACGACATACCTCCAGCTTCAGATCAGCTCTCTTGTGACTTTGAGAAAGACACATGCTCTTGGTATCATGACTACACAGCCAGCCTTCTGTGGGGCAGGGATAAATTTGAATTTGGGGACAACCCTGAAGTTACTGGTATAGTTTTAACTAATATTACAATACATTATCAAATTATTATTTCATGGTATTGTTTAACTGTGACTCTTGTTATTCTTTCAGGTTACCATATGTTAATAAAGTCTGAGAGAAATCAAAATATCAATTCAGCAGCCAGACTTGTCAGCTTTCCCCAGTCGGCACGAGAAGGCCTCTGTGTCAGTTTTTGGTACCATATATTTGGCAACAGTATAGGTATACCTCAAATAAATAAAAACTGATGAATATTATCCAAGTTTAAGTAGTAGTTGTAGTCATTCATTGGTTCATATTTTCTTCTCAACTCTAGGTTCATTAAAATTTATCACCAAACATCCTGGTGAAGAAGAAACAGTTGTGTGGATGAGAAGTGGGACACAGGGAAATAAATGGAGATTTGCTGATTTGACTTTTCAAAGTGACAAACCAATACAGGTATTTTTGGATCATCTTTTATTTTTATTTCCTCCTGAAGCAGTTGTATCAAACATTGCTTACTGGTTCCCAATCTTACAGTAATACAGTGACTATTTTATGGCACTTCACAAGTTCCAAAGTCTAAAATACAAATAATAAGCACAAGCAACACAGAAAACCAAAAAACTTTTTTCTTAGACATGCAATGTATACATGTTTGACTTAGCTTAGCTTTTTTTGACTTCTACCATTGCTGGGATAGGTTTTTTTTTGCTATTTCACTTACTACATCTGATTTAGTGTTGCTCATGTTTGTAATTATTATCCAATTGTAAAATCATTCTCTAAGGTCCACTGTGTTACACCTGCATGTTTCCTTGGAGTTGCTGCTGCTTTGCCTGGCAGGTTCCAACATATGGTATTAGACTTAAACTTAATTATGAAAACTAATTATGAAAACAAGTAGGAATGTCACAAAACCAAGTTACAGGTCTGGTTTAGCCATTAAAACACCTGTCATTTAATAAATATAACATAGATAATGCCATACTGAAGCAAACATCTCAATGGAGACAAGCCGTTACACTGTGCACCTTTAATAAGTTTTTTTGTTTTTTTTTAACAAGTATATTTCATTCTACATTACTTATTTTTCTCATCTCTAATGTTTCAGTTTATAATAGAAGCAGTGTTAGGGGGGACACAGGGGAGCATATCCATAGATGATATTGTGGTGTCCCATGCCTCAAACGGGTCCTGCCCTGCGGAGAGAGAGTGCACCTTCCAGGGGTCTCTGTGCGGCCTTCAGTCTTATGGAGGTTTAGGCTGGTCCAGGGTCAAAGGGAGTGCGCTACCAGCTAATGCTCCAGGACCAGAAGCAGACCACACCCTGGGGACAGGCCAAGGTAAATCACTGTTAGTCATTTTTTTTTTTTTTGTCTAGTTGATTCAGTCTATTATGGCTATCTTGGATTTTTTTCTTTTATCTAAATTTTCACATTATTGTCTATATATTAAGGATAATACAGTACATGCCTCTTAAAACAAATATGAATTACTTTAGTGACGATTATTCCAATTAGTTGATCCATAATCATTAGAATAGAAAAGAAAATATATATATATATATAATAGAACTGGCTTAGGGTTATGTGGCAGACAATTTGTATTACCAAATCTATTTAATTTACTGATTTTGTTTTCTGTCTTGTTCAATAGGTTTCATGTGTCAACAGTTAATGTCTTTCTTGTTGTTTAGGTTACTACTTGAGTTCTGAGTTGTGGCGTCTTGCGGCGGGGTCTAAAGTGTCTGTGATGACGGCGGACATGGGGCCCACTGCAGCTGGTGGAGAGTGCCTGATGTTCTGGTACCACATGGAGGGGCTGGGCGATGGTGAAATTAATGTTTATGTTCAAACCAATGAAAACAGCACAGAGCTGGTCCGAGTGTGGAGCAGGCAGGGGGATCAGGGCAGCCACTGGAGACATGGGAGAATCTTACTGCACAGTCCAAATCACCAGTTTAAGGTAAAATCACATGGCTTATGGCTCAAGTTTACAATAAATAAAATGTTTTTAGGTGATGTCTACCTGTCTGATTCTGGAAATACATTTGATTCACTAGCAAGGACCGCGCCACAATTATATATGCAATAAAGATATTTATTAATAGATAATAAGATGAAGTAGAGGTAAATAGGTAGAGGGTGGTCAGGTGGTTAGCTCAGCTGATACAGGACCCCCTCTGTAGATGTCTTATGGTTGAAAGACAAACAGAGAGGGGGTGGAAGGATGGGTTTGGAATAACTGAGTCATAGCTGAGGATAGGGTGGTACAAATAGACCTCTGTGTAATTTGATGTGTGGTTATGTAACTTTTCCACCTGTGTGTCTCAATGAAGATGTTATTGATTATTAATTAAAAATGAATATCTGAGACAAGCAGGTAGTGCTACCGGGCCAATTTACAAGTCAGAACAGTATAGAGAACATGTGTTTGTCGATTTTTAAGCAATAAAATATAATAATAATTAAATAAATGCACAACAGATAATGCCATACTATAAAATTACAACATTTACATAGAAACAAGCAGTTGGTGGACCCCTACCAAAAGATTACATAATGTACTTTGAAATAATATTTAAAATAATTAGAAAATGAGAAAACTAAACCATTCACTGCCTGCTTTTGAATTGCAGGTGATATTTGAGGCAGTCGCAGGTCCTGAACCAAAGGGAAATATTGCTATAGATGACCTGACTGTGTTAAATGATGCCTGTCCACCCCAAGGTCAGTAAAAAATGTTTAGCTTTGGTCTCTGCATACTCTAAATATAGTAAACTAAATAGTACTTATGCCTCTTATACATCTTATAAAAAAAGGTTTTTGTGACTTTGAGATGGACTTCTGTGGATGGGTGAACAGTCCACCCATCGAGACTGGACTACACTGGGACTGGCTCTCTGGATCCAGTTTGGGAAATTCATTTATCCCAAGGCGAGATCATAGCCTTGATTCTCGATTTGGTAAATACTCACTATATATCTTACAGAAATGCTTATTGCTTTTCATGAATCCAAATTCATTTCAGTAAACAGTAAAATGTTTGTAATGTTGTAATCCTGTACTGTGCCACCCTGTGTACTGTTGTTTAAAGTCAATGAACTTATTCAGTTTATAAATCAAAATCGGTATGTTTTTTTATTACACTTTCTAGGCCATTTTGCCTTCTTCACAAATACTAAGCCTAATGAAACAGCTCGACTCGAGAGTGAATTGATGGACTCAGTGGAAAAAGCCTGTTTGGAGCTCTGGCACTACTCATCAGACTGGTTAGCTGGCTGTAAGTTTACTTTATTTTTTAAACTACCAAAGTCTATAATATACTTTGAGCATCATGTAATTTTAGGCAGTACAAATAGATGTTTTATCTGAGTTTGTAAACAATTGGTGCCACTTTATAATAAATACATCTTAATTAGCCTAAATAAAGCATGAACAAAAACATAATTCATAATCAAATTGTTTATTAAGAATTATTCTGGTTTAATAAGTACTTATTAAAGGGTTAGAGGTTAGGGTTAGGGTATTAATTAAGTAATTACTAAGTCTGAATTCTTAATAAACAATTTGTTCATTATGAATTAAGTCTTTGTTCATGCTTTATTCAGGCTAATTAAAGTGTAGTTTCCAAAAAACTTAATAGTATCTATAATAAAAACATGTAATGCTGTGATGCTTTTGAAGTTCAGTTCAGAACTTGCTTTTGCAAGTTGAGTTCAGCTCAGTATCTCAAAAGGTTAGAGTAATTTTTTGTAACAATGTAATAATCCCACAACCACTCCTAAGAACATTGTAATTACTTGTTATTACTTGTTGGTAAATAGTGGGATACATTATACTAGATCAAGTATGTATCAGGCATTGTGTAACATTTGTGTGATTTTCTTCTACATTGTGACTTTTGTATTTATTTTTTGTTTTCAGATCCTTCAGACTTTATTTTGACTGTGCTGATCAATGAAAATGGTTCCCTTCATCCCTTGTGGAGCACAAATGGGTTTTTGAACTCCTCCTGGATCCTTAGTAGAGTGGATTACATGGCATCTGGGCTACACCAAGTAAAACATATAGTAACATACTATTATCATACACAATGCCATATTTATGCACTTGCTCATTTATATTTTAATGGTTGTTGCAGATTGTTCTTGAGGCTACTTGTCCAGAGTCAGATTGTGGCAGTATTTCTCTCGATGACATCCATATTATGAGAGATATTTCATGCAGTGACTTAATCCCAACAACAACCGCTCCTCCTCCAACCACCCCTGCCCCTCCCTCTGCCATGGACTGCACTTTTGAAGAAGGTCACAGTCTTCCTCAAATGTATTTTACCGAAAACCAGATCTCTAGAGAAATACTTTTATTAGGAAATTTGTACATTTATTTCCAGTAAAGTATGTTGTACAGACCTAATAATCCCAGCATATTGTTGCATTTCTCAAAAATCTTTTCAACTCTGGAGCGTATGTCACATGCTTGTCTTCATGAGGATGTTATTGATTTGCCTAGAATGTTCCATAATATGCCATTAAATTTGATGGAGACAAGCAAGTGATGACACCAGGCCAAGATATACGTCAGGTTTATGGAAAGGTGACTGTAAGAATGCTTTTCAAGGGATTTTTCTGGACATAAGATAGAAAATATTTTAGTTACAACCCTGGAAATCTTTGTTTCAGTTATTGACAACTCCTCAATTTGTGTTGAAAGTTACTGAATTTTCTTGGATATTTGTGCCTTGAATATACAGGACTGTGCAGCTGGGTTCCAGAGGTTGGTGCAGCTGTGAATTGGACGCTTAGGAGTGGACTTAATATTGATCACCCATGGCATGGGGCTCAGTATGACCACACTGTTGGGAATAATCAAGGTATTTATTTATTTATTATACTTTCTGGATATCCGTTTAAAAAACAATTTTATTTCTTCAGGTTTCTTTTTGCTGTTAAATGGATCTGGCTCTGAAGATGGTGAGAAGGCCTCTATCTCCACCGCAGTCGTGGAGGTTTTCTCAGAGTTTTGTGTTGAATTTTGGGTTTACATGTCGGGGCCAGCTGTGTCCTCATTGGATTTGCTCATTCAGACTGTAAGAGTTTTTATCAATTTTGTGTTTAGCTTGTTTCATTGAAGATGTTATTCCTTCACCTGGCAATATTCCACAGTGTGGCAAGTTAAACTTATCTCTCTTGCATTTATATCTTTACTAGTGTTTTTATTGCCCCAAAATGAACTGAAAATCTCCATCCTTACTGTGATCGGGCTTGCCACGCCACAGATCTGTAATTTGGCAAGGTGGCTCCATCTGGTTTTCTCTGTGAGGATATATATGTTTATTATTGCCATACTGGGGAACATTCTAGGCAAAACAGTGCCCCCACCCCCCAAGTTTTGTTTTTCTTTTCTAGAAATCTTCTGACTTGTTGGTGTGGACTCGACATGGAACCCAGGATCGAAAGTGGATTAAGTCTCAAGTAAATATTAGCAGTAATGACGTAAAGAAGGTAATGTTTTCTACAAGTATTTATGCACAACAAAATGCTTAATTACTAATATATCTTATGTTCCAACCCACAGCTCTCGTTCAGTGCGTATAGAAATAAGGACAGTGAGGGTTTTATTGCTGTTGATGACATTACAGTGAAGAATGGAGTTTGCCAAAATCATGGTAACATGTTTTGTTTTGTTTTTTCTTTTGTAGATATAATCAATTATATTCATGTTTAGTCCCTTTTTATCACAGAGAGCTGGAATAATACTTTGACTGATTAGTAAAATAAAACATTGCTAGAGAAAACTGCAAGGGTCTGATGACTTTTTGTCTTGTCTTTACATCTGTTCTGTTTTTCTTTTGTTTTCAGACGTTTGTAGTTTTGATGTGGACTGGTGTAATTATGAAAACGATGTCAGTCACATTGGAAGGTGGAGTCGAACAAAAGCTAAAAAGACAAATCCAGATCATACTTACAAAACTGAACATGGTGAGGAGTCATATGTTACTGTTACTCAAAGATAGACAATCTGCTTGTATCTTATGACTCAAGATTCCAGTAACAGTTTCTTATTTATCAGAATTTGACTCAATCACTGAGTGCCTCCTCTCTCTATGGAATTTCTGTATTCATGCTGACAATACAGATTTAAGCATTAATACTCACAAACATTATTATTCATTGCCAGGAAATGAATGAATGCATTTATTATTAGACTTTCCGTCAAAACAGTTACTTATTGTCATGTGTCATCCTCCAGGTTTTTACATGAATGTAGTATTGTCAAACTCAGCCACACCTAAAGTGGCTCAACTCCTCACTCACGAGCTTCCAGCGGCTGCAGAGATGTGTGTGCGCTTCTGGTGAGGCCACTACTGTGCAAGTCCAAAGTCTGTGAGCTTTCAGAATGTGGCATAAAAAAACATGACCCACTGTGTTACTTTGCAACTCATCATACACCAGATTCTCAGTCAAATTTATTTCATTCTGAATTTAGCTTTAGATACTTCATTTGTGTTGCAAATTGTTTAGTTGTAGTCAGTTATGAATATGTCCAGGTTGAGTCTCAACTTAAACCTGTACATGTATATTTTGGAATTGTTCATGAAAAGATTGGGAATCATTGTCCAACTAGAGCTGTCTGAAAAAGTGTACCCAATTTTTAACTGCTACATTAAATACTATGAAAATGGAATGTAACTATATCCAAAACTCACTGTATTCATGTCAGAGTATGATATTTATTGATGTTTTTATTGTATTTTTGTATTTATTATTTGATAACAGTACCTCATGTTATCTTTTTTGAAATGGTGTATTCCTTTTTAAAGGTACCAGGTGCCTGCGGAGCCCTCTAACACTCTTGCTGTCCATTTGTTCTGGAGTGGAGAGTTGCATGAAAAGCTTTGGGAGTCTTCTAGTTCGGTGTCTGTGAACTGGGAGGTGGCAGAAGTCACTGTGTGGGCACCTGCCAAGTTTCATGTAAGGCTTCAAAATGGTCACCAATCATCATTCTTAATAGCATGTAATGCAATATTCAATTATTTGAAATAAGGGAAATAAGAATATCACATTTGTTGTCATTTTGAAACCAACAAAAAAGCTGCCAAAAAGTGCTTATTTTAGTCAGTTCTCCTTTAGCGCAACACATAAACCTACACAATGAAAAATCTTTTTTTATTGTTTTGATTCGAATAGTCCGTCTGGTAAAAAAACAAAAAAACAAAAAACGTTAATAATTATATCATCCACTCCACGCACTTATAGTTCTGTATTTTTAGGTAGTGTTCAAAGGATCTGATGTGCCTGGAATGACCTCTACGGTGAAGATAGATGATGTCTCTATAACAAAGGGAGCCTGCAGTCCTAGAGGCAGCTGTGATTTTGAGTCGGGGCATTGCACTTGGGTTAACCGTCCCATAGAAGGGGGGCATGACTGGGTTTTGTCCTCTGGAGGCATAATGGGCCCACCAACCGATCATACCATTCAGACCTCTGACGGTACGCTACTATACATATACTGTACATGGGTTCAAAATAATGAAAAATATGCCTTGTTATAGTGATTAACAAAATCAATCATCTTCTGAGTGGGAAAAACTCCTCAAAATGTTGCATATAACAGGAAGCTAAAACCCAGTGCATATATCTACTGCAATATAATAAAGCTGATTTTCCACAAATTGCTATGTAACTTTTCTGGGGAGACCTGCTTGTCTCCATGACTATGTTATTGATTTGCCTGGAATGTTGCATGTTGTGACATTAAACTTAAACATAAAAAGATGCATTTTTACTATAAGCAGGGTTGCCTCACCATAGATTTGACATGTAACTTGGCCCGGTGGCGCCAAGATAGATAAGCAATAAAAACGCTATGCTGACAAGCAGGTAGTGACCCCTCGAGAAGCGTTACAAAACCATTAGATTTGCCAATACAACTATAGTCTATTGTCTATGCTGTTGTTCAGATTTCTTTATCCCCCACTTCTGTTTTCATTCTTTCACTTCCTCTACCCAATATTATTATTTATTTTTTTAAATGCCAGTTTAAAAAAAAAAAATGTCTTGTGATTCTTTTGACTGTAGGTGTGTTTTTGTTGAGCTCTGCTCAGCACCTGGATCACAGTAGTAGAGCACAGGTCATTTCTGAATGGATTCTACCCCAAGAGACTTCGCTGTGCCTCTCCTTTTGGTCCTATATGCAGAGGTAGGTTGAACACAATTACATTCAGTTAGTACATTTACTGTTTAAAGATTTTATACTCCTACTTGAGCAATACATTTTACAGTGTAACTGTACTTTTACTTCAGTAAAAGTTTTGGTTACTTTTGCTGACAAAAGCTTTATTTAGAATATTAAATGATTTCAACATTTGTTTCTTGCACCACTCCCTCAGGAATGATTCCATTTTTTTTTCTAATTTTTGTGGTCTATCCTATAGATGGGGGATATATCGGTTCCAGTATCGGTATTGGCTGATATCGATACTGTTCCTTCGAGATCGGCAGATATCAGTGCTTGATATTGATATTGTATACTGTTTTTGCATTGACCTCAGTGTGCCCTTTTTTGTGTGCCCTTTTTGAACTAATGACTCAAAATGGAAATAGACGAGTTATGTAGCTGTATGTTTACACAAACATGTAACAAATTATTTTATATCCCACCAAAATACATTTTGTTATTATTTTTACAAAAGTGAAAAGAAAATTTGTGATCGTTACTTTAACTTAATTAAAGTAAATTTTTGAGCAAGATATCAGTATAGGCAAATATTGGTTATTGACCACAGCAGCGGGTCATCAGTATTGGCTCATAAAATCCATACTGACCCATGCCTAGTCTGTCTTTTGTAAATACCCTCTACTCCCTCTCCCTCTACCTTTATGGGAACCAGGTCAGCAGAATCACCCTTAAACGTTTCACAAACATACAGTATGCAACAGCACAGAGGATGCTCTCTATCCTGTTAGAAGGCCTCAGTTTCCTCCTATACTTCCTTCTAAAACTGTGCACTAAAGTCATTCGGCCATGAATCACCTGCTTCTCTTTGTGCAACAACTATGAGTGGTAAGGGTCAGAGAAAGCAGTCTGAGAAATGCTTTGCAACATTTTTCAACAGCCAAGATCTGGTGAGATATAAAATTGCTACAAGATTGTGCAGACATGAAGAAAATCATCTTGAGATTTTTTTTTCAAAATGTTTACATTTGGTACAAATGTCAGCTTCTCCACTAGAAAAGTAGCATAGTGCAGCTTTCAATTAAACAAATTACTCAATACAGGAAAAGTGCCACTCAAATCTAAATTTGTTTCATGATTTTTCTGTTTAATCCTTTTGTCAGTGAATCTGGGACGTTGCAGTTAAAAATTCATTCAGGACGAGTGAAGGAGGACCTGACATTTAACATTAACACCAGTGCTAACGAATGGACCAGGTTCTCTCATACTCTCACAATGAGCAGCAAGCCTTTCCGGGTAAAACAATAACGATTCAAGGCACTGTACCTGATTTTTACCATCTTAAAAATGTGAAAAACAGAACTAGTTCATTTTAAATCATGCAGTGGTCCAAAGTTATTCCTCACTCGCATCCTAATTATTCACCCCAAGGAGTTTAAAACCAGAGTGGAGTTTTACTGTGATGGTAAAGCTAACAACTATGAGTATGCTAACAGTGCACGTCCTGATTATTGGACAATAAAATGCATTCTAATTAGATGCACACAGCATGCAGCGAGCAAGAGCTGGGGTTAGACATATTTTGCTCATACATGGGGAAAAAACAGGTACAGAGTCTTTAGCACAGTCAGTCTCTGTAAGGTATTCTTGGCTGTTTGACTCTTTGGTGCTCTTAGTTGCTGATAGAAGCTGAAACTAAACCAACAGGATACATTGCCATTGATGACATCAGTATTAGTCCAGGTCTATGTCAAGGTACAGGTGTAAATTTATATAGACTGTTATTAACAGCTTGTATTTTTGTGTGTTAATTGTATTGTCTATTTTACTTGCAGTTAATGAAAGCACTCCAGAGTTTGTGGGCTGCTCTTTTGAAAACGATACCTGTGGCTGGCAAGATACAAGCAACGGACAGTTAAAATGGGTCAGAGACAATGGGACTCTAGGTACAAATTCATGCTCCTAACACACTCTTTTACCAGTTGGCTTGCTATACATTTGTCATTTCAGAGGGGGCGTCAAAACAGAAAAAGTACAGATTTTTATCTTATTGTTGTGTGTTAGATGTCGGGTGTTTTATGTTTTAAACTTTTGACAATGTCAAAAAGGTTAGCTCTGTAATATCAGTCTGGGACGGCACGCACTGAAATTGTCCAGGAAGAGGAGGGACAATGAGTTTTAGACAGTCGCAGCAGCAACTGGCTAAACAATTAAATCCCAACAAGATATTAACCAGAAACCGTGTTAAAGCATCTCCATTTGAAGGTGAATTTTAACCTTTTAGCTCCTCCCCACACCTACTTAATTATATGCTAAATGCAAATGAATGCGACCTGTATTTTCTGTTGCATACGTTGACAATTATTTAATTTGACAAACTATTGTAATAATCACCAGAAATGTGAAATTCAGCTTCATTCTTTTACAGTGTTATTCATTATCAAATCTTTTTTTTAGGTTGGTACATGGCAGTGAAGGAGATGCGTGCAGAGTATGAGAGTCCGGCTGTGCTGCTGAGTCCTTTAATGCAACAGGCTTCTGCTGAATGCACTGTACACTTTTACTACAACATGCACGCACAGGGTAGGTGTACTTCAAATCTGATATGGACTTTTGCAAGAGCCAGATATTAACACAGCCTATGTAGCCAAATGCTGGAGATATGCAAAAATATCAAGTATATTGTTTATTAATTAAACTTTTAAAAATTACATGCTGCCCTTTTTAATGAATGAAAATATATAACTTACATTCATGCAGGATTTAGATTTTTATTATCAATTTTCTAAAACAGCAGAATTGTCGACTGTTCGTAGGGTTTGGTCTTCCATAAGAACATTTTCAGTAAAAAAAAAACATTTTGTGAATGCCAAAAATGTTTGTAAGAAGGCCTTAAGTACAAATGTGTTTGTAAGAGCCCTTCATGAATGAGGTCCATTTCTACTTTGGTCTAAGACATATTTTTTGTTACATTTTATTCTGTATCACAATTGTACAGCTTACAGCCAGAAATATACATTTTATCACAATTATACACCGCCACAAATTATTGCACCTACCCTCATTGTGGCTATACGTGGGTTTCATAGTTTTAAAATAAAAATATTTTATCTTTTGAATGGGCAAAGGTCATTAAATTAAAGTTCTTCTCAACAGGAAGAAGTGATGTTACTGTCTGAAACCACTAGTACATAAACTCCTAATTGGCTAGCAATTGAAAAAGACTAGTCAAGCCCTAACCATCAATAATTATAGTTACTTCATTTTTCACAGAGATGGGTGATCTTAAAGTGTTCCTCCAGTCTGGTCCAGGGGCTCCAACTCTTTTGTGGTGGGGGTCTGGAGACGAGTGGCAGGGCGCTGAGGTCATGCTAGGTCGAGTCCCACATGACTTCATGGTCCGGTTTGAAGCCAGGACCTCATCTGGACCAGGACACATTGCTATCGACAACATAAGCTTCACCAACTGTGCTTTGTCAGGTTCACAAAATGTTTCCTTATTTTGCAAAAAGGAGGAAAATAGTTCTAATGAGAATACAAATATTGAATGTGTCATTTTGTGTAACTTTAAGCACTGGACTAGGACAACTAAAGCTTACACAAAGCCAAAATTAAAACTGTTTAAAAGGTACATAGAAAGGTCATTTGGATACATTGAAATTAACAGTGCACGATGCATCTTTTAAGGTGGAGGGTCCGCTATTTGTTTGTCTCCGTGAAAATATTAGATGCTTTATTGCCTTTACATTAAGCGTGGTCACTTCTCCATCTAACCAATAACTTAGCATGGTGACTTCACCTTCTTTCCTCATGAAGATGCAGTGTAATGCCATACTGTGGAACATTCCAGGCAAAGCAATAACATCTCTATGGAGACAATGAGGTGGTGGACCCACTAGTAAAGTTACATAGTGCACCTTCAAGCACTACTATTGTAGTATTGTATTTTAGTGTATGTTCTGATATTTTGGATACTGAAAGTAGGGTTAATTTACACATTTTTGTGCTCTTTTTTTATGCATATAGTTTTAAAAAAATAATGTAACAATTACTGAAGTTTGATACAAAATGTTTTATTTTTATTCAGAGCCACAGCCTTCTTGTCCAGAGAGTATGTTTACATGTAAAAACCAGGCCTGTGTGGAGCTCAGCAGAGTTTGTGACTTCAGCGATGACTGTGGCGACTGGTCTGATGAGAGTCACTGTGGTGAGATATAGTAATAAAATATACAAGTTTCACAAAGTGCACAGTGACAGGTTTTCAGGTTTTTCTCATTTTTGCTTGGTTTGGTGGAATAGTAACTACATTAGTTAAGTTATCAATTAGTTATCAATTTGAGGGAAGAAAAGGTAGAGGAGAAAAGTATACATTAGTATGTATTATTTTTTGTCCTTATTTTTCTTGCGACAGAGGAGACAGGGGTGACTGAGCGTTGCAGTTTTGAAAATGGTCTGTGCTTCTGGGCCAACAACATGGCCAATATGCCTGGGGCTAAATGGACTCTACACACGGGGCAGGAGGGCTGGCCCGATGTCGGACCTCCTCGAGACCACACCAAAAACTCTGCGGCAGGTCTGACACGTACAAAGAACTTAAACTGTTGAAGAGCTGTGCATTTACAGTCTTTATGTCAATACAGGACATTATTTAACCCCCAGTCAGAAGAATGGCCATGTTTCTGAGATTCTCTCCAGAACACTACTGCCCAGCACCAAATGCACTGTAAGTTCAACAATACTTGAACTTGTGTTGTTGTAAATTAAAATTGGTTCTCAATAAAATTAATACCTAAAAAACAAAGTTAAATATAGATCTTTGGTAAGCATTATATATTAAACATTTGAACTTAACCTGCCAGTACAGAATAACTTAAAATACAAAGTAAATCATGCACAGTAGCCACAATCATAGCAATCAAGACAAAAAGAAATTATCTGTACAATGATGGTCAAGGTTGTGCTTTAGCTAACAGTTTTTAAAAGTTTACATTTTACATTTGTATTCCTTCCTTCACAGGTACGCTTCTTTTACTACAGCCTGTCTGAAGGGAATCTCACAGTTCAGTCCAGGACTCAGAGGAGCGGTGCAGATGATGTTATAGTTTGGAAAATAAGAAACAAGCACAGCTACAATTGGCAACGAGCAGAGGCCACTTTCTCATCCACAACCAAGAGCAAGGTCAGTAATGCCTTCAGTCAAGTTATATAATAATACATAGACTGCTGTGTGCCTTAGTGTTTTGCATATGTGTGTCTCATTCTGCTCTTTCCCCTGTAACATTTGTATTGGTTATGACCCTATACATTTTTCTAAAGGGTTGAACAATTTTAATAAAAAAATACTATGAACTACTTTATTTTAACATGTTTGCAATGGTCCAGAGTTATTTTTCTCTTTCCTCTCACATCCCAGTACCTCATCATGATGAGTTTATAAACGTTTTACTACTTTCAGAGGCCAGAGGGGAGTTTTGCCGTTTCTGCATAGCGAATAATAACTAGCATGCCAACAGCACATAATTTCCGGGTTTGCGGACTATGAAAATGCTTTATGATTAGATTTTGATCCGAAGAGCTGCATTTACAATATACTGGGGTAAAACTATTTCACTTTATTACATGTATAAAATGGTGTATAGCCCCTTTAATTTTGAAGTCAGGTAGTCATCTTTCAGAATTATATTACTTTTCAATATTTTTTCATAATCTTTTAAAATTTTAGGTTGTATTTCGTTATGAACATCTTGAAGGACCCAGAGGCCTTGTTGGTGTGGATGATATTTCTTTCTCCGGAGTTTGTTTGTTTGATCCAGTGAACTCTGACCTTCCTGAAGAATTCACCACTTTAGCTCCACCGTCTTCGACAAGTATAAGTCCTACCTCTACGTCTCCTGTGTCCCCGTGCCAGGTAAAGCACAACTGTAACATATTTTCCCTAATAAAAATAAATAAAATTGTTTTGTTTTTGTTGCAGGAAAATGAGTTTTTTTGTTGGTTGTCCGCTGGTATAGTTTGTGTTAACACCAGTGCACGATGCGACTATCAAAAAGACTGTCCACAAGGGGAAGATGAGCATGGATGTGGTGAGTACGGAAACTTGATTGAATTTGAATAAGTGCTAGCCGCTCAGTCAGTGTGCTGCCATTAGATAGAATGGGCATTTAGTAACTACAAGGTTGGCAGTTTTGTGCATCGTATTCAGCCACCATTCATTTGTTTATTTGTGGTGTGTGCATGATGGTGGTGAGAGGCAACTTCTGTACCAAGCAGCTACACCAGATTCACCTGCTCTGAAAATCTGAATTCAAGGATATATGTTTGTTTCATTTCCAGGCCCATGTACATTTGAACGTGACGAGTGTGGGTGGACTGACATTAGTGATGGACAAACTAAATGGAAAAGGCAAAAGTCCAGCAACAACACAGTGCCTTCATCAGATCATACCATTCAAACAGGTAAAGATTTTTATAACTTAAAAAAAAACTTGTTTTACTTTTATGTATCAATGTGCTCTTATGGCAAACTCTACACTTACTTTGCAATTGATTTGTGAACAATTTTGAATAATAAAAAGTAAATGCATTCATTCCTGTATTTTCAGGTTACTACATAAAAGTGGATTTCAGTGAATCACCATCACAAACCGAAGCCCGTCTCCAAAGTCCAACTCTGTCTCCTGCATCCTCGTACTGTCAGTTGCAGTGAGTTAAAGTTTATTGATTCTATAACTTGATCTCATATTGATCTATCAGGATTTACAATTCAGTTTTATTTTGTTCTTAAAACTAATTAGAATGGCTTTTAATATTGAACATGAACTGCCATTTCAAACAAAGTCCTCCACAGTCTGAACTCCGCTCCAAACCACATGCTTTTACTGACAGAACTTGGCTGTAGATCTCTTGATTAAAAAGACCCTAGCTGATCATTGACGATTATCTCAATAACTGATTAAAATTTGATTAATTGCACAGCCCTATCACCACAGATTTGATCCTTGGTGTTAATGCAAGGTGAATGGTTGTATTTTTCTTCTTAAACTGTCAATTGCTCAATGCCCTCTTCTAAAACTATGCAACTGGCTTCCAAACAACACACTCTCTGGTTCTTCCTTCCTTGTTTTTCCTCGTCAGGTTTCACTTCTACATACAGGCAGAGGGTTCTGGGTCACTCACTGTGCTTATGCAGCAAGAAGGAGGCTCTGCAGGACATGAAGCAATCCTATGGTCACGCAGCCACAGCACCGGTGCACAGTGGACCCCAGAAAACCTAATGCTTGGACCGCAACAGAAAAACTATAAGGTGAAAACTTTTGTATGTTCACCTAAATCACAAATCACAAAATACAATAAAGGCTTAGACATGAATTGAGCAAATCTACGTTGTACTCAACTGTGGGTCTATGGCAAGGGATAGAATGGCTGAAATATTTAACATGGTAGGGATGGGGCCAGATTTCACAAGATTTCTTATTCCTTGTGGAAAACAGTCAACAATTTGCAACCAAATGTGTTTCCTGATATAAAAGATTTTTAATGGTTTAAAAAGGTTAAATAAAAAGGAAATGTATGAATTAAACAGTCAAAATTTAGTTAAGACAAGCGCTAATTACTAATTAACTATTTCATTACTAACTTACTAATTCTAGTAAAGACAAAGCAAATACTGTTTTTTGTTTTTTTTCTACAAGTTACATTAGACCACACAGCATTAGCCAAGATAAACCAAAGCATGTAGACAAGACATGTTTGTGTTATCTGCTTGTGACAAAATTACTTGTCCAACTTTAACTTGCTAAATTGTATTTACGTGCAAGTGATGAGCACTGAACAACACTAACTGTGCTTTGGCTGTGAAGAAAGTTGTAAATTTCCAACAGCAGTGAACTTCCTCAGAAAAGCTTTGCAAACCTGTGCATCATATTTTCATGTCGTGTCAGTACAGAGCCAAGGAAGTACATAAAACAAACACTGAAGTTGCACTATGTAACTTTTTGGACCGAAGTGCCATGGAGATGTTATTACGATGTTTGACAGGCATTAAACTTATCCATGTTGCATTTATGATATTACAGTTGTTTCAGTGGCTCAAAAATACCTTAGCAAGGTCACCTCTCAACAGAGCTGATTTGTAATTTGGCCTGTTGATATCCTGTTTGTCTCCATGGAGAGAGATAAGTTAAATGTCATACTGTGGAACATTCACAGTCAAAGCAATAACATTTCAATGGAGACAAGTAAGTGGGGGACCTCCACCAGAAAAATTGCATAGTGCACCTTTAACTTTCTTTTACAGATCTGGTTCAGAATCAGAAATAATGGAAGCACAGTCAAAGAAGATTCGATTGTGGCTTTGGATGATATTTCTTTCATCAACTGTAAAATGTCCTTTGAACCACCAGGTACATTTTTACAATGTCTTACCTGTATAGTTCTTTAGGACTTGGTTACTTATTTGTTTGTTTATTATATTATGTTTTTGTTTATTGCATAGCTGTGTCGTTCTTTGGTTGCTCATTTGAAGATGGCCTCTGCAGCTGGTTACAAGGAGCTGAGGATAATCTAGACTGGACTTTTGGATCTGGTCCAACTGAAAGTCCTAACACTGGGCCTACAGGAGACCACACCACTGGAAAAGGTTTGTTATTTAAAGTGCGTATGACAGGATTATAGTTTTACATAAGACAAGTTAAAAGCTAAAAAGAAAAGTACTAAAATACAGGAAGTAGCAGTAACTTCTAAAATGGAAAACCTCTACCTACAGTATGTCATATGTCAAAATGGAAAACTCAAAACTGCAGGGACAATTAAGTGCAAGGAAGGCATTTCTCTGAGAGATAAAACATTGATTTAACAAAATAAAGATGTCATGTCCTTGTTTACATTATGGTTGCCAGATAACTGTAATGTAATTACTTCTATGTATGTTATTTCTGTTGAGCATGGTCCAACACCAGAGAGAGAGAAAGAGAAATAAGCAAGATTTTAAATAAAATCTTATGCAATAAAGACTTGGTGAAATAAGTAGCCTAACATGTCATATACCCTTTAAAACAGCGGTTCCACTTGTGTAAGTCTTGTCTCACACTAATGTACCCGTGATTTGGTTTTCTTTTTTACTATTATAGTAAAAGTGTACAAGTTTTAATGATATTTTTGTCAATATTGTCCTACACAAACATTATTAAGCATGTAAAATATATTTCAAAGAACATTTTAGAAATATGATTCAGTTTAATCTTTCTTTTAAATCTGAATTCGTTCCAAGTACCCTGGCTTGTTCTTGTGTATCCCCAAGGGTCCCCATACCTCTGGTTGGGAAACTCTGCTTTAAAACATATGTATAAAAATATATTTATCAAATAACCACTTTTGTTTACAGGGAAATACCTTTATTTGAGGACATCCTCTGCCAGTCAGAAAGGGAGTAATGCCCTGCTCAAATCGATGGTACTGCCCCCTGCGGGTGAAGAGGGGCACTGCTTCAGCGTCTGGTACCACATGTTTGGGCCAACTGTGGGCTCTTTGAGGATGTTCTTACAATTTACAGAAGTTTTTGAGAGAGTATTGGTAAATTATCTTTTTTTTTTTTTTTTTAATTACATTACATGTGCCTACAAATGCTGAAATGACAAAAAATCATTTACTTTTTTGTGTTTTCACTACATCAGCACATCTCTCTTGCAAAGTTTTGTTAAATTGTATTTATTTTATTCATCTTTTTAGCAATACCAATAACCTTCATTATCCGGGGCCGGGTCGCGGGGGCAACAGTCCCTGCTTCGACTGTTGCCCCTGCGACCCGGACCCGGATAAGCGGAAGAAAATGGATGGATGGATGGATGATGAACAGTTTTAATGAGTCAGTGATATAATATAATGTTACCCACTGCCATTTGTCTTTTGCAATTTCTCTTCATAGACGTCTTACCAAATGCAAAGACTGGCACTTTTTAATATAGATCAACTTCCTTTTTTAACTCCCTCTGTGATTTTATAATTTCATAATTGTGAAATCTTCATTGCTTAAAACTCACATCCTGATTGTGAAGAGTGAATCGGCTTCCTGTGCTTCCTGTAGATGTGGGAGAAGTCAGGTAACCATGGCGACCAGTGGTTGCTGATGCAAAACCATGTGACCGCGAAGACAGGCCGTCAATTGATTTTGGAGGCGACCGTTGGAGGAGAGGCAGGAGATATTGCCATAGACGATATTTCACTCACTACTGGGCCATGTCCTGTCTCTGGTAAAAGAGGTTTTCATTGGAAAGCACTTTTTATACATTTAAACACAGTTAAAGTGCATATGACAGGTTAGACTACTTATTTTACTAAAACATTATAACAACATTGTAATAATTATATTTAACATCCCACTAAAAATCTTCCCTAGTTTTTTCTAGTTAAATTTTGGTGAAGTTTACTTATGTAGACCTAATTCTTTACTATTATGTCAACAAGGGCCAAAACTTGCACAATAGTTTTGATTAGACTAATACAAATAAAAAGTCCCTACATTTTATGGATGACATAGAGGTATTTCATTTCATTTTTCATTCTTTTCAGTATATTTTCCCATCCATTTGCATCTCTCTAAAACTTGCTAGAATCCTCCAAGTTGTGGGTTTACATGCAGTTTACATTTACAAACATAAAATTTGTTATATTCTTGTATTGTTTTGTCAGTTAATATTTCAGTCTACTGTTCCTGTAGTTGTTTACAACGTGCCTTCTGAACAGAACCCTACTTTTGAAACATACATTACAAATCAAATCACAAAACTTGATTTATACTTGACAAATGATTTCATAAAGACAATAATACCTGTGTTGTAGATGTGTGTGACTTTGAGGAGGACAGCTGTGGTTGGAGTCAGGACAGTACTGAAGAAATGAAGTGGGTCAGACAATCTGGCCACTCCCAAAACCCAGGACCCCACACCGACCACACGACCAACACCCCCTTTGGAATGTACTACTATCTGTCCTCCACACGGAACGATGTAACACAACCATCCGCTGCTATGTTTTCACCTCTGTATCGACCTGGTGAGAACGGTTTCATTTTGTAGAAGAGGATACTAATAATAATTTGTAACACATAACATATTTAGATAGCCATATTACCTTTTATTGTTTTGAAAATGCTATATTTGCTAAAAACAGTGTATTAAAATATATTTAATTTGTTTTGTTTTTGACACTTTGAGTCCCCCTTCACCTTGCTCCCCCTTAAAAGTACCATCGCCACACAATCACTTCACATCAGGTTTGTGGCTTGAGAGAGGATGGAGCTATAGGTTCTAAACAACGGTGCAATCAGATTTGTTTATTTCAGTGAGACATGTGAAACAGGAGGAGCTTATTGGTCACCCATATTTTTTTTCATATGTTTAGTGCTTCGCTGATTCAGTTGCTGATGACTGATGTTTTTCAGTTCCCAGTAATATTTTTTTTTCCTTTATCCTTTCCCATAAGTAGCCATATTTGTTTTGATATGGACGGACTGTGCCTGTCCCTGATTGGCCAAATTGATTGCCTATCAATTAGGCTTATCTTAACTCAATGAGATACAACTGGTGACCAGACTCACAACTTCGTAAAGTAATGGATAAGTGTGTATTCTGGATCAGCAATAATTTCTGTGGGGAGAAGCAAGTGGCGGTCCCCCCACCAAAGTTACATAGTGCGTCTTTAAGCTTTCAAATATTCATAATCATAATGATATATACAGCACTTTTCTGGACCCTCAGAGGCACTTTCCAGTGCATTATTCATTCACTCCACACTCGGTGGTAAGTTACTTTTGTTGCCACAGCTGTCCTGGGGGTGACTGACGAAAGGGGGACTGCCAATCTGCGTCCTCTGCCCCTCCGACCACCACCACACACACACAACATTCAAACTAGGCAATATGGGTGAAATGTCATTTCGCCACTGTCAACATTTCACCACTGGCACCCAACTGTGGTGTCCTGGTATTCCCAGCTAGGCCCAGCCCTGCTTAGCTTCTGAGATCTGACGAGATCAGGCTTTAACTAGGAGGTTTGGCCAAAATCACTTTAAACAAGTCTAGTTTTGAACATTTGAACATTTTATTAATGCTTTCAGGCATAAGGACTCCTTCCTGGTTTGAAGGTTTGGTGTGCCAGTGGTCCTCTGTTGTTAAAGCAGTAACAATTCAAATAAATATAAAATACATATCTTTTGAACGTCCTCACAGAATCCTCAAATCAGGAATTGCCTGAATTGATTTACTACCTACAGTATACCTACTTACCTATACTTTTATTTTGCATTTCTTCTCTTTTGTTGGTTTCTTCACAGATGTAGGCTCTTGTGTGCAGCTCTGGTACCACATGTATGGAAATAACGTGGGAACTCTGAATATCTACCAGAGAAGTGCAGATAATGCTAAAGAGATGCTGCTGTTTTCCCTCACTGGAGACCAAGCTTCTCTGTGGAGATCTGCCCAGGCCGCGCTGCTGCCCCGAGTCCAGCCCTACAGGGTGAGTCTACAGAAGGGAACCTCTGACCGGACAGAATACAGAGCACAGAATATACAGCGATGCCTCTGCAGCAGCAAATGGGTTGTGTTCACGTGACATTATAACATTATTATTAATATTATCTTTATAGTTGAGTTTGAAGGCAAGTCAGAATTTTATGGTAGAATTTGCTGTGAAGTTGCAGTTTTGGTGACCTTGTTTATGGTTAATATCTCTGCAATTACTGAGTCTATCCACATAAAACAAAACTGGCACAAAGTTCAGTGTCTTTGCTGTCAGTATAAATTTCACAAAAGTGAAATTATTTTCTCACAGGAGCCTCAGAAAGTGGTGCTATTATTCAACTGTAACGGTGTGATTGTTCACAGTTGAAAGGACTTAAAGCCATGATAATACTGCAGATTTGTAGCCTCAATCCCTACCAAATAATGATATGGTTCCACAATAGTAAATCTCCCAAGAGTTATATAGGCCCTTGCCAATCATCTGATATTTTTGAAACAATACACGTGACATGACGTTAACAATAGTCAAATGGTCTAAATTGCACAACAGTTGTGATTAGACTATAGACTGATTAGACTAATAAAAATAAATGACAACAACTTTACTTTGTTAAATTAAACTGTAGAAAATGCCTTCCTTGTTGTCTTTACATCTTACATGAATTTTACATGTTGATGGCATAGATTTTAGAACTAACCACTACTCCCTGTATTTTTGTACTTTTCTTTTAGCTGATGTAAAACTATGATAGGTACTTATCACATGTACTATCCCACCAGACCAAGTAATAATTACATAAAAACATGCACTTACAAAGATGTATTTTAGTACCATTAGTATTACTGTTACTGTAAATATAACAAATGTTTCGTTGGTATTGCTGTTGCGTTGCAGATTGTGGTGGAGGTGGTGCTGGCGGGCCCTTCTGAAGAGGGGGGCATAGCGTTTGATGATGTGCTTTTGACAGAGGCTCACTGCCCTCCTCCGGGACACTGTGACTTTGAGACCAGCCTGTGCAGCTGGACTAACGTGGGGCAGATTGACCAGGCAGACTGGCTCAGGGGCACAGGGGCAGGGGCGGAATCAACCACCAGACCTCCTGTAGATCACACCACCAATTCCTCTAGTGGTCAGTAAATGTATTACAAAGTTATTAGTGGCCTTTTTAAGTGCTGAAACTGTTAAATTAACCATTTAAATAGGCCTCATCGTTGACTTCTTTAGTAATCATACTTATATGGATTATACAGTCTCTAAAACACATACCAAAACACATTTTTATAGCAAAGACAGTGGCATTATTAAATCAAAATGTCAAAAATGAATAAACAATTTCATTCATCATCAACAATATACTATATTTGTAAATATTCTCAATCCACAAGTCCATCACCATAGTACAACTATACTTTGTTAAACATATTTTTCAAAAATCTCAGAGTACAACAAAAATGTTAATAATTGATCAGCCTTACTGTGCACTTAAATAATCAAATATCACCTCAAAAATATATTAAGTGACACAAGGGTTAAAATAACTATAGCTGAAATAGAAATAAATCAGATAAATAATGACTAAATTAGGTGCCAACAATGCCTAAAGAAGCAAAAAATAATGGCAAAGACTGTTGTTTGCAATATGCACAATGTGACAGTAGACTAGACATTGTCAAATCACAAACGACACAATCGACGTAAACTAAGTGAAAACACATCTTTACCCTTAACACTATTTATACTACTGGTTTATTTATTCATGTACTACTTCAACATGTTGATTTAGAGTCTTGCATGTTACTGTTAAAATATTGATCAAACGCTGTGGTGTTCTTTTAGGTTATTACATGTATGTGGACAGCTCCGTGGGGCACTGGGGAGATCAGTCCTTTCTCATTGGTGAGGTTTTCCAGCCGTCCAGTAGAGGGCACTGCATTACTTTCTGGTACCACATGTATGGAGAGCACGTTGGGACACTCAGACTCCACATTAATGACAGGTAACTTTGGGACTTGGGTTTCTTTTATAGTTCTTCTAGTAAAACATAAATGTGCATAAGGAAACATTTCTGGAGGAGGGTGCTGCTTCTCTCCATTGCTTTTTTTGTTCCACAGTATGGCATTAAACGCATCTTTTTCCATGGAGACAAGTACGTGGCTTCACCAGGCCTAGTCACAGATCAGAATGAGAATACCTTTTGCCAAGGTATTTTTGAGCAATAAAAATTCCTGATGGATAGGTTTCATGTCATATTCTAGGCAAGGATTATAATCTCCATGGAGATGAGTATGGTGTACCCTCCCCCAGAAAAGTTACATAGTGCACTTTTAAAATAATCATTTGCTCTCTGAATGTGATTATTATTAGACTTTTTAGTCATAAGACTATTAGGATAGATAAACAGCAAAAGCATCTGGTTTCCTTCTGACCATGGTCTTTCTGATTACTCACATCAGATTTTGTAGTTTACATGTCATTTAAGTAATTTTGAATGTCTAGGAGTCTTTCAGACCTGTCAGGTTTTGGTGTGTATGTGAACATGGACACGTGGATAGATGGAGTTAAATATGTATAAAGTTGTATAGACTTGTTTTCTGTATGCTTGCCTTGATTTGAGTAGCATTTTGAGATGGAGACTAAATATGCAAGGTTACCGAAACTTGTGCAACTCAATGCATTTTTGATGCATTAAAACTATATATAACTAAATAAGTTATAATTAACCTGTCCAGCAAATTTCAAGCTTTTTCCTCCATGAGATAGGCAGATAAAAAAAAATAACATGGAGGACTGAAGGACATTGGAAAATGGGTGAAGCATAAACAGTGTTAATATGAGGTGTGAAAAGTTTAGATTTGCTATCAAATATAGTCTATGAGCCAGAATGTTTTTCATACGTCACTGAAATAACCTGATTGATTTTGGTTCGAAATGCAGAAAGTGGCGACCACACTGTGAAAATATATAGAAAGAGGAATATGGTTGCATCATGTTTTGTTTAAAAGATCAAAATTGTGTATATAAAGGAATTTATAATATAATATGTTTATTCTAAATGGCTTGCAGTAGTCCAAAGTGATTCCTCACTAACCTTAAACATTCTGAGCATCTTAATTTTAGGGGCTTTCCACATTAACAACTAACTAGTATGCTAACACACGCTTCCTGATTAACAGACAATAATAATAATAACAATTTATAATTCAAGAAAAAAAGTTCAGTACAGGACCTTTAATGTATATAGTTAATGTTTTGGTAGGAAAACACATGATGCTGGGAATGTGGAGGGCATGTTGAAGTGGGAAGAGAGTGGAAACAAGGGAAAACAATGGAAAGAAGCCAGTGTGACCATTAAACATAATGAGCCATTCTGGGTAAGTAAACATTGTAAAAATCATGTTAGAATAATAGTGAATACATTCAATACGTCATAACTTCACAAAATGTTTAGTTGGTGATATTTGGTTGTCAAAGAGCCCTGGGTAGTAGCATGTGGAGGTAGATTCATGTGTTGAGCTGCGGGGAATTGTAGCAGTCGCTGAACTTCCACTAGAAGTAGTAGTAATATCCCAGTTGATTACATATAATTTTCTTCCCCTCAAAAAACATGTAATTTATTGATCTTTTTTGCAGTTTGTGTTTGTCTATCTAAAAGGACAAAACACAGTGGGAGACGTTGCTCTTGACGACATCAATATTGTCCCTTTTTCTTGTTACTCAGAACCTCCGATTGACCCAGATGCCAAGCACGGTAACAACTAGTTTACTGACACTTTGCAGTTGATGTGATAAACATTCTCCGAGTAACTGGCGGTTCTAGTTTCTGAAGCTCTGTTACTTAAGTTAGACTTTAATCTGACATTTGTTTTAACACAATCTGACCATAAAGATCTGATTTAGATTGAACTACAACACAGGAGTTGATTTGTACTGTTAAAGAAGTCCCTCTCAAAGGTTAAGATTTTAAGACAAATTTCCTTACACTGCTAGTGTTCAAATGGATTGTTTTCTTTACAGATGTGTTAACCATTGGCCTTGCAGTTGGTTTCACGATGCTGGCTGTTATAATCATCTCTGTTGTTCTTTTCATTTTCAACCGGAAAAAATGTTACAAGTAAATCACTTTTACAATACAATACCATATCTTCATATAATTCATATGCCATACATTTCAATACCTTGTCATGTCTTCATTTATAGAGAAAATGACATTATGAATTCTGAGCTTCTTGATCAAATTTCAGCTATTGATCTTTTGGATTGTAACAATGTAAGTTAAGATGACTACTGCAAACAAAAATACATAATGTTATATTGTACAATACAATAATATCTCATTTTAAATGGATGTGTCTCTTTTTAGGAAACGCAGTCTGGGTTTACCACATCTACTGCTTAGAAAATATTCAGATTTACTTGATATTAGCTAATGTTTACATTTATATTACCAATTATGCCAATAAATGATTTAAACAATTATTGATGTGTTTTATTCATTTTGTTCATACATAGATTAAACACGGTACAACTAGCATGCCTTGGCTTCACACGGTGCTTTGCTCTTTTTGTAGATACACACAGCAGTGACCCCACGGTCAGTGTTTTGGAGCGACTCTCTGGCTCTAATCATGCGATCTCAGCTCATCCACTGTGCTGAACAACTCCTCAGATACTAAATGATAATGTCAGATAGATATTTTACCACATTTCATTGTTAGAGTCCATGTGTGGTAAGTTCCACTAATTCCAAAAGTTTTTTCGTAAACGTGGTTGAGTCTACACCGCATCTCGTTTTGTTGTAACTTGTAGCCCAACATGGCTAAAGCAATGTGATCAATGTGACTGTCAGAAACACTACTACAGTAGAATGCTGTAGTGATGTTTGTCCTCCTGTAGCTAACACGGGCTCAGAGGGGCTCAGGCAGTGGCACCATTGGACCACTGCTCAGACCACTGTGGTCGGACTGTTGTGGTGAAAAAGAGCTGAGTTGGATGTTCCTGCTCCCACCTATGGTCATGAGCTGTTGGTAATTTGTTAGTAATATGGTCTTGAGCTGTTGGAAAGGACAAGATCGCGGATACAAGCAGTCAAAATGAGCTTGATCCACAGGGTGCTCCCTTAGAGAGGGTGAGGAGCTCAGAGTAGAGCCAGTTGAGGCGGCTCAGACACGTGTTCCAGATGCCTCCTGGCCCTGCTCCTGGGGAGATGTTCTGAAGTGTGTGTGGAGAGGGAAGTCTGGGAATCTCTGGCCCGCTGCCTCTGCCAACCAGCCCCAAATAAAGCAGAAGAAAAAGGATGGAATTTAAAGGCATTCATAAAGCGCTGTTCCAACCAGTTGCTTTGGTTTGCTTGTTGCAAGTCAGTGTGGTATTACAGCTGCTGTTTTGACATAATTTGTATTTTTTTTTTTTTTACTAAAGGAAAATCAGGCATTCCCATACAGTCCATTTCTATTGTGTGGTATGGCTGTAAAACAGATGCTTTGGGTGTGACAGCTGCTGGAAGGCCGAGGCTCGGGGGAACTTGAAGTTGTGCGTCTAAAAATGTTTGCATTTCTCAGTCTTTGAAACAAACCATTTCTTTTCCTGCCATTTGCTTTAATCAGATCACTTGTCAGTTGGTAATTCTTAATTTTTTCCTCCCTCAGAGCAAGTTCCATTTCTTGCTGTTGGCAATTGAAGTGCTCTTTTTCCTTCAGTATAGCTAATCTTTCCACCCCAAATTTTTAATTTCATCTGTTTCCTGCAGTTTTTTTTATTTGTAATTTGAAATGAAGATTTTTCTCTTCAGAGATCAAAGGTTTTGTCTTCTTTGCCACTTTCTATTGCCTGTAGTAAAAATGACCTTTTTCCTTCATTCTATGTGATTTTTCAACCTCTAATGTTTGGATCATTTCTTCTTTCTCCTTAACAATGCTACAATTTTCAAATTTTAGTTTTTCTATCTCTAATCTATCAGAACTGAAGAAGCAGCTCGGATGAGCTGCGAAACGTATTCGACCAAATAAACTCTGTCCAGTTGACAAATTAAATTTCTCCTTTTGCTATGGATTCTACCTGGACGACTGAGGGATTCTACACTAATCTATGCTGACTTAAAGCGTTGTTTTCTTTCCACATCAGACATATCAACTTCTTCCTCTTTCTTCCCATCAAGGGCCAAATTTTCAGATTTAGTTTTTTTCAGAATTTGAGCTTAATTTGAGATGATAATTCTCTTTCTGTAAAGTGTCCACTCTGGATTGTTCTTCTTGCAGAGCCATTTCCAGTCCCTGCAGTCGGCGTAAGAGAATGCTTCTTCCTTTCATTATACTGGATTTTGCCTGAAGAGCATCACACTTTTCAGATTTTAAGTTTTCATTTTCTAATTTGAGACAGTTATTCTCTTTTTGTAAATTGTCTATTTTAGATTTTTTATCATTCAGAGTCTTTCCCATTTCCTGTAGTCTAGAAAAAAGGTTGTCTCTCTCTTTAATTATATCAGATTTTTCAGACTCAGACCCTAACACTATGTGAGTTTTCAGATTTGAGGTTTACAATTTCTGATTTGAGATTATCATTCTCTTTCCGTAAAGTGTCTGCTCTGGATTGTTCCTCTTGCAGAGCTTTTTCCACTCCCTGTTGTCTGCCCAAGAGGATGCTTCTTCCTTTCATTATATTGGATTGTTTCTGAACAGCATCACACTTCTCATTTATTAGTTTTTCATTTTCTAATTTGAGCCAGTCATTCTCTTTTTGCAAATGATCCATTTTAGCTTTTTCCTCAAGCAGAATGCTTTCTATCTCTTGTAGTTGAAGAGTGAGCGTGTCTTTTTCTTTTATGATATTGGATTTTTCAGCCTCAAATTTTTCTATCATTTCTTCCTTCTCCTTAAAGGTTAGCCTACATAGTCCTTCAAAGCTACCATTAGGTTGGCTGACCCGGCCCTGTTGTATTCTCAGATACCACCTTTAAACTATCAGTTGCTATCTGATAACAAAATCATCTAGGAGGCAGATACATTTTTGTAAAAACTGAAGAAATAATAATAATAATAATAATAATAATAATAATAATAATAATAATAATAATAATAATAATAATAATATAAAAATTAAAATCAATTGTGTTTGTACAGCCTCGTATGCTTGAATGCAGCTTGACAATGGGCATCTTTCCAAAAGGGGGACCCTTGGATAGTTTGCACTAGTTTATTTGAACATTTGTGTTTCTTGCACCACTCCTTCAGATATGATATAGTTTCTAAACTAATTTTGTGCATTATTGTGTTGTTTTTCAATTACATGAACTTTAATTTATAAATCAGATCTTATGTCCAGACAGTTTCTCTTTTAGTTACTCTTAGTCTATCAAGTATTAGTTTTTCCAAACATTTCTTTGTACTTCTAGTAAAGTGATGGCTACTCTATCTACCTCTAAATTATGTAAGGCTATTGTTTTACATTTTATAGTGAAATTCTGTAAAACAAAAAGGTAGAGGATGTGAAAAAATATGAATAAGTAATATATAAAAAGTATATATTAATTGTAATATCTTGAAGTATTATGGCACTCTGCTCTCCCCTGCTGGACATTCAGTGGTTTTGAATAGGATCAGACCCAGTCTTATCTTTTTACAGTCTATTTACAAATAGATGATGATGATGATGATGATGGTGATGATGATGATGATGATGATGATGATGATGATGATGGTGATGATGATGATGGTGATGATGGTGGTGATGATGGTGGTGGTGATGATTATGATGATGATGGTGGTGATGATGGTGGTGGTGATGATTATGATGATGATGGTGATGATGATGGTGATGATGATGATGATGGTGATGATGATGGTGATGATGATGATTATGATGATGATGATGTTTGAACTGTTTTTGCCAGCTGGTGCTTGGGGTCGATGTTGAATTATGTCTTGGTGGTTTCTTGGTTTACATTTATGAATATACATTTAAAATGACAAATCAATCACAGCTGTGCTAAGTGTACGTCGGATATTACGCACGGCTAGTTCCGGTGTGGAGGTCGTAATACCGGAAGTGTGTGGGCGCAGCACGCACCAGCAGCAGAAGCAGGAGCGCATAGACGGCTATTGAAAAATGGGAGTCCGTAAAGAAGTCCTGAAACCCGGAGACGGTAAACGGTGTTTTACTCCTACATTTTACAGATATCGCATTGTGTTTGACGTGTAATCACATTTTTATTTCAGAGAGGTCGTACCCGCAGCGTGGACAGAAGGTTGCTGTGCACTACACCGGTGAGTAGAGCCGACATAAAACGGCCTTTTATGGCGCATGGCCCGGCGTACACACAAAAGAACCATCCAGTCCACCGCTCACACCGCTCCTCAACCATTTAAACACATTTACTACAGATATTTGACTAATACGATGTGGGATTACGATAAACCATTCATTCTTTTTCAACCATTTGTTCTCATAAACACTTTTGGGGCGTAGTTGTTTGGTCAAATGCTCGTGCTACATCTGTGCTGCTGTGCTCCGCTTCAAAAAATACCGCTATTTTTAGGAATTTGGAAATTATACAATTGTAAAGTCCCTGAAGGATAGAAATACATTTTGTAGATTAAGAATACGCCTTTTCTCTGACTTGAAATGAAGAGGGTGTCCCTGTAAGAGCATTTGGCGCATAAGATTGTAGGTTAAATTATTATTCATTATTATTATTTAGCATGTGTTTGGTTTTTGGGCTTTTTGCATATGAATTCTCATGGATGCATTTTCTTGTGAACCCATTTTCTTATTTTATACCACTACATTTTTCAGAAAATTCATTCAAAAAATGTTTAGACCAAATCAAACTGTCAAATTTTAGGACTTTTAAATTTGACTCATTTTTTTGTGAATTGATTTGCAACACTACATTGATCTGAAACTGTCAACTCTGCAATATTATGTGTAAATGTGGATTTTTAGGCACCTTGACAAGTGGGAAGAAGTTCGACTCATCCAGGGATCGCGGGAAGCCATTCGAGTTCACCCTTGGACAGGGCGAAGTGATCAAAGGCTGGGATGAGGGCGTTGCTCAGGTCAGTCCGTACTCTGCATTTTGTTGGGCTGTCCTGTTATGAAAGTAGAGTTTTGTTTGGAATAAATTGCAGATTTCACAATCGAGATGTTATGATTAACAATACATTAGTTGTAACTGATTTTTACCACCTCATTGATGTAATATTGGATCTTCTGATGTAACTGCAATCTAAATTAATTTCAGTAACTTGTCAGGTTTTTGCCACTGAACACAACATATTAAAACCTATTAATTCAATCCCTGTTTGATACCTATTCATTTTGGTGTATTATCCCCACTTAATTTCAACTTCCAAATGTATCTGTTTGTAATTAGACATCCAGGTTTATTTGTAGAGCAAAAGTAGTAGAGTAATTCAAAAACAGATGATATTTGTTGGTCTACAGTAGAATGAACAAAGTGGCTTCTCATTATTCTGGCATTATTACTGTTTTCTTCCTCAGATGTGTGTTGGGGAGGTGTCCCTGCTGACCTGCACCCCAGACTACGCCTATGGAGCTCGGGGATACCCACCGGTCATCCCTCCCAACGCCACACTGGTCTTTGAGGTGGAACTCCTCAAGTGCTTTTAAATACCCCATAGTTCCTCATTCCATCCACTTCTTTGGCACCAACTTAATTAATATTGTGTTGTAATTGTGTTATTTCCATCACAATCAAGTATTCCACAATTGTAACGAAATTTGAATCTCCCCAATGCTTTAGAAATGTGGTAGTTGAGTTGACATCATGAATTTATTAGACTCTCAGTGATGTTTTTGCAACTTACTATTTTGTCCTTTTTGTTGCCAGTACATCTGAAATATTGTGGAAAAGGTAATTTATTTTAACTTTTCTATTCAAAATGAAATGTTCACTAGATTCAGTACACACGTTTAAATGCCGTCCATGTGTTTATTTGAATAATGACTGAAACTGTAAAATCTCAATTTGCGTGCTTGACTTTGTGCATACTGAATCATTCTTGAAGTTTGACTACTGAAACATGCTTTTCCACAATATTTCATTTTAAAAACATGTGCCTGTAGTTGATTCCTTGCTATCTTTTATTTTGTCTTACCCCTTTTGCATTATCCCCCACTCCTTTTTGCCATTTAATCTTAATATGTGGGTATTGCACTTCTCAATTAAACATTGGATACGACTGTGTTGTTATTCCTTGTTTAAAGTGTGAATTTTTTTATTTAGGTTTTATTTTTCTTCCCTTTTGCAGTAAAAAGGAAAAGCGCAAAACACACTGAATATACACGGGATCATGCCGTAGATTAATGCAAATATGTATTTATGCAAAGTGTATACACATTATTTAAATAGGCTTGTCTGTAGAATAGATTGTCACTTTTGTAGCCGACTGCTTTTACATCATCTATGCCTCATACATTGCAGGATAAATAGGGGTCCTCTTTATCACTTGGATTTTGTCGGTACTTTGGTTTTGAGTGTCTCTCAGTTCGCCCACAGATGAGTGAGCTCCTCAGCTGTCATTCACACCCACAGAGGAGAAGGAACCATGTTGCATAATCGGTGGCTGAATGTGTATTGATTTTTGCAAAGAAAACGGCAATGCATCCGTATAACTGAACAAAAAAAAATTACAGATTAGTTTAGACTTTAAGGAGGTGGCAAGTAGGTGAAGAAACAATATTGTTCGTGGTGGAAATGGGATTCGTCCATTTGAATGAAAATAATGGCTGGACAGCGACATCTCGTGGTGAAAAATGATGACAGACTTAGACCCCTTCACGGCCCACGTCACAGTGACGTCTCAGCTCCTGCTGCACAAGGGGGAAAAGATCATTAGCGGGCGCGCTAAATGTGTTGAAGTTTCACAGACTTTTATATTTGCTTGCTGTGTTTTTTTGGTGTCAGAACAAGAGGAACTGCACTTGTGGCGCAAAACTAAAAGTCTTACTGCATAATTACCCGCGGAAAAAACAAAGACAAAACAAAGAAAAACAAACACTCTTGACACATGTAGCCCATGTTTTTAAAGGAGTATAAGGAGCGTTCTAGATACTTTAATAAAATGCTTTGTACAGTTTGAACGAATATTTGACTACTTGAAATAATAATTTCATGTAAGTAGTCCTGCTTAAAAATCTATTCTGATTCCAAGCAAAATGGATAATGGTAAAAGTGAAATTTCCTTCTGTTTAAAATGTGTGTACAGCTCGTGTACTTTAGTTTGTTTTTTGTTTTTTTTAGACTTAACAGTATTTCAGTGTATATGAAATGCCATATCAAATCCACCTTTACGCACCAGTTTAATCTTGTTTTTTGGTTTTGTGATTTGGACGCAGAGGATGGGTCAAGTCTATAAACCCCGCCTCTGCCTCTCACCAGCAGTTTGCGCATTTTGTACAAGTTTCCCACAGAGAAATTAAATCTGAGCTGGATCGATTTTTAAAAATACGCGCAGAAGACAGGGGGCGTTTTATGCATTATTAATAAGCCCATATTTTGTACCAAGCGCTATAATGACTCCTCATATTTTTGTTGGATATATCGTGTTTTCTTATTTTCAAATAAGCTGCGCACAACCTGTTTATGGTAAGTACAATTCTTTTTTTACATTTTTACTTTATATTGAGTAATGTAATGAAGGCCTGCGTAAATGTCTGAACTAATGTTGTATTTACTTATTATAGGATACTATTTGATTAATCTTTATTTTGCATCCAAGAGGAAAAAGTTACTATCGTTTATAAAGTCTTACTTTTGTCTGACTGCCTAAACTGCAATTTAAGAAATATTACTTTGTAGTACAGGCCATGGGAAAGTTCATCCACCGTTTTCGCAGTCGTTTTTTGTCTGGCAATTTTGATTATAGCACAATCAAACGCTCATTTTTAAGACAACTTTTGGTGTGGCATAACCCAGTGTTTAATTTTATCAATACCAACCCATATTTTCTGCACTGTGAACGTATTTTGAGTCGGTTCCACTTTGCAACAACACGATGCCTCTCGTATTCTTGTGTGACGCGTTTGTTTGGCTGGTGCTACACTTAACACCGCTGCATTGCCAACGTGTTTACGCACACACGATGAAGGTGGGGGTCAGCGCAGCCACCCCAGTGTGAGTCATGCCCCTGGCCCCGGTGCGCTCTGTGACTGGCCCGCTGTGGAGGTGCTCCCATGAGGAATGTGAAGCGCGCTTTGGCCCCTCGGTGCGAAGAGGAAGGACAAGCCCCGTGATGTCAGCGCAGAGCGGGGGAGAGCTGCCCACATGGCGCGCTGCTGTGGATGCCCTGGGAGAATACCACTCCCACTGGGGCGCAGAATACCGCTGATTAAAGAGCGCTAGTTGCATATGGGCTATCATCGCTTCTGCAAGGTTATACTAATGGGTTTCAGCTTTTTGTTTGGAAACATTTGACCCTTTACCCTTCAAAAGATATAATATTTTGTTTTAATCTAATTTATCATCACTCCGAAGCCCATAGATACCAGCATAAATAGTCTAGACAGGCCTAGTCAAATCAGGATAAGATGGATAAGATTCATTCCACTTGGAGGCAATCACATATTACTGAAAACTATAGACCCATCTTGCGTGTGTATGCAGTCAAAATAACGTTGTAACATAATTTATTCTTCCAAATTATAATGTAGTTGGGCT
This sequence comes from Taenioides sp. WSHXM2023, assembly GCA_029959045.1. Lineage (NCBI taxonomy): Eukaryota > Metazoa > Chordata > Actinopteri > Gobiiformes > Gobiidae > Taenioides > Taenioides sp. WSHXM2023. The sequence continues at coordinate 10,662,465 of CM057096.1, read as the reverse complement.
TGACAATAAGGGATTTTATTTAGTGTGTTTAATTACTAATTGTTCTAACTGTATTGTAAAAAAAAAAAGGTGCATGATTTCACATGTCTCACATATGTTTCACGTGTCTTTTTCTGTGCAGAAATAGCAGCCCCATCTTCAGAAAGGCCTCCGAGACTCTGGACTCATGGTCGGACCCTTGGAAGCCACTACAGAGACCAGTCCAGAGACCAGTCCAGAGACCAGACCAGAGACCAGACCAGAGACCAGACCAGAGACTCGCTACTGGAAGAGGAGAATCACAACACTACTACACAAATTATAGTAAGATACTGTTTGGTACAGCTTTATCATTAAGCTCTAACTGTATATCTAATACTTATTAAGATAGTCGTTAGCTATATCCTGTAAAAATTATTGTTGACTATACATTAATTGTGAAGACTCATGAGTCACTGAGAATTTGGCTGTACAAAAATAGGATGAACTGAAGTTCCAACACTCCTTTAAATAGACAATAGATTAAATAGACAATAGATTTCAAATATATAATTCTATTGTCCATTTATTGATTTTATTTACGTTCACCCTTGTACATTTTTACCTCTGAAAGGTTTAAAGTGTTATTTATTCATGCAGGATGTTGATCACGTTTACTACACGTCAAAGATGTATAGTTCCACAGACGCGCTGAGAACAGAGCTGTGGGTGAACTTCAGCCTACGTCAGGAAACATGGAGGAACCACGGCTCTCTGCCAAATCTGCACCGCCAGGCCAAGGTAAGAAACAAATCCTACACCTCCTCCAGTGTGGGACATAAGGGTCAGAAGGTCCTTTGGCAAAGATATATATACATATATATCGCATTTGAATGGAAATAGGAATTTGAGTTGGTGCAATTATGAAATCACAAAGGGTGCGATTTATTCAGATAACAGAATGTCCTTAACATGTTCTGAAATTCATGGGTTTTTTGTCTTAGTTATTCAGTTCACATTTCTGTCTTTTTTCAAATAATGGATAATCTCTCAAATGGGATAATGCTGCTGGATGCTGGAGGTAAATGCATAAACACTGAATGAGAAAAATTTGAGGAGGCACTATTTATCTGTAATTAGTGGAATCATACAAGTGGAATAGACACCACTCATTTGATGTAAAACAAGCAAAATATTCTGTTTCATGCAGTTTACATAGGGTAAGTATGAATCGAATGCTGTTTTTGCAGAGAGTGCGTCTGTCCTTTGACTTCCCCTTCTACGGTCATCTCCTGAAGGAAGTTACTGTGGCCACTGGTGGTAAGAGCTGAATGTTTTTTTGCACATTAGAATACTTAGGATGTGAATCATTCTGTTTTCCATGTAATGATATCATCTGTTCATTTGTAAATGTCAGGTTTCATTTACACTGGAGAGGTGATGCACCAGCTGCTCACAGCCACACAGTACATCGCTCCTCTGATGGCCAACTTCGACCCGAGCCTCTCCCAGAACTCTTCTGTGTTTTACTTCGATAACGGTGAGAAAATTAATACAACAATAACGTGTCGATTTGTCAGAGAGGGGGCGCAAGGAGAATTTCTGAGACTGTGAAAAAATATTAATTGATTTATTTATAAACCATTTTTCTTGTGTTTTACCTTTGGAGACACAAGACTCCCAGACAATATTACTGTGGTCCGTGTACTACTGGTGGTCCTTTTTTGTCCTCCTTTGGATAATTTCTTGTTTAGACCTACAGTGGAAATGGTAAACTGGTTTAGCCCTAGATAGGGACCTGGAATAGTCTAGACCTGGTTTAGAAATACAAATCTTTTCTTTGGTGGTACTTGGTGTGAAAGGTTTGAGAGCCACTGCTGTATACATTACTTCAAACACTACTACACCATATAAAACTTGATAGATGAGATTAGGAAAGAGGACGGAGGAACGCTGCTGAAAAAACATATCAGCCCAATCAGCTGTCAGTCTGCTGTCCCCTCACCTCATTTCCCATGCTGCAATAAATTAAATAAAATTCAGTAGACACAGTTTGGCTGCAAAAAAAGAGGTTTAGTGTTAGTGTTTAGACCCACTTTAATACCTCCCTGTCTTTATCCTCTTTGTCTCTCTTCTCTAAAAGGCACAGCTCTGGTGGTGCAATGGAGTCACATTTACCTCCAAGACAACTCCGGACTCGGACCCTTCACGTTCCAGGCCGCTCTACACAAAAACGGACGCATCGTGTTCGCATACAAACAGGTGACCTTGATTTTAGTTTTCCCCAGGTACTTTAACTGTTCTCACAATTACATCCTCTTCTTTCACTCCAACCAGTCTACTGTCCTGTCACTGAAAAGGTGCGCCATGGAACTTTTCTGGTAGACAGTCTGTCAGCTGTTTGTCTCATTAAAATGTTATTGCTTTGTCTTGAATGTTCCACAGTTTGGTATAACGTTTGTTTTTTGTTTTGTTTTTTCAATTACGTGTGTGTCTTTATTGCAGGAATTGACTTGGTTTGGTGGAGTTTAGGTTTTGGACTCTATAAAGCACTCCATTAACTTATGAGTCTTTTATCTTTGTCTTTACTGGCAACTCTAACTTTAGCATCCCACATAATGGGTCTGTGTAGTCTAATTATTTCTATTTGTCGACTTGTCAAATTATTATTATTTTATTATTATTATTTCATAAATAATCGTACTTGTTACAGACCCAAATCTGAATCTGACTTTCTGGTGCAAGAGTTGGGACACATGCTATTGCTTAAATGGAATGTTCCACAATATGGCATTAAACTTTTCTCTGTAGAGACAAGTGATGCCACTACACAAAGTTACAGGTCAGATCTATTTTTGCAAGGCATTTATTCAGCCAAAAAACGTTTGTAATTGGATAAATGCTATATACTTAAGTTTAATGCCATACGATGGAATACTGATGATCTGTAGAGGCAGACCTTCCACCAGAAAAGTTACATAGTTCACCTTTAATTTTCGTATAAGTTGAAATGTCACTCAAATTTCTCCTCCTCCACAAAGATGGTGTTCACATGCTCTATCCTCGGTGTTGCTGACTGTATTACACAAGACACCAAATAGTTATGTAACTGAACTTATTTTGTGTCTTGACTGTTTTGTATAGATCCCAGTGGACATCAGCCTCATCAGCACTGAGCACCATCCAGTCCGAGTGGGTTTGTCTGACGCTTTTGTGGTGCTGCATCAGATCGAGCAGATTCCAAGTAAGTTACAACTGTTCAAAAATATTTAAATAAATTTGCATTGTGAGAAAAAATAATAATTATACATATATCTCCTCAAAACCTCATAGTCAAGTGTCAGTATCTGAGTTAGAAGTACAGCAAAAATATATTTAAGGTTTATTTCTTATTGGAAGAGACATTTTTCTATTTTTATTGGAGGAATTATAGTTTTGATATAATTACAGCTATACAGTTGCAAATACTCCCACTACTGCTACTTGTTAATACTAGAGTATTAAGTATTAGAGTAATAGAGAGTACTAAGAGAATTTAAGTAAACTTTAAAAATATGTTGTTTTTTTTCTACATTAAAGGTGCACTATGAAACTTTTTTGGTCTTTTTTGTTTTTTCATGTGGATGTTCTTGCATCGCCGGAACGTTGGCATTAAACTTACTTATCTCCATGGAGCCAGACACCTTAATTGAATAAATGCAGGATAAATATGTTTAATGCTGTACTGTAGAACATTCAAAGCAATAACATCTCTATGGAGACAAGCAGGTGGTGGACCTTCCAAAGAAATGTTACACAGTGCACCTTTAAGTTAATGTTGCTGATTCTTTAGATGTCCGGAGGAAAACGATTTATGAATATCACAAAGTGGACATTCTCAAGTCCTCAGTCTCTAGTTGCACTGGAGTCGAGATTTTTCCTCTTCCAAGTAAGTCCAAATACTGATTATATATAAGCTATATCAATTAAAAGTTTAATCACATACTTAATAATAATAATTAATGATGATAAATTACGTCCCTTTAGCGTGCCTCCAGTTCTCCAGCTGTGGTTCGTGTGTCTCTTCTCAGATTGGATTCAACTGTAGCTGGTGCAGTAGACTTCAAAGGTAAAACATTTACCTGTTCCTTTATAATAAATAAAAATAAAAAATAAAATAAAATGTTATAAAAAATATATATATACAAAAAAACAGCACATGGGTGCAGAGTACTGATGGTCCTAGTTCACACTTATGTGTTTTCTCCTGCTTTATTTTCTTGTCAAATAAAGTGTAAAAGACAAACAAATACACACACACACAAACAACTTGATCAATGACCGAGGATTGGTACTAAAAAGAAATGCTATCCTACAAATCTTACCCACAATTCTTTTCACACGTCTGTATTTTTCCCCTCAGATGCTCCAGTGGTTTTGACCGTAACCGCCAGGACTGGGTGGACCACGGCTGTCTGGACGAGGTTTGCACCTGTCACTGAATCTGCACTAAATCACCGAGCAGCAAAAACAACTCAGAGGAAGAGTCGGCCCTCAACACTGCGCTCACACGACTAGGGCCAAAGTTACACTACAGGAGGGAATGAGTAATGCAACAAATTATGAAGCAACTTTCAGTTTTCCCTGTTATGGGCATTATTTGAAACATATCTGACCACAAGATAGGACTGTTTATTTGTGTATCTTGTCTAAATTGTTGCTGACTAAATAAAAAGTAATCACAAAAAAACAACAAAAACTAGAAGCAGAGCCCCACCCCGGGCGGTGAAAATCAAGGACCGGGGCGACGCGACCCCTCAGAGTGCCGTGGGCCACACCGCAGAATGCTACGCCAGTTGGTTTGTGAGGATTCACGTGGTGCCTCTGCAAGAACTTTGTGCGCTATGTGCTGTGCATAATGTGCTTAATGGGGAGCTACGGTACTGACTAGAAAACTAAACTAGAATTACATACATTTTCGTCGATTAAAACTATGACAAAAAGGACAAACATTTTTGTCCAAACATAAAAACTAAAAGGAATGAATGAATGGGACGGGACTAGATTCAAGTTCCACTTTTCAACCCCAGAGCTCCAAACCAGATCATAAACAAACTGAAGGCACATGTACATGTACACAATACAATTTATCATAGCTAAAATACAAATATATTTTCAGGTTGACTAAAACTGTTGGTTGGATTTAGTCGACTAAATTAGCATGACATTCTGTGGACTGACAAAAATAAACACAATTATCTGAGTAAATCTTGACTACATTAAAAATAATTTTATCAAACGAAAAAGAATAAAACTAAAATTTCATGTCAACATATACAAAGTTTGAAGCACTTTAATCTTCTTTGTGTTGATGTAAAGTCTATATAAACTTGATTATTGATTATTAGAAATGCACTGAAATGTTTCTCCCTTATCTTCCAGAGGCGAGACCCTCGTTGTGTTCAGACTTCAGACGCCTCCTCGTCGCTCCCCTCCACCCAGAGCACCACCTCTGCCCAGTCTGCAGCAGGACAGCACAGGGCTACAGCTGACCCCCAAAATAGCACACAGAGAGCGGACAATACATCACACAGTAACACAAGCAAGAGGACGGTCTCAACTCAACAACCTCCAACTGAAAATGGAGGTACATAAACATATCTGTGTGAAGCCAAGATGATAGTTTTAAATCATTGGTGTGAGAGGGAATTGTTAAAATTGTTGCTTTGTCTATCTAGCATTATCCAATTACAGATGTATTTATTGCTATAGAAAATACTGTGAAAAACATGCATTGTTACTGTGAATGGGCTCACCTCTCCACAGATCTGCACAGGTAATTTAATGCCATACTGTGTAATGTTCAGTGCAAAGGAGGAATGAATTAAAAGTACATAAATATCACCTTGTTTATGGTAAATTACTAAAATGAAAAAGTGCCAGATTTTACCAGTAGAATGAGCACAATCAGTACAAATTAACTAATGTAATAAAAATAAGTGACAGCCATAACTGTTTCCAGTTTTAAAGACTTAAAGATGTGAGATTAATACAGGCAATATGTGGACCAACCACTAGCAAATAAAGATGAGGTTTAAGTTTCAATGTCAATAAATAATAAAAATACCAAATTATATGATATTTCTGATATGTTAATGGCTGGACAATAGGGGGAGTTGGGCCTTTCATTTGAGACCCCAGGTATAAACCTTCATGTAACCCCCCCCCCTCTCTGGCCCAGGTCCTGATGAGGTCCCAGACCAGGTGGGTCTTATGGTGGGCATTGCCTTGGCGACCGTTGTCATAACAGCAGTGGTTCTCCTGTCTCTGTACGTTTATATCCATCCGACCTCGGGCCTCAGTCTGTTCTTCATAGAGGTACAACTAATGCATTTACACTAAATAAATCTTAAGTTCATTAGAAGTCACTTTATTTATCTGTTAAAAGTCTTACTTTTATAGTTAACCCTTTACACTCCTTTATTTAAAGCAGAACAAAGTAACTTTAGCGATGGAGTTCCCACTGCAGCTCCCTTATGAGACCATAATAAGGCAGTATAAGGCAATACAAAAACAATGTTGCTTCTGATGCACCCCAAAAATATATATATTAAAAAAATAGAAAAAATAATAGATTTAAGCATATAATGCAATTAATCAGTTAACCATATGAACCCCCCCATCTAAAAGATGTTCATTTTAATGTGCTGTGTTTTCTCTTTCTCTCTCTACCCCTCTCAGCGCCGCCCGACACGTTGGCCCATGCTACGGTTTCGCCGAGGCTCCGGTCGGCCCTCGTACGCCGAGGTGGAGCTCACAGGTCGGGACCTGGACAGCTCTGTGGTCATTGACCCCAAACAGGCCTTCATCATCTCAGACCGAAGGGAGAGCGAGCAGAAGGAGGGCTTTGTCGTCCCAGACCAACGAGAGCGCTTCCTCCTGTCTGACAACTCCTGACACTACAAATCCCAGCATGCTTTGAGATCGTGATGGGTCTGTTTCTTTACTGAATGCAGAGGGGGTGTAAAGCATTCACTGAGAAAGTTTTTTAACCTCTGTGAGGAAGAAATGATATGCAACACTGTACATAAAAGTGAAGAGTACTCAGGTAACAAAAAATGGAAATCTATTAAAAAATGTCCTATGTGCCATCTACTCGTTTCCATGGAGATGTTACTGCTTTGTCTGGAATGTTTTACAGTATGGCATTAAACTTATCTATCTGGAAACAAGTACGTAACTCTACAAGATCAAGTATTTATTGAACAATAAAAATTCCTGCAATTGAATACATTTGAATACAGACACTTTCAGGTACAGCTTGTAAAAATTGTATTACATGGCCAAAACACTGGTTTATTTGGAATTTAAACATAATAGTCAAGAAATAAACTAAGTAAAATAAAATTCATTTATGAGAGAAAAAGTTTGGGTTATTTTTGAAGTCATTTTTGGCACTTGTACCATTTATTACACAAACATATTAGTCACTTCCACTAGTCCTCTATAACTGCTACTACTGTGACAAACCCCAAAAGAATCTGTGCAGCAAATAAAAACTACTTCATCTTGATTATTTGCATATTCAAAGTGACGTATTGCAGGTTGTTTGTTTAGAGAGGAGAAGTTTCAAAGAAGTCTGTCATTTTTAGACTCAGAAATCAGGAATCTGGTGTTTGGGTGGCATTTCCTCATCTCAAAAAACAGACTGAATTCCTCACTACACGCCCATCGCCAGCGCCGGAGCAAACTGGATCAACCAAAATACAAAACAACAGTGATAAAGGTTTTAACAATAACTATTTATATTAACAGTGTTTTATTATGTACTCAAAAATAAACAAGTGGCAAAAATACTAATACTAAAAATACTTTAAATTTACAGATGACAGTAAATAAGGTGTGGTATGTAACGGTTCTAATTTTTCAAATCATCCAAGCATGTAATAGTCTTGCCACTTTTTGCACAAATATGTGTTGCTTTTTACTTCTACTGTGGTGCAAAAAAAATAATTTCAACAATGAAACAAAAATATATTAACAGTCTTAGTTTTTAAAATCATTACACACAGCAAAACAGATCGTTTGTCTGTTGTGTGGACAGTGTGAAGGCATTAGGCACTGCTGACTGGAGGTAAAACTTTAGGTTTGTTTGTCATCTGAAAAATAAAAAAAAGGAAAGATTAGTTTAAATACACATGGCAATTTTTGTTTATAAAGCCTGGCAAATAACTTTTGGAGGTAAGAAATGAAAAAAAAAAAAAAGAATGATGGAATTTATTTATTTCAAAAAGGTCTGTAGGGAAAAACAAAAGAATCGTCGCTGCAAATTTTTCTTTCATTTCTTAAAGCAGACCTATTATGCGAAATCGACTTCTCTTTAACCATGTTATAATTGTTTCCCCTTCTCATTTCCCCTCTCAAAGTTGTGTTTGGAGTGATTTGTGCATATTTGAACAGTCTTTTATTGCTTATAAGATGCTATATTGCTGATCAATTCTCATTTTCACCACTACCGGAATACGACCACTGGATTTGGATTTGGCAGCGTTCCGTAGTCATTTTGGTGCAAATGGAAAAAAAATCTGATGTGCAGCTATCCATCGGAGGTGCCAACAACTTCATGACTCTTTGTTGTGATGACAGTTTTCTAGCACGAAATCAGCGGACTTGTTTCTTTTATTGAGTTGTTTTAGATGAATATTGCAAAAGTGTTCAAATTATAACATAATGATCCACAAGTGTCATAAATTATAACTACTACTACTAGTATATAGCAGGCTAATATGTCTTCCTTAAGTTATCGCATTCTGTGTGCCAGCCACATTATAAACCAATTAAAGTTATTTATCAAGGATGATTTATAAACAAAACAAAACTTAGTAAACTAATTATTTTGTTGTCTGCATTGTACCTTTAGTGGGTGGAGCTGGTAACAGGCGCCTTTGCTGCCTCGACACATCCAGAGCAATGCACTATAACACAAACATGAGTCATTCAAGTTCATTCAGAGCTTTAAATATTCAGATGTGCAGTCAGTACCTTTGCTGGTGAGGTCCTGGTTTTAGTGAAAGTGGGCTGAGGATCCACATTGAGCCCTGCACTTCTCAAAGCAGCGATTCTGGCTGAAATGTCTGATACCTACAATCAGGAAAAAAGCACCAAAGACTGAGTGTTAAGATTTCTTATAATGGGTACACATCATGAATTGAATGGTGCCATTGCATAGAACCACTAGAAGAAAATAGGGCTAAACAAATAAATATCTAGACTAGGATTATAACCCGAATCAGGATTTAAACAGGACTAAATCTGGACAAAACAAAGAACCATGAACAGAACACCAGAAATAAATCTTAGCACATTCAATCACAGCTGCTCTAAGGGCTGTACAGACATGAATATAACAAGCAGTTAATAGTAGAACTGGATGATGAATACTCAGGTAGGATTAATCAGACCAGGTCATAATCACACAAACCTAAACTGTGAATAATCAATTATTCACTTCACCAAAATGGCCAAACTAGAGAAAGTGTTAAGATGTTTACCAAAATCTCAAGCAAACTTCCTCTCACCTGCATGTCGGACTGTTGGACTTTAGCTGCGGCGGTTGCCACCTGTTCCTCCAGGTATCTGAGCTCTGATTGGCTCGTGGAGCTGCACACGGCCCGGGCGCACTCCTCCAGGTCCTCAAGCTCCACCTCCAAATCATACACTGAACCAGCCGCTATGTAAACCTGAGGGATTAGAGAGAATTCAACACAGGAATACATATATTATTCACAATACTAGCAATATTTAAAAAGATTAACTACATTATTATTGTCAGTTGTTTAGCATCAAAGAAATACCTTTTAGTTTGCTTTTTACAATTTCATAAATTAAAGGTGCACTATGTAACTTTTCTGATGGAGGGTTCACCTTCTTTAGTCCATGAAATACCTGTAATGCTCCAGAGTATGGTCTAGGATGTTCCAGCGTATGGCATTAAATGTTTGCATTTATTTATTATTCAGTGTTTTATTGAACATTTTGCAGATCAGACCTGTAACTTGGCCTGGTGACCTGTGTCTTCATAGAGATGGATACGTAACTTCAATGCCATACTGTGCAACCTTCCAGGCAAAGCAATAACGTCTCCATGGAGACAAGCAAATGACAGACCCTTCACCAAGAAAAGTTACAAAGTGAACCTGTGAATACGATAAGAAATAAATTATCAACGGTCATTTGGAGTTCATAGTTGCTTCCAGTGGACATTAAATTTTGATATGAGTGAACCCATTGCACATTCACAAGCTCTCACACACTCACGTTACGGAGCTGAAAGGGTCTCGCTAAAGGACACAATGGTAGCATGCATTCAGATGTGTATTTTTGCGCTTACATTTTCCTCCAGCCGACAGAGCTGCTGGTCCAGTTGCTTGTGGTTTAGGGAAAGAGGAGCATATGGGGCAGAGGGGGGGTCAGGAGCACCCTCTGTCTCCCGTAGCAACTGCTCTGTGGCGTTGAGCACCTTAAGGACCTCCGTCGTGATGCTGCGCAGAGACTGAGCCGAATACCTCTGTGGGACGACACAAACTGTAACCTATCCATGGGTTTCTGAATGATGATCATTTATGGCTGTTGTCATAGTGATTGACAATTTAAAGCAACACATTATATCTTTTGAATGGAGAAAATGCTAAATTTGTTGGCATAGTTTGATTTTGTATTAGATCACATTATAATACCTAATAGCGTGTAAGTAACACTGCCAATGTATGTAAAAATCCAAATGACCTGAGTAAGTCACTTCTGTAGCCACAGCTGCCTAGTGACAGACTCACAGTAGTGTGGCTGCCAATTGGCCACTCTACCATCGATCACTCATACCATACGGGGAAGGTGAGTGAAGTGTCTTGCTGGAGTTCATAATGATAGCACAATAGGAGCCTGTTTATGTAAGGTTGCAGGTGGATGTCCATCAAAGCAGTAACTATAAATTATAAGGGCTGTAGTTAAAAGCCCATTCTGAACAATAGTGGAGTGGGCAAAGCAAAGATACACACAGAAAGAAAAGCATTCACTCTACCATCAATACATTATGGAACATCTATATTCACCAACTCTACCAACATGAATAGTGTGTTTTTGTTGAGTAGAAGAGGAGAGAACTCACAGTAACAAAGGGAGGGCAAGGACAAGCAACACAACACAACATTTCTATCTCTCACCTGCTTTAGCTGAGTGAACACAAACTCACTTCCCTGAATTGTAGGACCCATAGACAAAAGCAGCATAACAAATCAAAGAGGAAGTGTTAGTGATGAAAATACACACTTTTTTATGAAAATATCAAATAGCACAGTTACACAAAACTTGATTGAGCTTTAAGTTATAATGCTGTTAACTCTTGGACTTGTGTTTTGTTTCATTCACACATTTGAGTAACTCTGTATTGTTAGTCTGTCTACATTCCCAAAGCTCAACATGCTCTATTCCACCTTGTGATGTCATGAAGTGGGTTTAAATTAAGCTTAAGGTACACTTGACTGTGCCCGTACGGAAATTTGTCCTCTGCATTTGACTCATCCTTCAATGCCACTGGGACAGCCTTGAGCAGATCTTGTCCTGATCTTGACCTAGGCTTGGTCAGAACTACTTCAGCTGGAGGAGTTTTACTTAGGAATTTTAGGGCACAGTTGAGTGAAGTATAGTATATATGTAAATCTATTTTAAAACAATCCAATGTCAAAAATTCTCAATGAAAAGTTCAGAATCTTTGCAAAAAATCCTGAAAAGTTGGTGCTAAAAAGACATGATGAGTGATTACATTTAAAAGTAAAAAAATGCACCTTTACCTTTTGTATTTCCTCTGGAGACAGTAAACCCTCTGGAGACTTGAAGATCCCACTCTGCTCCTGATTTGACTCCAGTCCCACACCTCTGTCTATATCTGAATTTTTCATCCTCTCCTCCATCACTTTTTCCACAAAAAATGTAGTATTATCCTGGATTTCTCCAAGTTCCTCTTCTGTCTCACCTGCTGTGTTCACTTTTTCCTTTGAATCGCTAATAATTCCACTTAAAACATTTCCTTTACCTCTATCTTGACTTTCCATCTTTTCATTGTTTTTTCCCAGTTCTTCGTCTCTCAGTCCATTCTCACCTCCCCTTGTATCATCTGAATTACCCATTTCTCCCTCTTCTTGTTTAAACTGCTCATTTGTTTCTCCCACATTTTGCTCTTCCACTTGCATATCCTCCAAAGTCATCATCAACATGCTATTAATAATTCTATTAAATTCAACCTCATCTTCTTCGCTATCTGATTTCTCTTGCTTATTGCCTTCTGCTAATATTTTCTTAAGATTTTCTGACTCTTGTGAACTTGCTTCAATCACAAATTCATTATCAATACTTGTGGTTGTTTTGTATCCCATATAACTGCCTCCTTTTGTATCCTGCTCTGTATCATCCTCCCAAGTTGGTCTTCCCTCTGCTTTTAGTTCAAACATACTAACATCAAAATCTCCAATAGACTCCCTCCTGTCTAAATCTATACTTTCTTTTGCATCGCTTATATCAGTATTTCCTTTGGACATTTCTAAATAACTGATGGTCTTATAGTCTTCTCTTAGTTCAAACATGTTTACGTCTAAATCTCCGATAGACTCTCTTCTGTCAAAATCATTACAAGTTACCTCATATTGGGCTATTTCATCTTGTCCTACCCGATCCAGTTCATCCTCTGTTGAAGAAAACTGGCATATGCTCACCAAACCGGCTAAATTTCTAACTTGCTCACCTCTCTCTGCTTGCAATTTCCACAACGCTGCGTCATCTATGGCCTCTTCTGCACTCCCCACTCTATCAAGTTCATCCTCGGTAGAAGAAAATTGTGTAGCATTGACTTGGCTAGCTAGTTTGCACACTTTAACACCTATTTCTTCATCCTTTCCTTTCTTTGTTAAGTCTTCATCTAGACCTATTCTATCAAGTTCGTCATCCGTAGAAGAAAACTGAGTAGATTTGACTTCCTGCTCGAGACGGCAAAGTTTAAATTTCAGGTCTTCGTTTGGTTGTGTGTCCTCTTCCTCGCTGATGCCTGCTTTGTCCAGGTCATCATCAGTAGAGGATAAATATAAGAGTCTAGATTGAGAAACTAATTTGTATAATCGCTCTTTTGCTTCGTTGTCAAGTTCAGTATCTTCAGTTTTGTCATCAGGTTCGGCTTCGTCAAGGTCCATATAATCTCCAGTGTTACTTTCAAGGACACTGTTTTGTACATCAGCTGAAGAGTCACTGATGCTGGTACGACCTGCGAGCTGTTGTAGTTTTACAGTGAGTTCCTGGTTGATCTGATTGGCTCCTGGGCTCATGATGTCACTGTGGAGGTCAGGGGTCGTTGTTCCAGAGGTTAAAGTTTCAGATGTGATGGCGTCAGAGGAGGGAGGAAGTGTGTGATCCTGTGAAAATAAAATTACTTAAGTTGGTATTTACATGTATGTAGACAAAAAAAGCACTTTTCATAAATAAGGTTACAGTTTTTATGGTGCTTGCTTGTCATTGCTTTGCCTAGGATATTTCACAAACCTATCTCCATGGCAACAAGCAGGTAACACCACAAGGCCAAGTTACAGGTGAGATCTGTGGAGAGGCTAGCAGGCTCACAGAAAGAATGCATGTTGAAGATATTTTTAAGCAATAATATCTGTAATTGTTATTAAACTCAATCATACATTTATTTAAATTATTTAATTACATTATTTGATCATATCAACACATTTTGAACGGACTATGCCAAGCTTGAGAAAAATTTACTTAATTTTAGTTTCATATTTATTTGCTCTTTACTTACACTTTGGATTACTGAAACTCACCAGTCCACATAAAACATTGGTCTCTCTTTTGCTCCTCCTCTTCTTCCTGGCCCTCCTCACTCTCTTCTCTTCCGGCTCCTCTCTGCTTTCTTCTTTTACCGTTCCTCCCTCCAGGTTAAAGTTCACATCAATGATACTGGTCCTCCGAGACGACGAGGGCTTCCTGATCTCCACTGGCACCTTCTTGTTTATCAGCGCCTTAGATTTCCAGTAGTTTCCCTCAGAATCTCTGCTCCCTCTCCTGTCTCCCACACAGTCCAGATGCAGGTCTTCCAGCAGATCAGCTTGTCCCCTTTTCTTGTGGATCTCTTTGAGGACCGCACCCCAGGAGCTGTCAGGCTCACAGTCAGAGTCCATGGCCTCGTAGGCTGACACTGCTCCAGACTCTCTCTCTAAAGCACTGTATACCTGAGACTTCCTCCTGCTCAGCAGACTGGGATGGGGCAGCTGGCCGCTCTGAAGCACTAGCCAATTTCCGTCTGGGCTTTTGAGCACTGGGAGGAACACAGCGAGGTTTGAATAAGAAGAAATGAACAATACATGTGTTCAATAGGAGAGGTGGGCCGAGACAAATATCCCACAACACAGGGGGAGACAATATTCAATTTTGACATCATTTATAATAAACAAATTGTGCACTCTGGCATCACTTTTTTGTATTTAAATATTTTGAGCCATCTCCAAAACTGCTTTTTTTTTTTTCCAAAACTTAACAAACCACCCTTTTTTGGGTGCAAGCACAATGTGTGGGGGGGTGAGAAAAGACAAGAACATTTTTCAGATGTGCACAATCTTGTGGAAATGTTATCTTGTGAGATCTTGTTCCATCAATATTCAGTAGTCCATACAGTACCAGAGCTGTCGAGTCGGTCGACGCTCTTCCAGGCCGAGAGAGATGCTCCAGGACCCTCCTTCTTAAGACTGTGATTGTTACAGGGGGAGGAGTCTGCTCCAGTGTCCAACAGGGACAGAGAGTGGGTCCTCTGCAGACACAATGGACTATATTAGATATATGCACAATGTTGTTATTGTTGAATTTATTATGAACAATATAAAGAAGAGAATACATGAAAACATGTTCATGATAATTGAGGTTGGTACACATCTACAAATACAAAAACACTGTAAGATTTCTTTAAAAGCATGCTTTTCTGGTGGGTCTCCACCTACTCTGTGTGGAGATGTTATTACTTTGACGGGAAAGTTCTATGGTATGATCTTAAACTTATGCATGTTGCATTCAGTGAACTACAGGCTTTTTTAAAATCCCAAAAATCCCATGCATCCTTACTTTAAGGGGTGCCGTCTCTTCACATTTCTAACCTGAAACTTAGGCTGATGGCGTCACCTGCTCATCTCCACGGGGATAGACAGTGTTTAATGCCACACTGCAGAACTTTCCAAGCAAAGCATCTTCATGGAGATAAGCATGTGGCTGCAAGAATATTTACATAAACTACATACTAAATTCTTCAAAAGGTACTCCTCCAGATGTTGCAATGGTATGTTTAAAAGTAATTGTTATCATTATTTTATTTACACCTGATGCCCTTCCGTTTCAACTATGACAGTAGTGGGCAATAATATAAACTGCATTCTAAGCCTTGTATTGTATGCCATGGTCGAGTTACCCAGAGTCCTTGCTGGTGTGGGGGCACAGAGTGGTCGTAGTACGTGTGGGTTAGATCCTGGTCGTATTGACTCTTGATCTGGGCCAAAGTCTTCCTGCGACTGATGATCTGAGCACACAGGATTATACAAGGTCAAAGGTTAATCCAGAAACAAGGCAAAAAACAGCTGCTGCACAGTCTACATACAGTACAAGTGTAAGTGTTTTTAAAGTGTATTTAAAACAGT
Source organism: Taenioides sp. WSHXM2023 (assembly GCA_029959045.1). Classification (NCBI taxonomy): domain Eukaryota; kingdom Metazoa; phylum Chordata; class Actinopteri; order Gobiiformes; family Gobiidae; genus Taenioides; species Taenioides sp. WSHXM2023. The sequence goes on along the minus strand of CM057096.1, from coordinate 10,646,803 downwards.
AATACACTGCTGATATTCCAAATGTGTTTTATGACTGAACAAGTCCAGGTTAAAGATGGCTCTTTTAGATTATGAACTCGGATTGATAAAGACTTTTTTCCTTTTTAATTATTGGATATTGATAATAGATTCAAGTACCTTTTGGTAGCACTTTATAATAACTACTAACTTAACTTAATTAGCCATAGTGAAGTCTGAACAAAGACTTAATTCACAATGAATAAATAGTTTGTAAAGAATGATTCCAAGTGTTACCTACTTTTTCCACTATGGTATTTGCCAGTTCTTCAATAAGTTCTCCTCGATGTTGGCGCAAATAGTGTGCTTCATTCTGCTTTTCCTAAAAACAAATAATGCTACAATTATTACATATCCAGCAGATTATTTACACTGTTTACGCTGGTGGTTTGTGTAATAGTGACCTGGCAGTAGATGTGGATTTCAGCTTTAGAAATGGCTTCATCGATGGCTTCTTCAGCCACACGCCGAGCCACAGTCAGTGTCTCAGACATACTGTGCTCTGGATACAGGCAAAACACAACTCAATTTGAATCAGTACTAAAAAAAAACCTATTATAAAAATACTTTGGAGGCATGGCTACCAGTATCACATCTCAAATATGACAGTAGGGGTGGGTTGGTAATACACCAGTAACAGTTATACTATGTTGTAATACTGTGATTATACTGTTAATACTTTTGGAACCGGACAAGACTGTGAAAATCCTCCGTCCTAACATGAGACGATCCAACCACAGCTGCTAATTTGTATCATGTGGATCTCAAATGCAGAAGACATCTCCTCTAAGAGTTTGGCGCTTCACTTGTTTATTTTTGACGCTGATTGGTTAATGCGCCTGTCAATCATGCCCTCTGAAAATGGGGAGACATGACACATGATATGGCTCCAGATCCACTCGTCTTTGTAAAGTTTTGTCAAAGCGTGTGGTTCCGACTGGACAGGTAATCCAATGACGTGTTACAAAGTGAGGTGGACTATTGCATTAAATCATATACCTGTAGATTCTACCTTAACAGCTTGTGTTTATTTTGTTGATATGATTCACCTTCAGTTTGTCTGTAGAAGGTGGAGTCGCTTCCACAGATGCTGCCATCATTACAGATGCTCTCCTCATAACCACTACCATCTGTGGGAACAAGGAAACATGTGATGAGTGGGGAGAGACATTCAGCTAATTGTCGAACCCAGGAATCAAGCTCATAATGCTATGGTCATAGAAATATACTAAAGCACTGGTTTGCAAGCCAAGTAAAAGTAAAAGTACCATCTGAGAAAAAGATTTGGTTTTCCAAGTACAACCACATCTAAACCAGGTCTTTAATAATACTATTCCTGCTCTAACTAGGGGCTAAACCTGGTCTAAAATTATATTCCACCACTAGTTTGAACTAAGAAATTACCCAAAAGACCAAAAACTGAATAAAATTTGAAGAACTGTAGCAGACCCACATCTACCCAGTAGTTGGAGTGGACCTTCTTACCATATTCACACATAATTTTGTTTTCTACAGAATGACTAGTCATTTTAGTATGCAAAAGATTTACTTGTTGAACATTAAATAGTTCATAATACTGTACATTGTCTTCTAATAACATAGCCTACGTAGAGTGAAACATTTCCTGATGACCTTCTTTACTGTTTCCCTCTCTGAAATGGCCAAGCAACAATACAGTTATTTGTGGTTATGTAAGTGCATTAGTGCAGCCTCGTGTCTGGCATTACTGGCCTTCTGTGAAGTACAGTAGGCCACTAGGGTCAAATTTAATCATTTTAGGGCCAAAGACAGGCGCTGCCCCTCTGATCTGTTGAGATTACAGAGATGTGCACTTAGTTTATGAGACACTTCAGATTATAATCCTCCAGGGGGCAGAGCAGAGGTAGGAATGTTTGAGCAGGGCAGGAGGGCAGGGGCAGTAGAATGAGGTTTGACCCCCTGGCAGATGGAACAGATAATGCAACATGACGTGTGTGTGTGCGTGTGCGTGTGCGTGTGCGTGTGCGTGTGTGTGTGTGTGTGTGTGTGTCTGAGAGAATAAGTCTGTATTAAACAAATTCATTATCATATAGGGGACATACTATATGGAAAATATATTTCTGTGTTTCAATAACATGTTTTTTCCTGTTATGGGCCAAGCTAGTAACATTTTATTAATTTAAAGCAAAATATTTTAAGGCAATGGTCTCCTAAATATTTCATTGCTTGAAACCCCATGGAGAGTTCTGGAGAAATCTATGCTATAGCCCAAAGTCTACAAAGTTCTCCTCTATCCAATTTTACTGAGCTACATTTCCATTTATGGGTTGAGTAGGGTTATCAAAAGGTAATGAAAATAAGATACTGGTCAATTCTAAGACTAATTATAAGAAACTAAGTATAACTAAAATATAAAACTAAGTATCAAGTAGCAAGTAGCAAGTAAAAAAGTCACATTCACAGGACAGAAACAAACTTCCGGAATAGCTTTAGAATGATCTTGAGCTGTAGCAGAACAAGAAAAGACCACACAGACTAACATATGCTCTGGGACCACTTTGGAAACATAACTGTGTAATCCTTCAGTCGCCCAGTTAAAGACCACATGGTAATATAAAAGTACTATGATTTGATGTTGAAAATCACATTCTATGTTGACTATTTTAATAGCAGGTTTATAGTAATTTTATAGATTTATAGTAACCAAGTGTTATGTGACAAGTTATGCGTAGGTGTTCCTTTAAATAAAAATAGCTGTAGTTTCTCTGTGTCCTTTAAAAACATGCCTCCGGTGCCCAGATCACTGCAGTCTGACCCAGATGTGTCAGTTTGGCTCGACATTACACCACACCTGACCACACAGAAGACAAGAGCCTAAAACACAACTCAAACTAACATCATAAATCCTATATCAGTGTCAAGCATATACTAAAGTATACTAAAAGATTCACACAGGAAGAACAAAAATATATTACTGTTGATTTTGTGCACACAGCATGATTTGTTCCAAACCAATATAATAAATACACCAAAATATTTTGTCCTGATATGTGCATTTTACACACATTTTAAATTAGATTCTGCACAATAGCAGCTTTAACTGTCTATAAAAGTTAAACCAAATGTCTGCTGACCTCCTCAACAGCATTTCCTCTGAAATCCCTCAGTTAAAGCTGATCAGAGTTTGATAATTGGCCTGAGATCCATAAACATGTGCGAACACAATAATATGATCAAAAAGACTGAAAATGATCTAGTGCTAATCATATTTAAAACACAGCAATACAAATTTCTGGTAAATTAGTATGCACAGTAAGCGTAGCAAAGAAAATGTTGCAATGCTTTCCATGTAAGAATCTCTTCATTAAAACCATTGGTGATTTCTTCACAATATTTTTTCTATGTTTTGGTCCTACATTATAGTAGTTGTGGCTTTGCCTGGTTTAAACCTACTTTACTCCCAGTTTAGTTATGATCAAGTCCTAATTTGCACAGGCTCCACATCAAAACTAGACTAAACTAGGACTAAACCTGGACTAGAACTAGAACAAGATCAAAACAAGACTACATTAAAACTAAACCTGACACAAACCAGAATCAAACTACACATGGTTTAGTTTATGGCTGCACCTGTCAGCTCTGAGAGGATGCTGTGCTCCGTCAGGTGTTTCTTGTACAGAGTCTTTAAGACTTTAGCGCTGCCGAAACGTTTAAACCTCCTCTTCACATTAGTGTAGAACCACTCCAGGGACTGGGTCTTCAGCAACCTGCAAAAGAAATACTTCAAACCAGCTGGCCTTTCATTTTTGTTTCCTTCCTTTAACTGACCATCTTTGAAAGTGCAAAAGGGCTATTACGAACTGCATGTACTTATATTATAACTGGTCATTTCATATGTGCAGTAATCGAACTCACACAAATTGACCTGGGATGTGAGAAATCAATACTGCAAACTTCAGTACACAAAACATGTACAATAAGCCAACATATAAAACCATTAAAAGGGACAGAAGTCAGACTAACTTGAATGAATTAAAATCAATTAACTATACTAAATAAATAAAATTAAATTAAATAAACATAGTACCATCAAAACTACTCAACACACGATAAATATTCAGAATTCACTGCCTTGTACTGTATATTTGTTACACTATAGTACAAAGTGCCATTCATGCCCCTCACCTGTGTTTCTGGCAGGAGGAGCAGATCCAGCCCTTGCTCTTCTTGTTGTAGAGTCGACAGGCGCGGCACACGTTGTATCCACAGTCTCCACACTGACGCTTGGGGTTCAGTAGAAAAGTGAAGGGGGCGCAGCAGCGGATACAACAGCGCTGGTTAAAACACGACTGAGTGGACAGCAGACGGCTACGACTGCCCTCCTCTGCCAACTCCTGCTTTAGATCACTATACACAGAGGGGGGGGCAGAGAGGAGGAGAGTCAGCCCTCGAGAATAATTGATACGAAGACTAATTTCAAAACTAGATACTCATTTGATACTGAAAAAAAATTCTGAATAGTTTTAGATTGTATTTAAAGGTCTTATATTATGCAAAGTAAGCTTTAAGCCATGTTATATTGCAGTTTCCTCATCTAAAACATACCTGGAATTGTGCTTGTTTTTTCATGCATGTATAGTTGAGTATTATTAGTCTGTCTACATCTCCAAAGCTCAAAATGCTCTGTTCCACCTCGTGATGTCATGTAGTGGTAGTTTTCTAGTTACCTTTTGCCTTTCAATTTTGTCAATTCCAGGGCTGAAATCATCCAAATGATTCTAGTGAAAGTGTATGGAGTTTAAAACACAGTGGAGCACTTCCTGGATTACCACATGACATCACAAGGTGGAACAGTGTCTTCTGTTTGAGAGAAGCCTAAACATGTAGGGTTTGTTTGTTAAACTTGTGTGAATGAAACAAAACACAACTCCAGGTATGTTTATGACAAAGAAACAACATTATAACATAGATCAGAAAATAGCATAATATGGGCCCTTTAAACTACTGTACCAGAAACAGTATAAGATCCTATGATTAATATTAAATATACAATTGATTTTAAATTAAAATAATTTATTTTAAAATAAATTCCTTGTCATACAGTAGTGGTACGCCTCATGAAATAAAGTTTGTATTAAAGTCGTCACGATACGAACATTTCAGGTATTCCCCCCCAGTCTCAGTACTCCGTTTCCCATTAGATTTGTGAAAATCAAGATTCAGTTCACATTTCACAATCCGAATGTCTAGGAGCCTTAATGCTTGAACACTGAAATATTAACTGCTCACAAATAAGTCATGCAGTCTTGACAATTTGATATATGCACCATTCAAATTACAATAGTATTATTTTTGCAGTCTTAACAAATACAAGTCCCTGTACTATAGATTGTATTGTAGTATCTGAGAGAGTAAACAGTGCCATTAGAATGTCTGTTGCTTTAAATACACTTTCACTCAGTCTGTGATTCAATATTAAGCAGGTGCATATATGATTTATTTGGCTCCCGCTGCGCTGCTCCAAAGGTTAAGAGAGGAAACACTGAATAAAACATTCAGACCTTCTCTGCATACACTCACACAGAGTCAAGCTTTCTAACACAAGCTTGTTTTGACAGTCAAATATAATCATTATTTCAACTCCTGTTTGCACCCCATGTGGTACGTTTAACTAGTCATTCTTCAGCTTGTCATGAGTATATGTTTGTGTGATATATAACGTTTATTTAATATGTCCCACATAGGCTGGTTTGGTCCTGGTCTGGTCTCAGTTTGTTTTTTCTTTAATGCGGATTTAGGTATTTTTTTTGTCCTGTTCTAGTATTGACTTACAGTTTACATTTAAAGGGTCCATATTATGCTATTTTTAATCCATGCTATAATGTTGTTTCCTCATCAAAAACATTCCTGGAGTTTTGTTTCATTCACACATTTTTAACACACAAAGCCTGCATATTAAGCCCTGCATATTTAAACTATATTTAGTTCTTCTCTCAAACTGAAAACACTCTATTTCATCTTGTGATGTCATGTGGTAATACAGGAAGTGCTCCACTGTGTTTTTACCTTTACTAGAATCATTTGGATAATTTCAATGTCAATACTAAACTAAAGGTAAAAAGTAGCTGTTAACTTGAAAACTACTGCTTCATGACATCACAAGGTGAAATGGAGCATTTTGAGCTTTGGAGATGCCAACAGACTGCTAATAAATGGTTACTCAAACAAACATAAGACAATGAAACAAACAACTCCTTTTTGATGAGTTAACAACATTCTAACATGGCTTAAATCTCACAAGAGTAAATTTTGCGTATTCATTCAGATGGTCTTCCAATATAAAAAATAACCATTATATAGACCTAATCACTGCTATACTCATAGCAAATCTAAAATGAAATGTGTTCATAACTTTCACATTTCATTTTAGAGTTTACGCATAAAATAAATTAAATATATGAGGGAGAAATGACCCAGAGTAATGCTGAGAGCAGTTTTCACACAGTCCAAATGCGCTCATGCACAAATGTTCATGTGAGACATTGGACGTTCTTAGGCATACATAAATCATCTATAAATAGTCTGGGCATTTTAACATAATCAGTTTCACTTGATAGAAAAGGTTTAAATAAATAATCCAGTGTTGTCAATATTAAGACAACAAATAATGTTTTCAGCTGTAACAATGATATAGAAATGTATTTACATATCAAAACAAAGGACAGGTTTAAAGTGCAAGTCCCGTGATTACCTTAGTTAGATCGCCCCCTTTTGGATATCACGTGTAAGCAAACTAGTATCATTAAAATCTACTGTGTCCCAGATTTCAAATTGACATACAGTTAATAGCCATTGACAAGCCAAGATGATAACAGTGATTCCCTTAATACACCAAAAGTCTGCTCATTATCTGATTTCAGGAGATTATCAAAATTTTATTACATGTGAAGTTCTGATGTGATGTTTCTTTTGGATGGTTCACCTGTGCAGGTTTTGACAAAGAAAAAAGGGCGATTCCATTGTACTTTGTCTTTCAAATACAACAGTTGTTCAAAAAAAATCAATTCTAGGTCCTATATTATGCCAAATTGACTCGCGTGAGCTTTAAAATGTTGGCACATCCTCACAAACAAATGAAACAAAACACAACTCCAGATGTGTTTTTGATGAGGAAACATTGATCCGGAAATAACGTAATATGGGCCCATTAACTTACACATGTTACTTATCTGATTTAATTGTTGAGTTCCCTGATTATTCTAGTCGCCTGATTTTTACTGCCCATGTAAATGCACTCATTAAGTGGCTTGTTAAAACTGTTAACCTTATCCAGTGGTCTTTCCTAAAGCCTTATCCACTTTCCTAAAGCAGATTGTTTTCATTAGAAGCGAGTAGCATTTCAGTGTATTATGTTTCACTGTTGTTTTTGGACAGAAATAAAGAACCGGCTCCCACCCAATGCCTGTCTGGCACTTGATGAAAGTTTTTAATTTCTAAGTGTTTGGAGGATGTTTACATGACAACGACCGGAAAGGGCTGTCACTTCCTGTCCAGAGTTTTAGACAATATGAGACTGCAGCACAGAGCATGATGGGAAATTTCTGCTAAAGTCCAACAACCATTTATATTTGCCCAAAAACAAAACAGTAACTTTATCTAGCATAAGTAGATCACAGAATATTAATTGACTTACCAACTTAAAAAAAAATACAGTTCATCTAGTTTAAACTCATTAATAATGATCGATTAAATGTGACAGTCGGATTACACAAATGTTTATATTTGCTAAAATGGGATGCCCTTTGGAAATGATTTCAGTTACTAATCTTTAAAAAGTCTACTTCATGTTATTATATAGGCCATGTTGTGAAAGCCTATCCTGTACTCATAATCTTTTCTTTTTTTTTAACTAAGCAGCTTATCATGCAAACATAAAAATTAAAAAAGACTTTTCTCCACAAAAGTAAAAAAGTGGCTTAAAGAAAACCAGAAATGTGAACACAAAAACTGGATATAGTAGGAACAAATGGGACCAATGCTTTTTAATGTTCTTGCTTTGATTGTTTAGTTTAGTTTTTTGTCCTGTATTTGTGTGTTATTTGTGTTGTTTTCTGTTTTTTAAAAGCCTAACCAGGGACGGGGGCTGCGAATTAGCCTGTGGCTATAAGTCTTATGTACATGGACATCGGTGACCTATATGGTGGCAATGTTTTCAATGTACTGTCCCTGTCAAATAAATAAATAAACTAGAAAAGCACTCAAAGAGCGCAGACCTCCGCCAAGCAGCTCAATTTTCAAAGTGATCCAGAATCCAGGATTTCTTCTGGATCATCACCAAAATCTAATCATCTGCTGGATTTACCATTAGGAACATTTCCTGAAAATTTTATCAAAATCTGTCCATAACTTTTTGAGTTATCTTGCTAACTAACAAACAAACAAACAAACAAACAGACAAACAGACAAACTCAGGCGAAAACATAACCTCCTTGGCGGAAGTAATAAAAAAAAGATCATTAACATCTACTACTGAAAGTCCTTCCCCTCTTCTTTCAGTTGGTAGTTCATGCTGTTTCTCTAGGTCTCTACTAAAAATACAGTAAAAATATATTGCCTCGTGTGTGTATACTAGGCTCAAATGTATGTTTAACTTACTACAGACATCAGGTACTATCAGCACTGAGTTTTCCACTGACCTGAGTCTCTCCTCCTCTCTCTTGCGCAGCCTCATGTCTCTCTGCACCACCTGTAAAACATGCGCTGCCTCCAGGTCTGACAGTCCAGACAGGTCCAGCTTTCGACCCATGGTTCACACAAAAAACTGAAAAGCAAAAATAATCATAGTACTACATGTCAAGTCAATAGATACTGTATAAATATAAAAAAGAATTATTTGGGGCTTGTCACAGTCGTCACAACGGTTACAATGATAGGTTTCTTGTTTTATCTCCGCCAAATGCCCTTCCACACTGTGACTTCTAGTGTAAGCAATATAGCTGAAGTGTCTTGCCCAAAAGCACAAAAACTAAATATGTGAAGTCAGTGCAGGATTCAACCCACTAGTTGGTTGTCGAAACATATGATTTTACATATCTAATGATAAATCAGACCTTTCGTAAATGTTTTGTCCTTTATTTGCCCCACAGTATAAAGAACACTTAGTCAGAAATCAAGATGAGTAATTATTTAAAATACGCTTCATTTTAATCTAGAACATTAAAGTTTATTTTAAAGTATAAAATTAAGTGTATGTAGAAAAGTATAAGTTATTGTTATGTACAACAGGTGGTTGTATCAAAACATTAGAATATATTAAGTTATTTAGTGATATTCTTACTTAAAATAATCATAATCATTTCACATAATTATTTTGTGACATTATTATTATTATTATTATATTTGTCTAATATTTGTCTTTAGTCATTTGTTTAACACTTTGGAGCTGTGAGCAGCCTCCATTAGCTCATAAGCCACTTTTCAGATTCAACAATCCACTTACAGCAACAATCAGGGACTCGGTATCCACCAGATTAGCATTCCTCAATATTAAACCTACGTGACCAGAAGTACACTTAATGGAACTACTTTCACTTCAAGCTACTGAAGCGACTGTAAAATACTATTGTATATAAGGGAGTAAAATTGGTAGTTATAATGCATATCAAATAGAAGTGACAGGCCATATGAACAAAAAAGGTTATTGAAGTCCACAACCTACCTTATAGTTTTCTTCTACTTTTAATGATGTAAACTTTCAACCAAGTCTCCTTTAAAAAGAAGTTAAATCCCAAAGTGTGTAGGTCCCACTGGCCTCCTGGAGTTGTTGAGTGAAGGAGGTGGAGCAGAGTTTCCTGTGGTGGTGGTGGTGGTGGTGGTGGTGGCAAAGGGGCAGGGCCTGAAGAGGTGGATTTATATTCAGGATTTTTAACAGTAACAGGAACCTGCACACACAAAATGCACAAGTTAAGAGAACTTTTTTTACAACAAAAACGTGGAAAAGTTAAAGCAATGAAACTACCAATACATTCAGCTGCAGCGGTGTTGCTACAGGCGCCTTTAGTTCAGGCAGTGAGGTGAAAGAATTGTAGACAGTTGTAGTAAGTTATGTTCAAGTAGTTCATGTATCCAAGTACTTCAGTTTAAGTTCAAGTAGTTGCAGTCTTTCAACCTGCCGAGAGGGTGTTGGGGAGGAGGTTTGACGTGGCACAAACCGAAGCATCTGCATTGGGGTTTAAATTGGCAGACTGGGCGCTGATTGGCCAGAAGGAGGTGCGGCAAGCAGAGGGGAGGAGTATTTGAAGTGAGGTGATGAAGACTGAGGAGCAGGTAAACTCTGGAGAAGATGGAAGAGCAGTTAGGTTTTCCAGGCTGAATTTATGCTCCATTTATCATTAGGGCTATAGAGTTACCCACTAGATTAGAAATGAATGTAGTTGCAAAACCTATACCTGTATTGTATGGCCATTATTGCAAGTAATTTTTCTCCAATTTATATAGCGTGTTCCCTCCCTCCAAATAACTAAAAGTGCCTCTTCACACACACATACATAGTTTAAGGTTATTTTGGATACACAGAGTAGCTCATAAATCACAGTGTTGGATCGTAAAGTTATAATTCTATCTTCAGACCATAAGATGGAGCCAGAGAGCTACACTTAAACAACAAGTTACTCATAAGGGTGCATTTCATTAGATACAATCAGTCTAGAAACAAGCCAAATAAACTAGAGAAGCAATCTCATAATTATGCTGTTTAGACGCATTTCTATCTAATCAAACCCCACCCATGTAAATGTCCATAATGGCCCAAATAAAGAACATGCACATAGTACCAAGGGTTGTTCATTTGCACCTCATCATCAACATGAAGACTCTTACATTGATCTTGGTTTTGAGTCTCCTAGCTGTACTCATCTTCATTGCACCAACGGACAGCAAACGCCAGGTATTTCATTGCTGTTACATTCCATCATTGAATGTGATTATGAAATGTTGATTGTGAAATAATTATCTTTTTAGGCAGAGCCTCAGCCAACCAACACAACAGTGACTGGGTCAATGTGCATGTGGTCCATTGGAGCGTGCAGTAAAATCAATGCAGTAAGATTATCCTATGACTACTAACTAGAACTCTAGAAACCTTATTCTCATAGGCAAGAATCTGTGTCCCTTGATATACAAGTTTGGACTTTGAAGGAAGACCTTAGACTGTTTTTGTGTTAAATGGCAATAAATACAAACTTTTAGTAAAGGAAATATTGGAAGCATTTTATTTGCTTTCATAATCGCCAAGCTCTAGTTGAAACCAATTAATACCAAATTAATTAAGCAGCCTTACATTTATAATTTTATTCTTATCTATTGTTTGACCATCTGTGGCTATGTTTACATGCACTACAAAAATGTATTATTATTACCATTTTTATAAATGTCTATTGACATAATATTTAAACAATACATCTGACTTCTTTCTAATAGTTTTCTTTCTGATGTAACAATATGGGACATTTCCAGTTATCTGATACTTTTCCTGGTTATGCAAAAGTAGCGAGTGATGTATGGAGTACGAGTAAGTTTTTTTAAAAAAATGTATTTATTTTTTTATTTTAGCCCCCAAAGAAGCAGGAGCAGAAGCAAACATCTTCAAAAAAGCGCCCAAGGTAAATATGTGGAACTTGTGTGTTTAAAATAAAAATATAAAAAGCTAACACCAAATATATTTTCCAAAAAGGCCCCGCCCAGGAAAATTTGGACCCATTAGGATGTAAAACCAGGTAAGAATCAACTGCTGTGTATAGACGAAGTGTCAAAGTGTGTATAGGCAGGAATCCCATAATAAATTGAAACTGTCTTTTCACAGACACTGTACGGAGGATACAGGAATTCAGGTTATGGAAAAAGCAAGAGACAAAATGGCATTAATGGATATATTTTTAACATTGTACCTTTTATAACTATCTTTTTTAAAACTATGAACCAGGTACTCTGTTCTTAATAATGTATTGAAAGGATAATGCATTTAGGCATCACTAAATTGTGTATTTTTGAAAATGAGCTGTTTATATGTATTATATTACATTCAAATAAGCATATGAAATTGAAACATATATCACAATGCTTTTCAGTGTATTGTCAGTGTCAATAATGTATTGATGGTGACTAATAAACTTCCTTTTAAACTTGCGTTGTGACTTGTTTGACTCTTGTATCCTGCCTCCACCCTCTGACTCACTCCTCACTCTTTGCTCCTTGCTCCGTTTTCATTTTTAAAGGAGCTCTGGATCTCACATGAGCCACATTTTTATGCAATCTCCAAAGGTAAGAATCATAACATTGTCTATATTCACTGCCCTGCAAATAATTCCTGCTTTAAGCTTGTACTGCAGCATTTCCTTAATTTAAATAGTGAAGTATGCGGTTTTAAATGAGCCATCTTTATTCGCTGCCTTGTATGGTATTAATAGACAACTAAACCAAGCACTTAATGCCTTGACTCATGACATGTACAATTTTAATAAAAAAGAAAAAGGTTATTATTAAGTCTTAAGAATTTGGTATTTTTATAGGTTCAGGTGCTGTTTGTGGAACCTATAGATTTTTTCTAAACCAGATTGTCACTTTAAACAAAACTAAACATTTCCTTAAAATATTATGCAACCTAAAAAAATGTATTACAATATCCGGGCAATGGATAAAACAAGAAGCCATCCGCATAAAGGCCTTATTTATACTGGTACTGTAGAGAATAAAAACATGCAGTTTGATGTAATTAGCAGCCTAAATAGTAAGTCATTGTGAGGGGCTCCTTTTAATGGTCTGTCCTAATCCCAATCTTACATCAAGGAAATGCTTTTGGGGAAGACACAATTTATCCACAATCTGACAACAACATTTAAACAAGAAGACGACAACTAGACGACGCCAGTTGCTGACATTGATCTAAATTCAAAATAACAAAACAAGCAGACATTGTTTATAGACAGAAAGGTTTGGAATGAGCCAAACCTGAAGTGTACAGCTGTCTTAATATTGACTCAAGGACAAACTGTTTTAACTCCACAGAAGTGCTGCTGAGAAATTGGGTAGATTTAAAAATAAGCAAATTTGTTTTCCAAGCTTCCTGAAACTTTCACAATTGCCTAAAATCTCTCCTGACAATAAACCCCACGGCAAAATAGTTTATAGAGAACTTGCAACTTAATTTTGTTGTGGTATTGCATAAAATATATGATTTAATTTAATTTTGTACTTACCAATTCATAAATACAATTTGAGAGTACTCCAAAAGGTTTAGATTATCCTAGGTGACACTGGCCAAAAAAGTAATTGTGTAATTCATTATTTATAGCCTTTTATCTCATAAAAACTGGTACTAAAGATAAGATCTTTTCAGGAACCAGTAGAAGGGGGTGGGGTACAAAACTCATAAAACTCTAGTTCTTAAAAACAATGTCTTATTGCTCATGTAATGTTTCCCATTTACCAGGTTTGTGTGTTTGTGTTTGTGTTTGTGTGTGTGTAAGTGTGTGTGTGTGTGTAAGTGTGTGTGTGTGTGTAAGTGTGTGTGTGTGTGTGTAAGTGTGTGTGTGTGTGTGTGTAAGTGTGTGTGTGTGTGTAAGTGTGTGTGTGTGTGTAAGTGTGTGTGTAAGTGTGTGTGTAAGTGTGCGTGTGTAAGTGTGTGTAAGTGTGCGTGTGTAAGAGTGTGTGTAAGTGTGCGTGTGTAAGTGTGTGTGTAAGTGTGTGTGTGTGTGTGTATGTGTGTGTGTGTGTGTGTGTGTGTGTGTGTGTATATGTGTGTATGTGTGTGTGTATGTGTGTGTGTATATGTGTGTATGTGTGTGTGTATGTGTGTGTGTATATGTGTGTATGTGTGTGTGTATGTGTGTGTGTGTGTGTGTGTATGTGTGTGTGTATGTGTGTGTGTGTGTGTGTGTGTATGTGTGTGTGTGTGTGTGTGTGTGTGTGTGTGTGTGTGTGTGTGTGTGCGTGTGTGTGTGTGTGTGTGCGTGCGCACGCGCACACACACACACACACACACACGACTAAAAAATAAATGCTATGGCAGGTAAATCTGGAGTAATGACAATTTCATTAAAATCAGTGCCCATCCTTCTCCTCCGTACAGATCCAAGATGGAGGATTTTGATGATGAGTTTTACTACCATGAAAACTTCACCTACAACATCAGCTACGATGACTACCCTGGTGTGTGTGAAAAATCTGATGTGCGCTCATTCGCAGGGGTCTTCCTCCCTGTAGTCTATTCCCTGTGTCTCATCATTGGTCTGGCTGGTAACGCCTTGGTGGTGGCCGTCTACATTTACTACAAACGCCTAAAAACGATGGCCGATGTCTTTTTGACCCATTTAGCTGTTGCAGACCTGTTGCTTCTTTCCACTCTTCCTTTTTGGGCTTTTGATGCGTCCCGAGGATGGATACTAGGAGAAGCACTTTGCAAACTCGTTTCCTCCTGCTATACATTCAACTTTAGTTGCTGCATGCTCTTATTAGCCTGCATTAGCATGGACAGGTATCTAGCTTTGACAAAGATGCAAGGTAGTGACAACTCTGGATGCTTAAGAAACTTTAATAGGAAAAATTGCTGGAAAATTTGTATTGCAATCTGGGCGACCGCTTTTCTCCTGGGCCTTCCTGATTTGATGCTCTCTGAAGTGAGGCATGCTGAGAATCGTAGTTTTTGTATCGCAGTGTACTCATCAGTGGGCAGAGCAGGGAAAGCCACTATTGAGATGCTTGAAGTCATTCTAGGATTTTTGATACCGCTTTTAATCATGATGGTTTGTTACTGCAAAATGGGGCTTATGCTTGGGAAACTTCCAACTCAAAGTAAGAGTAAAAGGTGGAAAGCAATTCGTGTTCTTTTGATAATAGTAGCAGTATTTGTGATCACCCAGCTGCCTTACAATGTACTAAAAGTGTATAGAACAATGGACACTATTTACAACATAGTGATTCATTGCGAGACCAGTAAAGTTATGGACAGAGCATTTCAGGTGACAGAAAGCCTGGCCCTCACTCACTGCTGCATCAACCCCCTCCTCTACACGTTTGTAGGATCCTCGTTCAGAAAAAATCTAATGAAAGCAGCAAAACGATTCGGAGAAAACAACAGGAGCAGACGCCAGAGAACTGAAGAAGTGGAGATGTCCTTCAACTCTCACAGCGAGTCGCAACAAACTGATTCCTTTTCTATTTGAGCGGAAAAAGTGTGGCGTGGTTGAGGGTTCAATGCTTCCTAGACTGGCTGACTACTCATCGTATTAGTAACTTCAAAGTGTACATTTGGATGCTTTTACGCATCGCTTGATCCTAGTTTGATCCCAGGTTTAGTTCTGATATAGATGTAGACACAAATTGGTCCTGTTATAATCCTGGTCTAGTTCCAGGTTTAGTCACTGTTTAGTCCTGTTTTGATTAGTGAGGGCCCTTACTGGCTGTTGTCCAGACTTTACCCAAACAAACACCCACAGCCGCTTTCTGCTTGGATGTCACTGGTGGTTTGGACCTCAAAGAAATGAGCTGGTGAAAGAAATGAGAGATGAGAAATGAGAAGGCTACTATTATAAAATATCTTTTAAGTAAACAAGACAAGTCTGAAATCTTGATAAACACATCACACAGACACGTGACCCTAATGTGACAAAATCAAAGAAGTCTTCTATTGGAGGAAATGGAGACCCACTTCAAATTATTGTTAGAGGGGTTTCCAAGGAGTCGCTCCAGTTAACTAATACAAGATATTAACTTCTGTAGAGACAAATGTGGTTTAAATAAGTCTTAAAACAACAGCTGGTCTTTCAAGGGTTTGAAAGGCAGAAACACATGTGGGTGTTGAGGTGGAACAAAAATGTGAAATTCATATGAAAGATATTAAAACTACAGCTGAAATACCAACTGTGCTCTGTATTTGGTTTTGTGTAAAATGTATTAAACAGAACACATAATTGTAAATCATATTTAAAGAATATCCTGACAAGTAATTAATGTTTTGCATAAAAGAATGTGGGATTGTAGATTTTATTTCTTTGCCTGCAAAAAGCAAACTGAATATGTCACAGATAAATTACAAAATGAACATTTGATGAGTGACAGCACTCACCTTGAGGCAGCATTTATTGATTTGTCGAAAGCGTTTGACACCGTCGACCATGATATTTTAAAAATTAGATTGCTTCATTCGGGTTTTTCAGAGCACACAGTAGCTTGGTTTTCAAATTATCTCAGCAATAGATCTCAATGTATTAAATATGATGGTCTGTGTTCTGAGTTTCTTCCTGTCTACAAGGGGGTGCCACAGGGGTCTGTATTGGGCCCCCTCTTATTTATCATTTATATCAATGATTTGGGTTTAAATGTGTCAGATGCAAAATTGCATTTCTATGCTGATGACACAGTTATTTACTGTTGTGGAGCAACTCTTGTTCAGGCTGTTGAATCTTTGCAGAAAGCTTTTATAACTGTCCAACACTCATTAATTAACTTGAAACTTGTTCTCAATGCTGATAAGACAAAGCTTATGATGTTTTCTAATTGTAAAAAGTTGCCTCAAATGATCCCCCCAGTGTCCACTCTTGAGGGTAGTGAAATAGAGGTGGTTCATATGTACAAATACCTAGGTGTCTTAATTGATGACGAACTCACTTTCAAGCCACATATAGATAATCTTGTGAAGAAGCTGAGGCTAAAATTGGGATTTTATTTTCGAAATAAACTGTGTTTTTCTTTTAATGTAAAAAAGCGTCTTGTCAATGCAACATTTTTATCTGTGTTGGATTATGGAGATGTTTTGTACATGAATGCTGCTGCTCAATGTCTTCGAATGATTGATACTGTTTATCATGCTTCTTTGAGGTTTATTACAAACTGTAAGATGTCCACTCACCACTGTGAATTATACTCTCGAGTGGGATGGCCTGCTCTGGCCACTCGGAGGACTAGTCACTGGTACACTTTCATTTATAAGGCAATATTGGGACTCCTGCCTTCGTACATTTGCACCCTAATTGCTCTGAGAAATGCTGAATCGTATTCTCTTCGTTCACAAGAATATTTGTTGCTTTCTGTTCCTTATGCTCGTACAGAACTGGGTAAAAAGGCATTTGTTTACTCTGCACCTTTTACATGGAATATGCTACAGAAAGACTGGAAACTGATTTAATTTCTTTGAGCACTTTTAAATCCAAACTGAGAGCTTTTGAGACCAATTCCACAATCTGCACTTGTTTTTTATAATGTTTTTAAACTTTTATGTCTTATTTGTGTAAATATGTAACTGTTTTGTGTTTGCTGCTGCCTCTTGGCCAGGACTCCCTTGAAAAAGAGGTTCTTAATCTCAATGGGATATTTCCTGGTTAAATAAAGGTCAAATAAAATAAAAAATTTTGGCTCAGCTTCCACTGAACTGTTTGACTGGCAAATTCAGAGTGACAGCTTATCACAGTCAAGTATTCAAGATGTCTTTAGAACCCCAGGCAACTGAACTGCAACAAAGTGCACAAAACTTGTACTTTTTTTTTTTTTTTCCAAGCAACACTTTGTAAATATGTTGTGAAAAATTAAATAAACCTACTTTATACTCATGGTTGGGAAATGTTGTTCATAGTTTGAGGTCTTCACTAGTAAATCAGTACCACCTGCAACAGCAAAAGAGTAAACAAACATATGGGTCCAATCCGCACACACGAAAACCATCAGAGCCTCCATCTTTTGACTGACCTGAAATAAACTGTATGGCTTAATCTACTTTCCTTGTAGCCTTTTCAAAGCAGACCCTCCTATGACTTTCAGTGATTGTGGTTATCTGCTTCCTGTTTATACGTGAGATTTTGAGCACTTTCAGAAAGACTTTCAGAAAGGTTTTGTTTTAACTGCGGTGGTATCAGTGCCATTTGTTTCAATGCATGGGTTTTTCGAGTGATGAAAAAATGACTTGACCGTTGACACACTCCTCCGTTTATGAAGGCTTGGCACTGGCACAAAGGCATACTGTCTCCTGGGGCTGAATAGATGATTAGAACTCAAGCGGATCAAATATTTACAAGTCAAATATATTTATTAGAAAACTCTTC
Source organism: Taenioides sp. WSHXM2023 (assembly GCA_029959045.1). NCBI lineage: Eukaryota > Metazoa > Chordata > Actinopteri > Gobiiformes > Gobiidae > Taenioides > Taenioides sp. WSHXM2023. Next base: position 10,628,717 of record CM057096.1, on the reverse strand, counting down.
AAAGTGTGCAAAACAAAACAAACCTTAAAAAAAATCTTGTACAATCAAAGAAAACATAAATAGGCAAAGAGGCCTTTTGGCACCAACATTTTCAAACTATACATTTAAATTAAATTATTAAATTACAAATCAGGCAGTAAATCAGCATTAGTTTCACATAACTAGGAGAACAAACATATGATTTCTCTTAAAATTAATAAAATATTTCAAAATGAGTACAAAAAAATAAATAAAAAAAAGATGCCTCAATGGCAGTGTGGCAATAATTTAGAAATGAAAAGTTTGGGGCAGTTTTACTTATTTTGTCCCTTTTCTCACAGATAAATGTAGAATGTCGAATATATTCCTCATATGAATAAGATTAATGCATTATGAAAATATTTAGAATTCATACCCTGAACCTTAATTTAACTACTAAAAATGCCAATACTGAAACTTCATAGATTACTGCAGCATTAACTCATGGACAACACTGTTCATAAACTCTAGAAATCAAACAACAGTCTTTAAGTCTCTGAGTTTCCACAAAACTAAAGAGGAAAAAATACAAAAAAGTCAAAGTGCGGTGGGACAGGAGAGTAATCCGAGCTCAACTCGGCACAGAGAAACTGCTCTTGGGAATGCTGTCAAGCCAAACGAAACAACAAAAGCTTAATTTAGTCTGTAAAATCTTCAAGGGGTCCAAATGGGGTCACAGCTAAGAGTTTTCTGTCCTGAGTAGTTAATGGCTAAGGTTTGAGTGGCCAAAGTGCTTCCCAAAGACAAAAGTACCAGGTAGTAGTAGTAGTAGTAGTAGTAGTAGTAGTAGTAGTAGTAGTAGTAGTAGTAGTAGTAGTAGTAGTAGTAGTAGTAGTAGTTGTTGTTGTACTTCAGTAGATCATAGTAGTGGTACTTTTACTTCAGCAAATGTACTTCAGTAGTTGAGGATCTGCACATCAAACAGGTCACATACTCCCTCATGTTCGTCCAGGTTAAAGCTGTAGTCTATGCCTTTGTACAGAGAGATAAGAACAGAAGGATTAGAATAGACCTCCATGATTTAAATGTGATTTCTTGATCTACTACTTAGCCAATAAAATTCCCAAAAGCTCAGTCTGCACGTACACATTGTTAACAATTTAACAATACTGCATGCCTGAAGTTTATAATACATTTACATCAACTATGCCAATTTTGAACTTAAAATAAAATACTGAACATTTTACATTGAACTTTACACCTTATTATGATTTCCATTAAACCCTCACTGTGTAACCTGTAGCCAAAAAAACTTAAATAAAAACATGTTTAATTCATTTTGGATGTTTTTGTTTTGCTGAGAAAAGAAACAAAACAAAACAAAAAAAACATGCACCCTTAAAGTGATGCCCCATAACCCTATGATATTCCAAAGCATGGTATGAGCCTTATCTCCACTGAGTTTATTTGTTAACTTTCCATTTCCATGGAATAATCACCTCCAGAAAGTTACACAGTGTTGCTTTAAGAGAAATATAAGTGAAGAAACAGAAACATCATGTCCTTACCATCAGAGGACATTAGTTCATCAATTAGATCCACAGCTGCTGTGGAACAGACACAAAAATGAGATTACACATATGTCCCAGAATGCACTGCTCTTCAGATAGGCCCTTGTGTTGTACCCGTGCCCTCGTCCTTGAGTTGGTCCATGGCTCCGCTCAGCTTCAGTAAATTGCTCATGTCCATCACAGGCTGGAACTCAGGTCCCACCAGGTCCATGTGCTGCTGGTACAGGCTCACGGCCGCTTCACTGTGGCACTCTGCACAGGACACAGTAAACAACAGAAGAGAAACAATGAATAAACGGTAGGCTTTGGAGCATTCAAACTTTTACAGATTGCTACTGTTAATCACCTGCTTTTATTCAGCACTATTCTCTGCATCATATTTACTAACACAAACCAACCTTTTGCAGTTACTCTGGTTTACAACTGCATATCTACCAAAATTTTCTTCAAATTTAAAAAGGTTCACTATGTAACCTTTTATGCTCGTCTCCGTGGAGATGTTGGTTCTATGGTATGGAACTTCTCCATCTTGCATTAATTCAATTCTTATACAGATCTGACCTGTAATTTGTCTTGCTGGCATCACTCGTCTTTCTCCTTTCTCCCATGCTATGAAACATTCCAGACAAAGCAATGACCCCCACAAAAAAGTTACAGTTAAACCATGATATTCCAACATCAGTGTATGCGTTTATGTATTGGCCAATATTGCAAATTGGCATAGCCCATCTTTTGACCTAAGAGTCAGAAAATAAATAAATCAGATATCAAAAATGCTGGTGTGACAATTATAAATCTGCTTATCTCAACAAAGTACAAATACTGTAGAATCTCTCAAACTCATCTTATTTCATTGCAAAAAACTGGAGCTAAAACGTATCAGAGAACACACTTTCAGTTTTGACTTGTGGCTTGGTTTAGCATCATGTGAATTATCAACAAAAATTCAAGACTCAGAGCAAGTTAAGGCAGGCAACCCATCTGAGTCAGAAGCACTGAGTCACAGGATACACTTATGGAAAAATCTTTTTTTTTTTTTTTTTTTAATTCCCGTTTTTCATCACTTACTGACCCTGTTCCTCCTGCATTACATAGGAGTTTTTCATTTCGTTTTCACTTCAGGATTAAAAATCAATCAAGCAAATATTGTGTCCAGTTTTGTTTTAAGTGAAGTCATAATCCCTGATATAAGAATTCAAAAAGAGGAAAGCAAGTTCCAAAAATACATTTCACAAAAGGCAATAAATAAAAGAAAACCTGAAACCTGATAAGAGAGTTAACCATCCAGTGTTGAATTAAGATAAGCTTAATATGAATGAATATTAATTTGAACGGTAGCATTCAATGTTGGATGATTGCATATAGTTTATTCACCCTTTTGTGGTGCTTTTGGTAAGTGCTGTGTGGTAAGTTACTGGACAGGCTTACAATTTGGACAAACTTTTGTTCAAGTTTGCTACCACTGAACTACAAAGATAAACACATTATCCTGTTTATACTTACAGTCCATTTATACAAACATCACAGACGTGGGAGCAGTGCATTTACCCATTTGCAGGTCTGGAGGAGTAGAGGAGGGCGTGAGCACCTCTTCGTGGTCTGTGAGCGCCATCTGGTGGTCAGAGCAGAAAGAGTCCTGGCTGCAGTAGGAAAAAGAGGCCTGAGAGGAGAGGGGGAAGCGCAGGCTGGCGGGGGTGTGGGGGGGTGTGGGCATGGGGCATAGCTCGTCTGTGGGGGGCACAGAGAAGACCACCGGAGCAGAGCCATCACAGTCTCTGTTAATGAGCATCACTTGAATGGGAGCCGTGTGAGAGCGCAGATTCACCTGGTATTTCTTCTGACCACTGAGGCTCTGGAAAAGAAATAAAAGCATGCATATGGTTTAAGCACATTCAGTAGTAAATACACTATACACTATACCACACTTATGGTGGAGGTTCTACCGCCTGCTTGTGTCCATGGAGAAGTAATTGGTTGTCTAATATTTTATACAGGATGAAATTAAACTTGTCCATCTCCATTGAGACAACCAGGTGACAAAACCAGACCAAGTTATCAGTCAGTTACATTTTCAAAGGTGACTAACCATTTCAGGAAGAGGGACTTCGAGTTGTGTTCCTGCAGGAGCCATGACGGCGAGGAGAGTGTCTCCACTAAAGGCGTTACAGATGTCTTCATGTGTCACAAACTTATACGTGAAGTCGTGTTAAGGTTCTGCTGCAAACTGCTAATTCACAATACTGGAAAAACTGCCTGAGATTAGCCTGGCTCTTATGTTTCTTCATAATAATTATAGTAATCATTCTCTGTAAGGAGAAGGAGTAGAATTACAAACTGTAAAGTGGTTTAGTGCAGACAAAGGCAGTCTAAACAGGAGCAACAGACAAGGTCTGTTGAGAGAAAGCCTATCTGTTATGACAAAGCATATGATCAAAAATACAGAAAACAGAAACATTATGTTAAATCTTAGAGGTTTTGAGGGAGGGATAATGTACCATTTTGAACAGATCATTCATTCCAGTGTAAGATTGAACTTATAGCTTATTATACTGATCTCTGCATTTGACCCATCCTTCAGTGTCACTCAGACAAACTATCAGGAGCAGTCTGGGGACCCAACTCCAGATCATGAGTTAGGCCTGGTCAGGAACTTAGCTGGGGGGCACAGGGAGTAACATGCAAACTCCACAGAGAGGTCTGACAGCCAAACCCAGAACCTTCTTGCTGTGATGCAAGTGCTAGCCACTGTGCCGCCCTAGTACCAGTGACTCAGCAGAGGTCTGAAAGTTTCAAAGTTCTTTAACTGTAGCCCTGTGTCCTGTGTGTAAAGGATATGTGGCAACACTGGAATACTTCCATGAGACCATATGTGTATTGTATTGAAAGATTTGATATATGGATATTATACTGGGTAACAGTACAGTGCCCTGTGTAAAGGATATATGGTCACAGCGGGGTCGTTGCTGAGCTGTTGGATGCTCTCCTCGATCCAGGCCTTCTGTCGGTCCAGCTCCTGCTCCTGAGCCTCCAGATCACAGACATGAGACTTGAGCAGCTTCACCTGTTCTACCATCTCTGGGGTCTGACTGTGACAGCTCTCACCCCTATACACAACAGATACACACAACACACACAGGCTGAGTTTACATGCTTTTTGGGGATATCGCGTTGACGTCTAGTAGGGCTGCACAATATATCACAAAAGAATCAAAGGCTGCAATTATTTAGAGGACTGTCCTCTGAAAACCACAGGATCGTTGTATCAGGTTCCGAGTTCATTTTTCAGTCTTTTTCAAATGTTAATGTTGTAATGTGTTGTTAACTCTGAACAGAATCCTCCTTTTCAAATTTTAAATAAAATTCCAAACAAAGATGTAAAAGGATTAGAAAAGGAACATAATTCTTATGCTGTAAGGTTAATCTTGTTAATAAAGTGACAGTGTGAGAATTACGGTTGTTGAAGTCAGTAAAAAAAAAACTTAAACACGAGTTTGTATCTGACCTCCAGTGAATAATGTTCTTGTTCTTCTTCTCGATGAGCCCCACTCCCTCCAGCACGTTTGTAATGTCATAGATCCTCCTCTTCTGCTTCACAGCTAAACAGTCTGCAGCCTGTCACACAATCACACATATGAGTGTTAATAAAGCACAATAGATTATAAAATCTGTATAGTTTAAAATGGAGCTGGAGGATAGGTCAGAATTTGCCGTTTACCTGTCAGACTAGAGATCTGATTACCATGTATATAGTTAATATCTCAGTAATTACTGGGCCTATCCACATGAAAACTGGCACAAATGTGTGCCAGTTTTCATGTGGCACACATTTACCTTTTTGTATAAATAAACAAAAAGGTAAAAAACAAAAAAAAACCAAAAAACTTTTCACTATAGCCTCAGAAAATGGGGTCAACCCAGAAGAAGTTATTATTGAGGGCTGAATGGGCTTTAATCCATAAGATTAATATGGCAGGTTTGCAGATCAAATTACTAAAAAATAAGAAGGCTCAAGAGAATCTCCCATAAAATTATATGGCTTCTATTACATGCAATTTTGAAGACTTTTTTCATATCCAAACAGTGTTATATTTTGTTAATCACTAAGGAAACGGTGCTAATGTTTCATCATTCTGAAACCCATGGATAGGCCCCTGCCCTCCACCTGAAATTATAACATTATCAAATTGAACAGAGCATTTAATAGAGATCCTAGTTTCTCGGATCTGAGCCGAAGGCGCTTTTGTGATCACTGGAGGCAGGTGTGGAGGCAGAGACTTGAGGATTGCAAACAAATGAGGGATTTGGTGAATTAAGCAGCACAAACAGCAGATCAGCAGAGCACTGTTATACAAAGGAGAGAAGGAGGAGGTGGAGAGACCTGCTGTGTAAACATTACCAAGCTTTGGCGCGAAACAAGAGAGGGAAAACCACTGAGCAAAGACACTCAATTAAAGTCAAAGAAATCTGTGGCTGCAAAATCCACACTTGACAAATGCATTGTTCGAGAGGCCCAAGGATCATTGAATAACATTTAGTCTTGTTGTGCGATGACCTCAGTGTGATCCAAATGACAAAACTGACTAAACAGAAAAGTTAAAATAGAACCGATACAAGAAGAAAAAACATCAAAATGTTTGCAGATGAAATAAAATGCTAATTTATGATGACGGAAAAGCACACAGATTGGAAGAGGAGACCGGAGGGCATTGACTTTGCCATTGTGTGAGTGCTTATCTAAAAAGGCTGTAGCCAGTTCATCTCGGTAAATACTCTGTGGTAGGCTGGAAAAACAAAGCAGTGAAGGAAAAGGTCAGCTAAATCGCACAGGTAAGCTAATACATGTGGGTAATATATGTGTTTTTTGTAAATCTGGCTAATGATTTGGATTAAAATATGAGCTCAGAGACTGCATTTGTCATGGCATTTTCAAACAGAGCGGAGTTCCGTAATTTCATGCTGTATAAAAGTATGCACTTACCATAGGAAACATGCATTTCCATTTGATAAACTCATTATTATAATAACGATTAATTATTATTATTATTATTATTATTATTATTACGTCACCCTTTTTAATTATATCCCTCAACAATAAACACTGTTAAAGTGCCTATAACAGGCTGGACGACTCATTTCACTAAAACAAAGTAAATATCATTATATTTAAGATTTAGCTCAACAAAATTTTTAAATGTTCCTGGTTGGCCATTTTTTTGAGGTTTCAAATTTTACTTCCTGGTTAGAAATCATGACATCATTCTAAGAAGTTCAGTAACTGTTACCTATCAACCATGTTCTACAGTAAGCCAACAGAAATTATTATTTGACAAATAAAACTATAAGAAAACACCTTTATTTTGTTAATAAAATGTTTAAAGTATTAGAAAAATTGTGTGAAATTGTGCCGAACTTTTGGATAGAATTCTACCTAGTGTGGTGTCATCAACATAGAAGCTCTAAAACAGAACTCTCTACTTCCTGTCATTTATAAACATATTTTTCAACTTTTCTTCATAAATTGTTTCTTGATCTGTGTAAAACTCTAATTTACATTTACAACAGGCATTATCTCACCAAGTCAAAATTAGAGTATGACAAAAACCTGGCATTAGCAGTTTAACATTATTGTCAAACAATAATCACAATCAAGATGCCATCTAGAAGACTTTTGCTTCATACTTTCCTTTCAACAACAACAGATTGGCCAAAATGTATTAAATTACATCTAATAATTAAATTGTTTTAGTTTAGTTTACATGATTAAAAAAAAATCATGTAAACAAACATCCAACACCCTTGCTAACATTACTAAACGGTTCTCAAATTAGCTTTAATGTACAGTTTTATTATTATTGGCTTTGATAGTAAATTAAACTGTCTCACATGGACCAGTCTGACTTTTTTTTTTTTTTTTTTTTTGTATTTTTTCCATCATCAACAAGAAGGAGCTGTGCTAATGGCGACTGCTAATCCACCTGGAGCCCAAATCACTGCACCTGACCGGCCCCGCTGACAGCCTTTTGTTCCACTTTGTTCACATCTGTCGCTCAGAGGAAGGCCCAAGATAATATAACCTTAAATGAAACTCAAAACATTTTACATTTTTAATTTCACTAACCACTTTTAAGTCCAATACGCCGTCCTTCGCTTCTTGTAGCAGACTTACAAACTTCATCGTAAGGAGACCCAAACTTTTCTCGTGTCGGCTCGGAGTGGATCGTACCGTCTCCGTGGCTTCAAACTCCATATTTCTTCTATAAAACAACTTATTTTGATATTTTTGGACGCGTTTAACCAGTCTTAACATACATTTCTTCGTGTGCAGCGTGTCTTTTTACCTCAGTTTGACCGCGGTGTGAAAGTACCTGCGGGGATTTTAAATGGACGGACGTTACGTTACGTTAGGTTAGAGCTGTTGCCAGGGGAAACCGGGGTCCAGTTCAGGCAGGGGTGCGTCCCAATTCAGCTCACTTGCCTCCTCAACATCTCAAATTCTCGATTCCTTAACTTGTCCATCACGCCTACTGCGAGAAAAGAGCCATAGACAAAGGAGGCAAGTCGTTTTCTATTGGTTCACTCTCCCCCGTGGGCGGGATTAACACCTGACGGAAAAGTTGGGAGTTCGAGGAAACAAGTGTACAGAGTTGGGACGCAGCCTAGCCGTCTCGTTTCTTAAACCGCCCCCGCCCCCTCACGCTCCAGACATGAGTGACAGCCCCCACTTATTTTAATTGGCACAGTGGGACCAGTGAATAGGAGACAAAATTATAGTCTGTAAAGGATTATGGCGACCAGATATGCCTCTAATAATGTCAAAACAACTAATTGGACAAGACTTGCAGATGTTTTTATCAGTTTGCTGATTAGAGAATGTAATAAAATGTGTATTCTGCATTTTAACTAATCAGTGTCATTGCTTTACCTGCTGCTTTGGTATTAAAAAAAAACATGACACCCATTGGTTTACCTGCACCTCTGAATCAACACTGATAACAGTACAAGCACTAAAAGGTAAATGGTCACATTTTTATATAGCGCTTTTCCGCCTTCAAGCCGCTCAAAGTGCTCACACCCATTCACACACACATTCATACACCAGTGTACACAGACAGTAGGGGCAAGGTGGGTTAAGTGTCTCGCCCAAGGATATGTGGAATCATGCATTATGAAACTGGTTTATGCCAAATATTGTGGGTTGTTTTCATAAATAATTCCCTGAAAGGAGTACTTCTGAAATATAAACCATAATTACACACAACATTCATTTAAAATAAAGAATTAAGCACCAGTCATATTTTCAGTCATTTAATTTAACAGATATATCTTATATACAATATATAAGACCTAAAAATATACACATTACTTATCTTAGCATTAAGTGAACTCTTTTAGCACACTGTTGAGTCTTTTTATTTTCTCCTCCATGACTCTTTTCTGAGCACTCGTCTCCTCCAGCAGCTGACGCATCTCCTCCTCCACTTCATAAACCTGCAAAACACAGTCCTTAAGTTGTTTATTGGTTTGTTGTTTTGCACCAGATGCCCTTCCTTATGCATGCACCTCTCTCCATTTACCCACACTCGTGGCACAAATACCATTTGACCCCATGTGGCTATAGGCATTGTCTATTGTGTAAATCTTTGACCAAAACCTAAGCATTGTAACCAAATTTAACTAAACAAATAGTATAATGCAATAAGAAGCCAAATATTGCCTTAACCTAGCCACTGACCTTTTTCTTTACTCTTACTTTAATTCACCAATTTCAAAAGTAGGGCTATTCTTTTTCCTAGGTTGGACATATCAGGGAGGGCATTCAGCTTTAATCAGTTTGCAAATATTAACTGCTCACCATGAGGCTTTTAATGTAACAAAAAGTAGAAAGTTAAAAGTGCCCTAACATTTCTGGTGAAGGGTCTGCCTCTGGCTTAATGTCTCCATCACTGCTTTACTCGGACTATTCCACAGTATGCATTAAATGTATCAATCTTGCAATTATTGAATTACAGGTGTTTTTATTGCAAATTAAAACATCTATATTTGATCTGTAACTAAGCAGGGTAACTGTCAACTGTGTCTTCTAACATCTCCATGGAGAGAAGTAATTGGCAGATCCTCCAACAGAAAGGTTACACAGTGTACCTTTAAAGTAATTATAAATAAGTTTTTGTTCTTAATGGGGTTTTTTTTGTGGCAAGCTGGTATAGCTTGTCAAAGCCTGATCTCGTCAGATCTCAGAAGCTAAGCAAGGCCGGGCCTGGGTAGTACTTGGATGGGAGAAAACTGGGAATTCCAGGTGCTACAGTTAGGCGCCAGTGGCAAAGTGTTGGAGGTGTTCGGATGGGGCCGATGGCACAGATTGGCAGCCTCGCTTCCATCAGTCTGTCCCAGGGCAGCTGTGGCTACAAAATTAGCTTGCCACCGCAGAGTGAATGAACAATGAACTGTAAAGTGCTTTGGGTGTCTTGAAAGGTGCTATATAAATGCAGTGATTAATTAATGATGAATTCATTAATATAAAATAAATGATAAATTAAAATACCAGTTTCCAAAGTGTACTCTGTATCTACCAATCTGAAGGCTGGATAAATGATTGAAGGATACACCAGGGAGGGCACTGAACATAATCTGTAATATTTATAATCTAACCTTCTGATTGGCTTGTTCTATCAGTTTCTGCTTGTCCGAGGCCAGTTGTAGCAGCTCAGTTTGGTGAGTGACCTGAAGTGACTCCAGTTGCTGTCTGAAAGCATCATCGATATTACGCAGCTTCTCCACTGCAGCTCTGCAAAATGACAAGACAGGACAAGACAGCTGTTCATAACGTTTGATCTAAATTAGTTTAGAACACATCATTATTTCAGCAAGTACATCTTTTTAAATGAGTGTCAGTCGTACTTTTGTGCTTCAGTGGCTTTATCGCGTTCTTCGAGCAGCAGTTTCTCTTTTGCATCAAAGTTTTCTTTCATTCGTTTTACTTGAGTTTCCAACCGAGTGAGAAGTTCTGCTTTGTCCCTCCACTTTCTGCTGGATTCACTGAGAAAAGATAAGACACAATTTAATTAGCAAAAAACTCTGATGTGCTGTAATTGTAGAAGAAAAGTACAAATCTAAAGATTGTTTTTTTTTTTTGTTTTTTTTTTGTTTTAAAAAAAAAAACATTTTCAATTAAATGTTTCAAAGCTTTCATCACAAAGCTTTTCATCAATAATCTCAATTGAGATTTAGATGATTCTGATACAGGTAAAAGAATAGACCAGTAATAGGCACTGGCAGTAGTAAAATGGTAAGTGTTCTGAAATAGCAAATTTAACTTTGAAATACATATTTTATTAACTCAAAGTTTTTTTTCCAAATACTGAATTAGGGTATTTTTTTTGACATCCTATTATTTCTGATTTCTTACTTTCCCACTTGTAAAGGGGTGGACACCTATCCCTCTTTTGGTTGTCCTGCACAGCAATTTAGGAACCTTCTCCCGCTTAATTAGAGAACTGAATGTCCCACTTTGTTGCCATATTAATTACATAAAATCCAACCCCCATCAACCCAAAAGATGCACCATAAGTACAACCCTCCATCTAAGATATTCCTGACCAAACTTGGCTCACGTTCTGGAGATGGTTCCTCTGCGCCGCCCATTGTTCCTGATGAGGTGCCCCAGTGACACTGAAGAATGGGTTAAATGCAGATGACAAATTTCCCTATAGGGACAATGATGTGTGCCTTACCTTACCTTTTCTTAACATACACATAACTTACCTAGACATTTTTTTCTCAAAATTAAATCAAGATTTTTTGCATTTACTGCCATTCAGGATTCTACTATGTTGGCACCTATTGTTACTCCAGTCTCTCTCTTAATGATAAAACTGAAAATCATATGGAGTTATTGCAGTTATTATCTATGAGCTTAAATTCCCTGAATGTGTCCCTCCATCTCCCACCATATATAACAACTTATCCATCCTTTCCTACAATTTGAGGTTGTCACCCTGAACTGAACTGCCTTTCTCTCTGCCTGGCATGCTATTGTCCAAGATTGATGACACTATAGGCCTACATAAAATACAATTGTAACCCTAGCCTAGCCTGATTTATTCCCTCCCTTTATTTCATTTTTATATCCATCTCTTGCCTGTAAACCCTCTGGACTTCCTCCAGCTCTGTGTCCTTATCTTGCAGCTGTTGCTTCAGCTCTTCCTTGCGCAGAGAGAGGCGCTCCACGTGTTCTTTGAGTTCTGTCTCCATCAGTTTGAAAGAGTTTTGGGCCTGGGCAGATTCCTCGCTCAGCCTCCGAATCTGCTCCTCCCGTTCCTGCAAAGACTGCACCAAAAAGACAAAACAAGTAAGGGAAAGAAAATTGAGAAAAAAAATATATATATATATAAAAAATGTACATTTCAAATTTTATTAAATCACTTAGGCATACATTGAGTGTAATGTCATACTGCAATTTTGTACGTTTTTATCAATTTATATTAAATGTGCTCTATACACATTTTCTGGTGGAAGTTTCTCATACAGTACCTCTTTAAGTTTGCGTATGGTCTCTGTCTGGTCGTCGATGATTTTGGCTTTTATTTTGAGCGTGTCGTTGTCTCTCTCGTTCTGTTTCTTCTGCGTCTCCAGCTCCGTCGACAGGACCTCGATCTTGGCCTCTAAACGCCCACGGTCTTGGGCTAAAGAGGCTCCTAAAGCCACAAGAGAGAGGGGCTTGATAAGGGCTAGGGGCTAAATTGAGCTTGCGTAAATTCAGCTTGGAAGACCAAACTTCGCTCCCGTCTACCTCACCACTTCTGCAGAGGTTGCCTGGTCCTCAACCTTCATTGCCTCACTTCCAATACTCCTACCCTCCGCTCGTCACACCTCTTCTTGTCCAATCAACACCCAGTCTACCAAATTTAAACCCCCATTGTAGACATGTGGCTGCTTCGTTTTGTGCCACTGTCCTCTGCCTCACCTCTACCATCTCCAGTGTCCAGGCCCCGGGGGAAAGACATCTCCTAAACGCCTTCATCGCTTCTGCCGGGGTCTGAGCACCAAAGCTGAACTCATTCAATAAAGCTACTAAAACTTTCTCTTTGTGTCTGTCTTGAGTCTCTCCAGGTTGAAATACTATTGTACTTGTGATGCACTTTACTGGCTTGTCGAAGCCTCTCAAAGAGTTGCACTGTAATGATTTGTAATAATAGTAAATGTATGTATGTATGTGTATAATGGACAGTAACTGAATTCCATCAGTTAACAATGATTTCATAATGACTTTGGAAAACAAGATGAGGAATAATGTAAAAAAAATATTATGGAAAAAATGTTATGGAAAAAATATTGTTCCAGCTCAAATTGTGGCACAATACACAAGCCCAAACATATTACTTTTCCTAGACTTTTCTTTGAATTTTATACATAGATATGCAGTAATCAAAAGGGCAACTATCTACACTTCTCTATCTGAGTGGGTGACCGCTGATCAGGCAGGCCAAACCTACTCTTGGCAGAACAAATCACCATTATTTGGGTCATGATTGATTGCATCAGATTGCTTGAGACAGAGTGAGTGCACACACATATTATTCAAAACAATTCCTTTTTTTGATAATTGTAATAATGATAACTTGCACAGCCCACTCCCCAGTCCTTCTTAAATACTAGAGTGTTGTGTCTCACCTTGTTGAGCGAGCTCTTGTCCCCAGATCCTCCTCTCTGCTCGGAGCCCGTCGATCACAGACTCCTGAGCTGTGAGCTGAGACAACAGTCTGGACTTGTCCTTCTTCAGGAGCTCCAGCTGCACAGACAGACGCCGGTCCTGCTCCAACTCTGACTCCAATGACTGCACACGGCTCTGGGGACACATGACTAACTCTAACTCTAACTCTAACTTACTTTTATGGAGAAATACAACAAAATAATGCAACAAAAATGTGTAATATATTTTCATAATGTTGATAGAAATAATAATAATAATAATAATAATAATAATAATACATAATACTTATATAGCGCTTTCCAAGATACCCAAAGACGCTTAACAAAATAGCAAATAAAATAAACAAACAGACAGTAATAGAAGTAGGCTAATTGTAAACAGTTTTGAAGAGGTGGGTCTTGAGGGATGCTTTGAAAATAGTAAGTGTTGAGGAGTCTCTGATGGGAAATGCTTGTGACTAACTGTTTTAGTATACCAGCCAATTTTGAACCATACAGACTAAGGAGTGTGACATCCCCTATGGCGTTTGGCTCCAATCAAATGAAGCTCACAAGCTGGAGTCACGTTCCATATTAGGAATAGGAATTTATTCACAGACAAAATAGCACAATAAAAACACCAGGATCATGTAGAGATTAATGGGGTTAATGTGAACATTTTAAGACCAGTATGACGAAGCTCAATGCAGCAGTTACAGAGAGTGGTGACCATTTTTTAGTTTAAAGTCAATTGGAAGCACCCCCATGGACACTTCCTATTTGGAACGCAGCGGCTAGCGGGTTAGCTATGTCGAGTTATACAGTCTACGGTTTGAACTAGCCCTCACTGTGGTAGTTTGTAATGTTGGTGTACAATTTTAACGTAGAACTAAAGACTTTTCAAGATAAACTGGCTATTAATTGTTGATATGACCTATATCAGAGCGTCGTTGCAGTTGTTTTGTTTTGGCTATGTAACATTTCTGAACGCTATGTTTATGATTTATTGCACCCTTTTTTTAATGGCATGTATAGAGCTGTGGCCAGGGGATATGTGAGAACTTACACTTTCTAAGCACTCAATCGTCAAATGATTGATAGATACAACTAGAACATGGTTAACATCTCATAAAAATTGATTTTACATAATAATCCCCTTTAAAAATCAAACACCTAAAAGGGACCTGGAGCACTTGTATTGATCATAAGATAAAAACACTCTTGTACCTTGAGCTCAGTGACGGCCTCTCGTTTGGTTTTGATGAGGTCAGTGATGCGGCTCTTCTGCTCTTTGACCATAGCCGTGAGCTCCTGGACCAGAGCCGCAGACTTTCTCTCCCTCTGCTGTGAATGGGACAGGGACGACCTCAAATCTGTCAACTCTGCACTCATCTGATCACACGCCTCTTTCACCTGCACACACATTTTTGACAACTGAGTTACATTTTTTTACCTTCAGTTTGCAGTTACCAACATTTATAGTGCTTCAAGCTTTGAAATAAAGCTAAGCTCTGTTGGACACGGGCAACAGATTTAAATTGAATTTAAATTTTAAATGTACCTTTCTGCCACCTCTGTCTGCCACCTGCTTGTTTCTTTTGAAACGAGGTGACACCACCAAACCAAGTTATTCATGGGTTTCAGACAAACAATTCCTTCCTGATTTGAAACACTTTGTGCTTCCCCATTTGAGACTATTTTGGTAAGAACTGCTTAATTGCTATGCCCATTGAGGATGGCTGTCATAGCTTGAAACCCATGAGTAGGTCAGATCTGTGGAGAGTCAATATCACTTACAGTAAAAATGCATTTTTTCCCAATGATTTCTTTTTATATTTTAGCAGTAAAAATAACTGTAAATCACAATCATCAGAAAAGTTACTAAGTGAACCAAAAAGCATGCAGTGTCAAGAAGATGTATTACTTGGAAGGCAGAAAATAGGTTACATTTTGGGCCAGCTAAAAATCTACATACAAAGGTTGATTAAAATTACTCTTTTTCTCTGTTGGACAAAAAATCAAACCCAATTCAAAATCAACTTTCATGGTGAGAAAAATAATCACCAGAGGAGGTCAATCTTTTCCGTTTTAAATTAACATCACAAAAGCTTTTTCACTTGTTAAATTGATGCAGGGTTTTCAGATTCTATTCATCTTGACACAGACCTCAGAAAACCTTGTAGCTTCGATGGTTAGCGCCATTCGAAACTCATCCTCTAGCGCGGCGTACTGTCTTCTGCCCTCTGCGATTTTCTCCTGTACCTCAGACACTTTTTGGGCATGTTTTTGTTCGACCAATGACACCTCTTTGGCCACTGCCTCGCGGAAATCTGCTCCACCAGGCTGAAGACGCATCTCCAGCTGCTTCCTGTGAGCAAAGACATACCTCTAGTTTGCTTGCTTTTGTTTTCATTTTCATTTACTAACTAAATATTCTGCAAAAACATTACACTATCACATTACATTACATTACACTAAGACATTGGGCAACGGGGCTGCAGCGAGATTAAACGAATCAAAACTGTAACTGTGCTGAATTAACGCAATTTGCAAATCACATTCCCTGCAAATATTTAGAAGGTATAATCCTCTACAAACTAAATATTCTTGTAATTATTATGTAGTTGAAACTTCTCTGAATACTGATTAAAGGTGCATTATGTAACTTTTCTGGTGTAGTGTTGGTCACCTGCATGTCTCTGTGTAGATGTTATTGCTTTGCTTGAAATGTTCCACAGTATGGCATTAAACAGATTTATTTACATGTAAACAAGCAGATGAAGACACCAGGCCAAGTTACAGGTCAGATCTGTGCAGCAGTGACCCCGTTCTCAGTAAGAATGCATGTTTTTCCAAGATATTTTTGAGCAATAAAAACAGGCAAAACATCTCCACGAAGGAAAACAAGCAAACAGGTGATTGACATTTAGAAAGTTACATAAGTTACAAAGTCATAGTGCATAAAATAAATAAATAGCTAATTTAATCACAATACTGAGAAAATTTGTATGAAGGTATTTTTTTCTAACATCGTTCAGTTCGAACACTAAGAAACTCAGCAAAGCAGCCAAAAAGAGGGTGAATTAATTATTTCTAATATTGTAAAGCAGACAAAATTAGCATTCACACTTTAACAGAATAAACAAAATGTCCAATATAATTAACCACTGTCCCATTCTATATGACAATGGGATGTAGATGAGAGGCAGTATTCAAACCCATTATGATAAATGGGCCAAATGTGCTGATGGAACAAATGCATTGTTTAGAGCAATTAATTAAACGGAGAGTTTCGGCCATTTATTAATTGTTGAAGATAAGCAGACCAAATGCTTTTATTATCATCCATATAAGAAGGTCATAATTGTATAAAAATGCTTTGTAAGAGCTAAAAGTTCCATCTAAAATAATGAATAAATACTATAAAATATTTTACATGGTGCCTCATGTAAAATACATACAAAAGCTGTTGTTACTTGGAGATATTGTTACTGGAAAATGTAATGTTTCAAGTATTGACTGTCAATCTCTGATACTGATCTGATACTTCAAAGCGTCAACTTCAGCTCAGTAAATCTGATGATGCCAAACTTCATCTAAAAGTTCAGAATCTCCAGAAGTCAGTCGCATATTTATTTTTGGTCGTCGTGCAAAAAAGACAGCTCTCATGTCTCTCACAAACCTGTTGCCAGTCAATTAAAATATTATTGAGATGACTGAATCTCAATTAAAATTCAACATCCCTATTTTCTATGAATTATATTTTTGACTAACACCCTCCACAGTGCTATAGTGTAATGTACCTGTGCTCTTGTTCCCTTGAAGCTAGTAGTTCATGGAGCTGCTGCAGTTTGTTTTTGTGCTGTTGGACTGAAGCTCTCTGAATGTCCAGCTCCCTCTTTAACACCACCGCTTTATTCTCCAACTCCTGGGAACGCTTCACCTAAACACAATAGTTACACAGAATCAGTCATACAATTTACTGTGTCTGCTTAGTAAATTTTATCTCGTAAAAAAGTCTGGAGCAATATGTTGTATGCCACACAAATAAAAAAAATCTCCTTTCACAATTTACAAGTCACAAAAAAAGTTTGTGCTTTACTACACTGCATGTCCTGGAACACTTTCGAACTGGACATTTTTCACCTAAAATTGAATAAAAAACAATAGATGAGTGTAGGAATTACATTTAGATACAAAGGAAGAACTGGCTTAATGTAAACCTTTAATAATGTATAGAGCTCAACAGTAACCACCCAGCCCCTTGGTTCCAGAAAAAAATTTCCCCAATGATTTTTCCCATAGACAATTTTTTTTTTTTTTTTTTAAAGCTTAAAAGCTTGCTCAGGGCTAATCAGCTATGTCATATCTAATGACGACAAGACTTATGTTTTAATTTACAAACAGTTAAGTTATTAAAAAAAAAATTTAATCATACATACTGTAGCTGTCTATGGGGAAAATGAATGGCAAATTTACTTCTGTAACAAGAGCGGACTTTGAAGTGGACGGGAGTACTGAGCTCCATTTCTTTCGACTTGAATCAAAATAAAAAATAATAAATACATAAAGATAGTAGTAGACAGAAGTATTTTGCACCTCTTCTGCCCTCTGCATAGCCCTGAGACTGTCGGCCTGCGCAATGCTCTCCTCCAGTTTGCTCAGTCCGGTCTTGTGCAGTTGTTCTGTGCTTCGGCTCTGCTCCAGTGCCTGAGTGAGAGATTGGCATCGGCCCTCCAGCTCCTCCACGCGCCGCTGCAGCTCAGAGCGGCCAGAGCGCTCCTTCAACAGCATCTCCTTCAGTCTAGAGAGAGGAGAGAGAAAGGTTTAAATACAGCTGGGATCAAATGTCAAAAACTGGATTTTTTCGGTCCAATCCGCCATGTTTGATGGAAGTTGACAAATTCATAGAGATGCATTACCCAAAACAATATTATAAGTAAATTTAAGAGTTGTGGAAAAACCCAACAGGCTGCTGGGTCACTACTGGTACATTTATCACACCATTTTACTGAATTTGCAATTTAAATCGTTGCAATCTGAACATTGCAGGTCTAACCCATCTATACACGGGGGGAGCATGAAAACTCTGTACAGAAAGGTCCCACATGGCCCGGAAATTGAGCCCAAGAGCTTCTTGTTGTGAGGCGAGCAATAGCTATTATGTCACTAGTGAAAGGAAGCAAGTTCTATACTAGTATATGCAGAAAGTTGTATGAAAATCATCATTGCTCTGATAAAACATATGATTTGTGACTGACTCCCTTGAAATTGGAGTTAGTGTCTCATACTTTTTACCCTTCAGACAAAATTAGCCTACTTTTTAAAAATCACTTTTTGTATCCTGCTAACAAACAGCGATTTCCTGACAAAGACCATTATAAGCCAAAACAAAACAGGCACAAAAATTAAATTTACAATAAAACAACATATCTTAGAATCACCTCGGGACATTAACCGCTTATGAAACCAAAAACAAATGAATCTATAATTTAGTCCAAAAAAGCTATCTCATGCTGTGTTATTTGAATTGATGATAAGACATTTGTAAGTAATCTGCCTCCTGATGAGAGATACCCGACCGCTGCAGAATCATTACAAAGTGACAGAGAAGATGGATTCACATAACGCTGCTGACATATGCCTGACAGTGTGGCTCTAATTACTAACATAACGCATTTATCCAAACCAAACGTGCAAGTCAAACTGCAGGAGAGGTTCTCAAACTGTCGTGCAGGGGTAAAATGTCAAGTTGTTTTTTTCTGTTTTTGTTTTTTGTTTGTTTTTGTTTTTTGTATAAAATTGTATAATTTCATCCTCCACACACCGCAGAAATTTTTCTTCAGTATTTTGAAGTTGAAAGCCCTGATTAATTTTAATGCTGTTTTACTGCATGTACATTTAAATTTGCTTAGTTACAGTTGCTTACAGGTTACAGTTGCTTAGTCCTGGTTAAATTCTAGTTTAGCCCCAACTATCCCTATACTATGAGAAGATTCAATTAGATTTTTTCAAGTCAAAGTTCACATCTGTCAGTTATACAAATTCTGAAAATCTAAAATCTTTCAAATGCAGCCAAGCCAAAAGCTCTCTAATGTGCAGTGACAGATATGAATATTTAATTAGAGATGATGGTAGACATACTGCATTTGGTTAATACACATAATGAAAATGGGTCTATGGGTTAATGGTCCTTCTTCCACTAAATGGCTGTATAATAATTATAGAAAGCTTCAGGCGAGTTTAGTTCAATGACACTGGAAACTTTTAATGACGGGTCAGTAGTTTAATGACACACTGATGTGGGCTGTGCTTTTGAGATACAAAGATTTTTAATCAGTATCTTTCAACTTATATTAATTCATCTCTGAGCATTGCGCAATAATAAGGTTAGTCAAGGTAGCTTTTTATAATAACTACAAACCTGTACAGCATTAATGAGTTAACCTTTTAGGGTACATTCACACTTGCAGACACATCACATCAAAATGTAGACTAAACCAGGACTAGAACTGGACTAAACTGGGCTCAAACCAGAACCAAAACAGGAGAAGAGTGAGCAAATGGACCCTTTGTTATAATAATAATCAAAAGCTTTAGACAAGCAGGGGTCAGTGGATAAGTAACAAGTGCTATAAATGAATAATATTATTTAGCCAGTGAGCTGAGGTACAACTCGTATTTAACATGTATTTAGGTAACTTTTTAAGTAACTTTCCAGATATGTTAACCTAAAAATATTCTAAACTGTTCTAATATCAGAGCTAAAATTGCCTACACTATGCAGCAAACCAAATTCAATACAATATTACAATACAATACATATTAACCTTTGTTCCAACTGCTTCAATCTAAAGTGCACCAGATGGAGTAGATGCACTCATAACTAACAATTTTTAGTGACACATTTCATGGCAGAGAGTTATACATGAATACACATTATTTTACAACTTGAAAGATCAATTCTAATTATATATTAAGTAATTTAGAAAGCTTTTATAACTTACTCTAACCGTTTTAAGCTGTCATAAGTCTATGTTTCACTGTGTACCTACATATTGTTTTTTTTATTAAGCCCTCAATTTTCTGTAAAGCACTTTGGTCTTGTCTGAGTTGTTGTTCCACTCTATAAAAATGCTTTGATTCATTGATTAAGACTTGAATTGATCAATGCATAGGACTTTAATAGGACACAGGACATGATTTTATTACCTGTCAGTGGTGTGCACAGCCAGGCTCTGTAGATCCTGCTCCTCACTCACTTTGGTCTGGAGACACTTCAGTTCCTCTGTCAGTTTCCTCACCGCCTGTTCCGCCTTCCAGCGCCTCTCCCTTTCCTGGTCACGCTCCTCTACTATAGTCTACCACACACACAAAATATCATGTAAATATGAAGGCAATATCAGCGTTTTTCAAAACTGTAGCTGTAATCAGGAGTGATTATTATTTTTGATTAGTCAAATCGTGAAACAGTTATTGAGGTAAAGCTGTTTGAAGGCTTCTTCTGCTAAAGTATATACAAATAATACTATTGTTTTAATATTGCCATACTGCTCTTTATGATAAAACATCTTTTGGTATACATTTGAGTGTGCATAGTGCAGATAATGGTTAACGATTATTAAAATAGTCAATGATTATTTTAATAGTTGGTTAAATTATCCCAATTAATTGTTGCAGCCCTAGTACAATGGGAATTATGCTTGTACTTTATTTTGCATATATTATTTTATGATGATTTAAAAACAAATGAAATCCTGTTTTCAGAAAATAGTTTGATCTGGCTTTGGTTCTGTATTGTCAAAATGTATTTATTTATTTTGGTCCCAATCACCCACCCAAATCCTGAAGTCTGATCTAGGTATTATTTGTAAAGCTGATCATTTTCTGAAAGAGTTTGGGAATCACAACTGGTAGATTGCATCCCATTTTCAAGAGGACATCAAATGGGGTAGAAAACATTATTGAAATACAAGCTTGTATTTCTACATGGAGACAACCTATACATCTTTACCCTGTAGGTCTCTTCTTCATTGGTAGACCTTGTTTTTACATGCCCAGAGGCTTCGGCACATTTCAAAGGGCGCCTCCTGGTGGCCCCTGCCGTCTCGACTCCAGCTGCGATGCCAGGCTTCATCTTAGGCCCCACAGAGGACTTTGAAGATGTAGTTTTATGATTCTCCTGATCACTGCACATAAAACAAATCACAGGCATCGCACAAGCTGTAAAACCTGATTATTACCAACCCCGGAGCTAAGGCGGCAATGAAGGTCAAAGGAGATGGATGTAATTCTCAGTTTTATGGGTAAACAAAGTCTGAAACAGTGACTAAGGGTTTTGAAACTATATTCGGTTCACCTTGTATATAAAGAGGAAAGTGAGGTACGTATATTAAATTATAGATGCTACTAACTACATAAAAAATACAGTAAATACAGAGTGATGGATTGTCAGAAGATCAAGAGGAAGCTGATAAACATTTTAACTGCTGCCTGTTGTAATTATTTTGACAAGTTAGGTAGTAAACATCCAGCTACTATTTTTATTCTTTGATTTGTTTCTGAGAAACCAGACAAATTAGCCAATTTTGTATTTGTATTTATACTTTATAATTATTATAATAATAAGTTGTAATTGTATTTTTGATAGTCATTATTGATTGTTGAGAAATAGGGCAGACCATGGGCCAGTCTCATTTCTAATTTCTAAAATACCCCTACTCCTTGCCCCTTGAAACTGAGCAACAAGGGATAGGGGCTGAAAGTCAACCCCTACGAATTGGGACACCCCTTCAACAATCACATACGTCATCAGTAGTCTCCGCCAGCTTTTACGTAAGCAGACGCGACAAGCTTTTGCCAGGTCGTGGTAGCAGCCTTCTTGCTGGTGATTTGCAAGGCATTCAGGGAAACTGCTCATACCCCTCCGTTTGGAGTGTGCCTCTGAAAAATCTTCATTTGGAGAGGTACATAGCCCTACCACTTTCCCATAACGGGAACTGGGACACTCCTACACCTACACACAAACGGGCGAAACGAAGGGGTAGGGGAAAGTGGTATGGCCAAGAGGTGTAATAGGATTCAGCCCTTGTACAAGTGTTTTTTACTCAACAAAGCCCAAAAAAGCTTAAAACCCCCCAAAAATTGAATAGAAAATATTGCAGATTGCATTTTCACATAATCTTTCTCTTTCGAAAAGCTATGTGTCGATTCTCAAAAACATGAAAAAATTTTAATATGAACTAATTTGGCCTTATTCATGTGAAATGTAGTTTGTGTATTCATTCTACCTTTCGGATCTCCTCCCCTTTGTGCCTTTTGTCCTTGTTCCTGAGCTGCTCCTGTGTTTGGGGATTCTTGAGCGCTTCTTGTTTTCTTTTCCACTGTCACACTCACTCTCCGACGTACGATCTGTGTCCCTCTTGGGTACCCGTACCATCACCACAGGAGGAGTACTGATGCTGCTGCTGAGTTTGTCTCGTATAGGACCCTGCAGCACAAAGATGGTGTTGGAATTTTTGTTGTATGACACTTTAATAAATATGCTATAAGAATAGAATTTTATTTAAAATTTTTGTTCACCATCATAAGAAAATATCTATAATGGATTCATGATAGGAATCCCAAATCTGCTGACATCGACATGCTGTTGAAGATATCCTTATTTTCAGTTTGTCTATAGGTGCCATTTTGAGTACTTTTGACCATTAAATAATATTATACAGTGTTTTGTTGTTTATTGTTGTGGCAACGGTGCTAATTGTTCCTTGCTCTGAACCTCATAGATAGAACACATTCACAAATACCTTTCAAACTGTATTTATTTATTTCTGGCATTATGCCTTTACTTTATGCCTTTACCTTTATTAGTCCCACAGTGGGGAAATTCCAGTAGAAATGAAATACAGCATCACATGAGGACAGGGGGGGGGAGGAGAAAAAACAAAAGTGAATCAACCCCAGACCATGCTCCTGACAGGGGCATCATATGGAATGAGTGCACAAAATAAAAACACCTCCGAGCATCAGCAACATAGTCAAAACACAGTACAAACATTACACAGGACAAGCAACAGGGGAGGGGAGAGGAGTAAGAAAGTCCAACTCAGGCAAGACAGCATCCGGATCCTGCAGCCACTGACGGCGCTTATACAACGGACCCGCCCACCCGGTCGGGGGTACAAAGCTGCGAGGGGGTTAGGGAGGGGCCAGGCTCCCTCCGCTGTAATCTCAGGGCGATTTGACACCAGCCCGGCCTTGGTCGTGACCAGTACTGGCTTGGGGAGGCCAAAAGATAAGATTGCGTTGTTATAGTTTTAGAGCGAGCAGCTGCGCCAATTCTTTAAACACTGCTCTTGTTTGTCCAATTGGTCTCAAGGTCATCTCTCTATGCAGAGAGGATTCATAATGAATCATTTTTTAAGCGCAAAAAACTCTATTAAGAGCCAAGGAACTTCACTCACTGAAATCAAAAAAAGTTTTAGTCAATTCATTGCCATTAGATACAGCCTGTCTGGGCACTATATGTTTGGGTAAAAATTGCAAGAAACCACTAGTTCTTTGCAAGAGGTCTACCTAAGAGTGTATTTTTTTATGCATTTCCATTTCATACTAGTCCGCCATTCTTATTACAGTAATGTCAAAAGTAATCACCTGAATGAGCAGAGACATCTGACGCTCGAGTTTCCGGAGGCGTTCTTCATTATGAGGGTCTGGTGGATTGGCCGCACTGGAAACTGCAGGGGCCTTGTCCTTTTGATCCAACTGCGGGGTGGTCTCTGCTAAAACTTCTGATGCAATCCGCTGACGAAACTGGTTCAACACCTCATCAATGCGGGGAGTGTTAATATTATTTCCTTTGACCTGAAATAGAACATCTTAAGTACTCCACATGTAATCTTAAAAGGCTTATGACAAAAATAAGTAAATTACAGCTTCATGGTGACTAGTATCAGATGAGAGAAACAAGTCCACATAATCTTCCAAACCAGGAATGTCACGTTTATGCACACGAGGTTCACGTGGGTTTCCCAATTGGTCCAAACCATCCACGACATAAATCTGAGGCAATGACTGGAAGACTATTTCCCTGTACCCTGCAATAAAGGGAAATTCATATTGAATTCTGTTAACTAGAAATACATATTGTACAACCTATAAATAAAGAAAATAGAATGTAATTTGTGTGACAGAAGCTATACAAATGTGTAATGTGAAATTGCACATTTGTATATAAAAATGTATTGCTGGCAAGTACAAGGAATAGTATATGCAGGAAAATAATAAAAATAAATGTAGTTAGAGAGTACAAACACTTAAATTGCGACTAAAATTAAAAATTGTAAGCAGAAAAATTACTCAGTGACATTGCAGTGTTTTGAACTTGGACATCAATTCTGAAACACTTAGCCCTGTATAGTAGGAGAAATTAAGTATCTAATCAAAAAAATAAGTCAACTGTATTTTTTAAATAGTAATAGTATTAACTTCCTGTCTTGTTATGTTTTACCTGGGGACGCGCAGAGTGGATTGTCTGCTCCATCATTGTACAAAATAACTTCTTTTAAGCTGTGCAATCCCAGCAGGCATTGCAAAAGGTGATCGATGCTGTCCAGCTGGTTGCCATGGAGGCTAAGATGGTTAAGCTTGTACTGCGGGCCGTGGAGATACAACAACCCTATTACAGAAGGACAATAAGATCCATCAACATCAGTGTGATACCTGTGGCACTATCAAAAATACACAGGCCTTACCTGTGAGGTTATTAATCTGATTATAGGACAGGTTTAATCTTGTTAGGTTCACAAGGCCATTCAGTCCTGAGAGAGGTGGGACAAAGGAGTGATTTTACAGCTCATAAAGCACTCGTAGAACTTTAGACCCAACAGAAGACAGATATAAATTACTTGAGGAACTCCCCCTGTACTAGAACATCCATCATACAACCAAGAAGGTAATTAAAACACACACCTTCGACCTTGGTGATTAAGTTGCAGGATAAATTCAAAGTTCTCAGAGAAGTGAGAGAGCTCAAGCCCTCGATGTGAGAGATGCAGTTGGAGGAGAGGTCCAGATGACGGAGGTGCCACGCATTGGTGAGGCCTTCGATTCGCGAGATGTTATTACAGTGAAGATTCAGGGAGGTAATAGTAGAGACCAGCTGGACTTCCAGTAAACTGTGACAGTTAATGAATGAATGAGGGAAGCTGTGGTATGGTCAATAGGGACTTCAAACTGACTGTGTAGACGAAATAATGCATATTTTGACATACTTTGATGATGGTAAACTAATATAACTAATATAACAATTAATATAAAAAGAGTTCCTTTTCTATGGTATTTAATAGAAAACCGAGAGAATTATACGGTTTTCTACAACACTATTAAAAGGCGAAAGTGTGAAAACAGCACAAACTTATATAGCTCGGTTACAATATATAGATTATAGACAGATATTGAAAACATAACGTTACTACATATTTACAGGCACGGTAAACTTTCAGTGCGTTACCTTTTAATCTTCTTGTCGATGAGGCACAGCTCAGTGTCTCCCATTATGATACTATATTATATATTATGATAGTGTCTCCAAGTTTGAATCAAGTTTTAATAAAGTGTGTAAACCTATTATATATAGCTATATGTAACTGGTACGGTGAGATCATCTGGAATATTAACGCACAAATAAACCAAATCTGAGAAATTGTAGCTCTTTAGCTGTTACTACAACAAAACGACGCAAAGAGGTTAGCTTTATCTTGCTTCGACTGCGAAACATTGCCAATTACGATTATGGCAAATAGATTAAACCAACTAAAATCTTGCTGATAGTAACTTTGACACTCGATATATGCATTAATCTACTTGTGAGTAGCCATATCATAACCTTTATTTTGTTTTAATACTCATTTGTCGTTTAGCTTCTTAAAAACACCGCTTCGAGAGTTTTACTTCCTGTTTACATGACGTTAACAACGCCAACTTCCGGCAAATACTCGTTAGCTCCGCCCACTTGAAACATTTTGAAATCATGGTTTGAAATAAATGTGTATAAAGTCTTTTCTCTTGTTTTAGGTAGACTATGTTGTACACATTAATTCATTGTAAAGCAGAATGAAAAAATATAAGATTGTTTGAGAATTTTATAGCATTTCTTCATGACAAAGTTTTCTTAAAGCTAAGCTTTTATGGTAAAATGTACTTTTGTATTACGCAAATAAACAGATGTGCGACGTACCCATCAAAACTTTAGGCATGCCTGAATAAAAAATTAAAAACGGATTTAGTATATTAGTAGTCCCTTAGAATTAGTAGCCTAGTAGTAGTAGTGGTAGTAAGAGTAAGTAGGCCAATGTGTAATGTGCATAAAATAAGCATATATAATCACAGGTGTACTTTAAAGATCCTGGCCTCCATTAAACTACTAATTGCTTCTGCTGGTCGCAACAGGCACTTGATTGATTCCTCTCTTCACACACTCAACACTGTCCACATTAGAAGTGCCGGTTGACTGATCATAGTACCCACTGGCCACTATCCAGCCGTGATAGACTCAATTATCCCTGTAACCCCGCCAGTGGCCCTCCTTAACCTATGAAAATGATGATCTAGTGCAAATGGAGTCAGTGAATTAATAATGCCATCTGTTGCTGCAGAGGTGCAACACATGCATTTTTCATTGGCCAGCGATCTGTATTTTCAGTTACACAATAGAATAGATGAATATTCTTGTACCTGTAATAATAAAAGGTGTATGTGATAATTAAATACAAGAGGGGGGGTAGGTTCTCCTGGTTGCATTCATTTGGTTGAGAAGTGCGTGTAAGAAACTCAATAAGGACATTTCAAGTTGGTCCATTTGGGACTATTAAATGCTTCTAGTGTAATACATACAGTATACTGCTGCTACTGCAGCAATTAGTACTGCGACAATTAGTGTTACAAATAGTTCTGAACACTGACATCAACAAATATTTTAAGATTAGGCTATTTCAGTTGATTTCCATAAGAATTTGCTAAGTAAATGCTGTAGTCTTGCTACTTTCTATATCTGATATAGGCTTAATAACATGCATTTTCATGGATGTGATAAAATAAATTATATTATTTAAATGGGATGCCAACAGTTATGTGTATCATTATGGGTATGTTTGCATGTGTTCCAATGGAGTACAACTAAGAATGAATACGGTTGACAGGAAACCCGTTTATTTTAAAAACTCTATACATCAGATGCAGTGAATACTAATGAAGCAAATGGGTAATTTTTTCACATGCTTGTTATTAAAATCATTTTCATAAATCCCGAACAAAAATAAACTAAATGCATTTATGATTTATAAGAGAAACACAAAGGCACACATCAATTCAATATTTCATATTGTGGAAAAGTAAAATTGCTTTAGTTTGATCCAAAGATTGGAATGAATGTATTGAATGCTCGAGCACAGCACAGACAATGAAATATTTCTTTTATAGCAGCTATAATACTTGTATGTTCAATGTAAAGAAGGTCAAACGGTGGTCATCTGGAGAACAGTTTTTGGACTCAAAGCGTTTCGGCTTCCATCCAGAAGCCATTTTCAATTTGATGGTAGACTTGAGACACTAGGATTTATACTGGACCACTCCTGGATGAATGAGGAGTTACATGGTCTTATTTGTAGTTGAGAGATAAAACAGTTATATTTTCAACAGCATTCTGCTAATTGTTGTGTGCCTTAAACTGAATACATGATAACACAAATTTTGAATAAATTACATTTTCCAAGATAAATAAATTGTAAAGTGTAAACACTTCCTACATTCAAATGAACAGCAGTCTCTCTCAGTGTTTTTAATGCACATAAATAATAAAATACATCTACAATGACAAATGTCATGGCTGACTTACATTTTCATCACTGTTACTGTTACAGATCGTCATAGATTATATTAAGCACATAAAATAAAGTCCTTGTTTTTGTGAGAGGAAATAACTCCAAGGATTATTGATTGCTTTTTGCAGTTATTGTGAATATTCATAAGCCGGCATTTTCAGAAAGTCCACATCAGAGTTGTAACAAGACAAGACTGAGACCTCTCCTCTACTGCTGGCTCTTAACAATTCACTGTGTTTCTGTCACATCCAGAGGCTTTGCTGGTGTCTTCATTTAGACGTCTTTATTTCTGTCTCTGAAAAGAAAAAAGTGTCAGTCCAGAGGGAATCTGCATCATTATTACAGCTTACATTTACAGTTTCTGAGACTGGCTGACAGGTGAAAACTACTCTGGGGATATCTCACAACAAAATAAGCAATGCATGGCTCAGAAAATGGATATTATTATTAGTCGTACTGCAAAGGTTATACAGTAGTACATAAGACCGCTCTAAAACATCACCATTTGTACAGAAACAACAAACACATCAGATTTAAGATTAACATATGCTAGGCCTGGGCTATCATTCATGACATATTGTTGTATGCTTTGGGGGTGATATGAAATTTTAATATTGTGTTATAATTTGCATCCACACTGAAGCCACTGCTGCCACTCAGAGCGAAAGTGGAGTGGAAACTTTTTTTTCCCCAACAGCAATTTAAACTCCCAAAAACAAGTTAGCACTTTGTTTTCAGGTTCTAGTGTGGTTGTTTTCAGAGAAACCACCGAAGCCGAGAGAAAGTTTAGGTGATATTTATTTCAGATAATGCAGTTACAACTACAATTACAAGTATTATAAGTACTGTGTACTGTGCTCTAGTTAAACTATCGAGAACTTTATAGAGAGTGAGTAATGCACTTTGGTAAGTGCATCTAGAGAGAGACGCACGGAGATAGGGAGACAAGGGCCACCAGCTACCAACCAACCGATTGACCACGAAGAACCTCCTCTCTGGAGTTATATCCCCATATCAAGACAATCCCCTAGTCACGTAATCACATTCCCCATTGTAGGTCACTCTGACATTTTGGCAACTAGAGATGTTTTGGCAACCCGAAGTGTTGTTGCCCCCCTGGATTCCCAGAATCAACCATACTTGATTACGGCCCCCGTATCCCTTGTCCTGCGTCTCTCTTAAAGGAAACATCTGTACTCTAATGTTACATAAGACATTTGGTTCACAATTAATCATAACAAAGCATATTTTCCACCACACTAGAAAGTGATAATGTCATCATAAAAGAAATATTTAAAAGGTAAATTCACAAATGTTGAACCTGATTTTAATTACTGAATTATTGACTAGACCCAAGACTCACTGTAATACAACAGCAATCTGCATTTTGACAATATTAATTTTAGCTCCTCCTATCTGTATTATTATTGTTATTATTAACTAACAGGATAAAAATCTGAATATGAAGCATTTTGTCTAGCAAAAGTTATATTGTCAATTACATAATTAAGGTAAGATATAGTAGCCTACAATTTACTGTCTCTGTAGGGAAAGTTGCCCTCTGTATTATACCCATCCTTGATCTATGGTTGTCTGTTGTTGTTCTTCTTTGTGATATACATTTTAGGTGACTTCGCCCTGTTCCAGTAAATTTACATATTTAATCAAAAATAGTAAATAATTCAAGTGTTGATCTAGAGCCTCATAATATAACATGTCACTATCAGAGAGCGCTAGCAAACAGTGAGACGAGATGCCAGCCAAGAGGCAAATGAAATCTCAAAGCCATTTGTTCAAACGCAGTCGGAGCAGATTTGGAAGTGGTTAGATGAAATAGTCCAATCTGGGCTCAGACAGGCGTCACAGAAAACTGCAGTGTGCCTGAACGCTGCAGACCAATGACACGCCATGGAGATGAACAGGAGGTAATCATAAGGTTTTTAGTCCATCTCCATACTCTTTCACTGAAGAATAACCTACTATTTTTTCTGAATAGAGTTTCTAGCACTAGTATTCTCAAACGTCTATGGGAAAAAGACATACAAACACATACTCAAAACCAAAGGAAATACCTATGTGGTGTAATTTCTACAACAATTTTGCAGAAACAAAATGGGATGGGTTTCAGACTGATGAATCATTAGTTTGAAACCCAGATTGTTAATCGCTGTTGCCATAGCCATTAACAATTCAAAACAAAAATATGACATCTTTTGAATTATGAAAAGTACTCAAAATGGCGACAATAAAAAGAAAGCTGAAACCCATGAAATGGAAGAACATTAGTGAATACTGACCTCTCTCAGTTGTCGATGTCTGATATGTGGTTCTCAATCTGCCAACAAATAAAAAGCACTAATTAATAATGTATTTAATCAACAATCTCACTATCTTATCATATTGTAATAGAGTGATAACAATTAAAGTAAACTAAAACGACATGGAAGTTTAAATACACGTGAGATTTAGTACGGTAGGGTGATTCGTTTTTAGTTGTATTAAATGGTCCACTATTATTATCTTTACAAACCCACAGTCAAATCTGCATAATAAGAGTGCATGAAGCCCATCTGAATACATAACAAAGTCCTCCTGTATCCTTTATTACCTCCCACTCCTCACTAGTCCTGTCACGATACTACTCCAAACTTAAAAAGCCCATATTATGCAATTATCGGATCTATTTTATAATGTTGTTTTCTCATCAGAAATATACCTAGAATTATGTTTTGTTTCAATCACACATGTTTAACACACAAATCCTGCATATTTAGACAGTTCTTTTCCATCTTGTTAAACATTCTTTCCACCTTGTGATGTCATCTGGTAATACAGAAAATGCTCCACTGTGTTTTTAAACTCCATACACCTTCACTAGAATCATTTTGCTCATTTCAGCCCTTCAATTGCAAATCTCTTTTGAAATAAAGATAAGGTAGTTAACTACATATTATCATGTGGTCTTATACTCGTTTTGATATAAATCTAGACCATTAAAAAATACCCAGGAAAAGTGTTGGGTTTTTTTTTGTTTTTTTTCCAGTATCAATAGTTGTTCAAGTACGTATCTAGTTTTGACACTAGTTTTTTTTTTTTTTTTATCAATCAGTATCTGGCCTGGGTATTGAGTTTTTTAACAACCCTACACTGCACTCCATCAGACTTTGCGATGGCCCTTCTTACCAGGTCTCTGTTGCCTTCGTCTTCATCGTAGTCTTCCTCTGCTCCGTCCGTCATGTCTCCTCCCTCCCCCTGCACCTCTCCCGCCTCCCCCTCCTCTGCTCCAGAATGGTCCGCTACGTCGCCATGGAGACACTCGCACACTTCCTCCTGCTTCCTCTGCATCATCTCTGCAAACAGCATGACACATTGATATACACTGTTATCATCTGAGAGTGAATATGGATTTCATTTTACACACAGATAAGCCTGGACAGACACACTGACTATTCATATTCCTATAGGAGCTCCACACGTGCCATGAAATATTTCACATACAACCAGAGGTCAAAATTATGTGAAAGCATAATTCAAAGAGCTGTAGAACGTTAAATTGCCAGGTCACTTCCAATACATTTATTTAACACACATCATCATACTGTCCAATTACTTTTGAGTGAATGCTAATTTGAGTAGTTAGCCTCTTAAAATGTCCATTGGTTTATTAAGATTCAAAGCAGGATTTAGGTGTGTTATAGAATGTCACTTTTTTACATCTATATAAAGTTGACAGTTGCCTTTCATTAAACTTGATTGGGCATTTATATGTGGAGAAACAAAAAGCAGAAATGGCAAAAGGAGAAATTCAATTTGTCAACTGTTCAGTTCTGAACTGAAGAAGCAGCTTGGATGAGCTGCGAAACGTATTCGACCAAATAAACTTTGTCCAGTTGACAAATTGAATTTCTCCTTTTGCCATGGATTCTACCTGGACGACTGAGGGATTCTACACAAAAAAGCAGAAATAACTTTTACCCAGTAAACATGGCACTTACAGTATAATGGTTGCCAGTTTTGCCAAAGATTGAACAAAATGAAGTATGGTCTCTTTTATTAGTCTTGCTTTAGGTTGTTTTATTCTGCTTTTAACTCAGTTTTGTTAAACTGACAGCACAATGCAAAAACAATGCAGCATTTGCTTTTATTTGGTTTTGCTAGTTTTATTGTTTTTGGACTAGTAAGATCAAATTTAACATTTATATTTTTGTTGTTGTCTTTTGTCTCTGTGCAGCACTTTGGAATCTGCTTTGTTTGTGAAGTGTGCTATTTATATAATATAAATAAATACAGATTTGGATTTGGGCAAAAGTGAGACTGAATTATGTTGCATGCTCTGCATATTCAAGTTAGGGACGCACCAATCCAGCTTTTTCAATTCCGATACTGAGTTCAATACTATAGCTTTATTTGCCGATACCAAATATCAATCGACACCAGTGCAGAGACTTGAAAATTGCATTTATTTCCTTTAAAAGGAAAAAAGAAAAACTGATCCAGATATGTTATGTACTTGTTATTTATCTCTCAAGTAACAGTAATTTTGTATTAAAAAAAAAAAAAAAGATTATGACACTTTTTGGGCCAACTTCAACCAGAACAGCAATTTTTTCAGTATTGGTGTCGATATCTGATACCAGTATCGGATTGGTGCATCCCTAATTGAAGTGGGTCAACGACCACCACTTATAACTAGACATGTTTGACTGCGTAGTTCATATATTATTTTGAACCCATTCTCTTGTTAAAAGGTGCACTTTGAAAAAAAAAAAAAAAAAGACGACATGCACTACTTAATTAATATGGAGAAGTACTCAGACAATTAATTCATGCCAATTGCAGTGGCATGATGGATGCTGCGATAATTGGACAAAAAGGTAATGCAAATGAATGAATCAACATCGTAAATGTACTCAGTGTTCACAGTTAATAGAACAGCCTGTATAAAGAGAGTTAGCCCCAGAAGAATGCAGCAGCACCATTATAACACATTCATTAGATTGTTATTTTTATCACACACCATTTTCTTCTGTTTCCTTTTGTTCTCTGCTCTTACAGACAGAGAGCTTTCATTACAGCATCTCATCTAACCTCTCCCCTCTTCTTTCCATTTGTTACATACATGCAGTAAACATGCACATAATACATTTAATTATAACTCACCAGCGTCAGACCACTGCTGCCTCTCGATCTTCTCCAGTCGGCCCAGCAGAGAGTCAATCCTGGTTTTGATTTGCGACAGCTCCTTCTTTATTGTTACGAGTTGATCGGACTTCACTGGAAACAAAAACATAAATTACATGTTGAGTCAGTCTTGAGAGAGTAAATGGGTCAATGGTTGCTTGAAATGAGGTGTTTTGAATTAGGCCTCGAAGAAACAGTGAATTACAGTTTCTAATACAAATATGGCAAGTGCAATTATTTAAGATTAAAGATCAGTGCATTTTAACACTGAAGTATGACCTGCTAAACCAACACAGGACTCACAATAAGTTTTTATACTACAAACAATAGTCATCTTCACTGTTTGTGAAAGCTGTGTAGCTTTTGAGCCTTGTCTTCTGAACCTTTAACTAAGACAAAATCCAGTGAAGCTCTCACGCTTTGTAAAAAAAACAACCCTATATTGGATCATTCAGTATCAATATCTAATTTTTTCACAAGCACAAACTATGTTACCATAAATATTTCCATGTTTCTTATCAAAATAGAATCATTAAAAGACTGCTACTAACTTGAACAGATCCTGTATTATGAATGGAAGTTGATTACATAATTCAGTGTGGGTTAGGTGAATGATGCAGTTAAAGAGTGATTATTTACAGGTGTATTTTGACACCTTAAAACCTTAAACCATTCTAATGACTTTAAAGTAACATACGCCTGGGTCCGTGGGCAGAGGAGATATTGTTGAACTGTCGCGATGAAGAGCAGGAGGAGGAAGAGGAGGAGGAGCAGGCTCTGATGGAGAACGAGGACTTGGGTCTCCGGGATGGGACGATGACGCGAGAGCGTTTAATTGGGATCACAGCTCTGGAGGGGGGCACCACCCGACCATGGTACTCAAACAGTCTGAGGATAAAGACAAGAGTATTGTTAGTTCAGCTAAACAAAAATGCATTAGCTGAAATAATTGTGCCAGTTGGTTGTCAAGTTTCCTATTTATGGGCAGAGTCAAATGAAGCAACATCTTGTTTTAGGATGTTAGAACAAAAAATACTTAAAAAATTCAGATAAAAATACTTTATATAGAGACATTATAGTATGTATGGCTGAATATTAGCTGATTTACAGAGCACTTTTCTTGATGTTCAAAGTCGCTTTACAACTGTGTGCAACATTCATTCACTCCACACTTAGTGGTGGTAAGCTACTAGCCACAGCTGCCCTGGGGCAGACTGACAGAAGTGAGGCTGCCAATCTGCACGGTGTGTCCCTACGACCACCACCAATCACTCATACACCACCTTGACACATGGACAGAGTGAAATATGTTGCCTAGGGACACAACAACAGAATGCATTAAGTCACTGTATATTCTTCAATCTAACGACTAACCAGACCCATCGCTGCTTAGCTTCCAGATCATCTGAAAATGGATATTCTAAATACGATATATCTTGTAGCATTTACAATGGACACAAATTAATTACAGTAGTTATAATTAGCTACATATCATTGTTTGCTAAATGTAACCTCTCATTTATTGTGCCAAATGAGGATTTGGATACCGTTTTAATGATTGTAAGTATTCAAAAGAGAAAACACAAAATAGACCAGTTACATTGTTTCCAAGTCTCTGCTTTAAAGGTCCTATGTTACTCCAAACCCACTGTATGTCAACAACATACCCTGAGTTGTGCTTTATAACATAGATCAGAAAACAGCATAATATGGGCCCTTTAATTGGCCAGTTATCAAATTAATCAGAAATATACTTTTATCTGACAAACATCACTGAGTCCAATATATCAAATTTTTTCCGTAAATCCCTAAATTCCAAAAGCACATCCATCGATTGAAAGCGGATGATTTAATTTCTTGAGATAACCGCAGAGGAGAAGTAAACAAACCAATGAAACCGTCAAGAGGAAGACACATTCACAGTGGATCTTTCCCAAATGACCGGCCGCAGGACTATGTGACATTACCACCGAGATAAGAGCGCCATTATAGAGGCAATGGAGAAGAATGAAGCCTCCCAAATATGACGTTTAATACCCCTGTGATAATATGATTCAGAATGAGCCAATTCTGTACGGCTTTTATCTAAATAGCTGCTCTCCAAAACAGCAGGAGGCAGGAGATAGGAGGAATGTGATTTTATGGTACAGGATGTTTGATACTTAAAATGTAACGTGCATGATGTGATATAATGGTGATATATGGAGAGTGGCCATGTCAGAATTAATTGGTTAATGGATAATTATCATTACATAATCATATGTCTTTATCAGGCTGTTTATATCACATTAAAAGGTATGCAACTTTCTGGAGGTGTCACGTTAACTGCATGATGCCCATAGTTTATGATACATTTTATTCTATACTGTGGAAGATTATGGCCAAAGGGACAACATTTCCATGGAAACAAGCAGGAGGAGGCTCTGCTCTCAGTCTGGTTTGTTTTTTAAGAGCAATAAACACAACCAAAAAAATTGAAATTAAAAATATTCTCTCTAAAATTTACATAATGTGGCTTTAACATAATCTTTTCATAAAGTTTTTAAAGCTGGTCTTACAATGCTGTTAGATAGTGTGAAAAGTTATTGTGAGAGGAAGCATTGTGTAATAATAATGAAAGTATAGTGAAAGCCATTTACTTAACACACAAACACACACACACACACACACACACACACACACACACACACACACACACACACACACACACATGTCCTCCAATATAAGAAGAACAGGAGCCATTCTTATCGTTTCGTCACCCCCTTCAAACCTTGATGTATGCACGCCCTACTCTGTCAAGTCAAAATGTCTAATGTGTTTTACTGTTTGTACTGTCTCTAATATCACAGTAAAAAAATAAATAAATAAATAAATATATAAATAAATATATATATAAATATATAGGGGTCTATGGTGCACAGAGTAATGGGCAGCGTGCTGCCCCCGCGACCCAGCCGGATTAAGCGGGAGAAAATGGATGGATGGATATATATATATATATATATATATATATATATATATATATATATATATATATATATATATATATATATATATATATATATATATATATATATATATATATATATATATATATATATAGTGAACTGAAGTAAATGGCTTTCATTATGGTTTCATTATGGGGCCAGTTGTTCAGTTGCAGTGCTTCCTGTCACAATAATGATGACACTAAAATTGGACATTGGTGAGAGAATGACACATGAATACTACATACCTGCTATAGAAGTCATCTCTGTAGTAGTCGTAGTCAAACTCATAGCCACTGGAAGAAAGCAAAGAGGTATTTACTGTATGAAGAGAAAGTACCACATTATGTGACTACATTTTGAAAATGAAAACTTCCTCAGTATGAGGATGAGGAGTTCCATATAGCAGCAGTGCTCATTTCCCATTATTCTGAATCCTGTGGATAGCTGTAGCCGACTTTCTGCCAACTTGCCAAGTGTTTCACAGCGTCACTACTTAAAGGTGCACTATGCAAGTTTTTCGGTGGAGGGTCTTGCTTTGACAGGAATATTCAACAGTATGGCATTACATTTATCTCAAGCAGGTGAGACAAGCAGGTGACACCAATAGGCTAACTGACAAGTCAAATCTGTGGAGAGGCCAGTCACTCAAAGTACAAATTCTATTTTTGAGCAATAAAAACACCCTTAATTGTTTAGCATTCCACATTGTTAATAGGTGTGATATTATATTCAGCAACAAGCATTTTAAATATTTCCTGTTTCCTCTGTTATGTAGGGCGCCTTTTTATTTTCATGGTGATTTTGATGTCTGCTGAAAGATGTTAGGTCACTTTCTTCAGTGCATTCAATTGTGAAACTTTTGCCCAACAAACTGGAATCAGGTGGGGAATTGCCTGTTGCTCAAAGTACGCCCTGGTAAAAAGTAAAAGTAAAAGGAACATCTATAGTTAGAAAAGTGAGTCAGAAAACCAATGTCCAGCTGTTAAAGTGACTTTAAAGTGACTCAGAGACACACAGACCTGTAAAGAGACGACAGGGGTCTTTTGGAGCCTAGCTTCGGTCGGTACGGCTTCGGCTCCCCTGCCATGTTGATGTCTGTGGAACAAGATGAAGAAGATTAAACAAGTATTCATTTATTGTTAACTTTTTCAATAACTGTTAAAATACCTTCAAAAACAAGCAGGCCCTGACTGAGAATAAACCAACTGTAAAATGTACATTTTGTAATGACTTAATGTTAAATGAATGTAGTCCACTTTCTGCTGTATGAGTTTAACTGTTGTAAAGCAATGATGAAATAGTTGAATGTATTACATCTACACTGTATTTTGTATGCAGTACAATTTCCCCATTCTGAGACAAATTAGAAAAATATTCTCTTATCTTTGACCCCTCCCACCAGGGATTACAGATACAAGAGCTATAGAATATATGTTAAGCTACAGTCTGATACAAGCATCTCTGCTTTATGCTTAATGTAACTGTCCTAATAAATAAATGAAACCAGAAAAGTTACACGGTACACTGTTGAAACTGATTTTACATCCAAATTCCAACTCTCGACATAAACATCATTAGGAGAGTGGTCAGATCCACTGACCCACAGTGCGATTCCAGCTCCCACAGATTAATACTCCTGTTGTGTTCTTGGGCAAGACACTTAACCCACCTCGTCCCCAGTGTCTGGTTATGAATGTGTGTGAATGGGTGAGTGGTTCCTTGATGTGAAGAGCTTTGAGAGCCTTGAAAGGTAAAAAAAAAAAGCACTATAGAAATGTGAAAAAATTACATTCTTTTCATTCAATACCAAAATCAGAGGTTCAAAGGTTCAACTCCAAAAACATAAAAAGCTGTACTGATAATGCCACTGTTGGTTTATGAAACATGTGACAATCTTCATGTGTAGGAAAAGTATACTGCCAATGCTTAGATTTAGTTTGATTTGTCCTTTTTTTGTTCTCTTCACCAAAAAAGTCCTCATGTTTTTGTAGCATTGGCAGCACTGCGGAGTGAAGACAGTAAATTATAACAGAATTTATCACAAAAGCACAGCACATTTACCTCAAGGCTAGACAGGATATATGAGCAAAAATGTCTCAAGTGGATTTCAGGAGAATCTTTAACATTTTTTCGAAAGCCTTTTTTGATCTTCATTACTGACAGAGTGAGTCATCCCGACACACATCACGACTTGTTTTGATTGACAGCTCATCCACCTGCCAAAGCCTGTGAGCTATAGCCCCAAACTGCAGCGCTATCTCTGCATTCAGTGTGCCTGTCATCTGCAGCCCCAACCAGGGAATTTAGAGCCATTCAAGGTCATGCAGGAATGAAACGCAAACTAATACTAAACAACTCCTGGAGGGGTTAAAATGAGGACTATGAGAGATAAGTGGTGTAAAATTATAGTTTAGATATATATGGGGGAAGTAGAAACAACATACAAGATACACAGTACAGAACATACAAAGGGCAACAGTACAAAGCACACACAATACTTAAGAGCTATGATTAAGAGTTACAAGCCTTTTGTGCTCTTGTTACTGGTTCCTTACTTGTACTTGTAGTAATGCAAAGACAATAAAGTGTAAAGTGGTTATATAGTGGTTGCATCTTTGGTTACTCTTAAGCAATGTTCCCCCTAATTTTCCATGTGTCTGAGCAAACACACTAACTCCCTGAGCATTCCTTGGACCCCCGTGAACAACATCCGACATGAACACTGTGCCCACACCAGTATCACACCTGAGATCATCACAAGTTACACAGCTTATTCATCAAATTACTGCAGTTATTTACTTTAGATTGGCCCACTTAGAATGACAAAGTTGTATGTCAGTGTGAGGGTCCTGCTGTGGTCAATGAAACATTAAACATTACAATATTTTGAAAAATAACCTCATAAATAATATTAAACTATAGTGTATAAACCTATAAAATCAAATGAAGAGAGAATTTTTCAGCTTGATAAATACAGCCTGCATATAGCTGCAGATTTTATTATGGATTGTAGGACCTATAGGTTCATCTTTCCCAAAATAATTATCTCCAAAATAAGTATAAATTATTATCACTTTATGTCATGCTTTTTAATCATTAGCCTATTTAAGTAATTTTGTGTGAGTGACAGCTCTGTGGTATAACAGTCTGGGGAGAGGCTTCACACTTTGAGGAAGTCAAGTCTTTTTGGCTCACAAAAAACTATTGCTTGGAGAGAGGCGAGGATTACATTATGGCTCTACCTGTCTCCTCTTCATGTGTTCTTCCCTTCATCGAGTGTGTGCGGCACCGCTCCCGTCGACTGGTGCGGACCTGCCCCTCTGAGCACCGGCAGCTCTGGCCCCCGGCGATGTGCGCTACAGCCACGGTCATACTGAAGGAAACGAGCGAAATGTGGTCGAAATGCATCTGTTTGTAGTAGGCTTGTCCCTAACGCGTGCGCGCATTCACGTGTGCAACCTGAATCAATCAGATTGGTCGTCCCGTGCGTCAAACCAGCGCTGTGTTTTGATGTGCGCACCTTAGAGGGAACATTACTCATAAGCCATTCTTTAAGATGTTTGTTAAATGAACTAAAGGTGGTGCTGTGTTCCAGTCACTGCGGTCTTTCTCAGAGAGCAGATTCTGGGCAAAGGTGCACTTCCTACACTGCACTTCACAGTCCCCCTTCCTCGCTGTGGATCTTGTGCTGCTCTCACCGTTTCTTTTTTTGATAAATTCCCCCAGAGATGTAGTATCCTTTAGTATACTAGACAGCAGTTTTTAAACATTTTCAGATTTTAGAGTACTATGTGAACTGCTACACTATGAGAAATGACAAAGGTTTTTGATCAAGTAGCAGTGGCACCAGCAAATGACCACACTCTAAAACAATATGAGAAAAAATGATAGAGTGGAAGTAGGACATGCTGCCGCTGCTGTAATAGAAGGCTGAATTAGTTTGAAGTTTTGCATGTTAAACTGAATGGCATTTGTGACTTTTTAAATGTGTTTTTTGAACGTGAAGTTGGAGTCCAATACGACTATGAGATATTTGAACTTAATCACCAACTCATTCCAGTTATTCTACCACCTTGTACATCCACTCCACTGTATTCAAATGAAACGTGCTCCCTCTCT
This sequence comes from Taenioides sp. WSHXM2023, assembly GCA_029959045.1. Lineage (NCBI taxonomy): Eukaryota > Metazoa > Chordata > Actinopteri > Gobiiformes > Gobiidae > Taenioides > Taenioides sp. WSHXM2023. The sequence goes on along the minus strand of CM057096.1, from coordinate 10,588,331 downwards.
CTCTCCTCTCCTTCCCTGTTGCTCTAATGGGCCACTGTAGCTGTGATGGTGTCTTCAGGTGCTCTGGGACAAGTGTATCATTATCATTAAGAAACCAGAAGGACTTGACAAATAGCCCTCTCCACTGTGGTCCCATACTCATTAAAAAGATATAGACACATAGAGCAGACAAAACACATAGAATACATGAATAATTACAGATATTACACAACTAACATTAGCGATAGGAAATTGTCTACAAGATCATATCCAAAACTACTAGTGTTGTCATGATACTAAAATTTCAAACTCTTTTCAATTTCAATTCTAAATAGACTAGAATAGACTTGATACTCACTACTGATTCTGATAAAACAATGATAATAAAAACACTCTTTATGTAGACAAAAGAATGCTATTTTCAACATTAAATCATGGTACTTTCTTTTATATTACCATGTGGCCTTCTATCTGTGCAATCCTTTAGTCGTCCAGGTATGTTCCATAGTGGTGCATGGGCGTATACTAGCCTATGTGCTCTTATACTTGTTCTGATACAGCTCAAGATCATTCTAAAGCTATTCAGGAAAGGTTCATTTCTGTCCCGTAAATGTGACTTTTTTAGTATCAATGCCCGCTAAAATTAGTATTTAGTTTCGACAACGCTACCCTAAAGCAAGATTATATCTCAAAAAATTATAAATGTACAATATCATTAAAAAAAATTAAGTAAACGTGAGTAAGTATGATAGTGTCATAGGCAAACAATAGATAATGTTTACCACAAAGCAAAGAAAACATACATAATGAATACTGAGCCAAAACATATAGTTCTTTCTATCATATATTGAATGATAAGTTGACAAACCAGTGTATAGCGTTTACAGTGTTTCTCAATCGATTTTTCCAATGGATATCTGGCAACCTAAACTTCTTTCTATGCCCAAAAAGCTACTGCCTTATAAGGACAAAACGCTGTAAGGTTATTGTAAGATGGTGACATAAGATGAGTGGAGAGGGGGTAGCGTTGCTAAGCAGTGGCCACTCAGTGTTTGACTGATACAGTAAAGTGTGAGCAGTATGACATTTGAGTGATCATAAGAGACACTACAGAAGACACAGGAAAAAGCTACGGGGAAAAACCAGAGGAAGGAATGTTGCCATGTTGTGCGCTTTAGTGCTCAACCAACTTTTTACATTTTATTTTTACACAAAATACTCTTGTGATGTTTAAGCCATGCAATAATGCTGTTACTTGCTCCTCATAAACATACATGGAGTTGTGTTTTGTTTCATTCACACGTTTGAGTAATCCTTTATTATTAGTTTGTCTACGTCTCCAAAGCTCAAAATGCTCTGTTCCACCTTGTGATGTCATGAAGCAGTAGTTTTCAAGTTAACAGCTACCTGCTGCTACCTACTTCTTGTCACAATAGTGTTTAATCCACTACGTGTCAGCCAGTCTAGGAATACAACCAACAACCTTTTAGCTTAGAGGCAGATGTTCTAACTGCAAGAGGTCATTTTAACTGGATTTTAACTAAAAATCTTAATGAAAACAATACATTTGATTTTTTTATTATTTTTTTTTCCAATTCATTGCCATTCTCTTAAGAAATCTCACATATTGTGGTCATCCCTGATTCTTTACTCATTACAAGCAAACAAAGGAGATGCTGCAGATACTTTCTATCTTAATTTGAGACAAGACCAGTAAAACAAACAGGACATAAGCAGCTGATTTGAATTGCTAATGCGACAAAGAAGCATCTGTTGTGGGTTTATTATCTGCATAGAAATGTATATCAAAATCAATAGAAAATACAATGGACAAAAACTATGCATTTCTTTGCCAACTCTAAAAAGCTTGCATATTGCCCACTACAACTACATTTAAAGCTAGAATCCTGTAAAAAGCTGTCTTGCCCCCAGTACGGATATATAGTATAAGTAGCTCTTGAGGTTAAAATAAGTCCGCTGTGTGACATCTGCATCTAATTAGAAAGCATTTTATTGTCCAATAATCAGGAAGTGCAAGTTAGCATACTAGTTGTTGTTAGCTTTACCATCACTCCTCTCCTCTAACACCACACTAGTTTCTGTGAGTTGTGAAAAGCACATATAAACGTTGAATAATTAGGATTCTTGAAATGCATGTGCTAAATGAGGAATAATTTTGGACCACTACAAACGGTTTTAAAGACAGTAATAATCAAGTACAGCGCCTTTAAGCTCTCAAGCTCTCAGCTCTCTCTTCTTCTCTTGTAGATTAATGCATCAGTTGTGCTCCTCAGAAGACCTCTGCACCTTCCGCAGTCCAGATGAGTCCAATAACCGTTTCTTCCCCTTGACATCGGGTCGTACAGAAATCCAATCACTGGTTCCTGGGGGCGCTCCTCTCCTCCGAGTTCATCCATATTAAACAGCCCAGCTCCTATTAGCCTGCAGAGGACGGTGGAAGTTGAACCTCCCTTGCCCTGGAGCAGTGGAGCGGTGGACCAGTCATTAAAGAAGACAATGAGAATCAAAGTGGAGTCAATTGGGTCCAGTGGAACATCTGGTTTAGAGGTAAGAATAGATAAACAATACAGATTTTAGAAGAGCACTTAGATCAGATGTTAGGGTAAGTTTTATAATGGTTGCTGTGTATTCGTCAGGCTTTTTGGACAGCTTAGGCTTGGTATTTCTTGTGGTATAACTTAAAGTAGCACTATATAGTTTTTGTATGTGATTGTATGTACTAGTATGTGATTGGAAGGGCTGTAGTCGACTAAAGAAATTTTTGCTCAACTAAAGACATGTCCTGCTGATTAATTAGCCTATTAAAAAGGGGCATGGCATAAGCTCTCAAAACTATTATATATATCTGATCCAAACTGGACTTACAAGACTACACTTGCACAGGGGTTCATGCAAAACAACTACGGTATTTATGTAGAAAATGTACTAGGAAATAATGTATTTAAATAAAGACAAATTAAACTTTTATTTTTTATCTTTTTTTTATCTGCTTTCACATAAACACCAAAAAATACCAAATATTTAGCTAACTCACTTGCTTACTAACTTCTCCTTTCTGCTGTTGTCCCATATAAATCCTTATAATCTAAATAATCAACTAAAGGACTAAAGGCCCACAGCTCTAGTGATTGCCTTGCCAGGAATGTTCCATAGTATGGCATTAAACATTTTTTTATTGCTAAAAACATCTAAAAAACAAAAGGTTTGCCTTTCCACAGATTTGAACTGCCTGGAAGCGCAACCTGTTTGCCTCCATGAAGGTAGTTTATTCTAAAGTGAATAATTAAACATGACAAACCAGTGACCCAAAGCTACGACTGCTTTCTTCAGTGTGTATATCGCTTGAAAAGATCTAAAATAGTAAAAAGTATAATCTGTAAGAAAGAGTGCAAAATAAAAAAGAAAATGTGTTATTTTTGCTTTACTTTTCCTAATTATGCTATATTCCCCTGTATCTTCATGGGAAATACGTTAATTGTTTTCAGCTCTCTCTACAAAAAGCAAAGTTATAACGTCCCTCCACAGTTAAATTTGTTGCCTAACCGTTATCTTCTATCCCAATCCATTTGGCAGACTGGCAGATTAGTCTTGGCACAGAGCAGTCCACTCAGGCCTGTTCAGAACGCAGGTGTATTTGATAAAAAGATCACCCAAAACCTCCAAATACAATTATACGAATCCAGGAGAGAACAAAAACAGGACTAAACCAGGTTTAAACTAGAACTAAACCCTGACCAGAATGAAAGTGGTTCAAAACAACAAAACTATTCATGAATGTGCTAAAAGGGCAGAGGGAACTACATAGACCACGATTGTTCTGCTTGATAAAGCCACACTGACTTCTTCCGTATAGAATGTACAATCGGGTCACCACTGCAATCAGGTTTGTTTATTTCAGTGAAACATGGGAAACAAACAAGCTCACTGGTAATACAGAATTTAAAACAAAATGACATTTCTCTCACCTCGGATTAACAGCGTTTAGTGCTTCGCTCATTATTCAGCAGAAGTCCACAATGTTTTTCAGTCCTCTGTTATTATATTTTTCTTTCTTTTGTACAGTTTGTTTTGAAACAGAAACTGTTTCTCTGATTGGCTAATCCGCCTCTCAGTCACTCCAATATAGATTGCGTGAGAAATAGAAGCCCAAACAACCACGCTTTGTATAGTATAGAAAAAGAAATTACACTTACATTCGTATCTTTTTAAAGATTAGAGTATGGGTAAAAGGCTTATTTAAATTTAAAGAGAAAAGTTAGCATTTGTACAGTATTTGATAATAAATAACAATGCAGTGAACACAGAAGAGATAGGACATTCCAGGGCTGAAATTCTCCAAATGATTCTAGTGAAGGTGTATGGAGCTTAAAAACCCAGTGGAGCACTTCCTGTATTACTACATAACATCACAAGGTGGAACAGAGTGTTTTCTGTTTGATAGAAGAACTCAGCTTAAATATGCAGAGTTTGTGTATTAAACACAAGTGAATGAAACAAAATACAACATCAGGTAGGTTTCCAATGAGGAAACAACATTATAACATAGATCAGAAAATAGCATAATATGGGCCCTTTAAATATTTTTGACCTATAGAATGTTGCGTTGTCATCTGAAACCCAGTAATCCAGTTTTTATAAAGATCAAGATTTCGTTATTGAACCAAAAATCATGATACATATTTTTGCCCCTATCGCCCACACTTATAACAAATGACCTGTTCTGCACTTTTAATATTCATCCAGGACTAGACGAGTGTGTAACGGCCACTCTCCAATGTTCTTTTGTGCCTTGTAAATCTGACACAGGAGAGAGTCCCATCAGATCTCAGACTCAAGGGCACAGCCTGCTCCTGCTTCATCACAGAGACAGTCTTTTAAAGCACTGAGGGATAGAGAGACAGGATGGCCCATATACAGCTATGAAGATACAGCAGATGTGCATTCAAAGTAGTCCTGTCTTGTCATATAAATAGGGCCCATATATTGATGTATTCAAAATCATGTTTCTATATGGCGATATTCAAAGTATTAGGGCTGCAGTCAGGCCGCTAAAGAACATCTGTGCTTTGATTAGTGGACTTAAAGGGCCCATATTACGCTATTACTGATCTATGGCATAATGTTGTATCCTAATCAAAAACATACTCAGAGTTGTGTTTTGTTTCATTCACCTACGCAAATCCTGCATATTTAGACTGAGTCCTTCTCTCAAACAGAAAACATTTTCAGCCCTGTAACTGGCCATCTCTACTGCAGGTTAAAGGTAGCTGTTAACATGAAAACTACCGCTTCATGACATCACAAGGTGGAACAGAGCATTTTGAGCTTTAGAGATGAAAACAGACTAATAATAAACATGGGTGAATGAAACAAAACACAACTCCAGGTATGTTTTTGAAGAGGTAACAACATTATAACATGGCTAAAAGCTCACAAGGACTGTTAAAGGGAACGCTGCAAGGCACTGGCAAAAGCTTTCTCATAAAAAACATAGGGCACTACTAAGAGATGGACGAGATGGAGAGGCTAAGGTGGCTGATGCTGCGGTGGAATGTGAAAGAAGTAAAAAAAAAGCAATATTCAGCAGTTGCCAATAGGACATTTAGGAAGAATGTAATTTTTGGCTAATATTTGCATCATAGCAGAAATCTCCATTTTGTCTGCATTTATGTTTATGACTGTTATGTTTGAATAAGGATCTGGGGAGTCAGTGCACGTCCTTTCTTAATCTTAATCATGTTCTTTGGTCCTGTAAGAAAACTTGGCAGCACAAACAGTTGGCTGCCCTTCACTTTCCTTCAAGACGTTTAATAACATTGTCATTAGACCAACCTGTGGTCCATTAAGAGAAAGCAATACACCGATGAGGTAGCTATGACAACGCACCCCTTCCACTTTCTTTGGGCGGACTAAAGCTCCTCTCAGCCAATCAATCTGCTCAGTTAAATTTGTGATTAAAAGGCTAAATCATGCTAATCTCAAATACCTCAATATTTTAGCATATATTTTATACTAGGAATTAACAGATCAGCAATGTGTGTAACTTGTCGATTTTGGTTAATCCAGTCCAACAGACAAGCAACTAGGGCTGCTTTATTTTGCAGAAAGGAAACGTCATTTTTCTAAACTATTGTAATCTTGATTAGATTTGGAATTTATATTTTCAAGGCTTAAATCCACAGTGCACATTTTAACAAATCCAGGTGCACATTTAAAGGTGCACTGTGTAACTTGTCCGGTGGAGGGCCCATCACCTGCTTGGCTTCATGGAGATGTGCCTAGAATGTTCCACAGTAGGGCCAGTCTCTCCATGGAGACTTGCAAGCCAAATTACAGGTTAGATTTGTGGAGAGGTGACCCCTCTCACAGTAAGGATTTATGTTTTTAAGATATTTTTGAGCAATAAATAACACCTGTAGTGAATAAATGCAAGACAGATCAGTTTAATACCATACTGTGGATACTGTGGACAATTTAAACCAAAGCAATAACATCTCCATGAGGATGTGGACCCTCTCTAGAAAAGTTACACAGTGCACCTTTAAGAGAACATGGAAATAGATATATTTTTTTCCCATAAAAGCATTGTATATTTTGTTTTCGGCAAAGAACACTACATTACGTAATAATTCCAGCCTTAGCGATCTGATAAGTGGGCCCATTCAAAAAGCTATTTTGATTTTTCAATTTTTATATACTGTGCAGCGTACAAGCTACTGTGGATGTCAGTACTGGTTTCTGATAGAATACAATGCATTATGGGGCTGCATATCAAACTGGTGGTCCTTTATGTTATGCCCTATTGTTGTAAGAATGCATAAATCTATGCCAGTTCAAAGCAGTGTATATGTAAGTTTTTTTCAAATTTTGCATGAAGCTGTAATTAGCATAGTTCTTTAGCCAGAGGACACTGTGCTGCCTTCAGTGGCTAATAGACTTTTCGCTCTTTTACCGTGTGACTGCTGTTTGTGCTCATGATGAAACCGGGTCTGTGTTAAGTGCAATGCTTTGAACCATCTGAACTCTGCCTGTGAATCCAAACTCAAAGGTTTAAGTACAAAGGTGGGTAATAATGACATTTACTTGAGTAACTTTCATAAATAATACATTTGTGAGTAGATTTAGACAATTCTTTTTATAGCCATACTAGTATAATTAGTGTTGCCACAATATTAAAATGCCAAAGTTAAATACAGATTTTACCACATGCTGATTAAAAACTAGAGAAAATAATCAAAGGTGCACTGGTCAACTTTTCTGGTGGAGGGTCTGCTACCTGCTTGTCTCCATGGAGATGTTATTGCTTTGCCTGGTATGTTCCATCGTACGGCATTAAAAGTATTAATCTAGCATTTATTCATTAAGTTTCTATTGATGAAAAATACCATAATTCCTTCTGTGAGTACGGACGACTACACAGATCTGAATTGTAATGTAGCGTAGTGCTGTAACGTGTTTGTCTCCCTTGTGATAGGTTTAATATATACTGTGGAACATTCTAGACAAAGCAATAACATTTCCATGGAAACAAGCAAGTGGCGGACCCTTCGCTAGAAATGTTGCATAATGCACCTTTAAAATCAGATAGTTTATTGGAAAATTTATCCCAGTTTTGATTAATATGCAGTACTTTCAATTCTTGACATTATATTGTAACAAATGTGGTCTTAATGTTGCCCCTCATTAGTGTATAGAGAACACAAATCGTGTATAAATGTTTCTTAATAGCTCTTAATGTATGCATATACCCAATGGTGGTGCTATCCGTCGCTAACAGGTCAGTCAGCCTCATGTGGAGCTCTGGCCCTGGAAACATCTGGAATTTCCCTGATCACTGAAGCAAGAAATTACAAACTGACTAATTTTACCATATGGTGATTAAAAACTAGAGCTGTGTAATACCTGAAAATGTGATCAATACTGGGAGCTAGTATTGCAATATCTTCTTCACTTGTAATTATAAGCTTTTTTAACATTTGCAAACCAGGAAGGATGGTGCACTGTTTGTATGCCTGTTTGTTAACATACCAAGATGACAAAGCTCCACTCTGGCCTCTAAAAGTTGTGAAACATACTTATAAACTCACTGAGGTGAATAAATAGGATAGGATTATTGTGTTGTCTTGCCAAAGTATGTTTATTTGTTGTATGTCTTTTTAAACTCTGGACTAAGAGTCTGTAATAAAGTTTGATGATGACGATGATTCCTCACTTTCCTAACTGTTGAACACAGTAAAAATCAGGTACAGGTACCTGTTAAAGGTTTTATATTGCACAAAATGGATTCTTGTGAGCTTTAACCATAGACAGTATAAAGAAGTGGACTAAGTGAGTGTGACGTCACACAGGATGTTGTCATATGTGAGCACAAGCTGCAGGTCACACCGTGTGATGGACCACCTGATGGAATAAATACAGGCTACCATAGACCTCTTTTGTTTCAATCCTCACGATGTTAATTGAACGGTCATGCATTAAGTCAGTACAAATTTGTACCCTCTGTATCCTGTCTTTTGTTACCTTAGACTACACCCCAGTTTACTGTAATGTATAAAATGTGTCGGCTACTGAGACTGACTCTCTCTGTCGTAGCATGCGGGCAGCAGAGCTGGAGCTCTGTCTGTGGAGCTCTACATTCTTTATTAAACCTACAGAAAACCATTCTGTGACCAGAGACTCATGATATCAATAGGGTTTTTTAACTGACAAAATAAAATAAAAAAACACCAGGACCATGTAGAGCGGGTTAATACGAACATTTTAAGACCAAAATGACGAGGCTCACTGCAGCAGTTACAGAGAGAGGGGCAACAATATTCTAATGTAAGTCAATGGGAATCAGGGTCAGAAGGAGCCAGAAGAGCCGCATGAGAACTTCCTATTTAGAACGCGGCGGTAAGCGCGTTAGCCATGTCCATTTAAATATAGAGTCTATGGCTTTAACCCAAGTTAAAATGCTGTTAACTCATCATAACATATCTAGAGCCGTGTTTTGTTTCATTAACACATGTTTGTGTCTGTCTATCCCCAAAGCTCAGAATGCTCTGTTCCACCTTGTGATGTCATGAAGTTGTAGTTTTCAAGTTAAAAGCTCCTTTTACCTTTAATTCAATAGAGATTGCCAATCAAAAGGCTGAAATCATCCAAATGATTCAAGTGAAGGTGTATGGAATTTAAAAACACAGTGGAGCATTTCCTGTATTACCACATGACATCACAAGGTGGAACAGAGTGTTTTCTGTTTGAGAGAAGTACTCAGCCTAAATATGGAGGATTTGTGTGTTAAACGTGTGAATGAACAAAACACAACTCCAGGCATGTTTGTGAAGAGGGAACAACATTATAATATCATAGATCAGAAAATAATGTGGGATCTTTAAGTTTTTATCTTTTGGATTTTGGTTCTTCTTGAAATCAGCAGCTTGAGTAACACTGTTCTCCATCACAGCCACAACCAATAAAACGCACTGTCCGAAGTTTTAGAGCGTGCGTGACCTTTAGAAACCTGTCCACAATTTTCAACAAAGTCAGCTAAAACCTGTGCTTATTCCATCCAGAGACCTCCACTGCATCAAATATTCACTACGAACATTGGCTACACAAGACAGGCTGAAAAGTCAAACAAGTTAAAAATGTGTGAAACCAGAAAACGCCAGATTTACACAAAATATTCAACATGAGGGTTTGAGATATGACTATATCTATGTTATAATGCTGTTTCCTCATCACAAAAATACTTGGAGTTGTGTTTTGTTTCATTCACACAAGTTTAACACACAGACTGCATATTTAGGCTGCGTTCTTTTCTCAAACTGAAAACACTCTGTTCTTCCTTGTGATGTCATGTGGTAATACACAAAATGCTCCACTGTGTTTTTTAACTCCACACACCTTCTCTCGATTAATTTGGATAATTTCAGCCATGGAATTTACGATCTGTACCAAACAAAAGGTAAACGGTAGCTGTTAACTTGTGAATACCACATCATGACATCATAAGGTGGAACGGAGCATTTTGAACTTTGGAAATGTAGACAGACTAATTACTCAAACATGTGTGAATGAAACAAAACACAACCCCAGTTTTTGATGACGTAACAACATGGCTTAAAGCTCACGAGTCAATTTTGCATAATATAGGACCTTTAATCGGTCATCAAAACAATACTTAGACTTAGACAAACTTTATTGATCCACAAGGGAAATTATTTGGATACAGCAGCTCAGACATCACAATATAATATAACAGAGAGTAACAAAAATAGATGGTATAGCAAAAAAGAGCAAGAGACAGGTGTCAAATGAGACATAATTATAAAAATAAATGTATATGTACAAGTCAAAATAAAATTGAAAAATAAGTAATAAAGTATAAAATAAACTATACAATCACAGCTATATACAAGAGACAAGAACGACAGTGCAAATACTATGCTGATGGACAGGGCATAAGGTTATCCTTTACCTAAGATTGAGTTGTTGTACAGCTGTAGGGAGTATTATCTGTTACATAAGGGTGAGTTGTTGTACAACTGTATGGAGTATGGTATGAATGTTGTCCTGTATCTCTCACTGTTTGAGCGGAGCTGAAGGAGCCTGTTGGAGAATGAGCTCCTCTGTCCCTCTATCGTCTGGTGCAGTGGGTGAGCAGGAGTGTCCATGATGGCGTTCAGTTTGTCCAGTGTCCTCCTGTCCCTCACTGTGACAAATGTCTCCAGCTCACAGCCGATCACGTAAGCAGCTTTATGGATCACTTTGTCAATCCGCCAAATGTCCCTTTTACTGGTGCCGCTCCCCCAGCAGACCACAGCGAAGTACAGGGCGCTGGCCACCACAGAGGGGTAGAAGATCTCCAGTAACTTGCTGCACACATTGAAAGACCTGAGCTTTCTCAGGAAGTAGAGTCTGCTCATGCTCTTCTTGTACACAGCATTACAGTTCTCCCTCCAGTCCAGCCTGTTGTTCACATGAATGCCAAGATACTTGTAGCAGTCCACTATTTCCACGTCATGGCCCTGGATGGTAATGGGCTCCATTGGTGTCCTCTTTCTCCTAAAGTCAATCACCAGTTCCTTGGTCTTGTCAACACTCCAGCTCCCGTCCATCCCTGATACACCCGACCACTGTAGAGTCATCAGAGAACTTCTGCAGATGGCAGGACCCGGAGCTGTACTGGAAATCAGAGGTGTACAGAGTAAACAGGACTTACCACAGTGTGGTCAGTGTGAGACAGGACTGTGCCCTGGGGGGCTCCTACATTACTGACCACAGTGTCAGACAGGGTGGTCCCGTCACACATACTGAGGCCTGCCTCACAGGTAGTCAGCAATCCAGGAGACAATGGAGGAGCTGACACCCATCAGAAATGGCTAGATTGTGTTAAAGGCACTGGAGAAATCGAAGAACAATATCCTCACAGAGCCCTTAACATTAGAGAGATTAAAGCATCATCCACACTAATGTGGGACTGATAGGCAAATTGTAGAGGACTCAGGGATGGTGCCACCAGGGGTCTGAGCTGAGCCAGAACAAGTCTCTCAAACACTTTCATGAGATGTCAAAGCCACTGGTCTGAAGTCATTAAGTCCAGATGGGATAGGCTTCTTGGGCACTGGCACAATGCAGGAGGTCTTCCATAGCACTGGTATCCTTTCAAGCTTCAGGCTCAGTGTGAAGAGAAAGTGTAGGATCCCAGTGAGCTGTGCTGCACATGACCTCAGCATGCGGGGGTTGACTTGGTCCGGTCCAAAAGACTTGTTTTGGTGAACTTTCTCCAACTGCCTTCTCACCTACGCAGGTGACAAAGACACTGAGCAGGGTTCCTCCATGGGGGTGGGAGTAGGTGTGGGAGCAGAGGTGATGGGCTGATGAATGGTCGTCTGAGTGGTCTGTGGTGAGGTGTGGATTGGGCATCTGGGAGGTGTAGAGATGGGGGTGCCAGGGGATGAGAAACGATTGAAATGCAAATTGAGTAGGCAAGGTGGCATTTGTTCACCTACATATTTGAATCTGCAACTACATAGTATTTTTTAACTATATTGTCAATCCCATATTGTTCATTTGAACATGTTTATCTAAATACACATGTCCTCAAAAGTTTTTTGTGTTAGAAGCAGGAAAACTGAGCAAACAAATATTGCAATTTCACACAGCAAAATAATTCAAATTGAATAGTTAATTGTTCAGTTGTTAAAGTGGTACAAGTTCTGATTATTCAAAATGTTCAAAAACTCCACTTTCAGAATCTAAGCTAGTATAGATGATTTGGTCTGAGCATCTCTGAAACTGCAGCTCTTGGGATGTTCCTAGTTTTCTATGTTCTATTAGTTCTATTAAAACTAAACTAAGCAACTTGTGTTTAGAGTTACAAATGTGGTCTTAATGAAACACATCTCATTAGTGTATAAAGAACATAAATCTTGTATAAATGTTAATAGTTCTTAATGTATGCTTGTGCCCAGTGGTGGTGCTAGCTCTCACTCACAGGTCAATCAGCCTCATGTGGAGAGGCCTATCAGAGCTCTGGCCGTGGATACATCTGGAATTTCCCTGATCACTGAAGCAAGAAATTACCAGTGGACCTCAGCAAAAACACTTCGGTAGGGGACAGTGTCTATAAAGAAGCATGTTTCAAGTGAAGAATATGAAGTAGGGCAAGAGTAATCAGAATCGAATCAAAATGCGATAAGCAAATTGCAAAGACAGCAATTTTTGAAGTGCTATTTCTCCCACAAACAACTAAATATCCTCTTAATCTGAAATGTTCTGAAATGTGATTCTTGTATTTGTTTGTCCATTTTGCAATGCAAGCAACTGCAGTGCTTGTCAGAAAAATCTCAATTAGATATTTTCCCCAATCGTTCAGCCCTATTCTGAAGTCCATATTTGCTCTCTACAATATTCCCTAAACAGACATATTGAGGATAAACAAGTAAATAATGATAATAAATACCAGCAGCTCCTGTTGGCATTTTACATAGCTCATTATGGTCAGGCAAATGTTCTAAATAGAGTGTATATATGGCCAGTTAAAATGCCATGTGCATTATGTGCATATCTGTGTGTAATTGCTTCTATACAGACAATACAAGTTGGCCTTAGTTCAAGTCATTCATACAATTTAATTTTTGTGCTGTAAACACAAATATCTATAACATTAATAGCACCAGCAAAAACTTTTACATTCAATCAACATGAACTATATTTAATTCTAGGTCAGTCTAGTTGGAAAATCCTTATTTATTCAATATTATTATTACAATTACAGTTATTTAATATAAAAAAAAAATCACATTCCACCTACTGAACTACTACATACAATATTAAAAAAAACAAATATGTACCAAAATGTGTTAGCAATCACAGTTTGCAGGACCCAAAGCCTAACGTGCATTTGAGATCAGATTTCAAGCAAAAATAGCAACAACAAAAAAGTGATAATTAATTAACCAACACAGTATTTTTTGTATGACCGTATACTTATGTCTATTTCCCCAACCACCTGCACAGAATGTAGTTTATAGAGTCTCAAAAATATCAAGACTAATATCAACAACATTTAATGAAAGAACAGTTAGTTAATTATCCAGTGAAGTATTTGTTGCATTACTGTATTATACTTTGATCACTACTATTACCCCAACTATCAGCACAACACGCAGTAATTTACACAGTCATCACATTGTAAAAGCAGTTCTATAATATTAACTTAAAACAACGTATCTTTACTTACATCTGTAGTTACGGTTTCTCCTGCCTTTGTACATGGTTGGATCTTGCTCAAACACAGCTCAGTTATCCTCTCTCCTTGTTTCCTCTCTCCTTGTCTCCTCTCTCCTAAATTCAGCAGCGCCAGAGCATTTCAGCCTCTTCAGACCGTACCATCTATCACTCTACTCAAGGGGGAACCAGCGAGTAAAAAATCTCCACATAACCAGCTTATACTTTGGCAAGACAACATGATTTAAGTTTGTTTTATGAGAAAATGCGATAAGCAGGAATATATAAGCTGCTCTGGTTCTGTATAGATGTAATAGAAAAGCTCACTGTTAGTAAGAGAGTATTGGAGGTAGAGGTTGCAATGTAAGCACTAAATATGAAACACAAGAGACTACAGCGGAGATAAAAACAGTTTTATTGTATTGCACAGAATATAATGTGTCATGTCTTTCTCCTCTGAGGTTACCAGCAAATCGGCTTCTAAATGATGTGTTGTAATTTGAATCTTATTTTTGCCAAAGGTTTAATAGTATAGTTTAATATTATCTCCAAAGTTGTATTATATGTACTGATGTGTATCTTATTTCACATCTTTAGTTTTAGTGCAAATGTGTATACTTAAACCACTAGAGAGCAGTAACGAGCCACCCGATTTGTGATTTCTTCTCTATGAAAAAACATTTATGGAAATAAATTACCCCAATCACAACTTACATACTTATGTGACATACTTTATAATAGAGTCTAACTCATAAAAACACGCAGATTTTACATGCATATCACAATGTTGAAAAGTCTCATAGTGGTCTTAGGATAACACATATACATTTGATCACATTATACATATAATAAAAATATAGCCGCAAGCAGCAATGATCGGCCCTCGCGTGCGCCTACGCCACGCCCCGCAAGCACTGCTTTATATATCTATATAATCTGTTCAGGATCAAAATTTGAGTGAAATCTGCCAAAGTTTGTGCGATTTGTAGATTTTACCATTGGAATAACATGGAGAGTTTATGTCATCCTTATGGCGACGCTGTAAAAAAAATATAGCATGGATGTCATTGACTTTTTGGATCAGGATTAAATTTTATTTCAACCTGTAGGGGGCTTTTATGCACCTAACTCAATTTTTTCACATTTAGTAGCTTTAGGGCAGGGGGTTTAACAAGTGTTTCATATTTCACTGAAATCAGAGTTCGTTTATGCAAATGGGAGCAATTTGTATATATCCAAAATCTCCAAAATTGGATAACTTTTTATGTCCCACCCCTTGAGATCAAATTTGAGCATGTTCGGGTGAACGTCCTAGGAGGAGTGTGTAAAAAAGTATGAAGTTTACATAAAATGCTGACTCATGCTTAACAAACATTATTCCAATATTGCTGACCCCTGGTGCAGTGGACGGCGTTGGTGTAGCAATATTTTTTCTTTGTCTTGTCATGATCTACTTCTGTGTCAAATTTCATGATTCTACGTGCATTTTTTTTTTTTCCTCATTTGTATATCCTAATGCATTTTTGAGTTGTTTGGGGGCACTGATGTGCCATCTTATTTATTTTCGGAAAATGGAAATAGCCAAAAGTTAGAGAAGGGTGAGTTTTAACAGTTGGCAAAATTTCCTGAGTTTTCATTATTGTTCACTGGGTGAAAAATGGGTGAGTTGGTTACGAGAAAACTAAGAAAGACGAAGAAGAAAGAAAGAAAGAAAGAAAGAAAGAATAATATTCTGATACAAGAAGAATGTTTCGCTTTTTTTTTTGGGCTAACAAACTATACATTTTCGGAAAACTGTGGAGCATTCCTACATCATGGCAAGGATCCCTGGTCACTATGAGCGAGTCACGTCGTGTCATTTCACTTCCCGGCCATCACTTTGAGATACTAATAGGCCCTTCGCCAGCTTCTGGCGCCAATTTCAAAACATTTACTGAAAAAGCCATCCATTTTCTTCCGCTTTATGCCGGGCCGGGATGTTCACTGGGGTGAACCCCAACACGTGATGGCTGAGCTGTGGGGCTATAAGCAAGCCCACACCAGCTTGCCACTGTTGGAGGGTCCAACCCCGCTCAAGGAGTTGAGTACCAGAGCCCAAGCTGTGCTTAGAGGTGAGCTCGATTATATCTAGCTGGTACCTCTCAACCTTCCACACAAGCTCAGGCTCCTTCCCCCCCAGCAAGGAGATGTTCCACGTCGCCACAGCCAGATGCTGTGGACTGGGTCGTCGAGACACCCATCCCTGACTGCTACCCAGTCCTCTACACACCCGACCCTTATGAATTCCTCTGGGGGTGGTGATCCCACAGGAGGGTGGGCCCACATTGTTCTTTCGGGCTGAGCCTGGCCACCAGGTGCTCGCATTCAAGCCCCGACACCAGGCCTGGCTCCAAGGTGGGGCCCCGGCTGCACCATACTGGGCAAGGTCACGGTCCTCGATTTTAAACTATTCATAAGGGTGTAGTGAACTGCTCTTAGTCTGACCCGTCACCTAGGACTTGTTTGCCATGGGAGACCCTACCAGGGGCATGGTGCCCCGGGCAACATAACTCCTAGGATTATTCGAGTACGCAAACTCCCCCTCCACGTTAAAGTGGCAGTTCGGGGGCGAGCACAACACAATATTACTATCTCAACTTAACAAAAAAATCCCTGTTTGACCTTACAATTCAAAACCATTTATGCAGCACACTCCTAATACTCTCCAGTCTCCTCGTGTTTTCCTCTGTATGCAGTGATGAAGAATGTGAGAGGCAGAGGGGCTGATGGGATACCGCCTGCTGAGCCCCCAGCTGTCGGAGCGTTTACACTGTATTCAAGATGAAGACACATAATTGTACTGTCTAATTACACTGACACAGCTGCCTCAAACAGGCCTGTGACTGTTCACTCCTAAAGGAAAACACAGACTGCTAATAGCCTTTGCCTCATATATACAGAGACTATGGATTCAGTCCCAGTAAAGCAAGAGTACAAAATAGGGGTGCACAATGTAACGCAACTGGACTGAAAGCGCAGTTTGAATTGACGCAGTTACCAAATTGCAGAGGTTGCATTTTTTGGGCTTATATAGAAAGCCCCATACACAACAAAATATACTGTCTAGTTAGGGAAAATCTACCTTGAATTTTAAACCTTAGTTTGGTAGTTTATCTTTGATTCTTCTCATAGATATTACTCTTTATGGATGTGCACTGTTAACTGAATCTTGAATTTAAAACTTAATTTGCAAATCTAATCGAAAATACAATACTTTTTTCCAAAAAAAATCATGCAGCCCTAGTACAAAATGTCAGTAGTAGTAGAAATAGTAACAGTGGTTGTAGTAGTAGTAGTAGTAGTAGCAGTCACAGTAGTAGTAGTAGTCACAGTAGTTGTAGTAGTAGTAATAGTTCCAGTATTATCATAGTACTGTGCAGAACGTTAATACGTGCTTTGCTTTGATAGTGGCACCATCTAGTGTTCAGGGAAAGATAAGAGAGAAAGGAAGTAATTATCAAACAATCAAACAAATGCCTTGATAAAAACACAATGTACATGATCTTCATTTTAACAACTTAAAAACATTTCAATGAATGACAAATGGACAGTTGGTAACCAGGTTCCAAAATTCAGCAAAGACTTGGGACTTTGATATCAATATTCTAATTCAGGTTTATTGGTTTTCTAATTCAGTTTTATTGGTTTTCAAAGGGCATGTTCACACTTGCATACACCTACACAATAGAGGGACTAAACAGGAAACTAAAGAAGAACTATCAGGATTTAACCAGGACTAGAACTGGACCAATCTACAACAGGACTAGACCAAGAATAAACCAGGAAAAATGTGAAGAGTTTTTTTGCAGATTGAATTGCATAATGGTTAAGTAAGTTAATAAAATATGAAAAACTTGCTGAAAAATGTTATCCCATTAAGGCATTGTATATTATTTTATTTCAAATACTTTGGGAATTAGTCACTTTTCCCACAAGGAGGAGCTCTAACACAGAACACCGGTCTTCAACTACACTGGCTGAAGGTAACAGGACACGATGATACTGAATTAATCTAAAATAACATCCAAGTGTCTATAAATCTGAGAGCGGATGATGAAAACAGAACAGATCAGAAAGGCTGAGTCAGGGAAAACCAGGGCTGTTTTAATAAGAGTCACCTCTGTCTCAGGACAACTGCCAAACTCTCCCATCACAACATTTACATAAAGGCCTATAGACGACAAAACTGCAGCCCCGATTCAATTTAGGCAAGACTTCAGCAGCATGTAAGCACCAGACAGGGACAGAATTAGCATATGTTTATCTCTAGACCGAGAAGACAGAATAGATAGTTTATTAAAGTATTTTGAATAAGTACACCACAGGGGGAGGTGGGCAGTCTTGTCAAAAATGAATATCTCAAGATATTCATGTATATTAGTTGAGGCTTCAGTATCAGTCAGGGACTAAGCATAGGCTAGAAATCTTATAACTCGAAAGGAATATCGAGTTATAAGTTTTCTAAGTATACTGATATAACAATAATCAGAAGATATTTTGACTGTGAAACAGAAATGAGCTAAAATATGCACCGCCTTTAAATCAGACAAACGCACTGTGGAATTACACACAGAAAGTAAAGCTCTCTTTATACTCTTGTTTAAAACATATTTACTCACCTCTAATTATAGGCTACTACAATTTTGTATAAGTTATGTTTTTAAATAGGTTTAAATATTGGCCAATTAGTAGCAGATGCAGTGGTCTAGTTTCTATAGCAATAGATAAAAGCAGGCTTGTAGTATTAAAGGTGCACTGCGTAGCATTTCTAGTGGAGGGTCTGCCACCTGCTTGTCTCCATGGAAATCTTATTATTTTGTCTAGAATGTTCCACAGTATAGATTAAACCTATTTATCACAAGAGAGACAAGCAGGTTACAGCACTACGCTACATTACAAGTCAGATCTGTGGAGAGTTGCCCCTGTTCACAGAAGGAATTACTGTATTTTGGAGCAATGAAATGCCTGTAATGAATAAATGCTAGATATGTTTAATGTCATACCATGGAACATTCCAAGCAAAGCAATAACATCTCCATGGAGACAAGTAGGTAGCAGACCGCTACCAACCAGAAAATCCACCAGAAAAGTTGCGCAATGCACCTTTAAGTGTACTTAATACTACAACAATAGTAATAGCAACTGCAGCAGTAGTAGTAACATAAGTCATAACAGGTATAGTAGTAGTCAGATTGTTTTTAGTAGCAGCATGTGCAGGAGCCACTGTTGTATATATTTGAAGTAGTAGTGGTAACAGTAGTAGTAGTAGTAGTAGTAGTAGTAGTAGTAGTAGTAGTAGTAGTAGTAGTAGTAGTAGTAATAGAAGCAGTACAAGAAGCAGTAGCAGTAGTCAGGCTCCATCCATGAGAGAAGCTTCTTTTTTAAATTGTATATATTTTCTTTTTTAATTCTATAGCTTACTTTTGAAAAGCTTCACCTTCATTTTGCTCACTGAACACTACTACACTTCTGGCCTTGGTCACCTGCTGCATATTCAAACACATTATACTCTTTAAGCTTTACAAACTCTTTTGTAGCTCGGCACTGCCTCCCACTGTCAGTTAGGGCTCCACACGATTTAATAAAAAGAAGAAATATCTGAAATTCACATCTGGGAGTCTGCAGCTTCCTCCGGCAATATCCCCACTACCCACTAATGAAATCTAAAGTTCATGTTTAAAAGATAAGGTGCGATGGGTGGATGGGTTAGACCTGACAGGAGAAAGGTAGGGGGAAATTATTTTAAAGGGACAGCTGCACTAAAGCAAAACCTCCCATAGGTGTGATAAAGGCAATTGAGTGTGCTTTAAGAAGAAGATGGCTGATTGGTGGTTGGAGAAAATAGGATGTAATAGAGAGAATGCTGAGACATGTTTGAGGCTGAGAGGCAAGTGTCAATATGAGTTAATCCACGGCAGCTAAAAAGACCTGTTATAGGATACTGCACAATTTGGGGAAAAAAATCAAACTACAATTTTCCAGACAAGCATTGCTATTAAATTTGCGATATTTGCTTAAAAAGTAGGATTCTGGTCAAAGTGCACATAGTAAATAACTCCAGGAGCATTCACAGCAAAGCACAGACATCTTCCCTGTCCACAAATGCACGCAGCTCTTACCTTCTGCACGTTTTTCACAAACAAAATATTCCATATTGATGCTAAAATAGGCTGTGTCGCCATGTTTGTTTGGTTCACTAGGGCACTTTGCCTTTAGCTTCCACATAAACCTCAAAGCTGTGCTGTGATTGGTCCGTCCGCTGCTGGGCGGATTTGAACCTTACAGCGGGAGTATGTCAAGAAAGATTTAGTTATTATTAGTTATTATGTTTATTCATTTCCTAGTCCTGCTCTATGTTCCAAATGGCATCACGACAGTCCTGTAGTATCTATTTAAAACTGTGGTAGATTAAAAGGCAATTGTTAAATAGCTAGGTGATATATTTATGTGTTTTGTGGGTTTAAAAAATATAATGTAATGTGAAATAATTTGCATGTGCATTGAAGCTGCTGTCTAAAGCTGACACTTAAACCCTGCAAAAGAACTGCAGGTACTAAAAACACAAATAATGACTAAGAAAGGATTTGTGGGGGTGAGGGAAAACTTTCAACTAGAACAAAAGATAAAACATGCATAACAATCCTCCAGCTGTTGCTATTGCATTGTAGTCCTCAAGACCAAGTCTAGTACTCATGATCCCTCCTGCTCTTTGACACCAGGGGAAAGGATGGGTCAAATGCAGAGAACAAGAAGACATTAACCTTTTGTCTACTACCATGTATATTGATAATTACACTGTAACCACACGCTCTCTATTTTCTATTGGGATATACATTTAAGAAGAGATCACCCTGCACTCATTGTTAATATGCAGATTTTGTGCTGTGGTTGGATAAATGTAGCAAGATAATTGGACTTGCCACTTATTAATCCAGTTCAATTTGGGATAAAGCTTGTGGAAATACTAAATTATTGATACACATTCTATGATCACAAAACAGCTAATACATCACAATTGCTTATGAAGTTTAATGTTTTCCTGCATAGCTTTTTTGTTTCAGAAAACCTTTTGAAAACATCTGCTGATTTTGCACACAGCAGGACGTGGCTTGTCTGTACTTACTGTGTAAACTGTTATGTGAAAACAATGATTAACTGAGTTGTGCTTTAGTCACGGACAATGATTTTGGAGGAAATGATCAATTTGTTGACGTTTTGGTGAGTGGGTAATGGCTTTCATATACAGCTAATTTGAGATTGTAGGAGCAGAAATGGGTGACCACCATATAACATAAAATACCATAATCTGTATATCAATATTAAAAAAAAAAAAAAAACGCGTACATCTGTTGCTTACTTGTTCTCCCATAACCCATCTCCCTATTCCTCAATTTGTAACACAAGCAGCTATACATAAAAAGCAAAAAAAAAAAACATACCCACTTTTTAGTACTAAGGTAACAATTAATCTTACATCAGATGGAACTCCCAAAAATATCTTATTATGTTTTCGTGTAATACTAGTTAAGGATCTTATTGAACACAGCAAGATTGTCTCTTCTAGTCACTGCACAGACGTACAGGCACTATCTGATTTTTACAGTCTTAAAAATGTGGTAATTATAACTAGTTCATTTAGTTCATAAACAGTTTGCAGTGGTCCAAAGTTATTCCTCACTTTATGCATTCAGAGCCTCCTAATTATTCACCACAATGAGTTTATAAGTGCTTTTCACAAGTCTGAGAGACTCTAGAGTAATGCTAACAACAACTAGCATGCTAACAGTGCACTCCTGATTCTTGGACAGTAAAACACTCACTGTTTAAATGCATACGGCACTCAACAGACATATTTTGACCTCAAGAGCCACTTATACAACATACCTGTACTGGAACAAGACAAACTGTGGTCAAATACATTGGCAAAAAATGGGTACAGGGGGTGTTTAAATGGATGAGGCACTGTCTGGACTTACAGATGTGATCAGAGGAGCTCTGATTCATATTTAATGAGAGACAGGGGCTCAGGGAGGATTGTGTTTTTCTATGGAGAGGGCTGTGAAGTGATCAATAAGTAATATAACAGGGTTTACTCAGATCCCCCAAACGCTGAGAGTCCAAGTCCCTATACGTTTCCTATGTTTTATTTTTAAGCTTTTATCCTTTACTGATCAAATATGATTAAAACTAGAGTCTGGTTTTCAGTGAAAATATTTGCTACTGAATAAAACTTTAAATTGTGTATGATGTAGTACTTTTTATGGGAGTGTAACTATGGTAAATATTAATTATAGTTTCACATAAAGTTAGTGGCAGTTTGTGAAGAAATGAAGAAAAGGTTATTACAGGAGTCTATCTCTATCTATGTCATACACGTAATTCAATCCAAAAATTAAATAAAATGAACGTGTTGTTAAAATATTTTAGTTGGCATCTACTTATTGGCTTTGCCCCTTGTATCTCACATCTGCTGCCCATATCAAACCAGGAAGGAAAATTTTAAACTTCACCAACATTGTCAAAAAAGAAAGTCATATTTTTAGCAAAATCCTAAATATAATTGTATTAATTAAATAGTTTTGAGTGAAATGTGTAGTCTAGGCAGGTGTTTTAACTTTCTAATCTAGTAGAATATTAAATATTTAAAACTCTTGCATTTGAGAAAAGCATTGGACATATGCTCTTAGAAAATTAACAGCAGTTATATTATAAAAGTAAAATAGACATAAAGCTTTCCTCTCACTATCACCACTTTATTCATAGATGCTCTTGTTTGAGGTCAAACTACTACAGCTACTAAGATTTATTTGGTATTTGAATTTAAGCATCAACTTGCTCGATCAGTCAGGGATTAGAGCCTTCATCAGACCATTTAACACTGAGTAATGTATGTATACAGCCTCTCCTTGCTTCTGTACATTGACCTAACATTTTTGTGTGGGTATGTTACAGTAAACCTTCAAGTAATTCATTGTTAGCCATTATAAAGTTTTTAAGCAACCGTTAGAGACCTGGACATTGGTATTTAAATATTTACAACTCGCATAATGACACACAGGTATAAATAAACGTACATCCCTAAGTGCCATTGTTGTCAGCAGAGGGTGCATAGTAAGCACTTTATATTGGTCTGGAAATAACACATGTTAACAATTAGCAGCAATTTGCTGTATAATTAAACAAAGTTTATTTGTGATTACAGATATAGTGTAAAAACAAAACAACATTACTTTCTGGTCTGAGTGATGAGGGCGGGTTCAGTGCTGCTGTCTAACAGTCTAACAGTCACTACTACAGAAAAAACTTCTGCTCAACTTTTCCAATGGGGTTAGGGTTTCTTGAATACAAGTTTTCACTGTATAAACGGAACTATATGTAACCTGCACTTTTACAGTTTTAAAAAAGATATTTCAGTCCAACTGAACCTGGGTTGCCACTGCCTTAACCTGCAGATAGACGACATATATTCGTTTTTCTCATTCTCAGTAGGCCTCACGTGGAAGCTCAAAACCTCCAGAATTCCCTCCCTGAGCTGCAGAGGCTGCACTAGCATTGACTCATGATTGGCTGCAGGTGCTGGGATTTAGGTAGTGAATCATTTTAGCTTTTAATTTACTGGATTTCAGCATTGAAAATGGCAACCCAAATGAGATAATTGTCTTGAGAACCAAAACACCAAATTATAACATAAATAACTTGGCCATGTCAAATGTTTTTGTAATTAAGAATAGATTAGTATTACAGTTGTTACCAATAAGAGTTATATTTGATTTGAACATGTTCATCTCGTATCTGAGGACATGGATAGGTCAAGTTTATGGAATTTAAAATCAACATTTTAACAGTTTTGAATAAGACTGACCAGCCCACAAACACAAAGACATACACACACATACACACACTTACCTAGTGACTGTCCGGCGATGACCCTGGCGTACTCCCCGGACACGGCTGCTCTGGCGTTCCTCTCGCTGGAGTACTGCACAAACGCGTAGCCCTTGTGCACGGAACAGCCCACGATCTTGCCGTATTTACAAAAGATCACCTCGATGTCAGCCTTCGTCACCACCGCCGTGTTCAGGTTTCCGATGAAGACTCGAGAGTTGAGCGAGCGGGGATCATTCTTGTTGGTCACGTTGCTCGTCTGGGTCTTTCCGGTCATTCTACTCACCACAGGCCCCGTCGCAAAGCCTGATGGGAAATATAAGGACATATGGATTAGAGATGTTATGGTTTTACAGTGGCTATGTTTACATGCACACCACAGATCTGATCATGATCTGATTTCTGTAATCTGATTATTGAAATGTCATGTAAACAGTTACATCTGATGTGGGTATAGGTTAATCTGATTTCTTTCTGATAGTTTTGTGCAGATCTTGACAAGGAAAGTTATGCAAAAACAGGGAAATGTTTTTCAGCTTTTTCAGTTCCGGCCTCGATACTGTAGCTCATTTGCTGATAACCGATATCAACCTATACCAGTGCAGAGACGGAAAACTGCAATTAATTCCCTACAACAAAAATAAGACAAAACTGATCAAACATTATGAGACTTTCTGGGATACTTACAGCCAGTAAATCTTATTACATCAATGTACATGTCCAACCAGCAGATCGGCTGAAACGATATAGAGGCATGCACCAGTATCGGATCGGTGAATACCTACTTCCAAATACTTTCAACTTTCAAGTTTACTAATGCCCCAAAGGAAACTGATGTGCAGCAAATGTCAGCAGACATTCAACAACAAGACAACAATAAGCTCAGGCTTCAAGATGCAGATGTAAATTCCTTTAAAAATAAAGGCAAACAATACTCATAAAAATGTAACAAATACAACAGTTGAACTAACTGACCAATGTCACCACATGCTTTTGATGATCAGATTTATTTTGTGTATTTTAACACAGACCCAAAGTCAGATGGTATTGATAAGTATTGGGTAGACCTGTCACAATCACAAATTTTGAAGTATGATATATTGCTGAAAAAAATATAAACGATAATACTAAAACTAGCTCACACAATAACATTAAAGCCCCATAATAACTAGTCTAAATGTACAATAAAATACAAAAGAAATGCCACGCTTTAGTAGTTCATTTTTTAACAAGTCATTATAATAGGCCTGTCATGGTAACTACTACATCGACTTATCGTTCAATAAACGAAAGCTGGAGCAGTATATTTCGGAGCTTAATATTTATTATGGGTACATTTTGTTTGTAAAAGTGGGAAGATTTAGATGATTTTAAGAATTGTGAATGCGATTTTAGATTTGCAGTTTCAGTTTTAATAATGGAATTCAGTTCAAAGTTCATTCAATTCAGAAGAACTGACAAAACTAATACAAGAATCACAAGTCAGAGCTTGTTTGTACAGATCTAAACTACAGGGTTTGCCA
Organism: Taenioides sp. WSHXM2023; assembly: GCA_029959045.1. Lineage (NCBI taxonomy): Eukaryota > Metazoa > Chordata > Actinopteri > Gobiiformes > Gobiidae > Taenioides > Taenioides sp. WSHXM2023. The sequence goes on along the minus strand of CM057096.1, from coordinate 10,563,165 downwards.
TTTTATGCAGAATAAGACACGGTATTTTGTTCTTTGTGGAGAAAATTATTGTACTTCAAAATTGCTAATTGCATCCATTCAAATTACAATTTTCATTTGATTGAAACTAATCTTGCAGCTCTACAGTATAATTATAAAAATATTATTATTTGGCAGAGCTTGTGTTTATATTGCTTGCCATTTTTTTATATAATGGCTTTAATGCTGTGAGGAGCAGATTGCTGTCTACGGGAGGTGAGATACTGACAGAGAAGCAGAAATGTGTGAATCTGACAAATCACACCAAAGAAGACTGGAGGGCTGCTGGGTTGCCAGGTTGGGAATGGAAAGATCACACCTAGAGCCATAAGGATGTCACCTCTGCTCCAAACTGTTTGCCTGGTAATGGTGGATACGTTACAAATAGAGAAAGAGAGAGTAAAACATATGGACAATTGATTTATTGATTTATTTATTTTTTCTCAAATATTGTTTTATTACTACAGAGCTACAATGTCCATGTCATTTAGAGTGCTACTGCTTAGCCTGGAATGTACCACAGTATGGCATTACACTTTTCTATCAAACCAGCATGCATTTATTCAGTTATTGCTCAAAAAGACCTTGAAAAACTTCCTTTCTTACTGTGAGCAAGGTTGCCTCTGCCCAGATCTTAACTAACTTGGCCTGGAGGCATCTCCTGCTCGTCTCTACGGAGATAAGTTTAATGGCATATTGTGGAACATTATAAGCAAGGTAAGTGCACCTTTAAATCCAAAGCCAACATTAAAGGACAAACTGGGTCATAACACAGAACTCGTATACAGTAGGTTTACACTGCAAACATGGACCAGCCTAGAATTAAACCAGGATTAAACAAGGGCCTTTTTTGGACTAAACTAGGGAGGCACCGATACCGATAATGGTATTGAATATCGGCAGCAATACTGAAAAAAAAGCTGATTAGCCAATATCCTTGTTGGGCCTTTAATTGGATGTAATAATTTCTATTTATAGGGTGATTTTGTCCTAGAACGTTTCATAATGTTTGAATTTTTATTCTTACAAAGCTGTTCAGTAGTGATTTGAAGGATAAATGACAGTTACATAACACAACTGGATCTCTTCTATAATAAGTTAAATGTGTTTTAAGGAAATAAGGAAGAAATAAGTAAATTTTCTGTCCCTACACTGGTATCGCTTAATATTGGGAAAAACCTAAGCAGCAATAACCGTATCAGAACTGGAATTGCTGGATCGATGCATCCCTAGACTAAACCTAAACCAGGACCAACCAGAATTTTGTTTAACCATTTAAGACACTAACCATTTAAGACTCTGATCTACGTTATAATGCTGTTTCTTCATCACAAACATACCTGGAGTTGTGTTGTGTTTCATTCACACGTTTGACACAAAATCTTGCATATTTAGGAGTTCTTCTCTCATACTGAAAACACCTTGTGATGTCATTTGGTAATACAGGAAGTGCTCCACTGTGTTTTTGAACTCCAAACATGTGTGAATGAAACAAAACACAACTCCAGGTATGTTTTTGATGAGGTTACAGCATTATAACATGAGTCAATTTTGTGTAATATAGGAACTTTAAGACTGAATAAATATGGACAAAATAACTACAAACCTGGACTAAACCCGTGCTAGAATTAGCTGTGAATAGTATAACGAAAAATGCATCTTCATACAATTTAATTGTTCTGGGAGGTCAAATGTCAACAAGCATCTTCCAGTAACAATCTCCAATCCATACTGTTGCAATCACTGTTGTGTGTTTTCTTCTTAGATGTTTCCGCAAATATTTTCCACATGAAGGTCATGGGAGCAGAGAAAGCAGTTCCAGTTTAATTATAATGAAAATGGCCTCAGAGAATAAAAAAAAATATTGTTGGTATGATAAGTGTTGTCCCAGAAAAGCATATTGTAAATTAAATTGTCCGTAACATTGCAGCCTTAAAACTGTGCCAGAAACATTATACACAAACTTGGCATAGTGCGCTGGGCAAATACTAAAAGCCAGTTGTTAAATGCACAATAGAAAGTACACCAAACTGTAAGTCTACTGCCCATAACATGCAGTCGGTCAGTAAAATTATAAGTTATACATCAATTATAATGGGCTGCTTTTGTAGTATTTTGAGTACTTGCTATCTACAAACCACAGTACAATATGTATGCAATCATTAACACACTGTTAACACACACGCTGTTCCATTCACATTTACAGTCACAAACTATATTTTGTGACCAGTTAAAGGTAATATTTATTATATCTTGCAAATGTACATAGCTTAATTAATAGGGTATTGAGATGTGCTTTTCTGCTGGAGGGTATAAACCTCCTTTAAAGGAGTCTTCTCCTTTACCTAGAATGTTCCACAGTATAATAATAACAATAATAATAATAATAATAATAATAATAATAATATCATAATAATAATCATAATCATAATCATAATTCACAAATCTTAAACTGGGAAAGCAACATCTCCATGGAGACAGGCTGATAGCAGACCCTCTACCAGAAAAGTTACATAGTGCCCCTTGAAATCAACTCTTTTTGATGCAATATTTGTATCATAATAATTCTAAGATAGCTATGCAAGTGGAATAGTTGCAATGTCTTCTGGCTATTAACAGTATTTTCATGCTTATAGCCCAGTGACCTCCTGGAAAAGACATGACATGACATGGTCTTTCTGCTCAACCTATTGAAATATAAATGTGAAATCTTGTATTTTTCAGTGTATTGAATACAGGAGCGTTTGGGTCAGGAGTGAAGTGAAAAGTTACAGATGACAGGAGCAGAGAGGGGGCTAAAGTTCTTCTAAAACTGCAGCTCTCTGACCTTGAGACTACGCTGCTGAATACATCAACAGAGAATCGAAATGCACTGCCAAAAAAAACACAGGCACAATGGGATCTATAAAGTCTACCATACCTGTGATGGGAAAGGGCTCAGAGATCATACGGGCCTATGTGTTCACTGTCCTTGCATTCATAACAACAGCCATAATGCACTGTGCAGAATTGGGAAATTTCAAAGTTCAAAAACAGTTAATAGTATCAAGTATATACATAAGTATTTTTTTTAATGACTGAAATTAAACCCTTTAATTAAAACATTTATATATTTTTTGTATAAAATGTAAATACAAAAAGGACTTACAATAATAAAATACTTCACTGTGCAAGAAGAGTTAAATTAAGGTTATTGAACTACTACAAAAAGGGGCAATAGAGAGCAATTTACATCACTTACAATAACACGCTGTGTGGAGTAACACCATAATTAAAAAGTACATGCCCAAGTCTAAACCAGGACAAAGCAAGGGTCTAATCATGACAAACCTGGACTAAACCAGTACTAAACCAAGTCCAAAAGAGGTCAAATACTGCTCACTGTTAAAATAAATCAGGCATGGAAAAACAAGAACTATTTAACCAACTACCTTGAACCAAATAATATATATTTTTTGTATATTACGTCTCTGACTAAAAACCATTATCCTTCTTAACTTCTCCTTTTCAGCTGTAGCATTTTCTACACTCAAACACATTAACTGCACCAACATAACGTAAGAATACCTCGCTGAGTTCACCTTTTCTCTGTGTGATTAAGTTGATTAAGGTGGTGGGTTAAAAAAAAAAAAAACCTATTACAATCAAAGACATCAGATCCCATTGATTTCAGTCTGTACCTATATTATGTTTTGTAGAGTGGCTGGTGTAAAGGGCTCTTGCTATTGAAAAGACTGAATGCATGTCTTAATAGCAGCCCCAGCCTAATTTTAAACCATGCAGAGATTGAGTGTAATAATAGAGAAGGGGAAACTGGCCCAGACTAGCTCAATACAAGCGGACCGCATGTGGTCGGAAATCTGAAATAAAAGAAATGTGTTAAATCTGAAGGGTATGGATATAGCTAGAATAACAGCGATTTCCTTTTATTGTTGAGAGAAAACATGACGATTAATCCTGTTATGAAAATGCTACTGGGTCCAAACAATAATCAAGGTAGAACATAGAAAATTGTCTGCAGAAATGTTTGGGAACAGTGTAAAGCAACTGATTTTGTATGTGCTTTCCACACAACGTTCACACTCACAAAGACTAACCAACATTTATTACTTGTTTATCTGAAAATGTAAATTTGTTCTTTATTTTCGTGCAATGCCCTTCACACAGAATAGCTGCTAAAATGACAACAACTTTTTCAATAAAATAGAATATAATATGAAAACATGAAATATGTACTTATCCAAGCTAGAAGTTTTGGGACTTTAGGCTTGATCTTTAACAGTGTAGACCTTCAAATGATGTGTAAGAAAAGAAGTTAGCCATTTGATTGTTTGTATATACTAATGCTATATGCCAGCAGAAGTCGCAAGGGCCGAGGTTGAGGTGCACTGAAGAGTAAAGCTGCTATAATTGAGCTAAAAAATATTTGGAATTAAAGGGCCCATATTACGCTATTTTCTGATCTATGTTGTAATGTCGTTTCCTCATCACAAACAAACCTGGAGTTGTGTTTTGTTTCATTCACACATGTTTAACACACAAACCCTGCATATTTAGGGTGAGTTTTTCACTAAAAAAGAAAAACACCTTGTGATGTCATATGGTCATACAGGAAGTGCTCCAATGTGTTCCACTGAACTAAAGGTAAAGGGTAACTAACATGAAAACTACCACTACATGACATCACAAGGTGGAACAGAGCAGTCGGAGCTTTGGACATATAGACAGACTAATAAGAAAGGGTTTTGTTGGTAAGAGAGTTTGTCCACTGATCAGAAGGTTGGTGGCTCGAATCCTGCTCTCAACACGCCAGATCCACTGACACACAGGTTGGCGGTGTGATTCCAGCTCCCACAGATGAATGCTGTCATTGTGTCCTTAAGCAAGACACTTCACCCACCTTGCCCCTAGTGTCTACACATACACTGGTGTATGATTGTGTGTGTGAATGGGTGAGTGTTTCCTTGATGTAAGACGCTTTGAGTGCTATATAAAAATGTGACCAAAAATAAAGCCTATATGATATGTTACTAGAACCTAAAGTATATATAGCATTATGATGATGTGGTTGTCTGCAGAAATGTTTGGTAACAGTGTATAGTAACTGAATTTGTATCTGTTTTCCAAGTGGCAAACACTGACCAACATTCATTATTCATTTATCTGAGAATGTACTTTTTTTCTTCATATCTGTGCAATGCCCTTCACCAACAATAATAACTAAAATTACTACAATTTCAAATTAAACTCTGGATGGACCAACCTCTTCTGGTCCTCTGGTTTATAAATGCTCCCTACACCCACAGTGTACTTCAGATTTCCACTTGTCAACACCCTTTACTGAAACTGTTCGAAAGAAAAGACAACACTAATGTAACGAAGATTTTTATACTTCACACTGTTCTTGCAAAATAGTCACAGAGCAATAAAGTTTTTGAGCTTTTAAAAAAATGTGAGATAAACAAATGCTGCTGTGGATGACCAAGATCAACATTTGTATCCTAATTTACTTTAACTAGCTGGTAGATAAATTTGTAGAATTCAACTTTTATTTGCACAGCAAACTCAAAAATATTCTAATGTTTTATAAGAATCATGGTAATTATAGTAAAGTGAAAAATTATAATTCCTTTTAAAGAACTCATATTACACTGTTTTGTGATCTATGTTATAATGTTGTTTCCTCATTAAGAACATACATGAAGCTGTGTTTTGTTTCATTCATATTTAACACACAAATCCTGCATATTAAGGCTGAGTTCTTCTCTCAAACAGAAAACACTCTGTTCCACCTTGTGATGTCATAATACAGGAAGTGCTCCACTGTGTTTTTAAACTCCATACGCTTTCACTAGAATCATTTGGATAATCTCAGTCCTGGAATTGCCAGTTTCTACTGAACAAAAGGTAAAAGATAGCTGTTAACTAAAAAAATGCCCCTTCATGACATCACAAGGTGGAACTTTGAAGATGTAGGCAGACTAATAATAAAAGGCTACTTAAATGTGTGAATGAAACAAAACACAACTCTAGGTATGTTTTTGATGAGGTAACAACATTATAACATGGCTTAAAGAGTCAATTTTGCGTTATATAGGACCTGTAGATGGGGTTGTCAAAAGTATTGATACTACATTATGTTACGTTATGTATAAAAATGGAGTGTATTTTGTTATTACTGTGGTATTGAAAATACTATAAAATATCAAGCATGACAATTCAGCTATTCCTGGGTTTCAATTTCGTGTTATATGCAACATTCTGAGGACTTTTTCATATCATATATCATATTTTGTTCTAAATATTTAATCGCTATGGCAACAATCCCTATTTTTCATAATTCTGAAACCCATTGATAAAATGCGAAGCTATAAAACATTTATTCGTCACCGTAAACCCTCACAAAGGCTATCTTTACCTCTTTAACTCTCTTCTCTCTCCACCTTCATCCTCTCCTCTCATATTTCAATAGATCTGACAGCTCTTCTCCACCTCACTGCAGAGTCAGACTGGACAGTGTCACTGAAATAACTGTCCACAGATCCAAACCATAAAGACATCATTCTACCACTTCCTCTTACCCATGATCCTTCACTCCACACTGTACAAAGAAAGATGGCCTCTTTGATCTGGCACGATAAATGGACTGGAGTTTGATTTATTGCGGAGTGTTTGAAAGCTCTGAGAGTGGTTAAAGCAATCTAAACTATGGCACCTTGCAGTTAAAATGTCTCAAAAAGGCATTCAGGACTTGATTTTGGGTTTTGATTTTAATGATTTTAAGAAGTCAGCAAAGTAAACAATGGTGACAAAGAGGACAATTCTGAACCACAGTGATCCTCCTTCTTTCCTTCTGATGCGTCTAATGAAGAATGTGTTTTTCCATTACAACTGATATCTGAAATAAAGGAGTATATGTAGGCTTGCCAAATACATTTTTATGCCATTAGGGCTGTGAAAACAAATATCCAGATACAAATCAATACTAAAACTAGTACTGATACTTGAATTATTGGTAAAAGAAATCAACACAAGTAAAATGAATGGTTTTGGAATGGTCTCTATCAGAACTAATATAATACCACATTGCGAGGAAAATTTGATTATATTGTCCAAAACAAAAGTGTTTTTATTATCAATGTGGTCTCGAAATCGCTATCAATTTTTGTTGGTTTTAAAGTGAAGTTTTTTATCATTATCGGTGTTATTTTTGGGAACTAGCTTCTCAACATAATATCAGTAACATCCCAAGAGAGTGTTTTGTTTTGTCTGAATTTTAACTGAAATTCAGACCAGTATTCATGTTACCACGAAACAATTATTTGATCTACAAATGCAGAAAAGAAGAACATTGTATTTTTGACACTTTTTTTTTGCACATTTTCTTGTTTTAAAGGGCCCATATTACACTATTTTCTGATCTATATTATAATGTTGCTTCCTCATCACAAACAGAATATGGTAATACAGAATATATACGATAATGTAAGACCTTTAATGACACTGATGTCCCTCGTACTGTTGGCCCACAGTGTGTTTGCTCGGTTCTTGTCACTTTCCAATATGTGATAATAAGATGAGACCATTTCACACCAGCACTGCCATTTTAGTAAGAGGCAAGAATTGAAGAAAAAAAATCTCTCTAACAATAAAACCAGCTCTAAATAGTTGAACAAAGCTATTAGGGCTGTGCAAGTAATCAAACTTTAATCAAAACTACATCCAGTTGTTTCAAATCGTCAATGATCAGCTTGGGTCTTTTTTAATCAAGCAGTCCACAGCCAGTCCTCTGTCAGTAAAAGCATGCAGCTTGGAGCAGAATAATTCTTTGTGTTAAACGGCACTGATTAAATGTTCGCCTTGTTTATGTTCATGAAGTCAAGACTAAAATGTGAAAGTCATTTTATATATTTGTTTTATTAGTTTTAAAAGGTGCTGTATCTGATTCGTATTTGTCTTAAAATTGGAAAAACGGAACTAGTTCATTTTAAATAGTTTGCAGTGGTCCAAAAGTTATTCCTCACTTACCTTATGAATTCCAAGCATCCTAATTATTCACCGCCATGACTTTATAAGCGCTTTTCACAACTTTCAGGGGACAGAGCAGAGTTTCGCCATCACGCCAAAGCTAACAACTAGCATGCTAACTTGCACTTTTTGACAATAAAACGCTTTATAATTTGAAGCATACATTACACAGTGGACATATTTTGACACTTCTAGCCATGAAAGCACCATATAAATAAAGTTTATGTACTTACTTCAATATGAAAAAATGTAAATCAAATACAAATCTGGATCTATACAAAGAAAATAATTAGTTAAACAGTTTTTACAATGTCGCAGTCCTAAGGCAACCAGAGCGAAGTACCTCAAATGTAGCAGAAAGTATTTCATGCAAAGTCTTAACAGAGACAGAAACCGCACCAATCCCCTAAAGCACGGCAGTCCCATGATAAGAATGGTTGAACTGAATTTTTTTTCTCTAAGGAAAGAAGATATAAATGAACCCCCAGTCCTCATCCTTATCGCCTTCAGCCTATAGTTCCCCACAGAAACCAAAGGAGCTTACACGTCCCACAAGAGGCTGATAGCTTTGTGCACTTTATGTAATGAGTGGTAAAGCTAGGCCTATATCAACTCTTATAATGTAACATAAAGTGCTTTTTCAAAACTGCTATAGATAATGTCTCTTTCTTCTATTGGATTTTGTATTGGGGAATTACTGTCTTCTATTGTGTGAGTTATTCATTGCTTTGAACTTTCTATTTGGCAACATTTTGAGGACTTATTCCCCATCTCTGTGCAAATGTCCTTATTTTTCATAATTCTGAAACCCATGGATTGCTGGAAAAAGATTGTTATTGTAAATGTGCATTAAAAAGATGATTCACCATCTTCCAATTTCAAGTAAATGTTCAAGGGAAGATTGTGCAAAATCAACTCAATCATATTATAATGGTTTTGATTGAAGCATTTGTCTTGCCCCAGTACAGATACAGTATATTGCACAAGCAGCTCTTATATGTCTGCTGTGTGCTATCGGCATCTAATTATAAAGCATTTAATTTTATTTATTGATAAACAGGAATGCACAGTAGTTGTTATTAGCATTACCATGAACTCTGCCTTGAAAAGTATTTATAAACTCATTGTGATGAATAATTAGGATGCTTGAAATGCAGAAGGTAAATGAGGAATAACTTTGACCACTGCAAACTGATTCAAATTAGTTCTGTTTTTCACATTTTTAAGACAGTAAACATTAACCGCAACAATAAACCCAATGTAAAAGTAATGTGACCTTTTACACCTTACAAAGTAGCAGTAAATTAGTTCAACTGGGGTCCAGTTAAACTATAGGGCTTACTGTAGTCATTGTACGGCAGTTGTATTCTGTAGACGGGAATTATCTGTCTTAAATAGCAGCAGCTCTTCTTCTTGTTCATTTGGCTGTGAGTCTATGGCCATAAATTACTGCTAATGCTTCAGCAGAGGAGGCTATACTGCTGAATCACTCACCAGCCTCAATTAGTAATTAAACTAAATGAAAAGTAGTCCATTGGCTGTATACAGAGGGACCAGAGCAGCCGACTGCCAGATGGGACTTAAAAGTGGGGCACACAAGGTACTGTTTAATTACATACATGAATTGGTTTTGTAGTAGAAGTAGTAGTGGTGGTAGCAGTAATAATGGTGGTAGTTGTAATAGTAGTAGTAGTACTAGCAGTAGTTTCATCTGTGATACCCATTTGGAGTTTGCCGATTTATCAACCAGAGCTGCTAGTAGTAGTATAGTAGTTGTTGTGTTAGTCGTATAGCAGTCTTTCTCTGGCAAGTAAGTACAATTGCAAAGCACAGTTTTTCTCACTGGGTTACTGTGGGCTAATATTTACAAAAGAAAATAGCAGTAGCAGTGTTCCGAGATAAAATTGGGTCCGATAATCACACCAGCATGCCATACTTACAAATACGCTCTGTATTTACAGCAACAAAACCTAAGCAAGATCTCAGCTTCCGTCTGATTTCTCTGGGGGGAACCAAATCTTACCAAGAATCTGCGGGCAATTTCTCTTTACAATTCAAGCAAATGGCTACACTTTGCATAATAGTGGTCCTGGGTTGAAAGGAAGAGAAAAAAAAGGTGAACATAGCAACAAAAGAGCAGAGCAAGAGATCCAGTTGCGGAGAGGGGGGAGGGAGGATCCAGAAAAAGGCTTTAGCTTTGCCAATCATCTTCAAGAGGCTTAGGAGCAGAGAGAGCAGGCTAAAGGCTAATATCAAAGTTGTATTCATTCTGTATATCTCTGTGTGTGGTATAGGTGTATGGAGGAGTGAGATTATGATTTGAAGGTGTTATATTACACAAAATGGACTCTTTTGAGCTTTAAGCCATGTTATAATGTGACCTCATCAAAAACATACCTGGCGTTGTGGCTTGTTTCATTCACACATGAGTAATGCTTTATTATTAGTCTGTTTACATCTCCAAACCTCAAAATGCTCTAGTCCAGCTTGTGATGTCATGAAGAGTTAGCTACCTTTCACCTTTTATTCAGAAGAGATTGAAAATTCCAGAGCGGAAATTATCCAGATGATTCTAGTGAAGGTGTATGGAGTTTAAAAACATAGTGGAGCACCTTCTTTATTACCACATGACAGAACAGTGTATCTTTTGTTTGAGAGAAGACTTACATTTTTTTCCCATAGTAAATAGGTAGACAGCCCTGGTACTGAAAACAAAAAAAATACTTATAATTATTATTACAAAAAGAATCAAGAATATATCAATAACTGTTACAAAATGAAATCAACAACCAGACCAGTTATTTGTCAATTAAATGTTTATTTGACTTTCATTGTGACATTTGGGAGAAAGCACCACAGTCCTAGATCTTCTGGACTCTCCTCCTTCTCCGGTTGGTGAAGCTGTTTTTCATCTCTCCCGACATCTGCACATCCATCTCCAGGCTTCCTTCAGTCTCTTCAGACTCGGAATCCTGAAGAATGCTCTTGGTTGGACATCATCAAGCTGTCAAGTCAATTATAGATGTTGATCCAATGAGGTTAATTTAATTTTAGTTCACAGCAGTGTACTAACTGGTGGAGAGACAGTAGACAGTAGACAGTAGAGCTCCTTAGACTTTTGAGTATGATCAATCAAATCTCCATGGTCATTTGGAGGAATTATAATGTTAGTGGCCATCTCATCTTCAGCTACTATACTGGTGTCTTCTGCTGAAGGTTTTCTATTCTTATTGTTTTTAGGTTCAAGTGGTGCAGAGAGAGATTCCTCTAACAACTCCATGTCATTAATCTGGAGTTCAGCTTCACTAATCCCAGGTTTCAGAGGAGCTGAAGGAATTTCTGAGAATTCAGGACACTTCTGTTAATTCATCTCTGCGCTGTCTGCCTCACATGAGCAATGATGATCATTTTGGGAAGGTGCTGCACAGATGGAATCCTCTTGGACATCATCTGTGGACTCTGGAGATTGGGGTTCCTCTTTGATTACAGTTGTAGGCTCCTCATTCTCTTGAGTGCGTGTGCTGTCAGTCAGATCTTCATGATAATTTGGAGGAACTATGATTTCAGTGATCATCTCAACTTCAGACACTTTTTCAGCATCTCCAATTTTTTCTAAAGGTCTCTATAAGTGCCTTCTTTTTTTTCTTAGGATTGATGGGCGGGTCCAAATATCTCTCTATAAGATAAGAGATAAGATATGCCTTTATTAGTCCCACAGTGGGGAAATTCCAGTGTTGCAACGCACAGTTCAAGAACAGCAGGAAAATGGAACATGCAATAAAACAAGATAATAGATAATGGCTAAAAAATAATTTAAAAATAGACTCATCCATATCACAATCACTGTCCATCAAGTCAAGAAGAAGCTGTGAAAATCCTTTGAAAACATGTGTCTCTGATATGTGCTTTTCCTGGGTTTTTCGACATTCCTCAAATGTTGAGGAAGTTTAAAGGTGTCCAGCCTCTTGCATCTGCCCATCACTGGCTCTTTGGTTTTGGGCATAGCTTTCGTCTTCTTTGCTGGTTTGGGGTCCTCTGCAGGATTAGGGTAAGAGGGCTTCGGTTGTGTCTTTTTAGGAGGTTCGGTCTTCTCAGAATAGACTCGACCTAAAGCTAAAAGCATAGTAGCTCCACCCCTTCTAACAGTTACTGTTCTTCCGCTGGTCAAAGACAATAGTGTACTTTAAAACGTCTAATGTCTCTGTGTTAAATGCTAACCCACAATAGGTATTGCTTGGAGCGCTCTGTTTTTGTGTTGTCTGTCGACTGGTTAAGTGTGATATGACCAAACTACGTTCAGGACTTCAGGTACACTCACACATGTGGTGCTCTCAGTCTGTGGTGACACTTATACTGTGGACACCTCTGACTACTACTGACTGATTACTACTACTACTATGGTGCATAATAGTAGTAGTAGTAATAGTAGTAGCAGTTCAAGTAGTAAAATATAAAATAATACAATAAAAACTTAGAAATAAATAAATGTGGAAATAAATCATTGTAAAAATAAATATTCAAAAATAAATAAATGTTAATATAAATAAAAGTAAAAATGTATAAATTAATACAAAAATATAATATTATTTTTAGCTTTTAATCCCCAAATGTATGCATTAATGTATAAAAGCATTTTTTTATTTACACAGTTATATTTTTATACACAATTTTATTTAATACTTTCCAACATTTATTCTTGCATTTATTTATTTCTAATTATGTCATTTTTGTTTCTCCATAAGCTTAAATATGCAGGGTTTGTGTGTTAAACATGTGTGAATGAAACAAAATATAACTCTAGGTTTGTTTTTGATGAGGAAACAAGATTATAACAGATAAGAAAATAGCGTCTATGGGCCCTTTAAAGAACCACTATTGAATTGGCCATCCCCACAATATATAATTATGAAGTTTAAACATGTGAAAATATTTTATTAAGACCAAACATAGATTATAATATACAAATATATAATAAAAATATATTATCAAGTTCCTTTTGTAAAGGTTTTAATTTCAATTTATAGTGTTTTTGCTTTGATTCTGAGGCAATTTTACAAGTCACATTAATGTCATATCTTTAAAGTTGCATATATTTTCTTAAATTCTTATGATTCTATTTGCAATTATTAACACCTTATTTTGTGTGATAAATAAACAATCAACTCCTCTAACATTTATTCTAATACTGACCCCTTGTGCCTGGAAGTTATAACTGGCCCTATCTCCCAATGGAAACCCTCTGTGTGAATGTATATATGGATTTATATATGGCCGACACAAAACAGCGCAAACTACACAAGCCTAAAATGAGACGTACAATGTTCTTATCTTCACACAGCTCCCTGTCAGCCAATGACTGGAGTAAGATAAAACACAGGGTGACCTATAGGCCTGCTTCATATCTGAGAACGGCACTATCTCACAATCTGGCAATAAAAGGCAAAGCAGATAACCCACAAAACAACTTCATTTTGCAGTAAGCTTTTATTACATATTGAATATGGCCATTGGGCAACTTCATCATAGTTTTGCCACGTCAGGCTCCTTTGCAGTGAATACAGATACGCAATAATACAAACAAATACATCATTTTGTTCTTAAGAATGAGAAGATTACTACCTAGACCTGGTTTTGATTTGTGTAGGTTCAAGTTAGTCAAGTCAAGTTCTTGTGCTTTTTCAATTGTAGATCTTCTGGTTTAGTGCTTGTTTACCCCTTCTATAGTCAGAATGTGAACAGCTGGTCATTTAGTTCTGGTTTAGATCTAAATGACCAGATCATTGGTCATTTAGATCAATGAGATATTACAGTAGTTTTGGGGTGAATTCATACTTACACAATTACCAAATCAAAACTGGGACTAAACTGGGATTATATTCCAAACTAAACCAAGACTAGACCAGGATTAGACTGGGACCAAACCAAATCCTCGTTATAGGACCCAAACTTGGCATAAACCAGGACTAAACCAGGACAAGTAAACGCACTCTAGTATCTGTTAGTATCTGGGTTTCAATTTCTTTTACAACCCTGGCAGAGCGTGAGGATGTAGTCCTGGTTTAGTATTATATTACAATGAATACCTTTTCATATTGTCTGTGAATCAGTACAGTCCTGGTTTATTCATGGTTTAGATATAGTTTTGTCCAAACAGATCATATTTAGTGGATTAATTCTTTAGTTTAGTCCCTGTTTCAGTCTTAGAACTTTAAACAGCATACTCGATGTGAGAAGTTTGAAAATCTCTAGTAATATTTTTGTCTTATTCTTCGGACCAAGCTGCTAATGTATATTTTAATATGTTGCTCACTTTATTCATTAATTCATTTTCTTAGTGTCTCATGGTGCTCAGGTCTAGGGGGTAATACTGTGCACTCTCACATTCATTCACTATGCGCAATTCAGATTCACACTTTTCTCTACACCCAGGACCAGGGAGGCCAGAGGGCAGACAGCAGCCCACTGGTACATGGGCAATGAGTGGATCCCAGAACAGTCTCGCTGAAATTTTCAATAATAGACTCGACCTAAAGCTAAAATCATAGTAGCTCTACCACTGCTGTCTGCTCACATCATAAAATCAGAATTACAACGCTGCACTGTATTGTTGCACTGGAGTATTTATTTTTTAAAGGCAAAATTTACTCTGGTGAGGTTTAAGCCATTATAATGTTGTTACCTCATCAAAAACATACATGGAGTTGTGTTTTGCTTCATTCACACGTCTGAGTAATCCTTTATTATTAGTCTGTCTACACCTCTAAAGCTCAAAATGCTCTGTTCCACCTTATGATGTCATGTCACCTACCTTTTACCTTTGGTTCAGTTGTGTGTTAAACACGTGTGACTGAAACGAAACTCCAGGTATGTTTTTGATGAGGAAAAAACATTATAACATCAAAAAATAGCGTAATATAAGCTCTTTAAGGTCCCATTTGTATTAGGTGAATTTGTTATTTTGAGCTGCCTGTAATTTGGCAACATATTATAAAGGTAATGCCAATATTTACACTCAAATAGGATTTAGTATAAAGCATTTAATGAGGAAATAACTGTTGTCATGTGAGCCTCACAGCTAGAAGGTCCTGGATTAGATTCCCAGTTGAGGTGGGGACATAGTTTGGAGTTTACATGTTTAAGACTACCTCATGTGGTTGTCAGAAGTATGAAAAATCAGATATGTAATACTAAAACTGGTATTGAAACTAGACATAGACTGATATGTTTGTTTTTTTCATGTCCTATGCCGACACGATTGTTCAGAATCCAGAGAAACCGATGGCTGATAAACTCTATCGATATTTTTGGGGTCAATTTAGATTATTTAACCCAAATTATCTTATTTAAATTTACTACAGACACATCCGCAGCCCTTTTTTTTTACCACAAATGTATAAGAGCAGTGTAGTCACATTTTGTACAGCCATCTCTTCATATTAAAGTGTTGGCTGATATGCTAAATAGGGCAAATATCGGTTTGATATATCTGCCAATCGATATATATGTGTTTATGTGTATTTGACAGTACTAATTTGAGCAAGTACCGATGTTAAAACGAATCACAAAACAGGACAAAATCTGACCTTTCTTTCGCAGTTTTAGAGTGATAATGAGCTTTATCAGAACTAGTATAAAGAATTGTATAATAAAAGTACTATTACTTTGTGTTGAAAATACCTATTATCAAAAAATATCTTAAGCGAGCATTTTTTTTTTATCACTGTTGTATCAAAAGTGTCAAGCCTATTCCTTAGCATTGAAATTGACTTTGAAATGTTATAATCCTGACAACACTACTAGCTCAAGATTACAATGTAGTTTACTTATCATCTAGGGATATGTGAAAAATGCAATCTGCCGAAATGCCTCTCCCACCTCCAACTGACTGCATCACCTTCAACAAAATCTATAGGGACTCCACCTGTTCTGCTCCACAGGAACCCATTTGGAGCGAGTAAACAGATGCCATGCTTTAAAATATTTCTTTATTTCCATATTTGTGTGTTGTTTGTGTGTTTCGTGAGTTTGTATGTTTATCAAATATAGTTTTATATAGTTAAAATATAGTATAGTATAGTAAATATAGTTTTATAGAGTAATTAGCAGATAACAAAATATTAGATTGTGTTGTCATGGCACCAAAGGGTCAGAGAGAGCTACACGAATTTAAGGTGGATTGTGTATTTGGTGAAGGGTCTGTCAAATGCTTTTTTCCGTGGAAATGTTATTGCTTTGTCTGGAATGTTTCACAATATGGTATTAAACCTTTCCATCTTCATGGAGACCAAACCAGACAAGTTATAGGTCAGATCTGTGGAGAGGCAACTCAGCTGAAAGTGGGTTTAAATGTCACTGTTTTCTTAATCAAACTCGCAGCTTTATAGAAGAGGGTAAGTCCTGGTTTGATTCTGGGTTTAGTCTAGGTTTTGTCCTGGCTCACTTTTAGTCAGTTAGAGCCACGATCTATATATGAATAGGATTTTTTTAACGGACAAAATAGCTTGTTGATGTTGTTGTTTTGTCATTTATTTTCTGCAAACTTTTGTTTAGTTTATACATTTTGTTTGTCTTTATGGAGATGTTATTGCTTTGCCTGAAATGTTCAACATTATGACATTAAACAGATTTATCTCCATGGGGCAAGTTACAGGTTAGATATCTGAAGAGGCAACACTTTTTCCAGGTGTTTAAAAACAATTGTAAAATACTACTTTGATCCATTTAATGCCATACCATGGGACAATTCAGGTAAAGCAATAATATCCCCATAGAAACAAGCAGGTAGCCATAATCAAAAAAGTTACGCTGTGCAACTCAGATCAATTTGTATTTTCATTATGGTGGCATTTGCAATAGAGATGCCAAATGCTTTTTAAAAACAAGATTTTTTTGGTTTCAAAGTGTCTGTACAATGGCAGAGGGCAGATTTTGTAGATGCTGCAACATTTGAATGTGGTAAACAGTCCTCAGTCGTTTGAGCTCATCTGAATGTAAATAAAGATGGAGTGTGGAGAAGATGAGGGGCTAAAAGCTCCTCTGAGTGCCATGTACAACCACAAGTTTTCAGCATCTATTGGGAAGCAATGTGGTGAAGGAAATTGTAAAATTACAAAAATTCTTCTGGCATTCTCCAATTCTTTCACTTTTCCCTGGTAACTGAAATAAATACAGTCACACAGGAGCACAAATATGTTTGGACAATTCCAGTGACTCTAGTTTTGATACTAGTTACTCGATACTAGTTTCAGAGTGTTCAGACTTTACTGCAATTGGTTAAAACTGCCTGTCACTCACTCAGAAACAGAGGCTGACCAAAGGAGGAGTGGGCAGGGAAAAGTGTTATTATTAATTTTAGCGATAGAACTCCCCCTGCAGTTCTATTGTGAGAATACACTCTCAGAGAATAGTTTTATTTTATTAAAGCAGACCCTACCCTAACCCTAACCCTAAGCAAAACATATTTTTCTCTTTTAACCATCTTAAAGTTTACTTGCCACCATTTACTTGCCCAAAGCTGTATTCGGAGTGATTAGTTCATATTTGAGCAATCTTTAATCGCTTATTTTAAAGACGTCATATTACTGATCAACCCCCGTTTTCACCATCACAGGTAAATACTTCTTTCTACTTACTTCATTCTCTGATTTTATTTTCTTAATCGGTGACACACGTAGCATTCAGCAGCACTGCATAATTATTTTGGTCCAAATGAAAAAAAAAATCTGCTGCTCACTAGTGTGATCTGCATCTCTCCAGAGACTCTTTGTTGTGATGGCGTTTACAGCGTCCCATTGAGCACCTCAGTTTTCTAACGCATTAGTCAGTTTCTTTTATATATAGCTATATAGCATAAGCACATTAGGACTTCTTTAATGTAACAGTTAAACTCTATGTGATTGCATCCATGATAATTCCTGGTATACTTGATTGATTAATCCTCTCTTGAACCTGGATAGGTCCTGGTTAAGCCCAAAAGTCATTGTTGTGTTTTTTAAACTTTAAAAGCCAAATCATTTCTGAGTATTTATATGTGTAAAAGAGGAAGGTGTTTCACATTTTCTTCAGTCTATTCTAGCCCAGACGTTATATATTGTAAAAGATCAGTGTATCCTCTGGTGCAGTCAAATAAATCTGTTTACAATTCAATAAAACAAAACAACTATGTCTGAATTGTTTCAAACAGCCCAAGGCCTGTTTCTTATCTACACAACACCTTTATTTATCTTTTAAATCAGTAAAAAGCAAACCGCCTGGATACCATTGTGTTCTGTCTTATCGCCCAAACCAATTTACATAACATTTTATAAACAAAACAATTTTATCATCATCATATATATTTTGCCTTCAGTGGCCTTCTTGAATGGTTTCATCAGTTTGAGTTTTGATGTCAGAGCAGAGCTAGAAAAGAGGCGTTTGTGTGGCGTGTGAGGAGGAGGAGGGGTCAAAGGTCACTGAGTCTCACATCTCCAGCTGTTCAGGAACAATCACAACTGGCAGCTGTCTGTAGTGCTGTAGTGAAGCTGCTAAACAAAGCTCTGATGCACAGGCCTGTTCTTTCTCATTCGCTCTTAAAGGTCCACTGTGTAACTTTTCTGATGGAGGGTCAGACAGCTGTTTGTCTACAGGTGTTATTGGTTTGATTGGATTGTTCTACAGTATGGCTCTTTGCCCATATTATGCAATTTTTTGATTTCTAATTACATTGTTATTGTTATAATGTTTCCACATCAAAACATACTTGGAGTTGTGGTTTGTTTCATTCACATGTTTCACACATAAACCCTGCATATTTAGGTTGAGTTTTTTCACATATTGAAAACACAGTGCTCCATTGTGTTTTTAATCTCTCTGTGGAACTAAAGATAAAAGGTAGCTATTAACTTACTTAACTTACTACTTCATGACATCTCAAGGTGGAGCAGAGCATTTTGAGCTTTGGAGATTTAGATAGACTAATATTAAAAAGGAGGGCTCACACAGTGCCTGGGAGAGATCACTAAATTACTGAAATATCCATGGATGACATCTAAAACCTTCAGGCATGTTTTGATGAGGGAACATAACAAGCTTAAAAAATCAATTTTGCATAATACCCCCTCTTTAAGATGATGTGACATAAACAGCCAGATTAAAAGCACTTTACATTTAGGTTTAATTTGTATATTTAGGTTTAATTTTAAGTGTACACCTCAACCCTTAAACTCAACCCTTGCTTAGACCTGGTTAAGTATTAGTAACTACTTTGCATCATGGTTTAGATCTGGTTGAGCCCTGGCTTAGTCTTACTATAGTCCAGATACAGAACTAGTACTTCAGTTCTGCATCATGTCTCTTTAGCTAAGGGAGCTCACCGTGGTGCTGAAATCAAGCTTCAACGCGTCTGAATGGTAGATAATGCTCACCTAATGGCACGTCTCAAAACACAACAGAGCATCAGGTGTTCCACTACAATGTGTTCTGTGTGACAAAAAGCCCCATCTCTCTGCCACAAAGAAAATATCTGCAACAGGAGGCAGGAACAGAGCTGCAATACAAGGAACAAATGGAATACATCTGATACTCAATTACATTTGATTTAGTACTGCAATAGGTCGCAGTTTTCCGTGGCATTTAATTTTGTCTTACTGAAAAACAAATTTAAGTCTTCCAGTATGAATTTTCTGAACATAAACAATACACACTTTTAATTACTGTCATTTAACAGAAAAAAAGTCAAATTTCTCCTTCCAAAATCTAAACTGCTCCAAACCACACGCTTTGTTTTACTGACAGAGGATTAGCTGTAGACTTCGATTAAAGGTGCACTAAGTAACGTTTGGTGGAGTGACAGCCTGAAATGTTCCACAGTAAGGCATTAAACTTAGGATGTCCATGGAGACAAGCAGGAGATGTAACCAGGCCAAGTTACAGGTCTGGTCAGTGGAGAGGCGACCCATTTCCCATTCCATGTAAAGCAAAAACCTCTCCATGTAGACGGGTGGGTGAGCAGGACCCTCCACTAGAAATGTTACATAATGCATCTTTAAAAAGACCTAAGCATCTACGATTAGAAATGACTGAATCTTGATCTCAGTTATATTCAGAGCTTATATTATTGCCATAGTCCTGTGTACATTTGACCCCAGAATACAGCAGCTGTATTCCTTTGTATTAGTATTACCTGTACCACAGTGTATCACACAGTGAACAGTGCCGCATGCTAAGGGTCAGTGCTTTCTTGACCCTCACGTCCAGGAGGCGTACAGGGTATGCTCAGATTAGCAGTCGCCACGGAAACGCCTGGCTAAACTTTATCTGTCCCGCGGGTGTCATAGGGATGCAGGAGAAGCACGGGCTCTTCCAGAGAGCGCTCCATAGAGAGATAAGTATAGTGTACACAGCAGAGCATTTCACACATGGCTCCCTCCACCTGTTTCTGACCTGCTCATTACAGATGGAGAAGAGATGTACAAAAGATATGGATGAAAAACTAATATTAAAAGAACTAATATGGGCTAGAAAATGAAATGTATAATAGTAAGTCAACTTATAACATTTGCAATCCTAGAATACATTTGTCTAATATAATATACATAGAATTAAGACAAGACTTGGGATCAACCTAGGCCTGGAATTAGGGCTGGGCAATATGGCCAAAAAATAAATATCTTTTTTGCACACACTGAACGGTTCTGATTTTAATCAAAGACAGAGGCTTTCAAACAGGGGAAGCTCTTTACATTTCCATTCTTATCATATACTATTATTACTGCCTTCAATTACATTTGTAGAAATATGTCTATCTAATTTTAATAGTTTAAATTAGAAATATTTTTAATGTCAATTGTTCAACTGCACAATAACCCTGCTTTGCAAGGAAGAAAGTCAGGAGTAAACTTGTTTTAATCATTAATTGAATTATTTTGATTAATTGCCCAGCCCTACTTGAATGAACTGAAACTGGGACTAAAACAGAATTAAACCAGGTCTATAGTTACATTTGTTTTGGTACATAACTATGCATAACTATGACAAACAGCATTCAAACTAGTACTAAACTAAGACCATCAGGACTAAACTTGGGCTAAAAAGACTAATCCAGGACCAAACTAAGACCATATGTTTTGCCTCTTATTGACTGGTCACAGTTTTGTATTTGATTTCATGTCTTACTTAAAACAAATAAAAATTACTTTTTAATTTCCTCAACATAAACAATAACATTTTTACCAGTGCCATTTAACAGAAAAACAGTCAAATTTCTTTCTCCAAATCCTGAACACCCCTAGATTAAAAACTGATCATTGACAATTTGAAATTACTCAATCTCAATTAAAATTAAGAGTAAACGTACAGCCTTTATCCACACATTAAAACCCTGTGTACCATCACTGGTCCATATAACCCAGATTTGCAAATTCTAAACCCATCTCCCAAACTGGCCAAACTGAAATTGTACTAATAGATGTTAGAAAGGGTAAAGTGTGTAGCCTGAGGGCGTGTTCTGGCTTCAACACAAGGTCAAACTGTTGATCAAATTTATCAACGCTGTTTGCATAATGAACCAATGCTCATTTAGTTACTGTTAAAAAGCAATGGCTCAGTCTCTATTGCATTTAGTCGTAAAAAGGGTGGGTGCGTCTTTATAAAGCACTTTGACATGATAATATTAGGACTGAAATAATATCATAATGCACTGTAAATTCTATAATATCTTAATAAAAACCAGTGAATAAAATGTATAGTCCCTAAAGTTGTAATTTGAGAAAAGCAGGATCACAATGCCAGCTGGAGTTTTGCCATTGCAACCAGAAAATACAATATTGTTTTCCTGTTTCTTGCTCTAATGGTTGCAGGCCATGGACTATTTTTTATCTTTCTTTCTGTTGTTTAACTATTGACCACATTATTACCACACTATTTATCTCTTTTAAAGCTCTACTATTGTGACTGTTGACGGCCCTTACCTCCTCAAACACATACCTGGAGCTATGTTTTGTTTCATTCACACATGTTTGAGTAACCCTTTATTATTATTATTAGTCTGTCTGTATCTCCAAAGCTCAAAATGCTCTGTTCAACCTTGAGATGTCATGTAGTGTTAGTTGTTAGTAGTTCAACAGCTACCTTTTATCTTACTAACACAGTGGAGCTCTTCCTGTATTACTACATGACATGACAAGGTGATTTCTGTCTGAAAGAAGAACCCAGGATTAGTGTGTTAAACATGTGTGAATGAAACAAAACGCAACCTCTTCTAAATCTTAAATGTATTCAATTACAGGTTTACATTGCCAAAATGTACATTAAACAACATTCTTCCTCTTAGGGGGCTTGCCTGTAACCTGGCCTAGTGGCATCGCTTGTTTGTTTTCATGGAAAATCATAACATCTCCATGGACATAAGCAGGTGGCGGACCATACACCAGAAAAGTTACGTATTGCATCTTTATAGTTTAGCACTAAACATTTTCTCCTAGGAGTGTGCAAAAATATCAAAACATTTATATATCATATATACCATCATACTAAATTTGGTCATACGGTATCGTTATTGTGAGCTGCTGTATCAATATATCAGAGTGTTTTTGGTTCTTTTAGTAATTTTTTGTGTCTGCACGACAATGTTGTTGCTTATTTAGTGGAAGGAAACTTGTTTATGTAATACACTGTTCACTGTTCTCAGTTTTGATGATTAAAATAGATGTATTTAGATGTATTATATGATCTTTGAACTAGTGGTTTAACAAAGAAATATTGCTAAAATATATTTGGTTCTTAACAAAATGGCAGTATCATGTGCAATATATCAATTATCGCATGTATCGTGATAATATTGTACCATGAGCCATGTATCGTGTATTTTATCAAATCTTGAGGGACCCTGTGATTCTCTATTGCTCTATTTTCTCCCATAATAGGCTACACCTTCTGAGAGAGATCACATATGGACCATCAAACTTATACAACAAATACTTTACAAAGCACTAAAGAGCCTGCCTACTAAAATAGGTTATCTAGGTAGTACTTGTACAAAATGCTTTTTCAAACAAAACCCTGAATGCCAACAGGGACAAATCGATCCAATGTAATAGTGTTTGGAGCTTGTTAGATCTGTCTATAATGTGAAGACCTAATCTAAGTGCTGTCAGCCTTCACCCAGTCATGTTGTACCCAATCAGCTCAAATTCATGAAGTTTCCTTGAGCAGAAGACATTATAAATTATACATTGAGATATTTCAATGAGTAATACCACCATAACTAGATATAGAGATATGCAGTGTTTTTGTTACTCCCTCTAAGTAATTTTAGGAAATCTGCAATGAGTCCAAGTTACTACTGCCTGCTCCTTTGGGTCTAAAACCACAATATCAGTGTAATATTTATTCAGTATTTTTACCACATAACCCCAGTTTCAAAGCCGTGTTCTCGCTCTGATTCAGTGCTCCCTGCCGCGCTCAGCTCATTTGCATTTTCAAACTTGTAATTCTGATTATGGCTCATTAGAAGCCACTGAGAGCGCGTGCTGGCAGAATTTGTGGGAATAGTGCTAACCGCGTAAAATGCTAAACAAATAGGGTTATACATAAAAGATTTGGATCAATACAGAAAAGGGCCCCGTTGGTGGACAAAGCTTTTAATACGACTGTGAGGAACAAACTTTACTTTTCTTGGGTTTTTGCGCATTGTTTTTTGGAATTTGGAATTGCCAATCTCTACTGAACAAAAGGTAAAATGTAGCTTTTAATTTGAAAACTACAGCTTCATGACATCACAAGGTGGAACAGAGCATTTTGAGCTTTGGAGATGTAAACAGAGTGTGTGAATGAAACAAAGCACAACTCCAGGTATGTTTTTGGTGAGGTAACAGCATTATAACATGTCTTAAAGCTCACAAGAGTCAATTTCACGTAATAAAGGACCTTTAATAGTGGTAGTTTAGTAGCCTACAGTAATTAGTATAATGTGAGTATTTGCCACTGAATGAGAAAATAGTTTGTTGAGGTCTAGAGTTGTTCCAGCGTAAACTACTACATTACAAAATCATTGGTAACATGGTCAAAAAATGAAAACTTAAATTGAATAGTACATAATTCATTTCAGTCCACAAGTTTTCCACTGACTATAAAACATAAGCTGTCCAATACGAATGACGTTTGTTGCCAACGCACAACGTGGCCAATATCATATTTACAAACAAGTCTGAAGGAATCATCTAACAATATAAAGCAAAAGCACAGTCCAACTTCCAATACTTCTGAACGCTCTTTACGCCAAAATGACGTACGCGCTTCACTGTCACAAAATAACCAAAACAAGAAGGTAAACTAAACTAGTCCCGAGCTAGAAAGGGGAGAAAAAGCGGGAGATAGCGTGAGTTGCGTATGTATATAAATCAGTGAACGCCGTGATATAGACTGAGCATCCAAGATTTTGAAGCGAGCACATGCAGAAAGCGAGAGGACCTCATTTTCTCGTTCATACCGTTTCAACAAGACGTAAAAGCGAGATAAAAAGCCAGCAAAGACATTCAAGAAAGTGTCACGGCAAAACGTACTCACCAAAAAGAGGCGAAAGCGTTCAGATTAATCACAAACAGAGCGAAAATTGACGGAGGGATCGTGTCTCCACCGTTGCGCTGGTGCTGCCGCTGCTCCTCCGGTGGATCACGTGACGCACGAGTTTGAGACAAGTCCGGCGCTTTCCGTGCGCCGCTGTTGCTGATTGCGTCTTATCCAAATGCGCACGGGAGCGGGGGAAGCAGAAACACTATTGATTTTTACCCCTGTCCCGTGATATTGGGGTTTAATGGTGTTCAAGGAGCGTGCCATGCGAAGTCTTTAGGGGTGAAGTCCCAAAAGGGTCCTAAAGGGAAATGGTAAGTAGGCATTAATTAGGCAGTGATTTATGTGTGAATATATGAAATAATGATTATGTTAATTAAGATTTCACGTGACTTTACTGGAAAGAAATAACTGAAGAGGTAAAAATATATATGCTTGTAAAAGCCCTATTCACACCTTCACTAGAATCATTTGAATCATTTCAGACCTCGAATTGCTAATCACCACTGAACTAAAGGCTAAAGGTAGCTGTTAAAGTGAAAACTACCACTTTATGACATCACAAGGTGGAACAGAGCATTTTGAGCTTTGGAGATGCACACAGACTAATTATAAAGGACAAACATGTGTGAATGAAACAAAACACAACTTCAGGTATGTTTTTGATGAGGAAACAGCATTATATGTGGCTTAAAGCTCACAAGAGTACATTTTGCACAATATAGGACATTTAAAGCAAAATATGATGAAATGAAGTCACGCTTGAATCATAAAGTATAATAAGAAGCCACAAAGTGCATTGATTAGGGAGTGAAGTGTTTTGTCCAAGGAAACAACAACAGTATTGCCTGGCAGCAGCTGGCGCAACTAGCAACTTTCTTACTGGAAAATGCTTTTAACAGAGCTACATATATTTCACCCTAATATAACATTAGCCAGGTTTTGGTAGTATATTTTTTATTTGTCTATGGTTTTAAATGTGTGCTATGTAATGGGGGTCTGCCACCTGCTGTTCTCCATGGAGATGTTATTACTTTACCTGAGTGTTTCACAGATGGCATTAAACTTATCTATCTTGCATATATTCAATTACAGGTGCGACATTATGCATATATAATAAATATGCATTATTACTGTGACCAGGCTCTCCTCTCCACAGGCCTGGTGGTGTCACTTGTCTTTTAATTATCCAGCATTCATATTCTCAAATATTTTATGAGTGTGAGTATATATGGCAAAACAATAGATTTAAATACACCTTTATCATGATTATATCCTATTTGAATCAGATAATATTAACAGGCGAGCTCTGAAAGGCCCTGTTAAAAGACCTACAGTGTCTTTTCTTCACAGTTGGGTTGAGTCTAATGGGACAGTGATTGGTCGTTGCCTTTGTCAATAACTCCAGTCTCAATCTGTTTTATCGACGCTGGATTCATTCAGCTGTGAAACAGAGGCCAGGGCAGGACAAGAGGACAAGAACCACAATGTAATAACAGCTTCTATTAGAGAGAGTGAAAAATATACTTTTAATGTAGCGCACATTTATTTTAATTTTATGTGTGGGTTCTCAGGCTGAAGCTGAAGTTGAATCACAGTCTAATCTAAATTGCAGTTTGAAGGGATTCGATTTCATAATTTATTATTGAGTTTTAAAATTGTTTTACAATATTACTCCTATACACATTGGATAGTAAGGATTACTACTTGTATGTTACTTTTTTTAAATAAAATATGTATTAAATATGTAAATTGTTTTCCTTCTTTTAGCAAAGAATATTAACTGGTTGCTGTATTTTATCTCAAAGAGAATATTTCACATTCAGTCCTTTTTTCAAACTTCACTCAAGTATGATTTTTGCTGACCATGTTTAATTATGAATAGAGTAGAGGTAACAGTACTTTCACAGGACTAGAAGACTGGCAGTTCTGTTTCATCGGGGGCTGCTGCTGTTGTGCACTTGGACACTTAATCCACCTTGCCGTTAGTGTCTGTGTACATAGAGAAATATGCCCAATTGAGATAGAAAATCGCAATAGAAATGTGGCTATTTATTTATTTACTTCCACCTCTGCCCCTGTTTGCTTCTCCTAACCATTACCCAAACGCTAATAGTCATTTATCTAATTAAAAATCCCATGGTAGTAACACGCACTGTGAATTTAGATAGCTCAAGACCAGAACCACAGTTTTACCAGAGAAGAGACGGTGTAATGAAAAGAAAAATAAATATTTATGCCACAATAACTTTTATTTGGGCTCGCTATTCAAATTGGATTCATTTTCCGGTGCATTGAAAGTCACCTTTTCACCTCACTGAAAATCTAATGTGAGATGGGAAAATAACTATTCATCATCTGATAATGTTAGAGCTGCATTGGGCCATTTATTCTGCCGCTCAAACGCAGACAGAGAATTCAATAGAGATCTGCTGCTACTGTTTGTTTATGGATCCACATTATCCTGCACGGGCACATTCAGTTTGGTGAAAAATGTGACTTACAAAAAAGACCACGTCAAAGACCAAAGCCACATCTATTTTTTAAGGAACATTTTATAAACATACACCAGTCTACAAAGTGCTGCGTAAATAAAAGATTATGTATTCTGCCAGTTGTTGTTTTTTTTTTTTTTTTTAATACTTTGTAACTTTTCTGGTGGTGAGTTGCTTGTCTCCATAGAGGTGTTATTGCTATGATTGGAATAACCCATAGTATGGCATTTCACAATAGTTCACATCTATGCAACCTGGTGTCTATATTTGGTCATTTTATATAGCACTTTTCTATTTCAAGGCACTCAAAGCGCTTTAATCACCATTTCATACATCAGGCTATACAGACACAACCTTTGAATCAGTGGACAAACACCACTGAGCTACTGTTGCCCCATTATTTCTCAAACATACAGTGAATAACATCCATTACCTTGAGTGTCTCTCCACAAATCTGACCTGTACCGTGTCCTGGTTGCAGCACCTCCTTGTCTCCATGGAGATAGGTAAGTTTAATGCCATTCTGTAGAACATTCAAGACAAAGCAGCTTCCTGATATAGGCAACATTTTGAGGACTGTTCACTATTCATATGACAGGATATTATTTAAATGTGAAACACTCCTGCACTGTACCATGCTATTCCACATAAAAGATAACACAAGCTAAATAATGATTCTACCACCAACTAATAATTTGCTGTGATGTTGTGACTGATATGTGTTGAACTTTAATTTCCGTTTGTGAGTTGGTCATTTATGTAGATTTGTGCTAATTATCGTCTCCACCTCTGCGCTGAAGGCTGTGTCTGCTGTGATTGGTTAAAAAGGTTTCCTCAGATCAATGTCCCGCTCCCAGTGCTGCTCTGTCATTAAAAAACACTTAAAGGATTAATCAAGATCCTAGTCGGCCTTATTAAAATATCGATCATGGCTGGAGATGTCTCCACTTCTGAATGAACAGGGTTTAATGTCAGGAAGTAGACACGATGAACTATAAAACAAGCAATTCAAAACAATACACAGCAACAAGGCCTCAGGTTTCATTCCTAGGGTTTTTTTCTGTGTGGAATTTGCATGTTCTCTGTATGTATGCAGATGATTATCTCCAGTTTTCTTTCCAGTCAGCAAAAACAACTCACTTGATATTTTACAAACATGTTATGAGTGATGAAAAATACAGTATGTAGCCTGCACTCTTTTTTTTTTCTTTTTTAAAGGTATTACAATCATAACTGAACCTAGGTTGTCGGTGCCTTAATCTGCAGATAGACGACACATACTAGTTTTTCTCATTCTCAGTATATGGACAGGCCTCATGTGAAGCTCAGAACCTCCAAAATTCCCTCACTGAGCTGCAGAGGCTGCACTAGCACTGACTCATGATTGCGTGCTGGTGCTGGGGTTTAGGTATTGACCATTAAAATCAGAGAGAGTAAGTGTGATTGAAGGGACAAAAACATGAAATAATGTCAAAAATCAAGTATTTTTAAAGAATAGACCATGACAATGAGAAAAACAAAAATGTGATGGAGCGGTGCAAATCTGAAGGGAGGTTTGGGGGGGAGGGGGTAAGAGTAACCCTTTTTAGTCAAATAAGACTACTGTTACACTGTGAAATATATTACTCAAGTAGCAGTAAAGTGGAAACTACTCAGGTACTACAAGTTATTGAAGTAAATGTAAGTGAGTGTATACCCACCTCAGCTCATATAGTCCATAACTGTGCCCAAAGCAAATCCCAGAATGCCTTGGCTGCAGTGTCTTATGGATTTGACTGCTGCTTATGCTGCCTTTGTTGCATCATCTGAGAAAGACAGAGACACATTATTGTCGTTGTGCTATTTATGTAAACAATTACCTTCAGTGCCTACTTCTCACACCCCCCTGACATTATGAGAACCAAGCTAATAGACCTATTATAAACGTTTACACCATAAGAATACTGTTTCCTGTTTCTATTTAATCAACTACATTTCTTATATATCATTTTTTTCACACTCCTATATAGGTGCCATTTTGGGTACCTTTGACATTTTAAAGGGGCACTATGTAAGTTTTATGTTGGATGGTCGTAAACCTTCTATTGTCTATGGTGACAAACTGGTGACTCTTCCAAGCCAAGTATTTTTTGGCAATAAACTGCCTATAATTGACTAAATTAAACATAGATTAAGTTAATTTCACTGTGGAACATTCAGGCCAAAGCAGCAACATTTTCATGAGACCCTCTACTAGAAAAGTTACTCAGCGCACCTTTAATTGCGCATCTCATTCTGTTTATTACAAAAACACACTTTTTAATGAAATAAAAGCATTGATATACCAGTATATAAAGTGAACTACACATCAGTATTATAACCACCACTGTATACAATATAATGAACATTTTGACACACACAAAAATATATTTTAGTAGTACAATATAGTTCATTCATTTTACTGTGTGGTCATACATGTGTGATCAGTTTCAGACATACTCACAGCTGGTCAAATGAGAGTTTAGTTTTGATACAGTTTTATTATAGAAAATGGTGGGTCAGGGGAAAGAGCAGCCAGAGAAGAGGTAAGTATAGAAAGCCTGCTCAGAGCCATAATGGTGGAGCTATTGTTTAAGAATGGATTGGGGGGTTTATCTCCTCTTGTCTTCCTCAGTCTGGCTCTGAGTCCACATCTGATGCCCTGGCTGCGCTCCATAGAACTGAGGGCATGTGCTGCACAACTCCACAACAGGGGCACAAAGGTTACCAATAATGCACATGCAGAATTTGGGCACTGTCACTTCAGAGCCAAAAGGTCGAGGGTTTAATCCCCTGTCTGAGTGCTTGTTATCCCTGTGTCTCTTTTGGCTATTTTTCACGCATTGTTAGCCAATCATATAGAATCCTGATAAAAAATTGTCACTGCCTCACAATGCTCTGCTCTATAACTAGTTCAAGAAGTTCATAAAAGTACAATTCTGCTGCTCTCATCTGTCCTCAACTGTTTTTTTTATAGACGTACGTAAAAAAAAACTTTTCTTAAAGGTACACTGTACTGTATATGTCCTCTGCAGTTTGTGTCCATAGAGATTGCGTTTCCTAAAATGTTCCACAGTATAGCATTAAGCTTATCGATCTCCTTGTGCAAAAGCAAGCGACTCCACAAGGCCAAGTTAGAGGTCAGATCTGTGGAGAGGCAAGCCGACTCACAGTAGTAATGTGTTTTTCAGTGTATTATCATTGTAACTACAACACGTGTAAGTTGCAAGATGGGAAAATGCAATGCCATATTGTGGAATGTTCCAGGCAAAGCAAGTCTCTGCACATTTCCATGGAAACTTGAACCAAATGTTTTCATTCCATTAATGTTTTGAAAAGAATAAGGATTTTTAAAGAGTTTGTTTTTGTTTTTTACCTTTCTACCATGTTATAAAGTTGTTCCTTCATGCCTGAAGAGGTTTTTAAAAGTCATCCATGTTTGAGTAATTTACCAGTAAGAGTCTCTTCAATACTCAGCCCACAAGTCTATGTTATACATGTTCCCACACAACAATTCTCAATAAATATATATAAAAAATGAAAGTGAAACTTATAAAAGATTAATACGTTGTTTTTGGAGGATATATAATTTTCAAAACAATAAAAGGTAAGATTTTAAAAAATTTTCTAAGCTACCATGTACCCCATAGTACCCCGTTCTAAGCGGTCCACCATTTACTAAATACTCCTTGTGAGCAAGTTGTCCTCTTTTTTTTTATTATTATTATTTTTTTTATTTTTATAATAAATCAAATGAGCCCCCAAAATGTTTTATTCACTATTGAACAGTCAGGCATTTTCATTAGAACCACAGATACTTATAATTGCAATCATTGTAGAAAAAAAACACAACATAATACTCAGCTCAAGTCTGTAAACTCACAAAAATACACAAAGTGGCTCTTGTAAACTACTTCATAATTAAATGGAGTCAGATTTCTCTCAGCGCTGTAAGATGAACACACATAATGCAATATTTATGTAAAAAAAAAAACCTTTATTCTTGTGTTTTTTTCCTTCACACAGTCCATTAGCTGCAGGGACCCACTCTCTGTCTGATTGGAGCTATTAAAGACAATTTGGTTACAGAGGCAGGTGGCTGAGTGCAGGAGAAGTAGATCAAATTAACGTCTCCAAGCACAATATTTTTAAATAGTGGACTGCCTTTTGATGTTGTTTTATATTTTATTTTATGTATTTTATTGCAGATATATTGTGGTGAAAGTAGCCGTGAAGGCTTTGTGATTCATAAAACCAGCACTTGCACAATAAGGATTAGATGAAGGGCATTCTGTATGAGTGGGTGGGTGGCTGTCTCTCTGCATTTAGCCTTTATTATGGGCTTAGGCATTATGGTAGTAAGATCAGGTGTTATCCACAAACTAAATACGACATTTTAAAACATTTCTCAGTGGTTTGGTTTCTTATTTCATCACCTCCTGTAATATGTATACGTATTGCATGCTGCATTCATTTAAAGAAGACCTGCTGTGGTTATGTCTGCTATACAGATATACTCTATGACACCTGTGGTCATTATACTATAGTTTGCATTTTAAATCACAATATTCATCTAAAACGACTTCATAAAAGAAACAACGCTGCTGACTTTCGCGTTAGAAAGCGGTTATGCCCAATGGGCTCTAATGTCGCTGTGAACAACAAAGATGGATAGCTGCACATCACACTAGCAAGCAGCAGATTTTTTTCATTTCTGCCAAAATGACTGTGCTTGTGGTTGTGAAAATGGGGGTGGATTGCAAATATGGTATCTTGAAAATAAGTGATTAAAGATCGCTCAAACATGCATGAATCACCCCAAATACAACTTTCGGTGAGAAAATTGTAGAGGAAACTATTATAACATGGTTAAAAGATTTTGCATAATAGGTCTGCTTTAAAATAATGTAGATTCTGAAAACCAAGTCGTGCATTATTTTCATCAATTCATAAAAGCACTTTGTAACATTTTCATTTCACATTCCAGCAAATGAATTTAAAAAGTGAAAATTGTCTGCAACTTTAAAGGTCCTATATTACTCAAAATTGACTCTTGTGAGCTTTTAGCCATGTCATAATGTTGTTACCTCATCAAAAACATACCTGGAGTTGTGTTTTGTTTGGAGTTTTCAAATTAATAGCTTTTTTTTTTTTTTTTTTTTTTTTTTTTTTTTACTTCAGTAGAGATTGGAGATTCCAGGGCTGAAATGATCCAAATTATTCTAGTGAAGGAGTATGGGATTTAAAAACACACTGGAGCACTTCCTGCATTACCACACAAAATCACAAAGTGGAACAGAGTGTTTTCAGTTTGAGGGAAGAACTCAGCCTAAATATGAAGCCTTAAACGTATGAATGAAACAAAACACAACTCCAGGTATGTTTGTGATGAGGAAACACCATTATAACATAGAACTGAAAATAGCGTAACATGGGCCCGTTAAACTTCTTTTCCTCCACAGAAACAAAGACTTGGCAGTATCAGTAATCGTGCCATAAATTGGTATAATTATAGAATGCAAATACACTTCTCTTATAAGATTATAATTAGTGAATAGCACATAGAGACATTTGAGTTCTGAGATATGCAGTAGTTTAATTTAAAGTACCTCTTAAATGGCCCCTGCCCTCATCTCTGTGTGGGTTTAACCATCTGTTCAGAGGAGATTCAATATGGCTGCCCATCTGCTCTGACTGTGAAACTACAAGGACCTCTCACCTCACTGCGGACTGTGCACGCGTTGTGTTACCCAAAGATGTGTGTTATTTTGAATGCAGCAGCACAAACCAAACCTAACAGATGGTATGACTGCTTTTTTCACGGTTACCTAAAGATTTGTATTTTTAGTCAGTATTCTCTCCCAATGTTTGCATTTACATCTTTGCTATAGCCTGTGTGTTTGTGAATTTGAGTATTCTTGGGTTCTAACTTCCTGGCAACATTTTGAGATTAAAAGATATATTAAAAGATATAATGTTTAGTTTTGGATTGATAATTAAAAAGTAGACAATGGGCTCCAGAAAAACTTTTTTTTGCTTTTTTTTGTGTCATTATGAAAAATGTCTCCATTCTGAAAATGAGATTCCAAATCTCAGTCGGACTTTCCTGGTTAAATAAGAATAAATAAAACTACAATAAATAACACAACTGAATAGTTTTAATACTACTATACTAAAAATGTTTTTAAAAGGTTTATATATTGCTACTTTACAGTTACATGCTAAATGGTCACCTTCACATTTTTATATAGTGCTTTTCCACCTTCAACGCACTCAGAGCTTTACATCAAAAAACCGCTCATCCCTTCACAAACACGTTCACACACCAGTGTACACAGATGGGCAGAAGGTGCCCTTTGCCCACGCACCTTATAGGGGCAAGGTGGGTTAAGTGTCTTGCCCAAGGACACAACAACAGCATTCATCTGTGGGAGCTGGAATCACACTGCCAGCCTTTGGATCAGTGGACAAATGCTCTACCAGCTGTACCAACAGTACTGAGCTATTGTCGCCCCCAACATCACGTTGGGGGTGTTCTACATGTATTTCTACTGGCGGAATGCTTATCAGGTGCCTGTGATTAATAAAAAGCGTTCATGGTCCTGTTTACGTGTTTGGTTTGCAACAAAAAGGTCAGAGTGACTAACAGAAAAACTGTTGGCTAACTGCTATCTTGTGACTGCAATTTTATGTGTGAGTGACATGTTTAACAGTATATATCATCTCACCTATTGTAGTTTGAATTAAATCAACTCTTTCTGGTCAGATTGTGTTAAAATAAAACTCAGATTAAGTCCAACATACAGAGTAACAGAGCTTCAGACAGAGCAGTGCCTCCAGTTAGCTTCACACCTAATGATAATGACATCAGCTGCAAAGTATCAATATTGCTGTTGATTTTTGGTATCCCATATCTATTATTGTTTTTTATACCCCATGTAGGCTACTCCTCCAACCTACTAGTTATACGACAACCACTCAACAATCTATGACTCTATGAGCCGGGGTGTAGCACCATATTCTGGGCCCTGGGTACAAATCATGTTGATGGAGCTGGACTGCTAAACCAGGACTAACACAAGACTAAACCAGATCTAAACCAAGACCAAACCAGCTCTAAACCAAGACCAAACCAGGTCTAAACCAGGACCAAACCAGGTCTAAACCAGGACCAAACCAGCTCTAAACCAGGACTAACACAAGACTAAACCAGATCTAAACCAAGACCAAACAACTCTAAACCAAGACCAAACCAGGTCTAAACCAGGACCAAACCAGCTCTAAACCAGGACTAACACAAGACTAAACCAGATCTAAACCAAGACCAAACAACTCTAAACCAAGACCAAACCAGGTCTAAACCAGGACCAAACCAGCTCTAAACTAGGACTAACACAAGACCAAACCAGCTCTAAACCAAGACTAACACAAGACTGAACCAGATCTAAACCAAGACCAAACCAGCTCTAAACCAAGACCAAACCAGGTCTAAACCAGGACTAACACAAGACTAAACCAGGTCTAAATCAGGACTAAACCAGGTCTAAACCAGCACTACCACAAGACTAATGCAGGTCTAAACCAGGACTAAACCAGCACCACCAGAAGACTAAACCAGATTTAACCAGGACTAAACCAGGTCTAAACCAGGACTAAACCAGCACTACCACAAGACTAATGCAGGTCTAAACCAGGACTAAACCAGGTCTAAACCAGGACTAAACCAGGTCTAAACCAGGACTAAACCATCATGTTGGTGGGGCCGCACTATGTTGTCAAATGAAAAATGAACATGTCGTCAGATACCAAAAATATGTTACGCAAACTAGATTATTTTATTTATTGACAGCGTCTTTTCTGAATCTGATCTGGCAATACTGAGACCAATCATCTCATCAGTCTTCCTCTTTCTGTTCAAACCTCTGACTGGTGTGTGGATAATGTTGGATTCTGGCCTGTAATCGGACATCATCAGGACAAAAAAGGACAAAAATGGCTGAAATTCAAATCCGACATTGTGTTATGATGGTGCTGAAAATGACGGCGCTTTTTGTCACTGAACAAAGTTATGTAATTGACGATGTTTACGCAGATGTTTGTTTTTTACGCCAAGAAGCCATTGAAGTCTGCAGCTCTTGTACAAATGCCAGGAGAGGAGGACATATTGAACAATAAAAAAGAAAAAAAGGAAAAAAAAACACCTTTGAATTCACTTGTTACAGGTTTCAGCCCTTTTTTGTAAGGTTTGCTTAGACATGGCAAGAGAATAGTTAGCCATTATGCATCACAGCCGGAAGGTTTCACATTTGTTATTGCCTAGAATGTTTCAGAGTATGGCATGAAATGTATTTACACTTGATTTAATACATTGCTGGTGTTTTTACTGTGTGTGGTGATTTGTTCAGAATATACGTCAGAGGCACTTTATTGCCCCAGCTAACCTCCAGTGTCTCGCTCTAGCCACCAGAGTTGTGTTTGAGTCCGCTTACCGTGCACCACAATGCTCTCACCGACTTCAGCAGTGCTCGGACTCCCAACTCACTCATCAAATGTCTGATCTCCCTACCGCACGATCAGCTGTTGTGTGTTCAGCGTGAGCAGGTGATCACAGCTCATAACCCCCTGTACACTGTGTGACACAGACACACAGAGGAGCAGAAATTCTGCCAGATTTTTAAATTGTGTGACTAAAATTTTTGTCAAAATGGACTGAAAATCGCACAGTGTAAGCCCAGATTTAGTCACTCTCAACTTTTTTTTTTTTTTTTTTTTGAAAATCAGACTATTTAAAAAACTTTTTAGCAGTGTTTGCAAATGTGTGGATTGTGTCACCATGGTAACTGCTGAACATTCAACCACAGAAATACATGCAGAACACCTCTGCAAATCTATGTCTAAAACCTCAAATGCTGTAGTCTGTAACCCCAAGAGTAAAACATGCAAAATAGTTCAAATCCATTCTTGTTAAACTACATATTTATGAATTATCTGAAATAGTAGATACACTAAATCCTACAGAATCTTCCTTGGCCTTACTCAGTCAATACAAATGTCATTGTTTACCACTCTCTCCATTGCATTGTCCCTGGGGTTTCTCATTTAAAACACATACTGGCTCTGATCCTGGGCCCCTGTCTATCATGTAAATCAAGAGGACATGGACGATCGAAGGGGACGGGACAGGGGAGAGAGAGTGCTCCTATGGGACTCATCAATGACACCAGTCTGCTGCCCCAGAGAGCTGCAGACTTTGGCACATTATATGAATTGCAAATTGACTGCCTGCTATGCAAACTCTATAATGTGATGGTTCACTGGGGGATATGGGCCTATAGTGGAGAAAGCAGGATTTTAACTAGGTTTATGAGAAAGGAGGAAGTGTGCATTGCTATATGATAAATGAAACTGTTGTAGTAATGTTAAAAATATCAAGATGACTGACAAGATGTGTTTACCCTATGTCATGCCAATCATACCACAAATCTCAAGACACTAAAAAGATGTAAAAATAAAGCACTTGTTTACTCATTTTGGACCTTGCATGAAAAAGATCTGGTTTATAGTCCTGGTTTAGTCATGTTTTGGTCCTGTATTAAACCTGGTTTAGACCTGGTTTAGTCCCAATTTAGATTTGGTTATGTATGGCAGTAGTTTGAGTCCTGGTTTGGTTTAATCCTGGTTTAGTACAGAGCTGGTTTAGTCCTGGTTTACACCTGGTTACATACAGAGCTGCTTTAGTCCTGGTTTAGACCTGGTTTAGTCCTTGTTTAGTCCTGGTTGACACCTGGTTTAGTTCTGGTTTAGGCTTGGTTTAGACCTGGTTATGTACAGAGTTGGTTTAGTCCTGGTTCAGACCCGGTTTTATTCTGGTTTAGTACAATTTAAGTACAGAGCTGATTAAGTCACATATGTAGACCTGGATTAGTCCATCTTTAGACTTAACTGTGGGGACTCTAACCTTTTTATAACATCTTTGCAGTGAAGGCTGAGTTAAGGCCATAACTTATACAAACTAGAAAAGCACCTCCGCCAAGCAGCTCAGTTTTCAAAGTGATCCAGAATCCAGGATTTCTTCTGGATCATCACCAAATTTAATCATCTGTTGGATTTGCCATTAGGAACATTTCCTGAAAATTTCATCAAGATCCGTCCATAACTTTTTGAGTTATCTTGCTAACTAACAAACTAACAAACAAACAAACAAACAAACAAACAGACGCAGGCGAAAACATAACCTCCTTGGCGGAGGTAATAATGCATTCAGTTCATTGTTTTCTTTGTAAATATACTGAAGAATTTTACATTAGCTGTGATTCTCTGTTAATGCAAATTCCATTCTCTGTATCAGTTCAAGTTGAAGGCTATTGGAACAAAAAATATGACTTTCTTCATGCAGCTGAATAAGTGGAAAATGTTATGTTATTGCTTTTGACTGGAATGTTCAATATGGCAATAAACAATGAAATAATTCTCCATGGAGATAAACTGATGACAGATCAGAAATGTTACACAGTGCATCTTTAAACATTACAGTAAAAAAAATGTTAAATGTTCAACTTATATTACTGTTTCCTAATAATAATAATAATAATAATAATAATAATAATAATAATAACAATAACAATAACAATAATAATAAATAAGTTGTATAAGTTATATAAATATCCCTGGTGCAAGTCAATGTTATCATTTTAAAATTTTGGAGAAAATACTTAACATGTACTGCAGTTTTCGGAGCAGATTTGTGATCTCTGACAGTGTGTTTCCCATGTGTGGAGCCGTCTGCTTCATGTTGACGGTAAAGGAGGAAATCACTGCCTTGTCTTTTATTACTGTGAAAAGACTAGAATCCTCTCAGGTAAAGCCTCAAACAAGATCATCTAAAACTGGAGTTTCTGTCCTCTCAATACATTTGGCAGTATTCACAAGCACAAAAGAACATTCCAGCTTTTGAGG
This sequence comes from Taenioides sp. WSHXM2023, assembly GCA_029959045.1. NCBI lineage: Eukaryota > Metazoa > Chordata > Actinopteri > Gobiiformes > Gobiidae > Taenioides > Taenioides sp. WSHXM2023. The sequence continues at coordinate 10,525,105 of CM057096.1, read as the reverse complement.
ATTTTACTCACAATCTAATCAAGATTTTTTTCATGCATATTTTCAACATTTGTATTGGTTTGGTCATCAAATGTGACAGAGGAACAAATTGCCTTTTTTAAAGTGCACTATGCAATTTTAGTGTATATGGTCTGCCACCTATTTGTCACCAATGAAACGTCATTGCCAAGGTCAGATCTGTGGAGAGGTGACCTCGCTCAAAGTATGTATCAAGGCATTTTTGAGCAAAAAATAGTGACTGAATAAGATGAGGCTAAAGGCCTTGTACCTGATTTTTCATCATGTATATGAGCAAAATGTGTCTTGTCTCAGTACAGATATATTGTATAAGCAGCTCTTGAGGTCAAAATATAAGTCATCTGCATGGTGTCTGCATTAGCACTTTACGATCCAAGAATCAGGAAGTAAGTGTTAGCATGCTAGTTGTTGTCTTTGCCAACAAAGCAAAACCCCACCTACCACCAGAAAAGTTATATAGTGTAGCTTTATTGTAAAGGGAAAACCATTATAATATACTGTCAGTTTTGCTAAGTGCGTTTCCTTTAATGCATTTGAATCTAAGGTTACAAAGCAGTACTTGAAATCAGGGCCTCTCTCAAGTAAGTCAATGCTTAAACTATCACACATAAAACTCTTGCTCTTGTCTGCACATCCCTCTAGTGCTGTTGTCGTGATGATATTTTATTCATGCCTCTTGCACTAATTCCCCTGTTCTTGTCTGTCCTCTCTGTAGGTCGCTCGGAGGTTGGCCTAGAACAGGTTTAATAATTCAAGTCCTGATTTGGGCTTGGTTTGGGGTCCATGAGGCTCTGACCCCTGCGTCCCATTAGAGGAGGAAGGACACTATGCAAACTTGACAACTGTGATGTAGTGACCCACGCTGATCCCATAACAGTGCATAGACAAGAGGGCCAGGCATCAAGTTGCTGCTTTGTGTCTTCATTTGTCATCAGAGTTTTGGGCAGGGAAGATTCTGCTCAAATAAAATGAGGATTACAACCATGACTGGGAAGATAATATTGTCTCATGAGTTTGATTTCTACAATTTTTACACCCACTGAGTTTGCGTGGCAGGAGCATTCTGAGCTTTATGAGGGCCATATGCACGTTTCTTATTGGGGGCCCCAAAACTATCTAAATTAAATAACATGGAAGTACCCAAAGATAACTTTGGGCATTTTAATTAATAAAATTTTACTCATACCTGAATTATACTTTTTAACCACAAGCCCAGCCTCAGCTATACTAGATGAAATCTCACGATATTTGTGAGGTGACAAACTCAATCCTTCTTGGCATGTGCCCGCTGGTGCAATAGGGCCAAACAGGTGGTGGGCGAAAATCACATCGCAGCATTAAGGAAGGTAGCTTAAGCGCCTAAACAAATCAAAACAAACATGGGGACGCCAACAGACGGAGTTCAGCGGATTTTAGCATCAGTACAGACTACTACTTTTATGTTTTTGGTTTTTTTTTTACATGTGGAAGGTGAGCGCTTTGTGCATTTATGGACAGGGAAGATTTATGTGCTTTTCTCTCAACTCGATCTAAGAAAAAGTTAGATTTTTCGGCTTGCTCCACTGTTGTGAAGTTTTGACCAATTTCTCTTCTCTGTGCATCTATGCTGTATTTAACATCTCTTTATGTAATGCATTGTGTTTGACTAATATTTGATGCTTTATGCACTGCAAATATAATATTTTTGATTTTGACAGTATATGTGCATTAATAAACAAAAAGCAGCTGTTCTAACTTGTGCTAGGATTATTTTTGCTTTCACGAGGTCTGTGAAGTGTCTTGCTCAAGAACACCAGGACAGTATACAGTGATCTGAGCTGGGATTGAACTGAAGCCTCTCAGATTAAGAAAAGTGTAATTAAACTGTTGGCATGTCTGTTCTTTTAACCACTATGCATCAACAACTTCTACTCTCACATCTGCCCAGCATCTGTTTCATCATTACGCACTTTTTAAACTCTTTCTGAGCTGTCCCTGTGAGGCAGTTTAAATGTAAATGTATATAACCCCACTATGAACAGCCTTCTACTGCGATTAGGATCTCAATTCTACAACCACTTTCACTCAATCCCCCCAAGGACACCACTCCATTGATTTTAGTGAGAAAAAAGAGTATTTTAAAAGACTCAAAGTGTTTCCTGTGAGCTTGATTAAACATGTAGCTATATAGTGTGGATTTTAAAGCGTATAGATATTTTGGATGTGCTGCAAAAAGATTATGATAATACTAGTATATATATATTTTTTATTTATAAGTGGCAGTGGCCTATATAAATGAAAGAAAAACTCCAAGCCCTGTTTATGTACAATCGATGTCAATCTCATAGAACAACAATTAAGGCCAGTGGCTCCTTAACTAGGCTAGAAGCATTTCCTCCACTAATGTTTCTTGTCTATAATGCTTAAAAGTTTTGACACACAATTATCAAGGGACTTCTTTAAGTTTTATATGCAAATGAGCCTCCAAAACACAATTAGTCAAAGAAAGTCTTCGTAGCACTTACACATACATTTAATCATATTTAACATTTAAGGGTCAGCAATATTTACAAAAAGCAATGTCTTGAAATTTATTTGGATTATTTGCCTGGGATACAGAATACACACTTTTTCGATACTTTATGAGGACGTGAGTCTGGTCACCGGTGAATCTCCCCATTTTCAGATGAGTGTGATTGACAGGTGGATTAGCCAATCAGGGACACACATAGTCTGTCCATATCAGGAAAACGTAAAGAAAAAAAATATCACAGGAAACTGAAAAACATCACGGATTTCTTCAGAATCAATGAGCCAAGCATTAAACTCTGACAATCTAAGTTGAGAGAAATTTGTAAATTCTATTTGTAAATGATGGGTGACCAATGAGCTCCCTCGTGTCACAGCGGTCAGTGAAAAAAAAACAAATCTGATTGCACGATCACGTTTGACCTGGCTACAGACAATTAAGGCAGAACTATCAATGAGTAATGTGTTATAAATGTTATGGTTGCAATTCATGTATCACTACAAACATAAATGTATAATGTATAATTAAGTTCACAATATTACTAATCTTATTTGAAAGATTACACAGTAAGATTTTATTTGTATTTTAATCTGCCCCATTTGCAGCCTTTGTTAGCTTTTACTATTTATTCAATATTATAATTATGCAAATCCCTCAAAAGAATAGTTGGATCCCACTATTTAATAAAATGCACTTTAATTATCCTTAAAGAGGGGTATTACACGTGTATGGGATATTAATTGCTAACACATAAGATGTTTAGATCACTTTATTACCTTTTATTGTTATGTTTTTGATGCTCTGAGTCCCCACTCCTTTTACTCTCTGCGCTAAGTCACTCCCCCTTCAGAGCTCTATCACATTACAATCAATGAATTATGATTTAATTAAACTACTCCACAGGTTTGTGAAGTTGTAGTGTATTTTTTTTTGTATCACGCTTTATATATATATATATAGAACACTGCTGGACAAGAGTGTGGGTGACATAGGCTTGTGGGCTCAGCATTGGACAGAAATGTGCTGCTGACCAAAAAGAGGGTTCGAATAGGGCCTGGGAGAGATCGCTAAATTACTGAAATATTCATGAATGACATATAAAACCTCTTCAGGCATGTTTTTGATGAGGGAGCAACGTTATAACATGGTAGAAAGCTTCAAGAAGTTGATTTTGCATAACACCTCCCCTTTAATAAATTAAAGGGGAGGTGTTACTGTGTAACTTTTCTAGTGAGTCCATCACCTAATTGTCTTCATGGAGATGTTATTGTTTTGTCTAGAATTTTCTACAGTAGAGATTAAACCTAACTCAAGGGAGACAACTATAAGCTACATTACATTTCAGATCTGTGGAGATGCAACACTATTCACAGGCAACAGAGCAACAGAAACACCTGTAATGAATAACTGCTAGACAGATGTGTTTAAAGTCATAACATGGAACATTCCAGGCAAAGCAATAACATCTCCATGGAGACAAGCGGACCCACCACCAAAAAACTTGTGCAATGCACCTTTAAGAATGATTCAGGCCCAGTAACTACTTAATTAGGATTGGGGTATTAATGAAGTAGCTACTAAGCCAGAATCATTGTTAATAAACCATTTGTTCATTATGAATTGAGTTGTTGTTCATACTGTATTAATAATGCTGTTAACAGTGTTATTAAAATGTGTTACCAACAACTGTGATCAAGTCCAGTTTTCAATATAAGCCTGTCCTAATATTTTGCATAACCCAAATCCTACACTCTTCATATGAACTCAATTCAGTGTTTTCACATAGACCTGAACAGCACTGGAGCCCTTAAGAATACCACAACAAAGACTTCAAAATACGTATGCTGCGCTCCTGTGAGATTTTACGACTTCCTGTACTGAAATAAAAAACATATTGCATTTCTCCAGTTGTGGCTGTAGATTTGAGAGTATTATGGGCTGTTTTTGCTTTGTCCTTGTCTCTATGGCGATGGCGTGCTCCCAGACAAAAGGTATACTGTCCTATTGGCTCTTGTGCCCTTACTATTGTGTCCTTTCAGCTGCTCGACTGCAACTGAAATCTGTTGACCTTCACTGGAAATGTGGTGGAGTTCAAAAGAAATGAATACAGTTTGGTGTCAACAAATGCGTATAGGTATAAATACAAAAGAAGACGACCTATAATTAACAAAATTACATGGGGTAAGCAGAACGATTTTGGAAAAGAAGATCTATATATTTGTAATTTTTGTCCTCAGCATTGCAATTGTGCTTTTAGGAAGAGTTTGTTAAAGGAGTAACCATTTTTTTTGGAGGAGGGTACGCCGCTACTTAGATTCTGCTCTGTCTCCAGGCTAAATTCCAAGGAGACGGAGAGGTGACCACACTTACAGTACGCATGTTGTTTAACGTTTTTGCTGCAATAAAAACACCTGGAATTTAATAAACGTAAGATATGTTAAACTGTAGAACATTGTATGGAAATCACTAACACCTCCATGGAGACAAATGCCCCACCTGAAAAGTTCCATAGAGTATCTTTAAAGAGGTAGCCTGCTAACTGAAAAATGAAGTGCTAGCCATACAAGAATCTCATGAATTTCAAAATATGTTTGTAGGTCTAAACTAGAGGGTTAGCAGGTTTAATAGCCTACAAAATAAGACCCCATGGAGACTATATTTACTTCACAGCAGAGCTACATAATAGCGTGATTATTGGATTAGATTGAAGATATATATTTACCATACACAATTAGCACACACGCTATAGTAGGATTGATTTTTATTTTCTTCAGTAAAATCTTGACACATAAACCCATTAAAATATATATATTAGTAAGCAGTGGGGGAGTGGGATTAGAACCAACAACCAATGTAGTAAGTGACAACTGTCTTTTCTTCCTCTGTTATATTGATTAGAACTTGAAACACAATTAAAACACAACCAATTTTTCCCGAAAATGAACTTAAATACAATTTAGTATTCAAAATTTTAAGTAAATAAAGAAAGTAAAATAATAATAACTCCTCTCTTACACCCAGAATCTAATGCATGATATTCACAATCACTTATTTCTGAACTTTTTGCACCAAAAACATGAACCATCTTGACGCATATTCTCCCACCGAAAGAATCCCAAACATACACAATCCGCTAATTTGAGCTAACCCAGTTTCGCCTTGTTGCCATTCACGTAGCATAACTCTGATTGGGGCTAACGATATAGGGTGGTCTCTGGAGGCACCCTGGTCAGCATTACCCTATAATTCTGCTGACTCCAACTCCCACAATGCCGAGCAGATCTACCACCTTTCAGACTTCAAGGCCAAGAGTTAGCGTGTAGCATATTTGTAGCAAGTCAGCTTAAAATGTTAGGCCATAGCTGGATGTATGCCCAGTGAATAGCAATGCTTGAGTAGAGGCTAGTATATCATGATCTTTTGGCCCTCTGCTGTGCCTGTGCATCTGTCAAATTATTCCCCAGTTTCCCCAGCTCCCCCAGCTGCTGTCAGTCATTCAGAGTCTTCATATTTATATATATTTTATTTTAGGCATTCTTCATTGACAGCTATTGTGGAGATAGACAGGAAGCTGAGACAGAGGTGAATAGCATGGAGTTAAGTCAAGTCATGCCAAGTAATGCTACAAAGCAATAGTCGAAGTCTAAGTAAAGTTATAGACTACCACATTTTTACAGTCTTAAAAATGTGAAAAACAGAACTTAGACTTATACTTAGACAGACTTTATTGATACACGGAATATACAAGGGAAAATAGCTGGACACAGTAGCTCACACATCACAGTATATTACAATAACAAGAGTTAAACATTTTTAAATGGTAATAATACTTCTAAATAAGGGGCAATAAAAAGTAGCAAGAGACTGGTGTCAATTGACCTTTTTCACAACGGTCGGAAGTGCCGCGCCGTAGGGTTGAGGATCTTCCGGTTAATGGTTTTCTATGGCAAAATGTCCGCGGAAAGAACTAGTCCATTCAGTTTGCAGTGGTCCTTAGTAGAGGTGTGCAAAAATATCAAAACATCGATATATTGTGATACTAAATTTGGTGATACAATATTAATATTGTCAACTGCTGTATCGAAATATCGCCAAGAGTATTTTGTGGTATCTTTTAATATTTTTGGGATTGTCTGCATGACAATTTTGTTGCGTATTTAGTGAAAGGAATTTTGTTTATGCAATACACTTGACATATTCACGCTTTTGATGATTAAACTAGATGTATTTCATATTAATATTGTGCAAGTATTGGTTTAACAAAGAAATATTGTTGCTAAAATGTATTTGGTTCTTAAAAAACAGCAATATATCACAGAGTATCAATTATTGGGAACCTGTGATTCCCAGCCCTAGTCCTTACTTACCTTTTGCATTCCATACATCCAAATTATTCTCAGCAGTGAGTTTGTAATCGCTATCACAGCTCCCAGAGACCAGTGTGCACTTTATGACTAGATGCAGACGGCACACAGCGGACATATTTTGACCTTGAGTGCTGATTATACAATATAACTGTACTGGCACAAGACTTTTTTTTTTCTCAAACACATGGAGAAACATCGGGTACAGGGCCTTTAAAATGTTGGCAACATGTGAAAAAAAGGTGTATGTAAAATCCCTCAGTCGTCCAGGTAGAATCCATGGCAAAAAAGGAGAAAATTTAATTTGTCAACTGGACAGAGTTTATTTGGTCGAATACGTTTCGCAGCTCATCCAAGCTGCTTCCTCAGTTCTGGTCAGATGCTGGCGGACACTGCTTTATATCTGCCTGAAGGGAGGAGATTAATTACAATGAAAATTACTCTGAGACAACACATATTTAAATACAGTTTCAGTTGGTCAGGTGATACAATATGGAGTTGTTAACAGTTTCTGTTAGTCATGTGAGTCTATTCATTATGGAGTGGGAGTGGGGGAGTAGTTAGCATATCCATTCAGGGCCATGATGGGTGTTTTCACACCTCTGGACCTGACCTGGCTAGTCCCATTGTTTTCCCAGTTTGTTTTGATTTAGGTTTGAGGATAGAGTTATAGATGGGAGACAAATGATGTCTGAGACCCCCATTTCTGTTCAAGGAAGGATTCTCTTTCTTGACAAAAATAGCTTCTTTAACTCCCCTCTCAAACCAGTTCTTTTCTCTGGCCATGTGAAAAAAAGAACAAAAAAAATTCCAATAAGGCTACCTAAAGGTCTTGCCTACTGCTGTTTCTATGGATATGTTATTGCTCTGTCTGGAATGTTCCTTAGTATGACATTAAATAGCGCTATAATATATTTATTCAATTACAGGTGGGTTTACTGCTCAAAAATACCTAGAAAAACAGGCATTCTGACTGTAAGCGGGGTCGCCTCTCCACAGATCTGACCTGTAACTTGGTCTGGTTTGGTCTCCATAATGATAGAAAGGTTTAATGCCATACTGGGAAACATTCCAGACAGACAAAGCAATAACATCTCCATGGAGAAAAGCATTTGATGGACCCTCTATAAGTCTATCAGAAAAGTTACACAATGCCCCTTTATTTTATGCTGATCAAAAGTAAATAATTCAGATTTTAAGTTGATCTAAATTATACAGTATTATACAGTACTTACCTGGAGACAAGCATGTGACGCCAGAAGTCCAAGTTACAGGTTCTGTAGAGAGGCAACCGCGCTCACAGTAACAAACACCTGTAATTGAACAAACACAAGATAAGATTAATGCCATACTGTGGAACATCCCGGAAAATAACATCATGGAGACAAGTAGGTGGATTACCCTTCAAGTTACTTAGTGCACCTTTAAAGGTATTGACTCTTGTGAGCTTTTATTCATGTTTTCACGCTGTCACCCCCTTAAAAACATACCCGGAGTTGTGTTTTGTTTCGTTCACACATGTTTGAGTAATCCTTTATTATTAGTCTGTCTATATCTCCAAAACTTAAAATGCTTTGTTCCACCTTGTGATGTCATGAATCTCTAGTTTTCAAGTTAACAGCTACCTTTTATATTTTGTTTAGTAATATGTTCAGCAATTCCAGAGCTGAAATCATCGAAATGATTCTGGTGAAGTTGTATGAAGTTTAAAATCACACTGGAGCACTTCCTGGATTACCACATGACATCACAAGGTGGAACAGAGAGTTTTCTGTTTGAGAGAAGAACTCAACCCAAATAAATAATGCAGAATTTGTGTGTTTAACATGTGTGAATGAAACAAAACACATACATACACATACATAAATACATACATAACATAGATTAGAAAATAGCGTAATTTAGGCCCTTTAACACAAGCTATTTTCTTTATCAAGTGAAGATCTTTAGTTTAACAATTCAAGTCAAGGTCTATGTAATTAATCATTTTTATTATGATTAGGATGATTAATTGTGTCATTGAGAATACAGTTCAATTCTGTTTTATGAAGCTAATGTCTACTTTAGGCATAGAAATGGCAAGTAGCTCTTTCTGCCTTCTTTGAGCACTCCAATTAATTCACACAAAGCAACATCTCACTCTGTATCATTAAACCAGACCACCCCCATCACATATATAACCATTTAAATTGCATAGATCATGTGACAAAACTATAATTGTCCTCCATTCTCTGCCTTGGTTCGAGCAAAACTGATTTTCCCTACACTTTCTTTGCACTTGCTCTGCTCTTAAAGTCTAAAGGTTGTATTTATTAGAGTAAATGTTTTTGCTGGAAAGCAGAGAGAGGCACAGCCCTGTGTCTGCTCTTTGAGGGGGCTGTGTGTGCTGGGGTCCCTGTAGTTAGACACCGCAGAAAAACTGAAAACTGCTTTTACTCAGCTCTGTTTGGCATCTGAACTCTGAAAACAATTTGTCTTTATAAACTTTATTATTTTAACTTATTTAATTTAGATTTAGATTTTTTTTTAAATTGTATCATTGAGCAACCGTGTCCAGGTAATTTCAGGTGCAGATGTCTTGCCAGTGGACACAGTGGCAGACCCATGACTGTATAAAGAAGTGGACTAAGGGAGTGCGATGTCACCCATAGCGTTCGGCTCCAGTTAAATTAAGATCAAGTGGCTAGCAGTTATAGAAGCGAATTTGGAGAGCTCCTTATTAGGAATAGGAATTTATTTACCGACAAAATCGCAAAATAAAAACACAAGGATCATGTAGAGCGGCTTAATATGAACATTTTAAGACCAAAATCATGAGGCTCATTGCAGTAGTTACAGAGAGAGGGGTGACAATTTTTCAGGGTAAAGTCAGTTGAGTCGATGGAGCCAGAAGCACGCCCATGCACACTTCCTATTTGGAACTCTGCGGACAGTGGGTTAGCTATGTCCATTTATATATACATTGACATGGACAGAGCATATGGAAGAGGATAGAACCACCACAGTTGATATTTTTTAGGCTGAATTAGCATTTGCCAACAAAGCTTGACACAGATGAAGAATATTGCCATATCATTTATTTGGATGTGCAATAATAGAAATATGTGTAGAATCCCTCAGTCGTCCAGGTAGAATCCAAGGAGAAATTTAATTTGTCACCTGGACAGAGTTTATTTGGTCGAATACGTTTCGCAGCTCATCCAAGCTGCTTCCTCAGTTCTGGTCAGATGCTGGCGGACACTGCTTTATATCTGCTTGAAGGGAGGAGCTAATTACAATGAAATTACTCTGAGACAACACATATTTGTTTACAGTTTCTGTTAGTTAGGTGTGTCTATTCAATATGCAGTGGGAGTGGGGGAGTAGTTAGCATATCCATTCAGGGCCATGATGGGTGTTTTCACACCTCTGGACATGTCCTGGCTAGTCCCATTGTTTTCCCAGTTTGTTTTGATTTAGGTTTGAGGAACGGCTGCGAAACGTATTCGACCAAATAAACGCTGTCCAGTTGACAAATTAAATTTCTCCTTTTGCCAATAATAGAAATAGCTCATTAAGCTCCTTTGCTTAAATTAATTGTTTGACACAGCAGCTGTTAAAACAAAGGGAACTACATAGACCACGATCCATTTCAGAACAGACAGAAATTGTTATTAAGCTTTTTTCTCATGATGCACACCAAAGTCTTGTCAAGGGACTTTAAAAAGCAAAGTAGCATAGTTAGAATTAATTGGAATACATTTTGTACTATAAGATTTGGATACTGCTATATAATTCATTAGTTTACTTCAGTCACCAATCCAATCCTGAGCTATGCATAAAGGTTGGATTTGGACAGTTAACATTTAAATTTTGATGTCATTTTGTTTATATTGACTATAACACCCCAATATTTCAAATGTTTATTTATTACCTTCTTGATAAGTCAGAACTCATCTAAGTACCAGTGTAAGCTTGCAGCAGAGGACTGTCATTTTCCAGCCCAGGTGAATTCTCTGCTTGTTGAATAATTATCAGTGTGGCTTCACAGAAAATCCAGAGACTAACCAGGAGCATCGTGCTGTGACAAGCTAAAAGCCTCTTATCCTGAAATCAAAACGTTTCAAAATACAAACCAATTATTCTGCACAGAGCGTGAAATGGATCTAAAGTCCCCTCGCTCTGTTGAATCTGGGCTCTAGAGAAAAGCTACGGAGTTGACACTGGGATGTGCTGTTGATAAAGTCCTTGGTTGAATCAAAGATGACGTGTTGGTTTGTTTCAATTGTCTTTTTGTTCTGAGGCAGGTGTTTAACGCTTGTATTGATGAGGTTTAAAGATGCATTCATTTTTCGAATGCTCATCATTGTTAATTTGTTGAAGTATTCAATGTAGTGATATGGATTAAAAAATTCTACAGATTTTTTTTTTCTACGGATGAATTATTTTTTATGAATTATGAACTCAAAACCTTTAGTAAGAATGTTACCACAAACATGGTAAAAATAACCAATCAAATCATATAAAAAAGTACTTTTGTACTTTTCAGTCCAGCTGAAAAATGTATTGGAGTAGAAAATACAGATATGCGTTCTAATGTAGTGAAGTAAAAGTAAAAAGTAACTTCTTTAAAATCTACTTAAGTAAAGCACAGATACCTAAAAATTCTACTTAACCTGAGTCTTAATGAAGTATTTGTTCATTATGAAATAAGTCTTAATTCCATTTGTTCATGCTTTATTAAAGGGCCTATATTATAAAATTTTCTGATCTATGTTAAAACTACCCTTTTTCACAATCTTTTTAAGCTTGGGAGATGTAGACAGATTAATAATAATGGATAACTTGTGCGAATGAAACAAATCACAACTCCAGGTATGCTTTTGAATAGGTAACACAATTACATGTCTTAAAGCTCACACGAGTCAAATTGGCCTAATGTAGGACCTTAAATACTAATTAATTATTACAAAGAGTTACATTATTGCAGTGCCCCATTCAGTTACAAGTGTTTTTATTGCTATCAAAAACATGCATTCTACCTCTGTGTTCCTTGTCTCTGTGGACATACAGTGGAGGAAATAAGAATTTGATCCCTTGCTGATTTTGTTTGGTTGTTAAGTTTGCCCACTGACAAAGAAATGAACAGTCTATAATTTTAACGGTAGGTTTATTTTAACAATGAGAGATACAATATCAAAAAGAAAATCCAGAAAATAACTTTAAAGAAAATATATAAACTGATTTGCATTTCATTGAGTGAAATTGAAATTGAACCCTCTAGCCAAAAAAGACTTGGTACTTGGTGGTAAAACCCTCATTTGCAGCACAGAGGTCAGACGTTTCTTGTAGTTGACCAGGTTTGCGCAAATATCAGAAGGAATTTTAGTCCACTCTTCTTTGCAGATCATCTCTAAATCATTAAGGTTTTGTGGCTGTCGCTTGGCAACTCGGAGCTTCAGCTCCCTCCATAGGTTTTCTATAGGGTTAAGGTCCGGAGACTGGCCGTGCCACTCCATGACCTTAATGTGCTTCTTCTTGAGCCACTCCTTCGTTGCCTTGGCTGTATGTTTTGGGTCACTGTCGTGTTTGAAGGCCCGTCCATGACCCATTTTCAGTTTCCTGCCAGAGGGAAGGAGGTTGTCGCTCAGGATTTTAACGGTACATGGCTCCGTCCATCCTCCCGTTGACATGGTGAAGTTGTCCTGTGCTTTTGGCATAAAAACACCCATAAAGCAAACATGCTTGACGGTGGGGATGATGTTCTTGGGGTCATAGGCAGCATTTCTCTTCCTCCAAACACAGCGAGTTGAGTTAATGCCAAAGAGCTCGATTTTGGGCTCATCTGACCACAGCACCTTCTCCCAATCACTCTCTAAATCATTCAGGTGTTCATTGGCAAACTTCAGGCGGGCCTGCACATGTGCCTTCTTAAGCAGGGGGACCTCTCGAGCAATGCAGTATTTTAATCCATTGCGTAAAGTGTTACCAATGGTTTTCTTAGTGACTGTGGTCCCAGCTGCCTTGAGATCATTGACTAGCTCCTCCCGTGTAGTTTTAGGCTGATTTCTCACTGTTCTCATGATCATTGAAACCCCATGAGGTGAGATCTGGTGTAGAGCCCCAGACCAAGGTCAACTGATGGTCATTTTGTATTTCTTAAATTTTCGAACAGTTGCACCAACAGTTGTCTCCTTAACACCAGCTTCTTGCTTATGGTTTTGTAGCCCATTCCACCTTGTGCAGGTCTACAGTCTTGTCCCTGACATCCTTTGACAGCTCTTTGGTCTTTCCCATGTTGGACAGTTTGGAGTCTGATTGATTGACTGATTCTGTGGACAGGGGTCTTTTATACAGGTGACTAGTTAAAACAGGAGTCGAATTCAGGTCACGAATTGATTAGGAGTGTCTAACTGATCTATGGGAGCCAGAACTCTTAATGGTTGGTATTATATAGACTGTTCATTTCTTTGTCAGTGGGCAAACCTACACGGTCCTTCATCGCCATAGCAATTAAGCAAAAAAAAAAAAAAAATCGAATTATAATATCTTTTAATGGGCAAAGGATCTCACAAGCACATGGTGGACACTTTGTCAGATAGATGTTAGATAAAGCTCCTTTAAAGCTTTAAAACATATACAATCTTAAAAGCAAATTCCAAAGTTTTCCTTTGCAATTTGACAAAGTAGCACCCCCTGGTGAACAGAATAACACTTTGTCACTTTGTTTCTACTATGATGAATACCCTGTGTCCACCAAATATCTATTCATCTTCAAACCAAATGCCTATACCTGACCAAACCTGCCTCACCATCAGTGCATTTTTGGACCACTACAATTATGGACATACTTTGGGTCTATTTCATGTTTGTGGCTACTTATTACAGTGCCTTTAAAACTGTCAGTGAAGTAGTAGACTAGAGGATGCCGAGTTGTAGAAAAAAAACAGCTTCTTATTGAAAAGCACAGTGCAGCTGGAGTAGCCCACAAACATCTATCAAACATAACCTTTAAGAAACAGGGGAGTGGAAATGCACCATCCAAAAGCGGTCCACACACTGCAAATACTGACATAGATGGAGAAACAAACTTTTTATCAATAGCCTTTAGATGATGGAGGCGAAAAGCAAAACGAGATTTATGATGTTGCCCTGTAAGATATTAAAGGTGACAGGAAGGTAGTTTGAAAAATGTTTCCTTTTATTTTATTTATCCTGAACTCCATGGATTTCAGAGAGAGGGATGAAAAATTGGGACTGTTGTCATAGTAATTAACAGTTTAAAAACAAAATATTACATCTTTTGTATGGTCCAAAAGGCACCTATGCCTGGGTTTCAGAATAATGAATAAGTAGAACTGTTGCCAAACCAATTATCAGTTTTGAAACAGAGTATTTTTTGAATGGTGCAAGGTCCTCAAAGTCTCAATTATAAACACGGAGCTGAAACCAGGAAAAAGTGACTGGAATACATGAAGAAAAAATATCTTAAAAGTAATCTTAAAATATACACAGTAAGTTTTTCAACATGTATATAAACTTAAAACATGTATATTAACTTAAAGGTGGACTGTGTAACTTGTCTGCTGGTGAGCCTGTCACCTGCTTGTCTCCATGGAGATGTGCCTAGAATGTTCCACAGTATGGCCATAAACTTATGAATCTCCATGGAGACTTGCAAGCTAAATTATAGGTTAGATTTCTGGAGAAGCCACCCCACTCACAGTAAGACTGGATGTTTTTAAGATATTTTTGAGCTACAAATAACACCCGTTGAATAAATTGTAATAAAGACATATTAGTTTAATACTATACTGTGGACAAATTAAACCAAAGCATTAACATCTCCATGGAAACAAGCAGATTGTGGACCCCCTGCAGAAAAGTTACACAGTGTACCTTTAATATGTGATGTAAGGCTCTCATTTGCCCTTGATATAACAAAATGTGCTACTGTTTAAATCATCTGTACTGTATCAATTGACTTCATTGCATAGTGGGCTTATAAGCAATATAGAGAATCTTATAGTAGATAATCGAACCAATTTTATTGTCACCTTAATGTGATTCTGTGTTTATTTTGCCTATACTAGTATATAGAAATTCCACAACAAAGCCCTAAGCATTGAATAAATGCAGTAAAAAAAAATATAGTGTGTGTGTTGTAATAATAATAAATGAAAAACTAAATCCTGAATTCCTTATTAACAATCTGAATATTTTTACCATATAGTTTTGCTATTTAATTCACCCTAAAGCCATTAAATAAACATTACAAACTCAGATAAAAGAGTTTTTTATTATTAATTAAAACTTTTGAAAACACACAAGACACTGAGGTTAAACGTGGCATAAAACAGTGGAAAAAACATTAAATAGACAAATAATGCACAGAAAACCCTAATGGAAACTACAAATGTACAACAGTCTACTCCCACAACTACACCTAAGACTAAGGCTCTATACAGACTAGCTTCTACATTAATTACATATGCATTTTCATTCACATCATTTGATACACTTCTATTGCTTTGGTTGTCCGACTTGCAATTCTCCAACGTGCTGTTACAATAGGTTGGGTTCACAATATCATAATTTCAAATGGAGGGTGGGAATCAGTACCCTAACTCTATGGGAAAAATGGCTTGATAATAATCTTCCTTGTGTTTTAATATCGTCACTACTTTCTGATACAATTACAAAAAAATGTAACCATAGTTAATTTGTGCTTACAGAGAACACATCAAACTTTCAGTCAGTTTTTATTTCATGTTGATCGACCCAGTAATTACAGAGATATTAGCCATAAACACCCAAATCTGCATTTTGAGTTACAAGGCAATTTCCACCATACAATACTGACCTGCCCTCCAACTGAATTTGAAAATATTGAGTTAAATTAACCTAACTTTTTAATCACTGTGGTTTTAAAAAAAAAAAAACTGAGAACTATTCACCAAAAAATGTCCAAGAAAATCCCAAACTTTCTATTGGCTTTTGCTTATCACACCTTTGAGAAAATCATCAAATGACGACGGGCTGGCCTCATCTGCTTGTTTCTCCTCAGCCAATGGAGCGGCTTCCACGACTTCGGAGGCAGGACTATCGGCTTCGGGGGCGGGGCTATCGGCTTGAGGTTCGGACTCAACTTTCCGCAGACGGCAGTTGTAGTCGTACTCGGGATCGCAGTGTGGATCGGGGTAAATAATACCGTCTTTGATAGTTTTCGATGCAGTGCCAGGTGGGACTACAAACTTACCACAATTCGGGTCGAAGGGGTGGCACGGAGGTTTGGGAGGGGCCTGGAGGTCGCCCTTAGTTACGGTATCCAGGGCGATGCAGTCTTTGTCGTAGTGGAGGTAGCAGTCGTAGCCCTCTTTGGTCTTGCCCGGGACCCCCAGCTGGTAGCGGACCTGGGTGGGTGGTTGATGGTTGGTGATGAGTGGTGGGGTTCAAATAGACGTATATCAATGTATGTCAATCCAATCACCACAAGAAATGGAGTTACTTCTGCAAACACCCAGATACATGGACAAGAGTCAGAGGAAAGGCAAGCTTATGTACTGTTTATTGAAATTGGATGTAGCTCAGATGTGTTCCCATAATTAAAGAGTGGATGTATTTGGAACAGGCTTTGCTGACTATTTCATCAGCTGTTTTTTTTTTAGTCTGTACAAAAAAAAATCTACTCACTACATCGAAGAAAGAGAACAAGTGATATTTCAGGTAAAATAGGGACTATAGTTTGCTTTCAGAATTTTTTGTATAAAATAGACAAAAATTACCACCTTAATCCAGCCATGAAACAGAAATTGTAAAAATGACTTTAAATTATGAGGCAATCACTCCAAAACTACATGTGAAGAGTGCTGAAACTATTTCTGACCATTGAGTTCGGAGGTCAGCACTTTCGTTGTACTTCTATTTTATGAGTATGACTACATAATATTTATTTGATATTTGTATTCTTCCCATTATGGTACTATACTTCTAACATATAGTTGTTATTACCAACATAGTTTAAGATTTCAATACAGCTCATAGCTTCATTAGTATATTCAAAGCTGGTTGATAATTGTGTGTGAATGTCATTTACCAGAACATGCATTAACTCCATTTGTTTCAGGTGATTGGTTTGAGTATTGAAAACAACAAACATTCTACAAGATCAATCCAATATCACTTTGAAGGTCCTAAAATACACAAAATGGATTCTTGCTAGCTTTAAGCCATGTTATAATGTTGGGACAAAAACAATACCCAGAGTTGTGCTTTATTTTTTTGTTTTGTTTTTTTGTTTTTTGTCGCAAATGTTTGAGTAATCCTTTATTATTAGTCTGTCTACATCTCCAAAGCTCAAAATGCTCTAGTGGTAGATTTCAAGTTAACAGCTACCTTTTACTTTCAGTTCAGTTCAGCAGAGAAAGGCATTTCCAGGGATGAAATCATCCAAATGATTCTAGTGAAGGTGTGTGGAGTTTAAAAACACAGTCGATCACTTCCTGTATTCCCACATGACATCACAAGGTGGAGTGTTTTCAGTTTGAGAGAAGAGCTATAAATATGCAGGATGTGTGTGTTAAACGTGTGAATAAAACAAAACAAAACTCTTTGCATGTTTTTGATGAGAAAACAACATTACAACATAGATCAGAAAATAGTGTAATATTAACTCTTTAAAATGCAAATCACAAAGCTAGAATAAAGCACACTTCATGAACAAGAAAAAAGCAGGATTGCCCCATAGTGAGTACCCCATAGATTCCCCAATAAAGAGCCTGTTTCAGACCTGGTGCTCGGGGATCTGTGGAGGTGGTCTGCGGAGGGCAGCGGCCACGGTCAGGAGGCAGTAGGGGTCCACGCGGGGGTCACATGACAAAGGGGCACCTTTGTACGCAGCAGCAGCAGGGGAGGGACCAGCGGGGGCGTCCTTCATGGGGTACTCCAGGACGGGCTTGGTCAGGTCAGACAGCTTGGTGGCGGTGAGCGGATTGCAACCGGCGTCGAAAAGAGGATTACAATGCTGCTCTTTTGGCGCTCCTTCGGCAGTCAGGGGAGCCGCGACGTTGACTACGCAGAGGGGGTCAACATTGGGGTCGCACGCTGGGTACATGAGGTGGTAGTACCCAGTAGGAGCTTTCTGAACCAGGAGAGGCATGCAGTAGGGGTCCTTGGGGTCGCATTTGAGAGCAGCGTAGGATGGGAGAGGACCAGGTGCGGGGCGGTATCCATAAGCAGCTCTTAAGTGATACTGGAGGCACTCAACATCTTCGGGGTTGCAAATTCTGAGAAGTTCTGCTCTCTGCTCAGCGCTCAGAAATGGCTCCAGGACGGGGGCATAGTAGTAGTAGCCCGTGGGGGATTTGAGGGGCATGGGGAGGAAGGGAGTGAGGATGGGGGCGGGGGCTTTGACAGGTGCCGGGGCGGGTGCAGGCTCGGGTTCGGGGGCGGGAGCGGCAGCGTGGGGCAGGAGAGGGAACAGGCAGTAAGGGTCGATGTACGGGTTACAGAGACGGACCGCAGCGGATTTGATTGGGGCGGGCATGACAACGGCGGCCTTGGGTTTGCTGGTGGACTCCGCAATGCATTCTGGGTCATCAGAGTTGGCACAGCTCTTGTAGATCTCGCTCAGGTGGGACAGGTAGTGGTTAAAGGTGGGGCCTTCCTCGGAGCGGTGCTTGTTCTGCAGGTAGGCCATGTACAGGCGGTCCAAGTCTTCCACCTAAATACAGAGGGAAATTAAATCAATATTTAAATAATTATTAAAACTAGGGTTGTCAAAGTATTGAAAATCAGATACTAATCAATACGAAAACTAGTGTCGAAACTAGATACACATTTGAGCAGGTATCGATATTTAAAAAATCACATTCACAGGACAGAAATGAACCTTTCCTGAATAGCTTTAGAATGATCTCAAGCTGTATCAGTATAAAACCACAAAGACTAATACACACCCATGAACCACAATGGAACATACCTGGAAGAAAGTGTTTTTAATTATCATTGTGGTATCGGAATCTGTATTGTGCATCGAGTTTATTCCTTAGTATCGATATCTAGTTAGAAATTTTAGTATCCTGACAACAGTCATTAAAACCTCCAGTCATTAAAGGTGCAATGTGTAACTTTTCTGTGGAGGGTGTACCAGCTGTTTTTCTAGAATGAAAATATTGTTTTACCAGGAATGGGAGAGGCAACTTCGCTCACAGTTAGAATTGATTATCTTATTCAATATATGTATGAGCCATAAAAATAACTGGTATTGAATAAAAGCAAGATAGATTTAAATGCCATACTGTGGAACATTCCGAGGAAAGCAAGATTTCCAGACTTAGACTTTATAAGCAGACTTTACAATGTCTGCTCTCAACAAATGCAAGAAAATAGGGTTAAAAAGCTCATTATTATAAATACTTGACTGTTTTTCTAAAGCCGTATGCATAATTAAAAAGACTGGAATCCATTAGCAGTAGCCTTGACCTTGCAGAGTTTTCAAGGAAGAGAACAAAACAAAACAAACCAGGATTTGTTTTTCTCATGTAAATTTAACAATGACATTATAGGCTCTGAATCAGCTTTATGTCCAGAAGAAGTTTCTTTCGGCAGACAATAAATAACAAACCCTACAGTAGGCTATGAGTAACTGTTCCGTTTATGGTACGACATTCAATTCCTTATTTTGTATGTATTTATTTTTAAGGCAATAAAATAGTAGACTTGATGAATGCAGTGGAAATGGGGCACAAAGAAAGGGGAGCAGTTGGAGACAGAACTTTCCCACTGAGCCACAAGACTGCTCATTTTAACTATGAACAAACAGAGATGGAAGTACTCAGACTTTCAGCTTATCTATCTTGCCTTTGTTCAATTACAGGCATTTTATTGCTCAAAAATGCCTTGAAAAACATACATTCTAACTGAGACAGGACCCACCTCTCCTCAGACCTGACCTATAACTTCTTCTTGCTTGTCTTCATGCAGTTAGACAATGCCATACTGTGGAACATTCCAGGCAAAACAATAACATCTCCATGGAGACAAGCAGGTGGTGGACTATTCTCTACAAAAGTTACTCTTTAATTTTTATTTGTCTTGTCTTATTTTAATGTATTTCTTATTTTGTAAAGCACTTATAACTTTGTGTATGGATTGAGCTATACAAATAAACTTGCCTTGCCTTAAAGAAAGGGGTTATTTTACTTCTACGGGGTATTAACTGCTAACACACAACATATTTATATAACTTTTTATGGTTTTGAAAATGCTATATTTGCCACTTTTTGATGCTCTGAGTCTCTCCTCTCTAAACTTTCCGCACCAAATCACTCCCCTTTCAGAGCGCTATCACAACACAATCAGTGTGCATCCTGCTAATGAAACTACTGCACATCGGATCAGGTTTAGAAATTCTTGTGTAAAGTTTTGTACCATGCTTTTGTATATTAATGCAGAATTGTTGTGTGGGAGCATGGGTGATGTCGGCTTGGGAACTGACCACTGGAGAGAATCTTAAAGCTATTTGTAAGGAGAAATCGCTAAATTACTGAAACATGCATGGATGACATCTAAAACGTTATAACACAGTAGAAAGTAAGTGCACAATAACCCCTCTCTAAAGCTCACTCTATTAGCTTATTTCAAACCACATTTTACAAACCTAAAAAACATGCACCAGGAACTACAGGTGGAAATTAGCTCTAGTGCTACAACCTGCACAATGCACCTCTCCTGTTAAGGTTAATGTAGATTGTGCACTGTCTCATAAATAAACTAAATAAATAAAAATAAATAAACAAATAAAATATATCAGTTTATGAAAGTTAATGCTTAATATAAGTTGACTCACTCCCTCCTGGTTGTGAGTGTCCATGAAGTACTTGTACCAGCCCCAGAAGTCAGGGAGCCGTTTGAACTGAGGCACAGCCAACACGCCCGGGACATGTCTCCTGTCACGAACCAACTTCTTCAGGTTAGACAGCACCTCCCCCTTCACATCCTCTGACACTGCAAGAGCTACAGAGAGACGGAGGGAGAGAGGGGGAGAAGAGAGAGAAAGAGAGAGGTGTGAAAACGAGGGGCAGACATCACAATAAAGACACAAAAGAAAGAGACACAGAAGAAAGAGAGAGAGACAGAAGAAAAAGGGGACACAGAAAAAAGAAAGACCCAGAAGAAAGATAGAGACATAGAAGAGAGAGTGAACGAATGAGAGTAGCGGGAGAGGAGGGGAAAGAGAGAGAGATGAGAGAGAGATGGAGACATGAAACAAGATGTAGGTAGAGGACAGTGGGAGGAAGAAAAGAGGGGTTGGGAGAGCAAGGGTAGACCAAGAAGAAGGAGGGGACAGAGAGACAGAAAGAGAGAGCGATTGAGAGAGGAAGCAGGAGATGCAAAGAGAGAGAAGGATAGAGGAAATGAGTGGAAAATTAAGAAAGCAAAATAAAGGGAGAGTGAGAGAAATAGAGATAGAGGGACACAGAGAGAGAGAGACAGAGAGAGAGTGAGAATGTGGGGGAGAAGAGAGAGAGTAGGAGAGAGGTATGATCACTAATGTGGCCAGATGGGCAGTAAAAATAAACAAGCAGACGTCTAAAGAAAACTATAAAAGTGCATGTACTTAAAGCCACATGCTAATTTAGCGGTGTGCTGAGAGGAGGCAAAGCTGCTGACGAGAGCTAAAATATTTATTACATTAAAACATATACAGTCTTTTTAAAGTTTCAGGATTAGTCAGATCTTTTTTATTGAAAGAGCAGCATTGTTTACTGACTTGTTATTGTTCACAAGTTCTTTTTGTGCTCTATCAAACAAGTACATATTGTTACGCCCCAAACACAAAATGATGATTATTGTCTATGTTAAAACTGAATTCAGTTATTTACTCCCATTGTTGAAATGCCATATGCGCAGGTATTTTTGTTTCACAGAAGCTTTTGTGCTTTTCTGGTTGATACAGTTTTAAGTAACAGCACATTTGTAAAATCAGATTCCCAAGTGGAAGAGGAAGACAATAAAAACATCTTTGTAAAGGTACAAATGTAGCTCTTTCTTCTCCTTCTTTCTTAAGCTATTTTCACATTTTTCAAAACTATGTAGGTGTAATCAATGATTCATCAAAGCCTTATTAGTAAAAAATGTATCAATAAACTATTTTTATGACTTGATTTGTAATTAGATTGGCTGACCCGCCCCTGTTGTATTGTCACATATCACCAGATGCTGTCAATGTGGCTGTAGTCTGATATTATGGCAGCTTTGGCCTGAGAGCACAGGTGAGTCTGAACAAAAGCCAGGTAAGGGAAGAGGGTGGAGGGTTTCACATCTGCCATGTACTGGTAACAAAAAAATCAAATAAACCTATATATGGTAGCGTTAAATATAATAATATGCTTCAAATGTATTTAATCATTTATTCAATATTTTAACAGGTTAGTCAAGTGAGAACAACTTCTCATTTAGAATGACGACCTCCCATCATTATTAAATGTGAAATAAAGGAATAAGGATCATCCTAATTGTATTTTTTAATTGAGCGCCATATCTCAGTCTCTCACCTTGTTCAGCTTCATGCTTGACTGGCACTGCCCTCAGGAACTCTGTAAAACACACAGACCACACTGGGTTACAGGTCCTCTCTCTCCATCTGTCTCTCTTTTTCACTTTGTCCATCTCTTTCTATCCTCTCTTTCTCTCTTGTTAGTTATATTGCTCAAAAATTATCTCTCCCCTTCACCCTCTTTCTCTCTGCTTCAAATCTCTCTCTTTCTTCTCTGCCTCGCTCTCTTTCTCTCGCTCATCTGCATTTACTCATTTTTTCTCTCCATTTGTCCTCTTCCTCCCCTTCTTTTCCACTCTTCCTCTGCCCCTCTCTCCCTCTCTTTTTACACATATAAGATAAGAGGGCTAGCATGTCAGGCTCTCCTCTCAGCAGGTGCAGATGACTTCCTGAACATTAAACTCCTGTTACAGACCTGGGCTTTGAACCGCAGCTACGGGAGCCTGTTTAAACCAAACTTGTAAAAGTACAAAGTGGGGCCCTCACACAAACTCATAAGCTGCACTTAAAAAAAAACACTCCAGGGGGGAGACTGGGTTCCACGTCGACACATTGTATTTTTGTAGAAAAATATAATAAAAAATGGTACAACAAGATATGTTGTAATGTAAATCATTAAGAACAATGTTTTAGGCATGTGGAAAAGGACGTTTTCAGACTTAGTATTAATCTATATAAATTATTTCTAATATTAATAAATAGCATTTTTCTTTCAATGAAGAATTCCCAATATGATTTGTTCAAAAATTGCAATGTACTCAGTGTAATTAAGGCCTGAATGATGCTCAGGTATAAATGCAGTTACTGTAGTAATGAAGTAATTTTTGTCTATGGAACTGAACATTTTAACTTGTTATGAAGTACAGTTATTATAATTGAAAGTTTAATATTGCTACATTATTGTAGTAAAAATGACAAAACTGTGGTTAGCCTAGATGATAACTGAGCCTAGTCTAAATACAGATCTCAAAAACAGATCCCAAGATTTTGCAAAAGTTGTTCTTGAGGTATACCAAATGTGATTCTCCGCATTGTCCAAGGAAAATCAGAGGACCAATGACACATGCTTGAGGTCAGACTGGGCATACTCGATATTAGACGTTATTCCATCCATGCTGGTCTAAAAAACTTTTTTACACTTTAAAATTCACTAATATATTATAACACAATACAATAATACATTTTAGCTTTTCAAATTTATATTATGCACTGTATATATGTATTGTGTGACACTGATACTGTATTCTGAAAAGGAGAAAGCTAGCTAACACAAATCACAAGTACCATGCAGGTGTATGTGTGGGAGGGAAGTATTAAGTATTCAGGTGCATAATAACTGTTTTCTCAGTTGTATAAATAAGAAAGCAGACAAATAAATAAATTCAGCAGACATGTGGGTGTTTGCGAACAACCTCTAACCTTAGGGAATAATTATCAAGTACCTTTACACACTGTATTTCTTAATTACTGTTATTAACAAAACACATGCAGGCTTAACTTAAATGGATAAGTGTGTGCTAATGGTTTAATCCTTACCTGGCAACACAACAAACCCTAGGAGTAATATTGTATGGATTGTAGATAGTCGCGCCATTTTCTAGTTTTGTGCCTCCTGAAAAACAAAAGATCAGCAAAGGTTAATTTATGAAGTTAGCAAACAGGGACTGACCTTTATTTGCTTATTTTTATGTCTTTATTTAGAATCGATTTTGGGGCTTGTTTCAAACCTCTACTGACAGATTTCAATAGTATATTTTTGTTCATTTAAAAAAGGGAATAATAGTGGATTTTAAAAATGTACATTTAAGTCAATAAAATAAGTAAAACATCTGCATTAATTTGCAGTAATTTTGCAGTAAAAAGTAGACTGGAATTAGTTTGAATAAATCTGAAGCAGTTAAAATTGCTCAAATCATTCAAGTCAAAATATGTAAATGTAGATTGTTATGTAGAGTAAAGTCCATTTTCTTTATAGCCTAGGGTACATTTACACTTGTCCTGGTTGGTTCTGGTTTGAGGCCAGTTTATTCCTAATTTGAACTCGGTTCTGTTCTAGTCCTGGTCTAGTCTTGGTCTAGTCCAGATTCAGTTGAGAGTTGAATTCCAGTTTAGCCCCATTTGTGTGTATTAGATGATATAACAAAGCTTGGCACTTAACACTCTCTATTTAAGGGGCTGTTGAGACAATGCAGCGGATTGAGGGCAAGAAGTAATTTGTACTTTTTTTATGATTACAATGGAGAGAAAAGGGACTGAAATCCGAATATCAAAATAACAAAAGAGCCGCCGCAAGACTGGAATAGACTCCTTCATTAAAGTAGAGAATGTCAAGACTTGGATAATTGTAAGGGCTTTGTCAAAAGTAGACTGACACAGGTGTTACTGTTAGCCTGCAGAGAAATTTCAATCAGTGCAAAAAAGAAAAGAAGTCAGACATTTTGTGATAAAAGGTCTAAGGTCTAAAGCTTGAAATTGAAAATCCTTGAATAAAACCATGCCATATAAACGCTATGTAATAGTATATAATAGCAATGCATTGGTATATATAGCAGTAGTAGTAGTATTTGGTCTTTTTCAACATTTAGTGCAATTAAATGTATAAGTAATTCTGTAGAGATAATTCACCAGTATCATCAAAAGTACTTTATGTTGTTGCATGCATATTACATTATTAAAACAATGGAATGATTAATAACTTTATTAAAGGTCTTATGTTCTGCAAAATTGACTCTTGTGAGTTTTAAGCCATGTTATAAAATTGTTACTTCATCAAAAACATACCTGGAGTTGTGTTTTGTTTCATTCACATGTTCGAGTAAACCCAATATATATGTCTACATCTCCAAAGCTCAAAGTGCTCCATTCCACCTTATGATGTCATGAAGTGGTAGTTTTCAAGATAACGGCAAACTTTTACTAGAGAGTGGCAATTCTAAATATGCAGGGTTTGTGAGTTAAACATGTGTGAATGAAACAAAAAACAACTCCTGGTATATTTGTGATGAGGAAACAAAATTATAACAGAAGAGAAAGTGTAATATGGGCCATTTAAATTCAAATATAACTCTTCATTTAGGCTTCATTTATGAATGTGAATATTTTTTAAATGTCTCTCTATATAAATAAATAGTTTAACTTTGCTCTGTAAGTGTATAATTTCTTACCTGTAACTCTCGGAGAAGTCTGTCCCCCTGTGTGCTGTGAGGAGGTGTCCAGTCTGCTCTGGCCTCCCCCTGTACGGGACTCTGGGATGGGCCGACATTTTTAAGGCGCGTCGCTGGATCATTAAAAACAAACAGACCTGCGGAGGGGCTGCCGCGTGCTGTTCCTCGCTCCGGGATTGGCTCCTGTCCAGCCCCTGTCCCACCAATAGGGGTCCTGTAATTAGCAGAGGTGAGAGCAGCGTTAACAAGGTGCCATTTAAGCCAAGCTCTGCTCCTCCACGCGGGCCAGGAATGTACGTATGTTATGCCACAAGACACAAAAGAATAAAACATTAAAATTGCAGTTATGTAGTTTATATTGTGTAAGAAATTCAAGTTAATGCCAGCTGCGTAATAGGACTCACAGCAAGAAGGTTCCAGGTTCAAGTCCCTGATTGCCTGGGCCTTTGTGCTCGGAGTTTGCATGCTTCTCTCTGTGTCTGGCTCGATTTCCTCTGGGTGCTCTGGTTTCTCCCATCCACCCAAAACAAGTTAAAATCCTTCAGCTAAAGTAGTCCTGACCAAGATTAGCTCAATATTTGGAGACGGGTCCCTTGGCACCCACTGCTCCTGGCAGGTTGCAAACGACAAATATCCCTACGAAGAAAATAAAGTGTACTTTGGATGTTTCACTGAATTTTAATCCACGTTTGAAATTATTTTAAGGTGCGTAAATGTAATTTTTTAAAGTAATCCACAGCTATAATTTTATGTAGGCTTCAATAAAACCTCTTCCTGCACCTATGTTTTTATCTCGCGTGCTCTTTTTGTTGTAAAATGTAATGTTGGGTGCAGAATAAATTAATAAATAAATCACCTACCCAAAACCTGTTTAAATGTTGATTGAGTTTTTGTGGTGGTTTGGTGTGAGCAGAGTAGGTCAAAAAAAATGTAAAATGACATTTATGGTTTAGAAAGACGCTATGAAAACATGATTTGTACAATTATTTAGGCGTTAGGCAGTGTTAAAAGTATTGTGTGGGCCATAGTTGCAGTGAGAAGAGTACAAGCAGAAGGAGGAATGTTAGTAGGTATTATTAGCAGCAGAATGTAGATACCAAAGTAGTGGCAGTAGGTATTGCGTTAATAGTATTGTCAGTAGTACTCTAGACATGTTTATTAGCAGAAGTGATGAAAGTAGTAGCTCAAATATTAACTGTAGCAGTAATACCTAAAATCTACACTTGACTGCACATTTGAAGATTTATATAGTAAACTACTATAGACTACACTTGTTATGTTTACATTCACACCAAAATCTTATCATTATCTGATTCTGAAGTTATCAGATTATTGAAATGTCACAGTTACCTTTGAAGTGAGTAATCTGATTTCTTTCTGACGGGATAATTATTCAAAAAGGGCAAACTATGTAGTAAAAACTAAAATTAAATGAGAGAATGTTAAAGGACCCATATTACGCTATTGTCTGATCTATGCTGTAATGTTGGTTCCTCATCAAGAACATACCTGGAGTTGTGTTTTGTTTCTTTCACACATGTTTAACACACAAACCCTGTATATTGAAGCTGAGTTCTTCTCTCAAGCAGAAAACACTCTGTTCCACCTTGTGATGTCATGTGGTAATACAGGAAGTGCTCCATTGCAGTTTTGAACTCCATATACCTTCACTAGAATCATTTGGGCAATTTCACGCCAGGAATTGCCAATCTCTACTGAACAAAACGTAAAAGGAAGCTTTTAACCTGAAAATTACCGCTTCAAGACATCACAAGGTGGAAAAGATCATCCAGGATTACTTAAACATGAGTGAATTAAACAAAACACAACTCCAGGTATGTTTCTGAGGAGATAATATCATTCTAACATGGCTTAAAGCTCACAAGAGTCCATTTTGTGTAATATAGGACTTCTAAAGATTGAAAAAGTTATTTCAAATGACATTGTACATTGTGTTCCAAATACAACAGTTACTCTAAAACTCTACTGATTAAATGACACTTGTCACCAGGTGTTTTTGAGGATCAGACTACTCTGCATGTAAACACACACACACACACACACCCACACACACACACACACACACACACACACACCATTATTAGGTTATCCGATTATTCTACTTATCTGATTTTTACTGGCTATTTAAATACTGACAGCAAGAGAGACTAGGATTAGTAAAATAAAAGGATATGACAAACAGCAAGCAGTAGATGACAGAGGAGGCAAACTAAGGAAGTGAAAAAGTGCTGTTTTTGTATCACCGCTTTATTCAGGAAACTCTTTAAATAAAAAAGAACAACACAGATTTCTGACAATATCTCTATGTTGCATCAGACCAAAATTGACTAAAATATGAATAATAAGATGGGGGGGAGCATCTGCCTCGCAGATCAATGCTTTTAATGATGTAAGTGAAAAAATAAATGTCTGTTATGCTGTGTTAGAATGACAGTTAACACTAGGAGGTTGTGGGTTGAATTCTTGTTTCTCTTTTGGTTGTTAGGCATGTACTAACTTGAGGGATTCTTGACCTAAAATCTGAATTTGAAAACTAGAGGCTGCTTGTTCTCACTACAAATAAATGGACAGTATTGACTCATGTTTTGGGTGTGACTGAGTATTCATTGTGTTTGGGAAGTTAGTGGGCACAGAATGGTAGCCACATTGCCACTTGTCTGCCCCAGGGAAACTACAGCCATAACAGGTGTGAATTACTTTAAAATCAATGTTGTTAAACATATTCATCTTGAATTGATTAGAGATGTTTTTCATTGTTAAAAAAATACCATAAAAATATGCATTCTCGCTGTGAGCATGTTAGTGTTGTCATAATAGTAAAATTTCAAACTTGACTTTGATACTAAGGAATAGACTTAATACTCAGCACTGATTCCAATACCACCATGAAAATAGTCTTTGTTTATACAATAGAATCTAATTTTAAACAATAAACTGTAGTACTTTCATTTATATTACCACATGGTCTTATATCTGTGTAATCCCTGAATCATCCAGGTAGGTTTCATAGTGGTCCCGAAAATCCCCCTTGAAATTACATAGTGCAGCTTTAAATCAAATACTTTTAAACAGTCCACATTATAAAAGAAGGCACTGCACTTTTTAAACTGTGTTACTTAGTTGATGTTATGTAAAAATCATTTAATTACACAGACTGCCCAAAAAGTTAAATATTAGACCATTTCCCTAGTTTCTTTTTCCTATACTTGCAGATTTTTGGCTCACATCCACAGCTTTAGTGAGGACTGCAGTCATTAGTGGAAAAAGACGTCACACGTAGGAGCACTAATGAACCAGGCTGCTGCTGTCCAACCATTATCCCAGATCCAAGCTCCACTGCTGGGCGGAGGAACTGCCACGTGGCCCTGGGCTCCTTGATCCAACCTACAGAAATGTACATCCAGACAGATACTGGTGGTAAACATGTTTGTCTATGCCAAGCTACAAATACCACATAGTATTTTATAATAGAATGCATGTATTTTTCCTGTATAATGTATGTTATGCGAAAGCTATGATACTAGCAATTTACACATTGAAAAATTACAGGTTGTCAAGGAGAAAAATGGTTGTTGCCATAGTGCCAATAGCAAGAGAGATGTCTGTCTGTGTATGTGGATAAATATGTCAGAAAATGTAAGAAATGTTACTGGAATAAAATAAAATCTGACAAACTGATCGCAAAGGACATTGTTAAGCTTTGTGGTATACCGACAATACAATAATACAATAGAGGCTTCGGCGAATGTTACATTAAGGGATATGCTTAAACATACATTGTGTAACTTTGGTGAAGGGTTTGCCACACAATTGTCTCCATGGAGATGTTATTGTTTGGCCTAGAATCACATTTCACAGTATAGTATGTTTTGACTGTGGTCATTGCAGAGTTGTGTGCTCACTGCTGTTGTTTTGCTGGAAATGGAGCTTGATTTTTATGGATTTCAACAAGTGCTGATGAGTTAAACCTTATTTGATGTAATTTAAATATACACTATGTACACTGTATACAAGATCTGTAGTTGGCCAATTGTAGCATTTGAAGGCATTACTAACATAACAGATTGACCATTGGCTTTTTTTTTTTTCATGCCTAATGCAAATACCGATTGTTTAGACCTCGTTTTACTACAGACTAAATAAGGGAGAAGTGTAATCACATTTCATCTTAAGATAGTCTTAATACAGCTGCACATATTCTTTTTGCATATGCAGTCAACTGGTTGGGCTTAAAAAAAATATTGTCACTATACTATTGCAGAAGTGGACCTCAACGCTTCCACGGCCTAATGGTTAAATTCGCCATCATCTAAAATAAAATTTAAAAAATCTATTAAAAATGTCAACAAAGTGCTATTTATTCTGTTTTTATTGTTACAAAATTACAAGGCAAAATAATTTATAAAGCATAATTTACAAGCAACTCAAAGTGCTTCACATAGATACAAATATACAGTATAACATAAAAATACATGTGTGGCTGAATCATGACTGTACAAACTCAGAATACAGGAGCAACAGAAAACTTCACACCGATCTAGGAGTGATAAAATGCTTTTTTTTCTATCCCATTGAAGATTATCAGAAGATATTTTAGTAATGCATCAAAAATGTACTAAAAGCATCTGTAAATGTTGTGGTTGAAGTTCAATTTCACACAAAGTGGATAAACTATAAAATAATTCTGCTGAAATGTCATTTTTCCGTGGTTTGAAAAATAAGTTGTATCTGACCATTTATTTTTGCATAACTCAAAACATACCATTTTAATACTGTTCATTTCAATATATATTCCACCTCTAAGTCAATAATGTAAATAATTATCTTTGTGTATTAACAAGTAGGGCTACTACAACTATCAGTTATTTTAATAATCGATTAATCTAGCAATTATTCTTTCAATTAACCAATTTGTTGTTTACAATCCAAAAGGCCTGTGAATGTAAGACTAAATTTGACCCAGATAAAGATATAGTGAAGCCGCCTGAGGCCATCCTGATTATTTTACATTAAATTTTCATCAAAAACACATTTCCTTGTGTCATTAACAAGGGAACTCGCCTGCTGTCTGAACATAAAACGTTATCTTACTTTAAAAGGTGCACTGTGTAACTTTCCCAGTTGGGCTCTGCCGCTAAGGATATACTGCTTTACCTGGAATGCTCCACAGTATTTTACTTATGATCTAACAATAATTCAAGAATTATTCAAGAGTAACCTTGGAAGATGAAAATGAACATCTTTGAAGTAGCATAAATTCAATTGCAGCACTACCAACACCTTAAAAACATGCAATATTACAGTAAGCAGGGGTCACATCTCCACAGATCTAATACGTAACTTGGCTTTGCAGCATCACCAGCTTGTCTCCATGTAAAAGATTAAGTTTAATGTCATACTGTGAAACATTCCAGGCAAATCATACACTCTCCATAGACACAAGCTGGTTGCTAACCTGCCTCCACCAGAAAAGTTCCATAGTCCTCCTTTACATATTTTTAGTCCTCCTCTGCTCTGCACATTTATCATATGATCCCAGCTGTAGCAGTTTAGGGCCTTGGAGCCTCTGCCCATCACATGTAATTACTGCTGAAGCTAACAGGTGTTTTAACCTCGCACAAACCTACAATCCAGCTTCAACTGGGCCTGAGCCGCCAGCGCGATACTGCCTCATAATTTAACCATATGAAAGAATCCCTGCGATGTTAACTATTTCACAACATCTGGATCTTATGGCCACTTTTTCAGGGATGCTTCAAAACCCAGCAGAAATGGGACAACTATGAAAGCCAAATTGTATGTTATTAGGGCAGAAAATGTCAGGTTTTGTGTTCACAAAAAAGTTAAGAGGGGAAAGAGGGTTGAATATGGTCCGTCAACGCACAGAGGATGTGCGGCTTCTCTTACAGGATGTCATCGTCGTCAAACAGGTCTTCAAAATCTGGAGACAAAATGTACAAAATAAGTTATGTAACAAGGAAAATGGCTACAACTTTGGTATTACAGGAAAGTGAACTGCACATTAATTTGTCCTCCATTTCTTTTCAGGCTTGGGACTGCCTGAAGATTTGTACAATTTATTTCTGTTAAGATTTTTATGTAATAGTCTGTAACAGTCAAATGGGTGATCTCCTACTTGACCAACTGATCAGTTTGCTTTAATTCCTTATAATTTTAAAATACAAGTATTTATTGTTCAACCAAAAAGCATTTTCTCAGGAGCTAGATGATGTTTGAGTCCCCTGTATCTTATTCAGTGTATTGCGAGATAGTCCATGTCTTTATACAGTCTATGGTCCTAAGAGAGTGTGACGTCACCCATAGTGTTCCGTATTAAGAGCAGGAATTTATTTATGGACAAAATAACATAATAAAAACACAGAGATCATGTAGAGCAATTCGCTTCGAACATTTTTAGACCAAAATGACGAGGCTCACAGCAGCAGTTACAGAGAGGGATGACAATTTTTCAATGTAAAGTCATAATTTTTTGACCCGTAAAGCATATTTGAGAATGAACTGTTCCCACTTTGTCCCTTTTCCAGTCTCATGTTGAACCATGACAGAGAAACAACAACGAAAGTTGTGGGTTCTACATGGTTCTTATCCAAAACTGATTGGATAAAATTGCCATTGTGTCCTTATGATTTTCATTCTACAAAAAGCCATTAAAATATATAGGTAATACTACTCAAAATTCACTAATTGCTTCTTTTACAATATCCTGTATGGAGTAAAGTATTTTTCCTGAACTAAAAGCAATAAAAGTCATGAAGAGTGAGGAGCGACATTCAGCACATTATATTCCGCTAAAGCTAAGAAATAGGCCCAAGTTTTTGATTCATTTTAGCAGTAATAATACTTTAATATACACTAGTACAATAATAATACTTTTTTTTCAGAGAACTGTATTAAAGTTAACCACATTGTCATGAAGCAGATAGAAAAGGAGATAACCTGTAAAATAAAGGCAATCTGTGTGTAGGTGTACTATGTAACTTTTCTGGAAGTCACCTCCTTGTCTCCATGGAGATGTTAGTGCTTGGTTTCAGACAACGTAACATTCTTTAGGAACATTGTTAGGATAGATGGGGGGCAGCTAAAAAGACTACTGCTGAAATGTAGATTTTTGTTGTGATATAGATTTATAGATTTATATCTGAAAAGCACCAGTTGCTATGCTGGAATGTTCCACAATATGGCATTAGACTTCTACATCTCCATGAAGACAAGCACAGTAAGATCGCATGGTTTTATCAGAACTTTCAGGAATAAGATAAGATAATCCTTTATTCGTCCCACAGTGGGGAAATTTCAATAATAAAACACTTGTAATTAAATAAATATGTATGTATTAGTTTAATGCCATAGTGTAGACAGAAAAGTTACACAGTGCACCTTTAATGTTATTGCAGGAGAAAGGGAGGCAATCAGCATTTCTGGGCATCAAAATAATAGTAAGTTTGGAAAAAAATATATTGCTTTTGAAGAAACAACTTGAGTTTCTTCAAAATACCCAAGTATTACTTTTCATTGTGAATATGCTAACAAGCAATATTACAAAGGAAATGAAAGGTTTAGCAACAGCAATACAATAAAATATACGCTTTATGTTGAAATTACGGGAATACGTTCTTATGTCTTATGGTCTTTGTTAAAACTCACATTACATTTTATTTGCATTGACTATGTTCAAAAGGTTACACAGTAGTCAAGAAACTTTTCACCTTTACTTCCACTGAAAAAATACGATTAGAACTATTATTCTTTGAGTACACTTTTTGGATCCTTAACTCTACCAGCTCTCCTGTACAGCCTACATTTAAGAGTCTGCACACTTGGTACACGCTTAAGGGGTCTAACCTAGTTTCACCAAGTAGGGTCCCATATATCTTGTCCCTTTTTGGGTGTGGACCTACTTAAATCCAGGCGAGACATCTGCTTGACATTGCCGAGTGCAGTAACTCTGTCAAATAACCAGTAAAAAATTCAACATGAAATTTACTACCAGGGACAGAGTGGAGTCATTAGTAACTAACCTCACTAGGGAGGACTCGTACAGTACGTCAAGTTTCAAGATTGTGACATTTTTAGAGCATGTGTGCAACTATGGAACTCTGCAGGGACACGAATGTAGAGTGAATATAGTGGAAAAGGTTTCAATAACTGTACTAAATCCCTAATAATTTAGTGTGTGTGTAATTAAGTGTGTTGGAGTATGCCAAGAAGTTACTTTACTTTTACTTTAATGTTTAAAAACTGATTTGCTGTATAAAAATCAGAGTACATATAATAGGTATGTTTTATGCCAGATGCCCTTCCCAAAGAAAACATTCTTAATTTACCCAAGTATGGTACTGGTAATTTGCATCCTCTAAAGCTCAACTTTGCCATGTCAGAGTTACAGGTCAGATCCACAGATCTGACCTGTAACTTGGCCTGCATGGTGGCATCATCTGCTTGTCTCATTCATTCATTCATTCATTCATTCATTCATGGAAACAAGCAGGTGACGGACCCTCAACAGAAAAGTTCACCTTTAAACACAGAAGAAATGTGACATTTTGTTGTCCTATTGGAAACAGATCTTCAATGTACTTGTAACTCCAGAGGGTAGCACAGGAGATACTGGATATGTGAATCTACCCTGTGCTGCACCATAGATTGTATATTATTGATAAAATATGGTTCGTCTAGAATATCAAGTGGTTTCATTATTCCCAAAACAGACAGAGTGGAAATATGTGTTAGAAATCCAGCAGCTAAAAAGGCATTTCCTATTACAAGGATCAGTTACAGTCTGTACTGCATACAACTAAAACTGTCAATCTTATTCTGTCCAAACATAATAGGGATTATTCAGGTCACTTTAGATACTTTGTAGTGATCACATTGGGGCCTTTCTACATGTATCTCTAATGGTGGAATGTTTAGGAGTTGCCATGGTGACACAATGCACACATTAGCAAATACTGTCAAAAAAAAGGTTTAACGATTGCCTGAAAACTCTAGAAAAAACAAAAAATGTATTTAAAAAACACATTTTCAGGAGCTTGTGATCAATACAAGTATTCTTGGTCCTGTTTAGGCATGTGTGTAACTGAAAAACTGTTGGCTAATGCTAGTTAGTTTGTGACTCTAATTTTACGTGCAAGAGACTTCTTTAACTGCAGAATTCTGATCACCTCCAGCTACATTAGTTCATTACAGTCAGATTGTGTTCAAATAAAGCACAGGTTAAAGTCTAATAAAGCTTCAGACAGAGCAGAGCCTTCAGTTCATTATAAGACCTAAAATAAACAATACTTGTGACTATTAGAGGCAAAATTAATCTAAATTCAGTCTATACTCAAATATGTAATCTTGAATGCTCTTTGCTTGTTCATGTCAGATTAACTTTATTGTTCAGAAGGTTTGATTTCATAAAGCTGGGAAGATAATGTATTAGATAATGTGAATGCAATAAAATTAAGGATTTCACAGTTGTTTGGTTATCAAAAATTGTGAATAATCTTAAACTGTGTCTACCTTACCCTCAAAACTGATACCGTGACATCCTACACACAGCACATACATAAGAGCATTAGAGGAGGCTGTGGTCTGCTGTTACATGTGCAAATTCAGGTATTTTGAAGCTTTTAAAAGACACAAGACAGCTGACAACAAACAAGTCAGAAAACAATATTTTGGGCCTAATTAAAGCCTTCCCAAGCACATTACCACAATGAGAGACAGAATATGAAGTCACTGGATTCCTTTTGTCAAACTGCAACTGCCGAGTTCTCATATGATCCTCCAGACACGATGGTCCTATAAGAACTGCTCTGAGGCAGGTCAACATATATTTCAGGCAACATATTGTTACATAACTATGGTCTGGAACTGTCCATTAGCACCCATAAGGTATCTGTTGCAGTTTTGTTTAGTTTACACAATACTGAAACATGAATTCAACAGGGCTATAGTTCTTTTGGCATTTAGTTGATTAGACAGTAAATGGTAACTTTAGTGTACTGCATTTTACTAGTCAACTCATTATTATTTATATTGGAGATTTTTATAGACCACAGTAGAATGGAGAATGCGTGGAGTGAGTTATCTGGAGCTTTGGGAGTGACTGGACAGTTTAACTCCTGATGATGCCTTTCAGTTCTCTGTGTACATTAGTGCTGTCACAATACAAAAACTTCAAACTCAATTTTTATACTATGATAATAAAAACACTATGTCTTTAGTCAGTAGAATTTGTTATGTCAGACAAGTATAAGATCACATATACTGGTTAAAATCATTTAGGTAAGGTTCATTTCTGTCTTGTGAATGGGACTTTTTTACCTGATCTAGTTTTGATAGTTTTAGCATCAATAGTATCTGATTTTTTGATACCACTGACAACCCACATACATACAGTACTTTGAGTTAAAGTTGTTGACCAATTTATTACATCAACTACAGTCCCAGACACAAATTTCACTGCATTCTGCACATTTTCTTAATCCATTTTTACCAAAGATAATTTATGGACATGGATTTTCATAAACAGTTTTACATCTATTTGCCATCAAGTCTGTAGGTTCTAGAAAATCAACTCTTGCCATTTAAATCTTAACTTTTTCCTAATGCACAGCAGCAATATGTGGCGATTAACTTTTTTATGTAACAGGTTTTAGAGGTACTTGTAGAGTGCCTATACACAGCTGCAAATGAATAGGAATAGCAGGATTGGTGACTTAAAAACTTTACTTTTTAATGAGGCAGACACCTCGCAAATACATAGATATTCAAAGTTGAAAATGAAGAGCTGAATATGCAGTTAGGTCTCAATAGTTTCACATAATCGAGCAATTATCCACACAACTTCTCACACCACTTTTCTCAATGTGAATTATATAGTATTTGTGCATGTCAGTGACTATTTAAATTGATGACTAGAATGACTAGAATTCTACTACAGGCTACAAAATGAGTAGTAGTAATAGTAACAGAGTACCACGATGAAAAGATATATAAAAAGATCTATGAAAAGATAAGGACAACTTTTCAATTACTTTTCTTTTTATCTGTCATGTCATGAAGCTATTATCTTGTCATAGTTTAGAACATTTCTAGTCACGGTAGGTAAAGTGTGCCTTGATTTTGTGTCTTGAACAGGTCTGGGAGGGGTTTTAACTGCCAACCTCACAGGACAGTCACACTACTCTTTTGTTTCTTAAAACGTTAGTAATGATCTTACACAGTAACCCTGTGAGGTCTATGCATTAATGTTTCATTTAAATGGCTTAATCGTGACACATTCCCATAGGCTCCGCACTTGAGATGAGACAATAAACAATAATATTGTTTATTGTTTACTGAAAGAGAGATACACACTTTACTGATCCTGAGGGAAATTCAATAATAATACTGAAACTACTGTCTCAGTGACCCTTTTTCAAAGTTAGCAATAAATAAATGGCACAATCAAGCAGTATCAGTAGTATTTAGTAATAGTAGTAGTGTTGTCACAAAGGCTTAAATGTGCTGTACCTGATTTTTACTGTCTTAAAAGCATGAAAAACAGAACTAGTTCACTGCATCCTAATTATTCACCACAATGAGCTGATAAGCAACCAGAGGAGAGTTTTGCAGTCTTGGCGAAGCTAACAACAACTAGCATGCTAATGCACATTTCCTGAATCTATATTTGTTCAATTAAACACAATATAATTAGACCCAGACATTATGTAGTGGACATTTTTAATCTGAAGAGCTGCTATACAATATATATGTACTGGGAGGAGACAAATGTTGGCTGAATACACATAGGAAAAAATCGGTTACAGGGCCCTTAATACTACAAGAAATACTCAGTACTGATCCTGAGAAAAATGTTGTTCTGTGTGTCATATATTGAATGATAAATCAATATAGTAATTATGGTGACAGGCTCACTCACATGGTCCACGTCTTGAATGGAACAAGAGCTTGTGGAGATCACATGGAGGAGCCCGCTGAGGGAAAAGTGTGCCGCATATGGAACACTAAAGGCTGTTTGATGTGAGCGCCGCAGGTCAGACATCACACTACATTAGAACAAAGTTTGTAAAAAGAGGAATGTTCAGGGGCCCATAAATGAGGGGCCCCACTGTGAGTGCAACATAGGGGTGACGCCAAACGAACGACTGATACAACGGGCTAATAGATTCAATGTGCCTCAGAACACAGGAGGAACAAGTACCCAAAGTCTAGTACTAATACTTTTATAATATAACAGTAGTGACCCAACAGTTCCATGTTTTTTGTTTAGTTACAATGCATCTCTATGGACTTTTTGCATGCTAGCTTCAAACATGGCAGATTTGTATGTTTTTTGACATTCTGTCCCAAGTTCTACTGATATTGTGTAGGCTTAATGTGCAAGTCAGATGTGGCTCAAGTTTGTCTTTTTTATTATTGCAATTGTATTTATGCATTCCTCATGATCAGACTTTCAATTAACCACTGCATTAGAATGAAAACTATGAAAACTTTATATTTAAGAACAAAATAAACATAGCAGCATTGATTACTTTTTATATTATTGAATAAATTGACTTATAACCAAAATGGGCTTCTGGTTTGGATTTAAAAATTCAAATTTTCTTTTTTTTCCATCAAAACATTTTTTCTTCCACACCAAGTTTAGATTAAATGCCTCTTTGTGTCTAATAGCCAACAGAAACCTTGAATGACTTCTATGCACTGAAGTCTGGCTGTGTACAAATAGATCAATATCTGCAGGAACCAATGCCAAAGTGAGAGGCTGAGTTACATTTTACATGAACTAAGACTTCTGGCAGATGCTGTACTCAATACTTAAAGATGGCAGCACAATCTTTAGGAAGCCTGAAAATGTGACTGTTTATAATGGGATCTTTGGAGAGCATATGATAGATAACTTGGCATTATATTGTTGAGTATAATAATATGTAATAGCCTAATCATGATGAAGACATTTTTAAAAGGTGTGAGTTTGTGTAAAAGAATGACACATGTAGACACTGGTCCTCTCTGATAAGGATATCTTGTCAAAATTTACTAGTTTAAGGGAAAATGCTGTTTGGGTGAGTATTTTTGCCCAGATCTCAAAGTGAAGGATCCTTTAACACCAGCCTGAATCTATAGTGTCCACAGCTAAAATAAATGTGTCTAATCTTTCCAAAGACACTATTTGTACTATAACTTTTTCAGACTGCTTTGAAATGGCTGTAGTGCTGCTTGTGTTATTACCATTGAAGAAGTCTGCATGTACTGCCTTTTCATTGGCGGACAGGTCCATGAGCAGTCCTGTGCTTCCCCCAGCCTGCAGCACAACAAACATGCATCATATTATTATAATGTTCAGAACTCGGGAGCTTAAACATGTCCCTAATGTAGAACTAGTAATAAGGAAACAAGACTTGAAAGTTATGTTTGATAGTCATATTATTTTGTATTGTTTATAAAATATAATATGAAAACAGTAAATTATTAAAATTACAATCCACTGGAAGAAAGAGGCCTAGATAACAGATATAAACATACAGTCGGTTGGCTATTGTAAAAGAAGTAATGATGACGTCGAGAATATATACAGTCTATGGTTAGCCGAAATGCTAATATTAGCCAACAAACCTCGTCCAAGTCCACATATGGTCCAGCACCTTCAGGAAACATCTCGTCCACCGCAGGTTTCATGACTGATAGACTGAGACGGTCTTTCACAGGTACAGATTTAAAGATATTTAAGTTCAATGTGAAACAAAAAAGCACTGACAGTCACAGTGTGACATAAAATAGTTCCGGCGAGAAACTGCAATTGGAACAATAAAAGTTCCGCTACGTCTGCTGCTAGGAAAAATATGCGCTTTATTCTGTTTAATTTCAATGTCATGCTTTATTCAGCAGCTGTATTTGAAATATTGCATTTCAATCATTTGATTCATAATTCGCATTGTTTTAATAGTACACATTCATTGTAACATATTGACATCCATGCCTAGAAATACACAACTCAATGTATCGCTTACAGCGGAAAATTACAACTAAAATGTTGATTTATTGGCTATTTCAAGGCCATGTATACTTTGACTTTGATTTATAAATTCACGCAGGCCTAAACCTTACAGCCATGTGCAAACGTACTGTAAACAACAAACACAGGCCTACAAACAAACCTACTTTTCCATCTCCATTCACTTCTGCATTATTGCGCTATCTAGTGGTGCACCCCCATCATGGCTCCCTCAGAGCTCCTTGTCGCACCCCTGCTGCTTGCTCATGATCATCCGGGTGGTGTCGATTTTGTTGTTTTCTAAGGTCTGTCGTGCCTTTTGGACCGTGGCCTCAGGCAGGGAGCGGGTCCGGCTCATGATCCAGGCGAAGTCCACGTGGAAGAGGCGCAGGACGTCTGTGCACGAGTATATCAGCGCCGTGTTCACGTAGTCTGTGGAGAGGATCCAGTACGGAGTGTAGGGCAGGACTGTGGGCACAACACAGGCAGAATCTGGTAAAAACAAATCCCTGATCCACAGCAACTTTTTCTCATTTTGGAAGAGCAATTATTTTTTAAAGGTGCATGTAACCTGTAACTTTTCTAGTATCAGCCATCATCTTCCTGTCTCCATGGAGATGTATGCTTTGCTTAGAATTTTCCACAGTAAGGC
Source organism: Taenioides sp. WSHXM2023 (assembly GCA_029959045.1). Lineage (NCBI taxonomy): Eukaryota > Metazoa > Chordata > Actinopteri > Gobiiformes > Gobiidae > Taenioides > Taenioides sp. WSHXM2023. The sequence goes on along the minus strand of CM057096.1, from coordinate 10,484,828 downwards.
ATTATGCATATCTTTCTATCTCTATGGAAAGAAACAGATGACACCACCTAGCCATGTTAAAGATCAGCTAAATTTAAAACACCTTTAATTGAATTTATGCAAGATAAATAAGTGCCATGCTGTGGAACATTGAAGCACATCTCCATGGAGACAAGAGAAGAGTTAACATAGTGTACTATGTAATGGTTTATGAGGGTGACTTAGAAGGCCTACTAAAATGGCTGTTTGTTTCACAGTTCTAACACAAAAAAGTTATAACACATGCGATATTTGGACCCACACTGTATTAATACTGTAAAATATTAAATATTAATAATTATGTGTTTTCCCTGTGTGTATGTGTGACCACAAAATTAAAGCCTACAACACCAGTACAGAACCTTGTAATACTCACCATAAGAATAGCTTATGCCCAGTTTAGCAGGATTCTTCATGTCCTCAGTGACTCCAGTGCCTTCGATTCTCTTGATCTCTCCTTTGCTGTACCAGCCACAGAGGCAGATGTCAGATCAAACACAATACAAACATTCTCTAATATTAGAGTGTTTATAGAAAGTTACTCACTATATTTCCGAGCTGACCACTCGAATGGAGCTGTCGGACTTCATGGTGAAATTGGTTTCGATGCAGCGTCCTTTCTCAAACTGAGCCGGAAGTCTGGCAATTTCAAACCATCTTCCCATGAACTGAGGAACAAAATAATTCAAGTAATAAACCAAATGTACAATAACCCATAAATGCACTACCACTTTTTTGGTCTTGGTTTTTGGTCTTTGAAGACCAAAAACCAAGCCCATAAGATGTGGATAATGTAAAATCTTTTCTGATGGGGATTTACCACCTGTTGGTCTTCACTGACATGTTCTTGCCTTGCATAGCAAGAATAAATGTATATATCTTGCATTTATTCAATTTCCGGCAGATTTAGTGCTAAAAAATAACTTTAGAAAATACTGTGTGTCCTAGGTCGCCACTCCACAGGTCTGACCTGCTGGTCTCCATCGAGATAAATAAATTTAATGTCAGTGTGAAACATTCCAGGCAAAGCATATATTGCTATATCTTCAGCGATACAAGTAGGTGGCAAAGCCTCCACCATAAAACATGAGAAAGTATGCCTATATCTATAAGCAAGATTTTGTATATCAATTAAGATGAAATTTATATGAATTAAAACTAATATTACTAACAAATTTCAGGTACAGATGCACAAAAAGATGCCGTGGTTGATCTTACAACAATTACCAGCATGAAGCATATCACATCAACTATCATAAATATATAACACAATAATATCTTACCTGTTTAAGATTGAATCCCGGTTGAACAGTGGGCTCTGGACACGGACCCCAATGTGGAACTTGTGCTGCCACCAATGGGACAAGAAGCAGAGCCAATACAACGGTAGACTTCATACTTATAATTCAATCAATACCTGAAGAATAAAAATAAACATAGCCACAATTATTATAAGTTGTAATTTTACCAATATATATGTGTATTTTTCTTACCTTTTAGTACTTGTTTCTTGGTGGACTTTTTGAATGCTATCGTCTGGAGGAGTCTGACTATGACTGTGCCTTGTCAATAGCAGCCTTTGTAAAGAGCAGCTTATTCCGGACATGAAGTAAACCATTAGCAAATTAGAGTCATGGGGGACCAACGTTATCAAATAATCTGATGTCCTACACACAGAAAGACCCACTTTTATGTTGTTTTTGCGTTTCGAGTTTAATGCGACTGGTTTATGATTATGAGAAAGAAATATTAGAAAAATGTAGTTGTTGTTATTCACTAATTCATTGATAATGATTATTAATTGAATTGTCTCATTGTTCTTTGGGAGTGGTCAGCTGACACTCTTATTCTGATGCTAAATTCCAGAGTCCTATTGTCAAAGAGAAAAGAAAAAAAGCAATTTTTAAAAATTATATTTTTGATGTTTATAATTTACTATCAGAAGTTGGTTCATATAATGTTGGCATCTAGGGTTTGGGTAAACAATCTTAAATATAACTGTATTAACAATAAATAATAAAGGCAGACATTTCTATTGATTTTATAGCAACCAATCAACCAATAGTTTGCATTAAAATTAGAATAAAAAAGAATGACCAAAATTCTAGCTAATCTCTTGCTGAGACTTGGGCCTTCCATCTTCATGTCTCACTATGTAGTATTCAAATATAAATGTATTTGCAGAAGCTACAGACAAAGATTATTTGACAAAACAACTAACCCACATGCTGGTAAATATACTGCCCCCATTTTACATGACTTTATATGTTCATTTCTAATCACAGTCCAACACTGTAAACTGCAGGGAAAGAGTGCAGAAGGCTACAGAGAGTCAATTACAGAAAAGAGAAATCAAAAACTAAAATCACTCAGTGGGTTCAGAGCCTGAAGTTCAAACGTTGTAACTCAGGGTATTACTGTTCAACTGGTCAGTAGTTCAAACATAAAAGAAAACTGAATCAATTGTGGCTTATTAAAGGTGGATTATGTAACTTTTTAGGTGTCCCCCCACTTGTCTCCATGGAGATGTTTTTGTTTTGCCTGAATTGTTCCACAGTATTACATTAAAAGTATCCATCTTCTATTGTTTGATTACAGATGTTTCTATTGCTCAGATGTAGCTGGAAAACATGCAATCTTACTGAGAGTGGGGTTGCCTCTGGCCTGGTGAAGTCGCCTGCTTGTCTCCATAAGAAACCACATCTTGTTGACATTTCCTTTCCAATAGCTGACCTTAGTCATCAGAGATACAATACTCCCTACAATGGAAGCATAGCTAGACTTGAATGGACAATGCTACCACAGTGAGTTGAGTGTTCACATCTCTGTGTCTCGTAATGATAAAGAGTCTGAATGAGAGCCCAGAGTCTCGAGTGCTTTCAATTATTTCTACAACATTGTTTCTACAAGACCAAATAACAATTTTATAAAAGCTCTGAGCTATAAATCTGGTGCTTATTTACAGATTTTCACTAATATGTACTAAAATAAATAATTCAATCCAAATGTATTTATAAAGCAGAACAAACACACAAATTTGCAATATAACAAACACCAACTACACATTTCAAAGAGTTGAGAAGAAAAAGAAGAAATGTGAGCCAACAAAATCCTTGGTAAAATTACTCGCTAGAATGTTTTTGGTGCATTTGCTCTTTCCCCATGTTTGGAAAATATTATTTCGTTGTAAAATTCACCTCCATTTTCTTCTCATTCTTTACATTGATTTTTCATTGTCCTCACTAAGCCTCTTGGATGAATTAAGTTTATCTTAGTCTAACCCTGTATTATTTTTGCTGATTGATCGGAGTGTGATGATGTTTGTTTTGGTCGATACAAACTCTGGAGGTATTTCTCACAGATAAGAAGCAGCCTGAGAAAACACCACATTCTCAAAGTGTGACCAAACACGTGCCACAAAAGATCTGATCAATAATGAAAAACATGCTACAGAATACTGAATATAAGAAGCAGGTTTTTTTTTTTTTTAGATACATTTTGATCTATATTCCATAAATTGTCCACCTTTTATCATTTTTGTACTTTTATATTTGCTTTACCAAGGTTTTATTGTGCAACTGAAGTTTACATTATTTTGAAGCATCCTGTAGAAAACATGGAGGAGCAGTAGATCTACTCTGAGTTCCTAATCTTGACCGAATAGGTTTATATTATATTGATTTAGTTTAATTATTTACAATGAATCTGGCGCATACTGTAAGTCCCCCCAAAAAATCAAGATATCTTAGAGAGTAACTTGTTTACAAAAGGTAATTATCCTGTTCGCACAATAAGATAATTATCTTGAGATGTGGTTGATCAAAATTACATTGTCATTTACTATGAGCGGGTTCACCTCTTCACAGATCTGACCTGTAAATTTGTAAATGGTGGGGGTTATCTGGTCACCATGGAGATACATTTAATATCAAAAGCGTAACAGTTCGATGGAGACAAGCAGAAGGCAGACCCTCCAACAGAAAAATGTCATAGTGCATCTTTAAGGGTAAAAGCATTTCCATAAACAATGTTCTGTGCGCCCTCTTGTGGTGATTTGTAACACTGGCGCTATTTGTGAACCATATCATATCATATTTGTGAAACTAAGCTAAACCTGAGATGTGTATTAATCTGTGTTTTACAATTAGATCATTACATTCGAAAAAATGTATTTGTTGCTAAATTTCAGAGCTTGAGTATATCATTTGTATCTTGTGCAATCAAGATTTTTTGTTTGTTTGTTTGTTTTTTTAAGGGACTTTAGGGGCTCCATAGTACCATGCCTTTAAAGAGGCTGAATCAGATTTTTGTAATAAAGTCAAATTTGTCTTGTGCCATTACAGATTTATTGCATAAGCAGTTTAAAATGAGACCACCTTGAAACACGCTTTCAGCCATATGTCACACTGAGTAAACATTAACAGAAGTAAACATTGTGGATGAATGAACTAGTGACATAAGGTGAGAACTACTACAGAAACCAGATTACATGACTACTTCTGTGAGGGGACAGGAGCCGAACAGGTGCCAACTCTCACATATTTCTAATGAGGAGGGGTCAAAATCAGCTCTTAAAACAATGCCCAAGATCACTATAAAACCGTGTGCTGCTCTGTGCCTGTTCTACCTCTGACTCAGGTGAACACAAGCTCAAATCGCTTAAGAATATGAATTATACTTACTTAATGTGATATTATTTTGCAGGCTGAAGATGCAGGCTGTTCAGGTGATCTCGCTGACTTTGCTTTGCGCTGTTGCCACCAGTGCTCAGGTCATCAGTTTTGGGAAATGCCCCAAACCAGCGGTGCAGGCCAACTTTGACTCCAGCAGGGTAAACTAAAAGCATATTTCATGAACATTAGAGACCATTTTATGTATTGATAATAATATTCTGTAAAATGTCAACACTTTTCTTTGGGTCTGCTACCTTGCTTTTTCTGGAATAGCCTACATTAAAAATATTAAAAATATATATCCTGCACTTATACAGGCATGGTCATTGCAAAAAAATACATGGCCTGGTGTGACCTGTTTATCTCCATGGAAATAAGTTTAATGTCATGCCTTGGAACATTCCAGGTAAAGCAATAACTTAGGTTTAGTTTTTAGTAATTTAGTTTTCTAGCCTACCAGTCAACTGCTTTGTAATGGTAGTATTAAAATGTGTGCTATTACTACTATTACAACACTACAGTAATTGCTGTGTAAATTGCTACTAAATCTTGCTCTACAATTCTCCTTCTAATACTACTGCTACCACCCCACGGTACTATTCAACATTAATACCTATCCCTACTTTCACCATTGGTCAGTCGGTATTATTGGTGTCTTTTCTGTGTGTTTGTTACAGTACATTGGTAAGTGGTACGAGATTCAGAAGCTCCCCACCACCTTTCAGAAAGGAGAATGCGGTACTGCCACCTACAGCCCCAACAGCCCTGGAGTCATCGGTGTCTTCAACAGAGAACTGCTGTTAGTATATAAGGCTTAGCTACTAGTTGCCAATGTAGCTCTATGGAAGATTCACAGTTCTGAAAGAAAAATCCAAAGAACAACCCATTTTAACCTCATCAATATTTACCAAACTTGCCACATTAATCTTATGGCTTAAGGCTCTTTCAACTTGCAACAATTACACCTTGGGATGGAATAATGGCACCTCTTTCTGAAGCTACTGTGTAAAAACAAACTTAAATTTTGTGCCAGTTTTTGATTCATGTGGAAAGGCCCAGAGACTAACCATAGCCATAAACCAAGGCAAAACATCTGCAATCTGACAGTTAAACAGCAAATTTATACAATTTGCTGTTTAACAGAATTCTGACCTGTTCTCCACCTCAAATTTAAACTATAGGAATTCAAGAACGTGGTGATGTCACGTGAACATGACCTATACAATGATCAGCCACAACATTATAAGCACTGCTAACTTGTATAATATAGATAATGTCTTCTGTCTCACAGTAAAGATGGAACCATTAATTCCATCGCTGGCAGCGCTAAAGTGAAGAACCCTGAGGAGCCCGCCAAGCTTGAGGTCTCTTTCAATGGTACGGATTAGATTTTCATTAAGTGGTACATTCCCAGTAGGAATACTACTACTACTAGTACTAGTACTACTACTACTACAACTACTACTACTACTACTACTGCTACTACTATTAGTAGTAATAGTAGCAGTAGATTAGAGTCACACTAGATCTGGCACACAAAGTGGTATTCTCTGGCCAACAACAGCATGTTGGAGTCAACACTGAGGCACTTTTTTTTTTTTCTCATTGGGTTAATCTGGGCCAGGATCCCAGGCCCCCAAAAAAGAAGTTGATTAGATAGAGTAGTAGTTTTGTCTACTTCTGCTTACCTCTTCTTCTGTGTCACCCAGGCACTCCCCCCGGCCCGTACTGGGTGCTGTCCACTGACTATGAGGGTCACTCTCTGGTCTATGGGTGCCAGGAGTTTGGTGTGTTCAGAGGGGAGCTGGCTTGGGTCCTTAGCCGTGAACCCACCATCCCCGACGAGACCCTGGAGGAGTTGCACAGCATCCTCACTGCTGCTGGGGTCAACGCCAGCAAGATGGTGCCCACCAACCAGGACAGGAACTACTGCAGCCCCATGGACGAGTGAACCAATAAAGAATAAAGAATAAAACATGTATTTAGTGTACAGATAAACAATGCTCTTTGTGTCTTCATTTAGCAAATTCTAAATTATCAAATTAGTATTATAAGAGATTAATTCCATGGTCAGAAGCTACTGATACCTCATGGAGGGGTTTAAACATCTTACTGAGATGAGACCCAAAGGGGAAATTTGCCTGACTGCATATCCTGGTGCTACAGTCTCTCCATTTGATAAATGGTCACATTTTTATACAGCGCTTTTCCAAGATAGATAGATAGATACTTTATTGATCCCCAGAAGGGAAAATTCAGGTGTCCACTTCTGGTACTTCTGATAAATGGCCACATTTTTATACAGTGCTTTTACATGAAGGAGCCACTCACCCATTCACACACACATATATGGACACCAATGTATGTAGACACTGAAGGCAAGGTATGGGGGCAAGGTGTGTCCTGCCCATGGACACAACAACAACATTCATATGTGGGAGCTGGAATCACACCAGTGGATGTGACTGCCCTACCAATGTTTATGTCAAGAGCAGGATTCGAAACACCAGCCATCGGATCAAACGCCAACTAAGCTACTGTCCCCTCTAAGCTAGTATCACACTAGTTCATACTTCAGGTCTCCTTCCAAAACCAAGTCTTCCTCAAAGAAAAGATTTTATCTCAAGGTACTTCCCAGTTGCATAAAGGTTAAAAAAGTTCATATTTCATAACAGACTGACTGAACTGAGAGACCCTGTCCCCTTATAGTTGTATTTCTCCATAGCAAACGGTTGAATATATTTTTATTGTTGAAAAAATGACTGATGTGATGGATTAAGTCTTAAAAGTCAGTTGTACATAATGTGTGGCTTTTAATACTCTGTATATGGTTAGGTAGAAGGTCCACAAAGCAATAGAACCTACCAAAACAATATAGTTGGTTGAAAATGTATTACATTTTTTATAGAACTAAATACAGTATAAATACAAATCTATGACATTTTGAATGAATATATTACTTTATTGTCTGCATGTCACAACACAATAATTCCTGAGTTCAAAGTCACATCATAAAGAGCATACTGGTGAAATGTTTACCCTACCACTAATAATAAGTATTTTACATGGCGCTGCAGTACTCCTCATCCTGCACAGTACGGATCAGTTTGTCCACTCTGACTCCGATAGAGGCCAGTTTAGCGGTGAGTCTTGCCACGGTGAGGGGGGAGAGGGTGGGCTCGCGGCTCATTATCCAGGCGAAGTCCGCGTGGAGAATACCCAGGTCAGTGCAGCTGTAGACCAGGGTGTAGCTGCTGTAGTCAGTATCCAGCACCCAGTAGGGAGCGGGAGGAGAGTCTGGAGGACAGAGGTAACAAGCTAATAATGATCATTGAAACCTATAACTATTCTGGGTTATGTGTTTTGGAGAATGTAAAGATGCGCTATGTGACATTTTTGGCAGAGGATCCGTCACCTGCTTCTTGCTATGAAGAAGTTATTACTTTTTTAAATGCGCGGGGTGCCATGTTAGAATGTTGTAACCTCATCAATTAGTCTGTCTACATCTCCAAAGTGAATGGATACTTTTACCTTTTGTTCAGTAAGGATTGGTAATTCCAGGTCTGAAATTATCCAAATGATTCTAGTGAATGTGTAAGCAGGGTTTGTGTGTTAATGAAACAAAGCACAACTCCAGGTCTGTTTTTGATGAGGAAACAACATTATATGTAACATAGATCAGAAAATAGTGTAATGTGGGCCTTTTAAGAGTATTAGTGCAGTTTTTCTTACTCTCGAAGAAGGAGACAGCGAGTTTGGCAGGCTCAGAGGGGTCCAAGGCTGTAGCAGTTCCACTGATGGTGTTGATAGTCCCATCGGCCCTACAAGGACATAAACAGGCCAATAAGAGAAATTCGTCACAACGTCTGTAATTCTGTATAATCTCAAAGCATCAGCGCTTCATGGATAAACACAAGCAGGTGAAAGCAGTGTACTGACAGCAGCTCTCTGTTGAAGACGCCCACCACTCCGGGGCTCTGCAGGGTGTAGGTGGCAGTACTGCATTCACCCTTCTGGAAAGTCATTGGAATCTTCAGGATGTCGAACCAGGTGCCCAAATACTGCACACAGGACAAAGGACTGATTAAGGCTCTGTGCACTGTGCCTTTATAGTGCTCTAATGAAGTGTGATGTTCTTTTCTACTACTCTACTCTATGTATTGTACAGCATATTATTATTCTTTGCTCCTCACCCTGGCAGCATCAAAGTCCTTCTGCACCTCAGGCTGTGGGCACCTGCCGGGCATGATGACCTGAGCGTGAGCTGCCATGACAGACAGCAGAACCAGAGAGTACACCTGGAGAGCGTTCATGTTTCTACCACCTGCAAAATCAAACAAAACAACAGTTAAAAGCTTTCATTCACAAATATTTACCGTTGTAAGCAAGAGCAGTAGAGCTCTTCTCACCTGTGTTACCTGGGAGCAGTGCAGGGCAAGGGTCCAGGACCGCTTTTATTGGCTTTTGGTGATGTAAGCACAGTGTTGACTTGGTTAAAAATGTGAGAGATCTGGCATCTGCTGAAACCCCTCCAAAACAGATAAGGTGAAAGTGATATGGGAAATTTTACACAACATTTGGACTGACATGGCCCCCACGTCCTTTGACCAGCCAGAAGACATACTGTACTGTACTATTAGAGTAACTGATATGAATGAGGTCAGATTATTCTTAAAGAATTTGGGTTTAGTGTTAAATTAAGATACTTAGATCATTATTAAACATTTTGTTTATTGTAAAACAAATGATCTAAAACTGTTTAGTAATAAAAACAGGTATAGTGACTATGGAGTGGATTTTAATACACTTGTTTATGAATTGAAAAATGGTTACATGGCATTACAGAGAACCCAGAGAAGAAGAATAAGTAAAGGGTAGATGAAAATTTCAGAGCACTTAAGCCGTGAATGCAGGACAATGTAAGTATGCTGAGACATGCCTCAATTATTCCAAATACAACTTTGAGCAAGTTAAGAAGGAACATATAATATTCCATAACATATAAAAATGTTCCCTTTAATATATTAAATAGTTCATAGACTATATGTTGCATCATTTTGGATTTATTTTTTTTTTCATGAATAACTGTGATTATTTATATTTAAATGTATTTTGTATGTGTGTAAATTCAACACATTCCTTCTAGGACTCTCAGTACAGACTCATTGTTAATTAAGGCACAAACATTATCAGCGAGGATAAGGAGACCATAGTAGAACTACATTAATGGGGTGGATCCAGGAAATAGACTGATCCAAACTGCAGCAGATTGTTTCTGTAATTAGAAGATGTGTGTTTTTAGTCAGTGTTTAGCCCTCATCTCTCTGTGCCTCTTAATGCACAGGTCACACAAGAAGAGCAGAAATCCCATCTGAAACCTAAGCCTGAATTAGTGGTTTAAATGACTTAATGCTTTGCTGCACAAATGCCTCCACTACATTTTAATAATTCACAATGTTATTTTTTCAGAGATCTTTTGTTTTTGTAATGTAATAACACATAATTTTCTAATCACAGCACCTCCAAGCCAAAGATGTGTATTTTAGTAGTAATGGTTACAAAACACTGGGTGAGCTGGAAAAAAACATTTTCAAGGTTCAAAATACATACAGTACTTCCAGATGGCCCCCATTTAACCAGCCTGTCAATTAAACATAATGAAACATGCATTGTCTTGTGCTCTACTCCTGCTGTCTGCAAAAAGCCGTTTCAAACCCAGAGTGCCCACCTTCTGCACCTTCTGCTATAGCTCCGCTTATTAATGCTCCACCACTTTAAATTATCAGCACACAGCAGGATCCAAGTACTAACACAACTCTAAAATGTCCAGTACTGTAGTAATCTCAAACTGCCAGATTATGGTGCAGATGATCCGGATTCTCACCAAAATATTCCCAACAACAAGCATGTTTTTCACCCAATCTGGCACCCTGGGGTCTTGCTTGAACAACTAGACAATTGAAAAACAAAAAATAAGACAGATCTGAGAAGTATTTTGACATCGAGATTTAACCTTTCTCTGCATGAAGTCTCAAATGAAGTTTCCAAAGCTATATAGCACACAGGAGGCCATTTTGCCAGTGGAAAAGGAAGCTAAGCATTTAGGTGTCTTAACTAGGGCCTAAAGTGCTAACATGAGATTAGTGAGGTAAATGTTGAAAGAGGTTTAGGACAAGTGCAGCCGTGGTAATTACACTTGTGCGGCGGATGGTGAAGTCAGGACATGCCAGGCTTACTGTGCAGGGATCAAGTCAGCTAATAGAGATGGAATAAGATGTTTAAAAGGTCTTTTTTAGTTAAGGACGTTAGCGAGGACTGGCTGTGCACCAGTTAGGGGAGAGGTGAGGAGACGAGTGCATAGGAGCTAGGAGACATGCTCAAGGTGCTGTGAACGGGTCAATACTAATACTTGTGGACACTTTAGTTTCTACTTCTGCACTGGAGCGACAACCGTCCTTGGATCTGTCCATATTACACTTTGCTGTGAAGGTAAGTGGGTTAATATTTGTTTACATTAAACTTGTATAGAAATTAGCAAAAGGTACATGTAATCTTTCGAGAAGTATGCCACTTGCTTGTCTCCATAGAGATGTTATTGCATTGCCTGAAATGTTCCACAGTATGGCATTAAATGTGTTTATATCTATGGTGAACAATAGATAATGCCTCCAGGCTGAGATCAGTGAAGTAGCAAATTTGCTCACATTAAAATGTTGTTCAAGTTTTTTTTTTTTGTATATACACCAATAATTGAATAGATGCAAGGATATGTGGGACATTTCAGGTAAAGCAATAACATTTCCATGGAGACAAGCAAGTAGCAAAAAAAAAAAGTTACATAGTGAACCTTTAAGTGCAGTGAAAATGTAGTTATTTGTGTGGCATCGTAAAATAAAAATGCGTCTAAAATAACACAATTCCTTGCAATGAATGATGATATTTCAATATTTGGTTTGATGGAGAAATGAATGTGTAAATTGTAAAAATCATAACTTAAAAAATATGTCGTAATTGTTGTTCAAATCTTATTCTGTTATTCTGGACCCATTATTTGCAGTTGTAAGTAACAGTAATGTAGCAGTACTTTACAAGTTTTTTTTTTTTTTCCACTTTGCACATCTACTATTTTGTTGTCAGTTTTGCATATGGTAAACATTTTGCATATTCGCATCTCTATAACTATACCCCTGGGCTAGTATTAAACAGTCATTCTGTACTTCTGTATAATCCTATCATACAAACGCTAGCAAACACAACTGAGCTCACAGCAGCGGAAAGGATTAATGGACAAATCCAATACGATTACATGGACCACCTTGACATCAGTAATTAAACTCATAATTACCTCACAGCCTCTAAATACCACCAATGAAATTATAAGTGCTGCTCGTTGTGATGCATGCTGGGTATCATTGATTAATAAATGGTTTGATTGCTATGGTTTATATTAGTGCTGCTCATTCCTCAGGTTCTGGTTTAGTCCTGGGCTATAGTCCAGGTTTAGCTCCAGGTTTAGTCCCAGTTTTACTCAGGCCTGTCATGATAATTACTACATCAACTTATCATTCAATATATGAAAGCTGGAGCATACATGGGTACATTTTCTTTGCAAAAGTGGAGAGATTTTTGTTATTTTTCTTAATAATATGATAATATTTGAGGTGTAGAGGGTTGAATAAGTCACTTCTATGGCTAATTATTGGTTTATTTTGTTATTTATTTGTTACAGCTCATGTCTTTTAATGATACTGTCTATTTAAAATGCTTTACTGGGATTATCCTCCTTTATTGTTATTGTGTCAGTGGCATAAAGTACTTTCAGTATTATTATTTATCAAAATATATCTCTGTAGCAATATATTCTGCTTCAAAATTTGTTATCGTGACAGTAGTTCCAGTTTTAGTCTCAGTTTTGAATGTGCCAATTATTAAGCAACAAAGCCTATCAAAGTCAATGCAACGTGTTAATGTGACTGATGTGTTAAAATAAGGCAGTGACATTAATTGAATCTTGAGACTGGGTCCAATTATTGCTCCAATCAATTCCAAAAATGTAATGTAATCAAAATTATTAAAACTACTTTCTCAAAATGGGCACTCACTCTGCCTCACAAAACATGGAGGAAAGTCACTTGTCTCATGAACAAAAGCTTTTAAAACACGAATCACAATGTATCATCATTTTAAGAGTATGACACTGTATTGAATCAATTATTTGATTGAAAACAGAAACCAAACAACATGCTGTCAGTTTAATTTTGTTGTGGGGGTTGTGGGTCAGTTGCATTTTTAATTTGCAGGTTCTGGCCTGAAAATGTTGGGCGCCCTTGCTAAAATAAGTCTATTCTTCCTCTACAGGACAATTTTTAACAAAAAAAAAATGTTTAAAATAATCAGGATATAAACAAACTAGGGCCAAAACAATCATGGAAACAGGACCTTTTCCATTATCCCATTATGTTTAAACAGGGCAAATTGTACCTGCAGTCTCTACCAAAAGAAATCAGAATAGCATTACAGATTCATATGGAACTATATAATTTAATAATCAGGTGGTCGTGTTGTTATAGCCATAACAGCATGGAGCATGGCTTTACTGCTGTGTATAAAGAGTTAGAGGATTAACTGGGCTAGACAATACTTGAGTCTTGTCTGATATGACCTCCTCAGGGCTTTACCTAAGTCGTCAGCAATTTTTCCTTTAATTCACGCTTGTAATGAGATTAAGCAGGCAACTGTAAATCCGCACAGCCCAATCCCGGGATTTGGCAGCTGTGGCACGGCCTCTGCCTGTTAGTTAATATTAAGTTTATCATCAGTGATATTAGACTTTATATCTACATTGTGGCATAGTGGTTTGCTTTCCTCACAGCGAGGCGGTTTTGGGTTAGATTCCCAGATTTGTTGTCATGTCTGTGTTCTTTGGTTTACCATTAATAATTATCTACTGTAGGGGTGAACATTTTATTTGGTCTGTGTGGAAATTGAAGGAACAGTGTGTAACTTTTCTGATGGAGGGTCTGTCACCTGTTTGCTTCTTTGGAGACGTTATGGCATCAAACACATTTATGTCATTAGGGTTTTTTTATTGCTTAGGTATAGTTTGAAAGAAATGCATTCTTACTGAGAGTGGGGTCACCTAGCCACAGATCAGACCTGTAACTTGACCTGCTTGTCTTTATATATATTTAATGCCATACTGTGTAGAATTCTAAACAAAACAAAAACAGACCAACGGATGGTGTTACCCTATTCTAAAAAGTTACACAGTGCACCTTTAAAAATAGAATATTGTATTGCACAACACTCAAACAAGATTCTACAATAAGCAACATAAGCACTAATGTAATTTTAGAAGTTCAGTCTTTTCAAATATGTGAGATAAGGACGTGCTAATGAGAAGCCTGTTAGATCACAGGAGCTGCGTAAAGTCAGTGCACAACATAAATTAGTTTTTCTCTCATTTAAATCCTCATTTCGATGCTGGAAAACTCTTGGGGTTTGCATTTTCTTAATGTCACTTTGAAGATAAACAAATAGTAAATGACATGAACTTCAAAAACCAAACAAACTTGAATGGAACATTCCTTATTATACATTGTTTGAATTAATTAAATTATATAATACATGAAATAATAATACATGAATTGATGCACTTAATTACATGTTTTCACTTCATGCTGTTGGGGTATTATTCGACTAATTTGGCTTTTATAGTTTTCATTGAATTAATAATTTGGTATGATAAAACTTGCTCATAGCATTGACACTATCAGCTTTGGTTTATTAATGTGTGATTAGTCGAACAAGCTTAAAATAATACATTGAAATATGTAAAATTTCTAGGCCTACTTAAAGGGTAATTTATTTTCTTATATATTAAACAACTATTTTTAAAGGATCCGTATCAGTAGGTTGCAAAACTATACCATATAGTGTATTCTTGCTAATTAAGACAATCTAATAACCATCCTGTTTTATCCAATAAATTGGATTACCATTATTATAATGCAGTTACCTCATCAAAAACATACCTTGAGTTGTGTTTTGTTTCATTCACACATTTTTATTATTTCTTTATTATTAGTCTGTCAGTATATTCAAAGCTTAAAATGTTCTGTTCCAACTTGTGATGTCATGAAGCGTAGTTTTCAAGTTAACAGTTGCCTTTTACCTTTAGTTCAGTAGATTTAGGCAATTCTAGGGCAGAAATCATCCAAATGATTCAGGTGAAGGTATATGAAGTCTGAAAACACAGTGGAGTGACATCACAAGGGGGAACAGAGTTTTTTCTCTCAACCAGAAAACACTCTCTAAACTCTCTAAGATTAACAACAATTACAACATATTTTTGTTATGATTTATAACAACTCTCTATAACTCTCTAAAATATGCAGGATTTCTGTGTTAAACATGTGCAAATGAAACAAAACACAACTCTAGGTATGTTTTTGATGAGGAAACCACATTACAACATCAGAAAATAGCCTAATATGGGCCCTTTAAGTGTAAGTAATCTGTAAGCGCTATAATTAGTCTTATGCGATAAATGACCTGTGATTTCATGGCCTCTTTGCATTAGATCAGATGCTATGCCAGTACATACTTCTAATTTTGCTGATGCTAGCTCATAGTAGATCTTCTGCACACTTCTTACCCAATCACCCCATATTTAGGCCCATTCCAAGGTGTTTTTAGGACACCCCCGTGGAGCTAATGGGGCAAATAGGCTTAGTACTTAGGTCGCATTGTCCGGGATGCTTAACAGTCAAGGTTTGCTGAGGGTAAAACTCTAAACGTGAGGATTACCGCCAACACATCCCTTTAAAGTGCTGTATAGCCAGGACTAAGCTAATAGGATCCGGGGGTGGGGCACTGGGGGAAGGGGAGGTTAGCGGGTCAGTTGGCAGATGTGGCTAACAGACTGTCATAGGCTAACATGCGGATTACCAACCCCAGATTAGGCTTCAAGGCAACTGGAGAGACTGGGGATAAGGTGCGAGAGCTGCAGGAGGACCAGGCCTGTGGGTGCTTAAGAATTGTTAAAGGTCCACTAACTTTTCTGGTGGGAGGGAGGGTCTGCCGCCAACTTGTTTTCACAGAGATATTATTGCTTTGCCTATTTGTTCCACAGCCTTTTCTTAAATGTGCACTACCAGTCAAAAGTTCAAACACATCCTCTCATTCATTTTTTTTTTTTACTATGTTCATTTTGTATACATACAGAAGACATCAAGGTAAATGACTCTTAAAAATATATATTTAAATCCTCAAGGTAGCCAACCTTTTCTTTGTCGGAAAAAAATATTTAGTAGTTATTTAAGTTATCTTTACTAAATAATTCCATATATCTTGCGTCATACTGTATATTTGAGGTCTTCCGAATGTATCTAAAATGCAGAAAGTAGTAAAAATAGAAAAATGAACATTGAATGAGACGGTGTGTCCAAACTTTTGACTGTTAGTGTATATATCTAGCATGTATTATACTAGTACGGGTATTATTGCTCAAAATTATTTGGAAAAAAACATACATTCGAGCTCGCCGCGCCACAGATCTGACCTGTAACTTAGCAGGTTTAGTGTAGGATGCGCAGAAATTTAAATTTGAAGTTTAATCCAATGCTCTGGTCTGCATTTACCTTGTTTAGTGTCATTAAGTAGGTCTTAGTTAAGGCTTAGTTAAGATCCCAGTTTAATTTATTTTAGTTTCCTGATCCAGACTTGGTTTGGTCCTGTTCTAGTCCTGGTTTAGTCATAGTCCAGGTTTAGTTTTGGATTTATCTCGATACACTGCAGTAATATCTGGCTGAATAAGTCTTAACTATTTCAAAAGGACCAAGTTATGAATTATAAATGCACAATTGGTTCATAAATAAGTACTGAGCTCTATATGAGAAGCCATATATTTTCTGAGGTAAAAACTTTAGAAACTTTAGATTATTATTAGCAGATTATGTGGTGCATATGTGCATTTTATAGTTTACAGTTGATATGAGCAGGCATATAGGGAATTTGAGACAGTGACAGCATTGATCAGGATATCTAGAAGCTTCCTATACGTGCCTCCCTTGGATTAGCACAAGTGGATTATTGCACTTACAGTATCATATTTGTAATGGGATTTCTGCAGTGTTAAAACTAATTGGACGTGTCTGAGTCAATTGTCTGCTGGCTCAGCTAAGAATACTGTAAGCACTGGGAGAAGTGGCCATGCATACTAAATACACACACACACTGGTAGAAAAAGATAAGAAAACTGCAAATTGAGTTGTTTCAAAAGACTTTAGTGGCATAGAAAGGATTAAGCTTTAAGGGTCAAATGTAAGTTAGGATTTAGTGTAATGCAAGTCTTATGGGAGGTTAAAGGTGCACTATGCAACTTCTAAGGTGGATATGTTATTTCTTTGCATGGAAAGTTCCCCAGTAGGGCATTAAGCATATCTTCCCTGCATTCTGTTCAATTACAGGTGTTTTATAGCTCAGAAATGCCTTGAAAAACATGTATTCTTACCATGTTTTTGTGCATGCTTGCTTCTCCAAAGATCTGACCATTAACAGAAATAATAACAGGAGAGAAGCAGGTGATGAACCCTCCTCCAGAAAGTTTACACAGTGCACCTTTAAGGCTCAAACTGTAGTGGAGAAATAGGTGACATTTTGATGGTGAACAATATAGACTAGTACACAACTGAGATATGTTGATTTTATGGTGTGAGGCCTTGAACGTAAGCTTACTAAAAGAAATCTTTAGCTTGCTCATTGCCAGTGAGTGATAAGAATGTAAAGTAAGGTAAAATAACCGAATAGCCCTTTAAATTTAATTAGAAGAATAGTACAACTTTACATATTCTACAGAGATAGGCTACAGGCAAGCGGCTGGATGTGGTTTTGTATTATTTTAAGTACAGAAAAATGCTGCCACCTATTGGTAGTAGGTGGAAATCACATGCTACAAGACCATACTTAACTCTCTAAATTACTGAATTGGTCTTTATAATTGTGATAATAGCCTGTAATTAGTTATCATATCAAACTAATCTAAACTTTGTGTGCCAGGTTGCAGAGGTGTGAGGTGATGACCCCTCGTGAGCAGCTGAGGAAGATGACGTCTTTGGGGGAGCAGGGCGCGCTGGATGAGAAGCACTGGTACAGACTGGTCAATGGCATGTCCGCGGGAGGTGAGTGAGTAGACTTTACGGCGGCTATTCAAGCTACAAATTGAGCTAATCTATTGACCTGCAGTTAGACTTATAGCACCCTCTGTGGGCAATTGCTGAAATGCACAGGTCATGTCTAATAACTGCTCTGCTAGTCTAATAGCTGATACTGCATTCTTCATATAGATTATTAAAGGCTGGGATCTACAAAACACACTTCTCCAGTACTTTAGAGATCGCATTTTGGACTTGCCAGGTAATATTAAAGCCACACAATGTAACCTTTGTGGGGGTGGGTCTGTCAATTGATTGTCTCCATGGAGATTTTTTCTGCAATCAGTATGGCATCAAACTTACACAGGTGAGCTGAACAAACGTAACTGAATAACTGAATAAATCCAAGTTTAATGCCATATTGTGAAAAGTTTTAGTCACAGCAATAGCATTTCCATGTAGATAAGCAGGTGGTGTATCATCCTCCAGAAAAGTTACACAATTCACCTTTAATTTGGGAAAATAAAAAGTGTGTTTTTACATCAGATCATTCTAACTTACACCTCCTTGAAAGACACAGCAATAACAAAGGCCAATATCATATGCACATACATCTTCTTCTCGAAGCTGATTTGATTTCAGCTTGGATCAGTCTAAGTTTAAAAGCTTCTACTGCTGTGTACCATATGTCCTCCCTGCGGCCCCTTCATTACTGCTGTTGTGTTGTGTCCAGAGCTGCGGCAGAGACAGGAGCTCCTGATGAGGAACCAGATGTCCATGGCCCCTCAGATCCTGGCTCAGGGACAGCAGAGGCTACAGGGGGTCCCCGCACAGTTTGAACCACGATTCATGGAGAGGTCTGACTCACAATTCAGAGTCTTTTTATTTTAGTATAGAAAAGTATGTTGTAGCTGATCACAGACATTGAATAGATTTGATTAATTCAGAAGGTCTTTTGGAGAATTTGGTGTAAAAGCATGGTCTTATTTCACTGTGCAATGATTGTAAACACTAAAACATTATTATTATTTCTTTACTTGGCAGGTAGCTCGCCTTTATACATAATCTATCCATACATCTAGTCTCTACCATTTATATAACTAACTATTTGTTTATTTTCTTCAGAGAGCTGCTCCCTCCTTCAGAGATGGTGGCTTCAGAGGCCAGACAGATGCACATAGGACCCCACCTGGGACCCCCTTTGCCCCCTCATGCCAACGTCCTGCCAGGGAGAGGCTTTCCAGGGGCTGGTGGGTATTGACAGACTTCACAGTCAATAGATTTATTTGTTAAGGCAGCTCTTTATACATAATGAAGAAGGCCTATAAGTACAATTGTAAATAGTAGGAAAAAAGTGCAAACCATCAAGAATACATATATTTTAAAAGATAAACTTTATTTGGCAAAAAAAAAATAATAAAATAAAATAAAGCAAAAATAAAATGCATACAAATACATAAAAACAGTTGACATGGTGCAGTTTATGTCAAGCCCTACTTCATTTTCTGAAAGTCAACATTTATCTTATGTTTTCTTCAGCTGGTTACGGCTTCATGCCCTCTGAGCCCATGGAAACTGTTGCTCGGCGACAAGAGCTGATTCACAAGCAAAATATCGCCAGGTAAAATCCACATCTCACTAAAAATATCCAAGTGTGAAATTAACAAAGGTCATTCATCCATACCGAAGATGGGTGGGGAGGAGGCATCTGCAAGAAGGTTGAGTTTGATAGAGAAATATGTCAGATATCGATAGATCAGTGGTGGATGTTCACTTCATATCTTTATTTTAATTATATTATTCGTGTTTACGTGCATCTCAGTCCAGATTTCATTTCCGTGTTCCTGGTTTAGTCCTAAAATAAATGAATTAGAGATTTCAGAGTTGCGCAAGAAAGAAAAAAAAGGGGTATAGTGATGAGACCAGCAATATTTTATGGTCAAAAGATAGGGATAGATAGAGAGAAAGATAGACAGAAAACTCATTTGATTGTGGCGATGAATTATAGCCACTATTAAAAAATCTGGTAATGAAATGCTGTTAGTTTTACAAAGAAATATATACAGACCAAGGAATTTGATACGATATGGAATGACAGAGCAGCCTATCTGCATGTTAACCTTAAATTGTATTAGTTGTTTGCGCTTGAAATCTAAGAGGCAAAATAGAGATTGCATTGCATTTGACTTGCACAGGGGAGCAAGTTCTATTTTA
Organism: Taenioides sp. WSHXM2023; assembly: GCA_029959045.1. NCBI lineage: Eukaryota > Metazoa > Chordata > Actinopteri > Gobiiformes > Gobiidae > Taenioides > Taenioides sp. WSHXM2023. Next base: position 10,464,769 of record CM057096.1, on the reverse strand, counting down.
GTCCTGGTTAATCTACTAAGAGTTCTTTCTGGCCTCCATGGAGATGTTATTGCGTAGCCAGAAATGTTCCACAGTATGGCATTAAACGTATATCCCTTAAATTTAATATTAAAGGAGTTTTAATTGCTCAAAAATAACTTGACAAAGATGCATTCTTACTGTGAGCAGTCGCCTCTCCACAGATGACCTGTCACTTGACGTGCTTGTCTCCATGGAGATAGATCTGTTTAATGCCATATTGTGGAACATAACATCTTCATAAAAACAAGAAGGTGGCAGATCCTCCACCAGAAAAGTTACTTAGTGCATCCTTATCCTTTTATAATCCTATTTTACTCTGTCTGTCTTCTATAGAATGGAAATGAACGCCATACTGCATCAGAAAGAGCTGGAGAACGCTCATCAGAAGGGTCTCATTGGCATCGACAACCCCATGGCCTACCCCCCAAACGCCATGGCCTACAGGGGGCGCCAGCGAATCCCCGACGGCCACGATGTCTTTGTGCACCGCCCGAATTTAGATGAGCTCCATTCAAACAGTATGCTCATGTCTGCCAGCCCGTATCCACCAATCAGCACACTGCATCGGGAGAGGGGGCGGAGAACAGGAAGAAGACCCACTGTCCACAAGAACTCTGAGAATCAAGTGGTTAATATTAAAGGTCCAGTCGAAGATAAAAATGTGGAGCAAAGTCCTGATGCAACGTCAGGAGAGGAGAAAGAAGCAGACACAAAAGGAGAGTTAGAGGGAGATAAAACACATCATCAGGCCAAAATAGACCCAGAGCTCACAACAGGAAGTAGAAAGACTTACAAAGACGGGGAGAATGGGTTGAGGAAAGCGAATAATCAAGATGGATGTGGTGATGGGACCAACGGAAGTGCCAATGACAAAGACATAACGAGCGGTGCGTTTCAGGAGAAGTTCATTTACCCCTCGGCGGCTGCGATGCCCTACATGGTTCCTATGATGGGCAATGGCTTTTTACCACCAGGTGAGGGCAAAATAGTGATCGAAAAAAATAATCATAAGAGTGGGTGATATTGCAACTTTAAAGGGGCACTATGTACATTTTTTGTAGGAAGGTCCGCCACCTGCTTGTCTCCATAGAAATGTCACTCAATCAGTTTGCCTGCAATGTTCCACAGTATGGTGTTATAATTAACAAGATAAGCAAGACAGAGTTTAATTCCATACGCAGGGCCATTCCAGGAAAAGCAATAATATTTCCATGGAGACAAGCAGGTGGCATACCCTTGTCCAGAAAAGTTACATAGTAGACCTTTAAATTGGAGTATCATACAGTACGTTTAATTATGAACTTCCAATCAGGAATGTTAAATCATGATTCATTTTGCTGAAACTGCTCTGAGAATAGGAAATCCTCCAAATTGAAATAGTTTTCCAGCCCATAAGAAAAAATCTAATATGAATGAAATAACATATACTTTATTTTGCAATTGCCTGAATCATTTCTTTGACGGTTGAGAAATCATTCAGTATGCAAAACCCACAGCAACTAAGGAGTCTAGATATACTGTTACAAAAATATTGTGCATTTCTTTTCATGTTGAAACTTGTCTTGTGCCCTCAGGGCCCTCTAACCTCTTCTTGAACGGGGAGGAAGTGCCAGAGGACATCAGGAAATGGACTGTGAATGACGTGTTCAACTTCATCAACAGCATTCCCACATGCTCCGAATATGCTCAGGTTAGGAGCCATCACCTGTTTAACCATTTTACACACTGACCCCTTGGAAATTTAGGATTCCCTCATTGATATGACCTGTGACTTGGCCTAATGGCATCACTTACTTCTCTTCATGGACACTGATAAGTTTAATGCAGACTGTGGTACATTAGGCATAGCAATAATATTTTCATGAAAACAGTTGGCAAACCCTCTTCAAGAAAAGTTACATAGTGCACCTTTAAAATGTGTTAAGGTGACAGGCTTATATAAGGTGGTGTTATTATATTTCAAGGTGCTCTTATTTACGCTGTAACTTTGCAGACATTTAAGGAGCACATGATCGATGGAGAGACCCTGCCTCTGCTCTCGGAGGAACATTTACTGGACACACTGGGGCTGAAGCTGGGGCCCGCGCTGAAGATACGCTCTCAGGTAAAACACTCACCTCAAAAGGTCCATAAAAACTCTCCCAAACATCACCATCCATTACATTTGAGCAGTGAAGCTTGGGGACCTCAATAAACATGAATATATGAATGAATTTACAAGAGATCGTTCTAATATAGTATGGAGTAGTTTGCTATGGTGAGTGACCTTGCCCTTGCCTATAACCCTGAATGACTGATAGGGTATATATACAGGGTAAAATTGAGCTAAACAGATTTTTCCCATAAAAAGTTTAAAGGCAGGCTGAAGGAGGGTAAACAGCTATGTGTTTGCTTTTGTCCATAACACAGTTTTCAGTTCAAATACACATTTAAAACTTAAAAATCTGCCAGTTTTAGTTTCAGAAACAGATTGTAAATAGGTCTTCTGGTCATTAGTTACCACATAGCTGATTAGGCTCTAACATGCTTTCACACTTTTAATAATAATTTGGAAAGTCTATGGGAAAGTGGTGCCATTATTCAGTTCAAAAGACATGATTTCTGTAAGCCACAAGATTTGCAAGGTTCCTGTTTATGCAACATTTTCATTCTTTTTTTCCCATTCAAAGATATATTTAGTTTAAAATTGTTAATCGCTATGGCAACAATCCTAATTTTTCATCCTTCTGACACCCTCTTTTGCAGGTGTCCAGGCGAATGGGCAGTCTGGTGTACCTAATGAACATGCCTCTGTCTGGAGCAGGGATGCAGGGACCCCCAGACAAGCCCGGGGACCGCTCCTCAGAGATGGGCTCCCCTGTGAACTGTAACAGCGACGAGATGGTGGCCAGTCCACGGGACCCGGACCTCCTCAAGTCCTTGGACCCCCATGAGACCGAAAACCACTCGCCCCCCTCCGCCAGCAGCGATACAGCATGAACGCACGGGGACTAATGGGTTGTGTTGATATGATGTCATAGCGTTTTCAAACAAAGGGCTTGTATTTTAATATGGACATGGAGGGCAGTTTTAAACAGTGGAATCCAGATGTTTTGATATTGCATAAGTTATCTCTGTATTTGCCAACAACAAGTCTCCTCTGTTAGGATAAATTAATTAAGATGATTTCTTCACTATAACTTCAGAAAGTGGTGATATTATTCAATCCCATTTTTAGGCATTGTTAATATTATACACGAGCTAAACCAATTATGCGTTTGAGTTATGGGGAACAGTTGATCAGGTTAAAAACTGGGGAATTTATTTTGGATTTTTATTTCCAAAACAGTACCTAACTCAGAGAATGTTATTTGTCCTGGCTGACAAAGTCTGTTACGTGACAGGCGTTGGACTGAGGTGATGGACATTACAAAGGACATTTTATATGAATATGAAGTGAACTTTAAACTGATGCTTGATTTGACAGCATGAATTATCTCGGTAGGATCATTGTGTGTGGTTAGAACTATTTTTGTATTGCAGCATTATCAAGTTATGTACAGAATTTGATCATCTATGCGTTATATTTGTTACAACATAATTATAATATTATTACCATGTTAGAATCGTACTGTGTCTTTTTGTTCCAAAATAATGTGTTTGATAAGGAAAGGATTTTATAAATAAATAAATAAATGCAAAAGGATTTGTGTGTTTGTAATTATCCACAATTATTCCATGAAGCCTCGGAAACTGGCAGTCCCTGCTCTCCGCTGCTGTTTGGGTAGGACACCGGCCGAGCGAACAGCTGCAGTCCACTCTCAGCTTACAGCAACATTAGTTTAAAGCTTCCATATCTGTATTTTTTCAGGCTTATAAAAATACATTTTGACATTTGATTTGTGCATTGGTATTTCTGGGTTTATAACTCTACTAATATGTTCAGGTTCTACAGTTTAATGCTTAATACCTGCTGGCATCAATTGGGAAGGGTCTCAAAAACCCTAAATCCTCATGATGCAGATTGCTTATATGTTTATATTAAATGGTTGCAGACTTCTGTAAGAGTCCAAAGATGAAGCCTTTGCAGGCACACGTCACTGACTGATTTTTTTTTTTTTTTTTTCCAAAGTTACATTTCTAACCCAGGGGCTTGCCATAGGCATGTACAGTTTTTTGTTTGTTTTTTCATAGGCTTGTACGGTACAGTAGTGATGTTCCACACGTCCACGTCATCAGTTGTGATCTCGCGATACTTTGTGGTGAATGCGTGTGCGCAAGCGTGTGCTCGTGAGAGCTGAGTTGGAGGATCATGGCGGAGCGCAGGAGGCACAAGAAACGGGTCCAGGTAATGTGTTTAAACCCAGATAAAGCGGCATGTGTCCGGGTCCGCGGGCCTCTGTGAGCGGGTTGAGCCCGGAGGAGAGGCTCTGTGAACGGACTGTCTCTGATAGAGTCCCGGAACTGTCCTCCAGGAGCTACATGAAGTGATGATGCTAGCGGAGGCTAGCGTTAGCTTCAGGCAACAACAAATGTCTGTGTTCAGGTTTGGAGATGTGCGCTGAGGTTCAGAACAGTGTGTTCCTCTGGAGGAGCGCAGGCTTTGGGCTGGAGAATACGGCAAATCTGAGCGCTTTAAGCTTCTGTGTTTTAATGCACATGAATGAGCCTGTAAAGGTTCGCTAAGATGCGTCAGCTCCAGACCTGTTTACATAACCTGCACAAGTATTTTCATACATTAGTTTAGGTACAACACTGCGCACGGTGTTTACGCACGGTTCAGTGGATTTGCCGTAGGGGCCTTTAACCTCAGACTTACTGTAACTTCACGTACAAGTTTGGTCCCCGCGGATCGGCTGCAGTGCGGGTCATTTCTGCTTTATAGCTCTGTGAATATTATGATCATGTTTTACCTCTGTTGTCTTTAGTGTAACATTCAGTTTGAGGACGGATTCCAACCAAAGTCCATGTATAATTTGTAACTGCACAGAGCCTACAATTATCTCAAAGATGATGCAAACCATGTCCCAGCTGAACAGGTTTGCATTTTGTACCAGTTACATAAGAATGCCACAGCCCCTTTATCTTTGTAGTAACACAAACTGAACTGTAGTACCTCAATTTCAAATTACAACTTATTCTAGGCTAATTCTCTTTTGGACCAGCCCAGTGTTTAATTCACACAGAGGTTAATCCTGGAGCGATGCAGCAGGTGTATCGAATAGGCCCTAGTCCCGTGTTAAACAAAGACTTGTTTGATGCCACATTTGCCTCACGTTGCACAGAGTTGTATTAGATATTGGAGACTGAAAACTTGACTCTAAGATGGCTCCAGTTTGAGCTTGGGCATGTTGTGAGAAACTGGGAAAACTTGATGTTGGAATATGTATCCTAATTGCAAGTATATTTGTGATTTGTGTAAAAAGTCAAGGTTTTATTCACAACTTCACAGTTCATTTATTAAAACATGTCCAGGTGAAGACTGAATTAGGCCTATTGTTGTTTTTCATGAGTAAACTAATATTGGGGGATGTCAGAATAATCCAAACTTGAATTACTTTGTGTGCACTTTGAATTACTTTGTGTATGAATTGTGCAATACAGATAAACTTGCCTTGCCTTGAATACTAAATGATGCTAAATCTTCAATTCATTTCCAAGAATTGTCTTGTTTTTTGTTGTTTTTTTTCCCAGAAATTGTAACACCACATAATTTCTAGAATAAATTCAATCTGTGGCCTGATTTGGTCAATTTCTGTTATGTTTAATTGGTTTATTTTTTCATAAGAAGCCAAATAATATAATTAATAAATTACTGTTAGGGTAATACATTATTGTTCCAGTTTATGCACTATTGCCATTGGTGTGGAGCAAATTTTGAGTAAAAGAATTGAACTATATTAGGTTGAACTACTATTAAGATTATTTCTATAAATGTCTAGTTTTTATGCATTTTCTCATTCTTTCAGGAGGTGAGCGAGCCCACCAAGGAGGAGAAGGCTGTGGCCAAGTACCTCCGCTTCAACTGTCCAACCAAGTCCACCAACATGATGGGCCACCGCGTAGACTATTTCATCGGTAATGCTGTCTGTGTCTCCCTGTCTCTGTCTTTCTCTCTGTCACTCTCTCCCTCTTGAGTTTATGGAAGTCACTGTTTACTCAGGAGCCGTGGGAGGATGTGAGCATGAACTGAACCGGTCATTACACCCACTGATGTTACTACTGCACTGTACTATAGTTGGCCATGTTTGTCTGTCAGCTGTCTGTACACTCAGAGTATTGTGATGTGCAGAGGTGGCACTTTGGAGGGGACACATTAAGTAAAATGGACTTGAGCTTTTAACCATGTTATAACAATAGCGTCTTGGGTTCTTTTCTAAAGACAATACAGTAACGTGTATTTACATTGTTGACATGTTTCGGCTGATAGCTGCAGGCCATCTTCAGAACTGTCCCCGGTGTTGGTGGTGACGTGTCGTATATCGGCTGTTGTTACTTCCTGTAGGCGTGGTCAGCCTGATTGACCTGGCAGGTCCCTCAGACTGACCACGCCTCCTGTCGCCTGGTGGTCTCTGGAGGAGGGTGTCCCAGGTGTGTGAAAGGAGGGACACTCCGTCATCACGTTTAATGTTGTCCGTGCCTCGTTTCCTGATTTCAATGGCCTTCCTGATCCAGCGTTTGAACTTGTTGATGGAGGCATGGTCAGTCTGACTGACTTTACCGTATTGTCTTTAAAAAAGAACCAAGAAGTTAAATACATGAGAAGACAAAAGGAACAGCTTCAGTTTAATGTTATAACAATGTTTCACCACAATTTGTTTACTCAAAGTTGTATTTTGATTGATTGATTGATCGATCCATGTTTACGTTATGCTGCATTGTCCTGCATTTGAGACTTGGGTGCTTTGAAAATTTCAGTTTTTATCCACCCCATATCTCCACCCACTTCTCTGTACTTGCAATTATTAATGAAACTAGAAACAACTAGAAAGCCACTGCTTGTTATGCTGAAATGGCACTAGAAGTTGCTATTTCTGTTTTTAAGCTGGTTTAGATCAATACTGCAATTTACAATAAACAAAATCTAAAATAATGATCTACGTAGGTTTTTGTTTAATACTAAATACCTGAAAGAAGTAAAATATGCCTTCTTTAAACTTGGAAATCCAAAAAAAAAAGTTCATTATGGTCTTCCACAATGATTTCTAGAAATAGTTGTTTATAACAGACAATGTCAAAGTACAAATAAAGAAAAGTTTAAATAACACTCATATCCCAAGTGTTTTGGTATATGTATAACTTAGTTTTGTTGTGTCTGGTCCTGTAGCCTCTAAAGCAGTGGACTGTCTGATGGACTCCAAATGGGCCAAAGCCAAAAAGGGAGAAGAGGCCGTGTTTACCACCAGGGACTCTGTGGTCGACTACTGCAACAGGTGAGGGCAAACAAGAAGAAGAAATCTACAACTACAGCACATCTACAGCCCACTATTAAAATACTGTTGCTTGAAACTATTGAGTTGCATTACATGGCGATAATAAATAAAAATAAATGCTGTGAAGTAATATGATAGCAGTTATGACATAAACTCAAATTAGATGGATCCTTTTAGAGAAACAAAAATTAAAACACAAAAGACCAATGACAACCAACAACAATGCTATTTCATTTAAAGGTGTCTAGTTATCTCTACCTTAACATTGTCCCTGCTGAATGACTTTACCATAATAAATGCATTCAAGCCAGTCATGTATTTGTATAATAATTATTTTCCATATTGATTATATACTGTAGACGCCTGCCTGATCTCCAGTACTAGATTGTAGTGTCCAGAATAATGTAACTGTATTTCTTTTAATTCTCATGTAGACTCCTGAAGAAGCAGTTTTTCCACCGTGCTCTCAAAGTGATGAAAAAAAAGCCTGAGAAAGATGTGAAGAAGGAGAAAGAGAAAGTGAAAGGAGACAGCAGCAAAGAGGAGGAGAAGAAGAGCAAGAAAGACAAGAAGAAGGAGCCAGAGGACAAGAAGGAGAAAGAGAAAGAGAAGGAAAAGGAGAAGACTGTGAGTGTCACCACATCACACTTACTAACAAGCTGTGTACACATGACGTCACAACATTTAAAAGTTTGTTTTAAAAAAAATAAGGATCCACATGTGTTATAATAAATACCTACAAAAAGTACTGTACATCTTCTTAAAGGGGACATACAGTATTAGGTAAAATGAACTAAGCTTTTAACCATCATAACAGTGTTTCCACATCATTGATCTACACAAAATGATTCTCTCTGAGTAAAAAATGTTTGTTTTCACCTTCTCCCCATCTCCGCCCACTGCTTTGTCCTGAATCGCGAAACATGTAGGGTTAAAAAGTCTATTTTTCAACAATAAAAGTGTGTATGATTGTCAATGATTTCCCACTATGAAAATTCTGCATCTTTCAGTTTTGCAGTTTTGAACAGGAAGTCAGTGAATGTTGTTTTGTTTTTTTTAATATCATTAAGCTGTCTCTGATCAACATTACAGTTTACAATTAACAAAATATAGCATCTCTATAAGTATAAGTCTCGATAAGTTTCAACATTTCTAGAGGGAGTTTTAGCCCCCTGCCCACCTGCTGAAATTATGCCATCACGTTCAAGAACATGAATTTTTATAACAGTACAGCCACATTTTAAATAGGGTGCTTGAGCATAGTTTCATTTTGTTGGTGCTCATCGATTCGTGGAGGAAAATCTATATTTCCCTCTTTCTATAATGTTTTTCTTCTGACATATCTTCTTGTCTTACTTAAAGGATGACTGCCCCAGTACGCCCAAAAAGAAGAAGGAAACAAAAAAGAAGTTTAAACTTGAACCTCATGAAGACCAACTGTTTCTGGATGGGAATGAGGTCGGTCTAAAGTGTTAATGTTATTTACTTACACAATACAATCTGAAATCAAAATGAACTAAAAAAAAAAACAATCTTGTCTCTTCTGTAGGTGTATGTGTGGATTTATGACCCTGTACATTTTAAGACCTTCGCTATGGGACTCATTCTTGGTGAGTTTGGGGTAGAGTTAGGGGTAGATTAAATACCCACCAAAAAATCAGCAGCATTTTATATTACATAGTCCTGTCAATTGATTAAAAAAAATCTGATTAATCACATTGTGCACAGATTTTTATGACCATACCACAGACCCTTTGCTGTGGGATTTTTTTTATGTGAGGACTGAAGTAATATATGTACAAAGTTAAGTGTAAGATCTAAGCACAGCTCCTCACCTCTCCTGTCAGGGAAGAATTAAACCATTTCAAGTCATATATGCTCCAAAACACTAATCTACAATAATAAATAGTGTTTTTATCTGAATGTTTATGTCACTACTGTTATTTTTTCATTCAGGAAGCTCAATTTCATAAAGCCAGTTACATACTAGAGCAATAATAATGTACATAATGCTGCAAATGAAAGAAAATTCTGGATTTCACTGTTGTTTGCTCATAGTTTCAATAATTGTGAATAACTGTTAAGTCATAATATTTCTTCTCACAATTGTAAGTGTTAATTTGATACACTGATTTCCTAACTGTCCTGTCCTGGTTTGACAGTGATCGCGGTGATAGCAGCCACTCTGTTCCCTCTGTGGCCGGCTGAGATGAGGGTGGGGGTCTATTACCTCAGTGTGGCGGCTGGGTGCTTCGTGGCCAGTATTTTACTCCTCGCTGTCGGTAAGAACTCAATACCACATCTTTTTGGATCTCTGCTCAATGACATATGCTTGAATCTATTGTTAATATGAAGTTTTCAAAGTCATTAAAAAAAATGTTCTTGCCACTTTTAACGGAATATGATTTTGATATTTTAATAAACCAGTATTAAAGCCAAGTTCAGGAATTGTGTAAACCCACTAAAAACTAAACTAGAGACCAGTGCGTAACCAAGACTAACCAAGGTCAATAATAAATCAATTTGGTCTTAAAAGAATGTAAATCCAAATACGTGAGATGTGCAGCAGAGAGGAACATACAAACCATTAAACAGCATAAGTTATGGGCTTGATTGGATGGGCAAAACTTACTTTTGTCGAAAACTAGCTGCCCCTGCATTCCATAATTGGGATGTGTAAAATTGTTTGAAAACCACAGAATTAGAAACTTACAACTTGACACAATTCCAACATGACAACTTCAAAGAAGTGCATATCTGTTACATAGTTAATGCTTAAAAGTGAACGTTAGAACAAATAAAAAACTTCTAAACAATAGTTACAAAAAAAAAAACCTGTCCCGGCAAAATGAAAAAGGATATGAAAGAATTGGCCTGAAAAAACAGCTGTTTAACAGGACTGTCAGATAACACAAGTCTGAGTTTCACAGCCCACATAATAATCTCCAGGTCATTCTGTTCGAGCTCAGGTCACCTCTCAGTGATAACAGATAGAGCACTGAGTCTATTACACTAACTTTACAGGCTAAATTAAACCTAAAAGTTTTATAGATATATGTTTTATACAGTGTGTGTGTGTGTGTGTGTGTGTGTGTGTGTGTGTGTGTTTTAATACCCCCTCTTTAATAATGTTAATATTTTTCTTTCTCCCTCAGCCCGCTGTATCCTGTTCCTGATCATCTGGCTGTTCTCAGGTGGACGACATCACTTCTGGTTCCTGCCCAACCTCACAGCGGACGTGGGCTTCATCGACTCCTTCAGACCCCTGTACACCCACGAATACAAGGGCTCCAAGTCCTCCTCCTCTTCCTCCTCCAAGAAAAACAACCAGGACAAGGGAGACGACAAGACCGTCGGCACCTCTGCCAAAGCACCCAAATCAGACAGCGACAAATCCGACAGCGAGAAGAAAGATGACGAAGATGATGACGAAGAGGAAGAGGCCAGGGAGGAGGGGCTAGATGAAGAGGGGGCAGGGCTAGATGAGGAAGGGGCGGGGCTAGAGCGGCAGTCGGACACCGATAGCGACAGACGGGAAGACGAGGGATCGCAGCACAGCAACGGGAATGATTTCGAAATGATCACCAGAGAAGAGCTAGAGCAGCATACAGAAGAGGAGGAGGAGGAGGAGGAGGAGGAGGAGGGGGGAGAGGATGAAGAGGAGAGGGAGGGCGAAACGAAAACTTGTCAATCATAAACTTTAAAGTCCGTTCGCCGTCACGACTTCTTCTGTCCCCTTTCACAACATTGTGTTTAGATGTTCCACTAAACATGACCACAGACCAAGCCCAGTGTAAAGTCAATGCCATAAGGACAAATGGTGGAAACTTGTAAAAATTTAAAAGAAGAAGAAGCCTTATTTTGGTGGATTCGACGCCAAAATGTTATTTAAAACTGCCACTGGATATCCACGTGTTTGCCCGAAGAAACCCACAACTGCATTTTTCACATTCAGTAATTTCAACTCAGAAATGTGTTGTTTTCAGACATGAATCATCTTCATTTATCAGGGTCAAGAGTTGAGGTGTAGGTTATATAATACTCGCTGTACTATCCAAAAGTCCACAGAAAACTTCATGGCCCCTTTCCCACCTGTATTGGCGGAGTGATGTTATTCAGAGGTTTCAAGTTATGGCTACGGTCCTTTGTTATTATAATTTTTATTTAAGTTGTGTAATTACTGTATCTATTGAATGGTTAAAAGCCGTCACAAAGTCCTTCATATCACAAAGGAATCATTTGTCTGAAACCCTGAATATCATTCTTAAAGACATCGCATTTGGTGCTAAAAATTCACTTTTCACTTGGTTTATTAGCGCATGGTCGAATGTGGTAATTTCTAGTAGCAAAAAACAGTCTTAAAAAAAGATTAAGTTTCAATTTTCTGTTTGAATATTTCTTTCAAGGGGCACTATGTAACTTTTCTGTTGGAGGTTTCGCCACCTGCTTGTCTCTATGGAGATGTTATTGCTTTGCACTGGGATGTTCCACAGTATGGCTTAAACTTCTTGCACAAGTGTTATTCTTACGGTAAACAGGGACACCTCCACAGATCCAACCTGTAACTAGGCCTAATGGGGTCACCTGCTTGTATCCATGGAGACAGACAAGTTTAATGTTTGAGGAACACTTCAGGCAATGCTATGACATCTCCATGGAGACAAACATGTTGACATACCCTTCTTCAGAAAAGTTACATGGAGCTTTAAAATGCATTCATCTGTCTGTTTGTTAGCATAATGAAATCTTCCATTCTTTCAAAATTAACTTTATTATTCTGAAAAATGCAACAAAAGTAATTCAGTTTGTCATGATATGGTTGGTTTACGCTGGTGAAAGCCAATGCAGATAATTAGTATATTTGTTCCAATTTGTCACATAGCTGAGTCTTGAAAGGAAAGGATTTAGTTAAAAGGTAAATGCCCCAATTATTCCCTATTGATAACTTTTCTTGTTTTAAAACACCAAAGGAATAAAATGCTGTGAAAAGATAAAAAAAACCCCCGCATGTTAGGTATGAAGGGGGCCATTTAGGTTTTTGTGGCAGTAGTCGTCTTTGGTGAAAAACAATTACATTACAGCTGTTTCACAAAAATAACTGTAGAGTCTGGATTCTTTCTCAGACCCCCTCCTCACGTGGACTAGCACTTCACAAACTAAAGCAGATGGACCAAAAGCCTGTATTTAACACAAAGAAAACCATAAGAGGTACTTTATCCCATGAATGTTTTGTAAAAACAAAAAAAAATCATCATAATCTTCGGTCAGTCTTGTTTTTGTTTGGCGTCAAGTTAAAGAATAAATGCGATATAGCTGGTCATTTTGTTTTTTGGGGAAATGAAAAAGCAAATTTAAGTTTAGATCATAATTCCTCACTGGCCAACCACTCTAGTGCCAAACAACTGATAATGTCCGACTTATGTTATAGAGCAAAAACAAATGTATCAGTTCTTTTCTATCTCTGTTAATACAATATTCAGCAAAGATTTTGAGCAGGTTTGATAAACTATAGTAAGCCACAATACCCCCAAAACATGGTTACAATGGTGTTTATAATAGTCTAAAATTTAACTCCTTGTGGTTGGAGTTGGTATTCTTTTCATGCAATAATACAGAATTTACTTTGAAAATACAGATGAAGTTAGAATTATTTGTCTTTTCTAGAAAAATGTCTCATATGTGACCAATTAATCAGAATTTGAATGTAATTTTGAAAGAATTTGAATTCATATTTTTCAAATCGTTTTTAATTTTCAGTTTTTCCCAGACATATTTAGCTGCTCAAGACATTTGCTGAGTTTTGTAGCTTGTCAAAATCCACTTGTTTCTTCAATTATATATTTTAAATGCTCAACCCAAATGACCATTTCACAGGTAATGACCAAGGTTATCTTTAGCCATAGCAATGAGTCAAATATTTAAGCATAGAAACTGATCATTTATATATGAATTATATTGAAAGATAAAATGTATACATATAAATCTTTCTTTTCTATGCATTAACACCTCCCATTTTATTCCCCCAAACGTTAATTCTGTTTTGTTATTTTCAATGTCATGAATTTCTGTGTAAGTTTCGAGTTAGTGTTTTTTATCATTTAAATGTATTTTGTTCTTGTCATTACTCACGTTGTGGTCAATATTTAACTTTTGCCATTACAAAACCATTAACTTACACAACTCTGGCCACATCTGTTTGTTTCCCATAGCATTTTAAAGGGGTAGTAATAATAATAAAACAGCCATAACATTACGACCACTGACAGGTTAAAAGTCTCTTTTAGGAAGCGTAATTGCTTTGTCTGGAATTTCCCACAGTATAGCATTAAATGTATCATTGTTAGAGCGGTCAGATCCACTGACGTACAGGTTAGCGGTGTGATTCCAGCTCCCACAGATGAATGCTGTTGTTGTGTCCTTGGGCCTTTCCCCCGGTGTATGAATGTGTGTGTGAATGGGTGAGTGTTTCCTTGATGTAAAGCGCTTTGAGCACGTTGAAGGTGGAAAAGCACTATATAAAAATGTGACCATTTACCATTTTAGTTCAGTTTAATGCCATAGTGTAGAACATTTCAGACAATGCAATAACATCTCCATGGAGACGAGAAAGTTACACAGTACACCTTTAAGTAAATGACAGGTTATCATTTCAACATGGATTAGGATTTATTAGACAGAAAGTGCAGAAACATTTAAAAATAATATAGCTTGAGAATTTCAGTTTATTTATTTTTCAAATTATATAATATTAATATATCAAAAACAGAAATTAAGTTTGCTACTGGTTCATAGCATCTCCAAAACTGCTATTGTGGAATTTTCCCTCTCTGCAGTATTCAAAAAACAAAATAACATTACATTATAACCATTAAATATTACAGAGGTGGTCATAATATTATGCCCAATTTGTGTTTACATTATATAAGAATGATTCGGGAACTTTATTACTTCAAAATAAATTAAAAAATCCTCCTCTTATCTACCTATAATATCACTTAACTTAACCAATTAATTTTCTTACAGTTTTAATTCTTAATCTAACTGGCAGTGTACATGCTAGCTGCCCTATATATTACAAATAGCCAGTCGTTGCCCTGGAAACTGGTGTAAACATTTCAGAATAAGACTCATGTTGGTTGTATGTTGCACAGTATGGGTCTGTCTTATGTTGTAGTATTACTCTTTATGCTGCTGCTTTAACTGCACAATTCTGGGAGAAAAGTCAATGTACAAATGTTTTATCTCTGTGTCTTTCTGATCACCTAGTTGTTTCACAATTGGGTCTATTCTTCTTAAGACTGTCTCATGCAATATTATTATTATTATTATTAGAGGATAATTTAATAAAAAAAAAATTGGATGTCTGGAAATATATATGTATCTTATCATTGCAATAAAAATATACAAAGCACAGGTGAGTTTTTTTTGTGTGTCTGTGGAAAATGGTCTTTATTGAATGAGGTAATGTGTAGTTATTGAAATACAAATTAGTGATTCCTAAACTGTTAAAGGTAGCAGATAATGCATGGCTTTCTGAATTAATTAAACTTGGAAAAACAAATGTTTTTAATAAAATAATACTTATTACAGTATGGATAATACCAGTGAAGTTGGATGGATTTGATAAAGTAATTGTTCAATATTTGATAATGGTGAAGAATAATGCTAAAGAATATATTTGGCAATTGAAAAGAGCTGTTTTTTTAAACGGGTTTCTGCAAATTAAGTCTTTAATTATCATCATGACTCAACCTGGATTGAAGCAGAGTAGAGACCAAAACCTAGGACTAAACAGGGTGCGTGTGTGTGTGTGACTGTGTGTGCGTGCGACCTAAAACAGGTTCAAACTAAGTCAACAGTTAGCAAACTATTTTTTAGAAACTATTGAATTCATCTAGTACTATTTACACAACAGTTTAAGAACCACTGGACAAGATCTTATTAGAAAAAAAAAAAATAATTTCACATTTTACTGAAAGTGCTGATGATCACGTTCTCACTACAACAAACTAAAAAGACAATCTTTGGTTAAAGCAAGAACACATAAAACTGTTACATTATCTGAAAATGCATTAATAAATAACGCACCATTGCCATAGTATGCACATGTACATAGTCACATTTCTAGGCTCAGAATAAAAGCATCTACTCATTTAAAATCTTAAGACACTTCAAGAGTAGATTTACAAAATTGCAGCATGTTCCAGATTAATAACTGTGAAATGTGAGGATTTTCAGATTTTATTCATGTTAATTTTATGTTATATGCACTTGTAATTTTATAGTGCAAAATTGTTGTCTTGAATTGTTTAGCTGGACACAGGAAACTCAAACCTAAATAAAATGATATAAATAAAAACACTAAAACCAAAGCAAATGTTAAACTTGGAACTTTCCGATACCACGAGCTGCACAGTGTTGCTTGTAATTGTCTATAAATGGATTCACTATTATTGCTGAGGAAGAATATTTGAAAACATACTTTATAGTTCTCAGTAACAGAGAAGTCTAAAATTTAAGGTGCAACATGCTTTTAGGGACTTCCATAAGCAAACTAATTTAAATATGCAATCTGTAACTTTTCCAATTGTGGTTGGCCACCTGCTTGTCTCCATGGTGATGATAACTAGTTAGTATATTTAATGCCACACGGTGGAGGTAAAGCCATAACATCTCCATGGAGATCGGGAGGTAGCAAACCCTCCCTCCAGAAAAGTTAGTTAGTCTACCTTTATGCCTCTACTGTGGAGGCAAATTAATTTATTTGTACTGTAGCAGTACCACCTTACGGTCCCATATGTTTAAATATGACTTTTTCAGTGTTCAGTGTTGAAGTCTGATTTTTAAGGTGCAACATGCTTTTAGGGACACTGTGCCTTCCATAAGCCATTTGAGTTAATGTATTATTGAGGCCATTTTAATGTACCTTTACTGTAGCATTACCAGATTACTGTCTCACAGGTTTAAAAATGAGTGGACCTTTTCAGTTTTCGGTGTCAGAGGAGTCTGAGATGTCAGTGAGTCTTGCCTGTCTCTTCCTCACGTTCCAGTGCAGACACTGGGCCAAACTCTCAAACCAGTCGTACACCAGGTCATAGCAGCAGATAGAGGGCACTGGGTAACAGGAGGTTGTGATCTTTATACTGGACAAACAAAGGGAAATTATAAGGTTAAAGAGTACAGGTTAACATATTCTAACATATGTGTATTATATAATTACCAGTCTCCGTGTTGGATCTCTTGCCTCTTCCGTCCGTCAAATGAAACCCAGGCTGTGTTTCTGGCATCAGGAGACAAGGTGATCTGGTTTGGGACAAGAAAATATTAAATTAAATTAAATTAAATTAAATTATGCAATTTGGGTCTGATTGTTGTTCCATCAATGTAATGGTGGTGGTTCAAAATCCACTCTCTTTAGTTATGTTACAGGCGAAGCCTGTATGGGCTCCTTGGAGGGAGTGTTGTTTTGCTCCCTGCTCTGGTGCTGCCTCACCACTTTGTGCAGGTCACCTCACCTGCACACCCCTCAACCTGCCTGCTGCTCCGCCTACTCATCATCATGAGCCCCTAGACACATAGGAATAGTGATGAACTGGTAAAACAGTTTTGCTCCCCTCACCATGAGTTCTACTCCAGCGGGAACCACGATGGGCCTGAAGGAGAGGGAGTGGGGGCAGATCGGAGTGACCATAATTGCCGGGACGTTTGGGTGGATCATGGAGGCTCCAGCTGCTGCAGCGTATGCTGTGCTCCCTGTGGGCGTGGACACAATCAGGCCTGAGGAAGACAACAGAAACACACACAAGAATTAGAACCCCCGAGGAATGGTAAAGAGGCACTATGTAACTTTTCTGGTGGAGGCTTTTTAACCTGCACCTCTCAATGCAAGCAGGATAGATTGAACAGCATATATAGAACATTCCACATTCCAGTGCAGACAGGCTAAATTAAAACACCTTCATGCAGATGGCGGACCCCTCACTACAACAGTGGCATAGTGCACTTTTAAATAAGTGTGTGTTCAGATGACTAAACAACTAATCTTAGTCTTTAAAACACAATTAAAAACAATTCAACTAATGGATTACTGTTATGAAAAACACTATATAATCAAAATATAGACCCTGTTGCATGTATAGGACGTACCATCTCCCTGCACTGAGGTGATGAGGCGTCCATCTAAGTACAGGTCCACATTGGAGAGGTATGAGGAGGGGCCCCGGTCCACTACCACCTCATTCAACACCTGGACACAAGCACAAGAAATATATGCATATGGATCAGAATGTTAAATACTATGGCAACTGATATCAATTTAAAACTAAATATATTTTGAATGAGAAAAAGTACTCCAAATTAGGCAACAGAAAGCCGAAATGTATTAATTATGTTTGTAATTTTGTTAATGGACTGTTAAGAGATTAGATAGAGTTTTATTTATCCCAAGGAAAATGTTTGTTTCAGGACAGTTCAGGTTAGACAGAGATGTTAAAAGACATAATATAAACATTGAAATAGTATTACAGCAGTTTTTTTAAGAAAGGCGTTTGTTAAAATAAATGGCCACATGAGGGCAGTATCCGCTCGAAATTTCAAACTTTTTTTTTCCCCAAGAACAGAATGTACTTTTGACAAATTGAGTTTATGGACACTGAGAGCACAGAAATGTCAAAGCCTGAGGTTAAATATCATGACGCACAGGACTGTCAGAATTATGATGTATTCTGTTTTCCCCAATGTTTCTCCGTAACTGAAGTAAACTGATTCATTTTATTATTCCAAAGACAAATATTATACAACGATGCAAGTGAAATTATAAATCAATAAATCACTATGTCACATCTCACGTTTCTTGAGTGGGACCTGTATAGCAGATGGTAGGGTCATACGTATAAAACAAAATTATTTCTTATGATAAACAAATATCATGGAGATACTATAGCACTATATAAATCTTACCACAGAGATTACAGTGTCTTTTTAAGTTCACACAATGTAAGTGTTTAGTATTTGTTTAACTCTACAGGCTTTGCCCTTGATCCATTATGTGCTTTTAAATGGGCCATTTTTGTGATAAGCAAAAGTAAATAAACATATTTTATTGCATTCAAAGTCCATTTTTATTGCTTGTCATGTTTTACAGTGAGCGCAAGAGTTACATACTGATGTCTCTCTCACTCCTAGTCTTTCTCTCCCGCTCTAACCCACTCTCCCATTTTCCCTCTCTGTCCCCTACTCTGTCTCTTCATCTCTCTCCTTTATGCTTCCTCTGTCCATCTGTCCCCCTCTTGCATTCTCTTACTCTGACAGTCCCTCCCTCCATCTTTCTTTCTCCCCCCCTCGCTAACTCTCCTGCTCTCCCCCTCCCTGCAACCCCCTCTCTCTCTAACCTCTTTCTTTCTCCCATTTTCCTTCTTTCCACCTTACGCTCTCTCTTCCACTCCTAGTCTTTCTCTGCCTATCCCATCCTCTCTCTCTTTCTCTCCCACTCTCTCTCCCTCTCCCTCCATCCATGTCTCTCCCACTCTCTCTCCCTCTCCCTCCCTCGGTCTAGCCTCTTTCTTGCACCATTTTCCTTTTTTCCACCCCCCTTCCCTATCTCTCTCTCTCCCACGCCTCTCACTGTCTCCATCCCTCTCCCCCTCTCTCCTTCTCCCCGGTGCCTCCTCAGTTTACGCACACTGCAGCGCTGAGTTCTCGGACCGCTGCATTGACGTGAACACCCCGCGGCGGGAACGAGGTGATGTCATTCGTGGGGTCACCCTTCGGAAACTACACAGTAAGAGGAACAGTCGGATTCTGTATTGCACCAATAGAGCAGCCCTTAAAGTGCATATGACAGGTTTTCATGTTTTCTAATTATTTGGTTTGGTGGAACAGGACCTGTGATAAATATTTAGCATAGTTTTACATCGGTGAAGTGGAAGATTGTGGGAAGAAAAGTAAAAAAATAAAGGCAGTAAAAATTTTATCCAAAATGCAAGGACAATTTATGAAAAAAAAACAAAAAAAACAAAACAAAACATTCTTCTGACTGAATTGAGGCGTTGTCATCTATTTTTATTTATATAATAATAACTATTGTGTAATCTAGACAAGTTTTAGCCCTCCAAGCAGAAACTAAACTGCTAAACTTCACACACAAAAAAATTAAATAATAATAATAATACTTATGTTGACTACGGTTTCATAGAATGAGTAGTCTAACCCGTCAAATGCACATTAATATCACAAAATGCCGTCTCCGTTCACTGCGTGCTTGGTTGAAGCGTCAGACAAAACCAAGGATCTGACGCATGGTTTCCATGGTAACATGCTCCACAAAACTTCAACAGCTCTGACTTTGTTTCTCCTTCAGACCATTTTAGTCCTTGGACCTGGGTTAAAATTAATTTGAAGAGCATCTTGAAAAGCCAAATATGCCGAAAGGGAAACTTGAGAGAATTTGAGCATAAAAGTTGTAGCTTGGCTTTGCCTTCCTTACTATATGTTACAGATAAGATGTAAATAGGAATTGGTAACACTTTATATGAACGACACCTTAATTAGCATTAATAAAGCATTATTTAATTCATAATGAAAAAATAGAATAATTCAGACTACTGAATAACTATTCATTAGGGGGTTAGGGTCTTTCTTTATTATGGGTAATTAAGGCAAAGTGTTATCAAGGTATTTTGTACAGGCAAAAAAATAATGAATTAACATTAAAGGACCTACAGTACGCTATTTTCTGATTTATGTTATAAAGTTGTTTCCTCATCAAAAACATACCTGGAGTTGTGCTGGGTTTTTTCACACGTTTAACACACAAACACTGCATATTTAGGCTGCATTCTTCTCTCAAAAAGAAAACACTCTGTTCCATCTTGTGCATATGGTAATACAAGAAGTGCTCCACTTTATTATTAAACCCCATACACCTTCACTGGAATCATTTGGATGATTTCAGGAATAATTTCAGCCCTGGATTTGCCCATCGCTACTGAACAAAAGGTTAAACGGTACCAGTTATTTTTAAAACTACCACTACATGGTGGAACAGAGAATTTTTAGCTTTAGACATGTGAAGGATTAACAATAAAGCATTACTTAAACATGTGTAAAAGGAACAAAAGTAACTCTGGGTATGTTTTTGATGAGGTAACAACATTATAACATTGCTTAAAGCTCAAAAAGTCATGTAATATAGGACATTTAACAAGCACAAGCATAGCATTATTATTTACTGATTTGTATTTGAATCTTTCCACTGTCTTTCCTGATACAAATTTATCATCCAGTTATTTTTCCTGTTTCACTTGCGATTACAATGAGCAAAGTCCATTATAGGCAGTCAACTAACCCAAAGGAAGGCAAAAATGTAAATTGTAAAAAACGTAATATATTCTAGTATATTTTGTTAAAATCTCCCACACATTTTAATAAAGTTTGCTTTAGTTTAGCTGCTTTTGAGTAACTGTATTGTAGATTTTGGATGTTAATCCAAATGTCCTTCATGCACAATATCATTAGTTCATACTCTTCCATAAACTGCTGAAACAATTGCAAACCATATCTGTTCATCTCGTCGTCTGGAAACCATTGTCTAATCTGAAAAATCCGACCCTCTTTCAGGTCCATGAACGCAGCGGTTTTATTATGACTGTCTCCATGGCAACGGGCTGATGTTCATTGTACACAGTTATAAACACACCTGGGACTGAACCGGAGCAAAGCCGCGAGACACGATCCAGGAGCAGTACGTCACCATGACAGAGGAGCAGACGCACAGCTTATTCCCAACACAGCCTCCTGTTTCCAATGACATCTGGAGGAGCTTTGGGTGCAATTAAATCAATCCACTATTCTAATTCTAAACTCATGGTCCGTGTTACAAAGCGACAACATAAAGCAATGGTAAATATACATAATTTTGAAGGACAGGAATACCAGTGACGCCACAACTGAGACAGCAATCTAAAAGAACTTTTTGGTTGGTGGCGTTTTGCTTTACAATTTTGTGCATTATTCATTCATTCCATACTTTGTGGTGGTAAGCTACTATTGCAGCCTCAGCTGCCCTGGGGCAGACTAAATAAAGCAAGGCCACCAATTTGTATCGTCAACGGCCCCTCCGACCACCACCATTCACTCACACACCACATTCATACTAGGCAAAGTGGGTGCAGTGTCATGCCTAAGGAAACAATGCTAGTAACGCCACTGGTGCACCACTGTGGAACCTGGGATTCCCAGGGATCCCATCCAAGTTCTAACCAGGCCAAAATATGCTTAGCTTCCATCCAAGATCAGACAGGAAGAGGTCAGAGAAGTACTTAAATACATATACACATGATACCATATCTCAGGGCATACGAATCGTAATGGCATACGAATCGTAATGATTAGATTTGCTGACTTTCATTTAGTAATACAACATATTAAGTATAAATGCACTGCAGCACTCATTGGTAACCTGTCTGTATCTTTTCAAACCTACTTTTTTATAGTTAAAGATGGGTGGGCGGCAGGGTGCACAAATATGCTTTAAACTTAAACCACTCCAGATTCTGAGGTAAACTACGTACACACCAAACACCATGACTATTGATTAATCACATATACAGAGGAAACCAACTAATTAGTTCCAAATGCGTGTAACCAAGAAGGATGCAAAAGTCTGCATTCACCGTCTGCTCTGGAATATGAGCCGGCCTTAGTCCAACCCGAGTGTTAGCTGTACACAGATGTTTTAGCTAAATGGCTCAGACCAGGTGTGCATCGCATTCTGACAGTATAAAAGTTCAGAGACAGTCATCACAGTTGATGCACTCACAGCAGTGAGTGCATCAACAACTGTAACACTACGAGGCAACTACAATACAACAGACACGGACTGCATCACAGTCATTCATCATCAGACTGTACTATCAATTGTGCTATTCTGATAATATGACAATTGCTCTACCACCTAAACCACTGTGAACAGTAGTGAGTAGATGAGTGGCGGCAGAAAGTAAAATGTCCCCTCTCTGGGATTAATTAACTCTGATTTCATGGCTCATTTAAACCACATCACTTATGCAAATAGAGCAGTCCATAAGTAACCATGTGGTCATTACAGTTTTTGGCGCACAGGCAAGATTCAACCATTCAGGTGTGCTTTCAGGTTTTATTGCAAAAATCAAATACAAATTTATTTTCAGAGAAGGGTATAAACTTAAAAACTGTCTTAAAACAGGATTTCTTTTAATTTGTTTAGGCTAGCTAGTTGGTTGTTTACAACTGGTTTACATGACAACTAATGGAAGATGACGGGAACATGTAACAGGACATCTCACCTCATATTTAATTGAGTTTTATGGGCCCGAGACAGGCTTTTAGAGGCAGCTGCAGGTGGGGGTGGAGAGGTTTTCATTGTTTGCATCAGGTTATGGCAGGTACAACCATGGGTTTTACCAAGAATCTAAAGCCCCATTCACACATACTTCCCAGTAACTGGATGAGAATGGTATGTAACCACACACGCATAGCCAAACTCATAACTATGAAACTATGCTCATAACCACAAAACCAAGCTTGTAAGTGGGGCTGGGCAAAAAAAACAATAAATCGCTTTTGAAGTTCAAATCGATTTGTTTGGTAGAAAATCAGTTTTTATTTTTCCTACTTTCTTGCATTGAATATGGCATTAAAAATGCAAGAAAGGGTGCTCACTGCAGTCACAGGGACTAAAGTTTAGCACAGGGCCATGTAGCGCTGATTCCTTTGAAATGAGTTATATCAAATTAAATGTTGTGGCTACATGTTTAATGCAGTAGTCTGTTTTATCTCATTCATTTCCCTAATGGCCAGTGGATAAAATATGATAACTAAAAAAAATATGATAACTAAAAACAGTTCAGTTTTGACCATTTTCTGCAGAAAAATGTGACAATTTTATTTTCAGGCAAAATCGCCCAACAGTACTTGTAACCGAGGAAACCTAGCGGTGGTATTGGCAATTTTCTGGCTTTATTCACACATAAGCCTTTCAGTTCTGGCTTTGTTCACACAAGACCCATGTTCTGGTAAAGTGCATGTAAATTCCTGGGTCATGTGCATGTATGAACAGGGCTCTACATAATGCCTCTTTAGTGTTGCCTCACCTGTAGCTGCAGAGACACTTTTCCCGCCTCAGAGCTGGAGTGTCTTTGGGACAGAAGCCCGTTATGGGACTGTGAGGACTGGTCTCGTCCTGTCCTCTGCAGCATGTCCTTCACTACTTTCACCTTCAAACGACTGCGCAGAGTGATGGCAGCGTTTCCTACATTTAAATACACATAAATAGTCAAAGTTGTGTCTAAACTGCATGCTTAAAGTTGGAGAATTTACTTAATAGAATTGTATTTACCTTCGAAGACTTTGGCGACTTCTGTTTTGTATGATTCAAACTTGAAAGGTGTGAGGAAACCCAAAGAGCCCAGGTGAAACGCCATAACGGGTGGAACACTGCCCTAAAAAGAACAAGTAACCACAGTTAATGAAAATTATTTCCTTGTTAATCCTGTTCATTCAAACTAATATTCAAATTTATTTTAGTAGAAAGTAGGACTGGCTTCTTTCTTTTTCTTTTTGAATATGATTTTTAAATTGTATTTAGTCAAATTTCTTTCCCCAAAGTCTGAACTTGGCTCTAAACCACACACTTCTGCTGACACACTATAGGATTTGCTAGATTTAGGCTGCGTATTGCTTCTCCCCAAGTTCGGGAGGGGGGGATTTTGAAGTCGCTACGCTCCTCATGTGTGTTGTCAGTGTGACTCTGAGCTGCTCTGTCAGATTGTAACCACCAAACATCAGCAACGCTATGATAACAGCCAATAAAATAGAGGGTCAGGGCCAGATCGAGTGACGGACACAGAGGCGCAAGATACAAACTCAGGAAATAGCAAAAATAATTATTCCTCACCTCTCGTAAAGTTATAAATTTAAACTGCAGCATCTCATTCACATTATCCATAGAATTTGTCCTCCGCAAATAATGACACCCAGTCCACAAAACAACACTATTAATCCAGTTTGAAGTGTGCTTTAAAAGTAAAAAGGCAAGAGTAGTTCCTCACATTTTTCTGTTTACATCCACACAGCGCACAGATCAGGGTGAACCTGCAGATTAGCAATACTGACTACTTCCTGTGTACTTTATCACCAACCTTCTGTCCATTAGAAATCATGTATCTAAAGTATTGGACCACATTTCACAAATAATAATAACACAGATTTGACTTGCATCTAAACTAGAAGTACAGTGCTCTGATCTTTTGAACAATTAAGAGTCTCAAAGCAAATGGTTTTACTCTAGAGAGGAAACAGCATCGTTTAAGACCGAAAAATTCTGTAGTGTGTGGCGGCCTTTAGCTGTAGACCAATTAAAACGATCTGAGATGACCACAGATTGATAGAAATTACGTGGGTAAATAAAGAAAGTAATCTTTAATATTGAATTATTATTTTACCTGGAAGAGGGAGGAGGCGTAGAGCAGCGTCCCATCTCCTCCCAGACAAATGATCAAGTCAATGCAGTCAGAGATGTCATCATAACCTACAATCATCAGACATACAACTTTCAAAATAGGATGATATTAATTACCAAAAGTCTTTATGTTGCCAAAAACATTTTTGACAACATAAATAAAGTCTAAAAAACACGTAATAATATACATTAACATCTTCATAACTTTATTGTTTGATTATGTGATTTAATTTGGGTTCTGATCAAAAAAAAAAAACAACAACATAAAAAATACATAAATATATACACTGACAGCCTCACCCTCTCTGAAAGTGCACAGCTGATTTCGTATCGACCCAAAAGTCTCGTCATTTGCGAGTGTAGCATCATCTGCCACTCTGCGCTCCACATACACCATCATCTGCTTCTCCTGAAAAGCACATCAGCAATAACAACAAACAAAACAAGTAAAAAAAAAAAAAAAAAAAAAACAAGTAAAAAGTTCCAACACAGTGCAGCAGGCTTATTCATGATCAGTTCTGGTACATAAAGACTTAAATGACTATTGTTTTTTTCCCCCATATGATTTGGTTTAAGCCCTGGTTCATAACTCAAACTTTCAGTGATAGTAGGAAAAAAAAGAACAAAAAAAAAAAAAAAAGATTCCTGATGCCAAGCATTTCGAATAACTGCTTTACTTTGTGAGTGTTGTTAGACAAAACACAGCCATGAATAAAATACATAGTCAAAGGACGACATAAGTGAAAACAGATTTAACTTTGACCTAAATGTCTGCACCACTTCCTCAACTGTTTGTGTTAGATTTGATGTTCACTCCTTCAAACTTTATGGACAATCTGTTCTGAGGCACGTCTCCTCCAGACAAAACAAAGCACTGATTATTACCAGACGGGATAACTGACTGATAAAAGGAAGTGTATGACGTTACTTCATCAAATAAATATTAACACATGGTGGTAAGACAATAAAAAGAAAAATGTTTCCTGATATTTAGCAATCACAATTTTCAATTAGAAATGACTCTAAAACTCTATTAATTTGAATTTCAGTTTACCTAACCTTAGATTAAGTTAAAAACTGAATTTACATGTGTAGATAACATTTGAATTAATGAATTAGCTAGTTAGCACAATGTTTTTGCAAATGAGCAGTAGGTAAGGGGTGATGAAAATATCTATTAAATAAAAAAATAAAATAAATAAAATTACTTTTTGCTCTTCTTTCTTTCAGTACAAAACTACATTTGTGTCAATTACAGAGATATTACTCCCTCATACATTTAAATAAATTACTAATTACTAATTACTGTATCTAATATTGGAGGGTGCAGTTTTACCTCCACGAGAAACCTGCAGAGCTCCTTGAACGGCTCGACGAGGCTATCATCTCGGATTTTTCGGATCACCAGGACATTCACCGGAGGCTTATTCCATGTGAGCCTCTGACTGGCTGGGTCCTGGATGTGCCTGCAACAAACAATTACATTAATAAAAACAAAAATACAATATCTAAAATACATGAGCATAAAGGATACAACAAACCAGTGTATCTTCATGTAAGATTGTTAATTGAGACTTAATTACAAAGATTTTGAAGTTTCTAGAAGCTCAAATTCCTCTTCTGGTCAAATCTACAATCTGTGCTTGCAGCCGCTGTCATTGATTAACCGTATGAGGGACAAACTCCAAACTTTACATATGAGTTGTAAAATTGGGAGATGAAATAAATGTTTGGGTATAGACAGATTTTGTACTGGCTGGAGAAAACCTTGGATGAGAGTAGTAATAAAAAAAAGGAATCTCAGAGTCAAAACATGCCATGTGAAAAAATGGGATAATGGTCCATTTTAAAGGCCACTGCATAATTCACTTGACACGGATCCCCTTACCAATGTTTCTGTTAAACTGTTCATCTATAATAGTTTTACAACTGGTGATATCTAAACTGTTTAAATGGATGAAGAAACTGTTGTAAACTAAGTTATGCCATTTTATCAATTCCATCAGCTCCCTTTAAGTTTATAAAATTATCATAGCTTAGTTATTACTAATACTTTTAAGTGAAACCCTCTTATTAATCAAAGCGAGGTATAGTAGGTATAGTCACCATCTGTGAATCTGCACTTCATTACGTACCCAGAGTTGCCCAACAACAGGTACATCAATTAAAGGTTTTCAGAATGATGAAAAATTAGGGCCGTTGCCATAGTGATTAACAATTTAACAAATGTTATATTATATTTTTTGAATGGTGAAAAGTCCTCAAAATGTTGCTTATAACAGGAAGCTGATATCCATGAATAGTTAAAAGTTAGTTTGTGTCATTTTTATATATATATATATATATTTTTTTTTAATGCCATAAAGCCTGAAAATCTTAGCTGCCAACCTCTGTTTGACAATAATATCACTATAAAACCATATCAAGTCAAATGGCAAAAAACCCATATGCTTACATGATTGAAGTTGGATTGGGAAGTATACACGCTTTGGGTCCGAAGTGAGTGGCTGGATATGGTCCATGAAGGAAGTGTGCTCTCCTGTAAGGACAGAAACAGTCAGTTTATGTCCATGGCAGCAGAGCTAGTGGCATTGCTGTGACCAGCTGGCGACCCGCAGTGCAAACCTCTTAGGAGAACTTTCCGCTGCGTCGCTCCCAGATCCGCAGGCCTTCAAGTGCTCATGTTGTCCCGGTAACCTGCGGCCCTCCCGGAGCAGCTGCTGGTGACCGCCCCCCTGTCGCTGCAGCCTCTTCCCCTCACGACGTCGCCTTGGAGACCGGGCCACACCATCTCTGAGCGCGGGGCACCGGTCCAACACAGGACCAGAGGGACCAGGGGGCTGTGTCATTCCACTGTCTGCAGGGGCCAGTGATGAGGGGGATGGACTGCTGTCTGTAACCTCCATACTGAAGAAATAAAAAAGATATTATAGAGAATTAACAACATGTGGAGTATTCTGTTAGATGTGGCCCATATCCTAATTAGGTGTTTATTTAGCCCCTCTTGGATTTGAGTAATTAAGTGTTCGTTAAAAGAAATCTGTAGAGGTAGTACGCCTTATAACCCTAATGTCTAAACGTTTGTGGTTAAAATCCAACTTAAATAATGATGAGAGAACTTATCCTTATAATCAAATGTAAAATACGCATTATTAGGAGACAGCTTAAAAGAATTGACCAAGCGAAACAGGAATAAGAATATGACCATTTAACTACCTCATAATCTAACATAAAGGCCATAACATTTATTGTAGTCAAGTTAAGGGTTTATAGTTAATTTATGTTATGTATAAGGAGGACTGTAGAAATAAAGCATGTAAACACATCAACCCAAGCTGCCTGAGAGAAAAGCAGTGAGTTATTAATTAGTAAAAACCTCCTCTTCCCGTCTGTCATTAACAACTATAAAATCCGCTCATTTGGACTGGACTCATAATACAGATGCACTGTACAGGAAGGGCCAGAGTCGGCTCTATCTCCTGAGGAGACTGCGGTCCTTTGGAGTGAGAGGGCCACTCCTGAGGTCCTTCTATGACTCTGTGGTGGCATCAGCCATCCTGTACGGTGTGGTCTGCTGGAGCAGCAGCGTCACAGAGAGGGAGAAGAAGAAACTGGACAAGATCATCAAGAAGTCCAGCTCAGTCCTGGGCTGTCCTCTGGACTCGGTGCAGCAGGTGGGGGACAAGAGGGTCCTGGCTAAACTCATGTCTATGCTGGACCATGAGGGTCACCCCCTGCAGGACGCCCTGTCTGCTCTGGAGAGCAGCATCAATGACAGACTGATTCGCCCTCGCTGTGTTAAGGAGAGATTTCGCAGGTCTTTCTTTCCTGCTGCTGTCAGACTGTATAATGAACAATGCTAGTCATGTGTCATTCCCATAGCAACCAGGTGTCATCTCCATAGTAATAATAACAATGTGCAATATTATTTAAAGTCACTGTACCTGCTATTATTTATTTACCCACCACTGTCCATCACTGCAATGTACACAATCATCTCAGAATCAAAAACACTTACTGTGCAATGTTCCTGTGCCTTTTAGCTTAGCTTACAGTGTTGTGTTTTTTAGTTGATTGTAAATACTTATTATTATTTATCTTGATTTTGATGCATGCTCTTATTTCCTACTGTTTCTGTAACTTGCGTTGTGACACTGCAATTTCCCCATTGTGGGACAAATAAAGGATTATCTTATCTTATCTTATCTTGTTGACAGCTAGCGTTACCTAGCAATAGCTTAGCATTACCAGCCGAACCAAAAACATCCAAAAATATTGACATTTTTTCTGTCACTGTATGAGAAAGACACAAGTATATCCGTACGTTAAAGCTCTACCAACCCTTTAAAAGTCACGCGTTACGGTCAGTGGCTGAAATTTCGTAACAGAAACATGACCAGAGACCGGAGAAGCGGATACTTCCGGAATAAACGTGTCTACGTCACAATTTTGGCAGAAATGGCGCCAAATTCTCCCCTAACGGTCACGCGAGGTTTTGACGGAGGGACCAGCAGATCCTTGGAAAAGGTTACTTCCTTTTTTATCACCTTATAATAATTTCCATTGCAGTCTGTTAGGTTTATTTAACGATTAGTTTCTAGTTGCAAATTGAGCAGTTTAATAAACTAAGCCTACACCATATAGTTAAATCATGTGTTTGAAACTGTGCCCTCAGTCTTTTGAAAAACATTAGTTATTTCCCGAAATTCTACTTGTTCCAGTAGTATTATTTTTAACATATCTTGCATTTTCATGTATGTTCTATAAAGAGTCCCTTTTTATAATACAGTTTGTTTAGGTTGACCAGATGTCCCTATTTACCCGGGACAGTCCCAGTTTTGAGCCCTGTGTTCCCTGTCCCAGCAGATTTATACAAAACCGGTGATTTGTTCGAGTTTTATACAACACATGTCCCAGGTGTCCCTATTTTTTGACCAAGTTGATACTCACAGCAGTAAAGAGGGGAATATACTGCCAACTGTTTTTGTCTAAAAAACCGTGCTTGAAAATTACCAGAAGACTCGTGTCGTATACTGATTCACAAAGGAGTGGAGAATGAACCGAGTGCCTAATAATCTTCTTAATTACGCACTCACAATTTTATTATGACCAACCACCCCAAACCAGGTGTGTCCCAGTTTTAATCTTGAAAATCTGGTCACCCTAAGTTTGTTTGCTCCCAGTCAGACCCAGACCAGGTGGACTTTTAAGCCGCTTGTCAGAATGTCTGGAAACGTAATGACACACAAACGTCAAGTGAGGTCCGTGCTTTGACTAACCAGGAAATACAGACAGAGGTAAGTTTGCAGTGTCACCTTATGGGAGTTTGTCCTGTTTCTGTGTATTAGTAAGTAGACTATGGTATGCAAAGTTATTAGGAATTCTTCTGCAGTGAACAAGCTGGTGTTCAGTCCTAAACTCCTCTCTCCAGCTCTTCTCAGAATTTACTAATCAGTTGGCTCACTATACTTTTTCTTCTTCTTAAGCTGGTAATACTGTATTAATTAGTCATATTAATTTTAAGTAGCCTATGGCAATACTTCTACTTGAGTAATGTTTTTTACTTATTCACCCTTTTAAACAATTAGCCATGAAGAAAAATATTATTTAGCCTACTTTTTGATGAAGAATATTATTTAGCCTTATTTATTTAGTCTACTTTTTGGTGAAGGGTCCGCCACCTGCTAGTCTATGTTATTGCTTTGCCTGGAATGTTTCCCAGTATGACGTTAATGTACAAATGTTTCATAAGTTTTATTTAAGGTGTGTTAATTGATTAAAAAATACCCTGAAAAAGGCATCTTTATATATCACTTCTCCACAGATCTGACTGTGAATTTAACTGGTCACCTGCTTGTCTCTGTGGTGATGGATGTTAAATGCCATACTGTGAGACATTTTGGGTAAATCAATAGCATGGACCCTTAACCATAAAAGTTACACAATCCTGAGTTTTGATCTTTTGGCTTAAATAAATATAAGTAGAGAGTGTATTGGTCGTGTACTCTATATGTCACAGCCCTTCTTGACATGTCCATTTGTTTGAGGTCTTTAAGGCTTATTTGCATGTAAATGATTGACAAATGTCCTTGTTCAGATCTGGACTTCCTTTTTGTAAAACCACACCTTTAAACAACATCAGTTGGAGGCATAAACTGCGCAGCACATTTCACCTCGAGATCAACCAAAACAAGACCTCTAATGTTGTTCACGGACAGGTAAGATGGATTCATTTGAAAATGAGTTAAGGAGAGAGAGGGAAAGAATACCCTACTTGACTATTTTGACTTTAACCAAACCAAAAACGTTCTTTTGGTCTTCTTTTATACATTAGCCACTTAGGTTCTTACAACAGAGTAGGAATGTATTTACTGAAGCGTTTAACTGTCTGGGAAACTTCGGAAGATGGCTTGTAGCTACATGTCAACAAGGT
This sequence comes from Taenioides sp. WSHXM2023, assembly GCA_029959045.1. Lineage (NCBI taxonomy): Eukaryota > Metazoa > Chordata > Actinopteri > Gobiiformes > Gobiidae > Taenioides > Taenioides sp. WSHXM2023. The sequence continues at coordinate 10,433,406 of CM057096.1, read as the reverse complement.
AAAACATGATCTACTCTGTCCAAGTTGCTAATGATTCTGACTTTGAAACCTATATGTAAAGCGCAAAAGGTAATTTAATCAATTACTCAAGTATTATTGCCATGTACTTGATAACAGTTTGAATAGTGTCTGAATTAGCAGCAAAAATGTAATTTCTGATTCTAATGGAACTACTGGCAAAATACAAGTTACATTTGAATAAAGAAATGTTTTATTCATTATCATATCATGTAATTTGACAGAAGAATTTTAATAATAAACTATGACAATTCATTTAGATCCAGATGTTTACAATAAATAGTAAACGTGTTAATGGATTTCTTTCTGTACCTTTTTGTCTTTCAGTACTAACTAGCCGCTGTGCAGGTTATAGATGTCAAAAGATTATAGATTTAAACAAACACATTTGAAAAATACTCATTATCAAAGACAGCAGAGTGTCAACTGGATATTGTTACCCAGTTGACGTCCATCCATCCACATCCGCTTATCCGGGTCGCGAGGTCAACAGTCTACAGTCCCTGACAAAAGTCTTGTCGCTTATCCATTTTGTAGAAACAAAAGCTTATAACCTGACTTTAAATTAATTGACTGGTTTTAGAAATGTCTCATATGAAAGCTAAAACCCTCCCAAATTATGCTCAATATACTAAAATAAATTTGCTTCACTGAAGAAAGATTGATCATTTAATGAACACAGAAAGGTCAGATTTTGGCAAGACAAAAGTCTTGTCGCCTTGTCATATGATGCAACCAATCCTAGATTATAACCTCACCTGTGATTAGTTACTGATCAATCAATTAGTGGGTGTGTATAAAAAGAACCGCAGCACACCAGACCTTCACATCAACTGCAACTTGACCTCTGACAACATGCCTAAGCTCCACCCTGAGACCAAAGCATTAATTATCAAGAGGCTGAAGACCAGATCCACTGCTGAGGTGGCTGACACCTTCAATGTGTCTCAGCGTCAAGTACAAAGAATAAGAAAAAGATCTGAAAAGACTGGAGATGTTTTTGACAAGCCCAGGTCCGGCAGACCCCGCAAGACAACTGCTCAGGAGGACCGTTTGTTGATTCGAAAATCCAAGGCCAGCCCCTTTTCCACTGCAGCAGAGCTCCACCAGGCCTGGTCACCTCAAGTCCCTGTGTCAACAGAACAGTTTGTAGAATTCTGTCTCGAAATGGCCTCCATGGTCGAATCAGTGCACAGAAACCAGCACTAAACAAAAGGCAATTAAAAAACCGTGTGGCATTTGCCAAGGCCCACAGCCTGCTAAAAGGATGGACACTGGAAAAGTGGCAGAAGGTGGATTTCTCAGATGAATCCTCAGTTGAATTACATCACAGCCGCCGCAAATATTGCAGGAGACCTACTGGAGCCCGCATGGATCCAAGATTCACCCAGAAAACAGTTAAGTTTGGTGGTGGAAAAATCATGGTCTGGGGTTACATCCAGTATGGGGGTGTGCGAGACATTTGCAGGGTGGAAGGCAATATCAATAGCCTAAAATATCAACAAGTATTAGCTACCTCTTACATTCTCAACCATAAAAGGGGTCAAATTTTGCAGCAGGATGATGCTCCATCGCATACTTCTATCTCTACATCAAAGTTCCTCAAGGCGAAGAAGATCAAGGTGCTCCAGCACTGGCCAGCCCAGTCACCAGACATGAACATCATTGAGCATGTCTGGGGTAGAATGAAAGAGGAAGCATGGAAGGCAAAACCAAAGAATCTTGATGAACTCTGGGAGGCATGTAAGACTGCTTTCTTTGCTATTCCTGATGACTTCATCAACAAATTGTATGAATCATTGTCGAACCGCATGGATGCAGTCCTTCAAGCTCATGGAAGTCATACAAGATATTAAATATGGATCTCACAGCACCACTACTTAATTCACTGACGTTATGCAACATATTTTTGTATTTGAAGTAAATTATTTGTTAAATTTTCTGTAGGCGACAAGACTTTTGTCTTGCCAAAATCTGACCTTTCTGTGTTCATTAAATGATCAATCTTTCTTCAGTGAAGCAAATTTATTTTAGTATATTGAGCATAATTTGGGAGGGTTTTAGCTTTCATATGAGACATTTCTAAAACCAATCGATTAATTTAAAGTAAGGTTATAAGCTTTTGTTTCTACAAAATGGATAAGCGACAAGACTTTTGTCAGGGACTGTAAGCAGGGACTCCCAGACTTCCTTCACCCCGGGCACTTCCTCCAGCTCCTCCGGGGGGACCCCAAGGTCTTCCCAGGTCAGCCGAGAGACATAGTCCCTCCAGCGTGTCCACTCTGCGGAGGAAACTCATTTTGGCCGCTTGTATCCATCTTGTCCTTTCGGTCATTACCCAAAGCTCATGACCATAGGTGAGGCTAGGAGCATAGACTGACCGGTAAATCGAGAGCTTTGCCTTTCGGCTCAGCTCCCTCTTCACCACCACGGTCCGGTACAGCGATCACATTACTGCCGATGCTGCACCGATCTGCCTGTCAATCTCACGCTCCATCCTCCCCTCACTCGTGAACAAGACCCCGAGATACTTGAACACAGCTCCTGCTCCGGTCATACAGGGACCGGACAGCCCTTAGCAAAGAACCCCGGACCCCATACTCCCAGAGAACTCCCTACAAGAACCCATGAGGGACACAGTCGAATCCCTTCTCCAGATCCACAAAGCACATGTGGACTGGTTGGGCAAACTCCCATGAACCCTCGGGCACCCAATGGAGAGTATAGAGCTGGTCCAGTGTTTCGCGGCCGGGACGAAAACCACACTGCTCCTCCTGAACCCGAGGTTCGACCATTGGTTAGATTCTCCTCTCCAGTACCCTGGAATAGACCTTACCGGGGAGGCTGAGGAGTGTGATTCCCCTGTAGTTGGAATACACCGTCCAGTCCCCCTTCTTAAACAGAGGGACCACCACCCTGGTCTGCCAGTCCAGAGGTACTGTCCCCGACCTCCACGTGATGTTGCAGAGACGTGTCAGCCAAGACAGCCCCACAACATCCAGAGACTTAAGATACTCAGGACGGATCTCATCCACCCCTCAAGGAGCTTGCCAACCACCTCAGTGACTTCAGCCAGGGTGATGGACGAGTCCGCCTCTGAGTCCCCAGCCTCTGCTTCCTTCTCAGAAGACATGACGGTGGGATTGAGGAGATCCTCAAAGTATTCCTTCCACCATCCGACAACAGCCCCAGTCGAGGTCAAGAGCTCTCCACCTGCACTGTAAACGGTGTTGGTGAAGCACTGCTTCCCCATCCTGAGGCATCGGACGGTTTGCCAGAATTTCTTTGAGGCTGTCCGATAGTCCTCCTCCATGGCCTCTCCAAACACATCCCAACCCCAATTTTTTGCCTCTGTGACCTCTCAGGCTGCAGCATGCTTAGCCCGCTGGTACCTGTCAGCTGCTTCAGGAGTCCTATGAGCCAACAAGGCCCTATAAGACTCCTTCTTCAGCCTGATGGCATCCCTTACTTCCAGTGTCTATCACCGGGTTCGGGGATTGCCGCCGTGACAGGCACCACAGACCTTACGACTACAGCTACGAACGGCTGCATCGACAATGAGGCCGAGAACAAAGCCCACTCAGACTCCATGTCCCCAGCCTTCCCCGGAATCTGGGAGAAGCTCTCCTGGAGGTGTGAGTTGAAGGTTCCCCTGACAGAGGGCTCTGCCAGACATTTCTCAGCAGACCTTCACTATACACTTGGGTCTGCCAGGTCTTTCCAGCTTCCTCCTTCGCCAGCGGACCCAACCAATCACCACCTGGTTGGTGATCGGTTGACAGCTCTGCCCCTCTCTTAACCCAAGTGTCCAAGACACACGGCCGGAGGTGAGATGACATGACAACAAAGTTGATCATCGGCCTCTGGCCTAGGGTGTCCTGGTGCCATGTGCACTGATGGACACCCTTGTGCTCAAACATGGTGTTTGTTATGGACAAACCATGGCTAGCACAGAAGTTCAGTAACAAGACACCGCTCGAGTTCAGATCAGGGAGGCCGTTCCTTCCAATGTCCTTGCCCACATGGGCATTGAAGTCCCCCAGTAAAACAACAGAGTCCCCGCTCGGTGCACTGTCCAGTACCCCTCCCAGGGACTCCAAGAAGGCCGGGTACTCTGCATTGCTGTTTGGCCCATAGGCTGACACAACAATGAGAGACCTGTCCCCGACCCTCTCGTTCACTGGGGTGAACTCCAACACACGGCGGCTGAGATGTGGGGCAATGAGCAGGCCCAATGAATGAAGAATGGATGTCTGGATGAATGAGGTAGTGATGGCTGGGTTGAGACTCAGGGTGGGGGCTCCGTCTCAATCATCAATTGGCCCAGCCGGAACGGGACCCTCCTTCGTAGATGTCTTATAGCTGAAAGACAAACAAAATAGGGGGTGGGAGGGGTCAAGTTAGCCGAGACAAACTGGGATGATGGGATAGGCAGCTACAAATGGCTTCTGGGAAATTAGAGGTGTGGTTGTGGTGAGCTGTGGTTCGTTGGTGAGCAGGGGTGGAAAGTAACGAATTACATTTACTCACGTTACTGTAATTGAGTCGTTTTTATGAGTACTTTGTAATTTTCTAAGTAGTTTTTGAAACAGGTAATTTTACTTTTACTCGAGTACATTTTAAGCCAAGTATTTTACTTCGCTACATTGAAAGCTGCCCTCCTTACTGAGTAAAATAATAGGGGCAAATGCGGAAAAAAATCTGCCGGAACTGAAAGGAAATTGCATTGCGCTGGTTTGCGTGCGGCAATTCCATTGTATCACAGTCTGAATCAAGGCGTTGGAACAAGATGGCCAGTGCAGAGCCAGATATGGAGGTCATAATAATAAGAGAAGCTGACCACATCAGCGGCACAAGGAGGAGCTGTTTTTTCAGCGCGTCTAGTTTATGCAAATTAGCCATGTGGTTTTAAGTTTCACTTCTGTATAACGTAAACAAATGTGCGCAAAGCTGCATTAAACACATTATTATTTGAGTCCTCCTTGTAGGAAATAAAAATCCAAACTTAAATTATCCACCCGCAGCGAACCAAAAATGCGTCTGTCATCATTTTATCGCGTGTTCCAGTCTCATCAGCCGCGAAAGCAAATGAATCTGCCCACGTAGCATTAAGCGTTCTGTTTTCTTCAGACACTTTTCTTTTCTTGGATTTATCATCATTGGGCCGAAAATCATACCGCTGATGTAGGTGCCGGTAAGTCCGGGCTGCCAGTGTGTGACGCGTGTTTTGAGCGACAAAAATATTAAAAACGTTTTATTTAAATGTTACAAGATTACCATTATCTACCATTTTAGATTCACATTTAAAAACGAACAAACTAAAATAAAAATACAATGTAATTAAATACTCATTATTATTATTTTCCAAAGTCACAGGGAGCCACGACAGAACGATGAAAGAGCCACATGCGGCTCTGGAGCCGCGGGTTGCCGACCCCTGTGTTAGATTCATTATCCCATATATCTTCAGCTCCTAGAGGAATTAAATGGCAGTGCGTCACATTTAGTTTACCACAGTTTATGTCTATTTAAGACTGCATTCATGTGCAGCAACATTATGAAAAAACCTGCATTTTTACTGTAGTTTTTTTTTTTTTTTTTAATTTAATTGAAAGTAACTAAGTAACTTTTACTCAAAGTACATTTGAAATAAAGTATTTTTTTTACTTTTACTCGAGTACATTTTCAGATGGGTACTTTTACTTGAGTAGGATTTAAGCAAAGTAAAGATACTTTTACTTAATTACAATTTTTCAGTACTTTTTCCACCTCTGTTGGTGAGGAGGAGAGGGCGGTTGAGGCGTGGTCCTGCTTCTGAATCTCAGTTAATCATACTAACTCCACTTCACAAGAAAAGTGTGTTGGGGTGTTACTGTTTAACTGTCAGATTGAAGATTTGTTAACCTGTTTTTTATTATGATTAATATCACCAATTATTGGGCCTTTCCACATGAAAGTATATATTTAGGTATTCATAGATATTTTTCCAAAGTCACTTGGCCCTACTTTGAAAATCTTAAAAATAATGTCAAGTTTGTGGAGCTAGGTTCAACTTTTTTTTTTTTTTTTTTTTCAAAAAACAATGAATTTCACAAAATTTACTCTGCCATGTCTGTCTGTATTTAGCCATGTTAGAATGCTGTTAAATCCTCAAAAACCCAGAATTTTGTTTTGTTTCATTCACGCATGTTTCCTGGTAATCCTGGTTTATTAGTCTACATTTCCAAAGCTGCTCTGTTCCACCTACTGATGTCATAATTCCATAGTTTTCAAGTGAACACCAGGCTTTTACCAGTGGAACACTTTCTGTATTACCACATGACTTCGGAAGGTGGAAGGTGTTTCTCTTTGAGAGAAGCCTAAATATGCAAGTTTGTGTGTTAAGCATGTGTGAATGAAACAAAGCACAACTCCGGGTATGTTTTTGTTGAAGAAACCACATTATAACATAGATTAGAAAATATTGTAATAATTGTGTTGTTAGAGAAATGTTAAATATTGTTTTATTGATTTTCCAGATTCTCCAGCATGCTGGTCATCCTCGGGTAGGTCCCAAATGGACATGAGTATCCCCATCCTCTTCATGCTCTTCGGACTGGGGGGGAAATGCATCCTGAACTGGGCTCTGGTCTTCTTACAAAAGAATCACATCTTGAAGAGTTTTCTTTGTGTTTTTAGCCTCTCCGTGTCCATCGTAGACACCTTTTTAACTCTTTTTGTAACTTTCATACACCTGCTTCAAGACTTCAACATCCTGGGCTGGAGACTGACCCGGTACCATGTGTGTTTGCTGGTTCAAATCTTTGGATACATCTACAGCGCGCAGCATATTTTCATCCTTGTTTTGACGTTATTAGAACATCTCTATGTAGTTTTGAGAAGATGGCAAAACGTCATGTGGAAGCCAACTTGGATATTTCATTTATTTTTAACACTAATAGTTTGGGTTTGCTCTATTTTATATGTTTTCAAGCTTTCAAATATCTACCCTTTTTTGGAAGATGCAGCCTATTTTCAAGTTGATAACTGTTGGGTATCAAGTTCATCTATCATATCTGAAGTTTCGAGTTTTGTATTTTTTTTACTTATTTGCTTCATAATGTGGCATTCACTTAAACATGGTGTACAATATGCTAAAAACTCAAACTACCTAATAACTATAAAACCCCAGATTCGTACAAGGTTGATCTTTATTTACAAAGTTGTTTGGATATTTTTGAGCACGTGGTCGCTTTTCCTAATATTCTTATTCCTCCATGTTGTTTTGCCGGTGGAGATGCCATCGTACCTGGGTCTGAACTGCGCCTGGTTTTGCTTCATAAACAGTCTTTTAATAGGACTGGTGTTATGTATAGTCTATCCAAGCTTTGAGTTAGTGCAGGGCTTGGCAGCAGTTCCTCCTGATAGCTTCTGTGACTGGAAGAGAAGATTCAGATCCACAACAGACATAACATAACCAAACTAGAAAGAATAAACATTTGACAAGCAAATGTTTGCTTGTCAGACGTTTACATATGTTTAAATAAAGAAGTACTCCTGCATTTTAGTTTTGAAGAGTGATACATAGCTATAAGGAATATACAAATATACTGAAGATCGATAATACTAAGGTCCTATATTACACAAAATGTAAGCTTTAAGCCATGTTAGAATGTTGAAAATCAAAAATGTGCCATAAAAATGCAGGGTTTGATCAGAATATGGGCCATTTAAATGGTTTTACTATCCTGCCTCGATAATACCTTTTGTAATGAACCACATTGTAGAAAAACATGAGGTGCAATAATAGACATGTTATTACTTGACGTGCTTTAGCTCAAATATTAACTGGCAAAAAAACAATTTCCCCACTAGTACAAATAAATATTCAAGATTCATATTGACTTTGGAATATTTCACAGTATGGCATTAAAAAGGAGAAATTACTTTGTGAGCATTAAAAAAGAAAAAAACTTATTGAACATGTTAATATGTTGTTTTCGGCAACTATAGCATTTTCAAAACAATAAAAGGTACACCGTGATCTAAATATGTTATGTGTTAGCAATCCATACCCCATAGAAGTGTAACACCTCTTTAAACTTATCAGCAGGTGTATTTATTGTTGTGATAAACTGGCATTCTTGTTGTAAGCAGTGTTGCCTCTCCGTAAATCTGACCTGTAACCTGGCCCAGTGGTATTACCAACTTGTCTCCATGTAGTTAAATAAGTATATATATAATGCCATACTGTGGAACATCTCAGCAATAACAATTACATGGTGACCCTCCATAAAGTTATTGGGCCACGTTTAATTTCAATCATTTATTGAACACTAAGTTGATGTATTGATCATTGTGATGGCCTATACTGTAGATTGTATAGCTCAGGACAGCTCAAGAACCATTTCAGGCAGTTTTTTATTAAATTAAAACTGAACTGTTCTGTTCCTAATTTGTTCCAGTTTTGGGGAAAGGCCCCCTTTAAAGATATTAGTAGCCATGAATCTGGTAAAACTACCAATAAAACCAGGAAGACATGTAGACCTTTGTAATGTCCAAATGCACTGAGCTGCCTGTTTTGTTGATAGAATAGAGTATTTGCATGTAGTTGTGGGAGGGCACATTTGCCACAGTTAGCACTGTCCTGGTCACCTAAAAGTGTTCTTGCATAGCTTTTTTGTTGCATTTTGGTACTTTGGCATTTTGTGCTTTGTCCACACACAACCATTTAATTTTATATATTTTTATAATGTTACAGTTTTAATAATTTAATAATAACTCTTTGCTTTTTTGCAGAAAAAATGTAATACAGAATAGAATAAACTACAATTTTCTAACTACATTGTTTATTAATGAATGATTCAGACTTAGTAATTATTTAGTTAAGGGGTAAGAGATAGGGTATTAATTAAACAGTTACTAAGCCTGAATCATTCTTAATTAACTATTTGTTAATTATAAATTCTTTGTTCATGGTTTATTGACGTTAATTAAGGTTATATAAAGTTATACTGTTGTTACTAAAAGTTTAAGCTTTTGTATTGTTTTGCACCAATAAAGTTTCAATCTAGAAAACATCACTCTTTCCTTCTTATGCAAAGTGAAACAGCTATGACCTGATTTGATCTTGGTTTGATGACTGTACAACCCTGTACTTGTTCCTTCAGCCTTGTCACATATAGAAAGATAGTTTTGATACCAAACTACTCCAATCACAATCCAACAGGGCGACTATAATGAATGTTTTTATTTAGTAGTAGTTTCTTCCCTCCAGACAGCCCTGCCAAAATATTGTAATCATTTTGATGAAAGGTCCAGCACTATTTTTGAGACAATTGGTTAAAACAGATTATTTTAAACATCCTATATTACAGAAAATTTACTCTTATGAGCTTTAAGCCTCTTTGAGCCTTGTGATGTCATGTAGTGGTAGGTTTCAAGTAAATGGATACCTTTTACTTTTTGTTCAGTAGATACAGGGCTGAAATGATCCAAATGACTAGTGAGGGTGAGGATACTTTCACTTAAATTTAGATTGTGGACATTCTTCTATCACTGATGCAAACATGTACTTTGCTAAGCACTTCATCATAGCATCATATTTAAAGGTCCTATGTTAAACAAAATTGACTCTTTTCAGTTTTAAGCCATGTTACAATGTTACCTCATCAAAAACATACCCAGAGTTATGTTTTATTTCATTCAAGTGTTTATAATCCTGCTTTATTCGTCTGTCTACACCTCCAAAGCTCAAAATGCTGTTCCAACTTGTGATGCCATACTACAGTACATCTTATTTTTGTCGTAATAGTCCTTTCCTTTTTCAGTTTACCATAGCTCAGCTCAGCTATGTAAATGTAATGTAATGTAATATCTTAACCCTTTAAACCCATTCAAATTTTGTGAGTCTTGCAATTTAAATGAAAATGACGAGCCACACACATGTAATTTTGACACTACAGAAGTTTACTTGAATTTGATCCAAGTTCATTGTCTCTATACAGGGTTTTTTATTTACAAGATCTGAAATCGGGGAGAGGGGAGGCGAGAAGAATTAACATAAAAACGAACAAACAAACACTAGTTTTACAACTGAGGTATTAGCTAAAAGCATTTACAAGTTTGTAATTTTTACTGGTAAATATGACTGATGAGAAACACTTAGAGACGCAGTGTATTCTGCTTTTTAAAAAACATCTTTTCCATATCACAACATGAGGTAGGAGAACAGTGTCTCGATTTCATGCAAGAACAAAAGTCTCGTATAATTCGAAGTATTGGCAACGTACTATGCAATGGTCACATAAGGACCCTGCAAAATGTCTTATTTAACAGCATAAGGGGAGTCAATGGAGAGTTCCTCTTTATCTAAATGTATTAAAAATGATGTACCTAATATTAGTAAGGAAGCATTGATTACTTATTTTGACCTCTACCATACTGGCTTATTAAGATTGCTTCAGGATTTGACAACAGCGTACAGCACCCTTAAAAAAGTCCACCTTAAATTTGATTAAGGACGCAATGGCTAGGTATTCCCCATATGCAAAGGGATATCATAATACAAGCACTGGGTCACAACTGGTGGAATCGAGCACATAAGTTGGAAAAAAAAAAAAAAAATCTGCAAAATTACAACATTTTGATATATTACGCAATTTGATTAGGTTAAAATGGAGTTGTAAATATATAAAATTATAAAACTCAATGTGTTTATTATTATCATCCACGAGTTGAGAACCAAAGCCTTGTCCAACACTGCCCATTATGGTAAAGTCTGAACAGTGCCCTCTAGTGTACGAGATGCAAATAACGCTGCATGCCAAATATTACTTTATGGATAGAGGTAATTAAGTTAATACTGATTATCTTTTGAATGCATATAGTGAGTTTCAGAAAACATAAGTTCGCAGCTATAGTAATAGTAATAGTCTTTCCCTTTGAATAGCTGCTTTGAGTCAAAATGTATAAGACAAATATATTCTTCAATCTTATAGGCTACATCAAAATCCATCAGAATGAAAACTTACACATCAATGCTGACTCATGCACTTTCGCCATTTCGCTTGTGCGTTAAGTGGGACATTATTTATTTTACAAGAGATTTGCAAAGAGAGTGGCCCTTGTGAGACAAAAATGGGGGATTAGCAAAACATGCAAAAACGTTTTTCACTCTTCTTTCCCAAATGCATTGTCTTAAACAAATGTCTTAACAAAAGCTTACATTACACATGAATCAGTCCACCACGAAATGATAAGTTTAAAATGGGGGAAGTGTGTAACAAAGCAATATACTGTATATCTTCCTATTTTTGTATTTCGTCCTGTGTCTTAAACCATGCTTTTTCTATCACTCCCCGGTTCATTCACGCAAGTCATTTCTGCAAGTAGAAACAAAACAAAACAGCCTCATAGTTTGAAGCCTTAACCTGGTCCAAATTAATTAACCTTTTTAAGATTAACAGTTAATATATTAATAATGACTACTGTATTTACAAAGTGAATATAAATCTTTAGTTTATACGTTAAATATTTTTCTTTCATAACTTTTCAACCATAGAGCGTACATTTGTGGTAGTTTTCGAGTCCACTAGTTTTCCTCCTTAGCCTGGTCTTCCTAAAATGGTAAAGGGAAGTAGAAGTAATGCATCAGTGTTGTAGGATGGAGCACAGTGGAATGTCTTTTCAGTTGCATTTTCTTAGAGCAGATGCATAACAAAACTTTAAGCTAAGGCCCTGTCCCTATCTCTCTCTCTCTTTTGAAAACAATTATTTACACACATTTGCAATCAGGGATCTCCTTAGTGGCAATAGAAAGAAAGCGCTTCTTCGTCTGGCAACTGGCGCGGTTAAAAGCCCTCTCCTTTCTCCTCGTCTGGTAGAAAAACATGGTGGTGATTAGCAATTAGCAAAGAGGGATCGATTTTAGGGTTGCAAAATATATTGTATATTAGAAAAAATATGAGTTTCAGCTTCCTGTTATAGGCTCCATTTTGAGATCCATTCAGAAGATATTATACTTTGGTCTGCTAACCTATTTGCTATGGTAACAGTAATATTTTTCATCACTTTGAAACCACAATATTAGAATGGAAATTACTTATAAATAGGGATAGGGAATAGTTGTTTTACTTTGGACTGATCAAAATGGCAGTCCTGTTTCACTCCTGGTTTAAATATAGCCATTTTGAACAGATAATATACTGATTGATTGTTCATTCTGTTAATTTGGTATTTTTAACTGGTTGAGTAGAGCTATACTTAATTCGAGTTTGAATATATATACCCAAACACATACAGTTTCATACAGTATTTGGGTTATTACACGGTTAAACCAAATAGATTTAAAATACTGTCAATCATTGGCGGATGGCATCAAAATTCAAAAGCATTTAGGTTACAAGATGACACCAATAGTGAACAACTAGTCCCAGTCTGATCCTATGTTTTCCTCCCTTTGTGCTGGCTCTCGCGTACAGTGCATGCCATCGCCTCATAGCCTTACAATAACAACAACAGTGTGCCCCCATTCTGACAGCCCGGGACAAAGCGGGGAAAAAAAATGGCCTCTCCATGGTACCCCTCGCGTCCGGGCCACCCACCCAGCCCCCCAAACGCACCCCTCAAATCTCTTCCTCCTCTGGCCATCCCTCGCTGTTTGTTCGTTCATGCAGATTAAGCAGCATGTAAGATAGCTATGAGGCCAGGCTAACTGTAACTGCTTTGAGTCACAACCTACTTTCCTCAAAAGACAAATAAGGCGGGACAATGGAGTAAGATGATACGGGAAAAACCTAGAAAGTGTCAAAAAGTGGGTCTAAAGTTTGTTTGCTAGGATTTGTGGTTGCAGTGTTGTATTTCTGTACTTGATTTATTAACCCTGATGCTTTGAGAATATAATGGTGAAATGAGGTCCTAGTTAGTCCTGATCTAGTTTAGATTTGGGCTAGATCTTGTTTAGCACCAGTTTTGTCCTGGTTTAGTGCTTACTTAATCCTGATATACTCCTGGCTTAGTTAAGTCCTCTTTTCGTTCTTGCCTTGGTATTTATGGGCCTCAACTATCAGTGGCATTTTGAAGACTTTTTTCCCCATTCAAAATATATTAATCACTATGGCAACAGTTTTAATTTTTTGTCATTCTGAAATTGATGGATAGACTTGGTTTAGTTTTTACTTACTTATTTAGTCCAGACCGAGTCCTGGTTTAGTCTAGTCTCATTTAGTCCTGGTCTAGCCTACCTAATGCATTTTCCCTACTGATTACTCCATAGTTCATACTATGCTAATCGTTATCCACTTCAACCATTTAGTGTACAGAATAGCATAATTAAAGCTATGAAAAAAGTTACTGACTGGTAAACCCACTAACTAGCTTTGATGTCCCCGTTTTGTCCCGTCTTTAATAGTGCAATGTGCAGTAACTATGTACTATGGCTCTTCGTCTTCTTGGAAAAGTGACCCCAGCCGACACCCTCCCCCCAAAGTCCAGACACATTCCTTTAAAGGGGCGACTGTGCAGGCCAAGTTTAAGGCTTCCTTACACTGACGGGACCTAATGAGAGCACAGGGCTTTCTGTCTAGACCAAAAGTGAAAAAATAACTATGTTGTAAACCAAGTAGATTTCCAGTAGATAAAGATAAGAATATATGAGTAATGGTATGTTGATATATAGGGCTGCATTAAAGATGGTAAAACACTTACAAATTATTTAAATATTAATGTCAGATACAATTACCTTTTGCAATAAAGTGAAAGTTTTTGTGGCTGAAAAATCCTGAACGATGAGAGAAAATGTGCAAAATTTTGAAACATCTTACACATCTTAGTGCTACTTTCATCATAGCATCTTCATACCTATGGATTTCAGAAATAAAACAGCACTGTCATGGCAATTAACAATTCAAACACAGTATGCCATCTTTTGAATGGCAAAAAGAGCTCAAAATGTCAAGTATAAACAGGGAGCTGAAACCCATGAATATACAGTAGTCACCATAACATCTGTTATATTGTGCAACCATAAATGACAGCTGTAATATATTGATTGTATGGGATGCTTTTTGTCAATTACACATGTTGTCAATTGAACCAGTAAAAGAGAGAGGAGGAGACCGAAGCTAACTCTGACCAGACAGTTTTGCAATAGCTACCATGGGGAAAAACTCAACACACTTCAAGTTCATCGTCACTATTGGCATATATTCATGAGGTCTTATGACAATTGCAAAAGTTATTTATACAGTTAAGGTCTATTATGTCCTCTATAATAGATTTTCTACTATTTCTCTGTGTTTTTAGTAGCTGGTGTTTTGAGATTCCACAAATGGGGCACACAGTTGGCATCTTCAGACTGTCCATAGATATATATATTTAATCCACCATTTGCTGTGCCAGGTAGTAGCAGAACTTGAATTCGGCAAAAGTCTTGAGCTTAAAATGTCCAAAAGTTCGTAAGCTCCAAAAGTGAATAGAAAGTTGATAGGTGGGGTTGTATGATAAGGGTAGAACTGGTCACCATTTCGGACCAAATTCCTGTCTTCAAAGCAGCAGCAGCAGCAGTCAGTTCAGATAAAAACCATAAATAAAAGCAAAAAAAAAAAACAAAAAAAAAAAATAACATACATGCTCAAAAATATTTAAATACTGTTATAGTAATAGGAGCAAATGATGGGTAATAATAATAAAAAACACAATTTTAAGTGTGGTTAAATTACAAAAGAATAGTCAGTCCTACATTGAAATAAAAAGGAGGAAGGGAGGTTGGGGGTAGACTGTTTTGGCGGGAAACTGGTGACAGGGGGCCTCTTGTAGGGTGGTACAGTTAAGCCCAAAATTATTCACACTCTGGTCAAACAGTTGATGCATCCATTTTGCCAGCAAAGAGGCAAGAAACATATGAAAAATACATACTTTCAAGATTAGAAAGATGTTGTAAATTGTCCATGTTTTGTCTAAAGCCCTTATGATCCGTTTTAGATATGTTTGTCGATACAAAGTGTAAGATTTCCGAGTGGATTTCATGTACCATTTTGCATAGATTTTTCTTTTTCATGATATTTCTTTCATTTACGTAAGTTATCCACATTCTTTCATTTAAGTTATCCACAAATGCATGTTAAATATGGATTCTGGTTTCTTATATATTGTTATATGTCACATTGTTTTGGCATCATAGACATGGGTTAGCTATGGCATATTTATGTGGCATTAAATGTCTGTGTACCCTTGTAGGATGTAATAAAATGTAACATAGGAAGAAACTTTTTTTTCTGTATTTCTAAAAAAGAAAAAACATAAAAAAAATAATAATAAAATAATATTTTTTTTAGTTGTGAAAACCAGAGTATGAATAAACTTCGGCTTTACTGTATGTGTTTGGGGCAGTTTTTTGGGAAGGTGGGGGGATTACTTGTGGTGCTCTAATAGGGAGGAGGACGAGGTGGTGGGGGACAGGGAGTTAGGGGGTCCCGTGGAGGGGGTGAGCGGAGGGGAAGGGCTGCCCCCCAGAGCCGGGTTGGAGCTTTGGGTCATCTGTTGCTTGAGTTGGCTGATTGTGCGCTCCAGTTTCTCGCGGGCTTCTCTCTCTCGGCGCAACTCATCCTGCAACTCCTGTCTGTCTGCCTCTGCACGCTCCAGACGCTGACGCAACTCGGATAACTGGAGACAGGGAGAGAGAGAGAGAGAGAAGGAAGGAGGGAGAGAGAAGACAGAAGGTCAATACAACAGGTCTAAGGGTAATGGCTGACATGTTAAGCAAGCTGTAAATGGTAAAAGCCTTGGACTAGGTATCTGTTTGTACTAGGGATGTCAAAGGAATGCTTAGAGAGCACATGTGAATAGACAAGTACTAGGAAACTATGTATTTGTAAACTTTTAACTTGTGAATCATGAGTTTGCCACTACACTAATAAATCTTTATAATCTAAGAACTAATCTGTATTTAGGACTGTGACTAGATTTGAGCGAATAATCTTAATCGGAATAGATAATCAGAACAAAATGAAACTTCACTGACTACTTCCAAAGATGTACCGTCATTGTAAGATTGTAAGATTAGGCAAACAAAAGCGTAACTGATGTAGACACAATTGCAAGTTGTCATCCTGTCAAATATTGAAAAATTGCAGTTTAATAGCTAATCATGGGTTGCAGCTTCCTGTTGCAAATGCCATTTTGGAAAAAGCATATTTTTTTTTAATTATTAACTGCTATGGCTATAGCTATATGCTATACTAACTTTTCATTCTGAAACACATGGATAGCACTGCACCTTATATAGATTTGCATTCATGTTAAATAAGTGGTACTTGTAAACATAGTGGGAACATATGTCTGCTCTATATTGGCAGCGCATGACTTGTATGATGTTTAATGCCAAGAAGTATGTGTTAGGAGGAGGCTAATTACACTCTGCGGGGGTGCTCAGTAGTCCAAGTCTCAAGCCAAAATAACACAACATCAAAGTGGGCTCCACCAAACATTCTCAAACTGTGGTCCTGGTTTAGAGCTGGTGGTAGCAGGACTACCTTGGACTACTTCACTTGGGTCTGAACTCTGAATTAAATCTTGTAGTCGCTTTTGCAATGACTTTATCATTGTTTGGTCATATCATTTCTATGTTTGCACCGAATTAGACCAGGGTCATTCCTAATTTAGACCCACTCAGCATAATTACTAAGAAAAGTTGTACATTACATTTAAGTTTGGGGAACTTAGAGAGCAATATGATATTGTACACTGGTGTGACTGTTGTTGTGTGGGTTTTGTTTCTCTTTCTTTGTCCGTTTTCTGTACTGTACTATGTTGATACATCCCAAGGCAATCACATTAAAACACAATTTTTTGGACAATAGAATGTATTTTCAACACAAATAATAGTTGTTTCTTTAATGATATCACATGGTATTATACTAGTTCTGATATAAGTAATAAAAACATTTCAGTAAAGGTCCAGTGTTGACCCATTCATTGAGTCCAACAGTGAGGCCGGTACCACATTTTGAGAACCATCAGATTTTGACTTTGAACCCACATCTCTCCAGTACTTGTCCCCATACCTGTGCAGTGTAGTGTGCCTCTTGCTGCCTCTGTGCTCCAGGCTCACACGCACAGCCCTGCTGCCTGAGCTGCTCCAGTCTGCTCTCCAGCTCGTGTTGCTCATGTCTGGCCTGGGACAGCTGCCTCGCCTGCTCACTGTGCACCGCCTGCAGCTCCGACCGCAGCTCCCTCTGCTCCGCACTCAGCTCACGGAGACGAGCAGCCTCTCCTCCACGCAGGGCCTCCAACTCCTGCAAACACAGATACAGTTAATACAATAGAATGAAACTCCTACACACAAGGAGGAGGAGTTAAAGGGTTCCAAATAGGACACAATTTAATATTTTATTTTAATATATTATATATATGTTACTGAAGTTCTAATATTAGTTTACTAATGGGAAACTGTTAAATAACTTGATAGATGGGTAGTAACTCGAATAAGCATTGCGGTTCCCATGGTGGAATATAGTAATTTTCAGAAAGGTAAGATTTGTATTAATAGGGTAATTCAATGAACACATCAAAACAAGATTCACAAGGGGAATATCTGGACTTGGAAGTAGTTGTCATAGTACTTGTAACAGCACTAATAGAAGAAACCTTGGCTGAAAATTTGATGGCATTAACAGTTTGTCATTTTCGTCATCATACACATTTGTATGGGCAGTTGTGTAGTATTAGTAGTTGCAGCAGTAATGGGTATGTTCATGAAATTAATAAGCTTATTGTACCAACTATATAGAGAATTTCATGACTGAAGATAGCTGTCCAAGGCTCATACTTTTAATAGAGTAATTTTAATTTTGTTCCATTCTCATACTCAATTTCAGGATAATTTTTCTATCTGGTTGTAGAAACAACATCAGATTTACATTTATGTTTATGTTGACATAGTGGTATAGTACACATTTGTATGGACAGTTGTGTTGCTTTAGACTCTCCCTCACCATCTCCAGCTGCAGTTGCTTGTGCAGCGTAGCGTTGAGCTTCTCTTGCTGTCTGCTGTACATCTGCATGATCTCCACCACGATCCGGTCCTTGTCGTCTTCAGGACCTCCCACCGCGCCGCAGCTAGTCAAGTCCTTGGGCTCCGTTTGCTCCGTGAGAGAGAAGGTGGAGGAGGAAGGGGGCGGAAGAGGAGGAGGAGGTGGAGGGGGGCTGGCGCTGCGCTTCTTACAACTGCTGCTGGTCTCCATGGAAACTGCCTGGGCCTGGCGTTCCCGGTCGGCTGACAAAATCTGGGACTTGCACTCGTCGGGGGAAGCGGTCGAGACGGGAGGGGAGGCATGGAGGTCTGCGGAGAGAGAGAGAGTTTAAGAGATGGTGATGGGAGATGGATGCAAAGATACGCCCATTATTCAATTCTTAAGTATGTTATAGTTGTAGTTTTTTGCTTCTTGTCACTCATGTTTTCAATAAATCACCAAGCATGTTCCTAGTTTGTTATGTTTTGTTCACTGCCAATGGAAATAAAGCAGCAAAGAGAAAGGGAGGAAGGAAGTACGGAAAGAGAGTGAGAGGGAAAGACAGACAGAAGGGAGAGGAGGGGTGGAGAGGAGGAAGAGGAGTTGGTGATGGTGAAAAAGAGGAGAAACTAAGGGGGCGTAGTATTGTCACAGTTTCAACTGACTTGATACTGAAAGTAATTTTCAACACAAAATCCAGTGTCTTTAAAGGGCCCATATTGTTGTTTCCTCCTCAAAAACACACCTGAATTTGTGTTTTGTGGAATTGCCAATCTCTACTGTAGAAAAGGTAAAAGGTAGCTGTTAAAAACTACCACTACATGACATCACAAGGTGGAACAGAGCATTTTGAACTTTGGAGATGTAGACAGACCAATAATAATGGGTTATTCAAATATGTGTGAATGAAACAAAACACAACTCCAGGTATGATTTGGATGAGGTAACAACATTGTAACATGGCTAAAAAAAAACAAAAAGCAAAAAGCAATTTTGTGTAATATAGGACCTTTAATATTATATTTTTTTTCTTATATTAGCCAAATATAGATTAATACGATTCTAAAACTATTTAGGAAAGGTCAAATGGTGTCCTATTAATCTAGTTTTAATGTTCATCCGTTAGTATGTGGGTATCAACAAGAATCCCTGCGCTGAGTTATAAAAGTTAATGAGGAGAGTCAAGAAAGGAGGAGAGAGGGAGAGGGAGAGAGAGAGAAAGGCGAGGAGAGAGAGGAGTAGGTGCGAAGATAGAAGAAAGGGGGGAAGAAAGGGGGAGTGAGAGAGAGGAGAAAAGGTGAGGAGTTCTTGAAGGTGATGAGTAGACACACAGAGAGATGGAATGCGCTCAGAGTTCAGATGTAAAAACTACTAAAGTGCAAGCCAAGCTGTTGCCTACGCGCGCTGACACCCGCTCACGCTCGCACATCCTCGCTCTCCGGCTCCGCATGGCAACAAGCAGCCCACCCAGCACCCAGCACAGAGAGCTAGCGTCGCCCACAAACCCTCCGCGTGCTGCAGACAGAAGAGACACAAGTGTGGGTGCTGGCTGCGTGGGCCCACCCTTTGTTCAAAAAACTCTGTTCCTCTGCTTAAAGATGGAGGCAGATCAAACCACACTGTGTCACTCACGTGTGTACTTAAACCTGGAAGATGTGGTAAAAATGTATCAGGATTTTCTGTATTGATCTATACATGTTTTTATCCTACCTAAACTAATGATAATAGTTTTCAGTATTCATTTTATATAAAGTGTAAACAAGAAAGACTTTCAAAACAACATTTTTTTTTTTTTTTTTTTTACAGTGAGCAGGGTCACCGTTCCACAAATCTGACCTGTAACTTTGCCTTGTGGCGTCACCTGCCTGTCTCCATGGAAATAGCTAATAGATAAAAACACCATATTGTGAAGCACTTCTGACAAAACAATGACATCTCCATGAAGACAAATAGGTCAGTTGTTACCTCATTAAAAACACTCAGAGTTGTGTTTTGTTTCATTCACACATGTTTGTGTAGCCCTTTATTATTAGTCTGTCTATCTGTCCAATGCTCAAAATGCTCTGTTCCACCTTGTGATGTCAAGAAGTGGTAGTTTTTAAGTTAACAGCTCCCTTTAACCTTTAGTTCAGTAGAGACTAGCAATTCCAGGGCTGAAATTATCCAAATGGTTCTACTGAAGGTGTAAGGAGTTTCTCTCTGTTTAAGAGAAGAACTCAGCCTAAACACGCAGGATTTGTGTTTAAAACATGTGTGAATTAAACAAAACACAACTCCAGATATGTTTTTGACAAGGAAACACGTTTATAACAGAGATCAGAAAATAGCATAATATGGGCCCTTTAAAGAACACAAGTGGATTTACCTTTAACTTAGTTCAGTATTGTAGTGTAATGCATGCTCTATTCAGGTCTTTGTCATTTATATCGTTGTCGTTATATCGTTTTATATCATATTTTTTTGGAATTGTTAATGAACGTTTCTGGTGGTCAGAATAGAAAGAAGCCACAGTGATGCCAGGCTGTAAAATGTATTTGGAGAAAACACAGCTTGTCTAGCACCGAGAGAAACTCATTTTGTGACTCATAAAGCAGCACGCATGCACCTGCTTTAAAAAGACATTTGAGTCACAGGAAAGAGTCCACGAGGAACGAGAACACAGATGGAGACACAGAATGGGTCTGAAAATGAATGAAAGAACAAGGATGAAGTGGAAGAGAAAGAGAGAACTCTACTTCTATCACTACTACTCTCACCACTACTGCTACTTGCAAGAAATTTAAAATTCTAGTCTTGGTTTTAGTTTTTCTTGTTTCTGTTCATTGGTAGTTTTGCCCCAATTTCAAAATTATTACTACTTTTTTTAATGAAAGTGAACTAAAATATAAGATATATTATATGTTATTTCAATGTCAATGCCAATAGTAGGAAGCTCTACATATTTGGTTTTCAGATAACCTAGAAAATAATAACAAGAAAATAGGTGAATACAGAAAAAATATAGGTAGTATAGCATAATGCATCACCAAAATGCACCTTTCTCTTATTCTTTCTCTCTCGCTCTCTTTCTTGTGTTAACAATGGCAAGTGTACGTGGGCCTTTAAAGTGCACATGAAAAACAGATCCAGGAGGCGAGAGGAGAGGAGAGGTCATCAATACTCACTCCCCCAGAGTCTTTACATGAAGGTCGCAGTATTATGAGGTGAGGGCTGCGGGCGGGGGTCATGTCTATGTACATGATATAGTAGCAGTAATCGTAGTTATGTATATATCCTGTTGTTGTTGTTGTTGTTGTTGTTGTAGTAATAGTAGTAGCCATAGTAGTAGTAGTTGTAGTTATGTATATGATGTAGTAGTGGTAGTAGTAGTAGCTGTATTAGTAGTAGTGGTAATAACAATATAAGGAAAGATCTCTGTTTTCATCTTTTGTTAATTAATTAATCAAACAACATATTGATTGATGAAATAACTGTCAAAAAATTATTTACAAGCCAGGGAGGGCTGTTAGATTTTCAGTGTAGTAGTATACTTGCCTATTTGAGAAAACAACACAGCTTTAAGTTTTGATTTTGACAGTTGGACAAATAAATAATGAATAATACTTTTAGTTTTGATGTTTTAAGTTCTCTCTTCCAGCATCATGTAGTCCTTGTAGAGTAATAGCAGTAGTAGTAGTGATGTATGTGCGGATGTTTACTATGAGCGCGTGCAGCTGCCTCCCACGACTCTGACCTGATCCCTGTCTCTTCCTCTCATGGAAGATGAGGATGTAAATGCAGAGTGCCGTTCTGTGTGGAGCTGTGTATTTATAGGCCATGTGTGTCAAAACCTATGGAGGGGCTGCATGTCGCCTGGTGTGGCTCTGATTAGGGTGGAGTGGTTAAAAAGTATTCATTTGTGGAGCCAAATTTTAAAGGAATTTGGAAATTAAAGGTTGTATAGAGGATTTTCCAAGGAACGAGAAATCCAGTGACTGTTTGTCCTTTTTCAAATGTTGCGCATGCGTGAAAACTCCCACTCCCCGACAGCTCCTTAAGTAAAAACGCCTCCTCTCGCCTCCTCCTTAGGCTTACGCTGCTTGTTTATAGTCAGTGCATGTTCAGAATCGCTATTGCTGCTGTAACTATACTGTACGTTTTCAAATGATAAGCAGAAGTTACCTGTAAGTAATTTAGTGACCAACGTGTCAGTCTTTAGACCCTTCGTCTGCTTCAGTGCACGCCATCACTCCTTTTCCTCTATTATCAATAGATAACGAGGTAGCCTCTTTATCTATTGGCTAATGTTTATCTGGCCCCATCACTTCCACAGTTGATGGATTTTAATTTTAATTTTTTTTTTGGTCATCATTATTACAAGGCTGCTGCATCTCTATAATGCTATCATTGACAATTTGAAACAAAAAAAAAAATCCTCAATACAACCTTTAAGATGCATACATTTTAAAGGGTATTTTGTTCATCCTAATAATATAAAAATCTGCGGAATATTTAAGTTGTCAAATTGTCATAATTGTTGATGTGCAGTATAAATAATGTGTCTAAATGATCACATAGCTGATTAAACAGGACCATACAAAATATTGCTTCAATATTCAGATTTTAGTCAACCAAAGCAAAATGTAAGTCCTCAGTATATTCCCTGAGTACAAAAAATGTACTAATTCTGAAAATTATTTGATTGACAAACAACCAATAAGAAAAAAGTGAGTGCTACATTGTAAATAATGAATTAATCTGTAAAGGGTCTGATTTTGAATGACCAAAAGAGCTATTCACATTTTCTACACAGAGACATTGACAGAATAACAATTTTAAGGAATATATTCACCATTTTGACCATTCAAAAGAGAATATTTTATTTTGAATTGCCATGGTAACCGCCTAATTTTTCATCACTTCAAAACCCATGTATACGTTGTGTTTATGTTGTGATACTGACCCATGGGGGGCTCATCGTGTCCCAGGACCCTGCGGTTGTAGTGGTGCTTCAGCAGAGCTCCCAACATCTCCGGGCTCATCTCTGCCTCCCGCCGAAGAGACACGTTTGGAGCCACCATCTTATCGTACGTGTACAGGTAGTAACTGCACAAAACAGAGAAAACAGCCAATTAGGCAACAGATTTCTTAGATAACGGTGTGCTATGGCTAAAAGGGACTAGAGGTCTTTCACTAATGGGAAAGTCAATGGAGCCTTGATTGAATCTTTGGCTGTCAGTTGAAATAGTGGTTTTCAAATGGTAGGTTGGACCCATTTTACGGACAGAATGATAAGTACTTCCCATATGGTACATCAGATCCAATATAGGGAATTTTAACCTATCTGGCAACAATTAATGTGGAGTATTGCTAAATTAACTGGCAGTGTTTACTTGTTCAAGCCAAGTTTTTAATATTTTATCATTTTATTGTGGATAAATGGCAAATAATTGATAAAGAAATACATTATTCAAAATGTACTTCTTAGCTCATTATTTGATTAAAGCACATTTTCCTCTTTGAAAAAAATAAAATAAAAATAAGGTCACGTTACATATTCATTGCTTATTTCACTTAGAAATGCTTATGACCAAATGTATTATAAAACCAGCATAATTTTGGCACACTCCTGCAACAAAACTAATTCATATTCTAGTCATTTACATAGAAATTTTAATGGATTCCTTGCCACAGCAGGTAACAGTAAGATTTCAAGCTATACACTGTGTAGACTATGGATATTTGTTATCGCGCCTTTGCAGCCAAAACAGACACAGGTTTTATCACTAAAGTCCAGGAAGAGGAGTCAATGGCAGATAGCGGTTGGAGATGTACTAAAAGTCAACCAACAGTATCTATCTAGCGTTTTCCTCTCTGCGCGATAGAAAGTAGAGAAAAATCAGGTTTATAGCTGGCAACCCCTCCCCCACCAGACAACTGAGAGACTGCAGTGTGAACTGGGTTAAGCATGGCGGCTCAGCGGGGCTCTTCCTTCAACATACAGCAACACTAAATCTATTTTTTCACTATCTTCAAGATTGGAGCGGGGTGCTATCGACGTGCAAGCAAACCGTTATTGATAAAACTTGTGATCTGCAGCCATCAAACTGAACACTGGTCTGTTTTTGATGAATAACATCTACCGTACAGGACATTTTGTACCAGTAACCTGGTTGGAATATATGACTGTATAGGTCAATGTAAATTTGAATCATACAAGTGAATCATTCCTGTATATTAGTAATGAGGTTGTCATAATTATGTCAGATGCCTAATTTGGCACATCAGATTTGCTTTAGCGCTTGGTTAGACTGATAAACTAAAGTATATTTAACATGCTAATTCAAACTACTTCCTCACTGCTGAATTTATAGTTATTGTCATATTGGGTTAAGATAGGCCTGTCACGCTAACAAAAGTTGAAGTTGATATAGTGCTGAAGTAAATATAGATGATAAAAGATAATACTGAAACCAAACCATAAAGCAGAATTATCCACCAAAATGTATTCTAAATGTACAATGTGTGTATGATTTAAAAAGAAGAAAATATGACAACTCTTAAATCAATTAGTGCATGATGGAATCTTAAATGTAAACTTTAATAACTGTATTATAAAGCTAAAGCTGTAAAATCAAGAATAAAAGTTAACTTCAGCAGTGGGAAGAGAAAGTGCAAACATACAACGTGGCGTATTGACGAGTGTAGCAGATAGGACACCGCCAGCTGGCTCCTGTACAGGTATTGATGAATTCTGTAGTGTTTGTTTACAAGATACATTCTTGCCTCTAAGGAAAAGAGATAAAGATACAAGAGTGTTTTTAAAAGTTGTTTAAAACTAGTCTATAGGGTTGGTTTTATTCAAACAAACTACATTTTTGTTAAATATATTCTTATGAAGGAATGTCTTATGTCTCATATTTTAACTGTCTTTGAGCAATACACTGGAATTTACTTTGTCTAACTATTTGAGATTAGCATAAAAATGTGTGCGAGTGAATGTTTAAAATTAAGTTTGGTGTGAAGTACTTGGGCTGTTTGACTCTTCAAGTAAAATTACTGCATATGCTATTTGATGTACGGATGGATTTCGTGGGTAAATACATTATAGCAATGATTCCAAAATAGTGTTAAGGCTAAGGAAGAGTTAACTTAAAATGTCCAATGTAATGCAAATTTGATATGTTAGAATGTTGTTACTTCATCAAAAGCATATCTGGAATGAAACAAAACACAATTCCGTGTTTGTTTTTTAATGAAAAAACAACATTATAACCATGTTATGTTAATCCAATTTGTTCAAGATATTAAACCAAAATGTCCTTGATACGTCTTGTGGTATTAAATTGAAGTAGTGATCAGAGCTTTTGTATTTTTGCCGTACCTGGGATGGACCAGGGCGGGGTGTCCGGGCTCCTCCTTGATGTCACTGAAAAGTCGATTAAACACCAGCGAAGGAGGAGACGATTTCCCCTGTAAGAAATAAAACAAAGATTAAAACCACCATAACACTACTCTGTACCACAATACATCTCTGCTGGAGTCCTCAAAATGGCAGCCCTTCTTCACTTTTATCGATCGCTGCATACATTTGTTTCTAAATAGATAAATTATCATGATGACAGTGTAATGCATGCAGCTACAGAGAGCTGAACAGCGGGGACTGAACGCGGCCGACTTCGAGACATAATCTAATAAAAGTTAATGTATGCATGCGTACAAGGATCATCCATCAGACATCAGCCCAGCACCAGGAGGAGAGGGGCAGGTCTGGGCAAACCTAATCATGATAAAGGGACGATTCAGCGCCGCATGTGGGACAACGCCATGTGTAATAATATAGGGGAAATTTTGACTTAATGTGAAATCGTAATTTGCGGTGCCCAAAGCAAAGACTGTGCTGTAATAGGGGAATGATGGTCTATGTGACATTTGCTCACTGGTCTAGTCCTCGTCCATATTTCTACATACTGTAGAGCTGAGATGATGAGGTTTTGATTAAATTGCAAAGGAAGGTCACCAGTGGTATGGAAGGAGCTTAGTCTATTGATAGTAGTGCTGAAATTTCAAACTTGTTTTCAGTACTAAGTAAAAAAAAAACTTCATACTGCTATATATTCAATACAACAGTAAAAATTTTAAAGCTGCATTATGTAACCGTCTTCCACCTGCTCGTCTCTATGGAGATGCGATTGCCACAGTATGGCATTTAGCTTACCTAGCTGCGTGGAGATCTTTGGAGAGGAGAGCTTAGAGTAAAAGTGTATGTTTTTCAATATATTTTTGAGCAATAAAGACACTGTAATTGAATAAATACAAGATACATCTCCATGGAACTAATACAATATTTTTTACACAAAACAATAGTAGTTTCTCTGTGTTTATGTCAATGATAGTTTTTTTTTTAGGTTTCATGGTAGTTTTACTATTGATTAGTTTTATCAATCTTTTGACAGCCCTAACAGATAAACACCTGCCAGCCTCAAGGTGGGTGGTTCTATCCTCATTATACACTGCCGCCATTGTGTCTTTGGGCACGTCACTACACAAACATTGTCTATAAGGCTGGAGGTGGTCTAATGGGGAATCAAATTAGCAGAACAATGGGTTGCGATTTTCTTATTTGATTTTTTTCTATTTCACAAATTCAAATCAATATGTCACTGTTAAAATATCACGTCATATTGTTCACACTTTCAAATAATGCAGATTTTCTTTCTATTATTGTCCCTGCCCTAATTGTCGGGGGAGGAGAGGTGACGCAGCTTTCTGACAGGTGTAACGGAAGAAGCACACCGACGTAAATAGATCTGTCTGCGGGTGAGCTGTGGGGGGTGTGGAGGAGGAGGGGGATGGGGAGTGTTGACCTTATGCCAGGGTCAAAAGACGAACTAGAGAGCCTGGAGCGTGAAGACGGCACTGAAGAACGGATATCAAATTTTAGAGTTGCCTTCGGGTATTGATGCTAACTGGTCTCTACGGTTAATCTTTTTCAAATAAAGCCGGTAGACCACTAGAGTTTGACTGCATTTTTTTATATGTTGTCTGTGATGATCTATTTTTACATGATATATTTTTCATGATTATTGTAGCAGTGTGAACTAGAACGCATATCATTGACTATTAGAAATTATTTAATCTTGCAACTTGCATTTTGCAGTTCTTGCATTTTTTTCAAATGCCAAATTAAATGTTCAAATCTATTCATCTTGTCATATCACTCACCTTCTTTACATGTTCGGTGTCTGATAATTTGCCGCTAGGAGGGCAAATGTCCACCAGGGGCTTCTTAGCGCGGCTCTCCTCCTCCTCCACCGCCTTCTGTAAAACAATGGGAGAAGGACACAATGGTTAAAACCTGGGGCAGAGTCTATAGCCCTATCCATACATCATATTCAATGTAATGATTTGAAACACAAGGCAATGCATCACTATCATGCCACCACATTTTCTGTCTATGAAACTGTCCCCTTATATCGTCTTATTTTCCCGGCTGTTAGGCTTTCTAGGATTGCCACAACAAATCATCCACCTTCATCGGACCCTAGCCCCCGTACCTTCTTCGCCATAAATCTCTTCTTTGGTCTTCCTCTACACCTTTAATATCGCATCCTTCTGCCTTTTATTATTTTCAAAAATAAAAATAAATAAAATACAAGATACTAATCAATACTTAAATTAGACACTCATTTGAACAAGTAAGTATCGATGTAAGTAAGTACTGGACGTTTGAACAACATACGAATTGTTTTTGAATGGTCAGAACTACTATAATAATATTACTACTAGTATTATAATATTAAATAAATAGACGGAACTTATTTTGGGTTGAAAATTGCATTCTATTGTATGAAAAATAAGTGTTTTTAATAGTAATTATAGGATCAAAATCAGTATCGAACCTTGGTATCGAAATTGATAATTTACTACTGTGACAACACAAAAAAATATATATATATCTAAATTACTACACATTATTGGTATGCCCATACAAGTGCCCTGAAACCTAGATTTCTAAATGTTATCCCAACGACAACCAGACAGACATATTGGATATCATCATCAAAATACCATTTTCCTATCAACAATATGCAAAACATGACTTAAAAATCTAAACTGAATGAGAGATCCATATTAAGCATACAGAAAGCATGTTGGCTGGTCTGTTTTGCATAATTAAAATGATATACCGATTCTGTCATGAAATGTGGTGAGAAAGTGGTGAGAAACAACAGTGACACCTAGACAAAAGCTTTTTTAAATTACATGAAATAAAGACAGATTTCATCCCAAACTGAGATGAATTGCTTGACACTCAGTGCTATGTGTAATAAGGCTTGGTAATGTAGTGAAGCTGCTGCATAGGATATAACAGGTATATATAATGGGTTTATGAATAAAACAGTGGAAAAAAACGCCATGGCAAACAACACGGCTACTACATACTTAAACTACCAATTCAAAGTAGTACGTCAATTTTAAACGCACCAACTAGCACACGCATGGATGATATACTGTATTGTTAACTGGAGTGTTCCACAGCATGGCATTAACCTCGTCTTCATGGAGATACGTCGACAATGGCAAGACGACACCTCCAGGGCGAGCTACAAGTCAGGTCTGTGGAGACGCGAGCCCTTTCACAGTAGGAATGCATGTTATAGTAATAGTACAGTATACGTACATTTAGTGATTAAATGAATGCAATATTGGTACGTTTAATGCCATACTGTGAAACATTCCAGGCAAACCAATATAATTCCCATGGAGACAAGCAGACAAAAAAAGTTACACAGTGCATCTTTAAATAATGGTGGCTAGTCAATTTGGTCATGTTTTATTTATTTATTTAATTTTTTTGCAAATCTGCATTGAGAAAGAAGCTACAAGCTGAGTAAGGTGATGTTTATCTATGGGAAACGTGTAGTACAAACAGTGGGCAGCCAGGGAAGGCAACGCCGCATTAGGGATTCAATGTACAGGAGAACGATGGAGTGGCAAGAGAAGGCACGCGAGGGTTGTGCATGTAAAAAACATGAATAATTGACTTGCTAGCCCTTTTAAAAGACATATATAAGCGTTTATGGAGGGCTGAGTGGATTACAAACAGACAGTATTTCATCGGCCGGACTCGAGGCACCGGAAATGGACAAAGACAAATCACTACTCTACCAGTAATTACAGCGAGTGTTTAAAAGGCTGGTAACAATGGAACCAAATTACAGAGATAGATGGTGTCAAATGGACTGTCAGAACAAGGCTTTCAGCTTTGTAGCTTATCCTGAATTATGCATGTTTTTCAATTGTTCTATTAAAGGATTACACCATATTTAAATGATGGTGTTATATTAGTGTGTGCTTTCAAACTTGGCAATTGATATAGGCTTCAGCATTTTGTGCTAGGTGGTAGGCGTACTATTAGCATGTCAACATTACTGCATATGCTTTATTAGAAGGAATCGAATAGAGTGATAGAATATAAAAATATATGTAAATGTATATAACATTTTATTATATAGGTTATAAAGAATTATTAAGAAAAATGCTAATATTGTAAATAAATGTGGTAAAATGTTTTTGTTTTGTTTCCTTCACACGTTTGCGTAATCCTTTATTATTAGTCTGTCTATATCTCCATAGCTCAAAATGCTCTGTTCCACCTTGTGATGTCAGGAAGCGGTAGTTTTTAAAAACACAAAGTACTTCCTCTATTACCACATGATATCACAAGGTGGAACAGTGTTTTCTGTTCTGTTTTAGAGAAGCCTAAATATACAGGGTTTGTGTGTTAAACGTGTAAATGAAACAAAATACAACTCCAGGTATGTTTTTGATGATGTAAAAACATTAGAAAATATATCAGAAAAGAGACCAATATGGGCCCTGTAAGGTTTAATGAGGCTCATTCGCTAATGCTTTACTAATATTTTGATGCAATATTATTAACGTATTTATGTAAAAGTTGTAATGTTTTGCTAGATGTTGTTTTAAATGTACGTCTTTTTTTTAAGCAACTTTGACCATGAGGCAGGAGAGGCAGCCTAACCTTAACAATAGCTAGTCTGATTGACAACTATTCACTCTCACATTTAATCCACTATGACCAATCGAGAGGCACCATTTCACCTATCCACGTCTTTGGATATAGGGACTAATCCGATCCTATGCAGTGCTATTACTATTATAACAACTACTTTGCATCACCGACTTCCATGTTTTGGCATTATCCCCAGAACAAAATTGAAGTTTTAAGTTGATTGACGTGCCCGGGGTTAGTTCGTTTTCCATCTGCACATAATGGCATACCTTCTCCTTGTAATCTCACAGTGAGGATGCCAGCAGTAACACCTATTCAAACCCGGATGCAAGTTGACAATAACAAATAAACAAGAAAAGCCTTTTGCCGCGAGTGCTGCTGATCCGACTAGCGCGCATTGATGTGTAAATAGGCTATAGGGCCTTATTTACAATGCCATGGGTGAGTAGGCTTGTGCATGCCAATGGAAGGCTGCAGCCATATGCTTAACCAGGTGTGTCTGTGCCAGCTACTCTTTCAGTTTACTACAGGGCTGCAAGATTAATTAATTGAAATTGCAATTTGAATGGATGCAATTAGCAAATTTTTAAGTACTACAAATTCCTCCACAAACAACACTGTAGTCTCAATCTGTACAAACATGTTCTGAAATCTTGTATTAGTTTGTCAGTTCATATTTCGGTCTTTTTGATGTGTGCATTGTGTGCGTTTGAACAGAATCCATCATTAAAACATGAATCGCAAATCAAATTGCAATCGCAACGCTTTTCAGAAAAATCGCAATTAGATATTTCTCATGCATGCCTAGTTTACAAGCTCTTTTTTTTCTTCTTTAAAAGGCAGCACTGCAGCATGGAGAGAGAGGACAGGGAGGAGGGGGGAGAAACAACAATAAAAGCACTGCAGTGGACTGGAGGCTACCGTTGGATTTGGGCCAATTTACAAACTGTCTTTGAGACCAGAGATGCAAGGGGTGGTTCAATTCAAGTTCCCCCAGTCTTTCTTATCACCAATCTGCCATTTACCAGCAAGATGTGGAGGATTAGAAAGCAGAGGTTTAGCAGAGATGAGGGAGATAGTGGGATCAAAGATGGCTGGGTCCAGGAATTGCACTTTGTATTAAGATGTCACAAAATTCAATGATAAATGGGAGAGTGTAGTAGTAGCATGAAAATTTGTCAAAGATATCGTAAACCTAACTAAAGCAATCAATATTTAAGCTCATTTAGGCGCTTTAATGACAAGCAAAACGCAAAATATGATATGATATGATATCGTTTTTGAGTGTCAACAAACATTTTAGATGATTGAAGTTAGGTGCTTTTATACTTGCTCTGACACGGCTTAAGATCATGCTAAAGCTATTCAGGAAAGGTTAATTTCTGTCCTGTGAATGTGACCTTTTTTAGCATAGACACCTGCTCGCATCTAGTTTTAGTATCGATTAGTAACTGATTTTCGATATTTTTGACAACCCTATAGCGCACTAGAAATTACTGCCAGTAAAAAAAATATATATATAGTCTAATTATAGTCTAATTAATGACATTGATTCTGTACTAGCTTATGACAACATTAGCCTTTTCTGTATCAAAACATAACAATGTACAGGACTATTAATACAATTCAAAGAAACATAATTTTGTCAGTATTTTTTGTTGAATTGTAACTTTATTGGTTCAAATTATACCTATACCTATATTCAGATGAAATTAGTGTAGCATTAGTTCTTTCAACACTATATTCAAAAATATATCTAGACAAATCAAGCACTCCTCTAAAGTACAGTGGTCACTTCTATTTTTTTTATACATGTTTAATTTCCACATAAATTTCCCCAGTTATAACTTATGCAGGGTAATATGTGACAACTTCATCCACCATCTCTCCCATCAGTGGGTTTTGGCTTCCACTTTGAGGACTTTTCCCACTAAAAAATTGTTAGGCGCTCAATTAAAATGCTGTATCACCCTGAATGCCATGGATATCTGTCAGTCTATGATTTAAGCACTAACCAAAGCTAAACTGACATTATGTCCAGGTCAAGAGCCCCCTTTTCATGCATTTGACCCCAGCCACTGCAGCAGATGCTCCTAACCCTGACGAGACAGCTGACAGCTCATTAAGACTCTGTGTGTTATCCCTGTGTGCGTATGTGTGTGTGTGCATATGGTCCATTCTGTGTAATAGTACCCTTCATCTCTCTCTCCCTGTAATTCCAGTTTACCTGACAGTTGACAAGCTTAACGCCCACCGCCCACACTCCAACTCATTATCTCCTTTGCTTAACGCTAACGAATGTACATGCGTATAGGCTACAACAACTGTTTTTGAATACCTCTTCCCTGCCTAATGCCATTCAACAGTGATTCATAAAATATGATTCCAATCTTAGTTGATTTATTTTCACTTTCCCCGTTACAATAAGATGAAATTTAGTACAATTCACTAAAATGTGCTAAAATAAAACCCAAAGGTGCAGAAATATAATGTATGGTTTTTTTTTTATTCTTTTTTTGACAGTTTTCTAATTTTGCACATCAAAACATTAATTTCAATATTATCTTTCTGCCGATATTGCTCCTCCTCTATTGTGTTGCTCCTAAGACACAGTAATGAAGTACTTTTCATATCTGTACTGCTTTGTGCTAGCGACCAAAGTCCTAGCATGCCCCCCTGCGTAGCCGGGTCTTTTGTTAAATCCGCGACTAGCCATGGTACTTTGTGGATTAGCATTCCTTGTACTTGCTCTGGTGAACTCTGGCCCATTTTAGTCCTGATCATTACCAGCTAACCAGTCTGCTCCTCTGCAACCACTGCCACCTAATACTACTACTGCCACTACTGTTATTCCTACTACTGCTACTACTTTCTATGGACTGTTTCATCGTATTATATTCTTATGGTAAAGTTTAATGCCATATTGCAGAACATTCCAGGCAAAGCAACGACTCTAAGGACAAAAAAGTTAGTACTGCAATAGCTTGCCTTTTTTACAACCAGTTCTTTTGTCCCGCTTATAAAAAGTTTATTTCATATTGGGGAATAGCTCTTTAAAATGTACAAAGACATCATCTAAACCAGTCTCTTTGTAGCTGGGCACATGCTGTATTGAGTTTCTATGTAACTGTCCAGTAGCAAACACTGCAGTAGTGTGTGTGTACTGTGTATTACCGAAGGCTAGATCCTATCCCGGTGACACAGAGGTTAAGCCTGTGCTGCCCTGGTCCCATTCAGGTCACGTGGATGCTCCAGATGACTCCAGTCTCAGAAAACACAAACACACATGCTAACCGCGGGCTAAAAATATCTGTGCTGTCTCTGTACATGTATAATACAACACAGGGAGAGTCTGCCAGCTCCGGCGGACACGCAAAAGACAGTGCCGCACTGCACTGGGAAATGTAGGACAACAGAGGGGAGACATTTTGGAAGCAATTTTTCAGATTTTGACAATTTAAAGAGTATTTTAAAGAATATGTTTTGAACTGCTAACTGTCATGGTAACTGTCTCAATTTTTCATCACACTTAAATCCATGGAATACTTATTTTAAGGTTCATCAATTTAAAAATGAATGAAGAAATCCAAACATTTTTTCCCCTAGATATCTATAATTTAAAATGTTGTGACTTTAGTATTTGGGTAGCATTATATAAATTTCTATACAGTTTATTGCCATATAAACTGATTACATGAAAAGGATATGGGCTTAAAATGAGCAAAAGATTGAAATTAAGACTAGAATACATAACCACTAACATCACAATCTGTTACAATCTTGTCTTAAGAGTCTATTTTATTCTTAACCCTCAAATTTAAGTATAATGTAGCCACTGTGTATTTATAATTTCTAGATTCAACAATAACTATGTGTGACATTGGCCCCTCTAACCAGCTAAACCCTGCAGTAGTTTTTATTTGACATAACCCTTAACCACTCGTATAAACACTTACAATACGCCTGATGGCTAATCTTATCTGGGGCAAGATAAACTGTGCAAAACAAGGCTACGTCCACCTTTCAGCTCAAGTGTGGATTTAAAACGCTTTCACTGCAGATGTTTTAGGACATGCTGTGTATATTTGCGCCTGTCCTAACATCAAATAGCGCTAAAACTGAAAAAAAAAAAAATACAAATAAACATTTCTGACATTTAAAAAAAAAAAAGAAAAAGAAAACTGAGCCTAGCCACCTTTCTTCTCAATAATGGTCATGCGCCTTCCATTCATGGAGTCTGTCAGTTTCTTCATCTGTTGATGATCAACTTTTGATCAGCAGCAACCACAGCCTCCCAGACACTGTTCAGAGAGGTGGACTGTTTTCCTTCACCATAAATGTCCCATTTAACAAGGGTCCACAAGTTCTCAATAGGGTCTGGTGAGGAAGGGGGGCTATGTCATTATTTTTTCATCTTTAAGGTCTTTATTGGCTAGCCACACAGTGGAGTACTTGCTCCATGTGATGGAGCATTGTCCTGCATAAAAATCATGGTCCTCTTGAAAGATACAGGCTTTTTCCTGTACCACTGCTTGAGTCTTCTAAAACTTGGCAGTAGGTTTTGGAGTTCATTTTGAGTCCATTTTCATCCCGAAAAGGTCAAACAAGCTCAGCTTTAATAATCCCAGCCCATACCAGTACCCCACCTCCACCTTGCTGGCGTCTGAGTCGAAGTGGACCTCTGTGCAAATTACTGATCCAGCCACGGGCCCAGCCATCTGGTCCGTCAAGAGTCACTCTCATTTCATCACTCCATAAAACCTTTTTATGAACTGATATTTCTTGGCCCACTCTTGATGTTTCAGCTTATGTTTCTTGTTCAGTAGTGGTCAGGTTTCAGCCTTCCTTACCTTAGCCATTCCAGGTACTCCACTCCAGGCAGGTTGCAGTTGTGGAATATGACAGCGCTGGAAGATAATGGGTTCCTGGTAGCTTCATGCTTGATTCTTCTCAAATCTCTTGCAGTTAATTTGTGTCTTTTTTTTTTTTCCTCGATATACATGATCTGAATAGCTGTTGTGTTTAGGCACTAATGATGATCTTTTTACATAGAGCAGTGGGTGTCCATGGACACCATAGGTTGCAGTGCGACCGCCTCTCCTTCCTCTGCTTCTCTATCAAGGAAATAAACAGGCTTTATTTGGGTGTTCTTTTTCATTCAGACTCTGCACGTTTGACACGCTTCACAGACAAACAGCCAGAGCCCCGCCCTGTCTGCTCCGGACTGCATCCTGTTCTGCTCAGCCCCTCAACTGTGTCAAAGATTAGAGCAAAAGATAGGCCCCTGGTAAAAATAAATAATGCTTCATGGACATGGTGAGGTAATCTGATAAGCAAGTACAACTCCACTCATAGTATACAACTACTTTCGGTTTGCTAGTACAGTATATGTTTATTCTATGTCTAATTTCTAGTCTTGTTAAGTAAAAGTGAAGTAGGATTCTTAAAAATATATTTGTTCATAATGAATTCAGTTTTTCTTCATGCTATATTAAGCCTAATTAAGGCACTGTTATTATAAAGTTTTGTTACCATATATTTTTTCAAAGTAGTAACAGTTGTGTATTTTTACAACTACTAAACAAATTCGTGGACAGCCGTGTTTTTCAGTAGAGATTAAATAATTGGACGCAGACACCATTTTGATTTTTATCATTGGCTGCATACAGGCAAGGCATGTGGTGCAACTTCCTGGTATCTAAATACAATAATGTGTTTTTCCACTTAATTCTATATACTCCTTACAACTTTATTTTCCTGTATTTTCAATGCTTTTTTGGTCATTTACAATTACATTATGGTTCTTCTTGTATATTTGCCATTACCTTAGTCCTATTTCTATTAATAGCTTGGAGTTCGTTACCAAGCCACTCCTAAACAGATAAGAAGGGCACATGGGCAGTACTCAGTTACATTGACTTGAGTAGAATACTTTTACTCCTACTAACATTTTTATAGAAGTAACAGTATTATACTCAAGTAAAAGTTTTGGTTACTCTTCCTACTTTGAGTAAATCTACAAGTGACAAAAGCTTTATGCTGTCAATAAAACAATTTGAGCATGTGTGTTTCTTGCACCACTCCTTCAGATTTTATTTAGTTTGTCTCATTTTTTGTGTCTATCTTTGGAAATACCAGATTTTGTGCATTATTTAATGTTTTGCCATTCACATTACTTTATGTTATTATAACTTTACATTATAAATCAGATGTTACGTCCTGACAAGTACTACTCTTACTTGAGTAGTACGTTTCCCGAATACTTTCTTGATTTTACTTAAGTAATTTCTTGGATCACTACTTTGTACTTCTTCTTGAGTAATATTATTCTTCTGAAGTAACATGTGTTCTTACTTGAGTACAATGTTTAGCTACTCTACCCAACCCTGAACACTCATGGCCAACTGTACAAGTATCAAGTCAAATGCAGTTGTATTATAAGTAAATTTCTTTCATTTTTAGCATTTTTGTATTTGTAATTGACATTCCTGGAAACATATTTTAAAACATCATTGGAAAAACACATTTAAACATGTGTCTCTTTGATTGTACAAATTACCAAAATCTAACTTTGACAAATGGTAGAGGCAGTGTCTTGTTGGTGGTCCCATACACAAACACAGAGACCTTCACAGCTTTAATCCAATAATCCATTTATCCAGGACTGGCAGCTCAGTTTCAGTCAAATCAATAAGAGAACACAAGGGACGGATACAGTCAAGTGGTGCGTTTAAAGACACTGTATTTTTGGCTTTAACCAGCTATGATTAATTTATGAATGGAATAAATAGCATACAGTAGCAGAGTCACATTTTCACACCTTTGCCACAAAAATAAACATGAGAAATCCATACTATAACTTAACAGAAACAGCTAACTAAATGATTTCAAATTATTTCAGGCTTCCTGAAGTGCTTAAGATAAATTAAGCTTTTATTTGCAATTACTGAATCAACTGTGACTATTAATTAATAATTGCATTTATATAGCGCCTTTCAAGATACCCAAAGTGCTTTACAGTTCATTGTTCATTCACTCCACACTTGGTGGTGGTGAGCTACTATTATAGCCACAGCTGCCCTGGGGTAGACTGACAGAAGCGAGGCTGCCAATCTGCGTCATTGGCCCCTCCGACCACCACCAACACTCACGCACACTCCACTTTCGTACTAGGCAATGTAGGTGAAGTGTCTTGCCCAAGACACTTCACCGGCTTTGACAAGCTGGTATCAAAGCCGGTGAAGTGTCTTGGGCAAAATCCGGCTTTGACAAGCTGGTATGGCCACAAATTCACTTGTAGTTTTAGCTAGAACAGACCATTAGCCTTTAGCATTTCGTAATTATTAATGTAATTTACTATCAAACATTAGCCACTAGCGATCTTAATCTGACCTGGCAGCAGTTGATGTTTGACCTTAAAAAAGATAAACAATGTGTAAAACTGAGCAAAAGTGGGACTGGTTTGGCAGGTGTCCAACAGGTGACAGAGGACTCCACAGACACACAGACAGCAGTCCCTCCCTGTTCCCAAACACAAAAAGAGCCAAGACGAGATCGAGATAAGGATCAGTACAGACACCATTATTAACAATCATGCCACCGTCACATTCAAACCGATAACAGAGTCTTCTTCTCCTAAAAAAAACAAAAACTTTGGCTCTGGGCCCAGAAAGTGTCCCACATGAGCACTAGTCTAGACACTCTTTATCACATGCCTTACTTCCGTTAAGAAGGTTACATTCTTGTGAGCTGCGGTTAAGACTGGTAAAATTTTCTTCATTATGAATTAAGTCTTTGTTCATGGTTGACTATTTTATTTAAAGTAGAATTTGAAACTACATCTTGCTATAGTTTGGTTAGCATAACATTGGTTTTGTAGTCCACTGTGAAGTAAGTTGGTAAAAGTGCAAAATGTGCAAAGTGCAAAGTGTAAAATGTATGTATTATTTTTTACTTTTGTCATATACTTTAAAGCCACAGTATGTCACTTTATAGCCAAAAAATAGACTAAAATAAAAGCATGTTTGTTTGTTTGTTTATTTTGAATTTTGGTTGTATTTACTGCACTGACAAACTTAAAAAAAAGTGTTCTTATTGTAAGCAGGTTTGTATTCCATGGAAATGTTATTCCTTTGGCTATAATCTTCCACAACATGGCATAAAAGTGATGTATCTCCGAGGAGTATGGTTTTAACTTTCCATATTTTTCCATACTTTCCACATTTCCAAAAAAACAGGTAGGTGACGTGCCACCTCTAGAAAGTTACATACTGTATCTTTAATAGTATTTGTAGCCTACATTCCTTTTGTTCTGTCCTAGTTTAGAAACCATTTGGAATCTATAAAAATCTTTTCCTAAACAGTGTATACAAAAAATGAATATATCATGTTTTCAGTATATCTGTTGTGAGATGTTTTCAAATCACTGGTCTGCTCTTTTAAGAGTGAATCATTTTATCGACAGTTCAGTTGGCGGCTTAATCGATCATAAATGCGAGACTATAAATTGGAATGCAGTGTCTATCATTTATACAGAGCCGAGTGGAGCTACAATCAGGAGGCAGCCCGACGCATGACATGAAAGTGTGCTTCTTTAAACGCACCGTGATCAATATTCCTATTCATTTCAGCCTTTGCTCATCTCTCCTCTCATTTCACAGTCAAATCCCTATGGACCCCCTCCCTCTCTCTCTCTCCATCCTTCTTCTCCCCTGGTCTACCCTACATATATCCATACTCGAGCTCCCTTCCTGTAACAACGTTGGTTCATGAATAGACAAATTGTTTGACTTGAGTATGGCTGGCTGGGCCACACAAGGTAAAGTGGAGCCCACCCCCACACAGCAAACATGCATTATCAATTCAGTGCACAAGGTCCTTCACTACAGCAGTGCTTCCACCGTATCTACTACTAGTCACACATTACACACCGCTACATGCATTTAAAGGCCCATATACAGAAAAGGTTAATCTCAGAGAGTGCAGGCGGCGTTATGGACAACAAACATGCGACATAAACAAGCTTAAAGAACATATAGGGGCAATTTGTAGTGTTAAATAGCAGAGAAAAGGCCAATGGTATCTAACCTATCCTTATTTGCTTTTTAAACTGGTGAATTACAACTTGAAGAATTTTTTTTCTATACATTTCTTCCATTGTACTAAAATCTGCTCTTTCTGTATGTGGTGTTTTGCCCATTGAATTAAACCTGAGTCTATTTTATACAAGGTTAAAAAATACACTTATTCTAGTCTTATTTAGTACTAGATACTCATTTGAGAAAGTACCAATACTAAAAAAGCCACATTAACAGGACAGAAATGAATCTGTCCTGAAAAGCTTTAGAATGATCTTGAGCTGAATCAGAACAAGAACAGACTAGTACACTCCCATGGACCACTTATGGAACCTACCTGAACGACTGAGGTTACAAGACCTCAAGGTGATATGAAAGAAAGTACTATGATTTAATGTTGAAAATTGAGTTTTTAAAATGATAACTGTGGCATCAAAATTGGTATTGAGTACCGAGTCTGCTCCTTAGTATTGAAATCAAGTTTGAAATTTTAGTACCGTGACAACACTACTACTTATTTGTCCTTATTTGGAATGTTGCCTTAGAAATAGTAAAATTACTATACCGTATATTGTCACTGCATACCATTATGCATTAAAATTAGTCCCTTATGTTGATAGGGGTAAAGGTATAATATTGACTATGGACTGGCATGGTCCACAGTATTAGACTTATTTAGAATTACAAAATTTGGTTACTAATTGTTAAACAAACAAATTCACTGCTGAAAGGCAAAATTAGCTGCACAAAAATACAAAAAAACCTGAAATACAAGGTGTCTGCAGGGAAAGCGTACAGAAATATTTAAACCAGGTCATGTGAAGTTCAGAAAGACTAGTCACGCCACAGCAATTCAACACTTCAACACTTTCCCCAAAGCAAAGTTACATCAGACAAAAACCAGTCTGAAAACACTGCTCTGTTGACATGTACACACACTCTGGAGGAGAGAGGCCGCTTCACAAACGCATCCGTCCGCATCACTGCTCTACCCACACGTGCTGCCCTAGACCTGGGACCACTCGAGACTGTACATACCAGAGCAATAGGGCTGGATAATGTGTAGTGAATATGTTGTGGTAAATACTGGGTGTAATACATATAGGATCAATATCTTGACGCATCTTAATAATTACCAAGATTTCAAGATTAATTAAATTGTTGAAATAACACTAGACAAAAGTTTAGTGTGACTGCTGCTGCAACTTTCCACATTTTTATTGTTAATACCAAAGTTTTCGAATGGTTTGCAAGAATCCAAAATTTGATAGCTGCACGATTTTGGATACAATTTGCAATATATGTTTAAAAGTAGAATTTTGTTCAAAGTGCACGTTTGAGAGAAGACCGAAATATGAACTGAAACTAATACAAGAATCACATACATTTCAGAATGTATTTATAGAGGTCAAAACTGTAAAGATTTTTTATTATAAAAGACAGAACATTTTGTTCTTTGCAGAGGACAAACTATTCCATCTTAATAACTGCACCAGCTCAAATTGCAATTTCGATGGTATACTGTAAATAATCTCAAAGTTTATAAATTTCTGGCAAACTTCTCCATAGATAAAGAAGCACATAGCATATTGTCATACAGGTTGTAAGTTTAGATAAATAGCTTTGGTTATGACAAATTGAAAACCCTAGCACAACATGTTTAATTCAGATGTCTCCCAGCTCATATCATTGGTAGGATAATCACCAGTGTCATTGCCAACTCTGTCTTTTCCATAGACAACTCACCGCACTGTGTATGCAAATAAACTTCTTAAATCAAAAATTCTTTAAGGCGCTATACGGCGCATGACGTAATTTACAGTAATAGACTTGGTGCAGAGAAGCGCGGAGAGGCTGCAGACACACTCAGCTCATCCCAGGGGTAAAAGCAGTGAGA
Source organism: Taenioides sp. WSHXM2023 (assembly GCA_029959045.1). Lineage (NCBI taxonomy): Eukaryota > Metazoa > Chordata > Actinopteri > Gobiiformes > Gobiidae > Taenioides > Taenioides sp. WSHXM2023. The sequence continues at coordinate 10,392,408 of CM057096.1, read as the reverse complement.
ACCAGGCCACTGGGTTCTTGTCTTGTCTGGGTATTCATTTATTGTGTGAAAAAATGCTCTAGGGCGTCTAAAAACAAACTATGTGAAATCTCAGGGGGTGTGTGCTGGCATAGGGCTGCAAAATATGAGAAAAACATTACCGTGACAGTGTTGGAAATTTAGAAATAGACTATTCTGACATGGTGAGTTCAACTGAAGCAGAAATTACCCTATTTGCAAGTCAAAACTGGGGCACAATAAAAAATGACCCAAGTAGAAATCGAGAATACAATGGAGCTAAACCAGGACAAGAGAATTGTAGCAAACCAGGTCACGAGTCACAACTTAATCATCATAAAATAAGGTCTAAACCAGGACTGAACCAGGTCTACCTAGAACCAAATTTTCAAGCTACTATCAGTCTACTAGGTCTAACTAAGGACTAAACCAAGACTAAACCAGGTGTGAACGAAACCAAGACAAAACAGGGCAAAACTAAAAACTGAACAAGGACTAAACTGAGACTTAAACAGAAGGAGGATTAAATTTGGAATACATTTTTAAACTAGGACAAAACCAGGACTAAAACAAGACTAAACCAAGAACTAAACCAGGACTAAAACAAGACTAAACCAAGAACTAAACCAGGACTAAAACAAGACTAAACCATTACTAAACCAGGACTAAACCAAGCTCTCTTATAAACAGCTCTACCGATGAGCAGCAGGTGTATTTTCAGTTTTGTATTTTCAGACACAGACTGGTGCGTGGAGGCAGGGCGAGGGAGAGGAGCTGCGGAGGAAGAGCGTTGCTAAGCAGACTGCGACTCCACCATCACTACAGAGAAAACACACAAAATGGAGACACAGCCTGACCCTGTGCTGAAAACTACTGCTACTGCATGTTCCACAGTATTGCAAAGGCGTTGTTATGGTGATGTTAACAAGTGCAATGTCTAAATTTGGCAAAGAAGTAGTTTTAATGCAAGGATGCTATGGTAATAAACAACATATATTTTGACAAGTAATTAGATGATCCCAACTGATTATAGTGATGTAAAAAAGGCATATATTTGTTTAGTCTAATCCTGGTTTAGATCTTGTTTAATCCTGATTTTAGCTACAGTTTATCTCAAATTCAAATTAAGAATATATCACTGGTTTAGTAATTGCTTTAAATGTTTTCTTATACCTATATTTCCAAATGCTGCTATACTTTTTACATTTGTACACAGGTCATAATATTCTGAATTTTTTTTTATTAGCTGTTTTCCTGCATTTCCAATCCACTGCATCCCTCACAACATAATGCACCCATTTAAGCCCTTTAAACATGCCCTCTCTGCAGCAGACAGTGTAATGTGTATGTTAAGAGTGTTCTGAAAGCTTTCTCCCCCTCTCACTGCTCCATAGGTGGCCACATATTGATCACATGTTTGTTTACTTCTTGCACATGGATGGATGGGAGGGAAGAGGGGGAGTATGAGGGAGATACAGGGATAGAGATGGCGGGGGGGGCTGTTCCGCTCCACAGTGCAGCAGTAAATGTCAGTGCCTTCACGGCCTGGTGTGCTGCAGGGCCAGAGGGGAGCAGGAGGGCAGGGGGCTGGAGGAGGAGGGAGGGGGTTAGTAGTTTTAGCTAGCGTCCGTTACATTGACAAAACATACCTGGCGGCTAAAAGTGAAAGGGGAAATAGGCTGAAGCTATTGTCTATGAGACAAACCTGTAAATGTGCTTTTTGATTCAAATTTTACTGTTTAATTTGTCCTTCGATAGGGATTAGAGGTAAAAATCATTTACAACATACTACTAGTACTGCTTCCTCTAGTATAGTTACTTCTACACCCAGATATTTACAGTCATGTATGTTTTGTTTTTTCTACTGCTACTGCTGCTACTGCTGCTACTGCTACTGCTACTGCTGCTGCTGCTGCTGCTGCTGCTGCTGCTACTACTGCTACTGCTACTACTACTGTAGTTATAACTAACTTAGTATTATGCTGTTTTACAACTTAAGACAGCTTACATTCTTATATATTATTATTATAGTAGTAGTAGTAGTAGTAGTAGTAGTAGTAGTAGTAGTAGTGCGCTATTGTAACAAGAAAAAAAATCATTTATGTTGTCAATGCATAAACTACTACTACTTACTACTATTACTACTGCTGCTACTACTACTGCAGTTTTTATTGGTCATGGGTAAAGCATAATGTGCTACAAGATTTCTTTCATTTAAAAACTGCAGTACATTATATTTCGATAACTATAAATTTTCCATTGCATATGCCGCTGCCCCAGACACGTGTAGAAGACAGAAAGTCAAATTGCAGTGGTCTCTCGTCTGTTCTGCTGGGAGCCTGCTTCATACATATTACATGTACCAGCTTGTTTGAAGCCCCCTCTGCTGCTGCTGCTGCCTCTGAATGAGCAACTGCTCTACACTGTCCGGGACCCCAACGCCCCGTCTCCCCTGTCTCCTTCTCTCTCCTTCCCTCTCTTCTCTCCCTTCTCTCTTCTCTCACTCCCCTCCCCATTCCTCACTACGATTCCCATTACCTCCCTCTTATTCTCTCTCTCCCTCTTCCCTTCTGTCTTTCTCATACTCCTTTTCCCTTTCTCCCCTTCTCTTTCCTACTCATTTTCTCTCCTCAGCACTCTGCCCTTCATATGCACTCCCTCCCCTCTCTCTTCCCCCATTCTCTAACACTTTCTCTCCCTCTCCTTCACCGTCTTGCTCTCCCACCCCCCTCTCTCTCCCCACTTCCCCCTCTCTGTCTAGTTCTCTTTTTTCTCTCTCCCTCCCTCGCCATTTCCTCTCTTCTCTCATTCTCCCCTCTCTCACTCTCTCTTCTACTCTCGCGCCCTCTCATCCCTTCTTTCACACACAAATCTGTAAATGCTAATTTCCAACTACTACTCTTGCTGTTTCAGTGGAGTTTTGACTTGACTAAAATGCAAATATGGGACACACTTCTGGTGCTGGTGTCAGGAGCCAGACAAGTACGAGACACGCCGTACGCACCAATGGAATAAGCGCTTAAACAAAACGCTGAATCAAATCTGTATCAACTGTTTCCACCAGCAGTTCTCAAATTTGTACTTTAAGAATCAGCACAAACTATAGGCCTGTAAAAGAAGTATTTAAATAGCCAAAATGCTATTTAAATGCATACAACTACACAATTATGGCAAATCAAAAAGTCAATGAACTATATGGTTGATATGTAGTGAATTTGTATGCGCAATGTTGTCTTTTTGCCAGTTCCAAGCCAAAATAGAAAAGAACTTTGAGAAATTTGCAAGCTTATTTAAAACTATACAACTAAAACTTGCCTGCAATTCTTCAATGCTTAAAATAGCATTATTATTTTCACCATAACTGTTAAGGCTATAGATAGGGCGGTTTCTCAAAAGCAGAAACATCTCAGTGTTCATACTGTCTAATTTCTGTTCCTCTTTTCCTAAATAGAATAAAAGTGATAGGGTGTTTATTTGCCATATTGTGGAATATCGCCATGGAAACGAGCAAACCCTGAACCAGAAAAGTTGCATAGTAGCGTAGTTTAATAGTTGTTTATATTTAGTCAGTATAATAAAATGGTTAGACCTGGTTCAGTTCTGTTTTGTAGTTTAACTTTTTGAAAATTTATGCACATCTCTCCTCCTTTCCTTTCACTCTAACATCGGGTTTCTAGAAATGTCCCCTCTCTCTCTTTTTTCTCTCCCTCTCTCTCTCCTTCCATTGAATCCACTCAGTCTTTTCAAAAAAAGCCGTACTGGAGGAAAGTAGCAGCAGGCTGACAGAAATGAGCCCAAAAAAGCCTCGTATTCAAGAGATTGTCATTTTTCTGTGAGTCAGAGGGCTGAAAGTATGCACACCTGGCAACACATCAAAATGAGTAAAAGGCTGAGTAAAATCCTAGCTAGTTATATATTTGAAAGTCAGGTTATCACTATATATTCACCACTGGTTAAAGGTGAAATATGTGACTTTTCCAGTGGGGGATCTGCCAAATGCTTGTCTCTCTGAAAATGACATTGCTTTGCCTGTAATGTTCCACAGCATGGCATTAAACTTATCTAACATACATAGGTTATTCAAATGCAGTTGTTTTTCATGCTCAAAAATACCTTGAACAGCATACTATACTGTTAGTATACAATTACTATACTGTGAAATATTTAAGGAGAAGCAATAAAAGCTCCATGGAGATAAAAAGTAGTGTATCATCCACCAGAAAAGTTACACAGGGCGCCTTTAAATCAATGTAATAAAAAAAACATAAAACATCTGCAGTAGAATAGGACCAGAAGGAGGAAGTGTCTGGTTTTGCTTGTGGTGCGTTCATGGTGCGTCTGTACAGATCTGACCCAGTGGCTGAAATCACTGACCGCAGACAATGATGCGAGGTTCAAGAGCAAAAGAGTGTGTGCGTGTCATCTGAAAATGGGAAATGGCATCACAAAAGATACAAGCTCATGCAACACTAGTGTGTTATGAGTTGTTGGCAGCAGAAGTATAGTAGTAGTGTTTGGTAATATTGTAAATGGTATTGTATTTTTAATATTTTGACATTTGGATCATATTTATCCTGAAATTTCAAAAAATAAATCCTTGTTGTAACACATTATTGGATGATAAAAATTTCTGAGAACAAATAAATGAATTCACATACCACTTTGTACAGTTGCAGCCTGTTTTCCCAATATCATTCAGTTATTGTTGCTAACCAAATTCTGTATTCTGATTTCTCTATTTTGTATTAATTTTATGACATATATATTATACAAATGTTGAAACCAATCGACGTCAGATATGACATTCAACCAAATAGCTAGACTTTGATCATATCATTAGTCAAAACAAAACTGCGGATTTAGCAGATATAGTGTCCCCAGGCTACACTTGTTCCTGTGTGTGTGACTCATGTTTTAATGAATGGGTGTGAGTATGCCATCATCTTTGCTCCGGATGCATCTGAGCCAGGATCCTGACTGAACTTTGATGACCAATAAAATGTCTGGCATGTCTCAGGCCATCTGTCATAGGGTCTGGTTAAACTGTAGCCAGATTGTAAAACCACAGAATACCAAAGATTTCACAGATGTTAGTCAAAGAGAAAAGGATATTCGGGTGTCAAGGTGAATCACAAAGTACACAAGTCTAATTCTCATTGATTTTTATCACAGACTTGTTGATTTTAAAATCAGCTATGGGGTAACTCATCATGGCAATTAACATATCATTTTATTTAAAGGTCTACTGTGTAACTTTTCTAGTCTATCACCAACTTTTCTCCATGGAGATGTTATTGCTTTGCTTATAATGACCCAGATATCCATAGAAACAAGCAGGGGACGCTTACAGTTACAGGTCGAATCTGTGGAGAAGCGAGCCCACCCACAGTAAGAATGCAAACATACTTGAAATGGAATAAATGCAAGACAGACACAAAAATTTCTAACTAGACTTAGTTGTTTTGTATATTTTTCAACTATTTTTATTCTGTCTAAGAAAATGTTAATATATAGATTATATATATATCTATAAATGTGCCATTTATTAAAATTAGTGCCAAGAGGAAATGTCAAAATCCACTGACAATTGTGAAACATACTGTGATTTATAGTAACTAATCACTGCCGTTAAGCACTATATGGACAAGTACTCTTCAAAACACTTACTTTGGCTCGAGTACAGTATAAGAGTACAATGATTATTACTACTCTGGTTAATTCATGGTTGCGGATCATTGACTTCAAGAGCTCCCTCTTTAGTTCAAGAACAAGATCCAGTTGGAAATGCGAGTCTGTATAAAGGACTGTATAAGGAGCAGCAGAGGCCCTTGAGAATAATAAAAGAAGAGGTATATAATATTAATGTGAGATACAGAAGGGTCAAAGAAATAGGTAAAATTCACTACAGAAAAAAACTTTTAATCTGTTTTGTAAAAAGCTATAAAGGCTCTTAACATGTTTTTTTTGTTAGCTTAGATGTCAGTAGTTGAGAATTATTCACTGCGAACTGTGCCAATGGTTCCAGGCAAGTTTGTTGAAGCTCTGCTATGGTTGAATGGTTAAAATACTGCTCTGCGCCAAAGCTGTCAGAACCCAAAGATTTTCAAACCACGATTCAACATAAGCTCTGCACTTTTCTTTGACTTTTGTTTTAAGATTTTTTCTGAAAACATTTGTGAAGAGGGCAAAAAGTTATAATAGCATATGTATGAGAACAAAATGTAATGGAATTTGCTAGCGAAGGCATCCCTGGTAACAGATAGCTTGCTGAATGAAAATTATTTTGTCCTTGCATTATTATTTAGTTACATAACAAAACAAAATACAAAAAAAAATACAATTAAAAATACCAATACCAATAATAACATTTCTTTGCAATCTGTTCTCTATCTTATACTGTCTTAAGTATACTTAAAGATGCAATGCGTAACTTAGGGAGGGTATCTGGTGGAGGGTCTGTCACCTGCCATGGAGAAGTTGTTGCTTTGCCTAGAATGTTCTAGAGTCTGGCATTTCACTTATTTTTCTCTATGGAGACAACGATCAGGCCAAGTTAAAGGTCAGATCTGTGAAGAGGTGACCACCGCCTACAATGAGAATGCATGTTTTTTTTTTTTTATGGATTAAGCGATGAAAACATATGTAACTGAATAAATGCAAAATAAATAAGTTTAATGACATACTGTGGAAGACAACATTCAAAAAAATAAAATTTCCAAGCTGGTAGGGGACCCCACACCAGAAAAGTTACATACCTTTAAATTATAATCCTTCTTGTAGCTTAAAGTGTTTTAATACTATTTTAATGCTACTACAGCAGCAAGCATATTTTTGAATCTTTGCCCCTGCCCGTTGAGTCCATCCTTGAAGAGATAAGAATTTACAGGTAGAAATACACAAACTAACGAAGAATGAAAGTCTAAGGTTAAGAGATATTGTGTGATGTTTGTGGAGCAGAGGTGAGGTCCATAAAAGATACAACTGGACCAAAATCATGACTCACTGCATGGGAGTGTGACTTCAGTGCGTGGGCTGGGGACCTTTGCTACCTCCTGCCACCATGTTTTTTATTAAATATGAGTTGTGCAAGGCTTGGGTTGCTGTAAAAAGGATATTAACAGAGAAACATGTGAAATTGTACGTAAACTACAGTTCTATATATAGTTCCAGTACTTGCATAGACTCAAAATGGATGTAGGACTGCACTCAAATCAAAATCTCAATTCAAATGGTTGCACTTCTTTGGGTAATATAATGTCCACTGTAATCTTATCACGTATTAAACCAGTTAACCCTGTAGTTTAGACCTCTACAAACATGTTCTGAAATGCATAAGGGATTCTCGTATTAGTTTTGCAGCTTATATCAAATGTTAGCGCTCCTGGATATGTTTAAAAATGATGTGAAATGAATCTTGATCAGAAAATTTTAATTGGATTACGTTTTTTCATTTAAATTCATACATTATACATCAACATATGCACCAGTCAAGGTTTTAAATGGCCATTCTACTACTTGCATTTACTAGTATCTGACCCTATTATATAAAATGCGTGAGATTTCGTAGCTCATTTGCTTTTATCAAAATATAAACACAACTGCATATATAGAAATGATCATCCATTACGAAACACAAATTCAAATATTACCAGTAAAAGTGTAGCAATGAGAATCCTTTAATGGTAGACATAAGCTGTACATAGCAACATTTCTTGCTGTCTGTTTTTAGTGTTTTCTACATGCATAATTGATCATTGTGGTGGCTGGGTTTAATGTATTGTAGATATGGCCCAGCGGGACCTGTGACTTTGATATCCGGCGTTTATCTTTCTGTCTGGGAAACTAGGGCTCTGAAGCGAAAGGGGAAAAAACAATAAAGTCTATGTCTACTTATACAATGTGTGTTTGGTGAAAGTCCTATATACGGGAGAATCCTTGTCTCCTTATATCTTCATTAATCACAGGTCCCACCGGGTAGGCGGCACAGAAGCGGCTTTCAAATGCAAAACTCCACACAACCTCCTTTAGTTTACAGTATAAGAGCGACCAGGCCCAACCCCCAACGCATTTACGGCTAACTAGCTAACGGCCCGTAAGAGCTATCTCCCAGGGAAACCAGGCAGTGAACGGTTAATCTCCAAATCAACAAACAGATTCATTATTACAGCTCGTTATGTGAGGGCTAGACATTCAGAAAGTCTTATGGTAGTTGAGATCGGGCCTCAAGAGACAGGTTAGTCCTAATTGCAATGAATGGATTGGATAAGCACATCATAGTTTAGAAAAAGAGAAGAGGTGAAAATGGCACAATTTTTTCTACCTGGCAACACCAACCCAGATTAAGAATGAAGGGGTTCTAGCATAAAGTATGAGAATTAAATACAATTCACTACAATCTGGAGGCAGATTATTTCACTAGTGATATTAATTGATTAAATTAATTATTTAAGTTAATTATAATGAGAAACTGAAAGACTGGGATGTATCATATTAAGGTATATATAAGGTTTAGTTGTCTAATTACAAAATTACAGCATAGATTTAGTAAAAGCAGTAGTAGTAGTAGTAGTAGTTGTGGTAATAGTAGTAGCAGTTGTAGTGGTACCCTTTTAGAAATATACTTTATCAAAAAGGATTTCTGGATTTTTTGCACTATAGAAAGTGGTAACAGTTAATCTCCAATAAAGACGGTAAAGATGTCATCCCACGCTGTTATAATTGGCACAGACCTTGAGTATAGTGATGGTACAAACACCTGTCAGTCTAAATCTCTTACAAAGAGCAGAGCAGTTGGTTTGGGAGGAGCTCAGACCATTGTTTAGTCTATGGAGCTGCTGGCGGATGTGGCACTGCTCTGAGTATCTGTTCTGGCCTATCTCTAACCACGAACACAGGTATTACAATAGCATTTAAAGACAGGAAGAGACAAACTTTTCAATGTAGTCATGTTTTCAAAGGCTGGGCGAGTTAGGGCAAGTTCAGTACCAGGACTAACTTATAACTAAACCAGCAGTCATCTGTACTTCAATATAAAGCCCAACCAGAACTGATTGAAAGAAAATTGGCAAATGTTTGGTAGCCTACCACTCTGAAGTTTGCCTATATCAACAGTGGACCTCCTACTACAGTTAGCTTTAGAGTTCTTTGCCCAATGCACTCCCGTAATTACCCATTGTGTTCAACACTGGCCAAATCCATAGCTAATATTTGCTCACGTTTCAATGCTTTCCTTCTCTATTCGTTTACAAGTTGACATAGCTCGTGCTGGCCAACATTAGGCTAGAACTGAATGTTCAGTGTTGTCAAGTCGGGGCAATGGATAAACCTATTCCTCATATATTGTCCATTAAAATCTCTGATATCAAAACTTTCACTATTTTCTGTTGTCAAATGCTATGAGTAAATTCAGCTATTTCTTCTCAGTGCAACATACTGAGCCAGGAAGTAGCGCCGCTCTGCCAAAGAAAATCTATGGGGATGTTTTTGTCCTCTAAGCTTAGTTTTTCACCCACTTTTGGTGCAATCTGGCGCCGCTAACCTGTGACCCCGGCCTGCAAGATTTTTAACTGCTGGCTCTGGCTCAAATAAAAAAAGAAAAAGAGAGAAAAAAAATCTGTTCACTGGAAGGAGAGAAAGCCCGTAAAGTAATGACATTGGCATTCTTCCAGTGCGCTGCTGTGCTGTTATGGAGCTGTGATCCTGCCTCTGACCTGATGCTGACATACCAAAGGGCCCCTCAACGCTCGGGCCCTCCCCTCTCGAAAAGGGGCCCCGTCCTGCAATTTACAATTTACAGGAGGGGCCAGGAGCAGGAGTGAATACAGGGCTAGACATGGGACCAGAGTTGCCAAAAGTGTTTCCTCATAGCGACTTTGGAGTATGAAAGTTGCTTGCAATTTTTGCCATGATAAAAGTGGAGATTTTTCACAGTAATAGACCCTGTAATAACTGAAACACAAGCTCGTCAGTGTAATCCCTCATTTGTCCAGGAGGTAGGCTAAGGTAGAAGTGGTTTCAAAGGTAGTCATCTGGACACTGGTTTTGAAATGACCACCAAATTGAAAATGACTTTTAAATGGGAGTTGAAATTTCAAAAACAGTAACTACCTTGAAATCTTTTGCACCTGAAATACAGAGACACAAAACCTTTAACTAGTTGCTTGTTGGTGTGTTTTTTTTTTTTTTTCAAAGCTTTGGTCATTTATTGCTCTCTGAATATCTGGCAACCCTGGGGTGAACACAGGGCCAGACACAGGGCGCTGTGCATAAGGAGTGCAGTCTCTCCCACACACAGAGCCCATGTTAAACCCTGAGTGCGATGTGGGGAGGGCTCAAAGGCATAATTGTTCCATGTTCGGATCAATTTTAAGCTGTCAGTGAATTGCAGTCTGAAAGCTATTATGACATGATTAGAAAATGTTTTGATAGCAATTAGTAAGGCGTTTCTAAAGAGGTTTTACATTTCATCAACTTGCAAACACTTGTAAATTTTTCACAGCAGGAGGTAGGTATTTGACTATGTGGGTGTGTTCACGCTACCACACAACAATTGGAACTAAACTGGGAACTAAAGCTGGACTAAATCAGGTCTAAACAGGACTTTTTAAGACCCTTAGGATTTGAATTTCTGATATTCAATTTGCTTAAAATATGGCGTAAACTAGGACTAAACAAGGACTGAAAGTGTGGACTAAACCAGAACTAAACTTGGACTAAATCAAGACTTAAGAAGAAGGATCATAAGAAGGATCTCAAATTGGAATGTACTGCAAGCTATACATATACATACAGTATCTTCCACTCATTGCAACTGTGGCGGATTCAAAGACCAGCTATGTATTGTGTAGAAGTGGGTAATTGTTCTGTAGTTATGTGTATGGGTGTCTTAGGGCCAAAGGGGCATGCTGACAACCACTGTCTATGGGGATAGCGTATGTTAACTATCTTGGTTGTGATTGGCCAGTTTGGAGGGAGTATCTGGGCTGTACGTATGGTTCAGATGAGGACTCGCAAGGTTAATTTTCAGCTCAAGGAAACAGGAGCTGAAGCAAGAGGCCCCCCTGTAAAAAATATATATATGTGTGTATGTGCCCTGAAGGCTAAAGACAGTTAAGGGAGTTGTTGTGCGCACGTGACCAACCAACAAGCAGTTAACATCACACCCTATCACAGAGCTCTTTGCAGACTGTTCCTGTCTAGCCCAAGGGAAGTATGTGTCGCGACCACACTTCACCTCAAGTTGGAGTCCACCGCGCGCGTTTTCGTCTGGCGTACAGTCTCAAATCTGCAAAATAATCATTATGGAACGGCAGATGTGAGAGGTTAAGTCAGGAGAGGCAGCGTGTCCAGACAGAGGGAGTGAACATGACATAAACTTAAAATCATCAGGTTTGATTTATGAGTCAAACTACAGCTGTTTTGGCCAAGGGTTGTTTTCTTTGGGCCTTGTAGACTTCGAAGACATTGCCAGGAAAATGTAAAATGAAAGAAGGCCAGATGAAGTCAACTTAATCATTTTTGGATAGAGTTTATGGCTTGACAGCAAGTAGATCATAAATGCTGAAAACTATTTAGCAATGCGAAAGACATGGTACGCATCCAATATAAATTAAAAAAGGCAGGAAAAGTTCTTCACTATATTTAAGCAAATCATTAATTATTCAACAATCTGCTAGCGTAAAACCTATTCATTCATTATTAAACAGAATTTAAATTTTAGCCTCAGTGTTTGCTGTGTTAAATGCTAATGAATTATTTAACAAGAACTTCCTAATCCTGTCTCAATAATTCCTAGTGGATTTCCTTAATACTCTTCTGACTATCGGACATATAACTCTATTAATTGGATATTCATTAGTTTAAGTGTATACAGTGTTTCCCTCAAAACGAAATTGAGGAGGCAGTCGCCATAACTATAAAGAGCTGCGGGAAACACTGGTATATTATAGGGTACTGCGATTTCTTATGATTGCATATTGCATACTGAAATAACTAATTACTAACAGCACAGCTAAAAAATCTAGATTTTTTTTTTTTTCAATCCGATATTTGCCCATCTCAATATCAACATTTTAAAGTCCATGGGAAAGCCCACAAATATAATAAAGTTGTAGTTAAGTTCGCAAATTAACTTTTCCCTTTTGTACAAATTATAGCAAAACCATCTCTTAGTTTCATTTTTCCTCCATTTGCAATAGAATTAGAAACCTATTCAATAATGAAAACATCCCTTGAGTTCAAAGGGGCTGCACCATATTTCATAATTTACTTGTCAAACTATGTCAAAATAAAAACTTTTTGAGCCCTAGCCAATATGTAGCTACTCTCTTTCTCTCTCTGTTCCCCTCTCCATCTCGCTTTCTCTGTCTCTTTGTTCCTCTCTCTGTCTCTATTTCTGTTTCCCTCTCTGTTTCACTTTCTCGTTTCCATCTCTCTCTCACCTCTCTCCCCCGTGTCCACTCCAGTGCCCCATATCCATCAGCTCCAGACGGGATCGATGTGGTCTGTCTCCCCTGTTATAGATGCACACAAGTGGTTCTTATTGCTTATGTAACCATTGACTTATCGGCTCATTTGGCTTCTGCTTTACTCCGTTACTGTCCGCTGATTGGGGCCTGGGGCATATTGAGTGTTTACAGAAACGTCAGGGCAAGGAAGTCTACCCTGGACCAAAGACGAAAACAGGTCAAGCTAAAGACAATTGATGTGGTGGTTAGCAACAAGTCTATAGGTCAAAGGAGGTGAAGTAAGGATCCCGATAAATGATGTGACAGGGGATTTGAAAACAACAATAAATGCAGACGTTGTGTCGTTGAGCAAGACACTTCACAAAGACCGCCCAGGTGTAAATGTGTAATTGGGAGCCACACTTCTGTCTGTCCGCCCAGAGGCATCTTTGACACAACTTTTGTTCTGACCAGTGCTGACGCTGTGTCTTTGGGCACAACCCGTAATCTAACATGCCAACGTCTAAATAAAGTTGGTAGGATGACTGTAGGGCAGATTGAGCACAATTTCACTCAGTTTGTCCCAAGGCAACTATGACTGCGATTTAGCATACCACTGATTGTGAGAAAGAAGTGAATGAATAAAGCATTTCACTTTATTTTAATAGTAGACTCACAATCATTCCAAATGATTGCAGCCCTAATAATATTTAGATATGTTTAGACATAGCAATAAGAATATACTTGACGTATATGGCACAGGCCTGTTAAAAAGCATTACAAGTGAGTAGTCAGTCAATGCCTTAGACTCAGTTAGTCATTAGCGCTACTGCCAAAACCCAATTACAGCCTGTCTGTGGGGTGATTGACAGGCAGACAGGCGGCGGAGCTGTAGACAGGAGCTGGGCCTGTGCAGCTGTGAGCTCACTGCTAATGCTAATGGTAATGAATGAAGTCACTGCTCTCCAAAATAGAGCCAACGCGACAACGCACATGCTACAGCTGTCTGCGGAGCTGTGCCCAGGATGTGTCACCCAGATATGGGACAAGACTGGCAGCAAGGCCAATGGCAAGACAGGACATCTGATTAAATATAGGCTGAGACATTATTTCAAATGCATATATAAGTATTTTTAGCTGCATTTTCTTCATATCTATCACCATCCGATTTGCTTTTTACCAGATGTTTTAAGATTTGTGTGTTGTTTTTTCATGTAGTTTTAATTACTGTTCAATTAATAATTTCCCTTGTGGATACATAAAGTTGAGTTTTAATTGTGTTTGGTCGCTCCTGGTCGCTCTTGTGACATTTTGGTATTTTCTGATTGCTTACATTGAAAACATGCAAATATAAACATATATAGGGAATACATTTGAAACTTCTAATATTAAATCTAGTCAAGTCTCCTTTTTTTCAATAACTTTATACATTTTAACACAGCACTTCTTTTTAGCTTGTATTGTATATCTATAAATTGTCAATCAAATTTATTCAATATGCACGAGACGAGGCTTGACAAAATCTACATTCTTAGGGCCTCAAAATTTTGTGATGATAACCAATAATGAATACTTACTGTAGTGAAATTAATCGCTTAACCTACTTTAAGAAATAACATTCTTCTTAGCCTGTATTAGGAGAAAACTGACCTAAATTACTGTACATGATTCATCCAAACCTCTGCCAGTAAAAAAAAATGTAGTCTGAAACCACGAGTATCGACTACACTGAAGAAAATGTTTCCTTTCCTCAATATTGCTTCATGTTGGCGGGGGTTTTCCCATTCAGTATTTGCGCAATCTAGATTTAGTACAATTAGTACATAAACAAAATGTCCCTCCAGCTACCAGACGACTATTACACAACTTCACACATCTATCATCTCAAAGGAATCTGTCTAGTTTTTTTTCTCACATGAAAATTACCCAATAAAATGACGAAACATGACGGTATACTTTGAAATTTCGCACCAATTAAATAATGTCTGCTACATGACAAACTGAAGCGTCTATTGAGCAAATGGACAAGCGATGCCAGGCAGGGGGGCTAGCTTGGGTTTGCTAATAGGAAATGTCTTCGCTTTTTCGAATGGAGCACAAACATAGGGCAGGATATGGCAGTGGAAGACATGGGAGAATTTGGAAAAACAAACTTCCTCAATGTTTAGCCTGTTCGGATCACTTCTTATGATGGGGTTTCGACAAAGTTAAATAAATGGACTAGTAAATGCTAGCTTTGACGCTAATGGTGATTATAGGCTGCACTTGGGTTGAAGCCAATTTGTAGCCATTTTCACTTTCGAGGAATTGTACTTATTATGCGAATTGTTAGTTACTAAAAAGGATAACACTGTGTATTTCAAATTCAAATACATGCTAAATACATCTCGTAAAATAGCATAAAATAATATAACACTATAGCCATATATTATTATTTATAGCCTATACATGGCAAGATTGAGTGACGATGTTGAAACCAATGTACTGGATAAGAAAAAAAAAATTTTTGGTTCTTTTTAATACTTATACTTTTTAAATTCTTTGATTGGTCTATGCTTAAAATGTGTTTGTGAACTTGTTTTTTTTTCATAAATTTTCCTAATCCTGTTTTGGTCCTAGTTTGCATCATTCCACTTTCACCGTATTCCAATGAAACAGGCCATTGAAGGTTGTCCCAGTTACATGACATGACACACGTTTGGTTCCAAAGATATTTCTACACCTACTTCCTCTAAATATGTCCTTGTTATTTCTTGGTAAAGCGTCAGAGTTTTCCTCTTAAGTGCTCCTCTCCTGCTGTCCTCCTGGTAAAAGCTTGTGGACTTGTGGAAGTGGAAAGATTGACTCACAACACCACAGTCTGAGTGAGAGACAAGTCCGTCTGCATGACTTCCTCTTGGGCCCACCACACACTTTCAGTTCTCATAAACATGTATCTCTACGGAGCAGAAGGGAAGGAGGTCAGCCTATTCCCTGGTCAGTGGTTTGGATGTTAACATTATTGGGTCAAACGCTAATCGTGATCATTTAGATTGCAATAAGCTAAAAAATAATGGTGATAATTTTAGAAGCAAAAGTTGTTTCCATTCAATTAATACTCTAAAAAAGTATAATTTATGTAAAGTGGCTTTTGATCTGGCTGTTTTTGTCACCTCAACTTTACATTGTTATTTAGAAAGTTTAACTACATAAACCAGGTCAAATCAAAGAAAATGAAGGATTTCACTGTTGTTTGGTCAATAATCATGAAATATCGTTAAATCGTGGTGTCTTTTCTTACAATGAAACATGAAAGTGTAATGTTGCGATATTCCTGGTGCATGGCATTTCACACAGGTCAGGCTGAGAGGGGCGCAGGCATCCTCTCTTTAAACCAACAATCACCTGCTTCCTTTGGGCAGCATTAGGCAAACGGACTTTCCAGGAACTCACCGCCCAAAGCAAAGACATAACTATGACTGAAAACTTCCACAGCACAATTCAGATTTCAGTTAAGGGTAAATATAGCATGACAGCAATGAAGAATGGTCATGTTATTGGTAGAACAAAGTTGAAAACAGGACAAAGCTTTGAATAATTTGAGCAGGGTTAACATTATAAATTAGAGAAGTAAAAAGATTCTATCTAGCCAGTCTAGCCATGTTAACCTATTCAATTCATTTATAAATACAGGATGCTTACTTCATCCCCTTTTGTATAATAGGATTTCATTTGTCAGACAAAACAAAACTGACAAGGCTCCAATCGCACTTATCTATGAAATAAATGGGTCTAGTTGGACAGGTAAGAATTTTAGTCATTTTCATATTTAACATATTAAAGAATGTCAAGTTTTATATTATATGTGCTATAGTAAACTGTAACATAAATATCAACACTAAAACATCATTTACAGTGGTGAAACACAAACTTAAAAATGGGTTAGGAACTGAAAATAGATGTGTCATGCAAGCCTCCATACAAGTTTACAGTCCCATAGGGAACACAGACAGACAAAGTATAATCTCTATTTCAAGGTTGTGTTTTGTACATGAGTTGTGTCTACGGTTTTGGATGTCAGACGCTTTGTGCATTTCCTCTGCGGTATTGAAATGTCTATAGTTTTGAGAAAGAATGTCGATAGGATCCAAGACTGAGGAATGCGGTCGGGACGCCAGACGAGACAGTATTTCCGCAACTTGTCAAATTTAACCAGGCTAGACATATCTGGCACGCAATGACCGCTCAAAATTTGATAAAGTTGAATTGTAAAAGTATTAGTAATAGTTGTCAAATCGAATGAGAAACTGAGGTTGCTCAAGAGAAAACACCTTCTATTGCCAGAAAACCACTCAATTGGGTCAACCAAGATGGTCAAAGCAGGGTCATGAGACATCAAGCAGTCAATAACAGTTAGCAGAAGTCAATCTTTTCACTCTCTCTCACAGCTCTCCCTCTCGTCAGTTAAAAAGCATTGGTAGTAGTGTATTTGTATAGTAATAATGGAAAACCAATAGATGTATGTAAGGTAAGGTAAGTAAATGACATTTTTAAAGTAAGCCAAGACTGATTATTAACAACCAGTATTCATTATTGCGTAAAAATAACACACTGATTTAGCATCTTAAAACAAAACTAGCATCTCCTATACTAGTTGTTTTCAAATAAACATTAGCATAAGATGACTGAGCAAACATTTGAGTCGTTAGCATTGTAGTGATATTGTGTTATAGTGGGGGGTCACGCAGGCCGCTGCCAGAACATGCTGTTGAAGCAGAGTTAAAGCTGCCTCTGTAGCAGGCCTTTTGTCCAGCCTCATTCAGTGACCCCTACGTGACCCCGACACAAACTGCACTTCCCCTGGTCCTGCAGCTGTGATGAGAGCAGAGCAGACATGTGTCACCACCTGTTCTCTGCAGCGTACGACCGGTCACCAACGGTTTAAGAAAACAAACCCGAGTGCTGAGTAGACAAAACACAGATTGTGGTGTCTCTGAGAGAAGGCATTATTTCAAATTAAGAAACATAAGCTATAACACATGTAGGACAGAGGCTCCTATCTCATCTAACCCACTTACACTCGCACTAATATAAATCAATAAGCTCTTACTTTGTCTAGCGAGCGCTTGAGCTGGAAGTGGAACTTCTCCTTGACCTCGTCGAGGCGCTGCTTGAGTTTGGGCTCCTCTGATGAGCCCTGGTACTTGCGGGCGAGCTGTAGGTAGCAGGGCCACTTGGCCGAGTCGAAGCCCCAGTGGCAGGTCCTCTTGTCGGGCGACTTGTGCGAGTGCATGACGAACTTCTGTGGAGAGAAGAGCAGCTGGCACTCCACGCACTGGATACAGGGCGCCTCAGGCTGAGTGTAGAACTGGGGCACGAACAGGCCCTGGCACTTGCCCAAACACTGGTGCTCCACCTGGAAACTGCTGTCACTCTCTTTGAGCAGCGCCTGAGCAGAGAGCTTCCCGGTGGGGTCAGTGGGCAGCGCCGCCCCGGGGCGGAGCAGAGCGTTACACAGGCGCTGGGCGTCGGTCAGGGTGATGAGGCCGCAGGACGGCGCATTAAACGGCAGGATGCCCAGCACCTTGAGGATGTGGAGCTGCTCGGCGTCACAGCGGGAGCAGTACACGTAGAGCTCGTCACAAATGGTGTTGATCTGCTGCAGAGAGAAGTCACGAAGCACTGAGTTCAGCACCTGAGGCAGACACAGACGCTTCTCACCCCCCACCACGAAGCACGAGATGGACTCTCCTTCCAGCACTGAGTGGGTCAGTTCTGTGGAGCTGTCGCAGGGCACCAGCAGAGGGCCTCCTCCGAGTACAGGGGGCGAGGGCAGGGGAGGCATGCCCGCGGGGGAGTGCTCGTGTCCGGTGCGGGCCGAGAAGGCGGCGGGACCTCCCAGAGAGCTCTGGCTGCTCAGAGTGAACTGAGCCAGAGTGTGTTTAAGTCCAGGACTGAGGTCCAGCGCTTTAGCCCCGCCCACATGTAGCTCCGCTCTTCCCTCCAGCTCCAGCTCTGAGCCGAGACGTCCCTCTGGCAGCTCACGCTTCACTTTGGGAGGCTTCTGAAGCTGGTCCAGGCTGCGCCTCTTCAGGTTCATCTCAGCCATCACACGCTTCTTTATGGGGGCATCCTCCAGCCTTTCTCTGTACAGGCGCTTCAGGCTGCCTTTGAATGCACTTAGCTCTTTGAAAGGGGGCTTCAGGCTGGTCTGGGTGCTTGCCATGTCGAACACAGGTCACTGTCTCTGTCTGCAGTTAAGTCTTATATTCCACTCAGTGAGTCTCTTCAAAAATCTTTTCAAATGGCACAAATCTTCTGGCTCTTACACACATGCATGGTGCTGGTTGTAGTATTCAATGTTCAGATCCTCTTCTCTTTTTTCTCCTGAAAATGAAACACAAAAATATTTTTAAAATCATGCATTAAACACTATTGTTTTCTACCTTATACTATTGTGTATTAAAGTGAAATGATCACATCAGATGGTGTTGTGGCCCATGAAATCCTTAAGAGTTAAAATGCTTTATGGCTACTATCATCTGAAGGCTGGAGGTCAGTGGCTGTTTGCATGGACCACTAAACCAAATGGCCATTACCATACTTCACACAAACACACAGCTTTTTCAGACCTTGTAATTGAACTCTTCAGAAATTTGCATTTAGTTTTTCACTAAAGGCTTCGAAGCAAACTTTCAACACAAAGTGAGAATTTTAACAAGCGAAACCAGGTGAGCAGCTTGAAAACTCAAGCGAAATTCCCCACAACAACCCTGCCCCTCTTTTCCATGACATTGTGAATGCTAAAGGCTGATACACAATGGTCAAAAACATGTCACTTTGCAAATGAAAGTGCCCTTCCCAACCATATTGTGCCTTCCCCTTAGGTCTGCTTACCCCACGCTGACCCCATCAGCTCCGTGAAAAACAATTGATAAAAGCGTTAACAGCAGTCGTCCTCTGCTCTCAGTCCTTTCACAGCATGACACGGTGCATTGTGGAAAGCGGTGTTTTCCCCTTTCTACTCTGGGCTTTACTGCGGCGTTACACAGTGGAGCGTACCGAGGTAAACAACACTTAACTGCCTTCCCCAAATTAAAGCCTAATGTAGCTGATAATGGCTGCTACTGCAATATGACACTACATCGAAATAACGCACGATCCGCAATCTCAGGCTGAACCAAAACCACAATCCTATTAGGAAAAATCACCCACGTTCAATAAAATGTCAAAATGCAAACGCTACTAATTTGGTGCAGTGAAGCAATTTGGAGAGTGTCAGTCATTTTTTTGCGCCGATCAAAAATGCTGCTCTGCGTAAGGTAACGCACACGAGCGAATGGATGTTTGTAGGCGTTTTACAGCAAAAATCCGCTATAGGCTGATGTGAAAGGCAGTGGCTACACAATTAAACCGCCAACCAATGAATGTGCGACTTGCATGATACATTAAAGGACTCCCGTTTGTCTGCCTAAATCCCCACCCGAGTGAATAAACCATGTATCCACTGCCTCTGAGGATGTTGTTGGGTTTGGGTGGTAGGACGGTCAAATTTAGGAGACATATCCAGGTGTCATTCGTCGCTATCTCTTTTTTGGTGCAAGCACACGGCGTGTGTGAATCCTCCAGCCGCGTTACTACCCCTCCTCCTTCTCTCCAGACTGCTTTGACTGTACGCTGTCCTTCTCTAGTCTGTTCTACTGGCTCGCCACGACGGCACTGGTATGCAGACAGCGCTGATAATGACATTCACTGTCTACTACGGTCTTGTCTGGGGAAGGCACCGCGGTTCAGCAATTACAACATCGCTCAGTAGAAAATACTACATCACAAGGGGAATTTCAAACGTGACTTGTGCGTAAAAGTCAAACCTAGAGAGGTTGTCCAGCGCGCAAAGGTCTTCCCACACATCCCGACAACCCAACTGAACAAGGCACACTTATAGATCAAATGAGGCCATAATGATAACACAACTGCAGTATATGGTAAGAAAACAAGTACATTTTCCTAAAGCTGAATCATAACCAAACACTTTAATCTTTAATCTAAATAATTGCGCATCTTGCTCCACTGACCCAGCATACCCCGGCATAAACGTACATAAAACCGTAAAACATAGTGAACAAATGACTCAAGGTTGTTTGTCAGTACATAACCAAGCTCTGGTGTAAAAGCTAACAACGTAGTTCTGTGATATAGTGAAAGAAACGCAACGAAATCAATGACTGTAGTGACTGAGGGGGTGTCCCATAAGGTTAATATTAATACGGGCTAACATGCTAGCACCAGACTGCTAACACTAGAGCTTTAGCTGCGGACCCTTACAAAGCAACAAAACAATGACTACGGGTAAAATATCTCCAATCGGAAACATAATTACAGCTATTTCCAAATGACAATCCCGAAAAACGCCGTATTTAACGCCGTAAACACTTGCCCGTGGAGTGAAGTGGCTCGTCCTCCTCTCTGGTCCGTGGTCTTCTCGACACTGTCTGGAAAAGCCTAGCGGAGAGCGCACAGACACAGCCCAGAAGCGTCACTGCACTCGGGCTGCTGAGAGGAGGAGACGTCACCGACTGACGGAAACTATGCGGGGGTGTCTCTGCTTTGTCTGTCCGCCTGTCTGGCCGTGTGTGTGTGTGTGTGTGTGTGTGTGTGTGTGTGTGTGTGTGTGTGTGTGTGTGTGTGTGTGTGTGTGTGTGTGTGTGTGTGTGTGTGTGTGTGTGTGTGTGTGTGTGTGTGTGTGTGTGTGTGTGTGTATATGTCTGTCTGTCGCTTTGGCACGAAGTCTGGGGAGGTTTGTTGTTTCCGAGTTGCGAGGGCGCACGGAGAGGCACAGCGCGTAGAAGTTGTACCAGTGAGTGAATGTAGCCGACTAGTGGAAGAAGACTGCAGTTAATAAATATGGCTGCAGTTTTGTTTTGTTTTTATCATTCTGAAACCAATGGATATGAATATTCTGTTATTTATTGCTGGATAAGATCGACATAACCATAGTCATAGCATAGTTTTGTATAGACTTATATGGCTATATAAGCATATTGTAATATTTTAATTTTATTTTATTAAATTTAATTAGGAATAGTTATTTAGCTTTATTTATAACCCTCCTGTTCTTGTAGTCTACTTTGCGTTGCAATATTGGAATTTCCCTTTTGTGAGACAAATAGAGTTCTCTGTCTCATGACTTTTTACACTTAGAACTAAAGTGGGGGAGTGTTTAGGTTGAATATTTTGTAACTACTGAACTGTGACATAATGAAACTGAGACAAAATATTCCTAGAGGCAAAGCAATGAGTAAAAGTTAAAAGCTGCAATATGGGGTACTTTTTGACAATATATAAGAAGCAAAAACTCAATATACAAACATAACATGACATAACATGAACTCATTCAAATAGTGGAGCAGGATTCAAAGTTACAAAGACTGAACTAAACCAACTGATAATGATAGCATTTTTGTCATTATTATTATTATTATTATTTTTTTTAACCACAAACAATATATGACTTTGTGGAGAGGAGAGCAAGGTTACTGAATAGCATAGTATTAATAAAAATAGTGGATTGGCATTAGTAGCATAGGCTAGTTAATAGTAGATTAGAGCAGACCGCACTATAGTGCTTTTCATGTTTGTTCCAAATAAAGTAATGTCTGCCACATAGCCTATATTTATAAATGATTGCATGCTACTGTATTTGACTCAGCATGACATACTAATTCACAGTCTATGACTGAAATACATTGGTAACGGTGTGACAAATGAATGTGACATTGATTTTCCTGTAATAACATTACTCTCTGGACTGTGGAGACTAAATTAATCTCAAATGAGGAATATTGCACCAGACTTTTCATTAAAGCTACAGCAACACACAAAGATCAGGTGACAGTAGTGAGGGCATGCAAGTAACAATGTTTGAAACAACGAAGACATATTTGATTTATTTTGTTTGTATTATGTAACTCTATCTATCTATCTATCTATCTATCTATCTATCTATCTATCTACCTATTCTACTCGTCTGTCTTTCTATCCATTCCATGTCTTTCTACAGCATCTATCCATCATCTATATATAATGATAAATATTTATTCATGTAGACTCAGCAAAGAACAATAATACAAAAAGCATAAAAATAGCATACAGGAAGCATACAAAAAGAGACAATGATGCAGACAGTTAAAAGACTCATCAAAATAAGATCAAATAATTCAATTAATTATTATAAATTAATGAATAAAATACAAATAAATAAAAAGTAAAATCAACTTAGGGGTTAAAAGTACTGAAATGTAACTCATTTGTGTCTTAAAAAGTTTGTATTAATTCGCTCTACATGATTGCGGTGTTTTTATTCCTCTATTTTGTCCGTAAATCAGTTCTTATTTCTAATATGGAATTTGGCTCCAACTTCGGCCTTATAACTGCTAGCCTCATGAGCTTCATTTGACTGGAGCCGAACGCTATGGGTAACATTACACTCCCTTAGTCTACTTCTTTATACAGTCTGTGGTTCAAACCTTCACCTTCTATCTCTTCACCTGTAATGTCCAATATTTGTTTTTGTTTTGTTTTGTTTTGTTGATACACATATATCTTTTTCTCTTTCTCTGTTCTCTGTGAAGGCGTTATAGAGGCGCGGTTATAGACTCCAAGAGAAAATATGTGATTCATTATTGTAGTATGCAGTTACGGTCGATGCAATACAATGTAATTTTTTTTTTTATCATTCCCTTGTATCACTTATTTCAACGGAGGAGGATCTACAGTCAAGATGTCCACAGAGCAAAAGGTATACCCCCCCACCCCCCACCCTCTCCACTCCCCCTCCGTGCCCCTCCCCCTCTTTTTATGGGCCATCTTTGAAAGGTCAAGAGGTCGTTTGAGCTCTCTACTGTGTCTGCAGTGATCATGACAGTTAATAAAACCTGCAACGGGCTGCACGAGGTCAACTACTACGGTCCGGAAATTACTTTTATTTACATGATCAGCCATATTTTCTTGTATTCAAGAGAAAAAAAAAATCTTTTATTGCTTTGTTTTTGATGCCGTTGCGGCTTTATAATGCTGTAGTGTTTATTTGAAATAGGTGAAATTACTGTTGATAATTTGAACATTTTTGTGGTGGAGTTTGAGCTGTGATTCTACATTGGTTAGGCTGATGTAAAAATAAATATCTGATGTAAAAATAAATAATCAGATAAACCAATAATTAAATTTGATGTTTGGTGTGTTTTAGTTGTACAAAATAATTGATTAATTGATTTGGAAGACAAAAAACAATGAATGTAAATATAATTAAGGTCTTATATTATGCACAATTAATTCTTGTGATCTTTATGTCAGGTTATCATGTTGTAACTCATCAAAAACATACCTGGAGTTGACAAATAAGTACACTGCAAATCAAAATGCCTCTGCCATCCTTTTTGATCTATACCTGGAGTTGTGTTTTGTTTCGGTTCACACATGTTTGAGTAACCTTGCTTTAATAGTCTGTCTATATCTCCAAATATGGGCCCTTTAACACCCCTCCCCTCTCTCTCACCCCTCTCCTCTCTATGTGTAGGAGAGCCAGATCAGCAGTTGTATTGTGCGGCTGCCCGTCCATCCCAGGACAACAACAGGAGGATCGATTGTCCATAACAGCCACAGCGTGGACTATGGGGACTACATTAATCTCATATGTGCAATAATAATAGAGTGAGTACAATCATTAGAACGGAGGAGAGAGTCTGTGACAGCTCAGAGGAGGCTACTGACAAGAAGACTGCACACGGGTTAGGCTAGTACCATCCATGGGTTTCTGACCAATGACAAATTAGCACCACTGTCATAGCAATTAGCAATGCAAAACAGTATATTCTCTTTTATGAATGGTGAAAAGGGTTAAAAATGGCACCTTAACATTGTTTTTATACCATTGTCAGAATTATTTGCACCTTGTGATGGATCAGATCACTCTTATGGTTTTGAGACAGTTCTCTATTCAAAATAAGAATCAGAAAAAAGTCATAATTTAATTTTGTTTGTCACAAACAAATAGAAAAGGGTGGTTTGAAAGGGCATCTGATGTAAATCCTATGCCAAATGAATAAGAAAATCACGTTCATTTGATATTGTGACCATTTAAATAATTATTACTACATTATTATAACACCAAGTTTTTAATGAAGTACTACTCCTTCCACTACTCCTTCTACTACTTTCACAGTACTGGCGCTTGTGAGTTGTTAACAGTTGGCACACAGACTAGCTCACTGACAGTCCTCTCCATTAGATCCATTAGAGTCCAAGTGTTGGACTGATATTAGACTGGTGTAAGTGGCCCCTGGAGGAGCCACTTCAGTTTCATATAAGCGCTCCAAAATCAATGAGAGAATTCACAACTGTCTGGGCATCAGAAAGTCTAGTCCATCTAGTTTGGACTCTGGTCTGGAGTTGGGACTGGATTCAGGGTGGGAAAAACTGATTTAAAACTGGTCATGGTTGTGAAATCTGATTTTGATTTTGGACTAGTCTATCTATCTGATCTCTGGTCTGGACTTTTTGATCCATTTCACATATTTAAGTTGTGGTACTGTTTCTGGCCTCTGGTTTGGTCTTAATTCTGATCTGGTCTTGGGGCTCTGGTCTGGAGTTTGGTCTTGATTTTGGTCTAATCTCTGGTCTGGTCTGCTCTCAACACGTTGCAACCGCAAACAGCCGTTAAGGCAGTTTGTACAAGTGCTTTGGGTGAATGCATTTACTCCACCTGACCCCAAAAAAGAGTACTTCAGCTACCACTACTACCACCACTTCTGCTGCTCCATCATCTACAGCTGCTATTTTGTTACTTCTTAAATACAACACCAATGTCTCCAAATCCCTAAAAATATAAATTATTTATATTGCAAGCTCCAATGTTTCCTAAAGTGTTTATATATATAAATTTTTTATTCCAAGGAAACTGTCACTCAGAAATCAAATGTTGACCCTATATTTACAGGTGTAATTTTTCTGGTGGAGGGTCTGCCACCTGCTTCTATTGCTTTGTCTGGAATGCACAATATAACACTAAACTGACATTAAATCTGTATCTTTTGAATAACATGTTTTAATAGCTAAAAAACACCTTGAAAGACATGCATTTTTACTGTCAGCGAGGTCACATCTCCACAGATCTGACCTGTAACTCACCTGCCTGCCTCCATGGAGATAGATTATGTGGAACATTCCAGGCAATAATATCTCAATAGAGACAAGGTGGTGGACCCGTCAGATGCCAACCTTTGAATTGTATTATTTTATGTTGACCTAAAGCAAAACATTTAGATTTGAAGATGATCTAATTCAAATATATTATTTAACAGAAAAATCTTAGAGGTCCAATATTACGCAAAATTATGTTACTTTCTCAAAAATACACCTGGAGTTGTGTTTTGTTTCATTCACACATGTTTAAGTAATCCTTTATTATTAAGTGTGTTTTCTGTTTGAGAGAAGAACCCAACCTAAATATGTAGGATTTGTGTGTTAAAACTGTGTGAATGAAACAAAACACAACTTCAGGTGTGTTTATGATGAGAAAACAACATTATAACATAGATCAGAAAATAGCGTAATATGGGCCCTTTAAGTAATATACAATATATTTAATAGGGTCAACATTTAATTTTATTTAGTGTATCTAACCTATTTGTACTATCCACTGCTGGTATGTATGATTATAAAAACAATTGTGCACGAGTGGTTTAAATTACTGTGGTCTAAAATGTATTGTGTTTCGTTTAAGGTATGTATTCTACTGATTATTACAATATTGCATTTTCCATGTTGTGTTATTATCAGAATTGCTTGACATGTGTGGCATATTGAATCAAATGGGCCTTGGTTTTCCCATTAACTCCTTGATGCATGTCTGTTTAGCATCGACTCCTCACTCAATGTCAATAAATCCACTTGTAAAGAGTGGATAGTATTGGCAAATTACAGTAACATGACTATATCCAAATGTTGCCTTTGGCTTTAAATTTACGACCATCATGCTAATGTAACACTACTGTTTGTTTTCATATAGGCCTGAGGTTTGGTCTGGAGGTGGTGTGATTCTTATAGGAAGGATTTTATGAAGGGCTATTGGTTTTACACCTGTTTCATACCATCCCATGTTACAGTAAACTCTTAAAATAAGGTTAGTTTGTGGTTTTCAGCTTTAGATTAGGGACCAAAAGTGGGTCACATGAGGTTGAAAATTAAGTTTGTGTTTACCCTAACCTTCTTTGAAACTTAAATAGGTGTATTTTATTTGAGAAGTGAACCAGACTTACACAAAAACTACAAAAATAACCTTGTAAAATCCTGACTGACATTACCACAGAGCAGTTTATGATCAAGTTTTCTGTTAATTTCGTTTTATGAGACAAAACCTGATGCATGGAGAGAGAGTAGAGAGGTGGGAGGGGGAGAGGTGTAATGGAGAAAAGAGAAAGAGCAGGATAGAGGAGCAGAGAAAGAAGAGGAGGAGAGCGGGAGAAGAGGAGAGTGGGAGAAGAGGAGAGAGAAGGTGCAGAGAGGAGACGAGAGAGATGGATAGAGGAGAGAGGTGGAGAGAGGAGCAGAGAGGAGGAGAGAGATGGATAGAGGAGAGAGGTGGAGAGAGGAGCAGAGAGGAGGAGAGAGATGGATAGAGGAGAGAGGTGGAGAGAGGAGGTGATGAGAGAGGAGCAGAGGAAAGAAGAGAAGGAAAAGAGGAGGAGAAAGACTGAGAGAGGAGAGAGGTGGAAAGAGGAGCAGAGGAAGGGAGAGAAGGAAAAGGGGAGGAGAGAGATTGAGAGAGGAGGACAGTAGGAGAAGAGGAGAGAGGAGCAGAGGAAGGGAGAGGAGGAAGAGAGGAGGAGAGAGATGGAGAGAGGTGGAGAGAGGAGCATCGGAAAGGAGAGAAGGAAGACAGGAGGAGAGAAATTGAGAGAGGAGGTGATGAGAGAGGAGAGAGGTGGAGAGAGGAGCAGAGGAAAGAAGAGAAGGAAGAGAGGAGGAGAGAGATTGAGAGAGGAGGTGGTGGAGAGAGGAGGAGCGGTATCTGATGGTAGAGGATTAGAGTCGTTGAGCTTTTCCCTCTCCAGCTGCTGCGTCTCTCCTGGTCATGTGACCTCTCTGGGGACGTCCCGGGGTCAAAAGGTCAGTGACACCACCGCCTTCATGCAGCACCTGGCGTTTTAAGGTCAACAAAATCATGAACTGCCAAAAATAATAAAACAGATTGATTTGTACACTGCAATAATCACCATGACGACACGTATATGCAATTTGTCACGGTTCATAAAACGTCTAACGCCACAAACCGCTGCATATTGACTTAATTAAATCCAATTTGGTTCAAAATTACCCTTCCTGCAAGACAAATCCTCCACTGCTAGCCATAGGACATAGATAAATTCCTTTTGCGTAATTCTCTATTCCCATGACGACTGCTTTGACATTGTTCGTGTGTCCTTGTCCTGTTACGGGATAGGGGGTACACGCCTCCCCCCACTTTCCTGTGCACCTCCCCAGGCAGGACGGTTCACCAATGCTCCCAATATAGAAAGAAGACTACCCTTGTGTAATTAATAATGTAAAATATGCAAGAGAAAGCATTCTATTTGCAGTTTACTTGAGGGACTAATTAGCAGAAATGGTAGACTATAACTAAACACACCCCTTAGTAAAACATACAGTCATTTAAGGTGCTCCACTTGGGTTGGTTATTTACTAATGCACTTGAATGTAGCACGGCATAAGAAGGATTGTCAACAGAAGTGCTGATACAACTCTTTGAGAAATAAGAGCTAGTTCAGTGATTATGATTCTAGGACTGCAAGGACTGGTTGTGTGTTATTAGCATACTCTTCACACTATATTAGGAGCATATTTTAGCTATAACATTATGACCATTATCCATCCATCCATTTTCTTCCGCTTATCCTGGGCAGGTTGCGGGGGCAGCAGTCTAAGCAGGGACTCCCAGACTTCCTTCAACTTGGACACTTCCTCCAGCTCCTCTGGGGGGACCCCGAGGCGTTCCCAGGCCAGCCGACAGACATAGTCCCTTCACCGTGCTCTGGGTCTTCCCCGGGGCCTCCTCCTCCATATGACCATTATCTTTACATTAAAGGTGATCTCTCTCTGTATTTTTTCATATCAGGTCATATCTGGTCCCCGTGGCCTCTACCGAATCTCAATTCTGCTCAAACGTGATTGTGCAATCAGATTTGTTTTTTTTGGTGACTCGTGAAATGAAGAAGCTCAGTGGTCACATATCATTTACAAATAAAATCACATTCCTCTCACCTCAGGTTACAAGTTTAGTGCTTCTCTCATTGATTCTGCAGAAATTCACAATGTTTTCCAGTCCCCTGTGATATTTTTTTCCTTTATTTTCTCCGATACAGACGTGTCCCTGATTGGCTAATCCACATGTCAATCACAGGTTATCTGAAAACAGAGATTCACCATGACCAGACTCACATCTTCGTAAAGTACTGAAGGAGTGTGTATTCTAGATTTCAGGCAAGCAAAGTACCACAATATGGCATTAAACTTGTTTCAAGTATTAAATTAGGTGTTTTACTGCTAAAAATATAACTTGATAAACATGCAGTCTAACTGTGAGTTGTGTCTCCTCTTCGTAGATCTGACCTTTAACTTGGTAACCTTTTTCCCTTGGTGGTAGGTATTTTTAATATGTGCATTTTAATAGGAACAGTTAATGTCACACTATGGAACTTTCCTAGCAAAGCAATAACATCTTCATGGAAACAAGTTGGTGCATTCCCTCCACCAGTAAAATTACATTGAAGATGTAATAAATATTTTGTCTACACAGATTTTAAAAGGACTAATTTGATTTGTACATCGATTTGTTAAAGCTGCATATATAGATCTATATCTATCTATAGATATAGATAGATATAGATCTATATCTATCTAGTTCAAGACAGATTTGTTTAATGCCATACTGTGGAATATTCCAGGCAAAGCAATAACATCTCCACCAGAAACGTTAAACTACCTTTACAGTGTCATAAAGGTAGTACTTATTTGAACAACTGTGGTTTCACTTTCAAGATGGAGAGGGGAAGGAAAATGTCTAAAAATAAAACAGATCAAAACCCACTGCTTTAGTTTCCACTAAATTCACCTTTTAAACATTAGATCCAAAAACATGAGCACAGAATGAGAAATAAAATGTTTATTTTACTGTGAGTGTTTTTTACACTAATAACAAAGGTTTGAGCAAGTCCTGTGGGCCATACACAGACCCAAAAATACATGTGTTTTCAATGGGCGTACCCCGTAACATTTTGTAAATCAACATAATAATAAAAAAATGATTGAAAGTATTTTTTCAACTCACAAAAAGAACAATAATACAATGAGTGGGCCCAAAGTTTTTTGAATTTTCAGTTTGTTAAATTCTATCATCACAGAAAATGTATTCAAAAATCCTACCTCTTTGTGATGGCTTTGAACATACCTCTCAAAAACATAAGTGGAATGAAAAACAATACAAACACATTTCAGAAAGGCATAACAATAAAATAATAGAAAATCAGAATATATAATTGAGTTAGGACATCTTCCTTATATTGTACCTTAGCAAGTACCTTATTTTTGGTCCTGTGTGTTTTGCGTAATAATTTGCACAGTGAGTACACCTCCAGCCTATATTTCACAGTCTAAATATTAGCATTACTATTGTTACTAATAGTGTTACAGCTCCTTCAACAAGGGACAACCTCTGTTAGCCAGAAATTGCTAATCAATAATACATCTAAACCACTGTACATCTAAATACTAGCACTTTTTGGTAGTGTTAACCCCATCTGAAAATATGTTACCATTAAATAATATAAAGAGGAAATACAGATTTAATAATTATGATTTTTAAAGATTAGTGTAATTTAATCTACAGAAAGGGGTGACAAAGCTAAGTCCAGTATGTTGTAGTGTCTGCCTCTTTCACGCATCCACAAATGGATCCGTTTACTTTTTTTTTGTCTAGACTACTTTAATCTAAACAATGATGAGAGTTGAAAATATGGAGTAAGTTTCTGTAGTATTATGCTGCCAGGCCAGTCCAATTTCCTTGTGCCACCAGGGCAGTCTGTTCTCTAGATGTCCCATTACAATGATTTGTTCAGCAGAGAATAGACTGGGTGACTGACTGGCCATTAGTAGAAAGTAGTGTTAAAAGATGCACCATGCAAGTTTTTTGGAAGAGGGCACACCCTCCTGCATGTCTCCATGGAAACGTTATTGCTTTGCCTGGAATTTTCCACAGTATGGCATTTTTGCAAGTGAGACTGCTGGGCCGAGTTATAGTTCACATCCATTTGTGTAAAACACTCATAATTAAATAAGTGAGTTTAATGCCATAATGTGGAACATCACAGCCAAAGCAATAGTATCTCCACAGAGACAAACAGGGGGTGTGTTCACCAGAAAGTGCCATAGTGCACATTTAATGCAAAACTCAATATTACTGCAATGACAAAATGCCATGTTAAGAATGTGTTGATCAATTTGTGATCATTTTACATTAGAACAACTGATGAAGGACTTTTGTCCATTTTAAACCATTAAAAAAATATGATCGTATTTTGATATAATAAAACCAAACTATTGTTTTATGGCATGTGTGAAAGAGGCTTCTTACGGTCTTCTTGTTTTGTACCTTGAAGCTAAAAAGCCTTGTCTAATGTTCTCAATATAGTTTATATCGGTAAATAATATGTACAAATTAAAAATATGGATTGAAAATACAAGTCACCAGCTGGAAGAACGTCTCTTTAGTTCATACGTCGAGCATTTCACTTCTCGCCATTTTGAGTGTTCAGCAACATGGAAGAACCGAGAGTTAGCAGCGCGGATGCTAACTGCTAAAGAGGCCCCTATGACATCTCAGTGCAGTTTACAAGATACAAAAATAAGAATTCAAAAAGAAAAATTGACAGTTTTAAGGGCAGAGTGGTTGTGAATGGCAGAGACTGGATTTGGCAAAAAAAGCAGCGTTGGTGAGAGTCTTGAAAAACCATGCAGCAG
The DNA here is from genome assembly GCA_029959045.1 of Taenioides sp. WSHXM2023. NCBI lineage: Eukaryota > Metazoa > Chordata > Actinopteri > Gobiiformes > Gobiidae > Taenioides > Taenioides sp. WSHXM2023. The sequence goes on along the minus strand of CM057096.1, from coordinate 10,360,915 downwards.
AGCCGTGTTGATGAGAGAGTCTGTAGGAGAGAGGAAGTGATCACACGCACTCCTCTGCAGACATCAGCAGAGGGTTTATGTACTCGAAGCCTTCAAACTCAGACTGGTCAATCTTCTTCACCACGTCACTGAAAAAAAGGAAAATGTATTAGTTTTTTGTTTTTATTTAAAAGATAATATATTATGAAAAGATTGACTCTTGTGAGCTTTTAGCCATGTTGTTCCTGCATCAAAAACATACTCTGAGTTGTGTTGTTTGTGCTGTTTCATTCACACGTTTGAGTAACCCTTTGTCTGTCTACATCCCCACAGCTCAAAATGCTCCGTTTGACCTTGTGATGTCAGGAAGAAGTAATTTTTAAGCTAACATCTACCTTTTACCTTTTGTTTAGTAGACACTGGTTGACTCTAGTAAAAGTATATGGTGTTTAAAAACACAGTGGAGCACTTCCTGTAATACCACATGATATCACAAAGAGGAACAGTGTTTTCTGTTTGAGCCTTGGTGTTATTGTGTTATATTGAGTATGTTGCGATATTAATCTAATATTGCCCTAATTTGCTTCTTACTATGTTTTAAAGATACTTTTTATTATATGGTTGAGCTAATGTGTCCAAGTATTGTTCCTCGTGCATAATAAACTTGTGTAATTCTCATGTTGTATTTGAAAGCAGCCATGTTTGTGTGTGAAACGTACTCGTCGTCTGGCGTGAGCTGGATGGGCTCGTTGGTGAACTGTGCGTCAAAGTTGTCCAGCCCGAATTCTCCTGAGATGTTTGGTTTGAAGGGAGGCACCACCTGCTTATGCTCCAACTGTGAACACACAAACACATAAATAATTACATTTTCATTTTTATTTTATTATTTTCAATTCTGCTACATAAGAATTTCACCTGGCAAGATTCAAAAATGTAATATTTCTCATCAACATGACTAGGGTTGTAGTATCAACCCTAGTCATGTTGACACAGATTTAAGGCCACATGGTAATATAAAAGAAAGTTCAATTGTATAAAGAAATAGTGTTTTTATTATTATTGTGGTATCGGATTCAGTACAGAGAGTCTATTTCTTAGTATCAAAAACGAGTTTGAAAAAAAGTCTGTTCTAAACCAGTCGGTCCAAACCACAGCTAACAATGCTGTATTTGCCAGCTCTCAAATGCTCCCCCTACAGGCCAGACATAATCCCCTTAGAGCTGGTGTGAATATGACCGAGGGGGAGAAGAGGGGAGGAGAGGAGGTGTCAATGTGTGTATTATTTTTTAATTGCAATTCATTTATTCATAAATACGTGTAAACATGTACAGAGCAGTAAATCTGAGATGTTACTTAATCAGTCTATTTAAAAAAAAAAAAAAATCTATGTTAAAGAAATTAAAATATTTGTATCCAAGTAAGCAGTCCAGCACGTCTTTAACTACATTATGCACAATTGACTCATGAATGTTTCATTCATGCAAAACGTACCTGGACTTGTGTTTTGTTTCATTCACATGTTTGAATAATCCTGCATTATTAGGACGTTCACAAGGTGGAACAGAATATTTTCAGTTTGCGAGAAAAACACAGCCTAAATATGCAGGATTGTGTATTAAACATGTATGTATGTTTGTAATAAGGAAACAACATTATAACACAGATCAAAAATTTGGTTAACATGGGCCCTTTAAGCTTTCAAATCATGTATGCTTTTTATTGCAAACTAAGTTCTAATAGTGAAGGACACTGTCAGTCAATGCATCTGGTTTGGTGATGAGCTCAAACGTTGACATTTTCTTTATTAATTGAGAATATTGAAAAGTCTGTATTGATTATGATATGAAATGTATATTAAAAAAAACATGATGAAGAAAAAATATCTGGATTCATTTCATATTCCCTAGTCCAACTCTAAACCAGTCCATGAACTAAATGGTTGAATTGCTGCGGTCAAAACTGTTGCAAAAAATCAATACTTCTCAAAATGAATGACATTTCTTTAAACCATGCAAATCTTAAGTCTTCAGAATAATCACAAAATCAATACTTCATTTCACATTTCAAGGCCTCCTCAAAACAACCTCCAGTGAACAGGAAGTACTTGGGGTCAGCGCTCGTCTCCACTTCCTCAAACGCTGGTCATGTGACTTCAGTGAATCCTGTGTTTTTCTCTGTTCCTTTAACCTTTCTCCAACTTTGCATTGACATGTTTTGAGACGAGAAGCAGAGACAGACAACGTGTGCTTTTGATTTGACCCTGTGTCTACAAAAGCCTGTTTTTCTTTACCAAAAAAATCAATATATGGATTTGTTGTGACCTTTTTGGCAGCCGGCCGATTCTGCCCCCTACCAGATTATTAAAATGTGAGCGGAGATGATGAATGTTGCATATGAAAAAGCAATCAGCGAGACAAAGAGTGGTGGTTTAAATAAAGAGATTTCACCAAATACTGTGGTTGTACTTGTAATTACTTTAAATCAACTGTATATTTTTGCAGACATTATTATTATATAAAATTAAATTAATCTTTTTTTGACACTGATTTGTTCTGCTCCAATCACAAGGTAATTTTTAATGCTAAAAGAGATAAAATAAGGAATATATCACCACTCAAGCGCTATTTTATTATGACTATAGTATAATTTAAAATTTCATCAATAATTATAATGATTTATGTACAAATGACTGTCTTTAAAGGGTGCCCATTATGCTATTCTCTGATCTTTTATGGCTGTTGTAATGTTTCCTCATCAAAAACATACCTGGAGATGTGTTTAGTTTCATTCACACATTTAAAAAAACTGAATGTTTTCGTTCTTTGCAGAGAAATTTGTATTAACTAAATGACTGCAGCCTTTGCGACTTGAGAATTGCACCAACTCAAAAGCTCATATTGCGCAGCCCTAATGATACAGCTGATCCACTTTGCATGTGTTTAACTGTCCACATTTGCTGTAGTTTGAACTGGGCTGATTTAAGTGACTTTGATTGTAGCGTGCTGTTGGTGGCAGACGGTCCAACCATAAAGGGACATTATGGAGCGGATCATTAGCCATCTGCCTTTTCCCTGCTGTAATGAGATGACTTTTTGGGATGGAAATTGTGACACAAACTGAGAGGCCATGCTTGTTTATGCTAATAAGCTAGGTGCCTTCAGTTAAGACTTTTACCTCTTTGTGTCCTGGTAAATGGTCCCATTTGTAGATAGCACTTTTCCACCTTCAAGGCGCTTTACATCAAAGAACCACTCACCCATTCACACACATATTCATGCACCAGTGGGTTAAGTATCTTGCCCAAGGACACACAACCTGTGGGTCAGTGCTTTACCAATGAAGGGTCGAGAGCGGGAATCTAGCTGCCAACCTTTGGATCAGTGGACAAACACTCTGGCGCCCCTCATCTATAATACAAGATTCTTCTAATTGCTGATAAAATATATTGCGACTTTTGTTATGTTTGTTTGCATAAATTGTAGGGTGCAACATTTGCTCCATTTCAGGACATCTAACAAACATAATCTTATGATTATAATGATGCATAATGCACTATCCATTCAAAACCGATTATATCTTTTGAATTGTGAAAAGTCCTCAAAATGGCACCTATAAACAGGAAGCTGAAACCCGAATAGGTAAATCACACCTGTAGAGCAGACTGTTGACCACTTTCTTTAAAAATTAAATGTAGCGCTTTTCTAAGTTTTGATACACAAGTGCCTAGTTTTTTCTGGGTTCTAATTGAAATATTATCACATGGCAAAAATGGCACAGAAGGGAATATGGGTGAGACCTATTTCACCCAAAGGATCCAAAGGTGGGTGGGGTGATAGACATTAGATAGATAGTGACTTACGAGGTCCCAGTCGACGTTTCTGAAGAACGGGTGAGCCTGGATATCTGCGAACCCAGTCTGAGGGTGACAGCCGAGACGCTCCTTTGGGTCCTGGAGAGAGGGAGTGTGAGGAAGGTGAGAGATGCAGGAGGAGAGCGGGTGATAGGAAAAACTATTACATTCGTATCAGTTATTTCAAGTGAGAGCATTCTTTAAGACACTCTCAAGAAGGAAGAGTAAAGTGGGTTGCATCAGTGGTATCTGGTTTAAAACATTGATTTGTTGTTTAGATGTTTAGAAAATGAAGAATCTATCCAGCATGAGGACCCATTATATTGTCATCTTTCCCATTAAAAGTGTAATGGGAGAGCTCTAGTGCTGTTTTTCGGCTCTAGCTTTACGAATTTCAAGCAAATATCAATAGTATACAATCTTAATTTCTTTCACATTAAGTTAAAGGTCTGATATTCCGCAAAATTGACTTGTGAGCTTCAGGTCATGTTGGGATGTTTTACCTCATGAAAAACATATCTGGAGTTGAGTTTTGTTTCATTCCCACATGTTTGAGTAATCCTTTATCATTAGTCTGTACATCTCCATTATTAGTCTGTCCATCTCCAAAGTTGAAAAAGCTCTGTTCCACCTTGTGATGTCACCTGCGCCACATTGTAAAGTTGTCATGTTAGCAGCAACCTTTTACTGTTCATCCAAATCATCCAAATGATTCTAGTGAAGGTGTATGGAGTTTAAAACACAGTGGAGCACTTCCTGTATTACTACATGACATCACAAGGTGGAACAGAGTGTTTTCTGTTTGAAAGAATAACTCAGCCTAAATATGCAGGATTTCTGTGTTAAACATGTGTGAATGAAACAAATCACAACTGCGAGTATGTTTGTGATGAGGAAACAACATTAGAACATAGATCAGGAAACGGCTTAATATGAGCCCTTAAACTTTTCTATGATGCCATCTATCTAGATCTACATCGTACTTCAAAATGTGTCATCGTGACAGGCGTACTAGTGCAGCACGTCTGGAGTGAGAGTCTGTTGACCTCAAGACTAAAGTCAGACTCAGGGCTGGGACAGTGCAGATCGATGGAGTCTGACCCTCTCACCTTGTTCAGGAAACCCTTCAGGACACTGGCAGCTTTGACTGACAGCGAGCGCGGGATTCGGATCTGTTTTTCCAATATTACTGCAACACACAAGAGAGAGAGATGAGTGAGAGGAGGTGAGGGAAGAGGTGGAGGAGGGGTGAAAGAGAAGAGAGAAAGAGAGAATGAGAGCGAGAGAATTGACTGACAGCAGAGGAGCAGGATAGGGGTTGAGGGAAGAGGATATGAAGGAGAGAGAAAGAGAGAGAGAGAGAGGGAGGGGAGTGAGAGAGAGGTGAAGAAAGAGGGAGAAAGGAGAACAAGAAAAAGAGATGAAGAAAATAAGGAGAGGGGGTGAGGAAAGGTGATATGAAGAGGAGAGAGAGGGAAAGAGACAGAAGAGGGGGGCAGACAAGAATGGGGCAAAGGGGGAGAACAAAAGAATAATAAATAAAAAGAAGGAGAGGAAAAAAGAAAAAGATGGAGAAAAGAAAGGGGGAGAAAGACGTAAGAAAATAAAAGGCAGGGACAAAGAAATGTAGAAGAAAGGTTAGACAGAGGGTGTGACACAAGAATAAACAGGGGATGACAGGAGTAGTGAAGGAGGAGGAAAAAGGGACAGAGAGGGAGAGGGGGAGAGAGGGAGAAAGGAAGGAAGGAGAACCAAGTGCATGTCTATACTGTCAGATACGTTACACAAAACTCCCAGTACTATTCCTTCTTGTGTTTAACATGCAGTACGTGGAGAAATAACCTGATTTATGTAGTAGATCAGCTGACCTCAGTAAACATATGGAGGACCACGAGGGGCTTCACAAACACATTTTACACCATCTGCGTTTTGTAGGAGATCAAATTAAGAAGACCCTCATTTATTAAATTGACTGCTTTGCACTGATTACACCAGCACTTGCTTAATTATGAAGATGCATTTAAAAGTGCATTGCGTAACTTTTGCAGTGGGGATTTGCCACCTGCATTTGTGTACAAGGTTAATGTTTCAATACAGGTGTTTTGTTTTTATTTCTAAAAAATATTGTGATCTTACTGTGAGAGGGCTTGCCTTCCCACAGAGCTGACCAACAACTTGGTCTGGTGATGACTCCATGCAGATGTTATTGCTTTATTGCTTTGTTTTTCCTCAGAAAGTTCCACATTATGGCTTTACACTTAATATAATGCATAATATTAGCTAAATTCATAAGATCTGCTTATTTTCTATGCATATTTAATATCAAGAAGGTGGCAAACACTTCGAGAAAATTACATATCTTGACATTACTGAAAGAACATCACATTTGCTTAATTAATTCTATGAACAAAAAAAAGGATTGTGCAGTCCAGTTTGGCAGCATTGGTTGCCCTTATAAGAAGAGAAACGGATGACAAGTTCAGATCATCTTTAGTTATACATAAAATCCAATTAACCGGCATTGCCAATGTAGCATGTCTAAGTGATGGCCTTTATAATAATACATCAATTATATATATATAATATCAATTAAAACAAAATGTCATGTGTTTAGACTGTTCAATCACTGTCAAATTTTCTATTTTCTCTCACACACACAAGACACACAGTAAACAATGCCATTTTCCCTGGTTTAGAATAATTTCACACATTCTGAGACCAGATGGTGGCTGCGTGGTCTGGGATTACATGGTTGCTAAAAAGGTGTGGAAATGAAAGTGTTGGATTAAACTGTTTATGTTCTTATGTATTTATAGCTCATTGTGTTATAGTTATACGTAGGTTTTCAAATTACATCACAACATCTTATATTCCTATAATCTTTCACTGAGATGGGGGGCAGGTAACATTCTGGGTGTGGTCACCTGGTCACTAATACAAATTACTGGGTTTAACTTTTTTTGTTGCCATTTTTAGATATTTCAAATGAGAATATTATTGATGCTTTGTGTTACCATGGTGATATAACATTATGTGACACAACACATTAGCAGCCAAAAAGTCTGAAAACTAAAATAGTGTTAGGAATTCTAATGGAATTCTAATGGGTATATTTATTTAAAGAGCACCACAAAACGTCATATTAAAGCTGAGTTGTTAATTTTGTATTGTAAAAACTAAAGTTTGTGACAAAATGAGACTGATGCACCCAATCTCTAATAAAGAATTTTTATTTCCCATCAAACCCGTCAGTTAATATGTGTTATAGTCAAATATAGTGATGGTACATAGCTCTAGTAATAACTTTTTACCTTGGAAGAGGTAGTCTTCTGTGTTCTGGTCAGGGTTGTCTGAGCTCCCCACAATGTCAAATGGAGACCGTCCCGCCATCATCTCAAACATGAGCACACCCAAAGCCCACCAGTCCACACTGAAGCCTGGGGAGAGAAAGCAAAGGTAAAATTTTATCAGGGGTTTTAGAACAGGTTTGAGTGTTTCAATGTTTTCTGGGACAGTCTGTAAAAGGAATCTTGGCGATTGTGATTCGATTTACAATTTATGTTTTAAAAGCAGGTTTCTGTCCAGAGTGCACATTATAAACAACAGCATCAACATTTGAGACTGGAATATGAGTTGCTAAGACACGACTTTCGGTAACTAAGGTGGCAAGCTATTTTCTTCTGGTTTTAATTGTATTTAGACTTCTAGTCATCATTCTTTGACGTGGACACAGGCGCAAAGCACCAGACACGAATCTTCAGTATTTTTATTTCACATTAGTCATCCTGTACCCACCTGATTTCTTGTCTAAAATTTAAAGACATAAATGTCATGACTGATAAACTTTAAATGTCAAGTATTAGTTGAGAAAACATCTTTATATATTTTTTGCAATGAAAACGTATGTAACTGAAGAAATGCAAGATGGATAAGTTTGAAGCCACACAGGGTGGTCCATTTGGTCCATAATGGTCAATTTTTTTTCCATCTTTCAACTTGCAACACAAATTCCAGTGTAATTTCCAGTGTAATATCGAGTACTAAGACTAGTGAAAACATAACTTCTAATAAAACTAAATGGCATCTGTCATGTGTTGTTGATACTGACCGTAGTCTTCTCCTCTGAGGATTTCAGGGGCAATGTAGTTGGGTGTCCCACAGAAAGTGCTGGTCGTGTCTCCAGGCCTCAAACCCTCCTAAAGTCAAAACAAAAACAAAAATGAGACACATCCCTGTTCATCACAAAAAGGTGAGAAGAAGCTGATTAATTACATTAAAATATGAAATGAACTAGTATGGCTTTACAATCTTGCAATCTTAGTGTTTTAGTATTGAATGTGGTAATATGAATAGCATAATTAGAACTGCTAGCAATATATTGTTAAATGCCAAAAAGTAAAATGATTAAGTATTGTCTTCATTATTGTATTATTTATAATATATAAATATCAATTTATGCAATTCTTACATGGGGTAATTCTGTGGTTTCCTAAAAATGCAAGACAAAACTGTAGAGCCTTAATATGAAACTATTTATAACACAATGAAGCAGTTAAAAGGGATACATCTATTTGTATAGTATAGAAAAATAGCAATTACATATTTATATTTATATAAGTCATGCAGCCTTAGTTTAGATGCTTCTTGACTTATATAAATATAAATATGTAATTGCTATTTTTCTATTGCTATTTTCTTTGAGAGAGTTTTAATAATAGGATATTGATCAAGGTTCACAAGTCCAAAAAGACTGAAATATTTCACTGACAAACTAACACAAAAATCAAATTTGAGAACATGTTTGCACAGATCTAAATAAGAGAGGGTTAGCAGTTGTTGTTTTTTTACGCAGAATAAGATATTTTGTTGTTTGTAGAGGAAATTATAGTACTTCAAAAACTGCAGTATTTACAATTTACACAGCAGCTGTTCAAATTCAGTTAATTCTGATTGGACTGCCCCAACTTAAACCTGGGCTTAATTTCATAGAGCAGAGACAGTACCTTGCACATGCCGTAGTCAGTGAGCTTGATGTGTCCCTCGGAGTCGAGAAGAACATTGTCCAGTTTCAGATCTCTATAAATGATTCCTCGTTCATGGAGGTAGTTTAGCGCCATACTGATCTCTGCTGAGTAAAACCTGAGAAAAACACAATTGATCACTATGTAAATCTACAATACCTAGGGTGTGTTGACACACCATATCAAAACTGAACTAAATTAGGTCTATGCCCAGGACTAGAACAATGTGAAAGCAAGTCTACATCAGAGCTAAACTGGGATCAAACCAGGACTAAACCTGGCCAAGTGTGAACACAGCCCTAATCCTGTGAAGAGTGACAAGTTTCGAATAGTGAAAAGTCCTCAAGATGTCGCCTATAACATGTAGCTGAAACCCACAAATAGTTTGGGCCATGTAATGCTTAGCTGTACCTGGCATGTTCTTCTGGAAGTTTCCGTTGTCTCTGCATGTGGAACATCAGATCTCCGCCATTGACATACTCAATAACAAAGAACAGTCTGCAAAAGAACAAAAGAGAAAAGAGTTTTGAGAAATTAATTTCCCGTTTCCTGTATTTTATATTCTCATAAGGCTAACTACAGTGTGCCTGTAAAGTCTGGCTTCAGATATCTGTGAAAATCAGGGAAGTATAAAAATAGCCCAAACTAAACATTTGGGTTTTGGTGTATAAAGTTCCCTAGGAATAAGGAGCGGACTGAACATTAAATTGCATCCGGTGAAATTCAAAATGAAGGAACCTGATCTTCTTTTGGCATGTGTGTAGTCCAGTTAATAATAATATGATTATGATCAATTTCACAGTCAGGCACAATTATTCTTTGCAGCGCTACTGTTCAGGTACATATTATGTCAGGCCTAGAAAAGCACAGACCTGCAGAGGAGTGTGAAGTTGTAAAGGGCACAGTATTCCAGGATTAATCAATACTTCTGAAAAATCACAGGCGACAGAAAACCTGACACTTGCGTATTTAGAGCAAACTTGTAGCAAAGTCTACAATTCTACAATTATTATAAAACTTCAGTGTACCAATCTTGAAAATCTATTTTCTACGACAACTGCAGTCAAACACACTGCATCAAATATTTTGTTTTCCATCCTAGTTATACATTAACTTCAGGTTTAAGTACAATTTGGAACTGTATTTTCACTGTCAGTCATTGTATTTTATGTATTTTCACTGTCAGTCATTGTATTTTATGTATTTTCACTGTCAGTCATTGTATTTTATAATCCCAAATACTGGTATGTGCAACTAGAACTTTTTAAAATTAAATTAAAATTTTTACTTTTTCATTGATGCCACATGAACTATAAATAATGAGATTTACATGAAAACATGATCACATATTTTTCAAAGACATCAAGACTTTTGGCCCATGCTATTCCAATATCTCTTTGTGCTTTACAATTGATTAAAAAACAAAAAATAATGTTACTGCAGTTATCCACCACATTCAAAAACTTGAGGGGATAAACCTGGGCATTAGTACTTGTTAAAAGTTAGAGAACCACTGCTCTATTGGCAAATATTGTTAATATAGTTACAGTCAGGTTTTCTGAAAAATACAAAAATAAAGTGACAATGTATGGAAGATGACTGGGCACTGTGTGCGTGTGTGTGTTTTTGCTGTAAAATCTCTTCTATTGCCTAAGGACAGAGCCAATGGCACCTACAGACGCAGCAAGGTTCAAGGAGTAGAATGAGACCAAAAACATAATATGTGCAAAAAATAACAAAAGAAAATTAAATTCTGTCTGGACAAGCATTTTATTCACAGTAAAACTTTTTATCTAGAAATTTAACTTTCATTCGTTAAGGGTCCTATGTGAACAACTGAGGGATTAGATGCAGGGTTATACAAAGCTACACAGTTATTCCCCACAGCAACGTACATTACCTGCTTTCTGTCTGAAAACACGAGTGGAGGCCGACCAGGAAGGGATGATTGGATGCCTGCTCGAACACGTGCTTCTCCGTTTGAACCCAGTCGATGTCCTGTAGAGACACAGAGACGCACCCAGACGTCAATCACCTCCTCTGACCGCACACCCTTGAACTATGCGCCACAGAACAAGCAGAATGCTACATCAGCCTTCCCCGTAGCTCAATGCTAGCTGGCCCCAGTAGAAGCAGAAAAGTCTATGCAGTGGGCCTATTGATGGTGGATAATAATATGTCTGGACACGGCTGACAGCAAAACACTTCTCCATTGATCGCAGGGCTCTTGTCAATTTGTCAATCACGCTAAGTGCGTCTAATCAAGGCTAACTACTACAGAAGCGCGCGCTGTGCGGCTACGTACATGCTAAAATCAATCGGTGATGACATGATGGTTTATCTACACCTTCTTAAAAAGAGTGATGGCTCAAAAGACTTCATTCAAAACCAGGGGAAAAGACAGAGATAGAGCAGGCTTGAGCAGGTTCAGTGATGTGAGACAAGTCGATGCGAAGAAAAACAGCTCATACTAATTGCACTAACTGCATTAATTAAAAGCTGCATTGACTGTAGCAGAATGAAGGCTTCAGAGCTAACTAACTCACAGCTGCAGGGAGGTGGTGTTACTCGACAGTCACAATGTATAAACTTCTATCATGGTTCAGTCCTCACTTCTGCACAAAATATGCCTTGGCTAATTACGGTTTGACACATTAAGAACCGAGCTGACAATTAAGATGTATACACCATCACTAGAGTTGTTTAGAAATATAATGTAAATGCAGGAAAGTATAGATTTACAAGAATAGAGCTCAGGACTGAACGTCAACTTTGCATTACAAATGTGATAAACCTCCAATGTTTTTCATTGCATCTCCTATTCTATAACTGTACAGCATCTAAAAATGTGCAATATAGTTATCTGTTATTAGTATGTGGGTTTGTGCATTCATAAAATTAATGTAACCGATTTATTGGGTTTTGGAACAGTTTAGTAACCACTCTGTAATAGCGACATCCTTGTAACCCTTATTAAAAGGCGAACAAAGACTTAATTGATAATGAACAAATTGTTTATTACGAATGATTCACGCGTGGTAACTAGTTAATCAATTATGATAAGAAGTTAGGGTTGGTAGATAGAGACACGCACATCCGATAAAAGTTGCAAATGCGTGTCCAAAAATAAAACAGTCCAAAGACAAAACAGATTCACACTGCAGTTCTTTGGAGCTGCCAATTTTTTACATTTTTGTGAAGTTATTCAAATAAAAAAAAAATTAAAAAAAATGGGAGCTCCAAAGAACTGCTGTGCGGATCTCTTTTTTCTTTTCTAGAAGTCAGGGTTGTAAATGGACTCTGCAGTCCTAAGAAGATTTTACCTCATCGTCATTGACCAGTTCTTTCTTCACCACCTTCATGGCGTAGATCCTCTCGGTCTTCTTCAGTTGCACTAGCAGCACTTTAGCATAGCTCCCTCTCCCGATCACCCGGAGCAGGTCGAAATCTGCCAGACCCAGACTGGAGGGCGACTTCCCGGTGTCTCTGCTACTGCGGGCCTGAGCAAACACAAAATTAAAAACTCAATAAATGGAGAAGAATTGAGCAAGCACGTATTAAAATCATTTAGTCTCTCAACCTTCTCCGAGTACATTTAAAGGTGATTTGGCTGGCCCATGATTTCCTTAGGGTGATTCCCAAATTAAACTCTTGCTTTATTGTAAGAAATACATCACTGTAATGACCAGCTTGGCCTTATTAGATAGAGCCGGGGCACGGGTTTTGATTAAAAGCAGCCATATCCAGTCTTTAGTGTTGATGACACCTTTACAGTTTGCACACCGATCTTCCCCTCTCCTCTTCACCAAGATGTAATTTGTTGCGTAGTGAACCAATACCAGGACCAATCCGTCTAAAGCCAGCACTGTGACAGCGCACATCCCCAGAGTCTCACACCGAACCTGGGATAATATCATCAGACCAAAGCCCCCCCTTAACTATAGTATGTCCTATGATCTATGGATCATTTATACCCTATATCTCTAAGTAACTAATATTACTACTTATACTAGTTACTAAGTGTAACTAATATTAAAATGGCCAAACCAGGGCTATAACAAGTATTAGAGAGGACTAAATCAAGACTCTGTCACGCCTAAATCAGCACTAAACCAGATAAAAACCAGACCTAACCAACACTAACCCATGTAACTGTAACCTTTAACTTACAGGTAAAACCGAGCAACTAATTGAGGACAATGAAGGTTTGGTCCTGATCTAGTCCTGGTTTAGTTATGGTCTTCTTCCTAATCACGTTGAGGTCCCAGATCAATTAGTAGATGCTAGCAGTTGTTTTGTGCATCGAGTGGAGCTTATCCATGGTAACCACACTGGCTTTAGAGCAAATTACAGTCCACAACATAACAGGGCAGCCAATCTCAACTGTGGATCGAAGAGTGGACAATGCTGAGGTTAGGCGACTTTGGAGCTTATCTGCGGGTAAAATCTTGTTTAATTACATGAAAAAAACAAATTGATGAATATGTCTTGATAGAAAATGTGTTTAAAGGGTTATGAGTCAGATGTGTCACTGAATACATCACATTGCAATAATGTGACACACAGCTGGCATTCATTCCACTCTTTGGTAATTAACCGACTGCTAGAGATTATAAAAGAAATATATTCTATGGACAGATTGATTTGAAAAGAAAATAAAGCACTGGAAAAAAGGCACAGAAAATAAACAAAAAGAAATAATTCACTTTTTTACATCTCTGGTATTGTAATTGCTGAGAGTTTTGCTTTGTTTGTTTTGTCATTGTTACAAAGAAATTAAAAAATAAATAAAAAAAGATCGAGAAATTAAACCTAAAATATACACAGTTTGAATCAAATTACAAAAAGCTGTACATTGAAAGTGTATTAAATTTTCATCTTTTTTTTTTTTTTTTTTTTTTTTATCATTTTGATCTTACCGCACCATTTGATAAACACTATCCCTGAGTATCATTTGTTGTCCATTCCGGTGAGCTACAACAGCATTTAACAGCCTTATAATCCAATACAATCTTTTCAATGAAGTCATGGACATGTACAATATCTCTCAAACACTCTTGGGAAAATTCCTGTATCAAAAATAACCGTTTAGGCGTATACACGGACCTCCACTTTTCCTGCTCCTCCCTCTAAAAGTACAATCTATTTGGGAGCATCCATCAGCCTCGGGTGTTAAGAGCTGTGATAAAGGGTTACTTTATTAGCCCCGCCAACGGAAATCAATACCACACAACTGCAATGGCGCCTACGTCTGCACAGACACTATATCACAGGGACCCAGCAGGGGGACACGCACCTATGTATCAAAAAGAAACATAGGTGCAACAATATGGTTCAAACATGTGGGTTATTTTGGCTTTTGGATAAATTCAAAATGATCAAATGTGTTAAACAGCTTTGTGTAATTCAATTTGATTGTTAACTTTAGGTTGTAGGAAATTCAAGAAAAGATTCAGAAAACTGCACTGCTCAATTATTAAAAAATAGCCAAACTAGGTCTAAACTATGTCTACATCAAAAACTGAACCAAACGATGATTTTGAAGGTGCACTACGTAACTTTCTGGTGCTGCTAGTCTCCGTGGAGATGTTATTGTTTGGCTGGAATGCCATTAAAAGGCAAGCTACATCAGATCTGTGGAGCAGTGACCATGCTTATATATGTATATTATGCAAAATTGACTCCTCTGAGCTTTAAGCCATGTTAGAATGTTATTACCTCATCAAAAATATACTCAGAGTTGTGTTTTGTTCCATGTACACATATTTGAGTAATATTTATTATTATTGTTATTATGATTGTTGTTGCTATTATTATTATTATTGTTATTGTTATTGTTGTTGTTGTTGTTGTTGTTGTTGTTGTCTAGTTTAGTTTTCAAGTTAACAGCTTTTTTTTTCAGTAGAGATTGGCAATTCTAGGGCTGAAATGATCCAAGCGATTCTAGCACTTCCTATACTACCACATGACATCACAAGGAGGAACAGAGGCAAACTAAGGCTAAATGTAGGATTTGTGTGTTAAACATGTGCGAATGAAACAACACAACTCCAGGTATGTTTGTGATGAGGAAACAACATTATAACACAGATCAGAAAATAGCGTAATATAGGACTACACTATGGTGTATTTTTACAGTACCATGTTTCCATTCATAACCTTGAGTGCACCTTACCATCCTTTTCCCATATCTACATTTCCATGCAATTATGCACTAGAGTCCACACACATATCTCCACATATGACAGGTTTGACAGCGGCATCTCAAAATGGCTCCTCACCTCTTTCTCTTCTCCGTCGTACGTCAGGCTTTCTCTGGACTCTTTGTGCGCGCCTTCAGGACCAGTGACAGACACCAGCCACACGCCGCAGAAGGAGAGTGGGAGGGCGGAGGGGAAAAAAAAGAAGAAAGAAGAGACAGGAAAAAAAAGAGTGAGAACCAAGTGTTAGACAGTAACAGGCTTTGTTCGCAGCTAAAGCGGAGCCAGCGCAATTTCTTCTACCGCCTGTTTAAGTGAAGACACAAGGTTATGAAACTATTTTTTTTTCCAAGAAATCTTTGTTTATTTATAACTGTCCATATGTTATTTTCACTGATATGATTTGCTATTAATAAATGGTGGAAGCTAATATTCCAAGAGTTTCTTTGAAGATATGCAAAATTAGAATACTGTGTACATAGTCTATAAATAAAAAATATTTAAAAAAATCCTGGAAGATTACACTGCACTACACTTTTAATCAGCTATTTTCAAAAAAGGGTGTACATATATTATTGTACTTTTTGGGTAAATTTGTCAGTCCATTCTTTCGTGTACAAAACTTACACACAACTTAAATACAATTAGGACATTTTAAATCATGTTTTAGCACATTTCCGAAGGACTGCTCCACGGATTATCTCAGGATTATCCAAAAATAAATCTTTATTTTTTATCAATATTACCCACTCCTATTCTATGCATTAGAAGACTATTTTTGTCTTCTATCAGGCCTGTAACATGTGTAACCTACAATTCATAATTTCATTGCTAATGCCAATATGTCATTATGAGGTGGCAGTCTATCTGGCTCGCTTACAAAATCTATATATTAAGAATTGTCTTGTTTACATATTTTATTATTATTTTATGCAGCTATGAATGCCTATAAACACCCTTGAGAAAATTAACACATATTGCTTATCTAACCTTTACATTACATTTTGTTCATGATGTTTCAAGCAACTCATTATTTTTAACAAGACTATAGTAAAGTGAAAAAAGCATTTTTAACAAGCGCAAAACAACATCTAAAATTCTTTCTATAAACATAATGAGGCTTTGTGCCCTGATAAGCACAATAAATGTTGAAGGAGCTTTTTCACATTGTCAAGTCCTGTGTCCTGCGTACATCCCTCTGGTTTGTGTGTGCCCAATTAGGTGAACATACAATAGTTTTTGCTAGGGCCAGACCAATATGGATTTTTTTGGAGCCAATATGATACCGATATACAGTAACAGGCTTTGGAGGTGCCGATAGCTGATATAACAGTCGATATACAGTATTTAGTGACGTTAAAATTAACTGTGAATCTTCAACTGATTATAAAACTTAGGTTTGACTATTAGATTTTAAGTTGGGTTTGTTTAGGCTACATTTACTGTTATTTTGCCTCTTTAAATCATATTTAAAGACAGTAGGTCAACCTAATGGCATTTTTGCATGACATTCCAGCTAGTAAACAAACTAAAAACTAAAGCTATTAGCCTTTATAGGTAAATGCGTGTGCCATGGTAATTAATTATATGTGTAAACGCAGACCATTCACACCTCTTTTCACAGCTCATCTACATATCAATGCAGGTCCAGTAACATGTACAGCCACTATAGTCACTTTACTGTAGGCCAATATGAGAGAAAACAGGCTGTTTATGTGTGGGAGCCTACAGCAGCTAAGCGCTAACCAAAACCATTTGCACTCACCGCTCATACAGGCACCTCTCAGATCACAAGTCTTCACAAGTAAGTGTCCCTTCAATCCTGACTCAAAACGATCATACGTAAAAAGAATATAATCCAGCATGTTGACAGCAGCTGTCTGTGTGTGTCTCTGTCTGTGGGACAGTCCTCTCTGCTCCGCACTCGCACTTTGATAAAAACAAGTAGTAGTTTTGTTGCTGGCCTAAACTGCGCTGAGGTTAACTTTTATTTATAGTCAGTATCTTAGATCCGACACAAGAGTATTTAAAGCCAGCTCCTCAGTGTTGCGCACTGGTGTAAACAAGAGCATGTGTCACGTGACATGACTCTGGGAGTGCGTTCAGGGGCAGTACGGCGTTACAGACACAGATAAATACTGATGCAGTGCCACCTATTAGGATATTTGTCTGTAAATTGGACTAAATGGACTCAATATAGAGAGTCTATGCTTCATAACGAGGTATACCATGCCCACATGGACTATCAGTCCATATCAACAAGATTTAGGCCGACAGCCAATATATTTCAAAGTGCCCATATCGGCCAATAATATCGCCCAACCGATATTTCGGTCGGGCCCTAGTTTATAGTATATGGCATAAATATTCATTTATATTTTTAAGTGTCATATTACTCAGCCTTGAACACTGAATATTTATTAATAGATAGTAGTTTAGCCAATAGCTTATAGTTGATATAATACACAATTGACAATCCTCATTTGGTCTTAGTATTGGGTAATAGTTTTCATTGGTTTTCTAACAATAGTACCACAATCCTTAGCTCTAGTCCCAAACACCTGACTGGACTTAAGTCTGGGGTTGAGGGTGACCCACAACACATCTGAACCATTAATCTATTGGGTTGTGGCCCTAATCAGAAATCAGTCAAATACTCACAAATCTCAAATATACAATGTATTCAATGTTGTCTCATTGTCAATCTTTAGATATAGTCTTGTTTTTGTACTTAATATTAAAATACATTAGATTATGTTGAAAAATTAAATTATTTGCTTTGTGGTGACATTACACTGATTTTCTGGAAACCAGTCGTAACCTAACCACAATTACTGCGTGCCTAATCATGCCCAAAAACCTAAAAAGACCTAAATTAACTCATAACTACAACAGTAGTAATATCCGCCTAACACACCCAATGTAACTTATCTTTAAAAGTAAATGTGTAAAAAAAAAAAAAAAAAGTTTAGGCATTTTATATTATTAATTAGTGGTACTTAATTAGTGAAAATAAGAGTGCACTGTTACCTGGCTGTTCCGTTTGGTCTAATTGACTTGATGGTGGGCCCGGCATGATTGGCTCCTAGATTAGAAAAATGTATTAACACCAAATAATTATATGAATGAACTTAAGTTAAACTTGTGAATTGTGTTGAATAATAAATGTTAACTTGACCAGACTTTGCTCACTGACCTGTAAAACTGGTCTGCCACACTCCACTGTGACCAGTTTGTGGCACTTTTTGTGGACCAATAGTTTACAGTTGATGCATTTGTATCCCTGCCGCCCCAGACCCCAGATCCTGTCTGTACAGATGGCACAGTGCGCTCTCTGCTCAAAGAGAGAAGAGAGAAAGTCACACAATCACAATGTGTCAGACAGTTTACAATGTAGACTTGGTTTGATTTAGTTTAAAGCTCCTCATTACACAAAACGGATTCTTGGGTTTTAAGCCATGTGTAGTTACTCGTCAAAAACATATCCGGAGTTGTGTTTGTTTCATTCACACATGTTTAAGTAATCCTTTATCATTAGTCTGTCTGCATCTTCAAAATGCTCTGTTCCACTTTGTGATGTCATGTTGTGGTAGTTTTCAAGTTAATAGCTGCCTTTTACTTTAGTTCAATAAAGAGTTACCATTCCAGGGCTGAAACCATCCAAATTATTCTAGTGAAGGTGTATGGCGTTTAACATCAGCAACAACACAGTGGAGCACTTCCTGCATTATCACATCACTTGAAGGTGGAACAGTTTTTTTTTTCCATTTGAGAGAAAAACTCAGCATAAATATGCAGGATTTGTGTGTTGAAAGTGTGAATGAAACAAAACACAACTCCAGGTATGTTTTTGATGGGGCTACAACATTATAACATAGATCAGTGAATAGACATAGATTAAAATGTCTATTCACTCACCCCCTATGGCTGTAAGACTCACAGATACCAACATCTTCAACCACCACCAATCACATTACACTATATTTGGCAAGATGAGTTAAGTGTTTTGCCTAAGGACATAATGTCTGTATACAATATTGGTAGGAGACAGAACCACAGACCTCTGAGTAAGTGGTCACGTGTTAATCAAATAAGATCACATACACATTTGACTTACTGAAGCCAATAAAATAGAAGACAAAAATGATCACCATTAACTTTATATGTGGGAGTTCTGGACTGTAGTTTTATCAAATTGCAAGATAGAAGCTGATAGTATTACCCTGTTGAAGCGCTTTGCCTGAAAAGCGTGGCCACTCGCATAGTAAAGCTTCCTCCAGCGTCTAGCCCCGCGTCGGTATATAGACTCTGAAGAGAGAAACACAATTTGTCCACAAATTATGAACATTGTGACCATAAACAGTTGAAACCGATACTTTGCAGCTGATGTCATCAATAGTCCCTGAGGGTGTAATACTAACTGTAGGCACTGCTCTGTCTGAAGCCTTGTTAAAGACTGAGCTTTAATTTAATACTCTGATGATAAAGAACTGACTTGCTGGAACTACAACAGGTGAGCTGATTTTGTACTGTTAAGTCCCTCTCAATTAACATTAGACATAAAGCTAGCTCGCATTAGCCATTCTCACTTTCTGATGAAAATCAAACACCTCAACAGGACAATGAATGCTTCTATTGAGTTTTCAGACAATTTTAAAGCTTTTTGGCTGTATTTCCTAATATGTTCACTGTGTCACCATAGTAACTGATGAACATTCCTTCATAGACATAAATGCAGAACACCCCCAGCATGATGTCACTGCAAAGTATCAATTTGTTGCTTTTGGTATAGTAAAAAGTAGGAAAAGCAACTTCCACTTACTGTCTTCTCCTGGACATGGCATTCCAGGCTTCTCTGGGATATTAGGGAACACTGGGGAGAAAAAAATAAATAAATTAATAAATAATATCAAATGTGGCAGGGGCACTGACAGCAGGATCATTTGATTTATGTTTTAAAATAGATTCAGTTCACAGCGTACATTTTAAACACATCCAGGAGCATTAACACTTGTGAGCACGTTGAAATATTCACAGCTAAATTGATATGAGAATCGCATGCATTTTCAGAACATGTCTGTAGAGGTCTAAGCTGTAGTCTTAATAGGTTTTATACAGAATAAGATCCTACGGAGACAGGATATTTTGTGGCTTGCAGAACACAATAACACCCAAAGAATTACAGGCTTTGTCATTTGGTAATCTTGACCATTAAAACTGCGATTTCAACTGTGATCAGTCTTGCAGCGCTATTTTAGAGTTTTAGTAATTTTGTTCAATACAAGCTCTAGCACTTAGAAAGAGGGGAGGTAAATGGTTGTATTGAGGCTGCTGCTGCTGAGCAGATGGTGCACTGGAGGTGAGGTGCTCTGCACAGACTTGTTCATTTTTCATTCCTAGAGTAAGATGTTTATCTGCTAATTACTTTGATTCATGCGCTTGAATGGGACGGGAAACTATTCTTCATACACACCGCTGGATATGCTAAACACAGTAGGACGCCATCATGGATTTTGCTTTCATATTTTTTTACCATTCCGATGTATATTCTATTTTAATTTATGCTATTTGAATATATAGAGGAATTACATCATTATATTTGTGCTGTTGTCAATTGCATTAGACAAAATTTCATTCTCGCCCATCTAAGCAACCCTCAAATAGTCATGGGTTTCAGTTTCCTATTTAGGCGTCATTTTGAGGACTTTTGACAATTCAAAAGTAGTATCATATTCTGAAATGTTACAACAGTGCCAACTTTTGATAACTCTGAAACTCATAGTTACAACTAATGATATTTACAATTTTTCTGCACATCTATTTTTTAAAACCACACTGTGTAACAATTCAGCTCCAATTTAGACTCTCTAACTAAAAACACTCCTGGTGTCATGTGATAATACAGGAAGTTCTCCACTATGTTTTTAAATTCCATACACCTTGACACTGAATTTAAGACCTGGAATTGCCAGTCTCTATCAAACAAAAGCTAAAAGGTAGATAGCTGTTGACTTGAAAACTACCACTTCATGGCATCACAAGGAGGAACAGAGCATAATGAGCTTTGGAGATGTAGACACACTAATAGTAAAGGGTTACATGTGTGAATGAAACAAAACACAACTCCAGGTATGTTTTTGATGAGGTAACAACATCTAATACGGCTTAAACTTCACAAGAGTCAATTTTGCGTAGTATAGGACTGTTGAAAGTAAGTAAGCTATAGTAAATTCCCAATTGTCAAATAATCATGACCAAAGTACATGCTAATCACATTTAATTTTTAATACAGTTTTCACATAAACATCCAATCTTTTTTGTGACATTATAAACTGATATAATGATATAATGATTTTTTTAAAGATAATTTAACAAAGCATTTCTATACTATATTCCTGTTTCCCTAAAGAAGTTGCTTGCTTGTAATTTAATCATTGTTTTTTATGAAGTTGCCAGTGTGTCTGAAATAACCCAGTATTTCAACAGTGCAGTAGAAGTCTGTATTGTAGAGCTGCTTATGTAGACACAGCCTAGACTTGGGGGCATGGTGTGAGTCAGAGTTGAGGCGTGGGCTTAGTGTCGACGAGCTTGTTAGCATGTAGATCTGGCAACCCCCTGTAGCACTGTCAACTTCTCTCCTCTCTCCATTCATCCACTGTATACTCTTCTTGACCTTTCACCTTTTTGTATTTGAATAAAACTTTACTAACAAGCCACTACGTGTCAATCAAATGTTCATATCACCAGGCGGGCATTTTGAGGCTACCTTAGTTAAAGTGCACATGAGAGGTTTTCATGTTTTGCTAAGTATTACTTGGTTTAGTAACTGTAGTAGTAACTGTAAAGTAACAGGTAAATATTTCTTATAGTTTTATAAAATTACTTTGCTGAGTTCTAAAATGGAATACCTCTACTTATCAGACTAATCATAACTACCGGTAATGTATAACTTAGACAAGGTTTGGCAGTCATTATATTTCTAGTTATTTGAATTACCTTTATGTTAACTACAATGATGTTAAATATGCTTTGTTGAAATTCATATATCATATGCACTTTAACTGAGATCTCCTGGATTCACTTAATGTATTTCATAAAAGGGCTGAACTTAGAAGAGGAAGTGGTCTAGCCCAGGGGTTTGAATAGAGACGTCAGCAGCTGGAGCTCTTTCACAGGTCAGTGCGTCTTTGAGCATACGTTAGTATGACTGTATTTGATGTACTTGGACAGAATGTGTTTATAAATAAAACTGGGAATAGCGTTTAGAAGGAGCAATAATTATTTAGCAAGTCTGTCCTGGAAACTGTCAGTGAACCAGAAGATAATGTGTACAGTCTGGCTTGGAACAACAATATAAGGAGAAAAATGGCACGCCAATTAAAGATGACCAATGTAATTTTTTCTTGAGGAGGGCCGCTACCTGCTTGTCTACATAGAGATGTTATTGTTTGCCTAGAATGTTTCACAGTATGGCATTAAAATGATCAGTCTTCCTAGAGAAAAGCATGTGACACCATTAGGTCAGATCTGTGGAGAGGCGATGCCACTTACAGTAAAAATGTATATTTTTCAAATGCTAGATAGATACTTTAACTGTTAATTTCGTTTAGATCATTTTATGAACTATCAGACATTAAAGCTTAAAAAGCCCTCCCCTTAATAGTAGACATCTCTCTGACTCTGCTCTCTTTTACATTAGATTGGTATGGTATGTGGTACTGGTATGTTTGGCATTAGCCCTCACCATGGATAATGAGCTCAGAGTCTTTGTTGAGTTCATAGAGTCGCAGGGCCTCCTCCAGCTCCAGCTGAGACGACACTGTGCACGGGTCACCTGCAGAACACACAGAATCACATCAGAAACACAAACTACATGTATGATCTAGGCTAGGGGGGAAAACACTGTAAAGCAACAACTACAAGCAATCGAGACTTTGATTTTTCTAACCATGTAAATGTATCTAATGGAGTGGAGTAATCAGATAACCCAATAATTAGAAGTGATTATTACAAAACACCATGCCATACAGTAACAATAATATCCAATCCATTAGAACAGTGTTTCTCAAACTATGGTACGCAAGGTTCTTTTATCTCTACTGCACTTTAATTCTAACACTTGCTTTGGCATCATTTCTAACCATACTTTTGTCCTTCTTTTAGTAAATTCTTGTTTGTAACTTCTGAAGCAATTATGAAGTGCTATTTTACATCTGGTTTAGATCTGGTGGTACTCTGAGTTGGAGGGTTTCTTTGGTTTGGGATCGGCTTTAGAACATTATTTTTTTCACTTTTGGTATGCCAGATGCCCTTCCTGTGGCAGGCAGCGAAAATGTAATTGGAAGGACAAAACATTGAAAATACCAGATTTTGTGGATTATTTAAAGGATAGACACAAAAAGCAGACAAACTAAGGGAAGAGGAACCAAAACTTTTACTCAAGTAAGAGTGCTGCTACTTCACTAAAAAATATTACAGTACAAGTATGCTGCAAGAAAAGTACTCTGAAAAGTACAATTTATTTATAAAGTTACTCAAGCATCTGACCTCTGACCTTAGCACTACTATACATATTACTATATGTAATTTTGTTTGCGCCAATACTTCACATGATTAAAAATATGGGTACATTCAGCTAAAGGAAAATTAGCAATATATTGCACTTGAACTTCTTAAACCTACGGCCACCGATTCCCTGTGACTCAAAAGCGCCAGGTTTCAATAAACACACTTGTTACATACTTTGCACAAGAACTTTATATCTTTAGCATTTGCAGTCAATAAACAATTACTTTAACAGGAGTTTGAACAAAGAGCAGTTCAGACCACAGCTTCGCTTCAGTGGTACAGTGGTGAAAGTGTGAAAGGTGAGCTGTCCAATAACTATGTGACATTTAAAACTATGTTCGTCTCTGCTCGAGGTGTGAGGGCAATTGTAACATATGAACTTTGAGAGAATATAGAAAATATGAGGAAAATGACACCCCACTCTAATCAATGCTGCCATTTTATGTTTGTTCATTTTATAACCATTTGTGCAATTATTTAGGTCAATGATTAAAATACCACCAGGAAATACAGCCAATTATCTCTCACCATTAATGAGAAAAGTCAAAAGATTAAAGACATAGCTAAGCTGGACTTTCATATCTAATTGCAACAAATATTTATTTTTTACTTTTTTTGAATTATGGAACAAAAAGTCACAATTATTTTGGGTATTTGGAGAATTTTTGTGGGGCAGAATAAGCACCGACATCTACCCAAACAGAATTTAACTGACTGTGCGTTTGTGTTTTCATTTATTAAATCACAAAAAATAAAAAAAATTAAAATAAATCAAATACAAAATCTTTTGAAATGAACACACTCTGTGACAAAAACACTGCTGGTTAATAACAAGAACTGAAATCATGGAACTTTCTTCATGACGACTTTTAATACCAGTTCCAGTTTAATAATGACTTTTAATACCAGTTCCAGTTGTTTATTAGTAGTTTAGTATGATTGATAGAACACTACTAGATGCTAGTTTTCCTGGAAAAGTATTCAAGATTATAAAACACTGGTTGTTTCAAATGATCTCATCTTGTATGATAACTAGGGTTATATTAAAGATGTATTACAGATTTTTTTTCTGATAAATGTAGTTTTTCCCACATAAAATAAAACATAAAAAGTAAAAGTGACGTTGTGTACTGTTTGTATCTAATTATAAGACATGTTATTACAAACTGCCTGCTTTGCCATTTATAAATATACATATATGTCATTGTACATATATTATACATAACATCTCCATGGAGACTAGCAGCTGGCAGACCCTCCATCAAAATGTTACATAGTGCATCTTTTAAAGAACACTTGAGTTTATGCACCATGTTAAAAAGATACTCATACTACAGACAAAACAAACAAACTTGGTCTGAGCTGTATATTCTCATTATCCTCAGTGTGTACGACTCTGCGCAGTGGGTCACATGTCCACCATCCCTGTGCTGACCTTTGACCCTGGCCACATCATTACTGTTAGCTCCTGTTGTTTCTGTGCCGGGAGGGTAGGAGGACGGGTGGATTCCTCTAAACGTGGCGCTTCATTAGTGGCATCAGCAGCTTTTATCAGACGGGATAATGACTGGACTAATGATACGTGGGCGAGCGGAGAGAGGGGTGGGTAGGGGGGTATGTGAGTGCGCGGGGGGCAGGTGAGCAAGCGATAATGACTCTGGGGCGGCTGACCTCATCCTGGCAACTCCTGACAAACTGCATCACAACCAGAAAGTGCCAGAGGAGGCCAACATTTTATACTAGATGTCAAACTTGATAAGAGTCATCTACCTGAATGAGCGTAGTTTTACTGAGTCATTAAAGAAGACCTGCTGTGCTTGTGTAAACTACTGTGGATCATTATGTTATATTTTGCACATTTGAAATACAATATTCACCTACAATGACTTAATAAAAGAAACAAGTCCAAGTTTGCATCTCAGATGGAAAGCTGCAGATCCCACTATGGAGCAGCAGATTCATATCAAAATGACTATGCCACACTGCCTAATCCTACGTCTTTCACTGATTAAGAAAATAAAATCGTAAAAGTAAGTAAGTAGCAATTCTCTAATCTTATCTTTCTTGCAAGAAAGTGTTATACTAACCACCCATTCGCATAAATCTACAAGTCCGAGCAGGTCAGGTCACACAGTTTCCTGTTAATGTTTATGGCAAATTCCCTCCACAAACAGCCTGAAAGAAAAACCATGGAGACAAACCTAGAGATCACAGACTCACCACAGCCCTGTGTGGCACAGTTTACTGGACAAAAGTTTATTTGTATTTTCTTATATATTGTATTATGCATTGTTGGCATTTTAAAACTACTTTTGTACACAGGTGTTTAGTACTGCATGTAGAGTCTGCTGAAAGTGCAGACTTTACAAACACTGGAGCTGCACAGACAGTGTTTGTTATAGATCACCTGCTTCTGTTCAGCCTGTTTTAAAAATAATTACATTTTAAAATGACAATGATTGAGCAAGTATTCAGCTATTTGTAAAGAAGAAAAGTGGGTGTTATTTGTAGATCTAAGGAAAAGCAGTGGGATTTGATAAGCTCTTACCATTCACTTGAGATGTGTTGAAATTAGGGTTTTGGGATTTGGGAAAATATCCAAATGTGATTTTTCTGACAAGCATTGTGATTGCAATTAGATATGTAATATTTTAGGATTCTGTTCAAAATTCAAACAAATACAAGAATCACATTTCAGAACATGTTTGCACAGATCTAAACTTACAGGGTTAGCAGTTTTATGCAGAAAAAACAGGAAAATATTTTGTTCTTTGTGGAAGAAACTACGGTACTTCAAAAATTGCACAATTAGCAATTTACGATTCGATTGTGATAATCTTGCAGTGCTAGTTGTAATGTACTGCCCGGTGGAAGTTTTATTATTTTTTGTATTCTCCTACACAGTCAAATATTATTCAATAGGGCAGGGTACCATTTAAATTTTTTTGATAGTAGTACTTTAAAGATGCCTGCTTTTCTATACAGGTTCCTTAACGATTCTTTATTCTTTTTTTTATTATTCACCCATAATCACATATTTCAAAATGATCTTTCCGCTTTGACGTAGGTGACAGAGGAGCAGTACCTTCTTCGTCAATCCACTTCATGGTGAAGAGCTGGTCATTGTCCATGGAGCACATGTCTCGCACCTCTCCATACAGACCCTCAAATGAGATGGATGGCTCGAAGTGAGTGATCATGATGTCCCTGAGGAGACAGAGATAGAGCAGGGGTTAGGGCTGAGCCAGAAAAATCCTTACAGAATTTATCTATGATCAATATGAAATCAAATCACAAATTAATATATCCATGAGGAAATGTATGCCTAGCCATGCCATTATCAGTCTGATTGATAACGGTTTACAGATAGTAGCTGAAACGCCTCAACTTCAAAAATATGGTCAAATAGTTGTCCAAAGTATCAAAAATCAGGTACTAAATCAATACTAAACCTAGTATCAAAACTTGATTCCCGTTTAAACAAGTATTGATACTAAAAAAGAAATCTCATAAACAGGACAACAGACAATGTTGAAGTATGATACAAGATGGTAACATGAAGAAAGACTTAAAAATTAAAGTCTAAAAAAGAGCATTCTTTATTATCATTAAGTATCAACACTATCAACACTATGTCCAGATAACTACCTTTGAAAACCGAAGTGCTGTCGTAATACAAAAATTTCAATATAAAGGAGGAACAGACTCGATACTCAATTAATGATTTCCATACCACAATGAAAAAATTGTTCTTATTTAGACAAATAGAATGTCATTTTTAACATTAAATTATAATACTTTCTTTTATATTACCATGTGGCCTTATATTTGTGTAATCACTCAGTCGTCCAAGTAGGTTTCAAAGTGGTCCATAGGGGTATACTTGTCTGTGTGCTCTTATACTGATATACTGATATATTCTGATACAACTCAAGATCATTCTAAAGCTATTGAGGAAAGGTTCTTTTCACTTTTTAGTATTGATACTCAAATGAATATCTAGAATCAATATTAGCTTTAGTATCAATTAGTATCTGATTTTTGATACTTTTGACAACCCTAATCATGACAACACCATGTCAAGACAACTATCTTTGAAACCTTTTTAACATACTTCTTCCAATGAAAATCTATTATGTGGATATCTGATTTTTGACATGGTGGTATAGCCCACCTCTATCTTAAAGTATAATTGACAGCAGAGGATTCCCAGTAGCAGCAGAGTTCCTCATTAAAGGTTTTGTACAACACAGCCTTAACACAGTCCTTTACTAGCAGTCCTGAACAAAGGAAGCTCTTTAGAAAAAGGAGAGAAAAAAATAGTGTGTTTTTTCCTCAAACGCTGCTGCAGTGAGTCACAGTCTGCCAGTCTGTCACATCCTGAGAGCATTCAGCGTCACTGCTGTTCTGGAGGAGGTAGACAACACAGAGAGAGAGGGACAGGGACGAGGGGGAGAGAGGAGATGTGAGGTGGGGGTAGAGAGATGAAGGGGGAGTGAGAGAGAAGTAGAGGCAGATGAGAGAGAGAGGGAGAGTGTAAGGGAAGAGAGAAATGTAGGGGTGATAAAGAGGAGTGGAGAGAACACACTGATCCAATACTGGTATTGGATATGGGTTCCGATACGGAAAAAAATTGTTATATCAAATTCGCCTTCCAAGTATCAGTTCAGCCAATATCCTGGTTGGACATATTCATGTAAAAAGACTTTATACTAGTCATAGTCGGCCCAGAAAGTCTCATGAATTTTACTTACACAAAGCTAAATAACAGCTGTAACACATTTTGAGCCATAGTGTCAAAATTTGAAAAAGCTGGATCAGTGCATCCCTAGGGAAGAGTGGGAGAGAGGAAGAGGTATGAAGAGGGGGAGAGAGGACAGGTTGGAAGAGAAGTGATGAGAGAGAGTGAAGAAGAAAAGGTGATGGGGGACGGGGACAGAGAGAGAAGAGATGGAGAAAGAAAGATGTGAAGAGAGAGGAAAGGGAGAGGGGAGGAGGGAGGTTCAGACAGATAGAGAACTGGATGAGAGGGAGTGGAAAGGGGAAGGGGGGGGGGTGAAACAGGAAGGATGAAGAGGGGATGCTAAAATGTGGACTGTGATTAGTCACATGACGCTGTCCTCCATTCAAACCCTGCAAAACATCTGACTAGTTCATCATAAGACACAAGCACCTGCTCATTCGACTCACAGTGAGAGACCTTTTTCATCATTGTGGATTTTTAGGTTTCAAAATTAGATGAGCAAAGAAGCCAATCCAGAACCCATCACACAACTCAATCAATAAGGCAGAGTGAACAAAGAGTAATGCAATTAACAATTACATAGACAATTAAACAGAAACCATCATAGATAAGCAGCAGTTATAATTTACTGGTATAAGCCGAGTGGAAGGTGGAGTTAATAGCATCTTGTGCATGGAAACATTGCAGGCCCTAGTGGATAAATTTCAACTGATGTCAAGTAACACATCCTATTTAAGTGGTTCAGGTTCCTCTATATTGTGCTCTTTTTTTAATATTTAGTTTGAATTGTTTATTATTATGACAATGGTCTATCATTCTGAAACCCATGTATAAAAATCTGTAAGTAGTTTTATGCATTTAATATCTCTGTCAAAAAAATATGCACTGGAGATAGACCCATCGGGCTGATATTTGGACTTTTTTTGTGCATAAGCTGTCGGTTTTAAATCTCCAGCACAGGCTGATATTTTGTTTTGGTCAATATGCTTCCTAAAAATACACACAAAACTTTATTTAACACTTTAGTGCAAAGAGATACTTGATGAAAGCATGACTACACAGCTCCCCTTTAGGTTTGTGAAAAAAGGGCTGCTGGTGAGTGTGTAGTAAATTTAAATTACAGAATTTGAGGAAAAGAATTAAAATTGGCCCAAAAAACAGTTTCTCTGAATTCTAAACAATGCAGCCATGAAACAAAACAAACAAAAAAAACCTTTTCAGTAGATCACTAATGCATTCCTCAAGTGAAAAATACTACTTTCCAGCATAGAGTAAACAATGTAGACAACATTCTGCAATAGTGATTTCAGTCCAAGGGCATTCCAGTGTACAAGGCCATAGGAGTCAGAACAGGCCCAGAGCCACTAGTGCACCAGACTGACACTAAAGTACTATACAGGCTGCAGTTGTATGGGAGATGACGCATACTGCAGAGTGAAAGTGAAATAGAATAAAACAATGAAAACTAGACATTGGTTGTGTTCAAGTTTGATGACGTCAAAATCTGGGATAGATGGCAGGGGAGAAAAATATAAGAATACCTTAAATGTTGAACTGATTATTTTGTAAGGGTTTCATTCAATTAACATGCTAACAGAAAAGACAAACTAATTTAATCAATTTAAATATCACTTTTGACTTCCCAGCCCTAGCTCAGCTCCAACTGTGTTAATAATTGAGAGACATGTTTGCCAATGGATTATGTTGAAATGTTGGCACTTCCTTCCATAGTCAAAAACATTAAGTTCCCATAACAGTAAGTTAGCAATGCTCTCTTGTCATTGTACAGACCTGAGCAGAGAGTAAGAGCTTATGACTGTTAAATTTTACCCTTTAATTATAGGAACTGCAAGTACTTTCAGACAATAAATCCAGGAAATGGGAAAAGCAGGACACATGAAATGAACAAGGGAATAAGCAGCAAAAACACTACTTAGTCGTTTTGTGTCATTTTTTGCTGGGTGGAAAACTGGTGGAAAAGAGAGCTAAGGGAATATAATGCATTCTTTTATAATACATAAACCATTGTTTAATTGCCCCCAAAAAGGTAAACATTTATCCAAGCACAGGGGCACTTTACGATAATATCTCGACAAAAACTTGAGCCACTTTTTATATAACATTTCTCCATTAATTAAAAGTTATATGACAAAAATATGACAAACAATTCTCATTTTTGGATTTGATTAAAATTTGGGACAAGTGAGAACATAAACAAAAATCATTGTAAATTGAATGCAATGATATGCAAAATACAAACAGTTTTATATAATTCCTGCATCTCTGGCCTGTACCACAGAAGTCATATTTGGACAGTATAACAAACATTATTA
This sequence comes from Taenioides sp. WSHXM2023, assembly GCA_029959045.1. NCBI lineage: Eukaryota > Metazoa > Chordata > Actinopteri > Gobiiformes > Gobiidae > Taenioides > Taenioides sp. WSHXM2023. The sequence goes on along the minus strand of CM057096.1, from coordinate 10,330,220 downwards.
ATAGGATTCTTTTCAAAGTTAACATTTTAAACATGAAAAATTTACAAAAAGAATGAAATTGAAACAAAAGACAAATAGGAACACAAGATAAATGTGGAAGAAACTAAAAGGAAAATTATTGCAGTCTTTGCGATAAGTGTCCTTTCAAATGTCGATTTGATTGAGATGAATCTTGCAGCCCTGGCCCCGTCACCTCTCATTATCTGTGATTATGAGTCATTAGAGCAAACCAAAAATCACCAAAAGGAAACCACTGCACAGTCTGTCGATAAGAACAAACAGGGCTCTGGGTTTCAGCTCTGAGTCAGGACTAAAGAGACTGAGACATCACTGATGAGTAATGCACTCCTCTAATATGAAGACAGATGATACCACATGTTACTGTAAAACCTATTGAAATATATTATCCCAACAAGGAGCCAATTGTGAGCCAATGGTAATCTACATAATGATTCAACTTTTAACTCCAGTTTTAAGGGATCTTATCAAATAACCAAAGATTTCCCATTGCAAAGAAAACGTACACACGATAAACATAGACCCCAGCTTTCATATATTGAACGACAAGTCGATATAGACAGGCCTGTAACGTATTGTGGACAGTGTATTGGGATATGTATTGTATCATAAGGTACTTGGAAATACACAGTCCTAGAACACAGACACAGGCAGGTGGTATGTACGTCCCTGTGCAGAATTAAACAGCAGGAGCCCAGAGCCCCCCATAGAGAGACAAGGTCAAAGCAGTGGACCACTCACAAGGACACACACTGCCCTCCATTGACTATTATACTAATAATACACATCACTCCTATAGAAAACACAGGCCAGGTAGTATGTTTTTCTGTTTTATGGGATCTTTTGCATTTATTTTACATTTTGTTCATTGTAAACAACACAACTATTGAGCTAAAAATAACTTAGAAAAGGGTGCATTATTCAAAACCGTCATATTGATTCTCACCTGGCCCCAAACCCTGAACCTCATCATAACACATGGCCATATGTTCTATATTATTTAAAATATAGTATCAAAATGGTGAACTGAAACTAGCTTGGTCTGATACTTACCTGTTTGAAGACAGGTTTCCGCACATTTTTCACATATTTCTGATACTAAGAAAAATTGGGGTATTCATTTTTGTCAATCTCACCCTTCACCTAACTAAATGACTGTGAATTGTGTTTATAAAAAAAATTTTCCCACTGAAAACCATGCAATCTTTCATTCATTTTAAACTATCTGGTGTGGCCTTGTCAAAAGCCTGCATTACTCCATGGGTGGGATGAGGTAAGACTTTGTGCTTGGGTGCTTTTGGGACTTTCTCTCTATGAATAAAAGTACATTTAGAGCCAGAGAGATACACTTCCTGTATTTTAAACGAAGCACAGAGTCCCAGAGCAGTGAACCGGCTGGAAGACTGAGGAACACACTGACAAAAGAGCAGAAGAGGAGCTCCGTCGTGCCACTGTAATCTCTGCTTCCTGTCAAATACAACATGAAAGAACAACATGGCTGACACAAATCCAACAGGAAAGCTTTGGAAAGATTTTGAAAAAAATGTGGCTATATATTCAGCTACATTTTATTGGTAGCTAGCAGTAGTTTCAGTGTAGAACTGTGTACTGGTACTGTAAACCAGGTATACTTTATACTATTAATAAAAATAACATAGCCCTGCACTATAATAACACATGCCTTTACAAAACTTTACAAAGACGTGTGGGTCTGAAACCATATCCTGTCTCCCCGATTCCAGAGGATGTGAGATAAACCAAACACATGGTCCATTCGTGTCAAAACTAACATGGTGAAGTAACAAGTAAAGCACTAAACTGTTATTTAGCTCAGGTAAAAGTCAAGTTATGCATTTTGTCTGAATGTTATGAGAATTTTCAAGAGATGTCTTCTGCATTTGAGAGACATGTGGCACAAATTAGAGGCTGTGGTTGAACCATCCCAACTTAGGATGTAGGTGTGAGGTCCTCACTCCACACACTTCTGGATTCAAACATAATGTTGAAGTGACTGGCTGGTCAGGTGGGTTATATGGACCATCTACAGCTTTATGGCCGTTGTGTCTGAATTGAGTTTTCAAAACTAATCACAACTGAGACTGTGAAAATTGTAAACGACACCGTTATTAAGAACATTATTTCCTCTGCAAACGTAATTATCCTGTCTGGAAAACAAAACCGCCAGCTATTCTGAATCTGAACTCTACAAACATGATCAGAAATGGATTTGACTTTTGTGGCAGATTAACCATCATAGTCCAATCTTCTCTCAAACTGTAATGCTCCTGGGACTGTTCACAATCCAAAATCCTAACTTAAGCAAACAAAAGCTAATTGCAAATATTTTTTCTTAAAGTCTGAGTGCTGAGAGCCAAACAGGACCTGATGCCACAGAGAAGGTGCACTGGACCTGCCACAGAGAAGGTGCACTGGACCTGCCACAGAGAAGGTGCACTGGACCTGCCACAGAGAAGGTGCACTGGACCTGCCTGTTGCGCGTTTTCTGTTAGCTGGGCTGCTGTGTTGATCCTATGTGCTGTGACTAATGGAGTGAACAGAGTAAACACGCAGTGCTCCGGGTCTATCAGCTACAGCAACAGAACAATGGGGACTTGTATTAACTCTATTTACTTTGGATGTTTTTCTAATGCTGTCAGCTAAATGTTAAAACTACACTTGCAAACTTGTGACCTGCAATTACACAGGCGCACGCCCGGGAAATCATAAAAGTAATGATCACCAAGTCTGTTTTAGAGTTTTATTAGGGGTCATTATCTAGAATCAAAAATCACAGTTTGTTTAGTCAGTCTAACCACCTTTTTGCAACTGTGTGATTGTACAACTACTGGAATAAATCAAGTTATTGAAATGAAAGAATAAAAATATGAATATGATTTGTAATATATGATTTTCTATAGAACTGTGATATCGGTGAGTTTCTGAAATATCGGTATCAGCCCAGTACTGAAAATTGTGCCGATATTTAGCACCAATATTTTTTCTGCACTAACCCAGCATGTACATGATATGTCTTTTCAAACAGACTAATGAGTTAAAAAGGAAAATACACAAGCACTTAGGCTAAAAAATGTCTGTATGTGAAAAGTGAAATTTGTTTAGGGGATATTACACTTTTATGGCCTATTTATTGCTAACACATAACATATTTAGATTAACATGTCACCTTTTATTTGGCTTGTGGTCTAAGTCTAACCATAAGGAGGTTTCGATTAGTGTCCGTGAGAGATTGCAAGATTACACAGACATGAATGGATGACATATAAAACCTCTTCAGGCATGTTTTTGATCAGAGAACCACCAAAAAGTCAATTTGCATAACATCCCATCTTTAACATATTTATGGGCCTCGCTATGGATTTTACAATCTTAATGTCTGTAACAGATTCATTAAATATGCGATATCAGCCGTACCAGCAAAACAAATATCAGTAAACGCTCAAAGAATCCATAATAAACAATCCCTACTTTTTTCTATACACACTACAGAGATATTCAGTAGCCTAGTTCTTACGTCACGTCGCTTCTCCAGAAGCTATCGCACTGGAGTAGAACAGATGCATTGAAAGACAGGGAAGGCTACAGGCTGACACCAGGGCCCTGATACTAAAGCTATGATAATATCTGCAGCGTGAAGACGTCACAATCTGCTGGAACACAAAAAAGAGATACCAGACAATAGATAGCAAACACAGGCACAGCATGGAGTAGAGTGGATTCATGATAAAGAATTAACGAATTGTACATTGTAAGATCATATATTATCAAGAGTCATTATATTTTTTATTTGAGTTGAATAAAAAAGGAAAAGAAAAAATTTAATCTTTCAAGACTAGGTTGTTTAAAATGGCATAAAGCAATACAAGTTGGAGCTGCTCAACTTGAATAATGCAAAAATGACTGGGATAATTATACAGTAAGGACTCATAACAGAACAAGTCTCCAATAGACATTCAATAACAAACCTCTTCGATCAGACCATAACCATTATAATCTTGGCAAAGCTCAATCAGCTAAAGCTAAACATCAGTCATTCCAAGCATTAAGAGAATACAAGAGAGCACAACCTTTAAAATGCCACCTCAATAGGGCTGTGCAAAAATATCGAAATATTGATGTATCGTACTGTTTAATGTGATGAGACAGTATCGATATCGTGGACTGCTATATCGATATATCACTAAGAGTATTTTTTTGGTATATTTTACTAAATTATTTTGTTACAGCTCTACAGTTTATTATTCACTGTTTCGATGATTAAAATGGGTGTGCTTCATATTAACTTTGCGCAAGAAGTGGTTTAACAAAGACTTTTAGTACAGCCATGATTTAGCCATCATTTTTTATTGAACCGAATCGAATCAATTTGAAATATATTGTATCGAACTGAAAGTGAACTGTACAGGAAAAAAAAAACACTCCAGGAAACATGATTGTAAGCATTGATAGAGGAATAGTCGTAATTGTATTGAAATCTGATTAACTGCACAGCCCTAATGTCATCCCATCTCTCTTGACATGATTTGTGGTATATTGTTTGTATTAATTTACTCTGCCACAAGCAATCAAATTATTCTCACCAATACTGGCGTTATCCAGCTTAATCAAAGTGATAACATTACGATAAGTGCAATTACCATTTCCCTCTTAAGTATGGTTGGCATTCTTTAACAGTGAGCTCATAAATATTTCAGATGTTTGGTTTTGTAGGATGTCATCGCACGATCGCACAGAGCAGAGGCGTGTCAGAGGCAACAGGTCTGGCCATAGAGACTCGCACTTCACGTTTTTCAAGTCAATCTCCAACCGCTGACTCCAGCCCCAAGTGACAGCGCCAGACGTTTAGGTTGTTAACACCAAAAGAAAAAGTTATTCAGGGCTCCAAGGGATATTATAGGGTTGAATAAAATAGAGAAGAATTGATTGCCTGTCAACTATAGATCTAGACATCAACTAAAAGAGAAAGAAGCATTTCTATAACTGCTCTCCATAGATATTTTCTGTTCATTCAATTTCCTACCATAGCTGCTACTGTACTGCTACTTTAGTGTTTTTACTCAAGTACAAGGAGGTTTTGTTGCAAGTTATTCATTGAAAACTTTAAACGGTTTTCTGCAATGGCGAAATTTTAAAATAAATAACCCTATAATGTGTTCGCTATTTGACAGGCAGCAAGACTAATGTCCAATTGTGCCTCATCAAAATGCTATTATTAACCGGCTTAAACATAATTCTATGTACATTCAATAGAGAATTATTAATTATTTTAGGCCTATATCACAATGAAAGAATATCCAAATAAATGATTATAATAACAAGGTTTAGAAACATATAAACTAAAGTACTAAACTAACAATAAAGTATACATTTGATATGGTTTGTGCCCACATATCAGTAAATGCAGTTTCAGTTTTGGCACCTAAGATGCTGAAGATGCTTTGATCACAAAATAAAATGAAATGTAACGCATGAAGTAATGTTTGCCAGATCAATCTTTGATAACAAACCCTGACAGTATCTCATTAGCTTTGACAGAAACTAAAGCAATTCTCAGTCAGTAGTAAATAAGCTTTTAGCACAACATGGATTTAAACAGTAGGCTTAATTTACGTTATTAGACAGATCCTATGCTTGTCTGGAATTTCTGAAATAGCCCGCAAATCCAGGATACAAGCAGTGTCAACAGTCTGGTCAGTTTCACCTGTGGTCGCCTTGACAAGTTTATCCAAACCTAAACACCCAGCGTTAGCAAATGTTAGCGGAGTTAGCTTCTGTTAGCCTACCGCCTAGCCAGACTCAGAATGGTTAAAAAGATTACAGATGCCTTATTTTTGCGGTTGTGAAGAGGCCGGATGAACAGATGACTACTCACCCTTTATAGTAAGCTTTTACCCGGACTTGATGTGAATTTTCGCCGGAGTGGGACATGGTGCTGTCCCGCAACGTCGGCATCATAAGCTCCGCCGCGGTCACTCCGATGTTACCCCTCTCTCTTCTTCCTTCTTTGGCTTTCAAGTTACGTACCACGCCCAAAACTCTCTCTTTTACCGATCAGTGTCACCCGTGGGAAGCATCGAGGTCATTTGTGAGCAGAAATGTTTAAAATTAAAGTCCAAAGTAAGGCAAAAATTACAAGGAAAGTAGTGAAAAACTTAAGAGGTCTGTCTAGCAACTCCCTACTACTGCAAAGGCCTGGTGACGGACTAGACCACTGTGGGAATGTGGGGGTGTTTTGGTTTAGCATCACACACAGAAATAACTTTATAATTTTTATTTTACGAAACAATCTGCCACTCAGTTTACTTAATGGTATTGCTAAATTATTCCACATATGGTTTGTGAAATATTAATCTCGTAATGTTTAGAAATTATTTTCAATTTGCTGTGTACATTCCGACTGTACCAACTTGAGCTTTTCTTGTCTGTTATGTGCAGCATTCAAAGACCACACAGTACAGCCCCTCCAGTCATCACATTCAAGTGCACTGTTTTGTAAACGAATATAATACTAGTAAAATTAAATAAAATATCTCTCTCTCTCTATATATAAAGTTTTTAAAGTTTTAAAGTTGCATTTTCTAACATTTCTGGTGTAGGTTCTTATCCCTGCTTGTCTCCAGTAAGATGTTATTGCTCAGCCTGGAATGTTACACAGTATGGCATTAAACTTATCTATTTCGTAGACCCAAGCTGGTGAGGTCAGATCTGTGTAGAGGTCACAGGAAGAATGTTTGATTTTCCATGTATTTTTGAGCACTAAAAACACTCATAATTTAATAAATGTAGATAGATAACTATAATGCCATACATTAAAAAATTCCAGGCAAAGGATAACTCCATGATGGTGATGATGGGAAGATAATTATTGAATCACGATGTGGATACTATATAGACTATATTTTCATCACCATATTGCCCCTGAATCATTAAAGGATTCTTCTCCTTCTCCTTGGACACTGGCTGTGCTGCGGACCCATGCTGACAGCTTTTGGATAAGTGACTCCGGCAGCAGTGACGCCTGACGGGGCAGATGAGAGGGACATCAAGCAGGGAGGACCACCACTGACCACCGAAGCAGGAGGAGAGGGCAAGAGGGGCATCCAGGGACCACTACAGACCACAGGAGTAGGAGGAGAGGGCAAGAGGGGCATCCAAGGTACACCAAGGTCCACTGGAGCAGGAGGAGAGGGCAAAAGACTGCCACGGAGTGCTGGGGAAGAGATGGTATGAATAAACATGTAGGTTACACTGCTCTAAAGCACCAACAAGCTCTGCATTCTCTGATATCATTGGAGAATTTCAACATAAAAGGCCTACTATTTTGTCATGTTTATTGTTAGGATTAGGCTTAGTCTTTATGAGTTTAATTCAGATAGCAATAACCCTTTCATAAGACCCATCCAGCATATATTGGTACATTTATTATTTAACATATTATTTACTATGGGACATAAAGACCACCACTATTCACTTTTATGCATTTAAATCAAGTTCCTGTGGTGTCTTGATCTTTATTAAGGCCACGATGAGATGCATTATATTTGTTTGGTTTACAATAAGTTCAAGTTCAAAGTTTATTGTCAATTCTTCATTCAAAGTTCATACAAAGAATCAAAATCATGTTTCTCACTATCCCATGTATAATAAATAAATAATAAATGGTAAATAGTGCAAAAGTGCATGAGGCTTTTCTCACCCAAAGATTCAAATTATAGTTTAATTTAATTCTGTTTAATTCAAAGGTACATAAACTTTTCAGATGGATAGTCCACCATCAGGCTGTCTCTGTGGAATTGTGTTTGCTTTTCTTTGAATGCTCCACAGTAAGGCATTAGATGGCACTAGCTCTATGGAGACAAGCAGGTAACGCCAACCAAGTTACAAGTCTGTGGAACAAAAAGAGAGAATGTATGTTTTTCAAGGTTTTCTGCTGCAGTATTAACACCTAATGAAATAATTGCAATATTGCAAGTTTAATGTCATACTATGGAACGTTTCAGGTGATGCAATAATATTTCCAAACGTTTCCAAAAATATTAACAGTTAAAGAAATATTGTCAGCAGCCTATGTATTAACAGCTGTTTCCAGGATGCACCACAAGCAATGATCATCCTGCCTGAGTGTTCAAATCTGGCCTGGATCCAGCCCACTGAACTTGGCAAACTGCAAATGTACTTTAGTAAATCATGAAAATTTACAGATATAAAGTAACATTGAGAGAAAGCAAACTCTGATTAAAATATATCATAATATCACAATGGATTTATTTTACTCTATTACTCATCACAATCCAGTATGAACCAACCTGTCCCAGAGCAGCACATGCGCCCTCTGCATCTTTCTGTCTGACACAGAGAGGGGGCAGGTGATAGACTGCACCGAGAGCTGGTGGTAGACTGCACCGGGATGTTCTGACTCACCACAGTGTTTGGCAGTAAGCTAATATAGTCCATCTAATAAAATACATGGCAAAGACAAAAGCAACAGTGAGTGAAATGGTAAATTAGACATTTTATTTATTACAAGCTTTACTAATGATTGCTCATTATGTCTCAAGAACATCAACCAAAACAGAACACATTTTAAATATTTTTAAAACCATGCAACTCAAAAACAATTGGTATGGTTGAACAAATGGCAACAAATTCTGCCAAAATGGTGAAAAACCAGGATCAAAATGAAATTGATCCCAAAAGTTTGGAGGAGTGGCTCAAACAACTGAGAAAAGACCCAAACAAACCAGGCCCAAAACCATTTAAGGAGAGGTAAGAAATATAGCAATATTGCCATCATGTTCAAATTTACACCGGAGAGATGCATGTTTTCTTTAGCAGCAAGTTAGGCCAATCGATAACTTGTTATTAGCTGAATATTGCACAAAGTTTAAGTTTATTTATTCGCATGTTAGCAATATTGTTATTGTTAGCGTTCCCATGTTGACCTTTTGCCGATCGCCTATAATATGAATGCTACCGTGAATGCGACTATCGATGATTGTCAAATGGAGCCAATTTAATTTATCAATAATGTGTCCTAACTTTGTAAAGAAAAGTGAAAGACATCTTTCATATTAAAAACTAATGACTCACTGAAACAAAATATGGCATTTCATAAACACTTGCGCAAAAGACTGACCAAAATTACAATAAATGACCAAATTACTGCACCTCTTGCCTTACACTGCCCAGTCCCATTTGCTAGTTTTTTTGTTTTTTGTTTTTTTTTTCTTTCAGGGCTAATGCTGGTTTGTGGGCATTCAAACCACAGGAGCAATCTTCCAGCAGAGTCGTTAATGTGGCCACAGACCAGTTTGTGAAGCAGGTCTCTCTTCCTCCTTCTCTCTCTCTCTGTCTCTCTCTCTTTGTCTCTCTCTCTCTGTCTCTCTCTCCCTCTTTCTGTCTCTCTCTCTCTTTCTTTGTCTCTCTCCCTCTCTCATTCTCTCTTCTCTCTGTCTCTTCTCTGTCTCACACTCTCTGCCTCGCTCTCTGTCTCTCCTTCTGTCTTTGCCCCCTCTTCCCCCTTCTGTCTCTCTGTGTCAGGTCTCAGCGCCCCAGTGCATGTTGGGAAATCAGGCGCTCTGCAGGGGTCAGTGCAGGGCCACTCTCTGGAGGACAAGAGCATCCAAATGTGACTAGAGGGGTCGACCTCATACATACATCAAATGCTGTGAAATATTTTTGCATTTAGATCATATTTGGGCATTGAAAATATCTTTACTTCATGTTTTGATAGCAAAATAAGGTTGAATTGTTTTTTTTTTTAATCGGCCTATTTGTCAGTGATCAGTTGTATTGGATGTAGCCTATTCTCTTAAAATATAGTATAAAGTAAATCACCTGATCAAACAAAACATTGATTAAAAAAGTTTCTGTATTTTTAGGTCAAAACAAACCCAATGGAGGACTCGGGTCAAGTGCAAAGAGCAGACCCCATCAGCCGTTTCCATGGGAACACGTCCAGCAGGTGTACCACTACATCAAATCTCTACCAGGTAATAACAGGTTAGAAAAGGAGATAAAACTACAGCACACTCAGCATACTAAAAAGTATAGACTAAACTGTAAGAATTAGGCCTGCCATGATATCAAATTCTGAAGTGTGGCCTTCTTGGTTAATATATTAGTGTAGTATATGAGTCATAAAAGCTGAAGCACATGGTGGTTGTTGGCAAAGTTTATGAATGGGAAAGTGTATCCAAAACATTTGACAGATGGGTTCCTTATTCATGGCTTTCAGCTTCCTGGTATATGCAACATTTTAAGGATGTTTGGCTATTTAATTGTTACTTCACTATGGCAACAGCCTTAATTTCTCATCATTTTGAAACAATTAATACTAAACAAATATGCTGCTTGCACTGAATCCCTGAATGAATCTCTTTGTCCCTCTTTCCTCAGGAGGTGTGAAGGTAGCGGAGGAGTTTTGTTCTCAGGAGATCGATGGAACGGCTCTGCTCCTGATCACAGAGGATCACCTAGTCCAAACCATGAACCTCAGACTGGGCCCTGCTCTCAAAATCTGCTCTCACATCAACAAACTCAAAACCCTGACTGCATACAACCTCATGGACAGAGCTATCATAGTCTAAACGAGAATAAATAAAAGCACATGTACTACTACATGAATGCCCATATTTGTATTCATTAGACTGAGTTGGTTGAGATGTGGGCAAACTGACCAACCACCAGAGGGCAGTGCAAGCCTGGGCTGAATTGCATTTTTTTTTTTTTTTACATTAATTTAATTTAGACCAGAGATTTGTTTATGTATACTTTTTAATAAAGTTTTATTATTTGGACTAAGTCACAACTGTAACTGCTCAAATCTTATCCAATATATGTAACACTTGGTGACCTTGTAAAGGAAGCAACACAAAATGTGATAAACTTGTGCAAGTCTTAACACCACAAGATGGTTATTTCACATCCATTCATTTAGCTGTTCTGACAAGTGTAAACCGCCCTTTCACATTGGGTATAATGAGTATGGGTATAATATATTGCGATTTTTGCTGTGTATGTGTGTGTGTTTGCTCAAAATAAATGTGATCATCAAATACAGATCAAAGACCTAATGACATGAATGAATGTTAACATAGCAATATATCTATATTTCCAATGGGTTTCCCTGTGCAGTGGTATGAAAACACAGAAATTTACAACACCAATATTTTATAAAAAATAAAAAATAATGTGTTAAAAATACAAAGAAAGAATATTGTTGATTTACTTTTGTTTATTTGAAACAAGCCGAGACATTCACAGCTCTTAGTTACAGCTCTGAATAAAATACAGTTTACTCTCTATAAGTGCATTTACATTTGTCTGATGAAAAATACTCTTTATGCTCGCTCTAAATGGGGAATGTGCTGCCTAGATGTCAAGTCTCAGTGGAATGTCTAAAGTCTACAACGCTTAGACAATAGAATACAGTACGTCTATGGTCCAGAGATGGTCAAAACGAACTAGAAATGCCAACATAGTCATTACATACAGATTGCATGCACACTTTTTGGTATTGCAAGACTATTGTGCAAATGTTCAAAGTTATGAATGAGATAGTTGGTGGTTACACAGGCATTGAGGTTAACATTAAGAGGCACTGTAATGATAAATATCTTTCTTATAATGGAACAAATTTGCATATTTTTACTACAGTGGTTTTCAACTGACTGGGTTGCAGCTTCCTGTTATAGGTGACATTTTGAGGACTTTTCACTGTTCTAAAGATGTCATATTTTGTTTTAAATTGTCAATTGTTATCTTAATTTTTCATTGCCTCAATAAAAGAGGCAATGGAAACAGGTAGCGCACCCTCGACAAAAGTTAAATACTGCATCTTTAACTCTTCAACTTTGAAATATATACACGACATTTATCAACCACAAAACTGCATATCTTAGGATCACAAGATCTTTTTGGAAAAAGTCTATGGGAAAAATGAACAGTTCGCTGCAAAGTTTATGGCACATGTATTTTAAATTGGCTTCATAATTTTCAGTCAATGTATTTTCATCCTTTCTATGCCCCTTCATATCAGTTGGAAATCACTGCAACCATCAGTCTTAATAGAGTGCAATATAAACACTAAACAGCCCTGATATCAATGAAAACCTGTCAATGAAGAGCCAAAATATCTGAGAGAAAAGAAGTTTGAAACAGCACCACGATCTGAAATTGAAAATTATTTAAACAAAATACAAAATAACAGTAACTAATCTAAATTTTACAGTACATAAAATCTTTAAAAATCATAAATAAGTTATAAAAGAGGAATGATTATTTTCAAAGGTTTCGTGCTGGCCTCTGGTGTTACAGAGAGAAGAAATATTGTGAATAGACAGCAGCAGAGTAGCTTAATATGACATCTGACCCGCTGTAACTATAGCAGATGGTTTGGGGCTAGTACTGGAGGGATTTGTATTGAGATTTAAATAAGTATAATTATGAGTAATAATGATTAGCAAAATAAGGCTTAACTAAATGTATTAAGGGTAGCTTATGTAATTTTTTGCCAATTACTTTCAGAAATTCTCATCTCAAATCTCCAGCCTCCATCTGACCCTCTCTTCTGCCTCTTCTTTTCTCACAACAACTAACTTATGTCCTCTATGACTACTTCCATAAATGCCCATCTCGATCCCCCTCTCATCTTCCTTCATTTTTATCACTTGCTACTAAAGCACAACAATGTAACAGAGCGAAATTTATCAACTTTCTGATCATTTTGCATTTCAGTTGACAAAAATGTACAAATAACTATACGTTTTTTCTCCAATCACATATGTGCAAAGAAACCTAACATGAATATCTAGGAATTTGGTTGGCTAATTATTATGTTATTAGTTAGTTTTTAATTTTCAGTTTATGTATAGAACCATATAAATAGGGGTGCATATGTGGCCTTAGAATGAAAGAAAATTTGGTAGCTTTATATTTGTTAACCATTTTATAAATATGTAAAATAAACTCCTGCAAGGGCTCTGACAATTTGCTGAATGTCTCTCCGCACTCTTCACCCCTATTCCATGTGCTTACTGTCCAATAAAATATATGGACCAAAACAAATTTTAAAAACTCCCAAATCTCTACACAAATCCATGCTCCATATATGTATACTAGCCCCATTTGTAACGCGGGTCGGCCAATACTTGTAAGATGTAAACGTCTATTAATTAAGATTCTTACATTGCACCTATGGCATGCTGTTTGAACTCTGCTTCTCCACCGCTATGGACTTAACCAGCTCTTCCACCCAGCGCACCTCTGATGCCACCTGCTCTGCCAGCACCTCGTAGCGGTTCTCCAAACGACTGAACTTCCTCTTCAAGATATTGGCCGATTGCATTGTTAGACGAGTTTCCTCTTGGCTCTTCTTGCGCTGGGCCTGTGTGCGCTGTAGCTCCTGCCTGATGTGATTAAGATCAGTTGAAATGCTCAGGTTTTCCTCCTTGTACCAGCTCTCCTTTTCTTCGTAAATGGACAACAGGGCAGCCACATCATCTCTGCAGGATTTCTGGTTTCGTTCCAGGTCTTGTAAGCCCTCCTCAGCAGCAGCGATCTCCTCCAGGACTTGGGAGAAGCGCTCGAAGTTGATGTAGGTGTTGTTGGGGGGCATGCTGGAGTGGGATTTGATGGTGTACTCCTTTAGACGAGTGGTTTTCAGGCGGCGGCGCTCAGTTTTGGTGTCACGCTCCTCCTGACGAACGTTTCTCCTCTTAATGACCTGTGAAGAGATAGTTGTACAGTTAGAAGAATTAAATCACTGTTATTTTGAAATCAATGAAAATGTTAAGTCTGCATTTGTAGGGTCAATCGTTATGCATTACGCACAATTACAAGATATTATAGAAAATATAATCATTCTAATGTCTTGTTTGAAAGCAGACAACTCGCTCACAAAAAACCCCCCAAAAACCCCCCCCAAAAAAAACTAACTTAAATTTTATACTAGTAGATTATAGTAGATTCAATGCACATAGTATTTTGTAACCTTTGTTGATCAGTTATATTTTATTTTCAAGATTCAAAATTTCTATAGATGATTTTCTTCGGCATATATGGTTTATTGTACTATAGCGATACTATAGCTGGCACAACATAAATGTATATGGTTAAAATTCAATAAATAAATAAAAATTAGAGAACAAAATCTGATTTCAAAACTATATCCCACAGTCGTGATAGTTCACCATTCAATGGAGTAAAATTACCTTAATCCATGGATGTTCAAGACTATCATCTATTGTCATTCTCTTCCTGCAAAACAACATTGTTATTAAATACATTTTAAAAGATGGCCTTATTATGACTCTTGTATAATGTATTATTTTATTTTATTGATTAGGGCTACAACACTTAAGTCCTATTCTTACTTGGGATCTTTGACCAGTAGGCGGCGTATGAAGTCCTTGGCCAGCTCACTCGTGTTACTGAAATACTCTTCGTCAAAGTCATAGTTCACAGCAGAGATGTTCGTCAGAGTCTCTTGCTTCGTTTCCCCCAAAAATGGAGATGCTCCACTCAGCCTGAAAGAAATAAAAAATGACATCTTAATAAAAACTACATGCATTTTTTTTTGTATTTTAACATGTAGTAATTTGTAGGTTATTTTAGCATTTTCTACTGGACAAAAACGTATCTAATACCTAACCCATTCAGCACTGTTCATTGAAACAGCATTACACAAGAGGTATTTTATAGGGAATATATGTGTCTATACAAGCCCATACACCTCTTTTGGTATTTAAAGGGGCTTTAAGAGACTGGTGACCATCTTCCCCATGAAATTAATGTTTTTAGATTAACATTCAAGGTCAATATCACATATGGACAGTTTCTAAACTTTTGTCATGACTGAAGGTGAAACAAACACCAAACTCCAATCCAATTTTGAAACTTACAAGATGTATGTGATTACCCCAATGCTCCTGTAAAAGGAAGAAAACCAAAGTGAATGGAAATAGCCACAGACAGGCACAAATGTAGACACTAAACACAGTACAGATGTCTCACCACATGTCGGCCTCCAATCCCAGCGGCTCATAGTTCACTATTTCTGGAGCTGCAAAGAACAAAGGAATGAGACATTTTAATTTGAACCAGATGCACAAGACCTGAGTGGAGTTTTCAGTTTCTAACCAAGACACTGAGACCATGAGGTAAAAAAAAAAAAGACCTTACCGACAAACTCTGGCGTCCCAAAAATGTTCTTGAACTCATTGCCAGCTTTGATCTGATGAGCAATTCCAAAGTCGATGAGTTTGATTCTGGGATTAGGGACATTTTTATCCAACAGCATAATATTTTCAGGCTGTAAAGAGGAAACCAAAGAGACACACAAGGGAAAAAGTTATTACAATAGTTACAATAGTAAACAAATTACACATCTTTTGAGAACTTGTCAGTAAATTCATATAAGTAAAAAAGCAGGTTTTAGTAACAATCTGTAAAGTTTGTCTAAGTTAAACTCTCTGCCCACCTTGAGATCAAAGTGCGCAATGCGTTTGGAGTGCAGATAGTGAACTCCATCTAGGATCTGTTTGAGAAACCCAGTGGCCTCCTCCTCCGTCAGTGACTCTTTTTCAGCCAAAAAGTCAAAGAGCTCTCCTCCGGACACCAGCTCCAGGATCAGGATCACGTCTGTTTTGTTTTCAAAGATGTCGTGTAGTGTGATGATGTTACTGTGCTGAATCTCACGGAGGATATTGACTTCCCGTTCGATCTCCTCACGGCTCACTCCTCTCCGACTGGATGAGAGGCGGCGTTTTTTAATGAACTTAGCGGCGTATTCGATTCCTGAGCTCTTCTCCTTGCACTTACGGACAATAGCAAACTGTCCACTGCAAAAAATTAAGTGAAAACTAAAGTTAATCTAAGTTGTACTATCTGTCAGTGAGTAAGACATGTCTTATTTAGGGGTATAAAATCAAGTAATGCCAAGAGAGAGGTGATCAAATAGACAACCTTTCTCCTAGTGACAGAAGAACGACCCAAACAAAGCCAATGCAGTGTAAGTGCAGTAAGTAAGTAAGTAACAAAATTACATTATCAACTGATTATTATAAAATAGTTACATCTAGGGATTTAAACACAAAAGAGCAGACCTCTCTTATTCTGAGGCTCTGAGCCACAGAAGAGGTGGATGGGCACATGAGGGGGCTGTGATGTCATAGTTTTGCTGCATTACTGCAGACAAAAACACCTTGGAACAGAGTCAAATTTTCACCTCTACTACAGTACAAACAAGTGCATGAGATAAATGCATAGAAACACACACACTATTTGTTTGATAATGTGCCAAAAACAAACTCTTAATAAAATCAAATTGCAGTTTGTTGAGGACAATGTTGTGGCATGTTTTGGCCACAGAACACATTGAGATATAGTGGAATAGAAAAAAATAGCCTTTTTTTTCAATGATACTATGAGACTAGTATCATTAATCAACTTAGTTTTACTATAAAACCATAATGATATGCTATACTTTACCTGGGAATTATATATGAGGTTATTAAGCGCTGTGGCTATAGTGAAATTGTAAACATTAAGTCTGTATAAGCTGTTGTATTGTGTGTATTTTAAAGATAAATCCATTCAAAACATACCTGCCCAGCTCTTCTCCCATGTCATAGTACTGTTCCACATCCTCCTGTCTGAAGCCAGCCATGGTGGGTCAAGTAACTAGTGGGAATTCTAGGTTTTACTGTAATAAGGTGAAGAAGAAGCAAAAAGAAGACAGCAAATGTGAATAAAATAAAGTATAAACCAATAAAGTGTTACATATCAACTCGTAGTACGAGTCTAGTGTGAAGTGCTCCTTATTTGGCCAGTGCAAAGTGAGCTAAGTTTTCATAGAGTTTAGACTGATGTCAGAGCCCCGCATACCAGCACAACTACATCATCGCTTCCTCTAACCAGCCATCTCTCCCCAATTAAAGCTCTAGCATAGAGTTTAAGACAAAGAGCATTTTAAACAACAATTATTTTACTATAAAAGTAAATTTTTACACGGATCATGACTTTTAAATAGGTTGATGCCAGTATTTGAAGAGTAAAACGTATTTCTCCAACTACACAAACGCATGCACTAGAAATCAACAATAAAGTATGAGTTTAGTTAACAAAATCAACGGGAAATAAAACGATATATACAGACAAAACATCACAAAATATAATTGAAGGCCAAAATTCCTGGAAACAAGCGGCTGCTAGCTTAGCTTTCCGAAAACAGCTGAGCTAACATGAACAAAAAAGCATTACAGTTGATGCTAGTTTCTAAAAATGATGTGTAACTGTAATAAATACCTGATCGCAAACTTAAAATCTAATATATATTTTAATAAGTGAGATATGATGGGAAAAACTTACATTGCGGCCGGCTACCACTGCTGCATTCCTGTATGAGGGATCGTGTATGTTACAAACTGTAATCAAGTTATCATTTGTGTAACAAACTATTTCCGGTATAGCGTGACATTTTAGATGCTTTAACATAATGAAATTACCAACTAAAGCAATGTAATTTAAGTATTTAACATCTAAAAAGAAGACATGTATAGAGCTATTTCACTTTAAATACAGGCTTTGTGATTTAATAAAAGTTTTGCACCATAATAACTTTATTTTGAAAATCATTCTCTGTCCATTTCCGGTGCCTCAGGGTTACCTGACTCAGGTAACTCTTTGGGCAGAAGGACAGACATATGGAGTGAGCTCACGCTGAGTGTTTCAAGCCGCTGTATTACGTCAATGATAACAAGATGCAACATGCTGTGCACACAGATTATTTTGTCTGCTATTAACAAGGCCCAGGTAACGCCAAAACAGAAGTCATAATGTAGGCTATGAACTCACTGAAGCGAGACTGCCTAAACAAATCTAAAGAGATGAATGAAAAGAATGGTGTGTCATTCAAGTTTTGACAAATCCATTATATGCATTGAACTGCACAGGTCTATTATGTACGATGGCTTGCTTTTTTTTTTATAAGCTACTAATAGATTTGGATCTTATAACTTTACAGCTTCCATTCCGCGTAAACGTTTCACTGTGCTGAGCCTTTTCGTGCCATTTGACTGGCATTAGATGCAAAGATAAAGAAGTAGTTCCCTGACCGGGAATCGAACCCGGGCCGCGGCGGTGAGAGCGCCGAATCCTAACCACTAGACCACCAGGGAGCGCTATATACCGCTTAAATGGATCTGGGGACTACGATCAATATAACGTGTGTTTTTTTTAAGTATATGACGCACTTTTATGAATAGATATGGGATCCTTTCATACCCCCGCCTAAGCAAAATACAAGCAAACAGACGGTTTTCTCTGATATTAAAACAAAATGTACTTTCTATGACTGACATTTACCCAACCAATCAGAGACGAGTGCCTGGTCACGTTCCTCCGTAACAGCCAATCACAGACGGCTGAGGCGGGAGGGCGGGTCCACGGAAACAGCTGGTGGGACTCCGCACGGAGAGCCGAGCCGAGGTCGATGGGGGAAACAACAACAAGCTAGGCATCATGAGGCTTCCTGAAACACTGCTATGGGCGGCTTTTCTCATCCAAAAGGTGAGACAGACCGCATCCTTCCCGCTGAAGCCCACACATTTCGGTGTTTAACTTGTACGTCGGACGATGTTAAGTGGAAAATAGTTTTGCCGGGCAGACGGAGAGAGTTAGCTTGGGCACTGCTACAACTGCATTAGCTTGCGGGTTTATCACTGGCCCTACAAACTTCACTCACATCCAGCGGGACCAGGCGTGCACATTTTATTCTTTACTGTCAGTTCATTATTTCCATTTCATTGTCCAGCTAGCTCATTTATTTTAGTCTAACTTCAACGCAATTTAAGTGCTTATTACCGAGCTATGACACCACATGTAGCCGTTAGATATTAACATTAGTGGTTGTTGTCTTTACGTATTTATGTTAAATCTGTTTAAAAAGTCTTGATTATGAATTATAGCTCAAAATGGTAGTGAGTCTATAAATAGTATTTTGTTGTTTTACTCTTCTCCAAAATTCTAGCTTCGTACAACAAGAAGTAGCCTATTTTTTTTTTTTTTTTTACTTTGGCTTCTGCTGTTACTTTTAATAATAATGTCAGTATTAACATTAGGTATCTAGTTACCATTGAGAATCACCACAAAGAGGTGTTCATGTATTATGAACTCATGCAAAAGCCATGACTGTATTGACATCAACTTAAACATAAAATTGCATAATCATTATATTAAAGTATGGTTATTATTAATTCAACTCTAGTTCATGGGCATCACCATGATATCTATAATCTTGAGCTGCTTTAGACCAGTAAGATAACCCATTAATTTTCTTGCTCACTGTCATGAACATTATCTAAACTGTCTGAATCAGTTCCTATAAAACTTAGTACTATGGCTTAACGTTGTGCGCTGTACATTATTGTGACTTGCATATGTTTGTTGTTCTCAGGTGGTTGCAGAATATGGCATGGCTCACTTCAGTGACAAGGACAAAAGCAAAGGGAAAGATTACTGCATTTTCTTTAACTCTCAGTGGGCTCGGCTTCCTCAGGACCTCAATAAAGCTGTAAGTTAAAATCACATTAAAATTTCAAAAGATGGTAGTAACACATTTTACATATGCCACTGTCATTGTTACAGTATTAGAGAATATTTCAATTGACAAAACTTATAGTAGCAAAATAGAGAAAGTAATAGAGATGTTGAATTATGGCGTGTCTTGAAATGCTGAGGCTTGGAAATGTGTATCATACTTGGCACGAATGTATTGTATTTCCCTTCTTAGGCAAAGCTCAAAACAACAGCAATAAGAGTCTTTTATCATATTTTTAACTAGCGTACCTCTGATATTCTGAATAAGATTTGTAAAATATATAACGTCATGTTATATAATTCATAATTACACCAATATGTTTCAGTCCCGTCTCCAGATCTATGACTTGACGAGCTCCGTGCTGTGCTCTGCGTCAGAGGTGCCAGAGGGGGGCTTCCCAAACCGCATCCCCATGGTGCTGAGGGGAAACTGCACCTTCTACGAAAAGGTCAGACTGGCCCAGATCAATGGAGCCAAGGGTCTGCTCATCGTCAGCAAAGACAGACTGGTAATCCTCCAATGAACTCTCCTGACACTGGGATAAACCATTAGTAATTATATAGGGAAAATGAATTATGGTTTGTGTTGTTGTTGTTTACAGACGCCACCAGCAGGAAACAAAAGTCAATATGAAGAGATTGACATCCCTGTTGCACTGCTCAGTTATGCAGATATGCTGGATATAAGTAGAGTAAGTATTGATCAGACATAACTTTATGACCACTGACAAATTATAATTACATATGTTACAGAATTTAAGATTTTGTAGAAGTGCAGTTTGATAGACCAAGATAAGATAAGATAAGATAATCCTTTATTTGTCCCACAATGGGGAAATTGCAGTGTCACAACGCAAGTTACAGAAACAGTAGACCAAGTTATGATGATTATAGCGATATGAGTATAACATCTCCGTAACTACAGCTCTTGTCAGAATCAAGAAAGCTTTTATTTTCTGAACAGTGGCTGTGTTCACATGCACACCAAAATCTAATTATTATTTGATTTCTGGACTTAAAAAAATGTCAAATTGATATGCAAATAGCAAAATATGAAGTGAGTAAACTTAGGGACCATGGTCAGAAAAAAACCTGATGATTTTGTGTACATGTCATTTTAATAGTCGAATAAATCCAAAAATCTGATTTTGAGTGTGTGTGTAACCACAGCAATTGGAAAGTTCATGGTCTATGGTGGTCTGTATATCTCAAAAGTGGTCCAGGAAAAGAAGAGAACAGAAATGTGTTGACCCAGGGACAGGATACGTATGGGGGGTGGGGAGGAGTGAAGTACAGCCAATTATGGAGCTCAAATTGCTAAAGCTAATCTGCTGCATTGGAAAGGTGTCAGAATACACAGTGCATCATAGGAATAAGAAGCATATTAGCCCCGTAGTAACTGTTAAAGTAATGTTTTCCCTGATGGATATATTTTGCTTATATTATTTTCTGTTAAGCATTTGGAATTACTTAACGTGGCAACTGTGCTACAAATAAGCTAAATTAAAACATACCTGTAGCGGTTTTTGTTTCTTTCACACATGTTGAGTAATGAAGCAAATTTATGTATGTTCACAATTACACTCCCCATCAAAACTGGGACTAAAGTAGTATTTAACCTGGACAAGACCAAACCAAGTCTACATCTGGACTAAACTGGGGTCAAATCAGTTCTCCCTCTTGAGAACTAAAATGAAGCCAAACTAATCTGTTATTTTGTTTTATTTCAGAGTTTTGGTAAAGGGCAGCTGGTGGCAATGTATGCGCCCAATGAGCCTGTGCTGGACTACAACATGGTCATTATCTTTTTAATGGCAGTTGGGACAGTGGCCATCGGAGGATACTGGGCTGGGAGCAGAGACAACAAAAAGTAAGACCATGCAACCAATAGACTGGCTACAGCTTTTATTGAGCATGTTTCAAATCTTTAACTACTACTCTTAAAACACAATGTTACACACATGACAAGAATCTCCTAGTCCTAATTACAATGCAAGTACATGTTAGTGATTTACTTGCATAATGGGTTAAGTATCAATTAATCAAGTGTAGTGTAAAATAAAGTAATTTACAAATGGTAAAATCTCTAATTATGCTATGATATCAAAGCTAATTTCTTTAAACTATAGAAAGACTAAAAGGGTTTATTCATTGGAAAATCATTTACTTTCTTTACTCTTTCAATGCTCTTTAAAGTCAAAAGATTGCTAAAGTTTAAATTAGGTTTTGTCCTCAATTCTCTCACTTTTTCCACATCTGTTTTCTCCCTTCCTTTTGTTTACAAACTAGTTCTTATTTTCTTAGTTAAAAAACAAAAAACAAAAACCTTGTTATTTTTTCCAATTTGTATCTCAGGGGAGGATGAGTCATGAAGTCCTGTTGTCAGATTCAGAGTGTTGAGTCTTCATAACATAAGTCTGTAAAGGTCGGCCATGTTTGTTGGACTGACTCACGGTCAGATCCCACCCAAAGGTGACAGAGCTCTTTGACTCAGGCTCCAGCGTTCACTGCATATTTGTGGTTTTGGAAAGGAAAAACTCTCAGTCCAGCTCATGGTGCAAAACAGAAACTACACATTACTATTTGTACATCTTATTCCAGAAATGTAGTAACACAGTACAATGATGTAAACGGTGTACTTTCCCTTATTGTCTAAAAACAGGATTAACAATAAATTGGGATTGCAAATGTTTACTAGAAAATACGTGATTAAAAATAGTTTAAAGATGACTCTGTAACTTTTTCTGGTAAAGGTTCTGCCACCTGATTGTCTCCATGGAGATGTTATTGCCTTGCCTAGATTAAAGCTTTGTTTACTTCTTAACTTAGGATATAACCAGTAGTGCATGGAAAATGGATTTCATTTGAGGATATGTATCAGAATGTACTATATGATTATTATACTATTGTTTTTATGATGTTGTTTAATCTTGTCCACAGGCGTTACATGAAGCACAAGCGAGACGACAGCGCAGAAAAACAGGCAGAGGACATGGTGGACGTCACTCCCATCATGATCTGTGTGTTTGTGGTTATGTGCTGCAGCATGCTGGTGCTACTCTACTTCTACTATGACTACCTCGGTACTACTACACACTACTACTACTGTAGATTTACATATAGAACATATATTTGAATGAAATTTCTTGCTCTGTCTCAGCGTTTTGGGTGATCGCAATCTTCTGCCTGGCATCCTCTGTGGGGCTCTACAGCTGCCTCTGGCCCTTCATACGCAGACTGCCTTTCTGTAAATGCAGGTATGTTTCTTAGTCCATTGTATTTGGTTAATGTTAAATCTTCTTGTGTTTTAAAAAAAATATATATATATATTATAATTATGACACCAATGTACTGTGCCACTTCAAAGATACAGATGTAACCTTTCTGATAAGGAGTCTGTCACCTGCTTGTCTATATGGAGATGTTTTTGCTTTGCCTGGAGACAAGCAGGTGATATACCCCCTCCCTAAGCCTTAGTTAACACTGGGCCGTGTTAACCTATGTTAATTAACACTGGGCCCTGTGTGAGAGAATCGTTTGTGTCCTGTTGTCTTCAGGATCCCAGAGAATAACCTGCCGTACCTGCACAAGCGGCCTCAGGTGCGCATGCTGCTGCTGTCGGCCTTCTGCGTCGCCGTCAGCATCACCTGGATGGTGTTCCGCAACGAAGACCAGTGAGTCAGCAATACTAGACTTCATAACATGATGGAGACCGGCAAAAGTGATATTAAGTAGTAGTTTTTTACTGGTGGGATAGCAGCAGCGGTGAAATTGTAGTAATAATAAGTAACAATAATTGAAATCAAGATTCATATCGGGAAAACTATTTTTTTAATAATTAGTTCTTACTTATAATAGTTAATGTGACTTTGCCTCTTTGTTTAGGTGGGCCTGGGTGTTACAGGACGCACTGGGCATCACCTTCTGTCTGTACATGCTCAAAACAGTCAGACTGTCCACATTTAAGGTAGTATTACATGTTTTATATTGTTATGTGTGATGTCACTTCCAGGGCCAAGGTGCATCAGCTGACTGAAAACAATGAACCATTTTTTTACCTGGAAGTGACATCATCACTTAACATACATCATATTTTTCACATAACTTGATTTTGATTAATATATATTGTGTATTTTCCCCCCAGGCCTGCACTATACTGCTGTCAGTCCTGTTTGTCTATGATGTGTTCTTTGTTTTTATCACACCGTTCTTCACAAAGGTACTTTTTTCCCTTAAATTAAAGATGCACTATTTATCTGCGGGGTACATACAACCTGCTGTTTTTGCTCTGCTGGAATGTTCCACAGTCATTAAACCTTTCTGTCCTGTATTTATTCAACCATGCATTCCTACTGTGAGTGTGGCCACCTCTCCACAGGTCTGACCTGTCACTTGGCCTGGTGGCTTTACTTGCTTGTCTCCATGGAGATTTATAGTTTGGAACATTCCAGGCAAAGCAATAACCTCTCCATGGAGATGAGCAGGTGGCAACACAAGAGCAACCCCAGTTAATAGCTGTATTTTTAGAGTCTGTTTTCTTACATTGTGTTGCCCTTTTGTTCAGAGCGGTGAGAGCATCATGGTGGAGGTAGCAGCTGGTCCCTCAGACTCGTTCACACATGAAAAGGTTAGGTGCTGTTTTTCACGGATATAAGTTTATATTTCTGTATTTTATATGTATTTTATGTGTGTGTGTGTGTGTGTTCCAGTTGCCCATGGTGCTCAAAGTGCCCAGACTAAACTCTTCCCCTTTAGCGCTGTGCGATCGTCCCTTCTCTCTGCTGGGCTTTGGAGACATCTTAGTACCAGGTAATGCTATATATATTTATGCTATTGTGAAAAGAATATGCACAGTAACTTTCAGGAAGTTAGCGTTTATGGTGCACATTATAATCTCATTTGGAAATGATAGATTTTTTTTAAAGGGATCTGAAAACTGACTCGCTATCTCTAATAATATTGTACAAATTTAGCAGCAATAACATGAGCGTATGTCACTGTTAGTGTCATGTGCTGGTACGTGGACTAAATAGGGGGCACTCTTTGTGTCGTTCCAGGTTTATTAGTGGCGTACTGTCACAGGTTTGACATCTTAATGCAAACCTCCAGGATCTACTTTGTGGCCTGTACCATTGGTGAGTTTGTCCCCATTCTCTATAATGTACCTGCATAATGTTGTGCTTGATTAAATTATCACACACCAGGTTTAGATGCAGACACTTGAGCACCGGAGCTAAAAGAATACATTTGATAACCAGCAGTAGGCCTGTTCATTTCAATTCAATTTATACTCATTCAGAAATTAGATTTTATAAAAGTTGTCACACACAAGAGCAATAGCCATCTGCTCAACTGTTGGAATTATATTAAGAGGGTATCAGCAGTTGTGTATAATAGAAAATGGTGACATTACAATAGAAAGACAAGCTAAGGCAAATAACTCAAGTGCTTTACAGAAAAAGAAATAGATTAAAATCATAATGCAAACCAATAAAAACATGGAAAATCGTAATACAATTAACATTAAAATAGAAGAGTGCAGAATAAAAACCTTTTCAGTCATATGTATAGCAGATTTGAACATAGTCAAAGCAGAGGCCTGTCTCACATTGTTAGTAAGACTGAAAAGCTTCAATTGATCTTGACATACACGTCCAAATCACTTTTTAAACCTTTGTTACTATAGAACACAAATGACTGAAGTATTAAACCAACCGTCTTCATTACCATTCTTATATGTATAAATATTTTCCCATCCACAGCTTTGATGCACCTCACTCGTGGTATTTCCCATGTTTTTATGTGTACATATAGTAAACTGTCCTCACTTGTGTACCCTCAGCTTACGGTGTGGGGCTCCTGATCACCTTCGTGGCCCTGGCTCTGATGCAGATGGGACAGCCCGCTTTGCTCTACCTGGTGCCTTGTACGCTGCTCACCAGCCTCACGGTGGCGCTGTGGCGCAGAGAGCTGACCCAGTTCTGGACAGGAAATGGATTTGTGGTGAATACCAGTTTGATATGACCAACTACTCCTTCTATGGATGAACAAAAACACAAGAAACCAAAACAATCTTAGTATAAATAGTTGAGTAAAATCTTTTGAATATTACGTTGCATCTGGTTCTCTCTGTGCTCTGTCCTGGGTCTAGTGTGGGTTTGCTTTAGCGTCCTCTACTGTTAATCTTTATATAGAAACTTATTTACCTTTGATCACACCTTGCTTCGTAAAAAGGGTCTCAACTGTGAGTATATAATTCATATTCTTAGTGGTCACATTATTAGATATAGCTGGACTCCAAATTACTTAAAGAGGGGTATTATGCAGAATCTTTTTTTTTCTTTTTAGCTTTCCACCATGTTGTTCCCTCATTAAAAACATGCCTGAAGAGCTTTTAGATGTCATCCCTGTATGTTTGAGTATGTTAACGTTTGTCCCAGGCTCTATTCAAACCCTCCTTATGGTTAACTGTAAGATTCTGTTCAGTGCCCACGACAATTCTCCATAAACATACAAAAGTATGATACAAAACTGTACACAACAACTTGACAGCCTGTTGTGATGTGCAGTAGTTTCATTAGCAGGATGCATGCTGATTGTGTTGTGATGGCGCTCTGAAGGGGGAGCGCGTACAGCAGAAGGAGGTTAGACTCAGAGCGTCAAAAACAAAAGTGAAATTTATAAAACATTTTAATACGTACTTTTTGGCAAATGTTGTATTTTCAAAACAATCAAATGTAACATGGTGATCTACACATGTTATTTGTTAGCACTTACTACCCCATAGAAGTAAAACACCCCCTCTTTAATCATTATTCAATAAACTGTTTCATAATCCAGAAGAGCCAGGAGTCCTTTCCACAGGGTACCTAATAATGTGGCCACTTTTTTTGTTTCAATTTTTAAACTCCTTAAAAAAACGTTAAACCCAAACAAGAGCTTAACCAGATCTTTCCCGTAGACTCCTATTGTGCAGCTTTAGTCATATATTACACCTCACTGCTCATCTCTCTTACATATGTCCTTTTTGTCCCTTGCAGCCTGCCGTAGCGCTCGCACCCATAAACTGTACCCAGACCGCAGAGCCCACAGCAGATACAGGGACCACCGCCACCCCCACCCCCCGAGCCAAGCCCCAGACCCCCACAGAGGAAATCCCAAACCCAGATCCAGACCAGAACCAGGACTCACACCGTGACCCAAAAGAGGTGCTCCCAGAGGACAGAGAGGACCGCAAATCCAACTGAAGAACACTAGTCTTTTTCCTCATCATTATCATTTCACATATTTTATTATCAGTAAATGGACACTCGTTGGTCTTTGGTGCAAAAGGGAAGAAAGAAATATTTTTTGAATTTGCTGATTAAAAGTGTTTTCAAGGTGTTAAAATGGACAAAAAGTTCAGTTAACTCAATGGGTTTCACTGTCTATCCTTGTACTGTTCGATAACACAAATGTCCAAAGTTACTAAAGCAATTTCTATACTCAGAATTAGGTTATATTGAACTTCAAAAAGGCAGCTGCGAATCAGTAGGTAGGAGATTTTTGGCAAATAATTATTGGTAGTTAATCATTACCCAAAGCAAAGGTTGAGATAAAGAAATCTTAAATAACCAGACTGATTAGGGCTTTATAAGGGATAGTTTGATACCTTGAAAATGGGTCTTCTACCTCAAAGTTATTTCTATATAGAGCGCAATCAGTTTTCTCAAAATTAATATATCTCAATTTTTATCAACATTGTAAGCAAAATTAAAACAAATTTTTAAGTGTCTACAATTACGTCACATCTTAATCTGATAGTATTTAAACTTTATATATCTGTACCGCATTTTGAAAAGCAATGTAATACACTATTATCCCTTCAGTATAGCCATACAATTTTGACTACAGTTCTCAAAAGAACACTAAAAGTCTACCAGATTTTGCCCGTTTATCTCTCTTCACGACTCTGCACTACGACATTGACTGAAATGGTGCTTTAACACTGAGCCAAAATTTGTTTAAGCTTATTACTTTGATGTCTTTCTTTAATAATTTTTGCATGTTATGTTTTTGAGTTTACCCCCGTTTTTTTAAGCAGTATAATCTATGGAGGACGACTGTTGGCCTTTTGGTTCCTTGTTGCAATGCCCTTTGCTAATACTGCCATTTATGTTCAATTTTAATACAAGTTCACCTAAAACATGTTGATATATTTGAAATTTTGAAAGAAAAAGGCTAGTCAAATGAAATTTTAAAGCTACCATTTAACCGTTAAGTGTTTATAATTGTATTTTTTCCCTGTAGTAAGCAGATTTATGCCAATATCTTCCACTAAAGGATCTTTACATCTGTTAAAACAATGTCATTTTTACAACCTGATTTTATAATTAGAAAAGGATGCCAGTTTTAGCGGAGGGCACGGAGCACATTGTCTTAATAGGTTTGGGCCTTAATTGTACAAAATGGGAGTTTGAATGTTGAGTGCTGTATTTCTATTTGCTGCATTTGTGTGAAGCAAGAACTGATGAAACCAGTGTTAGACTAGTTTAAAACACCTGCACAAGATTTTTCAATGGACTATTTCAATTACTCAGTACTAAAAATTGTTTAATTTTCTGTGCATTTTGACGGAGGCTAGCAGAGACGCAACAAGCCATGAACATGAGGAGCATGTTTTTTTTTTTCATCAGTTTGTTATCACCAAGTGTTTTTTAATGCTTCTGTTAAAGAAGTATGTATTATATTACAATAAAGGAACATTATATTTAAGATTTTTTATTTTTTATTTTATTTTTACACATTTTCACATCCATCTGCCAGAAAGTTGGTTTGTTTACTTACTTATTAATACAACTAAATAATTTTAATATCTACACCTTTGCAGCAAAAGAAAAGTTACATAAGAAATACATTTTTGATGTAATTCACAGTGGAATTCACTCAAGTATAGTGTAGATCTTCTGATTACACAAAAGGGATTCTTGTGCGGTTTAGCGTGTTAAAATGTTCTCATCAAAAACATACCTGGAGTGATGTTTTGTGTTTCATTTACACATTTGAGTAACCCTTTAGTATTACTCTGTCATATCTCTGTTACATCTACAAAGCTCAGTTCCACCTTGTGATGTCATGAAGCGGTTGTTTTCAAGTTACCAGCCAGGCTGAAATTGCCCAAATGATTCTAGTGAAGGTGCATGGAGTTTAAAAACACAGTGGAGCGCCTCATTTTTCTGTTTGAGAGAAGAGCTCAGCCTAAATATGCAGGATTTGTGTTAAACGTGTGTGGATGAAACAAAACACAACTCTGGTTATGTTTTTGATGAAAGAAGTATTTTAGCAATGTAATTTTAAAAAATGCATGATACATACTGTAAGGCTAACATGTGGAACATTCTATGCAAAAATATGAAATCAAGCAGGTGGTAAAGTCTCCACCGGAAAGCAGGTTCCATGATGCACCTTTTAATGGTACAGATGTGAACGAGACTCTCAATAAGTCAGAAAATTGACTAGTTTAATTTGTGGGTTGTATAGCTGCATCAAATCACAAATATACACCACAGGCCACAAGGGGTCAGTAAAGGAACAAACTACTTTTTCAAATAAAATAAACAGGGCTCAAACGCTTCCATTTTACTGTGTCTAAAAATACAGAGTATAGTAGGTATCTGGAAACATATTTTAAAAACTATACCCCAATAGCAACAGTAGTTACCATTACAGTTACTGTTATATTAGAAATAATACAGGTATTAAGTCCACCACTGAACTTTTTTTTAAATAGAAGACATGATTGCTAACCATCTGCCCTAAAAGGAAATTATAACAATATATTTACAAGTTTTGCACAGTCAAACCACCATTGCATCAGTAGTGAATCTTTTCATTGAGACAAAAGTACCAGCAAAACAATGGGCCCTTAACAAGCTTTAAAATAACAGAAACAATTAAAATCTATATTATATAATAAAATCATTTGATCTTTTTACATTTCTGTTCAACCTAAACCAACCTAAAAACAAAAATCTGTAATTTTTTATATTAACTACACTTAATTAGCCTTAATAAAGCATGAAAAAGGCTTACTTCATAATGAACAAATAGTTCATTAAGAATGATTCAGGTATATTAACTACGTAATACTATAACCCTTCTAGGGTTATCTTAAGAATCAAAAATCAAATACTAATTAATGCTTTAGAATGATCTTGAGCTGTATCAGAACAAGTATCAGAGCACATAGACTAGTATACGCAAAAGGACCACAAGAGAACCTACCTGGACAAGGGATTAAGCAGATTAGGACCACATCGTAATATAAAAGAAAATACTACGCTTTAATGTTGAAAATGACATTCAATTGTTTAAATAGAGGGTGTTTTTTTCTTATCATTATGGTATCGTTATTGAGTATTGAGTCTATTCCTTAGTATGGAAATTGAGTTTGAAATTTTTGTATCGTGATACTAAACCCTATTTCTTAACCGTAAATACACAATCAAGTAGTTACTAAGCCTGAATCATTCATTATAAACTATTTGTTAAGGTCTTGTTATTATTAAGTGGTACCCTAAAATGTTCTGTAGAGGAGTGCTTTGCTCCTGAGTATTATAAAAACATAACACAGGGGTACTGCACTGGTGATGAAAATGCACTAAATTGTCTTTGAAAAAAAAAAAAAAAAAAAAAAATCGATTTCAGTTCATAATAGTCCCAGCGGCCTATGTTTTAGAGCTACATCTAGTCCACTGAGGTGCAAAGTTTAACTATTTGTTCTTCTTAATGAAAATATTAAGAACTAGCTCCATGGCGTAGTGGGGTGGTGCGTGTGTCCAATCAGAGGAAGATCTCTTTAGGGTGCAGAGGGTCCAGGATGTCCTTGGGGAAAGGGGGAGGAACAGGAGGCGGGGCTTCACTGCTGCCCCGCCTCTGAGAGCTGGTGGGGGGCAGCGGTTTCATGTTCAGGGAGGGTCCAGGTGGAGTGAACAGGTCTGAGGAGAAAACAGGCAGATTACTGTGGAGGTAACTTTTTCTGGCCCAGGTTTGCCACCTGTTTGTCAATGTCAATGTTTCAGTAATAAAATGCAAGACACAATTTTAATGCCGCACTATGGTACATTGTAAGCAAAGGAACAACATCTCTATGGAAACAAGCAGATGGTGGACACTCTTCTGGAAAATGACCACTACCTTTATGCATTTATTGGTTTAAGTAGGATGCTAGTATATCTCGAGAACCAGACTATACTAGTGTACTGCGCACACAATGAATGAGTAAATCTAAATTAAATTAGGAGTGGGACATTGGAAATATATTATTAATAATAAACCTTCTGACATAATATGCAAATTTAGTTGCATCATATACAGTGGAGGAAATAAGTATTTGATCCCTTGCGGATTTTGTAGGTTTGCCCACTGACAAAGAAATGAACAGTCTATAATTTTAATGGTAGGTTTATTTTAACATTGAGAGATAGAATATCAAAAAGAAAATCCAGAAAATCACATTAAAATATATTAATTGGTTTGCATTTCATTGTGTGAAATAAATATTTGATCTCCTACCAAACATTAAGAATTCTGGCTCCCACAGACCAGTTAGACACTTGTAACCAACTCAACACATGTTTAAACTTGTCACCTGTACAAAAGACCCGTCCACAGAATCAGTCAATCAATCAGACTCCAAACTGTCCAACATGGGAAAGACCAAAGAGCTGTCAAAGGATGTTAGGGACAAGACTGTAGACCTGCACAAGGTGGAATGGGCTACAAAACCATAAGCAAGAAGCTGGTGTTAAGGAGACAACTGTTGGTGCAACTGTTCGAAAATTTAAGAAATACAAAATGACCATCAGTCGACCTCAGTCTGGGGCTCTACGCAAGATCTCATGTCATGGGGTTTCAATGATCATGAGAACAGTGAGAAATCAGCCTAGAACTACACGGGAGGAGCTAGTCAATGATCTCAAGGCAGCTGGGACCACAGTCACTAAGAAAACCATTGGTAACACTTTACGCAATGGATTAAAATACTGCATTGCTCGAGAGGTCCCCCTGTTTAAGAAGGCACATGTGCAGGCCCGCCTGAAGTTTGCCAATGAATACCTGAATGATTTAGAGAGTGACTGGGAGAAGGTGCTGTGGTCAGATGAGCCCAAAATCGACCTCTTTGGCATTAACTCAACTCGCTGTGTTTGGAGGAAGAGAAATGCTGCCTATGACCCCAAGAACACCCATTCACCATGGGTCGTGGATGGGTTTTCCAACACGACAATGACCCAAAACATACAGCCAAGGCAGCAAAGGAGTGGCTCAAGAAGAAGCACATTAAGGTCATGGAGTGGCCCGGCCAGTCTCCGGACCTTAACCCTATAGAAAACCTATAGAGGAGCTGAAGCTCCGAGTTGCCAAGCGACAGCCACAAAACCTTAATGATTTAGAGATGATCTGCAAAGAAGAGTGGACCAAAATTCCTTCTGATATGTGCGCAAACCTGGTCATCAACTACAAGAAACGTCTGACCTCTGTGTTGCAAACAAGGGTTTTGCCACCAAGTACCAAGTCTTTTTTGGCTAGAGGGTTCAATTTCAATTTCACTCAATGAAATGCAAATCAGTTTGTATATTTTCTTTAAAGTTATTTTCTGGATTTTCTTTTTGATATTGTATCTCTCATTGTTAAAATAAACCTACCGTTAAAATTATAGACTGTTCATTTCTTTGTCAGTGGGCAAACCTACAAAATCAGCAAGGGATCAAATTCTTATTTCCTCCACTGTATATATCTGAACCAAATGCCAACTCTATCCCGTGTCTGTGTTATTATGCAAACACAACTAGACAATCATTGTACATCTATGTGATTTAGACTAGACTGGTACCGGTGTTCTGGTATATTCTCTGGGGGCTGGACGTCCTCTGGGCTCTCAGGCTCCCTCCCTCTTTCCCGGTCACTCGGATCGGCACCACCTCTCGCACGTCGATGTTTGCTGTGGTTAAAGAGAGACAACAGTTCAAAATAATAATCAAAACATGAAACACAAGTCAATTCTTTCAAAAGGCCTGGTGTAGATGGAGAGATTAATGCTTTTGCTAAAATTGATTGATTGATTGATATTGATTGATATGCCTTTATTAGTCCCACAGTGGGGAAATTCCAGTAGAAATGAAATACAGCATCACATGAGGACAGGGGGGGGGAGGAGAAAAAACAAAAGTGAATCAACCCCAGACCATGCTCCTGACAGGGGCATCATATGGAATGAGTGCACAAAATAAAAACACCTCCGAGCATCAGCAACATAGTCAAAACACAGTACAAACATTACACAGGACAAGCAACAGGGGAGGGGAGAGGAGTAAGAAAGTCCAACTCAGGCAAGACAGCATCCGGATCCTGCAGCCACTGACGGCGCTTATACAACGGACCCGCCCACCCGGTCGGGGGTACAAAGCTGCGAGGGGGTTAGGGAGGGGCCAGGCTCCCTCCGCTGTAATCTCAGGGCGATTTGACACCAGCCCGGCCTTGGTCGTGACCAGTACTGGCTTGGGGAGGCCAAAGATAAGATTGCGTTGTTATAGTTTTAGAGCGAGCAGCTGCGCCAATTCTTTAAACACTGCTCTTGTTTGTCCAATTGGTCTCAAGGTCATCTCTCTATGCAGAGCAGCCAAAATTCTCCTAGATGTTATCCCTGTTGCGAATTAGAGCCAAAGTTCCATCCAGTCTGCGATCCATAGTCGCTAACCTCTCCGAGATGTTTTCCAAAGTCTTTTCCAAAGTGCGGTGCGAGACCACCAAACTTTCCAAGATACGGCTCAAAGTCACAGTCTGAGTATCGGCAGCTTTGCCCATCGTTCCGATCAATCCGGGCAGCCAAGTGGGGCTTTGAACAGCTGCCTCGGTGCTCTGATTTTTCTTGAAAGACAGGGCCACGCCTAATCCAATCAGCAAAAGTCCTGTAATCATGGTTCCGAATAAGTATAAATCTTCTATATCCTCAACGGAAAGCGCAGCCAGACACACAACACGCCACTTGTCCCAACTGTCCATCATGTATCCGGCAGCATAAGTTCCGGCGGGGCACGCAGGTTCACCCGATCCTGCTTGTCTTGTTGAAAAAATGGTGTCAATAGCGTTCAGAGACCAATTTATCAGATCCATAATAAATTTGGTTTTAGAGAGCAGAGCGGAGAGAGTCACTCAGGGAAAAAGACGAGACACTAGACCAGACAAGACAGAGAGCAGAGCAGGAAAGATAAGGGGCAGGAGAGGAGAGAAAACACGTCCGCCCTCGCCAAGAGCCAGAAGAGAAGAAAATGTTCCAGAGTATGACATTAAACATATCCATGCTGCATTTACTCAATTACAGGCATTTCTATTGCTAAAAAATACGTAGCCCTGTGATGTCATCTGCTTGCTTCCATGGATATACATGTTTAATGCTATGCTGTGGAACATTCTAGACAAATCAATAACATCTCAATTTAGTTTACGAGTATTTCAAATGTATTGAGCTTGGGTTTTGTTTTGATTATTAGCTGTAGCCAAGATTCATTAATTATTATAAAGCAACACAAAAAAGGACTTCTGTGGGTTTGTGAGCGCCACATTTTCTATTGTTATAATATTAATGATCTGACCTGCGCTGTTGGTTCTCTTATGAGATGGTTTGGTCTTGAGCTTCTTCTTGCCAATGCCCTCCAGTTTGGTGGGGATGACCTGCTCTATGGCGCCCCCTGGCCGGACTGCAGGGCTGGTGTCGTTGGTGGTGCTGCGTAGTTGGATGGGCACGTAGGGTTTGGAGGGTATGGGGCTGATGCTCTCTCTTCGTGGGGGAACCTTCGGAGGAACCTCTTTGGGGTTAGATTTTTGGGGCGGAACGTACGGCGCCACTGTGATGTTTCCCACACTGCTGACTGTGCTTCTGATGGATGGGAAACTCAACAGACTCTGGACAAGAAGACAAAAGGTAGAGAAAATTTCACCTGGTGGTCTCGATGGAGATGGATAAGTTAATGCCATACTGTGGGCCTTTCTTTCCTACTCTCACCTTTGGGTCGTCCACGTTGAGTGTCGGGTTGACCATGCTCATGTGCCTCTTTAGTTTCTCCAGTTTCTTCTTCTCCTGCTCGTTTTTCTCCTGGTCCTTCTCCAGAGTCTTGAGCGAGTCCCGCAGTCTTTCCAGGTCGTGCTGGTATTCCTCCCTCTGCATCTCCAACTCTGTCTTCTCCTCCATCAGTCTCTGCTCTCTTTGTTTACACTCCTCCTCTCTCTTCTTCACCTCCTCCTCCAGGACCTCCATCTGCACCCTCTGCTTCTCCCTCTCCCTCTCCCACCTCTGCTGCTCCTCCCGCTGCTGGGCCTGCATCTTGTGGAGGTTGGCGAGCTCCTGTTTTTGCCTCTCCATGTTGCGCTGGTTTTCTTGCTCTAACAAAGCATTGCCTTGTCGAGCCGACCGTTTGCTCTTGGACTGGCAGGCCTGAAGCAGCTCCATCTGACTGCTGTGCTTTGCTAAAACCACCTGCAAACAAAAGTATTTTATGAGATTCAAATATTTACATAGATGGTGGTGGCACTTTACAGCACAGTAATAGCATGGGAAACCAATTTAATATGTGCAGCATTCTGATAGTGTGTAGAATTCAATTCAATTGGGGACGGCTCTTGCTGAAAGTGATCAGGAAAAGGCGGAACGTCATGATGACCATTTGCATCTGTATCTGAATCTGGTCAAAGCTCAAGTACACTGTTAGTGTTCCCATGTTTTTCTGCTTTGGGATTGGTCCAGTTTCTGAACCACTGGCCACCGTGGACATTTAAATAACGTATAATAACAAATGGGTCCTGTTTTGACCAATTACCATAATTGTACTTGTAGTTACATCCTATTACCATGTTATTACTGTGCAGTAAAGTAAAGAGATACTGGGAAGTCAGTGCAAAGAAGTAATACATGTTTAATATAGATATCTTCACCTGTAAGCTGTTCAGTCTTTGAGCCAGCAGCACCATTCTCTCACACACCTTTGAAGAGAAAATAAACAATATACCAAACCATTTCATTTGAATCATTTCTTTTTACAGAATTTCAGTTCACATTACATATTTTACATTTTATATTACAGATAGATGAGACACATTGATGTAACTCACCAAAAGTGTGTCTTGTTCCTGTAAAGGCTTGGGAGTTAAAGTGTAAAGTGGAGTTTTAGTGTCATCTCCATCGGCCTGAAGAAAAAAAAAACAGGCAATTATTTAATGAATAAATAATATTAATAATATCATGTTTCTAATATACATTTGTATTGTATAGCACTTTGACAGCGTTCGATGCCAATAGCATCAATCACTGTTCAGTTTTTAGAATTCTGAAACTAGTCCCCTTTATGTTTTTTATTTAGCAGTTAGCATTAGCGAGCAAAAATCACTGATAATTACTGAGAGGGTTTCAGCTGGTACCCACTCCCTGTCCACATGAACATTATGTCAAAGTGTCTCACTCACAGACAGTTCCAGACCCTCGGAGTAATCAGCTTCCTCACAATGACGATCTGAACTGGGCTCAGCGCCTAAATCCTCAGAAACATCTCCATCTGAATAAGACCAATAAATACATTCATCTTTTTAATTTACAAACATTAAGCTACAAGACACAGCCTGATGTACATTTCATACTGTAATGGACAGAAGAGGTGGGACAATTGTATCATTGTATGAATTACTTTTACGTTTATTTCATCTCTCATAATTTCACTTTTCCTTTTGATTAATTTTGATCATCCAAGATCTTACTCAAAGGCATTGTGACGTTGCTGATCTCGTCTAAACCGTCTGTTGTTTCACTTTGCTTCTTTATGACCCTCAGCATCAGCATGCTCTGCAGATTCTCCACTGAAACAAACAACATCCACAACCCAAATATTAATAGCAACAGGAGGCCATTGTAAATACTTTATTTCACTGTTAGTAGTTCTTCAACTACTACTAATGTGATCATGTCTCCTCACCCTCACTGATGGCCTCCTGCAGCAGTGTCTCCCCCTGCTGGAGGTCAGGGACGTCGCTCCGCAGTAACAGTCCTCTGTGTGGACACTCCTGTCCAGTCACAGCCTCAAACAGAGACACACAGACCTGCTGCTTGGCCTCTATGCTCTGTCGCATCTGGTCATCGCAGTCCTTCAGACTGTCTGTACAAAAAGTATAAGAGAATGAACAGCTAGGAAGTCCATTGTCAATTAAATATCTCAGTTCTGTTAGTGGTTAAGCCTTTGACACTGGTATGGGAGGACCAACATTTGATTCACAAAAAAAAACTAGTTACAAGTTATAAGAGTTGCAATCCCAGATAAATGAACTGCTTTGGGAGAAAGTAAGGCTGGGTAAAGGCTCCTCTAGTTGACCAATAAAGATTTTCAGGTAGATTATTAAAAACTAATGACTAATGAGAAACACTTTTAATCATTACCATTTAACACAAAAAATAGCAAAATATCTTCCTCCAAAGTCTGACACAACTGCTTTTATTGACAGAGGACACAAACTGATCATTGGCAATTAGAAATGACTGAATCTTGATACTGATTCAATTTTTTTTTTTTTTTTTTTTTTTTTTTTTTTTTTTTTTAAATCAAGTTTATTTTCATAACACAATGTGGAATTAAAGTAACAAATATTCATGTCACAAACAGACAGAACACATACAACAGACAAGACACACAAAAATAGCCAAAACACAACAGAACAAAACAAACTGGACAAGACAAGACAAGCACCTGAAGCATCCATCCCCAACCACAGGTCACACACCAAAGGTTCAAAGCCATAGCCCTACAACTTCTTGACGTGGACAAACATGCGTCTAAATATACAATAAGTTATAATGTTTCAGAATTCAGAACCACATTTTCAGTCCCATTTTAATGGTTTCCATTTTTTGGAGTGTAAAAGCAACCTATTATTATTAGTAGCTATAATTTTTTCAGTTATGAATTGTAGATTTAATTTATTTTTAAAGTGTTCCAAACATAGGTCCACCTTATTAACCGCTTTGAAAATCAAGATTTTCCCCACTAAAATAATGGTGTTCACTAGTTTTGATGAAAATTTATTTAGCACACCAACAATTATATTTATGGGGCTAATCTCTAGAGTGATTCTGAATTCCTTCAACCATTTTTGAATTGAAAGCCAAAACTGTGACACATACGGACAATGGTAAAATACATGCATTATATCCTCCTCTTCTTCCTCACAGAATCGACACAACGAATCTTCTTTAATACTGCATAGTTTAAGGTATCTTTTTGTAGCTATAATTTTGTAAAATATTTTTAATTGAAAGATTCTTGAGTAAGAATCTATTGTGGTGTTGTATATATTTCTAAAAAAATTTTTCCATATAATTGGAGTATTAAATTCATCTTCCCAATGTGTACAGACTCTGTGAGGATAAAAGGCAGTACCAGACCTATACAAATTAAAATTGTATACACTGTTATTTATTTTGCCGGAAGATAACCATCTTAAACACTTTGACTGTGGTACACATACTAATAATTTACATAATTTGCTCTTTATAGTTCGTTTCCAGTTGGTAGGAATAGCTGATAATAATTGGTTATAATGAAAAGAGTCAATACATTGACCATAAATTGCACAGAACTGTGAAAATGACAGGAAATCACCTGTTGTATCAATAAGATCATTAATAAATACAATGCCATTTTTTACACATGTGTTCCATAGAATAGGCTTTCCTTCAATCAGAACATTAGAATTCATCCATAAGAGTTGATTTTGAATCTCATGAAGGCCATCTGGAGGGTGGTATTGAAAATTTAACCATGCTCTTAGTGCATCCTTAAAAAATGATGACATATTTCCCAGTTCATTCATGAATAAATGATTAATATGTTTAGGATTCAGTTGAAAAAATGGGAATAATTTATTTTGGAAAAATGGGTAGGTTTCAAACAACATTTGACTTGATATCCATTTAGGATTGTGATATATTTTATAAATCCAGGAGGCCTTCAAGGATTCATTCATGATTTCAATATTTTTCAAATTCAACCCCCCATTTCCAAGTGAGTTGTACATGTATTGCCTTTTAATCTTGTCTGGTTTGTTATTCCAAATAAATTTAAACATTTTCTGCTCAAAATATTTAAAAAAAGATTTTTCTGGAGAAGGGAGACACATCAGCAGATAAACAAATTGGGGTATTGCTAGAGAGTTAATTAATGTTATTTTACCATGTAATGTTAAATAAGTACCTCTCCATGGCTGTAATAGACTTTCAACTTTTTTAATTTTTTTTTCATAATTAACCCGCACTGTATCTTCTATGTTTTCAGTAATATGTATTCCTAAAATTTTCACATTGTTACTGGTCCATCTCACTGGTGTTGGACATTTGATATTAAAATTTGTATTTGAAATATTTCCTATTCTCATAATTATACATTTTTCAAAATTTGATTTTAATCCTGATATCTTTGAAAATGAATCCAATTCTTTTAATAATTCATGCAATGTTTTTGCCTTAGGCTGTAAAAAAAAAGTAACATCGTCTGCATACATTGTCAACTTTATCTCTTTATTATTTTGGTATAGACCTTTTATATTTGTATTGTTTCTAATTCTAATGGCCAATATTTCCATACATAAAATAAATATATAGGGAGATAAAGGACATCCCTGACGAACCCCTCTAGACAATGTAAAATTTTCTGATAAATAGCCATTATTTAAAATTTTACTGGTGGGTTCATTATAAAAGATTTTAACCCACCTTAAGATAGTCTTTCCAAAATTAAAAAACATTAATGCACTATTAATAAAACTCCAGTTAATTTTATCAAAAGCCTTTTCAAAATCTGATATAAATAACATTCCGGCTTTGCCCTGTTTTTTATAATCTTCAATTATGTCTATAACGTGCCTAATGTTTTCTCCAATAAACCTTCCTTTTATAAATCCCACTTGCTCATGTTTAATTAAAGTTCCAATAATATTTTTAATTCGTTGGGCTATACATTTCGCAAGTATGCGGGTGTCACAGCAAAGTAATGTTAAAGGTCTCCAGTTTTCCATAACTGTGGGGTCTTTATATTGACCATCAGAATTTTGTTTCAGCAACAGTGAGATGACTCCTAGTTTTTGTGATTCAGAAAGTTTACCATTTGTAAAAGAGTAATTAAAAGATGCTAAAAGATATTTTTTAATTTCATCAAAAAAAGTCAAATATACTTCAGCTGGGATTCCATCAAGCCCACTGGCTTTTCCAGGGGGGAAAGACTTGATGGCCTCCATCATTTCTTTTTCTGTTATGTTTCCCTCACAACTCTGTCTTTGCTCTGGTGTTAGTTCGTATTCTTTGGGGCAAGGAAAAAATGTACTAGTGTTATATGGTTGTTCATGATCACCTTCATGAGAGAATAAGGACTTAAAATATTTCACCTCCTCAATGAAAATTTCATGTGGATTTGTTAGAATGCCATTTGGAGTAGAAAGACTAACTATATTTTTTTTGGTTGAATTTCTTTGATGTAATCTTAAAAAATGTGCTGTACACTTTTCCCCATGCTCCATCCAAGAAGCCCGCAATCTAGTAATGAGTCCTGCTGTTCGTTCATGGTATAAGCATTCTAATTCATTCTGTTTTTGTTTAATTACCATTTCTAGCTCAGGTGGAGGGTTTTGCTCACTATCAAGTTTTTCAGTTAAGTCTTTCAATTCCTGTATTAGATTCATTTCTTTGATTCTTGTTTGTCTCTTTTTCCAAGAGGAGATTTTAATACAGTGTCCTCTGAAAGCACATTTAAATGCTTCCCAGACTATATGCGGATTGGCTGTGCCTTCATTTATTTCAAAAAAATCATTTATAAATTTTTTTGTTTTGTTAATGAAGGTTTCATCTTTCAGTAAGGATTGGTTAAATTTCCAGTATCCTTTACCTCTGAGATACTCTGCCGTTCTAATATGGAGTACTACCATAGAATGATCAGATTTTAATTTGTCTCCAATATAGCAGTTAATTGTTTTAGGAAACAAGGAAAAGGAGATCAAACAATAGTCTATACGACTTGCTTGTTGTCCCCTGCGCCAAGTATATCGCCTAGAATCTGGGTTTTTGATTCTCCATATATCTATTAAATCTAGTGCAGATTTTATCTCTTCTATCTCATTTACAGCCTGTGGATGATTATTTAGAGTATGTGTTCCTGCACGATCTTTTTTTATATCTAAAACTGTGTTAAAATCTCCTACTAGAATTATTTGAAAATTATCTTTTGGATTTACACGATTTGCTACATTTTCAAAGAAATATGGATTGTCTTCATTTGGAGCATATATATTGATTAATTGTATTTTTAAGCTATCTATTGTTATATCCATTATTAACCATCTCCCCTCCATATCTGACTGTAAGTTGTGAACTGTATAAACCACATCCCTTTTGAATAAAATCATAACTCCCCTGCTATTGCTAACCCCGTGACTAAAATAAATATCTCCCTCCCATTCTGATTTCCACTTTAGTTCATTTTCAGGTATTGAATGGGTTTCCTGTATGCAAATTATTTTAATATTTTGTTTGTCCTTCAACCATGTAAATATTTACTGATTCAAATTTGATTCACTGCACAGCTGTAGTAGAAAGGCCGACTGCATTGAAAACCTATGTGCTCTCACATTATGGACTAGCATATAAATATAATCCATATTATAACAAAAAATGTTTTCTTTCTTACTTTGAAACTGTTGTAGTTGCACCATTTCTTCACTGTATGGCTCCTCCTCATCCATGAAACTGCAAAAGCACATTTAATTTGATTCAACACAACACTCGCCTCTCAATGGGCTTTCCAGAAAGATAAGTGGTCAACAATATTAACAGTTAATTACACAGTGACACTTGCAAATAGATTTTAACTGTGCAAAAGCAAAAGCCTAGAACAGTGTTTTTCTAATTGTGATCCCTGTACTACTGATGGTATATGGATCTACTGTAGTTTTGCGTGTCTGTATTATTTAGAGACAAATCTATTCATGTTTGCATCTTCCTCTGGGTTAATCATTTATAGAACTACCTTATCTGTGAATTTTAGTTTCATTTTAGGTTTAGGCTTAGCCCTATTTTAGGCCTGGTAAAGTCCGAGTGTAGATCTGGTGGTACTCGGAAATCCAGCCAAGTTTCAGCATCAGTGGCCAAGAAAATACTGAAATCATTCATCAATATTACTACCATAATGTAAAATCTAATCATAATAATAATTTCCCATATCTGGCTGTAATCTCAGACCTGTT
The DNA here is from genome assembly GCA_029959045.1 of Taenioides sp. WSHXM2023. Lineage (NCBI taxonomy): Eukaryota > Metazoa > Chordata > Actinopteri > Gobiiformes > Gobiidae > Taenioides > Taenioides sp. WSHXM2023. Next base: position 10,288,283 of record CM057096.1, on the reverse strand, counting down.
GACAGCCTCCCTGATGTGAGTGATCCAGGAGTTGCATTCGTCCTTTGAGCTCGTGTGGATCTCGTACATGTTGGAGGTGCAGGAGCAGATCAGATACATGGCTCTGTCCTCCAGCGCCATCTCTCGTACAATCAGAGCTCTGAGCGAGATCACAGGAGGAATCTTCTCCTAAAAACAAAACGAGTCATCAAAAGCTCTATATTAACTGTGTATATTTATAAAAACAATACAAAACAATTATTTTACTTTACACTGCATATTTACTTAAAGAGGAGGTACTTTATTTCAATGGGGTATTAACTGGGGTATCACTAAGTTTTCTTTTGTTGTTTTGAAAATGCTATATCCACCAAAAACAACATATCAACATGTTTTAGAAGTTTTGCTATTGCTTTTGACGCTCTCAGGCCCCCCCTCCCTTTGCTCTCTGTGCTGTCACTCCCCCTTCAGAACAATATCTCCTTACAATTGGCAGGTATTTCTCAAATTAAACTACTGCACATCACATCAGTTTTGTATCATTTATGACGTAGGCTTGTGGGCTGTGTGTGTGTGTGTATTTCTTTCCGCCATTGTTTTAGGAGCTGTTTAGGACAGTGTTGTGATGACTCTGCCCTGCAGACCTATTGACACGCGCCTTGACTGTAACTGACTGTATTAACATGGTTTGTTCTTCCTTCTGTGACTCAGATGGCATCGGCCCTGGAGCTGTTTGGGCTGCAGAGGGTGAGCCAGATGTCCCGAGCCGTCACCACTGGTCACATGATCAGTGCACTGCTGGAGCGGCAGAACAAGTCCCGGCGTATATAGTGAGTTACCAACTCTTTAAAACTGTAATACTTCTTAACATTAACATGTACAAGCACAACTAAATATATTTGTGTATGCTTTCAGACAATGCCACTTTCAATTATGGGGTGCTGAGGATAGCAAGGAACCTCTCCTGGTAAGCTGCAAAATAATCATATTTTCTATTCAGTCTATTTCTATTTAACACCTTATTTTTTATGCATGCCCTTATTTAATCATAGTTTATATATTATTTACTGTTATTATTCACTTGTTATATTGCACCATATTGCCAAAGCAAGTTCCTATTTTGTAAATTTTGTTCACTGACAATGATAATAAAACTATTTTTTTATTCTGATCTGACAGCGTAACACTTTCTATAAGCCAATGGCACTTCTATGCACTAACCCTTGTGTGCTCTTTGTCAGGCCTGGGATGTAATCAATTGCCTTAAAATATTCAACATTGTGTTTGAGGCAGCGAGGTTAATGACCCTAAAAACATCCCTGAGACCTTCAGGTAAGTGCCTTGATGGACAGTGTTAATTATAGTTGAGTTTACACACAACTAACTTTGACTCTTTTACAAAGGCACCCATGGCTGAAAGGTTTGCGGACTCGCTGTCCCAGAATGTAGAGATGCCACGCCTGCTTCAGCCGAGGGAGGTGGTCCCTGACTTCATGTTCAGCCTGTGAAGGCCTTCTGTGGATGCTCCATATGTCAGGATGCCATTCAGAAAGCTGAGCGCTCTGGTCATTTCAGTGACCCAGTCTGTCCTGGACAGACTTGAAAAAATCTAACATATCCCATCCAACAGTGCTACTTTTATTGTTGTTTTCAGGATCAAATGGTCTGGAACATCATGGCAGAAATCTTTCAGATGTTTCCAGGAAAACAACTTTTTCAAAATCTGAGCTCCTACTCAAAATGTCTGCTTAGGGCCATCACTATTGCCACAGCTGACAAAATCTGTCAGCTATTCCCGCAGATATATTCTAAGGAGCTTCCACAGTTTCCTGGAGTCACCTGCTCTCTTTTCCTCTGAGCACCTCCACAGTGAACTGCCAAAGGAACTCTCAGCTGAACTACACAACCAACCAGCTGATAATGCTGAACCAATTCCTGATGCTGGTGAGATCCCTGCTGTGGAGCCAATACCTGATCTCGACCAGATTCCTGAAGCAAAAATCTATGGTCCCAGACTGATTCCTGAACTTCCTGATCCAGGAGAGGCTCTTGTTACAGTAGAGCCTGATGCACTAGAGATTTCTCATACAACAGAGCTCCCTGATGCAGTAGAACGCTGATACAGTAGAGCCTGATGAAGTAGGGCCCTCCAGTGCAGTAGTGCTCCTTGATACTGCTGAGACTCCAAATACAATACAGTACATAGTAGAGCGCTCTGATGTAGAAGACCTATTTGATATAGTAGAGGTCTATGACACATTAGAGACTCTTTATACAGTAGAGCCTTGTGATACAGTAGAGTCTGATGAAGTAGAGCCTCCCGACACTGTTGAGACTCCTAATACAATAGAGCTCCCCGGCAGTGTAGAGCCTCCTGATGCTGTAACAGTCCTTGATAAAGTTGAGACTCCAAATACAATGGAGCTCTTTATACAGTAGACATTCCTGATACAGTCGATCTACTTAATGCTGTAGAGCTTCCTGGCACACTGTAGAGTCTCATGACGCAGCAAAGCTCTCTTATACTGTAGAGCCTGATGAAGTAGAGTCTCCTGATGCTATAGAGCTCCATGATACTGTTGAGACTCCAAATACAATAGAGCTCCCTGATACAGCTGGGGTTCATGATGCAGTAGAGCCTATTGTAGCTGTAGAGCCTGATGCAGTAGAGATTGATACGGTACACACTCCTGACACAGTAGAGTGCCATGATGCTGTAGAGCTTGTACAGAGACGCTCTTTCTCCTCTCAGATCCAAGGGGAGATCCGCCTTCTGCCGCTTCACCAGTTGGATTTGAAAATTCTTTTATAGGAGGAAGACTCACTAAGAATGAATCGTTCCTCTCATTCAATAAAAAGTAGCATTACAGTTTGAAGTCAATCATTGTATAACCCTATATGGTGCTGTGATGGAAATTTACATGAAGAAAATATTGTTATCATAGTCTGTCTTTGTGTAAATGAATGTGATTTCTACCTGAGCAGTCATTAACATGTAACAGGCTCAGCAGACACTGTCCCCACCGGACAGGAAACCCTTTGTTGTTCTTAAGTGTAAAAGCTGATTAGCTCATGTCTGTGAAACAAAAGACATCAGACATCATAATAATCAGTCCAAAAATCTCACCAAACCCACCTCAATTTTGACACTGCCCTCACTCTATCCCCACTCATCCATAAACTTGGCTTCCTCTTCGACCCCAACCTCTCATTTGAATCCCACGTTAAACAAATAGCCCGGACTGCATTTTTCCTTCTCAAAAACATTGCCTGACTCCGTCCATCTCTCACTTTCTCTGCTGCAGAAACCTCATGCATTCATCATTTCCAGAATTGACTACTGCTATAGGATTCTTTATGGCACACCCTCAAAAACTCTCAATAAATTGCAATAAATTCAAAACTCTGCTGCCTGCCTCCTCACACACACACACACAGTCCCTCGACCACATCACCCTTGTCCTCCAGAACCTCCACTGGCTCCCTCAGTGCATCCATTTCAAAGTCCTCCTCATTACTTTCAAAGCCCTCCACAACCAGGTCCTGTCCTCCCTCTCAGACCTGCTGCACCCCCACACTCCATCCTGCTCCCTCCCCTCCTTCAACGCCAACCTCCTGTCCTTCCCCTTCAGGACCATCGCCGCCCTCACCCTCTGGAACTCTCTACCTCAGCAAATCCGTGCCTGTACTCAACTCTCCACCTTCAAGAAACTGCTCAAACTCCATCTATTTAGAACCCGTTCTAGTGTATCTAACTGCAGCTTTGCCCTGATATTAACTGGTCTGTGTTTCACCAAATCTTTGCACACCTAAGTAGGACATAACCAAGGTGCAATATTCATTAATTAATAAAAACTCCCTTGTTCTCGTTAAACATTATAAATTACTCAACTCCACGGTATACTGTCATACCGTTATATTTTTTGTCAGTTATCATACCATGGAAATTTTATACCGTCCCATTCCTAGTGCTGCCTGACCAGACTGTCTGATAATTAGGAAGTGCATGTTAGCATAGCTGTTGTTAGTTTTACAATCATGGCAAAGCTTTGCTCTGGTTTCAAAGCTGTGAAACCAGAGCTCATTGTAGTTAATAATTAGGATACTCTGAATGCACAAGGTAAGTGAGGAATAATTTTTGACCACTACAGACCATTTAAAATTAACTACTTCTGCTTTTAAAGACAGTAAAAATCAGCTACAGCAGCTAAACCACTGTATTACCAAATCTATATCCAACACAATTCAACATTTGCTGCAGTCATAATATTTTTATTTGTAATTTGTCTGTCACTATTTTTGTATTAAACTCACCATTGCAGCAAACACAAACTTCTGATCCTTCTCTTGTAACAGGACGAGCACGTCTGTCAGCAGCACAGCATGGATCTCTGCAAAACAAAAACAAAAAAACAAATTTAAACATATATTTAAAATCTTTCATACGTTTTGAACTAACAGCAACAATGTATTAATTTGAAATGAAATGTGATAATCCCTTCATTTAGCGCAGGCTGTTGGGAGCTTATGGCACCATCTGTAGCCATGCTGGGAGTGGCATTTATTAATCAGGCTTTTGTACCGCAACGCAAATGTTTGAGAGAAGATCGTAGAGAAGATTGAAATATGAACCAATAAACTAATACAAGAATCTCACATTTCAGAACACGTTCGTAGAGGTTTAAATTACAGGCACAACATGTTCTGTTCAAAGACAGGATGTTTTTTTCTTTGCAGAAGCCATCCTATTATCTAAATAATTGCAGTCTTTGCGATTTGGTAACTGAAACTGAAATTGCAGTTTTGATTCAATTACAATAAAGAGTGCAGCCCTTCCTCTTTGACTACTAAATGACATGATTTCTCACGTATGAATCCTGCACATTTTGAAGAAAGGACCTTAAAGGTGAGAGGCAGTTTTTCTTTTCTTCCCAAATTGCTCTCTTTTGACAGCTGGGAAAACAAGGAATTGAGGAGTCTAGCAAATTACCATAAACACACTTGCACATGCACCATATCAAATGATGGACTAAACCGGAAACCAAACCTGGATTAAACCAGGACTATAGCAGGATTTGGAAAAAGACTAAACCCGGATTTGGAAGAGAACCAAACTATCTAGAGCAGGCCTAAACTGGGGTATGCGCACAGCCTGGTGTGTATCCTGTGTTTGTGTAGTACCTTTCTGTCGTCCGGGGGTCTTCCACACCACGCTGCCTTCGTAGAGCAGGGTGCGGTTGTTCAGGAGGAAGTCTTCTCGTTTAAAGACCCTCTCCTCAGACACTCGGCCCAGGGACTTGGGCTCCAGTCTGCCATAGATCTCCCTGAGCCTCAGCACCTGCTCGTACTCCCTCACCAGAGAGTTCACCTGCTCGATGGTGTCTTTGACCAGAGACAAGCCCTGCACCAGGGACTTGTACTCATCTGTGTCCACTGCAGAGGCAAACACAACACACTTTATGATGAAAATACTGATAAAGCAGCTGTAGTCCATTTATATAGTTACGTTAAGCTACGAACTGCTGCCCCAAATGAACCTGCTGCCCTGTCATTGTGAACTCCCAAATAATGAGAGAATTCATTCTGCTGTGCAAGGTTAACAAATATATGCTTTTACAATATACTGTACTGGTGGAAAATACATTTTATTCCTCCACTTCTCCCAACGTGTTTTTCTATTAACAGTCTTAGGTGTGTCAGACTGCTAGTGGCCAGTGCTGACTCATGTATTCTTTCCCATTTATAAGAAAAGTGCAGACAGACAGATGACTTCCTCCCCTATAAATATTTAGTGAAGGTTTGGTTTGTGCCTTGCCCAAATTACAGCAGCATGTGATTAAACCATAAAGTGTTTGTTGCATCTCTCCCCATCAAATAAATAATATGTATTCAGTCTCTTACGACGGTCATATTACCTTCCGTGTTTTTGATGAGTCTCTCTATTAGAACTGGATATTTGGTGATTCTCTGTGTCACCAGCAGGAAACACTCAGGGATCCCCATCCTCCTCACAAGAGGCAGTTGGCCGATTTTCTGCAAGAACAAAGCAGACGTTAAACGAAACAACTTTTTTAAGAATGTGAATAACAGAACTAGTTCATTTGCAGTTGTATTTCTAAGCACTATCCACAACTTTCAGAAGCCAGAGCAGAGTTTTGAGTCATGGTAATGCTAACAACAACTAACATGCTAAATATGCTTAATAATTACATGCAGACAGAACACACTGTTCTTTTTCTGAACTTTAATTTTAGTCTTGAACCCAACCAAGACATTTACAAGTACTGAATTGCAATTTGGCCTGTCACGATAACAAATTTGGAAGTACGATATATATGAAGAAAATATATACGATAAGCGACAATACCGAAACTAATTCATATCACTGACACAAACACTGCAGCAGATTTATGCTACAAAAAAATTCTAAATGTTCAATATTGTTAAAAAAAAAAAAAACGTGGACGGCAATAAACAAAAGAATGAAACACATTAGTACGAGTTTGCATCTGTAAAGAAAAGAATGAAAAAAATAACAAAACATTTCCCAGTATTCACCCCAAAAAAAAATTGTTTCAGCTTTTATATATTGAACGATAAGTAAATGTAGTAATTATTGTGCTTAACTGCAAACAAAATGATAATGACATTCATTTCTGTTCATATTATTCAAACACAGCACTAACAGTAAGAATCAATAAAATGTGACTTACCCTGATGAGGTTCTGAAACTTTTTGCTGTTCTGAAGTAGTTCTTTGTAAAACTTGATGGCTTCGCTCTGGTGACTGCAGAAGACACTGTAGCACTCTTTCATCCCCTCTCCCACTGAACCGGAAAACTACAGCAACAAAGACAGGGCTCAGGTTAAACATATGCACTAAATACAAGGAACTTTTCTAATGGGAGTTCTGCACCTCTTCACATTTAATGCTTATTTTTCATCCTTCCTCCACTGCTCTTGGACAGCAAAAATTAAAAAGGGAAATATGAAGATCTAAACCAATTGTCACAAGGGCTTTGGATGCAGAGACATAGTGCATTGTATTCATTTCTTGGCTTGCTACAGTTAAGTAGGTAGTGCTGGCTCTTGATCATTTGTACAGTAGTGACATCCACCTGCAGAAGACAATCAAACACTATTTCAAACATACCAAACATTCCTCTGACATCTGAAGCGCAAACACACAACAAAACAGTGAGCTATAAAAACATTTCCGTCATGTCAATCGATCTGTTACACGATCTGGTTCTAGACTTTCTGTCCTGGGGCATTATATGACAGTACATTGTCCTGTTAAATAAAAAAAAAATGAATAAAATACTAAGTTGCCACAAAATGGCTATAAGTGTTAGTATTAGTATTGATAAACCAACCAATCAAAAACAGCTCCTCATGCATGTATTCAAGACATTTACCAAGCATGAAATACACACATCTTATAGGATTACTACTGGAGATTGCTTGGATTAGGTGAAACATAAAGCTTTTTAATTGATTATCAATAGCCAGTACTGTGCTGTGCTTTGAACTGAATGGAGAGCCAATCATTTCAAATGGTCAATGATCAACTCTGGGCGTTTTCAGTCAAGGTCAGGTCTACAGTCCTCTGTCAGCATGTGCTTTAGGGTAGACTTCAGAATTTGGGTGTGGATGTACTTATTATTTGTCCTAAACAACACTCATTAAAAGTCTGTCTCTTTAGGTTTCTGAAACTGATTTAGAAAACAAATTGAGATTTAAAAAAACTTTTCTTCCAGCCCTATGTGAGGCTATTGTATGGACTTCACATCACGCACAAGCGCTTCCTTCCTGATTTCTATGTAAAAACTGTACACAGCAATTTCAGCTCTAGAACAGGAAACTAAAGGACTACCCATGTGTCTTCAGGCATGTTTTAAAGCACATAAAAACATGGTTAAAAAGTTCTAAAACACAAAACTGGTGCTGTAACATACTGTGCTTGGATAACAATGAAGTCAGCAAAAAGCCCAAACCAAAACACATCCCAGTCATTCAAGCATAACTTCAATCAGAAGGTTATACCAGGTCACCACCACTGCCATTATAACAACAACAACAACAACAACAACAACATGCACAGCCATTGTAGATGAACAAATAAAAACTTTAAAGGGACACTATGTAACTTTTCTGGTGGGGCAGCGGCCAACTGCTTATCTCCAGGGAGATGTTATCGTTTTGCCTGACATTACAGAAGCAGTGCTACAATTACAGCACAAATATGAAATAAAATAAATCAAAATTGAACTGCACATTTTATTTATTATGAAGATTAAATCTCATCCTGTTCTGGTTTATATATAGTAGTTTGTCTCAGCCCACCTGTGTAATGAGTACATCTCCGAGCCGAGTGATCTGGTATTTGTTGCTCCCCTCCTGCTCCTGCCTCTGTCTGCGTTTGAGTGCGTCCAGGAAGTGTTGGTGATGAGACAGAAGAACGTCTACAGCCGGGAACATTCTCACCAGCCTCTGCACGTCCACCAGCCCCGACTGTCTGAGCTCGTACATGTACACGTACAACAGGACCTTCAGAGTACGTACATGGTGCATCTCGGTCTGCATCAACTCTACAGGGGGGAGAGAGAGGAGGTTTACACAATGGGTTGGAGAAAAAATGTTGTTGCACTAATGCCATAGCAATTAAATATTCAACACAAAATATATATTTTTAACAGGAAAGGTTTCATGTAATGCAATTAAATTTAACTACAGTTTTTATTGACTGCAAACCAGTGCGCTCTTAGCATGCTAATTGTCATTAGCATTACTGTAACGACAAAAATCACTCTGACCTGTAGTCTGACAGTTGTGAAAAGAGCTCTTTGCAGTAAATAATTAAGATGTTTAAGGTGAGTGTGGAATAACTATAGACCACTGCAAAGTTGCCGTGAGTTGCTGTGCAGTTCGTACCGTAGATGACCTCCTGCCTCTTCACAGCCTCTTTGCTGAGCTCCTTGAGGAAGTTCTGGTCCACAGACAGGCTCCAGGTCTCTGCCTCCAGGTTCAGAGCATCGTTCTCCAGCTCCAGCTGCAGCTGAGTGTAGTGAGAGTCTGAGGACAACAGCAAAGGCTTTAAACACGCAATTATGAGGATATTTGTCATAAGATAAGAATTTCAGTTATGCAATACTGTAGGACCTATTTCATATTTCTGCAAAATAACCTAATATTTAGTTTTTTATTTTTCTAAAGTAAAGTTAAATATCTGGCTAGACCACAACAAAAATGAAGGAATTAGAAAGAGTATGAAAAGTTCATTCAGTCTGTACTGGACATGCCCATAATCTAATTTTTAAAACACACAAACTTGGTGCAAAGTTTTTATACTGACCCTGGTCATTGATGGGCTCAGCCCCAGAGTCCTCAAAGGAGAACTTCAGGCGTCCATCGAGGTCATCCATCTCTCCAGATCTAAAACAGAAAACAGCACGCACTTATTAATATGGAATAAAAATATGTCAAATATGTTTGGACTCACGCAGAGAAACAACAGATAAAAACAAACAAACCAAAAATGTTAGTTAGGTTTTTTTAAGTGAAAATTGGAATGTCTCTTTTCAAAATAATTGACACCAAACACACTGGTATAAACACATGGAGGCGTTCTAGTTTGAATCATAAGCCCATGAGCTCAGAGGGTAGAGGAGGAGCATGGACGCAGACCTGGGGCGCAGGTTCGACTCCTGAGTTTTTTTTGAGGAGACTGTCATCACTGAAGCTCAGCCATCACAGACCGGCGGAGCTCTGTCCAGGGACTGTGAGTCTGCAAACACAAGAGGACACTTTATAATACAAAACTAAGGCACAATTCACTTAATGTGAACAGTATAATCGTATTACATGCTATCCACATATAGGACCTGTGTTTCACTTAAAAGGTACATCTGTGTGGTACAGAGAAAAACTTTAGGGATAATCGGAATTACAAAATATTATTCTTTAGACACCAAGTTTTTATTCCTGGTGGGTCCAGTGCAAGCGCTATAACATTTTTACAAGCCTAAGTACAAATAACTTAGAGAAAATACTTTGCTTTAAGAAATATTTGTTTATGAAATTCATCAACACATTATTATTCTGTTATTATTATGGTTCTATATAATGGGCATGCGAATGGGTAGCCAAAATCAGTATTGCTCAAATACTGGTATTGGCACAAGTTGAAGTATTTATTATTAGGTATATTTAATTTTGTAAAAGTACATGAGAATGTAACGTGTAAAAGTAAAGCCACACAAAATGGCTTTTAGATGACATTACAGGAATGGGTCATGTCTCACATGATCAAATGTCTACAACTTCATGTATTATCATGTAAATGTATGTGAAATTATCATGTTTTGTATACACACAAATGAGCACATCACCATTTGGTTTACAAATATAACAATGTCATCAATATACAGCCAAAACATGCTGCTAACATATGTTAATAGCAAAGTGTACAGTAAAAACAATTATTCACAAGTGTAAAATAGATAAGTACCTTTTACTTGTCAACAGAAGTTTCAGTCATGTGTTGTTATTGAGTCTTCAAAAAGACTTTAAATCTGCAGAAAGAAAAACATGTTCAGTCCTCTGTCTCGCAGTGAAAATTTTAAACAATGAAACAGTTCAAACAAGTTCTTCCTACCCTAAAGAACATAAACTTGTTGGTCCATTACACCCATAGACCGTACATGATTACACCTGTCATTCAGCTTTGTACTTTTTACAAAACCCATGTGAAAATAAATGAGGCCGTAAATGTGACAAGTCAGTACTTTGAAGTTGATGCCTTTACTTTGTTGTAAATTACAGTAAACAAAAACAAAACAAGTCCAATAAAAATACTTACTTTTTTAGACTTGAGCTGACCAGCAGGTGCACAGTCAAGTATTCCACTGTGCTTCCCCCATGACACTAAATAAAGGAAATCAGTGAATATAAACAAGGAACAAACAGAGGCAGCTGACAGTCATTGCTATTGTAAGGGTGGAACAAATGGGAAAAAATATCCAAATATGATTTATGACAATAGTAGCAGACATACCTATGGCAAACACTTAACACATCCATAGTACTACATGCACTTAAAGCCTACACTTAACAGAGTGTGGAGACACAGGCAATACAGCAGCATTCATTCACTGTAACATGATGCAGGGTACAACTCATTCTGACACCATGTTAAAATCATCTCCACAGACTACAGCAGCCTCAGAGCCAACAGCCCAGGTCACATTCACAGGCCTCAGGGTCAAGCTGAGGATCCCCCAGAGACGACAGGAGGAAATAAATCTCCAGCACAGGCAGATATTTAGTTTTGGCTGTTTTGCTGTCTAAAGAGTACAAAGCTTTATTTGAACACTTAAATAGATAACTGCTCAAAACGTCACTACACTGGTTTCTTGAAGGTTAGTGGTTAAAAGGGACTGTGGGTAGAGTTTATCTGCCATTGCTTGCTCTCAATTCTTAATCTGTATCGGCCATGAAAAAACCCATATTGGTCGATCTCTAGTGTGCTTTATTGAATGAGTTACATTGGGCCCTCAGACCCTGGCAGAAGAAATTGCGATGAAGGGTGTGGTTGATTAGATGGTGATTAGGCGATAGAGATAGTCTTCCCCCCGAGGCCTGGACACTGGAGGTGGTAAAGAGAGGCAAAGGAGAGTGAAGAAGACAATGAGAGGATGAGGAAAGTGAAGGAGACGATGAGATGAGCCGAGGGGGTGCTGGGGAGGAGGTGGGGCACGATGGGGGTTTAAATTTGGCAGACTGGGCTCTGATTGGACGAGAAGGAGGTGCGGCGAAAGGCGGGGAGGAGGAGTGAGGCGATGAAGGCTGAGGAGCAAGTAAACTCCGGAGAAGTGGTGAGGTAGACGGGAGCGATGTTAGGTGTTCCAGGCTGAAATTACGCTAGCTCCATAATAGTAAATTAACTTGCGTCTAGTAAAACAATATCACGTTTGACTTTTTGTCCAATAATAGAATATACAGTGATATTCGGTCACACTCTTCAGTGAAGCTTAACATTCTTTTTTTATTGAAGTGAAACTGTGTAAACTTCATTGTTCACAGACTCTGCTCTACCTGCTCCTGTACAAATATGCATGTTGTGAGTCGTATTTTCCCATGATCCTTCAGTGTCACATTTCTTCTGTGCGTGTGGTGTTTTCGCTCGCAGTGTCCCTCTGTGCGACCGAGACACGCCTCAGAGACGAAGAAAAACCAAGAAATACAGGTCATTCCTCCAAGGCAGAACTGGAGCAGCAGGTCGGGCCGGTGCAGAGTCCCACACACAGAGCAGAGAGAGCAGGGCCACACTACAACAGCCACTACAACAGTGTGGTTTCACCTGGGATGGCACATGGACTAGACTAGAGTCCTGAAATTCTCCCATAGTTGACTAAAGACATGTCCTGCCAACTAAAAAAGGGAAAAAGCTCTCAAAATTATTAAGCATCTCTATGTACTGCACTCACAGCACTACTTTAAGCATTTTAAGCATATAAAGACAGACTAAACTTGTGACTCATGAGTTTAACCTGCCTTTTTACATTTACTTCTCCTTTCATTTGTTGTCCCATATAAATCCTTATCCTTATATATAAAATAGTTAGCCAAGTAGTACAAATTTTGATCGACTAAACAACTAAAAGGACTACAGCCCTACCGCTCTACTCCAATAAAATAAATGTTGTAGAAGCAAAATACATTTTATCAGTACTGTGCGATTGCTTTGGTCTGGGTAGGTGTTTTAAATCGCAAAACTTAAAAATAAAAAGCTTAATCTAGGTCAATATCTCTTGAAAAGAAAAAAAAAGAAAAGAATGATGACATTTCCCAATAATTTTGTGTCTTAATGAACAAATGCTTCTAGTTTAAATTTCTTGCACCAAATAATGTTTTATATTCTCAAAAAATAAACTCAACCCGAATCACCAACAACAAAAAACAAACTGCAGCATATGAATGTCGGTTTGACCCTGCGGCACAAATCAAGTCTTAATTTATTTATGTTTTGGTCATAGGTCTTATAATAAGTGCAGCTATGACTTTCTCCAGCCTTGACTCACCGTTTATTCATTAACCTCAGGGCCTGGCCGGTATCTGTATCTCATGCCAAAGTGTCTCTATCAGTACAAACCTGTGAATCCATCCGTCCTTTGTGATGTAATGCAGGCTCAAACGTCATGCTCAGTGTTACTTAAGATAAGAAAGTTACATTTAGTTTAGAGTTTGTAAAATATTATATAATTTTAAGCCATGTTATTATGTTATCTCCTCAAAAACATACCCAGAATTGTGTTTTGTTTCATTCACACACGTTTAAGTAACCTTTTATTATTGTCTGTCTACATCTCCAAAGCTCAAATGCTCGCTTGCACCTTATGACGTCATGAAGAGAACATTTTCAAGTTAACAGATACCTTTTACCTTTGGTTTAGTAGAGATTGGCATTTCCAGAGCTAAAATTATCCAAATGATTCTAGTGAAGGCATATGGAGTTTACAAACACAGTGGAGCACTTCCTGTATTACAACATGACATCATAAGGTGGAACAGAGTGTTTTCTGTTCAAGCGAAGAGAAGGATTTGCGTCTTAAACATGTGTGAATGAAACAAAACACAACTCTGCGTCCGCTTTTGTTGCGTAAACAACATTATAACATAGATGAGAAAGTAGTGTAATATGGGCCCTTTATAGTGAAAGCAGTTCAGCTTAAAGTGACTGTGTAGTTAGAGGGGCCCACGCATATTAGGTTAGGAGTGTGAGGAGTAACTCATTCACTACAGTAGATAACTGTTTACACTTTACACACTGTTCAAGGAGCAGACTGGTGCAAATTTCACAAAATAGGTCCCACTGATTCTAGCATTCATCTTCAACCAAACAGGGATGCCAAAATATCTAGTGATAGTAGATAACTTCCTGGAGGTGGAAACTCAACTGATTCCAGGGAAATAGAAAATTAAAAACACACTGTGGAACATTCTCCATGGAGCTAGTAAGGCACAAAACGGGTCTATGAAGTATTATAGCCAAAATAACAACATTACTATGGAAACAAGCAGTAGGAGGCCCTCTTTCAGGCTAAACAAGAATCAGGTTTGTGGAGATGCAAGCCCATTCTGAGTAATCACAAAAACACACCCATAATGAAAAACTATATGCCTATTTTTTACTATAAAGTTGCATACTATGGCTTTAAATTGATTATCATTATAAAAAAATAGAAGAAAAATGTGTCTTCTTATGCCATGTTAACATTTATTTTCCTTTCTAATTTGATTTCCTCAAACTGGTTGGCTCCTGTCTGCTTCTTCTCCACATTAGGGTAAAGACTAAGATTGCCAAAAAAAACAACAAAAAAATCAAATGTGCTAAATTAGGAAAACAGTAAAGTTGTCAATAAATTAAGGTTTTGCGCGTTATCTATAGAATGTAAGGAATGCAAGAAGATTTGTGGTTATGGACCTAAAAACTGCTCATCCAACAAAAAGATACAAAAAAATTTAAGCAAAGAAAATAGTTTGGAATAAATAAACAAGTGAAAACACAGTATGGGAGCAGCAACAGGTGTATGCTAGGCTGGCTAATGTTTTCCAATGGTAAACGTTAGCATTAGCAAACATGCGTAACAGTGCCAATTTGCGTAAAGTTTGGAAACAATTGGTAAAGTTATGCAAATTAATAGGTCATACATTTGGTTAAACGTTGATAGTTAATGTTGTCCTTATGTTAATCGTTGCCTATTGTTGTTTACGTATGTAGGATTGTTAAAAGTACAAACATAATAGTTGTAACTTGTTTTTATCCTTACCAAGTTTAGGAGATTGAAGAGACGAACTCCACCAAAACTCAAGAAATGTTCGTAATTCCAGGAAAATTGTATTATTTGAAGGCGCGATTTTAGCTTGACGGATACTCAGAGGATGGCTAAAGAGGAACAAGTGCACACAAGTGAAAAAAAATGGAGCAGAAAGGGGCGGAAAGTGGGAGTTAAAATGAAACGCCAGCCTCTTCTCCAAGGACGCACACGGCCCTCCTCCTGCGCTGTGGAGCCGAGGGAGAGGCGCATTCCCCGGGTCCATCCAGAGATAAAGAAATGTGGAATAAACACGCAACACTGACACCTACAGCTGCACACAAGAATACATACTTTACACAGCAGGTGGAAAATAATTTATATTAAAATAGTTCTTCTTTGAGTGTTTGCCAATATGCAAATTAAAGGGACATCCGATACAACAAGTTTGATGAGTGAGTCCCATAATACCAATGATTATTTGAAAGAAAAGAATAATAATGTATAATATAAATTCTATATTCTATATAAAGTGAATTTATTTACCAGTCACTTAATGTGTTGAGTGATGGTCAGTTTTATGCCAAGAAATGCCAAAAATAATTTTGTGCATAAACCTTGGCTCACTTGTAACCCGGTTATGGTATTGAACAGTATTGAACAAATTAATAACCTAAGACATTGACTATATAAAGACATATATTGTATATATTACAGTCTATGTCTAAAACCCAGTAGCGGGGCAAATGGATTCATTTTTAGTCCAGGAGGTGGCGACATTGGGTATGTCCACCGCTTTAAAACATTTAGATAAACTTAATGGGTGCATTACCACCTGCTTTGCCTGAAATGTTGCACAGTATAGCAGCTTATATATCTTTCATTTCTCAGATTTCCTGTGTTTTTATTTCTGAATTAGCCAGTCAGAAACACATAGTCTGTCCATATCAAAACAAATATGGCTGCTTCCAAGGAAAAAATAAAGGACAAAAATATCAGAAGGGACTGAAAAACATTGCAGATCACTAAACTGTAAATCGGAGGTGAGAGAAATAAAATGTATAGATAGATGACCAATTAGATCCTTCGTTTCACATGCGTCACGGAAAAATACAAATCTGATCATGTTTGGTTTGACGGAGGGCGTGAGGATCAGACTGATATCTCTTTGTATAAAAAATACAGATCTATCATTCTAGATTTGCCAGGCAAACAGATCTGACCTGCAGTGTAACTTGGCCTAGTGTTACCTACTATTTTGATTTGTTTGTATTTTGATTTTAATGTCATTCTTATTCTGTAAAGCACTTTAAATTACTTAGTGTACAAACTGTGCTAAATAAACTTGCCTTGTCTACTTGTCTCAGTGGAGATGGAAATGTTTAACAATCAGCACATATTATAGAGCTAAGATGTAATGTCAAAAAAAACACTTTAATTGGAAAAATCCACCATTTTTCTAGCTAAAGTGCAAAACATCCATAGCATTACCCAAAACAATAAAAATGTGGAAAACGCTGATGGTTAGCTGTGTCATAATAAAAATAAAATACTTTTATCACACTATAGAGCCAGAATAATTTTGAATGAAGTCTAAGGTGAGTGTTTAGCATCTTAAAATCTACATTGGTTCAACTCAACGGAGTCCTAGGTTAGTCTTGACTTGACTACTAAATAAAATACATTATCTAGGGTGAAAAACTGATCTATTCATTAACCCCAAACAAATAGGTCCCCATATTATATATTTGACTGAACATGGCAGTATGAGTAAAAGAGTAAAAGAGTAAAAACAATACAAGAGGCGGGTCATGAATGCACCTTGCTGCATTATTTACAGCACTATTTATTTGATCTTGATAATGATGGGCAGAGATTTAAGCTGAAGACGCCCCAAAAAACGTGTCCCGAGCGTCACAAAGCAGAAAGAACAAGTGCTGTTGATCGCGAATCCAAAAATCTCCTAAATTATTAATATGATTTTCTGCATTAGAAAAAAACAACAACAAAAACATAAGAGACTAACATGTAAAAACATATTTGCTATGACCGTATGAGCGAAAATACCTCAAGAATGACAATATATCAGCTATGTACAAAAACAACAATAATACATTTATATATTTATATACTTTTAACTTCTAGACCCACTGAAATATACCAAAGAAGCAGCTATTGGTCAATCTGACAACCTCATTTTGCCATGGTTTAAATATCCTTCAGCTGTAAGTATGAAAGTTCAAAAATAAAACAGAAAAACAGACTGTAAATAAATTAAAAACCCAAACGTAACCCAAAAAATAATAAATGTGTGTTATTTCCTGTTGTGCCATTGCGGAATACTGCAGAGTTGATAAAGGAGGTAAGCCACTTCAATTAGCTTCTCCAGTGGATTTGAGTTTGTTCAAATGACAATATTTTAAATCCAAAGTCTTTTCAGTTCCTTTTCTGTAACATAGACTTCGAAACAGTTCTATGACAAGTGCTGTAGGCCACGGGCAAAATAGAAGGGCACTTTATATCACAAAAAATCTGAAGCGACAAACCCTTTAAAAGTTGTTTCGAGAGGAAATTGGGACAGTGGGATTAGCAGCCTTCTTGTTTAAAGTTCATTTCACAGTTGAATCTTTTTCTCCATCCCATCTCAAACTTGGCAATTTATGTACAGTATACAAACTACAATCATGAACGAGAAAGTAAAGAGTTGCTCTGTTTTAAATACAAAATAAGTGTCCGAAGGGGGTCCCGTGTGATTGGGACCACTACGCTGTAGTGTTTGGCTGTGGCATCTATTGTAAAAAGGAGAAAAATAAAGTCCTGAGAAATGCACTGGTTGGCGCTGTTGAGAGTGTGTGGTACAAGTGAAGTCTATATAATATAAAATGAAAATATATTTCATCTGTGTTTTGTTAGGAGGGGGTGGAGCGGGGCAGAGCTAGTATCCGTCCGTTGCTCTTGCCTCCATTCATGTGCGTAAAGGGCATGTGGTGTTCCTCGTAACTGCCCAGAAGGCCCATGGAAGCGGCCTCGTCTCTGTCCAAACTCTGGCCCTCTCTGTGGGAATAAGAGGAGGGGTCTAAGGGG
This sequence comes from Taenioides sp. WSHXM2023, assembly GCA_029959045.1. NCBI lineage: Eukaryota > Metazoa > Chordata > Actinopteri > Gobiiformes > Gobiidae > Taenioides > Taenioides sp. WSHXM2023. Next base: position 10,270,405 of record CM057096.1, on the reverse strand, counting down.
ATGCTCTCCATGTTTTCCATGTCCAAATCGAAGTCCTCAGTCTCTGGAGGTTTGTTTTCCTCGCTGTAGAAGAAAGACACGTCCTGGAAAGAGGGATGCAGGTCCTCCCGCAACATCTCAATGATCTCCTGAAACATGGGTCGCATTTTGGGGTTGTACTGCCAGCACATCTGCATCAGGTTGTGTCTAAAAGAAGAGGGGGGAAAATGAAATGACTACTTAATACAACACTTTTCTGAACACTCAAAGACACAAATGGTAATGGTAATGATAAAAAAGGTCTAAGAGCCAATTGTCTGTCAGTAAAAGGACTTGGTTTGGAGTAGAGAGACACTGAGTCCTGGCCCCATAGGGAACTTTACTGTACATTACGGTTAGCGGAAACTAGACAAACTAAACAAGCTCCCAGAAAACTATGATAGGTGGGCAAAAGGTCAAGCTTAGTCCAATCAGCTTGAAGTAAGTCCCTCCTTCTCCTTAGCTGTTTAAAAATGTGTCAACCCCGAAAAATAATGTAAAGAACTTGACTCTAGAGTGTTACATATCAAATCTGTGTGGAGCCAGGTTAGAGTCCTTTTGTTTCTCCAGTAATATTTGTTTTTTTATTGAGTCTTGCACTCACAGTCTGTCCGCGCAGTTGTCTGGCCGGTCCAGGTATCCTCCGTCCATGACAAACTTCAGCACCTGCTCATTGGACAGGCCCTGGTACGGCTGCTCTGCCAAAGTACTGATCTCCCACAGGACCACCCCAAACGACCTGGAGGACAGTCAACACATGTGAGATACTCAAATACATGAAATATGTCCTAAAAACTAATCAGAGCTAAACAGATACTGACCAGCAGTCTGAGTGGGCAGTGAAGACCCCGTCCTTCAGAGACTCTGGAGCCATCCACCGCACTGGGAGCAGACCTTTACCTCCTTTCCTGTAGTAGTCCGTCTCATAGATGTCTCGGGTCATGCCAAAGTCTGGAGGAAAATTATGAAGAAATGTATTTAAAGCAACATTGTGTAACTTTCCTGCATGATTCCATGAAAATAAAAAGTTGTGTCTTTGTTTCACCTAATTAACTTTGTAAAACTCAGTGGAAAACTATGAAGGTTATGCCACTGTTATACAGACTGAGACTGATAGTATATTTATTCTTAGAAGGACAAATTCATGTTCCCAGTAACTTCTAAACACATCTAAAACACATTTAACTTGAAATATTTTGAATTATTAAATGTCACTGGCAAGTTGTAGAATAAAAATAAAGCCCCACCTTTTAAGCCGGTCTTTCCCCTGTTTGTATTCATGTAATGTCCACTAGATGGTGCTACAGATTTATGTTGAGTGTACCTGCACAGTCTTCACTCACCTCCTATTTTAACAGTGAGATCATGAGCGACCATGCAGTTTCGAGCTGCCAGGTCTCTGTGTACAAACTTCTTGGCGTTGAGGTAAGCCATTCCATCTGCAATCTCTGCAGCCATCTGTACCATCTCCTTTAAGGTTGGAGGAGGACGCCCAGGGTTATTCTGAGAGGAGAAAAAATTAGGAAAATGATTCATATAAATGAAAAACAATCAAAATAAATGTGTGCTTAATATCCCTGTGTCCAGTGTTAAGGTGTCATGAGGCCTATAGTCATATCTATGAAACACTATTGGAGTATCTTGTTAACCTTACAGACACATACTAGTAGATGGAAGATGGAAGCGTTCTGTTTTATATATTTTTATGTATAAATAAAAACAAACTGTAACATTTTTGATGGTTCAAAAATGTTAGTTTGTTTTTTTCATTTTAGCCACTGCACTGAAAAACATGCCTCCTTACTATGAGCGGGCTTGCATCTCCACAAGCCTGATGCTTCTTCCATACTTGGGAACATTCTTCATGGAGAATGTTCCCAAGTATGGTTTTAACTTTAGATTTATATGGAATCAACCAGGCAATGTTCCATCCCCAGAAAGTTACATATTGTACCTTCAAATTATGAATTGTTTAGGCAATGGTCCCCTTCTGAAAGCCATGGATAACAAAATAAAATCTATAAAATACATTATATCACACTGAATTCTGTTGGGTTCATTTTATTTCATTCACATTATTTTTTCACATTATTTTTTCATTATTATTTTTGATTGCGTTTTTTACTTTTTTCAAATCCAGTATGTCATTATCACCCACACCAAATTGTTATGTATGAATTTAAATATTAATTTCTCAAACTATTATTTATATCCTTAAAAGTTTACGTCTCGTACCTCTGCCTCCGGCCTCAGTGAGCGCAGGTAGCTCTTCAGGTCTCCATGAGTCATCAGCTCCATGACGACCAGAGTGGGCTGGCCCTTCGAGACCACCCCCAGCAGACGCACCTGTGGAGAGATACATTTGGAGAATGGGTAGAGCAAACTAAGTATTATATTCAAGTAAAGCATACTTGACAATAATAGTTCTCTAGTGAGGGCAAAAAGTATTTGCGGATTGTCTGGACATTGTCTGGGCTTATTCAGAATTTTAAGTCAATGCCATTTTCATTGCTCACCCATCCAAATAATCGAAATTAGGTGTTTCTAATCACTTCCATGGTCATAGGTGTATAAAATCAAGCACCTAGGCCTGCAGACAGTTTCTACAAACATTTGTGAAAGAGTGGGTCGCTCTCAGGAGCTCAGTGGATTCCAGTGTGGTACTGTGATAGAATGCCACTTGTGCAACAAGTCCAGTCGTGAAATTTCCTCGCTCCTAAATATTCCACTGTCAACTGTCAGTGGTATTATAACAAAGTGGAAGCGATTGGGAACAACAGCACCTCAGCCACGAAGTGGTAGGCCACATAAACTGACGGAGCGGGGTCAGCAGATGCTGAGGCGCATAGTGTACAGAGGTCACCAATTTTCTGCAGAGTCAATCACTATAGACCTCCAAACTTCATGTGGCCTTCAGATTAGCTCAAGAACAGTGCGTAGAGAGCTTCATGGAATGGGTTTCCATGGCCAAGCAGCTGCATCCAAGCCATATGCAAAGCGATGTGCAATACAAAGCGTCTACTGCAGTGGTGTAAAGCACACCACCACTGGACTCTAGAGCAGTGGAGACGCGTTCTCTGGAGTGACGAATTGCGCTTCTCCATCTGGCAATCTGATGGGCGAGTCTGGGTTTGGTGGTTGCCAGGAGAACGGTACTTGTCTGACTGCATTGTGCCAAGTGTAAAGTTTGGTGGAGGGGGGATTATGGTGTGGGGTTGTTTTTCAGGACTTGGCTCCTTAGTTCCAGTGAAAGGAACTCTGAATGCTTCAGCATACCAAGAGATTTTGGACAATTCCATGATAGTCCCTTCCTCTTCCAACATGACTCTGCACCAGTGCACAAAGCAAAATCCATAAAGACATGGATGAGAGAGTTTAGTGTGGATGAACTTGACTGGCCTGCACAGAGTCCTGACCTCAACCCAATAGAACACCTTTGGGATGAATTAGAGCGGAGACTGAGAGCCAGGTCTTCTCATCCAACAGCAGTGTGTAACCTCACAAATGCACTTCTTTCCAGAAGAGGTGAATCTGTTATAGTTGCAAAGGGTGCACCGACATCATATTAAACCCTATAGATTAAGAATGGGATGTCACTTAAGCTCATATGCGAGTTAAGGCAGGTGAGCGAATACTTTTGGCAATATAGTGTATATTACTCAAGTAGGAGTGCCTGAAAAGCACTCTGCCAAGTACAATTTACAAGTACAAAGTACCCCACCACTGACTACAATCAATCTACAGTCACTGATGAGGCAAAACTCTTTAAAACTGGTTTGATGACAGAAACTTGTACAGTTAAATTATAGTTTTCAGAGGAGGAACGTCACTGCTCTTAAATTACTCTTAAAATGTCTATAGGCAGAGTTTTGACAGGGGTATACATTAGCGTCATACCTAAGTACACACGAGAGTGGAGAATGAGAAACCACTATTGTATAGCTTTAGCCTCAACAAAAAACATATCTGTCATGTAAATGAAGTTTACTAAATCTATTATACAATTAGTCAACCAAGATTGTTGTAATATACTGCATGATGGTTATTACATTTTTACCTTTCCCTTCTTTTATTGCGCTCTGATTGAACAGGAATTCATTATAAAGCATTTTAAATGATAAAACTCCACTTTAATGGTTGATTTTTGAGCTTCTTGCTTGGCCAGTCAATGACAGATAATGAATAAGTTTGTTTCCCATGTGTCATTGCAATAAACAAACATGATTTCACGTCTCTGTAGCAGTTTGGCCTGAGACACAAGAGTTGGGATCCCAAACTACAGTCAACTTTGATTAATTGACAAAAATATCTGGACATTTTAACTAATGTTTTAGTCCTCATTAATTGCTTTCCATTTAGTTTTAGTCCATATTTTGTTGACAAAATCTAAAAAGAAATGCATGATTCAACAAAGTGAACCCAGCTTACCACATGGTGACAGTTGAAGGCCTTCATGACCGAGGCTTCGTTGAGAAACTCGATCCTTTCGCGCAGACTGGCTGATTCGTTGACTGTCTTCACAGCGACGTGTGTCTCAGATTCTCCTTTGATGATGTCTTTGGCAATGCCTTCGTACACCATCCCGAACGAGCCCTGACCCAACTCACGCAAAATGTTGATCTTATCTCGAGGAACCTCCCATTCATCCTCTTCGTACACTGTAATATCAATAATAATAGGTTAGAAAGGCGCTCATGTGATGTCACAACCACTAACTACAACTACTAATCACAACTCTGCCATGCGAAATATTTACACCATGTACATACATCTATATCATGCCCTATGTACATTAAGTACTGCAAAAATAATGACAGTCCGATAATATGGACCCCTACCCATCATCTGAAATTATAAACTCATCAAATTCTTGCACATGAACACAACCTATGGATTCAGTGGTCCAGTGACACTACAAATAATGCATTAGAAGAGTTAAAATTACTTCAATTCAGACATTTAATCTTAATTGACAATTTATTTGACTATGCATGCCTGCTATGATTATATTTTTTGTAGCCTATGTGTTATTATTTATCACATTACCTAGAAAAGGCATCATTTACAAGACAAAACACAAGTACAAGTATAAAACAAAACACTACACTAAAGACTAATTCACACAAAACATCAGTATCAACTTGTAATTTTCACCATTCAAACTTTATAATTACTCATTTCTAGTTAAAGTTGCGGTAAATGGTTCAGTGCCTTTTATAACAGAGTTGTGTATGGACTTACACAATGAGTTCCCATTAACATTAAAACTGACATTTCTAGATAATTTCCTTATTAGTAATTCAGATTAGGCTGTTTCGAATAACACATTTACGCCCACAATAAACCTTTGGTCTGGTACAATTTCAATTTAATGTGTCTCCATGGAAACAAGATGGCCGTGTATTTGTTCATTCTCTGTTGGTAATTAACGTTATTTGTCGTCAAATGTTGTTTAGAGAAATTAAATCTGTTATGTTGCTTTTAATGTTGAATTTCTGTTTGTGTCATTTACAAACATAGTCACATACTAAATAACCTTATGGAATTAGCAGACAATTTGCATAGGTACAAACAGATGTACTATAACTTTTTGAAGGAGGGTCAGCCCTTTGCTTGTCTCCATAGAGATGTCATTGCTTTGCCTGAAAGGTTCCACACTGGCATTAAATTTATTCATCAGGTCAAATCTGTGGAGAGGCAACCCCACTTACAGAAAGAAGGTATGCTTTTTTAAGCAATAAAAACACCTGTAATTGAATAAATGCAAGATGGATATGCTTTATGAAATACTGTGGAAGATCTCAGGCAAAGCAATGACATCTCCATAGAGACAAGCAGGTGGCTGTCCCAGTCACCTGAAAAGTTACAGAGTGCATCTTTATATGTCAGTTGTAATGAATCTTCTTGTTACTAATTATAGATTTTCCAGTTAATGTTGCTTTGGAAAATGAGGACATGTCTGCGTCACTGCTTATAATGGTGATTGGATCTCTTTTCAAAGTTACAAATTACTTCTGCTTTGGTCATTTCAGTAAAATCAAATTAAAAACAGAACAAACATTGTGTTTTTGTGCATTTACAGTTGCAGTAATTTAATGCATACAAAATGATGTTAATTCTATGTCTTACCGTCATTAGCACTGAGGTATTCAGGATTTGAGGAGGCATAGATTGGACCACTTGGACCTTGGGTTTGACTGAAATTAAATACAGTAGATTATTTTTATTTAAAATAATTCATACAAAAATAAATACACATGGACAAATGTATTGGTTAAACAGACTTACTTTTTCCTGAACACCACAAATCCACCAATGGCCACTATCAGTAACAGGGCAAAACATATGACTGGAGCTACCGCGATTTTCACAATGCTCATAGGATCTGAAAACAAACAACAAAAAAACAAAGAAAATATATAAATATAAAAATATACTTGTTTTTCTATAGATAAACAACCTCATGTACCCAGCACCTTTAAGCTCTGTTCATTGGCTAACTGAGTATATTAACATGACCTGATGGATATTTACAGGCACATTTTAGCCACATTTCTGATGGACTGTCATATCTGAATATGTCTGAATATATTCAGGATAATAAAAAACTTATTTAGATTTTTCTGATATTACTTCTCCCTCCAATCAAAGTTTGAGTAATTAACTTTAGCTAGCCAGACGATTATCCATCCATAAGTATCAAGGAACCACCAATATATTTGCTCTTTGTTACCAAGATTCTTTTTATATTATATTTTTGTAACTATTGTGTCCAAGTAATTTCTCTCTAAATCTAATTATATATCTCATGGTATAGCTAACCTGCGTCCCGGACATAGAAGTAGGTGGGTTCAGTCCAGGAGCCATTTCCAGCCAATGACGTGGCTCGAATCCGCACAGTGTAGTTCCCAGAATGCATCACTCTCAGTTTGGCACCTTGAGTCTGTTTGTACATGTTTCGGGACACACAATAGTGAAGCTCCTGGGGAAAAAAATGTTTCGATAATTTTAGAATTTGTGTTATATTATATGTAGGGCATCCATTTCATGTGTCATTTCAACAGTTGAGACCTCTGCCTGATCTTGAAGATGAATTGTAGTTCAAGGGCACTTTCACACACACTATTAATAATAATACAAAAAAAAGTTCCTAAAGGGACAATAGAGTAACCTTAATCTGGCTGTAACTTATTTATATCTTTACTGATCATTAAAAACTGTTTTAAAATACTCATAAAAACATTTGCATTACCCTTCAAATGACCTTGCTCACAAACAAACCGATTATACACATATTTATGCCTTTAACTATGTTTACAAGACTAATTGAACTTTTCCTAATAGCATTACTATGGAAACTAAAATATTATCTGGCCCTATCAGACAAATGATATCTGTGTAATCAAATTTTAAAATGTCAACTAAACATAACATCTCCTTATGTTTGTGCAGTACATGTAATTTTAAGATAGCAAACCTAATTAGCTTCTCTTGTACTGCTTTCATTACAGCGCCTTTTATTAACATTTAATAAGACAGAAAACACACATGTTTACTTGTTATGATCAATGGATGCACTGAATGACCCAATGGCTGTTCAATAACACTGTAAAGTAATAAAAGTGCGACAGATAGAGGCTCCAGTGTGTGTGGGCACAGTGTTGTAAGCCTGACCTGGCAATTTACCTGCATTTTGTGTGTGAACAGAGACGCCGCTGCTAACTGTTATTAAAAACTATTACCGGGTCAGATATTGAATATTTAGCCGATGTTTGGCACAGATTTTTTCTGCACAGCCCCAGTATCTGTATGTGCCAAGTGTTATTCATAGTTTATCCTCAGTGAATCAGATTTGTGTTTTTTCACAAACTAATGAGAAAAATGAGAATAAAAGAGCAGTTAGGCAAAAAATATGGTTGTACGTTTACAAAATCATGCAAAAATCATTTAATATCCCATAAATACATGTCATTTATACAACAGCAAAAAGTTAATTTGTGAACTTTTCTATAACATAAATTTGTGGTTGCAATGGATTTAAAAAGCTTAATATTGTTATCACAAATGCAAGATAAATATCGAACAGAGGTGTCAGTTTAAAGAAATCCTTATCGGTCCATCTGTAACATGCATTGTGTATTTGTCGCATTTTGGATATTTATTAGAGCTGCAGCAACTGAATAATTTCCCTGAGTGGATCAAAAAACCATAGTGATTCTCACCTCACTGTCTCCCAGCCGTTTGTAGTTGACCTCGTATAAAATGATCATGCCATTAGGAGCGATGGGTTCTTTCCATGAAATATGCACAGTTTTCTCAACCACTTCGTATCCAATGGGGGCCACGATGTCATCAGCTTTGTCTAAAAAAATATTAGGATTTGTGTTAAAATGTGTTTAAAGTTCTCATGCTTTGGCAAAAAGATTCAATTAGGTTTTTATGTTGCGTGATTTTAATGCATTTTTCAGTAACTCTTTCTAAGCATTTTGCACTTTGATTTAGTTTGTGTTCGAATTGTGCGCTATAAATAAACTTGTCTTGCCATTTTCACCACAATGGTTTGAATAGAATGGTGATTATGGTCATAATATTGCATTTAAATACAGGTCAGCCAAGTGGGTCACAGTTAAATGAATAAAACATCATTGATTCTCAAAAAAACTACATTAAGTCTAAATGAAGGAAATCAAGCAACTAAGAATTTCAGTAAATAACCTTTTAAACTGATGTGTGTGACAGTTAAGTTCTTTGAATCTTTGAAAATCATGAGACCAGATGAATAATACTAATCATGGTTAATATGAATTTTGTCTGCTTCCTGGAAATCAAATTCCTATAAATGAAACTACTTATTTGTACACTAAACAAGAAGGACTAAAAATATAAACAGAGCACTGGCTAAGCACCTTCAGGCAGAGTGCGTGCACTGACGTAGGCTGCCACGCTGCAGCGTGTCTGGTCCACGGGGTGGTTACAGGCGTGAATCTCGATCTGGTAGCTGGTGAAGTGTCTCAGGTTTGAGATGACTGCAGACTTGCCGTGAACCGTGAGCACGGTGCGTGTGCTCTCGAAGCGCTCTTTATCCTCGTCCGGCGCCACGGTGGGTGGCATGGCCGTCGTCAGGAAGGGCATCGTGTGATTCGTAATGCCCACCACTGCTCGGCGCTTTCTGCTACGTCTGATGAAAATATGATATGCAGATGAAATAGGCTAGTATATACAAGACATACAAAATCTGTTGTTTGTGGCTTAAAAACATGAGTGTAAAATGGATAAAGAGGAGGGCACTGCACAACACATCTACAATGAACAAATAAGAACAACTTGTACAGAAGAGAACACAGCTGTGCTGAGTGGCTATTTTACAAAATTAAAAATTCCATACTATTATTGTTTGGCAACAAAATGACTGCCCTACAGCAGACTAGAGTAAACTTTATCTTATGTATGTGACAAACAAATCCCTATGATATTATTTGAAGCATTCAGTGGAGCAAATGATCAGTCTGATCTTAAAGGTTTTACAGATTGCTTTATCATGTGCCTTACTTGATTTCGAAGACCTCATTGTGGAGGTAGTTCTCGAATGTTTTGCGGTACTCTAAGTCCTCCTTCTCCTTCTTGAGCTCCTTCTCAGTTTTGGGGCAGGCGCAGCACTGTTTGTCTGGCCCGTGCTCCTCCGTCAGGTTCCCCTTCTGCTCCTCGTTACTGTCCACCTGCGTAGACCCTCGGCTGGGCAACTTCATACCTGAACACACACAGCAGAACAATTAGACTCAATATACAGTAGAACCACCATTTGAAATACATGTCTTATGAAAAATAATGGTACTTTCATTCTATCTGCACTTATTCTTGGCAATTAAAAATGCAACCACATAAACAATGTTCTCTGGTTCTGACCTGTAACTTGGTCTCCTTGGAGACTCAATAACCTCCCCATGGATATAACCTGATAGTAAACCCTCCACAATAAAAGTTACATAGTACACCTCTAAGTCGTGGTACTACTCTGTATGAACCAATTTAGCCATTCTGTTGCAAATAAATGTATGTATTTATTTATTTAAATAAATCAATAGTTCGCAGTTCATTATGAAGATGGATCTATTATTCTCCCTGCCTCAGAGACCCAGTCTGTCACTGCCTCACTGGTCTGCACTGTTAAAGGTTGACATTAATTCTATGAGACACTTGCTCCCTGCAGACTGTGTTTTCTCTGTCGGGGGCCTGTTAAAAGAGTCTTGCCTCTCTCTCTTACTGAGGTCACACCCACAGGAGAAGAAGAAACATGTCTGAACTCCACTTGAACCTGAGCTGCAGTGGACTATAGGGAATTTAACAGGCATTTAAAACACACAACTGTCAAGGACCCAAGTATGAAGCAAGAGGAATAAAGAGGTATGTAACAGTTGTCAAAATTGTAGTTTTAGCAGCATCTTTGTCAAGGTAAAGGCAGAATTTACTGTCCCTATAGGAAAATATACCCATTTGACTCATGCATCAAAACCATGAGGCAACAGAAGAAGCGGGTGACCGCTTCAGCTATATGTTCATGAGCAGGAATCTAGGACCTCTTTGCTGTGAGGTGAAAGTGCTAACTAGTGACATAACAATAACAGTGATATTGCAACATAAAATCTAGTCTAGTGAAATTAATTACCCCTATCAGGATCCAATCATTTTCCCATCAGCTTAGGTCTCTTTGGGGCATATATGAAAGGCATATTTATTTGTATTCAATAAAAAAAATCCAGTGTCATGATCAATATTCAATCAGAAATGTATGTATACATTTTTGCCATATCTACCAGCCCTAATATAAAAAAGTTGTATCTCTATACTTCCTCTTCCATTTTCTATATCAATCAGTCAACTTGCAGTAGCGTGAAGTGATGTGAATAGCATGATTTTTGAAAAATCTTTAATTACCGAATTTTACTTCTTACATAGGCTTGTGGGCTGAGTCTTGGATAGAATCATACTGTTAAAGGTAAGGAGGGTTTGAATAGTGCCCAGGAGAGATCACATGATTATTCAAACATGCATGGATGCCATATAAAACTTCAGGCATGTTTTTGATGAAGGAACAAAGTTATAATGGTAGAAAGATCCAAAAAGACCATCATGCATAATACCCCCTCTTTAAGGAAATGTAAAGGTATGTAAAATAACAAACATGTGAGGAAAAAAATATGATGACAATATTATACTATCGTTATTGTTGTTACAGTCTTTAGTGCATCTGTAGTCAGCAGCAGTACCTTCCTTTGACCTTGTTTAGACCACTTAAAGGTGTGGCTCTGTCAGTGTCTCTGCCCACGCTTTCCAGTAAGGTGAACAGTTCAAGGTTTATCACGAAAATCTCAGTGTCTCAATCTCTTATCTCAAAGAGCATTAGTGGATCATGTGTGACAGGCGTGACACACTTACAGCAACACAAACAAGCCCGGTATGATGATGACTGAATATACTACAGCAAAAATGTTGTGAAATTATTATTAGTGAGGTAGAGGTGCATGTCAATAAGTAAATGTTGTTTTTCTGTTCAATACCTTTAATTGATTAATTACTAATGTTGCCATGATACAAACACTTCAAACTCAATTTCTCAATACTCAATATGGATTCCCTTACCACAATGATAATGAGAAACACTCAACACTTAGACAATGGAATGTCATTAAATTAAACATTAAAATTAAATCGTGGTACTTTCTTTCATATTAGCATTTGGTCTTATATCTGTGTAATCTCTCAATCATCCAGGTATGTTCCATAGTGGTCCATGGGCGTATAATAGTCTATGTGGTCTCATACTTCTGATAAACCCCAAGATCATTCTAAAGCTATAAAGGAAAGGTTCATTTCTGTCCTGTGAATGTGACTTTTTTTTTTTTTCAATACTAGTTGTAATATTGATATTTTAACATCTGTCTTGATATGATTGTACTGTTGAGTTTTGTTTCATTCACAGATGTCTGACTAATCCTTTATTATTAGTCTGTTCACATCTCCGAAGCTCAAAATGCTCTGTTCCACTTCATCATGTCATGTAGTGGTAGATTTCAAGTTACCTTTACCCTCTAGTTCAGTAGAGATTGGCAAAATTATCCAAAAGATTCACGTGAAGGTGTATAGAGTTTAAAATCAGAGTGGAGCACTTCCTGTATTGCCACGACATCACAAGGTGGAACAGAGTGTTTTCTGTTTGAGAGAAGAACACAGCCTAAATATGCAGGATTTCAGTGTTCAACTTGTGTGAATGAAATGAAATGAAAACACAACTCCAGGTATGTTTGTGATGAAGAAACAACCTAATCGCATAGATCAGAAAATGATGTAATATAGGCTCTTAAAGCATCAGAAAAGCAAGTTAAGATCGTTATGAAAGTACACAGAATAATTATGTTGTTATACGCTGACGTTTATATTGCTTTGAACCAAGTGACCTGTACGTAGTAATAACAATAGTGTGCGTGTTTAACCTGCAATCAAAACATGACAACAGAAACACAATAGAGCAGTTTAGCAGTCGTCAAACTTGTAGAGCAGGGGTCTCCAACCGTTTTCCTCCGGTGAGCTACTTTTACAATACGAAAATGGCAGAGAGCTGCTAATTTTAGTGGTCACAAGAAATGGAGTAAATATAAGAGCCACAGCGAGCCTTAGATGAGGTACAGTTATAAAACATAAACCATTATTCATTTATTAATGCACAAATTAGACATCAAAATGATACATGTACAATGGTAAGAGGCATTTAATTAATCAGATTTAACTTATTCAGCACAATATGTATAATTCAAAAATCTCTTGGCAAGCTATTTGGAAGGTGTTGGAGAGCTACTGGTAGCTCCCGAGCTACAGGTTGGAGACCCCTGGTGTAGAGGTTGAGGTTGGGATGTTTTATTTTTAATCATCAATGATCAACTTGGGTCTTTTTAATCGAGAGGTCTACAGCCAATCTTCAGAAAGTAAAAGCATGTGGTTTAGGGCAGAGTTCAGACTTAATCTTCTTGTGTTAAACAGCAATGATTAAATGTGTGTCTTTGTATATATAAAACTAAGATTGAACCCCATATTTATTTGTTTTCAATAGGTAAAGCTAACATCTTTTCAATATGGTCCTTTGTTCCTTTTAAATGCAGCTAACATGACGATATACTGTTATTTAAAGATGCTGTAACTGATTTTGACCATCTTAAAAACATGCAAAACAGAACTAGTTCATTCTGAACAGTTTGCAGAGGTCCAAAGTTATTCCTCACTCACCTTATGCATTGCAAGCCTCCCAACTATTCACCCTGATGAATTTATAAGTGCTTTTCACAATTTTCAGAGGCAAGAATGGAGTTTGCTGTCAGGGTAATGCTAACAAGAACTAGCATGCACACTTCCTGATTCTCGTACGATAAAAGGTTTTATAATTAGTTGCAGACAGCACACAGTGGTCTCATTTTTCTGCACTGAGCTGCTCATACAGTATATCTTTGGTAAAACAGGTTTGTCTCATCTACACAGAAAAAAATGGGTACAGCCTCTTTAATAAATCTAAATATATAGTGAACAGGTTTGCACCTTTCTGGCAGTAGTCAAACTTGTAGAAATCGCTGGCCTCGGCTTGGCGCTGGCAGACGACCAGGTAGTGCGTGATGTTTCCATTCGGGTCATTTGGAGGTTTCCACGTGAGCAGGATCTGAGACGAGGACTTTGCTGAAGATCCGGGCTCCAGTGGCACGGATGGCTCTGGAGAAGAAGAAACAAATATAATGTAAGGACAGAAGGATATGTCACAGAATCACATTGGGGATGGTAGTCCGGTGTACATCTGATTTACAGATGTAGTACAATATTATAGTCGTACAGAATGAACGATGACATGAACAACAACCGATATCCCAGCTGGACATATAAACTGTAACAAGACTATTGGTCATAGTTGTCCTAGAAAGTCTCAAAATGTTTGAACTGTTATTTATACAACTGTTATTTATACAAAGCTGTTCTGTACTTACTAGAGAGATAAATAACAACTACATAACAGATTTTTATACAATTTTATTTTTGTTTAAAGGAAATAAATATTGGTATTGACAGAAATTTAAAGCCATAGAATCAAAATTGGTATCGGAACTAAAAAGGCTGGAACGGTGCATTTTTGTAGAACATATCCAAAAAGAAACTTGACAAATACGACCTGCAGTGACAAGATCCAACAGTTTTAGATTTAGTCACGCTCAACGTTTTTGGCTGTGTTTGCCGGTGTGTGCATTGTGTCTCCATGGTAACTGGTGAACATTCCAGCATGCACATACATTCAGAACACCCCAGCACTATGTCAGTGCAAACTACCAATAGCATTCTGATTGCACTGGTCTGCGGCAGGATACCTCTAAAGTAAACAACATATCACAACATCCATTTGTATCCTAACAACAAAGGATTAACACACAAACTATTGTCTGTGAGCCTCTACACTTCAATGTTTTGATGTCAGCTAAAACCCAGCAATAAGACTTCTTTACAATAGTCCAGGCCACATTCACAACTACAGACATAGCATAATATCATACAGTTAATTTGTGAATGGGCCCCAGGTTACTTTGTCTGAAGTTGGGCCCCAAGGTCAAAAAGGTTAAATAGTCTCCACTGAATCATGAGGAAACTATGTGAACTCAACTTCACAACTTTGGTTAGGCCCAATTAATAAAATAGATTGTTATCAAAATACAAAAAAAATCATGATGATGTATATTGTACAAGGTTTAGTTGTTTTATTCTTCATATGAGCATAAATCCTGTATGCTTTGATTTCTATCTTGCATGCAACTTGACCGCCCACATTTAAATCAGAGCCAGAAGTGAGTACAGATAAGTCTTTGGCACCTGTCCTGAGCTTGTGGCGCCTTCACTGTAAACAGAGGAATCCAGTTTAACAGGTAGTCTTACTATAAACACTCGCCCTGCACACCATGTCCAGATATGTACGGATTTCCTGCCAAGACGTGGTTAGACACGAGCAGTACTGTTTACAAGAATGACGAATGACATTAAGGCCTGGCACATGTGTTTCCTTTTTCCCAACAAAGTATCCATATTTTAAAAAAACATACAGATTTGCTCATATTTATAAAGGATGTCAACTCCAGTAAAGGGCAGTAACGCAGCATCAACTGAATTCATATGTACCTAGACACAGTCCACAGTCTATGCTCCATGATATCCAGTCTATACTCATTCTAAGACATCCATGTATGAAGTAGGGTTGTCAACTATCAAAAATCAGACTACTAAAACTAGTATCAAAACTAGATACTGATTTGAGCATTTATGGATGCTAAAAAAAAGTAACATTCACAGCACAGAAATAAAGCTTTCCTGAATAGCTTTAGAATGATTTTGAGCTGTATCAGAATAAGACCACATAGACTAGTACACACATGGACCACTATGGAACATACCTGAACAACTGTGGGTTTAATTAGATACAACACATACAAGAAAGTATTATTATTTAATTTGTAAAATCCCTCAGTCGTTTAGGTAGAATCCATGGCAAAAGGAGAAATTCAATTTGTCAACTGGACAAAAGTTTATTTGGTCGTATATGTTTCGCAGCTCATCCAAGCTGCTTCTTCAGTTCTGGTCAGACGCTGGTGGACGCTGCCTTATATCTGCCTGGTACATCCTCTTGTGAAGTGGCTGTTTTGTTTCTCCAATGTAGCGCTCACTGCAGTCTTCACTACACTACATGGAGTAAACCACATTGTACCAACACAGATTCACAATTCAAGTCAAGTCAAAAATCTAGTTTTTTAGCACTGTGACAACACTAGTGTGATCTGAAGTTATCTATTTTCAGTTAATCACTATCAAGAACCATAAAAAAGATAATAATTCATTATTACGTCAATAAAAGACAATTTGTTTTGATGATTTATTTATGCCACATACATGTTCTGTACCAGTTGTACTACACAGCCCTATTTTTTGTTTTATTTAGACAGATTTACTTATGGTGATGGTGCATACTGTAGGTTTCCTGCCAAGACGTGGTTATGCTGAAGCACTGCTGTCTACACGAATGACAAATTACAGTACGGAGGAGGAGGAGACGCCAATGGTTTAGTTGTTGTCATGTTGTCATTATGTTGTCCCCGTTTCAGAACTTTGCAACGCTCCAGCCCAACCACATTGTCAGACTGTAGTTTCACCGACAGAAAGGTTATTGGTAATGACAGCTTTGCCATTCAACACACGGCGGGCGCGACCAAACGGTGACGAAGCAGACAGAGACATAAACACTGGGTTTTGTGTTGGTTTCATGTTGTGAGTGGTTAATGCAGTTTGGTACAGGAAGGAAAAGTATACTGAGCAAAAGGAAGCTGGTTAGACAAGACTTTGGGAACGCTTTAAAAACAAAAAACAATCTGTAAAACATGAAATTGTACTGATGTATTTTATTACTGAATCTGGAGCCCCTTTTATAAGATAAGGTAGCTTCTGGGGAGTTCTCTTTTGTACAAACTGTTCTCAATGTTTTGTTTGTAGATAAATAACTTAACTTTATAACCCATCTTTATTTATTTTAATAGTACTGTCATAATACAAAAAAATCAAACTCAGAAATAGAAATTTGAATACCACAATACTTATCTTTTTTTTTTTTTTTTTAGATAATAGAATGTAATTTTCAACACAAAATAATACTTACTCTTTATTACCATGCAGTTTTATAGTTTGGATGTAGATCCAAGACCATTATAAAACTATCCAGGAAAACTCTCATTTATGTGAGCTTTTTTTTAGTATCAATATTTCAAATAAATATCTAGTTTCAGTACTAGTTTTAGTATTAGTATAAGTATCTGTGTACTGATTCTGTTGACAACACTAAGATAAAATAATAGTATAATTTAAACCATCAATAATGTTCAATGTTTTTTTCATGTTTTATTAAACAGTGTAGTAATCATAAAGTGTTACTGTTTTGGGAACAGCGTAAAAAACAGACAAAAAAAAAAAAGCGCATTATTGTAAAACAAGCTCCTCTTTAGGACCCTATTGACCCTGAGCTGTAGACTGTAAGTAGAGGATATATAGAGGGTGATTGATTGATGCTGACAGGGAGCGTGAATAAGGGAGCTTTAAGTGACGAGACTCACATGGAGAAGGACGTGTGCTGAACTGAAGCCAAGGACACAGGCTGGCACAGCTCAGTTCAATGATAGGGGCTAGGCCTGTCACGATAACTCATTTTCAAGTAGGGCTGCATGATTTAGGAAAAATATCTAATAGGGATTTCTCTGACAAGCATTGCATTAAAGGGCACATATGTTATTTTCTGATCTATGTTATAATATGGTGTCAAAAACCAACCTGGAGTTGTATTTTGTTTCATTCACACGTTTAACACACAAATCCTGCTCTGGGCTGAGTGAGTTGTGATGTCATTTGGTAATACAGGAAGTGCTCCTCTGTGTTTTCAGACACCATACACCTTCACTAGAATAATTTTTGAAATTGCCTATCTCTACTAAACAAAAGATAAAAGGTAGCTGTTAACTTGAACACTACCGCTTCATGACATCACAAGGTCGAACAAAACATTTTAACCTCTGGAAATGGACAGATGAGTAATAAAGGGCTCCTCAAACATGTGTGAATGAAATAAAACACACAAAATCCAGGTGATGAGGATATAGGATTTTGCGTAATATAAGACCTTTAAAGCGTCATAAAAGCTATTGATTTCAATACTCTATAGCTAAAATCTTATCGTACAGAAGGTTAACAAAATGTTCTCCAATAGTATACATAGTAAAAATGTATACATGATAAGTATTCTCCCTCAAAAATTACTGTTCCTTCTATCATGTATTTAACAATGAGTTGATCTAGTAATTATCATGACAGGCGTAATAGAGGCAAAAGAATCAGGTCTGAACAGGCTTGAACCACGTCATGAGGTATATGAGGAGCTTATTGCAGGAATGAAAAGTGGTCCACTAAAATTGTGATTTTAAAGGTGTACTAGCTAACTTTTTACGATGATGTCATACTCCCAGGTGGGGGGGAGGCAAGATCCACCAGATTATCCTATTGATTGCACTGTATTTTGCAATGAAATATAAAAAAGGCAAATTCACAAATGTTGAACCTGATCATTTCTATTAGTGAGCAGACCTCAGAACTTTCTATACTGCAACACAATTCTGCATTTTAACAATACTGATTTTAGCTTCTGGAATGCTCTACAGTATGGCATTAAACCAACTATCAATCCATCTCCAAAGGGACAAGCAGGTGATACCCTCAAGCCAAGTTACAGGTAAATACACAGTAGGTAGTGTCTCCTGCCAAGTCAATCTTCAATAAATACAGTTAAATCTAAAGATAAACATTCAGTGCCCACATGGATTAATGCACATTTGATCAATTCTTGTGTATTCAAACAAGTGCTAAATTACTTTTATCCATTCAAACATCCATTTATAAACAGATCAGTTGTAAATGTGATTAAAAAAATAATTTATAAGCCTTTTGCGTTCAAGAAAACAAATGGATTAATTGAAAGAATTGATTGATCGCTTAGCAAAATAATCATTAGTTGCAGCTCTACAGAAGACCAAATTGAATGTTGTTGTATTACAGTAGACAGACTCACTTGTAGCGTTGGTGCGCACATAGATGATTTCGCTCTTGGCTCCTTGGACCTGGTGCTCGTCGGATGCAGACAGCTGTGTTTTGACCATGATGGCGTACTGAGTCCAGGGCTTTAGGGGCATGATTAGATGCCCTGGATCCATTTGTTCCTTCTCCGAGTCGGTTACCCGCGGAGGAGGCTCTACGTCTGCGATCACCCAACTGTTTGATCCACAGGCGTCCTGACCGTCAAACTCTGTCACGTTGTGGAACGGGCTGGACAAAGAAGACGAAAATACAAAATGTGAAATCAAAAAGGTCAATACTAAAACTAGTACTGAAATTAGACACTAATTTGAGCAAGAATCAATAAAAATGAAAAAAATTATCCTAATGTTTTACCACATTGTAATATTATTTTTTTTTTTTGTGTGATGTTGATTACACATCATCATTGTTGCTACTGAAATTGGTATTGGTATTGGTATTTCTGACTGTTTACACCTGTGCAGGAGTTGTGCACAAAAAGGAAAAACTAATGTGGCAAAGACAAAAATTCAGTGGTTATTATTAAATTGTTATTTTAAAATCCACTGTACTTTACCTTCCAAATACAACAGTTACCCAATAAAGATGTATTTATGAACTGACACAGATCACCAAGTGTTTTTGTTGATCAGATTTTTCTTCTGATTTTATTACTGGGAAATCATTTTTCATGTAAATGTACAAAGAGTCACATAACTTATTCAAATTGAGTCTATAAGCAATGCAACATAATACCAATATATTTAACCAAGGAACATATTGTCAAACTTAAACCTTCAAGTTAGTGGACACCTGTGCCATTGATTCCCCAAATGATGCTGAATAATCTAATAGGAAATGGGTTAGTGGAGATTAACCTGCTTTGCCGCTGAGAGCAGATATTGCTTTGAGGTAAAACGCGTCCCATAATTTATATAATACATTTGAGCAGAGACAGGCCACAGACAAAACCTCATAATGACTCAGGCTCATGTATCATCAACCGAGCCAGGTTTAATCCTGGTTTAATCCTGTTTTGAGCCTAGTTTGAGTCTAGTTTAAGCCTAGTTTAGTCCTGATGCAAGACTTGGTATGGTCCTGTTCTAGTCCTGGTTTAGATGCATGTGTGAAAGTGTGAACACTTTCTGATTTATGTAAAGGATAGATAAGTATAAGATTCAGCATATTTAAAATATTTAATGGTGTTTACAACAATGTAATAAACGGTTAAATATGATGCATTTGACATTTCTTTATTCACATTTGTGATTTTTTTTCCATTTTAAAATGTGTTAAACGGAAACTACTTCATTTTAAATAGTTTGTAGTGGTCCAAAGTTATTACCTTATGCATTCCAAGCATCCTAATTATTCACTGCAATGAGATTTTCATAACATGGGCAGAGTTTGTCGTTATAGTAAAGCTATTATTTAAGCAAAATTTAGTGTGAACTTACGCCTCTTTGTAGAGCACCATGAAGCCCAGCAGGTCCCTGAAGTCTGTCGGCCAAAAAGCTTTCCATTTCACCATAATCTTATCACTCGTGGTTCGGATTTGGGAGAACGTTAGCGAGTGGGTTTCACCTAAAAAACAAAAAAAACAAAATGCAATAACAATAAGCAGGTGCACAGAACAAAATATCATAAAATACATTCTTATTCTTAAATTATTCAGTAATAAAAATATCGGTAATCCCTCAGGGTCCATAGCAAAACAGGGTTAAAATTTGTCAAACGAAAGGAGCACTATGCAACTTTGCACCAATGGATTATAGGGTAGATGTTTTCCTTACATGAAGCCTGCTCTCCATTGGTCTTCGTGATGTCTTCTTTTTGTATCGAGGCTCCAGTGACTTCCACCATCCTCAATATTTCGGATATGCAGAGTTTGGAATTGTACAGGAAAACAATGTGTCCCTTTTGAATGGTTAGCTTGTGTTTGGACCAGTCCCACAGCTGGCGGAGGTTTTGGTTATCCAGAGCGTAAAATGAAAAGTTCCTAAAATAAACAAGATTAAAATATATTCAAATGTCTGCAGTAGAACACATACTTTTTTTTATACAAAAATTGTAAAGTTCATTGGACTACAGTTAAATTGACACTCTCTCTGACAGTCACTTTCATTTGCTAATGTAAATAAATGAGTACAAACGGACAAACATAACTTAAACACAGCTTAGTTTGCAATAGGACAGAAATATTTTCAGCACTAAAAGGCAGTGCCAAGTCTCAAAGTCTCACCCGTTGTACAGCTCTTCTCCTCGGATCACCCTCAGTTTTCTGAAGAAGAAGAGGGACACCAGTGCGTACGACCTTTGAACTGCCAGGTACCCTGTGATCTCCTCCAACTGTCCCAGACTGGCCTCCAGCTCCGCAGCGATGTTGTCTGTGCAAAACACAAACCAGGAGTCAGTTACAAAAAAACTATGAAAAATTGATGTGGAGATTTGTCTTCTTTAAGATTTGTTCATATAATATGTGCAAAGTGTTTATGTTTCTCTTATTTCCATTTCAATAGTTTCAGTCATGTGTACTTGGGTTGGTAAGCCACCTGCCAATCTCCCTGCTGATATCATTGCTTTGCCTGTGATATTCCACAGTATGGCATTTAATCTCCAACAAAACAACCAGGTGGCCCCTTCTAGGCCAAGTTACATATCTGTTACAGATCTGTAGAGAGGCTACCCTGTCAAGGTTTGTATGGAACAGAAAGACCTATAAATGAATAAATGTAAGGTGTATAGGTTCAGTGGTATTGAACATTCCAGGTAAAGCAATAATAACTATATAATAATGACACCACAATGCAGACAAGCAGGTGGCCCCCAACCAGAAAAGTTCCCTAGTATCTCTTTATGTATGGAGGCTTAGTACTCACTTCCTCCTCTGAGTTTGATGACTATGCTGCCGTTGAGGATGGTGCAGCCCCTCAGAGCCTGCGCCGCTGTGACCGAGTCGATGATCTTCTGCCCCATACAGATTTTTGGACACAGCCCAGTGCAAAGGATGCACATCAATCTGGAGCAAAAACAGTTCAAATGTTACCGTAGTGCTCTATAATTAATTGCATCAATTATTGCTCTGTTACAAATGCTGTAACTGAAAATTAGATTAGTGAGAATGATGGATAGACCTGATACTCAACACCGATTCTGATACCACTATGGTAATTAAATGCATCCTTTCTTTAGACAAAGAATGTAATTTTCAACATTAAATCATAATATTTTCTTTTATTTTACCATTTGGTCTTAAATCTATCCTGTGAAGGTGACTTTTTAGCATCAATACCTACTCAAAGAAATTAGTATCTGACTTTCAATACTTTTGACAACCCTAGTCAGAAACAGCCCAGGGCTCTTGTCTAGCTATATCTTAAGCTGGGTTTGGTCAAGAGTAATTAGTTAGAAGATAAGCCTATCATGCATGTTTTAGGTTGACGAGGGAACAGGATCCAGACTCCAGGCTCCATCTGGCCAAGGAACTGAACCTAGTACCTTCTTGCTGCAAGGTAAGCAATGCATTATTTTAATATCTCTAAACAACACATTGAATTAAATTTGTCACTGTGTCAGTGATGTCTAATTAGGTGTGTTATGTTGTCAAAACACAGTAATTATGTAGTAAGAGGAAACAGGATTCAACAAAGATGTTATTTTTAATGTCACAGTACAAACTGCCTCTTCAAAAAATAAGGTTAATGACAACTTTAACTGAAACAATAAAATATCAGCGTAAGAGTGGAGCTGAGAGCTGAGGACAGAGGGTCCTTCTCTTTCTCGCCCTCTTTTTTCCTGACCTTTTCACAACACATGCACACGTAACGCATCCAATACCACGCTTATATGTGCAAAGTACTTTCATTTCCACAGCTGAGGTCAGAGAGAGGAGAGGATAGCCAAACAGAGCCCATAAGACCAATATGAATCCAGGATAAAGTGTTTATACAAGGGTCAAGTTTGGGACAATACAAGTCCAGACGCATCTGTGAATCACATTTATGATAAAACTAATAGGAAGTGTCCAAAGTATTTGTTATTGTAAGTGTAATGATAACAGACTGTCATATTTGACCTTAGCTTTTGAGAGGATACAAAACAATACTACCATTTGAAGTGTAGTTCCAAGAGATTTAAAAATAATATGTTTTTAAGATCAACATAAAGCTACAGTGTGCAACACCATACCTAGAAAATGCATGGTTTAAAATGGTGGATGTTGACAATGTAGCTTTAAGGTCATTTTAAGAGGTTAGGGGCCAGCTGGTGACCAATAACAACAATCTCACCAATTTTGAACAATGTAAAAATCATATTGCTTCTTAATGTGTGTAAATCTACACCTTTAGGTGTATGTTATGTTATAATAGTAGTAGAAAAAATATTAAAAGGTCCTATATATTATGCAAAATTGACTCTTGAGAGCTTTTAACCATGTTATAATGCTGTTACCTTGTCAAAAAATATACCTGTAGTTGTGTTTTTGCGTTTTGTGTTATTGCATTTTATGGTGTATAATTGTAAAAGCTTTACCATTACTCAACCATGACGAGTCTTCATGCAGATGTTTGCTAATACTTGTTCTTCCAAACCACTATCTGGGTAAAGGAATTTAATGAAGGGGATGTACCCAGTTTTTTCATGGAAAAGTACCATTTGTATTGCCCAAGTACAGATATATTGTAAAAGCAGCTGTTAAGGTCAAACAGACTTCTGTCAGCTGTCTGGATCTAATCATAAAACACTTTATTGTCTGCGAACTACGAAGAAGTGCTGTTAGCATGCTAGTTGTTGTTGTTAGTATTACCATGATGTCAAAATCAGCCTCTGAAAGTTGTAAAACCGCATAAAACCGCAGTTAGGATGCCAGGAATGCGTGAAGAATAAGTTTGAAGCGTTGCAAACTCCAACTGTGAGAAATGAACTACTTCTGTCTTTCATGTTTTTACATCAGGCATAGTTCCTAAATTGTGAGGACATTTCAAAAGAAAAGCAGATACTACTCGATGCTATAACTAATATCAAAACTAGACTTGATTGGATTAGACAGATGTAAGGCCACATGGTAATATAAAAGACAGTTTATAATACTAGAAAGTACTATTATTTAATGTTTAAAATCACATTCTACAGTTTTTTGTTTTTTTTTTACCATTGTGTAAACAATATAGAGTATCATATCGATTCCTTAGCATTGAAATCGAGTTTGAAATTTTAGTATTGTGACAACACTACTGGATATTCATATATATCACTTTTTATGTATTCTAAAATGCTTGATGTGCACTCTGCATTTATCCCTCTTTGATCTGTGCTCCATCATCACCTCTTTATCAAATCAGACTCTCGCCAGTCAAACAGAGAAAAGGCAATATGTCAAAGTGGCAGCTGTGTTTCTGTTTCTGTTTCGCCCACAGATTTCACACTGTTTGGCAAAAGACTCATACTCACAGCTCAATCAGTGACAGACACAGAAGAGAGGTACAAATCAGGTCACAAATCAGAGCAATGCTAAAGAATAAAACGTGATTGTTGTTTTTAAAATGTAGTAGCCCTGGTTTACACCTGGTTTACACCTGGTTTAGTCCTGGTTTCGTCCTGATTTCTTCCTGGTTTCGTCCTGGTTTCGTCCTGGTTTCGTCCTGGTTTCGTCCTGGTTTAGTCCTGATTTAGTCCTGATTTAGTCCTGATTTAGTCCTGATTTAGTCCTGGTTCAGCACTGTTCTGTACTGCTTTAAATAAATTGCCACACACGAATGGTATAATGACGCAGTTTGCTTTGCAGGTCCCAGCTGTTGGCATGAGATGACTGAGCAAAACTGAAAACAAAAAGATGCAGAGTCAAATCTGAAACTCAGTGGACACAAAATGTACCACCATCAAGATTTATAATCTGACACACAAACACAAGTCCCAACCAGCAGGCAATGTCCAGGAAATGACTGAGGAGAAGAGCGATACGCACATGTAAAGATGTTTAATTTCTGATATAGAGCCAATGCCAGTTTCTACCATTGTAACAAAAAAAATTTGTCTTGTCTCTTTTAGAAAGAAGACAGTATGCTTTCGAGAGATATTTTCTATGAAACTATAACATATAGATTATGATTTTACATTCATTGTAAAACACAATATTTTGATCTAAAAGGGCTTAAAAATAGAAAAAGTTCCAGTGACTGACTTCCTGTTCAAAACTTCAGAACTGAGATGCTTCACTTAGTCATAGGGGCATTTCACCACAGTAGACTTTAATTCACATTTTATTATTGAAAAATGGCTTTGTGACATGTTTTAATGACCTGGAGTCTGAATTTTTAAAACAACTGTAAGTACGGAGCAGTAGGCGGCGGTGAAAACAAGAGAATAAAGAATTACTCAAACATGCATGTATTAATCTAAATACAACCCAGAGTAACATAATAAAGAGGGAACACTGGTTAAAAGCTTATAAAAGTTTGATTTTCTATTTTGAATTGACAGGAAAAGTATTGGAAAAATAAGGTATTGTTTACTGATGCTGCCAGGCAACTGCAAACTCAACATCCTATTTCCAGTGTACCCCTCTTGTGGACATGTCCATCTCATTAGTCATATATATCTGCAGTGGATAAATTAAAAGCAGAACACTTTGAGAGCTAACTTTATAACTGATTAGTTATTCCAGCTGTCAGTCCCACCCACTGAGACAGAGACATCTTCTTAAGAACTGTTTTGGCTGTTCAGGATCCGTTAACTCAAACCTCTCGTATTCTGAGGAATTGTTAAGTAGGGTTGTCAAAAGAATTCATTCACAGATACTAATTGATATTAAAACAGTACAAAAACAAGGCGCTCATCTGAACAAGTATCAATTGGAAAAAAAATAAAAATTAACCCTAACCCTAAAAAGGCCAAATCTTGACCTTTCCTAATATCCTGCCAGAACTACAAGTCCTCAAGGTAATACAGAAATTACTAGTAGGTAATTTTGTGGTGAAAATGATATTGCATTGTCTAAAATAGACTTATTATACTTATAAAGAATATTCTTATTATCATTGTGGTATTGAAATCAATATCAAGCTGTTTTAGAATTATGGCAACACTGTTTTAGAGTAAATTTAAGTATCCAGAAAAGCTTAATAGAAGACTAACATTCCATGAGCAAACCTGTATCATGATACTTACGCAGAGGAGTTGACGGTGGTGTATCCAGAGGGACACTCAGGGATGCAGGCTCCATTATGGATCACATACTCGTGACAGTCAATGTTCTTGCTGCGTTCTTTATCTCTCTTGCACTTGTTGTGGAGGTCCTGGCAGAAGGAGAAGGGCACGCACCTCCAGCCCCGGTAGAGGTAGTGGTTTGGGGGACACTGCTCCACACAGGTGTCCTGGTGCTGGAGACCCCTACAGGCCACACAGTGCTCTGCAGAGTCGGGTTTGGAGCAGCCGCCCAGACACTGCTCGTGACAGCACTGGTCGTCTTTGGTGCAGGCGCGGTGCTTACAGTGAGCGGGACACACTGGAGGAGACAAGGAGAAAACAGAGGATATCAGTCAAATGTATCAGAGGAATACAGGGAAGGAATCTCTAGCCACAAATAAAATGGTTGTAAAATCATTTGCAATCAATCAAGTCATTTCAATCCAACAGCAAGCCAATCTTGGGCGCTCCAGGGAGTATTATTTGGCCCGGGAAGGGGTGCTGAGATTTATAACGATTAATGATTATTAATGTTGGCTTTCCAAGGAATAATAAGTTTAGGTATCCCCAAACTACAAAGTAGTCATTATTCATTCACTCCACACTCTGATGATAAGGTACTCGTGTAGCCACAGCTGCCCTGGGACTGATGGAATCGATGGTGCAAATCAAACACCCACACGCCACATAGGACCATAATACAGATTACTGCTGTATACTGGATATACTTTTGTGTTCCCTAAACAACAATCACACATTTGCTTGTAATCAAAGAATCCCCCAAAAACCTGTATTAAGAAAAGCTGGCGCCCCTGCTGAGCCCAGAGACCTGGATCAGGACTGTGTTATATTTTTGAAACCTTGATGCAGGAATTAAGTCCCAACATGAGTCCTGGCCCGGAGGATTCAGAGCTGACGAGAGCTGATGAAGACATGACTGAGAATAGTGGGGATCCTTCTCTAGCAAAACACACCAGGTTTAAACAGAGATACAGAGCTGATAACACAGTTAAGTCAACTGGAGCAAGTGTTTAACAAATTACAATTCTGTCTATTTAATTTCTATTTATGTGCATAGACACCAGGTTTTAAAATAATAGATTACAGCAAAATCTATTAATCTCCGTGAAGTATTGGATTATGACAATTTTTATTCTAATGTGGTTTTTGTGTCTATATGCATATTCTAATGATGTACTGTGTTAACTTCTGTATATTTTGGGGTCTGTTTCCATGGAAATGTGCTTTCCCTGAAACGTTCCACTGTAAGGCATTACACATATGTAAACTTGTGTTTGCTCAATTAGGTGTTTTTACTGGTCAAAAGTAACTTGAAGAACATGCATTCATTCCTGCTGCATACATTTACACAGTGAGTGGGGTCACCTGCCTCTCCACATATCTGACCTGTAACTTGACCTAGTGGTGCCATGTGTTTGTTTCCATAGTAATACATAAGCACACTACTCCTCCAATTAAAATATCTACTATCTAGTTTATATTCTCCATCCCGAGTACACTAGTCTTTAAAATAAGATGAATCAATGTTATGCTAAGAACTTTCTGGCATCTTTTTTTTTTTTAAAGAATTTGGAAATAATTATTTTCTCATTTGAACATAAAACAAATATAAAATAAATACTCATCATGCCTGTACTATTGTACTGAAAACAGAAAATATAGTACTTATTGTCTAGTGGATTAAGATATAACTCACTGTGATTTCCATTTCCCAGATTTTCTGATGCCTTTTTGGTTGCTGTGGTTACAAAATCTGATAAAATTTGTGGAGTTATATGATTATTTAAATGCCATGTAAAAAAGCCAAATCACCTCATTTTTCTCTGATCATGGTTCCTTTGATTACTCGCATCAGATTTTGCAGTTTATGTCATTTAAGTCATTTTAAAGGTCCAGAAATCAGATTCTAATCAGACTTTGGTGTCATGTGTACAAGACCACTGCCTCGCCCCTGGAGCCTTGTAAACACAACAACAGTCCTCAAAGTATGACCTGCACACTCAAAAAATAAGCAAAGAAAGGTATGGGGAGCCAGAAGACTTTCAAATACACTGTCAACAAACTTATTGATAACTGGATGTACCATCAGCAAGCAATTTCATCAAGGAGGGAGTCAACAATTTAAAGAATATTCTGGTTAAATGGAAGGTAGGGGCCTATATATTCACTGCTTTTTAGGATTGGGTCCATAAGACAACTTTTAGTGCCAGAGAAGACAACTCCATGTCAGTTTTGTTTCATGTGGACAGGCACAGTAATTATTAACAATATACCAAAAAGAAGTCTAAAAAATTGAATTTAAAAGTTAATAAAAATTTAATTAAGTACTGGAAAAGAAGCATGTACATTTTAATAATTGTTAATTTCACTTGCAATACATCAGTACAATTAAATCACTCCATGAAATTAAAATCCATTTCATTACAACAATTGATCAATTTTGCTTTATGGTTTGCTTGCCTTGGATTTTTATTTATTAGCTGCTAACACATAACATATTTAGATCACCATGTTACCTTTTGTCAAAAACAACGTATGTTTAATAAATTTCAATTTAATTTTTGACGCTCTGAATTACCCATCCGTGTGTCGTGCATTTTGCTAATGAAACTACTTCACATAGCATCAGGTTTGGTAAGTAGTAGTGTGTTGTTCTGTATTATGCTTTTGTAGAATTATGGAGAATTGCAGTGCAGGAGCATGGGTGATGTAGGCTTGTGGGATTATACTGCTAACTGTAAGGAGGGTTTGAATAGGGCCCGGGAGAGATCACTAAATTACTCAAATAAAAGTCTAAAGTCTAAACGTGCATAGATGACATATATGGTATGTTTGATTAGGGAACACTGTTATAACATTGTAGAAAGCTCCAAAAAATTGATTTTGCATAATACCCCCTCATGCTTTTGGTCACTAAATTAAAATAATGTCTGCATAATGGAAAATGTAATACAAGTATGTTTTGATGAGGGAACAACAGTATAAATGGTTAAAAGGTAAAAAAAAAAAAAAAAGTATATTTTGCATAATATATGTTCTTTAAGTACAAATCCTCTCCAGTCTTGAATGAGTGCTGTGTTGTTTGAGGGCTGTGACGACTCGCTGCTTGTTTATGTTCATGTATGTGGGAAATGGTCCTTATGTAACACAGGGCTCATATCAGGTGTGCACCAGGCTGTTATTTGGAGGAGATATAGTAGAGCAAGAGAGGGACTGGGAGTAGAAAGAAGGAAGGAGAGAGAGAGAGAGAGAGGGAGGGAATAGAAATGTAAAGATAGAATAGGGGAGCAGAAGGAGATAAGAGAGGAAGAAAATTAGTCAGTAATAAACAATGGACAACAGTAAAGCATGGTAAGCTTATTTAAATCGGCTGTTGTGTATGATCAGGACTTAGCTGTACCCGTCCCTCTGTTTGAGAACCGTTGTGTTTTATAACTCCATGTTTTTCTTTCTGTTCTTCTGACTCAGCACTTTGAGGACATGCCCCAGAACAGATCTGCTTCATTAGTGCTTTTTGGGTCCAAGAAAAACAACATGGACCCCCTCTACGTTTCCCTCCTTTATCTATACTCTATAGTCTTCCGTCTTTCTCTCATTCTCAACCCCATATTCCACTCACTCTCTCCGTCTTTCCTCTCTCCTCTCTGTTTCCTTCTCCTCTCCACTTTCTCTCCATCTCCTTCGTTCACTCTTTTACTTTCTCCCTTTCTCTCTTGTTCCCCTTTGTTTTACCCCATTTCCTTCTCGAGTCATTCTTTCTCCCCCCCTTTCTCTCTACCATCTCCTTTTTCCACTCTTTACCGCCACTTCTCTCTACAGTCTCTCTTCTTCTTTCTCCCTTTTCCTCTCCTTCGCTCTATTCCCATTTTCTTCTCTACAAATTCCTTTTCCCTCTCTCTCCATCATTTATTGCTCACTCTCTCTCACTTTCACTCTTTCTCTCTCTATTTTTCACTATCCTACCTCTCTCTCACACACTCTATCTTTCTCTCCTTCCTCCCTCGCTCACGTTCTTTCTCTCCCCCTTCATCTCTCCTTCCTTCCTCCCTCTCTCTTTACACTGTACGAGGTGGGGAAGGTCAGTTGCAACCTGAGACTGGCAGGAGGAAAAGGGGCGACAGAAAAACAAATGATATAACGCCATTGTGGACGTCAGTGCGGGTCCCGATAATCTGAGCTGAGACTTAAGGACTTAAACGGAGCGCAAAACACACAAATCTTTGCCGTTTTGTAAAGTTGGTTTCATAAGGTCACCCCTGAGTAACCGCAGGAAATATGACAAAATGCGATTAGTTTTTAGTAATCAATAAATTAAACTTCATCTTCAACAAAGAATAGAAATGAAGTAAAAAAGACAATACGCTTTCATCAGATATAGTTCTAATGTACGGCACCCCTTTTATAATTTGGACAATTTTTAAAAACCCATATTTGTATTTAAGACCAATAGATAACAAAAGATGAATAAATACACTGAAAGTCAAATTTTGTGCTTTGCCTATCAAACCATGACCACTTATAAAATGCATTCAAATTAATAATATTGCTTGCATTACAACAGAATATGATTTTAAGTATATCCAAAAACTAAACAAATCATGACTGTAAATGAGAAGTAGCCTTTTTGATAGTCAAATAACCAAGCAGATCATATGTGACCAAAAGTAGTAGAAGTAGCAGAATGGATTTTTTAACATTTAAATAATTACATGAATATTACACAATTCTGCTGATAATAAATGTAGATCTAATAATATTTTTGTCCTTTTGTGATACCATCAAACTAAATTCAAATACATGATAGTACACGTTTTAAGTCTTCCTGCTGACAAAGGCATCGCGGTGTGCATTGCTTCAGCTGTGAATCCTGATCCTGTGGAAGTCCAGTCCAGTGCCTGGGACCAGCCACAGATCCACCCTCAGCTTTATCCAATGTGTTGGCTAGCTGCAGACGCTAGCCACTCAACTGGCCTCTCCCATTTTCAGAGACGACATGGGCTCTGTTTAACCCTTCATGCGTTTTGGCCCGTTACAGATCAGTCTGAGCGGGACAGACGCGATGCAGAGGTTAGAAAAAACGAGGGGAAAAAGAAAAGGAGCCCCAATGCACAGGGCCGGGGTGAACCTGAATGACACTACTGGCACAGTTTGTACTCAGAGCTTTGTACTAACCCCCCAAAATAAATACATTAATAAAATGATAAGTGAGTTCAATTATAAATGCGTTGTCAATTATTCCACAGATTCACAAATATTATATGATTTATGCGTTTAAAAAGTTTTAAGTAGTTTTTGTCTAGTTTTAAATAAATAAAAAAAATAAACAAATAAATTTGTTTGCGGACAATACTTTTAAATGACCACTCAAATTTTGTAAAGACAATGGTATAATAATGATACACCTTAATTAGTCTTAAGAAAGCATGAATAAAATGTATGAATGAAATGTATTAATATGTACTTAGAAATGATGTACTTACACAGCCTGAATCGCTCTGTCCCACACAGCAACAGGTGGCGGTGAACTTAAATGACTGCAACAGTTGTTCTTAATGCTTTGCAGTAGTGGTATATTTCTGAATGCAACTATTATATGTGGGTTATTTGGGATAACAATTAATAATGGTGAAATTGTAGTGATAATGTCATGCAGAAAAGGTTGGTATTAAAAATAATGAAAAACCCTCCCAAAGGCATTTTAAGAAATTATCAATCATAATTAAAATGGCAGAAGAAACAATGAGAACAACCCCAAATCCACTTAAACAGAATACAAAAATGAAATAGGCTATATATTGTAAGTTAACATGCAATACGTTAAATGTATTACCACATAATTGGCACATCAAAATGAACACCATGTATTAAATATTGAAGCCAATGTCATTTTAAAGTCTTCTTCCGTTACAGGATATTTTTGTCATTTTTATGTTTTGACCTGAGGGAGACTTCTGTGTGAGGCTATTCACTTCTGACCCCAAGAGGTCAGAGATCTCAGGAGGACTAGACTTTTGCCAATAGGCATAATAAAATGTATTTCCAAGACATAAATCCTATAACTTTGACTGTACATTTAAACTGGTAAACAATTACATTGTAACGCAGACCTATAGGCACAAAAAACTAGACTAAATTCAACAACCTCACTCCTGATTTGCACACTGGTTTCCAAATATTCCCTGGTTGCAAATAGCTGCTATAACTGCTAGCCTTGATGAGCTTCATTTGGTTGCAACTGGACACTATTCTATTATAAGGACAAAAGCAGGTGACTCAACAAGGCTAAGTTATATCTGGTCAGATCTGTGGAGAAGCAACCCTGCTCACAGTAAGAGTGCAATGTTTTTCAAGTTAATTTTGTTCAATAAAAACACCTGTAATTAAATACAAGATTATTCCCATACTGTGGAACATTCCATTACCAACTGTATGCGCAAAATGGTCTAAAATGGCCTTGCTCTTCCAATCTGTTTTTCAGCTGTTCTAAACATTTTGCCCCTTAGCCCATTATAAAGCCTATTATACAGAATACAACAGCTTTGCTGTCCCTCTCACTCGTTACAACTGCTCTGGAGGTGGGACTTTGGAGCGAGAGGGGCCACCCGACGCCACCTTTGATTGTCCAGACTTGGAACGACGCTCTGGGGGAAGAGGGGAAAATCGCATTTCTTTTCCTAAAACATGCAAATCTCTCACTACACTAGTCCGCTCTGGTAACGCTCGAGGTTAATCACGTCAGCATCTTCTTATGCAGTTGGACAGAATGAATCATCGAACAATAAATAATTATGAGGGAGTTTTTCAGAATTGGAGCACTGGACAAAAAAACATACTGTGACTTTCTAAGTATTGCGAAAAAGTTTCAGTTGAAGTCTAAATTTTAATTTTGCATTAATATTTGAGACTAAAATATAAACTGCTAAATTAATGTAAGAATTCCACGCAATTCAGAATACGATTGCTGAGGTCTAAACTACAGAGTTAGCAGGTTTTAGTTAAGAATATTTTTAGTTGCAATCTTTATGACCGTTCAAACTACAATTTCGATATCAATATAAACAATACGTTTGTCAAAAGTATTGAAAATGAGATATTAAATCGATAAAAAAACTAGTATCAAAACTAGATACTCATTTGATACTAAAAACAGACAGAAATGAACCTTTTCTGAAAGCTTTAGAATGATCTTGTGCTGTATCTGAACAAGTATAAGACCACATAGGCTAGTATACACCCATGGACCACTAGGGATTACACAGATTATAGACTGTATGGTAAAATAAAAGAAAGTACTATTATTTAAATGTTGAAAATCACATTCTATCGTATTGAATATCGAGTCAAATTGAAATCGAATTTGTAATGTTAGTATCATAAACTTGTCAAACTGGTCAAATCCTGTCCAGTTTTTCATACACATATCTAGTATGAAGGTCAGGCTGCTCTGGGCCTGTTGAAAATACAGAGATGGTTTGGAAGGGAGTGCAGGGAGTGGTTTGTTTGGGAACATTCACACATGGGAAGGTGGGAGCAAAATCTTCAAATAAAACAATGAGGATAACAACAAGGCTTTGCACAATCCATATTTCAATGTAAAGTTACAAAATGCCATGAAAGGATGAAGGTACAAGATACTTTTACAACATTTTCATTGATTACTACAAATTGGATTATAAGATATGTAATACAAGTACTATTAATAGTAATGGAGATGGTGTTTGCACTAGTAGTAGTAGTATATTTTAAAGGTAATTTGATGGATGTACATTTTTCAAGTTAAGGGTGTATATGTAACTTTTCTTATTGGGAGTCTGACACCAGCTGGTCTCAAATTATATTGCTTTACCTGAAATGTTCCACAATATGGCATTTAACTTTTCTATTCCATCACAGGTGTGTTTGTTGCAAAAAAAACAAAAAACAAAAAAAAAACACTTGCTCAACTCTCAGATCTGATGATGGATAATTTGGCTCGATAGTGCTAAATACTTACCCATGGGGATAGACATGTTTAATGCCATGCTGTGGAATATTCCAGCTATAACAAGCTATAACATCTCCATGGAAACAGGCATGTGGCAGACCCTCTACCAGAAAAGTTACATTGTCCACCATTATTATTTACCAGTCCAGTATTTCATTTCTTTGGGGATTAAGATTCACTTCAACATCTACAAAATTCTAATTTCACTACCACTAGTGCTAAATGGAGCTCAACAGTGACCACTCACTCCAGTTCCAGAGGTAAATTTTCCATTCATTTTTACCCATTGACTATTCAAAAATTTGGAATATTAAGAGTTCAAACACACTGTGGAGGCTAACCAGCTACGTGCTAACTAATATCCATAACGTGGTTGTTTTAAGTTTTAAAGTCTATGAGAAGTTTTAAAGTCTATGAGAAAAATTAATGAGAAATTTAGTTCTGGAACCAGCTGGTAAGCAGCCACTGTGGAGCTTTATAATACACTACTTATTTCCTTATCATATTGAGCTAACCATACTGTATATTTAACTATAACCCCTCTCTCTCACATACGTGGCCTGGAGGACAATGGCCCTAAATGCCTGTGTCTTTTTGTCATTAGTGGAGGTTACAGTCGGATGGAGACCGCACAGTCACACAATGGGCCCTCAATGCAGCGCTATAATGAACAACAACAACAAACCTACACAAATGCATGCCTCCTGAAAGAATAAATGCAGCCTGTCAAAACTATGTCAGCTGCAAATGGGACATGAATGGACAGATTAGTGCACGCAGAGCCACACACAGATAGAATGGGCAGGATTGTTTGAAAAGGCTAAAAATGTACGCAACGCAGAAACAATGCTATAGGTTTAGGGGGATTGCCTTCTAAATATAGAGTATTGTCACATGTAAATATATCTATATGTGCTTTTAATGTAAATGGAACTGTAATAGTAATATCATTCAACTTTTACAACATTGTTTGTCTGTGATTTCCTCAATATTCATAAATATACTTTAATCATATACTGTATATATAAATAAACACAGCTAACCCACTAGCCGCCACATTCCATATAGGAAGTGAGCATGGGAGCGCTTCCGGCTCATCGATTCTGGCTCCTATTGACTTTACATTGAAAACCCCTCTCTCTGTAAGTGCTGCAGTGAGCCTCATCATTAAAATGTTTGCATGAACCAGCTCTACGCTGCCCTACAAAGGAAAGAGTAACTGCCTATTTTGTCAAAATTGAGTTAAGATCAAAAACCACCTTCTGAACACTTGTTTTATTTGGTGACAAAGTTTTGTGGCTCAACTCTGTCTCATTTTTAAGAAATCTTGATGTGAAATTTGCAGTAACGGCAGCAATGAATGTTGTAACTGTAACTTTTCTGTTGTTTTACTGGAGACTTTCACATGACTCATAGATACTGCAACATGTTTTTAGGTCTAATTCTGAAATGGGATAAAATACAGACTTGACAGTTTCACAACTTCTTATTCAACACACAAACTAAAATGCTTGATATGTTTTTGACAGTAAAAAATCTCTCCAAATGTGTTTTCTCAGAACACCTTATTTTCTGTAGTTTAACTGTACATTCATTGACAGCTCTTCCAACTCTAGTGTAGATTGAGTATAACATTGGGATACTTCCTTTTTCATCAGGGATTGCACAGTGAACCAATTGCAGTGTGATTTGCCAATTTTTTACGCAAGATGCCCTCCCCATCACAAGCAGAGTGAGCAAAGTGATAAAGTGATAGCCATGGACCCACGACGACTAGTACGATCAAGCTCCTAGAACAGTCTCTCTTATTAGCTAAGCATGTAAACTTAGCTAGACATTTAGTGAATGCGCACAATGTTAGCTGGCTGCTCCGATTTTGACTGACGCAAATCGGCCCAAGCTTTTGCCAAATATTAAACGCTCTTGTACTTGACATGGACCACAATCACCCTCCAAAGATTTAGTGGTGAGTTTTCCATGGTCTCCTTTTTCAGCCAGAACCATACACCAGTGTACTCAGGCCTCTTCACATTAAGATCATATTAGAAGTACAGAAAAGGCCAAGAGGAATGTTGTGGTGTGCCAGTCGGTAATTAAAATTCTACTGCTATGACAAGGCTACTATTTAGTTTCTTATGAAAGGAAGTTTTTTGCTGAAAAGAGAAATCGAAAAAAAGTACAAATATACAAGAGTCATGTGAAGACACCATGAACAGGACAATTTGTACGATCATGAAGGAAACTGATGTGAAATTTCAATGTTTCAATTTTTTGCTAGGAAATTATAGTGACGTTTGAATATTTCAGAAAAGGATTCCTAAAGTGTTATTTTTGGACAGAAGCAGTTGTGTCTTCAGCAACCCACAAGCAAAAAAAACCCTTCAGTTCACAATAATAGAGCTGCATTTCTCAGACTACATGGTCAAGGCTATGGTTCGATGACGATGAGTAAATTTCAACAAACAAAATGTCCTAAAATACAAGTATTTTTGTCAGCCATGGCTAACCAGTTTAAAAGACTGGGAAAATAAAAGTTAGCCATACTAAAATAAAATATTGCTTTGATTTTGAAGATGTAGCTAATTTCAATATATCAATGGATTTGTATGCATTATGTTGATGCACTATTAAAAAGATGCACTATGTAACTTTGGGGCTTGGTGTTGTTATTGTTTTGGATTCCACAGTACGGCATTGCATTTATCCATATCACAGAGACAAGCAGTACAAGGAAGAGGTTACGAGTCATATCTGTGGAGAGACTATCAGGATCTCTACAAAATAGACAAAACTGAAGATTGATACGTTATGCAAATTAACATTTCTGGTAAAATATGAGAAAAAATTATTTAATGCTCTTTTAAACCAGTGCCGTCCATTTTTTTGTATTTTGGCACAGAAATCCCATACTACCGACACGTATGGAAATGAAACCTGTAAATAGCCTGCATGTGGTTTGGCAATACATTTAGTGCAGTAGTGATGGTCTCCTTTATCTCTGTGGCTGTTTTTATGTTAGACCGATAAGCACCGTGTGCTGTGGAGCCTTGTATTGATCGGAGCAGTGTGTTCTTCCTGTGGCCTGGGGCGGAGGTCTGTCTCTGTAGCTCAGATCAATACACATGATTGGGTTTGGGAGAGGAGTGGAGGGACACTGCACTGACACCAGAGCAGACCTGCAGGTGACTTCAATACACACACAAGATAATTAGGACTAAACATGGCTGCAACAATGGCAATTTGAATGGTCACAATTAGTAAACACTGAAAATACATACAACAAAATGTTATCAAATATAAATAAATAAATTTGCCCTACAGAAAAGAAATACCAGAGCTTCATGCTGTTCTTGTTTATCAGTTCATATTTCAGTCTCCTCAAATGTTAATACTTCTGGATGTGATTAAATACAGAAATTGGAACTCTTAATTAATTGCAATGGTTTTTAGAGAATTTACAATTAAATATTGTTCCAAAATTGTTCCGCTCTATAGTGTCACATTATTTTTTCTGACAAATATTACAATATATGCAGTGCTATAGCTCCAGTTCACCTCTTAAGGCTGTTTCACTATTTGTCAACTTGCCCCTGTATGAATTGTGATTTGATATCTGTCATACTGAAATAAAAATCAGTATTTTGTATTCAGTATCAGTATTATTTTGACTTGTACATATACATTTATTTTTATAATTATGTCTCATTTGACACCTGTCTCTTGCTCTTTTTGCTATACCATCTATTTTTGTTACTCTCTGTTATTATATTATATTGTGATGAGTGAGCTACTGTATCCAAATAATTTCCCTTGTGGATCAATAAAGTTTATCTAAGTCTGTTTAGTAGTGTCACAATACTAAAATTTCAAACTTGATTTCGATACTAAGGAAAAGACGCGATATGATTCGGATACCACAGTGTTTTTATTTAGACAAATAAATGTCATTTTTGTCATCAACAATAGTACTTTCTTTTACATTACCATATTACCGTGATCTAATTGCCATGTAATCCCTTAGTCGTCCAGGTAGGTTCCATAGTGGTCCATGAGTGTACACTAGTCTATGTGCTCTTATACTTGTTCTGATGCAGCTCAAGATCATTGTAAAGCCATTCAGGAAAGGTTAATTTCTGTCCTGTGAATGTGATTTTTGTTAGTATCGATACCTGCTCAAATAAGTATGTAGTTTCGATACTAGTTTTAGTATCAACAAGTATCTGAAGTAAACTAAAGTTTGGTTTGTTAAAAGACAAAACTGTCAGCACATACCCATTGTGTATTTATTTATTTTTTCTAGTAAAGTCAATGGCCAAAAAAAATAAAGCGTGAACCCTCAGCAAAACTAGTCCCATTTCACTATTGGCTATACACATTGCTTATACAAGAAATAATATTAGGTTATATTCGAGTGACAATATGTCTTAAGGTCACAACCAATAATTGTTACTCTGATCCACACAAAAACATGTTTTTCTCCCAATTTCCCCAAATCCACCTTAAAAGAACAAAAACAAGCCATAACCCAATTTAAGTTTATAAGCTGCTGAAATGATTCAATTAAAGCCATTATTTTATTTTTTTGGGAAGACACATAGGAAATTAGAGTTGTCTGGACTGTGATTACTAAAAGCCATGGGGCATAAGTGGTCTAATTTTTCCTAATATTCGCCTTGCTCTCCTAAGCGGGACTAAGCGGCAAAACGGAAAACAATTTCATTAAGATGTGACCTTAGCGTGCTCTAAAAGAAACACAAAAACAGCAAAACAACAGAAGGGGGTGCCGAATGTGCAGCTCGTCCGTGACTAGAATAGAGATATAAACAGGACTCACTGATGATAATTATTTCTGCTGCTGGTTGGAGACGCGGATGACGTAGGCCGCAGCCTTGAGTTTTCATTTCCTTCCCGCTCAGTGTCATGTAAAATACTGGCAGATTATTATAGTTTTACATGCTATGAAATCACTTAAGCATATATTGGACAACTGCAGGATACAGACAACAGGAAGTACAAGGGATTTGGTACAATCTGAGGTGATCTAATTATTAATCAGATTATTAAAAGGTGCATTATGTAATTTTTCTGGTGGGGGTACTGCTGCCAGCTGTCTCCATGGACATGTTATAGCTTTGCCTGGAATGTTGCTTTGTCTAGAATATTTTACATTACAGCACTATACTAATTTTTCATTTTATATTCAATTACAGGTATTATAATTGCCATGAATAATGCATAGCAGCTGGGGTACCCTCTACCAGAAAGGCTGCATAGTGTTGCTTTAATGCTACACTATGAAACTTTTTGGACATAAGTTAAAATTAAAACAATATTGCTGTATTCTTAAGAATGAGATTGTGCTGATGTTGGTCAAAGAATATCATCAGGAGAAAAAACCTGGTTGAAAATAAATTGCAAATTGTGATATTTATTATGGTAAATGTTCTTACTTTCCCTAAATTGTATTCTTAATTATACTGACTCAAAGAATGTAACTACTCTTTGTCAAGCAGGTGGGGACAAGCAAGGAAGTTTAATGCCATACCGTGGAACATTCCAGGCAAAGCAGTAAAATCATTTGGCTGTTTAAAAGGGCTTAAATGACAATGGGTGTGTTCAAATATTTATTCTGCTCTCAATTAAAAAGTCATGGTATGTGTTTTGATGTGCTTATTAATCCAGATCCCAAAGCAAATCCCAAAACAAAACAAAAGAGACTTCAATCAGTGTTGGTGGATACTGAGAAGTCCACAAACTGCTCTTGTCTAAACAGGCAGCGAGAGAAAGGAAAAACTGTTTGGACAAAGAGATTAGCTCAATAGTACTGACAGGGAGAAGAGAGGTAAGCATGTGTGTATGGAGAGAAGGAGAGAAAGAGAGAAAGAGAGAGAGAGAGAGAGGGGGGAAAGAGAGTAGGAGAAATAGAGAAAAAGAGAAGATACAGAGTGAGAGAGAGGAGTAGGAGAGAGAGAGAGAAGAGTGAGAGAAGAGAGAGGAGAGAGAATAAAAGAGAGGGAAAGTAGGAGAGAGAAGAGAGAGAAAGAAAAAAGAGAAGGAAGAGAGAAAAGAGAGAGGATAGGGAGTGGAAAAAGGGAAGTGAGAAAAGAGGGGGGAGAGAGAAATGGGAAGATGAATAGAGAAGATAGGAGAAGGAGCGAAGGAAGAGAGCAGGAGTAGGAGAAAGAGGGAGTATGACAGAGAGCGAGACAGAGAGAAAATGAGAGGGAAGAGGAAGAAAGACAAATAAAGATAGAAAGGGAGAAGAGAAACACAGAGAGAGACAGAAGAGGGGGAGAAGAGAGACAGAGAGAGCAGGGGAAGCAAAGCGAGTAGAGAGAGAAAGAAGAGAGGGAGGCTGGGGAGAGCGGCACAGCTTTAACGAATGCCTCAAATGTCTGGGATTCCTGGGCGAAGAGTTCGCAGGGTGCAGTTCCACGAGACCAAGTGCCAAAGCAGTTAAGTCAACTCAAAGAGCGGGCTGTGCAGAGATACATGTATGTGCATGTGCGTGTGTGTGTATGTGTGTGTATGTGTGTGTGGGTATGTGGTGTCTAGTGTAGAGGAGCAGACTAAAGTGTTTTAGCAGAGGATTGAGGTCATTATTGTCAAGTGACGACATGGTCTAGTGGTTCTTTCCTAAAACTCTGGGTCCACCTCTTCTCAGGAAATGGGAAGGACTGCAGTTAAGGCGATTTTCTCTGAAGAGAGTTTAATGTTTATGGTGATTCTGTGCAATGAATCAAATTTTAATCAAAATCAAGACTCAGGCATTTCAAATAGTCAATGAACAGCTTGTTTTTTTGTTGTTGTTTTTTTAAATAGAGGTCTACAGCCAATCATCTGTCAGTAAAAGCCAAGAGGTTTGGGGGAGAGTTCAGACTTAAGGAGGAAGCAATATAAAAATGATCATATAACAGTGATGACATATTAAGAATCTATATTATCTATGTTCAGAAAATTGATACAGAAGGCCATTTATAGTTTCTTAAATTTGACTAAATAAAGTATTAAATTGAAATTCAAGCCCAGTCCTAGTTTATACTGAGTTGTAGTAGTGTTAGCAAAAGGATTTTTTTTTCTTAGATCATTATTATCAAGTGGCCATATTGGTAAGGGTTCATGGTAAGGGTTCATGGAAAAGGTTCCCAGTTCACCCTTTGGACTCTAATGTTGCACAGAGAAACAACTGCACGTGAATGTTCCAGACAGTTGCTTCCGCATGGTTCTCATCCAAAAAGGTGCCTGATAACACAAAATGGGACATTTTGTTGTTTCTTCATGGTTCTCATCCATATTAACATGCATAGGAAATATCAGATAATTCTAATACAAGTTCACTATTACAAGTTATGTAATAAAAATAAAATACTAAGATTTAATAGTCCAATGTGCCAAAAGTGGTATGCCAATGTACAATGTTACATAGGCACACATCTGAAAGGGTCACATGCAGTTCCATTAATTTACGTTTTCATAGTTCAGTAAATCAAACTGAGGTAGACCTAGATGCTAATTTAATCAATATTTATTACCAGTGCACCCAGCTATAACCATTTTAGCATGAAGTAAGCCTCAGTTTAATGCATTATGTCCTCGTAAAGTGGAAAAATGCATGTGGAGGTTTTTGGATCAAAAGGAGGAGCATGTTATGAATTGAGGCGCTGCCAAGATTGAGGAAAGACGAAATACTTGTGCACAATGCAACATGTGCACAGCTGTCTGATCATGTCTGATTCCACTATTCATACCAAAGTTATTACAAACAGAAATATAGCAACATCGCCTCACTGAGCTTCAGATATTTGGGTACACAAGCTTTCTGTTTTTAGAAAACTGGTGCTGATTTAATTGCTTATTTTATGGATCAAAAGCAACACCGCGTAACTTTTCAGCAAATAGCACGTCATCACGATTTCACGGAAACAGAAAG
Organism: Taenioides sp. WSHXM2023; assembly: GCA_029959045.1. Lineage (NCBI taxonomy): Eukaryota > Metazoa > Chordata > Actinopteri > Gobiiformes > Gobiidae > Taenioides > Taenioides sp. WSHXM2023. The sequence continues at coordinate 10,228,592 of CM057096.1, read as the reverse complement.
TTAAATATACTTTGGAACACTGTTTACGGAGATAGACATTTAATGCTATACTGTGGAATATTATAACCAAAGAAACTACAGTTCCATGGAAACAACAAACAGATGGAGGCCCTCCTCAAGGCCAAATAAGGGTTGGTTTGTGGAGATACAAGCCCACTCAGTTAAGGACACTTTTTCCTTTCGATTTTATTCAGTGCAATAAAAGGGGTGTTATTTTAGTCTCTTTTATTTGGCTAAAAATTGTGTGGTGGGGCTGTATTTTAGTGGAAGTAAAAGTGCTCGGTGTACCATTCGTTCTTTTGAATTTCAATTCAAAACTAAAAACAATAAAATGGGAAAACAGTTTGTTATTTCTTTATTCCGTTTTAGTGTCAAATAAAAAAAACAAATTTTGCCCTCTATTTCCATTATTTAATTTGAAGTTTATTTTAAATAACATCAATCAAAAAACAGTCATTGTGCCTATTTCAACTTTGATATTTCTCTCTGGTTTATATGTCCTGGAAGTTATGCTGCACATGTGAATTCAGTGTCAGCTGAGTTTATTGCCTAGCTGTTACCTGTTTCACATCATGGAGTTCAATAATTACTTCCTAAGATGCGAAAATAAACGTGCCGCTATAAAAGAAGAGAACATGTTTGTCCACAAAATGAGCCCATTACAGCTCTTTCCAACTCTGCATTGGTAACCAATCCTTTGCATCTTAGGTTGTGTTTTTCATAAAATCTTCGAATATTCACGTCTGAGCACATCTTAATTCCATTTTGCTTCAGTGTGGCAGAAATTTCTGCATGTGTCTTGCAGAATTTGGCTTATAACATCCACTGATGCAGACTGATGCATCCAAAAACGTAAAAATACGCGTAGGGAGCATAGCAGCATAACTTCCGGGGCATATAAACCAGAAAGAATAAAATATCAAAATTGAAATAGGCACAATGACTGTTTTTTGATTGGTGTTATTTGAAATAAACTTTAAATTAAATATTGTTTTTTTTGTTTGTTTGTTTTTGGACACTAAAACGGAATAATGAAATAAACTGTTTTCCCATTTTATTGTTTTTTGTTCTTAACTGAAATTCCAAATAACGAATGGTACGCGGACCAAAAGTACACTATCCTGTTTTCAATATAGTTTGGAGGCCTGTCTTGCATCTTCAGTATTTTGGTTGCTACAATATGAAACCATTTATCACAACTAACTCAAATGGAGAGAGAAAAAAAACCATACTGTAGCCTGATTGGCTGAACACTGCTACATGTGCAGTCGGATTCCAGGAACAAACGATGCAAAATGACAGAATCTAACAAAACAAAGTTGAGAGGTTCTTTTAACAACAGCTGTTTGCAGATGTGAAATTTTCTTTCCTAGAAAACAAATACAGCTTGTGTAAAGTAAAAAACAAAACACTGATTTAAATTCATCGCAGTTGAAATCTTAAATTTAATTAAAAAGGCAATATCCATAACAAATAATAATTGACTCAGTCTTTTCTCATATTAAACACTCAAGCGGGATAGCAATAAATTGTTAAAACTTGTTAAAGGGCTTGAACCCAATTTTTTTGGCTGTATTTGAACAAAATTTGTCTTGCTCCAGTACTGTGAGTATACAATATATTATATAAGCAGCTACTGAGGTCAAAATAAGTGTCAAGTTTCTGAGTGTCAGGAAGTGCACTGTTAGCATGATAATTGTTGTTAGCTTTCCCACGATGGCTGAACACCGCTCTGGTCTCTTAGAGTTGTGAAAAGCGCTTATAAAGTCACAGTGGTGAATAATTAGGATGCTTTGAATGCATACGGTAAGAGAGGAATAACTTTGGACCTCTGCAAAATGTTTAAAATAAACGAGTTCTGTTTTTCATGCTTTTAAGATGGCTTTTCTTTTTCTTTTTTTCATTTTAGTGAGGAAAATACACATCGTGTTATGATCCTTCACCTCTGCGGCTAATCTGGTCTTTATCTATGGCCTTTATCTTGTTACAGGGGCCCAGACCATATGTCCATGTAAACACTGAATTGGGTTTGCTGGTCTAAAGTTACATGTGAAACAGCAGCTCAGCCTGGAAAAAAACATCAGTGCAGTTTGAAGACAGCGTTTATGACACTTAACTGGTTTTCATATAAAGTGAAAATTCCAGATACATCTTATTTCATTACTACACTACTGCGTGACAGCTCAAAGTCCTAGCAGTAAAAAAAAAAAATAATCTGTGGCATCAACCGTGTATTTTCTAATTGGATTCAGGTGCACAAAATATGGGTCTCCATATATAGATATAGATGGTTGTAAAAAATTATGACATTTTTTACTGATAACTTAGCATTAGCTATAATAGGAAGCTTAAAGATGGCTTTAACAAACACAGCAAATAAATAAGTGCGTGCGTGCACTGTTGATGCTAAGGTACCATTGGCAAATTACTTTATTGTTAGCTTAACCTGAGACTATAAAATCCATTTAGTGTCGTCAAGAAAACTTTCAAACTCAATTCTAGAATGCATGGGCTCGACGCTGAATACAGACTATGATATTGTAAAGATCAAAAATGAAAATCTAAATAAATAAATGCTCCAATCTGCAGGGTTTTTTTCATTATCCATTTTCATTTGAATTAGGGATGCACTGATCCAATATTGGTATTGGATATCATGTAATAAAACTATTTACTGGTCATAGGTGGCCCAGAATGTCTTACCTTTTTGATGTAGATACTTGAGAGATGAATAATAGCTACATAATACATTTGGATCAGTTTTGTCTGATTTTATTTTTGTTTTAAGAAAATAAATGTTGTCAGGATGCAACAATACAGTTTTCCCACGATTTGATACATATCTCGATACCACTTCGATTTAGATACATTTTAAGATGCAAAAAAAAAAATCTCATTTTTTTTTCAGCTAATGAGTATAATATAATAACACTAATCAAACAATACATACATTACATATAATACATTACAGTACAACTACTGTAAAGTTGTAGTTTATATGTGAAGTGTTTTATTTGGTACACTGAATTTTGGTTCAATGATTTACAACATTTTTATTCAGTGAAAATAAGAACAGTGCTTTCTCAGGCTATTTTATAATATAGCCAGTCTACTCTTAATATAGACTGCTAGGGAAGCTACACTATCAGACTTTTCCTTTCTTGATGATGATTTGATGATTTCTTTTCTTTTCCTCTTGAGTCTGTCTCTACTCTCACTACATTCACAGAGGCTCCTGTGTTCGCGCTGCTCTGCCTCGTCTCCAGCAGCAGCAGAGGCAGATTCGTCCCACACTGCCCTGCTCTTTTTACACACACCGCACTCTTCCATCCCCTTTCTGAACACTAAAACTATATTACATAGAAATGTCTCAACAGACCGTTTTCTTAAGAAAACTTACGAGATGGAGTCTGAGAAAAAGATTGCATATATCATGAGCCACGTTGCGGGTGCATATATGAGCACATTTGATTAAAGCCAATGTAAAGCCAAAAGCAATTCTAAAGTATTTAAAAGTTAATATCTTTGTCATTCCTGGGTCTATCAATGTAAAATAAAAAGTGACTGAAAAATAAAACCCACCTGTGTTAGAATATTTCAGCTGTAAGTCCCTATGGAGCCGTTTTCTTGCTGCATCTGAGGAGGACGCCACGATAACCGTTCTCCTTTCGGACCAAAATAAATTACAACACAGATCGCATGGAGGGACACGTGCATATCGACCGCACACGTGTATCAAATCGTGACACCAGTATCGGATATTATATTGAATATCATCACATCTCTACTTAATAAAGGTATTGGCAGATACTTAAAGCCACAGCATCAGAATTGGTACTGGAACTGAAAAGGCTGGTTTGGTACATCCCGAATATAAATTATGAGTAGTTTCAATAACAGTTTAATATCAATTATAGGGCACTGATTTTTGATAATGCATATAATCAGAGAATTCCATTCATATGTCAGAGAACTTTCTTAGTCACGCCAAGCACAGCCACATTGACCTTGCTGGCACATACACTTGTTCAAACATACTCATATCCGAACTCAAGCCTTCATTGCCGTCTCGCACACCAGGGGCAGTTTCCATCCAAAAATAATAAGCCTTTGTAACAAAGTCCTGCCATGTCCCCACAGTGTGCTCAGACCAGCGGCTAAGATGGCGTGGTTTTCCTGCATTGCTGACCTCCCAGATTCAGCCGCTGGTATTTTTGGTCACTTCAAAGGGTCAGAGCCGCAAGACCAAGGCTGAGGCTCATGTCCCAACGTTCATTCATAATTTCAGGGCGGAAAGTGACCAAAACAAAGTCCGGAAACAATCTAGCAGAGTGCTTCCTGGATTTATGCTTGAGTATTGTTGAGAGCGGGAAGAGGCAGGCGCCACTGTGAGGAGATCTGTGTAGGAGGAGTGGACTCTCGAGAGTCTGGGGTCAGGATCTGGACCGGACTAGGGTACCTTTGATCTTTCACCTTCTGGTTACATTTGAGTGGTGATAAACAACGACACCCATTTGAACGATTGTCTGGAGGTATTATGGAATAGGTCTAAAATATTTAAATAAACTTCCTAAAAATTAGTGCTACTAAACAAATCCTTAATGTGTTATGAGTAAAGCTGCGTTCAGACTGCGGTGTCAAAAAACCCGCTAGATGATTCTAGTTGGACGTCTTTGCATTCGAGTTCAGACATCCCCAACACGCGTCCAGGGCATCCGCGGTGGTCTGCGAGTGCCTTCTTTTCCCGGTCGAGAGAGTGACTTTAGTGCATTTATTACATAAAATACATCAGCGGAGGTGATGGGCTCGGCGGTTGCGGCATATAAATATATTTATACTCCACTAATGACACGGCATAGATTTCTTGTTCTGGTGGTTGTGGCTCCTGGGGTCTTTCTCTTTCTTCTCATTTTTCCAGGTAATAACTTTGCTACGTCACTGGATAGTAGTCCCTGATTGGTTGACGCCAAAGGTTCAGCTTTTTCAACTTCTGACGTCAACACCCTGGACGCACATCCCGAGTGTCAACGCCTGAACACATCAGTGCCAAATTCCTGCCGCGCTGACGCCTGAAGACGCACCACAAAAAAGCAGGACACACTAGACACGCGTCCACATCGACTTTACATGTAAACTGAACGCCTTGACACCCTGGTCTGAATGCAGCTTAAGTATTTAGGATTGTCCAAGTCCTAATCAGAAATCCCACCCGGTATGATTAGAAGAAAACTGTTATGTAATGGGTATAATCATTAACCTGGAAAATAAACTTTATGAATCAAGAGTTAAGTATGCAATCTTGTTTTAAATTAAAAATTTACTCTGTCATATTTGTCTAGACTTAGACTGTAATGAAACAGATCAAAAAATGTTGTTCAAACGTCAATCACCTTAAGTGGGCTTTCTGGCTTTCCTCCATCAGTCAAATTTGTAATGAATATAATGACAAATACTATTGATTTTGTGCATTGTATTTTCTTACTATCACTATTACAAATGTAGAAATGTACACAGACTGTGTGCTTGTAGAGTTTGGCTTTCAGGAGTTAGCAAGTAAATTCAGCTGTACTACATAGAATCCATTTATACATTTTTGGACTAATATTAGGAAGAAAAGGCCACACCAATGACCAAAGCAAAAACACGTACACATCCACACACGTGGTTTCATATTTCTCTCTAGACAAAACTCCAGTGATTGGTCTCAACTCTATTGTCCTCTGTATCCCACATTAACCCTGACTTCCTCTGATATCGCCGGTTCCGCTGATGGATGGCTTCATATTCCCGATTACACCACACTGTTACTCCTCTTGTCTCCAGGCACCAGCCAAAACAATGACCCAGGTGACGTGACCAAATTTATAACCCATTTTGTATCACACGCACACAGTGACCCTGACGAAGTTCCACGTCCGTCCACTTCTGATTGGTCAAAGAGTGGTCATGTGATTTCACTCCGGGGTAAATTTAGATCACAGAACCAGCGTTAGGACCTCACCTGACCCGAAAAGACTTGTGATTCAAAGTAATGCACTCCGATTGTGAGACCAAAACGGACACTGGGGACAGGACGCTCCCTTCTACAACTGCTCGGTTCAGATAACTGCATGAATGGAGTGTCCGAGCTTCACACACATTTCATCTGAGATGAGACATGGAGACAAGCGAGTGTCTGACCTCTCCACCAGGGGTCCACCTCTCAAAGAGGACATTGAACAATACAGACAGAGAACCTGAATATGAAATGTAGGAATATCTTTGATTATTTTTACTCTTATTCATTCAGGGCCTCAAATGGGTTCAACTGCCAAGACATTTACAATGTAATGTTCTAAATGTCTGAATGAAAGCTTGGACTAGACTCCTCTGGCGTCTTCACAGCCACACAGTCACATAACAGTGATTATCAAACCATAATAAAAGTGCCCATTTCACAGAAGAGGACTGGCCATTCAGCCTAAATGGAGAGTAATATTGTATGGCACTGATAAGAATTTCAAATCCATCTCAAAAGGAAATAGTGGGCTTATTTGTGCCACATAAGAGACTGTGATGAAGTAATTATGATAATGGGAAGAACCAAGTTTGAGACAGTGTATTCAACTTACAATATAAACGATAAACAAAATGAATAATGCAACACATGTGATTTGATTTTCTTAGTATTGCTGGGTTTTACATGACATCATAACATTTTATACGCCAATAATTTAAAAAAAAATGCATGTTACAGTGTTAAAATGCTGATTTTTGCAATGAGTTCTAGGGTCTAATTATATAAAGAAACGATCAGGTTCAACATTTGTGATCTTACCTTTTGGATATTTCATGGCAAGGTACAATGTAATCAATAGGGAAATCTGTCACCCCCCATTTGAGAGTATTACAGCATCATATTCTATCATATCTGAAAACCACCAATAGACTGATGGTTATAATTAAAACAATGCAAGCTCACAAATAAACATGAAGATTATGGTTTCATATATGGTGTTAATATTACAATGAAAACTATATATACTATATAAACTATATATGGTAGATTTTCTATACAAACTAATAAATATAAAATAATAAATTATCATCTTCCTGCTAATAGAGCTTGGGATTGTGTAGTCACACCTCATAATTTTCAGTAAGCCTAATGTTAACCCAACTGGCAGTTTAAGATGCTAAATACTAGCCTTAGCATTCATTCAAATGCTTTCTGGCACTATAGCGATACATGTATTTACCAGTAGTGACCCTGCAGTTTATTACACCACACTTTTGTTTATTTTTGGCTAATATATTGCTATGACAGTTTCACGCTAGTGCCACAAACATGGCCAATTTCACTATACCATATACTGAAAATAAATTGTCATCTTAATCAAATAAATTATTTGTTTATGAACAGTAAAAAGGTTCAGAAGTTCAGATTTGATCTTACATATAATATACATATAAGAATATAAAAACATGAGCAATAATAAGGCAAATTCTGACTTTATTATAAAATGTACATTATAAAGCATGGAGCATGGTGACTTCCATTTGCCACTTTGTAAAGCCTCTGTGTTTTTCTATCTGCAGCCAAATCTAATCAGCTTTTTCTAATGAGCAACTGCTGCCACTGCGCTCCGCTACTTTGCAGAGGGGACGCGCCCAATTTAGTGCAAAACGACGGCAAATTAGTGGTGGCTTCTATGGGCCGGCTCAAACAGCCGCAGATGCAGGAGCAGGGCCAAAGTAGAGTCATGTGTTTTGTTTTGGAAAATAAAAATGACCCCAAATGACCCCTGTGGGTGTTTGTGGTTTCTCTTCTTCACACAGGCGCACAATATTTTTGACCTCCAGTAATACCTTCTGTAGGAATTTTGGCATAAATTAACATTAAAGAGGCTTTTTTGAGAAAATGTAAGTAAATCATTAAAGGTATACGCTATAGGGTTGTCAAAAATATCGAAAATCAGAACTAGTATCAAAACAAAATACTCATTTGAGCCATATACGCCCATGGACCACTAGGGAACATATCTGTAAGACTGAGGAATTACACAGATATAAAGCCACACGGTAATAGAAAAAAGTACCACAATTTAATGTTGAAAATCACATTCTATTGTCTGAAGAAAGCGTTATGATCATTGTGCTATCGGAATTGGTATTGAGTATTGAGTCTTTATCTTAGTATCAAAATCAAGTTTGAAATGTTAGTATTGTGACAACACTAGTGCGCTCTGTAATTTTTCAGGTTGTGTCCAGAGATATAGCTTTGTCTGGAATCTCAGGTGCATTTACGCTGTTTAACCATTTTATACAGTTAATTTGCAAATAAAAGCAGGTAAATTAAACTATATGACATGGTATGGTATATGGCATGGTAAGTGAACATTTTTTATTTGAATTTCTATAGCATTTTACAAGAATTTTAGTTGACCACAGTGATGTGCAACAATATAAACTGGAGAATAACTATCCTAAACCTGCTATAAAAGTTTTATTAAGATAGTTAATAAAACGAGAGCGTTGGTTCAGTACAAATTAGGGAGATAATCCAGCTGCATAAAGTGAATTTGTGACCTCAATTACAGCGACGAGGACCAAAGGAAGCAGTAAAGTTTAGGAAAAGTGGTGCGCAACAACAGTGGACCCATAAAAGCCATTACGGGTGAGTCTGAATGAGTCTGCGGTCTGTTGCACAGCTTAACGGCTCTTTTCATGCTTTAGTGAAAGTGGGCACCAAACCACCACTGTACACCACAAGACCACAGCCCTGCACAAACCAGGCCCAGAGACCGAGACTGGAGTCCAGACCAAGACCAAACCAAGATCAAGACCAGAGTCCAGACCAAGACCGGAGTCAAAACCAGGACCAGAGACCAAGAACAGACTCTCCAAACCAGCTCCAGCCCAAAACCAGATGGCAAGGCCAAGACCAAAACAAGACCAGAGTCCAAACCAGGCCCAGAGACCAAGACCAGGGTCAAAACCAGGCCCAACACAAGACCAGAGTCAAGACTAGGCCCAGAGACCAAGACTGGAGTCCAGACCAAGACCAAAACAAGACCAGAGTCAAAACCAGGTCCAAAGACCAAGACCAAAGTCCTGGTAAAACAGGATAATTTAAAGCTTCTTATACCCAGGCCAGTAATGATTAAAATAATCCAGTAAATCCTTTTTTTAAGGTACACTTTGTAAAATCTCCATAGAGATGTTATTGCTTTGCCTGGAATATTCCATAGTATGAAATTAAACATAGCCATATCTATAGAAACAAGCAGGTGACACCACCGGGCCATGTTACAAGTCAGATCTGTGATAAGGTGATCCCACTCACAGTAGGAATGCATGTTTTTCAAAGCATTTTTAAGCAATAAAAAAATCTGCAAGAAATAAATGTGAGGACACAAGGAGGTGGCAAACCCTCTCCCAGAGGTTACATAGTGCACATTTTAATGTGCCATATTGCAAACAGAACTTGAATCACAAATAAATAACTCAATGAAACCCAGAAAAGGAAGAGGAACCTACTACCTAATTTGACCCAAAAATATCACTCACTCTCTATGTTATTTAACCATAAGTCTGTATAGTACTTATTAAGATTATTCAAAACCATTCCCCTTTAAGATAACCACATCTACAGTAAGGCTGGGTATCATTAAGAAGTTGCCCATACGATACATATCTCAATACATGGCCACAATATGATACATATCTCGATACATTGTGCTTTTGATTCGATATGATTCAATACAATTCAATAAAAAAATAAAGGCTAAATCATTATCTAAGTCTTTGTTAAACCATGTATTGTGCAAAGTTAATATGAAACACACCCATTTTAATCATCAAAACACTGAATATGTCAAATTTGTTGCATAAATGAGTTTCCTTCCTCTAAACAAGCCACAAAACTGTAGGTCTGTTACAAAATAATTTAGTAAAATATACCAAAAAATACTCTTGGTGATAGATCAATACAGCAGCCCACGATATCAATACTGTATCAGCACATTAAACGATACTATATATATATATATATATATCGGTATTTCAATATTTTTGCACACCCCTAATCTATAGTTTACACAAATAGTCCATGTGGGCCTACTGCGATCACTGTCTATCTGTATTAAGTAATTATAGGCTGAAGTATAACAGAAGATCTAGTCAAAAGAGCAGAGAGCAACCCAGCTGTACAGGGCCAGCACCAAACAAACAGCAGCCTACCGATAAGAGGCTTTAAAACTACATACGCACACCCAAGCACACAAGTACGCACGCGCGCACGCACACACAAACACACACGCACACAGGGAAGTAAATGTAAACAACAGTTATGCAACGCAGCCTCACAGTTCAAGAGTCTATGACAGATTCTACTAGCACTTGAACTTCAACTGCGCTGGCAATAAGGGAGAAAATGACGTAGTAGTTTTACAGCAATAACACAGATAGAGATAGTGAATGTATTTGATAAGTTTGGAATAAATAGCATTCAATACATTATATCTTACAAGTGGTTACAAGAGTGGTACTTTGACATTTAATAGTAGCTGAAATAGTTTGGTACAATATTTTTTGCAGTATTGTGTGGCTGGAAAAATTAGGGGTGGGAGATATTGACAAAAAAATTTTGCTTCTTCCATAACGATGATCAGAAATGTGCTAAAACCTGTTATTAGTAGTTGAGCTTTAAATATCACACAAATGTGAAATTACTGTAACTACCCCAAACCTACTTGTACATATTAACATATATTTATGTATTTTTATTTTTATACATTCAAATTTTGCACTTTGTTTAAGACGTGCACTGAACCGTAGCAAAGGTCTATGTAGTTCCTTTATTGCTTCACCACTTTGCTGCAACAATTCAACAACTAAAACACTTGCCATTTAAAAGTAAAAGTGCCATAAAAAGTTGCAGAGAAAAGCTATTTTTGATTCTTTTGTTTTGTTTTTCGTTAAGTTTTGAGCTCATTATTATCATGTAAACACTGGCTAAACAAAGAGTCTTTAGTTCTGCAGTGGTAAAGTAATAGAAGTTGGACTGAAATGGTGGGGAGTGGAGTTGCCACTGAGACATGTGAAAATGTCAGGTTTTGTTCCTTTGAGGTAATCATTATGTGTCGGTAATACTTTTAAATGTATGAATCAGGTCCCTCCTTAGCTAATACTTAATAATGCTTAATAATATGATGTAGTTTTTAGCATGTGTTACTCAATCCTGGTTGTAATTTTTGTGTCTACACTTGATCTTTATGTAAACTTCCAAACTCCTGCATTTCAGGTTTAGTAGATTTGATAGATATGTTTGTGTCTTTGTTTACATCCACACTGTATTACTTTCCAACCAGGGCTCCACACGTCTGACTGGTCCAATGTTTATAGTCGTCATAGAAATAACTGTACATGTTTCAAACAATAATACAACGCAGTGAGTTTCAGATTTGGTAAACATAAACTATCCATGGTTTAACAATGATAGAAAAAAAATATAGCCATTGTGGTCAACAGGAAGCTGAAACCCATAAATTAGTCTTCTTTACTGTTCTTACATGTCATAACTTTTTTTTTTCTGACAAAATTAATTCTATTGGGATGTTACTTCCAGACAGTTCATAGCCATTTATGGTTAGTGAATCATAATTATAGGAATGCTCTGTAGAATATTGAGTTGTATGCTTTACCTCAGCCAAGACAACCTGCAGCACATTTCTGAGGAATGAAAAGTTTGATCTGATTGACAGTATCGGCCACAGTATCTTCCTGTTTCATGCCTGGTATTTAACTAAAAATTAGGGCTGGAACTAACAATTACTTTAGTAGTTGAGTAATCGTGACTAGACAAATGATAATTTCTGTTGTACATGGACCAAATAAGGTTTGAAATATGGTGCCTGAAGGCTTATAGATAGGGAATACTTTTGAATTAAGTGTAATATTGATAATGTCATATCATAAAACATCTTTTAGGACATGTTTTTGAGTCTGGATAGTTCAGATAGCAATTACAATGGTCCAAACACAATTCAGATTATTTTAATAGCCAATTAACCAGAAATATTCAGTTTAATGGTTGCTGCCTTACCAAAACTTCTTTGAACCTCAAAAAGAGAAGATAATCGACACTGACACTTTATCACATTTCCATAGAGACTACAAAATATGATCCGATTCCCAACCTTCGCATTACATGCTTTCACTATTGTACCACTAAAAGCACACACACTTACTTCTCTGGCAGTGCTTCTGATTCCAGCACCTCTCACTGAAGAGCCCGTTAATGGTGGTGGTCTGGCAGGTGGTCTTGCCCACAGCTGCCCCGGGACAGACGTCTCCGCACTCTCTCTCGTTCTTATTAAACACGATGTAATTGTCCGCCACAGAGTCCAGAATCTTTGACCAGTCCAGGGTTGACAGGTAGCAAAGATCTGGGTTCTTCTCTATCCTCACTGCTCCTCGTGTGATGTTCATGAGACTGTGCAGGCCGATCTCTCGAAGCTGGATCATCTCAAAAATGACCAGAGCATAGTTGAAGAATAAATTGCTTCCACGTATTAAGGTGAGATTTGGGAAGAGGTCGCTGAGGCTTTCTAAACCGTAGACGCGAAACATTAGAAGGTAATCTGTGATGACAGTGAGTTTGGGGAAACTGACGCCTCTGAAGTCCTCAGCTTTAGTCCTGAACATCAACAAGATCTTCAGGTGGCCTTCGATGATGGTGCAGTTCTCCAAAACCTGTAGATTTGTCACATTGTTCCTGATGTCTTTGCTCGAACAGACTAGAGGAGAGAAAGAGAGAGACAGAAATGTGGTTAGAATACACAATAAATTTTACGTACTAGAGACAATATGCTTGCTTTCTTTCTTTCTTTCATAAAATTGTTGTGGAAAGTTTAAGGAACTGTTTTACACCCTTAATTTTAAATCAGCATGTTTTTTTCCACTTTATAAAAAGTACTACATAAATAAAATTGTATTATTATTATATATCAATCCAACCAAGTAATATAATGAATAACTTATTACCATTAATATTAATATATATATTGTTTTCTTCTTTTAAAAAATGCAGTGTTGACAAGTTTGAAAAATAGTTTTAGATAAGAGTGTTATAATTTTCCTGACAATTCTCAGGAAAATTATAAATTCCTGAGTTAGTCCAAAAGTCCAAAGTTCATTTACCCCATACATTCCAATGTGGTGAGAGATTAGTGGGTGAAAATGCCTCAAAAACAGGTTTTGTACAGTTGTTAAGTACAACAGGCTATTCGGTTTGATTATTGCTACTCTAAATAAATTAAACATTTACTTCCAAAACTGACAAAAAAATTGACATTTTCAGTAGACAACCTTTTAATTGCATATTTTGAACCTTTAGACATTTATATGCACCGATTTAGCGTCCTAAAAAGATTAACAATTTAACTTGGACCATTTCACATGACTAATAGGATAAACAAGGAGTCTACTGTGAAGCATGTTTGAGTGTCATTTATGGTTTGGAGTGGGGTCCAAAATAGATCTCCTGGTAATTAGAGGGGCTATTTTTCCAGAGAAACATGGTGGTTGTGTCTTGAGCCTGTGAAGAAGACCAGACCATCTTTGCTGACATTTTGTTTAGCAGCTGCATAACCGGCTCCCGGCCACGCTCCAATATGGACTACTGTCGTCTGCTCGTCCCTTCACAACACAGGAGAGAATTCTCCAGCACACAACACACGTGCAGAGAAAACACAGGCAAAATTGAAAAGATTTTAGTCCTGAAGGGGTTCTCCACATAAGCTGAAAGAACAGTTACATTAGATTAAATTAAAGATGGTTTAGTCTGTCCTAAACTGGGGAAAAATATAGATTAGGTTTTAGGTTTTAATTAATCCAGTTTAGTCCAGGTTAGTTGTAGTTTAATCCTGGTTTAATCTCAGTTTAGTCCTGGTTTAGTCAAAATATATATTTTTTTAATATCATCGTCATAGAGAACAACAAAATTATGTTTACAGCAACAAACGCTGCATAGTTTTTGGTGTATAGTGCAATATAAAAGGTAGACCCCAGGTTTAGTCCGGGTTTAGTCCAGGTTTAGTCCGGGTTTAGTCTGGATTTAGTCTGGATTTAGTCTGGGTTTAGTCTGGGTTTAGTCTGGGTTTAGTCTGGGTTTAGTCTGGGTTTAGTCTGGGTTTGGTCCGGGTTTGGTCTGGGTTTAGTCCGGGTTTGGTCTGACTTTAGTCCGGGTTTAGTTCAAATAACAAATATGAAGTACAGTAAAGTAAATTTTGAGTTAATGTCAAAACCGAAGTGCCCAGATTTAGTCCTGGTTAATTCCTGGAACTGAACTAAAACCTGGCATAGTCCGCTTAAGACTTTCCAGGAAAGCTAAATATTTTCTGTGGTAAAATGTGATGTAATATTTTTCAGATCCACAGGGAAAAAACAGATCACTGGTTTGTCAGTTCATGCAGGGACATAAATAATGTGTTTTGATGAGAAGTATTTAAACTATGTACAGTACAAAGGTGTCCACATCACTCTAACATTTACTCAAGTCACTAAACAAAAGAATGATGGATTAGTCTGGAGGGGTTGTCATTGTCATCAATCCATCAAGATTTTAAATAATCATGTATGACAGGTAGTACAAATGAGAGCATTTCAGGGGCAAACACTTAGACTCATTAGACTTAAGGCCAACGCACACCAAAAAGGGGCCACGCTATGCATCATTTCAGGGTTTGAGGACCCTGACCTGCCCTGCAATCAAACAGTGGACAAATATCCAGATTTAAAAATTAAGAGAAAGCTATAAAATATATTTAGATTTTATTTATATTTATATATTTAATATACTGTAAAATTTTAGACATAGATTTCAGTATAAAGTTAAACTGTGCACAAACTGTGCTCGAGTCACCACCAAAGCTTCTATAAACTATTCATTACTAAAATGGGACCATATCTTGATTTGTTGTATATTTTTAGACTAAACTGCAATACAACAGGCAGTAATTTAGCCTAAATAATTATTGGGAAACATACATACAATATATAATCGCAGTAGCCAGCCTTCTATTTTTAGCCCGATCTCTAAAGCATATTAAATAGCCTGAACTAACACTGTGTTAAAGGTGACTGTGGTCCTTCTATGGAAATCATTGTGTAACAAGCGCTGAAAAAATGTTTTGGGTTACGGGGGCTACGCGGGACATTCCTGGCCGATTTTACAGTGCGTCCAGGCTCGGGGCAGCTGGACGTTGTGTGTTTGTTTATGTGTGGTGACTGCTGGTCAGTCGTGAGGGAGGACTGGGAGAGCTCCTCTTTTCACTACTGGGTCTTCTTACATCTTCTTCATCTTCTCTTCTTGTTGCATAACATTACTACAAACAAGGCAACAAGTGGGTTTTACATACGGCTCAGAGATGTTCTACTATATATATATTTTTTTCCCCTCAATAAAACCACATTTATATGGCTTTAAATCTTTCTATTCCTATGCAAAAAAATCACACAAGAAGGAAAGGGCTTTTTTTTCTGAAGATGACAGTTTACAAAGTTTTCAAATAAAGATTTTGTTTAGCTGTGCATAGTCTGAATGGATTTCAAATGGATTTTGTTCTGCAGCCTTCTCTTTAAAGTCAATGAATATTTGTTTTTTTAAATGTATTTATATTGTGATTTTAATGCCTTTTATTCTGTAAAGCACATCGAATAACTCGAATTGTGCTTTACAAATATGCTTGCCATATTTGTAAAGCATACATATGGGCTGTTCTTCATTTAGAGGTATAAAAGAATGAAAAACCACAACATTTAGTAAAAAAAA
This sequence comes from Taenioides sp. WSHXM2023, assembly GCA_029959045.1. NCBI lineage: Eukaryota > Metazoa > Chordata > Actinopteri > Gobiiformes > Gobiidae > Taenioides > Taenioides sp. WSHXM2023. The sequence continues at coordinate 10,212,778 of CM057096.1, read as the reverse complement.
ACAGATAGATCATATTGGACCTTTAAGGACTAGATAAGTGCAGATTTTGTTTCTAGTTTTGATTTATTTCTTTTCTAGATTTTAATGCATTTCTCCACACAGCTCAAAGTACAACAAATTAGATCTGCAAGTCACATATTATGTGATGATCTTCTTATCACAACCATATCACTGCAACTGTACAGGGGGTGAAGTGTCTTGCCCATGGACACAATGACAACAACTTGGAATTCAAATCAATAACTTCAAATTTTTTGGAGAAATGCTTTACCAACCTTGTAATGCACTACAATTACAACCAAATCCAAACAAGGACTTTTTTTCCTCTCCCCTGGCAGACCTTAACTAGTCCATACCAGAGCAATTATGTGAGGTTCAAGTGGCTGTTTAAACATGACGAGGAGGAGGTGGGGGTCTCTCTCTCCCGCTATAAAAGTCATTTGCTTTGTTAAACGGAACCACAGCCCCATGTCTCTCTGTCTACGGTCACAAAAGTATTACATAAATGACAAGCCAGCAGCACACATTTAAATATGGGTTCAAATTTTTTTTTTATGTTTTTGTTTTTTGTTTTTTTTTATGTACATATGAGGTTCTCTTTTTTCAAATTACTTGGTTTGGTGGGATAGTGCGTGTGGTAAATATTTATCATAATTTTACATCAGTTAAGAGGCAGTTTGAGGACAAAAAGTTAAGAAAAAGTACAAAAATACAGCAAGTAGTGGGGAGTTCTAAAACTGAGTATCTCTACCTATGTCGTCAAAACAGGCAATTTACACACAAGGAACATGGTTTTTAAGATTTCAACATTGATTTAGCAAAATACAGGTGTTGTCATCTATTTTTATGAATTCAATCATAACTATTGTGTCATTACCTCTATCTATATTATCAGCTGCCCATGTCCAACCAGGAAGTAAAATTATAAACATCACTAGAATTAAAACACAAAACTAAGCAATTTAAAGTAAAATGTTAACCAAAATGATGTTAACTATGTTTTCGTGAAAATGTACTCAAAACTGTCATATACGCACTTTAAGCCTTTATTTCAATGAGTGCCTGATGTCTGATGATCTTTTTCTTAATAAATAGTCACTTTCTCATGAGCACGTTTGTTATATGCACAGTTCCTACATGAATACAAAGTAAATTTTATTCCTTAAACACATGCACTTTTTTTTTTTATTGTTGCAATTGTTAAAAAATTTTTTAAATGTCCCTATTATATTATGTTCCTGTTATTGTATATATGTTTCATATGACATCACAGGATTATGTCATATTTCACGGAAAAGGGGACCGGTCAAATCTTCATTGCCATTACATATATGTAGTTAGATACTAACTGACTATATCAAGTTTGACATTTTGCTGATTTTTTATATTTTAATATTTATTATAAAAACACCCCATAATCAATACTGGAATACTGTCTTAGCTCCATCTAAGACAAGGATATTTCTGTGATCTAAAAATGATCCTATTGGAAGCTGACTTTGAAATGTGATTGGTTTAAACACGTGGACAGTAGCTCAATAGTGAACTGCAGAAGGACTGAGTGACCCTTAGAGAAGAATCGCCGTGGCTGGTCCTGTCCAAGCTCAGGCTACAGCCACCACTGTATTTTTAGCAGCACATTCCCAATAGAGAATCTAATACACTCCGGCCGCACAGTAGTGGAACAGCATTAGAGTCCAACAACAAGGCCGTCCCAGTGTAGAGGTAATGGGAGGTATTTTAAAGGGAGAAAGGGTTGTTTTGAGATCCTAAAATGTGATGGAGATGGACAACAGCAGGAGACAGTATTTCTGTATCAATCAAGTGACAAGGTCTATTTGGGTTTTGCAGTTAATCAAATTTTAAATAAGATACAATTGTCTCTGATCAGCTTGGGTCTTTTCTGCAATCTAGAGGTCCATAGCCGATCCTTTGCCAATAAATGCATGTGATATTGGAGTTCAGATTGAAAGTGTTTCTTGTTTATATTTAGTAAACCAAAGCAATACCGTACAACTTTCTGGAGGTCTCATGTCACCTGCATGATCCATGGACATACAGCCATAAAACCATGAGTTACTGTGGAATATTAAAGCCAAAGTAAAAACATTTCCATGTAAATAAGCAGGTAGAGGCCCTCCTCCCGGTCAAATAAGGTTGGACATGTTTTGCCCAAGGATACGACAACAGTAAGCCCTGCTCTGAACTGGGATAGAACCTTCAACCGTTCAGTTACAAGGCAACCACTGTACTACTAAGTCACTAGTCATTTCAAATGTTGTGAAGTGAAAGAAGAAAATTTAATTCTCTTAAGCTGATAATTAAAAGTAATGCTCAACTTTCAGTCAGTATTAAAATAAACTCCTGTATCGTGGACACAATTCCATTCAGTCCCAGGTATTGTACTGCATGTACAATACCCAGGATTGGATGACATTGAGGTGTGTATATGCGGTAAACAAGCACAGGATGTTCATATGGGAATAGGCTTTAGAAATTTTACATAAATAATATTTTATGTTGTGAACAAAAACATATTTTTTTCCATTTCCTACAGGCAGACTATATTTTTGTTTTGTTTTTGTGTTGTCCAGTGAAGCGAGTTTGAATTTTTTTCTTGGTTAGAATAAGAGTTGAAAAATTCAACTTAAATGAATTGAATGTCTGAACACCACCATTTGTCATTGAACTCATTCATTGTAAGTTGAGTCAAATCAATTAGGGCACTTTTTTTCAAACTTCCGTAAACAGAAAAGGAAACTCTGGGTAATTGTGAACCCAGTTGTGTATTATCATTTTCTAGGAGATACCAGGCCTTGAGAAGGACAAAAGAACCACAACAAACAGGTGCATCCTTGAATATTAATGTGTGGTGTTGGTGAAAGGGAGAGAAACAGGGTGCGCACACAATGGTTTCTATGGCGATGGGACAGGCCGCCTATACATCACATGAATTCACCAAAACAACATGGGCTCACTGCCCTCATGTCATCAGGACCGTGAACTAGGTCTGAACCATTTGGTCACAACTGACAAAAATATTGACGTTTGAACTGATAAACTAATACAAGAATCACATTTCAGAACACAGAGCCTAACTGCATCCTAACGGATTGCCAGTTTTTGTGTAGAATAAGACTGAATATTTTGTTGTTTGCGGAGGAAGCTGTACCTGCAGCATCTGCGATTTGCTAATTGAATCCATTAAAACTGCAATTTCGTTTTGATTGAGATTAATGTTGCAGACCTTACTGTGAACTATTGGACAGACACAATAATTATAGCTCTTTTGATAAGTTTAAAGTGGAAAATACTAGTCAATGTTTGGACCCTTCTCCAGAACATTGTATGGGTCAAATGCGTGGGGACAATTACCATAACTGTGTATGAGTTATAAATGGACACGAAGACTAGACAAATGTGCCACACCTAATGCTAAATAAACTAGTGTTATAAATACTGAACAAATACAATTAATCAAAATGACACTCTGGATTCAAGCATAGACACAAATAGTTTAAGAAGCACATGCAACAATCACTGACAATCAATCTAGTGTACTTAGAGCTTCAGTTTATAAGGACAGATCAACACTGGCTTAAGCCCTGCCAAAACAGTGAGTGAAGAATGAACTATGAATGAATGAGTCATTAAACACAAATCAAAATCACAACTCTAATGGGCATAATTACAACATCGCCATGACTGCAATTATTTAGGCTACACAATGTCCTCTCCGGAGATTAAAATACCCCGTCCCCATGAGCTCTAATAGCGTTGCAGTTTTGTTTTCAGTAAGGCAAGAATTAAAAGTTGTGAGAATTTAAGAAGCAAAATTTCAATTCAATACACAAAAAAATAAACTTAAATGTAGAGTGTTTTTTTATTTGGCTGTTTATGTCACATCAGCTTTAAAGAGGGTCTGTGTCAAATGCTTTTCTCCATGGAGATGTTATTACTTTGTCTAGAGTGTTTCACAGTATGGTAGTAAACATTTCTATCTTTATGGAGACCAAACCAGACCAAGTTACAGATCAGATCTATGGAGAGGCAACCCCACACACAGTCAGAATGCCTGTTTTTCGAGGTATTTTTGAGATATAAAACCACCTGTAATTTAATAAATGTTAACGTAAAGCTGTTTAATGCCATACTGTGGAACATTCATAAACTGTATATATAAATGGACATGGCTAACGCGTTAGCCGCCGTGTTCCAACTAGGAAGTTTACATGCGGGCTCTTCGACTCCTTCTGACCCTGGCTCCCAATGACTTACATTGGAATATTGTCGCCCCTCTCTCTGTAACTGCTGCAGTGAGTGTAGTGTTGTCATTTTGGTCTTAAAATATTCATATTATCCCGCTCTACATGACCCTGGTGTTTTTGTTTCACTATTTTGTTATATATTAACAAAAAATCCTATTCATAATATGGAGCCTGGCTCCAAATTCACCCCTGTAACCGTTAGAATTGCAAGCTCCATTTAACTGGCGCTGAACGCTGTGGGTGAAGTCACACTCACTTTCTTTATACAGTCTATGGGAACAGGCAGAGACATATCCATAGAAACAAGCAGGTGATGGACACCCAACCATATAGTTACAGTTAGTGCACCTTTAATCATTCAGAAAGTTTGATTTTAAAAAGATGGAAAAATTATGCGCTATATAACGTGAATGAAATAAAATTAAGGATTTCACTGTTTGGTAATTAATAATTGTGAATAATTGTAAAATTGTAGTGTTTATTCTCATATAATAATCCTAACACTATAATTTGATAATGTGACATCTGAGTTACACAAACAACATGGCCTTAAAAACACTTACAAACACATTGCAACACTTCCCATGTCAAATGTCTTGCTCTGTTGTTTGAGAATGCACAAAATACCAAGGTCACTGTGATGTCATCTTAAAGGAGCGCTGTAAAAACTAATCAACTGGCAACAATGAGAGCAAGTGACTTATGTGATATTACATAAAATGGCTGTCACAAGGTCAAATTTATTATTTTGAGAAGAAAAGTTTGACATGGCAGGCATGGTGAAATATGGCCCAGGGACCAGATGAAGCTCAGATAAAAAATTTTTGGCCCTCAGGCTTCCAGATTGACCCAAATTGACCCAAATTACCATATGCAAAATCTTTTAATGCAAGTTTATAAAATCACAGAAAATTATAACAAAAAAGTTTGGAAAAAGTTTTGTATGGGGCAAATGGTGTTAGAATTTTGCTTTAATAACAACAACAATTTTGTTATTATCACTTTGAAGATAACTTTTACATTTTGGACATTTTTAACATAAAAGACTAAAATTTTACCTGATACATGTTTTTAGAGCAACTAAATATTACCCAAACATGCAAGAATCACTCTAAATACAACTTTAATTGCGTAAATGAGAAGGGAAAGCAATTACAACATGGTTAAATGCTCTTAAAAATGGGAATAGAAAAAGACTAAAAGCAATATGACGTGTGATGACAAACCCATATGTTAAATGCTATAGGCTGCACTTATATTTGTCCTGTACAGTGATGGATGCTTGGAGGTGCTCACCACATCAGGGTCAATGGGCTTTACCCTTTGACAAGCTCTCAGCACCAATTAAATAAGGCAAGACATTTGTCAAGTCTTCAGCCAGAATTAGAGAGCCTGCTTTTAGAAGGTCACATAATTACAACTATTACGGCCCTATTAGGAAATACCCAAAGAGTCCACCGCACTATGTGCCTGTAGCAGATGTCAAGATTACTCATCATCTTTAATAGTGAATGGATAAAGGCTTCACGAGCCATTCAAAATGGCTAGCAGTGTTGTTAAAGTTGCGCTGTGTAACTTTTCTTATAGGGGGTCTTCCTGCTTCTTGTTTCTATGGAGATGCTATTGCTTTACTCCACTGTATGGCATAAAACTACCTCCACTGAAAAGTAGGTGATGCCACCAGGCTAAGTAACAGGTCAAATCTGGGGAGAGGAGACCCTTTACACAGTACGAAAGCATGTTTCTCTAGTTATTTCTAAGTAGTAAAAATGTAAATAAATGCAAGATAGAAGCAGGTAAAGGACCCTCCAACTGAAAGTTAAATGTTCCCATTTCTCAGCCCAATTTCTCATTTTAGTACCAAACTGATTTGGTCAACTCTAGACAGTATATTCCAATTTGCTTATAGGGTTAAAACCATGTCACTTTTCTGGGTCCACCAACTACTTGTGTGCTAGGGCAAGTTTAAGTTCAAATTTTTTGTACATTCTTTTTTTGTAAATATTTGAGCAATGAAAAGTGTAATATGCATAAATGCAAGAATATATGAATAAATGCAACATAGATCAAATTAATGCTGTAATGTGGAAGGTTCACTGCAAAGCAATAGTTGTTATACGGGTACAGACAAAAAATGTTATAAAATGAAATTTGCCATTTTACAGAGGCACATGATTTGTAAATTTTATAATTGACAACAATAATAAAAATCACAAACAGGTAACAGGCCTTACTACAGTCTGCCTATATAATTATTGCACAAACCAATGTACTATTCGATCAGAGAAAAACTGTCAACACTCCACATTATGCATACCATAGCGTTTTCCATTCAGTCTTCTTGGCATATGGCGATTTATCTCAAAACAAAGCTTTCTTTGATAATCTCTTGGCCTCTGACAGGTGATGTATCCTCAGACAACCCAAGCCACAAGGCCTCAGTAATCTTAACCATGGCCTAGAACCTGCTCCTTCCTTAAACATTGTTAACCTTTGAACAGGCTAACTAATGCAAGAGTCACCCTGAATAAAGAAAGGTATAACGAAAACACACAAAAATGTTATCAGTTAACAACAACAATAATTATGGATAAACTATCACCTGATGATCTGTATTTTCCAAGAATATATTTGATTATTAATGTTTCAAAGGGTTTTGTTGGATGGAGGTAGTTAGAGTGGCTGGCCTACTTAACATCTGGTTGCACAGAAATGGTACCTGAGTTATGATGAAACATGAATAATGTATGTATGTATTATTTATTTATTTTTTATTTTTTTTTGGGGGGGGGGGCATCTCAACTGCACATTGTGGTGTTTAAACAGACGTCATGCAGTAAAACTGCATAACACATGGCTCTATTCATAAATGACGACCACCATTTCAGTTACAAGAGGTCTTAACATTTCTCATTTGAAAAATATCATTTTAGTAGGGCTGCCCAATTTTGGGAAAAAAATGCATTTTAAATTTTAATTGCATTTAGATTTAGAAATTATGTTTCATTAGGATTCAGTTTACAGGTCAGATTTTAAACAAAGCCATGAGCAGTAATATCTGAAAGAAGACCGACTTTGTGAAGGTTTAAACTTCAGGGTATTTTTCCACTAAATAGACAGATGTTTGTAGTATTCTAAAAATTGCAACTTCTGCAATTTGGTAGATGCACTTGAAACAAAGTGTCATTAGATTTCCAAATATTGTACAACCCTACACTTCAGCTGCTACACTTGCACTACAGCTACCACTAATACACAACCATCAAATTTGCTAACTCACTTCAGAACACTACTGCTGTTTTGATTCAAGCTAATGATTACCTCTCAAAGTGTTAAGCCCTCTCAATAACAAGGCCATTGGTTTTAACAGGGCTGTAGTGTCAAGGGTAAGACCTGGTTTATATTGTATGTATATTAGACCTCAAGCTTCCTGGTTGTGCTCTGTGCAGGTGCTGCGCTCTCCCATTTCACGCTGTGGTTTTCATGCTCATGACAAGTGGGATTAAGCAGCCGTATTGTCCGAGGTGGCACAGGCAAAAATGACCCTTTATCTAGATGTCAAACGAGCTGATGGCAAGCTGCGCGGCAGGGATAAAAGAGCTCGTAGTAAGGTTTCATCACCTACAATCGGAGCCTTTGTGCACAGGCGCAGGTCAGGAGCGCTGTATTTGGAGGGCTGCCCAATTGACAGGAGCGCAGAGAATAACAGAGACACCCTACTGTGAGATACAAGACACAGACGTTTAGCACCCGAGCACCCTGAAACCACAACAATCACCAGATACACTTAACCTGACATGAACCAGACTGAAGTAGAGGAACTGAACAGAAAAGAGGATTTTTACTACCAGTATTGATCTCATCTTAGAGAACCATAAATCTTTCTTTTTCAGTCCTGATACTGATAGCCCCACTTAGAGTATTATTTTGGTAACTGTTTAACCTGCCGAATATTCTTTTGATTTATCAATTAGTTATTTAGTTTGCAAGATCTGTGAATATGAGATTTTGATGTAGTTTAACAAAATTGTTTTAATTAAAAAAAAGAAAGAGAAAAAAATCAATTTGACATGTTTCTTCACAGTTCTTTTCATTGTTTCATTGTGAAGTATACACAAAACATTGTCAGCAGTTTATTACCCAACAATGTTTTGTGTATAGCTAAACAATTATTATTAAATTTGTATAAATGATTTCAATCAATTACTTGCAATTAACAGAAAGTTATAGACGTATAATCACAGAGTACACAAAGTATGGTGCAAATACTTCACTGGAGGAAGCGCCTGTGTTCATAAAAGTATTGTGTGAGGAAGAGAATGCTAATTGAAATTCAAATTAATTATAGATGTTAAAATAGCGTACACAAAACTCTTAACATGCTGTCTGTGATTATCCATCCATAATTTACTTCCAGATATTTAAAAATCAATTTATTTTAGTGCAACTCAGCTAAATCCTCATAGAGAATGAATGGAGTGAGTACCGGAAGTAGCCAGTCAGCAGCATGAAAAGGGCCTATTGTTGCTACAGAGGCCAATACACTACAATGAACTTGACATTTGAAGAAACTAAATGTCAACATCAGACACAACAAATGCATTGTTCTGCAGGTGTCCAATAACAAGCCAGAACTGGCTCTGGTAACAATTAGAAACAACAACTCTTTTTTTGCATAACTCAGAAATGTGGACCATCAGTTACTTTTAGCCCATTTTTGCATAACAAGGACTTCAGTAATGATTTTGTGTTGCAATGTTTCTTTCTGTGGTTCAGACCTGATTGAAAACATATGGAGCAAATGAGCTACGTCCTCAGTTTATCTTCCCCTAATTAACCGTAATCTGTCAATACTGTATTAGCCTAGAGGCAAAACAGTTCTAGAAACAGCTTAGTGTGTGTAAATAATGTTTATGGGTAGACACTGGTTTTCATTTGGGATTTTTATTAACTTTAGTCAAGCAGATGAGCGACAAAACTTACTTTGGCAAAAATATCATTCTTCATAAACAATAGGTTTCCAATACCAACTGTAATCAAAACAATTTTAATGGATGCAGTTACTGAAATGCAAATGGTGCCATTATTTCGGTAAAATTATGTCCTCTGCTGAGCCTGTACTTTTGACCTCTGCAAACATGTTCTGATAGTAGTTTAGCGTTCAATATTTTGGCCTTCTTACATTATTGCTTATGAAAGCGCTGAAAATGTGTATTTGTGAACTAGAATTTTTAGATTGTAAAGATTGGTCTGTGGCTATTCATAGGTTTTCAGATTCATGGAAAATGAATACCTTTGTCATAGTAGTTAACCATTTAAAACACATTATTACATCTTTTGAAAGGTGACTAGTCATCTAATGTCAAAAGGTCTCACGTAAGGCAATAGAAAATTTGTAACTGATACCTCTCACCTCCAACTTGAACTGGTAATTACCACTTGTGAACTGAGAGATGATTGGAGGACTCCTACTTAATGTACAAGTTAATCTGTGGTGTATTACAACAATGCTAATTGCAAAGTACCAAAAAAGTGGTTCTGTGTGGTACAAACAAAGTAAACATTTGATACCGGTTAAATTGACAATATTCTGTTGTTGGAAACCTTTTGTTTTGCGTTTACATTTCTTTAGCTATTAGCCATATTGTTTACATATGAATCAATTCTGCTGGAATGCTCCGAGGTCAGAACTCATAATTTTCTACTGGGAAATATCCAACCTCCCAGCTGGGAGCAATATTTATCTGAAGCACTGGTTCATTGACATGTATAAGCCCCATTTTTTAAAATAATATATACGTCATAAAAAATTGCCATTTTGCCAATTCATTTGTATTTTGTGACATTAGATTCTGTTATGATTGTCTTTATTAGCGAGTTTAGGCAAGAGTTCTCATTGTAGCAGTCCCAAGCAAAGATAAACAGAGAGGGGTATATGAGGCGCAAAATCATTTCCATAATACATCATGAGAAAACAGACTTACTTTGGCAAAACCCAGAAAAGGAAAAAGACTTGAGGAAAAACAGCAGGATAAAGTGTACTTTAGTGCTTGCTTGCAAATTCAACAAATTTACGCAGAGTACCCACATTAAATTAAGCTGGAATCAAAAAGCCTTATTCTTAACTTATAGGATGTGTCAAACCAGGTCTTAAATGATTGCCTTTGCTCACTCTGGTTTATACTGTATACTGGCGGTGGCCTTTGCACACTGCACACTAAATATAAGCTCTCATTATTAAGTCCATTTTTCCATCACGCTGCGTTGGAAAGTTCCCAACAAGTAGCTGAGAAGATTTCCTGAGTTCAGACCGGAGCTTATGAAATGCAACAGCAGTGGGGCCCAGGTCTGTGGTCTGTCCGAAAGAGAGAGAGAGAGCTGTTAGAAGAGCGAGTGGGAGAAATAAAGGGGTAAAAGGGATAAGCGTGTCAGACAGAAAATGAGAGAGAGGGGGTCGAGAGACAGGGATAGAGAGTAAGAGAGAGGAGGTAAGAGAGTCAAAACAGAGGGATGGAGAGAGGGAGAGAGAGAGACAGAGACTGGGAGTGAAAGAGGGTAGAGAGAGAGAAAGGGATCAAGAGTGAGACAAAGAGAGAGGAGGTAAGGGAGAAGAGAGAGGAGGTAAGGGGAAGTGGGGGGGACAGAGTCAGAGAGAAACAGAGAGGAGGTAAGGGGAAGAGAGAGAGAGAGAATTACACAACACTTATTTGATTTACGTCACAAAAACTCACTGAAGGTCAAACATGGCAGCATAACAATTTTGTAACTGATTTTACAACAGCAAATTTTAGAAAAAACAAGCACTGACTGTAATGATCATGATGGTATTGACCATGAAATGTGCAAAACACTGTATCAAAACACCTAAAAATATACATGCAAAAGGACTTAGTGATTGTCAGAGTATTCATGAGTTGTAACTTCCTGTTCATAGGTGACATTTGAGGACACTGGGCCATTCAAAAAGATGTAATATTTTGTTTTGAATTGTTAGCTGCTATGGCAAAAGTACTCATTTTCAATCACACCGAAAGTGGATCTCTCTGTCACACCAGCTCTTATGGCTTATGGCAGATTCACTGCAACGAGTTCTCTCAGCTAGGGCATGGAAATATGATCTTCTCCTTGTATTTATTGATCACCATTTTTTTCTCTTTAATGTCTTTCAGTATTAATTTTATGAACATAAACAAGATAGATTTTCTGTCTGTTATTTTTATTATTATTATTTTTTTTTTTTACAAATTCTGCTTCAAACCACATGCTTTTACTGACAGAGGATTGGCGGGCAAATCTAGAAAGATTTCTGTATTTTTTGTACAGAGCCTTATCATTCTGTTCACCACACCCTCAGTCACGTCTCAAGCCAGAACCAAACATGATTGTGCAATCAGATTTGCTTTTTTTAATCACACGTGAAATGCAAGAGACTATCAGTCACCCACCATTTTGAATAAAATTGCATTTCCCTCACCTCAGAAAAACAGAGTTTACTTCGTCACTCATTGATTCTGCAGAAATATGTAATGTTTTGCTTTGATAGTATTGAAGAAGTTTGTATTCTGGATGCCAGGCAGAACAGAGCATGTGCTGTGGACTCCAAGATGACTGACGCTTTGAAACGATAGGATCTCAATTTAAATGTGATTAACTGCACAGCCCTACCAACAGTTCAACAGTAAAATACATAAGGTAGAAATATAAAGTCATTACTTCTAATAAAACCTGCACAAGCACTACTACCCACCGGCTTAATCTGCTGTGTGTGCAGCCGCTGTAAACGGGACAAGCTTGTACTAATCTCCTGAAAACAAGGCACTGACAATGGAAGAGAAGCTGCCAATGACTTACATCAATTTATACTATGGTTACAGGTTATAATATATAATAATAATAATCTAGGAGTGTTTTAATGATGGCATACTGGGCAATATGACAAAAAATAAATAATGATTTTATATGATACTCATATTGAACCATCACCATTTCCGATTAGATATTATTTGGATTTAACAATAGTGAAGGTGCACTATGTAACTTTCTGTTGGAGAGTCTGCTATCTGCTTGTCTACATAAAGATGTTTTTGCTTTGCCTGGTATCACAGTATGGCATGAAACATATCCTTTTCCATGGAGATGAGCACGTTATGGCATCAGGCCAAATTATAGGTCAGACGTGTAGAGAGATGACCCTGCTCAATGTTTTCAAGGTATATTTCTCCACTGTAAAACTTGCATAGTTCAAAAAACAAAACAAAAAAACACAGATGTTAAATTTCTTTCTCTGAACTCTGCTCCAAAACCCAAGCATATCACTGACAATTATTGAATCTCGATCTCAATCAAATCAATTAATTTCTATAGCTTTATCTGAAGCTCAGAAATTACCACAAAATTATTTTTACTTGTTACTTGTTCTTCTTAGGATGTAAACTTATAAATTATAGTAGTATAATGACAGTTTACTGCTCACATAATTATAAGAACCTGCCTTTCAAACATATGTAAACATTATAGCGCACCATAAATACCTTCCCGTGCCTGTCAGCCTGTTATCAGTGGGAACTCCGCTGTAGAAAAACTCACAAAGTCGTAGTAATGACAAAAACAACTCTGCACAGGCCAATGAAAACAGTGTACTGCCAAGTTACAAGCTGTCCCCACGAGCTACGAGCCACAACCACAGCTGTACAGAGAGGTGCATTCATCATTACATGGACTTATCTAAAACACTACTTTAAAATGATCATTTCTGTATGAACACTCTTATTGTAATGCTGATGTCTTTCAATACTTTTACACTGATTCAAAGCAGGATAAGACGTCACTGGACAAAGTAAAAACATGTATGACGAGTTATGTGGTGGGCAATAATGACAAAAATGAATCCTAATGTTTTTGTATTACATTATTATATATTATGGCACTCAATCAGTAATATGCTAAAAAGGCGTCTGTAAATGTCTTGGTTGAAGTATCACAATAAAGTGAAAAGACTGTAAAATTTACCAAAAAAGTGTAAAAATATATCACCAAAATCCATATTTGAAAAGACTGAGGTATTTTAGGCTATTATTTCTATAAAATAACTCAATATGTAAATGATGCATATTTCTAAAGCAAAATTCCAGCTGCGATTTCCTCACTTCTCTACCTTAAACGCATCACAACGTTATCCTACAAGAAGAAACAAATGGCTTTATCCAAGGTTATATTGTCTCCTCATGCAAGCTGCAATAATGTCATAACAGATCATATTCAATATTACATTCATTTAACCCCAAACTGAGCCAGCACCATTTCATCTCTTTTGGAATTATTTAGCAAATCGACATGTTAGAGACACTGTGGATAGCAGCATGTACATTTCATTGTACAGTTCAAGAATAGCATGTTCGTCTATACTGCTGATTACAATAAACCTTTTCAATTATCTCTCCTTATCTAAAAGGGGACCGTTTTTGCAGAGTAATAGAACATAATAAAACAAACTGAAATGGATAAATAAGACTTTTTTCATCAAAGACTGTCCAAATGTGTTCATTCTGGAGCAGCAACTTATTATTTTTGTCGTCAACTAGCAGTCAGCAATTATTTTTGTCCCTTAATTGACTAGTCAAAATATTGTGTATATTGCATATCTTTTTAAATACATTATCAACCAAATAAATGGTGAACTATGGTGACTAAAGACTTCTAGGCAGAGACAAATTAAATGATTGTGATTACGTGATGAAAATCTAAAATTACTTATTCTTTTTTGACATTTTGATACAATAATGCCAGTGTTTGTGTTATAAAAAAATCTTTCTGGAGTTTGAAATCCAGATAACAATTACAATTATCAAAATGCGACTGTGTTTTTTTTTTTTAATAGCCAACTCACAATTGGTCAATTAATCCCCTTTATTCACACATACATTGTAACTACTATACTAATACTTCAATACATTGTACTACTATACAAATACGCAGTTTTTTGTCATTTCTTGTCTGTTATTTAGATATCCGAGTGTGTTTAAAATAATTCTAAAAGTGTCCATACAGTATAGTTCATTCATTCTTCAGTAGGCTACCTCAACATAAAACTATAAGCTATCGTTGAAATCTACAAAGAACCGTTATTGTACGCCACAAGCTAAAGATTTTCTACTCGAGATAAACAAACAATTAATAAATTCTTGCTAAATTCTCAGACTACTTATTGGGGCCTAAACCATTTTGTTTACAGTTCGTTCACGTAGACTCAAATAGCTGATAAGTTTTAACCTTTGTCCCTTTCCAATGCACTGACAGAGCAGAGCTGCCTACTTCCTTTAACCAAATCAGCATCAGTGGGAAGAAAACATTCAAAACTGTTGAGTATGGAAAGTTCCTCTTTCAAATATTGTTGAAGAGGCTTTTGCGATAGTAAATGGATATCGAGTAGAGGAAAAGTGTGCATGTTACGACATTTTTAAATATATTTTAACCACAACAAAATGTAGTGATTATGTTATATTTTATTCATAATTCATTTCTCCTTATAGTTTACAAAAAGGTTGTATAAAGTAGACAAGAAATGTAAATAATAATATAATGTTGCCTTCTCAGTATAATTATTTTGAAAATGTGTTGACGAAGTTTTATACATACAAGTATATTCAAGTATATACAAGTATATTCAAGTTCAAATAGAAAGCTCTTATCTCAATAGCCTCAGCTGATGTTATTACAGTAAAATTATGTATGATTATGTTTGCCAACTCAAGCTTGTAGTATGATCGAGTTATTATTATTTCTTATAATAACTTGATGTTATTAACGCTTTAGTTCATTGTTAGGATTAACAACTTAATCTGTTTAAAAAAAAAAAAAAAAAAAACCCCGGAAAGTTCTTGTTTTTATTGCTCAGGTCTACTTCTCCAAATGAAAACTGAGTTGACAATTACTGTCTATCAAAATTCTTATCTAAATAACAGCCAATGTTACTTGATACTATTGCCATAAAATTATGTGAGAGAAAAGGTGCTTGCCAATTTATCAAGCTTGGAGTAAGATTGAATTATTATTGTGTCTTATTATTAGTTTACTCTATTTTTATTTGTTACTTTTCCTATGAACCATCTAAATATTTTAATACATTAGCAAGTATTGGTCTTTTTATTGATCCTGTCTACTTCTTGTAAATGAAGATATATAATCAATCATAAATCTTAGATAAAATGATTAGAAATAGTCTCTGTAAAAGGGCAATGCACACATAAATATGCCAGTGTGTGTGCTTGCAGATGATTTAAGTGGGCACTAAATGGACTTGTTTACGTGTTAAATGAGTTACTTACTTTCTCCGTCCGCTCGGTGACAGCTCAGCGTGCAGACGGCGACCACAACAAAACACAAAGTCCGAAGCCACATCACTGAATGCGGTTGTGACAGCGCCCTCGGTCCGCTGCTCCTTCCTTCACAGTTCCTAAATATTCCTCGTAGAAAAACGCTGGTTCACTGTGATAAAGGCAAAACTTTTCGGAAATGGCTTTTGTGTGGTTGCTGACCGGTAAATAAAACTAAATAAAAGGCATGATCCTGGAAAATGGGCGGAGGAACGAGTCCAACGTGTTCAGTCCGACAACACACGCTAACATGCAAGCTAGCGCAGGTTAAAAGCGCTCCTCGTAGATAAATATCACTTGTACCATGAAATACAGCATTGCTTGCACATTAAGAGCCATCTGTCGACTTAAGTGTCCAAGTTGATTTCGTCCATTTTGGAAAAAATGACAGCGTATACGACTTATTTTGACGCAGTACGGGCTAATGTCAATAGCTAGCTTAGCAAACGCCACTTGTGCTAACAGTAACGTGAAGACAGGCCACAAGCAAAGTTTTCTCTGCTCTCAACTTAGCCCTTTTAAAATAACTTTGTCCACATGTTACATCACGCAAATAGTCCGATGTCTTCTTTTTATATTACTAGTGTCAAAATGCATGCATCTAAAGCGGCACATAGACAAAACTTAACTTAATAATGTACAAAATGTGTCGCTGCTGCCGAGTCGATGGGTATGGCATGCGTGGCGTTGGCTTGCGCTTTTTTTTTTTTGCACAAATTCTTGTCAAGTCCTCCAAACGCAAATACGAATGCACTTAGTTATAGACTCGTTTTGCCTGTAAATAACAGATTTTGAGGCCAAAGCTGCACCTCAAGGCTGTCCAGTCATTGCAGAGATTTCAATGAGCATGTATAGACTTCCCCAGCGCTGGACTGTCAGTCAGCTGCGCTCCGCAATGTTTGGGAATTAAAAAAAACTCCAACTTGTGTCCACGCGTCACAAAGCTGCCTCAGATCGGAAACAAGTGGTAGAAATCAAGTCAAAATGCACTTTAAATATGTTTTTGTCTCTTTTTTTCTTGTTGTAAATAGATACAGAGGTAGATCTCATGCGCACAGGTCCTAAGATCCCGTTTTCCCAGAGTCTCTTCTCCGCCAGTAAACAAGCCGTGCCAAAGAGCCAGAGATGGGCGAAAAGGGAAACACGGAGTGGAGCTCCTTGGATCACACTGCAAAGTGACAGACGAGACCGCCGCGGAGGAGAGAGCCAGCTACTGCACTTATTACATTGTTATTATGAAATGCCAAAAGATTTTCAGTGTTTTTAAATGGGTTTGAGGGGAACGGGTTAAGAAAACTATGGTTTGGAAATGATAAGGATGGAAAGAGGAAAAGTAATTTAATAATAAACTATGAGCAAGTAGTCTAATTTGTTAAAAATCATATTTATTTTTTAAAAGAAAGAAGGAAAGACTGTAGCTTTTCAGTAGCATTTACAATATGGACAGAAATTAATTATTATTTTGTACAATTTCTTTAATCTTAATTTTGAAAGGTTATACATTATAGGTTTTTCAAATATCTAAGGTGGTTAGGACTGAGAAGATATAGTTTTGAAAAAAAAAAAAAATACTGAATACCCCATGCAATAAGATAATTTACAATAATAATAATAATAATAATAATAATAATAATAATAATAATAATAATAATACATTTTTTTATATAGCACTTTATATAAGACAATGACAAAAACAAGCAAAAACAACAAATCATTTTAGGATCACCCAATTTTTTGTTACTCAGTATTTTTTTTTTATTATCAGACAATTACAGTGTTATGTTCTTGTAATGCAACAAGCTTTAATCCCTGTTTATACTTTTACATTAGTACCATTTTGGCTATGTTTCAGTTGTCATTTACTATCTCTGCTTCCCAGTGTATGTGGTTCTGGTGTGTTTCAGGACTGAAAGGAAGTGCAGTCTCTTGTTTATCGTTGAAAAGCAGAACTCTTCTTTCATGGTTCACACACAGAGACAGGCTGATGGGGAAAAACCAATGCATTACACATTTCACACCATGTTCACGCTCTGTCCATTTCCTTGTTTTTTGTCTATTTATGCTCCTTACTCACTACCTGTTTATAACCACTATCAAACCAGCAAAGTGATAATGTCCTGCATTTCCTTTAGCTAAAAAAAGGCACAAAACACGGACATACAAAAAAAGAGTGCATATGCCAAAAGGCCCATTAAAGAGAAAAGTCTATTTTTGATGTTAATAGTATAAATTTAGTTTGGACAAATCTTTTTTTTTTTTGTTTTGTTTGAAGACATAAAATCGTATCTCATCTCGACTTGAGTTCCTCTCAATAAAAGATTTTAATGTAGGTGGAGTGGCTCTGATTTTCTCTTTTGTCTAATGATGTTTTTATGATCCTGAAGAGCAGCTAACCTTACTCTGTCCACCCACTGAAGCATTTTTCTAATCAATAATTTTTTGTTTAAGTCAAGAAGAAGCCAAACTTTGCTCATTAAAATGGTTATTTATTTATTTATTTATTTATTTATTTATTTATTTATTTATTTATTTTGTAGTACCATAGGGAACTTGTCCTCTGCATTTTACCCATCTTTTCAAGAGCAGTGAGCAACACATGGGGCGCCCAGGGACCCATCTCCATGATCTTGTTGCTAGGCTCGATCAGGACTACTTCAGCTGGAGGATTTGATCTATGGAGCATGTTTTTGGGTTGATGGGGGAGACCAGAGTGCCCGGAGGAAACCCACCCAGACATGGGGAGAACATGCAACCTCCACACAGAAAGGCTCAGCCACTCAGCCACCATACTGCCAAAACCACCACCATTGCACCATAACACCGAAGCAAATTCCTAGTTTGTGAATTTTGTTCACTGACAATGGCAATAAAACCTATTCTGATTGGAAGAATGATTAGAGGCGTTTCTCCCATTCAATAAAAAAGCATTAAAAATGCACCCAGCAATTAAAAATGAAAATGTTTGCGTCAGCTAAGACTGTGTATGTAAATGGACATAGCTAACCTGCTAGTATTCCAAATAGGAAGTGATCATGGTCGCGCTTCCAGCTTCATTGGCTACAGTTCACTTGATTCCTGTTTGTTTTGAACAGTATGGATGGAATGATTTTTTCCGTTTGCAGGAAGGTTGTGAAACAGAGTTGACTGTCAGCTATTGAAGAACACATTGACTCAAACAGAGAATGTGACTAGTCTGTGAAATTGCACTTTCTTATCCTCTCACGTGTCCAAAACAGCAGAGCTACAGGAAAACAGCCTAAGGAAGCAGAAGGTCAATCGCTGTACAGTCCTGAGGTTAGCATCATTTAGGAAAAGGACCAGAAGGTGAAGCAAACTGCAACAAACCAGAGCTTTATGGTACTACGGGTTACTTTTAGTGTCACTGTGGTGTGGACCTAATCCCATAATGTGAGTGAGAGAGCTGTGATAATGAGATTAAAGTATTGGGGTAAAGTTAGTCTATGCAGTTCCCATTCAGTTGATACACGGCAAGAAGACTGATTTCTGTTTTGCCAAATTGCCTTTGTATTTAAAGGTGCAGTATGTAACTTTTCTGGTGTGGGGTACCTGTTTGTCTCCACTGATATAATCGCGTATCACGCATCTATATAGCATTTCTTTTATTACACATGTTTTAATTATGCTCAAAAATAACTTTAAAAACATTGTTCAGTATTAGGCAAGTGCAATCAATTGTTTAACGCTGGATGCTCCATTGACATAACAATACACTATTATTCATAGAGATTCATGTACACCTGTTGATCTTATGATATGTAAAAAAAAAAGCTAAAATCCATCTAAAGGCCCATTTAAGTGTTTAACGTAATTTGATTTTGTGCTTTTTCCAATAGCGTTACGTACAGCAGATCTTAACCGTTCAGCCACATTAAGGCTCTGGACTACTGATGTTTTTATTGGAGGAGACAGAAGTAGGTCCTCCGCACATGATCTAATCATTGACAGAGAGGAGGGAGTAGGAGAGAGAAGTTTGTTTCCAGCTTCAGAGGCTAATCCTGACCTAGGTCACAAAGATCAGCTGGGGTCAAATAAGTGGCATACAAGTCAGATTTAGTGGATGAATGCATTATCTCATGGAAAAGAAAGGTTATTTCAAGACGTTAAGTTACTATTCAAATGGGAAGGAATAAAGAAATAATGTTGACCCAGTGGTAATAATGTTGAATATTTAGTCGGTGACAGTGGCTCAGGAGGTAGAGCAGTTCTGTCCTATAATTGAGACATTGGCATTGGTTTGGTCCTTAGTACATTCTGTTGTTTGTCCTTGGGCAAGGCACTTCACCTTGTCTAAGTATAAATGTGGTTGGAGAGGCTGTTACAGTAGAGTAGATTGACAACCATGCCTTTGTCAGTCAGCCCCAGGGCAGCTGTGGCTACAGAAATAGTTTACCAGTAACGAGTGCGTGGAGTGAGTGAATATTGCAATGTAAAAATGTGAGTGTCCAAAGGTTCTAGCAAGACCAATGCATTATTAAAGATACACTATGCAACTTTTCTGGTGGCGAACTCTCCACCTGCTTGTCATGTGCCATAGTATGGCATTAAATTTATCTATCTAGAATTAGCTTCATTACTGGTGTGTTATTGTACAAAAATATATATCTGACCTATAACTTGCCTGGTGGCTTTGCCTGTTGTTAATATCATAGATATAGTATCTAAGCTTAAAGCCATACTGTGTAAGATTCAAGCAGTAACATTTCCATGGAGACCAACTGGTTGCTGACCCTGCATCAAAAATGTTACATAGTGCACCTAAAGTAGTTTGCAATGCATACAACACAAATCCTTCTGTACTATTTTCTGTGCTGTAACTGACTGTAAACAGTGCGTTTATTCTGAGATGAGTACATTACATGGAATATTTACCCAGTGTCATCTTGGTTATTGCTTTTACAGAGATGTTCTCAGGAAATTAGTCCCACAAAAACAAGCAAACATGGATGTCCTGATACAGCGTCAATCTGGCACCAGCAACAAAGTGGAGACTGTTCATTCCCACTAAAAACTGTTATTACAATATGCTAAATACATACAAAACACAAACATTAGTCATATTTTATTTGTTATGACTACAATTACTACAGTTACTTAAATAAGTTATCCCTGTATTCCTTTTTGTAGCGTTATGAACACAGTTAACCAAAGAGGATCATAACCCCTGTATATGCTCGAAGTAAAAATCAATTAAGTAATATTGGTAAATGTGCTCTCATAGTGCTTCAAGTTTCAACTCGTTTTACTGTTGCAATTTGAATACAGACCTACAATTTTGAAGAATTACCAAATTACTTCACAGAAAAACATAGTTGGACGTCATTTTGCCTTGTCTTGGGAAATAGGGCACGGCCAGTCTCCCTATAGACCTGCATATTACATAATCTAGCACCTCTTATATGCAAATTTCCTGCTCCTCTGTCTATGTCTATAGGGCAGGTGTGGTAGCTGTTGGCTCTGTTGTGTTTCTGTCATGGTACTCGCATAAATCAACTTCATCTGAACTTTGTTTCCAGGCGCATTATGTAAAACAGTAGTAGGACGTGCTGTGTTTCAGGCTACACTGTTCAACTCAAAACACGCACAATAGGTCAAAATCTGCTAATTGGGTCAAATGCAGAGGACAACTTTTCTTGCGAGAATAATAAAATGTATCATAACCTTAGTGGCCTTCCCTGCGTGTACAATGCATAACTTTATTATTCACTTATAACAATTTTAATAGCTGTGAGTGAGTTTTTACTAGTTTTAATTATATTTTTTGTTTTTAAATTTGCAGACTTATTTGAAGATATTCAGACTGGTTTCAGTAAATCTAAGGTATATTTTATATTTTTAATCTTAATTTTTCATTAAATCACAACAGTTTATTATGGGTTAAGATGGGCAGGGATTTTGATGTAAAATCAATGTCAAATAAATATCAAGTGATTTACAGTACTGACACTCTATTGTCGACTTTAAATATCTGTGTTATTTCTATGGTTAAGTTAAGTTATACTTTATTGATCCCTTGTGTGGGAAATGCATTCTCTGTACTCATCTTTCGACCAGTACCGCTGCAGCAACCTGTCAGGAGCAGTGAGGTCTATTGAACTTCAGCTGAATAAATCCACCAATAAAAGGTTTTGATAAGTCAATCATGTTTATTGTATGTATTGTTGTATTATTTTGTAGCACAGTTTAGTCTTGGAGTTTTGCTCTATAAGAAAGAATGCATGTTTGATCTAAGTTCCAGACCAGTTTTACATTAAATGTCTTTTATTACGCAAAATTTACTCTTGTGAGCTTTAAGATGTGTTATAATTCTTTTCCTGCATCAAAAATATACCCGGAGGTGTGTTTTGTTTCATTCACACATATCTGAGTAATCTTTGTGTATGAGTCCCTCTACATCACCCAAGCTGAAAATGCTCTATTCCACCTTATGATGTAATAAAGCTGTAGTTTTCAAGTCAGCTGCTACCTTTTATCCAGTAGAGATTAGCAATTCCAGGGCTGAAATTATCCAAATGATTCTAGTGAAGGTGTATGGACTTTAAAAACACAGTGAAGCACTTCCTGTATTACGACATGACATCACAAGGTGGAACACAGTGATGTGTGAATGAAAGAAAACACAACTCCAGCTATATTTGTGACGAGGAAACAACATTATAACATAGATCAGAAAACATTATAATATAAGCCCTTTAAATCCTAATATAATCTAAACAGGATCGTAATGTTTCCTCTGTGCATGTAAACCCACTGATGAGTATTCCACCTTCTGGCTAGGCTATTAGTAGTAGTAGTAGTTGTAGTAATAGTAGGAGTAGCTATTTTCATGATGGTGGAAGTTGTTTAATTTAATTTCCCAAACCTGCTTCATGAAAACGTGCTACTCCTCCCCATTGCCTTCTTTATTTAACCCTGAAATCCAATGCAAAGTCACTTCTTCTTACCTTATAGCAGGAAGTTGACGTCCGTGCATTTATACTTACATAAGATTAACAGTGCAGATGTCAATGGCCTCGTGCAGTCCGGGCATACACACCATTTCCCCTTTGAGTTAACCATCAACTCACATGGGCCAGGAAATCTTGAGAAGGAAGCAGCACTGGGGGTCTGCTACTTGTAACACATGGGAACACAAGCAAAAGTGTAGAAAAGGTTAAAGATAGCAAGTTCACTGTGATCTTTTTCACTGTAAGAACAATGAGTTTTGCACATTATTCATTCTTGGCCACTTCCTGGACGCCACTGTGTACGACACTAGGAAAGAGATCTGGACATGTGTTTCCGTAGTAACCCTCCAGGGATACGCATGTTTGACTGTAAAAGATTTCTTCCTGCTACCGTTTGCAAAACACAATATGTCAAGTGGGAAAGAGGCTGTGTTTGATGGATGTGCTCATCTTGTGAGGTTAAGTGGAGTGAGTATTTGTAGAAGGGGCGATGTGCAATGCAAAAATAGTATAGGAAGAAATGTTAAAATGATTGATTATCGATTGTTTATCTTCATTTGAGTAGTATTTTAGATGTTTTTAAAGTCTAGTTATAGTCTGTTTAAGACAGAACATCACAAGGTGGTACAAAGTGTTTTCTGTTTGAGAGAAAAACTCTGCAGGGTTTGTGTGTTAAACATGTGTGAATGAAACAAAACACAACTCTGGGTATGTTTTTAAGGAGGAAACACCATTTTAACATAGACATATATCACATATATCACATATACAACATATATCAGAAAATAGTGTAATATGGGACTTTAAACGTACAGTATAACTTTCTGAAGATGGCATGTGTCCTGCACAATTCCATGGAAGTAAAAAGTTAAAATCATACTTCTCAACAACAACATTCTCCAGGCATATATACTGTATGTTTATGCCAGTATAAACTACAGCCAATGGAACAACATTTTTATGGAGACATGTGGGAGAAGCCTCTCCTCCAGGACAAATAACAGTCAGGTCTGTGGAAATGCAAGCCCACTCACAGGACGCATGTTTGTCTACATTTTTAGTGCAATAAAAACAACCAAATTAAAAACAACAACAACAACAACATGCTGTTATTTTTGTGTTTTTTTTTTGTTTTTTTTTGGCTAAAATGTTGAATATTATATTGGGATGTGTGAGCTAATGTATCCAAATAATTTCCCTTGTGGATCAATAAAGTTTGTCTAAGTCTAAGTCTAAAAAAAACAAACCCTGATTCAGTCAAACTGTTAATTTTCAGTTTTATTTAGTGTATTTGAATAAATATAGCAGGACCACCAACCAACACTCACCACTTTCACACCTGGCAAAGGAAATGCCCTGTTGATACGTAAATCTAACTGGAGGCACTGTTCTGTCTGAAGTTACTCAAGTTAGACATAAATCGGAGTTTTATTTTATTTGTGCAGTTAAACAAGTCCCCGCTCCCTCGCTGTTACAGGCCCAAGCTAGTTAGCGTTAGCCAACAGTTTTAGAGTTAGAGACTCTTTCCCTGTAGCTATTGTTTCTGAGTTCAGCCAGCGTGCCCTTATTGCTTCTATGTAAATGATGTGTGCTCTGTGAAGATTCTTTACAGTTTTTCTTGTTACAACATGCCCAATCTGTCTCTCTTCTCCGCTCTCTTTCGCTCTGTTCACATTTTTTGTCTCTTCTCCCTGCTCTCTCTCCTTCCGTCTGTACCCCCTCTCTCTTCTTTCTCATTCTCTCTGTGTACGTTTCTCTCTGACACTAATATGCTTTTTTTTCCTCAATCTCACATTATCCTTCTTCCCAATTATCCTTTCTCTCTTTTTTCTCTCTTTCTCTGCACCCTCACTCTCCACACTCTTTTTCATATTTTTCATCCTCTCTCTTTTCCCTCTCTCCCCTTTGCCCCCTCTCTCTCTGCACCGTCACTCCCTATCACCTGTGTCTTCTTTCTTTCTTTCTTTCTTTCTTTCTTCCTTCCTCTCTATCTGTCATTTTCTTCTTTTCTATTTTCTCTCACTCTCATCCAATACCCTCTCTCCCTCTCTCTATGCACTCTTTTTCTTTCTCTCTCTCTCTTCACCTCTCTTCTTCTCTCCTCACTCTCTGCCTCTCCCTCTTTCTCCCTCCCTCTTTCTGCCCCACCTTCATTCTTTCTTCCCCTTCTCTCTTTCTCTCTCTCTTGTTTTCACTCTCCACTTAGCTCTCTTTCTTTTTGTCCCTCCCTCTTTATCTCTCCCCCTCACTCCGCCTCTTTTCTCCCTCCTTCCTTCTCTTTCTTTCTTTCTTTCTCTGGGAGCTGTTAATCTCGTGTCCCTGATTCACACTAAACTGAAACTTGCCGTTTGCTTGTTAAAACACTCCCAGTACACAGTGTTTCAGATGACACCAGAGCTCCTGCCATACGTGCCCATTCAAGTCGGGCACATGATGAAATCCTAAGTACGGTTTCCACAATGTGCCAAAAATGTGTGAAGGTAATTTAGGGGAAAAAATGTTGTGAGAACTAAAGTCTTTACACAAACTCACTTTAAAGTTACACTATGTCACTTTTCTGGTGGAGGATTCGTCAGATGCTTTTCTCCATGGAGATGTTATTGCTCTGTGTGATATGTTCCAAAGTACGACATTAAACAGCTCTAGCTTACATTTATTAAATTACATGTGGTTTTATAGCATTCTGACTGTGAGCGGGGTTGCCTCTCCACAGATCTGACCTGTAGCTTGGTCTGGTTTGGTCTCCATGGAGATACCATATGGTAGAACATTTCAGGCTGAGCAAAAGTATTTGATGGGACCTGCCTCACTTATGGGGACAAACATTTGGTCCCTCATGATTAAGTACAAAGAAATACAGTGATACAAGTTTGAATTATTTGTTCTTTTTACACCTTTTCTATATTAGAAGTAGGATCTTTGTCCAATTGTATTTCACTTCACTATTTTACATGCCTTACATCAATCATCTTCTATCATATCTCCACAAAATCTGACCTATAACATGGCCAATGAAACATACCACTGCTACTTATCACAGCATGGATGGTTAGTGCCTCCTTCTCCAACTTCAAAAAAACAATTATCTATATTGCACTTTCATTTTTCTCTACTTACATCATATTTTCCACAGTTAAGACAATGCACCTTCAATTGCAGATACTGAGTGATTAACCCCCATTGTGTTTATGATAATAACGTAACCAGTGCCCCATGGAAAATAATGGACCTGGATTATAGGTAAGAGTCTTAATATGATCTGCTCTATCCCAGTAAAGAGCTCAATACGTCTGCTACTCCACTTACCAACCAATCTGCATTATTATAATCATAAAAGCATACAAGGGAGATGCCATTGGAGTAAGTATTTCCTGTATTTACCACATGACACAAGGTGGAATAGTTAGTGTTTAATGTTTGAGAGAAGAACTCAGCCTATAAATATGCAGGTTTGTGTGTTAAACATGCGCGAATGAAACAAAACACAACTCCAGGTATGTTTGTGATGAGGAAATAACATTATGATTCAGTAAATGTTAAATTTGTACCGGAATATTACAGCCTGGTCCTGTTTTAAAAGGCTCTTAACGGAATTCAACCAGAATACGTGATCCTATGGAAAGGTTAAGTTAAAAGGATTACACTGTAAGACCAGATGGCGTAGTTGCACGAAACGCTACTGCCACGCACTATGCAACCAGCCATTACACAATTTAAGATTAAGGTACACTTTATGAATCTATTCTGAGGCAATTTCATTTTCTGCATTTGACCCATTCTTCAGTGTCGCTAGGGCAAGCTGTCAGATCTCATTTTTACCTACGGTGCATCTTTTGGGTTGATGGGAGAAAGAAAAACATGCAACTCAACATTAAGGTATAGAATAAGATAATCTTTTTTTCTTAAATACGGTGTAAACATACTTAAATGTACTTTAATGTTCCACAGTATTGCATTATTCTTGTTCACATCTTCATAGATCTGACCTGTAACTAGGCCTGGTGACAGTGTGACTACTAAGCCCTATATTAGGCAAATCTGACTCTTATAAGCTGTACCGGACCGTTGTGGTGAAGAAGGAGCTGAGCCGAAAGGCAAAGCTCTCGATTTACTGGTCAGTCTATGTTCCTACCCTCACCTATGGTCATGAGCTTTGGGTAATGACCGAAAGGACAAGATCGCGGATACAAGCGGCTCCCTTAAAGATAGGGTGAGGAGTTCGGAGTAGAGCTGCTGCTCCTCCATGTCAAGAGGAGCCAGCTGAGGTGGCTCGGGCATCTGTTTCGGATGCCTCCTGGACGCCTCCCTTGGGAAATGTTCTTGGCATGTCCCACTGGGAGGAGGCCCTGGAAAAGAATTAGGGCATGATGGAGGGACTATGTCTCTTGGCTGGCCTGGGAATACCTTGGGGTCCCCCCGGAGGAGCTGGAGGAAGTGTCCGGGGTGAAGGAAGGCTAGGAATCCCTGCTTAGACTGTTGCCCCCACGACCCAGCCCCGGATAAGCAGAAGAAAATGGATGGATGGACTCTTGTAAGCTTTAAGCCATGTTAGAATATCATTACCTCATCAAAAACATACCTGGAGTTGTTTTGTTTCAGTCACACATTTGAGTAATTCTGCATTTTTAGTCAGTCTCCAAAGTCCAAAATGATCTCTTCCATCTTGTGACGTCATGAAGAGGTAGTTTAACTCCTAGTGAAGGTGCATGAAGTTGAAAAACACAGTGGAGCTCTTCCTGTATAATCAAAATGTATATTTGTGCAGGGTTTGTGTGAACATGTGTGAATGAAGGAAAACACAACTCCAAGCATGTTTGAGATGAAGAAACAACATTTTAACATAAATCAAAAAACACCGTAATATGGGCCCTTTAATGTTCCACAGTACTGCATTTTACTTCTTTTTCACATCTCTATCGATCTGATCTGTTACTAGGCTTAGTGGCACAGTGACTATGGCGCCTTTAATTAATCGATTCTTAAATAATAAAAATAGCAAGACAGCAGTTTCATTGTACAATAAACCTTTAATAAATAGTCATTAGTTTCCCATATGTACATAATAATAACCACCACTTTTGTTGCCATTTGTCGTTTCTTGGCTAATTTTAGGCACACAGAGGGGGTCCAGGCCACACACCACCACGTACTAAAAACAGGAGTGGCCAGAGCAGGTAGAGTCCTCAGAAATATAGATTATATCTGTCCCATTTAAACTGACACAAGAACTGGCCATTGGGAGCATAAATTATATACATTTGCAAGTATAGATGGTTTTATACATTGTTTAAGTTGCAATGGTAAAAAAAAAAAAGTTATTTGCAAATTTGATTGTGGCCCCCATATAAATAATAATGGCATGCTTCAGTTTTGGGATTAAGAACAAAAACATACGACATTTACGCCAGTTGAGTTTATAATCTGCAATAATGAAATGCTTGTTAAATCAATGTGGAAAATAGACATTGGAACTGTTAACCGTCTAGTCACAAAGATTTTTAAATGACCGTAAATTAAATTAAAAAGCTATTAAAAAAAAAAAAAGTAGCCAAAGAAAGTAAGACAAGAGAGAGAAAATGTCACTCAAACACAAACAAACACGGTACAAAAACAAAATTTCAAACGAAAATTTGGCACCAAAATAGATTTTTTGAATCGTTTTTCTTAGTTGGGTTGTAGTAGTGATAAATGCACTTGAGGCATTTGGAAATTCTACATTATGACAAACCAAATGTAAAAGATGATAATATCCTGCCTCCACTTGCACCTGTACCAACTGTGTGAAAACAGTGAGCAATAATAAAGGTATGTCAATTCAAAACATACCCACTTTTACAAACAATTTAAAAGCGTAGGGAGTTGAAATAAGATGATTCATAAGGATAAAAGTACATTGTTTTAACTGTAGTTTTGATTACAAGTTTAGTCAATATTTATAAAGATTTGGGTGTTGCTTTTTATAATATGATGCAAGTTTGAACTGCTACTTCAGGGCAAGTGGAGGGACTTGTAGATTCATATTAATGTTAGGCCTCCCCCTTCTGGAGAGACTGCTGAACTGCACCAAGTGATATCAACTCCATCTGTATACAGTTTGTTGATAGGTAGATTCAACAGAAAATGACTAGTTTTAAACCATGGTCCTTTCTGAACAATAGAAATAGCATTATATTTACTGTAGTATGGCAGCAAGTGCAATTTTCAGGAAAAAGCTGTGCGTTAAAATGAAACTGATCCACTAGTTGCAGCAGATTGGCTCAAAATGATGCGTTTTTCAAATAAGCTGTATTGTCTAAGCCTAAATAAACAGATACGTGGGGTATGAAACGAAAGGCATACGTTTGTAACAGCTCTCATTGGAGCAACAGCTTAAATAGAGCCATCAGACCTCAGTCTTCATACAGGTCATGTCAAATTAATGTTTAAGTCACTTCAAGGCAACAATTGTATCTCGAATAAAAACTTGAATTCACAACAAGCCTTCGGTTTTGAACAGAAAATATAATACAACTCAACTGTACTAATCTAGAGAATGGCAAGTAAACATTGAAAAACTGTCTATTAAAGTGGTCTCGTCAGCACACCTCAAAGAAGTGTTGTATTTATAGAAAATGTGGTCCAGATCCAGACCTGGTCCTGAACTGGTTTCTCTCATTGGTTTTCTGTATCGCAATGAACTCGAGTTGAGATATTGTCAAATTGTTACACTCCCAATGACTAGACACAGGCGGCACAGAATATTATGAAGAAATACACTGGGATTTAGTAACAATCGCTTTACCCCACTCAAACTGTTGCAGTCCCTGTTCGCACCAGTAGGGGGCATAAATGCTCCACTCTTAAATAACTATCAGAGTCCAGCTCAGTCTTTGCGACCCAAACTCGCGATTTCAAGCATTATAGTCTTCACCCTGCTTCTAAACAGGCAGTCCCCCTCCTCACTAGAGTCTGTGTGCGGCCTTGTTTCTGCAGGGGTGAGGCAGAGTAGAGCGCCCCCTGTGGTTGGGGTTATACACTACTGTCTTCAAGCAGTGGTTCTTTGCCCTCTGCACCGCTCCCCTGAGGACTGTGGGAGTGGCTCTGGGCTCCGTTGCTGTGCTTCTTGTAGGCGCCGGGTCTCATGCCTGGTCCAGTGTGCTCTGGGATGAACAGCGCCACCAAGAGGGAGAGCAGCACGGAGCAGGCCCCAAACAGGAACGGAGGACCCGGGATGATGGCACTCTGCAATTACACACGGGGTAATAATTAAAGTTTCTGGATCTATTGTTTCATTGTAAAAAGCACTGTAAGAATATAAACACAATATATCGCAGTAGTAATTCAAAATAAGTAAGTAGTGGTAGTAATAGGTTTCTTAATGCTGAAAAATAAAAATGCGTTATTTTTATGTACTTACTATTTTACACAAGCTGCATCAGCAATAAAGCATAACAAAAAGGTCAATATTGTGCCATTTTACAGCTCACTTAAAGCAAGCCGGAGGTGGCATGTCAGCTGCATGATTCCATGGAAAGCGTAAAGAACGGAGCGGAAAGAACGTTCTCAATGAAAATAGATATGCTTTATACACTTTATTAAGATTAGAGCTAAAATTACAACTTTTCTATGGAGACAAATAAAGAGTCAAGTTTGTGGAGATTCAACCCCACTGTTTTTCTACAGTTTCTAGCGCAATAAATACTTAAAGTCATATTAGTTCCTATAGTATGCATTAATAACACCATTACTGGACTCTGTTACTGTTGTGATTCTAGTAAAATCCACCAAAAATCCTGGCACACTGCAGAGCCTCACCTCGTCAGTGGGGTTGGCCATGTTGGGTTTGGCACCTTTCTCTGTTCCGTCGGTGTCTGTGAGCTCCACATGGAAAAGATAAAACACAAAACCGTACAGAGCGGGACCCAAACCGTTACACAGGCCTCGGATCCCCGTGATCATCCCCTGCACCACACCTGGAACAACAAAACAGTACAAGATGTTCTTCAAAATAGCCATGTGATAAAATGTAACACAAGGTGCACTATGGAACTTTACTGGTAATTTCCACAGAGAGGGTACCTCTTTGCCTGGGATGTTCCAAAGTATGGCATTAAACACATGTATCTCTAAAGACAAGCGGGTGACACCACCAGACCAAGTTACAGGTTAGACATTCAGAATATGCATGTTTTCTATGCATTTTGGAGCAATAAAACATCTACATAAGTTATGTTTAATGTCACTGTGGAACATTCTCAAGAATGTGGCAAAAGAGTTCCCTAGAATATCTTTAACGTCGTAACAGTGGAAATGGGAAGGAAAGTTTGATACTTTATCAAATATTAAGCGTTAATTTTATTTGAAGGGAAACATTTTGATTGTGAAAATAATTAAGTGCACCTGATTTTCATTGAAAAGCATTTTAAAAGTAGAGTAATAATAAAAACTATAGAAGTTAAAAAGTTAAAATAGAAGTTAAACTGACCCTGCTGGTCGGGGTCAGCATTGCGGGACACAATGGCGCTGATGGCCGGGAAGGTGATACTGGACATGGCTGCGACTGCTCCGGCCGCCCACATCATCCTGAAAGAAATACAACATTTGTTTTTTAAAGAAGGGGTAAACTTAAAGTCAGACTTTGCTGCAACATGTGAATATACTTCCCTCTGGTGGACAAACAAGGTAGATCAAGTAAAATAGAGCATTTCACTGCATGTTATTAAACCATGTTATTAAACCAGGTTAACATTTATCCATCTATCCATACATAGTGCAATACAAAATGTTTTATCATATTTGAAAAAAGTACAGACATGTGAAATGAATAACAAAAACAGTGGTTTAAGTGTATGATGTTATGACAGTGCATACGTGTCAAAAATACATTCATCACACATTCAAACTGTTAGAAGTCAGAAGTGTATTTATTGTGCATTTGTGTTGAAGTTACTGACCAAGGCTGAGAGCCAAAGCCGTACCACGCCAGCTGCAGGATTTGGAACCCAAGGCCTAAAAGAATTGTGTTTTTATTCCCTATCGAACGCATGAGGATCCCCAGCACCACGGTCTGCAAATACAATGCAATATAGACAGTTGTGTTAACACATTATTTAGAGCTAGTGAAAAAAGATTGTGATGGTGACATGAATAGTTTTTTGTTTTTTAAACCGTCTTGTTTATTTAGCATTCTGTCAAACAACTAAGAGCAAATACCTAAAAATAAGTACTTGGCTATTTCAGACCTTGAAAGGACAGAATAGAAAGAAACTGGGGAGTGAACGAAGAAATATTCAGCAAATATGTGTTGAGATTAGAGATATTTAATAGTTTGGGCAGTTTTGCCACACCCTCTTTTAGTCAGGGCATGTTTTTTAGTCAACCAAGAATTTCTTAGAACACATCACAGTTTATTAACCGTTAGTTACATTATCACTTTACTACTGTTGCAACATTTGCAGCACTTTATAATTTAATGATTACAGAAATACAAGCTTAAAAAAAGTGTTACCTGTGCTAAGATGGAGAGGATCCCCACCACAGCAATAAAGGCAGCCACAGTCTCAGATGTGAACCGTATGACCTAAAGAGCACAAAATGTAACACCAGTTAGTACAGGCTCAATGTCATACACTTTCCTAAATAGTGTAGTCTCGTTTTAGTAACAATTAGCATCTGATTTTTGATGCTCTTGACAACCCTATTCCTAAATATTGGTCACTTTCTGAAAAAACAAACAAACACTGATTTATCTGTTCATATTATCGGTCCACCAAGCAACTTTTTGGTGAGCTATTAACAGATAACAGGTGGTAGAGAGAAGATCGGCCACCTGCTTGTTCCAAAGTATGGCATTAAACTACTCAACTCCGTGTAGACAAATAGGTGAAGCCACCAGGCATAGTTACAGGTTAGGTCTGTGGAGACGAGAGGAAACCCCAATGCTTTTGAAGTTTTTTTTTTCTGCAATAAAAACATCTATAATGTAATAAATGCAAGATATGTTTTTAACATCATACTGTAAACACGTCAGGCAAAGAATTAACATGAAAATAAGTAGGGGGTGGACCCAGCCACCTGAAATGTTGCACAGTGCAGCTTTCATCACTTAATTTTAAATAAAGAAGTACTTAATAATCATAAACTATATTCCAGGAGCATAACTGATTGCAGAAGAGCCAAAATTAAAGGACCCATATTACGCCATTTCCTGATCTATGCTATAATGTTGTATCCTCAACCAAAGCATAACCCGAGTTGTGTTTTGTTTGATTCACACCTGTTTAACACGCAAACCCTATATATTTAATGTTCTCTTGAACAGGTTCCACCTTGTGATGTTATGTGGTAATACAGGAAGTGCACCGCTGCGTTTTTAAACTTCATACACCCTCACAAGAATCATTTGAATAACCCTGGAATTGCCAATCTCTACTGAACTAAAAGTAAAAGGTAGCTGTTCATTTATACTGCTTCATGACATAAGGTGAAACAGTCTTTTGAGTTTTGGAGCTGTAGACAGATTAATAATGCAGGATTACGCAAACACAACTCTGGGTATGTTTTTGCAGAGATAACAAAATTCTAACATGGCTTAAAGCTCACAAGAGTCAATTTTGCATACTGTAGGACCTTAAACTTGACTAAAAATGACCAAAATGACTACACTAATCTTAAGAATAGAGTTTATTGGATAGTTTAGATTAGAAGAGAAATCCAATATCTTGAGTATTTAAACAAACACAATTTTGACAAAGCAGGAGGACAGATGGGTGTGGTGATGGTAACACTAAACGTCTTTTTGTGAACGTTTACAAGCAGGGCCCCATGCCAAAAGCTGTTAGACTAGTTTCTTTGCTACTGTATATTCTCTACCTTCATTCAACACTTGAAACAACAAATACCAAATCTGAGTCCATTATGTATTTCTATATCGCTTTTGATAACCTATCTTATGTCAACAACAGTTTTCACTAGCATATACATTTTTTCAACCTACTGATCCGAGCTTGGAAACTGATGTGTGAAAAAAATTTGTCTGCAATTTTGCACCACTTATTTGTCCCAAAGCTAAACCACAGCTTCACTTCAGCCCTGTCTTAGCAAGTCCTTAGCAAGTGGAAATTTATGAAAGCAGTCTCACCAAGTACTGACAATTTAATGCAAGAGGGAGAGATTATTTTATATTTCGTATTTTATATTTTTGCTCCACTGGAACAAAATTAGAGTCTATCTTTAAGTCTATTTCTAAATTATTATTTTTTTAGCCATTATCTATTATCTTGTTTTATTGCATGTTCCATTTTCCTGCTGTTCTTGAACTGTGCGTTGCAACACTGGAATTTCCCCACTGTGGGACTAATAAAGGCATATCTTATCTTATCTTATCTTATTAATTTGTACATGTGCACCAACTAACTTTCTGTTGTAATAAAGAAACTAAAATCATTATAATGCAATTCTGTGTGCAAATGAGGAGACAAACTGTTCGCGCTCTGGTCAGTCACGCCGCAGGATTTGACAGACACACAAGTATTAAGGAATGAAAGGCTGAACAAGCTCTTATCCTCACCATTGACTGTATAAAGAAGTGGACTAAGGGAGTGTAACATCAAATTGGCTCCAGTCAAATGAAGCTCATTGAGGCTACAGGTCATAGGGGTAAATTTGAAGCAGAGTTCTGACAGCAAGTTTCAAAGCAATGAGGTTGCTATGAAGGTAACGCCCCTTCCCACCCGCTGCTTTAGCATGAAGCGGGCACTTAGCAACGCAGTCAATCCGAAATAAAAAGGATCATATAGAGTGAGATAATATGAACATTTTAAGACCAAAATGACAAGCCTTACAGCAACAATTACGTAGGATACAGGGGTGACGATTTTTCAGTGTTAAGTGAATTAGAACAAGAGTTGATGGAGCCAGAAGAGCACCCATGCTCACTTTCTATTTGAAATGCGGCGGCTAGCAGGTTAGCTATGCCTATTTCCAGTCTATGGTGCTCAAAGAGAGCAAGAGAGGAAGAGGAGAAACAAAAGAGAGAAATTAGGGAGAGGGAGAAAGAATAAGAGTAAGGGAAGACGACAGGGAAGAGAGGGAAAAAGAGGGAGGAAGAAAGGAGAAGGAGGACAGAGAGGAGGAGAGGAGAGCGAGCAATGTTACCTGTTTGAGATAGAGGAAGAAGCTGGAGTACTGTCCAGCTTCAGGGAGGTAGGACAGGAACACTGTGATACAGATGAGCAGCACCGTCGAGTCCTGGCCCACTTTACGCAGAGACTGAAGAAAGACACAAGGACAGTTGAGTTTAGGAATCAAACAACTCAAATGGGTTTCAGATGATATCACAATATTCAGTGGGTCTGTAGTGTTTAATTGACATGGGAACAGGTAAAATGACTATACGCATGTGTGGGCCTGCCAGTTACAGTGACTGTTGAGAGTGATATCATAGTATATTACTGTTTAGGGATGGACGATATTGCCAAAAATGAATACTTCAATTATTTTTTAGACTATCCCAATATTCAGACCTGCGGTCAGAAATGTTCTAAAATGTCCCCGTAATTGACATGGGTGAGGTTCAAGCAGGCATGCAGGTAAAAAAAAATACCACTTTAGACCCTTGTTTCTGTTTTTAATCAACTCTTCTTTTGGCAGCTTTATAAAAATACTTTCCATTTGTGACAATATACTCAAAATTCAAAACTACAAGTGCAATACTATTAGTTTTTCAATTCATATTGCCTACATCTAGTTCAAAACAACAGGATTAGGGACTGTCTGAACCTCCTGATGAAATTGATTGTTCACTGATTGTTATGGTCACTGCAGTACCCAGAAGTGCTACTCACAGCGAAGGGGTCCGCCTGCTCCCAGGAGATGGGTGCCCCCCACGAGGCAGGCCTCATCTTCTCGGGCAGTGACTCGGGGACCGCCACCAGGATGAAGCAGATGTCGAGCAGCGCGATGGCCGTGGCTAAAATCACCACCAGAGTGTCCCCATAGGCCTCCGAGAGGTACGCCCCGATAGCAGGGCTAGTCACCAGGCTGCCCGCGAACGTCGCAGACACCTGAGAAGAGAGGAGGAGAGGAGAGGAGAAGAGAAGAAGAGCAGAGAGGAATGGTATGTCAGTAAACCCAGGGCTGCTCCATTATGGGAAAAATAAACAATTGCAACTATTTGGTCATAACTAAAATTTTAATTATTGATGTACTGAATACTTGTCGTTTGTAAGCAATATTTATCATTTCATTTGATTTAAAGATGACACATTGCAACAGAAATGGGGACAGCCCTATTATACAGTTTTCAAGAAAACTCCTGCACACTGTCTCACTCCTGGTTTTCTTTTATTGATAAGTGCAGCCAAGTGTCTCTCCTCCTACGCACCTGTCGCCCAGTCAGGTGTGCAGAGTCTACATAGAAACGATGACAGCCCTATTATAGACATTATTTTAGACTATTTAGTCTAGCAAGTCAGTCACATACATTGAAATAAGTAGTTTTGGTATGGTAGCCCTATCTGACCAACATTAAGCTAATATTTAACATTACTATAATAAGTTAAAACATTATTAGTCATATTTAGAAACACATTTTTAGCAGGACAGGGAGGGCTCTTCTTCATGACAGATGGTGAGTTTTGCATCGACTACCATTTCCTTCAGGGCAATGTCTGTGCACCTAAACTAACTAAACAGCAACAGTCAGTTTGCAATGATGGCCTCATAAAACATTAATTTCCTCCACAAACAACTAAATATCCCGTCTTATTCTGCATACAAACTGCTAGCCATGTAGTTCAGATCTGTACAAATATCTGATTAGTTCTTATCAAGTTTTTTGTTAATTCTTCTAAACGTGTTTAAAATGTGAATTTGAACAGATTAATAACACGTAAATCACAAACCTAGATATTTCACAAATTGTGACATTTGCAAAGTCTGACTCACCAGCCCATATGCTGTGCTTCGCTCATGCTCCTGTGTGATATCAGCCACATAGGCGAAAATGACAGAGAAAGTGACTGCGAATACGCCAGACATGGAGATGACAGCAAAGTACCACCTAGAAGAAAAAGGACATTTACATTTAAAGATCCATCCATCCATTTTCTCCCGCTTAATCCGACTGGGTCGCGGGGTGACTCTGTGCACCAGACCCAGACCCCTATGAACCCCTCTGCAGGTGGTGAGCCACAGGAGGGAGGAATTCCTTGACTGTATACTGTTCACAGGGGTGTTGCATGTTTTTGGTTGATGGGGGAAACCGGAGTACCCGGAGGAAACCCATCCAGACACGGGGAGGAAACATGCAAACTCCACACAGAAAGGCCCGGGCGACCCAGGGATCAAACCCGTAACCTTCTTGCTGTGAGGCATGAGTGTTGCCACTCAGCCACCGTGCCGCCACATTTAAAGATAAACTATGTAACTTTTTCTGGAAGAGGATTTGTCAAATGCTTGTCATTTTAATGCTTGTCTATCTTGCATGGAAGAGAAACTTTTTACTTGTAAAACTTGCCTGCACCATTAGTTTAGCATGGGGTGAAATGCTAGTGAGTGACCTTGGGGAAAAATGGCTCCCAGTTTGTCTGCTATTAATGTCCATATCTGGATTTAGGGACTAAATAGAGAAATAAAAACACCAGGATCATGGGTCTGACCTGTAACTTGGCTTGTCTCCATGGAGATATTAACATCATGGCAGCAAGTGGGCAGTGAAGAGAAAGCTCCACCAAACAAGTTGTGCAAGGCAGTTTTAAAAAGTTATAATATTTGAATAATGAGAATCAAATAGCGTGTTCTTAAATAGAGGGTTTTAATAGAAAAATGTACTGATTTTCTACACTTATCCTCTACCACCATTTTTCTGTTATGAAACTGTCTGCAGTTGGAGAGCAGTCAGTCATGTTTGTTGAGCTCCTGTGGCCGAAGACAGAGTCATTTGAATTGAAGCCCAAACGTTTGCTTAAGGGAGTGGACCATTTGTTTGGCTTATTGAGAAATGTCCGTCTTCATCACAGACCTCCTCCTCAGCTGTTTTATTTGAGTACAGGTGTTAGCTTTGCATAATGTTGGTGTTAAGGCTTAACACAGGTTAGAGATGCAACAATAGTTTTGTCACTTTTTTAAAGGCATCTCGGTACATGGATCAAGATATAAGATTTCATACATCTTTGGTGTCAAAAAAACCCATTATTTACAATGGTAAATATCAATAAATATAAAATAAAAAAATGTAAAATATTTACAGATATTTTAGGTTTGCTATAGAAAACAAAAACAAAAAACAACCTTAATCAGCCTTGTCCAAGACCAAAAAAAAAAAAGATAAACAATTTTAATTTTGAGAAGGCAAAACAACATACAGCTTTCTCTTGACACTTACCAGGGGCTGATCTTCAAGAGTGGGATGGGTGCACAGGTGAAAAACACTGTTAGCAGCAGAAAAGACTTTCGCCCCCAAACGTCAGACAGCGCCCCGATGAGAGGAGCGCTGAGGAACGACAGCAGGCCCTGCACAAAGAGGGTTCAACACAAGTTAAGCTAGGGGTTCCCAAGTGAACCATTCAACTGACCAGGTGTAACAGGTCACTTCAAAATCAAATAAATCAAAACTCCAATAATAAATAATTCCAGTGTATAAAACATTTAAAACCAAGTTAAATTGTATTTGAGTAGTTTATTGTGTTATTTTGACCAGTAACCAAGATGTACACAATCAATATAAGTACTGTTTGAGGCATTGGTAATTTATGTTGTTTTATGTTTTATACAACAATTAAATTGAACCTGATCAGCCCTATGTGAAAATAGCCTGTTATATATAAGCTTTGCACACACGGTACAGCTCTATGTTCCTCTCAGTGGCCAGCGGTGCAGACTGTGCCCTCACCGTGTTCAGGGTTCAGATG
The DNA here is from genome assembly GCA_029959045.1 of Taenioides sp. WSHXM2023. Classification (NCBI taxonomy): domain Eukaryota; kingdom Metazoa; phylum Chordata; class Actinopteri; order Gobiiformes; family Gobiidae; genus Taenioides; species Taenioides sp. WSHXM2023. Next base: position 10,174,283 of record CM057096.1, on the reverse strand, counting down.
AAATTCAAACAATGTGAGACGCTGCGTCACTTAACATGATCAAACATGCTCAAAACTCTCAGACCTAAAATGGACTAAGTACACCTGTGCTTCTGTGTTTAGGGCTTTCTACAGAGACAGATCACATTATACACAAAAAGTACTACATATAGCCCCTTTTTAACATAATAAACATATAAGGGGACATGGCATAGTAATTCAGCATGTGATATCTGGTTGCTTTAAAACACACAAAAACATACACTATGATACTACGTGTCAAATAAATGGAGGCCAGGTACACCTAAAGTTGTTTTATTTGGCTGTTTTAAACTGTCTAAAATAATACAGAAACTTTTTAATTAATGACAATTGTAAGAACCCTACCTTAGCTGCAGAATTAAGTTCAATTAAATTGTAATTGCAATACAATTCATTAGCTGCAATTAGCTGGATTTACAGTCCTATAAAAACTACCTCATGTAGTCTTAATGCAAATAAAGCCCTGTAGTTTAGACCCTTTATTTACTGCATTAGTTTTTTTTCTGTTTATATTAGTGCTGTCACAATACTACAACTCCATTTTGAAGGAAAAGACTCAATAACAGTTTTGTTTTCATTACCAAAACATACAGCTATCTTAGAATGGTTTTGATCTATATCAGAACTATAAAATTATTCAGGAAAAGTCAAATTATATCCTTCAAATGACTATACATCTATTTTTTGACAACCCTAGTTTACATATGCGAGTTGTGCTGGTTCGTACCTTGACTCCATGGATGAGCCCATTCATCAGGAATGTGTGCCGGGGGAATGTTTGGTGTAAAACCTGGAAAATAAAAAAGACAAATGAGACACAAACTCTGCTAGCACTTTAAAAACAGAAACTACAGCCAGCACTTTCTATCCAATGGCAGTTTAATTAGAATTAACATTTACTAATGATCAAAATTTAAAGAACCCTTGTTTAATCTTGATTTAGTGACATTTTTCACCACAACACCACACAAGCTAAAAAGTAAACTGTACTATAGAGAAAGGAGATGCGTTTCTAATTTGGACGCTGCAGGCCGTCTCACGTTATTAGCATCAGTCTACTTGGGTTTAATCTATTCTGACAGTCCATTACCTTCAGATAAAAATAAATATGAAAGTTAGTATTTTTATGTGAGTTGTCATGGTGACAGACGATTTTGCGTTCATGAAAAATTACAATACATTACTCTTTTTTTTTAACTGGTAAAAATCTGATGCAAGAGAGGTAAATTAAATTAAGTAAATGAAAAAAAATTATTGCAAAATGACCAAAATGGCGCCTACAACGATTAAAATGGATAAATATGGAGATGTTTGTAAAGGTGTTTTAATTTTTCCATCAGTTTGGATTTTTAAACAATTTCTTGGCCTAAAAAGAAAGTAATTCAAGTCATTTTGGTCAATAATTGAAAAGCCAAGTAGTGATAACACACTAGTGCAATAAACCAAAATGCTAAAATGAGCTTTCAATGTCCCTACAGAGCCGTAACATCAGAAATGTGGTACCCGATGCCTAAAATCAATGCCTGGATGGTTTACACGTTGTCCAGCTCAAAGTCTACAGTGAGGAGGTCATTGACACACCATCAGTTTAAATTGAACACTGATTAGGCAGTGAACCCCCCCCCCCTCTCTCTCTGTTTTTCTGCTCTTAACCTGCTCATTCTCTGTCGCTCTTCTCTCTTTCTATAACCCCCCCCCGCCCATATCTCCATCTCTCTCTCTCTCTTTCTCTCTCTCTCGCTCTCATCGATGATTAGTCCGAAATGCAAATGCTGCCTCCGTCCTGGGATCTTCAGGCCTAACGAAGCCCAGCTCATTAGCGCTGAGGGCTGCATAAACAATAGTGTCCTCTTCTATTGGAGGAGCAGCTGCAGAGCCATTGTACAAAAGGCCTGTCCATGTGGCTCACAGATGTCTGCTGATCTGAGATACAAAGGTTATTCCACAAAAATATGAAAATGACTGCCACATTTACAGTAACACTTTCTCAAAAATAATTATACATTTGAACAAAAACAGTTGAATCATTAGCTTAATATAGTCTACAGAATAGAGGTGGACAATATCCCCAAAATATTGTCATCATATTCTTATGCTTGGATCAGAACTGAAGCCATCTGCTGCTAATGAAAGTTTATGATATTATGCTTATTTGCTATTAGATAGATATCAGATAACAGAAATATCCTTCTTGTATTAAGTTCAGTTCATATTTCAGTCTTCTTTCAAATGCTCCAGGAGTTGTTTACAATGTGCACTGTGAGCTGAATCCTACTTTAAGACATAAATTTCCATACTTGTCAGAAAAAATGCAATTATTTAAAATTATCCCCTACCTCTCATTCTCATAAAAAAAGACTACTTATCGATTCAATTGTGCTAATAACTGAACATTTTACTCTACAAATAAGGATCACAGCTGCCAACATAGTTTCAATAGAAAACTATGGGTAACACTAGCTTACATAGTTTGCTTGTCTTTCTATTGCACTGTAGCCTGCGCACACAGACCAGGCAGTGACCTCCTGATAAGCCCTTTTTAACAAAGACCCACAGCTCTCACAATGCCACTGTTTGATGCCCTTTTCATATTTCTCTCCCATTAGCGTCCGGCTATAAACATCAGCCAAACAACACAAACATTCAGACGAGAGCCCAGCACAAAGGTAGCGTCACTCAGAGCCATTTGATTAGCCATTCAATTATTCATAGACAGTAATGGAGCCATGTGGTTCCAGTCAATGGGAAATGCCACCTTCCACCTCTGCTTTTAGAGAACAAAAGTGTGTAGGCCTAGAAATGTAACTGACACTGTAAATTGTATTTATATAAAACAGTGCAAATGAGTGCATTTTGTACATATAAGGTCTAACTGGAGGCTAGCTTGTGTTTGCCAACTTTTGGCTCGCAAGATAATTTAGTACCAAAAGCTACCACACTTTTTGATTTTAATGATAAATGACAATTATAGATCCGAAACAAATTCCCAGTTGGTATGATAGCAAACCAATAATGATTTAAGATTTACTAATGTTTCTAATTGGAGTTGGATGTTTTGGTAGCTGGGGTACTGTTGTCCCTAGTCAACAAAACTGGCCTGACTCAAAAAATGTTGAAAATGTTTAGGGAGTTTTACATTTACGGTTTATTTACTAATTAATAGCTTAAAATGGTTTTCCATAAACCAAGTCCACAGCCTCGAGCCCTCCACCTGGATTTGTTTAGCAACTTTTGATAAGTATTTTGCTTACCGTGAGCATCGGGGTAGTAAGGAGACCCCATGCAAAAAACTCCAGGAAGATGACCACCACAGCATGGTAAACGCTGGGCTCACCAATCCCCTGCGGCTAAAAAGAACAAAGAGAAACAGACAAATACAGATATACAGTTAGCATCAATGTGCATTTAATTGGGAACACATTGACAGCACAGCCTAAAACTCAAGCATTAAAATACACTGCCAGTGACATAATGATTATGTTACAACTCTAGCAATGGTAAAGTAGGCCACAGCCAACATGACAAAAGACATGTACAAAATGACTGTATCATTTTATACCGTCAGTCTCTTGGGTATAGGTTGGATAAGAGGTTGACAATAAAAAAAAACAACAACTTCTTGATATAGCTGGCACACAAGCAAAGAAATCCTACTGACAAAATCTTTCATATTGTTGCCATAGAAAAGAGGAAGCTGCTACTACTACTACAACTATTTAGTCCTACATCCAATTTTACAATTGAGAAGTGGGCTACAAGGAAGTGGTTGAATTACTAGTGGCTGAAATAAAATTAAAATGACTATTGTGCTTATAACAGAAATATCAAAACTAAAATAGTTCTTTTTTTAATTGGTATACAGAATTTGCATCATATTGGGCATAGTTGTTGCGTAACAGTCACAGTATTTGTTTCAATCTCAAGCATTATACCCACGCTTTGCCAACAACCCAATTTGGGACAATCGCTTCTCTCTCCCTGTAAATAATCCACGCACTTGATTCATACATTAACAAAGAAGCATAAAATACGTTTATGGGAATAACTGTCTGACTGAAACATTAGAAGACATTTTAGGAAATTCCTAAAATGAATAAATATAACGTTGAAACCCACCTGCTCCCAACTGTTCTTCTCCAAACTGATAAACTAAACAAACACAAAAGAGCCCGAGGGAGATTCATTCACCCCAAAACAGACAACCTACACAAGGCACATCCATTGTTTTGTTTGTATCAAACTGCAGTAAATAAATCGACAGAAGATTCACTTACTGTAGTTTGATACAAACGAAAACGAAGCGGTGAAGGAAGACAACAGCAGTGACAGTCTGGATAAATGTCTACAGATGTGACAGAGGGAAATAAAATCAATGTAAACACATGCTAAGGTGTTCGGAGCATCTACTTTTTTCAAAATCGGACGGAAGCAGTAATGTCAGGTGTATGTTGAATTTAATTCATTCGCTGAGTTAAAGGAATAAACACGCTTGATAAACGTTTAAAACGCAGCTTCACTGACATAAGCCAGTTCACATCACCTGAGCTGACGTGTATGCGCTCAGCACAGGCCGCTAGCATTAGCCACGGCTAACACCCAGTGCACACCCTGCTAACGGAGAAAACTGCTGTCGGATAAAAACATCCCCTCACTGAACATCGATGCTGTACTCCATTTACCCGCAAACGGACCGATACAATCACATCATACTGGGTTCATGGCAAAGCAAGTTAACAAAGATAAATAAATATTTAACTCACACTTCCTCCATCTTTTATAATAATTTTCTTTGCAAGAAGAATGCTGCGGTTTAGCCGCTTTTTCTTCTTCTTCTCCCCAGTCATCCTTAACTTATGTCCATTCTTGGTGTCATTGGTCCATCGTCACACCTACTCAAATAAAAAAATACTCAAAACAATCCTTATTCTTCTCATAACAGCTCGGTGATCGGCTCCAGGCAGTTAGCATCAAGCTAAATGGTGATTTCTCATCTCAGCCAACTCGCGTCAACCCGTCTTCCTGAACGAGACGTGGCGCCGCCCATCCTTCCCGATACGGCCTGCTGATTGGCTGCTCATTCATTCCAAACTCAAACTCGGGCTATGATTGGCTGTCAGGACCTAAGCACTCCACATAGTCAGAACGAGACTCAAGAGCGCTCCGCGGGCTCGAGTAACAATGAGGAAATCCTTATATGGAGTCAGTGTTTTCCGTTGAACAAAATGTACCAATATTTCCACGAAACTAAACTACATTAATATTTTAGTAGCTTGAGTGTGTGTAACGCTAACTGAATAATACATAATGTTATTTATATTTCATAAAATAGGTCCCTGAAAGAAAGTTCTCAGAAAATAAAACTCAGTTAAATTAAATGATTGAAAATATATAAATTATAAATCAGCAAGACAAGAAAAGGCTGTCATTTTATTTTTCATTGTGTCTAGTGTCAAATTCCACAAGTACTGTATAGTCTGTCTGCTTTAAAAGGTTATCATAGCTTATATAGGCTAATGGAGTATGATTGAATAACCAATCCAAAAGTTAAGGCAACAGAGAATTGAGAAAAGTGTTCAGTCACATTAAAGGCGGCAAAATGACAGTCATTACTTACATTAAATAAAGACATTTTACAGAAAATTAAAACAAAATAAAAGCCCCATAAACAAGACATCTTACAAAAAATAGATATTTAATACAAAGAAATTATTTCCCCACACCACCACAATTCCTATTTAGTACCAGAATTTAATTAAAGATGCATATGCTTGTTGTTTGATGCCTACATATGTAGAAATCATCATAAAAGGTACTGTACATGAGTTCCCTATTCTTTTCTGGCTTATTTAAAATCACATTTAGCATTTATAAGATGCTGAGAAGTAATAGTAGTTTGCACTTCTTTGTTTCACTCCAGAAAAATCTATGTAGGGCCTACTGTTAAATACGCATTTTATTAGCAGCGTCTCCACAAACATCCCAACAAAGTGCAAGTTTGAGTCGAGAGGACAGTTATTATGTTTTTTGTTTTTTTTTTGTTTTTTTTTCAAAAATCAAGTTAGGTCTTCATCCTCGTCAATGTAGGGGATGTCCAGATGGTCAAAACTCCCTCGTTTTTCTATTGTTGAAGATTTGTCTTTTGTTTTGGGGGAAGGTTCAGCAGGTAAAAACTCAAATGGTTCATCATCTTTTTGTGCTCTCAAACTCCTCACTCTCTGTGACAGGTCTGCGGGTGATTCAGGCTTCCTGTTTGACAACCGTAAAGTCAGCTTCCCTAAAATTAGGACAAAAACATACACAATATTACTGTGAATATTTAAAACTACAGTTAATATACAATATATAAAATAATTGCACGATAAAAGCATCCAGTAACAAACATTACATTTAAAAGCAACTTGTGTTAGTTTATAAATGATCTTACAGCAATTTAAAAGGCATGTGGAAAACTAGTGATTTGATTGTTAGCAGTCATTCTGGCCACATTTAGTCATTACTGTTATTAGTACTAGTACAGTTATCAGTAAGGTTGCACATTGAGGAACAAACATTAGTGAGTGTATTCTTGCTTATTGATGCCTCAGGATTAAATAGTTGTCAAACTATTTAAAATTATTGGATTATTAGATTATTTGAAAAAAGAAAAAGAAAATAACACATTCAGTAAGTAGTGTTAAAAAACGAAATGTCTCATCAAACGCCTTATTAACATTTGATTGTGTGATTTTCTTAACACATTTTAGCATTGGGAAAACCACAGATCAAGAGATTTAGTAGCAGAGAAAGACACGTACCGTACCTCACTACTGACCTTCCGATTCAAGGCTTTTCAGGCGGTCGTCAAGGCTCTCTGTGCTCATTGACGAAGCGGAGTCCAAATTCTCATTATCAGAGTGCTCCTGCTCCAGATCGGGCAACCTGCAGGCCAAGTCCACCCTGGAAAATAACATATATTAAATCTATGGTCAGTCATAACTATAGTAATATTTATTTTATTTCATTCATTCATTTATCCTTATCAGCTCCTCAATGCAACTGGTCAGGAGCATTAGGCGACTGCAGTTAAGCACCCAGGAACTTTCTCCAGATATCAAGGCTGGATCTTGCTGAGAAGTTGGAATTAACCCAAATAATTCCTCATAATGTATTTTTACTGAGCAGTTTGTTTATAAAAGAGTCTGTTCTACATAAATAAATTGAGTGGATTGAAGTCAAGATGTTACTTAATCTGGTCTTACTTTTCCTGTTTGATCGACCTGATTCTATCGATGAGCGTCTTTTCAGTTTCATCAGAATCTGTGTGTTCAGGGACGTCTGGTTGTGGAGTTTTTTCAACAATCTGCAGAGACACAAGAAATCATAAAGGTTGTTCTCATTTTTAACACTGCTCCAAGTCTGGACTAGCAGGCAATGGCAGAAACATCAAGTCATGTACATTGATGTAATAATATAAAAAGTTATTTTTGCATGCACTACATTCAGCACACGTTGTTAATTTCTCTTTTATAAAACCAAAACTTGGTATCCCTACAAGTCTGAAATTGTGCAATTTTGAAAATTCATATTTCCACTTTTTCGCCACACCCTTCACTTTCATTACTTGTGATTAAAAAAAAAAGAAAAAAAGTATTTCAGACAGTAGACAGGTCAAATATATCATACAATTTTACATTTTAGTTTAGTTTAATAATGCAGTAACGTAGAGGTTTTCTGCCCATAATTCTTGGAAACAAGACTATGTCTACCAGATGTTGTGCAGCAGAGTGGGGAGTGAATTTGTGGTTTGTCCCACCGTGTTTTGCCTGCGGAGATGAAGTTCTTTCACTGCCAGGGCCTCGGCATACTCCAACTCCTGAATGTTTTGCATCATCTCTTTGTATCGTCTGAACTGTTCTGTGATCAGGATCTCCACACACCTGTAAGAAATACATAGATTTAACAATATTCATTCTTAAATAAAACCAACACTTTAAAGCTTGTGTTTGTAATGAGAGTGGCCAACCCGGCCCTGTTGTATTTTCATATATCACCACAAGATGCCATCTACGTTACTACTACGAACTGTCTGACAGAGTGCCAGATTTGGCCTGTCAGAAGAAGAGGAGAGACAAGATTTTGACTCTGCCTTTAAAAATGCATATAAAACAATATAAAACAAACTGTTAGACAATAAGGTATACAGGGCCTTTAGAGCACTGCACAGTGGCCTACATTGTTATCTTGGCTACGTCCTTCATGCCGAGGAAAGGGTCATTCGAATCTGGAGAGCGCAGGACACAAGGAGCAAAGACAATGGCCAGAGAGCTAGGAGACATTTTATTGTGATCTTCCTCTTTGGCAACTCTAAAATACACAAGAAAAAAAAACAAACAAGTTATTTATGATCTGGAAGTTTACCAAATGAAACAAACAGCTGATTTTTGTTTTACTTGACCAGATGAAAGATTAGGCGCTCCAGTGTGTTGTAATTAGAAGGAGGAAGCTCATCCACTTTTTGATAGACAGCACGAATTCGCTCTGCTCTCTCTGGCAACTCTAAACAATGAATAATAAAACAGATTAATCACATGAACTGTGAAAATGTCAAATATCATCAATAAACTAGATTCACAGAGTTAGACTATATAAATGGACATTTATATACAGTAATCCAGTAGCCACAGCGTTCCAAATAAGAAGTGAGCACTGGGGTGTTTGCATCTCCAGTGACTCTGACTCCGACTCCAACTGACTTTACATTGAAAAAAAAAGTCACCTCTCTCTCTGTAACTGCTGCAGTCTAAAAAAGTTAATATTATCCCAGTCTACATGATGCTAGGGTTTTTATTTAGCCATTTTGTCTGTAAATAAATTCTTATTCCTATAGAACTCAGCTCTAAATTCAGTCCTAAAACGGCTAGCATCATGAGCTTCATTTAACTGAAGCAAAACGCAACGGGTACGTCACACTCCCCTAGTCCACTTCTTAACACAGTAAATGTTCACAAACTAGAAATAATAAATGGTATAAACTTGAAACTGTGGAGCAGGAATATGCAAGTAAAGTTAAATAATACGAAACTCAAAATCTAAATACATATATTGAGAGTACAACATATGTTTATGATGTTAATGTAAGTGATATTGGATAATACATTCAAATTTATGATAATTTACTCACCGACAGCATGTAAAAAGTCGTTGTAGAGGGCAAAGGTCATCAGAGGGTCGGGCAGTTCTCGGAGCCAGCGTTTGACCAGGCCTGTGATGGTGTGGATCGGGTAATTGTCCAAAGAGGCAGCTTCAGGATCTATAACACCAAAGAGCAATCATGCAAATAACAAAATTATAGAGTCAGCTACAGCATCTAGATTAATGTATGATTTTCTTTTATTGTCATTGTTATAGAAAAACAACACAATTATGTTTAAAGCATCAACACTGCATTGTTTTGTAAAGTGCAAAACCCCATAAATAACCCCATAAATAACCCCAGTGTGATTACTATGTCTATAGTTAAAAGGAAAGAGATTTGCCCATCAACCCAAAAGATGAAGGTTCAACCTCAGCTCTAAGGCAATTGTGTCTACAGAACTAGCTTACTACTTCCAAGTGTGTGGAGTGAATGTATTTATTTGCTTGAACATGTCACCAGCTGCTAAATCTCAAGCTCAAAAACTAGTTTGTTGTATTCAGTGTATTATTAATATTATATATATTATATCTACAATGGTAAGCTGCCAAACAATTTATCTCAATGTATCAAGGTTTTGTTACAGATATTGTAATGTATAACTTCATTGACTTAAATATAACATTTTACTCACTGGTCTCGAGGATTTGGTGCAGTTCTCGGGCGCGGCAGGCTGACCCGGACTTCCTGTAGATTCCCTCTGTGTAAAGGCCATTGAGCTCCACGTGCATCAGCAGAAGCTCCACCACTTTGGGCACTGGGTTTGCTTTACTGGTGAGGACACAAACCTGCACCCCGAAATGCAGCGAGCCAGGGACGTTATCATCCTGGAAATAAAAAAACAATACAATATGTAAATCACTTGTTCACAGTTTTATTAGCGATATCTTTTAAAATATTATTTATAACAATATGCACCGCACCATCCTGGAGCAGCGTGTCGAGCAATCAGTAATGATTTTGCCGAGACATTTCTTGTGGCATATTAACTTGCAGGCTGAAAGGACAAGCACGAAGTATAAGATACATATAAAAACACTGTGATAATAATTGTTATTATCACATGTAAATCAGTTTTTAGTGGTATAATAAATGACTGAACCATTTCCTATGTATTGAAATAAAGAAATCAATCCCCAACATGCACAAGACTGAAACTAGGATTGGAGGAGTACCAAACTGGGACTACCCTACTCTATAATGAGTCTCCAGAGACTCATTATAGATATAATAGGACATGACTGTATATCGCTCTCTTATCATTTTTACAATGACATACCACTGCACATGTAGGCCTTCTCCATTCCCCAAATATAGGAACCACACAAGTCACATGACTGCATGATGTTAACTTGGTATGTGCTGAAAAGGTGGTCCAAGGGGCTGTCAGGCTGCAAAACAAATAAATAAAACACAATATTTGTTACTTGTACGAAATGTTATGACTATTACCATTTCTACTACATTGCTACACCTGCACACAAAATTTAAAATGATAAAACCAGAATAATCAAGTTGCCACCAAAGTTACACTTACACATTTCTCCTTTTTCCGCCTCTTTTTGGTTTGTTTATTTGGCTGTGAAAAATCAAACAAATGGTTACATTAATAACTGTATTTAATAATGATATTTAATGTGTCCATTGTGTTTCTCAAACTGTGGTACATGTACATTTACAGACAATGTAGACATGTTTTTGTACTCTTTTAGGTTAATCACAGTTCATAACGACTTTGGTTTGGTCTCATTTCAGACATGGTTAAGCACTAATTTATTAATGATATAGGCTGATTCAGATCTGGTAGTATTCGGAAAGCCAAATATTATCTTAGGTACTTGATGTGAAAAGGGAGTTATATTACCTTGAATGGCTCTGACTCGTGGCGTTTTATCTCTCTCACAAAGATGTCGAGCACAGACTGGAACAGATTTACCACCAGTGGCACCTCAGCTTTCTGTTTGGGCCCAGCCAACGTGTTCACTTTGTTCTGGTAACCCTTCATCAGGTCTTTGTACGCTATTTGAGGCTTCTGTTGAGTATTTAAAAAAGGATATTAATTAATGAAACAGTATCATTAAGTCCTAGTTATAATACAAAATTGAAGCCAGTAAAAACTGCCACAATAAACTAGCTGAATGGTAATTTAGCAAGGTTCTACTCCAGATGACCTTGCTGAGTCACAGCAGCAGTTATGCAGTCAGGTTACATTGGAACCAGTGACCCTGTGGTTGTCGGGCAAATGCTAAAACCACTGCCTCCCTGCAAATTCACATGAATACTTGGTTTGGTTTGGTTTATTGGTTTATTAGGACAGTGTACAATTACATTAAGCACAGTGGCAGATATGTTTGTACCAGATTGTAGCTCATAGCTAATTTGCATCTGTAGTCCGACTCTGGGCACCAGACCCAGACCCCTATGAACCCCTCTGCAGGTGGTGAGCCCACAGGAGGGAGGAATTCCTTGACGGTCCTTGATTGTATACTGTTCATAGGGGTGTTGCATGTTTTTGGTTGATGGGGGGGAAACCGGAGTACCCGGAGGAAACCCATCCAGACACGGGGAGGAAACATGCAAACTCCACACAGAAAGGCCCGGGCGACCCGTAACCTTCTTGCTGTGAGGCATGAGTGTTGCCACTCAGCCACCGTGCCGCCATAATACAATTATGAGTAAAAAAAAAATGCTAACCTGGACAGAGAACATGCTTTTGATGGTCTCTCTGAACTCCATCGTAGCTGTGAGGAAGATTATCTCTGTTGGTGATAGCTCTTTGACTCTTGATCTCAATTCATTCACCTGGTAACAGCATTTACAAAACATATTTAGTATTACAAAGTCATAATGTTTTTGCTTTATATAGCATATTATATGTTATAGTAATAGTTTGTCTATTACAGTATGGTACATTTTCTTTTGGACCCACCTGATTCCCGAGGTATTCGTCGAGGTTCCTGAGTTCTTTGGGGTCTGTGATGTCTCGGTCCAGAGAGGCGTTCCACTCCAAGGCCCTGGTGGCACGGCTGATGCGGATGGTGGGGTTGCGTTGGGCTCTGCTGAGCTGCTGGTTGGGCATCTGGTATGGGTGAGGTGAGAATCGCGGCAACGTAACTGAGGACACAACATTTGTTATATTCATTTTGAGTTTTACTACTATCCACATTTATACTGAGTATGAAGTGCTGCCTTTACAAATAATTTCTACACTCTGAGATCAGTATAGATAGATAGGTAGATAAGAAAGATAAATACTTAACTGAATTTCCTTTGGGATCAATATCTTATCTTAAATAGTCTTACAATACTCATGTAACTTTAAAATATTTGTGTCATCCCCCGTCACAAAAAACTGGTTGCACCAGAAAACAAAGAAAAATTTGGCAGGTGTTATCCTGAATTCCATTCCTGTCTTGCCAGTCACCATAATGTGAAGGCAATGGGAGTCAAGTGTTTGGCACAGCGGCACAACAACAGCATGATCTTTTAACCCAGACATATTCACTTTACAATAAAAAGTCTCAAAGAAATGTTAATAATTTTATGGCAGCAAAATCTTAACCCCCATGACCCACTTTTGGGGTGTTCAGGAAATGTTGTATTAGACTTAAACTTCGCACAAGGGACATTATTTGGACACAGTAGACAGTAATATTAACCAGTAGAGTGAGCTGTATTGTGACCATTGAATGATTATTAGAGTGACCTCAAGATGGCAGTACATAGTAGAAAAATGGATGTGTTCTTTTCTCCTCTCCTGCAGCAAATGCAGTAAAGCTCCTGCAAAACCACTAGATTTATTCGACTATAATTACGAAGGACACATTACCAGATTTATCATGGGTAGATTCATGGCTGGGGATGTACTTTGGTGTTCGCTTCTTCAGAAATCTACTAAGAAACCAAACCCTGGAAAATTAAAAATTTAAATGAAACAAAAGTGGGCCGCAGACTTTTAATATATTTCGTCTCTAAAACATAATTATCTCTTACCTTTCAGGGGTAGTAAGAGTTTGGTTTCCTTCATCCTCAGAGTTTCTTGGTGGAAGACTGTACCTTGATCCATCAGGTTCAACTTCAATTTTCTGGATAACATGACACAATATTTTGAAGAAACCACTTAGAATACTATGTCAAAGAAGATAAAACACAAAATAATTCTTAGTTTCCCAACCACGTCCCCTGCCAAAAACACCAAAGGATGTCCATCGCTTCCCTACACCAAACCAGAAGACACCATTTTTCATCATGCAGCATGGCTGTGCGTTTGTATAAATTCAAGGTGCATTATGTAACTTTTCTGGTAAAGTCCGCCACCTTCTCGACTCCAAATAGATTTTATTGCTTAGCTTAGAATATTTCACAAGCAAATTATGCCACCAGGCCATTCTACAAAAATGTTCTGATATGCCTGTTCTTGTAACAGTTGATCAGTTTTATTTCTCTCATACTCTCTCATTCTCTCATACTAGTACTAGTACTAGTACTAATATAATCCAGCTAGTCCAATATAATTTTTTTTTTTTTTTTTTACAATGTACACTGAACAGAATCCTACTTTTAAAACATAAATTGCAAATCGCTTTTGCAAATAAAACTCCAGAAAGTTTTTCTAAACTTTCTGGAGTTTAGAATTCCAGAAAGTGCTAAATGTTGTATGCTAAAGGTTTAATGTGTATGCAACCTTTTTTAATTTCTTTTGCTTCCCTTAACATGTAGCAAAAAGAAAATGAGCTTTGGAAATTCAGTTAAACATTTCCATTTGACTTGGCAAGCAGTCGCTCATTTGTGGTGGGACAAGTACATGCGACAGGGGCATGCAGAGGAGAGGTGTCCCAGTAAAGTACCTCCAGCCTGGATACAGCCCGCACATCCATGGTACTGACTGAGCTCTTCAGGTTGGACAGATGGGGGCTCATGGGAGGCAGAGGAAAGGTCCAAAACTCACTCTCTCTGGAGCCGGCAAAGTTAATGACCAAACCGCTGCGGGCGTGGGCTAATCGGCGTTTACGTTTGGGTTTCGTTCGCAGTTGCACCGAGTCCTAATCATTCAAGTGAAACCCAGAACACACAGCCTCAGTCCACACTCTATTTACTTACCACGGCCATGTACTCACAGTGAAACACCAGTGACACACAGCTACAGTTACACACACATGCATAAAATACATGTTATCACTCTTAATGTTGTTACCTCGCCTGCAGAGGGAGAGCTGTCAGAAGAGCTGCGTGTGGACAGTTCATCGGCAGACATGGATTTTCCTTTGTTACTAAAAGAAAAAAATAATATGAAATAAATAATCTTCTTTATAACATAACATTCTTTTTTAACATTTCAACCCAGCAGCAGTATATATTATAGGCACACAAAAGAAGTACTATACTTAAAAGGTCTATCTTAATATTTAAAGATGTCACTGTCAGTACTTTATTTCTGCTTGCTGATGACACCTTGAAAGATTTAAGTTTATTCTGTGACCTAACATTTTAAAATGTGATAGAAAATGTACAGATGACAGATGTAAAGACACAGTGTAGTGTGCACATGCACCTGCCCAGGGATAGCAGATGGAAAGTAGAAGTAGCTAAATCTGGTACAGATCATCTTTATTTTGTAAGATGAATGGATTCTTACATGGTCCCTGATAAATATGTAGAATAAACTACAAGAATATACTAAACTAAGACATGGCCCCAGTACAGGCAAGCAAATGCAGAAGCTGCATTTCCTGGGACACAAGTTACTTTCCTTCAACCTTAAAGGGCATATGACAGGCCAGACTACCTGTGTCACTTGTTTCATGTAAAATGTAGATTTTTGTCTAGTTATTTAATGTTTGTGAAGTTTATAATTTTATTTCCTGACTAAAAAGAAGCAGCATACATAGAGGTAATTTCATAACTATTACCCAGCAACCACAATTTTAACAAGAGTCAAAACTAAATTGCACAAGAGTTCTGATTTGACTATTAAAAACAAATTACAACATCTTTATGTTGTTTAAACTGGCAAAAAATGTGTTCCTTGTGCGTAAACTATTGCTGCATTTTGGATGGAATTTTCTGTGTTGATGACATAGAGGTATTCTGTTCAGCACTACTACCTGTGTTTTTGTACTTTTCATCTAAACTTTTCTTCACAAACTGACACCTTGAAAATGACTCACTGATATTCATCTCGTCTGTGTGCCCGTCTGCGCTGCTCTGGACTGGAGTCGTCGGTGGGCTCGCCCTCGCTTATCCTCTCTCTCCAGCGGTCCGCCTTCTCCTTCATCGCCCCCATGTCCCCATGTCTCCTCTGCAGGGGGCTCTTGGAGGGGCTGTCCTTGTAGGCGGCAGAGTCAGAGGGCATGGACAGCGGGCGGTGCAAAGGGGGGGTGCTCTGTCCTGACCCAGACTGGGGCATTCGGTTTGGGCTAACCTCTATCGGAGCCTGCCTCTTCAGCTCCTTTTTGGACAAACTGGAACGCACACCTCACATTACTACAACATTAGGGTTGCTTGATTAAAGCAAAATATCTTAATACTCATTATTTGGATTATAATTGCAATAATTATCTGAAATTATTTTGTTGTATAATTTTTGCCCTGTAAAGATAAACCTAAAGAAAATGAAAAAGCTCATTCAACAAAGCTTACACTTTTATTTTTGTGTCTGTCTTGAGTCTCTCCAGGTTGAAATATTATGATAAGGGAATGAAGCAATAATTGTAATCACAATTCATTTTTTTCAAAGCAAAATAGTTGATTTGAATATTGTCTAGAATAGGAAAATTTCTCCAAAGATGTGTCAGGTATTTCTGCATTTTAGAGTCTACACTCAACCAAGAAATGTACAGAAATGTTTTAATATCCACAAAAATATCAAATTACAATTTTTTGTCAATATCACCAACCACTAATGCCCAAACAAAACTACACTAATCTTGTCCTGCTGTACCCGTTATATTTGTCAAGTTACAAACCTACGCAAAATTTGGCTCAGTTTAATAGTCTAAAATCCATCTGAATAAACCAAATTAAAACAAGTCGATTTAGCTCATAAGTCAAAGGTACCTGGACCGCCCCCTCTCTGGATTCCTCACTGACGTTCTCCAGGCTGACTGGATCACTGTGGCTGCTCGGTTCTGCTTTTCATAAAACTCACGCCAACATCTCTGCAACACCACAGACCTTTATGAGATCATATAGGGAGGGTACAATGCATTTATAATCTATTACTGGTGGTCAAAATCAATGTTTTTTCCCATTTCTTTGTGTTACTAAAGTGGGCGCTACTGATACAGTGTGTTATGGGATTTTAAAACATGTGTATAGTGTTATAGTATTCTTTATCTACACGTTTAAAGCTGCACTATGTAATTTAACTATACAACTCTGGTGGAGGGTATGCCACATGCCCACTTCCCAGTTGTGGAGCACTCAATACAAAGCAATATCATCTCCATGGACACTAGAAAAGTTACACAGTGCACCTTTAACTTAATAATTTCCGTCCCATCATGTCCAACAGCACTGCACAGCTAGTCCCACTTTAACTATTATCTGAGGTAGAGGTATTTATCAGGTAAAGTGATGGTATCTCTAGAACCAGGTGTACCTGAATGAGCATAGTAGCATCTCTCTTTTGGAGGAAGTGCATCCGGATTAAACAGCATCTGAACCACCTCTGTATTACCACAATGTGATGAATGACCACAGTATTCTGAGTGTCCCGGAGAAACTGACGCTCGTTCTCCTTTAAAAACACCTGAGCAGAGAGAAAAATAGGTGAAAAAGATTACAAAATGGTAATATATTTAAAATGTAGACAGACTAATAATAAAAAGGTTACTCAAACATGTGTGAATGAAACAAAACAACTTATTGGGTATGTTTTTGAGGACCTAACCTGCTTAAAGCTCACAAGAGTCAATGTTATGAAATATAGGACCTTTAAATAGTCTAGCACCAAGTATAAAATATCAAATATCAAAGGCAAAAATTATCTCTGGTACCTAATGTAGTTACGTTAGGTACAAGAGATAATTTTTGCCTAACATCTACTTTTGTCCACCCCTAAAATAACAAACAGCATCTCTTTAATAATTGGTTTACCTTTGTCTTTCCTATTTGGTACGTGGACTTGTCAAGCTTCCATTTCACCAGTAGTTCAGAGATGTGCTCTGGAGTTGGAGTGGCCCCTTTTGGAAGCAACATCCTGAATTTCTCCACAAAATCCTGTCACATAAAAGTAAACAATATATCCATTATCTCACAGCAGAGCTCACGGAGTTAAGTGGCCATATAGTGGGGTTGTCATTGTGTCCTTAGGCAAGACACTTCAGCCACTTTGCCTAATACGAATGTGGTGTGTGTGTGAACATGAATAATGCAGAAAATCCTAAAACAACTTTGAGTGTCCGGTAAACAGCTTTAGAAGTTTAATGCCTTATTATATTATTATTATTATTACTAATGACTACTATGGAAACTAGAAACTATTTTAAACCAGTATCAATACTGAAAAAATAGTAACTTCTGACAAAACATTGACTTCCTGAATATTATTAGCAAAGTCATGACCTAGCTCAACTAGCTTAATACAATTTAAGTGGAAAATTACATTCTATTGTATAATTACTGATTTTATTATTTATTATTTTATTATTACTGAAGTCAAGCGTCAGACCTTTTCCTCAGTACTGGAATAGTTTGTAATTTATCACTACAACAATATCATAATATAATAGTTTCATCATTGGCAGTAGTCACAGTAGTTGGCTCACCTTAAAAGTGTATTTGGCGGCGTATCCAGCCTTTTGCATCAGGACCATCTGAAGTAAACCTGTGTTATGAACCTGGCGTTTCACGAGTTCAGGGTCAAAGTGCATCTCTTTCTGCATAAAGGATATATTTTTTAGACTATACAGAATTACAAGCAAAAATACTGACCTAAAATAAATAAAAAAAATAAATAAACAATAAAGTCTTACCTTTTCATTGTTGGAGCGTAAACAGACTATAAAGAACGGTTGCGCTTTTTCAATTCTTTGTAGGAGTTGTTGAAGAGATGCCTGCAGAAACAAATGTGTATGTATACATTAGGAATGGGCGAAACATTGGTTCCAGTATCGGTATTGGTGATATTGAAGGGGTTTTACAGATATCGGTATTGGGCCGATACTGAAAATGTATGCATTTGTATTAACAGAAATAAAAGAGCAATTAGCCTAAATTAATGAAATTATGTTTACACAATCATGCCACAAAGTACTTTACATCATATATAAATAAATTTTTTTTTATGAAAAGTTCATTTGTGATCTTTGTTATAACTACTAACTATAACTTGCTCTGGATTTTAAAGTCTTAATATTGGTATTGGTAAATATTATTATTGGCAACAGCAGCAGTATCAACTCAAAAATATAAAAAAAATCTTATAGACCCATCCCTATTATAACAAATGGCAATCAAAGTCTCAGTAGTGTATTTACTATTTATTAATGTAATATCTGATATGTACCTGGAACTGAGCGCAGACAGTAGGGGGAGCGATGAGCCCGTCAGGGTGTGGTGTGGCTTTACCAGTTTTATCGTGGACAGTGACACCGACAATGTGTTGGAGTGACCGTAGATCCATCAAATTCTGTTTAAAATATCAAATTATAATTATTAAATGCAAAAAAAGAAAAAAAAGAAAGCTAATCTAAATACAAAAACGTACCTTGGGGATGAGCTGTTTTTGTCGCCCACTTTTACTTTTTCTGTAAAACAAAAAACATAATTAGTTAACACTCAAAACTTAATTTAACTATACAGTGGGATGATTAAATTAAAACTTACTTTCTTTTTTCATAGTTTGCAAAGATGTCCTCAAAAACCTCCAGAGGGTGTTCATCTGATCGATCGAAAGAGAAATCCAAAGTCCAGCTGTTACTGTAAAACATACACATCCTCATATCCTCATGTGCAAAAAAAACAGTCTAAAAATAATTATATAGATCCAATGGCTGCTTTAAAAGAACGTTTACCTGGACAGGCGCGCAGAATGGCGTTTCGTTTCTTTTAACGTGGTACGAGATGGGCGTTTGGCAGCCGCTGTGAGAGAAGAACATAGGTCAGACAAACAATGAAAAACAAAACCCATTTGCAAGAAAATGTTGGAAAAATCAATTCTGTAGCAGCCTAGACCAAGTCATGCGTATGCACACAGTACCCATGTCTTAAAAAAAAAAAACACATTTCACAGTGATTACCGTAGTTAAATCCACCTGTCATTGACTCAGAGCATAACAGAGGCTGAGGAGTGGGTGGGGAAAAGTGTCAGTGTGGGAGTGTGCATTTTAAAAAGCACCGAATTACCTTTATTTTATTTTATTTTACCAGTAATATGCATGAAAAATGAAATGACGATGCGAAGAGAATAGTCTATTGTCAGTAGCAGCAGATGACAGTGTTTTACAATTTCAAGCTGCCCTAACAGAGACAATGACAGTAGTAAAAGGGCCTCGACAAATGTACCCAATTTAAGCAGAGAATAAACTTGGGCTGCATTCAGTTGTCATGGTTTGATCCCATTGCAAATTGTTTTAGACCTGGTTTGGTCCTATCCTAGTCCAGGTTTAGTTCTGGGTTAAGTCCAAGTTTAGTACAGTCCAGTTTCGATGTGGTGTGAGTGTAGCTTTAATCACTTGCCTCTTTCTGTTCTTACGCGGGCCAGGTGTTTGAACACTGAGACGATTCGGATGGTGGCTCGTAGAACTCCCCACCTGAACAGGGCTTGAGGACTGGAGCAGACCAGGTGGTGCAGAAAAGCCCTCCCACTGCTGCGGAGGAGAGACACCACTTCTGGGCGCATGTGCTCACTATTTTTCTCCAAAAAATCCTGAAAATAATAATAAGGATTAGAGGTGACATAACAGTTAGACTAATGTTCTCTTTGGTCTTTGCATGATGATGTTACTAAGGGATTATAGGCCCTTTCCAGCAAAACTTATTCACTGTAAGATTATATGTAGCTTTATCTTGAAGTGTCTTTTATCCTGATTTTGACCTGTTAAGGACAGCCTTTAGTTGTCTTACTACTGGTTTGGTCCTGGGTTTAATTCTGGTCTAATCCTGATCTAGTTCAGTCCTAGTCCAGTCCTAGTAGAGGCCAAGTCCAGTCCAAGTCCAGTCATTAACAAGCCCTGTTTTAGTCCAGGTTTCGGTCCAGGTTTTGGTCCAGGTTTAGTTCAGGTTTGGTGGGTAACTGAGATAATGCCAACAAGAATATTAAACCTGGTATTTGATTGTATTTAGTTTACATGCAAGTGCAATTTTGTTTCAGAATACAAAGAGTTTTTGTGAATATTTTGAGCACCGTTGTCAGGGTTGCACCAGAGTTTTCATTCATTACAACACAAGTGCACAAACAGGATTAATGATTTACTCAGTTCATAGAGACTTTCCCAGGGAGGCTTATCACACAAGTTACTGTAAAACTAAACAAAATTGGCAAAACAGGCTTTATATCATAATAAATAAAATGTTGTGAGCCAAATGACCTTTCAACACAAGGCAGGCTATTTACCAAGGCTTAAAATCTTAAGCTTTTCACACCAAGTATGCCAAGAAAAGATTTGGCTTTCCGAGCACCACCAGATCTCAACAAGGTCTATAAAAGCATTATTTCAGGTCTAAACCAGGTCTGTAACAGGACTACATAATTTCCACAGTATTTCTAAACAAGAAATTATCCAAAAGGCCAAGAAGGTGGAAGTTTGACAAACACTGCCATAGAAAACATTTTTTGTAAGGTAAACCCACTGTACCTTTATGCTGTAAGTGACACCACCGGCAAAGTGGTGAATGGTGAATGTTGAGTCTGAGTTTGTCTCAAAGAAAGGATTGTCCTGATAATGGAGATTCAACTTTTTCAATAGACCTTTATCACTGGGGTCTGGGAGGCTGCAAAAACATAAGCAGGTTGTAGATGCTCAGTTCAAATATGTGAGGTCAGAAATAAACAATGAAATTATGAAAATCAAAGCCCATCGATTTACGTTGAAAAATGAACCCATAAAATCCAATGTAATTATATTTTCAAAAGTTTCATTAAGTTTTAAATAATTAAAGTCAGGCACTAACCTGATCTCTGCATCCAGTAGTTCAAACAGCCCTGTTGGTTTCCCACTCATTAAGTGAATACAGTCGATGTTGTCTGTGAAGTCAATGTGCTGCCACACAAGGCCCTCTGATACATAGTCCTCCTGAAAACAAATTTACAAAGATTACTGGTACGATGGATATTTTAACGTACAAATATATATCACCGTAATCAAATTCAAAGTTTGAATGTTTGTGTCTGCTTGCATATCACTACATATGTAATTATTTCATTAAGAAAGGAAAAACAAAATTATAAATAATGAATAATGCTTTCCAGGTCACTTCAAAACCTAGTTCCACACACCTGCTCCAGTGTAAAGATGTGCTGGTTGATGTAATACTGTAGTTTCTCATTGGTGTAGTTGATGCACAGCTGCTGAAAGCTGTTTTTTTGCAAGTCCTCAAATCCAAACATGTCCAGGACCCCAATCGATAGGCACTAAAAAAAAGAAATGATTATTATGTAGGCCTAGCATTTCTCAACTCCTATTACACTTGCCAATAAAATACATTTTCCCTTATTTCAACTTTGCTAATTTCAAGTACAGGTGGGAGATGTATCAAAAAACCTATACTATCAGAATAGTTGTTTTGGAGATATTCTAAATTACAATATGAGAATATTGTCTATACTCTATACATTCAAATACATGACATGTGAAAGCATGTTTGGGCACAGTTTTGGTGAACTGCCATAATACAGTCTGAATATTGGCATTGAAAAAGCCAAAACAATAAGGATATTTGTTTGCCCACTCCTAATTTCAAGTAAAAGAACACACATTTTTTCAACATAAGAGGAATAACACTTGTTACAGTGACAAATCTTATTTCTACACTAGAATATAAAACATACTCAAATTAAGATTATAACTACTTAAATCAAACAATGATACATGATTATTTCTGTGTATAAACAAACGTGGAAAGGTGCTAGAGTGCCTCTGTATTGTGTCAATGCAAATATGCAGCATTTGGCCGTTGGTGCTACTGTTGATCATGTAAATACTGGATGCAAATGATTATGTAACTCACAGACACAGACTCCTCCATGTCACGTCTGTTGAACAGAGCGTGGTTAATGTGGAAAATGATCCAGTCGAACAGAGCGCTGTACAAAGACCTCGCCATTGAGTCCCGCATTTTAGCAGCCTGCAAATATAGAACAAGAATTCAAATAAATAAGTGCATTTTTGTAGAAACTACTAACTAGACTTCATGAATGTGAGGTGTTTATTTAATATAATTCATGTTAAGGGCCTGTTCCTGATTTGAACAATGCAAAAAAAAAATAAATAAATAATAATAATAAAAAATACTCTACCCTGTATATATAAATGGACTAGCACCACGTTCCAAATAGGAAGTTCACATGCGGCTCTTCCGGCTCCTACTGACCCTGGCTCTCATTGTTTTACATTAGAATATTGTCGCCTTTCTCTGTAACTGCTGCTGTGAGCCTCATCATTTTTGTCTTAAAATGTTCGTATTAATCTGCTTTACATGACCCTGGGTTTTTGCTATTTTGTTTGTCAAAAAAATCCTATTCATAATATAGAACCTGGCTCCAAATTTGCTCCTGTAACTGTTAGCATTGTGAGCTTCATTTGACTAGGCAAAATAGGCAACGTAGGACATTTTATTCATCACTATTTTACCCATAGATGTAAGGGGCAAGAGAAGGACTCCAATATATGACCTGTTATATATACAAGTGCCTTTGAAACGATCTACGAAATGTTTAACAGTTGAATTCATGATACGCTGTTGTTAATGTCGATCGTGACATTTAAAAATAAAGATTTACAAAAATTAAAACAAAAAGTGTATACCTCCTGCAGTGTGTATGGTGATCGGACGGTTTGATTGGTGGCGACTGTTCTCCTCATGGTCAAAGCATTTATGAGAACCTCCTTTTTCACCTAAATAAAGCAAAAAAACAAAAAGACATATTATGTAACACTAACTACTGTGTTTAAACCTGAAGCAAGATTCAACAGGTTTACAGATGATAATAAAAGACAAAGCAGAGCAGTCACATGACAACAGCTATTCTACAAGTACTATACCTCAAACAAACAGGACTCGAATTTCCTTTATGCGGAATACCTCCGTGGAATACTTCTTTGCTCAAACAGATTACCACTAACAAATGTATTTTTATTTTTTCACTACAGCTACCATAATATACAGTACATGGCTTACTTATTGTATTAATTTTATTTGGGGAAAAAAAATCCAAAGAATAAATAAAAATACTGGTAACAAATAAAATAAAATCCATACTACAGAATAAATTAAAAGTCTTGAACCAAAAATAATTGTAACAAGCTAAAAAAAATTAATAAATTGCACAGACCTTGAGCAGATCAGACAGCATTTCCACGGTGTCATTTGGTCCGACCTTCACACCTTTAGAATCCCGGGAGTAGATCAGGTTTCCCAGGTGCAGGATCACGGAGAGAATGGAAAATATTCTGAAAACAACATGAATGAACCAGGATTAAGGAATTGAATCACCTGCACCTAACATCATTACACAACAGTATTTACAGTAATGACATTTGTAAACACACAGCGGATTGTTAAGTCATAACAAATTTACCCCCATTCAAACTTTAGATCTGCTGTTCATGCCTGAATGATTAAGATAAATTGAAAAGAAATCCCAATTTCAATGGTCACAATTACCTCATCAAAGTTTAGTTTATGTAAGTTTATATTTCAGTCTTCTCAGAATTCTTGGCGTTTCTGGATATGTTAAAATGAGCACATAATTACGTTTTTTTTAAGCAAATCTTTCTATTTGAAATTCAGAAAATATGCTGCAATGAAATATATTCCCAAAACGTGTTACACATTCGAACATTATTTGTGTCATTACTAATTACAGAGATTACTACTGATTACTGATGTCGTTACATATATAGCATGGGGGAAAAGTAAAATTAAATCTTTCTCAAAGTGACATTGAATTTATTGAAACTAAACAATTTATATGAAAACTGTTTTGTATTTCTACAGAGTTCACAGGAGGTGCTGACCTGACTTGTTAAACCAGCTTCACAAATGAAAAACACTCATCTAAAACTACAGGTTCAAGCTTAGAAAAGCGTAAATTTAATAAACCAATGTTTTTTTAAGGTATTGTTTAGTTTAAATATTTTACCATTTCTAAAAGTGATTGCATTATATTTTTATTGTAGCAGAATTAATATTATCAGTGCATCTATCAAAGTACTGGCTCTGAGCAGTATGCTGAGCAGCTGGGTTTGTCTTTCTGCATTTTTCTTCTTAACAAGTTTTGACCTGTTTCTGACACTGGTTCACTCTTGAACAGCGTTCCAAATGAGACGCTTCTCTCAGTACAACCATAAAGCTGCAAAAATCATTCATTTAATAGACTCAAATATATGTAATTTGAATCCACTGAATGACTTGAACTTGGACAAACTTTATTGATCCACAAGGGAAATTATTTGAATGCAATCATATTCCAATACTACAGAAAGAAATATTAACCAATAGGTCTAGGAGAAATATTCAGTTGCAATTAACCTGTTCTCTAATGGTGCTTGCATAGATCATTTATGTTTTAAAATATAGTTCTCAGAGCACATTTTAAACTCGTCCTGAAGCATTAACATTTGAGAGAAGAATCACATGTTTCAGAACATATTTGCTGAAGTCTAAAAGTAGAGGATTACCAAGTTTTATACAAAGTTAATGATGATTTGAGCAGCATTTGAGGATGTTCTGTTTTATGAATTATATATTATTTGATGTTACATTTTATCTGAGTGTGCCATTTACATGAGATCCCAAGACCGATGCCAAGCCGAATTTCACAGCTAAACACAGGCAACATGGGTACAAATAAAGTAACCTTGAACATATTAATCAAAATGATCGCCATCAGTATTCTCAGATAATGTAAAAACATGTTATACAAACAAAAGATGTTAACTTACTGTTTTTTGGTGGATGGGAGAAAGCCAACCATCTCCATGGCCTGATGCAGCCTCTTGTACTCCTGTCCAAGATTCTCCTCATCATCCAACTGCAAATCTCCCTAAAATAATTGCACAAACTGTTAGGTTAAGCTTGATTTCACAATTTATGAAAAATAGCATTTAGTAATTTGTCTATTGCCAATTCACACTGAGATACCATAGACATTGTAAGCTTAATGTACCTTAATACATATATTAAGTGAAATGTTGCTAATTTTAGGCCTTTAAATTGTTTGGACATATGAACTGGGTTGACAGAAGACAGATACCGGTCTTGATCCGAGCCAGAGCACGACATGAGTCACAATGTAGACAGTGTTTTGAAATAAGAGGAGCAGAGCCTGTAAGTTTAGCTGATAAAAGTCACTACAACCGCATAAGACACACAACAAGAGTTCATTTAGAAAAACTGATATTTCCGTTTTGAAAAATGATCAAAACTTATTTGTGTTACTACATTCTACATTAAACTAAATTTGAGTGGATTTGAGCAAGAAGGGTTTAGCATTTCTTGCACTAAAATGGATTTGGCCTTGGAAAATGTCTAATGTCTAAAAAAAGATTCAAGTGGAGCATATTTCAATTATAACATCATTCATTAGATTAGAATTGCTTTATAATAACCTACAGAAATAGATTAATTTTGTTCAGGCAACCAAGAGTCACTTCTGTAGTTCAATAAAGTCTGCAGTTTAATAGAGCACTGAATACTTTTTGTCCACCTGAGAGAAATATTTGTAGGCTATATACTTTAATTTTTAACAATACATTTTAAAAATAGAAAACTAGGTCAATCAAAACAAATAATACTTAAATTATTTTCATACAATTCATCCTTAGGGAAAATACTTACTGGGTTATGTAAAAATCAGATTAGAGGCAAAAAATTCATAATTTAAGATTCATGAACCGAAGTGTGACTAAACAATGAAGTTGGGCTACTTCTTTAAATGCAGAGTGCTCTGTTATGGCGGCTTATGTAACACACTGTAGTCAGTTACATAAATTTTGGATTCACCTGTCTGAGGTAGTGATAATCCTGTGGATTTAAGAGCTGGAACTCTTTCTGCTCGTCTTTGGAGGCTCCCATCAAAAGATAGTAGAACACATGGTAGTTCCTGTGTCAAAGCGCACAGAACGGTTCAGATATACACTATATTTTAAAATACTGAGGTAGTACACTGTGAGAACCTTTGTAAATTGTATAAATCAAAATAAAATGCTGAAATCGTCACCTTTCATTCTTCTCTCGAGACACCAACCGGCACTTTTCTAGAAGGTACTTTTCAATAACTGCCCTGTAATAACCAAAGCAAATATTTACAATTACAGATGTACAATATATACAATTATTAATTTAACACTGACTGTGGAGACTCTGCAGAGGCGAAAACTCTAATAAATATAATGAAAGAGAGAAGCATAAAAGCATGTTTTTTGGAAATGCTGTTCCTTTGGCTATAATGAAGAGTGTTCTGAAGTATGGTTTTCACTTTCTATTTCCATGGAATCAGGCAGGTGATGTGCCACCTCCAGAAAGTTACAGACTATACCTTTAAATAACTTAAATAGTCCAATTGTTAGGCAGCCTTAGCGTATTTTATTATAAATTTTATTATTGTAAATGTTCTGTTTATATCATGA
Organism: Taenioides sp. WSHXM2023; assembly: GCA_029959045.1. Lineage (NCBI taxonomy): Eukaryota > Metazoa > Chordata > Actinopteri > Gobiiformes > Gobiidae > Taenioides > Taenioides sp. WSHXM2023. Next base: position 10,147,298 of record CM057096.1, on the reverse strand, counting down.
TAAAAAATGACCACATTGCTCTGCCTTAAAGGTGGATTGTATAACTTGTCTGGTGGAGGGTCAGTCACCTGCTTGTTGCATAGAGATGTGCCTAGAATGTTCCACAGTATAGTACACGTATGAATCTCCATGGAGACTTGCAAGCCAAATTACAGGTTCGATTTGTGGAGAAGTGGCTCCATTTACAGTAAGAATGTATATTTTTGAGCAATAAATAACACCGGTAGTTGAATAAATGCAAGGCAGATGAGTTAATTACCAAACTGTGAACAAATTAAACCAAAGTATTAACATCTCCATGGAGACAAACAGGTTGCAAACCCTCTCCAGAAAACTTACACAGTGCATCTTTAATGTCAAACAGACAAAATTCATTTGTTTGCATTACTGGCTCTATAAGGCTTGAGTTGGCTTGGCTAATGTGAAGTGAAGTACTAACAGAAAGTAAATGTAAGAGTAGTGTTAATAGCTGTAGTAGCACATTTATTCTATTCAGTTCTTCCTAATTTTACACCAAGTCTTTTCAACTGAGCACTGATCACACCTTTAGAGTTGAAAAATGACACCACTTTCTGAGGCTACTGTGAAAAAAATGAACTTTATGCCATGGATAGTCCGAGTATTTGCAAAGATATTAGCCATAGACCAGATCAACAGTTAAACCACAAATTCTCCTGTAAAATTCTGACCTGCCCTCCATCTTCATTTTAAACTGTAGTATTTGTGTGCGTTTGTGCCATGTGCCGTACCCTCTGATGACTCCGCTCTCCAGATAGTTTAACTGGATGAACTTCCCAAAGCGACTGGAGTTGTTATTCTCTTCGGTCTTCGCGTTTCCAAAAGCCTGTAAAAACAAGAGGGGCATAAATATGAGCGCACATAAAGAGCATAACTGTATACATGAATGTTATGAGAGCTGGCACCAAAAGATAAACATTTACAGCAAATCACTGTTAACCATATAAATTTCCAATATGTAAACATGCTAACCATTTGCTGAATAGTTTTACGTGTGTGTGTGTGTGTGGAGGGTCAAGTCTCAACAGGTCTGAAACTCTGTCGACATTCAGAGTAGCATTTACTTGAAATATCCACACAAAAAACGAAAACGAAAGAGTTTCATAGAAAATCTCAGAATCTTTGTCACGTAATCTTTACACAAACCTATAATACAAAGAGGGAAAGATAAAAAAACATAGAAAGTATGCAGTCGAGAACGATGAACAGTTGTATAAAAGTAAATTTACTGACAAAATTTAGGAATGTCAAGATTATATGGTCAATCAATAATCTAGATTCACAATATAATAGTATAATCTGGCTGTTTATGTCACTTTAACTGAACTTTTTCCATTCAGTAAGTTTGATTTGATAATAGCGCATATTATACTATTTTCTGATCTGTTATAATGTTGTTTCCTCATCAAAAACATACCTGGAGTTGTGTTTTGTTTCATTTACACAAGTTTAACACACAAACCCTTCATATTTAAGATGAGTTCTTCTCTCAAAAAGAAAACACTCCTTGTGATGTCATGGTGTAACACAGGGAGTGCTCCACTGCGTTTTTAAACTTCATACACCTTCTCTAGAATCATTTAGACGATTTCAGCCCGGGAATTGCCAATATCGACTCAACTCGGAAATGTAGGCAGACTAATAACGAAGGATTACTCAGACAAACAACAAAATACAACTTCACATATGTTTTTGACGAGGTTACGGCATTATAAAATGGCTTAAAGCTCACAAGAGTCAATTCTGCGTAATACAGGATCTTTAACCTGTCATTTGGAAAACATTAGACTGCTAAATAGTGCCAACAGTGTAGCATACAACCAATGTGGGAAGCATTTACAAAACTGTTCAAAACTGTTCTTGTTGTGTCCCATTCTGAGCAAATCTGGTGTTCAAGCTTTAAAATACATTACAAGTCATGTGGACCACTTCTGTTTTCCATTATGAGAAGACATCCTTTTTCGTTTTAAAGCAGCAGATGATCACATGACACTGGATGACACAGCGGATTAAAAGCATCACAGATTCACTCAAGTTACCACAGATCAGACAAAAGCAATCATAAAAGGGTACATCAGCTCCATTCAGGTTCGAGGCATCATCTTCATCATGCGTCTGCACTTTGAGAGTCAAATAAAAAAACAAATCAAATCAAAAACTTCGTGAAACAATGTGTGCTGCTGCCGAGTATCAGCTGTTTGAACATGTTTATAGTGAATGAAGAAAAGATTCCCCTAAATTATGAAATGAACCAAAAATATTTTATTACTTAGCGTGGCAGTGGTTCAAAATTTTCAAATTATCCTGTTTTTACTGAAACATCTTGTTGTACCTGTACTTTCCAACTCTACAAACATGTTCTGAAATGCATAAGAGTCTTGCATTGGTTTATCAGTTCATATTTCAGTCTCTCAAATGCGAATGGAGTTGTATACAATGTGCACTCTGAAAAAGAATCCTACTTTTCAAAATAAATCGCAAATTAAATCACAATCGCAATACTTGTGAGAAAAATAGTGATTATATTTCTTACCAAAATCGTGCAGTCCTAAGTGGTTCTCAACATTTTTCATTTGTGACCACCATAATAACAACAGCTGGCAATGGCGACCCCTAAATTCAACCCATAAAATGATACAGTAGCCTTTGGACTAATGTTTGATTTTATTTTCAGGACATATAGGCTCATTAAAATATGAATAAATAGAAATGTACACATGGTACTGTATTTGAAGAGTGTCAAGCCTTGTTTAAGATCACCTGAGAACCCTCATGGGAGCCCGACCCCCAGGTTCAGAACCACCGACTTACAGGACCAGTTCTGTATAGTATTAAAATGTCAGTAATGGTATATTATTTCTATATTACGTATTGCAATATAAGCTATTCATGTACCTCCAATTCAATAAGTTTAATGATTCAAGATTTGATTTGAATATTTCCGGCAATATTATCAATAGAATATATTTTGGTTTTGCTACAGGCCCTCCTTGTCCTTGCATTTAAGGACAAAAAATTAGTTTTAGAACCCATATTTATTTTATACAATTTTTTTTTTTCTTTTTGTTTTATTTTCAGATTTTCAGTCATACTTCTATCAGATTTCCAAAACTTAAAATAACCATTCAGAATATTATGTCTGCTGTGTGGAAGACCATCTTTCCAACAATGCCAGGCATTCTTTATAGACAGATTTATTGACAGGTGAGTTCATTTTCCATACACTTTACAGTCACTAAAATACTGGATTAAAGTGGTGTTTCCCTGAGCTGAGACCTGACCCGGCCTGTTCTGACACGCGTGTTCAGACTACGCCCAGCACATACCAACCCAGCTTCATCGCGCTCCATCAGGCCTTCACCAGAACCCCACAAACATCACAGCAATGGGATCAAAGGTGCTCCCTGTGGGGGTAATTAACACTTTAACGCCCTAAGCAGAGGCACGGCAGGTCTCCGAGGTGTGACATTCTAATGTAATGATTATTGAGCGATAACCAATACAACTACAACATGCAGATAAATAGGAAAATGCAGAGGACAAATTTCCAATAAAAGGCAATAAAAGGACAATAATAATAACCTGTGCAATAGCCCGTGCAATAACCTGTAACCATGTCACCTCATCAGTAACCGCCTCCACTGTCCTCAGATTATATATTTATATATTTGTATATTTGTATTCTTTTACATATATATATATTATATAAGAGATATGTTTTATTATATATTTACATTTCTTTCACTCCCTGTACATAAGAGCTACCTGATGTTGTAAATATGTTAATATTTATTGTGATTTTATTTTTTATTTACTTATTGTTCTGAGTGTTTGCACAATTTTTCACAACTTTTTGCACTATACTGTCCCCTGACTGTGAGCTTCTGTCACGAGTGAATTTCTCCTCTGTGAGATCAATAAAGTCTTATCTTATCTTATCTTAATGTGCACCTTAACCTTACACACTACACACAATATATCACACAATAACCATCTGATTTAAAAATGCAATATGCTTCTGGTTCATGACATTAAAAGTGATATACATGCAGTATATAGGAAATACTGTAAGTTCCTTCATTTTGCAAAATAGAATTGACATGAGTCTAGAATCGCACAGGCCTACTAAACATTATGTGACCTTAAAACTTAAAACTAAAACTTCTTATTTCAGTAGATGATAAAAGTGTTGAAACTGCCCTAAGTGCCCTCCCTGTTGCTCCATTCACAGAGCAAATCCTTCAGCCTCTCTCTTTTCTTTCTCTGAGAATGCACAACAAAATGGATCAGTTACCAGTAAAAAAACACAAATTATTTTCCACAGAAAAAACTTGCTTGACTGGTTTGAGTCCTGGGACGTGGGAGTCCTGGGACGTGGGCGTGTGGTTGGAGACAAAGTGGGTCAGTAACCTTTGAGAAGAACATATTTTATTATTGATCAACAGATAAGACCTAAATAATCAGTGACGTACAATCTGAGCTTTGGTGGTCAAATACTAGATTTAAAATTGTGATTGGTAGTAAAAAATGGAATTAGCTGTAATGATAAGAGCATTAGTAACAACTACGGAAAGTAAATAAAAAATAAATAAATACAATGATACATAGATACTAAGATAGAAGATAGAAGTTAAGATGCCATTTTGAACAGGACAATTGGACATTTCCTAAATAGAATATAATTTTCAATTTCTAAAACTATTATTTTATTATGTTCACTAATTAATAATTAATTAATTAACATAATTAACATAACAACAATTCATTTTTATGTTTTGTTTTTGTGTGATAAATGTACAGAAATAGCAATTATGTGTTGAACCTTTTCATTGAAATTGAGTTTGAAATTTTGGTATCATAACAATATGATAATGAACAGTAGTAGTGTCAAATTATGTAACGGTTGTAGTAGTGAGAGTAGTAGTTATAAATAGCAGTAGCAGCAGATAAAGTGGTGGCAGCAGGGACGAGATGTTATTGTTATGTTACTGTTACTTGAGTAGAAGATACAAAAGAAGAGTCACAAAAATACTTTCCCACAGCTTTTTCTTTGATGTGAAACTAACTGCTCACTTCAGCTTCCTCCATCTCAAAGAATGACTTTACCAGAATGAGTTCACTGAATAATTAACTCTTTGTTATCAAAGTGATATGAAAGAACGACAGTACTACAAAATGGTGAATATCCCATTCACTGTCCTACACCTACAAGTTGTCACACTACTTCAATGCCTGAAGCAACACAAAAAGTGACTAATTCTGAAATTTCAAGAGATGCTTGACAAACCAGAAATAACATGAGGTGCTCCCAGCCATTTTGGTCAGTAAGAGGGTTTAGAAAGTGCTGTTCTGGTGGGGGAGCCTGGTACCTGCATGTCTCCATGGGTGTCACTGTTTTGCCTTGAAATGACATAGTATAGCAGCGTAAGTAAAAGTAAAGATATTCAATTACAGGTGCTTTAATTTCTAATAAATACATTGAAAAACTACATGTATTTAGGCTGCGTGTATGGTTTCCTCTCCACAGATATAACTTGTTACCCGTTTGTGTAGTGTTGATTTAACATACTGTTATTTGACCTTGTTTCTTATCACCTCAAATGCTTGTAATACTTTACTGACAACAACTGAAACAGAAATTGAGTAACTCATTTACAGCCAATGCAACAATCTCAAAGACTGAAACTGTCTCTCAATAATGACCAATGATACGTTCAGTTGAGCGAGTTATTTCCAGTGAAGCAACTTCGTGATAAAATTGGTGTCATCATTGAAGGAAGTAGTGGGTTTTTGGCCCATTAAAACAAACTATTATGCAATCTGCAATGCTCTGTGTGGTGTCAGACAGATGCTAGATAAGGTTCTGGTTAAGGGGAATAAAAACAAATATACAGTATATTTGATTTTGTTACTACCTCTTTCCTGGTTCAGTCCTGGTTTAGTCCTGGTTTAGCTGTGCTTAAGTCCTGGTTTAGCCCTGGTTTAGCCCTGGTTTAGTCCTTGGCTCAGCTCACCTCAAGCCATCTTTTTGTTAAATGATTATTTGGGCTTGGGATTGGCACAAATCAAAAGTCCAGTATGAAGTCATTGTGAATAAGAAATTATCTTTTAAAAACACAAAGGAGCCTCATAGACTGCGTTAGTTTCCTGACATGATGATTATGCTACAGAGTAAAAGCTAAAAAAATTTGAGAATTGCTCTGGAAATGCTGCAGATGAAATGCTCTCTGGGATAAAAAAGACAATTTTACATAGAGGTAAACAATATTGACAGAAATGAATATCTGGTGAATGATACTCAGACTTTAACAGTGCATCACGAATGTGTTAAATTGTGCCTGTAAATGTCTTGGTTGAGAGTCAAGTTTAGCACTAAATGTGAATGGAACATAAAATGAATCACAAAAGGGCAGAAATATCACTTTGATCCTTGTTTGGGAGATTATACTACAGATTTTGGTTTCTTTTTGAAGCAATTTTTTAATCTTTTTAAATTGTAGACAATGTACTCAATATTCTAATTTTGCATATCTCCAAATAATCAATTATGAGTTTATATAATATATGTTTTTATGCATCTCCCACCTCTAAATACAGGCCCTTAAATGATGCAACACTGCGCTGACAATTAGAGACGGTGCACAGCTCCACGTGACACCAGCCACAAAGTTTCTGAAATAGCTCCAAGAATATTCTGACAGATAAACCACAAGGCAATGTTAAGTGTAACTATGTCAGTATCATATCATTTAAACCATGCCAAACGTCATATGAAACCACCACTATAAAGAATGACAGTGACGTAAAGCCAGGTGCACTGTAGGCAGGTCCGCCACTTGCTGTCTCCATGGAGATGTTATTGCATCGTCTGGAATGTTCCACAGTATGTCATTAAAGTGACCCTTACACACCATGAGGACAAGCAGGTGCCTACACAAGTAACAGGTCAACCTCGCTCACAGCAAGAGTGCATATTTTTGTAGGTAATTCATTAGCAAATAAAAACACCTATGACTGAATAAATGAAAGGTAAATGAGGCCATACTGTGGGACTTTCCAGGCAAAGCAATAACATCTCCATGGAAACTGAGTTGTTAGCACTATCATTATTAGAGCTGCACCATAGTTAAGGCTGTGGGTTGTGAGCACAATTCTCTCTATACCGATTTAACAGTGTTTACTGTTCTGTAAAATAATATAAATGGATGCAATTAGTAAACAGCAATATTTAGGTCACAAAATAAAATGTCCTTTAACATTAATAAAATATTGTTGGAATTGCAATGTACTTAAGACCTCTAAAAACAAAAATGCTGCTAAAATGCATCCTTGTATTAGTTTAGCAGTTGTTTTTTCAGTAACTCAAGTGTTAATGCTCCCAGCCATTAGAAATGTGCATTGACACCTAATAGTATCGTAAATATCGAAAATCAGATACTAATCAATACTAACTAAAACTAGTGTCGAGACTAGATACTCATTTGAGCAGGTATCGATACTAAAAAAAGTCTCATTCACAGGACAGAAATAGAAATAAACCTTTCCTGAACGACTTTGAGCCTATCAGAACAAGACCACAGAGACTGTACGCCCATGGACCTAGTATGGAACCTGAAGGAGTACACAGATATAACATTGCACGGAAATATAAAAGAAAGTACTATAATTTATTGTTGAAAATCCCATTCTATTGTTTAAAGTGAGAATGTTTTTACTATCATTGTGATCTCCGAATCGATATTGAGTATTCCTTAGTATCAAAGTAGAGTTTGACATTTTACCACCACCTAAACTATTTGACAAATCAAAACAATTTCAACATTTAGCAGAAAAAATTACCCTGCCATTGAGTCTTACCTCCAGCACTGGGGCTGCTCCCAGTATGATCCTCTCCAGTCCGCTTGAGTAGGTCTGCTGGCTCAGAGCTGTCAGACAATGCACCAAAAAACTACAACTCTCCGTCTTCCCCGATCCGCTCTCTCCAGAAACCACAATACACTGGTTTGTTTGGCTGCTTAGCATATTCCTATAGGCAGCCGCAGCTATGGCGAATATATGAGGACTGAGCTTGCCCAGTGGCTGATTTTCATACATTTTGATGTATTTTGGATTATAATAAACTGGCAAGAACTTATTGGGGTTAATGGCGATAAGGATGTTGCTTGCATATGTGTAAATTTTGAGTTTATAAAATCGTTTACTCAAAATTTCTGTAATACTCTCCTCGGTGACATCAGTGAGGTTGCATAGATCGTCATATTGCTCGGTACTACTGTTGTCATTTGGGACTTGCTGCAGGATGAAGTAATAGCCGGCAGCTTTTGGATGCCATTTTTGTGTTTCGCGAGGCCACAGTAGCACTAAATCCAACAAGAAATCATCATAGTCCAATTGATTTTCCTCCTCATCGGTTTTCTTAACTTCTACCAGTTTGTAGCACAGGTTTGAATCCAGGCCCAACATGAGGATGGCGTTTTTGATAACCGATCGAGCTGTGTCTCCATGAGTGATCTGTAGGGGACAGTTGGTAGCGGGGTCCTGAGCTGGTCGGGGGTAGATCTGGACCACGCGGGCCTCGGAGGGGCTGGTGTCCAGGGACCCAGGACGGTTCAGAGCGCTCATCCTGAACCACATATGCCCACCTCTGCATCACACGGCACCCACTGTGGAAACACATGGGAATAATAAGAGAATGAACAAAGAAGAGGAAGATATGTAGACATAAAGGTATAGGTCCACATATTTCTGTCTGCTATGCTGCTTTTTTCCCCTGGAGATATCATAGCTTTTCCTGGTTTTTAGTTCCTGAAAACATGCATCGTTACTGTGATCACAATAACAAATTTTGAAGCATGATATATTGCTGAAGAAAAAATACTGTAGATGAAAAACGATAATGAAACTAATAACCCACAGGCAGGATTATACCCCAAAAAACAATCCTAAATGTATATTACAAATGAAATTATATTGTTATTTAAACTCTAAACTCAAAATTTATCATAGAAAAAGAACAAAAACTCCCCCCAAAATGATGGTTCCATGATATAGTAATTATCGTGACAGGCCTACCTCCATTGAGATATTTTTAATGCCATACTGTAGAATATTGCAGGCAAAGCAATAACATCTCTATGGAGAAAAGCTTGTGACCCTCCACCAGAAAAGTTACATACTACACTTGTAAACACTATTTTCTGATCTATATTATATATGTTTTCTCCTCATCAAAAACATACCTGGTGTTGTTTTGTTTCATGTTTAACACACAAACCCTGCAACACACAAACAAGACGTGCTTCTCTGTGTTTTTAAACTAAATACACCTTTTCTAGAATCATTTGGATAATTTCAGATCTGGAAATGCTAATCTCGACTGAACAAAAGGTAAAGGGTATCTATTTACTTGAAAACTACCATTTCATTACATCACAAGCTGGAACAGAGCATTGTGAGCTCTGAAGATGCAGCCTAAATACTGGATTACTCAAAAATGTGAGTCTGAAACAACACACAACCCCAGGTATGTACCCATATTCTAACATGGCTTAAAGCTCACATGAATCCATTTTGTGTAATGTGACTCTTAAATTTTACCTGTCAGCCAGGGCAGAAAACAATTCAATTTCAATACATTTACATATGTTGGAGCATTGTCAGAATATAAGTAGTCCTGATTTTGCCCAGTTTCGGTCAAGTGTACTTTAGCCTGGTTTAGTTTGGATTTTTAGACCAAACTGAACCCTGATTTACAAACATTTAGGAAGTTCTCATCATCACAAAGTACTCACAGCAATCTAAGCTCTATCTATTCTGTTTTATGGTGTTTGATGAGAGAAAGTGCTGAACCAGAACTAAACCAGGACTAAACTAACCCAACCAAGCACCACAGAGAGCTATAATTAAAGACTTAAATAGGTTCAAACCAGGTCTAAATAGGACTGAACTAGATCAAGACCAGTAAGGAGTAAGAACCAGTCTAAACCTGGACTAAAACCGAAACCACCAGGTACTTTTACAGGCCTTTTTACATTCCTGCAGTTCTAAACACAAGCGGTCTACTTTTCTTGCAACATGTAATGATAAAATCTAATTAATCAATTTAGTACATTTCTAGCAATTTTGCGTAATTTCCAGTGGTTTCGTTAAAAAACAAACAACAGGCATGCTCACCTTTCACTTTGTCAGTCCATCTGGGGCAGAGGAGCGTTTATGACAGTGGAGAAGAAACGAAAAAAATCATAGCACTCTGGTAAACAAATTTCACAACTTTAGGAAGAAAATCAGCGCAGTTACAGCTGAGACATACTACGAAATCCCCACCTCTCTTCCGTGACAAAGTATTCCCACGTATTACGGCAAAGATTAGTTTCTCAATCCGTAGTTTTACCTGAGAAAGTGGGATTACCGTCACTGCACCCGCCGCCCTGCTCCAAAAAAAAGTTCCACTTCCTAGATTTCTCCACACCCTCCCTCCGCACGAAGAGGTGTAAGTAAAAGCACGGATCTGATCATCAGCTTGTGAAATGTGAAAAGTAAGTCATCAGATAATCTCCAGAACTAAATTGCAACAGGTATGACTTGGTGAAAAGTGGCGGATTGGTTTAGCAATGAGCGCACTTGAGTAAATGTAGTAGGTAAGAGTGCAAGGGACACGCCACGCTTGTTATCATGAATGAAAGCAGTGTTCGGGCTCCCTCTGGTGGCAGGTGTTGGTATGTGAAATAAATGCAGTGTGCAAACTTTTTTGAAGATAAGAAATTACAATATAAGAATATTTCAGTACTCTTTCAGTGTAGTGAAGACTGCAGTGAGCGCAACATTGGAGAAACAAAACAGCCACTTCACAAGAGGATGTACCAACACAGACGAGAGAGCCATAATAAGATAAGATAAGATAAGATAAGATAAGATAAGATAAGATAAGATAAGATAAGATAATCCTTTATTTGTCCCACAATGGGGAAATTGCAGTGTCACAACGCAAGTTTCAGAAACAGTAGGAAAATAAGAGCATGCATCAAAATCAAGATAGATAATAATAAGTATTTACAATCAACTAAAAAACACAACACTGTAAAGCTAAAGGCACAGAAACGTTGCACAATAAGTGTCTTTGATTCTGGGCAGTGAACAAACAGCGGATAATGGACCTCAGTCTGCCGTACATCTCCACCTAAAAGCCACAGGCTACTGCTTTGAGGACAGTGAGGTTCAGATCTTAGCCAGAGAAAAGAACTGGTTTGAGAGGGGAGTTAAAGAGGCTATTTTTGTTAGGAAAGACAATCCATCTTTGAACAGAGGCCTCAGACATCATCTGTCTCCCAGCTGCAACTCCATCCTCAGACCTAAATCAAAACAAAGAAAACAATAGGGATAGCCAGGTCAGGTCCAGAGGTGAAAGCACCCATTATGGACCTGAATGATTCTGCTAATATGAGCCCACACTCAGTGCAGTTCAATAGGCCTACAGACAGAAACTGTAAACAAATAGGTGTGGTAGTCTCAGAGTAAATTCACTGTAGTTAGCTCCTCCCTTCAGACAGATGTAAAGTAGTGTCGACCAGCGTCTGACCAAAAATGAAGAAGCAACTTGGAAGAGCTGCGAAAAGTATTTGACCAAATAAACCTTTGTCCAGTTGACAAATTGAATTTCTCCTTTGCCATGGACTCTACCTGGACGACTGAGGGATTTTACACACAATATTTCAATAAAACAAAAAATAAAGAATAAGAATATGAATAACACATAATTTTATTTTCATTATAAACAGGGCTACAATGAAAAGTAGACCCAGAGGTCCAACTCAGGAGACAAAGCAACCTGGCCTGTGCTGTGTTCTCCACGACGACCTGTGTACTGTCCACCAACCTGCAGGAAATCCCTTTGATGGATGGGATGGATGTATGTAAGCCTCCTCCTCCACTTCACCTCTCCACAGTGATAACTGCAAGACTCCAGGTCCTCTTCTGTTCCCTCAGAGAAACACAAAGAGGATCAGTTCTTTAAAATAAAAGGAGTACTTGTGTTATTGTGGTGTAATTTACCTCTGTGGCTCACTTGACCTTTTCCAGTCCTTCCAGTCCTGCTTGCGATCCTGCAGGTAGTCCTCCATCTGCAGCAGCAGCAGCAGCGGGCACAGCGGGCACAAGTTTTGCAGCAGCAGTGGGCACAAGCTTAGGGGGTGACACAGGAGGAGGAGAAAGAGGCATAGTAGGAGGAGCAGTCATCTGAAACCCAACCTATAGTAGACCAGAGGTGAGTTAAATGTATTTATTTATTTTTTTATTTTTAAGTTGACTTGGCCTTTTTATGTAGTCATGATAAAGCGTATATTCTGTACACAATCATCTCAGAATCAAAACACTTATTGTGCAATGTTCCTGTGCCTTTTAGCTTAGCTTACAGTGTTGTGTTTTTTTAGTTGATTGTAAATACTTATTATTATTATTTATCTTGATTTTGATGCATGCTCTTATTTTCCTACTGTTTCTGTAACTTGCGTTGTGACACTGCAATTTCCCCATTGTGGGACAAATAAAAGATTATCTTATCTTATCTTATATGGTCATTTTTAAAGGAAACTATAGAACAGACAACAACAGTCTCAGTGAAATACAGTGTGTGTGTGTGTGTGTGTGTGTGTGTGTGTGAACTATTGGTGATTTTCAGAATGGGACAATGTCATACTACCAGATGTGGGGCAAAAGTCATTCTTGTGCATTTTGCCATGAAATATACAAAAGAAAAATTCACAAATGTTGACCTCGATCACATTGTGACTAGAACCTAGAACTTGCTGCATTGCAACAAAAATCTGCATTTTAACAATATTATAGATATTATTGATCTATAGAATGTAATCGGTCATGTCACGTGAACTCCAATGTTAAGTAATAGTCATAGACCATGATCATTACTGTAATGAAACTATTGCTTTAATTGTTTAATAAAGTCGACTGACTGTATTAGCCTATTCCTCCTGCTATAGCCAAGGTGAACTCAACTAACCTTCAGATTCACTGGAAATGCATTTGACTAGTGTATAGATTTGGACAAGTAAAAGCATAGGCCTACACAAAGAAAAATCGAAAAAAGTTACTTTGCCTGACAATTCCATTTTTCTATTTCCTGCAGCATTTTCCCATCCAAAGAGACAATCTTCCCCAAATCCTGACATATGTAACGTAGTTAATATGTTACATATGTCATAATATGTATAAATAATAGGTATAATATTAAATAATATGCATAAATAATAAATAAATAAATAATTTGTGGATATCCTAAATGGGCTTTCAATAAAACAAAGAGAGCAAAGAAACAGGACAACAGAGAACCAGATCCCAGGAGAAAGGGTGTAACTATTCCTTACCTGGCTGGCGTTTCCGAAAAACTACAGAGGATCTTCAGACAACATGAAATCCCAGTCTATTTCAAACCCACAAACACTTTAAGACAAAAACTGGTCCATCCTAAGGACAAAACACCGAGCCACCAACAAAGCAATGTGGTCTACTCCATTCAGTGTAGTGAAGACTGCAGTGAGCGCTACATTGGAGAAACAAAACAGCCACTTCACAAAAGGATGTATCAACACAGACGGGAAAACCAGGGTGGGCCGCAATCTGCCGTACATCTCCACCTAAAAGCCACAGGCCACTCCTTTGAGGACAGCGAGGTCCAGATCTTGGCCAGAGAAAAGAATTGGTTTGAGAGGGGAGTTAAAGAAGCTATTTTTGTCAAGAAAGAGAATCCTTCCTTGAACAGAAATGGGGGTCTCAGACATCATTTGTCTCCCATCTATAACTCTATCCTCAAACCTAAATCAAAACAAACAGAGAAAACAATGGGACTAGCCAGGACATGTCCAGAGGTGTGAAAACACCCATCATGGCCCTGAATGGATATGCTAACTACTCCCCCACTCCCACTCCATATTGAATAGACACACCTGACTAACAGAAACTGTAAATAAATATGTGTTGTCTCAGAGTAATTTTCATTGTAATTAAGCTCCTCCCTTCAAGCAGATATAAAGCAGTGTCCGCCAGCATCTGACCAGAACTGAAGAAGCAGCTTGGATGAGCTGCGAAACGTATTCGACCAAATAAACTCTGTCCAGTTGACAAATTAAATTTCTCCTTTTGCTATAGTTAATATGAGCGTTGTTAAATCCTGCTAAATTGTGAACTAGCGCCATCTCTTGGTGCCCGCCGTACCTGCACTACCTGTACCCACGCGAACTCTGAGTCGTCCTCATTGTAATGGAGAACTCGAGACGAGGTAACGTGGCTGTGAAATTGTGTGGACAAAAATATGAATTCACTCACGTGTAGCTATTTTAATGCTAAGCTGGTAGTTGTGTGTTGTACTGGAGGTATTTTATGTTTGTTTAGCCATGATCTGCTGAAGTTAGTTTACAGTGTATTTGATTTGACCGTGTTTTCTTTTTGAGTGCTTAACTTTGCCAGCGGCGAACAAATGACTGTCTTCTGCAGATGAGACAGCGCACATGGTGAATGTCCACTACAAGTCAAAATACAACAACTGTTTTCTGTATTATTTTGTGCAGAATAAACTGCTGTCACACCAGACTCCAGCAGCCTCTGTGGGTCATTGAACTAAATGAGAAGACACCCCGGTCACACACACACACACACACACACACACACACACACACACACACACACACACACACATATATATATATATATATTATGTGGTGAACAGGCCAAAACAGTTACAGGAACACAGAAAAAGCGACGCAAACATACCTGTTGTAATTGTTAATTTAATCATGCCTAACTATTTCATATTTGAACAGCTGATCTCCCTTTTAGGCCTGTAATAGTAACTGTCAGATAACGTCCTATATGTTCGTGAAATTGTACACACACTTGTCCAAAAGTACTATAGTTTTGAGAATATAGCAAGTAATGGCTGTTATAGGCTTTGTTTAAACCACTGTATAATAACTAAAAAATGTTGTTTTAGTCTTCATTTCTTGAAGCCATCCAAACTGCATAGCAACATTTGGAGATTACAAAAATCAAGCTTCACCCATTTTATATCAACTCAAACAACTGCTGTCCTGGGGCCTAGAGCTCATGCTACAGGCTCTTATAGGGCTTAGGGTTAGGATTTGAGTTCTTTTATTTGAGTCAATATGTCTGAAACACTTCTGCCCATTTGAGGATAGGACTCAGCCTGTCACATGTCACAAAGTAAAGTGTACTTCTTCAGCAGGTGTCACACTGGGCTCTTGTTATGTGATAAAGTGGGGTGAGGAACTGTGACTGTGGTCCTGAGATGAACCAGCCTCATGGACGTCCAGGCCATCTCCTCACAGCTCCTCATGAAAGAGCTGCAGGTCAAGCGTCTGAGGAGGGGGCTGGGCACAGTGGGTCCACTTTGGGGTAGTCTGGGTGCTTGGGCTTGTTGGTGCTGAGGTCTGACCAGGGCACTCACGAGGGCATCACCAGCTGCATCAGCAAACGTGTTTGCATTTCTGCTCCCAAACTGTACTTCTGCTTTTCACAAGAATCTGAAAATATAAACACAATTTAGACAATGAAGTTGTTCAAATTATGGTGTTTGCAAAAAATGATCCTAGCAATAAAAACATCCTGCTGTGCCTGCTCTTGTACTACCAGTACTTAAATGACATATGTAATGTACACATTTCTAAATAAAAGAACGGCTTAAAGACCTTTACAGAGTCATCAGCAGGAGAAGCTAACAGTGTTAGCAAAGAAAAAACGGTTAGAAACGAATCAGACGAAATTGTTTGTAAACCTACTCCCCGGGGGGCGTAGGGCCGAACTCCACACGAAAATGTCGTCGGACGCCGGAATCGATCCCGCAACCTTCTGGTTGACAGCGAAAAAGGTGCGACCATTCAGAACACACGAGGTGTCCATAGCCGATGAATGGCGGGGGATTCATGTCCGAGGGTCCAACCCGTGGACCCGTGCATCCAGTTTGCGGGGCCGGGTCTCCTTAGTGCATCGGCCTTTGCACGTGAGCCCCGGTACCGGTATAACCCCAGGATGCAGTGGTGCTAACCGCTCGGCCACAGGGCCCCAGGGGTTGTGGAGCGCAGATGGACTATTTAACCTGTTCAGACATAAACAGACCGTGACGTCACCAGGCTCAGGCGTGTGGAAGATCAAATGCCTTATAATGAAAAGAAAGAGAAAGTTGTTCGCTTATTATTTCGGGAATTATTTCGGAAAAGGCTGAATAATTTTAAATCTTCCATGAGTGTGTATGAACAGATCACAGAAGAGATACAGTCGGCCCCATTGGGCCGTTGTGAGTGTATGTTGACAGAACAGCTGGCCTTTGAAAGGCAGATGAGTTTTTCATGCCATGGGCTTCTCCCCATTTGTGCAAACCAGTGTCTAGAGGCTTTCTCATTGAATTGTTGAAACCATCTCCTTTGCTTACGCCTGGAGGGGTATGGAGCCTCCGTAGGGCTTGAGGGCACACTCCAGCAGGGGTGTAGCTACTTCATGGGCCCTGTGCATGTGTATCTGTCCAGGATATATGCGCTGCAGCCAGTTGGGCCCGAGATACAGTCGTCCTGTCAGAGACAGATGTGGTTCCATTGGAGCTTCCATGGATGATCACACCCAGGGCGATTCCCATAGTGAAACACCTCACTCTGTTATCAAAGCGGGGTTAGCTTCACAGCTGTTGGAACACTGGTGTAGTCATACTTTGGAGATGTGTCTGACTTTGGAAGTTGCCAATCATGTCTGCATTGCGAGTGCCGTTTGTCTCTCTAAGCAGAAGAAATGTCACTGACTACCCTCACTCATACAAACAAAGCAGGCAGTGATGTGTGACTCTGTGCACAATGTGAGGATTCAGTGGGAAATCAGTGTCCGCACAGTGTACAGCCGTCCTAGTACAGCTCCGGTGTTGCTCCGGGGGCTGTTGCTCAGGGATTCAGGTGACATCAGGGGCATTTCCTGCAGGTTGGTGGACAGCACACAGGTGGTCATGGAGCACAGTCCATGGTGCTTTGTCTGTTGAGCCCTCCTGACCCAGCCTGGGGTGGACTCTGAGAACACAAGGCCCTGTGCGTACCTTGATTTCCCAAGAGCCACACATACTGTAACACACTGCTAGGCATTTTATGGAAGTGAGTCATGTGCAGAGAGATGGCATCTGTTTAACGACTTAACTTTAGACTTATTTTTGGGGAAACGCTTTTTTTTTTTTTTTTTTTTCTTCACATCAAGACACACAGATGAAAGTACAACCTAATAACACTATAACTGTTTTTGTAGCTATCTGGCTCACACACTGAGCAGTTTTTGAAAGTTTTAGTTTTTTTGAGCTGAGTTTTTAACATCATGTTGTGGGATTTTAACCAACTAAGAAGTGCAGCAGGTGCAGGTCAAAGGACTGTAGTAGGAGGTTGGATTTTGTGAAATGAGCTGTTTGTTTTTCCCACTGTTTGTTTTTCCCATGTCCACGGAGACCGTGCAAGAGGCTTTCTAAGGAGCTAGCTAAGGAGCTTGCTATGGACATTTGAGATGCTACAGGCTTCTTCCACCATATGTGACAGCAAATGTGGCAGAAGACCTTCAGAGGCCTTTCCTGTTGTGTTCCCCTGGCTCATCCTGGAAAGTGCAGTGATGCTGCAGGACACAGAGGAGGGACACTTTTGGTTCTTCCTCACCTCAAACTGCCCTGACACAGATCTGCTGACCCTACCTGACCAGTCCTCCTGTTAAAGTGCACTGAGACCTCTGACTGAGACACAAAGGCCACTGGGAAGGGAAATGGAAATGTTGCTGGAAAACTGCAACAGTTTGCTGCAGCAAAACTTGAATTTCTTTCGGGATCAATACATTTTCTCTCTCTCTTTAAATGTATCTAATATTTATGTTTTTGTATTTTTTTTTTCACACTAACACATGGAACAGACTATTTACAACATAATAATAATAATAATAATAATAATAATAATAATAATAATAATAATAATAATAATAATAATAATAACACCACCACACTAAACCTTTCAATTTTTTTTTTCTTTGCATTTTTTGTTTCACACCAACAAACAAGGACTCACTATTTACATGCTAGTTTACAAGTGATAACTACAAGACTCCAGGTCCTCTTCTGTTCCTTCAGAGAAACACAAAGAGAAAAAGGATCAGTTCTTTAAAATAAAAGGAGTACTTGTGTTATTGTGGTGTAATTTACCTCTGTGGCTCACTTGACCTTTTCCAGTCCTTCCAGTCCTGCTTGCGATCCTGCAGGTAGTCCTCCATCTGCAGCAGCAGCAGCAGCAGCGGGCACAGCGGGCACAAGTTTTGCAGCAGCAGTGGGCACAAGCTTAGGGGGTGACACAGGAGGAGGAGAAAGAGGCATAGTAGGAGGAGCAGTCATCTGAAACCCAACCTATAGTAGACCAGAGGTGAGTTAAATGTATTTATTTATTTTTTTATTTTTAAGTTGACTTGGCCTTTTTATGTAGTCATGATAAAGCGTATATTCTGTACACAATCATCTCAGAATCAAAACACTTATTGTGCAATGTTCCTGTGCCTTTTAGCTTAGCTTACAGTGTTGTGTTTTTTTAATTGATTGTAAATACTTATTATTATTTATCTTGATTTTGATGCATGCTCTTATTTTCCTACTGTTTCTGTAACTTGCGTTGTGACACTGCAATTTCCCCATTGTGGGACAAATAAAGGATTATCTTATCTTATCTTATATGGTCATTTTTAAAGGAAACTATAGAACAGACAACAACAGTCTCAGTGAAATACAGTGTGTGTGTGTGTGTGTGTGTGTGTGTGTGTGTGAACTATTGGTGATTTTCAGAATGGGACAATGTCATACTACCAGATGTGGGGCAAAAGTCATTCTTGTGCATTTTGCCATGAAATATACAAAAGAAAAATTCACAAATGTTGACCTCGATCACATTGTGACTAGAACCTAGAACTTGCTGCATTGCAACAAAAATCTGCATTTTAACAATATTATAGATATTATTGATCTATAGAATGTAATCGGTCATGTCACGTGAACTCCAATGTTAAGTAATAGTCATAGACCATGATCATTACTGTAATGAAACTATTGCTTTAATTGTTTAATAAAGTCGACTGACTGTATTAGCCTATTCCTCCTGCTATAGCCAAGGTGAACTCAACTAACCTTCAGATTCACTGGAAATGCATTTGACTAGTGTATAGATTTGGACAAGTAAAAGCATAGGCCTACACAAAGAAAAATCGAAAAAAGTTATTTTGCCTGACAATTCCATTTTTCTATTTCCTGCAGCATTTTCCCATCCAAAGAGACAATCTTCCCCAAATCCTGACATATGTAACGTAGTTAATATGTTACATATGTCATAATATGTATAAATAATATGTATAATATTAAATAATATGCATAAATAATAAATAATAAATAATTTGTGGATATCCTAAATGGGCTTTCAATAAAACAAAGAGAGCAAAGAAACAGGACAACAGAGAACCAGATCCCAGGAGAAAGGGTGTAACTATTCCTTACCTGGCTGGCGTTTCCGAAAAACTACAGAGGATCTTCAGACAACATGAAATCCCAGTCTATTTCAAACCCACAAACACTTTAAGACAAAAACTGGTCCATCCTAAGGACAAAACACCGAGCCACCAACAAAGCAATGTGGTCTACTCCATTCAGTGTAGTGAAGACTGCAGTGAGCGCTACATTGGAGAAACTAAACAGCCACTTCACAAAAGGATGTATCAACACAGACGGGAAAACCAGGGTGGGCCGCAATCCGCCGTACATCTCCACCTAAAAGCCACAGGCCACTCCTTTGAGGACAGCGAGGTCCAGATCTTGGCCAGAGAAAAGAATTGGTTTGAGAGGGGAGTTAAAGAAGCTATTTTTGTCAAGAAAGAGAATCCTTCCTTGAACAGAAATGGGGGTCTCAGACATCATTTGTCTCCCATCTATAACTCTATCCTCAAACCTAAATCAAAACAAACAGAGAAAACAATGGGACTAGCCAGGACATGTCCAGAGGTGTGAAAACACCCATCATGGCCCTGAATGGATATGCTAACTACTCCCCCACTCCCACTCCATATTGAATAGACACACCTGACTAACAGAAACTGTAAATAAATATGTGTTGTCTCAGAGTAATTTTCATTGTAATTAAGCTCCTCCCTTCAAGCAGATATAAAGCAGTGTCCGCCAGCATCTGACCAGAACTGAAGAAGCAGCTTGGATGAGCTGCGAAACGTATTCGACCAAATAAACTCTGTCCAGTTGACAAATTAAATTTCTCCTTTTGCTATAGTTAATATGAGCGTTGTTAAATCCTGCTAAATTGTGAACTAGCGCCATCTCTTGGTGCCCGCCGTACCTGCACTACCTGTACCCACGCGAACTCTGAGTCGTCCTCATTGTAATGGAGAACTCGAGACGAGGTAACGTGGCTGTGAAATTGTGTGGACAAAAATATGAATTCACTCACGTGTAGCTATTTTAATGCTAAGCTGGTAGTTGTGTGTTGTACTGGAGGTATTTTATGTTTGTTTAGCCATGATCTGCTGAAGTTAGTTTACAGTGTATTTGATTTGACCGTGTTTTCTTTTTGAGTGCTTAACTTTGCCAGCGGCGAACAAATGACTGTCTTCTGCAGATGAGACAGCGCACATGGTGAATGTCCACTACAAGTCAAAATACAACAACTGTTTTCTGTATTATTTTGTGCAGAATAAACTGCTGTCACACCAGACTCCAGCAGCCTCTGTGGGTCATTGAACTAAATGAGAAGACACCCCGGTCACACACACACACACACACACACACACACACACACACACACACACACACATATATATATATATATATATTATGTGGTGAACAGGCCAAAACAGTTACAGGAACACAGAAAAAGCGACGCAAACATACCTGTTGTAATTGTTAATTTAATCATGCCTAACTATTTCATATTTGAACAGCTGATCTCCCTTTTAGGCCTGTAATAGTAACTGTCAGATAACGTCCTATATGTTCGTGAAATTGTACACACACTTGTCCAAAAGTACTATAGTTTTGAGAATATAGCAAGTAATGGCTGTTATAGGCATTACTTGCAGTAATGTTATTATACAGTGTATAATAACTAAAAAATGTTGTTTTAGTCTTCATTTCTTGAAGCCATCCAAACTGCATAGCAACATTTGGAAATTACAAAAATCAAGCTTCACACATTTCATATCAACTCAAACAACTGCTGTCCTGGGGCCTAGAGCTCATGCTACAGGCTCTTATAGGGCTTAGGGTTAGGATTTTACTTCTTTTATTTCAGTCAATATGTCGGAAACACTTCTGCCCATCTGAGGATAGGGCTCAGTCTGTCACATGTCACAAAGTAAAGTGTACTTCTTCACCAGGTGTCACACTGGGCTCTTGTTATTCCAGAAAGTCCATCCTGAGAGGAGCTGTGACTGTGGTGTTGAGATGGACCAGCCTCATCAAAGAGCTGCAGGTCAAGCGTCTGAGGAGGGGGCTGGCCACAGTGGCTCCACTTTGGGCTAATCTGGGTGCTTGGGCTTGTTGGTGCTGAGGTCTGACCAGGGCACTCACGAGGGCATCACCAGCTGCATCAGCAAACCTCTTTCCATTTCTGCTACCAAACTGGACTTCTGCTTTTCACAGAAATCTCAAAATATAAACACAACACAATCAAGTTGTTAAAATTATGCTGTTTGCAAAAAGTAAACTATTAGTCTTCACAGAGACTAATAACTTGCTAAGCATAAGCATAAGCATAAGCGTACACTTAGGAAGTGGAACCACAGAAAATTATACTTTAAAAAGCAAGAAAAACATACTAAAGGATAGCCTGCTCTTGTTCTACCAGTACTTGAAATTACATATGTAATGTACACTGTAATTACACATTTAGAAATCATACAATGACTTAAACACCTTTACACGAGTCATCAACAGGAAAAGCTAACAGTGTTAGCATCTAAGCTAGCGCTAGTTAACGCAAACCTTGAAAACAACACAACAATCTGAAAATGCAGCTTGGCTTAGCAGTACAGAGACCTCCATGTGTCCCTTATATAGTCAAAGATTTCATGCTTGGACACACTTAAACCCACCTGGAAAGACACAAAAGGCTTCTCTGGACTGACTGTAAACACCAGCTTACACTGACCACAATAGCCAATAATGAACGAAAAGTTAGAAAATTTGACACCCACACAGGGATCTAAGGCCTTCGCCTAGCGGCCAACAGTGGCTCCGGTATGACGTGCAAGTGACCAGCGTCACGGCCCATGGGCTGGTCAAGGTCATAGGCAGGGGGCAATTTCCCACGTCCGCTCCATCGTCGCCCGCGGACGATGGGGTTCGAACCTACAACGGACGGGCCGGAGAAATTTACGGACACACCACCTAAATCCACTGCGCTACAGGTGCCTGCCGTAAGAAGCCATGGCAGACGTTCTATTTCAATGTAAACAGTGTGACAGTCTGTTGCCTTAACACATGGGAAGCTGAAAAGTAGGACACATTATGTACACAATTCACCTGTCAAATTTAAAGAATATCATTTGTAAATTAATTTTCCCTTTTGAATGCTTAGATTATTTCAAAAATAAAATTAAATAATCAGAAAGACTTATTCAATGTTAAAAAAAATAGCACCATCTACTGGTAACAAGCATAGTTGCTACTATTTACATTTAGCCCATAGGATGATTTACTGATCGTTTCTGGTAGTGACTGGACTCTAGAATTTTCTCCTCCTACTGTTAAGAATATTCAATTACTAGTTCATTCGTAGTCTGTTCTTTGCTATTCACATGTTGTCCCTTGTCCCACTCCCCTTTTGGGGAGTGTAACTGTTTCAGATGCTGCTGTTCCAGTTTGGACCGCTGCTGCCCCCTAGTGTCGAGGACCTGGACCCCTCCTCTCCTTCCCTGTCCTGGATTAACTGTCCTTGTCCTGCTAGATTAGTAGTTTCATCTGCCTGTCCGTTCAAAGGAGTGGATCTCTCCTTCACTGTGGTCCTCCTCGAGGTTTCTCCGTTTTCCCATTGGGTTTTTCGGAGTTTTTCCTTGTCGAGAAGGAGGGTCTAAGGACAGGAGATGCTGGGACAATTATCCATTTGCCTGCTTGTTGTTGAACATTCTGTATTTTGATTTATGATTGTTTCTTATTCTGCTTTATTATCAACAATTTTGTGAAGTCCGCCGAGATAACTCTTGTTGTGATTTTGGGCTATACAAAAATAAACTGAATTGAATTGAATTGAATAGAATTCAATATACAAAAAGCAGGCGGCACGGTGGCTGAGTGGCAACACTCATGCCTCACAGCAAGAAGGTTACGGGTTCGATCCCCGGGTCACCCGGGCCTTTCTGTGTGGAGTTTGCATGTTTCCTCCGGGTACTCCGGTTTCCCCCCATCAACCAAAAACATGCAACACCCCTATGAACAGTTTACCATCAAGGACCGTCAAGGAATTCCTCTCTCCTGTGGGCTCACCACCTGCAGAGGGGTTCGTCTGGGTCTGGTGCACAGAGTAATGGGCAGCGTGCTGCCCCCGCGACCCAGCCGGATTAAGCGGGAGAAGATGGATGGATGGATGGATACAAAAAGCTGCATTTTAACAATATTCACTTTTTGCTACCCCACATCTGTATTAAAAATTATTGGCCTACAGAATGTTGTGATGTCATCTGAAATGTGACCTATAGTAGACCAGGAGTGAGTTGAATTTAATTTATCCAGGCAGGCATAAGTCTGCACTGGTGCACTTATGTTTTGGCTCCTAACTTGGACAGCAACAATAGACAGGACTGATTGGTCTTGGTCACCGGCCCCAATATGGCCACAGGTTTGAGTCATTGTGGAGGTAGTGGAGCTGGTGACAGGCTGCAGGGGGCGCTTGGGAGATGCAGTATCATTGTCAATGTGAACAACAGTGGGGTGTCTTGGGTGACATACAGAACACTCCATTCCACGTCTGCATTCTTGACTTGTGTGACCAGTTTGCAGACAGCCAAAACAGATTCCCTTTTCTTTAATAAAGTTCACTTTGTCTTTGTGTGTCTTTTCTTTGAAATTAAAGCATTTTTCCAGAGTGTGATTGCTCACTGAGCAAAATAAACATCCAGAATTTACCGAAGATTTGACTTTATTTGTTGTGAATTTGTTTACAGCTGTGACATTGGTGGCAAAACTCCTTTTCCTTTGTTTTATGTGACTGCTGTCGGAGCTCTTGGGTGTGAAGTGCTGTGGATCTTGAATGTTGCTAAAAAGTGGCTCCGATGCGATTTTGACACGTTTTTCGATGAACCAAACCAGGTCAGTGAACAGTGCTCTTTGAGCCTTCCCCTCCTGGATGTTTGTTGGCAAATCCAGTGCTTTCGTGTCAGCAATGTGTTCAGTTAAGTTTGAGCATCCTCTGAGGAACAGTGAAAATGACTGCAGTAGCGCCGCTTTGTCCGCCTCTGCTTTGAGGCGCATGGACACAGTGGAGGAGACGCGCGAGGTTTGAGAGCGCGTCTTTGATACGTTGGACTTTTCAAAGCACACATTTGAGCCACTGTCCTCTGGAGCCAAGTCATCCACATTTTCATTATTGTCCGTATCTGATGGCGGCACATGCCAAAGACCCAAATCACACAGCCAACTCTTGACACATTCAATAAGAGTAAACTAATTGTAGAATAAACAAAATAAGCAAATGGCTCCTACAATAACCATAGACCTTAATAGGCTATACATAGGCTATTTAATATTGGCCTAAATCAGAACATGAAAACTCCACCCGATTCACTGACCCGCCCTGGACTCCAACCCCCCGGCGCTCTGTGAGGCGAGAATTCCACTCACCGTTTTACCCATTTCTTTTGGCTGATGGTGACTCTGACGTTGAGGACTCCACTGAGGCCTTTACCACATTGTTTAAAGATGAAAAACAATCACCTCTGTAAATAACATAGACCTCTGGGTGTAAGCTTATTTGCTAGTTTATGACTTTATAGCTGAAAATCGAAAGAAGTGGTTATAAATGATTTTATCTATGCAAATATGTGACAAACAGGAGGGAAATCTTAGAATAATTGTGTATATATTTTATCCCATAGTTCTATAATCATATGTTAGATATTTGTATGTTTTGAATAACCTCTTTGTGCTCTTTATACTATGTGCAGGACTTTTTAATTGTGGAAGCAGATGATGTGACCGTCGAAACAACAAAGGCTCCCAGGCAGCAGAGTGCAGCTGCTGTATCTCTATCAAACATATTTGCAAAATATATCGTGTTGCTGCTGCTCTCCCTTCCCCTTAGAAACACATTGTAACTAGGGACCATCCTAAATAAAATGGAGGAGATGGGCCTTGAGTGCTTCAGAGCGGCTTGGAGATTGTAACTGACACTCTCTGTCCGTTCTCATCGCCAGTAAAACTTATTCATCTCTTGTCTTTCTTCTTGTATATTACAATGTTTAGGTGGGTTTGAACCTGACACTGGACTTCATTAATAGAATATGTTTTGAACTACATTTATGTAACACACAACTTATTCATGCTTTTAACCAGTGCTTCATTTGTAAATTCATTTTTACAGGAACACTTGGGAACCGGGTCAACGGGCCGGGGGTTCAGGCCAGAACAGTTACAGGTAAAAAGCAACACCAACATGCCTGCTATTTCACACAGTGTGACAGTCTGTTGCCTTAACACATGGGAAGCTGAAAAGTAGGACACATTATGTACACAATTCACCTGTCAAATTTAAAGAATATCATTTGTAAATTAATTTTCCCTTTTGAATGCTTAGATTATTTCAAAAATAAAATTAAATAATCAGAAAGACTTATTCAATGTTAAAAAAAATAGCACCATCTACTGGTAACAAGCATAGTTGCTACTATTTACATTTAGCCCATAGGATGATTTACTGATCGTTTTTGGTAGTGACTGGACTCTACAATTCAAGATACAAAAAGCTGCATTTTAACAATATTCACTTTTTGCTACCCCACATCTGTATTAAAAATTATTGGCCTACAGAATGTTGTGATGTCATCTGAAATGTGACCTATAGTAGACCAGGAGTGAGTTGAATTTAATTTATCCAGGCAGGCATAAGTCTGCACTGGTGCACTTATGTTTTGGCTCCTAACTTGGACAGCAACAATAGACAGGACTCATTGGTCTTGGTCACCGGCCCCAATATGGCCACAGGTTTGAGTCATTGTGGAGGTAGTGGAGCTGGTGACAGGCTGCAGGGGGCGCTTGGGAGATGCAGTATCATTGTCAATGTGAACAACAGTGGGGTGTCTTGGGTGACATACAGAACACTCCATTCCACGTCTGCATTCTTGACTTGTGTGACCAGTTTGCAGACAGCCAAAACAGATTCCCTTTTCTTTAATAAAGTTCACTTTGTCTTTGTGTGTCTTTTCTTTGAAGAAAAAAATATGTTAGATATTTGTGTGTTTTGAATAACCTCTTTGAGCTCTTTATACTATGTGCAGGACTTTTTAATTGTGGAAGCAGATGATGTGACCGTCGAAACAACAAAGGCTCCCAGGCAGCAGAGTGCAGCTGCTGTATCTCTATCAAACATATTTGCAAAATATATCGTGTTGCTGCTGCTCTCCCTTCCCCTTAGAAACACATTGTAACTAGGGACCATCCTAAATAAAATGGAGGAGATGGGCCTTGAGTGCTTCAGAGCGGCTTGGAGATTGTAACTGACACTCTCTGTCCGTTCTCATCGCCAGTAAAACTTATTCATCTCTTGTCTTTCTTCTTGTATATTACAATGTTTAGGTGGGTTTGAACCTGACACTGGACTTCATTAATAGAATATGTTTTGAACTACATTTATGTAACACACAACTTATTCATGCTTTTAACCAGTGCTTCATTTGTAAATTCATTTAACAGAACAGTTACAGGAAAAAAGCAACACCAACATGCCTGCTATTTAATAATTATTTCATTAAATTCCCTTTTAGGCCTGTAATAGTAACTGTCAGATAACATCCTATATGTTCATGACATTGTACACACACTTGTCAAAAAATACAAGACTTTTGAGAATATAGCAAGTAGTGGCTGTTATAGACTTTGTTTAAACCACTGTATAATAACCAGAAAACTTATTTTTTTAGTCTTCATTTCTTTAAGCCATCCAAACTGCATAACAACATTTGGAAATTACAAAAATCAAGCTTCACACATTTCATATCAGCTCAAACAACTGCTGTCCTGGGGCCTAGAGCTCATGCTACAGGCTCTTATAGGGCTTAGGGTTAGGATTTTACTTCTTTCATTTCAGTCAATATGTCGGAAACACTTCTGCCCATTTGAGGATAGGGCTCAGTCTGTCACATGTCACAAAGTAAAGTGTACTTCTTCAGCAGGTGTCACACTGGGCTCTTGTTATTCCAGAAAGTCCATCCTGAGAGGAGCTGTGACTGTGGTGTTGAGATGGACCAGCCTCATGAAAGAGCTGCAGGTCAAGCGTCTGAGGAGGGGGCTGGGCACAGTGGGTCCACTTTGGGGTAGTCTGGGTGCTTGGGCTTGTTGGTGCTGAGGTCTGACCAGGGCACTCACGAGGGCATCACCAGCTGCATCAGCAAACGTGTTTGCATTTCTGCTCCCAAACTGTACTTCTGCTTTTCACAAGAATCTGAAAATATAAACACAATTTAGACAATGAAGTTGTTCAAATTATGGTGTTTGCAAAAAATTATCCTAGCAATAAAAACATCCTGCTGTGCCTGCTCTTGTACTACCAGTACTTAAATGACATATGTAATGTACACATTTCTAAATAAAAGAACGGCTTAAAGACCTTTACAGAGTCATCAGCAGGAGAAGCTAACAGTGTTAGCAAAGAAAAAACGGTTAGAAACGAATCAGACGAAATTGTTTGTAAACCTACTCCCCGGGGGGCGTAGGGCCGAACTCCACACGAAAATGTCGTCGGACGCCGGAATCGATCCCGCAACCTTCTGGTTGACAGCGAAAAAGGTGCGACCATTCAGAACACACGAGGTGTCCATAGCCGATGAATGGCGGGGGATTCATGTCCGAGGGTCCAACCCGTGGACCCGTGCATCCAGTTTGCGGGGCCGGGTCTCCTTAGTGCATCGGCCTTTGCACGTGAGCCCCGGTACCGGTATAACCCCAGGATGCAGTGGTGCTAACCGCTCGGCCACAGGGCCCCAGGGGTTGTGGAGCGCAGATGGACTATTTAACCTGTTCAGACATAAACAGACCGTGACGTCACCAGGCTCAGGCGCTTGGAAGATCAAATGCCTTATAATGAAAAGAAAGAGAAAGTTGTTCGCTTATTATTTCGGGAATTATTTCGGAAAAGGCTGAATAATTTTAAATCTTCCATGAGTGTGTATGAACAGATCACAGAAGAGATACAGTCGGCCCCATTGGGCCGTTGTGAGTGTATGTTGACAGAACAGCTGGCCTTTGAAAGGCAGATGAGTTTTTCATGCCATGGGCTTCTCCCCATTTGTGCAAACCAGTGTCTAGAGGCTTTCTCATTGAATTGTTGAAACCATCTCCTTTGCTTACGCCTGGAGGGGTATGGAGCCTCCGTAGGGCTTGAGGGCACACTCCAGCAGGGGTGTAGCTACTTCATGGGCCCTGTGCATGTGTATCTGTCCAGGATATATGCGCTGCAGCCAGTTGGGCCCGAGATACAGTCGTCCTGTCAGAGACAGATGTGGTTCCATTGGAGCTTCCATGGATGATCACACCCAGGGCGATTCCCATAGTGAAACACCTCACTCTGTTATCAAAGCGGGGTTAGCTTCACAGCTGTTGGAACACTGGTGTAGTCATACTTTGGAGATGTGTCTGACTTTGGAAGTTGCCAATCATGTCTGCATTGCGAGTGCCGTTTGTCTCTCTAAGCAGAAGAAATGTCACTGACTACCCTCACTCATACAAACAAAGCAGGCAGTGATGTGTGACTCTGTGCACAATGTGAGGATTCAGTGGGAAATCAGTGTCCGCACAGTGTACAGCCGTCCTAGTACAGCTCCGGTGTTGCTCCGGGGGCTGTTGCTCAGGGATTCAGGTGACATCAGGGGCATTTCCTGCAGGTTGGTGGACAGCACACAGGTGGTCATGGAGCACAGTCCATGGTGCTTTGTCTGTTGAGCCCTCCTGACCCAGCCTGGGGTGGACTCTGGGAACACAAGGCCCTGTGCGTACCTTGATTTCCCAAGAGCCACACATACTGTAACACACTGCTAGGCATTTTATGGAAGTGAGTCATGTGCAGAGAGATGGCATCTGTTTAACGACTTAACTTTAGACTTATTTTTGGGGAAACGCTTTTTTTTTTTTTTTTTTTTTCTTCACATCAAGACACACAGATGAAAGTACAATCTAATAACACTATAACTGTTTTTGTAGCTATCTGGCTCACACACTGAGCAGTTTTTGAAAGTTTTAGTTTTTTTGAGCTGAGTTTTTAACATCATGTTGTGGGATTTTAACCAACTAAGAAGTGCAGCAGGTGCAGGTCAAAGGACTGTAGTAGGAGGTTGGATTTTGTGAAATGAGCTGTTTGTTTTTCCCACTGTTTGTTTTTCCCATGTCCACGGAGACCGTGCAAGAGGCTTTCTAAGGAGCTAGCTAAGGAGCTTGCTATGGACATTTGAGATGCTACAGGCTTCTTCCACCATATGTGACAGCAAATGTGGCAGAAGACCTTCAGAGGCCTTTCCTGTTGTGTTCCCCTGGCTCATCCTGGAAAGTGCAGTGATGCTGCAGGACACAGAGGAGGGACACTTTTGGTTCTTCCTCACCTCAAACTGCCCTGACACAGATCTGCTGACCCTACCTGACCAGTCCTCCTGTTAAAGTGCACTGAGACCTCTGACTGAGACACAAAGGCCACTGGGAAGGGAAATGGAAATGTTGCTGGAAAACTGCAACAGTTTGCTGCAGCAAAACTTGAATTTCTTTCGGGATCAATACATTTTCTCTCTCTCTTTAAATGTATCTAATATTTATGTTTTTGTATTTTTTTTTTCACACTAACACATGGAACAGACTATTTACAACATAATAATAATAATAATAATAATAATAATAATAATAATAATAATAATAATAATAATAATAATAATAATAATAATAATAATAACACCACCACACTAAACCTTTCAATTTTTTTTTTCTTTGCATTTTTTGTTTCACACCAACAAACAAGGACTCACTATTTACATGCTAGTTTACAAGTGATAACTACAAGACTCCAGGTCCTCTTCTGTTCCTTCAGAGAAACACAAAGAGAAAAAGGATCAGTTCTTTAAAATAAAAGGAGTACTTGTGTTATTGTGGTGTAATTTACCTCTGTGGCTCACTTGACCTTTTCCAGTCCTTCCAGTCCTGCTTGCGATCCTGCAGGTAGTCCTCCATCTGCAGCAGCAGCAGCAGCGGGCACAGCGGGCACAAGTTTTGCAGCAGCAGTGGGCACAAGCTTAGGGGGTGACACAGGAGGAGGAGAAAGAGGCATAGTAGGAGGAGCAGTCATCTGAAACCCAACCTATAGTAGACCAGAGGTGAGTTAAATGTATTTATTTATTTTTTTATTTTTAAGTTGACTTGGCCTTTTTATGTAGTCATGATAAAGCGTATATTCTGTACACAATCATCTCAGAATCAAAACACTTATTGTGCAATGTTCCTGTGCCTTTTAGCTTAGCTTACAGTGTTGTGTTTTTTTAGTTGATTGTAAATACTTATTATTATTATTTATCTTGATTTTGATGCATGCTCTTATTTTCCTACTGTTTCTGTAACTTGCGTTGTGACACTGCAATTTCCCCATTGTGGGACAAATAAAGGATTATCTTATCTTATCTTATATGGTCATTTTTAAAGGAAACTATAGAACAGACAACAACAGTCTCAGTGAAATACAGTGTGTGTGTGTGTGTGTGTGTGTGTGTGTGTGTGTGTGTGTGAACTATTGGTGATTTTCAGAATGGGACAATGTCATACTACCAGATGTGGGGCAAAAGTCATTCTTGTGCATTTTGCTATGAAATATACAAAAGAAAAATTCACAAATGTTGACCTCGATCACATTGTGACTAGAACCTAGAACTTGCTGCATTGCAACAAAAATCTGCATTTTAACAATATTATAGATATTATTGATCTATAGAATGTAATTGGTCATGTCACGTGAACTCCAATGTTAAGTAATAGTCATAGACCATGATCATTACTGTAATGAAACTATTGCTTTAATTGCTTAATAAAGTCGACTGACTGTATTAGCCTATTCCTCCTGCTATAGCCAAGGTGAACTCAACTAACCTTCAGATTCACTGGAAATGCATTTGACTAGTGTATAGATTTGGACAAGTAAAAGCATAGGCCTACACAAAGAAAAATCGAAAAAAGTTAGTTTGCCTGACAATTCCATTTTTCTATTTCCTGCAGCATTTTCCCATCCAAAGAGACAATCTTCCCCAAATCCTGACATATGTAACGTAGTTAATATGTTACATATGTCATAATATGTATAAATAATAGGTATAATATTAAATAATATGCATAAATAATAAATAAATAAATAATTTGTGGATATCCTAAATGGGCTTTCAATAAAACAAAGAGAGCAAAGAAACAGGACAACAGAGAACCAGATCCCAGGAGAAAGGGTGTAACTATTCCTTACCTGGCTGGCGTTTCCGAAAAACTACAGAGGATCTTCAGACAACATGAAATCCCAGTCTATTTCAAACCCACAAACACTTTAAGACAAAAACTGGTCCATCCTAAGGACAAAACACCGAGCCACCAACAAAGCAATGTGGTCTACTCCATTCAGTGTAGTGAAGACTGCAGTGAGCGCTACATTGGAGAAACAAAACAGCCACTTCACAAAAGGATGTATCAACACAGACGGGAAAACCAGGGTGGGCCGCAATCCGCCGTACATCTCCACCTAAAAGCCACAGGCCACTCCTTTGAGGACAGCGAGGTCCAGATCTTGGCCAGAGAAAAGAATTGGTTTGAGAGGGGAGTTAAAGAAGCTATTTTTGTCAAGAAAGAGAATCCTTCCTTGAACAGAAATGGGGGTCTCAGACATCATTTGTCTCCCATCTATAACTCTATCCTCAAACCTAAATCAAAACAAACAGAGAAAACAATGGGACTAGCCAGGACATGTCCAGAGGTGTGAAAACACCCATCATGGCCCTGAATGGATATGCTAACTACTCCCCCACTCCCACTCCATATTGAATAGACACACCTGACTAACAGAAACTGTAAATAAATATGTGTTGTCTCAGAGTAATTTTCATTGTAATTAAGCTCCTCCCTTCAAGCAGATATAAAGCAGTGTCCGCCAGCATCTGACCAGAACTGAAGAAGCAGCTTGGATGAGCTGCGAAACGTATTCGACCAAATAAACTCTGTCCAGTTGACAAATTAAATTTCTCCTTTTGCTATAGTTAATATGAGCGTTGTTAAATCCTGCTAAATTGTGAACTAGCGCCATCTCTTGGTGCCCGCCGTACCTGCACTACCTGTACCCACGCGAACTCTGAGTCGTCCTCATTGTAATGGAGAACTCGAGACGAGGTAACGTGGCTGTGAAATTGTGTGGACAAAAATATGAATTCACTCACGTGTAGCTATTTTAATGCTAAGCTGGTAGTTGTGTGTTGTACTGGAGGTATTTTATGTTTGTTTAGCCATGATCTGCTGAAGTTAGTTTACAGTGTATTTGATTTGACCGTGGTTTCTTTTTGAGTGCTTAACTTTGCCAGCGGCGAACAAATGACTGTCTTCTGCAGATGAGACAGCGCACATGGTGAATGTCCACTACAAGTCAAAATACAACAACTGTTTTCTGTATTATTTTGTGCAGAATAAACTGCTGTCACACCAGACTCCAGCAGCCTCTGTGGGTCATTGAACTAAATGAGAAGACACCCCGGTCACACACACACACACACACACACACACACACACACACACACACACACACACACACACACACATATATATATATTATGTGGTGAACAGGCCAAAACAGTTACAGGAACACAGAAAAAGCGACGCAAACATACCTGTTGTAATTGTTAATTTAATCATGCCTAACTATTTCATATTTGAACAGCTGATCTCCCTTTTAGGCCTGTAATAGTAACTGTCAGATAACGTCCTATATGTTCGTGAAATTGTACACACACTTGTCCAAAAGTACTATAGTTTTGAGAATATAGCAAGTAATGGCTGTTATAGGCTTTGTTTAAACCAGTGTATAATAACTAAAAAATGTTGTTTTAGTCTTCATTTCTTGAAGCCATCCAAACTGCATAGAAACATTTGGAGATTACAAAAATCAAGCTTCACCCATTTTATATCAACTCAAACAACTGCTGTCCTGGGGCCTAGAGCTCATGCTACAGGCTCTTATAGGGCTTAGGGTTAGGATTTGAGTTCTTTTATTTGAGTCAATATGTCTGAAACACTTCTGCCCATTTGAGGATAGGACTCAGCCTGTCACATGTCACAATGTAAAGTGTACTTCTTCAGCAGGTGTCACACTGGGCTCTTGTTATTCTAGAAAGTCCATCCTGAGAGGAGCTGTGACTGTGGTCCTGAGATGAACCAGCCTCATGGACGTCCAGGCCATCTCCTCACAGCTCCTCATGAAAGAGCTGCAGGTCAAGCGTCTGAGGAGGGGGCTGGGCACAGTGGGTCCACTTTGGGGTAGTCTGGGTGCTTGGGCTTGTTGGTGCTGAGGTCTGACCAGGGCACTCACGAGGGCATCACCAGCTGCATCAGCAAACGTGTTTGCATTTCTGCTCCCAAACTGTACTTCTGCTTTTCACAAGAATCTGAAAATATAAACACAATTTAGACAATGAAGTTGTTCAAATTATGGTGTTTGCAAAAAATTATCCTAGCAATAAAAACATCCTGCTGTGCCTGCTCTTGTACTACCAGTACTTAAATGACATATGTAATGTACACATTTCTAAATAAAAGAACGGCTTAAAGACCTTTACAGAGTCATCAGCAGGAGAAGCTAACAGTGTTAGCAAAGAAAAAACGGTTAGAAACGAATCAGACGAAATTGTTTGTAAACCTACTCCCCGGGGGGCGTAGGGCCGAACTCCACACGAAAATGTCGTCGGACGCCGGAATCGATCCCGCAACCTTCTGGTTGACAGCGAAAAAGGTGCGACCATTCAGAACACACGAGGTGTCCATAGCCGATGAATGGCGGGGGATTCATGTCCGAGGGTCCAACCCGTGGACCCGTGCATCCAGTTTGCGGGGCCGGGTCTCCTTAGTGCATCGGCCTTTGCACGTGAGCCCCGGTACCGGTATAACCCCAGGATGCAGTGGTGCTAACCGCTCGGCCACAGGGCCCCAGGGGTTGTGGAGCGCAGATGGACTATTTAACCTGTTCAGACATAAACAGACCGTGACGTCACCAGGCTCAGGCGCTTGGAAGATCAAATGCCTTATAATGAAAAGAAAGAGAAAGTTGTTCGCTTATTATTTCGGGAATTATTTCGGAAAAGGCTGAATAATTTTAAATCTTCCATGAGTGTGTATGAACAGATCATAGAAGAGATACAGTCGGCCCCATTGGGCCGTTGTGAGTGTATGTTGACAGAACAGCTGGCCTTTGAAAGGCAGATGAGTTTTTCATGCCATGGGCTTCTCCCCATTTGTGCAAACCAGTGTCTAGAGGCTTTCTCATTGAATTGTTGAAACCATCTCCTTTGCTTACGCCTGGAGGGGTATGGAGCCTCCGTAGGGCTTGAGGGCACACTCCAGCAGGGGTGTAGCTACTTCATGGGCCCTGTGCATGTGTATCTGTCCAGGATATATGCGCTGCAGCCAGTTGGGCCCGAGATACAGTCGTCCTGTCAGAGACAGATGTGGTTCCATTGGAGCTTCCATGGATGATCACACCCAGGGCGATTCCCATAGTGAAACACCTCACTCTGTTATCAAAGCGGGGTTAGCTTCACAGCTGTTGGAACACTGGTGTAGTCATACTTTGGAGATGTGTCTGACTTTGGAAGTTGCCAATCATGTCTGCATTGCGAGTGCCGTTTGTCTCTCTAAGCAGAAGAAATGTCACTGACTACCCTCACTCATACAAACAAAGCAGGCAGTGATGTGTGACTCTGTGCACAATGTGAGGATTCAGTGGGAAATCAGTGTCCGCACAGTGTACAGCCGTCCTAGTACAGCTCCGGTGTTGCTCCGGGGGCTGTTGCTCAGGGATTCAGGTGACATCAGGGGCATTTCCTGCAGGTTGGTGGACAGCACACAGGTGGTCATGGAGCACAGTCCATGGTGCTTTGTCTGTTGAGCCCTCCTGACCCAGCCTGGGGTGGACTCTGGGAACACAAGGCCCTGTGCGTACCTTGATTTCCCAAGAGCCACACATACTGTAACACACTGCTAGGCATTTTATGGAAGTGAGTCATGTGCAGAGAGATGGCATCTGTTTAACGACTTAACTTTAGACTTATTTTTGGGGAAACGCTTTTTTTTTTTTTTTTTTTTCTTCACATCAAGACACACAGATGAAAGTACAATCTAATAACACTATAACTGTTTTTGTAGCTATCTGGCTCACACACTGAGCAGTTTTTGAAAGTTTTAGTTTTTTTGAGCTGAGTTTTTAACATCATGTTGTGGGATTTTAACCAACTAAGAAGTGCAGCAGGTGCAGGTCAAAGGACTGTAGTAGGAGGTTGGATTTTGTGAAATGAGCTGTTTGTTTTTCCCACTGTTTGTTTTTCCCATGTCCACGGAGACCGTGCAAGAGGCTTTCTAAGGAGCTAGCTAAGGAGCTTGCTATGGACATTTGAGATGCTACAGGCTTCTTCCACCATATGTGACAGCAAATGTGGCAGAAGACCTTCAGAGGCCTTTCCTGTTGTGTTCCCCTGGCTCATCCTGGAAAGTGCAGTGATGCTGCAGGACACAGAGGAGGGACACTTTTGGTTCTTCCTCACCTCAAACTGCCCTGACACAGATCTGCTGACCCTACCTGACCAGTCCTCCTGTTAAAGTGCACTGAGACCTCTGACTGAGACACAAAGGCCACTGGGAAGGGAAATGGAAATGTTGCTGGAAAACTGCAACAGTTTGCTGCAGCAAAACTTGAATTTCTTTCGGGATCAATACATTTTCTCTCTCTCTTTAAATGTATCTAATATTTATGTTTTTGTATTTTTTTTTTCACACTAACACATGGAACAGACTATTTACAACATAATAATAATAATAATAATAATAATAATAATAATAATAATAATAATAATAATAATAATAATAATAATAATAATAACACCACCACACTAAACCTTTCAATTTTTTTTTTCTTTGCATTTTTTGTTTCACACCAACAAACAAGGACTCACTATTTACATGCTAGTTTACAAGTGATAACTACAAGACTCCAGGTCCTCTTCTGTTCCTTCAGAGAAACACAAAGAGAAAAAGGATCAGTTCTTTAAAATAAAAGGAGTACTTGTGTTATTGTGGTGTAATTTACCTCTGTGGCTCACTTGACCTTTTCCAGTCCTTCCAGTCCTGCTTGCGATCCTGCAGGTAGTCCTCCATCTGCAGCAGCAGCAGCAGCGGGCACAGCGGGCACAAGTTTTGCAGCAGCAGTGGGCACAAGCTTAGGGGGTGACACAGGAGGAGGAGAAAGAGGCATAGTAGGAGGAGCAGTCATCTGAAACCCAACCTATAGTAGACCAGAGGTGAGTTAAATGTATTTATTTATTTTTTTATTTTTAAGTTGACTTGGCCTTTTTATGTAGTCATGATAAAGCGTATATTCTGTACACAATCATCTCAGAATCAAAACACTTATTGTGCAATGTTCCTGTGCCTTTTAGCTTAGCTTACAGTGTTGTGTTTTTTTAATTGATTGTAAATACTTATTATTATTTATCTTGATTTTGATGCATGCTCTTATTTTCCTACTGTTTCTGTAACTTGCGTTGTGACACTGCAATTTCCCCATTGTGGGACAAATAAAGGATTATCTTATCTTATCTTATATGGTCATTTTTAAAGGAAACTATAGAACAGACAACAACAGTCTCAGTGAAATACAGTGTGTGTGTGTGTGTGTGTGTGTGTGTGTGTGTGTGTGTGTGAACTATTGGTGATTTTCAGAATGGGACAATGTCATACTACCAGATGTGGGGCAAAAGTCATTCTTGTGCATTTTGCTATGAAATATACAAAAGAAAAATTCACAAATGTTGACCTCGATCACATTGTGACTAGAACCTAGAACTTGCTGCATTGCAACAAAAATCTGCATTTTAACAATATTATAGATATTATTGATCTATAGAATGTAATTGGTCATGTCACGTGAACTCCAATGTTAAGTAATAGTCATAGACCATGATCATTACTGTAATGAAACTATTGCTTTAATTGCTTAATAAAGTCGACTGACTGTATTAGCCTATTCCTCCTGCTATAGCCAAGGTGAACTCAACTAACCTTCAGATTCACTGGAAATGCATTTGACTAGTGTATAGATTTGGACAAGTAAAAGCATAGGCCTACACAAAGAAAAATCGAAAAAAGTTAGTTTGCCTGACAATTCCATTTTTCTATTTCCTGCAGCATTTTCCCATCCAAAGAGACAATCTTCCCCAAATCCTGACATATGTAACGTAGTTAATATGTTACATATGTCATAATATGTATAAATAATATGTATAATATTAAATAATATGCATAAATAATAAATAAATAAATAATTTGTGGATATCCTAAATGGGCTTTCAATAAAACAAAGAGAGCAAAGAAACAGGACAACAGAGAACCAGATCCCAGGAGAAAGGGTGTAACTATTCCTTACCTGGCTGGCGTTTCCGAAAAACTACAGAGGATCTTCAGACAACATGAAATCCCAGTCTATTTCAAACCCACAAACACTTTAAGACAAAAACTGGTCCATCCTAAGGACAAAACACCGAGCCACCAACAAAGCAATGTGGTCTACTCCATTCAGTGTAGTGAAGACTGCAGTGAGCGCTACATTG
The DNA here is from genome assembly GCA_029959045.1 of Taenioides sp. WSHXM2023. Lineage (NCBI taxonomy): Eukaryota > Metazoa > Chordata > Actinopteri > Gobiiformes > Gobiidae > Taenioides > Taenioides sp. WSHXM2023. The sequence goes on along the minus strand of CM057096.1, from coordinate 10,109,144 downwards.
GAGAAACAAAACAGCCACTTCACAAAAGGATGTATCAACACAGACGGGAAAACCAGGGTGGGCCGCAATCCGCCGTACATCTCCACCTAAAAGCCACAGGCCACTCCTTTGAGGACAGCGAGGTCCAGATCTTGGCCAGAGAAAAGAATTGGTTTGAGAGGGGAGTTAAAGAAGCTATTTTTGTCAAGAAAGAGAATCCTTCCTTGAACAGAAATGGGGGTCTCAGACATCATTTGTCTCCCATCTATAACTCTATCCTCAAACCTAAATCAAAACAAACAGAGAAAACAATGGGACTAGCCAGGACATGTCCAGAGGTGTGAAAACACCCATCATGGCCCTGAATGGATATGCTAACTACTCCCCCACTCCCACTCCATATTGAATAGACACACCTGACTAACAGAAACTGTAAATAAATATGTGTTGTCTCAGAGTAATTTTCATTGTAATTAAGCTCCTCCCTTCAAGCAGATATAAAGCAGTGTCCGCCAGCATCTGACCAGAACTGAAGAAGCAGCTTGGATGAGCTGCGAAACGTATTCGACCAAATAAACTCTGTCCAGTTGACAAATTAAATTTCTCCTTTTGCTATAGTTAATATGAGCGTTGTTAAATCCTGCTAAATTGTGAACTAGCGCCATCTCTTGGTGCCCGCCGTACCTGCACTACCTGTACCCACGCGAACTCTGAGTCGTCCTCATTGTAATGGAGAACTCGAGACGAGGTAACGTGGCTGTGAAATTGTGTGGACAAAAATATGAATTCACTCACGTGTAGCTATTTTAATGCTAAGCTGGTAGTTGTGTGTTGTACTGGAGGTATTTTATGTTTGTTTAGCCATGATCTGCTGAAGTTAGTTTACAGTGTATTTGATTTGACCGTGGTTTCTTTTTGAGTGCTTAACTTTGCCAGCGGCGAACAAATGACTGTCTTCTGCAGATGAGACAGCGCACATGGTGAATGTCCACTACAAGTCAAAATACAACAACTGTTTTCTGTATTATTTTGTGCAGAATAAACTGCTGTCACACCAGACTCCAGCAGCCTCTGTGGGTCATTGAACTAAATGAGAAGACACCCCGGTCACACACACACACACACACACACACACACACACACACACACACACACACACACACACACACACACACACACACACACACACACACACACACACACACACACATATATATATATATATATATTATGTGGTGAACAGGCCAAAACAGTTACAGGAACACAGAAAAAGCGACGCAAACATACCTGTTGTAATTGTTAATTTAATCATGCCTAACTATTTCATATTTGAACAGCTGATCTCCCTTTTAGGCCTGTAATAGTAACTGTCAGATAACGTCCTATATGTTCGTGAAATTGTACACACACTTGTCCAAAAGTACTATAGTTTTGAGAATATAGCAAGTAATGGCTGTTATAGGCTTTGTTTAAACCAGTGTATAATAACTAAAAAATGTTGTTTTAGTCTTCATTTCTTGAAGCCATCCAAACTGCATAGAAACATTTGGAGATTACAAAAATCAAGCTTCACCCATTTTATATCAACTCAAACAACTGCTGTCCTGGGGCCTAGAGCTCATGCTACAGGCTCTTATAGGGCTTAGGGTTAGGATTTGAGTTCTTTTATTTGAGTCAATATGTCTGAAACACTTCTGCCCATTTGAGGATAGGACTCAGCCTGTCACATGTCACAATGTAAAGTGTACTTCTTCAGCAGGTGTCACACTGGGCTCTTGTTATTCTAGAAAGTCCATCCTGAGAGGAGCTGTGACTGTGGTCCTGAGATGAACCAGCCTCATGGACGTCCAGGCCATCTCCTCACAGCTCCTCATGAAAGAGCTGCAGGTCAAGCGTCTGAGGAGGGGGCTGGGCACAGTGGGTCCACTTTGGGGTAGTCTGGGTGCTTGGGCTTGTTGGTGCTGAGGTCTGACCAGGGCACTCACGAGGGCATCACCAGCTGCATCAGCAAACGTGTTTGCATTTCTGCTCCCAAACTGTACTTCTGCTTTTCACAAGAATCTGAAAATATAAACACAATTTAGACAATGAAGTTGTTCAAATTATGGTGTTTGCAAAAAATTATCCTAGCAATAAAAACATCCTGCTGTGCCTGCTCTTGTACTACCAGTACTTAAATGACATATGTAATGTACACATTTCTAAATAAAAGAACGGCTTAAAGACCTTTACAGAGTCATCAGCAGGAGAAGCTAACAGTGTTAGCAAAGAAAAAACGGTTAGAAACGAATCAGACGAAATTGTTTGTAAACCTACTCCCCGGGGGGCGTAGGGCCGAACTCCACACGAAAATGTCGTCGGACGCCGGAATCGATCCCGCAACCTTCTGGTTGACAGCGAAAAAGGTGCGACCATTCAGAACACACGAGGTGTCCATAGCCGATGAATGGCGGGGGATTCATGTCCGAGGGTCCAACCCGTGGACCCGTGCATCCAGTTTGCGGGGCCGGGTCTCCTTAGTGCATCGGCCTTTGCACGTGAGCCCCGGTACCGGTATAACCCCAGGATGCAGTGGTGCTAACCGCTCGGCCACAGGGCCCCAGGGGTTGTGGAGCGCAGATGGACTATTTAACCTGTTCAGACATAAACAGACCGTGACGTCACCAGGCTCAGGCGCTTGGAAGATCAAATGCCTTATAATGAAAAGAAAGAGAAAGTTGTTCGCTTATTATTTCGGGAATTATTTCGGAAAAGGCTGAATAATTTTAAATCTTCCATGAGTGTGTATGAACAGATCATAGAAGAGATACAGTCGGCCCCATTGGGCCGTTGTGAGTGTATGTTGACAGAACAGCTGGCCTTTGAAAGGCAGATGAGTTTTTCATGCCATGGGCTTCTCCCCATTTGTGCAAACCAGTGTCTAGAGGCTTTCTCATTGAATTGTTGAAACCATCTCCTTTGCTTACGCCTGGAGGGGTATGGAGCCTCCGTAGGGCTTGAGGGCACACTCCAGCAGGGGTGTAGCTACTTCATGGGCCCTGTGCATGTGTATCTGTCCAGGATATATGCGCTGCAGCCAGTTGGGCCCGAGATACAGTCGTCCTGTCAGAGACAGATGTGGTTCCATTGGAGCTTCCATGGATGATCACACCCAGGGCGATTCCCATAGTGAAACACCTCACTCTGTTATCAAAGCGGGGTTAGCTTCACAGCTGTTGGAACACTGGTGTAGTCATACTTTGGAGATGTGTCTGACTTTGGAAGTTGCCAATCATGTCTGCATTGCGAGTGCCGTTTGTCTCTCTAAGCAGAAGAAATGTCACTGACTACCCTCACTCATACAAACAAAGCAGGCAGTGATGTGTGACTCTGTGCACAATGTGAGGATTCAGTGGGAAATCAGTGTCCGCACAGTGTACAGCCGTCCTAGTACAGCTCCGGTGTTGCTCCGGGGGCTGTTGCTCAGGGATTCAGGTGACATCAGGGGCATTTCCTGCAGGTTGGTGGACAGCACACAGGTGGTCATGGAGCACAGTCCATGGTGCTTTGTCTGTTGAGCCCTCCTGACCCAGCCTGGGGTGGACTCTGGGAACACAAGGCCCTGTGCGTACCTTGATTTCCCAAGAGCCACACATACTGTAACACACTGCTAGGCATTTTATGGAAGTGAGTCATGTGCAGAGAGATGGCATCTGTTTAACGACTTAACTTTAGACTTATTTTTGGGGAAACGCTTTTTTTTTTTTTTTTTTTTCTTCACATCAAGACACACAGATGAAAGTACAATCTAATAACACTATAACTGTTTTTGTAGCTATCTGGCTCACACACTGAGCAGTTTTTGAAAGTTTTAGTTTTTTTGAGCTGAGTTTTTAACATCATGTTGTGGGATTTTAACCAACTAAGAAGTGCAGCAGGTGCAGGTCAAAGGACTGTAGTAGGAGGTTGGATTTTGTGAAATGAGCTGTTTGTTTTTCCCACTGTTTGTTTTTCCCATGTCCACGGAGACCGTGCAAGAGGCTTTCTAAGGAGCTAGCTAAGGAGCTTGCTATGGACATTTGAGATGCTACAGGCTTCTTCCACCATATGTGACAGCAAATGTGGCAGAAGACCTTCAGAGGCCTTTCCTGTTGTGTTCCCCTGGCTCATCCTGGAAAGTGCAGTGATGCTGCAGGACACAGAGGAGGGACACTTTTGGTTCTTCCTCACCTCAAACTGCCCTGACACAGATCTGCTGACCCTACCTGACCAGTCCTCCTGTTAAAGTGCACTGAGACCTCTGACTGAGACACAAAGGCCACTGGGAAGGGAAATGGAAATGTTGCTGGAAAACTGCAACAGTTTGCTGCAGCAAAACTTGAATTTCTTTCGGGATCAATACATTTTCTCTCTCTCTTTAAATGTATCTAATATTTATGTTTTTGTATTTTTTTTTTCACACTAACACATGGAACAGACTATTTACAACATAATAATAATAATAATAATAATAATAATAATAATAATAATAATAATAATAATAATAATAATAATAACACCACCACACTAAACCTTTCAATTTTTTTTTTCTTTGCATTTTTTGTTTCACACCAACAAACAAGGACTCACTATTTACATGCTAGTTTACAAGTGATAACTACAAGACTCCAGGTCCTCTTCTGTTCCTTCAGAGAAACACAAAGAGAAAAAGGATCAGTTCTTTAAAATAAAAGGAGTACTTGTGTTATTGTGGTGTAATTTACCTCTGTGGCTCACTTGACCTTTTCCAGTCCTTCCAGTCCTGCTTGCGATCCTGCAGGTAGTCCTCCATCTGCAGCAGCAGCAGCAGCGGGCACAGCGGGCACAAGTTTTGCAGCAGCAGTGGGCACAAGCTTAGGGGGTGACACAGGAGGAGGAGAAAGAGGCATAGTAGGAGGAGCAGTCATCTGAAACCCAACCTATAGTAGACCAGAGGTGAGTTAAATGTATTTATTTATTTTTTTATTTTTAAGTTGACTTGGCCTTTTTATGTAGTCATGATAAAGCGTATATTCTGTACACAATCATCTCAGAATCAAAACACTTATTGTGCAATGTTCCTGTGCCTTTTAGCTTAGCTTACAGTGTTGTGTTTTTTTAATTGATTGTAAATACTTATTATTATTTATCTTGATTTTGATGCATGCTCTTATTTTCCTACTGTTTCTGTAACTTGCGTTGTGACACTGCAATTTCCCCATTGTGGGACAAATAAAGGATTATCTTATCTTATCTTATATGGTCATTTTTAAAGGAAACTATAGAACAGACAACAACAGTCTCAGTGAAATACAGTGTGTGTGTGTGTGTGTGTGTGTGTGTGTGTGTGAACTATTGGTGATTTTCAGAATGGGACAATGTCATACTACCAGATGTGGGGCAAAAGTCATTCTTGTGCATTTTGCTATGAAATATACAAAAGAAAAATTCACAAATGTTGACCTCGATCACATTGTGACTAGAACCTAGAACTTGCTGCATTGCAACAAAAATCTGCATTTTAACAATATTATAGATATTATTGATCTATAGAATGTAATTGGTCATGTCACGTGAACTCCAATGTTAAGTAATAGTCATAGACCATGATCATTACTGTAATGAAACTATTGCTTTAATTGCTTAATAAAGTCGACTGACTGTATTAGCCTATTCCTCCTGCTATAGCCAAGGTGAACTCAACTAACCTTCAGATTCACTGGAAATGCATTTGACTAGTGTATAGATTTGGACAAGTAAAAGCATAGGCCTACACAAAGAAAAATCGAAAAAAGTTAGTTTGCCTGACAATTCCATTTTTCTATTTCCTGCAGCATTTTCCCATCCAAAGAGACAATCTTCCCCAAATCCTGACATATGTAACGTAGTTAATATGTTACATATGTCATAATATGTATAAATAATATGTATAATATTAAATAATATGCATAAATAATAAATAAATAAATAATTTGTGGATATCCTAAATGGGCTTTCAATAAAACAAAGAGAGCAAAGAAACAGGACAACAGAGAACCAGATCCCAGGAGAAAGGGTGTAACTATTCCTTACCTGGCTGGCGTTTCCGAAAAACTACAGAGGATCTTCAGACAACATGAAATCCCAGTCTATTTCAAACCCACAAACACTTTAAGACAAAAACTGGTCCATCCTAAGGACAAAACACCGAGCCACCAACAAAGCAATGTGGTCTACTCCATTCAGTGTAGTGAAGACTGCAGTGAGCGCTACATTGGAGAAACAAAACAGCCACTTCACAAAAGGATGTATCAACACAGACGGGAAAACCAGGGTGGGCCGCAATCCGCCGTACATCTCCACCTAAAAGCCACAGGCCACTCCTTTGAGGACAGCGAGGTCCAGATCTTGGCCAGAGAAAAGAATTGGTTTGAGAGGGGAGTTAAAGAAGCTATTTTTGTCAAGAAAGAGAATCCTTCCTTGAACAGAAATGGGGGTCTCAGACATCATTTGTCTCCCATCTATAACTCTATCCTCAAACCTAAATCAAAACAAACAGAGAAAACAATGGGACTAGCCAGGACATGTCCAGAGGTGTGAAAACACCCATCATGGCCCTGAATGGATATGCTAACTACTCCCCCACTCCCACTCCATATTGAATAGACACACCTGACTAACAGAAACTGTAAATAAATATGTGTTGTCTCAGAGTAATTTTCATTGTAATTAAGCTCCTCCCTTCAAGCAGATATAAAGCAGTGTCCGCCAGCATCTGACCAGAACTGAAGAAGCAGCTTGGATGAGCTGCGAAACGTATTCGACCAAATAAACTCTGTCCAGTTGACAAATTAAATTTCTCCTTTTGCTATAGTTAATATGAGCGTTGTTAAATCCTGCTAAATTGTGAACTAGCGCCATCTCTTGGTGCCCGCCGTACCTGCACTACCTGTACCCACGCGAACTCTGAGTCGTCCTCATTGTAATGGAGAACTCGAGACGAGGTAACGTGGCTGTGAAATTGTGTGGACAAAAATATGAATTCACTCACGTGTAGCTATTTTAATGCTAAGCTGGTAGTTGTGTGTTGTACTGGAGGTATTTTATGTTTGTTTAGCCATGATCTGCTGAAGTTAGTTTACAGTGTATTTGATTTGACCGTGGTTTCTTTTTGAGTGCTTAACTTTGCCAGCGGCGAACAAATGACTGTCTTCTGCAGATGAGACAGCGCACATGGTGAATGTCCACTACAAGTCAAAATACAACAACTGTTTTCTGTATTATTTTGTGCAGAATAAACTGCTGTCACACCAGACTCCAGCAGCCTCTGTGGGTCATTGAACTAAATGAGAAGACACCCCGGTCACACACACACACACACACACACACACACCCACACACACACACACACACACACACACACACACACACACACACACACACACACACACACACACACATATATATATATTATGTGGTGAACAGGCCAAAACAGTTACAGGAACACAGAAAAAGCGACGCAAACATACCTGTTGTAATTGTTAATTTAATCATGCCTAACTATTTCATATTTGAACAGCTGATCTCCCTTTTAGGCCTGTAATAGTAACTGTCAGATAACGTCCTATATGTTCGTGAAATTGTACACACACTTGTCCAAAAGTACTATAGTTTTGAGAATATAGCAAGTAATGGCTGTTATAGGCTTTGTTTAAACCAGTGTATAATAACTAAAAAATGTTGTTTTAGTCTTCATTTCTTGAAGCCATCCAAACTGCATAGAAACATTTGGAGATTACAAAAATCAAGCTTCACCCATTTTATATCAACTCAAACAACTGCTGTCCTGGGGCCTAGAGCTCATGCTACAGGCTCTTATAGGGCTTAGGGTTAGGATTTGAGTTCTTTTATTTGAGTCAATATGTCTGAAACACTTCTGCCCATTTGAGGATAGGACTCAGCCTGTCACATGTCACAATGTAAAGTGTACTTCTTCAGCAGGTGTCACACTGGGCTCTTGTTATTCTAGAAAGTCCATCCTGAGAGGAGCTGTGACTGTGGTCCTGAGATGAACCAGCCTCATGGACGTCCAGGCCATCTCCTCACAGCTCCTCATGAAAGAGCTGCAGGTCAAGCGTCTGAGGAGGGGGCTGGGCACAGTGGGTCCACTTTGGGGTAGTCTGGGTGCTTGGGCTTGTTGGTGCTGAGGTCTGACCAGGGCACTCACGAGGGCATCACCAGCTGCATCAGCAAACGTGTTTGCATTTCTGCTCCCAAACTGTACTTCTGCTTTTCACAAGAATCTGAAAATATAAACACAATTTAGACAATGAAGTTGTTCAAATTATGGTGTTTGCAAAAAATTATCCTAGCAATAAAAACATCCTGCTGTGCCTGCTCTTGTACTACCAGTACTTAAATGACATATGTAATGTACACATTTCTAAATAAAAGAACGGCTTAAAGACCTTTACAGAGTCATCAGCAGGAGAAGCTAACAGTGTTAGCAAAGAAAAAACGGTTAGAAACGAATCAGACGAAATTGTTTGTAAACCTACTCCCCGGGGGGCGTAGGGCCGAACTCCACACGAAAATGTCGTCGGACGCCGGAATCGATCCCGCAACCTTCTGGTTGACAGCGAAAAAGGTGCGACCATTCAGAACACACGAGGTGTCCATAGCCGATGAATGGCGGGGGATTCATGTCCGAGGGTCCAACCCGTGGACCCGTGCATCCAGTTTGCGGGGCCGGGTCTCCTTAGTGCATCGGCCTTTGCACGTGAGCCCCGGTACCGGTATAACCCCAGGATGCAGTGGTGCTAACCGCTCGGCCACAGGGCCCCAGGGGTTGTGGAGCGCAGATGGACTATTTAACCTGTTCAGACATAAACAGACCGTGACGTCACCAGGCTCAGGCGCTTGGAAGATCAAATGCCTTATAATGAAAAGAAAGAGAAAGTTGTTCGCTTATTATTTCGGGAATTATTTCGGAAAAGGCTGAATAATTTTAAATCTTCCATGAGTGTGTATGAACAGATCATAGAAGAGATACAGTCGGCCCCATTGGGCCGTTGTGAGTGTATGTTGACAGAACAGCTGGCCTTTGAAAGGCAGATGAGTTTTTCATGCCATGGGCTTCTCCCCATTTGTGCAAACCAGTGTCTAGAGGCTTTCTCATTGAATTGTTGAAACCATCTCCTTTGCTTACGCCTGGAGGGGTATGGAGCCTCCGTAGGGCTTGAGGGCACACTCCAGCAGGGGTGTAGCTACTTCATGGGCCCTGTGCATGTGTATCTGTCCAGGATATATGCGCTGCAGCCAGTTGGGCCCGAGATACAGTCGTCCTGTCAGAGACAGATGTGGTTCCATTGGAGCTTCCATGGATGATCACACCCAGGGCGATTCCCATAGTGAAACACCTCACTCTGTTATCAAAGCGGGGTTAGCTTCACAGCTGTTGGAACACTGGTGTAGTCATACTTTGGAGATGTGTCTGACTTTGGAAGTTGCCAATCATGTCTGCATTGCGAGTGCCGTTTGTCTCTCTAAGCAGAAGAAATGTCACTGACTACCCTCACTCATACAAACAAAGCAGGCAGTGATGTGTGACTCTGTGCACAATGTGAGGATTCAGTGGGAAATCAGTGTCCGCACAGTGTACAGCCGTCCTAGTACAGCTCCGGTGTTGCTCCGGGGGCTGTTGCTCAGGGATTCAGGTGACATCAGGGGCATTTCCTGCAGGTTGGTGGACAGCACACAGGTGGTCATGGAGCACAGTCCATGGTGCTTTGTCTGTTGAGCCCTCCTGACCCAGCCTGGGGTGGACTCTGGGAACACAAGGCCCTGTGCGTACCTTGATTTCCCAAGAGCCACACATACTGTAACACACTGCTAGGCATTTTATGGAAGTGAGTCATGTGCAGAGAGATGGCATCTGTTTAACGACTTAACTTTAGACTTATTTTTGGGGAAACGCTTTTTTTTTTTTTTTTTTTTCTTCACATCAAGACACACAGATGAAAGTACAATCTAATAACACTATAACTGTTTTTGTAGCTATCTGGCTCACACACTGAGCAGTTTTTGAAAGTTTTAGTTTTTTTGAGCTGAGTTTTTAACATCATGTTGTGGGATTTTAACCAACTAAGAAGTGCAGCAGGTGCAGGTCAAAGGACTTTTTCCCACTGTTTGTTTTTCCCATGTCCACGGAGACCGTGCAAGAGGCTTTCTAAGGAGCTAGCTAAGGAGCTTGCTATGGACATTTGAGATGCTACAGGCTTCTTCCACCATATGTGACAGCAAATGTGGCAGAAGACCTTCAGAGGCCTTTCCTGTTGTGTTCCCCTGGCTCATCCTGGAAAGTGCAGTGATGCTGCAGGACACAGAGGAGGGACACTTTTGGTTCTTCCTCACCTCAAACTGCCCTGACACAGATCTGCTGACCCTACCTGACCAGTCCTCCTGTTAAAGTGCACTGAGACCTCTGACTGAGACACAAAGGCCACTGGGAAGGGAAATGGAAATGTTGCTGGAAAACTGCAACAGTTTGCTGCAGCAAAACTTGAATTTCTTTCGGGATCAATACATTTTCTCTCTCTCTTTAAATGTATCTAATATTTATGTTTTTGTATTTTTTTTTTCACACTAACACATGGAACAGACTATTTACAACATAATAATAATAATAATAATAATAATAATAATAATAATAATAATAATAATAATAATAATAATAATAATAATAACACCACCACACTAAACCTTTCAATTTTTTTTTTCTTTGCATTTTTTGTTTCACACCAACAAACAAGGACTCACTATTTACATGCTAGTTTACAAGTGATAACTACAAGACTCCAGGTCCTCTTCTGTTCCTTCAGAGAAACACAAAGAGAAAAAGGATCAGTTCTTTAAAATAAAAGGAGTACTTGTGTTATTGTGGTGTAATTTACCTCTGTGGCTCACTTGACCTTTTCCAGTCCTTCCAGTCCTGCTTGCGATCCTGCAGGTAGTCCTCCATCTGCAGCAGCAGCAGCAGCGGGCACAGCGGGCACAAGTTTTGCAGCAGCAGTGGGCACAAGCTTAGGGGGTGACACAGGAGGAGGAGAAAGAGGCATAGTAGGAGGAGCAGTCATCTGAAACCCAACCTATAGTAGACCAGAGGTGAGTTAAATGTATTTATTTATTTTTTTATTTTTAAGTTGACTTGGCCTTTTTATGTAGTCATGATAAAGCGTATATTCTGTACACAATCATCTCAGAATCAAAACACTTATTGTGCAATGTTCCTGTGCCTTTTAGCTTAGCTTACAGTGTTGTGTTTTTTTAGTTGATTGTAAATACTTATTATTATTATTATTTATCTTGATTTTGATGCATGCTCTTATTTTCCTACTGTTTCTGTAACTTGCGTTGTGACACTGCAATTTCCCCATTGTGGGACAAATAAAGGATTATCTTATCTTATCTTATATGGTCATTTTTAAAGGAAACTATAGAACAGACAACAACAGTCTCAGTGAAATACAGTGTGTGTGTGTGTGAACTATTGGTGATTTTCAGAATAGGACAATGTCATACTACCAGATGTGGGGCAAAAGTCATTCTTGTGCATTTTGCCATGAAATATACAAAAGAAAAATTCACAAATGTTGACCTCGATCACATTGTGACTAGAACCTAGAACTTGCTGCATTGCAACAAAAATCTGCATTTTAACAATATTATAGATATTATTGATCTATAGAATGTAATCGGTCATGTCACGTGAACTCCAATGTTAAGTAATAGTCATAGACCATGATCATTACTGTAATGAAACTATTGCTTTAATTGCTTAATAAAGTCGACTGACTGTATTAGCCTATTCCTCCTGCTATAGCCAAGGTGAACTCAACTAACCTTCAGATTCACTGGAAATGCATTTGACTAGTGTATAGATTTGGACAAGTAAAAGCATAGGCCTACACAAAGAAAAATCGAAAAAAGTTAGTTTGCCTGACAATTCCATTTTTCTATTTCCTGCAGCATTTTCCCATCCAAAGAGACAATCTTCCCCAAATCCTGACATATGTAACGTAGTTAATATGTTACATATGTCATAATATGTATAAATAATATGTATAATATTAAATAATATGTATAAATAATAAATAAATAATTTGTGGATATCCTAAATGGGCTTTCAATAAAACAAAGAGAGCAAAGAAACAGGACAACAGAGAACCAGATCCCAGGAGAAAGGGTGTAACTATTCCTTACCTGGCTGGCGTTTCCGAAAAACTACAGAGGATCTTCAGACACCATGAAATCCCAGTCTATTTCAAACCCACAAACACTTTAAGACAAAAACTGGTCCATCCTAAGGACAAAACACCGAGCCACAAACAAAACAATGTGGTCTACTCCATTCAGTGTAGTGAAGACTGCAGTGAGCGCTACATTGGAGAAACAAAACAGCCACTTCACAAAAGGATGTATCAACACAGACGGGAAAACCAGGGTGGGCCGCAATCTGCCGTACATCTCCACCTAAAAGCCACAGGCCACTCCTTTGAGGACAGCGAGGTCCAGATCTTGGCCAGAGAAAAGAATTGGTTTGAGAGGGGAGTTAAAGAAGCTATTTTTGTCAAGAAAGAGAATCCTTCCTTGAACAGAAATGGGGGTCTCAGACATCATTTGTCTCCCATCTATAACTCTCTCCTCAAACCTAAATCAAAACAAACAGAGAAAACAATGGGACTAGCCAGGACATGTCCAGAGGTGTGAAAACACCCATCATGGCCCTGAATGGATATGCTAACTACTCCCCCACTCCCACTCCATATTGAATAGACACACCTGACTAACAGAAACTGTAAATAAATATGTGTTGTCTCAGAGTAATTTTCATTGTAATTAAGCTCCTCCCTTCAAGCAGATATAAAGCAGTGTCCGCCAGCATCTGACCAGAACTGAAGAAGCAGCTTGGATGAGCTGCGAAACGTATTCAACCAAATAAACTATGTCCAGTTGACAAATTAAATTTCTCCTTTTGCTATAGTTAATATGAGCGTTGTTAAATCCTGCTAAATTGTGAACTAGCGCCATCTCTTGGTGCCCGCCGTACCTGCACTACCTGTACCCACGCGAACTCTGAGTCGTCCTCATAGTTGGGTCATCTGTACCATGTCTGTGACCGTGGTGTGCGAAGGTTCGTTTCAGGGTGATTTTGTGATCTATAGATATAAAGAACAAAATTTAGCCACCATGCCCCTTCTGAAAATGTGGGCGAAATCCACGGGAGCCGAAAATTCAAAATGGCCGCCGATCGCTAAATGAAACAATTATTTTCACAGTGGTTTATGCTGTATACTTGTGTAATGTATCGTTTTGTAGGTTTTTGGGGTCATAGAATCCAATTTTCATGTTACTTTGTTGATTTGAGGAATATTTGATGAAATTTATTAAGAATATTGTATTTAGAGGTCATAAAATTTCAATTAATACAACTGATTTGATATAAAGGGAGCTATACATTGGTGTATATAACATTTCTTTTTTTTTTTTTTTGCCTTTTTTTTGCTTTATAATTTTTTTATTTTTCATCATTTTTATATTCTTTTTTTTTTTATTTCTATAACAATTGAAACCAAAACTAATCTAATATGAAATTGATCTTAATGGAATGGGCCAGTAAAAATTCAATCTTCATCTGAATCTGTTGCTTCTCCATACTCGCTCATATCATCATCACTACTGTCTTCACAATTTTCTTGAGGTTGGATCTGGGTCCTGAGGTGGCAAGGAAGTGGTGGACACGAATAACGCACTGGACGACATTTCCCATCAAGTATTTGCCAACCATGACCAAGTGGAGATGGATGGTTAGTCAGATTGTAATGTGTCTGGCTATAAGTAATGTAATTTGTTCTTTCCAAATGCAGATTCAACGAATCGTCATCAGGGGGGAGGCGGACCAAACTCTTCTTTTTAAGTTTGTGCCATTTTGATGTTCTTGGTTCTCCACATGTTGCATCTGCACTTTCGCCATAGATAATAGACAGGACAAACTTCTTCATGTTTGATCTCACTATATCATCTAATTTCAAGCTGTTTCCAACTTGACTTAAAAGTTCTCTAGCATCAGAATCAGAAAAGACCTTTTCTAATACTGTCTTTTTACCATGGCCATAGAATCCTGATGTATGATCCCTTCCAGTAAGAGCGTCACACATCACATGTGTGATGTGCATTTATTGCGAAGGGGATGCATCACTTAATCTCAACACTGGCATGCATACCTGTGACTTTGCTTTCAAGCAGCCTGAAGCAGATACCATGTTGCTCTCCTCATATGCATATCTGAGAAACAAAAAGCATAATACAGAACAAGTTGTTCTGGATAGTGAAGACACAGATGTGTATGTTCAAGCTGCATATGTATCCCAAAAAGTGGAAGGAAATTTGTTTTTAAAACGAAAGGAAGGTTTTGTGAACTGTAGCACTATGTTGCCTGAAGAAGTAGCACAAATCATTATACCTCTCCACGCTCTTACTGGAAGTGATCATACATCAGGATTCTATGGCCATGGTAAAAAGACAGTATTAGAAAAGGTCTTTTCTGATTCTGATGCTAGAGAACTTTTAAGTCAAGTTGGAAACAGCTTGAAATTAGATGATATAGTGAGATCAAACATGAAGAAGTTTGTCCTGTCTATTATCTATGGCGAAAGTGCAGATGCAACATGTGGAGAAGCAAGAACATCAAAATGGCACAAACTTAAAAAGAAGAGTTTGGTCCGCCTCCCCCCTGATGACGATTCGTTGAATCTGCATTTGGAAAGAACAAATTACATTACTTATAGCCAGACACATTACAATCTGACTAATCATCCATCTCCGCTTGGTCATGGTTGGCAAATACTTGATGGGAAATGTCGTCCAGTGCGTTATTCGTGTCCACCACTTCCTTGCCACCTCAGGACCCAGATCCAACCTCAGGAAAATTGTGAAGACAGTAGTGATGATGATATGAGCGAGTATGGAGAAGCAACAGATTCAGATGAAGATTGAATTTTTACTGGCCCATTCCATTAAGATCAATTTCATATTAGATTAGTTTTGGTTTCAATTGTTATAGAAATAAAAAAAAAAAACAGAATTAGAAAAAAAAAACCTAATATAAAAATGATGAAAAATAAAAATAAATTATAAAGCAAAAAAAAAAAGGCAAAAAAAAAAAGAAATGTTATATACACCAATGTATAGCTCCCTTTATATCAAATCAGTTGTATTAATTGAAATTTTATGACCTCTAAATACAATATTCTTAATAAATTTCATCAAATATTCCTCAAATCAACAAAGTAACATGAAAATTGGATTCTATGACCCCAAAAACCTACAAAACGATACATTACACAAGTATACAGCATAAACCACTGTGAAAATAATTGTTTCATTTAGCGATCGGCGGCCATTTTGAATTTTCGGCTCCCGTGGATTTCGCCCACATTTTCAGAAGGGGCATGGTGGCTAAATTTTGTTCTTTATATCTATAGATCACAAAATCACCCTGAAACGAACCTTCGCACACCACGGTCACAGACATGGTACAGATGACCCAACTATCATTGTAATGGAGAACTCGAGCCGAGGTAACGTGGCTGTGAAATTGTGTGGACAAAAATATGAATTCACTCACGTGTAGCTATTTTAATGCTAAGCTGGTAGTTGTGTGTTGTACTGGAGGTATTTTATGTTTGTTTAGCCATGATCTGCTGAAGTTAGTTTACAGTGTATTTGATTTGACCGTGGTTTCTTTTTGAGTGCTTAACTTTGCCAGCGGCGAACAAATGACTGTCTTCTGCAGATGAGACAGCGCACATGGTGAATGTCCACTACAAGTCAAAATACAACAACTGTTTTCTGTATTATTTTGTGCAGAATAAACTGCTGTCACACCAGACTCCAGCAGCCTCTGTGGGTCATTGAACTAAATGAGAAGACACCCCGGTCACACACACACACACACACACACACACACACACACACACACACATATATATATATATATATATATATATTATATGGTGAACAGGCCAAAACAGTTACAGGAACACAGAAAAAGCGACGCAAACATACCTGTTGTAATTGTTAATTTAATCATGCCTAACTATTTCATATTTGAACAGCTGATCTCCCTTTTAGGCCTGTAATAGTAACTGTCAGATAACGTCCTATATGTTCGTGAAATTGTACACACACTTGTCCAAAAGTACTATAGTTTTGAGAATATAGCAAGTAATGGCTGTTATAGGCATTACTTGCAGTAATGTTATTATACAGTGTATAATAACTAAAAAATGTTGTTTTAGTCTTCATTTCTTGAAGCCATCCAAACTGCATAGCAACATTTGGAAATTACAAAAATCAAGCTTCACACATTTCATATCAACTCAAACAACTGCTGTCCTGGGGCCTAGAGCTCATGCTACAGGCTCTTATAGGGCTTAGGGTTAGGATTTTACTTCTTTTATTTCAGTCAATATGTCGGAAACACTTCTGCCCATCTGAGGATAGGGCTCAGTCTGTCACATGTCACAAAGTAAAGTGTACTTCTTCACCAGGTGTCACACTGGGCTCTTGTTATTCTAGAAAGTCCATCCTGAGAGGAGCTGTGACTGTGGTGTTGAGATGGACCAGCCTCATCAAAGAGCTGCAGGTCAAGCGTCTGAGGAGGGGGCTGGCCACAGTGGCTCCACTTTGGGCTAATCTGGGTGCTTGGGCTTGTTGGTGCTGAGGTCTGACCAGGGCACTCACGAGGGCATCACCAGCTGCATCAGCAAACCTCTTTCCATTTCTGCTACCAAACTGGACTTCTGCTTTTCACAGAAATCTCAAAATATAAACACAACACAATCAAGTTGTTAAAATTATGCTGTTTGCAAAAAGTAAACTATTAGTCTTCATAGAGACTAATAACTTGCTAAGCATAAGCCTAAGCGTACACTTAGGAAGTGGAACCACAGAAAATTATACTTTAAAAAGCAAGAAAAACATACTAAAGGATAGCCTGCTCTTGTTCTACCAGTACTTGAAATTACATATGTAATGTACACTGTAATTACACATTTAGAAATCATACAATGACTTAAACACCTTTACACGAGTCATCAACAGGAAAAGCTAACAGTGTTAGCATCTAAGCTAGCGCTAGTTAACGCAAACCTTGAAAACAACACAACAATCTGAAAATGCAGCTTGGCTTAGCAGTACAGAGACCTCCATGTGTCCCTTATATAGTCAAAGATTTCATGCTTGGACACACTTAAACCCACCTGGAAAGACACAAAAGGCTTCTCTGGACTGACTGTAAACACCAGCTTACACTGACCACAATAGCCAATAATGAACGAAAAGTTAGAAAATTTGACACCCACACAGGGATCTAAGGCCTTCGCCTAGCGGCCAACAGTGGCTCCGGTATGACGTGCAAGTGACCAGCGTCACGGCCCATGGGCTGGTCAAGGTCATAGGCAGGGGGCAATTTCCCACGTCCGCTCCATCGTCGCCCGCGGACGATGGGGTTCGAACCTACAACGGACGGGCCGGAGAAATTTACGGACACACCACCTAAATCCACTGCGCTACAGGTGCCTGCCGTAAGAAGCCATGGCAGACGTTCTATTTCAATGTAAACAGTGTGACAGTCCGTTGCCTTAACACATGGGAAGCTGAAAAGTAGGACACATTATGTACACAATTCACCTGTCAAATTTAAAGAATATCATTTGTAAATTAATTTTCCCTTTTGAATGCTTAGATTATTTCAAAAATAAAATTAAATAATCAGAAAGACTTATTCAATGTTAAAAAAAATAGCACCATCTACTGGTAACAAGCATAGTTGCTACTATTTACATTTAGCCCATAGGATGATTTACTGATCGTTTCTGGTAGTGACTGGACTCTAGAATTTTCTCCTCCTACTGTTAAGAATATTCAATTACTAGTTCATTCGTAGTCTGTTCTTTGCTATTCACATGTTGTCCCTTGTCCCACTCCCCTTTTGGGGAGTGTAACTGTTTCAGATGCTGCTGTTCCAGTTTGGACCGCTGCTGCCCCCTAGTGTCGAGGACCTGGACCCCTCCTCTCCTTCCCTGTCCTGGATTAACTGTCCTTGTCCTGCTAGATTAGTAGTTTCATCTGCCTGTCCGTCCAAAGGAGTGGATCTCTCCTTCACTGTGGTCCTCCTCGAGGTTTCTCCGTTTTCCCATTGGGTTTTTCGGAGTTTTTCCTTGTCGAGAAGGAGGGTCTAAGGACAGGAGATGCTGGGACAATTATCCATTTGCCTGCTTGTTGTTGAACATTCTGTATTTTTGATTTATGATTGTTTCTTATTCTGCTTTATTATCAACAATTTTGTGAAGTCCGCCGAGATAACTCTTGTTGTGATTTTGGGCTATACAAAAATAAACTGAATTGAATTGTATTGAATTCAATATACAAAAAGCTGCATTTTAACAATATTCACTTTTTGCTACCCCACATCTGTATTAAAAATTATTGGCCTACAGAATGTTGTGATGTCATCTGAAATGTGACCTATAGTAGACCAGGAGTGAGTTGAATTTAATTTATCCAGGCAGGCATAAGTCTGCACTGGTGCACTTATGTTTTGGCTCCTAACTTGGACAGCAACAATAGACAGGACTCATTGGTCTTGGTCACCGGCACCGGCCCCAGTATGGCCACAGGTTTGAGTCATTGTGGAGGTAGTGGAGCTGGTGACAGGCTGCAGGGGGCGCTTGGGAGATGCAGTATCATTGTCAATGTGAACAACAGTGGGGTGTCTTGGGTGACATACAGAACACTCCATTCCACGTCTGCATTCTTGACTTGTGTGACCAGTTTGCAGACAGCCAAAACAGATTCCCTTTTCTTTAATAAAGTTCACTTTGTCTTTGTGTGTCTTTTCTTTGAAATTAAAGCATTTTTCCAGAGTGTGATTGCTCACTGAGCAAAATAAACATCCAGAATTTACCGAAGATTTGACTTTATTTGTTGTGAATTTGTTTACAGCTGTGACATTGGTGGCAAAACTCCTTTTCCTTTGTTTTATGTGACTGCTGTCGGAGCTCTTGGGTGTGAAGTGCTGTGGATCTTGAATGTTGCTAAAAAGTGGCTCCGATGCGATTTTGACACGTTTTTCGATGAACCAAACCAGGTCAGTGAACAGTGCTCTTTGAGCCTTCCCCTCCTGGATGTTTGTTGGCAAATCCAGTGCTTTCGTGTCAGCAATGTGTTCAGTTAAGTTTGAGCATCCTCTGAGGAACAGTGAAAATGACTGCAGTAGCGCCGCTTTGTCCGCCTCTGCTTTGAGGCGCATGGACACAGTGGAGGAGACGCGCGAGGTTTGAGAGCGCGTCTTTGATACGTTGGACTTTTCAAAGCACACATTTGAGCCACTGTCCTCTGGAGCCAAGTCATCCACATTTTCATTATTGTCCGTATCTGATGGCGGCACATGCCAAAGACCCAAATCACACAGCCAACTCTTGACACATTCAATAAGAGTAAACTAATTGTAGAATAAACAAAATAAGCAAATGGCTCCTACAATAACCATAGACCTTAATAGGCTATACATAGGCTATTTAATATTGGCCTAAATCAGAACATGAAAACTCCACCCGATTCACTGACCCGCCCTGGACTCCAACCCCCCGGCGCTCTGTGAGGCGAGAATTCCACTCACCGTTTTACCCATTTCTTTTGGCTGATGGTGACTCTGACGTTGAGGACTCCACTGAGGCCTTTACCACATTGTTTAAAGATGAAAAACAATCACCTCTGTAAATAACATAGACCTCTGGGTGTAAGCTTATTTGCTAGTTTATGACTTTATAGCTGAAAATCGAAAGAAGTGGTTATAAATGATTTTATCTATGCAAATATGTGACAAACAGGAGGGAAATCTTAGAATAATTGTGTATATATTTTATCCCATAGTTCTATAATCATATGTTAGATATTTGTATGTTTTGAATAACCTCTTTGTGCTCTTTATACTATGTGCAGGACTTTTTAATTGTGGAAGCAGATGATGTGACCGTCGAAACAACAAAGGCTCCCAGGCAGCAGAGTGCAGCTGCTGTATCTCTATCAAACATATTTGCAAAATATATCGTGTTGCTGCTGCTCTCCCTTCCCCTTAGAAACACATTGTAACTAGGGACCATCCTAAATAAAATGGAGGAGATGGGCCTTGAGGGCTTCAGAGCGGCTTGGAGATTGTAACTGACACTCTCTGTCCGTTCTCATCGCCAGTAAAACTTATTCATCTCTTGTCTTTCTTCTTGTATATTACAATGTTTAGGTGGGTTTGAACCTGACACTGGACTTCATTAATAGAATATGTTTTGAACTACATTTATGTAACACACAACTTATTCATGCTTTTAACCAGTGCTTCATTTGTAAATTCATTTTTACAGGAACACTTGGGAACCGGGTCAACGGGCCGGGGGTTCAGGCCAGAACAGTTACAGGTAAAAAGCAACACCAACATGCCTGCTATTTCATAATTATTTCATCAAATTCCCTTTTAGGCCTGTAATAGTAACTGTCAGATAACATCCTATATGTTCATGACATTGTACACACACTTGTCAAAAAATACTAGACTTTTGACAATATAGCAAGTAGTGGCTGTCATAGACTTTGTTTAAACCACTGTATAATAACCAGAAAACTGATTTTTTTAGTCTTCATTTCTTTAAGCCATCCAAACTGCATAACAACATTTGGAAATTACAAAAATCAAGCTT
Source organism: Taenioides sp. WSHXM2023 (assembly GCA_029959045.1). NCBI lineage: Eukaryota > Metazoa > Chordata > Actinopteri > Gobiiformes > Gobiidae > Taenioides > Taenioides sp. WSHXM2023. The sequence continues at coordinate 10,088,376 of CM057096.1, read as the reverse complement.
CACACATTTCATATCAACTCAAACAACTGCTGTCCTGGGGCCTAGAGCTCATGCTACAGGCTCTTATAGGGCTTAGGGTTAGGATTTTACTTTTTCTTCACCAGGTGTCACACTGGCCTCTTGTTATTCCAGAAAGTCCATCCTGAGAGGAGCTGTGACTGTGGTGTTGAGATGGACCAGCCTCATCAAAGAGCTGCAGGTCAAGCGTCTGAGGAGGGGGCTGGCCACAGTGGCTCCACTTTGGGCTAATCTGGGTGCTTGGGCTTGTTGGTGCTGAGGTCTGACCAGGGCACTCACGAGGGCATCACCAGCTGCATCAGCAAACCTCGTTCCATTTCTGCTACCAAACTGGACTTCTGCTTTTCAGACAAATCTCAAAATATAAACACAACACAATCAAGTTGTTAAAATTATGCTGTTTGCAAAAAGTAAACTATTAGTCTTCATAGAGACTAATAACTTGCTAAGCATAAGCCTAAGCGTACACTTAGGAAGTGGAACCACAGAAAATTATACTTTAAAAAGCAAGAAAAACATACTAAAGGATAGCCTGCTCTTGTTCTACCAGTACTTGAAATTACATATGTAATGTACACTGTAATTACACATTTAGAAATCATACAATGACTTAAACACCTTTACACGAGTCATCAACAGGAAAAGCTAACAGTGTTAGCATCTAAGCTAGCGCTAGTTAACGCAAACCTTGAAAACAACACAACAATCTGAAAATGCAGCTTGGCTTAGCAGTACAGAGACCTCCATGTGTCCCTTATATAGTCAAAGATTTCATGCTTGGACACACTTAAACCCACCTGGAAAGACACAAAAGGCTTCTCTGGACTGACTGTAAACACCAGCTTACACTGACCACAATAGCCAATAATGAACGAAAAGTTAGAAAATTTGACACCCACACAGGGATCTAAGGCCTTCGCCTAGCGGCCAACAGTGGCTCCGGTATGACGTGCAAGTGACCAGCGTCACGGCCCATGGGCTGGTCAAGGTCATAGGCAGGGGGCAATTTCCCACGTCCGCTCCATCGTCGCCCGCGGACGATGGGGTTCGAACCTACAACGGACGGGCCGGAGAAATTTACGGACACACCACCTAAATCCACTGCGCTACAGGTGCCTGCCGTAAGAAGCCATGGCAGACGTTCTATTTCAATGTAAACACTGTGACAGTCTGTTGCCTTAACACATGGGAAGCTGAAAAGTAGGACACATTATGTACACAATTCACCTGTCAAATTTAAAGAATATCATTTGTAAATTAATTTTCCCTTTTGAATGCTTAGATTATTTCAAAAATAAAATTAAATAATCAGAAAGACTTATTCAATGTTAAAAAAAATAGCACCATCTACTGGTAACAAGCATAGTTGCTACTATTTCCATTTAGCCCATAGGATGATTTACTGATCGTTTCTGGTAGTGACTGGACTCTAGAATTTTCTCCTCCTACTGTTAAGAATATTCAATTACTAGTTCATTCGTAGTCTGTTCTTTGCTATTCACATGTTGTCCCTTGTCCCACTCCCCTTTTGGGGAGTGTAACTGTTTCAGATGCTGCTGTTCCAGTTTGGACCGCTGCTGCCCCCTAGTGTCGAGGACCTGGACCCCTCCTCTCCTTCCCTGTCCTGGATTAACTGTCCTTGTCCTGCTAGATTAGTAGTTTCATCTGCCTGTCCGTTCAAAGGAGTGGATCTCTCCTTCACTGTGGTCCTCCTCGAGGTTTCTCCGTTTTCCCATTGGGTTTTTCGGAGTTTTTCCTTGTCGAGAAGGAGGGTCTAAGGACAGGAGATGCTGGGACAATTATCCATTTGCCTGCTTGTTGTTGAACATTCTGTATTTTGATTTATGATTGTTTCTTATTCTGCTTTATTATCAACAATTTTGTGAAGTCCGCCGAGATAACTCTTGTTGTGATTTTGGGCTATACAAAAATAAACTGAATTGAATTGAATTGAATAGAATTCAATATACAAAAAGCAGGCGGCACGGTGGCTGAGTGGCAACACTCATGCCTCACAGCAAGAAGGTTACGGGTTCGATCCCCGGGTCACCCGGGCCTTTCTGTGTGGAGTTTGCATGTTTCCTCCGGGTACTCCGGTTTCCCCCCATCAACCAAAAACATGCAACACCCCTATGAACAGTTTACCATCAAGGACCGTCAAGGAATTCCTCTCTCCTGTGGGCTCACCACCTGCAGAGGGGTTCGTCTGGGTCTGGTGCACAGAGTAATGGGCAGCGTGCTGCCCCCGCGACCCAGCCGGATTAAGCGGGAGAAGATGGATGGATGGATGGATACAAAAAGCTGCATTTTAACAATATTCACTTTTTGCTACCCCACATCTGTATTAAAAATTATTGGCCTACAGAATGTTGTGATGTCATCTGAAATGTGACCTATAGTAGACCAGGAGTGAGTTGAATTTAATTTATCCAGGCAGGCATAAGTCTGCACTGGTGCACTTATGTTTTGGCTCCTAACTTGGACAGCAACAATAGACAGGACTGATTGGTCTTGGTCACCGGCCCCAATATGGCCACAGGTTTGAGTCATTGTGGAGGTAGTGGAGCTGGTGACAGGCTGCAGGGGGCGCTTGGGAGATGCAGTATCATTGTCAATGTGAACAACAGTGGGGTGTCTTGGGTGACATACAGAACACTCCATTCCACGTCTGCATTCTTGACTTGTGTGACCAGTTTGCAGACAGCCAAAACAGATTCCCTTTTCTTTAATAAAGTTCACTTTGTCTTTGTGTGTCTTTTCTTTGAAATTAAAGCATTTTTCCAGAGTGTGATTGCTCACTGAGCAAAATAAACATCCAGAATTTACCGAAGATTTGACTTTATTTGTTGTGAATTTGTTTACAGCTGTGACATTGGTGGCAAAACTCCTTTTCCTTTGTTTTATGTGACTGCTGTCGGAGCTCTTGGGTGTGAAGTGCTGTGGATCTTGAATGTTGCTAAAAAGTGGCTCCGATGCGATTTTGACACGTTTTTCGATGAACCAAACCAGGTCAGTGAACAGTGCTCTTTGAGCCTTCCCCTCCTGGATGTTTGTTGGCAAATCCAGTGCTTTCATGTCAGCAATGTGTTCAGTTAAGTTTGAGCATCCTCTGAGGAACAGTGAAAATGACTGCAGTAGCGCCGCTTTGTCCGCCTCTGCTTTGAGGCGCATGGACACAGTGGAGGAGACGCGCGAGGTTTGAGAGCGCGTCTTTGATACGTTGGACTTTTCAAAGCACACATTTGAGCCACTGTCCTCTGGAGCCAAGTCATCCACATTTTCATTATTGTCCGTATCTGATGGCGGCACATGCCAAAGACCCAAATCACACAGCCAACTCTTGACACATTCAATAAGAGTAAACTAATTGTAGAATAAACAAAATAAGCAAATGGCTCCTACAATAACCATAGACCTTAATAGGCTATACATAGGCTATTTAATATTGGCCTAAATCAGAACATGAAAACTCCACCCGATTCACTGACCCGCCCTGGACTCCAACCCCCCGGCGCTCTGTGAGGCGAGAATTCCACTCACCGTTTTACCCATTTCTTTTGGCTGATGGTGACTCTGACGTTGAGGACTCCACTGAGGCCTTTACCACATTGTTTAAAGATGAAAAACAATCACCTCTGTAAATAACATAGACCTCTGGGTGTAAGCTTATTTGCTAGTTTATGACTTTATAGCTGAAAATCGAAAGAAGTGGTTATAAATGATTTTATCTATGCAAATATGTGACAAACAGGAGGGAAATCTTAGAATAATTGTGTATATATTTTATCCCATAGTTCTATAATCATATGTTAGATATTTGTATGTTTTGAATAACCTCTTTGTGCTCTTTATACTATGTGCAGGACTTTTTAATTGTGGAAGCAGATGATGTGACCGTCGAAACAACAAAGGCTCCCAGGCAGCAGAGTGCAGCTGCTGTATCTCTATCAAACATATTTGCAAAATATATCGCGTTGCTGCTGCTCTCCCTTCCCCTTAGAAACACATTGTAACTAGGGACCATCCTAAATAAAATGGAGGAGATGGGCCTTGAGTGCTTCAGAGCGGCTTGGAGATTGTAACTGACACTCTCTGTCCGTTCTCATCGCCAGTAAAACTTATTCATCTCTTGTCTTTCTTCTTGTATATTACAATGTTTAGGTGGGTTTGAACCTGACACTGGACTTCATTAATAGAATATGTTTTGAACTACATTTATGTAACACACAACTTATTCATGCTTTTAACCAGTGCTTCATTTGTAAATTCATTTTTACAGGAACACTTGGGAACCGGGTCAACGGGCCGGGGGTTCAGGCCAGAACAGTTACAGGTAAAAAGCAACACCAACATGCCTGCTATTTCACACAGTGTGACAGTCTGTTGCCTTAACACATGGGAAGCTGAAAAGTAGGACACATTATGTACACAATTCACCTGTCAAATTTAAAGAATATCATTTGTAAATTAATTTTCCCTTTTGAATGCTTAGATTATTTCAAAAATAAAATTAAATAATCAGAAAGACTTATTCAATGTTAAAAAAAATAGCACCATCTACTGGTAACAAGCATAGTTGCTACTATTTACATTTAGCCCATAGGATGATTTACTGATCGTTTTTGGTAGTGACTGGACTCTACAATTCAAGATACAAAAAGCTGCATTTTAACAATATTCACTTTTTGCTACCCCACATCTGTATTAAAAATTATTGGCCTACAGAATGTTGTGATGTCATCTGAAATGTGACCTATAGTAGACCAGGAGTGAGTTGAATTTAATTTATCCAGGCAGGCATAAGTCTGCACTGGTGCACTTATGTTTTGGCTCCTAACTTGGACAGCAACAATAGACAGGACTCATTGGTCTTGGTCACCGGCACCGGCCCCAATATGGCCACAGGTTTGAGTCATTGTGGAGGTAGTGGAGCTGGTGACAGGCTGCAGGGGGCGCTTGGGAGATGCAGTATCATTGTCAATGTGAACAACAGTGGGGTGTCTTGGGTGACATACAGAACACTCCATTCCACGTCTGCATTCTTGACTTGTGTGACCAGTTTGCAGACAGCCAAAACAGATTCCCTTTTCTTTAATAAAGTTCACTTTGTCTTTGTGTGTCTTTTCTTTGAAGAAAAAAATATGTTAGATATTTGTGTGTTTTGAATAACCTCTTTGAGCTCTTTATACTATGTGCAGGACTTTTTAATTGTGGAAGCAGATGATGTGACCGTCGAAACAACAAAGGCTCCCAGGCAGCAGAGTGCAGCTGCTGTATCTCTATCAAACATATTTGCAAAATATATCGCGTTGCTGCTGCTCTCCCTTCCCCTTAGAAACACATTGTAACTAGGGACCATCCTAAATAAAATGGAGGAGATGGGCCTTGAGTGCTTCAGAGCGGCTTGGAGATTGTAACTGACACTCTCTGTCCGTTCTCATCGCCAGTAAAACTTATTCATCTCTTGTCTTTCTTCTTGTATATTACAATGTTTAGGTGGGTTTGAACCTGACACTGGACTTCATTAATAGAATATGTTTTGAACTACATTTATGTAACACACAACTTATTCATGCTTTTAACCAGTGCTTCATTTGTAAATTCATTTTTACAGGAACACTTGGGAACCGGGTCAACGGGCCGGGGGTTCAGGCCAGAACAGTTACAGGAAAAAAGCAACACCAACATGCCTGCTATTTAATAATTATTTCATTAAATTCCCTTTTAGGCCTGTAATAGTAACTGTCAGATAACATCCTATATGTTCATGACATTGTACACACACTTGTCCAAAAATACTAGACTTTTGAGAATATAGCAAGTAGTGGCTGTTATAGGCTTTGTTTAAACCACTGTATAATAACCAGAAAACTGATTTTTTTAGTCTTCATTTCTTTAAGCCATCCAAACTGCATAACAACATTTGGAAATTACAAAAATCAAGCTTCACACATTTCATATCAGCTCAAACAACTGCTGTCCTGGGGCCTAGAGCTCATGCTACAGGCTCTTATAGGGCTTAGGGTTAGGATTTTACTTCTTTTATTTCAGTCAATATGTCGGAAACACTTCTGCCCATTTGAGGATAGGACTCAGCCTGTCACATGTCACAATGTAAAGTGTACTTCTTCAGCAGGTGTCACACTGGGCTCTTGTTATTCTAGAAAGTCCATCCTGAGAGGAGCTGTGACTGTGGTCCTGAGATGAACCAGCCTCATGGACGTCCAGGCCATCTCCTCACAGCTCCTCATGAAAGAGCTGCAGGTCAAGCGTCTGAGGAGGGGGCTGGGCACAGTGGGTCCACTTTGGGGTAGTCTGGGTGCTTGGGCTTGTTGGTGCTGAGGTCTGACCAGGGCACTCACGAGGGCATCACCAGCTGCATCAGCAAACGTGTTTGCATTTCTGCTCCCAAACTGTACTTCTGCTTTTCACAAGAATCTGAAAATATAAACACAATTTAGACAATGAAGTTGTTCAAATTATGGTGTTTGCAAAAAATGATCCTAGCAATAAAAACATCCTGCTGTGCCTGCTCTTGTACTACCAGTACTTAAATGACATATGTAATGTACACATTTCTAAATAAAAGAACGGCTTAAAGACCTTTACAGAGTCATCAGCAGGAGAAGCTAACAGTGTTAGCAAAGAAAAAACGGTTAGAAACGAATCAGACGAAATTGTTTGTAAACCTACTCCCCGGGGGGCGTAGGGCCGAACTCCACACGAAAATGTCGTCGGACGCCGGAATCGATCCCGCAACCTTCTGGTTGACAGCGAAAAAGGTGCGACCATTCAGAACACACGAGGTGTCCATAGCCGATGAATGGCGGGGGATTCATGTCCGAGGGTCCAACCCGTGGACCCGTGCATCCAGTTTGCGGGGCCGGGTCTCCTTAGTGCATCGGCCTTTGCACGTGAGCCCCGGTACCGGTATAACCCCAGGATGCAGTGGTGCTAACCGCTCGGCCACAGGGCCCCAGGGGTTGTGGAGCGCAGATGGACTATTTAACCTGTTCAGACATAAACAGACCGTGACGTCACCAGGCTCAGGCGTGTGGAAGATCAAATGCCTTATAATGAAAAGAAAGAGAAAGTTGTTCGCTTATTATTTCGGGAATTATTTCGGAAAAGGCTGAATAATTTTAAATCTTCCATGAGTGTGTATAAACAGATCATAGAAGAGATACAGTCGGCCCCATTGGGCCGTTGTGAGTGTATGTTGACAGAACAGCTGGCCTTTGAAAGGCAGATGAGTTTTTCATGCCATGGGCTTCTCCCCATTTGTGCAAACCAGTGTCTAGAGGCTTTCTCATTGAATTGTTGAAACCATCTCCTTTGCTTACGCCTGGAGGGGTATGGAGCCTCCGTAGGGCTTGAGGGCACACTCCAGCAGGGGTGTAGCTACTTCATGGGCCCTGTGCATGTGTATCTGTCCAGGATATATGCGCTGCAGCCAGTTGGGCCCGAGATACAGTCGTCCTGTCAGAGACAGATGTGGTTCCATTGGAGCTTCCATGGATGATCACACCCAGGGCGATTCCCATAGTGAAACACCTCACTCTGTTATCAAAGCGGGGTTAGCTTCACAGCTGTTGGAACACTGGTGTAGTCATACTTTGGAGATGTGTCTGACTTTGGAAGTTGCCAATCATGTCTGCATTGCGAGTGCCGTTTGTCTCTCTAAGCAGAAGAAATGTCACTGACTACCCTCACTCATACAAACAAAGCAGGCAGTGATGTGTGACTCTGTGCACAATGTGAGGATTCAGTGGGAAATCAATTCAATTCAATTTATTTTTCAATTCAATTTATTTTTGTATAGCCCAAAATCACAACAAGAGTTATCTCGGCGGACTTCACAAAATTGTTGATTAATAAAGCAGAAGAAACATTCATAAAACACAAATACAGAATGTTCAACAACAAGCAGGCAAATGGATGATTGTCCCAGCATCTCCTGTCCTTAGACCCTCCTTCTCGGCAAGGAAAAACTCCAAAAAACCCAATGGGAAAACGGAGAAACCTCGAGGAGAACCACAGTGAAGGAGAGATCCACTCCTAAGGACGGACAGGCAGATGAAACTACTAATTTAGCAGGACGAGGACAGTTAATCCAGGATAGGGAAGGAGAGGAGGGGTCTAGGTCCCCGACACTAGGGGGCAGCAGCGGTCCAAACTGGAACAGCAGCATCTGAAACAGTTACACTCCCCAAAAGGGGAGTGGGACAGGGACAACATGTGAATAGCAAAGAACAGACTATGAATGAACTAGTAATTGAATATTCTTAACAGTAGGAGGAGAAAAAGTAGGAGAAACCAGAGGACAGTGCTCAAGTTGCCATACTTTCCCCAGTAATATATCTCCTAGAGCAGCTTAACTACGCCTATGGGTTTAATTTCTGTTCCTAACTGACCTGACCATAAGCTGATTCAAAGAGGAATGTTTTGAGCCTAATCTTAAATGTAGAGACTGTGTCAGCTTCTTTGACATGAGCAGGGAGCTGATTCCACAACAAGGGTGCTTGGTACCTAAAAGCTCTACCTCCTAAAGTACTTTTAGCGACTCTAGGAACCACCAATAGTGCAGCATTTTGAGAGCGGAGTGAACGGTTAGGATGATAAGGTACAATTTCATCTTTAATGTAGGAAGGGGCCATGTCATTTACAGCTTTATAGGTTAGAAGAAGAATTTTAAATTTTACTCTAAACTCAACCGGAAGCCAATGAAGATTTTTTAATACTGGAGTAATGTGCTCTCGTTTTTTAGTACCTGTTAGTACTCTTGCTGCTGCATTTTGAACCAATTGAAGGCTTTTTATCGAGCTTTTAGGGCAAGCTGCAAGCAGGGAGTTACAGTAGTCTAACCTCGAAGTGACAAAAGCATGGACAAGTTTTTCAGCGTCATTTTTTGGCAGTACATTTCTAATTTTGGCTATATTGAGTAAATGAAAATAAGCCGTTTTACAGACATGGCTTATGTGTGCTTTAAATGAGAGCTCTTGATCAAATAGGACTCCAAGATTTCTTACAGTGGAGCTGGAGGCTACACTGACATTGTCCAATGTGATTGTCTGCTCAGTTAGAGAGTCAAACTTTATATCGAGCCCGGCTGCAGGCCGGGACAAAACCACAATAGAGTCTCGTAAGTGTTTAGGGCCTAATAGAATGACTTCAGTTTTTTCAGGGTTAAGAAGTAAATAATTAAAGGTCATCCATGTTTTTATGTCCCTCACACAGTCGCTAAGCCTTTCAATTTGATTAGTCTGATCAGGTTTCATTGATAGGTACAGCTGGGTGTCATCTGCATAACAGTGGAAATCGATACCGTGCTTTCGGATGATATTACCTAACGGTAGCATATAAAGGGTAAACAGAACTGGACCCAGAACTGAACCCTGTGGCACACCGTAGGCTACTTTAGAGCACTGTGAGGAGCTCTGGTTAACATTTACAAACTGGTACCTATCAGATAAATAGGATTTAAACCAGCTGAGGGCAGTTCCTCTGATGCCCACATCACATTCCAACCTCTGCAGTAGAATGTTATGGTCGATTGTGTCAAAAGCTGCGCTGAGGTCCAACAGAACCAGTATTGAGACCTGACCATTGTCAGCAGCCAATAATAAATCATTTGTTACTTTAACCAGGGCTGTCTCAGTGCTATGATGAGTTCTGAATCCAGATTGAAATTTTTCAAATAAATTATTTTCCTGCAGATGACGACAAAGATGTTTAATTACAATTCTCTCCAGAATTTTAGAAATAAACGGAAGATTTGAAATAGGTCTGTAATTGGCTAAGAGGTCAGGATCAAGATTAGGCTTTTTTAGGAGCGGCTTAATTACCGCATATTTAAAAGACTGAGGCACGTAACCACTTTCCAGTGAAGTATTTATTATATTAAGAATAGGATCAATAATTAGAGGGAGAATTTCTTTGAAAAGTCTACTTGGGATTGGGTCCAACATACAAGTTGAGGATTTAGAGGACATAAAGGCAGAAGTTAATTCTGCATGATTTAGAATGGCAAATTTCTCAAAAACTGGACCAAGTGAGGGTAATTCAGATCCCACCAAAACCGAACATGAGTTTAATTGAGACCCTACTCTTACAGCTTGAACTTGCTCAGAATTAAAAGTAGGGGCAATTTCATTTATTTTATCTCTTATAGTAATGATCTTATTATTAAAAAATGTCAGGAAATCCTCAGAACTGAGGGTAATTGGGATTGAAGGTTCTACTGCGCTGTGGCAGTTAGTCAGCCTGGCTACAGTGCTGAATAAGAACCTAGGATTATTTTTGTTTACTTCAATTAGATTGGAATAGTAACTGGTTTGGGCCGCACGCAACGCCTGCTTATAGGACAAAAGGCAGGTTTTCCATGCTTTTAAAGACTGCACTGAGTGTGCTTTACGGTAACTTTTCTCAATCAGTGTCCGCACAGTGTACAGCCGTCCTAGTACAGCTCCGGTGTTGCTCCGGGGGCTGTTGCTCAGGGGGCTGTTGCTCAGGGATTCAGGTGACATCAGGGGCATTTCCTGCAGGTTGGTGGACAGCACACAGGTGGTCATGGAGCACAGTCCATGGTGCTTTGTCTGTTGAGCCCTCCTGACCCAGCCTGGGGTGGACTCTGGGAACACAAGGCCCTGTGCGTACCTTGATTTCCCAAGAGCCACACATACTGTAACACACTGCTAGGCATTTTATGGAAGTGAGTCATGTGCAGAGAGATGGCATCTGTTTAACGACTTAACTTTAGACTTATTTTTGGGGAAACGCTTTTTTTTTTTTTTTTTTCTTCACATCAAGACACACAGATGAAAGTACAATCTAATAACACTATAACTGTTTTTGTAGCTATCTGGCTCACACACTGAGCAGTTTTTGAAAGTTTTAGTTTTTTTGAGCTGAGTTTTTAACATCATGTTGTGGGATTTTAACCAACTAAGAAGTGCAGCAGGTGCAGGTCAAAGGACTGTAGTAGGAGGTTGGATTTTGTGAAATGAGCTGTTTGTTTTTCCCACTGTTTGTTTTTCCCATGTCCACGGAGACCGTGCAAGAGGCTTTCTAAGGAGCTAGCTAAGGAGCTTGCTATGGACATTTGAGATGCTACAGGCTTCTTCCACCATATGTGACAGCAAATGTGGCAGAAGACCTTCAGAGGCCTTTCCTGTTGTGTTCCCCTGGCTCATCCTGGAAAGTGCAGTGATGCTGCAGGACACAGAGGAGGGACACTTTTGGTTCTTCCTCACCTCAAACTGCCCTGACACAGATCTGCTGACCCTACCTGACCAGTCCTCCTGTTAAACTGCACTGAGACCTCTGACTGAGACACAAAGGCCACTGGGAAGGGAAATGGAAATGTTGCTGGAAAACTGCAACAGTTTGCTGCAGCAAAACTTGAATTTCTTTCGGGATCAATACATTTTCTCTCTCTCTTTAAATGTATCTAATATTTATGTTTTTGTATTTTTTTTTTCACACTAACACATGGAACAGACTATTTACAACATAATAATAATAATAATAATAATAATAATAATAATAATAATAATAATAATAATAATAATAATAACACTAAACCTTTCAAATTTTTTTTTCTTTGCATTTTTTGTTTCACACCAACAAACAAGGACTCACTATTTACATGCTAGTTTACAAGTGATAACTACAAGACTCCAGGTCCTCTTCTGTTCCTTCAGAGAAACAGAAAGAGAAAAAGGATCAGTTCTTTAAAATAAAAGGAGTACTTGTGTTATTGTGGTGTAATTTACCTCTGTGGCTCACTTGACCTTTTCCAGTCCTTCCAGTCCTGCTTGCGATCCTGCAGGTAGTCCTCCATCTGCAGCAGCAGCAGCAGCGGGCACAGCGGGCACAAGTTTTGCAGCAGCAGTGGGCACAAGCTTAGGGGGTGACACAGGAGGAGGAGAAAGAGGCATAGTAGGAGGAGCAGTCATCTGAAACCCAACCTATAGTAGACCAGAGGTGAGTTAAATGTATTTATTTATTTTTTTATTTTTAAGTTGACTTGGCCTTTTTATGTAGTCATGATAAAGCGTATATTCTGTACACAATCATCTCAGAATCAAAACACTTATTGTGCAATGTTCCTGTGCCTTTTAGCTTAGCTTACAGTGTTGTGCTTTTTTTAGTTGATTGTAAATACTTATTATTATTATTTATCTTGATTTTGATGCATGCTCTTATTTTCCTACTGTTTCTGTAACTTGCGTTGTGACACTGCAATTTCCCCATTGTGGGACAAATAAAGGATTATCTTATCTTATCTTATCTTATCTTATATGGTCATTTTTAAAGGAAACTATAGAACAGACAACAACAGTCTCAGTGAAATACAGTGTGTGTGTGTGTGTGTGTGTGTGTGTGTGTGTGTGTGAACTATTGGTGATTTTCAGAATGGGACAATGTCATACTACCAGATGTGGGGCAAAAGTCATTCTTGTGCATTTTGCCATGAAATATACAAAAGAAAAATTCACAAATGTTGACCTCGATCACATTGTGACTAGAACCTAGAACTTGCTGCATTGCAACAAAAATCTGCATTTTAACAATATTATAGATATTATTGATCTATAGAATGTAATCGGTCATGTCACGTGAACTCCAATGTTAAGTAATAGTCATAGACCATGATCATTACTGTAATGAAACTATTGCTTTAATTGTTTAATAAAGTCGACTGACTGTATTAGCCTATTCCTCCTGCTATAGCCAAGGTGAACTCAACTAACCTTCAGATTCACTGGAAATGCATTTGACTAGTGTATAGATTTGGACAAGTAAAAGCATAGGCCTACACAAAGAAAAATCGAAAAAAGTTATTTTGCCTGACAATTCCATTTTTCTATTTCCTGCAGCATTTTCCCATCCAAAGAGACAATCTTCCCCAAATCCTGACATATGTAACGTAGTTAATATGTTACATATGTCATAATATGTATAAATAATATGTATACTATTAAATAATATGCATAAATAATAAATAAATAAATAATTTGTGGATATCCTAAATGGGCTTTCAATAAAACAAAGAGAGCAAAGAAACAGGACAACAGAGAACCAGATCCCAGGAGAAGGGGTGTAACTATTCCTTACCTGGCTGGCGTTTCCGAAAAACTACAGAGGATCTTCAGACAACATGAAATCCCAGTCTATTTCAAACCCACAAACACTTTAAGACAAAAACTGGTCCATCCTAAGGACAAAACACCGAGCCACCAACAAAGCAATGTGGTCTACTCCATTCAGTGTAGTGAAGACTGCAGTGAGCGCTACATTGGAGAAACAAAACAGCCACTTCACAAAAGGATGTATCAACACAGACGGGAAAACCAGGGTGGGCCGCAATCTGCCGTACATCTCCACCTAAAAGCCACAGGCCACTCCTTTGAGGACAGCGAGGTCCAGATCTTGGCCAGAGAAAAGAATTGGTTTGAGAGGGGAGTTAAAGAAGCTATTTTTGTCAAGAAAGAGAATCCTTCCTTGAACAGAAATGGGGGTCTCAGACATCATTTGTCTCCATCTATAACTCTATCCTCAAACCTAAATCAAAACAAACAGAGAAAACAATGGGACTAGCCAGGACATGTCCAGAGGTGTGAAAACACCCATCATGGCCCTGAATGGATATGCTAACTACTCCCCCACTCCCACTCCATATTGAATAGACACACCTGACTAACAGAAACTGTAAATAAATATGTGTTGTCTCAGAGTAATTTTCATTGTAATTAAGCTCCTCCCTTCAAGCAGATATAAAGCAGTGTCCGCCAGCATCTGACCAGAACTGAAGAAGCAGCTTGGATGAGCTGCGAAACGTATTCGACCAAATAAACTCTGTCCAGTTGACAAATTAAATTTCTCCTTTTGCTATAGTTAATATGAGCGTTGTTAAATCCTGCTAAATTGTGAACTAGCGCCATCTCTTGGTGCCCGCCGTACCTGCACTACCTGTACCCACGCGAACTCTGAGTCGTCCTCATTGTAATGGAGAACTCGAGACGAGGTAACGTGGCTGTGAAATTGTGTGGACAAAAATATGAATTCACTCACGTGTAGCTATTTTAATGCTAAGCTGGTAGTTGTGTGTTGTACTGGAGGTATTTTATGTTTGTTTAGCCATGATCTGCTGAAGTTAGTTTACAGTGTATTTGATTTGACCGTGGTTTCTTTTTGAGTGCTTAACTTTGCCAGCGGCGAACAAATGACTGTCTTCTGCAGATGAGACAGCGCACATGGTGAATGTCCACTACAAGTCAAAATACAACAACTGTTTTCTGTATTATTTTGTGCAGAATAAACTGCTGTCACACCAGACTCCAGCAGCCTCTGTGGGTCATTGAACTAAATGAGAAGACACCCCGGTCACACACACACACACACACACACACACACACACACACACACACACACACACACACACACACACACACACACACACACACACACACACACACACACATATATATATTATGTGGTGAACAGGCCAAAACAGTTACAGGAACACAGAAAAAGCGACGCAAACATACCTGTTGTAATTGTTAATTTAATCATGCCTAACTATTTCATATTTGAACAGCTGATCTCCCTTTTAGGCCTGTAATAGTAACTGTCAGATAACGTCCTATATGTTCGTGAAATTGTACACACACTTGTCCAAAAGTACTATAGTTTTGAGAATATAGCAAGTAATGGCTGTTATAGGCTTTGTTTAAACCAGTGTATAATAACTAAAAAATGTTGTTTTAGTCTTCATTTCTTGAAGCCATCCAAACTGCATAGAAACATTTGGAGATTACAAAAATCAAGCTTCACCCATTTTATATCAACTCAAACAACTGCTGTCCTGGGGCCTAGAGCTCATGCTACAGGCTCTTATAGGGCTTAGGGTTAGGATTTTACTTCTTTTATTTGAGTCAATATGTCTGAAACACTTCTGCCCATTTGAGGATAGGACTCAGCCTGTCACATGTCACAATGTAAAGTGTACTTCTTCAGCAGGTGTCACACTGGGCTCTTGTTATTCTAGAAAGTCCATCCTGAGAGGAGCTGTGACTGTGGTCCTGAGATGAACCAGCCTCATGGACGTCCAGGCCATCTCCTCACAGCTCCTCATGAAAGAGCTGCAGGTCAAGCGTCTGAGGAGGGGGCTGGGCACAGTGGGTCCACTTTGGGGTAGTCTGGGTGCTTGGGCTTGTTGGTGCTGAGGTCTGACCAGGGCACTCACGAGGGCATCACCAGCTGCATCAGCAAACGTGTTTGCATTTCTGCTCCCAAACTGTACTTCTGCTTTTCACAAGAATCTGAAAATATAAACACAATTTAGACAATGAAGTTGTTCAAATTATGGTGTTTGCAAAAAATGATCCTAGCAATAAAAACATCCTGCTGTGCCTGCTCTTGTACTACCAGTACTTAAATGACATATGTAATGTACACATTTCTAAATAAAAGAACGGCTTAAAGACCTTTACAGAGTCATCAGCAGGAGAAGCTAACAGTGTTAGCAAAGAAAAAACGGTTAGAAACGAATCAGACGAAATTGTTTGTAAACCTACTCCCCGGGGGGCGTAGGGCCGAACTCCACACGAAAATGTCGTCGGACGCCGGAATCGATCCCGCAACCTTCTGGTTGACAGCGAAAAAGGTGCGACCATTCAGAACACACGAGGTGTCCATAGCCGATGAATGGCGGGGGATTCATGTCCGAGGGTCCAACCCGTGGACCCGTGCATCCAGTTTGCGGGGCCGGGTCTCCTTAGTGCATCGGCCTTTGCACGTGAGCCCCGGTACCGGTATAACCCCAGGATGCAGTGGTGCTAACCGCTCGGCCACAGGGCCCCAGGGGTTGTGGAGCGCAGATGGACTATTTAACCTGTTCAGACATAAACAGACCGTGACGTCACCAGGCTCAGGCGCTTGGAAGATCAAATGCCTTATAATGAAAAGAAAGAGAAAGTTGTTCGCTTATTATTTCGGGAATTATTTCGGAAAAGGCTGAATAATTTTAAATCTTCCATGAGTGTGTATGAACAGATCACAGAAGAGATACAGTCGGCCCCATTGGGCCGTTGTGAGTGTATGTTGACAGAACAGCTGGCCTTTGAAAGGCAGATGAGTTTTTCATGCCATGGGCTTCTCCCCATTTGTGCAAACCAGTGTCTAGAGGCTTTCTCATTGAATTGTTGAAACCATCTCCTTTGCTTACGCCTGGAGGGGTATGGAGCCTCCGTAGGGCTTGAGGGCACACTCCAGCAGGGGTGTAGCTACTTCATGGGCCCTGTGCATGTGTATCTGTCCAGGATATATGCGCTGCAGCCAGTTGGGCCCGAGATACAGTCGTCCTGTCAGAGACAGATGTGGTTCCATTGGAGCTTCCATGGATGATCACACCCAGGGCGATTCCCATAGTGAAACACCTCACTCTGTTATCAAAGCGGGGTTAGCTTCACAGCTGTTGGAACACTGGTGTAGTCATACTTTGGAGATGTGTCTGACTTTGGAAGTTGCCAATCATGTCTGCATTGCGAGTGCCGTTTGTCTCTCTAAGCAGAAGAAATGTCACTGACTACCCTCACTCATACAAACAAAGCAGGCAGTGATGTGTGACTCTGTGCACAATGTGAGGATTCAGTGGGAAATCAGTGTCCGCACAGTGTACAGCCGTCCTAGTACAGCTCCGGTGTTGCTCCGGGGGCTGTTGCTCAGGGATTCAGGTGACATCAGGGGCATTTCCTGCAGGTTGGTGGACAGCACACAGGTGGTCATGGAGCACAGTCCATGGTGCTTTGTCTGTTGAGCCCTCCTGACCCAGCCTGGGGTGGACTCTGGGAACACAAGGCCCTGTGCGTACCTTGATTTCCCAAGAGCCACACATACTGTAACACACTGCTAGGCATTTTATGGAAGTGAGTCATGTGCAGAGAGATGGCATCTGTTTAACGACTTAACTTTAGACTTATTTTTGGGGAAACGCTTTTTTTTTTTTTTTTTTTTCTTCACATCAAGACACACAGATGAAAGTACAACCTAATAACACTATAACTGTTTTTGTAGCTATCTGGCTCACACACTGAGCAGTTTTTGAAAGTTTTAGTTTTTTTGAGCTGAGTTTTTAACATCATGTTGTGGGATTTTAACCAACTAAGAAGTGCAGCAGGTGCAGGTCAAAGGACTGTAGTAGGAGGTTGGATTTTGTGAAATGAGCTGTTTGTTTTTCCCACTGTTTGTTTTTCCCATGTCCACGGAGACCGTGCAAGAGGCTTTCTAAGGAGCTAGCTAAGGAGCTTGCTATGGACATTTGAGATGCTACAGGCTTCTTCCACCATATGTGACAGCAAATGTGGCAGAAGACCTTCAGAGGCCTTTCCTGTTGTGTTCCCCTGGCTCATCCTGGAAAGTGCAGTGATGCTGCAGGACACAGAGGAGGGACACTTTTGGTTCTTCCTCACCTCAAACTGCCCTGACACAGATCTGCTGACCCTACCTGACCAGTCCTCTTGTTAAACTGCACTGAGACCTCTGACTGAGACACAAAGGCCACTGGGAAGGGAAATGGAAATGTTGCTGGAAAACTGCAACAGTTTGCTGCAGCAAAACTTGAATTTCTTTCGGGATCAATACATTTTCTCTCTCTCTTTAAATGTATCTAATATTTATGTTTTTGTATTTTTTTTTCCACACTAACACATGGAACAGACTATTTACAACATAATAATAATAATAATAATAATAATAATAATAATAATAATAATAATAATAACACCACCACACTAAACCTTTCAAATTTTTTTTTCTTTGCATTTTTTGTTTCACACCAACAAACAAGGACTCACTATTTACATGCTAGTTTACAAGTGATAACTACAAGACTCCAGGTCCTCTTCTGTTCCTTCAGAGAAACACAAAGAGAAAAAGGATCAGTTCTTTAAAATAAAAGGAGTACTTGTGTTATTGTGGTGTAATTTACCTCTGTGGCTCACTTGACCTTTTCCAGTCCTTCCAGTCCTGCTTGCGATCCTGCAGGTAGTCCTCCATCTGCAGCAGCAGCAGCAGCGGGCACAGCGGGCACAAGTTTTGCAGCAGCAGTGGGCACAAGCTTAGGGGGTGACACAGGAGGAGGAGAAAGAGGCATAGTAGGAGGAGCAGTCATCTGAAACCCAACCTATAGTAGACCAGAGGTGAGTTAAATGTATTTATTTATTTTTTTATTTTTAAGTTGACTTGGCCTTTTTATGTAGTCATGATAAAGCGTATATTCTGTACACAATCATCTCAGAATCAAAACACTTATTGTGCAATGTTCCTGTGCCTTTTAGCTTAGCTTACAGTGTTGTGTTTTTTTAGTTGATTGTAAATACTTATTATTATTATTTATCTTGATTTTGATGCATGCTCTTATTTTCCTACTGTTTCTGTAACTTGCGTTGTGACACTGCAATTTCCCCATTGTGGGACAAATAAAGGATTATCTTATCTTATCTTATATGGTCATTTTTAAAGGAAACTATAGAACAGACAACAACAGTCTCAGTGAAATACAGTGTGTGTGTGTGAACTATTGGTGATTTTCAGAATAGGACAATGTCATACTACCAGATGTGGGGCAAAAGTCATTCTTGTGCATTTTGCCATGAAATATACAAAAGAAAAATTCACAAATGTTGACCTCGATCACATTGTGACTAGAACCTAGAACTTGCTGCATTGCAACAAAAATCTGCATTTTAACAATATTATAGATATTATTGATCTATAGAATGTAATCGGTCATGTCACGTGAACTCCAATGTTAAGTAATAGTCATAGACCATGATCATTACTGTAATGAAACTATTGCTTTAATTGTTTAATAAAGTCGACTGACTGTATTAGCCTATTCCTCCTGCTATAGCCAAGGTGAACTCAACTAACCTTCAGATTCACTGGAAATGCATTTGACTAGTGTATAGATTTGGACAAGTAAAAGCATAGGCCTACACAAAGAAAAATCGAAAAAAGTTAGTTTGCCTGACAATTCCATTTTTCTATTTCCTGCAGCATTTTCCCATCCAAAGAGACAATCTTCCCCAAATCCTGACATATGTAACGTAGTTAATATGTTACATATGTCATAATATGTATAAATAATATGTATAATATTAAATAATATGTATAAATAATAAATAAATAATTTGTGGATATCCTAAATGGGCTTTCAATAAAACAAAGAGAGCAAAGAAACAGGACAACAGAGAACCAGATCCCAGGAGAAAGGGTGTAACTATTCCTTACCTGGCTGGCGTTTCCGAAAAACTACAGAGGATCTTCAGACACCATGAAATCCCAGTCTATTTCAAACCCACAAACACTTTAAGACAAAAACTGGTCCATCCTAAGGACAAAACACCGAGCCACAAACAAAACAATGTGGTCTACTCCATTCAGTGTAGTGAAGACTGCAGTGAGCGCTACATTGGAGAAACAAAACAGCCACTTCACAAAAGGATGTATCAACACAGACGGGAAAACCAGGGTGGGCCGCAATCTGCCGTACATCTCCACCTAAAAGCCAGAGGCCACTCCTTTGAGGACAGCGAGGTCCAGATCTTGGCCAGAGAAAAGAATTGGTTTGAGAGGGGAGTTAAAGAAGCTATTTTTGTCAAGAAAGAGAATCCTTCCTTGAACAGAAATGGGGGTCTCAGACATCATTTGTCTCCCATCTATAACTCTATCCTCAAACCTAAATCAAAACAAACTGGGAAAACAATGGGACTAGCCAGGACATGTCCAGAGGTGTGAAAACACCCATCATGGCCCTGAATGGATATGCTAACTACTCCCCCACTCCCACTCCATAATGAATAGACACACCTGACTAACAGAAACTGTAAATAAATATGTGTTGTCTCAGAGTAATTTTCATTGTAATTAAGCTCCTCCCTTCAGGCAGATATAAAGCAGTGTCCGCCAGCATCTGACCAGAACTGAAGAAGCAGCTTGGATGAGCTGCGAAACGTATTCAACCAAATAAACTATGTCCAGTTGACAAATTAAATTTCTCCTTTTGCTATAGTTAATATGAGCGTTGTTAAATCCTGCTAAATTGTGAACTAGCGCCATCTCTTGGTGCCCGCCGTACCTGCACTACCTGTACCCACGCGAACTCTGAGTCGTCCTCATAGTTGGGTCATCTGTACCATGTCTGTGACCGTGGTGTGCGAAGGTTCGTTTCAGGGTGATTTTGTGATCTATAGATATAAAGAACAAAATTTAGCCACCATGCCCCTTCTGAAAATGTGGGCGAAATCCACGGGAGCCGAAAATTCAAAATGGCCGCCGATCGCTAAATGAAACAATTATTTTCACAGTGGTTTATGCTGTATACTTGTGTAATGTATCGTTTTGTAGGTTTTTGGGGTCATAGAATCCAATTTTCATGTTACTTTGTTGATTTGAGGAATATTTGATGAAATTTATTAAGAATATTGTATTTAGAGGTCATAAAATTTCAATTAATACAACTGATTTGATATAAAGGGAGCTATACATTGGTGTATATAACATTTCTTTTTTTTTTTTTTTTGCCTTTTTTTTGCTTTATAATTTTTTTATTTTTCATCATTTTTATATTCTTTTTTTTTTTATTTCTATAACAATTGAAACCAAAACTAATCTAATATGAAATTGATCTTAATGGAATGGGCCAGTAAAAATTCAATCTTCATCTGAATCTGTTGCTTCTCCATACTCGCTCATATCATCATCACTACTGTCTTCACAATTTTCTTGAGGTTGGATCTGGGTCCTGAGGTGGCAAGGAAGTGGTGGACACGAATAACGCACTGGACGACATTTCCCATCAAGTATTTGCCAACCATGACCAAGTGGAGATGGATGGTTAGTCAGATTGTAATGTGTCTGGCTATAAGTAATGTAATTTGTTCTTTCCAAATGCAGATTCAACGAATCGTCATCAGGGGGGAGGCGGACCAAACTCTTCTTTTTAAGTTTGTGCCATTTTGATGTTCTTGCTTCTCCACATGTTGCATCTGCACTTTCGCCATAGATAATAGACAGGACAAACTTCTTCATGTTTGATCTCACTATATCATCTAATTTCAAGCTGTTTCCAACTTGACTTAAAAGTTCTCTAGCATCAGAATCAGAAAAGACCTTTTCTAATACTGTCTTTTTACCATGGCCATAGAATCCTGATGTATGATCCCTTCCAGTAAGAGCGTCACACATCACATGTGTGATGTGCATTTATTGCGAAGGGGATGCATCACTTAATCTCAACACTGGCATGCATACCTGTGACTTTGCTTTCAAGCAGCCTGAAGCAGATACCATGTTGCTCTCCTCATATGCATATCTGAGAAACAAAAAGCATAATACAGAACAAGTTGTTCTGGATAGTGAAGACACAGATGTGTATGTTCAAGCTGCATATGTATCCCAAAAAGTGGAAGGAAATTTGTTTTTAAAACGAAAGGAAGGTTTTGTGAACTGTAGCACTATGTTGCCTGAAGAAGTAGCACAAATCATTATACCTCTCCACGCTCTTACTGGAAGTGATCATACATCAGGATTCTATGGCCATGGTAAAAAGACAGTATTAGAAAAGGTCTTTTCTGATTCTGATGCTAGAGAACTTTTAAGTCAAGTTGGAAACAGCTTGAAATTAGATGATATAGTGAGATCAAACATGAAGAAGTTTGTCCTGTCTATTATCTATGGCGAAAGTGCAGATGCAACATGTGGAGAAGCAAGAACATCAAAATGGCACAAACTTAAAAAGAAGAGTTTGGTCCGCCTCCCCCCTGATGACGATTCGTTGAATCTGCATTTGGAAAGAACAAATTACATTACTTATAGCCAGACACATTACAATCTGACTAACCATCCATCTCCGCTTGGTCATGGTTGGCAAATACTTGATGGGAAATGTCGTCCAGTGCGTTATTCGTGTCCACCACTTCCTTGCCACCTCAGGACCCAGATCCAACCTCAGGAAAATTGTGAAGACAGTAGTGATGATGATATGAGCGAGTATGGAGAAGCAACAGATTCAGATGAAGATTGAATTTTTACTGGCCCATTCCATTAAGATCAATTTCATATTAGATTAGTTTTGGTTTCAATTGTTATAGAAATAAAAAAAAAAAACAGAATTAGAAAAAAAAAACCTAATATAAAAATGATGAAAAATAAAAATAAATTATAAAGCAAAAAAAAAAAAAGGCAAAAAAAAAAAAGAAATGTTATATACACCAATGTATAGCTCCCTTTATATCAAATCAGTTGTATTAATTGAAATTTTATGACCTCTAAATACAATATTCTTAATAAATTTCATCAAATATTCCTCAAATCAACAAAGTAACATGAAAATTGGATTCTATGACCCCAAAAACCTACAAAACGATACATTACACAAGAATACAGCATAAACCACTGTGAAAATAATTGTTTCATTTAGCGATCGGCGGCCATTTTGAATTTTCGGCTCCCGTGGATTTCGCCCACATTTTCAGAAGGGGCATGGTGGCTAAATTTTGTTCTTTATATCTATAGATCACAAAATCACCCTGAAACGAACCTTCGCACACCACGGTCACAGACATGGTACAGATGACCCAACTATCATTGTAATGGAGAACTCGAGCCGAGGTAACGTGGCTGTGAAATTGTGTGGACAAAAATATGAATTCACTCACGTGTAGCTATTTTAATGCTAAGCTGGTAGTTGTGTGTTGTACTGGAGGTATTTTATGTTTGTTTAGCCATGATCTGCTGAAGTTAGTTTACAGTGTATTTGATTTGACCGTGGTTTCTTTTTGAGTGCTTAACTTTGCCAGCGGCGAACAAATGACTGTCTTCTGCAGATGAGACAGCGCACATGGTGAATGTCCACTACAAGTCAAAATACAACAACTGTTTTCTGTATTATTTTGTGCAGAATAAACTGCTGTCACACCAGACTCCAGCAGCCTCTGTGGGTCATTGAACTAAATGAGAAGACACCCCGGTCACACACACACACACACACACACACACACACACACACACACATATATATATATATATATATATATATATATTATATGGTGAACAGGCCAAAACAGTTACAGGAACACAGAAAAAGCGACGCAAACATACCTGTTGTAATTGTTAATTTAATCATGCCTAACTATTTCATATTTGAACAGCTGATCTCCCTTTTAGGCCTGTAATAGTAACTGTCAGATAACGTCCTATATGTTCGTGAAATTGTACACACACTTGTCCAAAAGTACTATAGTTTTGAGAATATAGCAAGTAATGGCTGTTATAGGCATTACTTGCAGTAATGTTATTATACAGTGTATAATAACTAAAAAATGTTGTTTTAGTCTTCATTTCTTGAAGCCATCCAAACTGCATAGCAACATTTGGAAATTACAAAAATCAAGCTTCACACATTTCATATCAACTCAAACAACTGCTGTCCTGGGGCCTAGAGCTCATGCTACAGGCTCTTATAGGGCTTAGGGTTAGGATTTTACTTCTTTTATTTCAGTCAATATGTCGGAAACACTTCTGCCCATCTGAGGATAGGGCTCAGTCTGTCACATGTCACAAAGTAAAGTGTACTTCTTCACCAGGTGTCACACTGGGCTCTTGTTATTCTAGAAAGTCCATCCTGAGAGGAGCTGTGACTGTGGTGTTGAGATGGACCAGCCTCATCAAAGAGCTGCAGGTCAAGCGTCTGAGGAGGGGGCTGGCCACAGTGGCTCCACTTTGGGCTAATCTGGGTGCTTGGGCTTGTTGGTGCTGAGGTCTGACCAGGGCACTCACGAGGGCATCACCAGCTGCATCAGCAAACCTCTTTCCATTTCTGCTACCAAACTGGACTTCTGCTTTTCACAGAAATCTCAAAATATAAACACAACACAATCAAGTTGTTAAAATTATGCTGTTTGCAAAAAGTAAACTATTAGTCTTCATAGAGACTAATAACTTGCTAAGCATAAGCCTAAGCGTACACTTAGGAAGTGGAACCACAGAAAATTATACTTTAAAAAGCAAGAAAAACATACTAAAGGATAGCCTGCTCTTGTTCTACCAGTACTTGAAATTACATATGTAATGTACACTGTAATTACACATTTAGAAATCATACAATGACTTAAACACCTTTACACGAGTCATCAACAGGAAAAGCTAACAGTGTTAGCATCTAAGCTAGCGCTAGTTAACGCAAACCTTGAAAACAACACAACAATGTGAAAATGCAGCTTGGCTTAGCAGTACAGAGACCTCCATGTGTCCCTTATATAGTCAAAGATTTCATGCTTGGACACACTTAAACCCACCTGGAAAGACACAAAAGGCTTCTCTGGACTGACTGTAAACACCAGCTTACACTGACCACAATAGCCAATAATGAACGAAAAGTTAGAAAATTTGACACCCACACAGGGATCTAAGGCCTTCGCCTAGCGGCCAACAGTGGCTCCGGTATGACGTGCAAGTGACCAGCGTCACGGCCCATGGGCTGGTCAAGGTCATAGGCAGGGGGCAATTTCCCACGTCCGCTCCATCGTCGCCCGCGGACGATGGGGTTCGAACCTACAACGGACGGGCCGGAGAAATTTACGGACACACCACCTAAATCCACTGCGCTACAGGTGCCTGCCGTAAGAAGCCATGGCAGACGTTCTATTTCAATGTAAACAGTGTGACAGTCTGTTGCCTTAACACATGGGAAGTTGAAAAGTAGGACACATTATGTACACAATTCACCTGTCAAATTTAAAGAATATCATTTGTAAATTAATTTTCCCTTTTGAATGCTTAGATTATTTCAAAAATAAAATTAAATAATCAGAAAGACTTATTCAATGTTAAAAAAAATAGCACCATCTACTGGTAACAAGCATAGTTGCTACTATTTCCATTTAGCCCATAGGATGATTTACTGATCGTTTCTGGTAGTGACTGGACTCTAGAATTTTCTCCTCCTACTGTTAAGAATATTCAATTACTAGTTCATTCGTAGTCTGTTCTTTGCTATTCACATGTTGTCCCTTGTCCCACTCCCCTTTTGGGGAGTGTAACTGTTTCAGATGCTGCTGTTCCAGTTTGGACCGCTGCTGCCCCCTAGTGTCGAGGACCTGGACCCCTCCTCTCCTTCCCTGTCCTGGATTAACTGTCCTTGTCCTGCTAGATTAGTAGTTTCATCTGCCTGTCCGTCCAAAGGAGTGGATCTCTCCTTCACTGTGGTCCTCCTCGAGGTTTCTCCGTTTTCCCATTGGGTTTTTCGGAGTTTTTCCTTGCCGAGAAGGAGGGTCTAAGGACAGGAGATGCTGGGACAATTATCCATTTGCCTGCTTGTTGTTGAACATTCTGTATTTTTGATTTATGATTGTTTCTTATTCTGCTTTATTATCAACAATTTTGTGAAGTCCGCCGAGATAACTCTTGTTGTGATTTTGGGCTATACAAAAATAAACTGAATTGAATTGAATTGAATTGAATATACAAAAAGCTGCATTTTAACAATATTCACTTTTTGCTACCCCACATCTGTATTAAAAATTATTGGCCTACAGAATGTTGTGATGTCATCTGAAATGTGACCTATAGTAGACCAGGAGTGAGTTGAATTTAATTTATCCAGGCAGGCATAAGTCTGCACTGGTGCACTTATGTTTTGGCTCCTAACTTGGACAGCAACAATAGACAGGACTGATTGGTCTTGGTCACCGGCCCCAATATGGCCACAGGTTTGAGTCATTGTGGAGGTAGTGGAGCTGGTGACAGGCTGCAGGGGGCGCTTGGGAGATGCAGTATCATTGTCAATGTGAACAACAGTGGGGTGTCTTGGGTGACATACAGAACACTCCATTCCACGTCTGCATTCTTGACTTGTGTGACCAGTTTGCAGACAGCCAAAACAGATTCCCTTTTCTTTAATAAAGTTCACTTTGTCGTTGTGTGTCTTTTCTTTGAAATTAAAGCATTTTTCCAGAGTGTGATTGCTCACTGAGCAAAATAAACATCCAGAATTTACCGAAGATTTGACTTTATTTGTTGTGAATTTGTTTACAGCTGTGACATTGGTGGCAAAACTCCTTTTCCTTTGTTTTATGTGACTGCTGTCGGAGCTCTTGGGTGTGAAGTGCTGTGGATCTTGAATGTTGCTAAAAAGTGGCTCCGATGCGATTTTGACACGTTTTTCGATGAACCAAACCAGGTCAGTGAACAGTGCTCTTTGAGCCTTCCCCTCCTGGATGTTTGTTGGCAAATCCAGTGCTTTCATGTCAGCAATGTGTTCAGTTAAGTTTGAGCATCCTCTGAGGAACAGTGAAAATGACTGCAGTAGCGCCGCTTTGTCCGCCTCTGCTTTGAGGCGCATGGACACAGTGGAGGAGACGCGCGAGGTTTGAGAGCGCGTCTTTGATACGTTGGACTTTTCAAAGCACACATTTGAGCCACTGTCCTCTGGAGCCAAGTCATCCACATTTTCATTATTGTCCGTATCTGATGGCGGCACATGCCAAAGACCCAAATCACACAGCCAACTCTTGACACATTCAATAAGAGTAAACTAATTGTAGAATAAACAAAATAAGCAAATGGCTCCTACAATAACCATAGACCTTAATAGGCTATACATAGGCTATTTAATATTGGCCTAAATCAGAACATGAAAACTCCACCCGATTCACTGACCCGCCCTGGACTCCAACCCCCCGGCGCTCTGTGAGGCGAGAATTCCACTCACCGTTTTACCCATTTCTTTTGGCTGATGGTGACTCTGACGTTGAGGACTCCACTGAGGCCTTTACCACATTGTTTAAAGATGAAAAACAATCACCTCTGTAAATAACATAGACCTCTGGGTGTAAGCTTATTTGCTAGTTTATGACTTTATAGCTGAAAATCGAAAGAAGTGGTTATAAATGATTTTATCTATGCAAATATGTGACAAACAGGAGGGAAATCTTAGAATAATTGTGTATATATTTTATCCCATATTTCTATAATCATATGTTAGATATTTGTATGTTTTGAATAACCTCTTTGTGCTCTTTATACTATGTGCAGGACTTTTTAATTGTGGAAGCAGATGATGTGACCGTCGAAACAACAAAGGCTCCCAGGCAGCAGAGTGCAGCTGCTGTATCTCTATCAAACATATTTGCAAAATATATCGCGTTGCTGCTGCTCTCCCTTCCCCTTAGAAACACATTGTAACTAGGGACCATCCTAAATAAAATGGAGGAGATGGGCCTTGAGTGCTTCAGAGCGGCTTGGAGATTGTAACTGACACTCTCTGTCCGTTCTCATCGCCAGTAAAACTTATTCATCTCTTGTCTTTCTTCTTGTATATTACAATGTTTAGGTGGGTTTCAACCTGACACTGGACTTCATTAATAGAATATGTTTTGAACTACATTTATGTAACACACAACTTATTCATGCTTTTAACCAGTGCTTCATTTGTAAATTCATTTTTACAGGAACACTTGGGAACCGGGTCAACGGGCCGGGGGTTCAGGCCAGAACAGTTACAGGAAAAAAGCAACACCAACATGCCTGCTATTTCATAATTATTTCATCAAATTCCCTTTTAGGCCTGTAATAGTAACTGTCAGATAACATCCTATATGTTCATGACATTGTACACACACTTGTCCAAAAATACTAGACTTTTGACAATATAGCAAGTAGTGGCTGTCATAGACTTTGTTTAAACCACTGTATAATAACCAGAAAACTGATTTTTTTTTGGTCTTCATTTCTTTAAGCCATCCAAACTGCATAACAACATTTGGAAATTACAAAAATCAAGCTTCACACATTTCATATCAACTCAAACAACTGCTGTCCTGGGGCCTAGAGCTCATGCTACAGGCTCTTATAGGGCTTAGGGTTAGGATTTTACTTTTTCTTCACCAGGTGTCACACTGGCCTCTTGTTATTCCAGAAAGTCCATCCTGAGAGGAGCTGTGACTGTGGTGTTGAGATGGACCAGCCTCATCAAAGAGCTGCAGGTCAAGCGTCTGAGGAGGGGGCTGGCCACAGTGGCTCCACTTTGGGCTAATCTGGGTGCTTGGGCTTGTTGGTGCTGAGGTCTGACCAGGGCACTCACGAGGGCATCACCAGCTGCATCAGCAAACCTCTTTCCATTTCTGCTACCAAACTGGACTTCTGCTTTTCAGACAAATCTCAAAATATAAACACAACACAATCAAGTTGTTAAAATTATGCTGTTTGCAAAAACTAAACTATTAGTCTTCATAGAGACTAATAACTTGCTAAGCATAAGCCTAAACGTACACTTAGGAAGTGGAAACACAGAAAATTATACTTTAAAAAGCAAGAAAAACATACTAAAGGATAGCCTGCTCTTGTTCTACCAGTACTTGAAATTACATATGTAATGTACACTGTAATTACACATTTAGAAATCATACAATGACTTAAACACCTTTACACGAGTCATCAACAGGAAAAGCTAACAGTGTTAGCATCTAAGCTAGCGCTAGTTAACGCAAACCTTGAAAACAACACAACAATGTGAAAATGCAGCTTGGCTTAGCAGTACAGAGACCTCCATGTGTCCCTTATATAGTCAAAGATTTCATGCTTGGACACACTTAAACCCACCTGGAAAGACACAAAAGGCTTCTCTGGACTGACTGTAAACACCAGCTTACACTGACCACAATAGCCAATAATGAACGAAAAGTTAGAAAATTTGACACCCACACAGGGATCTAAGGCCTTCGCCTAGCGGCCAACAGTGGCTCCGGTATGACGTGCAAGTGACCAGCGTCACGGCCCATGGGCTGGTCAAGGTCATAGGCAGGGGGCAATTTCCCACGTCCGCTCCATCGTCGCCCGCGGACGATGGGGTTCGAACCTACAACGGACGGGCCGGAGAAATTTACGGACACACCACCTAAATCCACTGCGCTACAGGTGCCTGCCGTAAGAAGCCATGGCAGACGTTCTATTTCAATGTAAACAGTGTGACAGTCTGTTGCCTTAACACATGGGAAGTTGAAAAGTAGGACACATTATGTACACAATTCACCTGTCAAATTTAAAGAATATCATTTGTAAATTAATTTTCCCTTTTGAATGCTTAGATTATTTCAAAAATAAAATTAAATAATCAGAAAGACTTATTCAATGTTAAAAAAAATAGCACCATCTACTGGTAACAAGCATAGTTGCTACTATTTCCATTTAGCCCATAGGATGATTTACTGATCGTTTCTGGTAGTGACTGGACTCTAGAATTTTCTCCTCCTACTGTTAAGAATATTCAATTACTAGTTCATTCGTAGTCTGTTCTTTGCTATTCACATGTTGTCCCTTGTCCCACTCCCCTTTTGGGGAGTGTAACTGTTTCAGATGCTGCTGTTCCAGTTTGGACTGCTGCTGCCCCCTAGTGTCGAGGACCTGGACCCCTCATCTCCTTCCCTGTCCTGGATTAACTGTCCTTGTCCTGCTAGATTAGTAGTTTCATCTGCCTGTCCGTCCAAAGGAGTGGATCTCTCCTTCACTGTGGTCCTCCTCGAGGTTTCTCCGTTTTCCCATTGGGTTTTTCGGAGTTTTTCCTTGCCGAGAAGGAGGGTCTAAGGACAGGAGATGCTGGGACAATTATCCATTTGCCTGCTTGTTGTTGAACATTCTGTATTTTTGATTTATGATTGTTTCTTATTCTGCTTTATTATCAACAATTTTGTGAAGTCCGCCGAGATAACTCTTGTTGTGATTTTGGGCTATACAAAAATAAACTGAATTGAATTGAATTGAATTGAATAGAATTCAATATACAAAAAGCTGCATTTTAACAATATTCACTTTTTGCTACCCCACATCTGTATTAAAAATTATTGGCCTACAGAATGTTGTGATGTCATCTGAAATGTGACCTATAGTAGACCAGGAGTGAGTTGAATTTAATTTATCCAGGCAGGCATAAGTCTGCACTGGTGCACTTATGTTTTGGCTCCTAACTTGGACAGCAACAATAGACAGGACTGATTGGTCTTGGTCACCGGCCCCAATATGGCCACAGGTTTGAGTCATTGTGGAGGTAGTGGAGCTGGTGACAGGCTGCAGGGGGCGCTTGGGAGATGCAGTATCATTGTCAATGTGAACAACAGTGGGGTGTCTTGGGTGACATACAGAACACTCCATTCCACGTCTGCATTCTTGACTTGTGTGACCAGTTTGCAGACAGCCAAAACAGATTCCCTTTTCTTTAATAAAGTTCACTTTGTCTTTGTGTGTCTTTTCTTTGAAGAAAAAAATATGTTAGATATTTGTGTGTTTTGAATAACCTCTTTGAGCTCTTTATACTATGTGCAGGACTTTTTAATTGTGGAAGCAGATGATGTGACCGTCGAAACAACAAAGGCTCCCAGGCAGCAGAGTGCAGCTGCTGTATCTCTATCAAACATATTTGCAAAATATATCGTGTTGCTGCTGCTCTCCCTTCCCCTTAGAAACACATTGTAACTAGGGACCATCCTAAATAAAATGGAGGAGATGGGCCTTGAGTGCTTCAGAGCGGCTTGGAGATTGTAACTGACACTCTCTGTCCGTTCTCATCGCCAGTAAAACTTATTCATCTCTTGTCTTTCTTCTTGTATATTACAATGTTTAGGTGGGTTTCAACCTGACACTGGACTTCATTAATAGAATATGTTTTGAACTACATTTATGTAACACACAACTTATTCATGCTTTTAACCAGTGCTTCATTTGTAAATTCATTTTTACAGGAACACTTGGGAACCGGGTCAACGGGCCGGGGGTTCAGGCCAGAACAGTTACAGGAAAAAAGCAACACCAACATGCCTGCTATTTAATAATTATTTCATTAAATTCCCTTTTAGGCCTGTAATAGTAACTGTCAGATAACATCCTATATGTTCATGACATTGTACACACACTTGTCAAAAAATACAAGACTTTTGAGAATATAGCAAGTAGTGGCTGTTATAGGCTTTGTTTAAACCACTGTATAATAACCAGAAAACTTATTTTTTTAGTCTTCATTTCTTTAAGCCATCCAAACTGCATAACAACATTTGGAAATTACAAAAATCAAGCTTCACACATTTCATATCAGCTCAAACAACTGCTGTCCTGGGGCCTAGAGCTCATGCTACAGGCTCTTATAGGGCTTAGGGTTAGGATTTTACTTCTTTTATTTCAGTCAATATGTCGGAAACACTTCTGCCCATTTGAGGATAGGACTCAGCCTGTCACATGTCACAATGTAAAGTGTACTTCTTCAGCAGGTGTCACACTGGGCTCTTGTTATTCTAGAAAGTCCATCCTGAGAGGAGCTGTGACTGTGGTCCTGAGATGAACCAGCCTCATGGACGTCCAGGCCATCTCCTCACAGCTCCTCATGAAAGAGCTGCAGGTCAAGCGTCTGAGGAGGGGGCTGGGCACAGTGGGTCCACTTTGGGGTAGTCTGGGTGCTTGGGCTTGTTGGTGCTGAGGTCTGACCAGGGCACTCACGAGGGCATCACCAGCTGCATCAGCAAACGTGTTTGCATTTCTGCTCCCAAACTGTACTTCTGCTTTTCACAAGAATCTGAAAATATAAACACAATTTAGACAATGAAGTTGTTCAAATTATGGTGTTTGCAAAAAATGATCCTAGCAATAAAAACATCCTGCTGTGCCTGCTCTTGTACTACCAGTACTTAAATGACATATGTAATGTACACATTTCTAAATAAAAGAACGGCTTAAAGACCTTTACAGAGTCATCAGCAGGAGAAGCTAACAGTGTTAGCAAAGAAAAAACGGTTAGAAACGAATCAGACGAAATTGTTTGTAAACCTACTCCCCGGGGGGCGTAGGGCCGAACTCCACACGAAAATGTCGTCGGACGCCGGAATCGATCCCGCAACCTTCTGGTTGACAGCGAAAAAGGTGCGACCATTCAGAACACACGAGGTGTCCATAGCCGATGAATGGCGGGGGATTCATGTCCGAGGGTCCAACCCGTGGACCCGTGCATCCAGTTTGCGGGGCCGGGTCTCCTTAGTGCATCGGCCTTTGCACGTGAGCCCCGGTACCGGTATAACCCCAGGATGCAGTGGTGCTAACCGCTCGGCCACAGGGCCCCAGGGGTTGTGGAGCGCAGATGGACTATTTAACCTGTTCAGACATAAACAGACCGTGACGTCACCAGGCTCAGGCGTGTGGAAGATCAAATGCCTTATAATGAAAAGAAAGAGAAAGTTGTTCGCTTATTATTTCGGGAATTATTTCGGAAAAGGCTGAATAATTTTAAATCTTCCATGAGTGTGTATGAACAGATCATAGAAGAGATACAGTCGGCCCCATTGGGCCGTTGTGAGTGTATGTTGACAGAACAGCTGGCCTTTGAAAGGCAGATGAGTTTTTCATGCCATGGGCTTCTCCCCATTTGTGCAAACCAGTGTCTAGAGGCTTTCTCATTGAATTGTTGAAACCATCTCCTTTGCTTACGCCTGGAGGGGTATGGAGCCTCCGTAGGGCTTGAGGGCACACTCCAGCAGGGGTGTAGCTACTTCATGGGCCCTGTGCATGTGTATCTGTCCAGGATATATGCGCTGCAGCCAGTTGGGCCCGAGATACAGTTGTCCTGTCAGAGACAGATGTGGTTCCATTGGAGCTTCCATGGATGATCACACCCAGGGCGATTCCCATAGTGAAACACCTCACTCTGTTATCAAAGCGGGGTTAGCTTCACAGCTGTTGGAACACTGGTGTAGTCATACTTTGGAGATGTGTCTGACTTTGGAAGTTGCCAATCATGTCTGCATTGCGAGTGCCGTTTGTCTCTCTAAGCAGAAGAAATGTCACTGACTACCCTCACTCATACAAACAAAGCAGGCAGTGATGTGTGACTCTGTGCACAATGTGAGGATTCAGTGGGAAATCAATTCAATTCAATTTATTTTTCAATTCAATTTATTTTTGTATAGCCCAAAATCACAACAAGAGTTATCTCGGCGGACTTCACAAAATTGTTGATTAATAAAGCAGAAGAAACATTCATAAAACACAAATACAGAATGTTCAACAACAAGCAGGCAAATGGATGATTGTCCCAGCATCTCCTGTCCTTAGACCCTCCTTCTCGGCAAGGAAAAACTCCAAAAAACCCAATGGGAAAACGGAGAAACCTCGAGGAGAACCACAGTGAAGGAGAGATCCACTCCTAAGGACGGACAGGCAGATGAAACTACTAATTTAGCAGGACGAGGACAGTTAATCCAGGATAGGGAAGGAGAGGAGGGGTCTAGGTCCCCGACACTAGGGGGCAGCAGCGGTCCAAACTGGAACAGCAGCATCTGAAACAGTTACACTCCCCAAAAGGGGAGTGGGACAGGGACAACATGTGAATAGCAAAGAACAGACTATGAATGAACTAGTAATTGAATATTCTTAACAGTAGGAGGAGAAAAAGTAGGAGAAACCAGAGGACAGTGCTCAAGTTGCCATACTTTCCCCAGTAATATATCTCCTAGAGCAGCTTAACTAGGCCTATGGGTTTAATTTCTGTTCCTAACTGACCTGACCATAAGCTGATTCAAAGAGGAACGTTTTGAGCCTAATCTTAAATGTAGAGACTGTGTCAGCTTCTTTGACATGAGCAGGGAGCTGATTCCACAACAAGGGTGCTTGGTACCTAAAAGCTCTACCTCCTAAAGTACTTTTAGCGACTCTAGGAACCACCAATAGTGCAGCATTTTGAGAGCGGAGTGAACGGTTAGGATGATAAGGTACAATTTCATCTTTAATGTAGGAAGGGGCCATGTCATTTACAGCTTTATAGGTTAGAAGAAGAATTTTAAATTTTACTCTAAACTCAACCGGAAGCCAATGAAGATTTTTTAATACTGGAGTAATGTGCTCTCGTTTTTTAGTACCTGTTAGTACTCTTGCTGCTGCATTTTGAACCAATTGAAGGCTTTTTATCGAGCTTTTAGGGCAAGCTGCAAGCAGGGAGTTACAGTAGTCTAACCTCGAAGTGACAAAAGCATGGACAAGTTTTTCAGCGTCATTTTTTGGCAGTACATTTCTAATTTTGGCTATATTGAGTAAATGAAAATAAGCCGTTTTACAGACATGGCTTATGTGTGCTTTAAATGAGAGCTCTTGATCAAATAGGACTCCAAGATTTCTTACAGTGGAGCTGGAGGCTACACTGACATTGTCCAATGTGATTGTCTGCTCAGTTAGAGAGTCAAACTTTACATCGAGCCCGGCTGCAGGCCGGGACAAAACCACAATAGAGTCTCGTAAGTGTTTAGGGCCTAATAGAATGACTTCAGTTTTTTCAGGGTTAAGAAGTAAATAATTAAAGGTCATCCATGTTTTTATGTCCCTCACACAGTCGCTAAGCCTTTCAATTTGATTAGTCTGATCAGGTTTCATTGATAGGTACAGCTGGGTGTCATCTGCATAACAGTGGAAATCGATACCGTGCTTTCGGATGATATTACCTAACGGTAGCATATAAAGGGTAAACAGAACTGGACCCAGAACTGAACCCTGTGGCACACCGTAGGCTACTTTAGAGCACTGTGAGGAGCTCTGGTTAACATTTACAAACTGGTACCTATCAGATAAATAGGATTTAAACCAGCTGAGGGCAGTTCCTCTGATGCCCACATCACATTCCAACCTCTGCAGTAGAATGTTATGGTCGATTGTGTCAAAAGCTGCGCTGAGGTCCAACAGAACCAGTATTGAGACCTGACCATTGTCAGCAGCCAATAATAAATCATTTGTTACTTTAACCAGGGCTGTCTCAGTGCTATGATGAGTTCTGAATCCAGATTGAAATTTTTCAAATAAATTATTTTCCTGCAGATGACGACAAAGATGTTTAATTACAATTCTCTCCAGAATTTTAGAAATAAACGGAAGATTTGAAATAGGTCTGTAATTGGCTAAGAGGTCAGGATCAAGATTAGGCTTTTTTAGGAGCGGCTTAATTACCGCATATTTAAAAGACTGAGGCACGTAACCACTTTCCAGTGAAGTATTTATTATATTAAGAATAGGATCAATAATTAGAGGGAGAATTTCTTTGAAAAGTCTACTTGGGATTGGGTCCAACATACAAGTTGAGGATTTAGAGGACATAAAGGCAGAAGTTAATTCTGCATGATTTAGAATGGCAAATTTCTCAAAAACTGGACCAAGTGAGGGTAATTCAGATCCCACCAAAACCGAACATGAGTTTAATTGAGACCCTACTCTTACAGCTTGAACTTGCTCAGAATTAAAAGTAGGGGCAATTTCATTTATTTTATCTCTTATAGTAATGATCTTATTATTAAAAAATGTCAGGAAATCCTCAGAACTGAGGGTAATTGGGATTGAAGGTTCTACTGCGCTGTGGCAGTTAGTCAGCCTGGCTACAGTGCTGAATAAGAACCTAGGATTATTTTTGTTTACTTCAATTAGATTGGAATAGTAACTGGTTTGGGCCGCACGCAACGCCTGCTTATAGGACAAAAGGCAGGTTTTCCATGCTTTTAAAGACTGCACTGAGTGTGCTTTACGGTAACTTTTCTCAATCAGTGTCCGCACAGTGTACAGCCGTCCTAGTACAGCTCCGGTGTTGCTCCGGGGGCTGTTGCTCAGGGATTCAGGTGACATCAGGGGCATTTCCTGCAGGTTGGTGGACAGCACACAGGTGGTCATGGAGCACAGTCCATGGTGCTTTGTCTGTTGAGCCCTCCTGACCCAGCCTGGGGTGGACTCTGGGAACACAAGGCCCTGTGCGTACCTTGATTTCCCAAGAGCCACACATACTGTAACACACTGCTAGGCATTTTATGGAAGTGAGTCATGTGCAGAGAGATGGCATCTGTTTAACGACTTAACTTTAGACTTATTTTTGGGGAAACGCTTTTTTTTTTTTTTTTTTTCTTCACATCAAGACACACAGATGAAAGTACAATCTAATAACACTATAACTGTTTTTGTAGCTATCTGGCTCACACACTGAGCAGTTTTTGAAAGTTTTAGTTTTTTTGAGCTGAGTTTTTAACATCATGTTGTGGGATTTTAACCAACTAAGAAGTGCAGCAGGTGCAGGTCAAAGGACTGTAGTAGGAGGTTGGATTTTGTGAAATGAGCTGTTTGTTTTTCCCACTGTTTGTTTTTCCCATGTCCACGGAGACCGTGCAAGAGGCTTTCTAAGGAGCTAGCTAAGGAGCTTGCTATGGACATTTGAGATGCTACAGGCTTCTTCCACCATATGTGACAGCAAATGTGGCAGAAGACCTTCAGAGGCCTTTCCTGTTGTGTTCCCCTGGCTCATCCTGGAAAGTGCAGTGATGCTGCAGGACACAGAGGAGGGACACTTTTGGTTCTTCCTCACCTCAAACTGCCCTGACACAGATCTGCTGACCCTACCTGACCAGTCCTCCTGTTAAACTGCACTGAGACCTCTGACTGAGACACAAAGGCCACTGGGAAGGGAAATGGAAATGTTGCTGGAAAACTGCAACAGTTTGCTGCAGCAAAACTTGAATTTCTTTCGGGATCAATACATTTTCTCTCTCTCTTTAAATGTATCTAATATTTATGTTTTTGTATTTTTTTTTTCACACTAACACATGGAACAGACTATTTACAACATAATAATAATAATAATAATAATAATAATAATAATAATAATAATAAAAATAAAAATAATAATAATAATAATAATAATAATAATAATAATAATAACACTAAACCTTTCAAATTTTTTTTTCTTTGCATTTTTTGTTTCACACCAACAAACAAGGACTCACTATTTACATGCTAGTTTACAAGTGATAACTACAAGACTCCAGGTCCTCTTCTGTTCCTTCAGAGAAACACAAAGAGAAAAAGGATCAGTTCTTTAAAATAAAAGGAGTACTTGTGTTATTGTGGTGTAATTTACCTCTGTGGCTCACTTGACCTTTTCCAGTCCTTCCAGTCCTGCTTGCGATCCTGCAGGTAGTCCTCCATCTGCAGCAGCAGCAGCAGCGGGCACAGCGGGCACAAGTTTTGCAGCAGCAGTGGGCACAAGCTTAGGGGGTGACACAGGAGGAGGAGAAAGAGGCATAGTAGGAGGAGCAGTCATCTGAAACCCAACCTATAGTAGACCAGAGGTGAGTTAAATGTATTTATTTATTTTTTTATTTTTAAGTTGACTTGGCCTTTTTATGTAGTCATGATAAAGCGTATATTCTGTACACAATCATCTCAGAATCAAAACACTTATTGTGCAATGTTCCTGTGCCTTTTAGCTTAGCTTACAGTGTTGTGCTTTTTTTAGTTGATTGTAAATACTTATTATTATTATTTATCTTGATTTTGATGCATGCTCTTATTTTCCTACTGTTTCTGTAACTTGCGTTGTGACACTGCAATTTCCCCATTGTGGGACAAATAAAGGATTATCTTATCTTATCTTATCTTATCTTATATGGTCATTTTTAAAGGAAACTATAGAACAGACAACAACAGTCTCAGTGAAATACAGTGTGTGTGTGTGTGTGTGTGTGTGTGTGTGTGTGTGTGTGTGTGAACTATTGGTGATTTTCAGAATGGGACAATGTCATACTACCAGATGTGGGGCAAAAGTCATTCTTGTGCATTTTGCCATGAAATATACAAAAGAAAAATTCACAAATGTTGACCTCGATCACATTGTGACTAGAACCTAGAACTTGCTGCATTGCAACAAAAATCTGCATTTTAACAATATTATAGATATTATTGATCTATAGAATGTAATCGGTCATGTCACGTGAACTCCAATGTTAAGTAATAGTCATAGACCATGATCATTACTGTAATGAAACTATTGCTTTAATTGTTTAATAAAGTCGACTGACTGTATTAGCCTATTCCTCCTGCTATAGCCAAGGTGAACTCAACTAACCTTCAGATTCACTGGAAATGCATTTGACTAGTGTATAGATTTGGACAAGTAAAAGCATAGGCCTACACAAAGAAAAATCGAAAAAAGTTATTTTGCCTGACAATTCCATTTTTCTATTTCCTGCAGCATTTTCCCATCCAAAGAGACAATCTTCCCCAAATCCTGACATATGTAACGTAGTTAATATGTTACATATGTCATAATATGTATAAATAATATGTATACTATTAAATAATATGCATAAATAATAAATAAATAAATAATTTGTGGATATCCTAAATGGGCTTTCAATAAAACAAAGAGAGCAAAGAAACAGGACAACAGAGAACCAGATCCCAGGAGAAAGGGTGTAACTATTCCTTACCTGGCTGGCGTTTCCGAAAAACTACAGAGGATCTTCAGACAACATGAAATCCCAGTCTATTTCAAACCCACAAACACTTTAAGACAAAAACTGGTCCATCCTAAGGACAAAACACCGAGCCACCAACAAAGCAATGTGGTCTACTCCATTCAGTGTAGTGAAGACTGCAGTGAGCGCTACATTGGAGAAACAAAACAGCCACTTCACAAAAGGATGTATCAACACAGACGGGAAAACCAGGGTGGGCCGCAATCTGCCGTACATCTCCACCTAAAAGCCACAGGCCACTCCTTTGAGGACAGCGAGGTCCAGATCTTGGCCAGAGAAAAGAATTGGTTTGAGAGGGGAGTTAAAGAAGCTATTTTTGTCAAGAAAGAGAATCCTTCCTTGAACAGAAATGGGGGTCTCAGACATCATTTGTCTCCCATCTATAACTCTATCCTCAAACCTAAATCAAAACAAACAGAGAAAACAATGGGACTACCGAGGTCAGGTCCAGAGGTGTGAAAACACCCATCATGGCCCTGAATGGATATGCTAACTACTCCCCCACTCCCACTCCATATTGAATAGACACACCTGACTAACAGAAACTGTAAATAAATATGTGTTGTCTCAGAGTAATTTTCATTGTAATTAAGCTCCTCCCTTCAAGCAGATATAAAGCAGTGTCCGCCAGCATCTGACCAGAACTGAAGAAGCAGCTTGGATGAGCTGCGAAACGTATTCGACCAAATAAACTCTGTCCAGTTGACAAATTAAATTTCTCCTTTTGCTATAGTTAATATGAGCGTTGTTAAATCCTGCTAAATTGTGAACTAGCGCCATCTCTTGGTGCCCGCCGTACCTGCACTACCTGTACCCACGCGAACTCTGAGTCGTCCTCATTGTAATGGAGAACTCGAGACGAGGTAACGTGGCTGTGAAATTGTGTGGACAAAAATATGAATTCACTCACGTGTAGCTATTTTAATGCTAAGCTGGTAGTTGTGTGTTGTACTGGAGGTATTTTATGTTTGTTTAGCCATGATCTGCTGAAGTTAGTTTACAGTGTATTTGATTTGACCGTGGTTTCTTTTTGAGTGCTTAACTTTGCCAGCGGCGAACAAATGACTGTCTTCTGCAGATGAGACAGCGCACATGGTGAATGTCCACTACAAGTCAAAATACAACAACTGTTTTCTGTATTATTTTGTGCAGAATAAACTGCTGTCACACCAGACTCCAGCAGCCTCTGTGGGTCATTGAACTAAATGAGAAGACACCCCGGTCACACACACACACACACACACACACACACACACACACACACACACACACACACACACACACACACACACACACACACACACACACACACACACACACATATATATATATTATGTGGTGAACAGGCCAAAACAGTTACAGGAACACAGAAAAAGCGACGCAAACATACCTGTTGTAATTGTTAATTTAATCATGCCTAACTATTTCATATTTGAACAGCTGATCTCCCTTTTAGGCCTGTAATAGTAACTGTCAGATAACGTCCTATATGTTCGTGAAATTGTACACACACTTGTCCAAAAGTACTATAGTTTTGAGAATATAGCAAGTAATGGCTGTTATAGGCTTTGTTTAAACCAGTGTATAATAACTAAAAAATGTTGTTTTAGTCTTCATTTCTTGAAGCCATCCAAACTGCATAGAAACATTTGGAGATTACAAAAATCAAGCTTCACCCATTTTATATCAACTCAAACAACTGCTGTCCTGGGGCCTAGAGCTCATGCTACAGGCTCTTATAGGGCTTAGGGTTAGGATTTTACTTCTTTTATTTGAGTCAATATGTCTGAAACACTTCTGCCCATTTGAGGATAGGACTCAGCCTGTCACATGTCACAATGTAAAGTGTACTTCTTCACCAGGTGTCACACTGGGCTCTTGTTATTCTAGAAAGTCCATCCTGAGAGGAGCTGTGACTGTGGTCCTGAGATGAACCAGCCTCATGGACGTCCAGGCCATCTCCTCACAGCTCCTCATGAAAGAGCTGCAGGTCAAGCGTCTGAGGAGGGGGCTGGGCACAGTGGGTCCACTTTGGGGTAGTCTGGGTGCTTGGGCTTGTTGGTGCTGAGGTCTGACCAGGGCACTCACGAGGGCATCACCAGCTGCATCAGCAAACGTGTTTGCATTTCTGCTCCCAAACTGTACTTCTGCTTTTCACAAGAATCTGAAAATATAAACACAATTTAGACAATGAAGTTGTTCAAATTATGGTGTTTGCAAAAAATGATCCTAGCAATAAAAACATCCTGCTGTGCCTGCTCTTGTACTACCAGTACTTAAATGACATATGTAATGTACACATTTCTAAATAAAAGAACGGCTTAAAGACCTTTACAGAGTCATCAGCAGGAGAAGCTAACAGTGTTAGCAAAGAAAAAACGGTTAGAAACGAATCAGACGAAATTGTTTGTAAACCTACTCCCCGGGGGGCGTAGGGCCGAACTCCACACGAAAATGTCGTCGGACGCCGGAATCGATCCCGCAACCTTCTGGTTGACAGCGAAAAAGGTGCGACCATTCAGAACACACGAGGTGTCCATAGCCGATGAATGGCGGGGGATTCATGTCCGAGGGTCCAACCCGTGGACCCGTGCATCCAGTTTGCGGGGCCGGGTCTCCTTAGTGCATCGGCCTTTGCACGTGAGCCCCGGTACCGGTATAACCCCAGGATGCAGTGGTGCTAACCGCTCGGCCACAGGGCCCCAGGGGTTGTGGAGCGCAGATGGACTATTTAACCTGTTCAGACATAAACAGACCGTGACGTCACCAGGCTCAGGCGTGTGGAAGATCAAATGCCTTATAATGAAAAGAAATAGAAAGTTGTTCGCTTATTATTTCGGGAATTATTTCGGAAAAGGCTGAATAATTTTAAATCTTCCATGAGTGTGTATGAACAGATCATAGAAGAGATACAGTCGATGGAAAGTAGCTGTCTCTTCAAACCAGGGGAGGTCAATTAATTTTTCCATGGGGCCACATGAGAAACAGAAAATATTCAAATAAATGCAACGCAGCTTTACTCCGTGCATGAGGTAGAATTATAAAATATGTTTATTTTGCAATTCCAAATGAGCTTAAACGGGCCGGTCGGAGTCATCGAAAGGGCCGTTTGTGGCCCGGGAACTGGACAATGGTCTGATTTAATATCTTTTGGCGGCATCTGGTGGTAGAATTTGAAATCCTATTTTTGATGCCCTTCATTTTTTTCAAATATAGATGACAAGTAATACATAACTAGATTATGCATACAAACATATTTATCTTCAGTCAGAATTAAAAAAAAAAAAAAATACAAGTGTAATAATTGAAGTCAAGTTAAATGTTTAGAGGCAGGCTATTCAAAAACAACATACAAAAGCAAACATTGCTCCTGCTCTTGACTGCTAATGTTCTTAACAGTTTGTGGAGGTGAGGTTTAGGTTGTGGCAGTTGATACATGTCTTAATATCGGACAGAAACTCGGGCATCTTCAGCCACACAGTAGTATTTTGTGGATTCTTCACGACTGTAGAGCAATTAAAGGTACATTTTGTAACTTTTCTGGTAGAGGGGTCCATCACTCACTTATTTCTATGGATATGCTATTGCTCTACATGGAATGTTCCTCAGTATGACATTAAACAGCTCTACCTTACATTTATACAATTACAGGTGGTTTTATAGCTCATAAATAAGTAGGAAAACAGGCATTCTGACTGTGAGCGGGGTCGCCTCTCCACACATTGACCTGTAACTTGGTCTGGTTTGGTCTCTGTAAAGATAGAAAGGTTTAATGCCATACTGTGAAACATTCCAGAAAAAGCAATAACATCTTTGGAGAAAAGCAGTTGACGGACCCAACACCAGAAAAGTTACACAATGCACCTTTAAATGTGGAGTGAGGAGAGTACCGCTGAGAGACCTGATTATGAGCAGCGATGGCTATACTGATCCGCAGAGCAGCACCCCAACATGCCAGCAAATTCAAAGACTTCTTCATTTTGAAAATGTTGATCTGAGCAATTCAAATGCCAATATGCAACTTGTTCTAAGTTGTCAGAAAACTAGACTTTTATACCAGAAACTACCCACAGCTTTTCATTGCATTTTTTTCTGCGTATCACACCAAACTGATCTAATAAAATGTGGTGGTGTGAGATATAATTCTGTGAATCAAGATGCCTTGAAGTCAAATAAATGTTTGAATGTGGACTACAGATGTGTGAATAAGCCAAATAGGCCCATTTATTGCAGCGACAAACACATAAAAGAAATCGTAAACAACGTAAACCCAAAACCAGAAACAGAAAACATTTTTTATAATAACTAGATCTTAGCATTAATAAAGCATGAACAAAAGCGTCATTCATGAAGAACAAATAATAGCTAGTCACACATAGTCTACAAAAAGACCTTTGTAACAGTGACATTTTTAAATCAAAATGTAAAAAATAATAAGCAATTTCCCTCAGTAACACATTTTTATTTGTAAATATTCTCACACGTCTCGAAGCCTTCTGTCACCACATTTCATTCTTTATTTGGTTCAAATGTTTTTAAAAAGTCTCAATGCAATAGAACTACTGAAGTAATCGTTAGTTGCAGCCTTTATTAGAAAATTAAAGCCACAAGCGGCAATGACGACCCTCACCACCCAGAGCAGGTCCCTCCACACATCCAAACCATGAACCAGGCTCCAATCTGCCCCTGAACTCAAAGCCTACTTACCTTATTTACCCCCTGTAACCCTGATGACTGACTGCACCTAATGTACAGTATTTGAAGTATTTTAGTGAAATCGAACTCCCCCAAATGTGTGTGTGTGTGTCAAGATACTGAAATAGGCATAGACATACAAAGTTTCCATGGCATTGAACCAGCAACCCTGTACATATACAGGTATGATGTGATGTGATACAATAAAAGTCTTTTCCTCTGTATTTATTCTGTATTATTCACAAAAACCCACAAGCATAACTGGTGTAAAGACAACACATGTTCTTTAAAGATGATTTTGCTAATAAATATAGTAACAGAAACCCCAAATCCACTGCTGGAGAATGGATGCTGCTTTAAAGTGACGATGAAGCAGTTTCTCTTCTATAATTGGTCCATTGTCATTTTTTTCTCTGACTGATGGTGTGCTGTGGAGAAAAAACTACTGCAGGAGCTAAAGATAAACCAGAAATATGCAAGGGAAAGCAGAATGGTACAGAAATTGACTGAGGACATACTGTACATGGATACTTAAAGGTGCATTGTGTAACTTTTCTGGTGGAGGGTCTGTCAAATGCTTTTCTTCATGGAGATGTTATTACTTTGTCTGACCAAGTTACAGGTCAGATCTGTGGAGAGGCGACCCCGCTCACAGTCAGAATGCCTGTTTTTGTAGGTATTTTTGAGCTCTAAAACCACCTGTGTTGAATAAATGTAAGTAAATCTGTTTAATGTCATACTGTGGAACATTCCAGGCAGAGCAATGACGTATCCATAGAGAAAAGCAGGTGACGGACCCTCCACCAGAAAAGTTACACAATGCTTTAAATATAAGAGCAATGTAGAAGGATTATGCATTGATAGAAAGATAATTACAAAGCAAAAATAAGACAAATTATATTGACACTATTAAAACATATAAGGTTGAAAGTTGGGCTGCTATCCCAACTTTAGCGAAGATTATTTATGTTAAAAATGCACTGCAACTTTCTGGTTGGGGGTCCGTCACCTTCTTGTTTCTATGGATATGTCATTGCTCTGCTTCGAATGTTCCACAATATGACATTAAACAGATTTACATGTGTTCAATTACAGGTGGTTTTATTGCTCAAAAATACCTAGAAAAAACAGGCATTCTGACCGGGAGTGGGACTGCCTCTTCACAGATCTGACCTGTAACTTGGTCTGGTTTGGTCTCCACGATGATAGAAAGTTTTAATGCTATATTGTGAAACATTTCAGACAACGCAATAACATCTCCATAGAGAAAAGCAAGTGACGGACCCTACCAGAAAAGTTACAGAATGCACTTTTAATTTTATTTCAGTCTTCTCTCAAATATCAAAACTGAATAATGATTTTAAAATATAATAACTATACAGCCTGAGTAAAAAAAGTTAATAATATTGAACATTTTAGGTGTAATATTTTCCTGTATTTCTTCATTATTGATTTGATTGTGCAAAGACTGTTTCTCCAAAAATCGAGAAACAAAAATGTAATGATTGTAACTTATGACTTTATAAATTGTCATCCCCAGTCACTTTTGTTGTACATGTCCACTCCAGTCTAACATAACATTTGCTGAGGTGCCATTTTGTGTCCCCAATTTAGTGGAGTCTGCAAGGGCCATGACAGCTAGTTACAGTTACACAGATGGCCACGCAGCTGGATGTGTATAGAGTTTATTCAGCACAAATCAACAGACACATCCAAATAATTTTACTATAGAACAATAAAGCCCAGGTGGATTATCTTAAAGGTCACCATGGAAATAGATACGACTGC
The DNA here is from genome assembly GCA_029959045.1 of Taenioides sp. WSHXM2023. NCBI lineage: Eukaryota > Metazoa > Chordata > Actinopteri > Gobiiformes > Gobiidae > Taenioides > Taenioides sp. WSHXM2023. Next base: position 10,043,503 of record CM057096.1, on the reverse strand, counting down.
TATAGTGTGGGGTAGCAATTCACCATTTAAAACTAACTATCTCATGACTGGGAAAGGTCCTCAAAATATTGCATTTAACAGGAAGCTGAAACCAATGGATCTAAGCAAAGCAATAACATCTCCATGGAGACAAGCAGGTAGCAGACCCTCCAACAGAAAAGTTAGTCATAGCACCTTTAACAACCTCCTGGCACATCTGAAGTGACATTTTGAACAGTGCTTAACTGGAGGAGCTTTTTGTTTCTGCTGGAGTCCTGTAGGTGTCACCCTTGTTCCTGCTGGACTGAGCCAGTTCTGCTTCAGACACACTGAATCCAGTTCAGTAGGCACGAGAATGGACAACCAGACGAACCACTCAGCAAAGAAAAGTCATCCTATCCAAAGTCATTTTAGTTAAATGTGACTCTCTCTCGATTTGACTTTTCACTCATTATGAAGCCTTAAAGGTGCATTTTGTAATTTTTCTGGTGGAGGGTCTGCCAGTGTTATTGCTTTGTCTGAAATGTTTCACAGTATGGCAATAAACCTTTCCATGATCATGGAGACTAGACCAGACCAAGTTACTGGTCAGATCTGTGGAAAGGCAACAGTCCAGATGCCTGTTTTAATAGGTATTTTTGACCTATAAAACCACCTGTAATTGAATAAATGTACGTTAGAGCTGTTTAATGTCATACTGTGGAACATTCCAGGCAGAGCAATGACGTATCCATAGAAACAAGAAGGTGACGGACGCCCAACCAAAAAGTTACACAGTGCACCTTTGAGGAGTGACAACATGATTTTTAAACTCTTCATTAGAACATTATAGCGATAAAAATGCATACATACATACATACATGCATACATACATACATACATACATACATACATACATACATACATACATACATACATACATACATGCATACATACATACATACATGCATACATACATGCATACATACATACATGCATACATACATACATACATACATACATACATATATACATACATACATACATACATACATACATACATGCATACATACATACATACATGCATACATACATACATACATACATGCATACATGCATACATACATACATACATGCATACATACATACATACATACATGCATACATAAATAAATAAAACTAGACCAAAAACAATAAAATAGTCAAGAAATCAAAGTAAATAGTTTATAACGGGCTCTAATACTGTGCAGAATTTTGCTTGCAGAATTGAGTGAAAATATATATTTTTTAAAATAGCTGTAATCTGCGTTCACTGATGAACATGACAGCTCCACATTTCTTTTCAGTTCTGTCTCTCTCTCTCTTCCATCCCTCTGTTTTTATTGCATAGTTGTATGTGTCACCTTTTCATGTCAGACGCTGAACTTAGCCACTGTGAACAGAGTTCTCAGAGTTCAGTGCTCACCAGTGAGCTAAGTCCTGCATCTTCAGAAAACTCTTTCTGCTCCACACGCTGTTATAATAACAGTCTCCTTATGCAGGGCTGTACAAAACTGTGGATTTAAGTAACAGAAACAGTCATTGGTCAGTAAAAGATGAGCAGACTAACCAATTGAAAACAAGCAACTGGATAAGTGTCCCAGAGCGTCCACTGTCCAAAGACCCCGCTTTTAGACGAGAATTAACTTTTCAATTCTAAACAGGAAAAAATGGCATGTGTAAGAAAGTTGTGATAGCATGATGAAAACATAACTAATGACCACTACATTTCTGTATTTTTGTGATAAAAATATTGTATGACTTAGTTTGACCGCAAGAAACTTTAAGACCACCCACTGGCATTCTGAATTGTGCAATATAGATTTTTTTTTGGTGCAGCAATTTCTATTCAAAGTCAAGTTGAAAATATAAGTAGCCCAGGGTGACCCACATCCTTAACAGTAGAGTTTAGAGTAAGCGCTGGTGTTGAGTTTCACTGGTCCTGTTTAGTCCTGGTTTTCGTTTGGTTTCAGATACTCAAGGCCTCAGGACATGGATCAGTCTTAGTCTTTAGTCCAACAGCAAAGTCATGACATCACTGGCCCACCAAAACAAGCTAATATTCACACTAACACCATGCTTATGGAGATTAGAAGGGATACCCACTCTGTACTATAGTTTAGAGTGAGTTGAGTCCTAGTGCTGGGTTAGGTCTATCCTTATTCTGGTTTAGTTCTGGTTTAGATCTGTTAAATTGGAAGATTTTTTAGTTATAGGTTAGCTGACCTTAATTCTGATAATCCTGATAATAATAAATTCTTACTTATCATGCCATCTGCTTTTTTAGTTACAAAATAATTTAGGAATAAGAACGACTGTGTTTATAGAAAATATATGATAAAATCTGAGTTGTATTAAAGAATAGGCCACAATATTCAAATTAGTTTTATTTAATTTCATATGCAAATGATTATGAAGTATAGTGGCAATGGAAATTATATTAACTATATTAACTTTGATATAATAATAATAATAATAATAATAATAATAATAATAATAATAATAATAATAAAAATAAAAAATAATAATAATAATAATAATAATAATAATAATAATAATAATAATAATAATAATAATAATAATGCAGTTCTTCTGTAGCTAATTTGCAAATGCTTTAAATACTATGACTTGCCTAACCTTTAACATAACAACATAACAAAAACAACCACCTAACAGACTTTCTCACTCTTACTATGTCTCCTCGATGACAAAAACAAGCCCGTAGCAGGAGTAGCTTCAAGCGTATCATGTCTTGCCAGCGTTACCTGATCTGCGTTGCCATTATGTCATTTTTCAGCCTGCTTTAAAGAAGAAAAGCCACCTGCAGCCTTTGTCACGCCGGCTCCTCTTGCCATCTCCTCCAAATGGGATAGGGGACAGCCACCCAAAATACAAGAAACTCTGTGAACTCTCCAAGGTGGGGGGTAAGGCTGTGCACAACATCTCATACATGTGTTACTATCAAAATATTAGTTAACACTGGAGGAGCAAAGACTTAATTCATAATGAAGAAATAGTTTAAATGATTCAGGTTTAGCTGCTACTTTTTAATACCCAGACCCTGTAGTTATAAAGCCTGCATAGTTCTCAATATACTTACTATATTATTATTAATGACGTCTTTGTTTTTGCTTTATTAAGGCTAATTAAGGTATAGTTGTATCACATAAAGGTGTATAAAATTTGGTATTAAATATTAACCAAAATCACATAAGTAATTGTAGTTTAATATAATAATGATTTGATTGTGGTCCTCCATTTGACCAATATTTGTATTTCAGAGTAAGTATAGAGTTACTGTAAAGACAGCACTGGTTAATGAGGACTTTGTATGTGTTAAAATTCTGCATTAGCCAATATCTTAATACTGATTTAGTGCCTCTTGTGTTGTTTAGTCCTTTTGATAAGTTTAGTTCTGAATTATGGCCAGTTTTGATCCTGGTTAAACTGCTTAAATGTGCACTATAAAGATGTTTCACAACATGGCATTAAACACCACAGGGCAAGTTAGGTCAGATCTGTGGCGAGACAACCCGGTTCACACAAGAATGCATGTTTTTCAAGGCATTGTTGAGCAATAAAAACACCTGTAATTGAAGAAATGCAAGACAGATAAGTTTAATGCCATAGAGTGGAACATTCCAAAGAAAGAAAGCACATCTCCATTAAAAAAGTAGGCAGCAAACACCAGAAAAGTTGCATCATGCACCTTTATGGTTTAGCTTAATTTGCATTTAATCAAGCATGGCCCTGGTTTACACAGAATTTGTCCTGTTTTAGTCCAGCTCAGGAATGGAGTTGTCGTGATTAATCCTGGTTTTATTTTGGTTTAGTCCTAATTTAGTCCTGGTTTAGTCTTGGTTTAGTCTTATTTTAGTCCTAGTTAAGTGGTGGTTTAGTCCTGGTTAGTCCTGGTTTAGTCCTGGTTTAGTCCCAGATTTGGTCCAGGTCTGTGTGTTCATTTAATCCAGATTTAGGCCTTTTTTGTGCTGTTAAATCCTGGTTTAGTCTTGGTTGAGTACTCACAGTTCCAACGCTCCTCCAGTCGTCCCCTGAGTATGAGGTGTGTGAGGTGTAGATGGAGAGGAGCGAGGGAAGGAGGTGCAGGGGGCGGTCCCAGGATGGAGAGAGGAGAGAGGGAGGGAGAGAGAAAGGGAGAGAGAGAGAGAGAGAGAGAGAAGGAGGGACGGAAGGAGGAGGAGGAGGAGGAGGAGGAGGAGGAGGAGGGGGGCATGTGGGACAGGTGTGGAATGTACTCACTCCATAGGACAGTGTGGGCGTATTTACCTCCGTGACTCATCAGGGTCAGAGCCAGACATGAAATATAATCAAGTAGTGGGAGAGGTGATTTATTACTCATTAAAATGTACCGCTTTGAATCTCCACTTTGTATCTGTGTATACTGTACTTTCAAGACCAAAATGCCCCTGAAATGTCATATTTGTATGTGTGTATACTGTACTTTTAACCCCAAAATGCCCCTGAAGTGTCATACTGCACATTTGAAAGTGAAATTCCTGCAGAAAGATATCACTTTCTTACATTGCTCAAGACATCGTAGTATAGTTTTAGTAAATACTTCATTAAGTATTAAGTATTTTTAAGTGTTTTACGTGACAATTGCCAAGTTTTTTAATTGTCAAAATGCAGTAGGTTAAGTGTCTCTCTAATTTCCCACATGAATTGTCCTCCTAAATACATGTCGTTTTTGCCATAATTGAACTACTTTAAAAGTACAGTATAAGTAACTTTCTGGAGGTGCTATTTCACTTGTATGATTCCATGGAAATTAAAAGAAATTAAAACCATTCTCTGAGAAGATAAGTTTTATACTGTGGAAGATTACAACAGAAGAAACAACATTTCCATGGAAGCAAGTAGGAGGAGACTCACCTTCAGGACAAATAAGAGTCAAGTTTGTGGAGATGAAAGCCCTGACTCAGGTTTGTACTGACGCATGACGCACCCTAACCCAACCACATCTTAACTTTTTCTATTTTTTGGCTAAAAGGTACATACTGTGGCTTTAAAAGTATGCAAGACGATAGGATTTGATAACAGACTTGAAAAGCAACTTAGACATCAATGTTTTTCTAATTAATAATACATTGCGATTGTTATCAGTAAAAGCAATGTTGGATTCAAACATGATTTCTTCACATCTGGGCGTGGATACAGATAGGCCATGTTTGTATTTATCCTTCCTTTTCAATATTTGCAGCACTAAGCACAGTCCCTGGTCCCGTCCCGCACGTGTTGTCCTCTTGTCCATCTTCGCACCCTCTTCTTTGGGACAGTTGTTTTGATGTGACCGCTGTAAACTGATCCAGCTCTCAGCTCCGTCTCTGCACCGGGCTGTGTGTGCTTGTTTTTCTGGCTAATAGCTCCTCTTAATGTGCCCTCTCCACTCAACACAAGGCAAAGCTGTGAAACCCAAGATCACAAACTCAGGCCAAAAGAATTACAGCCTTGAATTCAGCCCGATACACTTAACACTGGGGAAATGTGTTCTATGCTTGTTTAGACTAAAACTAAACACTCATTTACCCACATCCGCTGTATGAAATATTAGGAAGGCACCTGCTTTACACTGGCACTGCACATGCGTTACAACTAGAGGGTAAAGAATCCATACTGTTGAAATCATTTTATAAAAATTTTGTTTCAGAAATCTGTTAAATAAATACTTAATTGTGCAATCTGTAACTTTTCTGGTGGAGGGTGCGCCATCTACTTGTCTCCATGGTGATGTTATTACTTTGCCCACATGTTTCACAGTATGGTATTACATTAATATATCTTACATTTATTCAATTGTAGGTTTTTACCTTTTACCACAAGAACATGCGCACATCTTAACAGATCTGACTTGTAACTTGGCCTGGCGATGTGGCTGCTTATCTCCATGGAGATATTAAATGAATGAAAAACCATAACATCTACATGGATTCAAGCAGGTGACAGACCCTTTACCAGAAAAGTTACACAGTGCACCTTTAAAGGTACAAGTTAAAAACATAGAAACATTCTCCATGGAGCTAGATATGTTTTATACCATACTGTGGAAGATTACAGCCAAAGGAACAACATTTCCATGGAAACAAGCCCTTCGCCAGGCCAAATAAGAGTCAGGGTTGTGGCGATGCAAGCCTACTTAGAATAAGGATGCATGTTTTTTTGCATGTATAATAAACAACTGAAATGAAAATGAAAAATGAAAAAAAGCTATTCCTATATATGTAATTGTTTATTTGTAATGTTTCTAAAACCTCCTGGATATACTTGATTAAAATGTAAATCTAGTCTGAATCTAAATAGGTGAAATGTAAATACAAATTCTGTAATACTGATAGTAACAGTGATAGTTATGGCTATATTAACTGTATAAAATAAGTAATAATTTTAGTCATCTAATTCTGAAAAAACAACATGGCATTTGTTTGTGTAGCAGCTGTGTGATGACTGCTTGATGTGTTGTTTTGGGCTGAGACCCGTGCAGCTATGAGGAGGGAAACCACCTGTGAAACTGGATCTGGTTCAGAGACTGACCGAGTGTGGAGAACCAGGAGGCATTAGTCCAGAGTAAATGGTCCCTCTGGCTCTGATAGGACACAGTGTCAAATATTGCCTACTGTATGTGTGTGTGTTTGTGTGTGTGTGTGTTTGTGTGTGTATGTGTACGTGTGTGAGTGGTTGGGAATAAACCGTTTAGACTCATCTGAAGCCAAAACAAACTGTGTGGGGGATGCTACTCCAGGTCCAGAGATGGGGTTTATTTACTTAACTTTTAGTTTTAATAAAACTTTATTTCTCAGAGTGCACTTACCAGGTGGGTGGAGAGTACCTGCCTCACGTAGAGAAGTTCAAGTGTCTCAAGGTCAATTTACTGGTCAGTCTATGTTCCTAACCTCACCTATGGTCATGAGCTTTGGCTGATGACAGAAAGGACAAGATCACAAATAGCGGTCGAAATGAGTTTCCTCTGTAGTGTGGTTAGGAGGTAGAGATAGGAGTTCAGTCACATGGGAGGAACTCAGAGTAGAGCAGCTGCTCCTCCATGTGAAGAGGAGCCAGCTAAGGTGGCTCGGGCATCTGTTCCGGATGTCTCATGCAGTCCTCTCTGGAGAGGTGTTCTGGGCATGTCCCACTGAGAGCAGGTCCCAAGAAAGACCCAGGACACGCTGGAGGGACTATGTCTCTCAGCTGGCCTAGGAATGTCTTATGGTCTCACCGGAGGAGCTGGAAGAGGTGTCTGGGGTGAGGGAAGTCTGGGAGTCCCTCAGACTGCTGAAAATGGATGGATACTTGTCAGAGCAAATTTCAGGCCCCATGCTCTTACTCTATGTTATGTTATCCTCTTGCTGTTTGTTTAGTTTTAGCCATGTTTGGGCTGCACTTCTTTTATGCTTTTGTGTCCCAGATGGTGTTGTGACATTTCTTGTAGACTGCTTGAGGAAAGCTTATTGTTGTGTTTCTCTGTAAAACTGAAATAACCAATGCTAGACCAGTTGTTACAGTTAAAAGAAAATCATTATCATTAAATCATTATCATTATAGCTGTAAACAGAAAAAGCCAATAGCATGAGTATAGCATACATGTATAGATCCTCTTTTGAGTACACAACATAACCACTAGGGGGAGTTGTAACACAATAAAAATCCCCCTAAAACGCAACCAACTAAGTCTTGGAACAAATTACATTGCGTTTTTTTCTTCAGTTTTTCTTGACTATGATCCACACAGGATGCTATGACATAATTCAAGCAGAGAGGTGATAAATGATCCAGTTATATTGACTTCAGCCAAGAATTCTAATTAAGGTCAAGACTGCAAAAATACAAGTGACAGTTTGCACAGGGAAACATCTAATCATGGAGAAGACTGGAGAAGGGTGCATTTAAAACACTTATCCTTCCTCTTTCTCTCTTCTGTACTGTGACCTAAAAAAACATGCACCAGGGGACTACAGGTGGAAATTAGCTCTAGTGCTACAACCTGGCACAGTACATCTCTCCTGTTAATGCATACTACTGGGCACTGTCCCCGTCTTATAAATAAACTAAATAAATAAATGACAAACTGGGAACAATTTGAACTATAATTCGCTGTCATACAAATAAACTTTTAAGGCTCTTTTGCTGCCCGCTATTGATTTCAAAACATAATTTTGTGATCCTGCTTTCTAAAGCAAGGCAATGTAGTTTGGCCTAATCTGTTTTACAACAATCTTATCCTTGAAAACATATATTCTTACTGTGAATATAGGCTTACCTCTCCACAGATCTGACCTGTAACTTGGCCTAGTAGTGCCACATGCTCATCTTCATGGCAAGAGATAAAATTTAAGCCAAAATTTGTCTTGCCTCAGTGCTGATATATTGTAAAAGCAGCTCTTAAGGTGTAAATATGTCTGCTGTGTGCTGTTGGCATCAAATTATTAAGCGTTTTATTGTCTGAGAATCATAACGTGCTCTGTTAGCATACTAGCTGTTGCGAGCTTTACCTTGACTGGTCTCTAAAAGTTGTGAACGCCTTATAAACTAATCACGATAAGTAATTAGGATGTACAGGTCAGATCTGTGGAGAGACAACCCTAATCACAATCAGAATGCCTGTTTTCTAGGTATTTTTGAGCTATAAAACCACCTGTAATTGAATACATGTAAGGTAGAGCTGTTTAATGTTCAGGCAGAGCAATGACATATCCATAGAAACAAAAAGGTGATGGGCCCTCTACCAGAAAAGTTACACAATGCAATAGGACACTACTGATTCAATATAGGCTTGAAAGTGACTTGTGACCCATATTGGCTGCATTCACACTGTACGTTATGCAAATCCCTTATCTGGCCACAGTTATAGCTTTATTGTTATCCACTGGAAATCCCACATGCCCTGGACAGTTGATATGATGTAGGCTTTGTGAAATAGGGTTGGCTGAACTGTTAGGAATCATCCACTGAGTCATATTTAGGTGATGAGAAAAGGAGGATGAGAAAAATATTTAAAGAAACGTGTGGGAATGTAAAAAAAAAACAAATTAAAAAAAACAACAACCTACTACTGCCAAGAAAAGCTCTGTTCATTGTGTTTCTGCAAATAAAGTTTAAAGTAATTATAAGTTCAGTGAAGTAATTGAGGTTGGGTTAGAGGTGGATAGTACGGTTACTCAAGTATATACTAACTCTGACCGGACAAAATTGTACTTCTTCTTGGCATAGTCCTATTTGAGTAATATATAAGTTTTGTTTATTCCAACTTTAAGTCTTCTACAAGTGACAAAAACGTTATAAAATTATTTGTGTTAGTGACAGTCCTTCTGATACTTTCTCTTTTTATGGTCTATTTTTTGAAAATACACAATTTTGTGCATAATTTTATTTTTTGTCCTTCTAATTTCATTAATTTCAACTTATGAATCAGATATTACGGTCCAGACAGTTATACATAAGTAGTTTCCCCAAATACATTTTTATACTTGAGTAATTTGTTGGATCACTTCTTTGTACTGCTTGAGTAATAATCTCTCGAAGAAACTGTACTCTTACTTTAATACAATTTTTGTGTAACTTTTGACTTTTACGCACATTGAAATAAAATTTTTTAAAAATGTGCATTTTAAAGAAAAGTTCCATAGTGCACCTTTAAGTAATTTTGCAAGTAAAGTCTGAATTATGTTTTACTCATAATATTTGGAAAACAAAATTCTACCAAAGTTGACAGAGTAAAAATCATCACTAAATCATCCCTGAATTTGTCTTGTTTGTCTTGTATCCTTTTCTGTCATGGCTTGTGTGTACATTCGCTCACGTTCCTTAATATTAGCAGCAGCAGAGGGCGCCAGAGAGAAACAGGGCTATTTTGTGGAGAGTGAAGGCAGTGTGACCTTTGACCTCAGGGTGGTCTGACACAGTTGGGTTCAGAGTGGATCAGGAGGGTGTTCAGACGGGAAGCAGAATCCAGGAGTTTGTGTATCTAACAGAGCACAGCCGCAAACAGACCTCTTTGTAGCGCTGTGAAAAGAAATGGGTCAGACTTTGAGATGAGTTAAGTCTGAAAAACACTGTGTCCAAAGGCTTTTAATGTAACAGGAAATGTTGAGTTGGGCTGACGCACCATTTAAAAAGATAGAAAAGTCATTTAGCTCTTTGCAGCCAACATCTGAGGTGAGACAGTTTAAAAGTGCACAAGAAAAAGTTTAATTTGCCTTCAAGCTTTCAAAATGTTCTTAAAGGTTCTGCATTAGGCAAAACTGACTCTTGTGAGCTTTAAGACATGTTGTTATCTCATTAAAAACATACCTGGAGTTCGGTTTTGTTTCATTCACAGATATTTGAGTAATCCTTTATTATTAGTCTGTCTACATCTCCTAAGCTTCAAATGCTTCAAAAGCCGTTCCATCTTGTGATGTCATGAAGTGGAAGTTTTCAAGTAAAAAGATATCTTTTACATTTTCTTTAGTATAGAGATTGGCAATTCCAGGGCTGTTATCGTCCAAATGATTCTAGTGAAGGTGACACACAAGACACAACATGACATCACAAGGTGGGAAAGAATGTTTTCTGCTTGAGAGAAGAACTCAGCCTATAAATGCAGGCTTTGTATGAATGAAACAAAACACAACTCCAGGTATGTTTTTGATGAGCAAACAACATTATAGATCAGAAAATAGTGTAATAAGGAGGTGATGCCGCCAGAATAAGTTACAGGTCAAATCTGTGGAGAAGCAAGCCTGTTCAGACTAGGTCCACCAACTATCCCTATGCACAATACAGTATTAGATTAAACTCCTTAATCTTTAATTACAGGTGTTTTTTGTGCTAATAGATGTTTTGAAAAACATGCATTCCATAGATCTGCCCTGTAACTTGGCCTGGTGGCATCACCTGCTTGTCTCCATGGAAATATATAACTTTATTGCCATACTGTGGAACATTCCAGGCACAGATATAACATCTTTATGGAGACAAGCTGATCTTTTTTGTGTATTTGATTCTATCCAAATTCTTTAGAATTGCGCAAACTGGTAGAAATGGAGCCCATTCGGTTTGTGGCTGTGGTGTCCTCTGGTGCAGATGGCCACAGAACGACAGCCTTTTGGCAAATCCAACCTCATCTGTGTCTTTTACAAAAGCTTTGAACAAGTCTTTTTAAGCGTCCTGTTCACTGTGAGAAAATGAGACAGATCAGTAGTACCTGGGGGCGTTTTATCACAGCACGAGTGATTTAGACCAGAGGACACACACGCACACACATGCAAAGACACACACACACACACACGCACACACAGCGGCTTTAAGACAATGGCTCTCTGAAGGGAAATGGCACCAAATGAGTTCCAGGCACTTAGTTAAATCAGAGCTGAGCTGGAGCCAGGAGTGCGTGTGCTGTCCGCAGATTCAGCCTGTTACAGCCTGAGATATATGTAATATATGTATACACAGCTTTTACTGAGTGTAAACAACATGAGTATGGGATGTTTTGGTAATTATAGTAGATTACTGGCTGGATTGACACTCAAAGAAAAACAAAATAAATGTAGACTTTAACTGTCGTCTTTTCCATATATTGCACATGTGAAGCAATTTTGGCGGCTGGTGTTGCTATAGAAACAAAACTGACAACTAAGTAATTTATTAATTTATATTTAAATGTATATATTATCACACAATTAAAAAACATAATTGGACTGACATGCAACAAAATGCATAAACAAATATTAAGTCAACTTTTGTTTTTGTATGTTTGAAAAGGCAAAACACAAACATGAAAATTGTCATGAAAAATTGTCCTGAGTTTGTGGTGGTTGAATTGTTTTTGCCAATCTTTTGTCTAAGAGATCCCCTAACCCTGATTATTTGTTTGTCATTTTCTCGTCAGAGCTGCAGATATTTTTTTTTTTTACAAAGTCTAACAATAGATCATTAAACGCAGTGCCTCTGAGACTCCCACTGTGTGAAAATAGCAATTACTCTTCAGATGACAGCAACGGAGATGATGTTTATGCCAAAATCAATGCACAATTATATAACGTTTGTGTCACCCATTAGCTGATAAACACCAAGGCAACTGGGACTGCCCCAAAAGCCTTTTTAGACCCGACAAATTCATAGAAGCACTTTTTATTTATGGGCGCTGTACCTGATTTCCACAGTCTTCAAAATATGAAAAACAGAACTAGTACATTTTAAACAGTTTGCAGTGGTCCACAGTAGGTTTGGGAATCACAGGGTCCCTCACGATTCGATACGCTACATGATTCACGATACAAAAGTATCACAGTGTGGTGATACATTTGATAATCAATATTAGGGCCTGACCGATATATATTCATGGCCATACCGGCTTGTCAAAGCCTGGTTTCATCAGATCTCAGAAGCTCAGCAAGGCCGGGCCTGGTTAGGACTTGGATGGGAGACCGCAGGGAAAATCAGGTGCCACAGTGGGGCGCCAGTAGCCAAAACTGTAGTTGTGTCCTTAAGCAAGACACTTCACTTAGTATGAAAGTAGAGTGTGCATGAGTGTTGATGGTGCTTGGAGGGGCTGATGGTGCAGATTGGCAGCCTCGCTTCCGTCAGTCTGCCCCAGGGCAGCTGTGGCTACAATAGTAGCTTACCACCACTAAGTGTGGAGTGAATGAATAATGATCTGGAAAGTGCTTTGGGTGTCTGAAAGGCGCTATATAAATGCAATGATTAATTAATTATTAATCAATTAATTAATTAACATTGGTTGACCGATATTATCAGCTGATATGGGTATTTGGAGACACATCGGCTATTGGCTTAAATTTAGCGGCTATGGGCTGATAGTCCACCGTGTTATACCTTGTTATAAATCTTAGGCTCTCTATATTATGTCTATTTAATCCTATTTACTGACGAAAATGTCCTAATATGTGGCGCTGCAACAGTATTTACCAGAGGAGCAATTTGTCTGTGTGTGTGACGCTGTACTGCACCTGAACGCATCACGCATCACGCATGTGTCACGTCACGTGACACATGCTCTTGTTTACACCAGTGCAACACTGAGGCGCTGGGTCTAAATGCTCTTGTGTCTGATCCACGATACTGACTAAAAGTAAAAGTTAACTTCAGCGCAGTTTAGGCCAGCGACAAAACTACTACTTGTTTTTATCAAAGTGCGAGCGCGGAGCAGAGAGGACTGTCCCACAGACAGAGACACAGACAGCTGCTGTCAACATGCTGGATTATATTCTTTTTACGTATGATCGTTTTGAGTCAGGATTGAAGGGACACTTACTTGTGAAGACTTGTGATCTGAGAGGTGCCTGTGTGAGCGGTGAGTGTTGCATATGTGCTGGTTTTGAAGGTACTTTTCATTCTTTCTCATTGGTTAGCGCTTAGCTGCTGTAGGCTCCTGCACATAAACAGCCTTTTCTCTCACATTTGCCTACAGTAAAGTGACTATAGAGGCTGCACATGTTACTGGACCGTCTTTGATATGTAGGCTAAATGAGCTGTGAACAGAAGTGTGAATGGTCCGCATTTACGCATATGATTATTAACCGCGGCGCATACGCATTTACATAACCGCTAAAGACTAAGCGGTAGTTTAGTTTGTTTACAGGTAAGAATGTCATGCAAAAATGCCAATAGGCCGACCTACTGTCTTTAAATATGACTGTAAAGAGGCAGAATAACTGTAAAAGTAGCCTAAATAAACCCAACTTCATTTTTTTAATAATCAGTTACAGTGAATTTTTACATCACTAAATATATCAATATATCGGCTGTTATATCGGATATCGGCAGCTCCAAAGCCCGTTTTATTGGTATCATATCGGATCAAAAAAAAAAAAAAAAAAAGAAAAAAAAAAAAGAAGAAATCCATATCGGTCAGGCCCTAATCGATATATTGCACATAATACTCTGTGATATATTGCTGTTTTTAAAGAACCAAATACATTTTAACAATATTATATTATTAAAAGTTCATATGAAATACATCTATTTTAATCATTAAAACAGTAAATATGTCAAGTGTGTTTGATAAATGATAGTTTTCTTCCACTAAATATGTAACAAAATTGCTTAAAAAAATGCTAAAAGAAACCAAAAACTACTCTTGGCAATATATCGATTCAGCAACCCATGATAACAATACTGTATCACCAAATTTATTATCACAATATTTTGATATTTTTGCATACCCCTAGTCCACAGTTATTCCTCACTTACCTTATACATTATAATTAATCACCATGATGAGAGGAGCCAGCTGAGGGGGCTCATTTCTACCTTAAGAGTTGCTTATAGAATATATCTGTACAAGGGTAGCACTAATTTTGCTCAACTACACAGAGAGAAATTGCCTTAATGGTGATAAATCAGGACAAAAATGCATAGACTAGGTCAGAATGAGCTTTTGGTTACAGATAAGATTTGAGCTAAAGAGAAAGCAGCACTTCACAGGATTTGACTACAGAGAAGAAGAGACATGCTGAAGTTTTGGAGGCGTACTTAAAGTTTCTTTTGGGAGAAAATGGGAACATAAGACAAAATGGTGATTTTGTCTGAGTGATTTCAAAAAGTAGAAAGTCATTACACAACAGTTTGCTGCAGCTGTCAACTCAAGAATGGAATTTCTGTGAGCTGCTTCTGTGGCAAAGAAAAAAAAAAACTGTTTATAGTTTTAATTGCAGCTGCCAAGGTCTTATACTATACGAAACTGGAACCTTTTGAGATTTTAGCTGTTATGTTTTCTCTTCAAAAATACACCTATATTACATGTAGTTTTGTAAAATTTAAGTATGTCTCATGTGAATATTTTATAGTCTTACTCCTCAGAGCTCATACACTATTCCACCTTGTGACATCATTAATTAAAAAGGGGGTATTACATTTCATTGGGGTATTAATTGCAAATATATAGTATTTAGATCACCATGTTACCTTTTATTGTTTTGAAAATGCTATATTCACCAAAAGTATGTATTAAAATGTAAAATGTAAGCTTTAGTTTTGTTTTTCACCCTCCAAAGCGAGTTCCTATAGTTAATGAAGTGAGTTCACTGACAATGGCAATAAAACCTATTCTGATTCTGATCACAACGTGCATTTTGCTAATGAAACTACCACACATCATTAGGTTTGTCAAGACATTGTTTTGCATCATGTGTGGGAGCATGGGTGGTCTTGTAGTAGGACTGCTAACTGTAAGGAGGGTTTGAAAAGTGCCCAGGAGAGATCGCTAAATTACTCAAACATGCATGAATGACATATAAAACCTCTTGAGGCATGGTTTTGACGAGGGAACAACATTGTAACATGGTACAAACCTCCAAAAATCATAGCCCCTTTAAGAGGTATTCTCTGAAGTGTACCTCTTTGTTTTAAACTCCATACAAAATCCACATTCCCAATACTCAGCTTTGAACTTAGCAGCTATATTATTTTGCTGTTTGGAAAAGAAATTACATTTGTCATAATTATAGACTAAAAGATTTACATTACACATTATATAGGCTACTTAATAAGCAATTAAACACTTCATTAATCCTGTTAGTAATTAAAATTCATTGGTTCTGCAAGTCTAACCCCACGTGAAATAACATGTTTTTTATGAATGCTAATTATATGCAAAACAGAATGCCTTTCCACTTATTTCCTCTTATTATGTGCTAAGTTTGACTAAGAAGCAATATTCACTCATTAGTTAAAGATGCACCATGTAACTGCTTGTTTCTATGGATATGTCACTGCTCTGCCTGGAATGTTCCACAGTATGACATTAAACAGCTCTACTTTACATTTATTCAATCACAGGTGGTTTTATTGCTCAAAAATACCTTGAAAAACAGGCATTCTGACTGTGAATGGGGTTGCCTCTCCACAGATCTGACCTACAACTTGGTCTGGTTTGCTCACCATGACGATAGAAAGGTTTAAAACTGCCAGCAGTGGTGACATTACATTGTTCTGAGTGAGTAGAGAGTATTTGGTCATTACGTTTCTGCACACTACATTCATCATGTACTCATTTGTGATTTAATCTAAAAACCTCAAGAGTCTCATTTTTCTGTAGAACAAGGTCACTTCCTGCTTTTCAAATTTTAATGTGTAGCACCGCTCACAAAACCATTACCCACAATTCAGCTGGTCTGGTACAATGAATAATGATAGAATCTGCTAAAAACATGGCCATTTTGAAAACTCACTCCTGACCTAAAGCAGCATGGTTTTAGTTTTAGTGTAAATTGATTTAGTTTATAAATAGCAGCAATGCTCTGTTCCACCTTGTGATGTCATGAAACTACATGCAGTTTTCAAGTTCACAGCGACCTGTTAAATGTATTTCAATAGAGATGAGCAATACCAGGCTTGAATTCATCCAAATGATTCTAGTAAAGGTGTATGGAGTTTAAAAACACAGTAGAGCACTTCCTGTATTACCACATGACATCACAAGGTGGAACAGAGCGTTTTCTGTTTGAGTTGAGAAGAATTCAACCTAAATATGTAGGATTTTTGTGTTAAACATGTGTGAATGAAACAAAATTCAACTCTAGGTATGTTTTTGATGAGGAAACAACATTATAACATATACATATACATATACATATACATATACATAAATAACGTATATATGGGCCCTTTAATGGAAAAGTCAACAAATACGGGGGTCAAGGGTCAATTCCTTAGTGGAGAGTTTTGCTATCAAAATGTTTTATTTGTATATGATAGATTTCTGATTCGAAAACATCTCTGAGCACATAGATCTTCCTGTCTTGCAGATGTTGCTATAGGAAACATGAGTAAGGTGAAACCCTGCTGTTAGCTAACTGCACTGACCTCCACTGACCTTTCACCCCTGACCTCACATGCCATTGTACCGCATGAACTACAGCCTGTTTGAAGAGCAATGTAGAGTTAAACATGTATTGAAAGTTGTATAGAAAAAAAACAACAACTATATGGTAAAAACATGTATTTGGGTACCAGAGAATATAACCAGTGGTTGTACATAGTGAAGGCATGCAGTCAAATCACTTATTAAATCACAATTATTTAAGTAATAGAATGTCTACTGTAAACAACAAAACATCCTCTCTTTCCCTGCAGCCCCAAACACCAGCAGAAATAGCCAAACCAACATTAACACATCAAAAACATGTCTGGAGAGATTTTAGATGCATGTTTCAGTAATTTAGTGATCTCTACTGGGCCCTATTCTGTCCAATACTACACAAAACTGTACAGAATAACTCGACAAACCTCACGCCATGCGCAGTAGTTTCATTAGTGGGATGCATGCTGATTGTGTTGCGATAGACTCTGAAGGAGGAGTGACTTTGCAGAGCAGAGCAAAGCAAAAATGTTGTTTTTGGTGAATATAGTGTTTCAACCTGGAGACACAAAGAGAAAGTTATTAGTAAGCTTTATTGAATTAATTAGCTTTAGTGTTTAGACCTCGGCAGAAGACACTGTGATGAAGGGCGTGTCCGATTAGATGATATGTAGGAGATGTCTGGACACTGGAGGTGGTGGAGGGAGGCCAAGGAGAGCGAAGGAGACGATGGGATGTCGAGAAGCCGAGGGGGTTGCTGGGGAGAAGGTGGGGCAAAACCGAAGCTACTGTGCACGAAATGGGAGGGTAAATTTGACAGACTAGGAGCTGATTGGACAGGAGGAGATGAAGAAACAGGATTGAAAAAAGGTTTTAAATTCACAGTGTTTGTTTTTTGCCAGTATTACAGTATTCCTGAATTGTGACATTTTGAACATTTAAAGGTGTTAAATTAATACATGCACAGAAAACCAGGTTGCCATGGTGACTGCTGGTCTGCAAGAAGATCATTTTATTGAGAAAGGAATTTTGACATTGAGATTTCCTAGAATAAAGCTGCATTTGATGATTCACATTTCAATGACATGAGACACTGAGGAATAAGTTATTATTTTGTGGATATTTGTGGAAATTTAAAAATTTTATTTTTCAGTTTTGAAATTTAAAAACATGAATTCTTGTTAGTGACAAAACCTGTAGGGGAAAAAAAAACTTGAATAATTCCGAAAACCATGGTCATTTTCAGGTTGTAGAGAAAAGCGGTATGGGACTATGACAATTGAAGACTACTAAAATAAAAATACAGCATCGAAGTGACTAAACTGTGGGAAAAAAACAAAAACAAATATTCAGTGAAAGGTGTTTGATATGGATAAGGGTCTGTAGTGCACAGAAGATTCTAAGACTTTGGTATTTTGCAATGGGACAATGAAATTCAGTTCACAAAAAGGACACGGTTGCCTGTAGGCTTCAGCTGGTGACAGCCACAAGATCTAAGGGTTTTTCTTTCCATGTATTTAAGCAAAATGAGTCTTGTGTATATTGTAAGCAGCTCTTCAGGTCAAACTATGTCTGCTTACTGTCTGTATCTAACATTTGTGGTGGAGGGTCCATCACCTGCTTGTCTCCATGGAGATGTTATTGCTTTGTCTATGGCATTAAACTGCCCACTCTTGTATTCACCTGTGTGACTTAAAAAATATGCATTCTTACTGTGAATGAGCTTGTTTCTCCACAGATCTGACCTGTGACTTGGCCTTTTGGCATAATTTTTTTGTGCTTACTTAAGTGTAGTAAGTGTAATGCCATACTGTGGGACACTCAAAGCAACACAATAACATCTCTATGGAGAGAAGCAGGTGAAGGACCCTCTACTAATGCACTTTAAGCATTTTATTGTCCAATAATCAGGAAGTGGGCGTTAGCATGCTGGTTTTACCAGTAGCTTTACTGTTACAGTAAAGCTCTCTGGTCTCTAAAAGCTCTTATAAACTCGCTGTGGTGAACAATTATGGTGCTCAGAATGCATAAGGTAAGTGAGGAATAACTCTGGACCACATTTAAAATGAAGTAGTTCTGGTTTTCATATTTTGAAGACAGTAAAAATCAGGTATGGCGCCCTTAAATTACCAAACCAAAATACCATCTCTGAGTCTTTCAACAGTGATGCGTGTTAAATATTAGCCTAAAAAAGGTATTTCTCATTTTGGACTCAAAAAGTTTAAGTCCTTGAAATTTTGTTAGAACAAACACAAGAGGGGCCAAGAATCGTTATGAAAGCCTGCCCACTTATAACAAAACTGGACTTGGTATAACAGCACCACACCCAAACTTGTTTTGTGTAATGTAATGTTCACCCCCACAGTATTTACATAAAACAAGAAAAAAATTTAATAAAAATGACTACAAGAACCATGACTTTCACTTTTTAAGAAGAAGTGAGAAAAAAGTAGGATCACCTTGAAATATTACGAGAGGAATTGGTGAAAACAAGGCAAAAATATAAAAAAATATATATATATTAAAGTTGCACCATGTAATTTTTCTAATGTTTTCCTGCTTGTCTCATGGAGGTGTCATTCACTTGACTGGAATATTCCAGTCTCTTATTATACATGTATATTTAGCATGTATTCAATTACAATTACTTTACTGCAAAAAAATAAATAAATAAATAAATAAAATAAAATAAAATAAAAACAGCATTGAAAAACATTGGAATCTTGTTAGCATTTTGTCACCACTCCACAAATCAAATCTGTAACTTGGCCTATAGTGGCATCACTCGTCTCCATGGAGATATAAGTTTATTGCCTTACCGTGGAACAAAGTAATATTTACATCATCCACATTTTGTCACTCTTTCTGTTCTTTTCTCTGTCTATTTTTCTCCAGCTCCCCCTTTCTCTCTTCTCCTGTTCTTCCATACCTCTCTCTCTCCTTCTTTCTTTCTCTCTGTCTCTCCCTTCCTCTCTCTTTCTTTCCTCCTCCATCCCTCATTCCTTCTCAAGTTCTAGCTGTCGCGTAGGTAAACAGCAGCACATTTTCCTGTCTATATTCCAGGCCCGATCTCACACCAGAATCACTCCTAAAAAACAAATGATTTCTCCTCCTTTTTTCCTTCTATCCTCTCCAGCAGCATCTTCCCTCCATCATTACCCAGTCCATTAGAGCCTCTGCTGTCGTCATCCAGGCAGTAGGCCCCTTTTGCTCCTGTGAACTGGCTTTAATTTAACACAAGACAAATGAACAATGGCAGGCTAAGTCCTCCTGGCTCCTCCACTGGACTCACTGTCTTTACAATTTAGGATAAAGAGAAGTGTCCTCTTTGAAAAATGTGCCTCCTCATGTTTTAAACCCAGTGGCCTAAGCACTTACGGCCAATCAGCTGAAAATGTCATTTCAAAGTTGGACTAATGCATAATTTATTCTGGTAAAGTTTTGTGTTTCTCTCTTAGTTTAAAACCTTGTCTGCGTCGAATAGAAAAGTATTTTAGACTTAGACAAACTTTATTGATCCACAAGGCAAATTCCAGTAGCTCATTTTCATCACAATATATTATTATAATAATAAAGAGAGACCCCACTGAGCTTTGGCGGTCCACCCTGTTTCATTGTGGGATCTGAAAAAGATAGTCCTGACCAAGCTCAAAATGAGGAGATGGGTCAAATGCAGAGAATGAATTTCTGTTATGGGAGATTAATATGTATACCTTAACTTTTCTCCTTTCTCGGTTTAAAAATGCCACTTTAATTCTCTTTACTGTTTAGAATTATTTGGTTTAAACAAGGCCTATTGTGCTTATGTCTGCTATATAGCTATAATCTATTGCACCCATGGATCATTATGTTATAATTTATGGATTTTAAATGCGGTGTCCAATGGGAGCACAGCAAAGAGTCGGCATCTCCAACGCATGGCTGGAGATAACGCTAGATAGTAACAGATTTTTTTTCATTTGCACCAAAATGGCTATGCGATGTTGCTAAATCCTACATGTATCACCGTTTAATAAAATAAAATTGGGGAACGAAGTACGTACAGAGCATTGGGCTTGTGTTGGTAGTGGTTAAAATGGTGATTGATTGGTAATATGGCGTCTTGAAAATAAGTGATTAAAGATTACTCAAACAGGCACGAATCACTCCAAATGCAACTTTGGGTGAGTAAATAGCGAGGAGAAACAAATATAACATGGTTAAAAGCTCTGAAAAGTCGATTGTGAATAATAGTCTGCTTTAATACATTTTCATACTTCTGTAGACCTTGCGCCTACGCTGTATTTGCACTTGAATACATGGATGTGCAAAGTCAGATGGCTATACTACAGAAAAACATGTTAAGATTGTGTTAGTTGGAATGTTGTTTTGTTGTTCGAACTATTTGAATCTGTATATGAAAAAGTTCCTCACGCTATATGCAGGCAGAAGGTCTTTCACACTGAACAAGCTCACTGTAAGTAATCATAAATAAAACGCAACATTTCAGGTGTTTTGTGTTTCAGCGGGTTTTCTCAAATGAAAAAGTGGCTAATGTCGCTTTAAGCCTCTTGTCAAATGTATTGGGTAAGAAGTTGGTAATTCCCAAAGATTATATTAAAGTGGTGTGAGTGTGTTCCTGACACTAAGAATAGGGATTGTTTCATAATCTGATTTTTACAACACTCCACCTTTTGTTTGAGCAAAGATTGACCAATACTGATGTACACAATGAGATGGACACAACTTCTTAGTGCAAAGTAGATATGTAATAGTCAAATATTTTTCATGTAATGTTTTATATAATTGTTTACAAGTATAAGGTCGCAATTGGAGCTTTTAAACACAGTATTACAGTACAATATTTTGACCTGTATAATCACGATTATCAAATAAAATACTCTTCATAGAGGTCATCACAGTGGTATAGTACTAGTATTAAGTATTTATTATAATAGTAGTTGTAGTAGTAGCACTTGCAGTACCTATATTTACATTTTGAAGCAGCTAAACTTTTACTTAAGTACAGATTTGGAGTGGTTAGAGGACCAAAAATGTCTTTGCAATATAGTCAGGTCTCTGGTGTAGTTATAATCAATTTTAACTGAGGCAATTCTCTGGAAACTTGAATTTAAAACCTAAAAACACTTCAGAATAGTGTAAAGTTTAATCTTATGTTTAATCCTTTTATAAAACTGAAGTCCTGTAATCAGAGTCTTTCCTTGGATTTAGCATAATGTCAAGGCTTCGGCAAAGTACACGCACTCTGTTGTACTTGGCTTTGAATACACGTTGTACAAAATAGACTTTAATGAGCTTTTAAGCATGTTACAGCGGTTTTCCCTCATCATTAGTTTACTCAGAGTTGTTTTTGAGAGATTTATGCATGTCTGAGTAACCTGTTTCTTTAGAATGGAATACTAATTTACAATACATACATAGCATATCTATCAACCTGCATTCATTCAGTCATATATCATTTTTATTGCTGAATAATGCCACGAAAAAACATGGATCTCCACAAATTTGAACTGTAACTTGGCTTGGTGGCGTCACCGACTTGTTTCCATGGAAATAGATAAAGCCATGCTGTGGAGGCAAAGCAATAAGATTTTCATGGGAGCAAGTGGTGCACCATCTATTACTAAAGGGCCCATATTATACTGTTTTCTGATACATGTTATAATGTTTCCTCAGCACAAACATAGCTGGAGTCATGCGTTGTTTTATTCACACATGTTTAACACTCTGTTCCACCTTGTGATGTCATGTGGTAATACAGGGAGTGCTCCACTGTGTTTTTAAACTCCATACATCATTACTAGAATCATTTGGATCATTTCGGTAGCAGTGAACTTGAAAACTCCTACTTCAGATGTACACAGACAGAGTAAAAATGCAGGGTTACTCAAACACGTGTGAATGAAACAAAACACAACTGCAGGTTTGCGATGAGGTAACAGCATTATAGCACGACTTCAGACTCACAAGAGTCAATCTTGCATAAGGACCTTTAAATTTACACATTGCACCTTTAACGTTGCACTTGTTTTTTGGACTTTGGAGGAGGAAATCTGACAAATATAAAGCCTCTTATAAAGGAAACACTGCAGTATAACACTGAAGTCTTGGTCATTTGTTAATTTTCTATCATAAGTTGCTTTAAATGGAACAGACCTGAGACTGTGCCAGCTCATTTAAGGCCTGAGTAAAAACTGGACTAACGCCAGAGACATAGGTCGCTGACTGCTGTACTTTGGGTAATAGCTACTTTCAATGCAACACCCTGTCTCTCCTCCTGTATTCAAGATCTATGGGACAAGTTTAGGGTCTTCACTGACTTTATCTACTCCACTGTAGAGTTATGGCCAATATCTAACAAATGAGGGAGTAGGGTAATGGCTGGGTGCATTCATACTTGCACAAATGTCACATCAAAACTGGGACAAAGTAAATGACCCCAACCTATGTCAACAATTTACTATATTTAAAGCCGTGTTATAATGTTGGTAGCTCATCGTGTTGTTTCATTTGCGTATGTTATTAGCCTGTCCACATTTCCAAAGCACTTTTCAGCTACCATTTATGTTTTTCAGTAGACATTGGCCATTCCAGGGCTGAAATTATCCAGTGATTCTAGTGAAGGTGTATGGAGCACTTCCTGATTACCACATGCCATCACAGGGTGGAACAGTTCATCCTAAATATGCAGGATTTGTGTGTTAAACCTGTGAATGAAACAAAACAAAACTTTGGGTATGTTTTTGATGAGGAAACAACATTATAATAGATCAGAAAATAGTGTAATATGGGCCTTTTATTTTGATAACAAGCCTGTTTCCTGTATACACAACTAACTTCACCATCACTTTATAATGATGACATATCCAGTCTCATGTTGTAACCTGAATTAAAACCTCCTCAGCTTCATTTCCTATTCTCGTGCAGCGCTTTCTCAGTGGACACAAAGGGACATCTGTAGTGAATGCCTTATTGTAGCCTCATTATATTCAATGTGTTAATTAAAATGCATGTAGCACTATCAGGAATACTCTAGAGACGAACACCTCTCCATATAAAGACCATGTGATTAGACGTTATGTTAATTAGCAGAAAGGCTAGGGTCATTTTTCATATTGAGATGACACAAGATGGCAGACAGTTCTCCCTCATGGTTGTACATTTAGGCAACAGAGATAAATTTGAAAAAAAAAAAATAATAATAAAATAAAATAAAAAAAATATATATTTAAAAAAAATAATAATAATAAAAAAAAATAAATAAATAAATAAATAAATAAATAAATAAATAAGAAATACCAGTCAAACGTTTGGACTCACCCTCTCATCCAATTTTTTTTTTTTTTTTTTTTATATATATACATTACTTTCTACTTTTGGTATACAGAAGTATTCAAATATATGAAGTAAGATGTATGGAATTATGTAGCAAAGAAAATATATTATAAACTGAATCCTCAAATTAGCCACCCTTTGCTTTGTCAAAAAATGTTATATCATATATCTTACTTCATATATTTGATGTATTTTAACTGGTAGTGTAAATAAAATAAATTCACTTTGTTTTACTATTTTCAATTGCATGTTGAAAAGTGTAATTGAATTTATTGTTTGGGTCTTTGTCTGACATTTGGGTTTGGCTTAAACAGCAGGGAATCAAAACAAGTGCACATGTTAAAAGAGTTGGAGAGCAGCTCTGGTGTGGTACTGAAGCCAGCAGCATTATAAGATTAGTCTGTCTGCTTCAGAGGGGAATACTAGAATTATACCATCCAATTTCAAAGTATTTGCAGAGCCTGGGCCCATTTTGTACCCCAGATTTGAGCTAATTTGTGGCATTCTTGACAAGAAGAACATTATAGCTAAAATGATTCAAATATGTCCCAAGAGGATGTAACTTGATGCTTGGTGCTAATGCTGCAGGTTTATCAAATTGCTGTGTACAGTTTTATATCACATTTTTGTATGTTTATGGAAAATTGTCGTCTGTGAGCATGAATGACGTCGGTTTGTGGGCGCAGCTAACCGTAACAAAGGTTTGAATAGAACCCAGGAGAGATCACATCTAAAACCTCTTAAGGAATGTTTTTGATGAGGGGACTACATTACAACATGGTAGAAAGATTAAAAAAATGATTTGGATCCCCTTTTTAATTGAATTCTCTCTACCAGTTATATACCCACTGCATATTACAGAGTGATAATGAGCTTGTCTGCTGTATGACCTATGTTGCCGTCAAAATGAGTAGCTCTCTCTCACCACCAGGCTTATTAGCAGTGTTTATGATTTAATAATGTTGAACCTGACGAGGACAAAGCTCTGGTCTTCCTTCAGATATTCTATTTAACCTAGATGCCCTCCCACCAAGCACAGAGGAGAGGGTGGTCCCAAAGACACAAAATGCAGTGCAAGGTAAGAGTCACTACTTTCTTTTGGTTTAGCTTAGATTTAGGCTATTCCCTTTGTAACAAGAATTTAAAATAACTTACAATGAAATAGTTTATTCACTTCAGAAAAAAATAAAACATTTTAAAAAATTAAAAAAGGAATGTAACAAACTCATTATTTATTCTTATAGTGTAAGTAGTCCTTGAAAAGTTGAATCTGCTTTTGAAACCAAATTTCAAAATTGAAAACATTTCTGGAATATTCATTACAAAAAAGTCCAAATTAAAATGACATATTTTTAGATGCCTGACCAAGACATGTGCACCTTATTTTGTATATGTTAAAGGGCCCATATTACGCTGTTTTCTGATCTGTGTTATAATGTTGTTTCCTCAGAACATACCTGGAGTTTTGACTGAGTTCTTCTCTCAAACTGAAAACACTCTGTTCCACCTTGTGATGTCATGTGGTAATACAGGAAGTGCTCTGCTGTGTTTTTAAACTCCATACACCTTCACTAGAATCATTTGCTTAATTTCAGAGCTGGAATTGACCATCACTCCTCAACTAAAGGTAAAAGTTAGCTGTTAACTTGAAAACTACCACTTCATGACATCACAAGGTGGAACAGAGCATTTTGAGATTTGGAGATGTGGGCAGACTAATAATAAAGGATTAGAACATGTGTGAATGAAACAAAACACAGCTCCTAGTATGTTTTTGATGAGGTAACAACATTATAACACTGTTTAAAGCTCACAAGAGTTGATTTTGTGTAATATAGGACCTTTAATAGTACTGAGAAGTCTCCCATTCAAATTACTGATTGGTGCAACTTTGGTGGAAATATTTCTACCATTAATATATTGTTGAGGGTTAAGTATGAAGCTATAGCGATGATTTGTGATGCAATTTTAAAGTGAAAAATGTCCAATACATGAAAACTTACTCTTTTTCCAAATTGGCTGCCCAGATTTGAGACTCCACCCTTGACTTTTCCATGACCTGTAGAAATTGTACGATTTAAAATGAATGCCCCAAAAGGAGGTGTGGTGGTGCACAGTGGTTAGCAGTTATGTTAAAAAAGTCATGTGACGTGTGACCCCTTGATGACCTTTACATGTGGAGTCTTTGTGTACTATGGGAAACACCATTTAAATGCACAACTTGAGGTGGGTAGTATTTAGTGACAATTTCTGAACTGCATTTAGTAACTTTTTACTTTTAAGACACCATATTAATCCTACATATATATATATTTTGCAGTACTATCACTTAAGTAATAATTGTGGTTCCTTTTTCCCACTGTAAGTAAGTCTACAAGTGTCACATGCTTTATGTTGACAATCTGAAATAATATGAACATTTATGTTTCTTGCACCGTTCCAAGATCTCTGAATTGATTGTATTTCTGTTTACTGCACTTTCCACTACTAGACGGAGTAGAGAACTAATTTGGTTTTGAATCTTTTTTGGCAATGGATCAAATTATAGCAAGTAATAATAGTTATTTTTGTTACAACACTCCAATCTGTGCATACAATAACTGTAACAGCAACAAAACTGTCTGGGTTAGACTCACAGTTATTTTTTCCCTCTCTTGATGCACCATGACTGCACTTCTACAGTCTGGGAATCATCTGTCTGGGATACGTTATTTTTTCCACAAAGCTCTTCTCACAAGATTCCCAAGGTTAGCATACCTGTCCAGTTAAATCTAACCTAAATACCTGTTCCTAAACCTAACCCTAATCCTAAACTATCCTTAACCTGAGAATGTAACAACATACAGTCAAAAACAAATATTACCAGCCTAGCCAACAATGCAAAGTGGCTATAATGTGGCATAGCCGGATTGGGAAAAGAAAGAAGTTGTTTTCCCATGATTCTTTCCGAACAGTGTACCTGAAAACTGGTGCCTCTGTCAGTAGCTTCTGTTGATACTTTGTTTGCAGTGACATCACGCTGGTGGAAACAGCATGTATGTCTATGGAGGAATGTTCAGCAGGTTACCATAGTGACACAATGCACATCAAGAGCAAACACAGCATCAAGTTTTTTAGATAGTTTGAAAACTCAAGAAAAAAAATACAAAATGGATTTAAACAACACATTTTGAGGAGCCTGTGATCTGTATAAGCTTTCATGATCCTGTTTAGGCATTTGATTTTCAACAAAAAGGTGAGAGTGAGCTAATTAATTACTGCTGCTGATGCTTTTGACTTTAATGTTACGTGGCAGGCACTTTATGGTCAGATCGTGTTAAAACAAATCTCAGAATGAAGGCTAACTTGAGTAACAGAGGTTCAGACAGAGCAGTGCTTCTAGTTAGCTTCACCCCCGCAGAGAATGGTCAGCGGCATTACTTTCAATACTATCAATATCAATACTAGTTATTCCCAATCATAGGGCTATGTCATGTTTTTCAGTCTCAATTGTTTCTCAATCTACTTCATTTACAATACTTTGCATAATATAAGGGTATTTCTGTTAACCAATATTAAAATCAAATACACCCCCTTTAATCCTAATCTTATTTTATTCCCAGGACATCAGCCTGACTTCTCCCGCTGGCTCACCTCCGCTCTCTCCTTGTCTCATGTTGTTCCCAGCATTTTTTTTTTTTACAGTCCATTGTTTTAAAAGCTGCCCTTATTTTCTTTCAAAACAAACTCACCAGTGGACAGAGACCCACATCCTTTTGCATGTTTTGTTAAATTTATTTCTCTGTGTGGCTTCCCTTGTTCATCCTTCCTTTCTCATAGCTCTCTCATTCATTTGTGAGATTAACAGCGGTGCTTTGAAGTTGATTTATAATTAAAAAGACATGTTGAAAGCATTGAGAGAGGAGAAGTGGAAGGTGCCTTCTATACTTAGACAAGCTATTATGCTGTCTCCAGGAAGTTTGTGCTTAACTGCTTCACTGAAATCAACTGAGACAAAGCCATAAAAGCAATGACAAAGTATACAGCAAAATGGACGCAATAGGACAACATGTTTAAAGCTCAAAGATACTGAAAAAAACACACTGGCTCAATCTTCAAAGTGTATGTAGACCCCACCTCCCTGAGCATGCAAAATTCCCCTCCCCTTTTTGAAACTCCACTCACTCTGGTCTCGATTTTAGCCTGTCGAGGCAGCCAGTGAGCGGAGTAAGAAGAAGAAGAAGACAGATTTGTCGACAAGTACAGACGGTGGCGTTCAAAGGAGGAGCTACCGGAAGAAGAGAGGGAAGAGGAGATCAGGTAGAAAGAATGTAGGAGAGAAAATATAAGGAGTGAGGGAGGGAGAGAGAGAGAGGAGAGGGAAGGGGGTTGCAAACAGGAAAGCGCACAGGCGGCATAGGAGTTTAAGCTGCAGCAGCGAAGGAGAGAATAAGAGAGAGGGAGAGAGGGGGCCCAGAGAAAGAGAGGTGGAAGAAAGGAAGAAAGTTGGAGGAAGACAAAATGGTTGCGTGAGGAAGTAGAGGAGAGGAACTGACTTGAGGAAGGGAGGGAGAGGGAGTGAGACAGAGAGACACACAGAGAGAGAGAGAGGTTAAGAAAAGTTTTTGAGACGGATGAAGAAAACAGAAGGACTGGATGGCAGAGGGAGCAGCGGCATTGGCAAAACCAGAGATTCTCAACAAAGGAGCCCGTAAGCTTTTGACATGTACACAGCTGAAGTAACTGGACACTATAGGTTTGTACAGAATGGACTCTTTCCTCCCCCCTGCGCATGCCAGAGGTGCGTCCACTTCGAATACTTGGGACACAATCATGGAGGAGGTGGAGGAGGAGGGGGAGCGCAAACATCCAGACAAGGAGACCACCCAGCTTTGGATCGGACCAGGCTGGATCTCTGGGCCAAGGATCCAACCAGGACTTCCATGGGGTGCAGTAGACCGGAGAGAAGTTGTCACAGAAGCCCGCAAAGGAGACCTGTTTTTGTCGGGACTGTCCCATGCAACCGCGCTGGTCCAGTATGCTCCTATGAGATTCCTCCACCTCATTGTAACTGCAACGTAAGACACTGTCCACCTTTAAGGGAGCAGTGCGGATGTATGCATAATAATTTAAGGGTGTACAATTTTGGCATACCTCATCAGTTACCCCACTTACAGGTGAAAGACCAGGGGTACAAGCCATGCAAGACAGTTCGGTATGCGTCCATAGAAGATGAAGACTACGTTTCAGACAGGAGCAGTTTCGAACCCCATCACAGTCCACAAATGGGGTACATACCAAATGGGCATTGCGGGATAGGGGCTTTTGGGGTGGAGGGTGTGGAGGAAAGAGATACACATCAAGATTGGGACAGGACGCAGCCGGAAAGATCAGAGCAAGGGTGTAACGGACATGGGGGATTTTACAAAGGGTTTTTTACCACAGAGGTCCCACCGAAACACTTTAACCCAAACAGGAGGAGAAATGGGCCGTGTCTAAGTTCTGCAGGTGGGACACAAAGTTTGAAATCAAATGGCGTGATGGTGAAAAGAGAGCAGAGTCCAGAGCCAGGGGAGCAGAGGAGGAAGGACACGGTGAGGGAGCAGATAAGACAAGTGGTCACCAACCTGGAGGATGTCCTAGGGGGGCTCAAGCAAGTCCATGTGGAGATGAGAGAGGTATGACTACTACTACGACTACTACTACTGCTACTACCACTACTGCTACTGCTACTGCTGCTGCTACTAGTCCTATTACTAGTACTGCTACTGCCACTACTGCTACTAACTACTACTTCTGCTACTGTTAATGCTACCACTACTCTTATTACTGCTACTATACTAACTACTACTCCTGCTGCTACTACTACGACGACTACTTCAACTGCTACTTCTACTACTACTGCTACTCCCACTACTACTACTGCTACTTCTGCTACTGTTACTGCTACTCCCGCTACCACTACTTCTTATATTACTACTACTACTACAACCAACTATGACTACAACAGCTACTTATATTATTACTACTAACTACCACTACAGCTACTTATTCATATATTTTTGATACTAGGTTTAGTTATAACAGAGATTCAAACTTTTAAATTTTTTGGTAGAAGGATTTGTTGTCACTGCCTTTAGCAATGTTGTAGTTTTGTAATCTTCAAATATTTCTAACCAGATAACACCACCGGAAAAAACAAAACAAAACAAAACAAAACAAAACAAAACAAGGCCTGAACAAGTGCGTAAAACTTAAAATTAAAATCCCAACCAATTCTAGCTAAAACTACCAAAACAGGGACTCAAAGAATGCATTCACAATTTGAACTTACTTGGCCCCTCTTTACCTTTCAGTACTAAAAATACAAAAATATGTTGACATGTACTTTCCCAAACACAGTCACTTTTAGTCTAGCCTTGAGTCATGTTGTTTTGGATAAGGGGGTGGGGACATTTCTGAAAACATTACGTAGTTTTATAGTAACACGTGATCAGCAGAAGCAGACTCTACTACTTTGTGCTATAAATAAAGTCTTAAATGAACGCTCTTATTTCTTTTCCCGAAGACTTCTTTCCCTCATTTACAACACCTCCACCTCTGTTCATTCCTTATACAGTAAACACAGAGCAGCGCTTTATATTTTATGGGACATTTTTAATCTGTCCTGGAGCCAGTCCCACCTTCACTCCAGACAACAACATACCAGCTACAGCTACCATTTCCTGTAAATATGACTCAATGACGCAAAAAGGGTTTCACAAAAACACATTTGGGCAAATACATTTCATCACCTCATTCAAGAGACCGCAGATCTTAAATAAAGTGAGGTGTAAATTGGTTAAAGAGCCCATATTAATTTATACAGACTTTTCTGAACTTCTGACCGTGTTATGTGGTACCATTATAAAACATCTGGAGTTTTGTTTCTTCCACACATGTTTGAGTAATTGTGCATATTCAGTCAGTCTGTCTGTCTGTCTCAAGATTCTCTGTTCACTAGATGATGTCATGACATGGTGTCTTCTTTAGAATTGCTCTTCTGTGTTTTTAAAGTTGATACACCTTCATCATACTCCTATTTTCAGCCGTACAATCACTATGCATAATGTGCTAACAGCTAATGCTTTTAACCTTATTTTTAAACGTACACAATATAAGTGGTGGAGGGTCTTCCCCCCAGCTTGTCTCCATGGAGATGAGAACATAGAACACCCCACAGTATGGCATTTAAAGTATTTTTCTCATTGGAGGCGAGCAGGCGACACCACCACGCAAAGTCAGATAAGTTTAATGCCATACTGTGGAAAATTCATGGAGATAAGCAGCATTTTTATGGAGATAAGCTGGTGATGGACCCTATATTATTAATACTGTTGAATTAAAAATCAACCAATTCAACCAATTACAACTAATGGGATGGTAAAGTAATATGATTGTAGTTGTTCTAGTTTGTGTAGTTGTAGTAGTAGCCAAACAATAGCCTTTGCACACAGAATCCTCCCAGTAATTATCTGGTCTATGATTTTCTGCATTGGCTGTGTATTTTATCAGACCAACCAGTGTTTAACATGAAAGTCAGGGCAGGTGCAGATGTGGCAACCTTTTCATTGGGTTATAGTGACATTTAAAACCATCACTGGAGCAGGCTGGCTGTTATCATTGTTCATACACTGTGTAGTTTTAGCTTGGCTTTAGTTTGTATGTGTGAGAGGGCTGCTGCTGCTGCTGACTGCATTGTTTGTCATCATCTCGAGTTGGGAACAATTTGCTCTGACCTTTCACAGGGAACGCAGGATTCTGGCAAAGATCTGCACACACGTTTTAAAAGCCTGGACTTAACAATGGGCCCAAATGATACTGTGGTCCTCCCCTATTTTTTAAACAGGGCATAGATGTCAGTAGTGTTTACACAGTGGATCTGGCCAAAAGGAAAAGGAAGAGAAGCAAATCTAAGCGACACCATGACTCTTTATTTTTTTATTTACAACAATAGCTATTACTACAGTTAGTACTAACTACTACAACTACTACACCACTACTACTACTACTACACTACTACCACTGCTACCACTATTACTACTACAACTACTTTGCTACTAATGCTACTACTACTACTACTACTACTACTACCACTACTACTATTACTACTTACTATTACAATGCCAGAGTAAAAGTAGTAAAATTACTACATGTTTGTCAACTATAGTAAAGCTATAGTAAACCATTTTTTGCACAAGAAAGTCTGGTTTTTTGCCCATTATTCATAAATTCAGACTTAGTGCAACCTCAGCTCCTGCATAAGTTACCACGGTGACCGACTTTAGACATAGTCGAAGTCATAACTGACTTTTTTAGCCCGAAAATAGACTCAACAACTTTTTTACTGCCTTTTATGTTTTGTTTTGTTTTGGTTTGGTTTTGTTTTGTATTTGGCCTGGAGGAGGGCCTCCTTCTGCTTGTCTCCATGGAATAGTTGTTCCTTTGCTATAATCCTCCACAGTATGGCATAAAACTTATCTATCTCCATAGAGAATGTTCCAAAGTATTGTTTTAACTTTCCATTTAATTCTGCAGGCGACATGCCACCTCCAGAAAGTTACATACTGTATCTTTAAATAGGTCAGAATGATATGAAGAACAACTTACTTACTCTAAAACTGTGAAACATCAATCTAAACCAACATTAAGACAAAATAATAGCTGGACCTCTCCTTAAAACAGATTCTATATAATATTTCAGAGCTGAACGGAATTGACAACTGCCTCCTTCAATAATCTTAACTAAAGAGTGCTTATTGCATTGATTCACAGTTGGACTTGCTGCCAACTCGATAAGGAAACGATTATCTGGCAACGTCTTAATAAGCTTTGGCTGCAGTGTAAATTGATGACGCTGTGAAAATGCCCAGTTTGACAGATACTTTGAAACTTTCCTTTTTGCCATGAGGTAAATACGTATTGATCTTGTCTTTTGTTATTCAGGTGGTGCAGCAAATTGATCGTCTCACTGCCAATATCGACCTAAATGAGGAGACACCCAGCATCACCCAAGGGCCCGAAAATAATAATAATTGCATGGACTTTTCTGAAGACTTGAGAGTGGTTTCCATTGGCAACCACAGACCCCAAATGGCTCAACACGTAGACGAGGAACGCATCATCTTAAGCACAAACTCTCCGTCACCCATTCACATGGCGTCGGTCGTCAAAACGAACCGAATAGTCCCGTTTTCAAAGCAAAATGGATTGAAAAATGGTCACCCGCCTCAGTTTTATAATAGCAACCACATGGGACATACTGTTTTAGCGCAAGAGACGCCCCACCCGCAAGCATTGGACCCTAAAGTCATTATAGAAAGTAAGACGCAAAAACCCCCGCCATATCCGCAAAATGGCCGATGTGGAAAGTACCAGGCCCCCGTCAAACCTGCCCGGACCCCCTCTTCGAATTTGGGGAGAGGTCGGCAAAGCTCCAGCATGGTATAGAAAGAAAGAGAGATGGAGAGAGAGATGGAGAGAGAAAGAGAGGAGGGGAAGTTGGATGAAATTTGACACCCTGCTACAGTGGAGTGGACTTGGGAGCAGGCAGGGGAACAAATCCTGGTGAGTACAATAGACTTTTTACGTAATATTTGTTTACAAGAGTCTGGTAACACGTGGTGGGTTCATGGAAAATGGGAAGTTTACATTAGTGACAGCATGTTCCTCTAAATGGGAGTTACACACCTGGAAATACATCTTCAACAGTGAGGTAATGACAATTGTATTTTGATTGCAAAATGTGGTCATTCTGATTGGGTTTAGGATTAGGAAAACCGACTCTTGTGAGGTTCAAGCCATGTTGTTACCTCATCAAAAACATACCTGGATTTGTGTTTTGTTTCATTCACATGTTTGAGTAACCCTTTATTTTTAGTCTGTCTACATCTCCAAAGCTCAAAATTCTCTGTTTCACCTTGTGATGTCATGAAGCAGTGGTTTTCAAGTTAAGAGCAACCTTTGACCTTTAGTTCAATAGAGATTGGCTGAAATCTTCCAAATGATTTTAGTGAAGGTGTATGGAGTTTAAAAACACAGTGGATTTGTGTGTTCAACATGTGTGAATAAAACAAAACACAACTCCAAGTTTGATTTTCATGAGGAAACAACACTGTAACAAAGATCAGAAAACAGCGTAGCATGGGCCCTTTATAAGGCGAAGAAAGTACAAATTTGGATATCGCACAAAGCAAATGCATTGGGAAACTGAAGTTTTTGAACCGTTTCCTCAAACTCCATAGACAAAACTGATACATTAATTATCATACCAAAAATGTCCTGTTTAATATTCATGGTTTTTAAACTACTTTTTGGGCTTTATTTTAACACAATCTGACCATAAAAATGGACTTAGCAAGTGACAAGTGACAACTTGTTATAGTTACAACTACAAACAACTCCCTCTCAAATAACATTACAGTCACCAGCTAGCATTAGCCAACAGTTTTTCAGTTAGTCACTGTCACCTTTTTGTTGAAAATCAAACACCTAAATGAACGCTTGTATTGAGCACAGACTCCTGAAAATGTGTTGTTTAAATCCATTTTCTATTTTTCTTGAGTTTTTAAAATGTTAATGCTAATGTATGCATTGTGTCACCGTGGTAACTGATGAACATTCCATCTTAGAGCTAAATGTTGAACCCCCCCAGTGTGATGTCACTGCAAAGTATCAATTAAGTGTAATAGGACCTTCAAGAGGATGACTTACGTTATTGTTGATCTCATGCCTGCAAGTTGCTGGTAATAGCAAATCATTATCCAAGTTTTTCAAATACAAAAAGACATCTTCAGTACTTAATGTTGCCAGAGTAAACAAACATTGCGTAGTGGTTGACAGAAATTCATTTTTTGTTCTAATCAACTCCAAAACAGCACAAACTCGTCTAGCAAAGTGTGATTTGTAGAATTAAATGTAAGATATTGTTGACTTACTTTCCCCTGGCCATGACTCTCCAATTAAAATAGAACATTGACAGCCTTCTATACTAACCTGATACTAGCCTTATTATAAAACCACTAAATTTAGATACACATGTCTAATGCTGTCCAGGCCTCACATTAAACAGACCGAGCTTTGTAGTCAGTTGCAATGTGCCAAAACCATTTTATTCATGTTTTATTGTGTATTTGATTTATTTTAATAGCAAACATGAATTCTTGGCTTTCATTTGTTGCGCATGACTCCAGTGTTGTATCAGTAGAGGTTTATAAGACTTATTTATCCTGTTTAAGTTCTGTAATATCTATGGCTGGTTTAGTCACGGCTGACCTTGCTTTAGTCCTGGTCTAGTCCTGGTTTAGACCTAGTTTAGACCTGATTTAGTTCTGGTTTAGTCCTGGTTTAACCCTTGTCTGGTCCCGGTTTAGATCTGATTTAGTTTGTTTAATCAAGTTTAATCTGCTTGAGTATAGATATTCAGTCCAGTTTTAGTCTTGGTTAAGGTTGTACCTAATTTTTAAAATCTCATAAATGTGAAAAATGTTAATTATAAATGGTTTGTAGGGGTCTTAAATTATTTCTCACTTATGTTGTGCATTTCGAGCATCCTAATTATTACGCACAATACGTTTGTAAGAGCTTTTCACAACTCTCAGAAACCAGAGTGGAGTTTTGCCCTGGCGGTAAACTAACAACAACTAGCATGCTAACCACGCACTTCTCGATTCTCTGACAAATAAGCACGTTATAATAAGACGCAGACAGCACACAGTGGACACATTTTGACCACAAGAGCGTCTTATACATAGAATTTGTTTTGCCTGTGCTCTTTCCTTCATTACCAACGAGAAGGCAGTGGTTTCCAACTTTGGTGTAAAAATCAAAAGAACTTGCCCACTTTGTTTACTGCCACCAAAATAACGAGACGCATTTTGCTTTTTTCTTTCAATATTTACATTCTTCGTGTGTCTGCTGCTGTGACGTGATCTGTTTTTAGCGCCGGAGTGGTTTCACAGAGGCTAAATGAGCTGCAGCCCTCCTCACTGTTTATGTGTTTGAAGAGAGGGGGCGGAGGCTGCTGGTGATGTCACATGGTTTCCCGCTCCTAACTTCACAGGAAAACAGTCAACATGTGTGATAATTAAAAACAAGATTAGGTTATAAGAAGCGAATGGACAAATTGCAACTGTAAAAAGACTTGTAAATGAATTGTAAAGTACGTTTATTTCACTCAAACAAAACTTAAAGGGCCCATATTACACTATTTTCTGATCTATGTTATAATGTTGTTTCCTCATCACAAACAGACCTGGAGTTGTGTTTTGTTTTATTCACACATGTTTAACACACAAACCCTGCATAATTAGGCTGAATTCTTCTCTCAAACAGAAAACACATTGTTCCACCTTGTGATGTCATGTGGTAATACAGGAAGTGCTTCATTGTCTTTTTAAACTCCATAAACTTTCACTAGAATCATTTGGATGATTTCAGCCCTGGAATTGCCAATCTCTACTGAACTAGATTAAAAGTAGCTGTTAACTTGAAAACCATCGCTTCATGACATCACAAGGTGGAACAGGGCATTTTAAGCTTTGAAGATGTAGACAGAGTAATAATGCAGGATTACTCAAACATGCATAAATGAAACAAAACACAACTCGGAGTATGTTTTTGATGAGATAACAACATTATAACATGGCTAAAAGCTCACAGGAGTACATTTGGCGTAAAATAGGACCTTTAACACAAAATTATGTAAAAAAATATTCTTTAAACATCCACATTAGTCATTTGTCTGCTACCCACATGTTTTAATCAAATCTGTCTTTTAAAGTCCAGCATTGCCTTGCATCAGTGAAATCTCAGTTTATTAGTCATATTCTTTGGACTTTAAAAATAAGGGAAGAATGACACCTCTATTTAACACAGCGCCCACACAGTCACAGACACTACACAGTGTTACTCATGACTGGACATGATGCATACAACATGTGACAAACAGCTCACACAAAGGCTTCTGGGAAATCTCTCAGACTACAAATCTGATGTTGTCTACACAAAACATGCATCATTCTTAAACAGCATAACATCATAAGAGACACATGTTTGTATTTATTGTATTTAGTTTAGTAGTAGTTATCTATGTATAGGTAGGATTTGGTTATGTATTTTCAGATGGAGGGCAGAGGACGATATAACTGTATGAAAGATTCACGGTTTTTGAAAGAGAACTTATGTTTTCGTAAATGTTCCAAATAATCCACAAATGTTCATAATTTGTTAGGGATTGACTTGAGAAAACTTAACTTAAACAATATTTATCTTATGATTTAAAGTACTTTCAAGTGACAGCAGTGACGTCTTTGCGGTTGAATAATGGCACCGCTTTCTGAGGGTATTGAAAAAATAACTGAATGTTTGTTTATTTGTACTGTCAGAGAAGATGTCAGACTTTGTTCCAGTTTTTGTTTTATGTAGCTAGGGCCTATATTTACAAAGATATTAAGCATAAACCAAGTCAACAAATCTGCAATCTGACAGCAAAACAGCAAATCACAACACAGAACTCTGAGGGGCCATTCCCTTTGCTCCCCACGCTAAGTCACTCCCCCTTCAGAGTAATGAGTGTACTGCCCATCGCACTGGTACAGTGTTATACAAAAATCCACCATTCATACTGTTTTTAAGTGAGAGTTTGTTGTGAATGATACATGGATGTTTGAGGTTTGATATTTTGAGGGAGTATTGATTTTCTATAGAGAGCTCTGTCTATAAAACGAAAGTAGAGGGAGTTGAGTTGCCATAAACAATTATCTGTAGTGATATTTTACAGTGACCCATTTGTGGAGCTACGTCAGGTCTGGAGATAGATAAGAGGAAGCAGTCTTTGGTCATGTGAAATAAACAAGGAACCATGTGGTTTGTTTTTTTTTACAGTTTGTCTGACTCAAATTAAGCGTGATCTGTGGGAGAAGCTGACGAGCAACCCAAATCAAACAGAAAGTAAAAGAAGAACAAGAAGTTTGGTAAAAAGTCCCTGAAATATTTGAGTTTAGAATTGTCTGGTTCTTCTTTCGCTTGTCTGCTTAGAACTGTTTATTGCTATGCCTAAATGTTCCGTAGTATGGCATTAATAGATCTATCTTGATCCAATTTACAGGTCAGATCTGTGCAGAGGCAAGCCTGCTCTGTAAGAATACATGTTTTTGAAGGTGTTTTATAGCAGTAAAACCAGGGCGGGGGCTGGTCCATTGTAATATTGTTTCTCCTGCTTATACGCGCCGGTTTGAGGACCATTCAAAAGATAGAATATTATGCTTTGAATTGTTAATTACCATGGCAACTGTGGAAATATTTCATTACTAAGCCCATGGATAGGGGTAGTTAATCAAAAAACAAATAAAAAGCCAAAATGAAGATTGTTAACAGCTATAATGGATAATACAAAACATAATAACTCTATAATGCTAACTGGCCAATTATGTGAACACTCTGTTGACGTAAACTTATTGTGAAGCAAATCTGGCAGATCTTTTTAACTGTATGGTAAACACCAGACTGTGAGGTAATGTACAGTCATTCCATTGCAGCGGTCATCCAGGCTGCCTGCCAAATGTGGTTACTGGGAGTTGGGGCATAATATAGGGAATTTTTGCACAATACACATTTAATACTATGAAAACATTTGGACAGAAAGAAAAACGCACTTGTAAATCCTCCCCAAAAATATATAAAACATTTTGCTAACTCTAAAAACTTTCATCCGGACTTTGCCCTTCTTTTTATAGAACGACTGAGGGATTACACAGATGTCAAAACAATGCTGTAGTTTTATCTGTTTGTCCAACCCAGACTACAATTATGGTTAGCATTTTAGGAAGTCTATTTTAATTAATTAATAACTGGGTATGCAAATTATTAAACTACAATATTAAGACATTTATTAGTGCATACTTCAAATTCTTAAAAAAACAAAAAAGGTAACAAAAAAAGGAGTTACCAAAATATACTTTAATATAGAAAATACTGTATATATATTATGTTAGCTGCATCATTTGAAACTAAGATCTCAAAATGTCCCTGGTTGATAGTTTACTGATAGTTTAGGACCAAGAATAGTTGAAAGTTCCCAGTCAGCTGAAATGTTGCAGAAAGTTTATGTACCCCCCTCTTGTGTAGAAAATGCGTAACTGCAGACTATTTTTCCCTGTTCTCTGCGTTGGGCAAGCACAATCTGGTTTTGATCATAAAAGTGCCTGAAAAGTGCCAGTGAAGAGAGAGAGAGGAGGAGAGAGAAGGAGAGAGAAAGAAAGACAGGGATACAATGCTTGTTGCTGCTGTAATCCATTTGCCATTGGAAACAGCCTGTAGCGGTGGTTGTATTGTAGAGGCAAAGTTAGCGCTGGGTCAGGGCTGTCAGGCTGAAGAGTGTGTGTGTGT
The DNA here is from genome assembly GCA_029959045.1 of Taenioides sp. WSHXM2023. Classification (NCBI taxonomy): domain Eukaryota; kingdom Metazoa; phylum Chordata; class Actinopteri; order Gobiiformes; family Gobiidae; genus Taenioides; species Taenioides sp. WSHXM2023. The sequence continues at coordinate 10,003,953 of CM057096.1, read as the reverse complement.
GTGTACTTTTTATAATAATAGATATATATTTTTTAATATATTTATAGGAGCAGGAATGAGGCAGAGGTGAAGGATTTGTCATTGTGAAACTTTATAAGTGTTCAGGGCTACATCTCCTGACTCATTCTTTCCATACAGAGTGAACAAGAAAAGGGAGTCAGGTGTACAATATATTTCAACAGTTTTAAAGCTAAAAAATATTCAATACATTTTTGTTACAGCAAAGAGCACTGTACTCACATAAAGAATTAAAGAGGCAGTATGGAGTATTTTAAAAATGTATTACACCAACTACTGAACCTGGGCTGCCAGTGCCTCAAAGGGCCCATGTTACGCTGTTTTCTGATCAATGTTTTAATGTTGTTTCCACATCCAAAACATACCTAGAGTTGTGTTTTGTTTCATCCATACATGTTTAACATACACACACCCAGCATATGTACACTTCTCTTAAACTGAAAACCCTGTTCCACCTTGTGATGTCATGTGGTAATACAGGAAGTGCACCACTGTGTTTTTAAACTACATATACCTTTACTAGAATCATTTGGATAATTTCAGCTCTGGAACTGCCATTTTTACTGGATTAAAGGTTAAAGGCGCTGTTAATGTGAAAACTACCACTTCATGACATCACAAGGTGGAACAGAGCAGTTTGAGCTTTGGAGATGTCGGATGATAGACATAATAAAGGATTACTCAAACATGAATGAAACAAAAAACAACTCCAGTATGTTTTTGAGGAGGTAACAACATTAAAACATTGCTAAAACAAAAGAGTTAGTTTTGTGTAATATAAACCCTTTAATCTGCATGTAATAATCACCTTGAGAACTAAAACACCAAATTATAACATAAACAACAAAATCTGCATTAGATTTGTCATCATTAAAAGATATATTTGATTTGAACATATCTCCCTTGACACAGATAGGTCAGGTTTATAATATTTTAAATAAAAATCTTACATACATCCTCCTTAATATATTCTTCTCCTTTCATCTTAGTTCTGTCAGTTCTGCTGCACATGAATCACCCATCCTTTTCAATGTCAAATACAGTGTATGTTGTAAAATGTTATTGAACACATAACTCAAACACCATTGGCATATTTACAGAATAACTTGCATGCCCTTACCTTTCAGGACCACACACACACAAACACACACGCACACGCATGCACACACACACACACACACACACAAGTGGGGTTGTTTACAGCAAGAAATGAATCAATTATAGAATCAAATGGCTCCAGTTTTCAAAGCACGAGTCACAAGGACATACCTGAGAACAACACTGGACACATCTATTCATTACTGCACTGCTTCCTTCACAGTTTTTGTCAATGCGAATGAAAGAATATGACGCACTTTGTAGACGGGGTTTGATTTAGGAGATTTGCAGTGGTGTTGGTGAAGAAGGAGAGGCTGTTTTTACAATATTAGCTATTAAAATAAAATAGACAAGACAGAGAGGGTAGTGATTGGATAAAGTGAATATATCAAACTGTGTGAATGCCATGGTCATTTTGGGGACTTGCACAGGGTATAATAAGAAATGAGCAAATCAACAAGTAAATAAGGAAGGAAGGAAGCAAGAAAGGAAGTAAAGAATGAAGCAAGGAAGTAAGCAAGTAAGGAATGAAGCAAATAAATAAATGTTATGGCTAAAATCAAGGTTCTGATTTGATTAAGGTATTTTTAGAAATAGAAACACATGAATAATTTGTATAAATATAACAATACATGCAATAACATCTCCATGGTGACAAGCAGGTGACGTGGCACCATAAAAGTTACACATTGGACCTTTAACTGAAGAATTGATGAAACGCAGCTTTAAAATGAGTAATAGTTTCTTCAGTCATATAAAATATTCTGATATGTAGCAAACAGAAAAGAAGTCTGGCATTTTGTTTTCTGTGAACACTTGAGACTCTATTCACTTCACTGCCACCTTGGATGTAAACAAACCATCTTTGTCCTGTTTGTGTGACGTTTCAGGAGCTGTCAAGAGGAGGGTGTCATCCAAGGACCTGCCCCCAAGAGCCCACCCAAGGCCCACCCAAAGCTCTCCCAAAGCTCACCCAAAGCTCACCCAAAGCCCACCCGCAGTCCTGGAGGATCAGAGAGATAAAAGACCACCAACACGAAATGGGATGTATTTAACAGATGTGGGAAGAACAGCTTAACCATTCACCACCAACTAAAGATACAAAGATTAATTTATTCTATCTATTTTATTATTATATTGTATTTTGAGGCAGCTTAAGCCACTTTGGACCTTTATATTTATATTGAAAATAAATATATGACGAAGAAACTGTTCTGATCGCTTTTAACTCACTCTCAGAAAGAATGGATGTTTTCATTTTAGTAATAACAAGTAAATACTGAAGATCTTAGATGCACAAAATATAAATCTAACTTTTCTGATGCCACCCACCCTCTATGTGCTCACAAGGGGGAGGTCCCACACTGAGCTGCGAGGTCCATAAAAGCAACACAAGACAAGACAAGAAAAGAAGGTGTCACCAGGTCAAATTATATGTCAGATCTATGGAGAGGCAAGCCCGCTCACAGTAAGAATGCCTGTTTTTGTAGGTATTTTTGAGCTGTAAAACCACCTGTAATCGAATAAATGTAAAGCAGATCTGTTTAATGTCATACTGTGGAACATTCCAGGCAGAGCAATGACATGAGGTGGCAGACCGCAAACAAAAAAGTTACACAGTACACCTTTAAATGAGTATACTGTTACTACATTGCAGGAATGCCTAGAGTTAGAGTTGAGATTTAAATCTAGTAAAAAAAAAAAATCCATTGACTAAAAGATAATGTAGAATACAAAAAAGTAAATCCAGTAAATATTTAGAAATGACTTGATTTGATTTGACAGTGTAGGCTGCAGGCTGTTTGAAGCAGACAGCACATTTGTACGGAGCAGGTGGCAGCAGCACACAGATGGAGATGACACACACAGTGGAGTCTCTTTGTCACAGCTGAGTTTGATTCAGAGAGAGACGTCATGCTAAAAGTCAATAACACAGTCAAAGCAAAGAGGAGTTCATTCACAAGAAATAACAAATCTATAAAAGAATCTCCCCAAAGGATGTAAGGAAATTTTATAACACCAATTAAATGTGAAAGTTAAAGGCACTCTACCTGATTTGTTTTGTATTAAAAACGCTCTTTCCTACTTACCTAACCGTTATGCAACTAGCATGCTAACAGCGCATCAGCTTTACTTCCTCATTCGAATAGAGGGATAGAAATATTTTATAATTAGATGCAGAGAGTACATGGTGGTCTAATTTTAACAGTAAGAGCTGCTTTTGTAGCAGCTCTGTACAGGGGCAAGAAAATGTTTACTGTTTATATTAACAAAATTGTGGTGTGCAATGCAGTCCCTTTAAAGTCCAAATATATTTTAGTAACTTTTGTTGCCATGGAGGAACTTTGATTTAAGACGTGTAAAATGCCTGAAGTTCTGCCAGCTGTTCTGCACTATGGCCAGTTGGATCGGTCGCAGGAGGACACATACCAAAGGCTGTGTTCTTGGTTATGACAATTAGCTGAATGTCTCTCCCAGCTCTTCACTGCCCGTTCTCACACTGCTCTGTCCTTTACCCTACCTCTCCATTTAATATTACGGAAAGGTTTTATTTGAATGTTGTGATGGTAGTTTTACCTTAAGTTTAATCGAGATTGTCAAATCAGAGAAAATTATCCAAGTGATTTTAACGAAGGTTTATGGAGTTTAAAAACACAGTGGAGCACTTGCTGTATTACCACATGACATCACCATGTGGAAAAGAGTGTTTTCTGTTTGAGAGAAGAACTCAGCCTAAATATTCAAGGTATGTGTGTTAAACGTGCATATGAAACAAAACACAACTCCAGGTATGTTTGTGATCAGGAAACAACATTAACTTAATTATAACATAGATTAGAAAATATGGGCCCTTGAAATAGCTCCAAAGTTTAAAAAAAAAAAAGTTTGAGACCCCTATGCATAGCCTTATTGTTAATTTTGCATTTTGTCAAACTGAAAGTTTGAAAGTGAAATCTAGCTGTTAGATGCACCAGAGCAGATCTGCATCTGTTATATATCTGCAGTTGGTGAAGCCTTGAAAGATGTTTTTGTCAAATGCCGTAAGTCTAAACTCCATTGCCTTTTTAAATAAATCTTTCAGGCAAGGACAACACTCTAAAATCACCTCATTCTTCACCCCAAAACAAAGTCCACATTTGAGTGAGAAGGTAATTGTGCCCTTTTGATAAATGGGAGCAACTTTGAAACTGCGAAAATGCCAGGAACAAAACCCGCCTGTGAGGAGCCGTGTGAGGCCATGAATAAATGAAAGAACACCAACATTAACGATTTATCAGGAGCAGGGGAGAAAGAAATTGCAACATTTGTCCAAGAAGAAGTCAGTGGGGTTAACACCTACACCATCTTTCTCTACAAATCATTTATGGTTGGTTTTAAGGTAAGGTAAGCTTCAACCTCTTTCAGTGTTTAAAACGCAGTTTACAATCAGATCATGTCTTCGTTAGCTTCCAGGTTACAATTAAAGCAAACCTATTATGCAAAATTGACTTTTCAGAGCTTTTAACCAAGTTATAGTTGTTTCTCCTTCTCATTTAACATCTTTTAATTGTATCTGGGGCGATTCGTGCATGGTTGAGCAAGGTCTAATTACTTATTTTTAAGACGCCATTTTGTCGATCAATCCCTGTTTTCAATGCCACCGGCATACGCCCAATGCTCTGTACTTACTTTGTTCTTTAATCTGTGATACATGTAGGATTTAGCATTGCATAGTCATTTTGGTACAAATGAAAAAAAATAAAAATCTGCTACTCGCTAGTATGATCTGTGGCTATCCATAGAAGGTCCTGACAACTTCACAGCTCTTTGTTGTGATGACGTTTAGTGCGATGTCAGCTCCCACAGTTTTCTAACACGGAAGTTTCTTTAATGAAGTCGTTTAAGATGAATACTGCGATTGCAAATATGCAAATGATAACATAATAATTCACAGATGTCACAGATTATAACTATATAGCAGACTCGAGCACAATGTGTGTTCTTTGACATTATAAATATTTAGATTAGATTCAACTTCAGTGTCATTACATCTGGTACAGTGCAGTGAAATTCATCTTAGCATCTAAACAGAAATGCAATGTATATACTCGAAATCACAATTTACATATAACAGGAATATTATCAGTTTGACATGTACTGACCTACTGTTACATTTACATATTACTGTATACATTTGTACAAGATGTGTTTGCTATAATTTTGCATTTTTGTGGCATTGATCAAAATATGTTATAATAATTCTCAGTGTAAGGGAAGCATATTTGCATACATGGAATTCAAATTAATAGTCATTAAAAGAGTCATCTGTATTTTTTTTTTAAACATGTACATGCATTATATATAAATAAACCATTTTATAAATTCAAAATAATACAGTCAAATACAAATCACTTTTTAAACTATTTTAAATTTGGAACTGAGAACGATTTCTTGAAAATTGCTTATGGTAGGTAATCTATTAGACTATGTTAATGAAATGTCATTAACTGAACTCATAATAATCATAAAAAACAAATTCGACTTTGAGCAGACTAGCAAACTGTGTGACAATTTCTATGTAACTATTTGTAGCAGCGTAAAAATTGTATTAGAGTAAGTACAATGAGGCAGTTTGTGCAGTAAACCCAAAGTATAATCATTAATCTTCTCAAGGGACGAGAGACACGACCTCCGGAAAGACACAGGCTCATTTTTACTGTCCACACTGTCTCCTGCCAAGAGACTGAGCACAGGGAACATTTTGTCAATTTCATTATGACTCAGGGCTTCTCTGGAGCACGAGGCAAACAGTTTAAGAGAAAAATGAGTTTGTGCTGTTTGAACACAGTGAGACAAAGATGACGGAGAAATAGAAATGTGCATCGACAATCAAAGAACAGCAAATCCGTGCAAATACTGCGTCAAACATCGAGTCTAACCCACCCAGTCTGAGGGAGAATGGGAGGGAAGAAAAAGATTAATTATTGAAGGGCAGATTTTGACTGTGTATTTGAACAAAATTTATCTTGCCCCAGTACAGATGGCAGCTCCTGAGGTCCAAATAAGTCTGTGTCTGATTATACAGAGTTTTATTCTCCAATAATCAGGAAGTGCGCGTTACCATGCTTGTTGTTGTTAGCTTTACTGTTGTGGCAAAACTCCAGAGCAGATAGCAGCTCCTGAGGTCCAAATAAGTCTGCGTCTAATTATACAGGGTTTTATTCTCTGATAATCAGAAAGTGCACGTTAGCATGCTAGTTGTCGTTAGCTGCTTGACTGTCATGGCAAAACTCCAGGGCAAATAGCAGCCTCTAAGGTCAAAATAAGTCTGCGTGTAATTATACCACGTTTTATTCTCTGATAATCAGGAAGAGCACATTGGCATGCTAGTTGTTGTTAGCTTTACTGTTGCGGCAAAACTTCGCACTTGTCTCTGAGACTTGAGAAAAGTGCTTATAAACTCATTGTGGTGAATAATTAGGATGCCCAGAATGCACAAGGTAAGTGAAGAATCACTTTGGACCTCTGCAAACCATTTCAAATGAACTAGTGCTGCGTTTAAGTGCTTCTATCAGATCTTGCAGATGATAAAATAGTAAGAGATAAACGATGTAATCCAACTTCGGAAAGGAAGACAGGAACATTGTGATCCATTGCAGCTAACTATGCAAAACTGAAAGTAAAATATCTTACCTTCCTAATGGCCAAAAGTCCTCTTAATGTTGGATTATAACAGGAAGCTGGAACCATGAATATTTATAACTTGAATATACCGAATATTAAACACAACCTGCTTCTCTGCTCCTGTTTACTCCACCAGCAGAGGTTACTATCTGCCTACAAACAGAAGAAGAGGAATATGCCTGATCTCTCCCTCATTTCCAAACTACCAAATAAATCAGGAAAATATATCATCGCTAACATTGTTCTGTTATAATGCATCAAAGGGTTGGACATTTGCTAAATTTTAAAAATAACAAAAAAACAAACAAAAACGAAACTGTTCTTACTGGTGTTTATTCAAGATTCAGACAGGGCTTGAAAATGTCAGGTAACTATTTTCTCAATAATGAAAAATAAAACTCTGCTGCTTGCTACAGTGAAATGCCACTCTGAATACGTGGGGTTTCAAACTTCTACAGTTTTGAACAGGAAGTTAATAGTCCAGTTTCTATTATTGACCCGTTTTAGATCAATTTTGCAGTATACAGTAAACAAAACTTTAGTTTCACTTTAGTTTTTAACACTCTTGAGGCCTCCCTCCTTTTCTTCCCCACCTATAAGTCACTCCCCCTTCAGATTCTATCACAACACAATCGGCGTGCATCCAGGTAATGAAACTACTGCACGTCACATCAGGTTTGTGAAGTTGTAGTGTATTGTTTTGTATCATGCTTTTGTATATTTATAGATTTTTTTGCGCAGGAGCATGAGTTACATAGGGTTGTAGGTTGAGTCTTGGACAGGATCACACTGCTAACCATAAGGAGGGTTCAAATAGGGTCCAAAAGAGATTGCTAAATTACTCAAACATGCATGGATGACATATTAAACCATTTTAGGCATGATCAAGACATCACGTGACCATAAAAAAAACAAAGAAACCTGGTGTAAAAACGTTAAAAAGATTATATAAGAGTTAATTTATAGTAGTCAGTCATCCCTCTGTACAAGAACACTATTGTCTTTCTCCAGTCTGTTTTGTATGTGCTATCTATCATGCTCAGACAACCTGATAACTCCACCCAACCAGACCGGCCCCTCGCCCCTTACCCCTTTTCCTCTCCTGCCCTGAAGCTCTGAGACATTTCTCTGCTCCTGTCCACCCGCCCCGCTGTCTTGCGCCCCTGTCTGCCCCTGTCTGCCCCTGTCTGCCCCTGTCTGTTTGACTGTGGCCCTGCTTTGTTTGAACTGACCTCCGAATACCAGGCCCTGCCCCAGGTCAGGCCTGCAAATGGCCCAACCCATCCAAGGATCTGCTGATGGATCCGGAAAATTCAAACTCTCCGGCATAACTATTTTTAGACCAGACCAGAAAATATTTGGGTTTTATGTACAAAAACGTGGACTAAACTTGGACTTAAAAGACCTGCATGGATTTTCAACTGGTATACCATAATAGAGACTGCAGGACTAAACCAGGACTTAACCTGGTCTAAAATAAAGTAACAAGGCAGGTAAAATAGATGCAATCAATACTAGCACATCCTCTGAGTACACTGCAAAAGGTGACTTAAATATTGAATACTACTTTTGTTTAAAGGTCCTATATTACTCTATTTTCTGATCTATCTTATAATGTTGTTTCCTCATCAAAAACATACCCGGAGTTGTTGTGTTTCCCTGCATAATTAGGCTGAGTTCTTCTTCTCAAACAGAAAACACTCCACCTTGTGATGTCATGTGGTAATACAAGAAGTGCCCCACTGTGTTTTTAAACTCCATACATCTTCATTTGAATTATTCAGATAATTTCATCATTGGAATTGCCCATGTGTAATAAACAAAAGGTATACGATAGCTGTTAAGTTGAAGCTTCATGACATCACAAGGTGGAACAGAGCATCTGGAGCTTTGGAGATGTAGACAGAGTAATAAATAATAAAGGATTATGAAACAAAACACAACTCCAGGTATGTTCACAAGAGTCAGTTTTGCGTAAAATAGGATCTTTAAGTAATTTTGAATAGAGATTATGGAGTAGCCTAGATGTTTTTAATCAAGTTGACTTATTGACAGCAATTGTTTTATTCCACTCCAGAAGATTTTACTTGAAATGAAAAACAAAACAAAAAATAAATGAATAAACCAAAAATAAATCTGGATCTACTCAGTTTAAGGCTATTGTACCATTTTCTCTTTACATTGTACTATTTTGATCCAAAATATATACTTGGAATACTTCAAATGTATAAATAAATTCAACAAACAAAAGAAGGTAACTAAAAAAACATGACATATTTATTTAAAGCCATCAAAGCTGCATAGTGTAACTTTTCTGGTAGAGGGCCCATCAAACGCTTTTCTCCATGGAGATGTTATTGCTTTGTCAGGAATGTTTCACAGTATGGTATTAATTCTTTCTATCTTCACGGAGACCAAACCAGACCAAGTTACAGGTCAGATCTGCAGAGAGGCGACCCTGCTCACAGAACGCTTGTTTTTCAAGGTATTTTTGGGCAATAAAACCACCTGTAATTGAATAAATGTAAGGTAGAGCAGTTTAATGTCATACTGTGGAACATTCGAAGCAGAGCAGTAACATATCCAGAGAAACAAGAAGGTGACGGACCCCCAACCGAAAAGTTACATAGTGCACCTTTAAATACATGTAGGCTATTATATACCATTTTCCACATACATTGTTTTACGTTGATATAAAAAATATACTTGGATTTTCATTTAATCTACTTAAAATGTTAAAATTCAATGACAAAAAGAAAATAACTGGAAAAACATGACATTTATTTAAACCCCTCATTTAATTTTTAGCACATACTCCCCCTGTTACCTATATTCGATATCAACTGGGGCCAATTTTGAGCACCTTCATTTGTGTTTTTTGGACCACTATTTTGTGCTTGTCTTGGACACACAGGACCCTGCTTCCACATGTCTGCATAGAAGGCCTCACAGCTGAGCAAACATACTGCCCTCTCTTTCAAATGTTTAAAATCTCAAGCCAGCATCAAATGAAAAAGTGAAGAAACAAGATTATGCGACTACTAAACTGCTTTTTCGAAGGTTGAATATTTGGCATAGTTTTGGGCCCGTGACAATACTTTTTTTTTGCACTGAATTCCCAGACACCTAGCTGTAAATTGGGCTGTGTTAAAGTCAAGGGGGCTTTCCAGACTGGTTGGAAAACATAGACATCTTTTCTGGCAAAGGAGAGCACCTTCTTGGCAAAAGTCAGAGCAATTCAACTGGGTCTAATCAATCCGTCTGTCTGGCTCTGTCCTTGGTTCAAAAATGCAGTGCGTCATGCTTACCTGTTTTACCAACTCTTACTTCATTCTGCAAGTTTTACACGGAACATTTTGTTAAAAAGAAAAATTAGGGAACATTTTGCTAACACTGACTTGCTTGTTTGTTAGTTAGGCCATAGCAGCAACATTAGACTTAGATTTAAACTAGTTTTATTGATCCACAAGGGAAATTATTTGAGCACAGTAGCTCACACATTACAAGTATAATAACAAAGAGCAACAATATACATGGTAATAATACATTCAAAATAAGTAGCATAAAAATGTATATGTATAAATGTAAGGGAAAATAAAAGAACTATAGTAATACAAAATATATCTTGGCTATGAAGGTGAAACAGTCAAAGATAAAACTGTGTGAAATCGAACACTGATGTATAAAGGACAAATGTAATCATATATCTTGATCATCGTTAAGGTTAAGCTACACTTTATTGGTCCTGTAGAGAATTTTGTCCTCTGCATTTGACCCACTGTCACTGGTGAACCCTGCCGGGAGCAGTGCTGCCCCTGGAGACCCATCTCTGTGATCTTGTTGCGAGGCTTGGTCAGAACTACCTCGGCTGGAGGATTTGATTTATGGGGCATGTGTTGGGTTGATGGGGGAAAGCAGAGAATCCCATCAGACATGTGGAGAAACATGCAAACTCTGCACAGAAAGACCCAGGCAGCTATGGAGTCGAACCTGGAACCTTCTTGCTGTGAGGCGAGAGTGCAAGTGACCAGGTTTATACATATTTGAACCAAAGGCCGTAAAAAAGCAGCAATTAACTTTGTTTGCAATGTTCAGTGACTGTTTGGGCTAAATAGATTAATTATAGTATTCTTACTTATAGAGCTTTCTTTTCTTTTTTTCTTAAAGGTACACTGTGTAACTTTTCTGGTGGAAGTAACGCTACTTGCTTAACGTGATGTTGTTGCTTTGCTTGGAATGTTCCACACTATGGAGGATTAAATGAAAACTTTAGAGGCAGCAAATGCTTGAATTCAGTGTCAAAAAGCATACTGGACAGCTATTAGCAACATTAATTTGATGTATTATATATTAACTACAATTTTCCTCAAACACAAAAGAGTGAATTGCTTACTTTCCATGTAGTCTTCTGTATATTCAGCAGTGCATATAGGCCCTGTGTACGTCTGTTTTCCACGAGGCCTACATCTCACCACACCATATGTGAGAGCAGAGATTCATTTGTTCACAGTCCTCTTGGTCAGGTGCAGCTCTTGGAGAGTTTGAAACAGTCTAGTGCACGTTATGAAAACTCTCCTGTAATAAAATAACATCTGAATGAATGGCTGGACATATTCACTAGTGTCTGGAGACCAACCTCCCACTCAGCTGTCCACTATCTCCACTGGGACTGGAGCAAATCAGGCCAGGGCGATTCCACTGCCAAAAGTACACAACTGGCTGGCAAATAGGTGGATGAAATAGTACAATTTTGTGACTACTTTGAAGTGACATCATGCTAGGAGGTTCTACATGCATGTCTGTGGTGGAATGTTCAGCAGTTACCATGGCGACACAATGTAGACGCTGCCAAATAAGTTTTAGATGGTCTGAAAACTAAAAAAATAAAAATAAATAAATAAGGGATTTAAACAACGCATTTTCAATACGAGTGTTCACAGTCTTGCTTAGGTGTTTGATTTTCAACAAAAAGGGTGAAAGTGACAAACAGGAAAACTGTTGGCTAATGCTAGCTAGCATGTGACTGTAACTGTATGTGTGAGAGACTTGTTTAACTGCACAAATGATCTCACCTTTTTCTAACTAAGTTCATTCTTTATGGTCAGATTGTGTTAAAACTCAGATTAAAATCAAACTTAACAGACATTCAGACAGAGCAGTACCTCCAGTTAGCTCCACGCCCCTAGAGAATGTTGATGAGCTGCAACGTATCAATTGTTTTGTAATTCCCTTTCTTTAAATAATGTAAAGTCATCCTGCTTGTCTCTCATGGCCTATGATGTTCCACAGTATGTCAGTAATATTACACAGACAAAACAAAACAATAACAACAATCGTGGGGTTTGGTGATTTTAGTGCTTTTTGTGCTTTTGTCGTTGGGCAAGACACTTCGCCCAGTCTGTAAATGAATATGGTGTGTGAATAATGCAAAGTAAGCATTCTTCGATCGTATCCGTCAAGGTTGCCAACGTCGTCTGTCGCTTCAACACAAGCTTTATTCCTTTAATCCCTCATAAGAGAACGTTACATAACTGAAACCCGACTGACGTATCCAATAGATGTATTCTGTCATTTCTTTGAGCTGAATCCATATTTCACTGCCGTGTGCTGGAGAGAACTTTACATTGAAAGAAAGCAGCAAACGGAGGTAGAGATGGTTGGAGTGTTTGCTCACGTTTCTTTGTGAAGACACCGCGACAGGATCTGAAACCGCCCTGTCATATCCACCACACAGCCTCACTATGAAAGAGGGCTTTTCTATAGGGGAAAGGAAACTACCTGAAACTTCTCAAGCCCCTTTGGTAATCATTTATGTAAAGGGCCCATATTACGTGACTTTCTGATCTATGTTATAATGTTTCCTCATCACAAACATACCTGGAGTTGTGTTTTGTTTCATTCACACATGTTTAACACACAAATCCTGCATATTTAAGATGAGTTCTTCTCTCAAACTGAAAACACTCATGTCATGTGGTAATGCAGGAAGTGCTCCACTATCTTTTTTAAACTCCACACACCTTCACTGAAATCATGTGGCAAATTTCAGCCCTGGAAATTCTAATCTCTCCAATCTCTGAACAAAATGTAAAAGGTTGCTATTAACTGGAAAACTACCGCTTCATGACATCACAAGGTGGAACAGAGCATTTTGAGCTTTGGAGATGCAGATAGACTAATAATAAACAATTACTCAAACATGTGCAAATGAAACAAACACAACTCCAGGTATTAAGACGCGTTTAGGAGGAGGGAAAATGTAATTCTGGGATAGCTGTTTCTCACACTCTGAGTACCACCTATAACATAGACGGGGGTATTATACAAAATCGACTTTTTGGAGCTTTCTACCATGTTATAACATTGTTCCCTCATGAAAAACATGCCTAAGAGGTTCTATATGTCATTCATGCATATTTGAGTAATCTAGTGATCTCTCCCAGGCCCTATTCAAACCCTCCTTGTAGTTTGCAAATAAAAACAAAACAATACAACTTCACAAACCTGGTCTGATGTGCAGTAGTTTCATAAGGCAGTTGTAATGTGATAGAGATGAAACTTGTTTTTATGGTGAATTTAGCATTTTCAACATAAGGTAACATGGTGATCTAAATTAATACCCATAGAGGTGTAATAATATCCCCTCTTTAGATCAGTTAATAATGATAGTCAGTTATTACAATTATATTTTCTTGTTTTAGTGATATTGACGTACAAAATCCTCCAAAATATTCATAAGGATGTAAGATTCAATACAAAGAACATTTTAATTTCACATACCATTATTTTAAAATCTGAGACCGCCTCACCACAAACTGATTGGAGTATATTAATAAGTATTACAATAAAGAGCACAAAGTATAACAATAACAGACATTTATTATTGCAATGCAAATACAAAATCTTTACATTTAATGCACAAATTTTAAACAAATGTACACAATTCAACTATCTCATTCATATCTCCCATTCACACACACATTCAATGTACATACTCTCCATTCTGAATACTCGAATGCAAAAGTGGTAGAAATAATTGTACAATGTTACAACAAGCAAAGCAGCAAATTCAATCCATACACCAGAAGAGCTGAAATTATGAAAATGAAAGGAAATAAAGAAACAATACAACAACGAACCAAGTCTGGACTGAACTAATGTCATTTTTTTATGCAACCAAAACTTGACTCTGTGGCAAGAATGTATAGCACCAAATGTAGCACCAAAAATGTCCTCTAGTAGTGGATAAAGGGTTTAACTCCTATAAAGGAAAAGAGAAACGATATTAAATGACCGGATAACACAAATATGAATAATTTTGTGTTTTTGGGCTCACCGTGCGATCCGGCAGTTTCGTGTCTGGGCATAGACCCCAGTGTATGTGATGTCACACCTCACAATGTTGTTGGTGAAGTCGGACTCAAGGACATGGAAGTTTGGGTTGACAGTAATCTGGAAAATGTCATGAATGAGTCTTTCTTAACAGAACAAGTGTAAATGAGTACAAATGAGAAAAAGTTACATACACTTCTCACTGCGTTTTTACTGTAAATAGTCTTTGTAAGTGGTTCAAAGTTATTCCTCACTTACTTTATGCATTCAGCGCATCTTAAATATTCACCGTGATGAGTTTTATAAGCACTTTTCATAACTTTTAGAGACCAGTTTGGAATTAGATGCAGACAGTATTTTGACCTCAAGAGCTGCTTATACAACTTATCTGCACTGGGGTAACACATTTGGCTCAAATACATGGGAAGAAATGGGTACAGGACCTTTAACACATGTATAACACATCAGACAATAGACACATTCATTTCACTATCATCAGTACTGTACGTTAATATAGGTTTGAGTGATGAAGAATGTGTGTTTACCTTGAGCACATAGTTTCCTGGAGGTACTTCGGTGATGTCGATCCACTGACAGTCAATGTTGGCAGCGTAGATGTCATGGCACCCGGGGCTCAGGCCCTAAACACACAAACAGACAGAGAGGGGCTCAACTCCAGAGGAAACAGCAGCAGACTGTTGAACACTATTAAAGCCAGGATCACCAGACCAGACACATAACAAATAACCTCCTTTGGACAGGATGTGTTTCCTAACTGCTTTAAAGTCAGTTTATGAGATTAGTGATCAATGCTTTGTTAAGTAAAAAAATATTTTCATTTGTGATATGAAGCCAAGAGAAATATTGCACAATATATTGTGTAGGCAGTAGTTTGAGTTACCTACATAATCTATTGTGCAATATTTGCCTGGGGTTGACAGAAGCCTAGAATGACTTTTGATTGTTATATGCTGAAGGATAGAGTTTATTGAAACTCATTAAAGACCTGCCTTATAGATAGGTGTGATTTTCACATATCCTTATGAAGACATGTAGCCCTCTAAACTGTCGACATAAATAAAAATCACAAATCAGGCTTATAAAGACAAGATAGACTTTGTTCAGCCCATAGACTGTATAAAGAAGTGGGCTAAGACAGAGTCCAAGGAGCCAGAAGCGCCTCCATAAACACTTTCTATTTGAAATGCAGTGGCTAGCAGGTTAGCTATGTACATTAATATACAGTTTATTGTGCAACCCTGCCTTCTTTGTGTGTAAACCCGCCCTGTTTACCTGTGTATGTGACGTATAGCCCCGCCCTCTTTACCTGTGTATGTGACGTATGGCCCCGCCCTGTTTACCTGTGTATGTGACGTATAGCCCCGCCCTCTTTACCTGTGTATGTGACGTATAGCCCCGCCCTCTTTACCTGTGTATGTGACGTATAGCCCCGCCCTCTTTACCTGTGTATGTGAGGTGCAGGCGTATCTCCTCCTGAACCCGGGCTCACAGCTGGTGTCCTCCAAACAGAAGCTGGCCTTGTGCCCCTCGGCCACCTTCCTCCCCGTCAACGAGTCCAGCAGGTCATAGTTACTGAAGGCCTCCATGCTGTGGTAGTGCCTTTGAGCAATGCAGATATCACATCAAATTCTCCATTCATACATACTATTATACCAAGGATAAAATTATGTTATGTAATTTCATACATTACAAATTATACATACACCAGTCTTTAAAACTTCTCATTACTCAACTTTATTGTACCATGCATAAAAAATATATCTGGATTTCCAAGGACCATCAGGATTAGACCAAGGCTAAAAATCTGTATTACACTTGGTCTAAAACAAAAAATTGGTCTTAAAAGTGCATTTTCTGTGGAGCGTTCACCACCTGCTTGTTTCAGTTACAGGTGCTCTCCTTGCACAAAATACCCTCAAAAGAACGCATTCTTACTCTGAGTAGGGTTGCCTCTCCACAGATCTGAGCTAGAACTTGACCTGCCATACCGTGGAACATTCTGGGCAAAGCAATAAAATCTCCATGGAGACAAGAAGGTAGTGGATCATTCACCAGACAAAGCTACATAGTGCACCTTTAACCAATGGACTAAACTATAATGGAGAACTGAAGTTTAGTGCCTAAACCCACCGACCAACAACTGTGGCCATTATTACTATAAAAATACAACATGATAAATGAAAATCTTTGTCTAAATCAACTATTAGGTTCAGAAAGAATTCTTAGGTTAGCTTTTGTTAAAGATGCATTGTGTAACTTTTTTTTTGCATTAAACCTTTCTGCTTTCATGGAGACCAAACCAGACGAAGTTACAGGCCAGATCTGTGGAGAGGCAACCCCGCTCACAGTCAGAATACCTGTTTTTCTAGGTATTTTTGAGCAATAGCACCACCTGTAATTGAACAAATGTAAGGTAGAGCTGTTTAATGTCATACTCTGGAACATTCCAGCCAGAGCAGTTACATATCCATAGAAACAAGCAGGTGACGGACCCCCAACCAAAAATTTACGCAGTGCACCTTTAATACCACCTCTTTTCAGTGCCTTTCAAACGCATGTTCTCTTTGCAGCTCCACACTCACTGGTGACAGCTGTGCCAGTCCCACTGATAGCGAGGCTTCACTGGGAGGAAGTCTGCAGTGCCCTGGTTCCGGACCTTCTGAGGGAAACGCAGCAGGACCCTGAAGTCTATGTCCCGGACTGTGGCGCTGTAGGCTGATCTGAGGAGGAGCAGAGGAACATCAGAGCACAGAGCAGAGGGAGGCTAAGGCTAAAATAACAGATAACAGATCCTTACAACTCAAGTATATATTATGAGGCGGGGTCAGATGAATACTGTACACACTGCAAAAAGCAATATCCAGGTAAGTTAAAATTACTTAACTTAAGAACATTTTACTTTGAGTAGATTCAACTTGACAAGTAAAATGATCTACCAGTGGAATAAGTGTGTTTTTTAAAATTCAAACACCATTAGATTTGGTTTCTTATAATGCAAAAAGTTGTTGTTTTTCTTATCTTCAGCATAGCAAGATGTATTTTCATATTTTAAATACAAAAAGTCTTGTTCCACTGGTAGATAATTGTACTTGTCAAGTGAAATTTACAATATGGTATATGATAAAACTTTCTTAATTGAGGTAATGTTAACTTTGCTAGATTTTAGTTTTTCCTTGATCTTGAATGATCAACACATGGTCAACACACATTTGGGCATTTCTTATGAAAAGTGTCACAATCATACTGACTTCTGCTCCCCATCAGTGTGAAAATCCCCTTAAACATAATCATTGTAAATAAAATAAGCCATACTGGTGATTTGATTTTGAGATGTATTACTTGCAGTTTACTACAATGTCCCTGTGTTCTCAGATATAAAGCCAAACTAACCCACTGTGCTGATTGTTTGATGTTCTAACTTTGTGTTGGTTAAAGCAACAATTTGGTGAAGTCCTATGAAGAGCCTGCTGTTGTGATTTTGGGCTCTGCAGAAGTGAATTGAATTAAATTGAATGAGAATTAAAACAATTTCTTCGACTATAGTGTCAGAAGTTGTGTGCATTTTGGCTGTATTGGACATTCGAGACATTAGATATTTCACTTTTTTCATTAATGTTGTCAATAGCTATGAGCATCATAATAAAAGAAAGACAAATACTTGTAACACAACATTTGACATTATGACTAGAGGATTGGAATTTGGAAAGAGGCTGAGTCTAAAAATAGCTGTGAAAAATAGGTTTAGTTTGTTCCATTTTGCTGAATGCTTTTGGAAAACCACCTCAGAACATTTGTGTGTTGGCAGGACATTTTGTTGGACACTTCTCCATAACAATGTTTGACATGCAAGACTTTCACCTGTCACCTGTCAACCAATTCAGAAATATCTCATTTTTCTTCTTTTGTGTCATTTACATTTGATACAGTATGTTCTAGTATCAATATCTGGGTGTATTTTTTTGACAACCCTACTCTGGGTGCCCTGAAGAGAGTACTGTGTTTCAGTAAGGTTTTCCATTCAATACTTTATTAAATGTCACATATAATAGATAAAATGTACCTTTTTAAAGTTTAATGCCATGAAAAATACTGCTTGAGGCTATGAGCCAAGAACATGTGTGCACTGGCTAATGCTTCTTAATAGAGTTTGACACCATGATTATCTAGCAGCTCAAAATGGGATATGTTAATGGCCTCTGACTTGAAGCATGAAAATAGAGAAAATTGTTCTTATGTGTAGTTGTGTGCTCAGTGAATAATGAATCACCACTGGCAGCTCGCTCACCTGGCCAGACAGTTCTCCTCAGCAGCACAGCGGAGAGCGTACATCTGCATTCGCTGGACATACGTGCCAGCCTGAATAGCATACGGGTCTGGTACCAAGTCGGGCAGGCCTATAGAAGAGAGGAGACGGGTGAGAAGAGATACAGAGATAGGGAGATACAGAGAGACACAGGGAGAGAGATAAATGGAGAGAGACAGTGAGAGGAAGATTGATAGAGAGACAGATGGGTGGCTTTCAATCCTGATGAGAGGGCTAAGTAAATTCGGGTTGTGATTATTATTATTATTATTATTATTATTATTATTATTATAATTATTAATAATAATAATAATAATAATAATAATAATAATAATAATAATAATAATAATAATGTAAAGAGAAAAATACATTCTGAAATCAATAGTTTCTTGTATGTAGATAAATCCATTATGTCACCCATTCATCACTGAGAAATAGAACTGAAAAATATTGTACATGGTCTATTTTTATTAATAGCCCACAAAATGCTTAAGACAGACTTTACTGATAAGAGCAAACTTTAAAAAAAAAGTTCTCATTATTGGTTCTTATCAACACACAGGTAAAATAACTCACCGTTTTGGAAGAGCCTGGTGCCGTAGCCGGTCCCTGGAGGAGGACGCTGAGGACGCGCCGCTGGCCTCACTCTGTTTGGATACATATTGTAGAGGACTGAGTTCCTGTGGTTCTTAAACGGGTTCCGAGGGTCGTCGTTAACCACGTCCGCAGTGTTTGTATGGGCATCGTTTGTGTCCTCATTTATCGCTGCTAAAGGGACCGGGACCTCGGGGTCTCGCTCTAGTGATGGAGCAGGTCCTGGGATGGACTGATCCGTCTGTGCGCGCGCCCTAGAGACGAGAGCAAGCTCTGGCACCGTGCGTAAAGGCTGGGTTTGCGCACGAGCCAAAGACTCTGGTACCGTGCGTAACGGTTGATTTTGTGGCAGTGGCAGTGACTCCGGCACCGTACGTAACGGCGGCTGTTGCGCACGAGCGACAGGTTCTTGCACTGTGCGTAAAGACTGACTTTGGGCACGGGTTACTGGTTCGCTCCTGGTGTGCTGGGATGAGGGGTCCACACTAGTCCTTGCTAATCCAGTTTCCGTCTCCGCGGCTGCAGAAATGTTCGTGTTCGTGGTTGTGAACTGTGGAGTGCCCTGAAGTCCAGTTGTTCCCACACGCACAGGGCGCTCTGTAAGTCTGACCGCTGACGCACGAGCTGAGACCGGTGCGTACTGGAAAGGAGCCGCAAATTGTGCTGGTCTGTACAGTGAGGCTGGTCTGTGCAACCCGGGAAGTTGGTGGCCGTTGCTGCTCACGTAAAGCCGGGATGGACCCCTGTATCGTCCCGGAGCCTGGTATTGTGAGCCCGTGCTCATTAAACTGTACACCTGGCCGTTATTCTCCCACTGGATCCTGTGTCTCCATGGGCCCCCGCGCTGAGCCTGCGCACTGGCGAGCGGAGCTAGTGCTTGACAAAAGGAGAGAAATAAAAGTGTCCATTGTGCCATTGCAGTAAAACAGACTATTCCTTTTGGTTCGAAGCAGAAGTCAGCTCACGACATGTATCACAGATTTGTCAACGCGGTTGAAACGCAGCCTCCCAGCTTCGTGTCTAATACACAACATATCAGTTCCCAGGAGGTCTGTCTGTGGAAGAGGAGGGCTGAATGCTGCTCTGGTCAGTTTAACGAACTCTGTCCAGTCACTTACGCACTAAGTCAAACTTTTAAACAAGAACTTTTAACCCATCCCTCGCTGTGGCCGCGCCGGGTTTGTTCAGCAAACGTTACATACAGGTGTCAACTGAAAAGAGCCCATATGAAGGCCAGTTTTGTGAAGAATACACAATATTACGTATACAGACGATGGATTTAAAGACTAAATATTTCATCTTACATGTCATAAAAAATAAATACATAATTAAAACAAGATAGCATCAGGTAAAATATTATACCCTGTACTAATCTTCATTGATCCAAGAAGAACATTTCTCAGCAATGTACATGAAAAAAGTAATATTCATTCCCAAAAAAATGCAGGATTTGATCAATTAAACGGGGGCGGCCACCATCCTTTCAAATTTATTTTAAATTGTTGCAGTTTGACATCTTGACCACAAGAGGACACTGTGCCTTTATTTCTGCCTTCTACCAGAGCATCATGGATCCTTTGCAAGTATTTTCAGGCTCTATTGTTGTAACCCCGTTAATAAAAATACAACAGTATTATGTATAATACACACGCATTTCTTTACCCGCTGCACACGTTTTTCCAGATGTTTTCAGTCTCAAAAGACAATTAATCGGGCTGCAGTTTGGTTTTAATTTGAGCCCACGTGTTAATGGGCGGTGATGGCACTGTGGCAGAGCTACGTGATGAACGTGAGAACGTGCTGTGAGAACGTGCAGCAGATGTTTCCAGATTATTATTGTTCTTCCACTGTGTATTCCCGCCGCACCACACCGTGAACACATGGACAGGTGAGCAGTTATAAAAGCTACTGGAAATTCAGTACAATTTAAAAAGCTATTGCATCAGATAAATCAAGTCGCTCGACCCTGAGTCACAATTACTGGATCAACCTGCCTTCCACGTTCTTAGTGCTTTTCCACACCCTCACCATTAGGTGTCACCAAAATAACTCACGTAAAATGAATCATGTGTTTTGATGCCCTAAGGATGCTCAACTTGTGTGCATAGTTAAAAAGCTTAACATGACACAATTTATTCTTGTTATTATTATTAGGCTGGCCTACATATAATATAATTATTACATTAAGAAGTGCTGCTGGTGGTGGCTATCCCGGATCCTGTATCAGAATGTGTCTGCAGCCAAAGACCCGTGATAGCTCCTCGTGACACAAATAAACTCAAATAAATAAAGAAGTGGTTTCTTTTAACCTTTAACCTAAAACATGCACACTACCGCATGCAAAGAGCAGATGTCCCTACATGGGAAATCTTCAATACAAATTAAACACTGAGAGAAACTTTATATCTACAACCTCCTGATAATATATCATTTAATCTTTCCATTTTTAGGGGAAGTCTGGCTGTTTAAAGTAGGTCACCTCTCACACACATTTCTGGATATCTTACAGGACAAGGCGGCGGTGTACATTTCCTTATCCAAATACGGCAGCAGCACATTTGGCCTGCTATTCTTATCCCTGTAGACCCGCCTCGCTCAAAGGTCCCATGGTCCACATTTATAAGAGCCCCGGATCCTGGAGACTGGTTTGGCACAAGACTTCAAGAGCAGGACTTTTAAGCTACTAAATGTAATCAGTAAGTATTGACGATAACATTGAACATTTATTGTGTGAAGTAAAAACAAACCACAACATGTGTTAACACAAGTATAATGTTGTAAATTAATTTTTTGAATTGTGAATGGAAATAAACTGAATGAGCTACAATTTGTGGTTGCTTTCATGGTACACTACAGCAGGAGAAACTTCAAGGAATCAACAGGAGTTCCCCAAACTAATTCTTCTACGCTTTGAATAAACCTAGGTATCCAGGCTGTTCACTTCATCTTTTGAGATTAAAAGAAGAAAAGATGATGGTCTTAAAATGGTTTTACTTCAGCAAGAAACCACACGATGGAATATGCACTTTGTCTTCCCTTGGGCCCCTATCTGAGGATATATGATAGATCCAGATGGTTTACTGCAGAGCATGGGAAAACAATGCAGGTGAGACGTACAAAATCATGAAAAAATTATGCACTATGTGAATATGTTGTTGGATAAAGTGTGTGTGAGGTGCTGGTCTGTGCTTTTTCACTTGTCTGTTGTAACTGTGAGTTATGGAGTGGTGTGTAATTCATGACTTTGTGCTTATCAACCATCGCTAAATTACTCTCCATCCAACTCATGTTTCAGACCAGGTTCCTTCACGTTTTAGTAGGGCTACATGTGACTTATAGTAGGTGTTGTGGTTAATATATGATTTTTGAACTTGCCTGCAAGCACATCTCTTCGGATATAACCTTTGAGATAAGTGTACTGATACAGTATCAGCAGTCCTATGAATCATTGAAGCCCACGGCCATAAGCTGTTTGTACATGGTTTACACATACAGTTATAATGCAGGTGACAATAGTAAAAGTCTACCATCTTATGAGTAGTGCAGTCAGTGTCACCCTGTGGTTGACTTCGCTTCAGAGGTAAAATTGTACAATTATAAGAAACTGTTAGTTGTTATGGTAGAGTATATAATTATTTTTGTCTATAGATTAAAAAAAAAAAAACTAATTATTTTGTGTATAAATATATATATATATGCAGCTTAAATGCAAATGGCCCAACAATATTTGCATTATTTTAGTATTTGCAGTCTTGACTGCTCACAGTAGAGCAGCTCTGCCCCATAAATACTGTCTCAGTCCTGGGCACAACTGTTCCCTGCGCCCTGGCTCTCACGGGAGGCCTTTCTCAAACATGTGACTGCTGCGCTCAGATGTCCTACCGCCTGGACCAAATATGGCCGCCCCGGCTGCCCTTTTGGAGGTTTCCAGGGTGACGCTGACGTGTGAGCCCCTCCTCTCTCTCTCACCTTTCCATGTGCTGACATCTGCCACTGAGTCAGACCAGGCCAGCCCCCAGTCAAGTGGTTTGTGTTGCAATCAGTAATTGGCTGTGCAATTCTTTCAAAATATACTCCCTTGACACTCGGAGCACTTAGCCTAAATATAAACTGGACACGCCAGCGTCTCTGTGTCCTGGGCCAGCTGTTGGCATGTCAAACTTGGCATCACAAGACCACGAGGGCCCTTCACAACGCCCCCTGCTCCATAGGCTCTGCCAGGTCTCGCGCTGCATATTTCCTCTTTGTGTATGTGAGGTGAGCAGGTGTGAAAGCAAAGGTGATTTAAAGGTGCTTATGTACACTTAGGGAGTGCGGTTTTGTCAGACAATCACATTCCAGTCTCCTGTCAAGGTTAGCGTGTTAATAGAATAGAATTCACCAGCTCTGACTTTTCACTTGTCAATAAAAAGTGGATTTGAGGTCCTTTCAGTGGCTGCCCACTAAAGCACTGCTGCTCTCCTATGGGCAGCTCATATTTAATTGTATATTTTGAAAGACAGAGGAGTGGAATGAATATTTAAACAGAAGTCCACTTTGCCCTTGAGCAATGCACAGAAGTATGGGGATGACCTTGTTGTGTTAAAACATGCATTTGGGATCTAGAAATGAAGTTTCTCTGAATCTGTCCACCCCTGATGAGTTGAGTTTATACTTTGTTTAGAAGATAAAATGGTCATTGAACATTATGCACTGGGTGGAATTTCTCCTATTTTTCTCATATTGGTCCAGTAAAATGATTCATTGTTATTCATTGTTAGGTTTATGATGCCACTAAATCTCCAGAGAACAATCATTCCCTGTATCTTTGCTCAGGGGACACATATTTAGAGTGGAACCATTTCCTACCGTAACTCAGCACTACAAAGATTATAAGGGCCAAGGGACTAATGTAGAATAATGTGGCGATTAATGGAATAATCTTCCAATAATACTATTTGTACATTACACTTTGGCCTCATTTATATGAAGGTATACAAAGTATTTTTATACCTACATACTGTAGGTATACTTTGTATACCTTTTATATATATATATATATAAATGTTGTTGTGAATGTGTATGTGTAGAAAGAACAGGAGACAGTGGAGCAGTTTTAGCAGTTTCTTTAAGTCTTGGGAAACGTGTTCCCAGTGGCACTTTGTTTCAGATACACTCAGTTCAGAGCTAGAATAATTATAATAATAGTTATAATAATGTGATGTTACAAACTGAGCAGTCCAGAGGTGGCTTATCATTTAGAAAAAAGTTACACATGTTTATACAAAACATAAAGCGTCTGCTATTATGCGGTTAATAAGTTACTTGATTAACTATTTACAAATCATTGAGGCAAGTAGATCACCGATGTTACACATTCACACAAAATCTTATTTACAAGAATATACACAGGGCCGCTGTCATCCTGTCCTGCTGCAGAGAGGAAACACACAATGATCATTTACATTAAGTGAAGTCATAGGTCAAACTGAGCAGTGACCCTGAGCTTTACCTATAAGTTGTTCTGGATGGCGTTTTGAATGCTTTCCAATGCTGAGTTATAGATGTTATCCTTAGATGTCATGCCATCAAGGTACTCTGAGAAGAAAGACAAATAGTGTTACTACTATTGGTGCTGTTTGTCTGTATATTGTGTCCATTAAAGGATTATCTTATCTTATCTTATGTTGAATGTCAGCTATATTTTAGCCATGACCATGGGTAGATGTGGTAAATCCATCATGTCTGGATGTTCTAGGATGTAGTGCGTACCTATTCTGTCACAGTTGTCCTCCATCTCTTTCCTGTGCTTCAGATACATGGGCCAGACGTGGCCATCGAACAGGCCAGGGGGGTCAGGGACTGTGTATGTCCTTGTACTGCAGAAACAGAATCCTCATGTTAGAGCAGAGCCCAGACATCTAACTGTGCATTAACACTCAGAGTATCAGACAGCTGTTACCTTCTCCTCCTTTTGCACTCCTCATAAGGAATGGAAATGTAGAAACATTTGTCATAGATGTCCAGGAGAGGCCTGTAACATGGACAGAGTTGAACACTGTGCAGATAAGAAAAATGCAGAGGGTGTAACATGATGCTGAATGACCCACTTGTAGTTGTAGATGAGGAAGCCCTCCACAATGAGCATGTGGATGCCTCTCTCTGGGTCCAGCTCCACTTCGGGCGTCAGGCTGACTCCGTGGGAGCGGGCGAACTTGACCGGGTTTTCCTGCCAGCCTTTGACAGTGCTCACCATGGCCTCCATGTCCAGGGCAGTGATCACTGATTCAACAAGGAAAGAGCAGAAGATCCCAGAATGACTACACAGCACAGAGCAGTTCTCACTGTGTTATAACTCAGCCGTGTCATTTAGTGAATGGCTATAGCATTCACACATTACATTAGCAAATTTAGGATTGATGGGTTACCAAATCAAAATGTGCATGAAAGAAAAAGTACTTTACTGCATGGTTTTCCTAAGCGAAATCCATTCTTACCATCCCACTGTCTAAAGCCGTCGTCCCCGACTTCTATTTGATTGGGTTTCTGAAATACCAGTCACAAACAAAACATTGCGGCAACCTAGTAACCAGTCGGAGCTGATCCCTCCTGGACAGGACAAGTCAAGGACTCATCTCCACCAAAAGTCCGCGAGGAAAACGAGTGACATCAGGAGATGTATCGAAAGGGTTATCGCACAAAAAAGTTTAAAGTGGTTTTGGAATGAAGGAGAATTGTCACTGTGGCTTCTCTATTTGATGAATAAGGGTTTGATTTGACATGAATGATTTGATTTTTATTGATGAATGTTAAGGTGGAGAAGTGGAAGAGAAAAAGGAACGTTGCACAGTTAGGCCACAGTGGAGCCCAAACACTTGTTTTCTGGAGATATTTAGCTGAAAACTGACTTCTGACTTCACTTCTGACTTCGACTAATATCCCGGTATTGGTCGCGAGGGTTTGTTTTGGGCATGAGGCGGGGTACACTGCACTAGTGCCAGTCCAGAGCTAACTCTTCTGTGCTCTAAGGACTTGCTAACCTTGAACCTACCTTGAAGTAGTATAGTAGTTAGGGTTAATATTCATGCAGAAATGCGGTTGATGTAAAAACAACCCTGTTTGAAAAAGTCTGACTTAAAGTGGGGACGCTCAGCCCTTCGATGGCTGTCCAGGAGACAATCAGCCAGATTTATTACTAGGCCACTGCGATGACAAGACATCCGCAGGTCAGACTGGTGTGTTATTCCTATTAAGTTAAAGGCTACCAAAAATATAAGTAATCACTTATATTTTAACTACAGCTGGAAAAAAAAAAAAAATCAAAAGCAGCTAAGGTATAAATAAATACAGTGTCTATGGCGAACCCAAACTCAGGTTTGTCTTACCTTGAAAAAGTCATCTTGATGTATCACACAACAGTTGGGTAATGTCTTTAGCAGTCGATTTGTCAGAGTGGTCTTTCCACCGTTGGTCACACTGTAATGACAGCACATATATTACTTAACATGGACATTCAAACACTAAGATACTGTATTAAAAGCCAACTACTTTACCCTCCGATGCCGATGATGATCTTCATTTTGAGTTAGTAGTTTTTGTATTGGTCACCTCTGGAATCAAGTAAAAAAAAGGAGGAACCCAGCCAAATTCTCCCTAATGTCTTTTAACAAATCTTTTCCCTCTGTCCTCTCTGCCACAATGTCCCCCCTTTTTACTACTTCATTGATAGAGGATCTGTGTGCTGGGTTTATAAAGCGTGCAGCCACAGCCCCGAGCCAGCCCTGCCAATCAGACCCCTGTCCCACAGCCAATCACGCCCCTCTGCACCGTGGACTGCACCTATGGGACCAGGGGGGCTTGGACCAGCACATTTGCATGAGACTGGAGGCTAAAATTTCCACCTGCTATCAGGAGTCATTGAACACTGTCCAAACAGTTAGTCCTTCCAACTGTAAACTATTTCAAATGATTCAAACATTTAGCGGACAAAAGCCTGAACCCTAATTATTTTTAGTTAGAAAAAAATATAAAACGTCTGAGTACATTACAACTAAATACATCTGTTTTTGTTTACTTCAAATAATTGATAGCAGTAATTATCTGGTGGTGACCTATCTCCAGAGAGATTTGCCTTTGAGAAGTCTGAGTTATATGCGTTCTCAGCAAGTCATATTCTCTACATGAATCGCAAAAGACACAGTCAGTCTTTACCTCAGACATAAGTATGTTGTATCAGCCAGAGGGACATTAGCTTTTGAGAAAGGAAATTTCCAGTCTTAGACAGTTCTGGGTCGGTAAAAACTGGTAGCACTATTTTTAGCTGCTGTTGTATGTGTAGCTGCTGCGTCATACATACTTCTAATGCAACAGACTTGATGGCCACTCTCCGTGTGACCACAGAGACAGAACAAGTCTATCTGTGTGAGTGGAGCCAGCGCGTCTTATCACTGAAGTGAATGTTTTCACTTCTTTTATGTGGAGCTCCTATCTCTGTTTGTATGAAGGTGTAATAAACCTTGACTCAGCTACAACACATGGCCCATGCTCTTATCAGGATTTATAGAAAAGGGGCTGACATCATGGAATGGCAATGTGCTTGATCTTTATATCAATAATACATTTGAATATAGATTGTAGGCCTCATTATGTGAGCAATGTCCAACTGTGTAAAACAGTAATCTGTGCTGAATTCACACCATGTGATGGTCCATGTGCAGTACATAGTCCAACTGCATGTGTGCCATAGCTCTGAACCTCTTTGGCTGAATGGAGCATGTAGCCTGTGTGATTGTATCGGCTCAGTTAGCATTAGCACACAAGTGTTTGGTTTGTCTGTCATGAACATTAGCAAGAAGTGACAGTAACAGTATGTTTAACAGAAGCACTCATTTCATGTTTTATTATTGTTTTATCATTATGTGTAAAATGTCTAAATGAAAGGTTCATTATGATTGCCATTTTTATTTTCCAGAAGTATTATAACTATTCCAGTGTCCAGTGGTCCAAAAGGAGCAGCCTCCTGATCTGAGTACAAACTGGTGATAAGTGATCCTGAAATATCCAATCCAAGCTGGTTCATAAATAAATGAGTGCGGATTACCAAGGCCTGTCATTTGTGTCTGGAGGCTATTTTCGGACATATCAACACATAATAATTGAACTGTGAATCCAGATTACATTTATTTCATACAAACATTGAATGGCACCTTTTTCATAAATAATACTTTCACTCATGATGCTTTCCTTAAATATAATTTTCATTTGATTTATAATGTACAGTATTTTCCTTATTGTTTGATAATAAGCAAACCATGATGATGATAATGGCAAATGATAAAACCTGGCAGAGAAACTGGACAGACCACATAAACGAGCATGCCACCTGCATATCCAATGGTGGAGAACACGCATTGCATCAGTAACATCTATAGATGGTCTAAAAAGTCCTTTTCATTGCACTGTATTTTTTAAAGATACTTAAAACAATACCAAAACATTTCAAATCCAACATTTGTGCAAACAGCGATCTCAAAATATTTTACAGTATGTACATCTCAAATACTAGGTCAGTACTAGTACTAGTGTTTAGCTTCTTGTTTATCTAATTTAAGCCATGCTATGAGTAAAGTGAAGATGACATGCGGCGAGCAGAAACTGTGAAATGAATCTAATACTCTGGTGCAGTTCAAATGTCACGATGAAAATGAGTGTGTCATTAAAACCAATGCCTTAAAATGATTGTCCTGACTGTGCCACCCATCAGGTCAGGAAATGTGACATGGTATAAGACGTTCAAGATGATGATGTTTGAGATCAGCCCTGAGGGTCTTCAGCCCAGCACTCTGCAATGGAAACACAGGTGTTTAGTCTATCACCATGACAACTGCACAACATCATAATAAAATGACAACAACTGTAGCAACAATATCTGCCGAAGTTATTCACAGTTAGCACAGCCATTAAATTGCTTTAGCTGTTTGTAACATCATGCTCTTCTAATGTCATTAATGTGTCAAAACATCTCAAGATCACCTTTCTGAAGGTCCAGTTTGGACTCTTAAACAGTGTAAATAGATTTCATTCTAATCAGCAGCTATCTAATCTGAAATACAACATGAATGCATCTAAAAAGTAGAGACCTTCATAACCTAGAGTATAAAAATTGTTTTCCGCATATTCTGTATGGTGAAGTGCATCGCTATTTGAATAACACACACTAAATCCTTTATATTAACATTGAAGACTGAGTTTGTCCTTGTTCCAACATGACAGTGCATCTCAGATTCATACCCCACTCTCCCACTGCTGGCATTTTGTCAGTCCATTCCTGAGATGTCAGCCTGTCGCGGTTGATAGCTCTGATATATGACGGGGGTAGGAGCGGCCCAAGTGCAGCGTGGCACATAGGGGCACTTTAAAATAACTTGACTGGACTCCAGAACCACATGGTCTGACTGTGCGAGCATTTCCCCTATATTTCAGAACAAGCTGTGCAGTGTGGATCAATTTGCCAGACGTTAGTGGCTGCCGGATTAAAAATAACCAGCACTGGTTCTGTAGGGAGAGGCCAGAGGAGAAGAGCAGCTGTGGCTTTATGTAACACTGGGTAAGGAGGGAATCTGATTTTAAGTGTAGGAGAACACCTTTTGGCCTCAGACATGGGGAAATATAAGCTTAAACATGACTTGGCACAGGTCACAAGTATTTTGACATAATGAACAAGTGCAGATAGCGATCATATTTACAATTGGAAGTTATGATCGCTATTGCTGGAAGTGGATTAAAAGTCACATGGCATGCAACTGAAAAGTTTAAAATATTATTATATATTTTTGGAACTTTTTGTATTCCACAGCAAGGGATTGACACTTCAGCAGTCGCATCAGCTGACAGAAAATAATAGACATGTTTACAGCTAATTAACAAGGTTATAAGTGTGACAGAAAGTGTACAAGGTTGAGATAAGAAGCTAGGCTTGGCTAAACTAGCATTATAGGTGATCAACAGTGAGATAGACTATTACTATATTATTTACATATTTGAGTTTGTGATTAAACATGTTTTTTTGTCTCTTGTTTGATGGATGAGGAACAAAAACAAAGGTAAAAATCAGCTGTGAAATGTATTTATTTAGATTTGCCTCACTGTTATTGAAAGTACATGCGTCTCTACACAGAACTGACCTGTTCTTTGGTCGGTACCATCACCTGCCTGTCCACATGGAGACACTAAGACAGATTTGTGTAATGGCATAAGTGAAGCAATCGAGGAATAGCAATATCATCTCCATGGAGACAAGCAGGTCGCAGAAAGTGCACCTTTAACATATTTAAACATTTAGATTGCAATAGGTGGGATTTTAAAAGCTTGTGTTTTAACTTCTGTATTCTTATACATTTGTATAAAAACGGCCCCTGGTGAATAAATACAGTGTAGTACATGTACTGTGTGAAAGGTCCTCTGCACTTCTAATCAGAGGTGGATAGAGTAGGCAAAAACTGTATTCAAGTAAGAATAACGTTACTTCAAAAATTATTTTACTGATTTTTACTATAGAAGTACAAAGTAGTGGTTCAGTAAATTAAAAGTAAAGTAAAAAGTATTTGGGAAATGTACTCAATAAGAGTAACAAATTCTTGGGACATAACATCTCATTTAAAATGTAAAGTTAAACAACAGTGACAGGGACAAAACTTAAAATAATGGGTAAAAGCTGCTATTTTCAAAGGACAGACACCCACCTCTGGTTCTAATATTATTAATTTAGAGTCTATTCACTTTTTGATCCTCCTGTTGTAGTCAAACCTGATTTAACCCTAATTTAGACCTGAAATTAGACCTGTTTGAGATCTGGTTTAGATCTGCTTGTACTCGGAAAAAACTTTTTCTTTCTTTTTCTATATAGATCTTGGAGTTAAAAGAGAACTACTGCCCTAACATATAGAAATGTACTTCAGATATACATTGAAAATATATAATTATAATATAATACTATTTTCTGAACCTTTTCCTAAGCAGGCTGACCTAACCTACATCATGTGAGCGTCTCTGGGTCAGTACATTTGAGCCTAAAGGCCCTGACCATCCATCACTGGCCCGTCACCTTTGCCCTCGATGTCCATCTTTCAGTTTACAGTTCAGTACATTTTGTGCGTGTGAGTGGCGAGGAAATATTAGCTTATATATGTGCGCTGAGTTACACGGTGTTTGACATTACACATAAACATGATGGAGGAGTCTGTCGCCCCACATGGCCCTTACCTGAATGTCAGATGTCACGGCTCACGTCAGGGATCATTGACTTGGGCCTAGAAGTCACACATTACACACAAACTATCACAAAGTCCATATTAGGCTGTGCTTTCTGCAACCCTCACATGATTTCACTTGAGATGCCAGAAGTGTGGGTCAGACTAATTAAAGCAACACTCAATCACTCTTCAGGTTCCTTGTAGAATTGGGGCTGTTGCTGCTAACTTGATCATTATATTAACACGTTTACAATTGCCAAATGTGTAAAGCTAAGTTCATATGACTAGATATATTTACGTCTTGGCATCTTGGTACCAGATTTTATTACTTGAAAATATAATGTTGGGAATGTTGTAAATAATAACATGAGCTTTAATTACATAACAGGTGTTTGAAAAACAGATTAGCACTAAAATGTTTGTATTAAGCGATTGAACTGGTAATAATTTCACCTTTCTTTAGCTGGTATTGGATTTGCCTGCTTATCCTGGTCAAGTCTGTAAGGGAATAAAAATAACATATATATTTTAGATATGGATCATTTTTAATAACTTATATATCAAACCTTAATATAATTGATCTTGAAAGGACATGCTCACCTTTCCTTTTGTGCTCTGATCTTGTCATCGTCGTACCTAGAACAAAAGTCTATCATGAGTCGTTATATAACTCATTAGTTAATAGAAAGTGTGTTTCCAAAATTAGTCCTCTCTAGTTTGAGTAACATTACACACTGTACTGTAACTCTAGTAGAGTCACACACACTGAGAATGTGTCTCAACAGTGCTCCTTGGTGGCGACAATGACTTACTGCAACACACAGTCGGGGATCTGCACATGCTCCATGGGGATGATCTGACTCAGCTCCTCCAGGCTCTGAACATAACGAATCTTATCCAGGAACTTCACACTGTTTGGGCAAAATAAACGTGTGAAATTACTACTGTTGTTATAGGATTTTATTTAAATATATCTATGGTGTTAGGAAAAAGTACATGAATTACATTTCTGGCTCTATCAATCTATAAGATTTCAGTCACCATATTTCCACCATTATTTGTTTTTATTATTTATTTAAAAAATCTTAATGTGCATCAGAAATAATTCTTCTGACTATTTGATAAAAAAACAAACAAACTTGCAGCCCTACAGTTATATATTACACAGTCCTGTTTCTAATCAAAATGCATTTCTGATGGAATTAACAATGCACAATTTGACAGATATAACATCTGTTGAAGAGAGCCAAAGACTGCAACATTTATGTTAATGTGATCTGGGAATATATTAATGCATTATACTGCTAATGTAAAGACATTATTTTTTTCTCTCTTTTTTTAGATGCCATCATAGTTGTTTGCTCACCTGATAAAAGGTCTGGAGATGGCTATGACAGTCCTGATAAACCACGTCGGGTGAACGATGACAAGACACTTCAGATTCTTCCTCAGCCTGAAAATGTGTCAAATAAGGTATCACTTTGACTTAGTTTGAATCCAACTGTGTTACTGTGTGTCCCTTACTTTCTGTCAATCATCTGGTAGCATCTCTTGAGCCAGCTGATCCCGGGCATCCTCCTACGCGGTGTCGCTCCGTTCAAGTAAATGATCATATAATCCTCTGCCACAAGTAACTCCAGGCTACTTACAACATATCTGAAAAACAAACATTCACTCTTCTGTTACAGCATTTGAGATCCATCTGCCAATAGTTTATATTGAGAAAGAGGACAGGTGAGAACTATTATTTTGGCATTTTTCAAATATAAGTATGATTATTACCAGTTGACAAGTTTAGTAAGTTAAGTCACAAGTTTAATATGGTAAATATCCAGTGTCCAATACATGGATATTTCATTCAAAATCAGTAAATTAGCCATAGTTAAATTGGCCCTTGTCCTCCATCTGAGAATATGAAATTCAATTGTAGAATATTGTGAATGCAAACCTTACAATGTCAGAATATATCATACAGCAGTATTGATAGTTTTCAGTGGCTTCATGCTGTGAGTGTTTTGTTCTGGGGAATGTTCAGCAGTTAACATATGGTATTAGGCACTGCGCACACATTAGCAAACACTGCCAAAAAGTCTGAAAAAATACTAAATTGATTTAAACAATATATTTTCAGGAGCCTGTGATCAATATGAGTGTTAATGGTCCTGTTTAGGTGCTTTTTCAACAAAAAACTGAAATACTGTTGGCTAATGCTAGATATCTTAAAACTGTAATTTTATGTGAGAGAGACTTATCTAAGCACTAATCAGATAACCTGCTGTAGTTCCATCTACAGTCCTTCTAGCTGATGAGAAGTTGACATGTTGAGTGTAAAAAGAACACTGTCCCCAGGCAGGTCCATTAAACAGGCTGCTGGAGTGAGCCCATAATGAGGAGAAAGGCTCTTACAGGAAGAGGTTCTCCATGATGTATGTGTAGTCCTCACAGTTACTGTCAGGAAGATAACAGGCCGAGAACACGATGATGGCATTCAGGCCTTCACCGTAATAACCTGAGAGACAGACAGATGGAAGAGAACAGAGACAAGGCACAGAGTATGAAAATGTATTGAACTGATTTAAAAAAGAGATTACAATATGACATTATTATCTCTTATTATGTTTATGACTGGGTATTCTGACATAGCCAGTGATAACTAGAATAATCATATAAACACATTGGATCTGATGTATGTTTACATGAACAAAGAGAAATCTGAGGATCCAAAACACCTGGTGACATGAGTCAGTTCATTAATGGATTGTAGTAACTGCTGGATTTGAACAATCATTGTCCAACAGACTGAATCAAATTTGTAAGTTGGTTCTGTAAGGTTATTTAGACTGTGAAACTCTAAAGTCCATTACAACGTTTTGCCACTTTAAAGTGGAACTAAGCACCTAAACTCTGCCCACAACCACATTTCAAATAGAGCAGTTCAGCTGGGTAGTGTCTGTGGGCTAAAGAAGAGAGTAAAGAGGGAAGAGGGGGCGGGCTCTAGAGCTATAAGAAACAATGTGATTGGTCTAACAGGTATCCACAGTTCAAACTCAGAAACACCTGTAATCAGAAACACTTGGCTGTAATCAGGGCAGTCTTGTGTGATGTCACCAACTACTGGAAACACTGAAGACAGCACAAACTTTGATTTAAACATTTTTGACCAAAATACTGCAAATGTACATAGTTTGCACTAAAGTAAACAAAAAATGACTGGGAACAGTAGATAATCCTATTGAAACAACATAGTTACTAAACTACAGTTTAGTAGCGAAAAAATGTGGATTTAGTATTTACTTCCACTTTAAAACCATCATAACTGTATAAATATCTATATTAAATGAATGATTAGTTTTATTTCCTTGTTTATGCGTGCAGGCGCTGTCCTCACCTCCGTGAGTGACCACTCGTAGGTACGGCCGTATGACCTGCATGTCGATTCTCTGCTCCTGGTCCCCGATCAGCACCGTGCGCCATAGTTTTCCTGAAGAGTCGCGCTCCTCCTCACTGTCTCCGGGCAGACGCTTTGCTGTGGCAACTGGAGTGTCGTCTGCAAACAACAGGGTTCAGTGCTTTAGATTTACAACGTCCTACAAGTACATTACATAAAAATAGGCCACACTGAAGAGAACATGGTGTAAAATACTACATAATTATGTATGTGGCAAAAACATAGGACAGAAATGTATTTGACTTTCTTTACAGAATAAGATATAGAAAGAAAATTCATATACAGTGCAGGGATTAAATAATGTTAATAATAATAATATTTAAAAAATAGCAAAGCACCAACATTAAGTGCCAACAAATGTAGGAAAAACAACTTATAACTAACAACTAATTAACTACTATTTAATTAAGGGCACAGAGGGAGTAAGGTGGAAGGGGATAGAGCTATATAATGTTATTGTAATTTTTATCACTATTTGTATATAGAATGCATTGTTTTATGATATTGGTGTATTCTGTGTTTTGTATGTCTCAGGGACTATGGATGGAAAATAGCTCAGAGAGCTATAATCTGGTACAAAGCCTCTCTTCAATGTTTCTTTGATTAATGCTCCTGTACATGATCCTTGTAAAATAAACTAAATAAATCTAATAAATAATGGGGTGGTGTTTTCATCTCATGAACTCTAAAAGCTGGGGTACCTGATTTTACAAACTATGAAAAGAAGAAGTTGGTATTTAAATCTAAATTGTTCTCAAGCCATTTGGCACATCTAGTATTCACAGGCATGATTTCTTTGGCCTTTAGCACAGTTTTAAAACTGCTTTTTCAGACAGAGAAGTGAAACCGGCTGGACCAGGCCAGCCAATCAGCTCTCATTCCTAAGCATCAAATAGTGACTCATATGGCTCTTTCGAGTGATAAAATGTATTATAATTGGATGATAATAATAATGATTTTTGTCACAAAGTTCTGCTTAGACAACACACTTTGTGAGGAGGAAAACAAATGCAGCTTTACCGTGTAACCAAGTAACCGTGACTACAACGCATATAAAAGGCTGCAGTACCTTCCCACTCCAGCTCATTGCCGTTGTTGATGAACTCCAGTGAGTCTGTCTCGTCAGGAGTCTCAATGTCATCCACATTAATGTCCAAATCATCCGGAGTCTCCAGGAAGTCATCTGAGAGCACAGAGCCCTCACTGCGGTCCAAGGACAAGTTCATGTCAGGGGCCACCAGGGTGCGCCGTTTCCTCTGTGCCATCGTCTCACCCACATTTAGAGTGGAGGGAGGATCTGGACAAAGACATGATAAACAGCACAGAAAAATAATCCATGAGTGAGTGATTGACAGGAGGAGTGCCAAGTGTGGAGTTTGGTATGTTGACTCACTGGTTCTGTTGTCTGTGAGGCCATCACCATCTTCGGGTAGTGGCCTGGAAAAATATTTAAAAAATAAGTTGTCAATGATTTTTGTAATTAGTGGTACATAGCTACATTAAATACAATGAAATAATCAAAAAGGCAACAGTCATGGGTTTGCAAGACATTAACTTCCCTCTTTCATTATAACATATAACGTAATACTAAATTATTAAAAATAAGACATGCAAATTTCTGTTTCTGAAAAATGCCTTTGAGTTTATTTTTTGAGGAGCACATTGTTTAGCCCTAAATCAAGATGTCTGCTAACAAGACTGAATGTATCTATGGTAATGTAGCTGCGCCACAGGGAACAGAAATGGCTGTTTGGGAAAATCCACACCTGTAATTACACAATCCCCCCTGACATTAGAATAAGGCTGTTAAATGCTTAGTGTGGGGGATAGACTCACAGTGAGACAGCAACACACACAGCTCTCATAGACACACACAGCCTTAAACGGCACTACAAAGGCTAGAGCACTGTGGGTAATTACTGCTATTATTTCACCAGCAGCCGCTTAGGAAAGGTGTAAATAAGACAGGTTTAAGAGAGCACCCTGAACAGACCCAATGAAGGATTAGAGCATTAAACAAGTTAGGGCACCAGACTCACTCCTAGAAACTCTCATCGCTTTTTAAAATGCCATTATTATTGCACCTATAGTAGTTCCATCATGAAAAAAAAAATGGTTAAATGGCACCTTGTATATTGCGTAGACTATTTCAATTTCGATATTTAAGAATACACTCGATACTTGATATCACTTCAACACTTTATGTGATTTTCACCATTAAGTAATAGTACTACATGGTTTGTTCTAATAGAGTTCAAGAAAGGAAAGGTTCATTTCTGTCCTGTGTATGTGACTTTTTAAGTATTGATAATTGCTTAGATGAGTATCTAGTTTCGATACTAGTTTTAGTATCAATTAGTATCTGATTTTCAATAATTTTGACAACCCTATAGCGTAGACGTTACAAATAAAACCCTAATGGACTTTGAGCTTGGTTGTAGAAGAAGAACTCCACACAGTGAAACTATAATGCACTACAAGTACATTTACTCTAGCTTTGGTTTCATGTCTTTAAACACGAGCAATGAAAACATTATTGTAATTAATTCTATTGACTAAAGTAATTGTGGTTTGTGAAAGCCTCCTGCCTGTATGACTTGACCATGCTGTGATTACAATAGCCAGCTACTGACCTTGTAATCCATAATATCTGTTATATCTCTATAGTATTTAGTACAAAGTGGTTGGTTCTCATTTTTAGATTTGAGCATTCTGTTTTAACTGACTGACCTCCAATTGATCCCAGCTTTCCACAGACAATTATATGGAATAGAACTGTTCCTTGTTTGCTGCTAATTAAGTAGTTTATTGATTTAGCTTTTAATGTATTTCTTATAAGATGTGTCCTAAAATCACATTGCCACAAATTTTGTCTTTAAGTATTTTGTTGTGCTATTTTAAGCCTCTACATATAACGTAATATCTATGTAAATGTAGCAATAAAAACAGATTTTGCACTCCCACAGAAAGAATGATCACATATCCTTAGTGTAGGAGGCTGTTTTTGTCTTCATGGACGTAATACCATTTTAATCAGGAAGCAGCAGCAACATGGCGGACACCACGCACCTGCCTCTCTCCAATAATATTCACATCACTGACTCTGCATCAGTCACTGCACAAATGTGACAAAATGCACATCAAACTCAACAGCTGCTCTCAACTCTGTAAAGACAAGGGAGCTGTTTGGTGTGACGTCAGGTCCAAACATAGACCTACATAGACAGACATAGCAGAGATCGGGATTCACCATGATTATATAGGAGCTAAACCTATTGATTATAAAGGGGTGGGACTATTTGGTACTAAAAATATTATATTTCCC
The DNA here is from genome assembly GCA_029959045.1 of Taenioides sp. WSHXM2023. Lineage (NCBI taxonomy): Eukaryota > Metazoa > Chordata > Actinopteri > Gobiiformes > Gobiidae > Taenioides > Taenioides sp. WSHXM2023. The sequence goes on along the minus strand of CM057096.1, from coordinate 9,965,920 downwards.
TTTTTCTCCATTTTGTACGCTTAATGTTTACTGTAAAATAATGTATTCACCACCAGAACAGTGCACATTTTAGAGCTGTCAAAAGTACTGAAAATCTAAAACTAGTATCGATTATCACTAGCAACTTTAACATATTTATGGCATTGAAATTTGTGCAATTTGTGAATTTCTAATTGTAAGTGAAATAGTAGTAGAAGTAGTAAAGTGTGTAACCCCATAACTTCAAATGTACATAACTAGAGCAAATCTAATGAACTTTTAATAAATTCAATATTTTATGCGAGTATTCTGCATAGTCTTGGGGTAGTCTAGAATCAAATTGCCAAAATGCCTTTATAGTGTAAGAGACTGGAGTTATGACATCTTTTCTTTATTGGTGGTTTTCAAAATCCAAAATATGCAAGCAGGTGCAAGAGCCAGTTTTTCCTATTGCATTACATTGTACTCTGCCATGAAGTATCGGAAAGATAAATTCCCAAATATGGAACCAGATAATTGTCTAGACCTAAAACCGTGCTACTGTATATTACAACAAAAATCTGCAGTTGAGCAATATTAATTATAGCTGCCCCCATCTGTATGAAATATTATTGGTCTATAGAAGGCTGTGATGTAATCTGAGACCCAGCAGTAAAAAAAATAATGCACAGCTGTAGCGTTCTATTACCTGGGGAAGTCTTCATCCTGCCACTCGTCCTTCACTTCCATACTGTCCATGCGGAGAGTGGCTTCTGCTGTCCCCATCCTCTGCGACCGAGGACGGGACACAGCTCACTGTCAGGGGAAGAAAACAACTGTTTTAGCATCAAGCTAATGTGAACATACATAACATACTAGATATTGCTATTACATAAAGAAATACTGCAATTCCACAATGGCAACAAAACACAGTACAAATCAGTCAAACTAAATGTATTGACACAACTTATCATGACAAATAATGCCTGTCATTAAAAATAACTCACTTCAAAAATACTCATAATACAGATAGTTTACACTGTTCTGTCCATATGCTATTTTGTATTTATATTTATACTTAGTCAATGCTTATTTTTTATTTCAAACCTCCTTTTATATACGCCTTATTATTAAAGTTTATATCTTACACTGTATTACTAAAGCACATTACACTACACACACTACATTTTGTTCACTGACAAAAGCAATAAAGCTTTTTTCAGATTAGGGTTTCCACAAGTATTGAAAATCAGATCCTAATTGATCCTTTGTATTAATTTAGTATCAATAATAAAACAGTTACATTCACAGGACAGAAATGAACCTTTCCTGAACAGCTTTACAATGATCTTGACCTGTATCAGAACAAGTATAAGAGCACATAGACTAGTATATGCACATGGACAACTTTGGACCATACCTGGACGACTGAGGGATTATTTAATGTTGAGAATCACATTCTGTTGTTTAAATAAAGAACATTTTTTAATATCATTGTGCTATCGCAATTGGCATTGATTATCGAGTCTATTTCTTAGTATCAAAATTGAGTTTAAAATTTTAGTAACATGACAAATAAGTATAGAATAATAAAGAGTTTTTAGCAATTAGTGTACCACGATCTACAGAAATGTATTTAAAACATATGCACTGTCCATGTAATTACGCAACTTTCATCCTCATGCAATTCTGCCTTGGGTTGTTCAGTTGTTGTGTCCTAGTACATCTGAAAAGAATAAATAAATAAAAAATACCTTACACCTTCATATCAGGAATGAACTAAAATTAGCCATTGCACACTTCCCCTCTGGATGCATAATGAATCAGAGCTTGTTGTCTTGTCAGGCTCATGAGTTAGTGAGTCACGTGGCGTTAGAAACAGTCTTTTCAGTACTAGAGTTCAGATGAGCAGACGTCCATTTGTCCACTGGCATGGCACTGATGCGCTACAGCTAAACAAACTGTGGTCTATAAAAAAGACAAAGAAAATAGGCTAAAAGGCATAGTCCCAAAGGCTGCTGTAGGTCTCTGTAGTGGTGTCATTGGATTCACATTGATAATGGAGCCGAGCTGGTGTTTTTAATGATGCAATAGGTTAATATAGATTTTCCATTTAATTAGATTAAAACTATGAGAGTATTGACTTTTTTGTATTTTCAGCATTCCGCATACAGTTAGCATATAGCAACATTATATGAACTTATCATATATTGTAATAAGTTGTAAATTTGTGTCAAAATATGTAGTATTTAAAGAACCATCATCATCTGGGTTTTTATTTTTATTATATATCTTAATCTTTTTGCATGCTCTTACTTTATTCAAATAGTGATACTTTATTATTATTATTATTATTATTATTATTATTATTATTATTATTATCCTTTCTAACTGTGATATCTCTACTTGTATTATTATTATTATTATTATTATTATTATTATTTTTTTTTTTTTTTTTTTTTTAATTATTATTATTATTCAGTGTTCTATGTTGCACCTTATCACCAAAGCAAGTTCCTAGTCTGTGAATTGTGTTCATTGACAATGGCAATAAAAGCTTTTCTGATTCTGATTCTGATTCTGATCATCTGCTTGTCTCTATTGCTTTGCCTGGAATATTCAGATTACAGTTTTCATTGTTCAAAAATACCCAGAAAAACGTGCATTCTTAGTGTGAGTAAGGTCGCCACGCCACAGATCTGAACCGTAACTTGGCTTGATGGCATCACCTGCTTGAGATAGATCAGTCAGTGCCATGTGATACATTCCAGGCGAAGCAATAACATCTCATGGCAGCCAGTCCACCAGATAAATTACATAGTGCACATTTAATTAAAACTGTGCTTCTTAATTAATAGTGAAATTAATTGTGAAAATGCTAGAATATTGGTTTACATTTGAAAACAGGTGAAAGAAATACACTATAGCAAACTGAATGAATGGGAATCCACTGCCTTATTTTGATGTAGTAGATGGTGGGAATTCCTTGATTGCCACTTCAATAAAACTCCAAAAAAAAGAAAAACACACTCTCGACTTTAGATGTGTTCTCAAAATAATCCAGAGACACGTCGCTTTGACAGTGGATTTAAAGGATAAACTAAAAGAAGGGAGTGCGTAGAGAGGGGGATTCACATGTAAACAGCAGCCCTGTGCGTGTGGGCTCAGCTGCTCATAAAGGGAGCTGGTGATTGACCGATACAAAGTAATGTTAAGCGAGTCGCACGTGTTTGAGGATTGGAGTCCAGATTGCAAAATAGTCCCATTTTTGCCCAATCACAATCTCAGGAGATCTGACTGCTATGGTACAATGTAATAAACAGTGTACCACAGAATAGCCATAAAGGTTATAGTGCAGGAGCATTGATTTGATAATGTTGTTAGTTTGATGTGTGCAATTCGGGCTGCACTCAAAATAATCTGATTTACAGATAAGCAGCAACAGAGGTAGAGAAAGGACAAGGCAAAAATACAAAGGCAGAAGGTAGGAAAGGTAGAATACATAATTGTACATATCTAAAGACCATTATTTCATACAGTTAAAGGCCCTATATTGCATTTTTTAAAATCTATGGTTTAATGTTGTTTCCTTATGGTATAATGTTGTTTCCTTGTGTTGTGTTTCATTCACACACTCTATTCCTCCTTGTGATGTCATTAAGTGGTAATGCAGGAAATGTTTCACTGCGTTTTTAAACTCGATACACCTTCACTACTATCATTTTGATCATTTCAGCCCTAAATTTGCCAAACTTTGACGTTACAGCTGTTGTTTTAGCGTCATTGCCTCACTCCTCGGTGTACCAGCAAATAATAGAGAGTTTTTACTGACTCTCAACTGGACAAAAGTACAGCTGTTAACCTTAAAACTACCACTTAATGACATCACAAGGAGGAACAAAGCATTTTGAGCTTTGGAGATGCAGACAGTCTAATAATACAGGATTATTTCAAACATGTGTGAACAAAACAAAACACATGCACATGCACATGCTTTTGAGGAGGTAACAGCATTATAATATGGCTAAAAGCTCACACGAGTCAGTTTTGCCTAATATAAAATATTTAAATAATGATTGTGTAACATGATAGAAATATGTTATTGTGTTACAAATGAGTTCTGGCTAGTTCACTTCAGAGCCCTTATGCTTGGATATGAAATTGTTCGTTTGTACTGTAACTTGATAATCTTGTTTCCTCCACTACACGCCTGAAAGTAAACTACAACAAAATCGCAATAAAAAATTGTATCTCAGTCAAAGACATGCTTGTTTTCATGAAAGGACACTGTTAAAAGCTATGTACTCACATAAAACGTTATATCAGGAGGACTGTCCCGTTGGTTTGGTTGATTTTCCCCTTGATTCTTGAGACTCTGTTCCTCCTCCTCAAAGCAGACCAGCGCTCCTGTCTGTTTACATTCACAGGTGGGAGCCGAGCACGATCAGGACCAGAGCTTCCTGTTTGCAGATTTTCCAAACAGAGGAGGGCAGACAATCGTGGGAGAAAGCAGAAAGAGAGACACTTTGGGTCACCATTAACAACAGTCTTGTAATTTCTGTGCTTTTAGCAGATAATGCTTTGCTTCTTCTCTGTTTCCTCTCATTGCGCTGACATGTCACGGACCACAGCAGACCCCCCCCTTTCTAATGCAATAATCCTGCTGCGATGATGATGTCACCATATGGGAGCTGTGTTCATGTGTGTTATGTAATGGTGCTGCCTACCTTATTCGTGAAACAGTTGGGGTAGAAGATATAGGAATATCCAAGCTGGTGCTGTCAAATCTGGCCTCGTTCACTTGATTTTGATCTGCGATGTTGTGATCCTCTGGTTGGACAACATCGCTGGTTCTCCTTCAGTACTGTTCCCTGGCAACAGCAGCATCTTCCCGCCTCTTGCTCTCTTGAGTATTTTCTCACCAGTTTTCCACAACGCGCACACTCAAACCAAAGCCCCTCCTCCGCTACTTGCTCTTCACATGCTCTGCTGTAGCTGCGCAGAGCTCTGGGCCATGCCATGCAAAGTCATTCTCCTCCTGCTGCAAATGGCTGCTAGCTGGGTATTAAGACTGGATTTTGGGTGTGTGTATCGTTCACTATTAATAACACCATACTGAATAGAGCCTTGACCTTGTTCCTACAGGTTTATACATGCTTTTATTGTCACACCTACAGAACAGGTAATGCTAGAAGATTAGGAATTAAGATGTAGTTAGAAAATCTAAATAAACTGCTACATGGAATATGACTTACATAAATAATAGAATGATCTAGATTTCAGTAGATATGGACAATTAAATGCAACCTATTCTAGTACATCAAATGCACCACACTCACTTGCCTTTTAATAAAACATCAAGCAGCTATGTGTATGGATTCTATGCAGTATAGTGCAAGTACAATTAGGTCAAAGAAACGCTGTGTTCTGTCAGTTCACCACAAGATGGTGTTAGAGTGTGGCAAATACTAAAAACAACAAGGGAACTGTATTCGTTTGGTCATTGCCGCATCAAAAAGGTTAATGCAGTTTATTCATAGCTGAATTCAAGTTTGGTAGCAAGTGGATTTAGAGTAAAATGTCTATAATAAATCTGAATATTGATTAATTTTTTATTTTTATTTTTATAGAAAATAACATATCCTTGTATGGCTGTATTTAGTAAAAGTTCTTCATTATGTTGCAATTGTGTAGTTAAAGATTAAATTTGTAATTGCTGTTGAAAACTTGGCTTGTGGGATTGTCAAGATTTACCGGTGCAATACATCTCAATCTACATTAAATGCTTTGAATTCTTATACACACAGTAGTTATAAAGATTACTCAGCTGGTCTTTGCAGTTCATGTCTAGACAGATGCTGAACAACCCCTACACCAATACAGTCTCCCAGTACATTGGTAGCAGTCCTCAACCGATCTCTGCAAACACAAACATGGTGTTTATGTTAACACAATCTTACCAGAAAGAACTGACTTAGCTGGACCTACAACAGGTGAGATATTTGTGCTGTTAAACAAGTCTCTCTCAAATAACATTGGAGTCACAAGCTAGCTAAACTCTCACAAGCTAAACTCTCACCTTTTTGTTGAACATTAAACACCTAAACTTTACCATGAATGCTCATATTGATCACAGGCTCCTGATTTTTTTAGCAGTGTTGACTAATGTGTGCAGTGTGTCATCATGGAAATGACTGAACATTCCACCAAAGATGTACACGTAGAATAACTTTGCTGTACTTAAATTTGCCTCTCAGCTACTTACAAAAGCCAGTCCACAAGCATGAGGAGAGATATGCCTTCTGCAGGGAGTCCAACTGATGTTAGGACAATCAACATGGAAACCATACCGGCTTGAGGGATCCCGGCAGCACCAGTGCTGGCAGCTGTGACTATGAAACTGAACAAGAAACACAATGAAAATATACAATGTAATGTAGACATATTCATGCAAAATATAAAAACCTTACCTGAGGATTATAATCTGACCAACGCTGAAATCAATGTTATTCACTTGTGCTATGAATAAAGCAGCTACAGCCTCATAAAGTGCAGCACCATCCATGTTCATTGTAGCTCCAATTGGTAGCATGAAGCGCGTTACTTGTTTGTCCATTTTGTGATTGTCTTCCATACAGTAAAAGGTAACAGGGAGGGTCGCAGAACTAAAATTGTACAGTATTATAGTAAAAGTTATTTGTTAAAGTGTGATTTTGTAGTACAAACCTGGATGATGTGCCAAAAGCAGTAGTCAGAGCCTGGATTAGACCAATCATAAATCTGAAGGGATTTTTCCTGGTGATAATGAAATATATGAGAGGAAGAGTGACAAAGCTATGAATGAACAGGCCTACAATCACAGACACAGTGTACATGGCAACTCCACGGCTTATATCTGCTAAGTTGTCTATCTTTAAAATCTGACCCGCCAACAAAAAGAGAATTCCCACTGGGCTATACCTGTAGAAAGAAAACACACTGGCAGTCATTAGCAACCTTTTCTCTATTTAACAAATATGTTTAACATTTGTTAATACCATATCACAATGTTGATTAGGTTCATAATGGTCAAATTCAGACAGGTGAAAAAGTCTCTCAGTGGCTGTCCTTTGCTTCCCATACCACCAAGGACAAGACCAAATGCAGTGCAGAAGACCAGCAACCCCAGTACGTTTAGCCCATCTGAAGACCCTGGGACTGGTGTAGTCTCATCTGGAACAAAACAAAAACAGAAAGAAATGTCAAAAAAGTGGTTACAATCTACATATGACACATGTTCATTAATATGTATGGTCCCTTTTCTAAATAAATAAAGTAAATCAAAACTATTGAAGTGAAAACTTTTGTTTCATAATACAGACTAATTTTGTTTCTTCCTATGGAAAAGTCTATGGAAAGGTTCATGGCACAACCATAATATGCATTATTAATAGCACCTTGTCAAATTATTGGAAACAAAGCACAAATCTATAAGCATTTTCAATTCTGCACTATAAAGGACATATAAGGTATAATAAACTACAACACAAAAATAATTTAAAAACTCACTTATCATTCTACCCTCAGTCATATTGAGTACAACTTGGTTCTCAGTTGTGACATATTCAGTTTTGTACTAGAAGAAACATAGACAAACAGGATTAGTCATCATTTAACTATATGCCAACATATAATTTTACATGATATATTTCATATATACCTTTTGAAAACATGCCTCCACAAGATTTGAAGGAAACATGTTCCTGAAGGTTTAAGCAGAAAGAAAGACTGAAAAACTAAATGTATGTGGTGTGTGTGTGTGTGTGTGTGTGTGTATATATATATATATATATATATATATATATATATATATATATATATATATATATATATATATATATATATATATATATATATATATATATATAAACTTTTCTGTGCACCTGAGTAAATCTAGAAAGGAGTCCACTGTTTGAGCATCAGTATCAGTTGAGGACATCTCAGATTTTTTGGACAATTTTCCAGGTTGGATAATAGCGGCCAGGGCAATGCCAGTGAACGCTGCAGTAACTGTAGTTACCACATAATAGACAAGGGCTCGAAGTCCAATTTTGCTGTACACTTTCTTTTCCAAAGAAGAAATCCCTAACAAATAAAACAGTGAGACCTAACACATTTTCACTGAACCAAAAATGTGACTCAAACCTGCAATTAAACTAGATAGAACCAACGGAAGCACCATCTGCTGTAGCACTCGCATGAGCACCTCTCCAGGAAAACTGAGGTACAGAATTTCCTGGGCTCCCATGTCAAATGTCCGCAGCCAAAACCCAAGGGAGACTCCTTTAGCAAAAAATGTAAAAGATCTTGTAAAAAAGAGGGGGAAAAAGAAGGAGAACTTAACACAATACAAATCCATATATAGGAAGTTAGTAGTTACCTACAATCACAGCCGTCAGTGTGAGGAAAACAAAAGCATTACGTTTAAGAAAACTCCGCAAATTAAAACAATTCTTTTTCCTTTTATTTCCATCTTCTTCTGAGTCTAAATTGTTAAAAAATGTCAAACCAGATGGTAAAGTTCCGTGTTGTTTGGTCATTTTAGAGTATCCAGCTGTTTGTGTATGTGTGCTGTAATTTTCTTGGAGCTTGTTTTAGTACATAGTCTAGTCACTCATAGATTAAACATTAACTTCGTGAAAGGACATTTACTGAATATTGATTCAAAAATAAGACAAACAGGGTTAAATGTCGTAGCACTTTGTCAAAGAGCCATAAAGGGTTTACGTCATGGAGGAAACAGTGACCTTAAAATACTGGCTCTTTAATCGGTACATCTGATTAGGCAGTGTATTCCTCTGACCCTTAGGTGTCAGGACACAAAGGTAAGCGAACCTTTAAGGTAAGCGAACCTTTAAGGTAAGCGAACCTTTAAGGTAAGCGGATGCTAGTTTAATGGATTTACAAAAATCCACTAAACTAGCATTCAGTGACATACAATGCCCTATAAGTCATTCTCTCATGTTACTCAACTCATAACATTCTAGATGAATCACGTGTGTGTGTGTGTGTGTGTGTGTGTGTGTGTGTGTGTGTGTTTGTGTAAAAAGTTCACAAAAAAGCCAACATTGTGTAAAAAAGATAGTTCAAGCAAGGAGCAATCTTTATGACAATTACAGATCCTAACTTTGTGTACTAATAAATGGATAAAGGTTTATGTTTTATAGGTATCTAACTGTTTCCCATTTAAGGCTTTCCTATGCTCAGTTTCTTGTGACCACTAAAATTAGTAGCTCTTTGGCATTTTTGTAAAGGTAGCTCACCGGAAAAAAAAAAATGTTGGAGACCTCTGTATTAGAGTCTACAGCAGGGGTGGGCAATTATTTTTTCCATGGGGCCACATGAGAAGCAGAAAATATTGTGGAGGGCTGGGCTAAAATGCTTAACTCAATTCTGCATAATATGAATTGTATTTCTTTATAAAAAAAAACAGTAAATAGCATTGTTTTGACACGCTGGTAAGACTGGTAAGAGTATATGTTATGAAAAAGTGAGGTTGCCTTACAAAAAATGCAATGCAGCTTTAGTCCATACATGAGGTAAAATGATTAAATATGTTTATTTTGTAATTCCAAATTAGCTTGAACGGACCAGTCAAAGTCAACCAAAGGGCCGTATGTGGCCCGGGAGCTGGATAATGCCCAGGTCTGGTCTACAGTGTAACCAGCTTGTAGAACTGACAGTAAACAGTATCAGCACTAGCTCAGACCAATCCCGTTGCATCTAATGAGCAAGACAAATACATTGCCTGTGAGCTGCCAATTATGAGGTAAGCTCTTTAGCGGTTTTACATCACTGATTGTTATTGATACAGTCTAATCATCTGCACATACAAAAGCCAAGGTTTCATTTTGGTAAGGATGTACAATAGGCAACTAGCTCTTACCATTCACCTTTTAGAAGACACTTTCCCCCTGACTTTGTTCATTATAATCTGAGTGAAGTTATGGCCTTCCTTACGAATTAGAATGTGGGGACAAGTTAACCTGTTTTACTGGAGTAGGTGGAGGTGTCCATGGCGGGACAGGATCAGCCAGGAGATGCACAGATGACCCTAAAGGAGTTTAAAGAGCACAAGAAGAGTAAGTACCTTTGTTATGTCTGTTTCAGTAGAGCTGCTGGCATGCATAAGGTGCACATGCCAAAAAGTGCATTATTATGAATGTAAATATTTCTCAGTTATGTAAACATACTTCTGAAATGGGGACTGACATGATACAGCAGAGTAACTTCGATATAACTGACATAATGTTTGCAAAACTGTTGATAAAGTTACTCTACTATGATATTCATGGGTTTTTACCATTCAAAATACTTTAGTCTTTTCACTCTAAAAGCCATGGATATATAACTGCACAGTAAAAATTTAAGCTTAACTTCTATAGCTTATTTCACATTGATTACATTACAAAACATTGGATCATATGTTATTTTTCTTGAGCCCTAAAGTCCAAAAATGAGAGTTGTTCTGTCCAAAACTTGTGTAGACGAAAAACACTGTTCCAAGAAGGGCATCTGGCTTATCTATATATGAATATTGTCACATGACTGGGCAGCTGCTTCTTTGAAAATGTTTGCGTTAGGATTAGCTTTAGCATGATCCAAGGCTCTAGGGCCTGTGGCTACGTGCTGTGCTCATGGGCTTACAGTGGAGGCTAAAGGTTTAACGTGTAGGCCTGGGTGAGTGTTCAGTTCCCTGTAGCTCAAATTAGCAGGGAAGAAGATTAGGCTCTGTGAGTAATAACTACTCAGGCTTTGTTTCAAACATTTACTGTTAAACATATCAGTCCACCTTAAAACAATAATGACTTAATCACATAGCAGTTTGGAGTAAGCAGTTTAGAATAAAAGGGAAAAAATAGGAAATTATCGGAGATTCTGAAAAAGACGGATCATTTTTAGTAATATCTATACTGTATATGGCCATATCAAAGTTTGGAAGGGTCTGATTTTTTGCAACAGTATTATTTACAGTGCAGAATTGACAGCATAATTTGTGCTTTACAAAATAAGATTTTGTTTAATATACATACATTATGTCTAACATTGTTTAGTGTGGTCAGTATGAACTGTACAAAAGGCAGGTCTGTATAAGGAAATGAGAGGAACTTTTGTACTTCTGTCAAAACAGGGTTAATCTTCCTAAAAGAGTGCAGGGGGACTGAATACCAAACACATGTGAACAACACTCTAAACATGCATACAGGAGCGATATCCTAAACTAGAAAGGCCAGTCACACGAACTTGATTAGTGATTAGTAACAATATTAATATTATAGTGTAATAGAAATAATTGTATGACAAAGGTTTTTAAAAAGCATGATATGTAGTTTACACTGGTTTAAAAAGGTAGTACAATCAGAACTAAACCTGGGTTGCCAGTGCCTTAACCTGCTTAGAGCATAAATATTCTGGATATTCTGGGTATAAGATAAATGTACACAAAACAGAGGCTATGATGATTGGAAAATTGGATAGGGAAGTTAGAGGTCAATACAATTTTAAATGGGACTGTGAACATCTAAAATACTTGGGGGTATGGATACCAAAATGCATCGAAAAATTATCTGATATAAATTATACCAAATTTATAGACCTGGTTAGAGGGGAATTTAATAGGTGAAAAATACTGAACTTATCAATATGTGAAAAAATTAAATCTATTAAAATGATAACTCTACCTCGATTCCTGTTCCTGTTCCAAAATTTGCCATGCTATATACCACCCAAGTATTTTACAGAGTGGGACAACCTGTTCAGAAAATTTATATGGGATGAGAAAATATCAATGAGCTGGTTTATTTTAGAGAAATTTACAAAGATCCGGATTTTAGAGCAAATTTAACAACTGAAGATATTTGACAGCTGGGCAGGAAAAGGGCTTGTGCGATTTTATCACTTGTTCAAAAATGGGGAATTGGAAACATTCGAAAATATCTCAAAAACATATAATATACCGAGAAATAATTTCTATAAATACTTATAGTAAGAAGTTATTTAAAAGGTAAAATAAAAAATGAAGGCAATGTACACGTCATGATAAGGACCATGGTAAAAATATCTAATACAAAATCTAAAAGAGTTCTGAGTCAACTGTATGAAATTCTGTCCAGTCTTAGGGATGAAATAACAGTTAATGTTAAACAAAAACGGGAGGAAGAATTGCTTATTCAAATAACTGAGAAGGAGTGGGAACAGATATGTATAGGAGTCCACAAAACAACTAGTTCATTATTTTGGAAAGAGTTCACATAGAAAATAACAACAAAGTACTTCTTAACCCCTGACAGCATGAAAAAGTATAACACTAACTGTTGGAGGAATTGTGGGGAGAATAATGCAAACTATTTACATATTTTCATAAAATGTGTTAGTTATTAGATAGTTAATAGATAGTTAGTTATTAGATAGATAACTAATAATTGTGTAATTGTGTAATTTTTTTGTTTTTTTAAGAATGATGTAATGGCATTCTTCTTCTTCTTATTATTATTATTATTATTATTATTATTATTATTATATTTTATTGTGCATATACGTTTATTTTGCGTTTGGGAATTGCATAGAAAATGTTTCTTAAAGCTTAAAAAATAAAGCATAAAAAATAATAATAACCTGCTTAGAGGATACATGTCAGGGAACAGGCCGTGCCTCATGTGAACGCTCAGAACCTCCAGAATTCCAGAGGCCGCATTAGCACTGATCAATGATTTCCTGCTGTCCTGGGGTTTAGATATTGAGGATTCTGATCAGAGAGTCTTTTATGTTCAAACCAACTGGATTTCAGCATTGAAACTGCCTCCCAAGAGAGACTCATGTGAGGCTTATTCTGCCTTCCGATGAGTTAATTGTCTGAACTAAAACACCAATTGAAAACATCAACAACTTCTTGTTTTTGTAATTAAGAATAGTTTGACATTACACTTATAATCAAACAGATAAATAGCAAACAGATTCTCCTTTAAGCGTTTTTATTGCTGTAACATGGCTATGTGATAATTCTGAACATTTTTGAGTGTCTGAGTTTAATTTTCTTCTTAGTACAATCATTTTGTTGTTTGCCTATATCCATGCATCTGAAATAATAATTTAGAATTTTTTAGGAAAATTAAGTATTCAGTTGCATTTTTTTAAAACTCAGTAAAAGTAAACCTGATCAGAATTCGAGCTCAAAGAAAGACCATGTCATTTTTGGATTTGGCAAAGCTGTAGCTCCCATGGTTTCATGGGGTCTGCACTAAATTATAACTGCATTATTATTTTGAATTATTTAATTAATCATTGTTTTCACATTACAGAGTGCAATGGACACAGCTAGAGTTAAGATGATTGGAGATTATATTGACCTGCCTGAAGACCTGGCCAAAATGGTGGGAGAAGAGGAAGAAGAAACCAGTGATTCTTTGCAAAAAAAAAAAAAAAAAGATCCAAATGAATATTGTATTCATCATTTTGATTGCACTGTATTTGTTAAATTGGTTTTGTAAACCAACAGCTGTACTGACTGGAGAGGTAAGATTAAACAATTCAGAGAAACCCCGAATCTGAATGAGTGGAAAAGAAGTGCAAGCTCCTGTGACTGTGTCAAATTCAAAATCAGTAGCCCCACACAGTTAATTTGTGGCCATATTGGCTTGTCAAAGTCTGATCTCGTCAGATCTCAGAAGCTCAGCAGGGCCGGGCCTGGTTAGTACTCGGATGGGAGACACTGGGAATTCCAGGTGCCACAGTGGGGCGTCAGTGGTAAAAACTGTCATTGTGTCCTTAGGCAAGACACTTTACCTACATTGCCTAGTAAGAAAGTGGAATGTGTGTGAGTGTTGGTGGTGGTCAGAGGGGCCATCAGTCTGCCCCAGGGCAGCTGTGGCTACAATAGTAGCTTACCACCACTGAGTGTGGAGTGAATGAACAATGAACTGTAAAGCACTTTGGGTATCTTGAAAGGCGCTATATAAATGCAATGATTAATAAATTAATAATTAATTATTATCATGTTTAAAGAGAATCATGTTTAAATACTTATAACTAAAGTAATCTAACTAACAAACTAAACTTTTTACATACCTTCTAGCAATAAAATATATATAATATTCATATTTGAGTAAGATATATGGATTTTTGCTTATACCAAAACAGAACCAAAAATGTAATTTTTAAACAAACTCCATGGCAGATTAATGGTAACCCACAACAATAATAAAAAGACACAGCTACCATCCCTTTTCCATGATTTTGTTGTCATCTGCTGTCACCCATCCCCCACCACCATAGTAAGCTGACACAGCGCCTTTAAACATTAGCAGCTTTCTTACTAATAGGATCTCCCAAACTTAAATCGTCATCTGATAAAACTAAGGAGATTGACTGCCATGTTGTACCCTCTTAAGCAATTTGCACTCAATTAGGATAATGGGGAAACTAGTAAAGAGGGACAGCTTTAATGTATTAATATGATAAAATGATTATCAATTTCCCAAGTCAAAGACTTGGATGGCATTAGATGTATTTCAATGACAGATACATGATTAAACAATATGTAGTAGTAGAAGTAGTATCATAGTTTGTGAAGACTAAGCATATTTTTACAACTACAACAAACTGATGGTTCAGTGCTGGATGATGAAGCTGCAGCGCTATGCACTGAAACTCAGTATGACTTTTACACACTGCTCAAATATTGTCTTCTCACTCAACTCCATTTCTACTGAGTACTGATTCTATTCTATCAATAAAGCCTACAAAGATTTGTCATGCAATACAACAAAATTCTGGCTCATTTACTTGTTTGGCTGAAATTTGGATTTAAAAAAGACATGAGAAGTGGGCTAAGGAGTATCAGATCATATACCCTCACCTTATGGCAATTAACCTACATCCAGGTAAAGCCTGGTCTTGGGTATACTTAAAGTTACTTATTTCATGACCTTAAGATCCACTAGTGGTCATCGTTCTTGGAAATCAGGTTTGACAGCTGTGAAAAGGTGTTGAATTAAAGCCACTTAACTCACAGCCATCCTGATCTCTCTCAGCACTGTGGAGGCAGCTAAGTCTGGCCATATGGTTTTAACATGTTAGCTTTGATTTATTTGTTCAGACTTTGAGTTCTAAGAATCTCTGCGCAGCACTGACCCTGTAAAACAAACTGTAATTATTATCATCTTCTTAGCCTTCTTAACCCAAGTCCCTTCCATGAAAGAATTTTATTGTTATTGTCATTATTTTTATTATAATTATTTGATCTGTAGTAGGAAGTGATAAATAAGATGAGAGTTGTGAGGTCAGAGGAAATCTCTAATGAGGTCTTAAGTCTCATTGAAGATAGCATTGA